>CM060708.1:215693220-218255603 GCA_030686995.1 Artemisia argyi
GGGTTGGATCTGCAACTTTCATGCTAAGAGTTCAGCGTCCTTTAAAAAGTAAATCAGATTCTTCTACTTCTATTTTTGAAAAAATTTGCGTATTTTTAAACATATACATAAGGTTTGCCCCCTACCTATTTGCACAGGAATCTGAACTTGTTGCACAACCAGCCATCTGTTGCCACACTCATTGCAGTAAGTTAAATGTTTAACTTGATCGTCATTTTTGTTCTGTTTTATTCATATGGCATTATGAACTTTTCCATGTGTATATTTCAAATGGAAGAGACCATGTCATACGGAATCTTTTGAGAAACTCAGCATATTAATGCTTCAAATAAATAAAATGAGTTATAAGTGGACACTCGCCCTGTTTTTTATCCTCTAAAATCTTCTTATAAGTTCGTATAGTTAGTTTCTACTTTCCTCCCAATTAAACGAATCTTTTTTAATTTGTAATGTACACAAGGAAGAAGCTTTTCTTTGCATTTTTATTAGTATAAGGGATGACATATCCATATTATATTTGAACACACAGGTTCCATGTATTTTGGGTGTCAATTTAACAGATGCAGATCTCCTAGAATTTCTACAGCAGGTATGTAACATAGTTTTTACTGTCTTAAGAGGTGTTTGAGCTGTATCTTTGAATTTTTGGTCGATAACTTTCTTTGTGCAATCTAATTCTAATATAGTCTATCTATCAGCTTGCTGATACTGATGGATCTTCATTAATACCACCAGCTGTTCTTCGGGTTCTAAATTCAAAAGCTTGCAGAGGTACAGTTTACATATCGATAATTTGCTTTTACATCTGCAAAAGCATAATTTCTTTCTTGATTTATCTACCAATAGTAGGATGTGTAGCTGCATTACTTGTACATGCATTATTGCTCGCTAATTTAGAATATTTGGTCTGTCCCGAGAAAATTTTATAAATGATTTTAAGTGTTTATATCCCTCCAATGATGAATACATGGGTACCTTGTGGACAACTAGTTAGTAGCATCAGCAGTATTAATGACAAGACAATTAGGTAAGTTCTAGCTAGAAATCTTGCAAGAAGACCACTGTTTACATTTTCTGTATGATCCATGGAGTGTCTATCCCAAAAGAGTCAATTCTGGACTTCCAAGATGCAAAATGAGCGCACAGGATTAATGTTCCAACAGGATTGGGATATATTGGTTCATGTTTTAGTATGAGGTTTGAAACAAAGCATGATGGGTGTGGGCTGACCCCTAAGGGCAAAGGCATCAACAGTCCATATTTATTAAGAATGAATAATTTTATTAATTATTACAAAAATTATTATAAATGTAAGTCTCTGAATAAAACTGTTTTGATGGTTGTATCATGTAGGCATAAACAAGACTAATAAAACAACCTGCTCCCCTTTTGACGAATATATTGATATAACCCGTTTGATACAAAACAGACTCAGATCGAGCCATTTATAAATAAATGGATCCAGATTGCCACCTCTATTATAAAAGTCATATACTTGATTAAGCCTTTAACGAAAGTATATGTTTTAACCTAAGTTAATAATTTCATAAATAGGTGCAATCATGTTTGGAGATGCTCTCCTACTATCAGAATGTTCTCTTATTGTCGAAGAGCTTAAGCAGACTTCAATGTGTTTCCAGGTAAGTTGATAGGTAAAAGAACGCTTATTCTCTACCCTTTTTGGGTTGCTGTACATTAAGCAACGTAAAATGTTATTTGGTTTGTGTTGTCCAGTGTGCTCATGGTCGGCCAACAACTGCACCCCTTGTGAACCTAGTGGAGTTGCATAAACAGATTGTCAAGCTTGAAAATCGGAGCCACAGTTCATCTGGTCCATGGCATGGGTTAACTCGACATCTACCGAGTCTTGAGCGTGCAGCTCAACGTTTAAGTTCGGGAGGAGAGTAGCATATCTTTGAATTTGTTGTGTCTTGTGAATAACATGTACAGTATATGTCTTGAGAAAGAAATTTGATATAGCTGTGTTGTATATACTTCTAGAGTAGTAAACTTCATTGACATCTAAAGGTATATTTTATTTTCCGTTAATGAGAGCATGTAAACTTGTATATAACGTTGGTCGTAGCTCTTGAAAGATTTTGGCGCTGTATATGTTTACTTCAACCATCACTACATGTTTCATGAAATTTGTACAAATCTCAATTTTGGGTATCCAAAGATCAAGACACCCCCATTTACTCGGATGTGCAATTAGGAATCAGAGATTATTCATATTCGAGGCAATATTCTTAAAATGATCTCATTGCTTGTTGGTTTACAAGCTATTGCTGGAAGCCATTTGGTATTCTTTGTTAGTAACTTGTTTTCTTGTAGCAAAACTAGATTTCAACTAAATTTAGATTTATATGCATGTCTTGGTAGTATCAATCTTCCATTCTTAATCAAACTGAACGTATCAATAATACACAGAACGGCTGTCATTTGTCATTGACCAGAACATGCGAGTTAACCTGAAACTTTGATGAAGACTGGCTGTTGTCTTCGTAATTTTATCCTTGTTTTAATGGCTAACACACATACTTAAAAATTTACTAGCAAGATGCTCGCACAATACAACGGCATTAGAGAAGAGGCTAACTGTGATGTGATTGGTGGGGATAGATGGTAAGAGCGATGATATGTGGGTAGTTGTTTGTGATAATGAGATGATGAAAAAAAGATAATAGTCGTAATGATACATTTTTTTCATTAAAATTGAGTTCCTCATCCATATGCCAACATATATTTTCACAACAGATTGACAATCTTTACATGCATCATCACCAAATGGATCTATCATTACTAAATGAGTCCATAACCCTCAAATGACTATTGTTACAACAACAACAACAACAACAATAATAATAATAATGCATAATTTAATCTGCATTATAATTTGGTCCAAACTAATTATGTTGACCAGTTTTAAATTTTCATTTTGTTACTGAGAGATTGTTAATATGAGTTTGTATTATAAAGAGAAGTGATTTGCACATTCATTTTTGGTTTGCACACTTCAATCTGTACTATAAACAGTTATATATTTATTATATCCTGCTTATCCAGATTGCATTAAAAAGTGCAAATCAAAAGTGAGAGTATGTCAATCAACTCTCTATTGTAAGAGAAATGATATTTATGTTGTATATATCATGTGTATTGCTATTTAGAGACAAATAAACAGTGACATGAAAACATAAAAGTGTAAAGAAATGATACCGTAAATCTTTGGAGGTGGAGACACAAAACACAAACAAGAAAAAATGTTGAGGCGTGTGATGCTCACACTTTCCTTAAGACAGATTCGTCCTCTCCACTGTGCTTGAGAAATCATAGACGTCTATCTCCCAGAATACAACAACAACAGATAACCCCGTTAGCACAAACGAGTTATCTAGGCGAACCAAAAACGTGCCTTCCCTCTATTACAAATCGGATACACACAAGGTCAAGATGAAAAGCAAACAAAAGAGAGGAGTGAGTAGTGTATCTTGGTATATGGAAATGAGAGGAGAGCTCTCAACTTATAGTGAAAGGATGTCAAAAAAACGGTCAACTAATTAATCATACTAATGGCTCATGAACACAAAATTAATTTTGTCATTACATAAGACTACACATTAACTTTCGTGTTAATATCCATTAGTGCATTTGATGACCATCAATTGTCATTCAAACCCACCATTATGACCAATTTTTTCAACAATCCCCCACATGAATGAAATTGATGACGGGAAACAAATTTCAATGTCTCAATGTTGTAATAGAGTTTTGCAGTTGATATTTGCAAAGGATAGGTAGGTGTTACCATTTGAACCTTCCCTTGTGAAATATACTTAGACTCCTAGCAGCCAGTAGAACTCGATGTCTTTGAACTATTTGCTGTTTGTGGAGACGACAATATATATTCACACAAATATCTCCTTGACACTTTTTGGTTCTCATAGTTATGTTCGTTTTGGTCATGAACATTAGTCTGGTTCTGTGAGAGCTGTTAAGAATTGCGCCCCCACAATTCCCTTAGAAGCGACCCCACTTCTCTCTCACATATGTGATTCTCGATTAATCATTAAAAGCCATATGCTTAACCTCATATTGTCACTATTATAGGAATGGACTAGGAAGTTTACCAACTCCCTTAAATAAATTTGGAGTTTATTACTCCCCCACAGTGACCTCAGTTTATACAAGTAGGTTGTCCTATTGAACCCAGATCTTGGGATCTCCAGTCAGCTGGGTTAGGTTTTCCTTCATATAAACTTTTCAAGGGCTTTAGTCTCATTCCTCTTCACGGCTTTATAACTAACTCTCACATTTAGCATTTCGCAAGCGGATCTACAATGTTATTTTATGACTCCACATTGTCAATAGAGATAACTCATACCGAGAGTAGTTGTCGTATCGACATAATATGTCTGTACAAATTCGAGTTTCGTTCAACTCTTTAAGTATATCATGCTCCAAGTAATTCTTGAGTATTCTGTGGAAAACTAGAAGGGGGGTTGAATAGTTTACCGTTTTTTAAATCCTTTTTAACTTGAATATCTTTAAAAACTTTTGCATTAACTTAAAGATATAAACACAATGTTATATGTTTGATTCTTTGAAAAGCTTTTCATATGAATAACAATTCTAACTTTACTAGTTTCATACTTTGAAAAGCTTTGCATGTGATGATCCTAACTTTGCTTGTTTAGTTCTTTGAAAAGCTTTACTTTTGTTTGAAGATATAAACACATCTTTACTTATTTAGTTCTTTGAAAAGCTTTATATGTAACTAGCTATTCTAACTAAAGAACAACATGTAATAAGCAAAGACAAAGAAAGAAACGATCAAACCACAACACGATTGTTTATCGTGGTTCGGCTACAAGGACTCTTTTTCCTTGCCCTACATCCACGCCCCGAGTTTCCAACTCGAGAGTTATAAGCACTAATCAACAAGCTCCTTTCACCGGCGGAGAAAACCATTACAACGCCGCTTACACTTTTACCGACACTAAGCTAGATGTCGAGTTCTTTTACACGAGTACAACCACTCCCATTGTCGCTTACACTTTTACCGACACTAAGCTAGATGTCGAGTTCTTTACCAAGGGTACAACTACTCCCGTTAGTTCTTTTACAAGGGTACAACAACTCCCGACACACTACGTATTTTGAGGCCTAAAATACTAACCACTTACATCTATATACATGACACACATGAAGTATAAACTATCAAAGCTTATACATGACCAAGCTACCAAGACTTGCAACTTTAGAGTTGAAGCTTGTAACTTCTTGAATGATCTTGTGAAGTCTCTTGCTACATAAGAGAATCACACAAATCAAAAGGTTACTGAGTTAGTTTAGAGAGTATGTGAAAATATGTCCTAAAAGGGTTACTCAAAACTAACAAATGGTTTGGTATTTATAGCAAACCATTCTGCAGGTCCGGCGGATCAGGCGGAACCCTCAGATGGGTTCCGCCCGTGTACCCCCAGGGTACCGTCAGGGCTACAGTTGGTTTTTGCAATAAATCTCCCAAACCAAACAAGGTCACATCTCATTACTTCTTGCAAACCAAACAATGTCACATCTCATAATATCAAGTCAAACACTAAACTTGCAAGCAACCACTTAGTAAATCAAACACATTTCTTACCATAAGTGTATATTGACAAAGCTTGCCCTAAATGTGATGTGACCTTACTATATTAAGAAATAAATGTGATGTGACAAGACACTTTCTAATTTAAGAAATAAAAACAATGTTTTGTTTAAAATGAAATGTAAACTTTAGTTAAACAAGACTTAAACACTTAAAGTGGTGATTTACTTATAGCTAAACTTCATACTTTGTCATTAACAAAACTTAGCAAAGATCGTAAAATATAAATAACGTTTTTAGGCGATATTTGTATTAACATATTCCAAATAGGCAAGAACTTCATGTTTGTTGATGTTCTTTTGAACTCTAGCTAGGCCGGAATCCCCCACATGGAATTTATCTCAAGAATTTTGTAGAAAGGTTCTCCCTTTCAATATATTAATCTTGTTTATAAGATTTTTTTCTCTCATGGATATGACACCAAGATCATTAGTAATTTGTCACCTCAAAAGTTTCATACTAGTGTATGCACACTTTTGAATGTCTTATGTTAATTATTTTCCGTATCATAATTAACATATTCCAAATCTAGCATGCTATAGATCAAGGAATCAAGCGTATGACAGAAGATGCATCATTCTGATTACTCATAGCTTCATCTAATAACATTCCTCTTTTAGACAAATCACCACCTTAAACCACACATGTTTTAGGAGGATCCCATAAGTTATATGTGTAAGTCCTACACTTATAACATGTCATTCCAATTCACTTGTAATTATATATAATCACATTTAATCTCTTATCATTATATGATTATCACAATTTATTATGTGATTATAATCACATAAAACCAATGTGTAATCATTTTACACAATCAAAATGTGTCCAACTTAGCAAATGGACAATATCTGTCACAACTCGTAAATTCTGGTCTTTTCCCGAACTTTCAACATTTACTATTCATCGGTTACTATTCATCGATCACTATTCATCATTTTACTATTCATCTTTTTCGGAGTCAGTTTGATATTCTGAGAAGCGTTTTAAAATTTTACTATTCATAAAACACTATTCACCTCCGGAGAAAATTTGTCATTCATGCGTGAGTTGCGTCATTTCTATATACGTACGATTATCTAACTAATAAACGTTATCCTATAAACTATTACTATGAATAATTGATCCGACAATCCCAACTATGGTCCTAAGACATTTTTACACTCATTATAATGATACAAAAATTATAAAATTCATTTACCCGTTATTTTGGAAATTTATTTAATTCGTATCGTACGTCTAATATAATTACGACGGTTTTCTTAAAAACTAAACGATAATCATCCAAACACCCAATACTTGTACCCAACATATTTTTAAAAATTTTATGACTTTATTATGTCCCGAATAACTTTGATAAAATTTATTTCTAACAAACCCGGTACCCGATTATAACTAAAACTAGCTACAACTACACAAAAACTACACTAATATCCTAAATAATTACCCAACATCTTTCCCTCTTTTCTTCCTTTGTAAAACCGCCCCCCCCCCCCCCCCCCTTTAGTCCTAAAACATTAAAAGCTCACCAACACTCTTAATTACTCACCAAACTTTTGTCCCTAACTATATAATAAACTTTTTCATTCATTTTATCACAAAAATCATTTTTACAAGTTCAAGCAAAACTCTTTTCTCTCATTTCTCTTGAGGTTGGTTCGAATTAGGGTGGTAAAGGAGCAAGGAGAATAAATTTTACAAGATCTTGTCATAAACTAGTTGATATAATCATCCTTGTTAGAGTTTTGAAATAGAAACTCAAGGATTAGTAGGTTTTCATCATCTAAACTCCCTAAACCTTCAAGTAAGTTAACAAACTCATCTCTATAATTTTACCAAGTTCTTACAATGTTCATATCATTTTTATACAAGGATTTCATGCATATGTTAGTTATACCACTCATTTATATATATATATATATATATATATATATATATATATATATATATATATATATATATATATATATATATATATATATATATATATATATATATATATATATATATATATAACTTTTGAACTCTAGAAATGGATTATAGTTAGATCCTTGTTAGATCCACTTGGTTTATGATGTTTAGGAACCCATGACACCCTAAGAAGGTGTATGGTAAGATTAGACTAGATTTGTGGTGATTGAAAGTGGTTTGGTTGGATTAGAAACTAGTTTGAAACAATAGAAATGGATTTTAAACATGTATATTTACCTACTGTCCTTAAAATGAAAACGTGGCCAACTCAGTGGGTTTGGGGTAACTTTTGACCAAAGATTTAGAAAATACTTTCCAATACGGAACTATGGCCGAAAACGGGGATAAAAACAAGTTTATAACGAAGGAGATACGCTAAAAACGAGTTTAACGACGAAAACTATATTTTCCGGAAATGCTTGCTGATGAACAGTTGTCACGACCGTTTCGAGGCGTAAAACTAAATCTAGCCATCCCGACTTATCAAAAATATGTTAGTATTTTGTCCCACGATTCCGGGAATATAAAGAACGAGTAAAACGGACTAATAACGACAAATATATTCACGTTTCAATAACGGCAAAATCTATATTGTTTTGACAGCTTTTACCAAAATAATAACTTACGTACTAGACGGTATATTTTCTAGAAATATTACTGAGGACCATATTCTTAACAAATGAAGAACTTATGACCCAAGACTTATTTTTACAACTACTAGACATTATTTTAAGGTTTTCAAGACGAGGAATATAACACTAACATTTTTATACGATATACTACGACAAGTTATATACTTCTAAAATTGGACTTATTTTCCTAAGTATGGAAACTATTTTACTTTGACAATAACAATTATTTCCAAGTTACGAGTGGTATAGGTATCATGTGCATGTGCATTCATTACATCCTTTCATGATCTAAGTAGATCACTATCATTCATATTAGGTTGCGGTTAGAGATCGAACCTCATTTCTGTGTATCCACTTTGTCATCGTAGTTATCGCACCAGGTGAGTCATAGCCCCACTTTTACTCTTTACACTTGTTTTAACTCTTTGGGGGAGATACATGCTCAACTACTTGTTTATACTTGTACAAATTTTTAAAACATTTATACTTGATTACTTTTATACTTGATTGTCTTATACTTGATTATACTTATACTTGATTTTTATACATACGTGATTGTGTTATACTTAACTGTGTTATACTTACTTGATACTTGAAACGTTTAAACTTTTATGCTTTGGGAAACGACACCCAGTAAACTTTTATGCTTTGGGAAACGACACCCAGTAAACTTTTATGCTTTGGGAAACGACACCCAGTAAACTTTTATACTTTGGGAAACGACACCCAGTAATCTGTCAAATGAGAGGTATTGATAGTACTATTATGGGGAAACACCCCCCACCCAAGTCCAAAACAGAGGCGACGTTGGGTGACAGATACTATTTGGGATGGTGGTTCCCCGCCTTTGTGTCTATGCTTGACCTTGGGTGAATATAATCCTGAGAAACCATATATTGTAGCAGTGGGTTGTAAACATACAGGTTACAAGGCTCTTATGGCGGGACTTGTAACTGAGTGGATTTACGATGCCTTTGCTGAGAAACCTTCATACATATGCATAAACTTTATTTGTTAAACAAACTCTATGAACTCACCAACCTCGTGTTGACACTTTAGCATGTATTTTCAGGTTTTAACCTATGGCACACTACTGGAGGTTTTGGCAGGGCATGGCATGGTTATAGAAGACTCTGATTATTTGTATGGGGACCGTTTTAAACTACTTTTAAGGGCCTACTTCTGCACTACTTTTAACAATGTAAATTTAACATTTTTGACTTAACTATTTTATTCTAAATGATTGAAGTGAAAACCATTTTTGAACTTGTGTTGTAATACCAATTGAGTTACACCCCAGCTACACGTATGCTTCCGCTGGACCCGATTTTGGGGGTGTGACAGATTGGTATCAGAGCTCTGGCTATAGCGAACTAAGTGTTTTTAAAACCTAGACTATAGCTACTTTTACGAAAAACTTAACCCTATGACCGTCACGTGCCTGCCTGCCAAGATAATGCCTCACTTGTGGTTTGTTGCTGACTTAGGTGATGAGATTTGTGTCTCATTATCTGGTATATTATACTCACTTATTCTAATTGATTTTTATCATTGTCTTTCATATAAGCATGTTCACGTATCATATATGTCACCCTGGTATGTATCTCCTTGCTTAGTCTCATCATTTGACCTCGAGTTTGGTCACCTGCCTTAGTCTTTCTGTACGTCTTGGTAGTATAACTGAGCTGAGTATTTCAAAATTCATGGAACCTCGGTGGAATATAGACTAGTCACCTATATTCAACCCGGGATAGTGGGACATAGGCTGACTACCTATATCCAACTCAGAAATGAATTTTGCAACACTGAGAATGGTTATAATAAAATTCTGTCTGGATTGAATCCTCTACTCAATTTCCAAATGTTTCATTATGTGTGTATACCCTCGTTGTCAAAACGCTTATACTTTTCATCACCTCGTGAACCGCCGCCTAGAAGCACGTCAACTCGTCATTTCATCTCATGAATTTTCACCTTTATAACACCTCGGAGGACAACGTTAACTGAACTTCGGGACGAAGTTCCCTTAAGGGGTAGAGACTGTCACAACTCGTAAATTCTGGTCTTTTCCCGAACTTTCAACATTTACTATTCATCGGTTACTATTCATCGATCACTATTCATCATTTTACTATTCATCTTTTTCGGAGTCAGTTTGATATTCTGAGAAGCGTTTTAAAATTTTACTATTCATAAAATACTATTCACCTCCGGAGAAAATTTGTCATTCATGCGTGAGTTGCGTCATTTCTATATACGTACGATTATCTAACTAATAAACGTTATCCTATAAACTATTACTATGAATAATTGATCCGACAATCCCAACTATGGTCCTAAGACATTTTTACACTCATTATAATGATACAAAAATTATAAAATTCATTTACCCGTTATTTTGGAAATTTATTTAATTCGTATCGTACGTCTAATATAATTACGACGGTTTTCTTAAAAACTAAACGATAATCATCCAAACACCCAATACTTGTACCCAACATATTTTTACAAATTTTATGACTTTATTATGTCCCGAATAACTTTGATAAAATTTATTTCTAACAAACCCGGGTACCAGATTATAACTAAAACTAGCTACAACTACACAAAAACTACACTAATATCCTAAATAATTACCCAACATCTTTCCCCCTTTTCTTCCTTTGTAAAACCGGCCCCCCCCCCCCTTTAGTCCTAAAACATTAAAAGCTCACCAACACTCTTAATTACTCACCAAACTTTTGTCCCTAACTATATAATAAACTTTTTCATTCATTTTATCACAAAAATCATTTTTACAAGTTCAAGCAAAACTCTTTTCTCTCATTTCTCTTGAGGTTGGTTCGAATTAGGGTGGTAAAGGAGCAAGGAGAATAAATTTTACAAGATCTTGTCATAAACTAGTTGATATAATCATCCTTGTTAGAGTTTTGAAATAGAAACTCAAGGATTAGTAGGTTTTCATCATCTAAACTCCCTAAACCTTCAAGTAAGTTAACAAACTCATCTCTATAATTTTACCAAGTTCTTACAATGTTCATATCATTTTTATACAAGGATTTCATGCATATGTTAGTTATACCACTCATTTATATATATATATATATATATATATATATATATATATATATATATATATATATATATATATATATATATATATATATATATAACTTTTGAACTCTAGAAATGGATTATAGTTAGATCCTTGTTAGATCCACTTGGTTTATGATGTTTAGGAACCCATGACACCCTAAGAAGGTGTATGGTAAGATTAGACTAGATTTGTGGTGATTGAAAGTGGTTTGGTTGGATTAGAAACTAGTTTGAAACAATAGAAATTGATTTTAAACATGTATATTTACCTACTGTCCTTAAAATGAAAACGTGGCCAACTCAGTGGGTTTGGGGTAACTTTTGACCAAAGATTTAGAAAATACTTTCCAATACGGAACTATGGCCGAAAACGGGGATAAAAACGAGTTTATAACGAAGGAGATACGCTAAAAACGAGTTTAACGACGAAAACTATATTTTCCGGAAATGCTTGCTGATGAACAGTTGTCACGACCGTTTCGAGGCGTAAAACTAAATCTAGCCATCCCGACTTATCAAAAATATGTTAGTATTTTGTCCCACGATTCCGGGAATATAAAGAACGAGTAAAACGGACTAATAACGACAAATATATTCACATTTCAATAACGGCAAAATCTATATTGTTTTGACAGCTTTTACCAAAATAATAACTTACGTACTAGACGGTATATTTTCTAGAAATATTACTGAGGACCATATTCTTAACAAATGAAGAACTTATGACCCAAGACTTATTTTTACAACTACTAGACATTATTTTAAGGTTTTCAAGACGAGGAATATAACACTAACATTTTTATACGATATACTACGACAAGTTATATACTTCTAAAATTGGACTTATTTTCCTAAGTATGGAAACTATTTTACTTTGACAATAACAATTATTTCCAAGTTACGAGTTGTATAGGTATCATGTGCATGTGCATTCATTACATCCTTTCATGATCTAAGTAGATCACTATCATTCATATTAGGTTGCGGTTAGAGATCGAACCTCATTTCTGTGTATCCACTTTGTCATCGTAGTTATCGCACCAGGTGAGTCATAGCCCCACTTTTACTCTTTACACTTGTTTTAACTCTTTGGGGGAGATACATGCTCAACTACTTGTTTATACTTGTACAAATTTTTAAAACATTTATACTTGATTACTTTTATACTTGATTGTCTTATACTTGATTATACTTATACTTGATTTTTATACATACGTGATTGTGTTATACTTAACTGTGTTATACTTACTTGATACTTGAAACGTTTAAACTTTTATGCTTTGGGAAACGACACCCAGTAAACTTTTATGCTTTGGGAAACGACACCCAGTAAACTTTTATGCTTTGGGAAACGACACCCAGTAAACTTTTATGCTTTGGGAAACGACACCCAGTAAACTTTTATACTTTGGGAAACGACACCCAGTAATCTGTCAAATGAGAGGTATTGATAGTACTATTATGGGGAAACACCCCCCACCCAAGTCCAAAACAGAGGCGACGTTGGGTGACAGGTACTATTTGGGATGGTGGTTCCCCGCCTTTGTGTCTATGCTTGACCTTGGGTGAATATAATTCTGAGAAACTATATATTGTAGCAGTGGGTTGTAAACACACAGGTTACAAGGCTCTTATGGCGGGACTTGTAACTGAGTGGATTTACGATGCCTTTGCTGAGAAACCTTCATACATATGCATAAACTTTATTTGTTAAACAAACTCTATGAACTCACCAACCTCGTGTTGACACTTTAGCATGTATTTTCAGGTTTTAACCTATGGCACACTACTGGAGATTTTGGCAGGGCATGGCATGGTTATAGAAGACTCTGATTATTTGTATGGGGACCGTTTTAAACTACTTTTAAGGGCCTACTTCCGCACTACTTTTAACAATGTAAATTTAACATTTTTGACTTAACTATTTTATTCTAAATGATTGAAGTGAAAACCATTTTTGAACTTGTGTTGTAATACCAATTGAGTTACACCCCAGCTACACGTATGCTTCCGCTGGACCCGATTTTGGGGGTGTGACAATATCTCACATTGGATGACAATCACACCGTTCAAGTTAGTTACACAAACCAACATAATTCGTTGTCTTCTATATGTGTGTTCTTTCTTGACATTTCACAATGTCCTACACGGTTATATTCAACACATACTCATTTCTTATATAATAACTAACCGTTCGATTATTAGCAATATGTATTAATAGCAAGTCTTGACAATTATTCATCTGTCTAGAATAACAAGTAGTTTAATTATTTGCAACAATATTCACAACAGAATATTTGCAACATCCAAACTTCCAATATTCGATACAAAATCGAGTGACTTGTTTATTCTCATGTTACATAATTAGTTGCACAAAACCGCACCAACTAAATTTAAATAGACACTACTTTACCACAATATTTTGCACCAAATGAAATTTTATTATTATTATTATTTCTTTTTTTTTTTTGTATTGAACATTGTACAAAATATCATATAATTTTGTATTATAACAACAAAAAATGTTATACCAAACAACATCCAAGTAACACAAATATCAGCATAAAAAAATATAGACCACTTGGAAAAAAGTTGTGCTAAGATAAAAACTGCAATAATCTAATTCTTCCATTTAAGCTCCACATTTTTTTTTCGAAATCAAATTTAAGATGTTTCATTGTTAACTAATCAACGGGAAAAAAAATAGATGCAATACTCATTTGTTACCATGCGAAAAACACAATTTTCCATGATATCGCAGTTGTGACAACACACCAGTTCAAAAAGAATTGATGTATCAAAATAAATTATGTGACCAAATGGTTCACCCATTTACACTCAAAATTTTTCCATGATTAATATCATAGAAAAGCTCTATAAAAATTGGGCTCAAACATTTGTTTACCACGTGAACAATGCATTTCCCATAAATGCGCAGATGTGACAACAAATTCTCCAAAATGAATTGTTGTACCAAAATACTTTGTAACCAAACGGTTCACCTATTTTGACTCAAACTTTCCAAAAATCAAGTTTAAAGTCTTAGAGTCCACCATAACGGAATTGGAATCAAAACTCATTCGTTTACTATGCGAACAACGCACTTTTCCACTAGTGCGTAGCCATGACAACAATACTTTCGATTCCAAAGAACACGAAAATTGACATTCCACAAGAATGAGGTTAATCTCAACATCCGATCATGAAAAATATACTAGTTACACAAACCAGTATCATGACGACATTTTAAACCGACAAACACCATACTTTGAGTAGTAAGTTGTTCTGTTTTAGAGGTGGCAAAACGGGCGGACCGGGCGGGCATGGGCTACGGGCTAAACGGGCTACCGGTTAAACGGACTATGGGCTAAATGGGCACGGGCTAAATGGGCGCGGGCCAAACGGGCGCATGTTATACGAACCGTCTTAAAAAAGACCTAAAACAACAAAAAAAATTCTTCAAACGTAACACCTCATTTATATTTAAGTAACTAAATATATTATATCCATAAGTTTTTCATTAAAAACAATTTAATGCGAGAGAAAAACATGTGCCCATTTTGCCCATTTAATTTCTAAAGGGGCAATATATGAGGACCAAATGTACCCAAATCTTTTAAAAATGTTGCCCATTTAGCCTATTTTTTTGATTTTGGGCACATATTGCCACCTCTATTCTGTTTATTTACTTGTTATTCTAAACAGAACCTTCTAAAACAGATAGGAACACCAAGTAGGTCTCTATTATGTATAAAACAAGATTTCACAAAATTACTACTCTTTTTCTCTAACATGAAATTAAAACCATGTTAAATGGTTCAAAAAGGTTAATCGGTGAATGTTTCATATGACAACCAAAACTTTCAACCAACATAAAGTTTCATAATTAATTAAAAGATATATTATATCAAAATCGATTCCCATGTTTCTTCAATCTTTTATATAATAAAAGAATTACATCATTTCGAAGTGTTTTTGCAAATCCCTTCTCATTGAAAAAAAAATTGGACTAATAGCAGAGCTCGATTTTGCCACGTAGGCGAAATCGAGCAACGTGATTGGTTAATAAAAAGTTAAAATTGAATTGATTTTGGTCAAACTTAATAAATTTGATAGAGAAATTTGGTTAAGAAAAAAAATGCATAAAAATATAAGTGTCAAATTTATGAAAACAAAAACTTAAAAAAAGAGGAAGTAATTAATAAAACTTTAGTGATTGAATTTTAAATAATTTATATAGAGTAAAGTGTAAAATTACAAGTTTTCATGTTTTTTAATAACTTTATAAAAAACACAAATAACCCCTTACACTTTATACCCCTTATACTTTATAATATTAACTTTGTTTAAAATTACATGAGTATTAGTATTAGTTTTTAGACTTTCATCCATTAAAATTACAAAATTTGATAAATATGCGAATTTGTTTTAATATACGTTAAATACTTTTTTAAACTAATGTTAGTTTTAAACTTTCATCTATTAGAATATCTTTTTAAATAATGACTCATGTTACTATTTAAAAGTTTAATTTATGCGTACACGAGTTTGAAATAAGGCTAAATTATTAGTAACGGGAATATAAATATCAAATGGTAAGCACGATACTGTGATATAAAATAAATATACGAGATTTTACTTATAACAACGACTCATGAAATTTTTATTTAAAATTTGTATATGGATATCCATAAAAACATTTTAAAAACTTTACGGAGCATATTTTAACTTCATCAACGCTCATTATGTGCTACTAAATTCACACATTTTGTATAACATGATATCAATAGTTAAAGTTAAACAACAAAATCAACATCAACCTCAACATGTCTGTCAGTTAAAAACATTATACAAAGCTAATTATTAAAAAAATCAAACAAACACATAGGTTAGATAATCATTTTTTAATATAGAAGGTGTTTTCCTTAAATTACATAAAAAATGCACGCATCACAATCTTTATTTGATAAAAAAAAAGGTAATAGTTGGCCGTTGTAAACGAATTAAAAGTATGTACATGAGAATTATTCAGCAAGAATATATAGGTTTAATCAGGTTATTACATTATTATACTGCGATAATGTTATTGAGTTGGTAATCACGGATGTGAGATACAACTATTATTCTATACTTATGAGTTATGTGTAAACCTCTTTTTGCTTCTGAATAGAATCCGAAAGAGACCTCAATAGAACTTTGCCTTATGTCTTATCTCCCTGATAGTATTTAGTAACCTCTTTTATGGTTTAACTTTTTTTTTTATACACACCAACTTTTAGTAACTCTTTTTAATGTTTTATTGAAAATTTCTACAATTAATATTTGTATTTTTACTATAAACACACTTAGCTATGATAGAATTAGTTGTGAGTTCAGGGGTTTTTCACTATGCTTCTAAAAAAAGCTTATAGCTTTATCATACGCTTATTGTGTTATGGTAATTGAATAAGCCAATAAGCACTTTTAATAAGCATAACCAAACACCCTTTTAGTTCTAATATGAAGTTTTCTTATTTGATGTTTGGAATAACTTTGTTGTTATCCTCGCTATAATGCAACATGTTAGTGGTTTTTGCACTTTAATGATCTTATCGCATACACTAAAGTGTAATGCAATTTGTTGTGCGCGTTTTTAGAGGAGGATTAAGTATCAACACATGATTGTCATGGAAGGATTTTCTACGCCTGTTCAGGGTATGAATGTATAATTTAGTTGAGTTGCTGATTTAGATAATACATGAATGCATTTTAATGTATCAAAAATGTGTTTTAGCACCCATATGAGGAATTTTATGATAGAAATTCTTTTTGGAGTGTAATTTGTCTTTGAATAAGTTAATGAAACTTAACAGGTGTTTGCTGTCATTTGATAACACTATGGGTGTCAACCTACGGTCTAAAATATGGGTGTCTTTTACTTTGATGATTTAGGTCAATTGTGAAGAAAGTTGCATTAAAGTGAAAGGTCGGTAAGGATTCAAACAATCCTAAAAGACTTGCGAATATACTCTTTGTCATTTCTTTCATGCATTTATAATTTACTTATACAAGTAATAATAATTCCTTATATAGTTAATAATTTCCTTATATAGTTCGGTCTCATAGAAAAGTTATTCTTATACCTTATACATAAACGCATTCTACCATTACATCTTTTTTTTTTTTTTTTTTCTCTCTCTTTATGTAATAAAGAAGCTATAGTATAAGCATCTATGTTAATTTGGTAATTTTATGATCAAACATGAGAAGTAAATAACACAAACTTATGAAAATACAATTTTTCAAACAAAAAGGTACATTAGTAAACATGGTATGATGGTTATTAATAATCAAGGAAATAAATCAATCTTCAAAGCTATTTAAATATGCTACATATTTTAACGAAAATATAAGTAAAAGAAATACCACAATCACAAAACACATCGTAAATTGATAGCACGGGTTTGCAAAACTAAAAGTATATATCACTAACATCTCATGCAAATCAAGTATCATCATGTGATTTTGCTTGAATAATAAAATATAATTTTTAATCCAAAAGCATTCTCTTAAGATAATATGTAGGTTATAACATATACATGTGATTTTTTATTTTTAGTCCACCAAGTAAAACCATTTGAAACATGTTAAGTGATTCATTTTTTAATTGATAATAATACGTAATTAAAACGAAATTTTAAAAACCCTGTGCGTGCACAGGTATTATTAGGGGTGAGCATGGTTCGGTTTGGCTCGGTTTGTTGCTAAAACCGAAACCGAACCGAAAATATTCGGTTTTTGAGTTTTAGAAACCGTTCGGTTTCGGTTTATTCTAGGTTCGGTTTTTCGGTTTTTGGTTATTTTCGGTTTGGTTTTTCGGTTTTTTTTTTGTTTATATCACGGTTTGGTCTTTCAATGTTCGAATTTATAATGCAACATAGAATAACTTTTTCAAGATTCAAGAACAAAAAAATACAAAATAATGACAATAAGAAACTATTAATCATAAAAAAAATTATATAAGAGAATTCTTTATGGGAGGTGATTTGCACACTCTTCTTTTTTATTTGCACACTCACGATACAAATAATTAAAGCATGTTGTCAATATGGTACAACTGCCTGATGCATTAATTAGAGTGTCCCGAACAAAAATCAATGTGTGCCAATCAATTCCCATTCTTTATGCGTCATAAAGTGACACAATAATGACAATAAAAACTATCGACCATAAAAAATTCTAGATGACAGTTCTTTATGTGTTATAAATGATACATTCAAAAAGCAATTGGAACATGAACTTTTAAGATTATATGTATTTTATCGGTTTGGTTTTTTTCGGTTTGGTGTTTTTGCTAAAACCAAACCGAACCACAAAATTCGGTTTTTATAAATTTTGAAAACCGAACCATCGGTTTTCCAATCGGTTTCGGTTTCTCGGTTTTTTTCGGTTTAGGTTCGGTTTTTTCGGTTTTCTGCACACCCCTAGGTATTATAACTAGTAAAGTATGAACAAACTTGCAACATTCTGTGTATACAATTGTTGTCTTTTAAATAACATCATACTATAATCAATTGCAACCAAAAGTTATAGTGTATTGATATAACTTCTAACTAACATACCAATGATTTTTTTTTTTCAACATCACAGAGAAATCAGATTTAAATTACCTAAAAGATATCTTTATAAAATTTTGCTTAGACGTAAAGCAGTTAAACAAGCCACATATAAAAATAAAGGTTAAGTCAAACAAGATAAATTCATCAACTGAGATTTAATGAATTATGCATCTCGTTATACACCACAAATGTTTTATAAATCATCACCTAATAACTCAAAGTTATTTATTGACATTCATTATCGAAACAAATTAAGTTCCATAAAAAAAATAACCATGCAAGAAAACGGTTACATTTGGTCCATGTCTATTTTTTTTTTTCGAATAAAATAAGTTTGACCACTATTTCTAATATAATCACTCATTGTTTGAATATCATCATAACTTAAATGAGAAACATAATTAAGATGAGAAGAATGAGAAGAAACTATAACGACAAATATTAGATGCATCCATAAAAAATAGATGCATCTCCTATTATTTCTTTTTTCTTATTTAAAATATATGACTATAATTTTTTTTCACTTTTCTCATTTCATTAATTCTTCTCACTAGATCCATACTCTATCATCATAATCTGTTAAAGGTAGAAACTACAAACAGAAGTCACTACCACATTCATTAAACTAGTACTACAACAATGTTTACGAAGAGCATACACATAGTTACATGAATCTAGCGAAACACATTCGGAAACAATAATTTCTAAATGATATTCACTGTTTTAGTTTTAATTATGTCATTTAACACTTGTCTCTTATAACAAAACAAAAAATAGAATATGTCTTAAGATTGTTGTATATATCATGTGTATTGCTATTTAGAGACAAATAAACAATGACATGAAAACATAAAAGTGTAAAGAAATGATACCGTAAATCTTTGGAGGTGGAGACTCAAAACACAAACAAGAAAAAATGTTGAGGCGTGTGATGCTCACACATTCCTTAAGATAGATTCGTCCTCTCCACTGTGCTTGAGAAATCATAGACGTCTATCTCCCAGGATACAACAACAGAAGATAACCCCGTTAGCACAAACGAGTTATTGATGCGTGAGAATCGCAACAGGCTTTACCTCTCGAGGGATCTCGAGAAGCTTACAACCCCCACCAGGCAGTGTACCTGATCGTTGTAGTATAGTATAGTGACAAGTACCGGGGGATTGATCGTTCAGCTTAGGAATAGTGTCGCTAGGATTAGAAAGCCTAAATACTAGTTCTAAAGATGAGGGATGATTATTTTTGTGTTTTTATATTTTATAGAAAGCAAGTAAAAATCTTGGTTTTTGGAAGAGTGGGCGGAATTAGTTGCTATTCAACTAACCCAATACTAAGATGCAATCAAAATAAAATACTAGAAATGAAAATACTAATTTATACTAAAGTTGTGAGCAGTAATTGGAGAAAATGTGTTTACTTAGATTTCACTACTCCCTAGATATCTTTTACACGTTAATTACTTGTTATAATTGCATGGATGACGGATCGTATTCCTTAATACCATTCATGGGGTGGCACACATAACTCCCCAATTCTATGAGCTCTTATCTTCTCCTACACCATGCCCAGCACAACTATAGGGATTGTAAACAGTGGCTCATGCATTAAATACAACCAATAAAGACCTAGTGCGCGTTGGTTCATGTTTCTTAAGACGTTCAAGCATGTTACCAATTGGAGATCTGACAGTTTTCTTAAGCTTAACATATAAATCATTCATCCACAACAAGAATAAACAAGTAATCAACACATAATCAATATCTAGGTTTCATTAGATCTAAGCAAACACAAGAGAGATCTAGCCTAGTATGATAGAATTAAAACAAGAACATGATATAGACAACCAACACATAGACATATTGATTGAATTAGAAGAACACTTATCTTGATTAATCATGCAAGGTATCAAGGGGTTGGAACCCTTGAAAAACCTGTAAAGTTACACCAAAATCGTACTTAGGGTTTCTCCCAAAACTTCTCTCATTTAATGTGAAAAATTAGAAAACTATATATAGAAAAATGGGTTTGACGACGTCAAGAGTAATCTTGTGACGCCGTCACCTCGCCGCCAAAACATTCCTCGGACTGCCTAGAACTACTTCTGACGCCGTCAAGACTTAGACACTTCCAGGCCGTCATGACTCTTTTACTCTTGACGCCCTTCCCACGTGACGCCGTCAAAACTCTTCTGGGTCGTCATGGAAATTCATGAAATTTGCTCTTGACGCCGTCAAGGATTTGCTCTTGACGCCGTCACCTACTGTTCCCAGCATGGAAAATTAAGACTTTGGCGTTTTCTTCACTTTTATGCTCAAAAAACGTCCGAATTGCTTCCTTTTCCAGATTTCACTCCCAAAGTACCTAAAATCACAAAAGGAACGATTTAGGGCAATATTTGATCAAATAAATTCGGATTCGGGCTTAAATAACCCCCTAAAAACGGATCATTTTTCGCCTCATCATATACCCTTACACTTGAGATTTGCTTGTCCTCAAGCAAATGCGCTTTTATTCTACTCAAAATACAAGTTAGGGGTCATTTAACACTAATATAAAAGTAATTACAACAAATTTCTACTAAAGACCAATAGACAAGCACGGAGGTCATACACAAGCACCTCACAAATAGTGTTTAGATACTCACATCTCTCGGGTGTAATAAAGTGTAAATTACAATATGGAAACGGAAGATATCTCTCACTACCTGTCATAGCAAAATAGATTACCATAGGCTTGGGAAAGGATCAAACCTCCACCACATGGCGTAAGCACCTAGGATAAACTATCAAAGAGGTCTTTTAAAGGGTTGTAACGTTAGGTGTAGGGATATGAAATACACGGTTTTGTTGGATAAAGGAAGTTTTACTTGTGGCGAGTTAACAATCTTAGTTAATTACATGTATACTATGGCGTTGCTAAGCCAAGACTAGACTCGACTTAAGCTAATAAATGAAAAATAACAAAAACATAAAATGAACATAGAATGAAACGGGATGGTAGTCCGTATGTTTTTTCTCTTTTTCCTTTTTCTATTTTTTTTTCTTTTTCTTGATTTTATTTCGATTTTTTTTTTTTTTTTTTTTTTTTTTTTTTTTTTTTTTTTTTTTTTGCATACACTCTTACCCTACCATCCAAAATAATACATCATAGGAAATGAACATTTCCCTTACACTTGAATTTTTACATACTTTACAATAACTAATCTAATGACTCGAATTAAGAAAATTAAAACACTTGGAGCACTTTTAAGATTAACGTACATATGGGGGTAATAATATGATGTTCTTCCCCATTACTCCATATAATAAGTACTTACCCATGAGTCCCAATCGTCCCAAAACAATATGTACAAGGATATGACTCGACTTAGCAACCATGTAATCAATTAGATAGTTAACTTAGGGTTTAACAAATAACAATAATGCACTAAAAATGAGCGCATACACGGAAGGCTAAGGCGATTTGGTTGTACATTTAAGTGGGGTGTAACAAATTCTTCTTTTAAGTAAAATGCTTAAAGTTATAAACGAAAAGATAGGCTCGGAGGGGTGTACTAGGGGTTTCGTGTACTAAAAATGAGTACAACGCTAAAGGTGTGGGAAAAATTAGTTGACTTAACTAGCCAAGTAATATGACTTAAATGGTCAAGTAATTATAATACGGGTTTAACACAAGGGTAATCCTAATGCCTCTTATCATGTAGTAAATCCTACCACACGAATGTAGTCTCACTAGCGGTCTCGGGATGCATCACTAACGCAAGTTCTAGAATCTAAATGCTACCGGTACACTCATAAGCACTAATAATGAATGCTTTTCCTATCAAATCTAAAGGCGAACCTCACATTTTTGGGTGGAAAATTTTTCTGAATATATGGTTATGTGCTAGTCATACAATCTCCTATCCATGAGACGCTTGCTATGGCTAAAGTTTCACTCCTAAATGTTGTAAAAAATTTTAAATTTGGCGCTAAAATTGCACTAACAAGTATTTCTCATAGTTTTATTACACATCTACCATCAAACAAAACAAACTCAAGCGAAAGTGCATATGTAAGGTATCATCTTTTTACCCTCCCCTTACACTTAAGATGAACATTGTCCCCAATGTTCAAGTAAAGAATGTAAAAGTGAAAAAGTAAAGAGAATGAAATCAAATACTCCCCTGATTCGCTTGGTATGGATAATAAGGTGGCTAGGTTAAATCTTCCTCCAAGAAAATGAACAATCAAAGCTTCCCTTCCAGAATATAAATCATCTTCTTGTCATACATAACCTGTAAAACCTGACAAAATAGACAAGACAACCTCGCGTAAAATCGGCGGCATCCTATATAAGTTACTAAATCCTAGAAAACAAGATAAGATATAATGCTTGTGGAATGAAGTTTGCAGATCTCCTGGAGATTATAAAACTTAATAATTCACAAAAACCATAAGACTCCGTTAGAAAAACAAAACCGGTAAAATTTCCAGATTTTTACACTTGACGCCGTCAAGAGTAAAACTCTGACGCCGTCAGAATGGACCTGCAGAAATTCTTATGTTAAGTTTCCGGAAAATTTCTGGAAAAACTTGGTCCTACTTCCTGGAAAATCCTGCAAAACTTCATTATGACTCAATACAAGCATTTGACTCTAACAAATACGAATATACATGCTCATTTGTTATTGTGGAGAATCATGATCGATTTGTTTCTTAAAAACATATTTGAGGTTTCCCCTTACACTTATCTTTTGCAAAAATACTTCTAGGTGGAGTTAAGACTAGGCCAAAACAACAAAGTAAAGTATTTCCACTATTTAATTTAGAAACATGATCAACCAACAATAAAAATAAAACATGCATACGGAAGCAAATAACAATCAAACAAATAAAATCACACAAAACATGGGTTGCCTCCCAAGAAGCGCTTTTCTTTATTTACGAGTCTTGTAGCTAGACTCAAGGTCATGGGTTACTACGTGATACGGGTGAGTTCCTCATTGAGGACATCTTTAGGATCAAACTTAGGTTTCAACTTCCTATCGGTTTCCTTAGTATGGTATGACCTTTCAAATTTTTCTCCATCCGGATCATACAAAGTCATTCTAATATGCCATGACCCGTCACCATCTTTAGGTGGCTTGTCCCACCTCCATTTACACTTGTCTCCCTCTCTTTTCCATTTATTCCTTTCTATGTTGATGGGTATTACGCTTAATAACTCAATCATCTTTCTAAAGACTAAGGGGTCCTCAAAGGGGTCTAGCTCTTCATCTCTAGCTATGAGTTGTTCTACCGAATGTGTCTTTTCAATAAAATCTTTTTCTAGATAGAATGGGCATTGAGGTCCTATAAAGTTCCTTTCTATCCAAGGTCCATATCTAGACGGTCTCCTATTCATCTCTACCCAATGCGGTGTCGGTTCATCATCACAATCATAACTATGCTTCTTAACATCATACACCGACCAAGTATCGCCTTCACCTACCGCTATCTTGGATTCCTTGCAATCTATCATAGCACTAGCGGTTGCTAAAAATCCTCTTCCTACCAATAATGGGCATGTAGTGTCACTAACCATGTCTAGGACGTGAAAATCCGCTAATATAGTTAACCTTCCTACGTGAACAACTACATCCTTAATCATTCCAACCGGGTGGGCAATACTCCCATCCGCTAGCCCTATCAATACCTCCGTTTCCTCTAACTTTCCTAGCTTAAGAGCGGTGAATAAGGATAAGGGAATCAAGTTGAGGCTTGACCCTAAATCGGCTAGTGTGTCGAAAGCTTCGGATCTTCCTATCTTACAAGGCAAAACAAATATACCCGGATCATCAAGCTTGTTAGGCAACTTGTTTTGAACGAAGGCGGTCCCATTTTTACCTAGCTTACACTTCTCATATTTTTCTAGGAGGGCACTATAGTAAGGAGCACGCGCTAAGACATCAATGACGGGTCGTTCAAGGTGAAGTTCTTTGAATTCATCGTCAAGGTCTTGCGTAAGAGGTGTTTCAACTATGCTTTTGACCGGCTCTATAGTGGGTGTTTTATTTGATTGGTCCTTTTGGGGAACTTGGTTTTGTTTGAAACACGTGCTCGTTGAGTTAACCGAGTAGTATTGTGGACACGAAGTGGGTGACAAAACTGAGGGTATGGAATTAACGGTTAGTTTCGGATTCTTGACCGTGTCGCTCGGGAGTGCTCCCATTTCTCGGTCATTGAGGACTTTCAACAATGCATCAATTCTAGTGGTCATCTCGCTTTGCTTTTGTTTGAAATCGGCTTCAAACTTGGATATGTGAGCTTCTTGAGATGCCATGAACTTTGACATCAATCCTTCAAGATTGTTGGTACTACCATAATTGTTAGAAGGATTGTTGTTGAGAGTACGGTTGGATGGTGGACCGTTTGGTTGGTAACGATTAGGCGGATTGGAAGAATTGGGTTGATTTTGTTTCCACCTAAGGTTTGGGTGATTTTTCCAAGAAGGGTTGTATGAATCACCGTAAGTGTTTGGCTCGGGCTTGAAAGTGTACCACTTATCTCCCGCTTCGTCGGTACGCGTGGATGCGTAGTCCGCAAAAGCTGTTCCGGGGAGTTCCACACAATCACGAGTGTCATGGGGACCACTACATAATTCGCATGAAGAAGTGATTTTGTTCACTTGGCTTGAAGGCTTAGGAGCTTCGTAAGATTTCATGAGAAACTTGACTTGGTCCTCAAGTTCCATGATCCTACAGTCGGGAGTGCTAGAATTGTTCGAAGGCAAAGATATTGCCTTGACCGTTTTGTTCAAGTCACGGGGATCATTCCAACTTTCGTTGTCATAGAGAGCAAGATCTTCTATGAGTTCCCATGATTGTTCCGCACTAAGATCACGTAGCTTACCACCGACCGATTGGTCAATGGCTCGTCTCGTGGAGATGTCGATATGGTCATAAAAAATTTGGACTTGGAGCCAAAGATCTATGCCATGATGAGGGACTTTTTAGAGTAAGTCCTTGAAACGAGTCCATGCTTCATAAAGAGATTCATTTTGACGTTGTTGGAACATCAAGATGTCATTTCTAAGCTTAGTAGTTCTCCCCGGTGGGAAAAATTGAGCAAGGAAACGAGTGGTGAGATCATCCCATGTGGTGATGGATCCCGCGGGTAAACGCTCAAGCCATTGACTAGCTTGATCCCGTAGAGAGAATTGGAATAGGCGTAAACGGGTAGTCTCTCTAGTTTCAACATCTAGGTCTAAGGAGTCTACGATTTTGAGAAAGTCCTTAAGATGTTGGTTTGGATCTTCGGAACGAAGTCCATGGAATGCACATCCGCTTTGCACCAACCGGATGGTGTCGGATCGCAAGGGGGTCACATTGGCTCCGGTGAGCTCAATGATGTTTCGGTAGCCTTGGTGGCTAGGTCGGGAATACTCTCCTAAGGTTCGGGGCCTAAGGGGTTCTAATGGTGGGTTTTGTTGTGGTGGGATGATGGGTTCAAAGATGTTACCACCTTTAATGATGTCGGATGCTAAAGAGTTACGAACAAAGGCACGAAGAAATGAGATAGACTAAAGAAGACCTAAAAATAAAAATAAAATCTTACTAGAAAGGAATCTAGCAAGTAGACCTAATAAAAAGAAATTCTAACCTAGACAATAACTATTCCCCGGGCTGCGGCGCCAAAAACTTGATGCGTGGGAATCGCAACAGGCTTTACCTCTCGAGGGATCTCGAGAAGCTTACAACCCCCACCAGGCAGTGTACCTGATCGTTGTAGTATAGTATAGTGACAAGTACCGGGGGATTGATCGTTCAACTTAGGAATAGTGTCGCTAGGATTAGAAAGCCTAAATACTAGTTCTAAAGATGAGGGATGATTATTTTTGTGTTTTTATATTTTATAGAAAGCAAGTAAAAATCTCGGTTTTTGGAAGAGTGGGCGGAATTAGTTGCTATTCAACTAACCCAATACTAAGATGCAATCAAAATAAAATACTAGAAATGAAAATACTAATTTATACTAAAGTTGTGAGCAGTAATTGGAGAAAATGTGTTTACTTAGATTTCACTACTCCCTAGATATCTTTTACACGTTAATTACTTGTTATAATTGCATGGATGACGGATCGTATTCCTTAATACCATTCATGGGGTGGCACACATAACTCCCCAATTCTATGAGCTCTTATCTCCTCCTACACCATGCCCAACACAACTATAGGGATTGTAAACAGTGGCTCATGCATTAAATACAACCAATAAAGACCTAGTGCGCGTTGGTTCATGTTTCTTAAGACGTTCAAGCATGTTACCAATTGGAGATCTGCCAGTTTTCTTAAGCCTAACATATAAATCATTCATCCACAACAAGAATAAGCAAGTAATCAACACATAATCAATATCTAGGTTTCATTAGATCTAAGCAAACACAAGAGAGATCTAGCCTAGCATGATAGAATTAAGACAAGAACATGATATAGGCAACCAACACATAGACATATTGATTGAATTAGAAGAACACTTATCTTGATTAATCATGCAAGGTATCAAGGGGTTGGAATCCTTGAAAAACCTGTAAAGTTACACTAAAATCGTACTTAGGGTTTCTCCCAAAACTTCTCTCATTTAATGTGAAAAATTAGAAAACTATATATAGAAAAATGGGTTTGACGGCGTCAAGAGTAATCTTGTGACGCCGTCACCTCGCCGCCAAAACATTCCTCGGACTGCCTAGATCTACTTCTGACGCCGTCAAGACTTAGACACTTCCAGGCCGTCATGACTCTTTTACTCTTGACGCCCCGTCATGGAAATTCATGAAATTTGCTCTTGACGCCGTCACCTACTGTTTCCAGCATGGAAAATTAAGACTTTGGCGTTTTCTTCACTTTTATGCTCCAAAAACGTCCGAATTGCTTCCTTTTCCAGATTTCACTCCCAAAGTACCTAAAATCACAAAAGGAACGATTTAGGGCAATATTTGATCAAATAAATCCGGATTCGGGCTTAAATGACCCCCTAAAAACGGATCATTTTTCGCCTCATTAGTTATCTAGGCGAACCAAAAACGTGTCTTCCCTTTATTACAAATCAGATACACACAAGGTCAAGATGAAAAGCAAACAAAGGAGAGGAGTGAGTAATGTATCTTGGTATATGAAAATGAGAGGAGAGCTCTCAACTTATAGTGAAAGGATGTAAAAAAAAAATGGTCAACTAATACTAATGGCTCATAAACACAAAATTAATTATGTCATTACATAAGACCACACATTAACTTTCGTGTTAATATCCATTAGTGCATTTGATGATCATCAATTGTTATTCAAACCCATCATTATGACCAATTTTTCCAACAATTTATTCCTAGTTTGTATTTCTAATTATCTTCCTGCTTACATGATTCTGACATGGCAAAATTGACGGTTTAGTTGAAGAGAGATAATGAATGAAAAACGCATGTATTAATTTTGTTTGGTTAGGAGGATGGGTAAGAATGTAAAGTAAGAAGATATAGCAAAACTCTTATTTTAAAAGGAAAAACGATATTTCCTTATGCAATATATTCTTACTTATATTTCTACTAATTTTATTTGTACACGTATAAAGTTGATTGTATGACATTATGAAAGTGAATGAGCGAGTTTTACATTTTTTTCCTTTTCTTTTACATGTCATATTATTACGTGGATAGAAAAATTAGTAGGAACAATTTATAAGAATGTAATTGGCTCATTGTAAAATATATAGCAAGAGTGCATTAAAGTGTTAGTATAAATTAAGCATGAATAATATGTCTTTTAAAAGTTCAAGACAAAATTGCATACTTTTTATATAGGAGTAAGATATTAGGACTTGAACTATTAACCGTTGAAAGACACTTGCTCTAGTGGTCATGTTTGGCAACAAATTTTAAGAAAAATGTTTAGGAGCGACAAACGTCAAGCGATAATCATTTAGATGAAAAGCTTGTTTGGCAACACCCTAATAGCGTTTAAAACTAGCCCAACTGCTCCAAATTGAACTGCTTCTTGAAGAAGCATTCCATTGCTGCTCCTACCATTTCGTGTGGTTATTTATATATATATATAATACTGAATTGAATTTGCATAGTGGTGGAAGGCAAGCGAGCAACAAGCTGCGTCGCTAGTCCTTTTTGAATTGCAAAACTAATCCTCTTAAAAACGATATTTGTGGATCTATGTGTTACAACATTACTATACATAGCACGTTGAACTCTGTTGAGTAGCTCCACTGCCTCAGGTGCAAGAAAACCAAAAGTATCAAACGCGAAAGGAATAAAAACATGCTGATTTTCAATGCACGCTTTCTCGTGTTTTGCCACTTTGTACGAGGCGGCTTTCAAAGCAGTCTGTCCTACTGTAAAACCCCGGCTACTCAACCCCACAAGAGGAGAAACCACGGTTAGATCCACACACGCATGTTTCCCTCCAACCCACCCAAAAACCAAAACGTCTGCCGATCTGAGTGTGGATCTTCCATCCATTGGGTCAGTCAAAAAGTTTACAGGCGCTTCTTTCTTGACAGAGATCCCGGCACGCCTAAATATGTCAAAAAGGACGTCCCTAACCATATCATGCCTGTACTTGAAGCCCGGGAGCTCCTTGCAATGAACCGCATGTTCTCCAAAGGAATCCAAACATGCCTTGTGACAAACTGGGCATGTTTCATCAACCGGAAATAAAGGAATTATAAGGCGATACTTAAGTATAGTACGATATTCCACCGGTGACATATGTTGACCTAGCCTGTCTATGGGGATAGCTAGAAGAAAATCCTGAGCATGTGGTGCCCGTAGACACTCAAAAACTGCTTTCTGTCTCATAGTCAAGTCGAAGTGAACTTCCATATCCTTGACCATTTCACTAAAAAGAGCACTCGCCAATGTTTGTCTCATAGTCATGTCCAAATTATATTTAATACCATTTTGTTTAAGAATTACGTATTTACCCTCAAATATAACCACGTACAAATATTATGGGCTGCATATCCATCTTTGTTTGCTTAGTCATGACTAATTGATAATGCGACACGATTTGTATGGTCATCTTTGTTTGCATTATATTCATGGGTTGCATTATTGTGGGAATAATTGATAATGGCCTATTTATGAAACAATACATGTTGTAGTATCTAGTTAACAAGACATGCAATTTTTAAATAAAAGGAGAGTTATATTGAATATTAAATTTATCAAGAGACTAATCCTCACCATCTATCTAAAAAGAAATCAATTGTTGATATTAAAAGCATTTTAATATTTCACTCGTTTTTTATAATTTAAATATCTCTTAAACCGTTAATCATTAAGCGAAAATAATTACATCATCGCGACAAGCATTTAATTATCTTTCTATATACGGGCACTTTGATATACTTTAAAAAAAAAAAAAAAAAAAAAAAAACATTTTTTTCACGTTTTTTTTCTTGCCCGAAAAAATCATATATGATACATATCATATATGATTTTTTCGGCATGAAAAAAAAAAAAGTTAAAAAAACGAAAAAAACAAAATTTGTCAAAAATATATCAAAGTGCCTATTTATAGAAAGATAATTAAATGCTCGTCGTAAATGTTTTTTTTTTTTTTTCGTTTAACGATTAACAGTTTGAAAGATATTAATATTAGAAAAAAAAGGATGAAAGTGTGTTTTTTAAATTGTTGGGATTAATCTCATCAATTAGATGAAATAAAAATGGAGGAAAGATAGAAGGTGGAGATTAGTCTCTTGGTATGTAAAAAAAAGTTTGGTCCTCAAATGATATTAAATATAACTTTATTATTTGTTCAATCAATTTTTTGTTTTAATGTGTATATGTCTTTTTTCGTAATTTTACAGTTTATAATTACAGTTATTGTTACATTATCAAACACGTTTTTTAAACAAACAGCTACAGCTACAGCTACAGCTACAGCTACATCTAGTAGCTTACTATCTTTCCAAGTGTGTATATTTTTGGATGAGCTATTGGCCTTGGTTGTACTAATGTTGCTAACAAATCTGTCAAGCCTAGAAAATAGAAATCCATTTGAACTCAATTAATACGATTTGACTATTAGTTACACTGTAACAAACATAAAGTAGTAAGGTCTAGTTATCAAATCATGATAACTAGACCTAACTTAATAATGGTACGAATGTCTATATACTATGCATCGAAATTTATATACAAGATTCAATTCGTCGTTATATGTTTGAGATATCACTCATTTATGTCAAAGAGATCAAATAATACCGTCTGTTTCAAGAAAAAAGTCTATCTTTTTAGTATAAATATAACAAGTTAAGTCAAAAGGTGTTTTGTACTTACTGTTTCATCTCAGTTTCAGTAAAATAGCAAACAAAAGGTAAAACGCTTAATTGAATGAGAATAAGATGATGCTCTTTGATCAAGTAAACTCAAACAAAAGTAAGAATTTACAACTGAACTGTGAGTCTCTTATTGGATCATGGACAATGTCGAGTTCAAAACGAGAGTAAATGCTCTTCTTAAATGAGACAATTAACATTGAAGCGATAGCATTTGCTCCGACCAACATTTTCTTTATATAGGAGACAAATGAGGATGTCACGTAAGGGTTGTTGAGACGTGTCAAACATTTACTGGAGAGGTGCATTTTCTGTTAAATGATTCTATTCCTGAAAACATAACAATCTTGCTTTTGAGGAACAGTGATGACAACTTTTCCTGCATTTTCAGAAACTCGTACTTGTTTTGAATTTTTCAAGGTTCTACTTTATCCCGTTCATTTGCTTTCTTGAAGAAGTCGCACCTAAATATGAAAGCGATACTTCAAGTTACACTCTCATCGAAGGATCAGAGAGCTGATATGATCATCATAAGGACATTGTCGATCAATGATGATCATTTTTTCCTCCAGCTTCTAGTTCTTATACATTCTAGTTGACTCCGCGTCAGCTAGCAAGTATATCTTCAAGTTTTCTTTGATTTCGTCACGATGTCTTTGACGTAAACCTTGCTGAGGCTACTCAATGATTTCATTATCAACAAGTCTTCTTATACTTAGTTTAAGTTATATTTAAATCTAGTCAGAGATCATTGGACACTGGCCCCAACATGTTTAACCCAACAGTGTGTGTAAGGAGATTCATCGACCAATGAAATGTGGTTCAAATCTTGCCCAAACATATGTGTGACCGAAGTTAATATATAAATATGAATAAGTACCAAAAAGCTAGTGTCTCAATAATAATTTTTTGCTGTGAGAGAAACTCTTCAAATAAATAGTTGTTGGTTCAGATCATGCTTAGGTTATAAGATAGTTTTGTGTTTTATGCTATGAGATAGTGTTGCCGTTAAAAGTTAAAGTGAAAAAGAAAGATACGTAACTAAGATATGTCGTCAAGTATGAGAGAAGTAGGACGCAAGTAGTCATACCCGATTTGAGAGACGAGAGTATTTTAGAAAATAAAAAGATGGGTTTCAAAATCTTCCGACTATTACGATTGTATATTTGAATTTGAACTCTGTTTGAATATCCGGTTTTCTAAAAATATTCAACAACATGTAACTAAGGTGGTGTTTGTTTGTTAAGAGGGTCTGAATCTGAATCTGAATCTGAATCTGAACCGCACATCTGAATCTGAATCTGATGCGTAAATGTCTGAATCTGATCGCATCTGAACGGGAAAAAAAACTCATGTTTGAACCGCACATTTGCTTGCTCGTACTATTTTTTTTTTTTTTTTTTTTTTTGGTTTTTATTTGTGTCAGCAAGAGGCAACAAGACGCATTCAGACACCCCTCTCAAGTCTGAACCATTAAGATCTTACTGCATCTGAACGCGTCTGAACGAAAAAAATAAAATAAAAACAAACGGTCTGAACGTCAAAATGTCTAACTGATTCAGACACAGTGCCCATCCAGAGACTGTTAAGAGGCAAAAAAAAAAAAAACAAACACAGCCTAAGGGCCCTGTAACAAATAATATAACATAGTATTTTTCATGTGATGGAAGAAACAAACATGTTAGCCGACCAAACTTCAAATGACAATTAAACCCCTTTAACAAGCTTATGTGTCAACCATTCATACAAAAGTCAAATGGCTTCATGGACCAGATCTACAAGAAAAAGATAAAGTAGGTCCCCCATCTAGATCTAACGGTTGAGATCAAAGTCCAAAGGCATGAGAGCCACACGATCTTCTATATTTGCTAAATGGATTTAAATTTGTCGTTACAAACAAACAGTTGTACCGAATCAGACCATAAACTCGCTTTCCTTTTCTCGCAATCTCCGGATCACACTCACTAATTGCCACTTGTCATTACATCACTATCCATTATCTATTCTTATAATATGGTACCTCATCTTTACAAAATATATAACTTAGACCCTATTTTGTTTATATAATGTATTATTGCAAGTTGCAAACCTTTGGAAGCTAATAGCATCGATCCGCCAACAAGCCCCGCCTCGACGAGCATATGTGAGAACAATGTTAGACGGACTCAACTACCCGCTCACTGGGGAGGGTGTCTGCTCTCTTTGAGAAAGTGACTAATTTCCTGCAAAGTTATATCCTCTTGAACTAACTAATTAAGTTATGCATCTGAAAGCTAAACATAATATTGTTATAGTGGTTTAAAGTTTGAACTTAGGATGATATGATATATACACTTTTGATGATTTGTATACAAAATTGTGTTACTTTTATTATGTTACTTTCTTTATATATTGATAGGTTTCAAATTGTTGTGTTTCATATATAATTTAACTTGACTTTATGTTAATGTGGTTAAACTGAGACGAAAAATGAAATGACCAAATTATAAGATCCTAAGCCGTATATTTGTCTCAATCTTTTAAGTACTTGTATTATTGTTTAAAACTAGAAGACAAGAAAAGGAATGTACACAAATCGATTGGAAACAAAAAATATTGCTCGATTACGGGTCAATGATTGATAAGATCAGATTTGAAAGTGAGGTATAGTTGATTAAGTCAAAAGTCTATAGTCCAACTTTTATACCCTGACAAACCCCGAGAGCCATTCTTCGTCGTTTAGCTTTTGTTTGATATCGTAAGAATCAAATTTCATGACTTATTAGTCATGTAAAGACGAAAAGAATCAAGAAAGATAATAATAATAATAATAATAATAATAATAATAATAATAATAATAATAATAATAATAATAATAATAATAATAATAATAATAAATAAATAAATAAATAAAATAATTATTAGCTGTTAACAAGAATTTTGTTGGGATAATGATTTCTAAATGTATCCAACTTGACACGTTTTACCAATTAGTGTATGGAACTTTTAATTTTGCTATCTTGTGTAATAAACTTACTAATCTTTGCAAATTTATGTAATAACGGTGTGATTAAGGATTTTTACGTTTTTTCTTGCCATGTTGGCAACCACGGTTGCAGCCACGCTGTCCATGTTTTTGTCCTTTTCCCTAACGTTATTATTTCCCCCCAATTTAATCACAAACCCAATTCACAAACACAAATCATAAACACAAACACAAATCAGAAACACACACACAAATCATAACACACACACAAACACAAATCAGAAACACACACACAAATCAAATCAGAGTCACAAACACAAATCCCTCATGGCATGGACAAAGGAGAATCCTGGGAAACGGTTTATTTCTTGTCCCAAATATGTAAGCCCCGATTTAATTTGTTATGATAATCATGTGTATTTGAAAAGGATCAATGGAACTCGGGTACAAGCATTTCAGCCACACACACAAACTAGAGATGCATGAAATGCCTGAAGGTGCCGAGGTCTCATGCTCTGGTTGCAACTCCTCAGCCAACAAGACCATATATGCTTGTTGGCAATGCAATTTCTTCTTACATGAGCAATGTTTTCTAGCTACCCGGTCGAAGAAACATCCATCGCATCCTTTGCACCCCCTTACCTTGGTTCCTTACCCTACTTACCTTTCTAATTCATTCTATTGCAATAACTGCAAAATCATTGGAACTGGTTTCTCGTATTCATGTTCCGATTGTGATTTTGATCTTCATGTCCAATGTGCTTATTCCATTTCCGACTCTACAAACGCTCATCTACAAAATATGGTAAATAGTCCGTATCTACATAATACTTCTTATCAAAACCAAGAAATAGTGCCACAATGGTTTCATGGACAAAGTTCTTCCATGGTTCCTAACATCGTCGAATTGTCAACTCCTTTTCCCACTCCCAATCATCAGGCCCCTGCAGTTTATGCTCAATATCCAGCAATTGTCAACCAAGATCCTTACATGGGTCAAAATTTGTCTCATATTTCTTTTCTACCTAGTGCTCAAAATCCAACTGCAAGTCCCCAAGCTTATGCATCTCAAAATTTACTGAATTTTCCCCCAAGTGCCCATAATTCATCTTTTTCTCCACATCCAACAAATCTAACCCAAGATCCTTACATGGCTCAAAATGGCCCATTTACTGCCTTAAATCCGACTACTAGTGTCCAAAATATGTACACGTCTCAGAACTTTGCGTACGTACCCACAAGTGCCCATAGTTCATCCATACCCCAATATCCAGTAAGTATCACCCAAGACTCTAATGTGACTCATAATGTCTCCCAATCTCCTGTTCCTGCCATTTTTCAAAGTCCTAATACGACTCCACAAAAGGTATACGCATCTCAAAATTACATGACCGTCCCCACAAATACCACTGATCACAATACCGCTCCAAGTGCTCCCTATGAAAAACCATCTCATTATGAAGAATCCGGTCCAAAAATAGCTATGAATCAAGAGATCAAACACATTGAAAAACATTTTTCTTTCCAAAATATAACCAATCTCCAAATGATGATGGGGATGGTGGCGGCTCACGATGGCGTAGTGGTTGTGACGGCGGTTGTGTTGTTGATGCTGGTGTGGTAGCTTCGTTGCTTGATGGTGATAGATGAAGGTGAGGATGATGGTGGTTGCGGTGTTTGTGGAGTACGACAGTGGCGACGGCGGCGCTAAAGTAGCGGCCGGATTTATGTGGGAGAGAGGTGGAGAGTGTTTATTTAGGGTTAGGGTTGGAGTGGGAAGAAAAAAGAAGTAAAAGTATTATAAAAAAGAAAAAAACGGAAAACGGGATAACATAACGGGTTTTTTTGAATAATATAACGGAGTCAACAGAGTCAACACCGGGCCACCTTGCCAACTCAGCTAAAATCCTTGCCATGTGTATTGAGTACACATGTTTGCAAAGATTAGTAAGTTTATTACACAAGATAGCAAAATTAAAAGTTCCATACACTTATTGGTAAAACGTGTCAAGTTGGATACATTTAGAAATCATTATCCCAATTTTGTTTAGTTGTCATTAGTATTAGAATTTTGTTATAAATTCGAGTATTATCAATTAAGCATATTAAAATTATGTTTTGCCTAAAATCCTAGTATATTAAAGTGTTGAATTGTACAATGTGGTATTGAAATATTGCATCATGTATTATACTTGATATTTACTATTTACTAATTTAGTGTATAATGCAAGAGCTAAGAAGGGAGTAAATTGCTTATGTCTAATACTTAAAGGGGGTAAAGTGAAAAATGTGATCAAATTTAAACAGCAAGTATCTGAGAACCTGTCCTTATATCTCAAACACCCGTAATAAAAAAGCAACCGTTAAACCACTAGTTCTCACAGCGGTTTTCACTAAGAACACAACACACAGTCACTCCGCCGGCATAATCACCATTTTCTCCGGCAGATCTTCCGATCATCCTAAAGTTACTTTAATATAAGCGAGAAATGTTTGTTAAAAAGCTCGTTGAAATAGCTTCCTTGAAGAAGGTATGCTTTATGTTTGATCCATTTTTTTTTTTAAATATCTTTAAGCTTCATCTGTTAGTAAAGTATTATGATTTTTTTTGTGTGAAATTGTGATCCAGATGTCTAATTGCTGATCGATCACTGTTTTAATTTGTTTGAATAATTACTGTTACTATTTTTAATTTGTTTGAATAATTACTGTTACGAAATAATCGATAAATAAAGACACATTTTACGAGATGAATGCACAGTTATTTTAAATTTCATGTTATTTCCAAAAATAAAACTGTAAGTTTTTATTTTTTTTATTTTTTTATTATTTTTTTTTTTTTAAGCCATTTAGGTATGTTAAATGGGAAGTGATTTGCACGATCTAAAAATTTATTAGGACACTAATTGTACAAATAGTTAAAATATATTATACTTGTTTACTGCATATAGTGGAATGTCTCAATAAATTTTTAAAGTGTGTTAATCACTTCACATCTTAAATGTTACTATAACCATGGGCGTAGCTATGTGAAGACCGGGGAGGTCCCGGCCCCTAGATGTAACCCTGTTAGTGTATTGATTTGTGATTTCATGTGCATTTTTGGAAAAAAAAATTATTTCAGCTCTACCATTTAATGTATTTCTTGAAAAAAATTTGTTTCGGCCCTCACGTGAATTTTTTTCTAGCTCCTCATTGACTATAACATCTACAAATTTTTAAAAACTTGGACTTGAGTAGAGTAAATGACAATGTATAGTTGGTAAAAAATATCAACTATCGCCTTAAATGGCAAGAGTTTTAAATTCGTTAGGTGGTTACTTTATTTTACCTTTCGGTTAAGGTTGTTACGAAGACAGTCAAAGTAAATGTCATATATTTTGTTTCTTTTCGTGGGAAATTGCATTTAGTTATGTTTAAAATATTTTGTCCACTAAATTTTCGTACTAGGAAAAATTTGATTTTTGATACTATTATATGTTATCTTCTTATTTTTTATATGTCAATAATTGAGTCATGGCTCCACACGTGTTAAGATCTAAGAAGAGACATAAATCATTGTTTTTTTTTTAATATGATGTTGATTAGTCAATGGGATCCAACCCAATTGGTCTTTTAGGTCCAATCAAATAATAGTACATTCACCTTAAGGAAACACAAATTTTTATTTATTTATATTCTTTAAAATTTCTATCCTTAACATGAATTTCATCTCCAGAGTTTATTTTGTATTATTAGTTTTGGTTATAGATTTTGGCTATGTCATATCATATATCATATGAAGCTATAGCACTATAAATGTTTAAATCAGCGGGGAAACATTGATCCGTGCACCTTTTTTGAAAGCCAACTATTTGATATTGACTTTTAGCGAGAGATGGGATTGAACCAATTACCTATTTCTCAAAAGTTTGACTGAACCTTGGACCTGTATCATATTTAATCCATGTGCACGAAATGATAATATAAACCTTGACGTGACCATGAAACTTTAACCTGATATCTTGTTTTCTGTTTTTCGTGTTTCTTGGATATAATGCAAAAGCTGTGGAATGCTCTCATTTAATAAGACTAGACGAGTACCCGTGTATAGCAACGGGATTTTATAGCGATAGATTGTTTAGTGAAAAAAAAAAAGTTTATGGGTTATAAACGAAAAATAATAAAAGTTTGAAGATTTAGAGATTAAACATAATGTTTTGAAACCCGGTTCGACCCGTTTTGGACGAAAAATGGGTCGATTTAAATCGAGTGAACCCGACGGGTTGGGTCGAAAACGGGTCAAATTAAACCGGGTCAACCCCCGGGTTTGAAGCATCCCAGGTCAATCCGGTTTTCGATGTGTATTAATAGTTTCATTTTGAAATATATGTTTTCGTATGGCTTTTATTAGTTAGACGAATCGGTGGCGACACAGGTTCCCGGTTGAACCCGTTGGTCCGGTCCAGTTTTCAAAACTATATGTACCATCAACTTGTTAGCTTGTATGCAGCTTTGTGTGTTTTATTAATTTGTATAATGTGTAAAATAACATTAGTTAGTGTGTTAATTATTTTATATTTATATTATGTTGTAGCTTTTTTAAATTGTACATTGTGAAAAATTTATTGTACTTTTTAGTAAGGGGTGTTTTAATTTGATATATATGCTTTTAAGTAGTTGTACAATGTGAATAAATTATTGTACTTTAAAGTTATGGGGTGTTTTAATAAGAGTATTAATTATACTATGCATTTCTCTCATCTTTGACATTCAAGATTTCACTTTTCAAGATTTGACCATACATTCTTTATAGCGACAAATAGTTTATTCATCAAAAAAAGTTTATAGGTTATAAATGAAAAATAATAAAAGTTTGAATATTTAGGAATTAAACATAATGTCTTGAAACCCGGTTCGACCCGGGTGGTTCAACCGGGTGCACCGTTCTGGTCGAAAAATTAGTTGATTTAAACCGGGTCAACTTGCTAGGTTGGGTCGAAAACGGGTCAAATTAAACCGGTTCAACCCGTCTGGTTTGAAGCGTCCCGGGTCAACCCAGTTTGTGATTTGTATTAATTGGTTGTATTTAATTTGGTAGATATGTTTTTAATTAGTTGTACAATATGAATAAATTATTGTACTTTTAAGTAATGGGGTGTTTAATAAGAGTATTAATTATATTTCATAATTTCCTTTCATAAGATTTTTCAAGATTTTCACTTTTCAAGATTGACTATTTTTTCAAGATTGACCATTTTTCCAATATATGTAGTATAGATGATAATAACACATTAAGACTGGTTTGTAATTGAACTGAATATAAATGGAATGTCTAAAAGTAAAATGATGATTCGTGTTGAAATAGAATCTATGATTTTATATGTTTAAGCAACAGCTAAATGAGCTAATTTGTAAGGCGATTCTGAATATCTGATATTATTTTTTATTTATTTATTTATTTTTTATTTTTATTTATTTTTATTTTTTTGTTAACCATGATATTATTCTTTTCTACCAAAGTTCAATGGTGTTGCATACTTGCATTTTCTTAGTGCAAAACATGGAAACTTTTGTTACTTCTATCTGACTCGACTTTGCACCATATTGGCTTTTGAAAGATAGTCAAAATGTCATATGATTTGGTTGTAGTGGATGTCGATGTGAGATTCTGCCAGATAATTAGTCCTAGTTGTTAGATCAGTGTTGGAATCCGCTGTTTAGTTTTCACTTGGCTGTGTACATATGGTCTTTAGCCTTGCAAAGTTGCAGTCTAGTGCTTTTGCCTATCGAGATGATTACCAAAACTGAACAGTGGCTATGGGCTATGGCTCTTTTATTTTGGCTGTTAGGAACCTCAATAGTGATATTTTGACTCGTAATCACTATTATCATTTCTTATGCTGCAGCCTGGAGGAAATCGAGATGCTCTGAAATCTGACGAAGTAAATCCGCGACATGTTTTCCATTATGGCCTCCTTTCAGGATGTAATTTGCTGGCTCATGACCATATTCAGAAGACTCTTGCTATGTCAACCACGTAAGCTTCTCTTACCCGCACTGTCAGTTACTGTAGCTCCTGCTGCTACTAATGGTGTACTAATGCTCTTCATGTTTGTTTTCGTAAGATTAAAACATTAATTAACACATTATACATTGATACAATGCTTTGACATAAACACAATCAAAGTACTACTGGACTTGTACATAGAATTTTCTTATTCGGATATCTCGTTAAATAGAATTTGTATTTTTTATTAGAGATGGCCGTATTAAGTTATTTGGACAAGATAACACTCAGGCAGTAATGGAATCTCCTGAGGAAGTACCAAGCAAATTTTTACAGGTTTATCATCGTCTAAAATTTCCAAATAAATTACCATAATGGCCTCTGTAAACTAATTTATTGATATATACTCTTACTTTCAGTTCATCCATAACCAACCGTTTCTTATAAACATTAATGCGAAAGATCATATCGAGGTAAGTACTTTGGATACAAATTGATGCAATTTAATTCTGCTCTATCATTTGTCTCATATATCAGATGCATGCTTCTTATTGATGTACTAATTCCATCAAGTTAATATGATATCAAACCTACTGCTGAGTATACATAGGTTTGGGACATAGAAAAGAAGTCATTAGCTCATGTGCATGTATATAAGGGCGAAATTACATCTTTTACAGTCCTTCAACGTACCTTTTACATGTAAGTGTTCATTAAATTTCATAAGAGAGTTTTGCAATTGTACATATACAAGTTTTTCAGTTTACATGTTTTTGTCCGTTACAGGTATGTGGGGGACTCGTTTGGTAATGTTTCGGTTTTCAAGTTTGACAAAGAATCATGTGATATAGTACAAATGAATTATCAAATTCCTTTTTCAGCATCTCATGGTGAGCCATTTTTTTACAGGACTTAAGTCTTCCTACATACATTTCTTGGTTACTTGGAATGACTATAGTTACAAGAAGTATTTTGTTACTACTTTAGTCATAAGGTGGTTTAATCAGAACAGAGATCTTTTGACTACAGTAGTAATCCTCGTTTGTCAGAATGGAAATATGATAGATAGTAGTTAATCAGAAGTGAAATTTGATACACGTTAGAGTACCTTTCTTTTCCTATATATTGACACTCCTTATTTCCATTGAGGTTATTAGTATACGGGTCCTTTTTGAAGTACTTAAAAAGTCTGAAACCTGAAACTAACATTTTTATAGTAAACATATTTTTGAATATTAGACTGACGTTCTGTTAGCAGTTAATTCATGATAATTATTGATGATTAATGTGTTTGTAATAGCAACTTCAATTTGAATAACCTATTTAGGCAATTCAACTGAGGATCTCAGTGATGCTGCTGTTATGTATATACTACCTCAACCAGCTGCTGAAAGTAAGAGGTGATGTTTAAGAACAGCTTTCCTTCTAAACAGCAAGTTACTGTTAAAAAAATCTCTCAAATCTTACATTATGTGTTATTTCCCAATTCAGGATTCTTATAATATATAGAAATGGACTCGTTACATTATGGTCAATTCAAGATAGCAAAACCATCTTTACAACTGGAGGAACTTTGATGCACTCACTAAATCACGACACTAAAAAAGTAACAGCTGCGTGTTGGGCTTGTCCTTTTGGAAGCAAAGTGGTTATCGGGTACAACAATGGAGAACTTCTAATCTGGAGTGTTCCTGACTCAAAAACCGAATCTGCAACTGATAAGGAGTTAAGTGGGACCCAAAGTGGTCCTTTATTTAAACTAAATCTTGGATATAAGTTGGACAAAATCCCAATAGCCAGATTGAAATGGGTTTATGCAGACGGGAAAGCAAGTCGGTTATATGTTCTCGGTGCTTCCGACTTCTCATCTGCGAACTTGTTACAGGTAATAACAAACTTTTTCCTTAACAGGTTATTTCTCGCTTATGAACTTTATTTGGTGGTAAAATTGTTTGATTCTGTGTGGTAGGTTGTAATAATAAACGACCAGATTGAATCTCGCACTACAAAACTGCCAATTGCTGCACCTGAGCCATGTGTTGACATGGAGATTGTTTCATCATACAATGAACAGAACAAACATAAAGAGGATTGCTTTATTGTGCTTGGCAAGTCAGGCCAAGTTTATGTATATGATGATGTTTCGATTGAAAAGTATTTGGTTCAGTCCCAATCTAAGTCTCCACCTTCACTTCCTAAAGAGGTTAAGGTGAGAATACCATATGCTGACCCAAGCATCACTGTTGCAAAGTTCATCACTGACAATCCATGCATGTTATCTTCTGCTGATGAGGTAATATCAACTTTTCTAATTCATTAGAAATGCATTTTTGGATAAATGAAAAAGAAGCAAAAACCGTATTCATATACAGTGTTTGGTTTACAGGATTACACATTGTTGTCAAAAAAGATTCCTTCACTTTTTTGGTCGGATGCTAAGCAAAAAGATGGATCTTCCTCAACTGGTTTTAGCAGTTTCTCGAATTTTAAAAACATATATATAACAGGACACAGTAATGGAGCTATAAACTTTTGGGATGCATCATCTCCACTTCTGATTCCAATTGTATCTTTCAATCAGCAGGTAAATTCTCTATTTAGACTAAGATACACAGATGAAAAATATAGTATTATAAGAAAAACTAGTTGTATTAATGCAATTTCCAACAATGCAGAGTGAGGATGATGAGGCTTTAAGTGGTGTACCCCTGACTGCATTGTGTTATGATATGGAAACACGGTTACTCATATCAGGAGATCAAAGTGGAACAGTAAGTTATTTGCAAGCAGATTGTAGGAGTAGTAGGTTACATTTCAATTAAAGTTACATGGTTTGATGTATAATATGTTATGCTGCAGGTTAGAATTTTCAAGTTTAAGCCCGAGCCATATGCGACAGAGAGCAGTTTTCTGTCATTACAAGGTACTGAGCATTGACTTCCATATTTATAGCTTATAGGTATTAGACGTTATATGAAATTCTGCATGATTGATGTTATGTATTGCTAAAAATATGACTATTTCTAGCAGGAAGTTCAAAGAAAGGAAGCAACATCATTCAAAGTGTTAAACTTGTGAAGGTTAATGGAGCAGTGCTCTCAATAGTTACAAGCCATGACTCTAAATATATTGCTGTTGGTTCTGATAAAGGATATGTAAGAAATCATATCTCCTATTCTTCTTTCCTTCTATTCAAACTACTACTTAATGCAGCTATTATAAACACAGGTTTCAGTAATTGATATCGGGGGACCAACTTTGTTATACGAGAGACGCATAGCAAGTGAATTGTCAACAGCTGTCGTCTCTCTACAATTTGGTATGTGCAGCTTGCATGGTTTTGAAAAGAGTGTTCTAGTGGCAGCGACAAAGGATTCATCCGCCTGGGCTCTTGAAAGTGAAACTGGAAATGTACTCAACACTTCACCGGTCCATCCTAAAAAACCATCTAAAGCTTTACTCATCCACATGTTAGGTATCAAATCACACTTTCTTGTAAAGGTTTTCATATTACTATTTACTTGGTCACCATATGAAAATATAACCGAACAATTATATATCACTTTGCAGATGAGCAGGGGACATCTGGCAGGGGATCAAATGCATCTAAGGGTGGCAATTCTTTTGATGATGGCATAGTGAAGGACTTATTGCTAATGTGTTCTGAAAAAGCTACTTATGTGTATTCACTTCCACATGTAGTTCAGGTTAAAAGGATTAACTTTTCTTGAGCAGTGATATTATAATCAGTATAATTATACTCAGTACCATAACTTTATATTGTGTTCAGGGTGTGAAGAAGGTTTGCTACAAAAAGAAGTTCACTTCCTCAGTTTGTTGCTGGGCTTCAACATGCTGTTCTGATACGGGCCTTGTACTTGTTTTTACTAATGGAAAAATTGAAATTAGGTGATCTTTACTTTGCATTCAGTTAAGATATATTGGTATAACATTCTACGCGTTGTGATGTGGCTTAGTTATATTGGAATTTCAGATCCCTTCCAGACTTATCCCTTTTGAAGGCAACATCAATTAGAGGCCTTACACTTTCAACTTCAAAACCGAATTCCTTACCTGATAGCTCAATATGTGCTTCACAAAATGGTGATATCATCATGGTAATACACTTTTATTAAGTAGCATATTCATCATGCTTCACGAACGGCAGTCATCTATTTTAATTAAGTAGCATAATTGTCAAATTCAATTAATCTCAAAATTTCCATGGTGCAGGTTAATGGGGATCAGGAAGTTATTATTGCTTCAGTTATACTCCACAGGGAAATCTTCAGGTACAAGAACCCGATGGTGGAATTTTTTCTTTACTTTATGTTTTTTGTAATCATTTTTTTATGGCAACATTTTTTTGTCTTAGGCATTTAGACTCGGCTACCAATGTTTATATCAAGGATTTGATAGTTCCACAAGGAATTCGTTCTGATCACGCAATCCACAAAGAAAAGAAAAAGGTTATTACTTTGATGAACTCTTAGATCTACAGTACTTAAATAAAATGTTACTGATATATCAACCTATTGTCAACAACAGGGAATCTTTAGTTCTATGATTAAAGGAAGCAAACCAAAGCACGAGCCGGAAGCAGAACCGGAATATGCTAGAGAAAGCTTCGAAGAACTGTCAACATTATTTTCAGTGGCTAACTTTCCATTAGAGAGTGAAAGTCGGGAATATATCCCCACCGATGAAGATGATGGTGAACTGGATATAGGTTTGACCTTTTCCCACATCAGCCATGTAAAACTTTTGTTAGGATGTTAACAAATTTTACATCTTTACATGTTTTCTTGTAGATGATATTGATATTGACGGTCCAGAAGACAAACCAAAAGGAAATACCGTGATGGCAGCTCTTAACAAGAAGAAGCTTACTAGTAAATTTAATGCATTTAAAGGTTGGTTTGACTTATCTTCAACATCATCCCACCACTTTCACTATGTGATGCAACGGTTTTGAAGGTAATTTTTTATATTTACAGGTAAACTGAAAGAGATGAATGTTAAAAAGGAGAAAGTGCAATTAAAGGAAGAACCAGTCGATGAGAAAACTGGTTCAGTTGATGAAATAAAGAAAAAATATGGATTCACTTTGACTGGCGTAAGTAATATATAAATGTTTATCATTCAAGAAAATTGTAAGCTTTAACTTGCTGAAGGTTGTGAAGTTGTAAGCTGATTTATCAAGTTTAAGCTGCTATAGACAGATAATATACTGATATCTGTGTTGGTGACATTGTAGGACACAAGTGCTGCTAAAATGGCACAAAACAAGCTCAGTGAAAACATAAAAAAACTAAAGGTAGATTATAATATCTCATTGTTTACATTGATGTTTAATAATTGTTTTTAGCTCGAAGTGTTTTCTCTTAGTTTACTCGTTGCTTGTTTTTGCTATAACTGCGACTATGACTCGAGAACCAATTTCTTTGACTAGTTAAAGTAAAAAGATAAAATAAATATTGTGACTTGGACAGGGAATCAACTTGAGAACTGCAGAAATGCAAGACAATGCTCAGACATTTTCTTCGATGGCTAAAGAGGTGCTGCGAACTACTGAGAATGATCGGCGAACCTCATGATCATCGTCTTCCTTTTAGAGTTTTGTGCATGATTTATTATATTTAACCATACTAAATTGAAATAAAATATTTTTACTGATTTAATTGGGATGTAAATGTGTGTAGAGATCACATGTTTTTCTTTTTTGTTTGTGCTATTTGACATGTAAACTTTTGAGAATATATATGACTGAAATATATATTTCAGTGAACATTCTCACTGACAAAAAGCAGTGTTTTTCATGATGTTTCATTTGTATTCGAATAAAACATGTGAATTGTACTATTTTATGGTTTTGTATTGTAATTTCTAGCCAAGGTTACTACATGGGAGATGATTTGTGCACCATTTTTTTTTGCTATACACCACTAAATCATACCAGTAATGCACACAGTACAACATCGCTATACATAATTTAGTGGTGTATGGCAAATAAAAATGGTGTACAAATCACCTCCCTATTATTACTTTAAGACATACCATGTAATTTAACGGATTGATAGATCCCTATTATTACTTTAAGACATACCATGTAATTTAACGGATTGATAGATCACTAGCAGGGTACCCGCGCGATGCGGCGGCGGGTACCCTGTGACTATATTTTCTGGTAATGTGATGTTATGCGGTTATATTTTTTTTAACGATTAATTTACAAATAACAATAATTTTAGGGTTGGATCAGTTGGAGAACCCCTTGCATCTTAACCTAGAAGTCAATGGTTCGATCCTCATTCCCTACAAAAGGCCGGAGGTCCTTTCATATCTTAGATAAAACTGGAAGCAGCCTCTCTACCTTAGGTAGAGGTAAGGCTGTCTACATCTCAACCTCCCCATACATCGTGGAAGGTGGTATTAGGACCCATAAAAAATAAAATAAAAAAAGCGGTAGTATAATTTCATTTACTGTTAACCAAAGCTACCATAAACAGAAATCTTGATTCTTTCCTTCAGCACAATCACTTTTAAATTTTCTGACCAACATGCGACCTTTTAGGCATAATAAGGTGACCGACATTTATATTTATATTTTTATTTAAAAAAATCTAACTTTTTTACACTATATATATATACCCCTTACATTTTCATTTTTAATATACACTATTCACATGAACCAAATATCAAAATTAGCCCAAAATCAACTATACCATACAAATAATATACGGCTCAATTAGTAATTAGTCTAAAACCATTTTCAGCCTAAACAAACTTTAACCATCAATATCTATTAAGGCCCATGATAAAACTACCAAACAATTTATGATATCATTTAGCTAGCCCAATTAACAACCAAACCGGTATATAACCCAAAAATGTTAGGACTTATAAATACGTTTACAAAACCTAAATTACCTCATTCGTGCCCTAATTCCCCCCACAAAAATGCGCAACCATGATTTGCAACCACACAAACATCACATACTCTTCCTTTCTTTCTTATCTTGATAACCGAACATAACCAACAATTTATGTTTGCAAGAAAATCAGACCCTTTTCTTGAATATCAAACGAAAACTCTCTAAGGTTTTATGTTGTGTTGATCGTGATGGTGGTTTTGAGATGGGGTTAGAACTAAGGTAGATGTAGATGTTGGGTTTTATTGTTGTTGTATACTTTCTGTTCGTGGACCATAGATGGAATAAGTTTGATGTTTGTTTTGGCTTGATTGATGATTGTTATTTTCTTCTTTCGTTTCATCTCCGTTTTTGTTTTGATATGTAACGGTAAAATTTTTTTTTCTTCTGTTATGGTTTGTGAATTTTGGAGCCGTCCGACCTTCATTGATCCTGTGGTTGCAGTGGCGGCGACTCGGTCAGCGCAGGGGCGACCGGTCCGGTCGACCGACCACTGTGCCCAGCCTAATGGCTTTATTTTTAAGTATTTGGCTTAGTAGCTTGATTAACTTGTACATTATGGTTAAATGATTGTATATTTTGATGAAAGGGTAAATTAATTATTGTGTTAATTATATGTGTTGAATAGATTGTTGACCTTAAAATCATTGTGCTTTACATACTTATGCTTTGTGTTTTATGACTTGTATTTACTTAAAAGCTATTGTACATTGTGCTTAAATGGTTGTAATTTTTGGTAAAGGGGTGTTTTTAATAACATTAATGTTGTTTGGTAGCATTTTGTTCTTAAAATGACATCACATTGTTTTTTGTTGTACAATATGCTTACTTTGTTGTAATTCTGAAAATTAGGTGCATTAAAGTATTGTAAACCATGCATTATTTCTTATAAATCTAAATTTTTTTGAAAGAGAATGTTTCATGCATTATATGTAGTATAGATATCACCATGTAAGTGGATAGTGATAAAATATTGAACTCATCAATAAGAATAAAAAGCATGATATAAAAAGTCACGATATAAGATAAGTGAATAACTTGAAAATAAGATAAATATTACTGTACTAGAAGATTAGTCTTGCAAGGTTTAGGGGGTGTTTGGGATTGCTTATTGAAAATAGATTATGTGTTTTGAAAATGAATAATCAGATAATTAGCGGTTACAAAAAGTGATTATGAAAAATAATGTTTGGATTTGATTATGCTGTTTGAAATTGTAATAATCAGATAATCAGCTTTTTTAATATTTGGGAAATCATATTATTTGTTTACTTAATATGTAGAATGATTAAAATAGTTTTTTTTTTTTTTTTTTTTTTTTTTTTTTAATTTACTAAATTAAATAGACATGTCAACAATAATGGCTAAAGTAGACAATTTGATAAATTTGTCCTACTCATGAAAATGGTGTTTCCCAAAAGCATCTCCCGAGTCCCCACCCACTTTTTCAAAACTGCGTTTTGCACCCTTGCAAACATAGATAATCACTTTTTTACTTTTTATTTTTTATTTTTTACCCAAACACTTATTTTAGCTAATCCCCATTTTAAAAATGAAATAATCAAATACTTGGGTTGATAAAGCATTCCCAAACACCCTCTTAATCTTGAAAAAGCTTATAGATAGTTACCAATAGATGGTAAATTGTTATTTCAGCATAATTTTTCTTTTTCACTTTTATTTTGCCAACAATTACAACGTTAATATTCAAAAAAATTTCTTCTTTCATTTCTTTTAAAAACCCACTTATAACTTTCAACATAAATTTTCTTTTTCACATATATTTTTCGTTCATTTTACAACACTAATATCCAAAATAAATTGTTTACACTTATTAGCTAATATTACAATATATTAGTTTGAGTCATTGTAATGTAATTTCTATATGTGACGGTTATGTTGATGGTTTAAGTGATTGTTATATTTGTAAGAACATATGAAATTGATGAAAAATACGGATGCAACATAAAATGAAGAAGATGAAGAATAGTAAATTTATTAGATGGTTTATCATGTTTATTTATGTTATTGTACAAATTGGACATGTTACGATGCATTGCGCACACAAATAGAGAAATACAATTGAAAATGATGGATTTTAAAATTAAAAGTTTGAACATATGAGTGTCAAAAGAAATAAAATCTTAGTTTTAGCAAAATTATTGTAACACTCAGCCTTCTCGGAGCGATAAACACTTTAATTTTCCTTGTATCAGCAGAAACGTCTACTTATAGTCAAGCCCATATAATCTTTTATATAATAAAACAAAACCCTTATTATGAATTTTTCATTTTAAAAAAATGCATTCATACATTCTTTAGTAATAATTTTATTTAAAAAAAAAAGATTATTTTCTTATTAGGTAACATTTTATATTTATCCATAATACAAGTAGAGATAAATACAAAAAAATATAGATAAGATGCAATTAATAATAGGATTAAAATTTTTAAATAATTATGTTTAGTAATAAAAAACTATAATTAAACATCATAAATCAAACATAAATTAAATTATTTATTTTTTAATAAACAAAAATATATGATTCAAAAATTTAAAAAAAAAACTCGCGCGTGCGCGAGCATTATAACTAGTCTCTTCCTAAAGCAGCTCATCTGGATTGTAAAAATTTTAAAAGAGTTTTGAGTCATCCAAAGGCCTAGTGAGAATTCATAGTTTTCATGTACAAAACAATTCATATAATTATCAAACACTTTTCCAATAATATCAAACTTGTAAAACGATCATGCAATTTGTTCAAATATCTAAGTGGATTCATTTACAACATAGTCTTATTGGATTCAATTATCAACAATTTAATATAAACAACAATTCAACTTATATCACATTACAACATATACCAACTATTCATATTTCTATTCGATTCAACGATCCCAACAATTCAACATATATCCATTCGGTTAGTTAAGTCAAGTTGAAAATAAGTGTCATCTTTAGTCACAAAAATGAGAAAAAGAACTTATATATAATGTAGGGAATAAATTAGTTCCCATTTTAATTAGTTTAGAATTATGTTTCAATTCCAACTAGACAAAATTTTAAGCTATTTGTGCAAACAAAAAGTTAGACTAATCCTGGATCTATGCATATTGAAACAAATGATCTAGTCACGTAAGCCTTCTTTTGGATAACAAAATCAAAACAATTAAACAAAGATGAATTAAACCTTTACTTACAGTACTTCCATCGCAATGTAAATCATGGACAAAATTAAGCTTGTTAAAGCTAGAATGTTGCCCTAGCTTTTTCTAACGTACGTGAATAGAAGATAACTTGATGGAAGCATTATAAAAACATACTAACTAGAATTGAATCTATAGCCATAAATTGCATATATTGTTGTCAACAATCCTGAGATCGTCTATTGTGCTTCTCTTTATCTCATGATCTATTAACGTTTTGTGACTATACGTTGTGTTTGACTGTCCACAGGCGCTTCGTTCCATTGCTTTTTTGATTGTTCAGGAGTTCATCGAGGGGCCTGTGACCACACCCACAACATGTATGTTGCTCTTGCTGCTTAAACATGGCTTTTCGAGTGACATAGGCTCCTAAAAGACCTCCTCCCACACATGACAAGAACACCATTACTGCCATATCTTGTGACCGAGCCGACACCATTTGTCACCTGTGATTTTAACAGATGATAAGTTTTGGTTAATTTAAAAAAAGATTGTTAATGTGTATATAGGGCTTGTGAGAATTTTTCTCCCCAAACCACGCATATTTCAATAGTAGTAATTATCTCGTAAACTTTGTCAAGATTCAAACAAGCGATACCATATCTCCTAATATCTCCTAAATCTTTAAATATAGGGAATTCTACTAGTATTTATTTTATTATACTTTTTTAAAATATGTTTAATTAAAAAACCCTAAATACTTCTATATTTGGCCAAAATTTATAAAAAAATAGTTTTCATACGTTTTTTTCACTAAAATTATGTACAAAAATTTATGTGTCAAAAGTGTAACAAAAGAATACTTTAAAGAAGGCGGAGTCAATCCACATAAAATGTAGGTGTCAAAATGAAAATTAGAACAAACAAAACGTGCCTTTGAAACGAAACTTCCAAAGCTCACATCCATCTGAAAATTTGAAACGAAACTTCCAAAGCTCACATCCATCTGAAAATTTGAAACGAAACTTCCAAAGCTCACATCCATCTGAAAATTTGAAACGGAACACATCGAATCGGTTTGTTTAATGGTGTCATTCTTAGAAAACCCTAATTGGATGTCTCAGTCAATTAGAAAACCCACGACTCAGTAATATCCTCAATTCTTGAATGGATATAAAACACAAAAATAGGTCATTGATGATTGACAAACCTTATTGCTAAATCATGAATTGGATGTTGTGTTCCGGTGATGGTAAGCTAATTCTCTCTTTTTTTTATTTTTTTATTTATTTTTTTTTTAATTCACCTATAGTTTTAATCTCATAGTAGCAAGTCCTATTTTGCAGACGTTGATTCACGTTTTGGCTCAATCGATCAATCGTGAATCCCTTATTTTTAAGGATGGATTTATGGAATCTTTTAAATCACTTGCTTTTCTGTAAGTACATAACTGTGTATAGTGTTTGTTTGTGTTAATTTAATAATTCGATCCACTGAATTTGTTTCAACATTTATTTTGTTCTTTATGATTTCATTGATTTGTCTAATTGTTTCTTACATCCAATTGTAAGTTGTGAGATGAGGTTGAGAGAATCATGACACTTTAAACCAATGACAATCAACTGTGGTTAATTTTTATCAAGCTTATTTCTTGGTGAGTTTTATTTAGTTTGAATGATTGAAAACCCAAAAATGAAGTAATGAGCAAATTGGTATGTGTTAGGTTATTAAATCAATAGTGAGTCTAAGCCTATTCGGCGTCATCACCTCGAAAAGCATGCTAGCTTTTATGGGCCGCCTGCACTTAGCCTAACCACCAGCATTGTGTATGTTTGGCATCTTTGTTTCGTTCTATTACTGATTACAAAGTAGATCAAGTATCTGTACATCATAAAATACATCAACACACTACTTCAGTAACAAAAGTAAACCCATACATCTATTTCTGAAGTTATGCTCATATATGAAACAATGCATATTTTTGGGATCCTTGATAGTATTCTTAGTTGGTTAATTGGTGATTGTGATCAGGCAAGAAAGATTACTACGAAAAGCAATATTATTTTTATGTGAAAACAAAATTCGATGATGATGAAGAACAAAAATTGATAGAACAAGCTCAACATGAAAGAGAAATCAACGTTGCAAATTAGGCTAACATATTTTTACTTGCACTTTAGGTAAACTTATTTTCAGTACACATTAATCAAACTACAATTTTTTTTCCTGTAATATTTTTGGTCATTAGTTTGATCTTTGCAACACAGATTTATGCTACAGTACAAAGTAGATATCCGACAATTGCAGCATCGACACTGGACTCATTGCTTGATCTCATGGCAGGCGGAATTCTATGGTTTACTTATTGCTCAATGATAACCGTTAATATTTATAAATACCCTATTGGAAAAGTACAATTGCAACCTGTTGGAATTATCATATTTGCCGCAATTATGGCCACGCTTGGTATGTTCATGATTCATTTTGATTTTGAAGTGGAAAACATATATTTTTAATTAGTATCTCTTACGTATCATGTATGCACAGGGGTTCAGGTGCTAATACAGGCAGTGGAACAGTTAATTGAGAATTTACCATTTGAAAAGACGAGTGATTTTCAATTACAGGTTAATTTTATATGTTGTTGCAGGTGTGGGTATAAATACTTTTATGGGTGTGGATAAATATAAAACTACTTTCTATATCAAGCTTTAACCAAACAATTATCTGCTTATCTAATCTTGCTTCGTTAAGCTACAATAGGCTCATGAACGAAAATAAATTTAATGGCCTAGAACGGTACGTGTGTCACCATATACGCAATACATGTCATAACGGTTACTAAGAATCGTACATATGTTACTAATAAACTGAGAATACATCCTCCCTCACCACAATCAGCATACATCCACATATTTCAAACAGGGTATGTTTAATAATCACCACCATCATACATCCACCATCACCTCCATCAGCGGTGAAGAAACCCAATCCCAAAATTGATATTGTTGAAATAGCATAAGAGTGATTGATTCGTATACATCAATACCGTCTTTTTATAATCACGGGATATGTAGGTGTTGTTGGCAAGCTAGAAAAGGCCCAATTTTGAAAGCGTGGATCCAAAGGTACGTTTATGATTCAAGGTTATAAGTTGTTATTACTAAAAGGGTTTCTGAAGAGAGAAACGTAACCACCTTTTATGTGAATTACTTTTGTGTATCATATCTAGAACATTAGTAGTTAAGAAGGGGAAAGTCGAGTTCAAAGCAGACAAAACACATGAATTATTCACTTGCTAGCATAAGTGATCTTTCTTGTCAAGCTAATATATTCTTCACAGTTTTCACAAAATCTTTATTGTCAAGCTCAGCTCTATTGTCGATTTTTGTTTTTTTAAATACCATTTTTTTGAATCCTTGAACTTTATTATTCAGGCATTGAAGGATGCAGAGCAGTTTTTGACTTCTAAACTAGAGCCATGAATGCATTGGTATGTATTTGCTAATTACCATCGTTATAAAAGTGTTTGGATTTTTGTCTCATAATCACTTGGAGGACACTACAATTTAATGCAGATAAGGGTGTCGAGAAAGATAAGCAATGGACCAATAATCCTGAATGTCGACTGTGATATGTACTCAAACATTAGTGATACTATAAGAGACACGCTTTGCTATTTAATGGACGAAGAGAAAGGCCACGAGATTGCTTTTGTTCAGTACCCGCTATCTTTTGAAAACCTTACTAAAAATGAACTTTATGGTGGTTCGCTTAGAGTAATTCGTGAGGTGAACGATATAAATATACCTATAACGTTTGATTTATTTAAAATGTTGTTAAGAGTGTTTAATAGGTTTTTGTTGATTGATGAAGATTGGTTTTGATGGTATGGGTGGGCCTTTGTAGGTGGAACTGGTTGCTTTTACCGGAGAGAAATTCTTTCTAGGAAAAGTTTATATGATGGAAAACGAATCGATGGAACCTAGTTAATGATCACAAAGAGGCGACATGTGAAATCACAAAAGAACTTAAGAAGCTTGCGACATGCACCTTCAAAATTGATACTGAATTGGGCAAAAAGGTTTTACTTTTTTGTTTTCCGTTTCTAATTGTAAGCCAACCTAACACAACCTGGCATGTTTTCAAAATACAAAATTTACCTATGACATTTTGCCACCTCTAGGCCCTTGCTATCTTATATTTTAGAATTAAATCATCGTCATAATTCAACAACTTAACATTATAGCAATGTACTTTTGTATTGTAGATTGGTTTGAAATATTGATGTCAACATGCACCTTCAAAATACAAAATTTACCTATTTTGACATATAGCAATGTACTTTCTTGTGCAGGTTTAATTGAAATTTAACATTGGTTTTATTCTTGCTCTAGGTAATCCAGCTGACTTATGACCAAACACTTTACTTTAAGTGTGGAGCATAAAAGGATACTTAAAAAAGTGTTTGGTTTGTATACACATACAAGAAGTGTATCATCTTTTACTGATGTATTAGTTCTGATTGTGCTTATTCTTTTGGTTCTCATCAGGAATTGTACCATGTACCTTTTTCCCAAAATCTTAGAGATGCTATATACTGCTGGTTGCGCCCATCAAGTTAGGATTTTGAAGGTATTTCACTTGCTACTACGTTTTAGATTATGTATTAGAATTTCTTAACTCACCTATCTCTAGCTTTTTACTTCTGCAAATTTTTTGTTAGTTTATTATTCTCGTATCCGATGAAACGGGTAGTCAGACTTGCACCAAACCAAAAACCAACTCAAGGGTCATAATCGGATCCGGTCCAGTCCGGGTATAAATGGTGGTTAGCAGATGAACCTGCCATAATGTGAATTGTTTGGGTTTTGGTTAGTGGCTATTATGGTCCTATAAAATATATTGGTGATTTAAGTTTAAGTAATAGATAAACTGATGTTCCATTCGGGTTTTTGTATGGTTCAAACAACTACATTGTACAATAGAAAATACTTTTAGCCAATACCCTCTTGGTTCGTATTTACTTTCTATGCAAGTGGCTGGTAGGATCCATGACAAGGAAGCACGAGCAGGAGGTGGTTCGTGTTATGGGGTTTATTGCTTTATGCTTTCATTTTCATGTTTGCTGCGGTAGGCGGTTTTCGGGTGTTTGTTTCATTAGTGTTGTTATTCCATACAAGGGGGTTTTATGCATTGATGATTCATAGGCAGTAAAAGCAATTGCATGAGTAGTGAGGAAAATAGAGGACAAGTTCATTATTGATGCGTGATCAGTAAAGTAAAACAAAAACAATTACCGAAAACCAAAGATCATGTAAATGAGTGTCATAAAACTCATGTTTCAGGATACGCGAATTGTTAGAAACTTAGAATAATGGGCTTTTGGCACTTGCTTGTGTCAAAGAAACAGATGTACAAGTAATGTTTTGTTAAATATTGTATATACCTTTCTTAATTCATTTATTTGATTGATACTTATATCTTAATATGTTTAAAGGTATGGAATTTAGTCGAAGTTACCTAAAAGATCCAGTTCACTATCCAAACTATCCATGCCCAATCCTTAGTAAGGACCAATCACACAACCATACTCTTTCAGGTTATATACTTACATTAACATATATATATATATATATATATATATATATATATATATATATATATATATATATATATATATATATATATATATATATATATATATATATATATATATACCACACTAAATATTTTGTACACGAAAATACAATAGTAATTTAGCTTTGGCAAAAGAGAGAAATATCTGAATGAATTGAAGCTACAGTAGTAGTATATAACCAATTTACGGTTCAACCTCATTATGCAAGTTACAAACATTAACTGAAGTTTTTAGGTGGTATGCTTGGATGGTTGTGGTGAATGATTTTGTTAACGAGTTAAGAGGATTAACAACTGTTTTTAAAAACTTCTATGTTAAAAACAATGCTAATGATGGTTGGTTGAATTGATTTCACTTATAACATCATGGGTAATTAGGTATGTTATTTTCAAATATCATGCTTATTATCGTTGAAATGCATATTGTTTCTCTGAACAAGATGAATTTTGCATTATGTTTAAACTTTGAAGTTGAAAATAGAAAGTGCCAACATACCTCGAGCGTAGTGGATCCTAGGCAACTAAAATGTTAAACATAGCTTTAGACAATTCCATTTAAAAGTCAAAATATGATAAATCTAAACATATTATACAAGTGCTCTTTATTGTTTAATTATAAAATATTATAATAGCTGAACTTATAATGGTGACATGGTAACACAACCATTAATATTTCAGCATAAGTTTAAAAAATAAATTGATCTAAATTATCGATACACAAATACAACATACAATAGATAAAATTTGTATATAAAGATAATTATGTCGGTGAAAGTACTATATCAACTTTTACCATGTATATCAAACATAATTATAAATCAAAATTAAGAATTATAATTAAAACATAAAACAAAAACATTAAGCTATTTATTTTTTAATAAATAAAAATATATTATTGAAAATTTTAGAAAAAAACCCGCGCGTTCGCAGGTATTATAACTAGTGCTAACAACAATCATTAAGGCATTCACCGGTGAACTTATTAGTAAAAGGTTAATTTATAAAATTGTCACCTCGTAAAATGTCATCAATTTATAAGTCTTTTCATACAATAAACCTATTCTCATTATTGATAAAGCTTTTGGTAATTTTATAAAATTGTCAAATTATGCAATGAATTAATTTATTAATCACTTCAAAATGCAAGACTTTTTTACGCCGTCTAAACTTGAAATGGTTCTTGATCACTATGTTATACAAATGTTTGAAACTCTTCATAATTTCATGAACATATTTTAAACATCTATAATAGATGCTCTTAGGGTTGTTGTTAACAACAAATTTTTTCATAAAATAATATAATATTAAGACATATTTAGAAATATGCTTCTTGTTTTTTCTAACATGAAGTGAATTATATTTGTGTTTGAGATAATTATAGAAAGTGGTTAGTAATTTTAGAGAATTTTGTTTACACATTACGTATATTATCTTAACATAAATTACGGAATATGGTTGTTACCCACAATTTTAGAATTACTATACCTATGCAATTGAGCATAGTATTGCTTACATGTGTTCACGATCACGAGTATTGCTTACATGTGTTCACGGGCACTTGTAAATGTGTAATTAACAAACACAAATTTTTTATTCAATAAAAAAATTAGAACACATAAAAAAACTGATAAATTATTGTATTTGAACTTAATAATCGTTTGAATGAGCTAAACTTTCATTTTATCTACGTACTAGTTATATATCTCCGTGCACGCACGATGCTCAGCCATAAATGGTACTTAAAGTGTTTTAATATAGGTCATTAGGGGGTGGCAACCATGCCTAATGATGCCTAAACATTAATAGTAATTAGGCAATCATGTTAAGCCAACTAATTTCATGCCTAAGTCCATATTTTTAGTGGCAATGTGATGCCTAATCATGCCTAAACTTTTTTTTTTTATAATTATATTTAACAATTTAATTTAAAACATCAAATTTCATTAATAATTCAAATAAAAGTTACATAATACTTTAGAAAAATAAAAACAAAACAAAAATTAAAAATAGGAAATCACTACTCATCGAGGTATGCTAGGTTGCACGGACACGGACACGGTGTCCGACACCGACACGGACACGGCGATACGGCAAAATCTAAAAATATAGGACACGACACGGCATGGACACGGAACATGTATTTGTATGTTTTTAAGTAATATACCAAAAATTAGCTGACAAAACCTTATGACACTAAACAAATTAACAATTAAGCCCAAATATTTTGAACACCAAACAGATAGGCCCATTTACCAAAGTTGGTCCAAATCCAAAGAGCACTAACCTAAAAAAAAACGCAGTCATCTTTCTTTTTGCATCCACAAACACCGAACAACACACCCACCATCTCCTATCTCACAGCCACTTCACCCTATTCCCTACTTAAACACAGATCCACCGGTAAACACCATCACCACGAAAATCTAAACACCGAAACGGTACGCGGAGACCATCAAACCTTCTTTTTCATTTTTTTTTTCAAAAAAAATTCCAAATCCGTGTCCAAACGGTCGGATTTTAAAGATTTTTTTTTTTTTTTTTTTTTTTTTTTTGAAAATGTACCAAACGGTCGGATTTTAAAGTTTTTTTTTTTTTTTTTTTTTTTTTTGAAAATGTACCCAAACGGACTAATTTTAAATGCATGCAACGGTCAGAAAATTAATGGCAAGCTCCACACCGAATCGGTATGAAATACCGCTTGGCTCGCCGATTTCTTCATGCCGATGCAATGGCAATGTGTTGCCGATCCACGCCGAGGTTTGCCGACCCAATACCGACTACGATGCCACCCCCCTTATATATTTAGATTTTAATTATTTGTGCATAGAAATACCATATTATCTTATTTTAATAATACAATTAATTAAGAATATAAATTTTATCTTGTAAATTTCTATTTTGGCATAGTAAAGCATGTCCGGGTGAGTATACGGCGTTGTTAAATAAGTATTTACCTCCATTATGTAACTTTTATACTTACATAGTTATAATACTCGTGCATGCACAGGTTTTATATAAAATTTCCATTATGTGTTAAAATCCATTAATATTTTGTATAGATTTTTGTTAGACAAATGATATTTGACTTTGTTAACTGACATGGTGTTGAGTTTGATATTGTTTAAATTTAACCACTAATACCATGTTCTAGACATTATACGTGTTTAATAGCACATAATGACGCTTAAAAAATGCTTGACTGGATATCCTTTTTTAAACTTTATAGAGTATTACATGCGTTGTTGTTAGAGCACAAGGTGTAGTCGGAGAAGGAGGGCTCGCCGTCCGACGTGGAAGAGGCAACGGCGAGCCATTCCTCTTCACTACACCAAATATGCCTCGCCGTTCTTCCCCGTTGGCTTCTTCCCCGTGGCGACGAAGAGCTGATCTTCTAACATGCATTTTTATTTTTTCCTTTGAATTTTAGTTGTATTATTTGAAATTTTAGTTGTATTATTTGATGCTTTTGCAAATGTATGGTTATATTTGTGAATTTAAAATATGAAATTTGAATTTTGAATTTGCACACGTTTTTATTGTTTTGTTTGAAATTTTGAAATTTGAAATTTTAAAAAGCCCTCTGTTTTGAAATTTGAATCTTAAACGTTTATACACTCCTATATAAAGCATACATTATCATACAATTTTGCACACACTTCACTTTCTAAAGAAATTTACTATGGCAAATCGTTGGTCTATTGAAGAAGAATGCTGGCTAGCCGAGATGTGGCAAAACGTTCACGAATTCCATGCCAGCGAAGGACCTTTTTGGCAAGTCGTAACAGACAAGTTCAATGAACAATCAGACGGTCCTTTTCGTAGCAAAAACCAGCTAACGGGTAAGTGGGCAAGAATGAACTCTGATTGCCAAAAATTTCATGAAATTTACTTGAATTTGCAGCCTACACGTGAGCCAGATGTTCGTGTTGAAGATGCATTGAACGTTTACAAAGAACGCAATGGTGAGAAAGATTTCAAATATTTTCAAGTATGGTTGATTTTGAAGGACAACTTCACCTGGAACAGACATATGAATTAATGGCCTTTGTATTCCTGTATCGTGTGTTGGTTTATGTTAAGTATTTCCGTTTCGTTTGTGATGTTATGTCAGTTTAAGTTTCAGTTTGAATAAAAAGCTTAACGGCTAGTTTCTCCAATAAAATTATCTAACGACTAGTTTCAGTATAAATAGCATCTTTACTCAACTTCTTATTGTCAAACAAGTAAAAACTAAATTCCACACACACACTATGGCTAACCAACCAGCTGAGGTGCAAACAAGAATACTTGCCCGATTACGCAATAAACAAGAAAATGAACTTAAGTTGATTAACAACTTGTTAGGTGAGATAGCTCAGCTCGTATTAATTATTCGACAAAGGGAGTCTCGTGCTCCAGAGGTCGAAAGGTTACGTGAGCTGTCTCAAGACCATCCAATAGTCATGGTTGGTGTACAAACCCTTTTAAGAAATGATGAAACAGATTTGGAACTTCAAGTCGCATTGAGAATGGTCAGAGAACAAGTATTGCAAGTTTGGGAAGAAAAGTCAGCACTCATCGATAATTATAAGTCTTTATAAATTATTGATGATGTTGCATATCGTATTTATCCGTTTCTTTATTTTTGTGTCGTATCGTATGTTTTTTTTCCCGTAAATCGTAAGGCTTTTTTTTATAGTATTGTAACATTTTTATTTGATGAAATAAAATTAATATGTTGTGTTATTTCTAAGTATTTGTGAAATGAATTTAATTTATTTAATGAAATGAATAAAAAAATAAAGGTGTAAGAGGTGGGACCCTAATGAGGAAGTTGAAGTTTGTTGTTTAGTGAGGAGGGGGTTTGTTGTGACTTGTGAAGAGTTGAAGTTGAGGTGTTGGGTGATGTGTTGACTTTATATATAATAACTTTGCTTTTAATCCACAAAAAAGTGTGAATTGGCAGGAACACCTTTAGTCGGGATGTGTTTTGGCATTAGCCATTTTCCACCCCATAAGGAATAGCTCCAGCAGTTCTCCTGGCTCAGCGGGATACCAACTGGAGTGAGCACGAGTCAAGACTCGAACCTATGATCTTTTATCCACAAAATCTCTCTAGTGAGCTTATGGATTTTTTGAACGTCGGTACAAACTGAGCCAAAACCCTCTAGGTAATGCTATGTTTGGCAAAATTAGTTGTGAGCAGTAGCAGTAGCAGTAGCAGTAGCAGTAGCAGTGAGTAGTAGCTGTGAGCTGTAGCTCACTGCTCACCGCTCACCGCTCACAGCTTCTTAAAGAAGCATTGAAAAAATGAGCTTTCTTAAAAAATAGCAAAACTCACCGCTCTTTTGCCAAACGAACACTAAAAATAAAAAATCTCATTGCTCAAAAGCTTTGAGCGAAACATAGCCGATATTTAGACTTATAATAGAATGACTTATCATAAATGGAGTATAATATTTGCTCTACGTAATATTTTGAAAAAATTGAGGAGATAATTACCAAAATTAATAAATGGCGTAGCTTAGGGAGGAAGACACTCGTGCATCCTATTTTAATTTGATATTAACATTAACAATCGTTATTAAAAAAACATGACATTAGAAGCCTCAATCGCCTCAATCGCGTTTATTTCATTTTGTGGAGCAGGTCTTTTAGGAGCATATGTTACTCGGAAAGCATTACTTGAGCAGCATGATCAGCAAAGTAAGTGTGCCCTCCGTCAGCGGACCTATGAGGTTGTGCACAGGATTGACAGTCAAGCACTCGTAAATCTATTGATGAAGACGCAGACAATCTCAATGGACGATCACAAGACTGTTGATAGGCCAGGCGATAAAAGTAATCGTGAAGATTGGCCATAAGATGGCTTTGGAGGCTCGATAGGAACCATGAATTATGTTTAGTATACTTTTGGTGCGTTTATTTAAAATTTAATTATGACGTTTAAATTAGTGATGGAATATTGGTTATTAATATCTAGCACAGCGTTTGATCTCTTTTTCTTAAGAAGTTTAATCTTACTAATTAGTAATTTAATTTATTTATTTGACTAATTAATGATAAAATAGACAATATTAGGTTCCTCTTTAGTTATTAAGTAGATACATTGAGCATGTTTATATGTTTATAGCATAAAATTTGTCATTTGATATGATAATGGGCATAAATAAGGTTCTGTGTTCTTCACAAGAGATTGAGGGTTAAGTTATGTTGTGGATCTTTTAGTAGTTATTTAGGGTGTGTTTCAAGTTAGTTGCCTAGCTTAAGATGAAAAGGCTAGCCAGTTCGTAACCTATGGCTTTGCCATATATATATACCAGTGAGCTGTGAGCCCGAGGTGCTACTCTCAATGAAAGTGCATTACACCCTCTATTTTCTTAGTATGGGAAGATGGCAGGCTTCTCCCATAAGAAACCTTTGTTATGATAGCGGTTAGTGGAAAGAGCAAAGATTGGGCCAGCTAGGCTAGCACTGTCGACAAGAAAGTGGTCGTAGGCAAAGATGAATAAGGGGCATGCGTTTGGTGTCTTTCTCCATATGGAAGTGAGGCGGGCACATAGAGATGTGTGTAGAGGAAGCCTCAAAATGGAAGGCCGAGATGTAGGTCTCTTAATCGACCTACACTGAGTTAGTGGTTGGTTGAGTCGGCTTTTTATTAGATCAAAGCAAAGAAGCTCGCCTTCTTTCTTTTCATGCAATTATGATTATTCATATATGAAGTATTGTAAAGTAAAGATTATTACTATCATTTGACTAATAATCAATAAAAGTTAAATACTGATATAGCAGTAAACTCTTTCTTTTATGCTGAAAGAGATGCTACAAATAGCTGAACACTATACGTAAACTGTATGATCTTATGTTTTTATACGTTTTCAGTCTTTTTCATCTTCCTACACTTCTGCGTTTGATTTTCTTGATATTATTTGAATGTGTTTGCAATTAAAAATCAGTTAAAATGTTGAATTAAATTAACTTTGGAGGTGAATTTGTTATGTATATAGATTTGACATGTACTATAACTTTTTTTTTGAAGAGTTTTATAACCACAATAAGTATCAGAAGGTACTTGTACACCATTGTAGTCTAACTAAGATATTGAAGCTTGTTTATAATATATAAAAGCTAAAGCTTCTATTGCAAATACTATAGTAGTAGACTGTAGTACTTATGTATGCACCATTGTAGTCTGGCAGCATGGACAAAAAGGGTTGAATCTGTATGTCCAACTCCAACAGCTGGAATATATTAAATCTTTCATGGGGTATCTGTTTGTTGTTGTGGTGATCAGACTCCTGGGTGATTCTTCAACCTTGTAACTACATAAACACACAACTTTGGGATATATACCGTATACATGAACATCAAATTTGTGACTTTTAATATTCCACACATGCAAATCTTCAATCTCATAAGCTGATCACGATCCAATGATGAAAACAACACCCATCACTCAGATACTAACTGCACGAGTTGTAGCTAGAAATCTGTTAAAATACCAACTCCACCATCTATATATTTGAGTGATAAGTGATTGAATATAATTTATTTCAAAGTTGCGTAATCAGGATAAATCTAGCTTGTTTCTATTTTCGCATTTACACTCGAATCTTTTTACAAAATGTTAGGTTAGCTTCGTTATCTATAATGATTTTCTTTTCATGATTTGATAGAAAGCACATGTCGATCATGAAAAGTTGAAGCGAATGCAAAAACATCTTAAGATCGCCAAAAACATTTACTGCTGAGCAATTTATAAACATCATAGAATAGCAGCTTATCTTGAGCAGGAAAAAGATGAATATTATATAGACATAAAACTCTTTATAACAAATGACAGTAGCATTGCAGAAAGAAGAGAGTTCATGCATGTGAATTAGACAACTTATAATTACGTTCATGAGCAAAGGCATAATGATTACTATATATTAAGGGTGTCAAGCGAGTCGTGTTCGGGTTAACCTATTCGGGTTCGCAAGTTGGCGGGTTGGTATAACTTGTACCTAAACACGACTGGTTTATTAATCGTGTCAAGAAACTTAACTCTAACTCAGACCTGCAAAACACGCGTAACCCGTTTAGAAGGTTGATGGTTTGTCAATTCAACTAGTTTAAATTAAAAAAATGATTTAAGGATTTAAAAAAATGACAAAAATTACATACAAACAACTTTAAAACAATTTCAATGATATCTAGTTATAATTCTAAATTAATGTCATATTAAGTACATAACGAAATATATTTAATCCAAATTCAACATAAATTCAAGTTATATATTTTATTTTCCGGGACTTATAAACTTAAACAGGTTAATGGGTTGACCTGTTTAATACTTATTAAACGCAAACATGATCCGTTTATTAAACTGGTTAGACAGGTTGACCTATTTTGTTTTACCAAAACTTGTTTATCTTCAACTCAAACATGTGTAACTTCGTGTCAGGTTCATATTAATTATTGCGTCGTATTAAAAATTGCCACCCCTACTATATTTGCTGTCAGGTAAATAGCATTTACTTATTCGATATTTTAATAAATTTTAATGTTGCTGTTAGACATAAGTCTTTAAGAATAAAAATCTTTTTTTTTTTTTTTTTTTTTTTTTTTTTTTTTTTTTTTTTTTTTTGTATACTAGTTGTGTAAAATAAGTTGGATGAATGGTACATAACCCCCTTATACTAAATCAGTTTCATCATACAAACTTAAAATTAAAATGCACTTCACGGACAACTAATTTGCAAAAAAAAAAATGAACTAATTTATCTTTTTGTACATAAGTTATTGAATAAATATTATATTCAATAAAATGAAATAATAATAAAAGAATACATAAACGGATCATATTGATTACAACGTTTATAAATAGTAGAAAAAACTTAACCCATATTAATAAAAAGTACCAAAGTTATAAAATAAGTAAATAAGTAAAATTATAAATAAAAGGTAAACTCTAGAAGCTAGATTTGGTTTTAAAATTCTTCTTGAAGAAGAAGTTACCAGTATAATTATTTACCAAGAAAAGGTTACTTGGTGAGAAAGAAATTTAATTCGCACAAACCCTATATAAACCAATCTTTGTCACGCTTATTAACCACTAATTATTTTTTCTTGTTCTTATTAACAAATTACATACATTATGGCCCTATACTGCAGAACAGGTCTACGTTATTTGGCTGTGCCAGTGTTGACTTTCCTTGGAGGAGGTCTTGTTGGTGCATATGTTACTAAGGAAGCTATATTCCGAGATCTTCAACGTTGTGATAGCTGTGGTGAGCTCGACCAAACAGCATATAAATGGACGTTCAACGGACTGATGACAAAGTTGAAGCCTAGCATAATGAAGGATCGCAAGAGCGTTGATCAACAACCAAAAGATGGTGACGTGCGCGAGATTCTTGAGACGAATAATTGATTAGTAGTTCTTTTTCTTTATGATGTTTGGGGTTTTATTGTTTTGGTTACAAAAGTTACAACTATTGTTTGTTTGGTTTTGATATTTTATAGGATATAAAACTAAAGTATTTTATTATCATAATCTTCATGTATTGTTTTGTTTTTGCTTTGTTTGTTGTTCTTTTACATGCAGTTTTGTGGTTGCTTAATTAGATTTATCATGAATGAGTTTAGACATAAACTATTGGAGAAGTCTATAACCACAATACATATTCTGGTGAACAATGTTTTAATTTATATGTTGTAATTTCCTTTTGGGAGGTGATTCGCACACTCGATCAATTGATTTGCACACTCAAATAAATTGGTGGAATGTGCAAATCACCTCCCTTTCCTTTTACTATAAAATAACTTGTTAACCGTAAGGTTGAGCTTTTGGGCAACTTTTTGATGTTTGATTGACACAACGTTTTACTTGCCTGGGATTAAAACAAATTTGTATGACAACAACATAAATTATAAAAGTTTGATATGGATTTGAAATCTTGTTTAGTAATAGATATAATTCATATAAATAAATAGTTGAAATTTATAAAGGTGTAAAAGTATAAGGTTAAAAGTGAAAACTTGAAGTGATACTCCGTAATCAATAAATTCATATTAAGGGGAGTCTCCGAATATTCAATATATTGAACGTGGCTCCTTGTGTGATTCAATACATTGAGAGCCTTGATCAAGAGTATTCTAGTGTTAAGAGAAGCATTTAATCGTTAAGTTTCATGCTGTGTTTTTGTTTATGTTTATTTTTTGTTATCATTCTCTTGATTACTCATTGCGGTGTCGAATCCTGACAAATAAAACCAACTAGCGGGGTAGTCCGCGCTTTGCCGCGGATTTGTTATTTTTTTTTATGGTGTTGTATTTTTTTTAGTATTTTTGTTTTGTATTGTTTTTTGTTATTTGTTTTTTTTAAACAAAAATGAATAACCGCATAATAAAATGTTTTTGTGCAAGTTTTGTATTTTTTTATTTAAGAAAAATTATTCATAGTTACAAAAAAAAAAAAAAAAAGCTACAGTAACATACAACATGGGACAATACAAATGTTACTGTTTAGTCAACTGTGCGGTACAACTCTTTGAAGCACGTGTACTGTAGCAAATCCTGCCTTTTTAATATATTGTATAATTTACACCCATTATCCGTACAAAAAATACAAATCTTTCTTATTTATTACTACAACAAAATCGACTTTATAGGACGCCCGTACCACTAGGTCAGTTTATATAGTGTCAGCACTTGTTGGAAAATTTAGTGCACTTGTGGGATTTGTTCACACCTGGTAATGGGCTTGGAGGTACGGAGTGTACACCCATCAGGTCCCTGAACACCCTGACTTATATAGTGGTTGTGCAGGATACTGCTGATAGCTGGTTCCTGCTGATGGTTCATACTGAGTATTGGTTCCTGCTGATGGTTCCTACTGAGTACTGGTTCCTGCTGATAGTTCCTGCTACCAGTGTCAGGATCCTGCTGATGAGCAAAGTTTCTGCTGATAGAGTGCTAAATGTTTATGTAACTGATTTGACCTATTCAAATGACAGTTACATTTGCACTCATGACCACGTTTAATTGGTCATGTAACCACTAATACCTATTATTATGGAGGCTAATTAAGTGGGATTAATGAGCCGTTAATCACTCTTAATTCCATTGACCAGGGATGAGTAATCTTGCCTATATATAGGAAGATCAAATCATGCATGGGATATACACAGAAAACATATAACACTTATACACGAAAGGTTATTGATTTGTGCCTAAATCACTAACAACATCTGGTCTTATCCCAAGTAGATATTCATGATACCCAGGCATTAGGGTCGAATAGTTTACTTTGGAAAGTGATAACACGATTCCAAGTGATATCCGGTAACCTTAATTGGTACGTAGTTAGGCTATTGATTATCTCCACCCTGTTCTGGGCTCATAACCACCAACAATCAAAGTAAACTATTTTGTGATAATCAATGGCTGCTGCTATGAGGCATATGGCTGCTAACTTTTCCAAATTGGAAAAGTTTAAAGGTATTGATTTCAGAAGATGGCAAAAGAAGATGCACTTCTTGCTTTCAAGCATGAATGTGGTGTATGTTCTTAGCACTGCCATTCCTGAAGATCATGGGGATGATGCTACTGTGGAACAGATAAGGAAAAGAAGCAAATGAGAGAATGATGACTATGTATGCAGATGTTTAATTCTCAATGGTATGTCTGATTCTCTCTTTGACATTTATCAGAACGTTGAATCTTCCAAAGAACTTTGGGATTCCTTGGATGCCAAATATATGGCTGAGGATGCTTCAAGTAAGAAGTTTCTTGTAAGTAATTTCACAAATTACAAAATGACTGATTCACGACCAGTCATGGAACAATACAATGAACTTCTTGGAATACTTGGAAGGTTTACACAACATAAAATGAACATGGATGAGGCTATTTCAGTCTCTTGTATCATTGACAAACTCCCTCCTTTTTGGAAAGATTTCAAGCATGCCTTGAAACATAAGAAGGAAGAACTGACACTTGTTCAGTTGGGTAGTCATTTGCGTATTGAGGAATCCCTCAGGGCGCAGGATAATGACAAGCCAAAGAGTAGCAATGCTACTGGTGCACATGTTGTCAATATGGTGGAACATAACAATTCCACCAGGTACAATGACAACAAAGGCAAACGTAAACATCAGGATAACACAAGGGCTGATCCTAACAAGAAGGCAACACCTACTTGTTAGAAATGTGACAAATCTGGTCACATTAAAAGGGATTGCAAAGGTGTTAAGGTTGGTGGTAAAACCAATGGTTCAGGGAGTGGTGGTTCAGCCAACTCACTGAAAGGTCAGAATATGTTTAATGAATCTCTTCAGGTTTATTATGTTACATATGTATCTGAATCTAACTATGTGTAGGATGATGATGTTGCGTGGTGGGTTGACTCTGGAGCAACAGTTCATGTGTGCAAAGATAGAATATGGTTCAAGACTTACGAGTCACTGAATGATGGTTCTATTCTTCACATGGGAAATGAGTCAACAGCTTTGGTGCATGGTCGTGGTTGTGTAGATCTTAATTTTAGTTCTGGAAAGATTGTAACTTTGTTTAATGTTATTCATGTTCCTGATATAAGGAAGAACTTGGTTTCAAGTAGTGTTTTGAATAATCCTGGATATAAACAAGTTATTGAATCTGATAAATTTATATTGTCTAAACATGGTGTGTTTATTGGTTTTGGATATTTGTGTAATCAAATATTCAGGCTTAATGTTGTCACTAACATTGCTAATTCAGCCTTTTTATCAACCTCTAAACTGAATGACTCTACCCTGTGGCATGCTAGACTTGGCCATGTACATTTTAAAAGAATGCAAGATATGTCTAAGGATGGGTTAATCCCAGCATTTGACATGGACACTGAAAAGTGTAAGACTTGCATGTTGACCAAAATAACTAAGAAACCTTTTCAGGATGTAAAACGTGAGACTGAGCTCTTGGAGCTAATACACAGTGACCTATGTGATTTGCATGCCACTCCCTTTTTGGGGAACAAGAAGTACTTTGTGACATTTATTGATGATGCTTCTAGGTTTTGTTATGTGTATCTATTACATACCAAGGATGAAGCTTTAGATAAATTCAAAGTGTTTAAAACTGAAGTTGAGTTGCAACTTGGGTCCCTGATCAAAAGATTAAGGACTGATAGGGGAGGTGAGTACATGGATACTCTGTATTTTCAGTCTGTTGGTATAATCCATGAAACGATTGCTCCCTATACTCCTCAACAAAATGGTATCTCTGAAAGGAAGAATAGGGTACTGAAGGAGATGGTTAATTCCATGTTGTCCTATTCAGGACTGAGTCAAGGGTTCTGGGGTGAAGCTATGTTAACAGCTTGCTATTTACTTAATAGGGTTCCCAACAAAAGGAACAAGGTTACCCCTTATGAACTCTGGACTAAAAAGAAACCCAACCTGAATTATCTCAGGGTCTGGGGTTGTAGGGCTGTCGTCAGACTCCCTGATCCAAAATTAAAAACTTTGGGTGAAAGAGGCATTGAATGCATCTTTGTTGGATATGCTGAGCATTCCAAGGCACATAGGTTCTATGTTATTGAACCTAATGAATATGTTTCAATTAACTCAATAATTGAATCAAGGGATGCACTCTTTGATGAGAATAGATTCTCATCAGTCCCTAGACCAAGTCAGAGGATTCCAAATGGAATTAATGACATTGGTGTATCTCAGGCACCTGATGAGGTTGTGGTTCAACAACCTGAACCTGAGCTCAAAAAGAGCAAAAGGGTCAGGACTCCAACGTCATTTGGACCTGAGTTTCAATTATACTTAATTGAAGGTACAAGGAATGAGGTCTCTGACCAATATTCCTATTGCTTCATTGTTGAGGATGATCCCAAAATATTTGAAGAAGCAATGAAGTCCCAGGATGTTGCTTTCTGGAAAGAAGCAATCAATGATGAGATTGACTCCATCATGGGCAACAACACTTGGTGTTGGTTGATCTACCACCAGGTTGCAAACCTCTTGGTTGCAAATGGATTTTCAAAAGGAAAATGAAGGTAGATGGAACTATTGAAAAGTTCAAGGCTAGACTAGTCATTCAGGGCTTTAAACAAAAGTCAGGGATAGACTACTTTGATACTTATGCCCCTGTGGCACGTATCAGTACCATCAGGCTGCTGATTGCTTTGGCATCAATTCACAATCTGATTATTCATCAGATGGATGTGAAGACAGCTTTCTTGAATGGTGAATTGGATGAGGAGGTTTATATGAACCAACCTCAGGGCTTCATCTTGCCTGGCAATGAGAACAAGGTGTGCAAACTGATTAAGTCTTTATATGGACTGAAACAGGCACCTAAGCAATGACATCAAAAATTTGATGAAGTGGTTTTGTCTAATGGTTATGTTCTTAACCAGGCTGACAAATGTGTATATAGCAAATTTGATGAATCTGGTAAAGGAGTCATCATTTGTCTATATGTTGATGACATGTTGATCTTTGGCACTGACCAAAATCAAGTTGACCCGACAAAGGAATTTTTGTCATCAAGGTTCTCCATAAAGGACATGGGGGAGGCTGATGTTATCCTTGGTATAAGGATTAAACATGAAAGCAATGGTATATCAATTTCTCAGTCTCATTACATTGAGAAGGTACTAAAGAAATTTAATTTCTTTGATTGTACTCCAGTGAGTACTCCCATGGATACCAGTGAGAAGCTTATGCTTAATACTGGCAAAGCTGTATCTCAACTTGAGTATTCCAGGGTGATTGGCTGCCTGATGTATGCCATGACTTGTACAAGGCCTGGCATTGCTTTTGCTGTGGGTAAACTGAGCAGGTATACTAGTAATCCTAGTGCTCAGCACTGGCAAGCAATTCAGAGGGTACTGAAGTATTTGAAGAGAACTATGGACTATAGTCTCTCATATACTGGTTATCCTTCAGTGTTGGAAGGATACACTGATGCAAGTTGGATCAGTAACACTGAAGACAATTCGTCTACCAGTGGCTGGGTATTCCTACTTGGTGGAGGTGCAATTTCTTGGGCATCCAAGAAGCAAACTTGCATCACCGGTTCAACAATGGAATCAGAATTTGTGGCCTTAGCAGCTGCTGGTAAAGAAGCTCAATGGTTGAAAAACTTGCTTCTTGATATTCCATTGTGGCCTAAACCTATAGCACCTATTTCTATCCGGTGTGATAGTGCTGCTACATTGGCAAGGGCTTATAGCCAGATGTACAATGGGAAGTCTAGACACTTAGGTGTCAGGCATAGCATGATTCGTGAACTTATCATGAATGGGGTGATTTCTATAGAGTTTGTTAGATCTCAACATAATTTAGCTGATCACTTGACGAAGGGTCTTGCTAGAGACTTGGTTATAAAGTCTGCTAAAGGGATGGGTTTAAAGTCCAACTTGGTCACTGAATGCTAGGATACCCAACTCCCTCCTGAGGAAACTTGGGAGCTGAGTTCAATGTGGAAAGCTGAACATTCAGTGTACTGAAGCACATGTTTTATAAACATCCCAAGGTTTGTGCTTGGAACCTGCTGAAAAGGAGGATGAAGTCACTACTTCTTAATGGTTAATTTTCTTTGAAAAAGTGCTTGGCAGGAGCATGAATAAAGAGGAACCACCTAGGTGAATGTTGAAGTTTTGCCGCTTTAGGAAGCTATGGACTTTTAGCTTTTACAACATTTATGAATTTGATATGGACACATGGCTTGTATAGTGTCAGGAGTGTTTAAGTGTTGGAAAACTTGTGTGTATTTTATCTTCAGGTATTCAAATGGGTTGAAGGGTTCAATTCTTAGAACACCCTGATTCTCGAATATTTGAGCGTGTAATTTACTAAGATGGAAATTCAATCCTCAGGATATTTTCGTTTATGCACTTGTTTTGTATTATAGTTATTTTCATGCAAAGGTAGTGAACTAAATTTGGGGAGGATTGTTGGAAAATTTAGTGCATTTGTGGGATTTGTTCACACCTGGTAATGGGCTTGGAGGTACGGAGTGTACACCCATCAGGTCCCTGAACACCCTGACTCATATAGTGGTTGTGCAGGATACTGCTGATAGCTGGTTCCTGCTGATGGTTCCTACTGAGTATTGGTTCTTGCTGATGGTTCCTACTGAGTACTGGTTCCTTTTACCAGTGTCAGGATCCTGCTGATGAGCAGAGTTTCTGCTGATAGAGTGCTAAATGTTTATGTAAATGATTTGACCTATTCAAATGACAGTTACATTTGCACTCATGACCACGTTTAATTGGTCATGTAACCACTAATACCTATTATTATGGAGGCTAATTAAGTGGGATTAATGGGCCGTTAATCACTCTTAATTCCATTGACTAGGGATGAGTAATCTTGCCTATATATAGGAAGATCAAATCATGCATGGGATATACACATAAAACATATAACATTTATACACGAAAGGTTATTGATTTGTGCCTAAATCACTAACAACATTTGGTCTTATCCCAAGTAGATATTCGTGATACCCAGGCATTAGGGTCGAATAGTTTACTTTGGAAAGTGATAACACGATTCCAAGTGATATCCGGTAACCTTAATTGGTACGTAGTTAGGCTATTGATTATCTCCACCTTGTTATGGGCTCATAACCACCAACAACACTAATATTATTATGAAACCAATTTTAGTGTCCTATAAAAATATATAATAAAACACAAAGAGTGGCCTAATACACCACATAACATGATACTTTATCGATTGACGTATTTTTGGGTATCAAGTCAAGTATTTTCGGGAATCCGATCATGTATTTTTTGGAATCGATACAAAGAGTAATTGAAATTCAAAAAGTTAATTATTAAATAGTCTGATCCTAACGATGATAAGAAATTGACAAGTAAGATACATTTTCAGACAATAAGCCCTTTTATGTTGGTATTCAACTGCCATGGGGGACAATTTTGTTATCAGGTTGATGCTCTTCTTTTGGGAAAGGATACACACTTCATAGCATTCATACGATTCATGGGTGAGGAAGTTGAAGCCAAGAAATTCAGGTACTCCTTAGAAATGCGCGTGGATGGTTGGGAACTAAAATGGCAAGGGGTTCCTAGGGGCGTTGAAGACACTCATCAGAAAGTATGTGAGTATGTGACAGTATAGAGGGACTTGTGATTCCATGGAACTTTGCTAAAATTATTTCAGAAGCTAATGAGAGAGTATGTAAATTACGAGTGCGCGTCTGTATATGGATAGAACCGTAGTTAATAAGATACATCAGTTTTTAGGTCAGGTTTAGAAAACTAAGGTTTATGTTTATTGCAGTGATTTTGATATATAGGTAAGGTTAACTATTCTGTTCAGTAAGCAAACATATACTAGTTAGACTAGACCAAGCATAATTATGGGTTTTAAATCTTTTTCAACCTTATGATCTTCAACTTTTTATTTTACTTCTATTTATAGTTTTCTATATGCGTATCACATTATTTTCCTTTTCAATACTGTATTGTTGGAATGATTTTAACTATACAATATTAGTTTCAAATTTCAGCTAAAATGACCAAAATGAAAACAGTAACACTTGATTAGGTTTTATATCTCAATGAAAAAGCTACATTATTAGTGTATTGTACACAAGATACGACCTATTAGTCCAACTGCATGGATAAAGGGGGGTTAAACCAGCTTGTCGATTATCTGGGAATATATTTGATCTTTCATTGCATCCCTGTTGCTGGTTGTCAAAGTAAAAATAGTTGCTCCCGGATGATTTTTCAACCTTGCAACTGCACAAATACATAGCATTTAGATAATAAGGTCACGTGACGGACCGATTTTCATGTTTGACATTTCATGGTCAGCATATTATTCAACTTGATGAAACTTGCACTGGTTTACTTTGTGTGATGAGCATTTTAGGCGTTTGAAAATTTGTCAAACATTTTCTACAAATTATGCATCAAGTCAAATGTCACAATTTTCATGTAAAATGGTGCTTTAAATTCAGACAGTACTAAGTTTGACTTAAAAGTTCATTGCTGACTATTTTGTATTCAAAAGAAAATTTAATGGAAAAAAGAGTAAGGATAAACAAGACTGCAGTATAAGTGTATGCTTACCTGCAGGTATATCGCGACCACCTTTTGGAACCGGGATGGTAGCTAATAATGGTTTATTAGACTCCAAAACGCGCAACACAGCAGGGAAGAACAATGAGCTAAAGAGCTCCATCTTACCAACTTCATCAATCACAAATAAATCCGTGTCTTCTTTTATCTGAGAATCAAAAATCAAAATTAATAAAATGATCCTCCTCTGTTCCAAAAACAAATTAGAGTTTGACTTTTGAGGTCAAACATCTTACTTTCCATATTCCAAAATTTATTCTAATCACATTACGGATCAATACCAATACTTTTTAATTGCGGTGATTGTTTTTTAGGTTGTTATATTTATAAGTTTTTTAGCTGTGTCTTTTTAGGAATTTAAATCAGTTGTGAAGTGAAAATCAGTCCAATTGACCATAGGTGTCAAAGTGCATCTCTTTACGCGAAGTGTTGATGCATAATCTGGCGCATACTGATTCAACGACTCTCCTTGGGCCGTTAGTCGTCTTCTCAAGCCCTAAATAGACCTGTTCAACAAAGAGAACCCGTTAGGAGTGGACCCGAGGCCGTAGCCCCGGGATCCACCTCCGACGGTCAAGTTAGTATTGATGCGCGGAACATATGAGAATTAGGTTTAGGATAACATGTTATGTTCTGTGGTGAATGGAACCCCAGCCCTATATTTATAAGGCATGGATTAAGGTTTAGGCGTAGAGTGGGCCGCTGTCTGTCGGGCCTGGCCCATTCCTGGCCCAGTCCGGACCATACGTCCACAAGCCCCCCAAGTTTAGTATGACATAGTGCGTGGCTATGTTATGCTAGACTTAAGTTCTGTTCATGGCCGCGTAGGCCCAATCAACCATGACGGCATGGCCCATGTGTGCGCAACTTGTGTGCACACGGGACGGATCATACTGCACAACCCACATGCGACAGTGCGCACTGGGATTCTGATTGTGATTGTCTCACAATTGTGAAGGTGGATTCCGCATGCTGTATCCTGGGTAAGGGCGTACCTTTTGTACCAGTAGCGATGCAACATGGTGCGACAGAAGACGTGCTTCTGTGGCAGAAGTGTGCGCTGTGCGCAACAAAGGTGCGCGCTGTGTGCGAACATGATTGGTGCTAAACCGTCAGACGATTATTGGTCAACCACTTGTGAATGGTCAACTATAATAGTCAAACAGCTTAGAATCAATCTTCGTGGAAGTACAGTGTTTCCCCGGGTCGTTATGTCCCGACGAGGTGTGGATGGTACTAAAACGGGTTTGTGATCGGGTGAATTTGGATGGAATTGGATATAAGTGAGTTGTGATGATTACACTACTGGAATATGAAAGATAATAGCTTAAATACACTATATTAACAATACTGGAAAGTCAGAAAAACCAGAAACGTTTAAAACTTAAAACGCGTATGTTCACGTTTAAATAAAACGTAAGCGTACGAAATAAAAAGTGAAAACGGAAATCTGAAAACACCCAGGGGGTGAAAATGACTTTTTTAGAAACTTAAAGTTAAGAGAAAATTTTTAGAAAATTAAAATAAATTTTAACCCTAATTAATTATTTAATATTAATTAAATACTAATTATTACTAATTATTAATATTTAATACACTTAAACATAATTTAATATTAATTAAATACTAGAAAAATGAAAATAAAATTTCTAAAATAATAAAATAACTAAAAATGAGTTTTAAAAATAAAAATAAGCGTTTTTGTCTTTTTGTGAATTTTCTATTAATTACTCATAATTACTAATTAAACATTAATTACCTAATTAAACTATTTTAAATTATAAAAAATACTAAATGAACAGTAAAAATTCTAATAAAATTTCTAAAATTATTTTATAACATATAAAAGCTATAAAAAATATAAAAACTAGATTTTACTTAATAAAAACTAATTATGCTATTTTAAACTAATTATTAATTAATAATTAATAAAACTATGATTAATTCTAATAAATACTAAATGAAAAGATAAAAATCTGAAAAAATTATTATAACTACTTTACTATATAAGGTATTTAATAAAAATATAAAAACACTAAGTACTTAATTAAAATCTAAAAATGAAAATTAAAATTAGATTGAATTAAATAGAAACTATCACTTATTTTAAACTTGACTTTTTTGGATTTTTCTTTTACAAACTTGATTAATACCTAAAAACAACTACTTTTAATGAAAACAACTTTTTTGTAAATGAAAAATAAGCACTTTGCACCCCCTTTGCTTATTCAGTTGACTTTTGTTGACTGTTTGGGCAATTGAGCTCAAATGAGCTTGTGTGGGTCCCACTTTGGTTAAGTCTTGTCCAAATAAGTTAATGAAACATTGATAAGCTGGAAAAAGCACACTTGGGTCTCAGAATAAGCTAAAAGCCACAAATTAAGCAACACCAAAACCAAATCTGATTCAGAAAGAGGGACAAGTTTGAGGCCTTGATTTAGGTGGGTCCCAGTGGTATCTAGGTCAAACCCAAGGTCAATCTCACTTCCCTGGTAGGAGGGGGGTTTAGGGGAACCAAAAAAAAAAAGGGCTGAGGATCACTATGGTGGTCAGAAAACCACCACCAAAGTGGTGGTTTGGTGGTGATGGTCTGTGCACAGGGCAGAGGGTTGCCCTGCAGGTCTCTTTGAGGCTTGGTGGGACCCACTAAACAATTTCTAAAAATTATGAGAAAAATCCTAAAAATTAACAAACTGGTAGAGAATAATCTTGTAAAATCTCAAGACCTAAATCCTTGTATCATGCTAGTTACAGATCACCAAAGTTGGTGCAAAATAACTGAGACGACTTTTTGACTTTTAAAGATTTTGGTATACTTTGACTTTTGTGAATTCTAACTGACTTCTAATGACTAATTATGATGTATTAGGTTAGAATGAGACTAAATTAGGTTGTATTAACTACTTAGACATCAGTATGAATGATTGAAATTTCTAAAATACCTAACAGTGGCTGCTATGAAGATATGAGTTGAGATTTGACTTTTACCACTAACACTACTGGTTTTATGACTTGAGTGATCTGATAATACATACTAAATCATGTTCCAACTAGTACTTAACAATAATAACAACAAGAGTACATCATACAGTTTTAAACCAAACACCCCTTTATTGAAGCAGTTTTGAGATTTTCTAAGGGAATGAGTATTTAAACTTGACTAAATGATTAACAACCACCAACTTAGCTACAATAAGAGTGGTAAAACAGAATGAGACTGATAATAACAAGCTTGACTGAGCAAATCTCACTAAGCTACTATGAGTAAACTAGACAGTGGACTGATTAATCTTACACAAACCAATTAGGGATGCCACATTACACTATAATCTACCTAACATAAGCATAAAAACTATGAAAGAGATACAACCAAAACCAATAAGCAGTAAACAACTTAAGCTATAGTAAAAACAAAGAATATGGAAAATGGCTTACAAAGGTTTTTTAGCTCAGCCAATGGTATTCAAAACAACTCACCACCAAATCCTATTCATTCCCCATGGAAGTCGAAACCATTCCATCCACAGCAATCTTTCTTCCTTGATTTTTATTTTTCTTTTTGAATTTATTTCTTATTTATTTTTTATTTTTATTTTTTTAAATAAACTGAGAAAATAAAATGAAGCTTGAATTCTGGAAATAACAACTTATATTAATGAAAAGAACAATACATTACAACAGAGTTTTTGATTGAAATTTAAATTACAAGACTTGAAGATTAAACTAATTTTACACTAAAAAATCTAACACTAAAGTCCACTGCTTCTCTTCACTTTTATAGCTCCAATTAGGTTTTCAGAGACTCCTTGGACTTTTCCCATCTGCTATGTGAACCATTGGATGAAGTGAACCAATCTTAGCCTTTGAAAGTTTTTGGCGCCCAAATGATTTTGGCTGTTTCTTCGAATAATTGAGGCCAGAGGTGGGTTTTTGGAGTATTGTGTTTGTTTGGTGTGCAAGGGGGAAGGAAGAGTGTTGCAAAGGAAGGGAGTGGGTTTGTGATGATGGTGCTGGGGTTGCAGGGCTAGGGAGGTAGGGGGTGGTGATGTGGAATGGATGAGGTGGAGTAGTATTATACGGGGTGTGTTAATTTTGTGGAGTGGGCTGAGAAGGTGGACTGGGCCAAGGGGTTCATGGATCAGGGGTAGTATTGGACTAAAGGGTGGGTTTTGGTTTGGTGTTGGGATATAATAACAAACTAGGTCCGTTTGGTTTATAACTTAAATTCACAAGGACCATTTTTGAAATTTTATGAAAAGTGAGGGCTGAAATGGTAATTCCCAAAATGTATTATAAGGACCAATCTTGCCTAGTTTAGATATCCAAAACCCATTTTTGCCATTTTGTACTTTTCAAAATTCCCGGGGACCATTTACGTCAATTTACCAAACTTAAGGGACCAAACATGTAATTTTCTCAAACTTTTTACCCAAGGATCATTTTTTCATAACTTTTGACTTTTCCATGCCTTGGGTTGACTTTTCTTTCGTTTTAAACTTTCAGGGACTAGTTTTGTCAATATTTGAAACTTGAGGGACTGAAACTGCCAATTGTGCAAACTTTGTTCGTTTTTCATTTGTTTTTAAACATTTTGCATCTAAAACATATAAAACACACTTTTGGGATAATTTGTGTATTTTGATGCGTATTTGGGTGTTTTTGGATGTTTTGGCAGTTCAGATACGATAAAAATGATGAGTATTTACACACTCATCAATCCCCCACACTAAACTATTGCTAGTCCCTAGCAATCTTTTGAGAAAAACTAATGGATTTGAAACTCTTTATCAAAAGCCATCACTTCTGGAGTAGCCAGGTGTGAGAACTGTGGTACACCTGATAACCGTGTGATTTTGAGCAAACCACCAGCTGTCAACGAATTTGATTAGTCTTTACCAAAAGCCGTTTGCTTCTGGACTAGCCAGCTCTTGATGGAATAGTCAATATCTTGGTGAGCTGATTACCAATTATGGATTTTCCACGGCCTTTACCACAAGCCATAATCTTGTGGGCTAGCCAACTCATTTGTTTTTGGGGAGCTGAGGAACCATACCATTTTTGGCAAATTGCAAGCCATCAACAGATTTGAGATGTCTTTACCAAGAGCCGTTTGCTCCTGGACTAGCCAATCCCTTTTGTCGGTTAGACAAGGCGGACTGATTACCACAAAAAATTTTGAGCTCCAGTGAAAATTTTTTTAAAAATTTTGGTCAAAAACTGGGGTATAAGATAGTAAAATATGATAAAATTCGCTAGAATAGCGAATTCGCTAGAATAGCGAATACCCCCCCACACTAAGCATGAATATTGTCCTCAATATTCAAAGTCCCGGCTATTATGCCGACTCTTTGAACGTAAAAGGAGAACATTACAAGCTAAATGTGGAAACACAATTTTGTTTTTCACTTTTGGAATCATAGCATGGGGGACTCCCCCACACTTAGGGTGAAAACCCTATAAGCATGCTACTGTTTTTGTTTACCGAGTCGCTAGCTTGACTCGACCCCGAATTCATTTGTCCTTGGGGAAGCATGATGTGGAAGAAACAATCTCCATCGGACTTTCATTCAAGATGTTTGGACAAACATTTGAAGCACGTGAAAGTTCCACACCGATGAGATAAGTACCCGGCTCAAGATAGTATAAACTATAAGCGGTGATGCCGGGGTCAAAGATAAGGTCTTCATTCCCGAAGGAGTAAAGAACAGGAGAAGTCACCCTGTAGGTGAAGAAAAGGAAGAAAACCATGATGAAAATCTGTATAAGATTTTCTTCCTCGAGATCAGGCTCCGTAGCCTGAGTTTGGATTTCAAGGGTTAAGCTCGTAAATATCCCGGGAGGGTGGGTGGGAATTTGCAAATTCACATGATTGAGAGCATCTCCCCCGGGCTATCAAACTCCGGAGGAGTCATGATATGAGTGAGTTCACTGGAGAACTCCTCAAAAGTGAATGAATCATATTCGGGGAGAGAAATTTGAGAATGAGAAGTGGTACTGCCACTAATCTTCTTTCCCATATGATCAAAAGTAAAGGCTTCAAACTCCGGAATAGGATCATCGGAGAAAATGTCACTATCCTTAGTGGGGATAGGAGATGAAATAGGGTTCTCTTTGAAAGCCTCGATTTTTGCAATGAGGAGACTGACATTCAATAATGTTGCACGAAGTGCTTCATCCTTAATTTCAGTGTCAGTCTCATTATTCACTTCTTCTAAGCTTACTAGCTCAGAAGGTAATCCTTCCACATGATTGATGTCTCCAGAAGATAAAGAATTTTCATCAACATGTGAAGTACTAAGCTCAATGTTGGGATTAGAGTTTAAAAGATTTTCAGTTTCTCCCATATCGACTTCAAAATCAAGGAGACCATCATCACTTCCCAATGGAAGTGGATTGATGTGAGTAAGTTTGTTTGTGAACTCCTCAATAAGAGGGTCAACATCAGAATGAGGCAATGGTGCCTCTTCATACTCAACTTCTCCATAAGATATACAATCATCATTAAAATCGGAGAAAGTCTCAAAATGATCTTTTGGATTTTCAAGGGGAGAAGGTACATCACACATATGATCAAAAGTCCCCTGTGACTCTCCTGGGATTGGGATAAGGATCTCAACACTAGACTTTATGAATTCGTCCGATTCCTTTGCAGGAACAGTGCTAAGATGCTCATCCCCCATATTTAGAGAGTGAGTGTGAACTTCGGGTGTGATATCAATAGACTGAGGGAGTTTAGGAGTACTAGCAGTTAAGGAATTTTCAAGTTCCATTTGATCAACGGCTAGTGACTTCGTCACATTATTTTCTCCCTGATTCTCCATGGAAGGAATCACAACAGATGAATCTGATGAATTGTTTTGAATAATAACAATGTTATCTTCATCATCATCACTGTCATCATCGTCATCATAAAGAGCAGCATAGCGAAGATTGGCACGTATTTTAGCCGCTCTTTGCTCAGCAAGTAATTCTTCCATGGTCTTTTCATTTCTAGCCTCTCGTTCTTCAGCAAGTAATTTTGCCATTGATTTCTCACGAGAATCTTGAAATGATGTAGTGGCAAACTCCTCCTTAAGTTTTTGCAAAATTTCACGAGCCTCTAGTAAAAGGTCTGGCTCAGTATTAGGAGGAGTTGTTTGGATCATTTGGTGTTGTGGAGGTTGGTCTGAAAACGAATAGTCGTAATTGTTACAAGGAAATGGATTCCTTGTTTGACAATCCGAACTAAAGTGTGGACCTCTACAGTAATCACAACAGTAAAACTGATGTGGCTGTGAGTCGTATGTGCTAGAGTCATAATTGTTATCAGGAAACTGCTCATAGACAAGCGTGTTACCCGATTGACAATCAGAACTGTAGTGTGGGCCACCACAGTACTCACAACAGTTAAACTGTTGAGTTTGGTTCGGTGAATTGTATGGATATTGGTTGTAACCAACATTTTGACTATTATAACAATCAAAACCTTGGTGAGGACCTCCACAATACTCACAAGAAATGTTTGGTGTATTTTGATACGAACAATCATTGTGGTTTGGATAATATGATTCTTGCTCGTATGAATATGATGGGTAATTGGAAAAATTTGGGGAGTCGTTGAATGAGTTCTGATTAGGATCATAAGCAAATGAATTACTCGACCCACAATACAAACAACTCCCGTTTTGAATATCATTACCACATTGCACACATGTACACCAACGACATGGCAAACCAAAAAGTGGCTCACCACAACCGACACAAGGAACAAAATCTGGAGGTGGGACAAGTGGTGTGCTCTTAGAGCTAGCAATTTCCACCACTTCCGTTATGGTCTCGGGTTTTGGTTCTTGATAAACATGAAGATTGGGCAAGTCATTCTTTTCAGTCACTGCCCTAAGCTCTATACGTTTGCTTGATGACCTTATAACCTTATATCGTGAAAGATCAGGATTGATTCTTGAAGGTTTAGGAGCATTTGTGAGCTTAGGTTTTTGAATAACCGTAGGTTGGACGTATTTAGCACTTTCATGGTTAGAGGAAAGTACAGGGTCCTTTGTCACCTCGGTTTCATGATCTCTTTCCCTCACCGGAGAGGGAATAGGAATCGAATGTCCATCATAATCACTACGACATCTCGATATCTTTGACAAGGCCATAACTTTCTCAATTTTGCTATTAAGGGCCTTTTGTTCAAAGAAATCGTCATCGAGAGACGCCATTAGAATCAATTATGGGACAAGTGGAAGAAGGTAGAATCAAAATGATAGAGGGTAAAGGGATGAAGAATAAAAAAGGTAGGAGGGTAAAGATGGATATTTTTGGAAAACATTTTGTAAGAAAGAAAATCTTTTTGGGTTTTTTATGTTCGTTGAAAACTGATTTTACAAAGTTTTCAGGAACAATTTTTATGAAAATATACACAAGGATGGTAAATATACAATGGATGTATATCCAGGTTCACTAATGCGCAAAACCGTTTAGAATACGCGCACAACCTCCCCGGCAACGGCGCCAAAATTTGATTGGTGCTAAACCGTCAGACGATTATTGGTCAACCACTTGTGAATGGTCAACTATAATAGTCAAACAGCTTAGAATCAATCTCCGTGGAAGTATAGGGTTTCCCCGGGTCGTTATGTCCCGACGAGGTGTGGATGGTACTAAAACGGGTTTGTGATCGGGTGAATTTGGATGGAATTGGATATAAGTGAGTTGTGATGATTACACTACTGGAATATGAAAGATAATAGCTTAAATACACTATATTAACAATACTGGAAAGTCAGAAAAACCAGAAACGTTTAAAACTTAAAACGCGTACGTTCACGTTTAAATAAAACGTAAGCGTACGAAATAAAAAGTGAAAACGGAAATCTGAAAACATTCAGGGGGTGAAAATGACTTTTTTAGAAACTTAAAGTTAAGAGAAAATTTTTAGAAAATTAAAATAAATTTTAACCCTAATTAATTATTTAATATTAATTAAATACTAATTATTACTAATTATTAATATTTAATACACTTAAATATAATTTAATATTAATTAAATACTAGAAAAATGAAAATAAAATTTCTAAAATTATAAAATAACTAAAAATGAGTTTTGAAAATAAAAATAAGCGTTTTTGTCTTTTTGTGAATTTTCTATTAATTAATTACTAATTAAACATTAATTACCTAATTAAACTATTTTAAATTATAAAAAATACTAAATGAACAGTAAAAATTCTAATAAAATTTCTAAAATTATTTTATAACATATAAAAGCTATAAAAAAATATAAAAACTAGATTTTACTTAATAAAAACTAATTATGCTATTTTAAACTAATTATTAATTAATAATTAATAAAACTAAGATTAATTCTAATAAATACAAAATGAAAAGATAAAAATCTGAAAAAATTATTATAACTACTTTACTATATAAGGTATTTAATAAAAATATAAAAACACTAAGTACTTAATTAAAATCTAAAAATGAAAATTAAAATTAGATTGAATTAAAATTAAACTATCACTTATTTTAAACTTGACTTTTTTGGATTTTTATTTTACAAACTTGATTAATACCTAAAAACAACTACTTTTAATGAAAACAACTTTTTTGTAAATGAAAAATAAGCACTTTGCACCCCCTTTACTTATTCAGTTGACTTTTGTTGACTGTTTGGGCAATTGAGCTCAAATGAGCTTGTGTGGGTCCCACTTTGGTTAAGTCTTGTCCAAATAAGTTAATGAAACATTGATAAGCTGGAAAAAGCACACTTGGGTCTCAGAATAAGCTAAAAGCCACAAATTAAGCAACACCAAAACCAAATCTGATTCAGAAAGAGGGACAAGTTTGAGGCCTTGATTTAGGTGGGTCCCAGTGGTATCTAGGTCAAACCCAAGGTCAATCTCACTTCCCTGGTAGGAGGGGGGTTTAGGGGAACCAAAAACAAGGGCTGAGGATCACTATGGTGGTCAGAAAACCACCACCAAAGTGGTGGTTTGGTGGTGATGGTCTATGCACAGGGGCAGAGGGTTGCCCTGCAGGTCTCTTTGAGGCTTGGTGGGACCCACTAAACAATTTACAAAAATTATGAGAAAAATCCTAAAAATTAACAAACTGGTAGAGAATAATCTTGTAAAATCTCAAGTCCTAAATCCTTGTATCATGCTAGTTACAGATCACCAAAGTTGGTGCAAAATAACTGAGACAACTTTTTGACTTTTAAAGATTTTGGTATACTTTGACTTTTGTGAATTCTAACTGACTTCTAATGACTAATTATGATGTATTAGGTTAGAATGAGACTAAATTAGGTTGTATTAACTACTTAGACATCAGTATGAATGATTGAAATTTCTAAAATACCTAACAGTGGCTGCTATGAAGATATGAGTTGAGATTTGACTTTTACCACTAACACTACTGGTTTTATGACTTGAGTGATCTGATAATACCTACTAAATCATGTTCCAACCAGTACTTAACAATAATAACAACAAGAGTACAGCATACAGTTTTAAACCAAACACCCCTTTATTGAAGCAGTTTTGAGATTTTCTAAGGGAATGAGTATTTAAACTTGACTAAATGATTAACAACCACCAACTTAGCTACAATAAGAGTGGTAAAACAGAATGAGACTGATAATAACAAGCTTGACTGAGCAAATCTCACTAAGCTACTATGAGCAAACTAGACAGTGGACTGATTAATCTTACACAAACCAATTAGGGATGCCACATTACACTATAATCTACCTAACATAAGCATAAAAACTATGAAAGAGATACAACCAAAACCAATAAGCAGTAAACAGCTTAAGCTATAGTAAAAACAAAGAATATGGAAAATGGCTTACAAAGGTTTTTTAGCTCAGCCAATGGTATTCAAAACAACTCACCACCAAATCCTATTCATTCCCCATGGAAGTCTAAACCATTCCATCCACAGCAATCTTTCTTCCTTGATTTTTATTTTTCTTTTTGAATTTATTTCTTATTTATTTTTTATTTTTATTTTTTTAAATAAACTGAGAAAATAAAATGAAGCTTGAATTCTGGAAATAACAACTTATATTAATGAAAAGAACAATACATTACAACAGAGTTTTTGATTGAAATTTAAATTACAAGACTTGAAGATTAAACTAATTTTACACTAAAAAATCTAACACTAAAGTCCACTGCTTCTCTTCACTTTTATAGCTCCAATTAGGTTTTCAGAGACTCCTTGGACTTTTCCCATCTGCTATGTGAACCATTGGATGAAGTGAACCAATCTTAGCCTTTGAAAGTTTTTGGCGCCCAAATGATTTTGGCTGTTTCTTCGAATAATTGAGGCCAGAGGTGGGTTTTTGGAGTATTGTGTTTGTTTGGTGTGCAAGGGGGAAGGAAGAGTGTTGCAAAGGAAGGGAGTGGGTTTGTGATGATGGTGCTGGGGTTGCAGGGCTAGGGAGGTAGGGGGTGGTGATGTGGAATGGATGAGGTGGAGTAGTATTATACGGGGTGTGTTAATTTTGTGGAGTGGGCTGAGAAGGTGGACTGGGCCAAGGGGTTCATGGATCAGGGGTAGTATTGGACTAAAGGGTGGGTTTTGGTTTGGTGTTGGGATATAATAACAAACTAGGTCCGTTTGGTTTATAACTTAAATTTACAAGGACCATTTTTGAAATTTTATGAAAAGTGAGGGCTGAAATGGAATTCCCAAAATGTATTATAAGGACCAATCTTGCCTAGTTTAGATATCCAAAACCCATTTTTGCCATTTTGTACTTTTCAAAATTCCCGGGGACCATTTACGTCAATTTACCAAACTTAAGGGACCAAACATGTAATTTTCTCAAACTTTTTACCCAAGGATCATTTTTTCATAACTTTTGACTTTTCCATGCCTTGGGTTGACTTTTCTTTCGTTTTAAACTTTCAGGGACTAGTTTTGTCAATATTTGAAACTTGAGGGACTGAAACTGCCAATTGTGCAAACTTTGTTCGTTTTTCATTTGTTTTTAAACATTTTGCATCTAAAACATATAAAACACACTTTTGGGATAATTTGTGTATTTTGATGCGTATTTGGGTGTTTTTGGATGTTTTGGCAGTTCAGATACGATAAAAATGATGAGTATTTACACACTCATCAGAACATTACATTCGTCTTTACAACCGACAAAGGACGTCTCCCCTGCGGAAAGATGGTGCGAATATTTAAATCCGTCTTTGTACCGGGCTTGCAATACCTTTTACGTACGATCTGCTTCCAAATATGCCTGCGTGACTTGTACGGAAACAATGGTAGTATATACGCTGGTAGCCCCCCAAGTTGGATGGTGCTACTCTTGTAGGAGCATTTAACTTAGTTATTCAAATTCTGAAAAACACTTAATGCAAATATTAAAAGTATATGTCGCGAATCGCGACTTATAAAACCTAATGAGGTAAAAGATTAGCGCATAGCAAAAGTATAGCACATAGCATATATAATTAACACATAAGAGAAGTAGTAGTGCGAATTACACCTATCGTGAGGTTTTACAAACTATATAAGAAAAGTAGCGCGTAGCTAATATGTGAACGCAGTGCGCTCATGGCGATGGATTGATCCTTTTCGTTTTTATTATAATAAAAACAATGGCGCGGATGGATGTACCATGACCGCGACTAATAGTTTCTATTGCACGCACAGACGCAGATAGATTTATCGTGACCGCATAGACTCTAACGTTTTGTGGATGATCGCAGATGACCACGGCTTTTTGTCTCGTGCGCTCATGGCGATTGACTAGCATCGTGGTGCCTGTACGTGACAGTGCGCTCATGACGCCAGTCTGCGAAGATGTCCGAACGCATGGCCTAACGGGGGTAGATTTATCGTGACTACGTTGTTCGCGGCTAAAAGAGAAAGTAGGTCCGATCGTGCGGACTTAGTGCATTTATAAGTAAAATCGTGTTTGCCAAGTTTAAAAGATTTACATAAAATCTTCTTAATATTTAAAAGATATGCGCAAAAAATTGGATAATCTTTTTAAATTTTAGAAAATATTGTAGCCGACAGACAAAAACCGACAGAATATTTTCAATATTATAGTTCGAAAGGTTATAACTAAAGAGTAGTATTAAATAAACAAAGATGATAATCTTTGTGAATGTATGTTGTAACGAGGAGAACAAAACAAAAACCAGTAAAGGTTTTATCTTGTAGCCGCAATATTAGACCAAAGAAAAATAAACGAATTGCTTTTAGGTTAATCGTGTCAGTGTATATCTTGTGTGTCGTGCACTAACAGATAGGTACACGATCAAAAAATATATTGGTAAAGAGGTACTGGCTTTTGAACTCAATGGTTGCTTTCCGGTGATGTGAGAGCACAAAACTTGTCGTGTGTGTCCCACGGATGGCGCCAACTTGTTGATGCATAATCTGGCGCGGACTGATTCAACGACTCTCCTTGGGCCGTTAGTCGTCTTCTCAAGCCCTAAATAGACCTGTTCAACAAAGAGAACCTGTTAGGAGTGGACCCGAGGCTGTAGCCCCGGGATCCACCTCCGACGGTCAAGTTAGTATTGATGCGCGGAACATATTAGAATTATGTTTAGGATAACCTGTTATGTTCTGTGGTGAATGGAACCCCAGCCCTATATTTATAAGGCATGGATTAGGGTTTAGGCGTAGAGTGGGCCGCTGTCTGCCGGGCCTGGCCCATTCCTGGCCCAGTCCGGACCATACGTCCACACGGAGAATGACATTGGTACTAAACTCACATAGTCATATGCATTCCCTCATCAGCCGAATTAAAGTGGGTGCCAGTATATATACAGTTATGTTTGAACTACTCCACCTAGATCATATAATTGGCCAGCAGTATAGTACAGACCTGTAACTCAGGCAAAGCCAAAGACTCAAACGAAGCAACATCAACTTTGTATCTCCCTACAGTTGGCCATCTAATGGACTTTGCACTGCCATTGACAAAGCAACTCATTATCAAGACTTCTAATACAGTAGTTTATAAAAACTCTTCTTAAATTAATTATACATCTTGAGCAAGTCGGGTGTATTCCATTTCCGAAAATTGTCATACTAATCAAGCCTACAAACTATTAATGAGGTGTTTGGGATCCCTTATTACAAGTACTTATGCTCCGTTTAAAACGTTTTACAATAAGCAACTTCCAACTTAATTATTCAAAATTGCTTATTTCACTCTCAGATAAGCACATAAACAATTCAAATAAGCAACTCAAATACCATAAATAAAGAATAACGCTTCTTATAACCAATCCTAAACACCCCTGACTGCTAATAATCTCAGTCTAGGCTAAAAAACTTCAAAATAATAATAAGGGAGTGTTTGTTTCGGCTTATATAGCTAGCTTTATTTGGTTTTGAGCTTATATTTCGTAAGCTCACTTTTCGTTGCTTATTTTGAAACTTTTCGGCTTATATAAGTTTATTATGACAAAATAAACCTATATAAGCCGAAAAGTTTTAAAATAACCCCCAAAAAATGAGCTTACAAAATATAACCCCAAAACCAAATAAGTCATAAGCCAGCTATATAAGCCGAAACAAACCCCCCTAAGAAAAATAAAGTGTGACACAAAGTCAAGCGTTATGTAAGCGGCCCAACAACACGCTGTTATAAGTTATAAATACTAACCAAGTATTGTTAACAGAAGCAAGCGGAGCGCTACGACCATCTAATGTAACAACTTCAAATCCTACCCTCTCACCTCCTTGTCTGACCTCACCTGTTTTTTAATTCCAAATTTTAATGACATAATTTATCACATAAACAAAACATAATTATATGATTAACAAAAAAAAATTAGATAGAGTTTTACGAGTAAAGAAACCCTGAATCTTTAAACTGGGGTTTGCAATTTTGAGAGTCTCCACAATCCTGGAAACTAGAGTGGTTTTACCCACACCCTGTTAATAACCATTCAAATTCAGCTTCTACAGTATTTTATTTGAGTAATAGGAATTGAATTTGTGAAACTTACAGGGGGGCCAGTGACTAGAAAATATTTTGCTGGAGCTGCCATTATTTTATGTTAAATTATTTTTGTTGGTCTTTTATAAGCTATTTTTATGGGCTTTTTTTTTTGGGTTTATTCTATTTTGAAACTGAAAGTGTGAAATAACTAATGGTCTTAGAAAAGATAATCCAAACACCCCTTTATAGCTTGTTCTGTTAACAAAACAATAAGCACAAAAAGTGGAACTTATTGACTTATTTATGTAAAATTATGTGTTTAAAGAAGCTTAACCAAGCTTAAGTTTCTGCAAAATAAGCTTAACCAAGCTTAAGTTTCTCCAAAATAAGCTTATCCAAACTACCTTTTTGGATAGCCCGGAGTCGGCGCAGGTGAACCTCCGTAGCCACAGGAGTTTATTGAATATTTGAAAAAATAAAAACTGTTAAGTACTTTGAAATGTTTGAAGTAAACATTTATAAGCACTATGAAATTATGACCCACTTACCAACTGATAAACATGGTCGAGCGGGATCAGTCGAACCACCTGAACAAGAATTATAATTTTGGTATACAAGTCATTAATTTTAGTTATGAGCCCCCTGATATTTGTATACATGTCACTAATTTTAGTTTTGAACCCGCTAATCAAAAGTTTGTCTCCGCCCTTGCCAATACTCGAGGCAGATCCAAAGACCCAAATGATGCTACATCAACTCTGTATCTTATGGATTATGCACTGCTGTCTACAGCCAGTCAGCCAACATGATCAAAACAAGAAAACATAAAGACCATAGCAGAAAGTTCCGGATATGATGCTTAATTTCCATTGGATTTCGTCCTTAAAAACTGTTTATTTAAATGGGATAAATGGAGAAAGCTCTTTTGTTTTCTTAATCAACCCTCTTTGCTAAATTACCATTCTTTTTTATCTTTTTCCCTTCATGGTTGTTGCTGGTGCGTTTCGTCTAAGATCGACTGCTTAAAGATTGTTAGTATAGTTCAGTAAGAATTTGTACACACATAAAAACTTGCAGGTAGTATAGCGATGATAGAAATGGATTGAATATGTTTTGGAACACCTCTTTGGCATGTAATCAAATCTATGTTAACAGGACAATGAAAGCAATCTCACAAATATTCATTATTGCAATTAACTATATCAAAACAAAGATAAATCGCCAATGTATATACTGTTTGAATATATGAATAATGTAAAACAATAAACATATAAACATCAAAGAGTACGCAGCGGAATAGATCAAATACAAATAATAAATTAACCGAATATAAATGGATGCGTACCTCTTTGTGATTTCTAGCAAGAACAAGAAACCAATGGAACAAGAACTATAAACCCTAATTGGGTTTAATGGTGGATCGACTAGGGTTAGTCGAATAGGGCAAATCACCTTGTTAGCAAAAGTATGCCAACACTTCGTTCTTGAACACACGTATTAGTAGCGTTTCAATAAGAAAAGCTAGGTTCTTAATTCACAAGCAATCCAAACATAATGTTTAGAAGATCGCGTAGGAACCCTAGAAGGGTGTAGTTGATCAACTAAACAAGAATGGTTTTGAGGTTAGAAATCTAGTAGGAACCCTATAAGGGTGTAGTTCGATTTCTAACTCAAGAGGAGAAAGAGAAGGAGATTTGGTTTGCAAGTGAACCAAGGGATGAATGAATGAATGAGAGGAGGTCTTATTATATAGCATTCAAGAGGCTTGGAGCAAAAGCTATCCCAAACCCTATGGGGAGTGGGTATGGCCGGCCATGGGTACAAAAAGCCCAACCCGAACCGAACTTTCACTCTTGTCCAAATCTAGTCCTTCATGTTTCGTCCAACGGTCGTTAGGTACCGTTAAATGCTCATTACGTGAATTTAATAATTATTCGTCACTAAAACAATAATTATTAATTAATTGAAACTCATACGTAAAGTGTGCAATCCCGAAGTCTCGAGTTCGAGTCCGGTCATGGTATATTAATTTATTATCCGTTAAAACTAACAGCTCCCACTCGGATATAGATTAATGTAACAATGACAATGGTTAGTCTAGCATAACACGCCAATGTCCCCAGAACGATCTCGAGTATGGTTTCCTGGAAAAAACCACCTTTGATGATTCATCATCATACTTATCCTTTTGATTCTAATACTATGTTAATATGGATATGGATCGAAGTCATTCCATAATTAACTAATGTTTCTCGTTATTTATGATCAAGCAAGATTACCAATTCATCTGAACGCATTCCAGATAGACCTTGGGCATGGCCATGCAAACATCTTGTTAATCCTACGAGTGGCCAAACAGTATTAAACTTCAAAACAAATTTGAAGGAACCAAATCCTGTATTGACTACAAGCATAACCTATGCACTTCGCATCACCTCTGAAAATAATCCTTATAACTACCAGTTACGGATAGCGTTAGATTATCTCACAGAAAATGAGCTACATCCATAGTAGTTACCTGGTATCTCAAGTCTGAGGATAAATATTCATGATTTACTCTAATGACAACATCCATAAGTACAATCATGTAATTGGGATTTTGTCCTATATCCAATTTATCCAGTATTGAATATCATGTGAATTTGGCGTGTCTACGCACCAATATAATTTATATATTATACCAAATCTCACATTTGTCTTAGTTCAATGATACTCCCATATCATTAATTGACAACGGACAATTTTGAATAACATAACATAAGTTATTCATGGATTAAACATGCAAATATGGGATACAATCTATTATTAATGAAAACAAACGTACTCAGTACTTTAATTCATTATTAAATAATAATTGCTTAACATCCCTTATCCAAATACTAAATAGATCAATGCATGAAAATTCTCGTTAATGAATTTTGTCTCAAGTAATACCAATCATACTTGTTGACAATTATACCTCAAGTAATCATACTTGTTGACAAGGCATTATTCAACTAACTTTGATCTATCGGAATTTTGAGAATACTTATTTCAATAATGAAATTCTTGTATATGTGCATTCAAATAATTTGATATAACCACATAATACATAAAAAATGTGTATGACATCCTCAACATACAATTTAGGATAATTAAACTTTCAAACCTTTAAAGTTTAAAGTATTCTTATTCTTTAACGTATAATGCAACTATGCTTTTCGTTAAGCATAACTAGTATACATGGCTATTAACAAGGATAAAATCCTTCCATGACTAGTATTGAGTGTCATCTCAATTTATATTAGCATCATTGTATGCAAACAACAATATGCTCTTTTCCGTAAACTTCAATGTGTAATGTTTTATTCCTTCCAAACTTTCAAGTTTGTTGGCTATGACAATTTTACAAATTGTTCATTTATAGAATCTAGAAATTGTTCCAGAGGATGTGATTCTATATCCAAATATATTCCTTTAGAATATTCATTACACAACTTATCTAATATCTTTCATTAGATATCAATGTTGTCAAATCATCTTTTATCAAAGCATGATATAACAACAACATGATGTACATGAAAAATTCTCGTGTCCAACTAAATTTCATTCATGTACTACATATCCATTTAAACTTTCTAAATGATATATCATGTTCTATTAGATTCATTTACCGCACATGTTTACATCAATAAACATATATTCAAGGTTGTATGTTTTACTTATTAAATCTTTCAAGTAAAGTTTCATTCCAAGTTATGACTTACCATTTAACTTATATAGAATGTTACTTCCTATATGTTATACAACATATATGATTTAAATAAGTAAACATAATACTCCCACTAGCTTTCAGAATTACTTAGGAGTTATCTTATTTTATAAATCAAAACATAGATTTAATATTTAAACATAAGATTTATCTCCTTGATGCATGCATCTATCCATACTTGGATTCTTGCATTTTGTATACTTTCAAAGATTAAATGAATTCATAAAACTCTTAATTACTCATCGTCCTCGCTTAAGTAATTATATAAGAAAGAGGTTTTATAATCCATTGTCAAATTTCATATTCATAAAAATGAGTATGACAATTACCATCTTTGTATTTTTAATGTGCTTAGGAAAGAGTATTCAATCATAGTTAATTACTTAAGTATGATTAATAATCTTGTCATAAGACATACATTAAAATATGTATACAGTTTTGTCCATATGATTCTTTATGCAAAGATTTAAACCTCTAGGGTTTTTCTTCTCTTGCAGAAACTCATCTTCATTAAGATAAACCAAATTTTCATAGTTGACTTATCTTTATGGACAGCATCTTAACATTCATAGTATGAGCAATTTACCATAATTAGTAAATGCGTCATTATGATTAACAGGCTTACTATGATCCTGTAATTCATAATTCTCAGCATATTAATTAAATATCTGAGACATCCCTACGGATCAATGAATGAGAGTTTCATCATGTTGAGATTTAATCTTTACATTTCAAACCTCATCATGATTTTCACTAGTGTGGTTTTAGAAGATTATATATTTTGTAATTTTGATCTTTCAAGATCTAAACAAAATTCCCACTTGCCTTTTGTATTTTATAAATACTTTAGCAAGATGAGCAACACTAAATCGTTCTCATTTGGGATATTACAAAAATATTTTACAGTTCCTGACTCTTGTTTGTTAAAACTACTTATTAACAAAATCAGAACTTCATTTTAAGACTTTAATGTGATTCATCACATTCCATAATGTCTTATTTAATCTTCTAGGTTGGAGTATTATTGAGTATATTCAATCCATACTCAATTTTCTAACCTTGATAACTTTTGGAAGAAAAGAAGTCATATTTATCTTTTAATCAAACAATATAACAAGAGTTTGATTTTTCCTAACTGAAGACACCACCAACTTGTGATGTTTCATTAGAATTAATATTGTGAGACAAACTAACAATATGTAAGATAAACTTATTCCCTTTGGCTTACCTATTTACCAACTAAGTCAACTTAATGGTACAATAGAATTTCCAAGCCAATTGCATGCTATATAACATAAGTACCTTTTGAACAAGTTACTTCATGTTCATGTCTTAAGAAGACATAAACTGTTATATCCCCACTTTACGTTGTACATCATTGATCAACTCAATGATTTCTTGTTTGAAACATAACAAGTTTAACGTCTTACTTTATTATAAGTCTTGTAATAGTTAAAAGACTTCATGTTTATAAGAAGATATAAACATAAATAACTAAAGTATTTGTGAGCACCACCACTTGGTTTCAATAGTAATTTCAAGTTAATTTACTACTTCATTTGCTTATGTCATTTTATGAATTATCCAATTTAAGAAACTGCAAACTCACATAATTCCATTACATCAGTTGATCTGCTAGTAATGAAATCATGTAGTTTACCTTTCTATTGCAATCTAGGCAGGTTACACCCTGACGTAAATTGTAAATTCAAGTGTTTCTTTTAATTTGAATATCATAAGACATAAAAGTAGTCTTATAATCATGACACATGTTCTACATAAGATAATCTTACACATTAAATGTATAAGTTCTATTAGAACATTGATCTCTTACCTTGCAATTAAGAGAATCCTATCATATTCTATGTATTGTTCCTTTGCACACAATAAACAATTCTCCCACTTGTGCATTGAACAATATCATGTAGTATATAAACAACACAACATAAGTTTGTTTATGTGATTCAATATGATTTGTGTCATAAGTAGATGTAGGACTACTTTGTCTTATCAGGAAACGCATATGGCTATCCTAAGAACATGAGTGTCTACAATTTGAAAGTAATTATCTTGAAGATAATTTGGGCTACTACACAGAAATTAAGTCTTGTAGCTCCCACTGAATTAGAGAACATAACAATAACTCTATATTCAGTAAACAACCCAAAGCTCCCACTGGATTTGACAACATTGTACGTGTTTCATAACCAGTGAAAACAATTTGCTTGTTTTTACTTTCCTACACATTTAGAAAAACCCATACGTAATAATTACTCAGGTTCTAAAATGTGTATTCTACTATGTTTATGATGGATTATCCATCAATGAGATTAACTTGAAGAATTTTAGCATGCAGCTTCTTCCTTAATAGGCCTACCATCCCCATAATGGTATGTAGTACCTTTAAAGCACAACAACTAGATAAAATACTAGCTTTGCCTTTTACCAATTTTGCGGAAATCTGTCCAGCTTCTAATAACTCATATTTTCCATTTAACTAAATGCCTTGTTTGTTATAGAAGAATTCATTCACCAAATAAGAGTAATGAAATTTCTATGGAAAATAAGATGTGCTATATCCTTAAATATTAAAGATTGCTATGAGTTATATATTAGAATGTAGACAATTCTAATGTTCCTATCATACCTTTCTCAATCATGAAAAGGAATAGGATTGAGTCTTATTATTTTCTCATGGAAAATAGACTTAGGATTGAGTCGTATTCTTATGTTCCTATCATACCTTTCTCAATCATGAAAATGAATAGGATTGAGTCTTATTCTTCTCTCATGGAAAATAGACTCTTTCATTTCGGTAAATTTTTCTCAATCAAACATTATGTTTGAAAGCAGAATTATATCAATTTACCAATTTAAGACCAAACCACGTTTACGGCTTTAATGTTGCATTAATACGTTAAAAAGAATTACAAAATTCAATTTTAGTATTTTCGATAATTAAATTTTCAAGAAAATTAAATACCCATGGTTCATAATCAAATAACCATTTAATTTTCCAATGAAAAACTAGGATCCAAATTGACATAAGTTCATCACATCAGTTGATCTGCTAGTGATGACGTTATTCAATAAGGTACGAGACGTGTCCCAATTGCCAATATTCAATTGCAATTCCTAGAATCGATGGGATTTACATTAATTGCCAACTGCAGTTGCAATGTAAGCATGTTTTATCCCCATCTTCTTATGCCTTGAGTGATCAGTTCCCACTATCAACTCAATTAAGTTAACCAATTTAAGAAACAACAAACTTACATAATGACACCACACCAGTTGATCTGCTAGTGATGAAATCATGTAATTTGCCCCTCCATTGCAATCTAGCCAGGTTACGCCCTGACGTAGATCCAATTTTAGGTGTTTCCGTTTCATTGGATGACATATAACTTAAATTTAAGGGTAGTATTTTTGATGTGTGTAATCAAAATATATGTACAAAGATGTCATGCATTCATCTTGTAGCATATGTTTCTTGTAAAAAAAACTTTTACTCATAAGTTTCTTTACGAGCTTAAATCTCCAAACTTTTGATTGAGGCGTTGAGAAACTTACAACTTTGCCTTAAGTGCTTCGTAGTTATCATGGATGTTAGGTAAAGACTAAAATATGACTCACAGGCGAGCGGTAAGCCAGAATGGAGGCTCACTAAGGCCGCAATTTAATGCGTAGCCATCCTTATACCCACTTTAATAGTTTGTCATAATTAGTTCCACCTTTCAACCACTTAATACAGTCGCGATCAATCAACCAAAAGTCCAAGATTTATTAAGTAAGCTCAAAACAAGATTTCACCATTATTAAGTCCGTTTAATATTTTATTGAAATTACCCTTTGTTACTATCATGTTAAAAACATATAAAACAAAAGTAATAAAATAAAATAAACAAACAACAACAATAATGGTCATGCAAATCAAAATCAATATAAAACACACTATTGATTTAATACACGATTAATAGGGTCTTCCCTAATCTTATAATTAATCAAAATTTAGTAATCTTTATTCATAATATTTACTAAACAATTTATCAATTATAAAAGAATCGCATAATAAACATGAAATCTTAAAACCAAATCATCATAATCCAAGACAACACATGCATGGTTTGTCATGGATGCCCATATTGCACATATTATAACAAATAATCATGTCAATCAAGGAACGCAACCAAACGGCATATCACAAGTATCCATTTATATACACATAAATTACATGCAACCTAGGGTTTCTACAAGTTTTTATCACATAATTCATCAAACCCTAATTTCCTTTTTTAAATAAAAAAAAATCGACATTTATAAAAAAAATAAAAATAAAATCTAGGGTTTATGAAAAATATAAAAACATAAGAACACCAAGCATGTGATTAATCATACGATTCAATTTTTATGTGTTTCGGTAATTCATTATAATGTATTAACGGCTCTTGATGCCACTGTTGGAATATATGAATAATATTAAACTATAAACATATAAACATCAAAGAGTACGCAGCGGAATAGATCAAATACAAATAATAAATTAACCGAATATAAATGGATGCGTACCTCTTTGTGATTTCTAGCAAGAACAAGAAACCAATGGAACAAGAACTATAAACCCTAATTGGGTTTAATGGTGGATCGACTAGGGTTAGTCGAATAGGGCAAATCACCTTGTTAGCAAAAGTATGCCAACACTTCGTTCTTGAACACACGTATTAGTAGCGTTTCAATAAGAAAAGCTAGGTTCTTAATTCACAAGCAATCCAAACATAATGTTTAGAAGATCGCGTAGGAACCCTAGAAGGGTGTAGTTGATCAACTAAACAAGAATAGTTTTGAGGTTAGAAATCTAGTAGGAACCCTATAAGGGTGTAGTTCGATTTCTAACTCAAGAGGAGAAAGAGAAGGAGATTTGGTTTGCAAGTGAACCAAGGGATGAATGAATGAATGAGAGGAGGTCTCATTATATAGCATTCAAGAGGCTTGGAGCAAAAGCTATCCCAAACCCTATGGGGAGTGGGTATGGCCGGCCATGGGTACAAAAAGCCCAACCCGAACCGAACTTTCACTCTTGTCCAAATCTAGTCCTTCATGTTTCGTCCAACGGTCGTTAGGTACCGTTAAATGCTCATTACGTGAATTTAATAATTATTCGTCACTAAAACAATAATTATTAATTAATTGAAACTCATACGTAAAGTGTGCAATCCCGAAGTCTCGAGTTCGAGTCCGGTCATGATATATTAATTTATTATCCGTTAAAACTAACATATACCACATCTATTTTCTCACAAACAGTTGCTTATACTAAACTAATTTCTACCAAATTGTATTAAACACAAGTTAATCGAATTTCAGATTTACATTTATGTTCGCGACTGATGACTTTGACTTGTTTCAGAACGTCCCTTTTGCTGTTGTAAACTAACAATCTTTTCTCTCCCATGGCTGGGTCGGCGGTCATGAATATCTCCCCGTCCTTGTTGCCACAACCTAAAACCTTTATCATTACTTGGCAATCATCAGGAATAGGATGTTTTCTATCCAACTTACAGTGTAGCATCCATTCATTCTTCTTTAATAACCACACCTCCATGCTAACATTATCAGCATGATACACAAGTCCAAGTTCACCGTGTAAATCAACCAATTGATTGTTAGCACAATTCTTTTTTATGTACTTCGGAGGATCAATCAACTTGAATGTCTCTTTCTTCACATCAAAGCGTACTATTTTGTGCGGAAAAAGGGTATACCAATGCAAACATCCATTCACAAATACACCTTCATTAGTCATGGTGCGATAACATGGAGGATTAGGTATCTCTCGCCACGAGCTTGTCCCAAACACATGCACCAAGGTGCAAAACTCCACCATGAACTCATTCGTGGCCTCATCAAACCTTTCTTTGCGCATAATGCACACGATCTTGTAAGTCATCGTAGAATCATCCAAACCAAGTCCGCATGAGTAGAATACTTTAGAAGCACGCGGCCAAGTCTTGGGGAGTGGACCATCATAACATTCTGTAGCGTCATCAAAATCAAGCCCACGTACGTAGCTTACTCCAAGATCATCTGACCAATACTCAGTAGATGGTAACTCGTAACATGCTTCCTTACGAGGATAGATCACAACTAAAGTGGTGCCGCGGCTGTGTGCTTGTGATGATAAAAAGACACCATTGCAATAACCTACTATATGATTTTCAGTAAATCTAGAGGACCCTCCCCTTTTAAAAAACTTGGAAATCGAGTCTTTTTTCGCCACTTTAGCAAAAGTACCATTGCTAGATTCGTCTATACGCAAATAACTGAGTATGCATGGTAGATTAACAAATCCAGAAAGAGCAGGGAATTCGTCGAATATAACGAGTTGGGTTTCTTCTTTAACATGAATGTTTGCGAGGTAAGGACCATGTTCTGGAGGTATCATAGCCATGTTTTGTCGATAAGAATGATGAAGAATAATATCGTTTAGAATTGTATAATTTGTATGAATATAACTTTGAGCATAAGTAATGTTTGTTGTATATATTTATAGGCGATCGAATATCTTGTAAACGATTAGGATTCATTTAATTTTAGGAAAGTATATCACAAAAGATTAACGCGTGAGGGATTGGGTGATGATCGTATAATATATGCCTTAAGTTTAGCTTCTTTTATCTTGAGAACAAAAATATATTGAATTATAATAAACTTTTTTTTGCTAATGATAAACATATATACCATATTTCGTTTCTTATATATTTAGCAAAAAAATAAAATATTGAATAAATAGTTTTGCTAACAATCTGACATTCATGTCATCTTTTGGTAATAAAATCGCAATTGACCAATAACAAATCTTTATATTATCTACCCAAATTTTTCAAAATTGATGTCATCTATTTTTAATAAAATAAATAAATAAAAGTGATATGATCATTTTATTTATTTATTTATTTTTTTATTATTTTTTTTTGATAACCATGATTTTCGACCTTTTGACCGGTTACCATCACACAAACTCAAACCAGGTAAAGCCCTCCCTTTTTATGAGGTTTGCGTGACCACTTAAGGTTGTTTGCATCTAGCAAAAATTGAACTTAAGACCTCACACATTTTAGAGTGATAGTCACAAGCCCTTTGCCAATACGCCACTCTTAAGTGGTTGTGATATGATAACTTTATACCATCGTTAATATGTAAGCGATTGAACACTAACTGAAAACGGCTCTTCTGTCAAAAAACGTAATGTTCAAAATGTTCTTGGAAATTATTGCTCTCAATAACGTATCTCTATGCATAAGGATCCCGACTCATGAATCTTTTGGTTGGAACAAATGTTTTAAGAACGACGAAAAGAACAAGTCTTAATGCAAAGGCTTGATTAGAAATTTCGAGCAAGAAGACTTAAACGTATAGCTTTTCAACTTGTTTATAACGGTTAAACCTTAAACGAAATACAAATGTAGCTGTATTTCACTTTTTCATGTTTTGTGATAACATCTTTTCTTTGTGATTCTAAAGAACCATAGTTTTGAATTTCCTCTATTATGTGCATTTTAAGATCATTTTACCCATTCGTTTATCAACCTCCGAGGAAAGCAAAATGGTCATATAATATATACAGTAAACGGATTCAAAAGTATTATTATATAAAACGTAACTAGTTAGCTACATTTTACGATCAACTTCACTACAAATTGCTAGCATATTTTCAAAATTTTGTTTAACTCTCTATCTATATTTAAATATAATGTTGGAATGAATCTCTTTACTCTTAGTTTTAAAATTAAAAGGTGATTGCATATATACTCACTAAAACTTACATATTTGCATATTTCTCCAAAACATGTTTAACATCATTGTACATTATGCAGTTAAAACTTGTATTTTGAGAAAATATGCGAATATGCAAGTTTCAGTGGACATATATGCAATTCCCCCTCAAATTAAGGCTTACAAGTCATAATGCTTATTCTACAATACACAAAGCACTATTAATGATTTTTCTCATCAATCTTAATTTTAAGACATACAAGTCTTAAAGCTTAAGGCACAAAATACAAAGAACTATTAATGCGGTCAAGATATTTAATGCAGTCAGTTAATTAACGTACCAATAAATACAATTAATGTCGTTATTAAAACACCTCTTACATAAGAAATACAAATTATTAAGCATAGTGTACAACCATCTTAAACACGATTTCCTGCATTAAATATCACTAATACAAATAATAAATCACATTATACAAATATTCAAGTCCGAACAGACACGGGCCAAACGTGCTCGAGCCCGAATGGGCACAGGCCAAACGGGTTCATGCCAAACGGGTTAATGTTATACGAATCGCTTTAAAAAATACAAAAAAAGACGAAATAAATTCCTTATGCGTAACACCTCATTTATATTTTAAAAATTAAATATATTATACGTTTCTCTTTACAAACAATTGTAATGTTCTACAATTGAGAGAAATACTGTATCCGTTAGTGTCATTTAACTTTTTAATAGGCAATACATGCCCATTTCAAAAAAAAAGGCGAGGGCAAAATATGCCTACATTGTTTACAAATTAGCCTTTTTTTTTTTTTTTTTTAACACAAATTGCCACCTCTAATTATTATCACAATTGTATAATTAAAAACATTGTAATTAGTTAAAAGAGTTAAAATACGTCACATGCAATTCTTGATATTAATAAATTTATTGTAAAAAACATAATATAGTAAAATACATGATTTATCAAAAAAATTTATTTCAATATACCCGCCGCTGCAACGTGCGGATACCATGCTAGTCATTTAGTATGTATCAATGGCCATGGTCGTTTATAGTATATGCACTTGCGCCGTAGGATGTAACAAATAAGTCGTATTAGAAAATAGATTTTCAGATTGTTCTTCTGTTAACCCAGCCGATAGTCATTTAGTATGTATCAATGGCCATGGTCGTTTATAGTATATGAACTATTCTTTGACTTTTAGGTTTAAATAAAATTGGAGGTCATGCAGAATAACAAATCCTGCTGTAGCACAATCAACCAAAGTGAGTAACCGACTCCTCTAAAACAGGTGTCCCAGGTTCGAGTCCTAGCAGCGGGTATGTTAATTTTATTTTAATAATACATCTAAATTTTATTTTCTTTTTTGTTCCAATTTCTGTTAAAAATTTATATGATGTAAACGATTAGACTTGTATATATTGCACGTTACATATATGTCATATCATATTATCATATATAGTTAGTTCCATCGTTACTAGAACTAATTATACTACCCGCGCACGCGCGGGTTTTTTAAAATTTTTTAAATAATATATTTTTATTTATTAAAAAACAGACAATTTAATCTTTGTTTTCTTTATTTATAAAGTTTAATTATAGTTTTTTTATTATTAAAGATAATTATTTAAAACTTTTAATCCTATTATTAATTGTATATCTTATCTATATTTTTTGTATTTATCATCTACTTTACATACAAAAGAGAGTAGAAATGGCTACTCTTTTAAGACGCTAACCACGTTCCTTGAACAAACATCAAGAACATGATTGCTATAATATTAAACTAGGGAAAGCATATAACGAAAAAACAATACAAAACAAACGTTTTCCCCTAGACCAGTGAATGCACAAATTACGTTACCATTACATCAATTTTGTGCAATTTCCATGTTTCCATCATTTTAGCCACTCTAATTAATATTCTTCTTGAATTTGATAGTGGCTAATTTTAACCTTACTGCATCCATAATTTACTTGCATACTTGTTCAGCTCGTTGGTCTCCCTTCCCATGTACACTGCTATTCCGCTCATGCCATATGAAAAACGAGGAAGCTGCCAATAATAGACAACCAACAATGCTTATCACGCTCTTACTTTTGGAACGTGGAAGTAACCACGCCGCTATGTCATCCCAGTTGGAAGATACGCCAGGGATATCAGCCGTCTTTAACGCCATTTGCCATACGTTCGATGAAAAAGGTCACTCGAAGAACAAGTGCTCGTGGGAGTCAGGTTGCATCTTACATAACTCAAATAAACGTCATTTCTAACGTCCCATTGTCTTAACCTATCTTGAGTCTTTAGCCTTTTTCACATAACTAACCGTAGATGGATTGCATGTCTAGGAATGTCAAAAGCTGGCCACACCAGGTGAACCCAATCTATCTCATTTCCATATTCTCGAATTGAATGCCAAGCTTCTCTTGGAGAAAACTATTTACACACACCATCTTGGGTCCTCCGCAGCAACCTATCACGTTGATAAGCCCTTAGTAAGGGAACATTCACTTGATTTAAAACTGGGTACATGTTGTACCATGCTGTAGGCCACGTCCAACCTCCACTAGAAGTAACATCTTTAACACTTTCTTCAAGATTATATCCCGCATTAGAAACTGCCCGACATGACACATGGTTAATTAAAGGACAATGAGAATCCCATATATCAAACTAAGTTGAAGCAATGTTGCCATTTCAAAGAACATGCCAAAAGTAGGGACGAATGATATTCCGAATTTGAAGCAATTTACGCCATCCCCAACTCACATTAGAAGCCAATTTAACATCCCAAAAGCGTCTATTCTTCAATTTATAATTATGTATCCATTTAACCCATAAAGATTCTTTATGAGTTATGATCTTCCATATTTGAGTAGACATTAATGCTACATCGAAATTTTCCAATCTTCGAATACCAACTCCTCAATTTTTCTGAAACCTAATTAGCTTTACCTCGCTTCATGAATAATGCCAACCAAAAGAATAAACACCAACGCCCAATATAATGCCAACAGAAAGAATAAACACGGACAGAAGATAGAACTGATATTACAAGTTGTCGTCTCCCCGCAAAAGAGAGCCACTCGTTCTTCCAATCTCCTATTCTATTATGGACATGCTCCACAAGAATCTTGCAATCTTTATGAAGTAAACCTGAAGAAATCAAAGGGACACCTAAATATTTAATAGGAAGAAAACCTTCTTCAAACGGCATAAGTTGAAGAATGGAAGTCCTCACGTGATCACGGACATTACAAAAAAAAGATGTGCTTTTCGGGATCCTTGACACCAATCCCAACACACCTTTAAACTCCTCTATAGCATCCATAATGATTTTGGCCGAATGAACATCACCATGAGTAAATAGGATCATGTCATATGCAAAACAAATATTGATAATCTTTTGTTTGCTACAACGATTATGATATGCAAAACCATCATCTTCCGGACTCGATCTACGCTTTAAAATAAGAGTTAGAATTTCCATAACCAATGTGAATAAATAAGGAGACATAGGATCTCCTTGATAAATACCTCGCTTTCCTTTGAAATACCTATGTAAGTTACAATTAACGTTTATGGAAAATGACGTGCTTCTAACATACGAAATAATCCATTTAATCAAGGTCGCATGGAAACCAAAACCCTGTAGAATATTCTTCAAGAAATTCCAACCCACCGTATCATAAGCTTTTTGAATATCGATTTTAAATGCACATCTAGAACGACCTGTATTCAAATGATAGCAGTGCATGAATTCCTGAGTGAGTAGAATATTATACGATGTACTACGGCCTATACCAACTCATACATTTTAGACTATAATTTGACTATTTATTTTGATTTATTATTATTTTAATTTTAAGTAATACTACTTTTATAAGTAATTATGAAAATTCAATCGCGTATGCCTAACTCGTAACACTACTACAAAAAAAGCCATATAGATCGGTTAGAAAGCCTTATATAGATCGGTAACCAACCACTCTATCTAAGGGTGATCTTTATGAGCAGGTACATATATAGATCGGTTCAAAACCGATCTTTTTAACATTTCATAAAGATCGGTTAATAACGAATAACTGATTTATTTAATGTTGGTTTTTGAGGGTTGTTAGATCGGTTTTAAACTAGATAACCGATCTAGTTAATAGCTATGATTTTAAAAAAAAAATAATACATTAAATTGATTTTCCCAAAATTTAATCAGATACAAAAGTGCAAGTTTTTTTCCAGAATTGCAATTCATTACCATACACAATAATATTCTAGTACAAATAACTTAGATAAAGATCAACATTTAAGTTGTACAACAACTAATTCACTGAAAAGCGACAATTACAAACATAATACAATACCCTCAAAGTAAGAGTTCACAGGTCCTAACTAGTATACAACAGGAATTGGTTCTCGATCCCCAATAACGTTGCCTAGCAAACATCCAATCTCTCAGTTTGTAATTTACCTGAAAGAATGGAACTTGCACATAAGTTCCACAATGAACACCTTGAAACATCCTCACAAGTTAGTAACTACAGTTCACTTCATCTGTCCCATATAGTTTTCGGAATAATAATCTTCTTCTATTCTTGTAATTGCTACTACAGTGGCCAAATGTGGTTGTAACATGGAAACTTCTCTAAAGTATATGTCATGCTTTACATGGGAATAGAGTACGTAATTACAGTATTACCTATGTTTGTATATAGCTTATAGAAAAATATTGGACTAATAAAGTTCAAAAAAAATCCTACGTCTAACACCTCATATGAAAGTCGAACAGACAATATTTTTCTCTGATAAAAATATACTTTGCATGCTGATAGGAAATCCTGTTGACTCTCAATATGTATCTCATTATTGGAAAGGGAGTGGTTAGTAACAAAACAAAATAGCATAATATAGAACATGTAACAAAAGAAGAATACCTTTCTATTCCCATTTCCGGTCTTCTCAACCCATTCGATGACTTTAACAACAACTTCTTTACTATGTAACCCGTTGATGTTGAGCCCCGATGTTGAACTTGAGGAATTTATAACAACACCTTCACCAGCACAAGGCTTTTCAAAATCATCGAAACATTCATCTGAGGTTACCACCCAACGAATCGGGATATTATACTTTAAGGCGAACTCATGATCACGTGTATCATGCATGTGCAGGTACAACCATTATTGCTCCAGTATCATAACTGCAAAAAAGGCATTGATCAACCCAAAAAAAAAAAAGTATTATAGAGAAAGTATATAAATACAAAGAAAACCCCACCTTCCTAAAACATAATCAGCGATCCATATTGGGATAGCTTCTCCATTAACTGGATTTTTAGCATAGCAACCACTAAAGACTCCTGATTTCTCCTTTTGAAGCTCAGTTCGTTCAAGATCACTCTTTCTAGAAGCTACCTCTTTGTATTCTGTTGGAAGTATTTACTTACAAGTGTCAACCAGATGAACCTTCAGGGGTATTTTGTATAAATATTTTATACTAAGTTTCTTAACTTTTGTAGTTTGGTTGTGTTTTGTATGGTTTTATTTGTGCAGGGACTAAAGTGAAAGATCCTTGGCTATTTAAGCTTCTCTACAGCTAGGGTTTCAATCACTTTTACGATCTCCTTCTCATAATTCACACACACAAGTTTCTTTGTTTCTCATCTGAGTTTATTAGTTTCTAGGTTGTTTACCATTGTAAACAAGATTGGTTTAGATCATCTTGATATGGGTTTAGGTTTGGTTATAGTTGATTAGTGTGTGAGTTCTTGTATCTCTGTTGTTGCACCTATTAGAGGGACAACAACCTTTCTCTTGTATTTGTTTGGTTAGCACCTGTATTGGGGACTAATCTTCAGTGTATATTGTTATAATAAAAGTGGATCACCACGGGGTGGTTGGTTGGGTGATTATTGACTGAGTTCTATATCATTTTTACATGGTATCAGAGCTCTAGGTTGATAATTGATTGATTTCTTGGTTGATCTGGAGCTCGATTGAATTTTAGGGTTTTTTCTTGAAACCCTAGAATTTGGGGATTTTGTTGGTGCGTTCGATTGAGAGGTTCTGGTGTTGGATTCTTGAAGAATTAACACTTAATTGTTGATTCTTGGTTGATTCTTGGAAACCCTAATTTTTTTAATTAGGGTTTTGGGGATTTGTGGATTTGTGGTTTTCTGGGCTAATTCTTGGGTTAATCTTTCAAGAGTTATTGGCTCTTGGGTGATTGATTTGGTTTCTCCGCTGCTTTTGCACTGTAAGTGATCTATTTCTTCTTTTAGGGTTAACTGATTTGTAGTAGTGGGCGTAAACGGTTTGGCTAACTTCTTGACCTGCCAACTCTGATTGGTACGGATACCTGCTCTGGCCATTCACAGTCTGCTGACTTGAATCTAGTTAACTCTGGGTGTGAGTTGTAATTCCTTGTTGATTATTTGTTGTTTCTTGTTTCTTGTTGGTTTATTGTTGGTTGTTGGTTTGTTGATTCTTTGTTTTTTCTGTTATATTGTTTCTTGCTTATCTGTTTTGTTTTAGTTGCTATCATTATGGCTATCTTGATCAGTAATTTGGACCAGAGTAATCCTTTGCATTTACACCCTAATGACTCTAATTGTGCTTCTGTTGTAAGCATTAAATTGGCTGGTGTTGAGAATTATAGGGTGTGGGCTAGTGCTATGAAACTTGCTATGCAAATAAAAAATAATATGGGGTTTCTTGATGGTTCTTGTGTTAAAACAGATTATGTGGCTAGTCCTTTGTTAGAAGCTCAGTGGAATAGGTGTAATGCTGTTGTGCTTAATTGGATTTTGAGTTCTTTGACTCAGGATGTGTATCTTGGGCATGTTTTTTCTGATAATGCTTCTGTGGTATGGAAAGAATTAAAAGATACTTATGATAGGATTGATGGTTCTGTAGTTTTTAATCTGCTTCAAAAGATTAATACCTTTAAACAAGGTGGCTTGCCTGTGTCTGAATATTATCATAAGCTTAATTCTTTGTGGAGAGAATTTGATATTCTCACTAAGTTGCCTGATTGTACATGTGAAGCTAGGCAAGAACTAGTTGATCATGGTAAGTTGTTAAAATTGATGCAATTCCTTATGGGTTTGGATGATATCTACCAACCCATAAGAAGTACTCTCTTGACCAGGGAAATCCTTCCTGAAGTCAAGGATGCCTTTGTCATTGTATCAAGGGAAGAATCCCATAGAGGGGTTCCTACCACAACTGTTAAAACTGAAAAGCCTCAGGTGTCTGCTTTTGTTTCTAAAACCTATGATAATAAGAACAATACTACTTGGAAAAGAAACAATAATGGTAATAACTCTGGGTCTAATAACAGGGGAAATTATGATAGTTTGCTTTGTTCTCATTGTGGTTTGAAGGGTCATACTGTTGATAGGTGCTTTGAAATTATTGGTTATCCTCCTGGTTTTAAAAAGAATCCTAATCTGAAACCTGCTAATAATTTTAATAAAACAAATGATTTTAAAAGTGCCTCTGTGATTAATAATGCTTCTAAAAGTGGTTCTGGTAGTATGTCCCTGAGTAATGAACAGGTTATGAAGCTGTTAAGCTTGTTGAATGATAAACCTGGAACCTCTGCTCATGCTAACATGGCAGGTAGGGATTCCTGTTCCTTTTTTAACTGCAATATTTTCTTTAATCAGAATTTCTATAAATTTTTTGGTGCTAATATTAAGTTGGATGGAGTTAATTACCAATTGGGTTGGATAATTGACTCTGGTGCTAATCAACATTTAACTAATAGTCCTCTTAATATGTTTAATTTGGTTGACATATCTGATTTAAAGATTACTGTAGGACATCCTAATGGAACTTTGGCTAAGGTTACTCATGTTGGGAATTTGAAACTTAATAATAATGTTGTTCTGTTTGATGTTTTGGTTGTTCCTGAATATTGTGTCAGTCTTATGTCTGTGAATAAGTTGATTAGAGATAGCAAGTTAAGAGTTGGTTTTGATGAGACTAAATGTTATATCCAGGATTTGACTCAGCAGAGGGTGCTGGGGACTGGTAGTGAGTTTGGTGGTCTTTATTTGTTTGATAAGTCTACTGCTTCTTCTGCTTGTGTGCTTAAAAGTGAGTTCTTTAGTTGTTTTGTTTCTAAAGATGTATGGCATTCTAGATTGGGACACCCTGCTAATCAAGTCTTAAAACTTTTAAAAGGCACTTTGAAATTAAACCATATTGATCATGGAGCACCTTGTGATGTTTGCCATAAGGCTAAACAAACAAGGGATCCTTTTCCAATAAGTGAACATAAGTCATCTGGTTTTGGTGATCTTATACATTTAGATGTATGGGGTCCTTATAAGGTTGTTAGCAGGGAAGGGTTTAGACATTTCTTGACTATTGTTGATGACTTTAGTAGGTCTGTTTGGGTGTATATGCTAAAAGGAAAACATGAAGTTTTTGATATGTTTCAGAGTTTCTTTAAAATGGTTTTAACTCAGTTTAATAAGAAAATTAAAGTTGTGAGGTCTGATAATGGTACTGAGTTTGTGAATAATAAAATGGGTGAATTTTTTTGACACTATGGGAATTATTCATCAAACTAGTGTTGCATATACTCCTCAACAGAATGGGATAGCTGAGAGGTAACATAGGCATTTGCTTAATGTAGCAAGGAGCCTTATGTTTCAGGGGGGAATACCTCTTGTGTTTTGGCCTGATTGTGTTTTAACTGCTACCTATTTGATTAACAGGTTGCCTTCCTCTGTTCTAAATGGTAAATCACCTTTTTCTTTGGTTTATGGTAGAGAACCTAGTCTGGTACATCTTAGGAGTTTTGGATGTCTATGTTATGCCACTGTTTTAAAAGAATCTGATAAGTTTTCTGAGAAGTCTGTAAAATGTGTTTTACTTGGATATGCTAGTGGTAAGAAAGCTTATAAGCTTTTGAGTTTGGAAAATAGGTCTGTGTTATATTCCAGAGATGTAAATTTTATGAAACTATATTTCCTTTTAAAATGAAACAAACTGATTTGTCTGATTCTCATTTGGAAATTAATACTTTAAACTTTTTTGATAATGTTGAGTCAAAAACCAGAACTCCTAGTGACCCTCCCAATGATGAAAAAGAGGATGTAGCATCTGTTGGTAGAGAAGGTGGTCTAGGTCAGTCTGGTAGGGTTGTGGATGATGTTCAGGATGCGACTTTAGGACAGATTTCTTACCCTGGTGCACCTCAGCAACCAGCTGACTCTAGGACTGCAACTCCTTTAGATGAAAATAATAATTCTGAGGGAAATGCAATACCTGAAGTAGATGTACCTGTTTTTCAAAATAGTTTTCAAAATAGTTTTCAAAATCAGACTGAGGAAGGAACTACTAGTTATAGGAGGTCTAACAGATCTTCTAAGCTACCTGCTAAACTTAATGACTATGTGCTTGATTCTAGGCTTAGATATGGTCTTGATAAGTATGCTAATCATACTAGGTTGAGTTCTGATAATTGTTGCTTTGTTGCCAATTTGAATAAGTCTTGTGAGCCTACTTCCTATAAGGAAGCTTCTATGAATGTTAATTGGAAAAATGCTATGGATGAAGAAATTGTTGCCTTATATGAAAATGATACTTGGGAAGAGGTTGATCTTCCTGAAGGAAGGTTTCCTATAGGATCTAAATGGGTTTGGAAACTTAAGTTTAAGTCTAATGGTGAAATTGAAAGGTATAAAGCCAGAGTTGTGGCTAAGGGGTTTAATCAAAAACCTGGTTTTGACTATGATGAGACTTTTAGTCCTGTAGTTAAAATGGGAACTGTTAGATGTTTGCTAAGTATTGCTGTTCAAAATAATTGGAAAGTTTTTCAAATGGATGTTAACAATGCTTTTTTATATGGTGACTTAAATGAGGAAGTTTACATGTTGCCTCCACCTGGTCTCTTTCCAGATGATAGTAAGAAAGTGTGCAGACTTAAAAAGTCTCTTTATGGTCTGAAACAGGCTCCTAGACAATGGAATCTTAAATTGTCTGAAGCTTTGTTTGAGGCTGGATTTGTTCAGTCTAAAAATGATCATTCTCTATTTGTTAAAACTAAAGATAATTCTGTTTTATACCTGCTTGTGTATGTTGATGATTTGGTTATAACAGGTAATAGTGAGAGTGAAATTGAGAATTTTAAAATTTTTCTAAGAAATAAGTTTAAAATTAAAGATCTAGGAGAATTGAAATATTTTCTTGGTATTGAAGTGTTAAAAACTAGTAATGGGTTGTGTTTAAATCAGAGGAAGTATTGTTTGGAGTTGATTAATGAATATGGTTTACTTGGGTGTAAACCTGTTTTAGCTCCTTTGCCAGAAAATATTGTGCTTAGTCATAAAAAATCTGATGATGATAAGTTCTTGAAAAACATTACTAGTTATCAGCAACTTATTGGGAAATTAATATATCTTACCATGACTAGGCCTGATATATCTTATGCTGTGCATTGTTTAAGTCAGTATATGCATTCTCCTTTGAAATCACATTTTGATATTGGCTTAAGAGTGCTAAGATATCTTAAACTTGCTCCTGGTAATGGTTTACATTTTTGTAAAAATAATCTTGGATTTAAAGTTGCTGCATATTCTGATTCAGATTGGGCTAAGTGTCCTGTTACTAGAAAATCTGTTTCTGGGTATTGTGTATTTGTGAATGGTAACCTTGTTTCATGGAAGAGTAAAAAACAAGCTACTCTTTCTAAGTCTTCAGCAGAGACTAAATATAGGTGCATGGCTTCTACAACTTGTGAGGTTATGTGGATTCCTAAAGTTTTAAAAGATCTTGGTGTTACTGAGAGTTTGTTGCCAGTTGAGTTGTTTTGTGATAATAAAGCAGCAATTCAAATTGCTGCTAACCCTGTGATGCATGAAAAAACAAAACATTTTGATATTGATGTGCATTTGGTTAGAGAAAAGGTTTCTTCTGGGTTGATTAAAACTGTCAAAATTGACTCTAAAAGTCAAACTGCTGATGTTTTGACCAAAGCTCTTGGGTCTGTTCAGGATGGTGTTATGGTTAGAAAACTTGGTATGATTAATCTGTTTGCAGGTTCATCAGTTTGAGGGGGGATGTTGGAAGTATTTACTTACAAGTGTCAACCAGATGAACCTTCAGGGGTATTTTGTATAATATTTTATACTAAGTTTCTTAACTTTTGTAGTTTGGTTGTGTTTTGTATGGTTTTATTTGTGCAGGGACTAAAGTGAAAGATCCTTGGCTATTTAAGCTTCTCTACAGCTAGGGTTTCAATCACTTTTACGATCTCCTTCTCATAATTCACACACACAAGTTTCTTTGTTTCTCATCTGAGTTTATTAGTTTCTGGGTTGTTTACCATTGTAAACAAGATTGGTTTAGATCATCTTGATCTGGGTTTAGGTTTGGTTATAGTTGATTAGTGTGTGAGTTCTTGTATCTCTGTTGTTGCACCTATTAGAGGGACAACAACCTTTCTCTTGTATTTGTTTGGTTAGCACCTGTATTGGGGACTAATCTTCAGTGTATATTGTTATAATAAAAGTGGATCACCACGGGGTGGTTGGTTGGGTGATTATTGACTGAGTTCTATATCATTTTTACATATTCTTCAACCTGTGTATCAAGATAAATTAAGCGTTAAGATTTAACCAGGTATGACGAAATTATATGACACAAACGAAAAAAGAGATGAGTGTACAATATTGTGTTGGGCCTCCGAAACTACAGATGACAACAAGGGATGCTCTGGTAGTCTGGTGCTATAACCAAATAGCTGCATCGTAAGACCAAGGGTTGGGATTCACTCACAGAGAAAACACAAACAGAAAAAGACAAAGACAGAAGGAGCCCTAGTACTAGTATAAATAAAATCCCTTGTATGCCAATTAAAGGGCAGTAGAAAAGTAGTGTAGAATTAGTCAGTTAATGTATGCTTTAGTTTATTAAGTTTTATGTCTTTTAATTAAGTATTGTAATATTACATTGCCAGTTAATCAAAGATTTTCAGTTTCAAATACAATTGGTTTTTAAAAAATTTATGTTTTAGCTTATTTGCTTGGATAAACTTCTTATTGCTTGTTTGGTTATTGTCGTGCTTATTCTCTGTTTGTATCTGCTTCTTTATGCATATTAATGATTTTTACACTTAGTTTATAGTTTCTAAGCCATTTGTTCAAGTTTTCATAAGTATCACATAAATCGAAAAAAATTAGCTCAACTTAATTAGCTTATTGTAGAGAATATTTCATGTTCATTTATGCTTATTTAGGTTAGTTATGGATTATTTCATTAATTCCTTTCAAGTTGTAGCTTAAAATTATCACTTTTAGTTAATAAAATCCATAAGTCTCAACTTAAGGGGGTGTTTGGGTTAAGGGACTAATTTGGTTATAAAACCTGTTTTTGACCCTAACCCCAATTTAGATTAGCTTTAGTTTAGTGTTATTGGTAGTTTTTAAGTAGAATTCAGTAGTTTCCAGTAGGTTTTAAGTGTTTAAAGTTAGTTTTCTAAAAATCTCATCTTATAACTATTTTTATTTAATGCTTAGGTAGAATCATAGTTTAAGCCTTTTAAATGCTCAATTTAGTTTCACTCAGTGCATATAGGATTGTTAAACTTTGTGGTATTGGTAGTTGATCTGAAGTGGTCAAAATCAATCAAAACCTACCCATTGTGCAGGCCTGCTTTTACACCACCCAGCAGCCCCCTATACAGGGATTTTTGATTTGTTCACATTTTGATTATATGGTCTCAAAATTGGTCTCAAACTTGTTCCCCAGCTTATTTTCATGTTTATATTTTTGTTTTATTTTTAGGATTTTTCCAGGATTGCTTTTTAGGCCACTAAACTTGCCCCATTAGACTTGTTCACTGCTGGGTCAGTTTTAGCTTATTTGGTCTTTGTGCTTATTTGTTGCTTAAACTGCTTAAATCCACTCCAAACTAGTGCATTAGGGTCATTTGAAGCTATTGTCAGTAGGTATAGCTTATATGACTGAGAAATTTGCTTGTTGGAACTTGTGTGTAACAACAGTGATTGTGTTGCCTAGTGTACCTTGTCATTTTAAAACTTGTTTGTAGAATTTAATCCTCTTTTTTGTTACATCAAACCTGTCCTTGTAGCTTTTGCTTAATTTTCCTTTTAGTTTATTAAGAATCTCTTACTAGAATGATTATGTTTGTTTGGATTGTTTGTAGGTACCATTAACTTATTGTTCCCTTAGGATCCTAGTTTTGCTTATTCTTGCCCTGCACCAGGCTCACAAGCTCACTGTCTTGAGCTTGTAGCTTGGTCAACAATGATCTTTAGCTTGTGCTTTTTGTGTTTTTAGATTGCCCATCAGGCCAAATTTATGTTCTTGTGCTTGTATTCAATCTAAATGCTTAATTGAGTGCTTATTTTAGTCCTTATAGTGGCCTGATTTATACTTGAACACTGGTTCATCAGTGTACTCAAGGAGAGTTCATAAGCTCCTAGTGAGCTGATTTGTGAAACTTATTTTGAGATTTTGGGCTCTTTGGAAAGCCCTCTGGCTCAGCTTGTTGTTTCCAATATCATTTTGGACTAGTGAGCTTAATTGATAAGCTCAAGTAGCCCATAAATAAGCCTGCAGGCCTGGTTTGTTTTTAGTAAGGAATGGATTTGCTTATTTGCATTCTCAGCTTATCCAGTGCCCTTTTGTTGTTGCTCTAGTTTATTTCCACTGCCCCTCACTTGTTTCTAGCTTATTTAGCCTTTGGTTCCAGTCAGATAGCTTATTGCAAGCTTATTTGAGCTTGAATCCTCAATCTTAGTCCAATGCTCAAGCTGATAAGCTAATAAGCTCAACCTGAGCTTATTTTTGAGTTTCAAAGATAGTGTTTTCACAAAAGTCTCATCTTTTTAGTTATAAAGTAGTTTTATAAAATAAAAATTCAGAAAAAAGCCAAATTTAATTTCTAGTGATAGCTTCTATTTAATATAATTTAGCTTTTTGATTTTTCTTTTTAAATTTTTGTCAAGTACTTATCTGTTTTTATATTTTTCTTAAATTCCTGGTATACTAAAGTATTTGTAGGATTTTTTCCAGATTTTTATCCTGTCATTTTGTATTTATTATAATTAGTATTAGTTTAATAATAATTAAGTAATATTACTTAATTAAATAAATTTATTAATTTTTATTTAACAACAGTACTTTTTTATATTTTTTCTAGGTTTTATATATCATAAAATAATTTTAGGAAATTATTCATAATTTTCACTGTTCATTTTCTATTTTTCTTAATTTAATTTAGTTTTAAGTAATTAATAAATAGTAAATAATTAATAATAATTAGATAAAAAGTTAGAAAAATATAATTTTAATTTTACAATTAGTTTTATAATATTTTAGATTTTTACAAATTTAATTTTCACATTTTTAGTATAATCTCATAATTAGTTATAATTTAGGTTAATTTAAATAATTAATAAGTAATTAGAAAATAGTAATTAATTAATAGTAATTAATTAAATAGTGTAAAAATTGATTTTCTTATTCTAAAAATTTTCTTTTATCATTAGGATTGTAAAAATGTAATTTTCATATTCGTAGGTATTTTATTTTACAAAACTCGCGTTTTATTTCGTACGTCTACGTGAATTAAATCAAACGAACGCGTTTTTAGACTTAATTCACGTTTTTAGTGTATCTGATCATCTGTAATTGTTCATGTAGTGTTTCTAAGTTATTGTCATTCCTAATCTCGTAGTGTAATCGCACAAACCCAATTCCTTACCTTTCTGTCCAAATTCACCCGATCACAAACCCGTTTTGATTACAATCCACACCTCGTCGGGACATAACGACCCGGGGAAACCCTGTACTTCCACGGAGATTGACTCTAGGCAGTTTGACTTGGTTGACCATTCACCTGGTCAATTTAGTTGACCATTTGGAGCCAATCAAATTTTGGCGCCGCTGGCGGGGAGGTTGTGCGCGTATTCTAAACGGTTTTACAGATTAGTGAATCTGGATATACACTCATTGTATATTTACCATCCTTTGTTCATATTTTCTTATTATAAAAACAAAACAGTTCACGAAAACATTTTAAATTAGTTTTCAACGAACAGAAAAACACAAAAAGATTTTCTTTCTTATAAAATGTTTATCAAAAATCCTAAAAATATTCATCTTTACCCTCCTACCTTTTTGATTCTTCATCCCTTCACCCTCTATCCTTTTGATTCTAACTTCTTCCACTTCTCCTGTAATTGATTCTAACTTCTTCCACTTCTCCTGTAATTGATTCTAATGACATCTCTCGATGACGATTTCTTTGAACAATGGGCCTTTGAGAGCAAAATTGAAAAACTTGTGGCCTTGTCAAAAATGTCGAGATGTCGTGTTGATTATGATGGACCATTGATTCATATTCCCTCTCCGGTGAGGGAAATGGAACAAGAAACCGAGGTGACAAAGGACCCTGTACTTCCCTCTGACGATGGAAGTGCTAAATACGTCAAACCTACGGTTGTCCAAAAATCTAAGCTCACAATTGCTCCTAAACCGTCAAGAATTGATCCTAACCTTTCACGGTTTACGGTTAAAAGTTTGTCAAGCAAACGTACAGGGCTTAGGGCAGTGACTGAAAAGAACGACTTGCCCAATCTTCACGTTTATCAAGAACAAAAACCCGAGACCATAACGGAAGTGGTGGAAATTCCTAGCTCTAAGAGCACACCACTTGTCCCACCTCCGGATTTTATTCCTTGTGTTGGTTGTGGTGAGCCGCTTTTTGGTTTACCATGTCGTTGGTGTACATGTGAACAATGTGGTAATGATATTCGAGACGGAAGTTGTTTGTTTTGTGGTTCGAGAAATTCATTTGCTTATGATCCTAATCAGAACTCATTCAACGAATCTTCAAATTTTTCCAATTACCCATCACATTCATACGAGCAAGAATCATATTATCCAAATCACAATGATGCTTCGTATCAAAATACACCAAACTTTTCGTGTGAATATTGTAGAGGTCCTCACCAAGGTTTTGATTGTCAAAATAGTCAAAATTTTGGTTATGACCAATATCCATACAATTCACCAAACCAGACTCAATAGTTTAACTGTTGTGAGTACTGTGGTGGCCCACACTACAGTTCTGATTGTCAATCGGGCAACACGCTTGTCTATGAGCAGTTTCCTGATAGCAATTATGACTCTAGCACATACGACTCACAGCCACATCAGTTTTACTGTTGTGAATACTGTGGAGGTCCTCACTGCAGTTCTGATTGTCAAACAAGAAATCCATTTCCTTGTAACAATTATGACTATTCATCTCAAGACCAACCTCCATGATGAGTGCTCAAACACTCATCATTTTTGGTCAAATCTGAACTGCAAAACATACAAAAACACTCAGAAATGCATCAAAATACCAAAAATATTTCAAAATTGTGTTTTATATTTTTAGATGCAAAATGAGCAAAAACAGATGAAAAACGTACAAAGTTTGCAAAATTGGCAGTTTCAGTCCCCCAACTTTCATAAAATTACAAATCTAGTCCCTGGATATTCAAAATATAGAAAATTATCACCAAAGGTCCTTTTGAAATCATAAGTTGTCATATTTAGTCCTTTGGTGAAAAATTGGAAAAGTTTTGAGAATTTACAGTTTGGTCCCTGGAGTTTCAGATTTTGGCAGAATTGGTCCCTGGTGGGATATTTTTGAAATGAAAATCATTTTTTTTCCTTGGAAAATCAAAATGTGTCAAAAACAGTCCCTGGGTGAAAGTTTTGAAAAGTTTACATGTTTGGTCCCCGTAATTTGGAAATTTGCATAATTGATCCCCGGGAATTTTAAAAAATGAAAAATATAATTTATGATCCTTGGGAAAGTACAAGTTGGCAAAATTGGTCCTTATTACATCTTTGGAAAAATTACCTTTCAGGCCTAAACTTTTCAGCTTTTACAATATTGGTCCTTGTGATTATACACTTAACCAAATTGGACCCTTTTTGTATTATTTTCACCCATAAACCAAACCAAACCCAAACACAAAACCTGATCCCCCCAAACTTACCCCAGCCCACACTAATTCCCCCAGCCCACCACCAATACCAAGCCCACCAAGAAAATATAATACCCCGTTTATTTCCTGTTGATATAAATAAATGACTAAAAACGTTATTCATATCTTTCGATATCTCTATGTTTTGATAATCACAAAACGAAAACTCATCAAACCAAAGATTATGACATAAACAAGTATTTAGTAGTAAATACTCATCTTTACCATTAAATCACTTAAGGTATGGATAAACAAAGTGTCTAATGTATTACAAGATCAAAGGAAATTTTGTCTTAAGACATAACATCTTATAAAATGATATAAACATTTTATATATATTTGTAAATCATTTTTGGTAATGCTATATTAAACCACAAAGATATGATTTCAAATTTCCAACCAAAAAGAGCAAATTTTATCCAGAAAAACTTTTCCAACGTTCAGGAGGGCGGCCCCCTTAATTTTACTAGGCGGCCCCCTTAATGATTAAAGGGACCGGCCTATAATTAAGGGGACCGGCACGCTCCCGAACAGTAAAATCTGGCCCTATAAATATTGGATCATTTCACACATTTTCCTCACCTTTTTGCACTAAAAACTTTCTGATCTAAACATTCCTCTCCATCTTCTAAAAATCCTTTGATCTTATATACTTTGATCTTTGTTTCAAAGTGATTCAAGCCTCAACACTCAAGTGCAAAGAGAAGAATACTTCTACTAGAAGTATTACAACTTAGTATCATCTTGCTATCTAAGTTGTTTGGTTGTTTCATCTTGTTGATCTTTCATACTTTGGTGAATAAGGTGTATGTATTAGTTTGCTAGATTTAGTTGTATAATCTAGAATAATTGTAAGTGTGTAGTGGAAGTTGAAGTGAAGAAGTAGTGTTGGATATTAGTGAAGATAGGAGAAAGTGGAAATAGTGATTAGTTGTGAAGAAAATGAAGTTTTCAAGTGGAGAAGATTTGAAGACATTAGAGATTAAAGTTGTGAAGACTATAGTGGCTTGAAGGTGCAAAGACATTATTGGTTTGAAGTTGTGAAGACATTGTTGCTTTGAAGTTGTGAAGATTGCTAGACATTGAAGTTGTGAAGAATTTTGTGAAGGTGTGAAGATACTCGTGGTGTGAAGATATATTGAAGAATTCAAAGGTGTGAAGAAATTGTGGTGTGCTATTTGGTGTGAGATTGGTTCTAGCTACAATTAGGACTCGACATCTTGCTTTGTGTCATTAATTGGTGTAAGCATTTGGTGTGTACGGTTTTCTCCGCCATAAGGGAGGTTATTGACTTAGTGAAGAAAACTCTCGAGTTTGGTGTTCGGGGAGTGGAGTAGGGCAAGGAAGGTGTCCTTGTAGCCGAACCACTATAAATCCTTTGTCTCTCGGTTTGATCTTTCCATCTCTCATTCTTTACTTGTTTACTTACTTACTTCTCGTACATTATTATCATTGTGTGTTGTGCATATATTGGTTTCACATAAAGATCAAACTAGGTTCCATTCAAAACATTAATTATACATTAGTAAATTAAAGTATATACAATCATTAAAACACATATACACATATAAATACAAACTTATATTTAAGTGAGATATATGAAATTATAATTTCTATTCAACACTTTAAATAAGAAGTATTTATGTGACATATGTGAATTAATTGGTATCTATACTTTAGCTTCAAAGGTTTTTACAAATTACCATCAATTCTTTGAAAGTAAACTTTTATTAAAACGAAAAAGACGCAAAACTATTCAACCCCCCCTTCTAGTTTTCCACAATTGGTATCAAGAGCCACGTCTAGCAAGATTTTTAAAATGGATTGTATTTTAAAACTTGCAACGATCGATGGAATTTGAAAAATATGTAGAAGGGAAATTTGCACAACAACCACCTTTATTTGAAAATAATCATTTTCTTGAATGGAAAAACAAATTTGAAAATTATGTGAAATCAATAGATCTTGATCTTTGGCATATCATTTCAATTGGTGATATTAAACCAACCAAAATAGATTTTGAAAATCAATATAATAATCTTCAAACTAAAATTGATAAAAACACTAAAGCCAAATTACTTATTTTCAAAACCCTACCAAAAGTTAAATATGAAAGATTATTTCGTTATAAAACGGCAAATGATATTTGGAAATGTATTTTAAAGATTCACCAAGAGAAATGTAAAACCAAAGATGATAAACTTGATATTGCACAAGAAATAGTTAATCTAGAAAATTTAGTAAATAAACATTTAGTTGAAATAAACACATGTACTACTAGTTCAAATGTGATCATTGAAGGTATCTACAACGAAGAATACATGAGCCAAATACGAAGAAAGAGCGTGAATAAATCATGGTGCAACAAGTGCAAAGAAGACGATGATAATACGGCTTATGAGAATATTCAAACAAATGAGAACACAAGTATTGATGGCAAGAACTACATGTTTCTAGATCCAAGTGAAACTACAAACAAAACATGGAGCGACATGGAAAATGGAATTGATCACCGTATAGCATGTGAGGAATGTATAACTACAAAGAATGTACAATCCAAAACTAAACATTTTTGCTATGATCAATTTATATTAGAATTTTTAAAAATGGAAAACAACTTCAAACATTTTTGCAACATTAAGTCAAAAATTATTTTTAAGAATGAATTTTCAACATCCGCTGAAAACAACTTTGAAAAAGAAACCATTTTAGAAGATAAAATGTCTAGACTTAAAAGTAATATTGAAATCGATCTTGAATGTAAAAAATGTCGAGGCTACAAACATGAAATTAAAATGGAAAATGAAAAAGCAAAAACATTGGCAAAATTCGAAAATAGCTCTAAATCTTTAAAATATCTTCTCGACATTCAAAAGCCATTTTATGATAAAACCGGGTTAGGATTTATCGTAAATGATCCTTCAACAAATGTATTAAAACAAATAAAATTTGTTAAATCTAGTGAATAAATTTAGAACTAATACTATTAACATTCATTACTTATTATTCTAGTCAAGAAAGTCATTGTTTGTTAATTAAAACAAACTATTGATGAATTCTTGTACTTATCGACGACATCCCCATCATGTGCATTCAAATGCAATGGATGTTCTCATCTAACCAACTAGGACCCATGAGAATCTGGGTACCAAGCTGTTTATCATGTTTAGGTAATTAACGAATGAAGAGTCTATTACGTGTTGATTTACTCATCTCGCTCTATTACCTTTGACGGATATTGGTTTCTATCACGTTGTTTCACTTTCTGCAAATGTTTCGCCTATGACGTTGTTGCGGGAATATTCTTGTCTCGGCATTTTGTCATTCACTCTTGGAGCATTGGTATCATGGTGTGTCCGTTACTATTTCAAGATGAAGCCTCCTATGTACTACTTCTATTAACCTTCACGACTTGTGATGATTGGTGTGATCGATTGAGTATCTCGGATCTAGTTCCCTTGATTTTTATTCATGGGAATATTACTTAGCTACGTCGACATGTTTTGGACTAACTCTTAAGATTTCTTCTATCACCGTCATGCCCACTCCTTTTGAAAAGCTGGACCTGAGATAAGTTTTCTTTTCAAAAACTTGTCAATGTTACATTATATTTTAGAATGTTTTAATTAGTGTGTGAATACGATTTAACTGATAAGTTGCCATGCTTTTAGATTATTAACACTAATATATGCATACATGATATTAGCATTATTAACCTTCTTGTTGTTTAGTCTATTATCATTTTTCTTAATCTTCTATGATCTATAGTAGAACCCTTCCACTCATGCTATATGATCTTACTAGTTGCATTAATAGATGTATTATAATTGATATTTGCTTGCAACTTGATATTATGATGTTCTTTGTATATATATATATATATATATATATATATATATATATATATATATATATATATATATATATATATATATATATATATATATATATATATATATACATGTCTATCTTGTATCCATGAACTATTTACCTTGCTCCTTCCTGTCCCATTGCATTTAGATCTTAAGTATCTATCATACCTTTAGATGTCATCAAAGATGATTATGTGTGACAATGGGCTTAATTGATTCTCTTGAGCATGATAAGCTTCCATTTCAAATCCTTCACTTGCAACTTCTTGATTATCATGATCAAAACATCATGTTTAAAACTTCTCTCTTTTTGAATGAAATATTTTTTTTAACCAATTTACTTAACTAAAACTTCTTTCATAACCATTATTTTAATCAAAAACAAGATTGAAATATTTTATTGTTACACGTTATGAAACAAAATTCAATCTATGTTATTGTAATGCACACTTGAATTTACTTCAAAACATTGTTGAATAAAACTAAAAACGTTTTGCTTAAAACACATTTAACTTTCTCACATGTGTCATACACTTGTATTGGAAATGACATTCACAATTTTATCAAATCATTTCATGAGAATCATGACTTGCCCATATGGATCTTGTTTGTAACAAGTCTTGAAATCCACATAATCATATCCACCTATTTGTTACTTGTTAACAATCATCAACTTGTTTGCTCTAGGCTAAATGTTATCATCTTCATATAGTTGCACATTTAGCTCATTTGCCTTATTGCATCCTTAGTTGCATATCTTAATTGATAAATAAATAGATAGCATGATTATTAGAAATTTATTGCCCATTTCAATTATTTCTATATCACTCTCTATATTCATGAATAGTATGCCCTATATTGCCTCAAAGAGTTGAACTTACTTGAATCCAAATCCAAAAACACAACCTTTTTGAAAATTTTCTGCCAAAAACCCATTTCTGGCATTCTGGGAATCACCAGATGGGCGGCCCCCTTAATTATATAAGGCGGCCCCTTTAATGATTAAGGGGACCGGCCCCTAATTAAGGGGACCGGCCATCTGATGGTCGGGGATACTGTTTTCTTTATCACTTTTTGACCCATTTCAGCCTATACTTCCCAAAATTCACAAACATATTTTGTCCCATGTTATCCCTCAAAATTTACCTCCCTAAACCACGTTTCTCATACACTATAAATACCCTCTTCCCATCATTAATGCCATCACACCCAAACATGTCATCTCCCAACAACCAAAAACCAAAGATTTCAAGAATCGCAAGGATCTCCGTCAAACCCGTTTGGAGGAGAAAACTTGATTCTTGTCATAACTCAAGTGATGTTGTTCCAAGTCAACCAACTACTAAACCTCAAACCCACAATAATGATTCATCTCACAACCTATCACCCACTCAATCCCAAAACATCAATCCCAATCTTTCAATCAATACTTCACATGTTGCTCATTCAACTAAAACACCACTCACTCTTGGAGAACCTCTTCCACCCATTTCATGTTTTCATGACTACCCAAGCTCAACCATGTCTCCACCACCAAGAGTACCACCACCACATCCTACAACCTCACATGCCATTCATATGTTGCATGTTCAAACCTTCACCCAAGACAACCATCATGTTCCACCATCATCACCTTCCTCCGAACACTTGAAGTTCGTTGAGGAGCTAAAAGAGGCTCATGAGCTTAGTGCTCTTTTAGCATTACATCTTGCGCAACGTAATTTGGATCCAACCCAATCAAGCTCACCATCATCACCACACAACATCAACCAAGTTGAGAAGCATGTCAACAATTGCCCTTGTTGCATTTTCCTTCAACAACAAACCATTGCCTTGAATGAGCACTTCACTTGGATTGAGTATCTTCTTACAAGATCTCAACAAACATCATCACTTGAACAACATCAAAACCCTCAATCAACAAACCCTATTTCTAACCCACCATCTACAAGTTCCACATCTCCAAACTCACCAACATCCATGCAACCAAAAGTTTATCTCCACTAAACCACCAAGCATTTTATATGCTTATGTTTCTCATTTTCAAATAAAACCTTTCAACCATTTTGGGATTCAAGAAAGTCTGGTGACACTCCTTGTTAGCACAATAGGATGCTATACTTAATCTTAGTATTCTATATTTATGGATTTTGTAACAATGATTATGGGTTGACATAATCATTTTCTATCAATGAATGACTTAATATGTGTTCCTCATTTTTTTTTGCCATGCTTATTACTTGTTAGTATTATAATATATGTGTTTGCTTGTGCTATGCTTGTACTTCTAATATTTTTCTTGCAAGAATCCCATTTCTCGAACCCTTGGTGCCCTCAAACGAGGGGGAGCATACATCAAGGGGGAGCTTCCTTTCTTTTGGCTTAAACCTTTTTGATTATACAAAAAGGGGGAGAAATGAATATAAACTCACTAAATACTTGTCTAAAAATTAATTTTTGGATTTAATGAGTATAGGTTTTGTAATCATCAAAAAGGGGGAGACTGTTGACATAAATAAATGACTAAAAACGTTATTCATATCTTTCGATATCTCTATGTTTTGATAATCACAAAACGAAAACTCATCAAACCAAAGATTATGACATAAACAAGTATTTATTAGTAAATACTCATCTTTACCATTAAATCACTTAAGGTATGGATAAACAAAGTGTCTAATGTATTACAAGATCAAAGGAAATTTTGTCTTAAGACATAACATCTTATAAAATGATATAAACATTTTATATATATTTGTAAATCATTTTTGGTAATGCTATATTAAACCACAAAGATATGATTTCAAATTTCCAACCAAAAAGGGCAAATTTTATCCAGAAAAACTTTTCCAACGTTCAGGAGGGCGGCCCCCTTAATTTTACTAGGCGGCCCCCTTAATGATTAAGGGGACCGGCCTATAATTAAGGGGACCGGCACGCTCCCGAACAGTAAAATCTGGCCCTATAAATATTGGATCATTTCACACATTTTCCTCACCTTTTTGCACTAAAAACTTTCTGATCTAAACATCCCTCTCCATCTTCTAAAAATCCTTTGATCTTATATACTTTGATCTTTGTTTCAAAGTGATTCAAGCCTCAACACTCAAGTGCAAAGAGAAGAATACTTCTACTAGAAGTATTACAACTTAGTATCATCTTGCTATCTAAGTTGTTTGGTTGTTTCATCTTGTTGATCTTTCATACTTTGGTGAATAAGGTGTATGTATTAGTTTGCTAGATTTAGTTGTAGAATCTAGAATAATTGTAAGTGTGTAGTGGAAGTTGAAGTGAAGAAGTAGTGTTGGATATTAGTGAAGATAGGAGAAAGTGGAAATAGTGATTAGTTGTGAAGAAAGTGAAGTTTTCAAGTGGAGAAGATTTGAAGACATTAGAGATTAAAGTTGTGAAGACTATAGTGGCTTGAAGGTGCAAAGACATTATTGGTTTGAAGTTGTGAAGACATTGTTGCTTTGAAGTTGTGAAGATTGCAAGACATTGAAGTTGTTAAGAATTTTGTGAAGGTGTGAAGATACTCGTGGTGTGAAGATATATTGAAGAAGTCAAAGGTGTGAAGAAATTGTGGTGTGCTATTTGGTGTAAGATTGGTTCTAGCTACAATTAGGACTCGACATCTTGCTTTGTGTCGTTAATTGGTGTAAGCATTTGGTGTGTACGGTTTTCTCCGCCATAAGGGAGGTTATTGACTTAGTGAAGAAAACTCTTGAGTTTGGTGCTCGGGGAGTGGAGTAGGGCAAGGAAGGTGTCCTTGTAACCGAACCACTATAAATCCTTTGTCTCTCGGTTTGATCTTTCCATCTCTCATTCTTTACTTGTTTACTTACTTGCTTCTCGTACATTATTATCATTGTGTGTTGTGCATATATTGGTTTCACATAAAGATCAAACTAGGTTCCATTCAAAACATTAATTATACATTAGTAAATTAAAGTATATACAATCATTAAAACACATATACACATATAAATACAAACTTATATTTAAGTGAGATATATGAAATTATAATTTCTATTCAACACTTTAAATAAGAAGTATTTATGTGACATATGTGAATTAATTGGTATCTATACTTCAGCTTCAAAGGTTTTTACAAATTACCATCAATTTTTTGAAAGTAAACTTTTATTAAAACGAAAAAGACGCAAAACTATTCAACCCCCCTTCTAGTTTTCCACAATTCCCACCCGGTCAAACCCCAAAGTCAACCATTTCCACCTTATCCCTTCCCCCTCCTTGATTCCCGCCTGCAAAACACCACACCCCATCATCACCCTCTGTCACACTCAACCTTATACCTCCAAGTGATCCAAAACAAACACTACACACCAACCCCCCCCCCCCCCCTGCCAGGTCAAAAATACCCAAGTGGTCAAAAATTGAGTTTCCCGCCAATAAAAAAATTAAACGGCCATGATCAACCAAAGCAATCCTACGGCTCAGGAACTGATGGGAATGAAAGAGAAACCCTCTGGGACATATAAAAGAAAAGAAGAAAAGCAGAAGCAGTGTGTTAGAGTAGAATTAGTTAGTTCTTGTAACTTAAATATCGTAGTAGTGTAGATTTCCATTTCCAAGTTGTATTTTTAGTTCAAGTCATTGTAATCAGTTGTTTTTTTATGAATTATAAGTAATTTCCAACTCAAAGAACCTGAGTTAATTTTCCATTTTGGTATTTTCTTGCTTGAAATCTCAATTAAGCTCATATGGTGTAAAAGGTATTGAGTGTTGTTTGGATAAGCTTAGTTAAGATTAATTAAGAGTATCTCAAAGTTTTTTAAGCATTGGGAACACTCTTGTTCCAAAAATCTGAAAACCAAAGAAAAAAAAAAAGGATATAAAAGAAATAAAGAAAAATTAGTTCAAAAATATAAAAATAAGAATAAGTTGAGGTTATAAGCTCTTGAGAGCTCAAAACACCTCCTGATAAGCTCAGGAAGCTACTTGATAACTTCCTTGAGCTTATTTCACTCCTCAGCTCAGTTTCATGCCAGTGCTTAAAGCTCAAAGTGAGTTTACCCTTTTCAAATCCTGCAATCTGTCTAAATCAGTTTATATAGAGTAATTTTCAGCTTATTACTATTAATCATTGCTTATTGAAGTTATTTGAGTGCCCTTTAATAGCTTGTTCATGATGTAGATTAGTTCCTTAGTAAAACTGCTTAACTTAAGGGGTGTTTGGCTTATGTCTGTTCAGGGTATTCCAGGGTGATCTCAATGTTGATTATAGTTTCTCTCAGTCACATTAGGTATTTCTAGGACTAATCAAGCATAAAATAGGTAGATTATATAGTAGGAAGTCAAAAGCATCCTTATTTCAATCTCACTACTTCACTGTTAAGGTTTTAAGATCCATAATCTGTTATATAATTCATAGATTGTTAGTATTGCTTAAAATGGTCTTATCATAGCTTAGCATTACATAATTAATCAGTAGGATTCAGTTTAAACTCACTAAATTCAAACTATAGTTCATAGCATAAAAGTCAAAATTTCATATTGTTAAGTTTTTCCAAAAATTCAAGGATTTTTTGTGATTTTTCTGTTTGGTATTAGGCCTTGAATTTTTCAGCAATTGCAGTTCCCCACCTCATCTGTGAAATCCCACTCTTGTTTCATTTTTGTGATTTTTATAGTGGGCTCCACAAGCCCCCAAAGTAGCTTGCAGGGCTGCTGTGTGCTCTGCATCAGCAGATACACCACCCACCACCACCACTTGGTGGTGGTTTTCTGGCCACCATAGTGGTCCTCAGCCCCTCCATTTTGGTTCTTTGAACTTCCCCCCTGGTAGGCTTGAAAGATTGACCATAACTTTGACCTCATACCCCCTGGGACCCACCTGAATCAAACCCTCAAGTTTGTCCCAGTTTCTGGTTTGAGTTAAGTGACAAAGTGCTTATTTTGAAGCTTATAGCTTATTCTGTGGACCTCAAGTGATTTTTACTGCTTATTTAAGTTCTCATAACTTATTTAAATCAGATTTACCCATTGTGGGTCCCACCTAAGCTGATTGTAGCTTATTTTGCCCCTTGGTCAACAAAAGTCAACTGATAAGCCAAAAAGCTTGTACTTTGCTTATTTTTGAGTTCCAAAAAGGTTGTTTTTATAAAAGTCTTCCATTTTTAGGTATAAAACAAGTTTCCAAAAAGAAAATCCAGAAAAGTTAATTTAATTTTAAGTGATAGTTTCTATTTAATTTTATTTAAATTTTAATTTTCATTTTTATATTTTTATTAAGTACTTAGCTTTTTTATATTTTTCTTAAATTCCTATTATATTAAAGTATTTATAATAATTTTTTCAGATTTTTTATTTTATTATTTAGTATTTATTAGAATTAATCTTAGTTTTATTAATCATTAATTAATAATTAGTTTTAAATAGCATAATTAGTTTTTATTAAGCAAAACCTAATTTTTATATTTTTCCTAGCTTTTATATAATGTAAAATAATTTTAGAAGTTTTCTTGTAATTTTTACTGTTCATTTTCTATTTTTCTTAATTTAAAATAGTTTAATTAGGTAATTAGTAATTAATTAGTAATTATTTAATAGAAAAATCACAAAAAGACAAAAAGACTTATTTTTAATTTTAAAACTTGTTTTTAGTTATTTTATAATTTTAGAAATTTTATTTTGTACGTTTACGTTTTACTTAAAACTGAACGTACGCGTTTTTATGTTTAAATCGTTTCTGGGTTTTCCTACTTTCCTGTCTTATTCTTATAGCTTCTTTAAGCTATTTCATTGTATAAATCCTTAGTGTAACCAATCTCAAACCCCTTCCTGTCCAGATTCACCCGATCACATAACCGTTTGTTAACCATCTACACCTCGTCGGGACATAACGACCCGGGGAAACACTATACTTCCACGGAGCATTGACTCTAGGCAGTTTTGAGCTTGTTGACCATCACCTAGTCAATTTAGGTTGACCGTTTGGAGCCAATCAATTTTTGGCGCCGCTGCCGGGGAGGTTGTGTGCGTTTTCTAAACGGTTTTTCTGATTAGTGACTTTGGAATTCGTTCCATTGTACATTTATCCATCCTTTGTTCATATTTTCTTATTTTCAAAACAAAACCGTTCCCGAAAACATTTTAAATCAAGTTTTCAACGAACACAAAAACACAAAAACATTTTCTATCCTATTTGTACAAAATGTCTATCCACAAACCCAAAAATATTCACCTTTACCCTCTCACATCTTTGATTCTTCATCCCTACCCCTCTGTAAACCTTTGATTCTTTCCATGTCGTATCCACACCATTGCGGTTGTCAATGGTGTGGTGGTCCTCATAATGGTGGGAATTGTCCCGGCTGTAGCATGGTAGAGTCAGGAGATGGGTCTGTCTATAACCAAGCTCCCTATCCTTACCATGACACATCTGATTCATCCTACCAGCCACCACATCATGATATACTGACATATCTGTGTGAGTTTTGTGGTGGTCCACACCGAGGATTTGAGTGTCAAACCGGAAACACGTTTGTCTATGAATAGTTTTCCGCTGATGCTCAGAACTTTGGTTATGACCAATATCCATATGACTCACCAGTCCAGACTCAACAGTTTTACTGTTGTGATTATTGTGGAGGTCCACACTTCAGCTCAGATTGTCAAACGGGAAATCCATATCCTTGTGACAATTTTGACACACCTTATTACGACCAACCTCCACAGTACGATATGAATCAAGCACTTCTTCCAGAAATGCAAAATATGATGAAAATCGTTGATGAGCTTAAGGGTTTAGTTAAAGACTTTGCCCAAAGACATACTCATCAAAAATCTATGGAAGAATTGCTAGCTGAAGAGCAGGCAGCTAGAATAAATGCGCAAGATGCCTATGAAAAATCTATTCGGGAATCAATTGCAAGAGAAAAAGCAGCCAAATCTAGCTCTTTGTTCCGTTTTATTCCTGATGACAGTGATGATGACGATACACTTGATATCCTTCAATTTTACAAAACTTCATCAAGTTCATCAGTTGATACCCCAGCAGTTGAGATTCCATCTCAAACAATTGCTATCACACCAGAGGTTCCCACTCATTCTCTGAGCATGGGGGACGAGCATCTTGACACTATTCCTGAAAGGGAATCGGACGAATTAATAAAGTCTAGTGTTGAGAACCTTGTCCCAATCCCAGGAGAGTCACAGGGAACTCTTGAGCATATGTGTGATATTCCTTCCCCTCTTGAGTGTTCAAACGATCATTTTGAGACTTTCTCAGATTTTAATGATGATTGTACATCTCATGGAGACATCGAGTATGTTGAGGCATCAGTTCCACAAACTAATGCTGATCATCTTCTTGAGGAGTTCGCCGATGAACTTACTCACATCAATCCACTTTCATTGGAAAGTGATGATGGTCTCCTTGACTTCGAAGCCGATCTGGGAGAAATTGAAAGTCTCCTATATCATGATCCACCACTCACTTCTGATCCCAACAGTCCAATAGAGAATATTGATCTATTTGTTTCCGAAACATTCAATACTACTCTCACCAATCCTCTATTTGAATTCAAATATGAATTCACTTTAATTTATGATAATCCACTCTTTGATATTCAGAATGAGGATTGTGATGAGTCTATTCCGGAACATGAATTCACATATTCACATCATGTGAATGATTCTCTTCATGAGGAGTTCTCCGGTGAACTCACTCATCATGTCATGACTCCTCCGGAGTTTGATAGCCCGGGGGGAAATGCACTCAATCATGAGAATTTGCAAATTCCCACCCACCCTCCCGGGATGTTTTTGAGCTTACCCTTTGAAATCCAAATTCAGGCTAATGAGACTGCTTTCGAGGAAGAAAATCAAATCATGATTTACATCATGGTTTTCTTCCTTTTCTTCACCTATAAGGTGACTTCTCTTGTTCTTCACTCCTTCGGGAATGAAGATACTATCTTCGATCCTGGCATTTTCATGTATCATTATCTTGAGCCGGATACTTATCTCATCGGTGTGGAACTTTTACGTGCTTCAAATGTTTGTCCAAACATCTTGAATGAAAGTCCGATTGAGATTGCTTCTTCCACATCATGCTTCCCCAAGGACAAATGAATTCGGGGTCGAGTCAAGCTAGCGACTCGGTAAACAAAAACAGTAGCATGAACTTAGGGTTTTCACCCTAAGTGTGGGGGAGTTACCCCACTGTGGTTACAAATGAATAAAAAAACAAAATGGTGTTTTCCACGCTTAGCTTGTAATGTTGCCCTTTTACGTTCAAAGAGTCGGCATAATAGCCAGGACTTTGAATATTGAGGACAATATTCATTCTAAGTGTGGCGGGTATTTCGCTATTCTAGCGAATTTTATCACATTTTACTATCTTATACCCTCGTTTTGGCCAAAATTTCAAAATTTTTTTCACTGGTGCTTCAAAATTTTTGTGGTAATCAGTCCGCCTTATCTAACCGACAAAAGGGATTGGCTAGTCCAGGGGCAAACGGCTCTTGGTAAAGACATCTCAAATCCGTTTACGGCTTGCAATTTGCCCAAAATTGTATGGTACCTCAACTCGCCATATCCCATAAAGCGAATGAGTTGGCTAGCCCGCAAGATTATGGCTTGTGGTAAAGGCAGTGGAAAATCCATAATTGGTAATCAGCTCACCAAGATGTTGACTATTCCATCAAGAGCTGGCTAGTCCAGAAGCAAACGGCTTCTGGTAAAGACTAATCAAATCCGTTGACAGCTGGTGGTTTGCTCAAAATCACACGGTTATCAGGTGTGCCACATTTCTTACACCTGGCTACTCCAGAAGTGATGGCTTTTGGTAAAGAGTTTAAAATCCATCATGTTTTCAAAACAGTTTATTGCTAGGGACTAGCAATAGTTTAGTGTGGGGGATTGATGAGTGCTCAAACACTCATCATTTTTGGTCAAATCTGAACTGCAAAACATACAAAAACACTCAGAAATGCATCAAAATACCAAAAATATTTCAAAATTGTGTTTTATATTTTTAGATGCAAAATGAGCAAAAACAGATGAAAAACGTACAAAGTTTGCAAAATTGGCAGTGTCAGTCCCCTAACTTTCATAAAATTACAAATCTAGTCCCTGGATATTCAAAATATAGAAAATTATCACCAAAGGTCCTTTTGAAATCATAAGTTGTCATATTTAGTCCTTTGGTGAAAAATTGGAAAAGTTTTGAGAATTTACAGTTTGGTCCCTGGAGTTTCAGATTTTGGCAGAATTGGTCCCTGGTGGGATATTTTTGAAAGGAAAATCATTTTTTGTCCTTGGAAAATCAAAATGTGTCAAAAAAAAGTCCCTGGGTGAAGGTTTTGAAAAGTTTACATGTTTGGTCCCCGTAATTTGGAAATTTGCATAATTGATCCCCGGGAATTCTAAAAAATGAAAAATTTAATTTATGATCCTTGGGAAAGTACAAGTTGGCAAAATTAGTCCATATTACATCTTTGGAAAAATTACATTTCAGGCCTAAACTTTTCAGCTTTTACAATATTGGTCCTTGTGATTATACACTTAACCAAATTGGACCCTTTTTGTATTATTTTCACCCATAAACCAAACCAAACCCAAACACAAAACCTGATCCCCCCAAACTTACCCCAGCCCACACTAATTCCCCCAGCCCACCACCAATACCAAGCCCACCAAGAAAATATAATACCCCGTTTATTTCCCACCCGGTCAAACCCCAAAGTCAACCATTTCCACCTTATCCCTTCCCCCTCCTTGATTCCCGCCTGCAAAACACCAGACCCCATCATCACCCTCTGTCACACTCAACCTTATACCTCCAAGTGATCCAAAACAAACACTACACACCAAACACCCCCCCCCCCCCCCTGCCAGGTCAAAAATACCCAAGTGGTCAAAAATTGAGTTTCCCGCCAATAAAAAATTAAACGGCCATGATCAACCAAAGCAATCCTACGGCTCAGGAACTGATGGGAATGAAAGAGAAACCCTCTGGGACCTATATAAGAAAAGAAGAAAAGCAGAAGTAGTGTGTTAGAGTAGAATTAGTTAGTTCTTGTAACTTAAAACTCGTAGTAGTGTAGATTTCCATTTCCAAGTTGTATTTTTAGTTCAAGTCATTGTAATCAGTTGTTTTTTATGAATTATAAGTAATTTCCAACTCAAAGAACCTGAGTTAATTTTCCATTTTGGTATTTTCTTGCTTGAAATCTCAATTAAGCTCATATGGTGTAAAAGGTATTGAGTGTTGTTTGGATAAGCTTAGTTAAGATTAATTAAGAATATCTCAAAGTTTTTTAAGCATTGGGAACACTCTTGTTCCAAAAATCTGAAAACCAAAGAAAAAAAAAAGGATATAAAAGAAATAAAGAAAAATTAGTTCAAAAAAATAAAAATAAGAATAAGTTGAGGGTATAAGCTCTTGAGAGCTCAAAACACCTCCTGATAAGCTCAGGAAGCTACTGGATAACTTCCTTGAGCTTATTTCACACCTCAGCTCAGTTTCATGCCAGTGCTCAAAGCTCAAAGTGAGTTTACCCTTTTTAAATCTTGCAATCTGTCTAAATCAGTTTATATAGAGTAATTTTCAGCTTATTACTATTAATCATTGCTTATTGAAGTTATTTGAGTGCCCTTTAATAGCTTGTTCATGATGTAGATTAGTTCCTTAGTGAAACTGCTTAACTTAAGGGGTGTTTGGCTTATGTCTGTTCAGGGTATTCCAGGGTGATCTCAATGTTGATTATAGTTTCTCTCAGTCACATTAGGTATTTCTAGGACTAATCAAGCATAAAATAGGTATATTATATAGTAGGAAGTCAAAAGAATCCTTATTTCAATCTCACTGCTTCACTGTTAAGGTTTTAAGATCCATAATCTGTTATATAATTCATAGATTGTTAGTATTGCTTAAAATGGTCTTATCATAGCTTAGTATTACATAATTAATCAGTAGGATTCAGTTTAAACTCACCAAAGTCAAACTATAGTTCATAGCATAAAAGTCAAAATTTCATATTGTTAAGTTTTTCCAAAAATTCAAGGATTATTTGTGATTTTTCTGTTTGGTATTAGGCCTTGAATTTTTCAGCAATTGCAGTTCCCCACCTCATCTGTGAAATCCCACTCTTGTTTCATTTTTGTGATTTTTATAGTGGGCCCCACAAGCCCCTAAAGTAGCTTGCAGGGCTGCTGTGTGCTCTGCATCAGCAGATACACCACCCACCACCACCACTTAGTGGTGGTTTTCTGGCCACCATAGTGGTCCTCAGCCCCTCCATTTTGGTTCTTTGAACTTCCCCCCTGGTAGGCTTGAAAGATTGACCATAACTTTGACCTCATACCCCCTGGGACCCACCTGAATCAAGCCCTCAAGTTTGTCCCAGTTTCTGGTTTGAGTTAAGTGGCAAAGTGCTTATTTTGAAGCTTATAGCTTATTCTGTGGACCTCAGGTGATTTTTACTGCTTATTTAAGTTCTCATAACTTATTTAAATCAGATTTACCCATTGTGGGTCCCACCTAAGCTGATTTTAGCTTATTTTGCCCCTTGGTCAACAAAAGTCAACTAATAAGCCAAAAAGCTTGTACTTTGCTTATTTTTGAGTTCCAAAAAGGTTGTTTTTATAAAAGTCTTCCAGTTTTAGGTATAAAACAAGTTTCCAAAAAGAAATTCCAGAAAAGTTAATTTAATTTTAAGTGATAGTTTCTAGTTAATTTTATTTAAATTTTAATTTTCATTTTTATATTTTTATTAAGTACTTAGCTTTTTTATATTTTTCTTTAAATTCCTCTTATATTAAAGTATTTATAATAATTTTTTCAGATTTTTTATTTTATTATTTAGTATTTATTAGAATTAATCTTAGTTTTATTAATCATTAATTAATAATTAGTTTTAAATAGCATAATTAGTTTTTATTAAGCAAAAACTAATTTTTATATTTTTCATAGCTTTTATATAATGTAAAATAATTTTAGAAATTTTCTTGTAATTTTTACTGTTCATTTTCTATTTTTCTTAATTTAAAATAATTTAATTAGGTAATTAGTAATTAATTAGTAATTATTTAATAGAAAAATCACAAAAAGACAAAAAGACTTATTTTTAATTTTAAAACTTGTTTTTAGTTATTTTATAATTTTAGAAATTTTATTTTCATTTTTCTAGCATTAGATTAATATTATATTGTATTTAAGTAATTTAATTAAGTAATATTAAGTATTAAATAGTTTTTAATTAATAATAAATAATTAATAGTGTGAAAATTAATTTTCTTTTTCTAAAAAATTTCTTTTACCTTTAAGTTTGTAAAAAAGTCATTTTCACCCCCTGGGTGTTTTCAGATTTCAGTTTTTACTTTTTATTTTTTACGTTTACGTTTTACTTAAAACTGAACGTACGCGTTTTTAGGTTTAAATCATTTCTGGTTTTTCCTACTTTCCTGTCTTATTCTTATAGCTTCTTTAAGCTATTTCATTGTATAAATCCTTAGTGTAACCAATCTCAAACCCCATCCTGTCCAGATTCACCCGATCACATAACCGTTTGTTAACCATCCACACCTCGTCGAGACATAACGACCCGGGGAAACACTATACTTCCACGGAGCATTGACTCTAAGCAGTTTGACCTTGTTGACCATTACCTGGTCAATTTAGGTTGACCGTTTGGAGCCAATCAATTTTTGGCGCCGCTGCCGGGGAGGTTGTGTGCGTTTTCTAAACGGTTTTTCTGATTAGTGACTTTGGAATTCGTTCCATTGTACATTTATCCATCCTTTGTTCATATTTTCTTATTTTCAAAACAAAACCGTTCCCGAAAACATTTTAAATCAAGTTTTCAATGAACACAAAAACACAAAAACATTTTCTTTCCTATTTGTACAAAATGTCTATCCACAAACCCAAAAATATCCACCTTTACCCTCTCACATCTTTGATTCTTCATCCCTACCCCTCTGTAAACCTTTGATTCTTTCCATGTCGTATCCACACCATTGCGGTTGTCAATGGTGTGGTGGTCCTCATAATGGTGGGAATTGTCCCGGCTGTAGCATGGTAGAGTGAGGAGATGGGTCTGTCTATAACCAAGCTCCCTATCCTTACCATGACACATCTGATTCATCCTACCAGCCACAACATCATGAGATACTGACATATCTGTGTGAGTTTTGTGGTGGTCCACACCGAGGATTTGAGTGTCAAACCGGAAACAAGTTTGTCTATGAATAGTTTTCCGCTGATGCTCAGAACTTTGGTTATGACCAATATCCATATGACTCACCAGTCCAGACTCAACAGTTTTACTGTTGTGATTATTGTGGAGGTCCACACTTCAGCTCATATTGTCAAACGGGAAATCCATATCCTTGTGACAATTTTGACACACCTTATTACGACCAACCTCCACAGTACGATATGAATCAAGCACTTCTTCTAGAAATGCAAAATATCATGAAAATCGTTGATGAGCTTAAGGGTTTAGTTAAAGACTTTTCCCAAAGACATACTCATAAAAAATCTATGGAAGAACTGCTAGCTGAAGAGCAGGCTGGTAGAATAAATGCCCAAGATGCCTATGAAAAATCTATTCAGGAATCAATTACAAGAGAAAAAGTAGCCAAATCTAGCTCTTTGTTCCGTTTTATTCCTGATGACAGTGATGATGACGATACACTTGATATCCTTCAACTTTACAAAACTTCATCAAGTTCATCAGTTGATACCCCAGCAGTTGAGATTCCATCTCAAACAACTGCTATCACACCCGAGGTTCCCACTCATTCTCTGAGCATGGGGGACGAGCATCTTGACACTGTTCCTGAAAGGGAATCTGACGAATTAATAAAGTATAGTGTTGAGAACCTTGTCCCAATCCCAGGAGAGTCACATGGAACTCTTGAGCATATGTGTGATATTCCTTCCCCTCTTGAGTGTCCAAACGATCATTTTGAGACTTTCTCAGATTTTAATGATGATTGTACATCTCACGGAGACATCGAGTATGTTGAGGCATCAGTTCCAAAAACTAATGCTGATCATCTTCTTGAGGAGTTCGCCGATGAACTTACTCACATCAATCCACTTTCATTGGAAAGTGATGATGGTCTCCTTGACTTCGAAGCCGATCTGGGAGAAATTGAAAGTCTCCTATATCATGATCCACCACTCACTTCTGATCCCAACAGTCCAATAGAGAATATTGATCTCTTTGTTCCCGAAACATTCAATACTACTCTCACCAATCCTCTATTTGTCTGCGTATTCTAAACGGCTTTACAGATTAGTGAATCTGGATATACACTCATTGTATATTTACCATCCTTTGTTCATATTTTCTTATTATAAAAACAAAACAGTTCACGAAAAAAATTTAAATTAGTTTTCAACGAACACAAAAACACAAAAAGATTTTCTTTCTTATAAAATGTTTATCAAAAATCCCAAAAATATCCATCTTTACCCTCCTACCTTTTTGATTCTTCATCCCTTCACCCTCTATCCTTTTGATTCTAACTTCTTCCACTTCTCCTGTAATTGATTCTAATGACATCTCTCGATGACGATTTCTTTGAACAATGGGCCTTTTAGAGCAAAATTGAAAAACGTGTGGCCTTGTCAAAAATGTCGAGATGTCGTGTTGATTATGATGGACCATCGATTCATATTCCCTCTCCGGTGAGGGAAATGGAACAAGAAACCGAGGTGACAAAGGACCCTGTACTTCCCTCTGACGATGGAAGTGCTAAATACGTCAAACCTATGGTTGTCCGAAAATGTAAGCTCACAATTGCTCCTAAACCGTCAAGAATTGATCCTAACCTTTCACGGTTTACGGTTAAAAGTTTGTCAAGCAAACGTACAGGGCTTAGGGCAGTGACTGAAAAGAACGACTTGCCCAATCTTCACGTTTATCAAGAACAAAAACCCGAGACAATAAAGGAAGTGGTGGAAATTCCTAGCTCTAAGAGCACACCACTTGTCCCACCTCCGGATTTTATTCCTTGTGTTGGTTGTGGTGAGACGCTTTTTGGTTTACCATGTCGTTGGTGTACATGTGAACAATGTGGTAATGATATTCGAGACGGACGTTGTTTGTTTTGTGGTTCGAGAAATTCATTTGCTTATGATCCTAATCAGAACTCATTCAACGACTCTTCAAATTTTTCCAATTACCCATCACATTCATACGAGCAAGAATCATATTATCCAAATCACAATGATGCTTCGTATCAAAATACACCAAACTTTTCGTGTGAATATTTTGGAGGTCCTCACCAAGGTTTTGATTGTCAAAATAGTCAAAATTTTGGTTATGACCAATATCCATACAATTCACCAAACCAGACTCAATAGTTTAACTGTTGTGAGTACTGTGGTGGCCCACACTACAGTTCTGATTGTCAATCGGGCAACACACTTGTCTATGAACAATTTCCTGATAGCAATTATGACTCTAGCACATACGACTCACAACCACATCAGTTTTACTATTGTAAATACTGTGGAGGTCCTCACTGCAGTTCTGATTGTCAAACAAGGAATCCATTTCCTTGTAACAATTATGACTATTCATCTCAATACCAACCTCTACAGTACCAATTGACCTAAGCAACTCCTCAATACCCGCAAGACCTTTGTCATGAGGTTCTTGAAGCATTTAAAAATTTAAGGAGGGTTTGGCTACTACATCGTTTCAAGAATCTCGTGAAAAATCAATGGCAGAATTACTTGCTGAAGAACGAGATGCTAGAAACGAAATGAGCATGGAAGAATTACTTGTTGAGCAAAGAGCAGCTAAAATACGTGCCAATCTTCGCTATGCTGCTCTATATGATGACGATGATGACAGTGATGATGACAAAGATAACATTGTTATTATTCAAAAAGACTCATCAGATTCATCAGTTGTGATTCCTTCCATGGAGAAACAGGGAGAAAATAATGTGACGAAGTCACTAGCCGTTGATCAAATGGAACTTGAAGAATCCATAACTGCTAGTCCTTCTCAACTCCCTCAGTCAGTTATCACACCCGAAGTTCACACTCACTCTCTGATCATGGGGGATGAGCATCTTAGCATTGTTCCTAAAAAGGAATCGGATGAATTCATAAAGTCTAGTGCTGAGAACCTTGTCCCAATCCCAGGAGAGTCACAGGGAATTCTTGATCATATGTGTGATATTCCTCCTCCTCTTGTCTTCCCGAATGATGATGTTGAGATGTTCTCCGATTCTAATGATGATGATTCGTTATCTTGTGGAGACATCAGTTATGTGGAAGAATTACCTTCTCAGCTAGTTAGCTTAGAAGAAGAGAATGATGAGATTGACACTGAAATCAAAGATGAAGCACTTCGTGCAACATTATTGAATGTCAATCTCCTCATTTCTAAAATCGAGGCCTTCAAAATGAAACCTATTTCATCTCCTATCCCCATTAAGGATAGTGACATTTTCTCCGATGATCCTATTCCGGAGTTTGAAGCCTTTACCATTGATCCTATGGGAGAGAAGATTAGTGGCAGTACCACTTCTCATTCTCATAATTCTCTCCCCGATTATGAATCACTTACCTTCGATGAGTTCTCCTGTAAACTCACGCACATCAATTCAGAATATGATTCATTCACATTCGATGAGTTCTCCTGTGAACTCACTCATATCATACCTCCACGGGAGTATGATAACTTCTACTTTGATCTAGATACGCCCGGGATATGTCTTGATCACATGAGCTTAAATGATGAAATTCATGATGATGAATCTATGAATTTTCCTGAGGATGATGATGAGTTAGTCATGATGTTTGTCTTGACTTTCGTTCTTTTCTTCACCTATAGGGTGACTTCTCCTGTTCTTCACTCCTTTGGGAATGAAGACATTATCTTTGACCCCGGCATCACCGCTTATAGTTTATACTATTTAAAGCCGGGATTATATCTCATCAGTGTGGAACTTTAACGTGCTTCAAATGTTTGTCCAAACATCTTGAATGAAAGTCCGATGGAGATTGTCTCTTCCACATCATGCTTCCCCAAGAACAAATGAATTCGGGGTCGAGTCAAGCTAGCGACTCGGTAAAAAAAAAAAGTAGCATGCTTATAGGGTTTTCACCCTAAGTGTAGGGGAATTACCCCTACTGTGGTTACATATAAAGTGAAAAACAAAATTGTGTTTCCACATTTAGCTTGTAATTTTGCCCTTTTACGTTCAAAGAGTCGGCATAATAGCCGGGACTTTGAATATTGAGGACAATATTCAATTCTAAGTGTGGGTGGGGGGGGGGGGGGGAATTCTAGCGAATTTTATCACATTTTTACCATCTAGTACCCCCGTTTTTGCCAAAAATTTAAATTTTTTTCACTTGTGCTTCAAAAATTTTTGTGGTTATCAGTCGGCCATGTCTAAACGACAAAAGGATTGGCTAATCCAGGAGAAAACGGCTCTTGGTAAAGATATCTCAAATCCGTTGATGGCTTGCAATTTGCCCAAAATTGTATGGTAAATCAACTCGCCATATCCCAAAAAGTGAATGAGTTGGCTAGCCCACAAGATAATGGCTTGTGGTAAAGGCCGTGGAAAAACCATAATTGGTAATCAGCTCACCAAGATGTTGACTATTCCATCAAGAGTTGGCTAGTCCAGAAGCAAATGGCTTTTGGTAAAGACAAATCAAATCTGTTGACAGCTGGTGGTTTGCTCAAAATCACATGGTTATCAAGTGGACCATAGTTCTTACTTGAACTGATACATTTGGCTACTCCAGAAGTGATGGCTTTTGGTAAAGAGTTTCAAATCCATTAAGTTTTCTCAAAGGATTGCTAGGGACTAGCAATAGTTTAGTGGGGGGGATTGATGAGTGTGTAAATACTCATCATTTTTATCGTATCTGAACTGCCAAAACATCCAAAAACACTCAGAAATGCATCAAAATACAGAAATTATTCCAGGAATTGTGTTTTATATGTTTTAGATGCAAAATGTTTAAAAACAAATGAAAAACGAACAAAGTTTGCAAAAATGGCAGTTTCAGTCCCTCAAGTTTCAAAAATTGACAAAGCTAGTCCCTGAAGGTTTAAAATGAAAGAAAAGTCAACCCAAGTCCTTTAAAAGTCAAATATTATCAAAAACAGTCTTTGGGTAAAAAGTTTGAGAAAATTACAAGTTTAGTCCATGCAGTTTGGAATTTTGCAAAATTAGTCCCCAGGCATTTTAACTTGGAAAATTACAACAAAGTGAACCTTGGGATTTCGTAACTTGGCAAGTTTGGTCCTTGTGAGACTTTGGAATAAAACCACAGGCCACCCCTCAAAATTCAGGAATTACACATTTAGTCCTTGTGGTATTTTACTAGTAAACCAAATGGACCTTTTTTGTTACTTAAACCTAAACCTAAAACCAAAACAACCCAATCCACTAACCAACCAAGCCCACCCTGACCCAAATACCACCACCCCCTTTTAATAAAATACCAGTCAAACCACAGGTCAACCCTTCTCCCTCCACCTCCAACCCGTGACTCTGCAACCCTACCCACCCCTCTCATCATCACCTCTACCTCTGCCACCCCACTTTCCTCCATCTCAGTCAAAAAATCCCACTCCTATACAAGTTATCAGAGGACTCAGCAATCATGGTAATTTTTGGGCGCCAAATCAAATTGAAGAGCTGAGATTTATCACAAGCAATCCAAGGGTTGGGATGTACTCACAGAGAAAACACAAACAGAAAAAGACAAAGACAAAAGGAGCCCTAGTTTTCTACTAGTATAAATAAAATCCCTTGTATGCCAATTAAAGGGCAGTAGAAAAGTAGTGTAGAATTAGTCAGTTAATGTATGCTTTAGTTTATTAAGTTTTATGTCTTTTAATTAAGTATTGTAATATTACATTTCCAGTTAATCAAAGATTTTCAGTTTCAAATACAATTGCTTTTTAAAAAATTTATGTTTTAGCTTATTTGCTTGGATAAACTGCTTATTGCTTGTTTGGTTATTTTCGTGCTTATTCTCTGTTTGTATCTGCTTCTTTATGCATATTAATGATTTTTACACTTAGTTTATAGTTTCTAAGCCATTTGTTCAAGTTTTCATAAGTATCACATAAATCGAAAAAAATTAGCTCAGCTTAATTAGCTTATTGTAGAGAATATTTTCTGTTCATTTATGCTTATTTAGGTTAGTTATGGATTATTTCATTAACTCCTTTCAAGTTGTAGCTTAAAATTATCACTTTTAGTTAATAAAATCCATCAATCTCAACTTAAGGGGGTGTTTGCGTTAAGGGACTAATTTGGCTATAAAACCTGTTTTTGACCCTAACCCCAATTTAGATTAGCTTTAGTTTAGTGTTATTGGTAGTTTTTAAGTAGAATTCAGTAGTTTCCAGTAGGTTTTAAGTGTTTAAAGTTAGTTTTCTAAAAATCTTATCTTATAACTGTTTTTATTTAATGCTTAGGTAGAATCATAGTTTAAGCCTTTTAAATGCTCAATTTAGTTTCACTCAGTGCATATAGGATTGTTCAACTTTGTGGTATTGGTAGTTGACCTGAAGTGGTCAAAATCAATCAAAACCTACTCATTGTGCAGGCCTGCTTTTACACCACCCAGCAGCCCCCTATACAGGGATTTTTGATTGGTTCACACCTTGATTATATGGTCTGAAAATTGGTCTCAAACTTGTTCCCCAGCTTATTTTCATGTTTATATTTTTGTTTTATTTTTAGGATTTTTCCAGGATTGCTTTTTAGGCCACTAAACTTGCCCCATTAGACTTGTTCACTGCTGGGTCAGTTTTAGCTTATTTGGTCTTTGTGCTTATTTGTTGCTTAAACTGCTTAAATCCACTCCAAACTAGTGCATTAGGGTCATTTGAAGCTATTGTCAGTAGGTATAGCTTATATGACTGAGAAATTTGCTTGTTGGAACTTGTGTGTAACAATAGTGATTGTGTTGCCTAGTGTACCTTGTCATTTTAAAACTTGTTTGTAGAATTTAATCCTGTTTTTTGTTACATCAAACCTATCCTTGTAGCTTTTGCTTAATTTTCCTTTTAGTTTATTAAGAATCTCTTACTAGAATGATTATGTTTGTTTGGATTGTTTGTAGGTACCATTAACTTATTGTTCCCTTAGGATCCTAGTTTTGCTTATTCTTGCCCTGCACTAGGCTCACAAGCTCACTGTCTTGAGCTTGTAGCTTGGTCAACAGTGAGCTTTAGCTTGTGCTTTTTGTGTTTTTAGATTGCCCATCAGGCCAAATTTATGTTCTTGTGCTTGTATTCAATCTAAATGCTTAATTGAGTGCTTATTTTAGTCCTTTTAGTGGCCTGATTTATACTTGAACACTGGTTCATCAGTGTACTCAAGGAGAGTTCATAAGCTCCTAGTGAGCTGATTTGTGAAGCTTATTTTGAGATTTTGGGCTCTTTGGAAAGCCCTCTGGCTCAGCTTGTTGTTTCCAATCTCATTTTGGACTAGTGAGCTTAATTAATAAGCTCAAGTAGCCCATAAATAAGCCTGCAGGCCTGGTTTGTTTTTAGTAAGGAATGGATTTGCTTATTTGCATTCTCAGCTTATCCAGTGCCCTTTTGTTGTTGCTCTAGCTTATTTCCACTGCCCCTCACTTGTTTCTAGCTTATTTAGCCTTTGGTTCCAGTCAGATAGCTTATTGCAAGCTTATTTGAGCTTGAATCCTCAATCTTAGCCCAATGCTCAAGCTGATAAGCTAATAAGCTCAACCTGAGCTTATTTTTGAGTTTCAAAGATAGTGTTTTCACAAAAGTCTCATCTTTTTAGTTATAAAGTAGTTTTGTAAAATAAAAATTCAGAAAAAAAGCCAAATTTAATTTCTAGTGATAGCTTCTATTTAATATAATTTAGCTTTTTGATTTTTCTTTTTAAATTTTTGTCAAGTACTTATCTGTTTTTATATTTTTCTTAAATTCCTATTATACTAAAGTATTTGTAGGATTTTTTCCAGATTTTATCCTTTCATTTAGTATTTATTATAATTAGTATTAGTTTAATAATAATTAAGTAATATTAGTTAATTAAATAGGTTTATTAATTTTTATTTAACAACAGTACTTTTTTATATTTTTCCTTGGTTTTATATATCATAAAATAATTTTAGGAAATTTTTCATAATTTTCACTGTTCATTTTCTATTTTTCTTAATTTAATTTAGTTTTCAGTAATTAATAAATAGTAAATAATTAATAATAATTAGATAAAAAGTTAGAAAAATATAATTTTAATTTTACAATTAGTTTTATAATATTTTAGATTTTTCCAAATTTAATTTTCACATTTTTAGTATAATCTCATAATTAGTTATAATTTAGGTTAATTTAAATAATTAATAAGTAATTAGAAAATAGTAATTAATTAATAGTGATTAATTAAATAGTGTAAAAATTAATTTTCTTTTTCTAAAAATTTTCTTTTATCATTAAGATTGTAAAAATGTAATTTTCATATCCGATTTTATTTTACAAAACTCGCGTTTTATTTCGTAAGTCTACGTGAATTAAATCAAACAAACGCGTTTTTAGACTTAGTTCATGTTTTTAGTGTATCTGATCATCAGTAATTGTTCATGTAGTGTTTCTAAGTTATTTTCATTCCTAATCTCGTAGTGTAATCGCACAAACCCAATTCCTTACCTTTCTGTCCAAATTCACCCGATCACAAACCCGTTTTGATTACAATCCAAACCTCGTCGGGACATAACGACCCAGGGAAACCCTGTACTTCCACGGAGATTGACTCTAGGCAGTTTGACTTGGTTGACCATTCACCTGGTCAATTTAGTTGACCGTTTGGAGTCAATCAGTAAACGATCTTGGTGCAATATGTTAATTGTTAAGCATAATCTATGAAAAGTGCATGTTTGCATGGATTTAATTGTGTGATAATTTAAATGGTTTAAATTGAAAATATGAATTAATTGTTAAGTTATATCGAAACATGTAGATGTATTAATAGATGTCGAATTGGGGAAGACTCCAATATTAAGTAATCAATTACGTGCTATGTGGTATTTGTTTAGTTTTGGCTTACGCAATCGATTTATCGATGTATGTGGATCTTATTTCTTTGAAGAAGAAAGCCCTAATTAAATAAATGTGTTATACACCTAGTTTGATTATTAATAGGATTATTGAATATATTTTGCATGTGGCTACATGTTTATACATATTTAATTGTTATGATTATGTATATGTTTATTTGGTTGTTTTATTTTTTATTATGTATTACATGTTTTTGTTTATTATTATGTAAGACATGTTTATAAATGGAAAAGGGGAATCTTTTAAGAGTTTAAATTTCAAAGGATTGGTTGATTGATGTTTTTGTACGTAATGGTTAACTAGGCCCGACCGAAGTTTACACACTACAAGATGGGTATAAGGTTGGCTTCACATTAAATTGTGGCCTTAGATAGACAACATTCTGTCTTAACGCTCGTTTGTGTGTAAATTAGACTTACCGAACAACCATTACATGTACACTGTCATCTTAAGGGTGAATTCACCACAATTCCATAATGATTATCCGAAACACTAAGCCTTAGGGCTTATGAAAAAGTACGATATAAGTGGACGATAATTGTTGGTAATTCTTTAATTGGTGAACCCGATACCTCAATCAAAGCTCTGCTATTTTACTCTTAGTGAATTGGAAATAAAATTGTTTTATAAAACCAATGTTATGAAGTTGTATGCATGCTTCTTTATACATTATTTTGATTACACGTCAAAATTAATACCCTTATAAAAATTAAGTCAAATGTCATCTAATTAAGAACACTTGAAGTTGTAGTTTACGTCATGTGAGAGCTTGGCTAGATTCAAATGGAGAGGTAAAATTTCATAATTTCATTGCGAGCAGATCAACTGATGTAATGGATTTATAAGTTTGTAGTTTTTAAGTTAGACGACTTAAATTGAGTAGAAAGTGAGAGCTTGGACTCAAGGCATTAAGATGGGGATGAAACATGCTTACATTACAAAGGTTTTGTGAATGTAAATCCCATAATGATCTATGCAATATGATATTGGCAATTATTGTTCGACAATTACCTTGTTGAATACTATCATTACTACCAGATCAACTGATGTAATGGTACTATGTCAATTTGGATCCTAGCTTTAAGAAAATACTATGGTTTATATGAATATATTTACCAATGGGTATTTTATTTTCTTAAAGATCTAATTATCGAAAATACTAAAATTGCATTTTGTAATTTGTTTTAATGTATTAATGCAACGTTCAAACCGTAAACGCACTTTGGGCTTTGGTAAATTGATCTAGTTCTGTTTTCAAACAAATGTTTTTGATTAAGAATAATTTACTTAAAAGACAAAAGAAGTTTCCTTTCTTTGAAAGAAGAGTGAGACACAATCCTATTTCTTTTTATGAAAAGGATAATAGGAATATTAGATATATGTCTAAATTCTAATATAACTCATAGCAAATTTTAATAGTTAAGAAAATTGTGAATATTTTCCATAGGGATTTCATCATCCTTATTCGGTGATTAAATTCTTAATAACAAATATGATATTTGGTTAACATAAAATTATGTATGACATTTTATTAGTTATTAAAATTAGAAGCTGGACTAATTACCGCAAAATGGTAAAAGATAAACTAGTTTATTGATCTAGTTGTTTTGACTATATAAAAGGTGCTACATACATTGTAGGATGCTAGACCTGTTAAGGAAGAAATTGCATGCCCAATTTTTCAAGTTAATAGCATTTGGTGGATAGTCCATCATTTACAAAGTAGGATACACTCTTTAATGCATAAGTAATTGTTACGTATGGACATTCAGAGGGATATAAACCACCCGCTGATATGGAACCCAAAACCACTCCCGGAGGTGCGCATTACTTGGGAACTGACCTTAAAGACCAGGTAGGTAAAACCCAACCTACCGGATTTGAGGGGTCAGGACCTGGACAAAACGAAGGCAAATCTTCTTATGAAGAGGAGCCGGATAACCTCCATTTGTTGCAGATTACCTCCCTGGCAGATGCTCAGGCTGTCTTATTTTCTGATGATGAATTTAACAGTGACGAGGAAGTCTTCACGGCCGGAGATGAAATGGAGGTTGAGGAGACAGTCCCTGAACCTGTTACTCAGTCACCTCAACCCTCTAACCATGATGAAGATGAACAACATTCCGAGCCGGAAACCTCAGAAGACGCTCCAACTCCTCTCACTGAAAGAGCCTTCAAAAGGTTCATCAAGAAAATGACCAATGTTTTGTACAGGGGGGTCACTGAAGAGGTGTTTGACCTGCATACTGAGCAAGCAGTCCACTATCACCTCCTCAAAGATGTTGTTGAAGAATACAATGACGAGGTCAGGGATCAAAATTCCACTGTCTCTCACTCCCTGACACAAATGGCTTCTCACATCAATCAATTTTTGGAATCCATAAAAGAGTTGGCTACAGGGGTTAAGTCAGTTCAAGAATCAGTCAAAGATGATCCTGAGCTCAACAAGAAACTTCTACAGGCATCTGAGACATACCAGGTAAACGCGGTGGCTCTTACTGAGTTACTTGGTTTGATAAAGGGTTCCAATGTTCAGAATCTCAGCTCCACTGTGGAGTCCCTCAAGTCTTCCTTCACTCAGTTGGAAGCATTAGTGACAGCTCAATCCCTGAAGTCCACATCTCTGGCATGGACAATGGGATCCAGGATGACTGCCCTTGAAAGTTCTCAGGCTACACTTGACTCCAAGGTATCTCTCATCCATCAGGATACTGCGGAGATCAAGTCAATGATGACGGAAATGTTTCAAGCCTTCAAGGGCACCTCTACTTCATCTTCAGTAACTCCAACACTTGCCATCACTGCAGCTCCGACAATTGTTGAGGGGGAGAATGTTCCTGAAACCCCTATTACTAATGAACAAGAAGCTGGATAGCCCTCTCACACTGAGGGGGAGTATGTCACTGAAGCCACACCAATCACCGAAGTTCCACCACAAGAGGAACCAGTCTCCTCCGCTCTCTTTCAGGACAGAGGAAAAAGTATTGCCACCTCCTCAGAACCTGAAGTAAGACTCCAGCCTGCCTCCATAATTGTCAGAGTTGACCCTGATGAACCTATCAGGATCCCGTATGAAATCAATGGAAAAATCTATCAACTCACCCATGACGAAATACAAGACTACATGGAAAGAATTGAAAAAGTGGCAAAGGTAGCTGAAGAAGAGAGATTGAGCAAGCCTGAACTGATACAGGTTGTTCATGAGGAAGCTGAAAAGATTGGTCTGGATGCTGAGGCACTAGCTACTGAGCAAGCTGGTGCAGCCTTTAAAAAGGCTCAGGAAGAACAGATGAATGCTCTTAAAAGGGAAAGGGAAGCAAAGCTAAAAAGGGATGCTCAACCCAAGTCACTCGACACTGAGACCTCTGACCTTAAGGCTGCCAAAAAGGGGCATGAATTACCGCCCTTGACTGCGGACACCCTGAGAATAATTACCCAGTCACTAGGCCTGCAACAAAAGCCAACGGAGGGCACTGTGACATCCCACTCAGTGTCCTCGGGCATACCCGTTTCCAAAGACTCAACTGTCATAACCAAGATAGTTGAGCCGAAACCAACCAAACCTTCACATCCTGCTAAAGGCTCTGGCAAATCACAACCGGAGTCTCAGGGAGTAAGGGATCCTAAATCCTCGGTGGGGCAGCACTACTTCACTGAGAAGGGGGTCCACAAACAATCACATCCTGCTAAAAGCTCGGGTAAATCACAACCCAAGCATCAGGGAGTTAACGTTCCTAAACCTTCGACAGGCCAGAACAAGCCTGTTGGAAAGGGGGACATCACCACTCAGGTGCCTGATGAGGACATTCGCAAAACAACGCTTTTGTCTGAGGGCTCAAAAACTCATCCCAAAGACTTAGAGGGAAACATACATCCCGCTGATAGGGACACAACATTCACGACTCCTCAGGATGACATTGAGAAAAACCCATCAGTGTCTGAAGGGGTCACGGGGGACAAAGATTCAGAGGGATATAAACCACCCGCTGATATGGAACCCAAAACCACTCCCGGAGGTGCGCATTACTTGGGAACTGACCTTAAAGACCAGGTAGGTAAAACCCAACCTACCGGATTTGAGGGGTCAAGACCTGGCCAAAACAAAGGCAAATCTTCTTATGAAGAGGAGCCGGATAACCTCCATTTGTTGCAGATTACCTCCCTGGCAGATGCTCAAGCTGTCTTATTTTCTGATGATGAATTTAACAGTGACGAGGAAGTCTTCACGGCCGGAGATGAAATGGAGGTTGAGGAGACAGTCCCTGAACCTGTTACTCAGTCTCCTTAACCCTCTAACCATGATGAAGATGAACAACATTCCGAGCCAGAAACCTCAGAAGACGCTCCAACTCCTCTCACTGAAAGAGCCTTCAAAAGGTTCATCAAGAAAATGACCAATGTTTTGTACAGGGGGGTCACTGAAGAGGTGTTTGACCTGCATACTGAGCAAGCAGTCCACTATCACCTCCTCAAAGATGCTGTTGAAGAATACAATGACGATGTCAGGGAGCAAAATTCCACTGTCTCTCACTCCCTGACACAAATGGCTTCTCACATCAATCAATTTTTGGAATCCCTAAAAGAGCTGGCTACAGGGGTTAAGTCAGTTCAAGAATCCGTCAAAGATGATCCCGAGCTCAACAAGAAACTTCTTCAGGCATCTGAGACATACCAGGTAAACGCGGTGGCTCTTACTGAGTTACTTGGTTTGATAAAGGGTTCCAATGTTCAGAATCTCAGCTCCACGGTGGAGTCCCTCAAGTCTTCCTTCACTCAGTTGGAAGCATCAATGACAGCTCAATCCCTGAAGTCCACATCTCTGGCATGGACAATGGGATCCAGGATGACTGCCCTTGAAAGTTCTCAGGCTACACTTGACTCCAAGGTATCTCTCATCCATCAGGATACTGCGGAGATCAAGTCAATGATGACGGAAATGTTTCAAGCCTTCAAGGGCACCTCTACTTCATCTTCAGTAACTCCAACACTTGCCATCACTGCAGCTCCGGCAATTGTTGAGGGGGAGAATGTTCCTGAAACCCCTATTACTGATGAACAAGAAGCTGGACAGCCCTCTCACACTGAGGGGGAGTATGTCACTAAAGCCACATCAATCACCGAAGTTCCACCACAAGAGGAACCAGTCTCCTCCACTCTCTTTCAGGACAGAGGAAAAAGTATTGCCACCTCCTCAGAACCTGAAGTAAGACTCCAGCCTGCCTCCACAATTGTCAGAGTTGACCTTGATGAACCTATCAGGGTCCCGTATGAAATCAATGGAAAAATCTATCAACTCACCCATGACCAAATACAAGACTACATGGAAAGAATTGAAAAAGTTGCAAAGGTAGCTGAAGAAGAGAGATTGAGCAAGCCTGAACTGATACAGGTTGTTCATGAGGAAGCTGAAAAGATTGGTCTGGATGCTGAGGCACTAGCTACTGAGCAAGCTGGTGCAGCCTTTAAAAAGGCTCAGGAAGAACAGATGAATGCTCTTAAAAGGGAAAGGGAAGCAAAGCTAAAAAGGGATGCTCAAATCAGAAAGACCAGGGTTGAAAGATATCATTGGGTGATGAAGGAAAGGTTGAAGCCTGAAACCATCACTGACATTAAAATCCACAGGAACACCAAACCCGCAATGGTCACTGTCTTCAGGGGGACTGATAAAAGTATCATTGACACTCATAACCCATTCAGATTTGTTGACTTTGGGATTACTGAACTTGATGAACTCCGTCCTATCATTGCTAAGAAAAACAATGTTGTTGTACCCAACCTTCTCAAGTCACTGAATGAAAGGTATGACAGACTGAGAGCAATGCCTGAAGCCCTCAACATTCCCTCCCTTCTTCCTGCTCCAACAACAGGGACTGCTTCATCAAAAGCCACCAGGAGAAAAAGGAAGCACATTGAATCTGAGCCTGAGATCAAGGTCCCAGGATTGGATTGTGATAGATCTGTTCCTGAAGGAATCACCTTCGTGAAAAACGTTGTTCTTGAAACCCCTGAAAGAGGTCTATGCTTCATGGATGAATATGGAAACCCTGCTTTCCAAAGATGGTCCGATATGGACAGGGCAGGGGTCAAGGCAATGTTAATATACCTGATGCTGGCTTCTCCTATACAAAGTGGTGAAAACCAAAGGTTCTGTCAGGACCTTAGGGCTATGATTGAGAAGCATCCTGAGAAACACCTGCTGAGATCAAAGAAAGCTAAGATTGAGGGACTTGGCTATCATCTGAACATCTGATCTGCAACAACTATCTTTATTTTGTTTGTAATTTGTAGGAAAATGTAATAGCTATAAATAAAATGATGTTTTTGTTTAAATAGTTATGTCCTACTTACAATTACAACAAACATTCAGCAAGAGAAGAAGTACCCTGACAACTCATGCTGAATCAAGAAACACTTAGGAAATTTGTGTGTTCAAATAGGGGGAGATTGTTGGGTCACTGAATTCCCCAATCTTCTAACAAGGATTTGAACGTAAAATCCCCTAAGTGTAAACAAGTCACTGAGTGAACAGTAACTCAGTGAGTCACCTTCAGGATGCTAAGACCGAGCCTAAGAAGAAAGGTTCTCCATTCAGTGAGGCGGAACTCAGTGAAGTGTGATCTAAGCCAAGAAGAAGGTGATGGGTTCAGTGAGGATGACAATAACTCACTGAACCCCATGACTCCTCAACAACTTCATCGTACTGAAGACTGATGACAAGAAGACTGAAGTTTTGGCGGGACTGGGCGGGAAAGTCTGAACTGCTTTATTAAAGTGCTTTATCACTTTAATGTCAAACTTTCCTCAAATGGCTAAAACCAGTCTGTCATCAGAAAGTGCCTTTTGGACGTAACTCAATGAAGGTTCCTTGCCAGAATAATAATATCTTTCAAGATATTGTTAAGGAAGCTTTATGACCAATGTATATTTAGTTGTTTTATACTTGTGTATAAATAGGAAGCAAATGTGAGGAGTAAAAGTTGACAAGTTTGTGCAATTAATGCAAAGCATTCACAAACCACTTTACTCCTCCAAAGAACAACACAAGCCCCTGAGATAGTTCAGTGGTAATTTAAGTTGTCACTCAACATAGTTTGAGTTTAGTGAGGAGTCCATACAATACTTGTCGTTTCAACCCCAAGTATTATTCCGCAAACACTTGGGTACGATTCTTTTGATTAACTTCTAATAAAGAATTAAACGTTGGAAAATATTGTCTCTTATCTTTACGTTACTTTATTGTTAATCATTTTATACATCTTTGTTTAAAGTCATATAACTTGGTTACTTTAGCTTCTTAGTTACTGATAACCAAGTAAAAGGGACCAACAAGTGGTATCAGAGCCTCTGATTTGTAAAACTTAAACCTGTTTTCAAAACTTAAGAGTGCTCAAGTTTTTTAAAATCAAGATCCCACTATGACTGACATAGATGTTCCCCAGCTTGTCGACAAAAAGGGTGGAAGTTATTCAGCAACTGCCCCTCGACTTGAAGCTGGCAAATTTAATAAGTGGAAAAAGCGAATGCTTTGCTACTTAACTGGGATGGAACCATATTACATTAAGTTGATTAATGATGGTCCATATGTCCCAACAACTGCCCAAGGTTTAATTAAACCTGAAGCTCAGTGGACCCCAGATGAAAGGAGGGTGGTCAATCAAGACCAGCGCCTGAAAAGCATCATTATATCATGCCTTCCTGATGATATAATGGAATCAGTGATCAACTGTCCCACTGCCCAGCAGACTTGGACTGACCTGGTTCATAGCTATGAAGGGCCTTCTGATACCAAAGAGAATAGGATCATGGACCTGAAGCTTGAATTCAATACCTTCAGGGCCAAGGATTCTGAAAGTCTCTCTGAGACTTATACTCGGTATAAGGCCCTCCTGAATGAGCTGACCAATGATGGTGTTATACTGTCTAAACATGAGATCAATGTTGGTTTTGTCAACAGTCTCCCTGAGAAATGGTTAAACTTCTCTCAGGGATTGAGAAATGAAAACCACATTCAGAACCTTGAGCTCCCTGCCATCTATGGGAAGTTTGTCTATGAAGACAATCTTATCACCAGGAGATACCCTGGTAAAGCTCAGGAGACCAAAAAGGCCTTGACAATTACACCCATATCAACTGCTTTCTATTCAAAAGGTGTTGTGCAGGATTTTCAGGATGGATCTGATGATGAGGTTGACCAAAGAACCAGTGAGGAGTATCTTAATGATCTTCAAATTGAATTTCATGAAAGAGCACTCCTTGCTAATTCAAAAAGGTTTTTTAAGAAAAACAAATTTCCTTCTAAAGCAAATGACAACACTGAATGCTTTAAATGTGGCAAAATGGGGCATTTTGCTAAAGATTGTTTTTCAAAAACAACCTCAGAACCATCTTTCAAATTTTCAGGAAATAACTATTTTTCAGGCACCAGCAAATTTCAACCAAAAATGCTTCAGTCTAGTCAAAGATTTGAAAAAGTCCCTTAAATTGACTTTGAAGCAAAGTACAGAAAGGCAAAAGCTAAACTTGTCCTTCTTGAATCATCCTCAACTGTCTCTCAGCCTCCTCAGGCTCCAAAGCCTACTCAAGCCAAAAACAAAGGGCTTGTTGCTGAAACATATGACTGGGATGAGGTTGAAGTGTCCTCTGATGATGATGAAGTTCACATCAGTGCCCTGATGGCTCTGTCAGAAGACAACAAACTTGCTGTGGGGAAGAGTCATGCAAGGAATGGTGAATGGGTCAACATCACAATGAGGAAGGTAAATCTTTTACTTTCTATGGATGATAATGATGATTGGAAATCTTACTTAGACTATATTAATGTTGATCTTAAGTATGTTGAAGAGCAAAGACTTAATTTGTTTTCAAAATTTAACAAACTGAGTTTTGAATTAAATCATTGTAGAGATGAATTACTTGCCTTTAAACAAGCCAAGCTTGAAAGTGTTACACTTCAAATTCAAAACTCTGAACTTGTAAAACAAAATCAAGCTCTTCAGGAAGAACTTAAGAAAGAAAAGGAAATTATTTGGAAATGGACTCAGAAAAACCCCAAACTTTATGAAACACTGAGTCTCTCACCCAGCCCCAATAAGGCTGGTCTGGGTGATGATCAACTCACTGAAGTTTCTGGGGAGAGTAGCCATTCTACAACTTTTCTATTAACCAACATACTCTCTAGCAAAGAACTAGTTCCCAAACCCAGTGATTGGATTGAAAGAAACAATCCTGATAGTAAATTGCCAAATTTTAACACTGGAAGAATCCTGGAGCCTGAAAGTCAGGCTATAAAGGAGCTGCTAGGAGTCACTGATGAACTTAGTCCTACTGAGTCCATCACTGAGTCTAAGTCTGATTCACCACTCCCTCCACTGAAACAACTTCAGGGAGCAGAACCCAATTCTGACCTTGCACCATTAGTCTTTCAACCACATTCTCCTAAAGAGAAATCAGGGTTAGGAAGGACTATTCTGAAAAGACCTACTCCTGCACCCACTGAACACCAAAAACCTTCAGTAACTACTGAAGTGAAGCCTGAAAGCACTGATTCAAAGGTTGATCAGCTTGCTAAACTTGTCAGGATGCTGAGTGAGAAAATTGAGTCTACTGAGAAAAACTCTGACTCAAAATTTACAAAGCCCTCAGTATCCTCAGGTTCTTCCAAACCAAAAAACCACACCCAGACCCTCAGGGAGATGTGAACTGTGCAATTATCCAAATCACAGCACTGATAAATGCTACAGAGTCTTGTTTTGTATGATATGCAAACAAGAGGACCACAGAACTTGTGATCACATTCCCCACACTGCTTCTTTAAAAGCAAGGGGTCTATAGAAAACCCAAGGCTATCAGTATGCCACACCTTCCAAACAAAGACTGAAGTCTAAGCCTTTCTCACCATGTCCTCACTGTGGTTTCAATGATCATCTTCCTGATGATTGTATGATGAAAGAATGCTGTGACATCTATGGAGATCCCTCCCACGAAACCAGGGGACATGACAAAGTGATTCAGTTCAGAAGGAAAAACCAAACCAACACTTCTCAGTCACTTGAGGCATCAACCTCCACACAATGTAAAACATGTGGTAGCTCAGGTCACACAACTTCAGACCATGATTCATTAACTGAGTTCAAAAAGTCCCTGAGGACTAAGCCCACTAGAAGGTAGGTCAACAAGAAAAACTAACCCAGTTTACCATTTGTGCAGAAACACATCAAGGATCCTACCTGGCATCTAGACAGTGGATGCTCCAGAAGTATGACTGGTGTGAAAAGTTTTCTGCACAAATATGTGGAAGAACTAGGACCCAAAGTAGTATTTGGTGATAACTCATCAGCTCCCACTGAAGGTTATGGTTCAGTAAACTGCAATGGTATAGTTTTTACAAGAATAGCTTATGTTAATGGTCTCAAGTACAACCTGATAAGTGTTTCCCAACTATGTGATGCCAAATACATAGTTCAGTTTGATGACAAGAGAGGGACCATCTTTAATGCCAATAAGGAAGTTGTGTTGATTGCCCCCAGGAGGGATGATGTATATGTCCTTGACATGTCATCCTTGACTCAAAATGGGACTTGCCTATTATCAAAGGCAAGTGAGACAATCAACTGGCTATGGCATAGGAGACTCTCTCATCTCAATTTCAAGAGCATCAACAACCTGGCCAAACAGAACAAAGTTCTAGGCCTTCCATCCCTGGCGTATACCAAATACAAGCCTTGTTCTGCTTGTGAAAAAGGAAAACACCACAGGGCATCATTCAAAACCAAACAAACCTTTTCCATCAAAAGCTGCCTACATCTTCTTCATATGGACCTTTTTGGACCTGTCAGTCCAATGTCCATACATCATGAGAAGTATACTCTGGTCATAGTGGATGAATACTCAAGATATACTTGGGTTTACTTCCTGACCAAAAAGAGTCAGGCAGCTGAAACAATCATGTCATTTGTCAGAAACATTGAAAATCAAAATGATGTCAAAGTTAAACAGATCAGGACTGACAATGGCACTGAATTCAAAAACCAAGACCTTGAGTGTTTTTGTGATGAGAAAGGAATTTCTCAAAATTTCACTTCTCCCTATACTCCTGAACAAAATGGAGTAGCTGAAAGGAGAAATAGAACACTCATTGAGGCAACAAGAACAATGCTGAATGGCTCAGTCCTCTCAAAACATTTTTGGACTGAGGCAGTTAAAACAGCCTGCTACACTCAAAACAGGTCAATCATTGTGAAAAGGCATAATAAGACTCCTTATGAGATATTCAAAGGAAGGATTCCTGACATCAGCTATTTTCATGTATTTGGGTGTCCTGTGTTTATACATAATCACAAGGATCACTTGGGTAAATTTGATGCCAAAGCTGATGATGGATACTTCCTGGGATATTCCTTGGTTTCTAAAGCCTTCAGGGTGTTCAACACAAGGAGACAACAAACTGAGGAAACTTATCACATTACTATTTATGAGAGCACTGAATCCATCAGGTTCTCAAATTCCTCAGTTGAAGAAATTGGTATTGATGACTCATCAAGATATCCTCCTGATGAGTTTCATCCTGAGAACAATCCCTCAACCCAATACCAAGCTGATGCTGATGTCTCCTATTACATCATCCCTCACAACCTACCCCAACCACCTATCAGTGAGTTCATAGAAACTCAACCTGTCTCAAATGAGACTGACACCACTGAACAAATTGTTCAGGAACCCTTAGAGCAAATTGTTCCTACTGTAGTCACTGAAGCACATATTGATGAGTTACCTCATGTTCCTGAGTCTGAACCTAATCAGGCTCCTACAAGCTCAAATTATTATCCCAAACCCCAGGATAACTGGACTAGATCCAAAATCATTGAGCTTGTGAACATCATTGGTGAACCCACTGAAGGCATGCTCACAAGAAGCAAGGCTGCTAAACTCAAGGCTGCCACTGCCAATATATGTCTTTATGCTGACTATCTCTCAGAAATTGAGCCTAAAAATGTCAAAGAAGCCCTGACTTATGAAAGTTGGGTTCAGGCCATGAGAGATTAATTGGAACAATTTGACAGAAATGATGTCATGACCCTTGTTGAATGCCCCCAGGGTGTTTTAATCATTGGTATGAAATGGGTCTTTAAAAACAAGACCGATGAAAATGGCGCAGTCATCAAAAACAAAGCAAGACTGGTTGCCAAAGGATATTATCAACAGGAAGGTATAGACTATGACGAAACCTTTCCACCTATTGCAAGAATGGAAGCCATCAGGATCTTCCTTGCCTATGCAACTTACATGAACTTTAAAGTTTACCAAATGGATGTTAAAAGTGCATTCCTGATTGGTAACATCAAAGAAGATGTTTATGTGCAACAGCCTCCTGGTTTCGAAAGTAGTGAATACCCCAACCATGTCTACAAGCTTAACAAAGCTCTTTATGGACTGAAACAAGCACCCAGGGCATGGTATGAAACTCTTTCAGCCTTCCTGATCCAAAACAAGTTTGTCAGAGGAAGAATTGACAACACAATGTTCATCTACAGAACAAAGGATGATGTCATTCTTGTCCAAGTATATGTTGATGACATCATCTTTGGCTCAACAAGTTACAAACTTTGCAAACAGTTTGAGAAACTGATGACCACAAAGTTTGAAATGAGCATGATGGTTGAACTCACATACTTTCTTGGACTCCAAATCAAACAAACTGATAAAGGAATATCCATTTTCCAAGAAAAATACCTCAGGAACCTACTGAAGAAGTATGAGCTCACTGACTGCTTTTCAGTGAAAACCCCTATGGTTCCTCCAAACAACCTTGGCCCTGATCTCACTGGAAAATCAGTGAATCAAACCCAATACAGAGGAATGATTGGCTCCCTGATGTACTTACTTGCCTCAAGGCCTGATATCCAATTCTCAGTCTGCCTGTGTGCCAGATACCAGGCTGACCCTAAAGAATCACATCTCACTGCTGTCAAGAGAATCATCAGGTACCTGAAGGGTACTCCAAGCCTTGGTTTGTATTACCCAAAATGTTCAGGATTTGACCTCAAAGGGTACACTGACTCTGACTATGCAGGATGTAACATGGATAGGAAAAGTACTTCAGGATCCTGCCAATTTCTTGGTGGTAAACTTGTGTGTTGGAGTACAAAGAAACAACAGTCAGTGGCCATGTCCTCAGCTGAAGCTGAATGTATGGCTGCTGCAGGATGTTGTGCAAATGTACTATGGATGAACAGCCAACTGAGTGACTATGGCATTCAGTATAAGATGGTACCTATCTTTTGTGATAATACAAGTGCCATAGCCATCTCAAACAATCCAGTACTTCATCAAAGAACCAAAAACATTGACATCAGATACCACTTCATCAGGGACCATGTCTCTAATGGAGAAATTGAACTACATTTCATCCCCACTGAGTATCAGCTAGCTGATATCTTCACTAAACCTTTGGGTGAACCCACTTTCAAAAGATTGAAAGCTGAACTGGGCATGTTGGACATAGAATCAGGGAACTGATCAAAAGTGTTCCAACATGATGTAAATTCTCTAAGTCCCTGATCACAACCTTCCTGAAAACCCATTTTTGTTGAATGATAATTCATTCAGGGGGCTGTGGATGAAAAATGGCATTAAATACCCTAACTAAATGTTCCGAATACTTAGTTAGTAAATGTCCCAGGTAGGTAACTGATTCCTATTAAATATAGGAATATATGTCACTTACACAACTGGCATCCACATCTTGGGCCCCCACATCTCTCTTACCAAACACCACTGAGCATTAAATGCTCTCTCACACACAAAAAGTGTGATGACTTTTTCTCTGCAAAAGTGCATTATTTGCAGAGGCACCCCAAAGGGTGAGAGAAAAAGGGGTAGTGGGAATCGTGATATTTAATGTGGATCTCAAACCTATATTATTATGCCGTTTCGGTTGAATATTATAAATTTTTGATATCCGCAACATCACTACCCTAATTCCCACTATAAATACCCCCACAAAAAGGGAAAAACACACACGCTTTTAAAAATCATAACTAAACTCTTGCAAATTGTTTTCAAAACTGCGTGTGTTTCCCTCACCAATACCATTTTTCAAAACCAGGCTTTTTATAACCAAATGGCTTCTTCTAAGGTCGTAAAATACGCACCCAATGTGGATTTCCAAATGGAAAGCGTAGACCTTACCAAGAACAATGTGGTGGGGAACTTTGCCTACCCTGCTGGGTTCCCTGAATACAGGGACGTGGTGAAGTTCCTTCAGAACTGCTTTCTGACCACCGCATTCACAAAAACCCCCTCAGTCATCTACCCTGAATATTTGAGGGAATTTTGGTGCACAGCAGTGGTTGAAAGCCCTGATGTGCCCAAAGAGGCCAAAATAAAGTTTACAGTCAAGAATGGAACTAAGTCCCTAACTCTTGACTATAAAACTTTTGTCAAAGCCACTGGGCTTGATTACACACAGACTTTCATTGCCCCACCATCTGATAAAGATGTGAAGGAGGTCTTACTGACGCTAGGGCCTTATGACAACTTCACCCTGAAGTGTCACATGGGGCCCTACTATCCAAAGCCCCAATCATCAAGACCTGGTTCCCAGCTCCCTGGAGGATAATAATGACCTTTGTCATTCAGGTCCTCTGGGGAAATAAATCCTCTACTGAGCAATTGAACAATACTCAAGCAATGATATTGTTCAGTCTCATTGAGGGTAGATTAATTGACCTTGGAGAAATAATCTTCAAGGACCTCATAACAAAATTAGGGGGGAAGTCTAGGCAAAAACTAATGTCATACCCTAGATTCATTTCCTGTGCGCTACAAGATTTGCTTGGGTATGAGTATGTAAAGCCTGATGCAATAGGTTTTGAGCCTGAAGTGTTACACAAGGCTAATTACTCTCGTGACCCTCTAGAGGTTACACCCGTCACCCTGACCCAATATATGCAAACTGCTATCCAGGGTGACAATATTGTATCACCAGTTCCCTCTCCCACCAAAAAGGTGAAGAGGAAGAAGGGACAGGGGTCCAGGAAGGTGGCTCAACCCAAGTCACTCGACACTGAGACCTCTGACCTTAAGGCTGCCAAAAAGGGGCATGAATTACCGCCCTTGACTGCGGACACCCTGAGAATAATTACCCAGTCACTAGGCCTGCAACAAAAGCCAACGGAGGGCACTGAGACATCCCACTCAGTGTCCTCGGGCATACCCGTTTCCAAAGACTCAACTGTCATAACCAAGACAGTTGAGCCGAAACCAACCATACCTTCACATCCTGCTAAAGGCTCTGGCAAATCACAACCGGAGTCTCAGGGAGTAAGGGATCCTAAATCCTCGGTGGGGCAGCACTACTCCACTGAGAAGGGGGTCCACAAACAATCACATCCTGCTAAAGGCTCGGGTAAATCACAACCCAAGCATCAGGGAGTTAACGTTCCTAAACCTTCGACAGGCCAGAACAAGCCTGTTGGAAAGGGGGACATCACCACTCAGGTGCCTGATGAGGACATTCGCAAAACAACGCTTTTGTCTGAGGGCACAAAAACTCATCCCAAAGACTCAGAGGGAAACATACATCCCGCTGATAGGGACACAACATTCACAACTCCTCAGGATGACATTGAGAAAAACCCATCAGTGTCTGAAGGGGTCACGGGGGACAAAGATTCAGAGGGATATAAACCACCCGCTGATATGGAACCCAAAACCACTCCCGGAGGTGCGCATTACTTGGGAACTGACCTTAAAGACCAGGTAGGTAAAACCCAACCTACCGGATTTGAGGGGTCAAGACCTGGCTAAAACGAAGGCAAATCTTCTTATGAAGAGGAGCCGGATAACCTCCATTTGTTGCAGATTACCTCCCTGGCAGATGCTCAGGCTGTCTTATTTCCTGATGATGAATTTAACAGTGACGAGGAAGTCTTCACGGCCGGAGATGAAATGGAGGTTGAGGAGACAGTCCCTGAACCTGTTACTCAGTCTCCTCAACCCTCTAACCATGATGAAGATGAACAACATTCCGAGCCGGAAACCTCAGAAGACGCTCCAACTCCTCTCACTGAAAGAGCCTTCAAAAGGTTCATCAAGAAAATGACCAATGTTTTGTACAGGGGGGTCACTGAAGAGGTGTTTGACCTGCATACTGAGCAAGCAGTCCACTATCACCTCCTCAAAGATGCTGTTAAAGAATACAATGACGATGTCAGGGAGCAAAATTCCACTGTCTCTCACTCCCTGACACAAATGGCTTCTCATATCAATCAATTTTTGGAATCCCTAAAAGAGCTGGCTACAGGGGTTAAGTCAGTTCAAGAATCAGTCAAAGATGATCCTGAGCTCAACAAGAAACTTCTTCAGGCATCTGAGACATACCAGGTAAACGCGATGGCTCTTACTGAGTTACTTGGTTTGATAAAGGGTTCCAATGTTCAGAATCTCAGCTCCACGGTGGAATCCCTCAAGTCTTCCTTCACTCAGTTGGAAGCATCAATGACAGCTCAATCCCTGAAGTCCACATCTCTGGCATGGACAATGGGATCCAGGATGACTGCCCTTGAAAGTTCTCAGGCTACACTTGACTCCAAGGTATCTCTCATCCATCAGGATACTGCGGAGATCAAGTCAATGATGACAGAAATGTTTCAAGCCTTCAAGGGCACCTCTACTTCATCTTCAGTAACTCCAACACTTGCCATCACTGCATCTCCGGCAATTGTTGAGGGGGAGAATGTTCCTGAAACCCCTATTACTGATGAACAAGAAGCTGGACAGCCCTCTTACACTGAGGGGGAGTATGTCACTGAAGCCACATCAATCACCAAAGTTCCACCACAAGAGGAACCAGTCTCCTCCACTCTCTTTCAGGACAGAGGAAAAAGTATTGCCACCTCCTCAGAACCTGAAGTAAGACTCCAGCCTGCCTCCACAATTGTTAGAGTTGACCCTGATGAACCTATCAGGGTCCCATATGAAATCAATGGAAAAATCTATCAACTCACCCATGACCAAATACAAGACTACATGGAAAGAATTGAAAAAGTGGCAAAGGTAGCTGAAGAAGAGAGATTGAGCAAGCCTGAACTGATACAGGTTGTTCATGAGGAAGCTGAAAAGATTGGTCTGGATGCTGCGGCACTAGCTACTGAGCAAGCTGGTGCAGCCTTTAAAAAGGCTCAGGAAGAACAGATGAATGCTCTTAAAAGGGAAAGGGAAGCAAAGCTAAAAAGGGATGCTCAAATCAGAAAGACTATGGTTGAAAGATATCATTGGGTGATGAAGGAAAGGTTGAAGCCTGAAACCATCACTGACATTAAAATCCACAGGAACACCAAACCCGCAATGGTCACTGTCTTCAGGGGGACTGATAAAAGAATCATTGACACTCATAACCCATTCAGATTTGCTGACTTTGGGATTACTGAACTTGATGAACTCCGTCGTATCATTGCCAAGAAAAACAATGTTGTTGTACCCAACCTTCTCAAGTCACTGAATGAAAGGTATAACAGACTGAGAGCAATGCCTGAAGCCCTCAACATTCCCTCCCTTCTTCCTGCTCCAACAACAGGGACTGCTTCATCAAAAGCCACCAGGAGAAAAAGGAAGCACATTGAATCTGAGCCTGAGATCAAGGTCCCAGGATTGGATTGTCATAGGTCCATTCCTGAAGGAATCACCTTCGTGAAAAACGTTGTTCTTGAAACCCCTGAAAGAGGTCTATGCTTCATGGATGAATATGGAAACCCTGCTTTCCAAAGATGGTCCGATATGGACAGGGCAGGGGTCAAGGCAATGTTAATATACCTGATGCTGGCTTCTCCTATACAAAGTGGTGAAAACCAAAGGTTCTGTCAGGACCTTAGGGCTATGATTGAGAAGCATCCTGAGAAACACCTGCTGAGATCAAAGAAAGCTAAGATTGAGGGACTTGGCTATCATCTGAACATCTGATCTGCAACAACTATCTTTATTTTGTTTGTAATTTGTAGGAAAATGTAATAGCTATAAATAAAATGATGTTTTTGTTTAAATAGTTATGTCCTACTTACAATTACAACAAACATTCAGCAAGAGAAGAAGTACCCTGACAACTCATGCTGAATCAAGAAACACTTAGGCTATTTGTATGTTCAAATAGGGGGAGATTGTTGGGTCACTGAATTCCCCAATCTTATAACAAGGATTTGAACGTAAAATCCCCTAAGTGTAAACAAGTCACTGAGTGAACAGTAACTCAGTGAGTCACCTTCAGGATGCTAAGACCGAGCCTAAGAAGAAAGGTTCTCCATTCAGTGAGGCGGAACTCAGTGAAGTGTGATCTAAGCCAAGAAGAAGGTGATGGGTTCAGTGAGGATGACAATAACTCACTGAACCCCATGACTCCACAACAACTTCATCGTACTGAAGACTGGTGACAAGAAGACTGAAGTTTTGGCGGGACTGGGCGGGAAAGTCTGAACTGCTTTATTAAAGTGCTTTATCACTTTAATGTCAAACTTTCCTCAAATGGCTAAAACCAGGCTGTCATCAGAAAGTGCCTTTTGGACGTAACTCAATGAAGGTTCCTTGCCAGAAGAATAATATCTTTCAAGATATTGTTAAGGAAGCTTTATGTCCAATGTATATTTAGTTGTTCTATACTTGTGTATAAATAGGAAGCAAATGTGAGGAGTAAAAGTTGACAAGTTTGTGCAATTAATGCAAAGCATTCACAAACCACTTTACTCCTCCAAAGAACAACACAAGCCCCTGAGATAGTTCAGTGGTAATTTAAGTTGTCACTCAACATAGTTTGAGTTTAGTGAGGAGTCCATACAATACTTGTCGTTTCAACCCCAAGTGTTATTCCGCAAACACTTGGGTACGATTCTTTTGATTAACTTTTAATAAAGAATTAAACGTTGGAAAATATTGTCTCTTATCTTTACGTTACTTTATTGTTAATCATTTTATACATCTTTGTTTAAAGTCATATAACTTGGTTACTTTAGCTTCTTAGTTACTGATAACCAAGTAAAAGGGACCAACAAGTGGTATCAGAGCCTCTGATTTGTAAAACTTAAACCTGTTTTCAAAACTTAAGAGTGCTCAAGTTTTTTAAAATCAAGATCCCACTATGACTGACATAGATGTTCCCCAGCTTGTCGACAAAAAGGGTGGAAGTTATTCAGCAACTGCCCCTCGACTTGAAGCTGGCAAATTTAATAAGTGGAAAAAGTGAATGCTTTGCTACTTAACTGGGATGGAACCATATTACATTAAGTTGATTAATGATGGTCCATATGTCCCAACAACTGCCCAAGGTTTAATTAAACCTGAAGCTCAGTGGACCCCAGATGAAAGGAGGGTGGTCAATCAAGACCAGCGCCTGAAAAGCATCATTATATCATGCCTTCCTGATGATATAATGGAATCAGTGATCAACTGTCCCACTGCCCAGCAGACTTGGACTGACCTGGTTCATAGCTATGAAGGGCCTTCTGATACCAAAGAGAATAGGATCATGGACCTGAAGCTTGAATTCAATACCTTCAGGGCCAAGGATTCTGAAAGTCTCTCTGAGACTTATACTCGGTATAAGACCCTCCTGAATGAGCTGACCAATGATGGTGTTATACTGTCTAAACATGAGATCAATGTTGGTTTTGTCAACAGTCTCCCTGAGAAATGGTTAAACTTCTCTCAGGGATTGAGAAATGAAAACCACATTCAGAACCTTGAGCTCCCTGCCATCTATGGGAAGTTTGTCTATGAAGACAATCTTATCACCAGGAGATACCCTGGTAAAGCTCAGGAGACCAAAAAGGCCTTGACAATTACACCCATATCAACTGCTTTCTATTCAAAAGGTGTTGTGCAGGATTTTCAGGATGGATCTGATGATGAGGTTGACCAAAGAACCAGTGAGGAGTATCTTAATGATCTTCAAATTGAATTTCATGAAAGAGCACTCCTTGCTAATTCAAAAAGGTTTTTTAAGAAAAACAAATTTCCTTCTAAAGCAAATGACAACACTGAATGCTTTAAATGTGGAAAAATGGGGCATTTTGCTAAAGATTGTTTTTCAAAAACAACCTCAGAACCATCTTTCAAATTTTCAGGAAATAACTCTTTTTCAGGCACCAGCAAATTTCAACCAAAAATGCTTCAGTCTAGTCAAAGATTTGAAAAAGTCCCTCAAATTGACTTTGAAGCAAAGTACAGAAAGGCAAAAGCTAAACTTGCCCTTCTTGAATCATCCTCAACAGTCTCTCAGCCTCCTCAGGCTCCAAAGCCTACTCAAGCCAAAAACAAAGGGCTTGTTGCTGAAACATATGACTGGGATGAGGTTGAAGTCTCCTCTGATGATGATGAAGTTCACATCAGTGCCCTGATGGCTCTGTCAGAAGACAACAAACTTGCTGTGGGGAAGAGTCATGCAAGGAATGGTGAATGGGTCAACATCACAATGAGGAAGGTAAATCTTTTACTTTCTATGGATGACAATGATGATTGGAAATCTTACTTAGACTATATTAATGTTGATCTTAAGTATGTTGAATAGCAAAGACTTAATTTGTTTTCAAAATTTAACAAACTGAGTTTTGAATTAAATCATTGTAGAGATGAATTACTTGCCTTTAAACAAGCCAAGCTTGAAAGTGTTACACTTCAAATTCAAAACTCTGAACTTGTAAAACAAAATCAAGCTCTTCAGGAAGAACTTAAGAAAGAAAAGGAAATTATTTGGAAATGGACTCAGAAAAACCCCAAACTTTATGAAACACTGAGTCTCTCACCCAGCCCCAATAAGGCTGGTCTGGGTGATGATCAACTCACTGAAGTTTCTGGGGAGAGTAGCCATTCTACAACTTTTCTATTAACCAACATACTCTCTAGCAAAGAACTAGCTCCCAAACCCAGTGATTGGATTGAAAGAAACAATCCTGATAGTAAATTGCTAAATTTTAACACTGGAAGAATCCTGGAGCCTGAAAGTCAGGCTATAAAGGAGCTGCTAGGAGTCACTGATGAACTTAGTCCTACTGAGTCCATCACTGAGTCTAAGTCTGATTCACCACTCCCTCCACTGAAACAACTTCAGGGAGCAGAACCCAATTCTGACCTTGCACCATTAGTCTTTCAACCACATTCTCCTAAAGAGAAATCAGGGTTAGGAAGGACTATTCTGAAAAGACCTACTCCTGCACCCACTGAACACCAAAAACCTTCAGTAACTACTGAAGTGAAGCCTGAAAGCACTGATTCAAAGGTTGATCAGCTTGCTGAACTTGTCAGGATGCTGAGTGAGAAAATTGAGTCTATTGAGAAAAACTCTGACTCAAAATTTACAAAGCCCTCAGTATCCTCAGGTTCTTCCAAACCAAAAAACCACACCCAGACCCTCAGGGAGATGTGAACTGTGCAATTATCCAAATCACAGCACTGATAAATGCTACAGAGTCTTGTTTTGTATGATATGCAAACAAGAGGACCACAGAACTTGTGATCACATTCCCCACACTGCTTCTTTAAAAGCAAGGGGTCTATACAAAACCCAAGGCTATCAGTATGCCACACCTTCCAAACAAAGACTGAAGGCTAAGCCTTTCTCACCATGTCCTCACTGTGGTTTCAATGATCATCTTCCTGATGATTGTATGATGAAAGAATGCTGTGACATCTGTGGAGATCCCTCCCACGAAACCAGGGGACATGACAAAGTGATTCAGTCCAGAAGGAAAAACCAAACAAACACTTCTCAGTCACCTGAGGCATCAACCTCCACAAAATGTAAAACATGTGGTAGCTCAGGTCACACAACTTCAGACCATGATTCATTAACTGAGTTCAAAAAGTCCCTGAGGACTAAGCCCACTAGAAGGTGGGTCAACAAGATAAACTAACCCAGTTTACTGTTTGTGCAGAAACACATCAAGGATCCTACCTGGCATCTAGACAGTGGATGCTCCAGAAGTATGACTGGTGTGAAAAGTTTTCTGCACAAATATGTGGAAGAACCAGGACCCAAAGTAGTATTTGGTGATAACTCATCAGCTCCCACTGAAGGTTATGGTTCAGTAAACTACAATGGTATAGTTTTTACAAGAATAGCTTATGTTGATGGTCTCAAGTACAACCTGATAAGTGTTTCCCAACTATGTGATGCCAAATACATAGTTCAGTTTGATGACAAGAGAGGGACCATCTTTAATGCCAATAAGGAAGTTGTGTTGATTTCCCCCAGGAGGGATGATGTATATGTCCTTGACATGTCATCCTTGACTCAAAATGGGACTTGCCTATTATCAAAGGCAAGTGAGACAATCAACTAGCTATGGCATAGGAGACTCTCTCATCTCAATTTCAAGAGCATCAACAACCTGGCCAAACAGAACAAAGTTCTGGGCCTTCCATCCCTGGTGTATACCAAATACAAGCCTTGTTCTGCTTGTGAAAAAGGAAAACACCACAGGGCATCATTCAAAACCAAACAAACCTTTTCCATCAAAAGCTGCCTACATCTTCTTCATATGGACCTTTTTGGACCTGTCAGTCCAATGTCCATACATCATGAGAAGTATACTCTGGTCATAGTGGATGAATACTCAAGATATACTTGGGTTTACTTCCTGACCAAAAAGAGTCAGGCAGCTGAAACAATCATGTCATTTGTCAGAAACATTGAAAATCAAAATGATGTCAAAGTTAAACAGATCAGGACTGACAATGGCACTGAATTCAAAAACCAAGACCTTGAGTGTTTTTGTGATGAGAAAGGAATTTCTCAAAATTTCACTTCTCCCTATACTCCTGAACAAAATGGAGTAGCTGAAAGGAGAAATAGAACACTCATTGAGGCAACAAGAACAATGCTGAATGGCTCAGTCCTCTCAAAACATTTTTGGACTGAGGCAGTTAAAACAGCCTGCTACACTCAAAACAGGTCAATCATTGTGAAAAGACATAATAAGACTCCTTATGAGATATTCAAAGGAAGGATTCCTGACATCAGCTATTTTCATGTATTTGGGTGTCCTGTGTTTATACATAATCACAAGGATCATTTGGGTAAATTTGATGCCAAAGCTGATGATGGATACTTCCTGGGATATTCCTTGGTTTCTAAAGCCTTCAGGGTGTTCAACACAAGGAGACAACAAACTGAGGAAACTTATCACATTACTGTTGATGAGAGCACTGAATCCATCAGGTTCTCAAATTCCTCAGTTGAAGAAATTGGTATTGACGACTCATCAAGATATCCTCCTGATGAGTATCATCCTGAGAACAATCCCTCAACCCAATACCAAGTCGATGCTGATGTCTCCTATTACATCATCCCTCACAACCTACCCCAACCACCTATCAGTGAGTTCATAGAAACTCAACCTGTCTCAAATGAGACTGACACCACTGAACAAATTGTTCAGGAACCCTTAGAGCAAATTGTTCCTACTGTAGTCACTGAAGCACATATTGATGAGTTACCTAATGTTCCTGAGTCTGAACCTAATCAGGCTCCTACAAGCTCAAATTCTTATCCCAAACCCCAGGATAGCTGGACTAGATCCAAAATCATTGAGCTTGTGAACATCATTGGTGAACCCACTGAAGGCATGCTCACAAGAAGCAAGGCTGCTAAACTCAAGGCTGCCACTGCCAATATATGTCTTTATGCTGACTATCTCTCAGAAATTGAGCCTAAAAATGTCAAAGAAGCCCTGACTTATGAAAGTTGGGTTCAGGCCATGAGAGATTAATTGGAACAATTTGACAGAAATGATGTCATGACCCTTGTTGAATGCCCCCAGGGTGTTTTAATCATTGGTATGAAATGGGTCTTTAAAAACAAGACCGATGAAAATGGCACAGTCATCAAAAACAAAGCAAGACTGGTCGCCAAAGGATATAATCAACAGGAAGGTATAGACTATGAGGAAACCTTTGCACCTGTTGCAAGAATGGAAGCCATCAGGATCTTCCTTGCCTATGCAACTTACATGAACTTTAAAGTTTACCAAATGGATGTTAAAAGTGCATTCCTGAATGGTAACATCAAAGAAGATGTTTATGTGCAACAGCCTCCTGGTTTCGAAAGTAGTGAATACCCCAACCATGTCTACAAGCTTAACAAAGCTCTTTATGGACTGAAACAAGCACCCAGGGCATGGTATGAAACTCTTTCAGCCTTCCTGATCCAAAACAAGTTTGTCAGAGGAAGAATTGACAACACACTGTTCATCTACAGAACAAAGGATGATGTCATTCTTGTCCAAGTATATGTTGATGACATCATCTTTGGCTCAACAAGTTACAAACTTTGCAAACAGTTTGAGAAACTGATGACCACAAAGTTTGAAATAAGCAAGATGGGTGAACACACATACTTTCTTGGACTCCAAATCAAACAAACTGATAAAGGAATATCCATTTGCCAAGAAAAATACCTCAGGAACCTACTGAAGAAGTATGAGCTCACTGACTGCTCTTCAGTGAAAACCCCTATGGTTCCTCCAAACAACCTTGGCCCTGATCTCACTGGAAAATCAGTGAATCAAACCCAATACAGAGGAATGATTGGCTCCCTGATGTACTTACTTGCCTCAAGACCTGATATCCAATTCTCAGTCTGCCTGTGTGCCAGATACCAGGCTGACCCTAAAGAATCACATCTCACTACTGTCAAGAGAATCATCAGGTACCTGAAGGGTACTCCAAACCTTGGTTTCTATTACCCAAAATGTTCAGGATTTGACCTCAAAGGGTACACTGACTCTGACTATGCAGGATGTAACATGGATAGGAAAAGTACTTCAGGATCCTGCCAATTTCTTGGTGGTAAACTTGTGTGTTGGAGTACAAAGAAACAACAGTCAGTGGCCATGTCCTCAGCTGAAGCTGAATGTATGGCTGCTGCAGGATGTTGTGCAAATGTACTATGGATGAACAGCCAACTGAGTGACTATGGCATTCAGTATAAGATGGTACCTATCTTTTGTGATAATACAAGTGCCATAGCCATCTCAAACAATCCAGTACTTCATCAAAGAACCAAAAACATTGACATCAGATACCACTTCATCAGGGACCATATCTCTAATGGAGAAATTGAACTACATTTCATCCCCACTGAGTATCAGCTAGCTGATATCTTCACTAAACCTTTGGATGAACCCACTTTCACAAGATTGAAAGCTGAACTGGGCATGTTGGACATAGAATCAGGGAACTGATCAAAAGTGTTCCAACATGATGTAAATTCTCTAAGTCCCTGATCACAACCTTCCTGAAAACCCATTTTTGTTGAATGATAATTCATTCAGGGGGCTGTGGATGAAAAATGGCATTAAATACCCTAACTAAATGTTCCGAATACTTAGTTAGTAAATGTCCCAGGTAGGTAACTGATTCCTATTAAATATAGGAATATATGTCACTTACACAACTGGCATCCACATCTTGGGCCCCCACATCTCTCTCACTAAACACCACTGAGCATTAAATGCTCTCTCACACACAAAAAGTGTGATGACTTTTTCTCTGCAAAAGTGCATTATTTGCAGAGGCACCCCAAAGGGTGAGAGAAAAAGGGGTAGTGGGAATCGTGATATTTAATGCGGATCTTAAACCTATATTATTATGCCGTTTCGGTTGAATATTATAAATTTTTGATATCCGCAACATCACTACCCTAATTCCCACTATAAATACCCCCACAAAAAGGGAAAAACACACACGCTTTTAAAAATCATAACTAAACTCTTGCAAATTGTTTTCAAAACTGCGTGTGTTTCCCTCACCAATACCATTTTTCAAAACCAGGCTTTTTATAACTAAATGGCTTCTTCTAAGGTCGTAAAATACGCACCCAATGTGGATTTCCAAATGGAAAGCGTAGACCTTACCAAGAACAATGTGGTGGGGAACTTTGCCTACCCTGCTGGGTTCCCTGAATACAGGGACGTGGTGAAGTTCCTTCAGAACTGCTTTCTGACCACCGCATTCACAAAAACCCCCTCAGTCATCTACCCTGAATATTTGAGGGAATTTTGGTGCACAGCAGTGGTTGAAAGCCCTGATGTGCCCAAAGAGGCCAAAATAAAGTTTACAGTCAAGAATGGAACTAAGTCCCTAACTCTTGACTATAAAACTTTTGTCAAAGCCACTGGGCTTGATTACACACAGACCTTCATTGCCCCACCATCTGATAAAGATGTGAAGGAGGTCTTACTGACGCTAGGGCCTTATGACAAACTTCACCCTGAAGTGTCACCTGGGGCCCTACTATCCAAAGCCCCAATCATCAAGACCTGGTTCCCAGCTCCCTGGAGGATAATAATAACCTTTGTCATTCAGGTCCTCTGGGGAAATAAATCCTCTACTGAGCAATTGAACAATACTCAAGCAATGATATTGTTCAGTCTCATTGAGGGTAGATTAATTGACCTTGGAGAAATAATCTTCAAGGACCTCATAACAAAATTAGGGGGGAAGTCTAGGCAAAAACTAATGTCATACCCTAGATTCATTTCCTGTGCCCTATAAGATTTGCTTGGGTCTGAGTATGTAAAGCCTGATGCAATAGGTTTTGAGCTTGAAGTGTTACACAAGGCTAATTACTCTCGTGACCCTCTAGAGGTTACACCCGTCACCCTGACCCAATATATGCAAACTGCTATCCAGGGTGACAATATTGTATCACCAGTTCCCTCTCCCACCAAAAAGGTGAAGAGGAAGAAGGGACAGGGGTCCAGGAAGGTGGCTCAACCCAAGTCACTCGACACTGAGACCTCTGACCTTAAGGCTGCCAAAAAGGGGCATGAATTACCGCCCTTGACTGCGGACACCCTGAGAATAATTACCCAGTCACTAGGCCTGCAACAAAAGCCAATGGAGGGCACTGAGACATCCCACTCAGTGTCCTCGGGCATACCCGTTTCCAAAGACTCAATTGTCATAACCAAGACAGTTGAGCCGAAACCAACCAAACCTTCACATCCTGCTAAAGGCTCTGGCAAATCACAACCGGAGTCTCAGGGAGTAAAGGATCCTAAATCCTCGGTGGGGCAGCACTACTCCACTGAGAAGGGGGTCCACAAACAATCACATCCTGCTAAAGGCTCGGGTAAATCACAACCCAAGCATCAGGGAGTTAACGTTCCTAAACCTTCGACAGGCTAGAACAAGCCTGTTGGAAAGGGGGACATCACCACTCAGGTGCCTGATGAGGACATTCGCAAAACAACGCTTTTGTCTGAGGGCACAAAAACTCATCCCAAAGACTCAGAGGGAAACATACATCCCGCTGATAGGGACACAACATTCACGACTCCTCAGGATGACATTGAGAAAAACCCATCAGTGTCTGAAGGGGTCACGGGGGACAAAGATTCAGAGGGATATAAACCACCCGCTGATATGGAACCCAAAACCACTCCCGGAGGTGCGCATTACTTGGGAACTGACCTTAAAGACCAGGTAGGTAAAACCCAACCTACCGGATTTGAGGGGTCAAGACCTGGCCAAAACAAAGGCAAATCTTCTTATGAAGAGGAGCCGGATAACCTCCATTTGTTGCAGATTACCTCCCTGGCAGATGCTCAGGCTGTCTTATTTTCTGATGATGAATTTAACAGTGACGAGGAAGTCTTCACGGCCGGAGATGAAATGGAGGTTGAGGAGACAGTCCCTGAACCTGTTACTCAGTCTCCTTAACCCTCTAACCATGATGAAGATGAACAACATTCCGAGCCGGAAACCTCAGAAGACGCTCCAACTCCTCTCACTGAAAGAGCCTTCAAAAGGTTCATCAAGAAAATGACCAATGTTTTGTACAGGGGGGTCACTGAAGAGGTGTTTGACCTGCATACTGAGCAAGCAGTCCACTATCACCTCCTCAAAGATGGTGTTGAAGAATACAATGACGATGTCAGGGAGCAAAATTCCACTGTCTCTCACTCCCTGACACAAATGGCTTCTCACATCAATCAATTTTTGGAATCCCTAAAAGAGCTGGCTACAGGGGTTAAGTCAGTTCAAGAATCCGTCAAAGATGATCCCGAGCTCAACAAGAAACTTCTTCAGGCATCTGAGACATACCAGGTAAATGCGGTGGCTCTTACTGAGTTACTTGGTTTGATAAAGGGTTCCAATGTTCAGAATCTCAGCTCCACGGTGGAGTCCCTCAAGTCTTCCTTCACTCAGTTGGAAGCATCAATGACAGCTCAATCCCTGAAGTCCACATCTCTGGCATAGACAATGGGATCCAGGATGACTGCCCTTGAAAGTTCTCAGGCTACACTTGACTCCAAGGTATCTCTCATCCATCAGGATACTGTGGAGATCAAGTCAATGATGACGGAAATGTTTCAAGCCTTCAAGGGCACCTCTACTTCATCTTCAGTAACTCCAACACTTGCCATCACTGCAGCTCCGGCAATTGTTGAGGGGGAGAATGTTCCTGAAACCCCTATTACTGATGAACAAGAAGCTGGACAGCCCTCTCACACTGAGGGGGAGTATGTCACTAAAGCCACATCAATCACCGAAGTTCCACCACAAGAGGAACCAGTCTCCTCCACTCTCTTTCAGGACAGAGGAAAAAGTATTGCCACCTCCTCAGAACCTAAAGTAAGACTCCAGCCTGCCTCCACAATTGTTAGAGTTGACCCTGATGAACCTATCAGGGTCCCGTATGAAATCGATGGAAAAATCTATCAACTCACCCATGACCAAATACAAGACTACATGGAAAGAATTGAAAAAGTGGCAAAGGTAGCTGAAGAAGAGAGATTGAGCAAGCCTGAACTGATACAGGTTGTTCATGAGGAAGCTGAAAAGATTGGTCTGGATGCTGAGGCACTAGCTACTGAGCAAGCTGGTGCAACCTTTAAAAAGGCTCAGGAAGAACAGATGAATGCTCTTAAAAGGGAAATGGAAGCAAAGCTAAAAAGGGATGCTCAAATCAGAAAGACTAGGGTTGAAAGATATCAATGGGTGATGAAGGAAAGGTTGAAGCCTGAAACCATCACTGACATTAAAATCCACAGGAACACCAAACCCGCAATGGTTACTGTCTTCAGGGGGACTGATAAAAGAATCATTGACACTCATAACCCATTCAGATTTGTTGACTTTGGGATTACTGAACTTGATGAACTCCGTCCTATCATTGCCAAGAAAAACAATGTTGTTGTACCCAACCTTCTCAAGTCACTGAATGAAAGGTATGACAGACTGAGAGCAATGCCTGAAGCCCTCAACATTCCCTCCCTTCTTCCTGCTCCAACAACAGGGACTGCTTCATCAAAAGCCACCAGGAGAAAAAGGAAGCACATTGAATCTGAGCCTGAGATCAAGGTCCCAGGATTGGATTGTGATAGGTCCGTTCCTGAAGTAATCACCTTCATGAAAAACGTTGTTCTTGAAACCCCTGAAAGAGGTCTATGCTTCATGGATGAATATGGAAACCCTGCTTTCCAAAGATGGTCCGATATGGACAGGGCAGGGGCCAAGGCAATGTTAATATACCTGATGCTGGCTTCTCCTATACAAAGTGGTGAAAACCAAAGGTTCTGTCAAGACCTTAGGGCTATGATTGAGAAGCATCCTGAGAAACACCTGCTGAGATCAAAGAAAGCTAAGATTGAGGGACTTGGCTATCATCTGAACATCTGATCTGCAACAACTATCTTTATTTTGTTTGTAATTTGTAGGAAAATGTAATAGCTATAAATAAAATGATGTTTTTGTTTAAATAGTTATGTCCTACTTACAATTACAACAAACATTCAGCAAGAGAAGAAGTACCCTGACAACTCATGCTGAATCAAGAAACACTTAGGCTATTTGTATGTTCAAATAGGGGGAGATTGTTGGATCACTGAATTCCCCAATCTTCTAACAAGGATTTGAACGTAAAATCCCCTAAGTGTAAACAAGTCACTGAGTGAACAGTAACTCAGTGAGTCACCTTCAGGATGCTAAGACCGAGCCTAAGAAGAAAGGTTCTCCATTCAGTGAGGCAGAACTCAGTGAAGTGTGATCTAAGCCAAGAAGAAGGTGATGGGTTCAGTGAGGATGACAATAACTCACTGAACCCCATGACTCCTCAACAACTTCATCGTACTGAAGACTGATGACAAGAAGACTGAAGTTTTGGCGGGACTGGGCGGGAAAGTCTGAACTGCTTTATTAAAGTGCTTTATCACTTTAATGTCAAACTTTCCTCAAATGGCTAAAACCAGGCTGTCATCAGAAAGTGCCTTTTGGACGTAACTCAATGAAGGTTCCTTGCCAGAAGAATAATATCTTTCAAGATATTGTTAAGGAAGCTTTATGTCCAATGTATATTTAGTTGTTCTATACTTGTGTATAAATAGGAAGCAAATGTGAGGAGTAAAAGTTGACAAGTTTGTGCAATTAATGCAAAGCATTCACAAACCACTTTACTCCTCCAAAGAACAACACAAGCCCCTGAGATAGCTCAGTGGGTAATTTAAGTTGTCACTCAACATAGTTTGAGTTTAGTGAGGAGTCCATACAATACTTGTCGTTTCAACCCCAAGTGTTATTCCGCAAACACTTGGGTACGATTCTTTTGATTAACTTCTAATAAAGAATTAAACGTTGGAAAATATTGTCTCTTATCTTTACGTTACTTTATTGTTAATCATTTTATACATCTTTGTTTAAAGTCATATAACTTGGTTACTTTAGCTTCTTAGTTACTGATAACCAAGTAAAAGGGACCAACATAAAGATAATTACTTTCCAAGTGTAGACACTCATACTTTTAAAGATAGTCTTGTACGTTTTCTTACTAGACATTGTTGTTCTATAACTACTTGTTATGCTAAAATATATGGCAAAATCATATTGATCACATAAATAAATGCATAGCATGTTGTTTATCAACTATATGAGATTGTTCCATGCACAAGTGGGAGAAATGTTATCTTTAATATGTGCAAGAAACAACTCATAAAGATATGATTTAATGGATTCTCTTGACTGCAAGGTAAGAGAATTACTTTCTAATATGAATTATATACATCTAATTCAAGAAACACTTGGTGTTGCTATTTATGTTATGTGAGAGCTTAGCTAGATTGCAACAACAAGGTAAAATTCATATTTTCATTACTAGTAGATCAACTGGTGTAATTGAACTATGAGAATTTGCAGTTTCTAAATTAGATACCTATTAGAACATGTGTCAATATGATATTAAGACCACTTTAATTTGTATATTTATGAATTCATGGAATGACATAAATAAATTAATAGATTTCCTTACAATATTAATACTAATGAAATACCAAATGTTTATGGTATGTTCAGTTAGGAAAATCAAACTCTAGTTATATTGTTTGATAAAAGATAACTATGGCTTCTATTCTTCCAAAAGTTATCAAGGTTAGAATATTGAGTATGACTTGGACATACTTAATAAACCTCCAACATAGAAGATTAATAAGACATTATCATATGATGGAATGTGATGAATGTGATGAATCACATTAAGTCTTAAATTGACGTTATGAATTTGTTAAACTACTTATGAGTAGGTTATTAACAAATAAAAGTCATGAACTCTCATTCTGTATTTGTAATATCCCAAAAGAGAAAATTGTATTGTTGCTTTGTTTGCTAAAGTATTTAAAGATAGTCTTTAAATTACTAAAAGCAAGTGGGAGTTTTGATCTTTAAAAGATAAAATTACAAGATACATAATCTTCTAAAATACACTAGTAAATATCATAATGAGGCTTGACATTAATATGTTAAATCTCAAGATGATGGAATTCTCATTCACAGAATAGTAATATATCTCAGATATTTGATTAATATACTGAGGGCTATGATTTACAGGATTATTGTAAACCTGATAATCATTATGATACATTACCAAATATGAAATTGGGTAAAGTACACATGCTACAAATGATTAAGATGCTGTCCATAAAGATAATATATTTTAGAAACTTGGTTTATCTTAGTAATTTGACTTGAAAATGAAGATGAGTTTCTTCAAAGATAAAGTAACCATTGTGGTTTAAATCTTTATGTAGAAATCATATGGACAATGTTGTAAATGTATTTAATGTATGTTTTATGACAAGATTATTAATCACACTTAAGCAATTAATTGTGATTGAATATTCTTTTCTAAATACATTAAATATATATAGATTATGATAGTCATATTTATGAAATTGATAATGCAATATCAAAACTCTTTCTTAAGTGATTACTTGAGCGAGGACGATAAGTAATCAAAAGGAGTTTATGAATTCAAATAAATCTTTTGAAGTGTACAAAGTGCAATAATCCATGGATGGATAAATGCATGCATCTAGAAAATTAGTTTTTATGTTTAATTATTAAATCCATGTTTTGATTTATAATTAAAATAAGATAATTTCTAAGTATTCCAAAAAGCTAGCGGGAGTATTTTGTTTAATTTCTTAAATCATATATGTTGTGGAACATATAAAAATAACATTCCATATAAGTTAAAAGTTAACTCTTAGTTTGGGATGAAACTTTACTTGTAAGATTTAGGAAATAAGTTATACAACCTTGGAATGAATGTTTATTGTTGAAACATGAGCGGTAAATGAATCTAATAAAACATGACATATCATTTAGAAAGTCTAAAGGGATATGTATAACATGAATAAAATTTAAGTATGACTGAAAGATTTTTCATGAACATCATGTTTTGTTGTATCATGTTTGATTACAAGATGATTTGGCAATATTAATATCTAATTAAAAAGTTATTAGATAACTTGTGTAATATTCTAAAAGAATATGTTTGATTATAGAATCACATCCTAAAATCTGGAACAACTTCCAAATTCTATAGATGAACAATTGGTCAATTGTTGTGCAAATTGTCATAGCCAACAAACTTGAAAGTTTGAAGGGAATCAAACATTACACAATAGATATTAATGTTTACGGGAAGTTTTAATAGCATATTGTTGTTGCATACAATGATGCTAATAAAATTGAGATGACACTCAATGCTGGTTATGGTAAGGATTTCATCATTGGCTATTACTAGTTATGCTTACTAAAAGCATAGTTGCATTATACATTAAGAGAATAAGAATACTTTAAACTGTAAAATGTTTAGAATTTTGATTATCATAAATTGGTGGTTAAGGATGTCACACATTTTATGAAATAGGCCAAAACACATATTAGTACCTTGACCTTGGCAAACTGGATCATCTAGTACCCTGAACTTTTAAAGGTGCAACACGGTACCTTGAACTTGACAAAATGGAATTTCTACTACCCTATACTAATTAACTCAATAATTAATTATTTTTTTCTTTCTAAAAATCAATTTAGTAATTTTTTTTTAATAAATAATTTATAGTAAAACTTTTGCTAGATAAATATATTTTTTTTCTTAAAATCGAATTAATTTTAATTTTTGAAAATTAATATATTATTTTAATTAATTATTTAGAATATAAAAAGTATATAGGTAGTATCTCTAAAATATTTCTATTGCACTACTCTTAATAAATCTTCATAGTATATTATTAAATATTTGTTTCAAATAATTTTTAGATCAACTTATAACTAACTATATCGGAGTTTTTGTAATTTTCAATTCAACATATGTATTTGAACAAATAAATAGTTAAGTTTTTATGGTCTCAAAATTATTTGAAACAAACACTTAGTATATAATACGTATATCTATATATATCAAAGTAGTGCAGTAAATTTACTTTTTAAAATATATTATTTCAAATATAAATTTATTCTCAATAGCTAAACTTAATATTATATTAAATAAAAGAAAAATAAAATAAACTAAATTTTCAATAAAATATAATTAATTATCCTAACTTTAACTGCAAATCATTTATATTACATTAGCTTTAGTAAATTAATTTTTTAGCATAAACTAAAAAATGATAAATTATGTACTTGTTAATTTGTTATAGGGTAGTAGTAATTCCAGTTTGCCAAGTTTGGGGTACTATCCTGCACCATTAAAAGTTCAGGGTATTAAATGATCCAGTTTGCCAAGTTTGAGGTACTAGTATGTGTTTTGGCCTATGAAATATTATATGGCATAATCAAAATTGTTGAGTATGCACATATAAGAACTTCAATAGTTGAATTCTTGAAATAAGTATTTTAAAATTCCGATAGATCAAAGTTGGATAATTTATGCTTTGTCAACAAGTATAATGTCATTACTTGAGACATAATTCATCAACAAGAGTTATCATGCATTGATCTATTTAGTATTTGGATAAGAGATGTTAAACAATTATTATAATAAATTTAAATACATGGTATGTTTAATTTATAATAAATTGTATCATATATTTGTATGTTTAATCCATTAATAAATGTTATTCTAAATTGTCCGTTGACAGTTAATAATATGGGAATATTATTAAATCAAGACAAATCTGAAAGTTGGTATAATATACTTAAAGTATATTGATGCGTAGTCATGCCATTTCAAATGATATTCAATGATACCGAATATAAGACTTATCCCAACTACATTGATGCGTAGTCATGCCATTTCATAAGGGTTGTTTCCGGAAGTGTTACAAAGTTTGTGGGTTTTGCTTGTAGTCAAGATAGAATTTGTTCATTCAAATTTATTTTTGGAGTTTAATACTGCTAGGCCCCTCGTAGGGTTGTCAAGATGTTTGCATGGTCGTGCCCAAGATCTTCCCTGAATATGTTCAGATGATTTGATAATCTTGATCAATCACAAACAACGAGAAACAGAATGGTTAATTAAAGAATGACTTAGCTTTGATCCATATCCTTATTAACGTGGTGATGTTAATCAAAGTATATATATAGTATAGTATTACTCAAAGAAATCTGCAAGAAATACGGATAACCCGAGGTTGTAGTCCACGTGAAGGGTGAATTGAATTTCGAATTCCGATTCATGAACCGTGTCATGAAAGTGTGAAAAAGTGATTTTGATGAGATTAAACTAATGAATATGAAAATAAAGCACAATTAATCACTTAAGCACGTAATTCAAGTAAAACAACCTAAAATGCAACGAAGAATCAAAAACGTAAACTTAAACGCAAAATAAACGTAAACGTTCGAAATAAAACGTGAATTTTAAGCTATACTAATCCTACGGACTTGAAAATAATTTTCCTAAATTAAAAATGATAAAAGAAAATTTTGAGAAAAAGAAAAATATTTTTTTTTTACTTTTTAATTAATTTTTATGAATTAAAAACTAATTTAACTAATTAAAAATTAAAAGAAAATTAAAATTAAGTTAGAAAAATGCAAAATAAATTTTGAAAATTATAAAATAACTAAAAACTATTTTTAAAACTGAAAACTAATTTTTTTTTTTTTGGCGTTTTGTGATATTTTTAGGAATTAAAAACTAATTAAACTAATTAAAAATTCAAATAAACTTCAAATTAAATGAGAAAAATGCAAAATAAATTTCTAAAAATCTAAAATAATTGAAAACTAATTTCTAAAATATTTTTGGATTTTTCAAGGCTTTTTCTGATTTTGTTGGTATTTTTGGTAATTAAAAAGTATTAAAAATTGATTAAAAACTAAAATTAAATAAGAAAAATAGCAAATGAACTCAGAAAAATATGAAAAATTCAGGAAAATTCCAAAATAATATTCTAATCCTAAGAAAAATTAAAAAAGTTGAAAATAAGCAAGGAAAATGCTTAAATGATTAAAACAGCTTATGTATAGTGCTTATTAATAAGCAAACTTTGACCAAATTGACCAAAACTTTGACCAACTGATTTTATGACTCAAATAAGCTTAAATAAGCAATGTTAAGATTAATTGATACTCAGAAACTGAGAAATGGGCAAAACAGATTGAATAAGCACTTATTGGAATAAGGAATAAGCAACAGATTAAGCTAATGGATACCAATTACTGAAATGAGCAACTATAATCAATTATAAACTGAAATTAACAACAAATCTCAAGTTTCAAGCTCAAAATCTCACTAGCAGGCCTAAAATTGAAATCAGGAACTAGTTTAAAACACTCAATAAGACAAGCAAATTAAGCTTTCTAAATAAGCTAGTAAATGTGAGTTTATTGGGGGCAAACAATCACTTGACCTACTGAGATGCCAAAACTACCAACAAAACAGACTTTCAAGACACATTACTCACTTAACAGCTACCTAGAAAGTCTGATCAAAACTGATGCACAGGGGAACACTTGGTTCAAGCAGTCAACTTAAGACCTAAGTTTCAATAAGCAAATGGAACTCAAACTTAAATTTTCTTTTTGATAATGATTCACTAACTGCTAAGCTTCTGAAATTAGCAATCCAAAAGTATTTCCAATCAAAAGAGATCCTAGAAATGCTCACAAAGATCTGTCCAAAACTGAGTTGAAACTATTTTGACTTTTTGTTTGCACTAGAACTTTGACTAAATTGAAATTCCAAAGAACATAAGCTGATCTACATGATATATTAAGCTAATTTAACAATTGATTAAGCTACATGCAACTAAACTCTATCAAAATCCTAGGGTCATTATAACAGTAGCACTTATATGGAATCAGTAGTGAGACTAGAAATGGATTTTGACTATTTTGCTTTAAACCTACTCTTTTAATGCTGAAACTAAGTTACCTAAGCCTAAAGGAGACTACCTATACAGAGAAACCAACCAACATATATCAAGAACACTTAGATTAATCCTGATCCAAACACCCCATATTTCTAAACTGTTAGAGTTTTTCAATGATTTAAACCAAAAATAACTATTCTACTGATGCAGACATATAATCTAAGCTAAATGAATGATAATAAAGCTAAAATTATGCAAAATTACACACTATGATAGGCTTTAACTAACTGATGCAATTATGGCAGTTAAACAAATTAAATGAGCAAATATGAAATCTAACTAATGAAATCAGGAAACTAAGCTACAAATAACTAAACTAAGACTAACAAAGCAGGAATTACTCAAATAAGCAAACTAAAAAGCAGGAAATAAGCTAATGCTAAGAAATGAGATTTAGATGAAACTTACAATAACTTCCCCAGCTGGACAGAGGAGACATTTGATCCATGCCTATCCATGGATAGGCCACAATAACGCCATTAACCATGTTTCTAACAACAGTAAACCCAGGAATCATCATTATTGAACTTTTATTGACTTTCATTGACCAGGAAACAAACACAATCACAATCTTACTAAAAGCTATAATGAAGCTTGAATAATCTTCTGAGAACAATAAATGTAAACTAGAAACAGTATTTGGAAACAGAAAATTGCTCGAAAACGGAATTGACAATTAAATGAAAACTTGAATTTTATTAAAACTTTAAATGAGTACAAAGTTTAATATCAGAAACCAAATAAGCTAAAAATGATTACATTAAAATAAACTATGCTATTCTACTCCTACTCCTAAAATCTCACAATCAAATCGTTGGTGAGGAGGGAGTTTATATAGGTGAGCAGGGGTGAAGTCCTCTTATTTCCAGGCTGGCAATCCTCATCCATATGTGCTTCTTTGGAGCTCTCTCATCCTTTGGATTATCTTCTAGACAATTCCATCATATATGCGCCCTTGGATTGATTTTGGTGACATGACCTATCCTGCGTGTGTAACTCTATTGGTCCACGTGTCCTGTCAACTCCTGACACCTTCTAGAACTTCAATCATGAGGTAATCATTACTGTACGAGGGTAATTTTAAGGGATGGTGATTTAGGGTTCATGTAAACAGTAGTTTTCTGGGTAAAAATAATTTTAGGGGGCGGGAAAAGAGTTTTGGGGATTTTAATTATTGAGGTATTGATCGGGTTATAAGGTTGAGCTGACCGGGTAAAGGGTGTGGGTCGGGTACAATATTTTTGGGTGGTGGGCTGTTGTAATTTTGGGCCTAGGCAAGGATACTTGGATTTGTAAAAGGGTTTTGGGTTTAAGTATTTTTGGATCAGGTTTTGCTACTTAGGATTTAAAAACAAATGACAAGGACCAATATGTAATTTATGCAAACTTAAGGGACCAAGGCTGCCATTCTTCATAAAATTATCCAAGGGCCATAGTTGTCAATCTTTGAATTATGGAGGATCATAGTTGACTTTTCTTTGAATAATTCTTCAAAGGATCAATTTTGTCAATATCTGAAAGATGAGGGACTGAAGTTGCCAATCTCTTCAAACTTTGATCAGGGACTATTCTTGTAACTTTATGAATCTCTGAGGACTTTTCTTGAAATTTTGAGCTATCTTTGATCATTAAACTTCCCCGGATCCGGCTTTTGACATTTTTCCATTCTCGTGCTCGTTTTTGCCGGTTTTGCTTTGTTTTAGTCCATTTTCACATATCCGTACCTGTACATAGACAAATACAAAAACACACATTCTCTTGGCATATTTGGTTAGTATTTGGTGTATTTGGTCCGGTTTTGGTCAAATAAAAGGTGTGTAAATAAGAACATACCAAAATCCCCTAGACTAAGGTATTGTTGTATCCTCACGCAATGTCATCACCTCACGCTTAAGAGATAAATAATTTCAAAACCTCTCTTTACTGAGATTGTAAAGTAGCAATGATGTTTAAAAGAGATCTCAAAATCATTTATTCTAAAAAACGCTCCGTTTTCCGATTTTCATGAATAACAACTACTACTACTCTTTTTGTACTTTTTTCATTTTTATATATGTGACGGTTTGCTTTGACTTTCATTATCAATTCATATCTGTTGATAATTTTCAGGGTCTACGAGTAGAAACACTTCTCACAGAGAAGAGACCATACGGATAAAAATCGTCATCCTTGATTATTCACAAGCCCCCAAACTAAGCGTAAAATCAAAATAATTGTTTATCCACAAGTTAGATGCTAACACTACCCACAAAAGTTACTTGTGTAATTACCTCTTGTTCCCAGTTCCTAAGTTTTGTATCTCAAGATTTTATTTTTGTGAGAAATGAATTGCTTCATATTTTCTCGTTTTGATAGTTGTTAGTCCGATAAGAGCACAAAATTTGAATGCTAAGTATTTTCCAAACTTTCCCTCGAAAACCCCTGCATACAGAAATCCGGTCCACATGAAGGTCTCTGATTTAACACGATTTGTGGGGGGGGGGGGCTTTTTATTTACAGCCGAAACATCCCATGTTTGAGACTCGAGACGAAAGCTTTTTATTATGGAAACCCCCGGATTCGAAGCTTGGCATTTTTGCATAATTATAAGCACCTTAATAATATTTGGTCATTAGTCCTTTATTTCAATTACAACAACGGTTTAAGAGCTGCCAAGATGTAAGAGCTTTATTATGACCTTGGATTTATATCCGCTGTGTGGAAAACTAGAAGGGGGTTGAATAGTTTACCGCTTTTTAGATTCTTTTTCACTTGAATATCTTTAACGTTTGCTTAAAGATATGAACACAAAGTTATATGTTTGATTCTTTGAAAAGCTTTTTATGTAAATATCAATTCTAACTTTACTAGTTTCATATATTAAAAAGCTTTGCTTGTGATAATCTTGACTTTGCTTGTTTAGTTATTTGGAAAGCTTTACTTTTGTTTGAAGATACAAACACATCTTTACTTGTTTAGTTCTTTGAAAAGCTTTGTATGTAACTAGCAATTATAACTAAAGAACAACATGTAATAAGCAAAGATAAAGAAAGAAACGATCAAACCACAACACGATTGTTTATCGTGGTTCGGCTACAAGGACTCTTTTTCCTTGCCCTACATACACGCCCCGAGTTTCCAACTCGAGAGTTATAAGCACTAATCAACAAGCTCCTTTCACCGGCGGAGAAAACCTTTACAACGTCGCTTACACTTTTACCGACACTAAGCTAGATGTCGAGTTCTTTTACAAGGGTACAACCACTCCCATTCGTCGCTTACACTTTTACCGACACTAAGCTAGATGTCGAGTTCTTTACCAAGGGTACAACCACTCCCGTTAGTTCTTTTACAAGGGTACAACAACTCCCGACACACTACGTATTTTGAGGCCTAAAATACTAACCACTTACTTCTATATACATGACACACATGAAGTATAAACTACCAAAGCTTATACATGACCAAGCTACCAAGACTTGCAACTTTAGAGTTGAAGCTTGTAACTTCTTGAATGATCTTGTGAAGTCCCTTGCTACATAAGAGAATCACAAATCAAAAGGTTACTGAGTTAGTTGAGAGAGTATGTGAATATATGTCCTAAAAGGGTTACAAAAAACTAACAAATGGTTTGGTATTTTGGTGAGTGCTTATTCACTCACTATTATTTGACCAAATACCAACCCAAAATGACTATTTGAGCTAACAAATGCCAAGAAAACACGTGTTTTTATGTTTGTGATGTGCAGGTACGGATATTACGAAAAATGAACAAAACAAAGCAAAACCGAGCACGAGAGTATGAAAAGGTTCGAAAGCCGATGCCGGGAAGCATTTTTCAAATGTGGATCAATATTTGAGCTCAATTTGTCAAATTAAACGTTGAAGAATCAAAACTTTGCAAGATTAGCCCTTGGATATATTTTTCAGAATGGCAGAAATTACCCTTGGAGTTTGAAAGTGTTCACAATTGGCCCTTGTACATTTTACACCAAAATCTGAAAATATAAAATACAAAATCTGGTCCAAATTATCTAAACCCAAGCCCATCCAACCTAAACTATCACCCAAAGCCCACCTCTCTTGACCCGGCCCCAAAGTCAAACAAAAGAAGAAAATATTACCCCGTACAATTACCCCGCCCCCCATTTCACTCTCACCCCTGATTCTACTATTCACCGATGAACCCTAATTCCTCAATCCCAAAAATTACCACAATTAAGGGTAGTTTAGTCAAATTAAATAGCTTCTAGATGGTCAGGAGTGTGTCAGGATGATGTCAGAACGCAAACAAGCACAAGGGAATGACACCGTGGCAGCTTGAAGCAATCTCATTGGATAAAACACCTCACTATCTCAATCAAAGGGCTATGATTGGTTCAAGGGAGTCACCAGGGATCTATTGGAGTATATTCTTTATGGATGCCAATTCTAGAGCCTTCTGAAGACTCTGAGCTCAGGCTATAAAAGCCTCCTCACTCCAACGATTTGAAGGTGTTAGACTAGGAGTAGGAGTAGTATAGTTTTTAGGTATGGTTATGCTTAGGTCTCAGCTGTAATTTAGATTAGTAGATGTAATGTTTGATTTTAATAAAAGTTTGTTCTTTCATTTAAATCTCAGCTTATTGTTCATTTCATACTACTTATTCTACTTTAACATCAAAGTTTTCAGCTTATTTTAGCTAAATAGTGTCTTATACCATTTTTTTTATCTTATTTCATTTAACTTTTATAAAAAAAATATACATATAATTCATAAAAATCAGAAAAATAAGAAAAATAAAAAATAAAAATACATTTACATAGTTATTAGTATAGCTTATCATAGAGCTTATTTTTCCTTTTGAATGTTCCATATAAGCCTTTTAGCTTATTATTGGAATTTATTTTGAGTCATTAGTCAAGAACAAGAATAAGATAATTAGTTGCTGTGGTGGTGATATGCTGATACAGAAGAGTGAAATCAGCCTATCTAGTGATAGGCAAGCATAGTGAACACCTCTCTTTTGAGCTGAGGTGATTTGAGGTAGTAAGATCTTTTCATTTTAATACATCATTGCATAATTAGCAAATCTGTGTTATTGCATTATTGTATTATTTAGTTGTTAATTGTTGTTGTTTTATTGTTCATAAGTGTTTTAGATATGTAAGTGATGGAATTGGTTGAATTAGGTAGCCTTAATCTGTTAGGAATAGTGCAATCAGTAGTTAAAGGGGTGTTTGGATGAACTGATCCTGGTGGGTTTAAGTTGTGATTTCACTGTTTCATCTGCGCTAATAGTTCACTACACACTAGGGTAGACTAGTTTATGCATGAAATCAGTAGGATAATGTAGCTAAAGTCAAAATTAGATTTCAATTCTCTTAACTGTTAGTGTAAGTGCAATTCAGTTAGTGTAATGGTATGATTAGTTGCATATTAGATTGTAGTAGCTTAATTTAGCTTAATAATACATTTAGAAGTAGTAGTGATAAGCTGAATTTAGGATTAGTCAAAGTTAGCTTGTAGTATAAATAGTCAAACCTTTTTGCTACTCAGTTTTGGCATGAATTTTGATTGCTTCTGTAGGACTCATTACTTGTTAGAAATAGATATAGTTAGTTGATTTGTGATCAGTAGTAGCTAATTAATCTATATCAATTAGAAAATTTTAGTTTTGAGCTTATCTGCTTATTGGAATAATAGCTTTAAGTTGGCTGATTGAGCATTTATTTCCCCTGCACCACAGTTCAAGACCCACTTTCATGGCACAATCAGTACTAGTAGATAATAGTTTTAGGAATAGCTTTTTGGTTTGTAGCATCTCTGTATGGTAGTCTCTGAATTGCTCCAATTAGTTTCTTATTTAAAGCTTATTAGGAATAGCTTATCAGCTTGCTTATTGGTAGTATAGCATAGATTGCTGTTTGGTAAACTAGGGCTGCTAGTGATATTTTGAGCTTGTGATTGTGTTATTTTGGCCTATCTGAGTTTATTAGTAGTTGTTTAGTGTAGTGCATGGTCTCTTTAATCTGTAGCTTATTCTGTGTGGAACTTGGCTTATTTAGCTTATCATAAATGCTTATAGCTTGCTTCTTGTGATTCTGTGCTTATAGCTGTTCATTTCTTAGCTTATCTGAGTTTGTTATAGTATAAATCAGTTGTAGTAACTGTTTCGTAAAGTTTTGTGGCAAGTGCTTATTAATAAGCACTTGCCATAAGCTGTTTTGGCCTCTTTAAGCACTTCTGCTTAACTTTTAGATCTCAAAATTTTTCTGCAAGCTCTTTAGAATATTTTAGAATTTCTGTAAAATTTTCATAATTTTCTGAGGTCATTTACTATTTTTCTTAATTTCTTTTAGTTTATAATCACTTTTAAATCGATTTTAACTAACAAAAATCATAAAAAAATCAGAAAAAGTCTTGAAAAATACAAAAATATTTTTAGAATTTCTTTTATAATATTTTAGAATTTTTAGAATTTAATTTTCATTTTTCCAATTTGTTTTTTCTATTTTTCTTTATTTTTAATTCTAAAAATAGAAAATAAATTCTAGAAAATAAATAAAAAGTCTAAAAAATATTTTTCTTTTTCTTAAAATTCTTTTTAATAGTTTTAGATTTTTAGAAAATATTTCCAAGTTCGTAGGATCATTTTTAAATAAACGTTACGTTTTAATTTTTGCGGTTGCGTTTCCGTTTTCACGTTTTTAACATTTGTACATACTTAGCTTATAAATTCTGCTTATTTCACTATTACTTATCACAAATTGATTTCCATAATCATATTTTTCACTTTACCACTTTTCACGACTCGATTTCGCGATTTGGTTATTCACGATTCCATTTCACCTTCGCTGGGAAAACGACCCGGGAAATACTTTCACGAGCATTTCTTCAGAATAATTATATACTACAAAAAGACTTTATCAAAATGGCGCCGCTGCCGGGGAAGGTGGACGTGAGTTTTGAATATTCGTTTTGAAAAATCGTGTTGTGTTAAGTTTTTCACTATCTTGTATATATTTTCTATAAAAATTTAAAAAATTGAAAAATCAAAAAAAAAAAACAATCTTCTTATCCTCTAAAAATTGATTCTTCTTCTCAAACCTTCTCACGTTTAATTCTTATGGATCCGATTTGTTTCAATTGTGGAGAACCGTTCTTCGGAGGGTTGTGTGTGTGGTGTACGTGCGACGAATGCGGTGATAATATTCGTAATGGTGTTTGTTTGAATTGTAATTCTCACACGTATGATCAAAATTCGTTCAACAATTCGTCAAACATTCCCAATTTTTATACACCACCACCACCTTCGTTTTATTGTTATATTTGTGGAAAACCGTCCGAAGAAGGAATGCCGTGTGGGCGATGTTTTTGTGATGTATGTGGATACACCGATTGTATGTGCTATGCTCCGAATGCTGATACGTCTTTCGATTACAATCCGAGCTTTGATTGTTATCCTCAAAATAATTTTTATGAGCCAAATTCGTGCTACAATGGTGATTCTTTCCAAAATACATCGAATTTTGAAAATTGTGGGGGATCGTTTGAAAATTCTTATAATGAACCTAATTTTTGTTACGATTCTCATGGTTTTAACCAACCCCCACAATCTTCCAATTTTTCTAATCAAATTTTGGAAATCAAATCCATGATGGATGAGTTGAAAGAGATGGTGAATAATCGTTATACGCATACTACCGAGCCTCAAGTGAAATCAATGGAAGAACTTCTTGCCGAAGAACGAAAATCTAAATTTTGTGAGTGTTGTATGTACGACGACGATGATGATTCCACGATCACGATCAATCTAAATCCTCAAAATGATTCTATCTCTTCTCCCGTAGAGCCCGTGGACTCTCTAACAATGGGGAACGAGCCTCTTGACACTATTCCGGCAACGGAATCTGACGAATTCAATGAGTCAAGTGTTGAGAACCTCGTTCCAATCCAAAGTGAGTCCAGGGAAAATTCTAACGGTGAATCTTCTTTCCATCCTTCTTTCACACCGGTTGAAGGAAGTGATGTCGTTCTTGATGAGATTGAAGCGTTTCTTGCTAATGATTCCATTCCGATAATGGATGATTCTAATTTTGATCCGGAGGGGGATATTCGTTTACTTGAAGAATTATTGAATGAAGAGCCGTCACCTTCTCTCCCTCCGATGAGCAATGAAGATTTAGTTGAAGTTGAAAGTTATTCCGATTCTCACAATGAGTATACTACGAGTGATGAAGACTCTTGTGGAGATATTGATGATGATGATGAGGATGACGATAACCTCGTTCCAAGGGTTTCCGAAACATTCGATAAGACTTTCTCGAATCCGTTATTTGATTTTGAATCGGATTTTAATCAAATTTCAAATAATCCGATCTTCGATATTCCTAGTGATGAGTCTGAAATGGAACCCGAGGTTCAGGTTTTACATGATATGCTTGATTCTCCTCACGAGAAGTTCTCCGATGAACTTTCTCACACCATTTCTCAGCCGGATGTTGAAAATGACGATAATGATCTTCGAAAAAGTGAGCTTACTAAAGAATTACATAATGATGATTTACCTTCCGATACCGATTCATTTCTCTTCGATTTACCGTCTTCTCGTCCACCCGCGAAACCACCCGATGAAAATTTTGAGATCGATGTTAATGAAGTTGTTGTTAGAGTGGTGGACGAGATTTATAATCATGATGATCCCGTGCTAAATATTTTACCCACCCCTGATTCAGATGTCGACTATGCTTATACTATCCGGGTGTTTCAACCATTTTATTCCTATCCCACCGTTTCTTCTTTCCACTCCACCGGGAGTGAGGACACCATATTTGATCCGGGCATCTCTTGTACCAAGTGGCCGTTTTATCTGCTCTCCCCAAGGACGAATTAATTCGGGGATCGAGTCAAGCTCATGTGACTCGGTGAATAAAAACAAGCACTTCGTGGGTGGCAACCCATGCTTATCCAATTTCATCTTCTTATTTTCTATTTTCTAACACCTAACGTGAGGAGGGGGTGCCTCTTCTACTCTTGTGTTCTGTGGTTGTTTGTGATGTTTGTTCAGGATTGTCCATGATTTATGATGACTCTCGTGCTCGTTATCTCTTCACTTGGAGTCTCATTCATCGGTGCTACTTGGAAATCCTATATCCGTTAAATCTTATCGACTAACGTTTTCTTTGGCATAATTAATAAATGGCCTAGAATTTTGTTAGGATTGCCTTAACCCATCAAACATTGAAGACAATGTTTCGTTCTAGTCGGGGGGAGGGTGAATCTTTGATTCGATTTTGACCTTGCATGTTTCACATGTCGTGTACTCTTGCAACTCCATTTTTCCACCAAAAATGAAAAAAAAAAAAAAAAAAAAAAAAAAAAAAAAAAAAAAAAAAAAAAAAATTGAAAAATTGAAAAATTGGAAAATTTCAAAAATTTTGATAAAAAACCAAATGAAAAGCACAAAAAAATGTGAAAAAGTTGAAAAAGTTGTGTAAAAATATAATAAAGTTTGAATAAGTGTTTTGACACCTTGTTGACTTTCTTGTTGGCGAGAGTAGGAATAAATATTTTGACTTGACCGGGCGTGTTGAGCCCTAGCTTGTTCCCTTAACCAATGATAATCACATAAGCTTGTGCTAGTTTTGTACACAAGGAGCTATAAAATGCGAATTATTTCTTAAGAATCTGCAAGTTCCCGTACTTGACTTTATACATGCGCAGCTTAAAAGCTTTCGCTAGTCTTTTACATAAGGAGCTAGAAAACGCGAATTCTTCTTCTAGAATTTGCAAGTTTCCGTAACTGACTTTATATATGCATGGCTGATTATCGGCTAAGTATTCGCGGGTTTCATTATTTGGAATCTTAAATTGCGAAGAGCGAGAAATGATAGAGTTTATTTAGAAGTTAGATGCTAAACGTGGAGTAGTGGTTCTCTTTAGAGCTCATAAGAGGTACTTGTGGCTTTTTACTCCCATCAGAAACGTCACCCATATATAATAGATGTTCTAGGTTAATTAGTGGTATTTTGGTTTGAATAATATTTAGTTCTTTATTTTCTTAAAAGAATTTTTGCTTTAGAAGTTGGGTACATATCAAGGAACATCAAAAATAAGAGCGAAAAGTGAAAAAAATCAAAAGTCAAAAGTTGATTATCTATGTGGTTTTGGAGCTACCCGATAAGCTTCCATTGATGTTATGAGAAAAGTCAAGAAAGAAAAAAGTGAAAAAAAAAATGAAAAATGAAAAAAGTAAAGTGAAAGTTTGTATTGAATAAGAGCTTATGTATGTAAATAAGTTGTTGGCGCGTGAGGTGCATGTGATAAGTGATTAGTAATCAGTCACATGAGGTGCACGTGATCGTACTCCGCAACTTATATTTCTGATATTGTATGTACCCCAAATTCCTTGATGTAGACCGAATTTCTATTGCAGTGGTTCTTAAGAGAAAATGAATAACTACTTATCGTTTTAACTTAGGTATCACTATCGGATTAAAAAGTATTGAAACGAGAAAATATGAAGTGATTCATTTCTCAACAAAATAAAATATTGAGATACAAAACCTAGGATATGGGAGTAAGGAGTTTCCACAAGTAACTGTTATGAGTAGTGTTAGCATCTAATTTGTAGATAAGCTGTGATCTCGTTTGTACGCTTAGTTTAGGGACTCGTGAAAAATCAAGGATGACGAATTTTATCCGTATGGTCGCTTCTTAATTAGAAGTGTTTCTACTCGTTGACCCTAATAATTATTGCAAAAATAATGAAAGTTCAACAAACCGTCACAAGTATAAAGTATGAAAAGTCCAAAAATAGAATAAAGTAGAATAAATGAAAATTTTGGAAAACGGAGCGTTTTCGGGAATAAATTATTTTATTACTTCTTTCGAACCTCCTTGCTACTTTACAAAGTTAGTAGGAAGAGTTTTGAAATTATTTATCCCGAGAGCGTGAATTGATCACATTGCGTGAGGACACGGCAATACCTTAGTCGGGGGGATTTTGGTGAGTGCTTATTCACTCACTATTATTTGACCAAATACCAACCCAAAATGACTATTTGATCTAACAAATGCCAAGAAAACACGTGTTTTTATGTTTGTGATGTGCAGGTACGGATATTACGAAAAACGAACAAAACAAAGCAAAACCGAGCACGAGAGTATGAAAAGGTTCGAAAACCGATGCCGGGAAGCATTTTTCAAATGTGGATCAATATTTGAGCTCAATTTGTCAAATTAAACCTTGAAGAATCAAAACTTGGCAAGATTAGCCCTTGGATATATTTTTCAGAATGGCAGAAATTACCCTTGGAGTTTGAAAGTGTTCACAATTGGCCCTTGTACATTTTACACCAAAATCTGAAAATATAAAATACAAAATCTGGTCCAAATTATCTAAACCCAAGCCCATCCAACCTAAACTATCACCCAAAGCCCACCTCTCTTGACCCGGCCCCAAAGTCAAACAAAATAAGAAAATATTACCCCGTACAATTATCCCGCCCCCCATTTCACTCTCACCCCTGATTCTACTATTCACCGATGAACCCTAATTCCTCAATCCTAAAAATTACCACAATTAAGGGTAGTTTAGTCAAATTAAATAGCTTCTAGATGGTCAGGAGTGTGTCAGGATGATGTCAGAACGCAAACAAGCACAAGGGAATGACACCGTGGCAGCTTGAAGCAATCTCATTGGATAAAACACCTCACTATCTCAATCAAAGGGCTATGATTGGTTCAAGGGAGTCACCAGGGATCTATTGGAGTATATTCTTTATGGATGCCAATTCTAGAGCCTTCTGAAGACTCTGAGCTCAGGCTATAAAAGCCTCCTCACTCCAACGATTTGAAGGTGTTAGACTAGGAGTAGGAGTAGTATAGTTTTTAGGTATTGTTATGCTTAGGTCTCAGCTGTAATTTAGATTAGTAGATGTAATGTTTGATTTTAATAAAAGTTTGTTCTTTCATTTAAATCTCAGCTTATTGTTCATTTCATACTGCTTATTCTACTTTAACATCAAAGTTTTCAGCTTATTTTAGCTAAATAATGTCTTATACCATTTTTTTTATCTTATTTCATTTAACTTTTATAAAAAAAAATATATATATATAATTCATAAAAATCAGAAAAATAAGAAAAATAAAAAATAAAAATATATTTACATAGTTATTAGTATAGCTTATCATAGAGCTTATTTTTCCTTTTGAATGTTCCATATAAGCTTTTTAGCTTATTATTGGAATTTATTTTGAGTCATTAGTCAAGAACAAGAATAAGATAATTAGTTGCTGTGGTGGTGATATGCTGATACAGAAGAGTGAAATCAGCCTATCTAGTGATAGGCAAGCATAGTGAACACCTCTCTTTTGAGCTGAGGTGATTTGAGGTAGTAAGATCTTTTCATTTTAATACATCATTGCATAATTAGTAAATATGTGTTATTGCATTATTGTATTATTTAGTTGTTAATTGTTGTTGTTTTATTGTTCATAAGTGTTTTAGATATGTAAGTGATGGAATTGGTTGAATTAGGTAGCCTTAATCTGTTAGGAATAGTGCAATTAGTAGTTAAAGGGGTGTTTGAATGAACTGATCCTGGTGGGTTTAAGTTGTGATTTCACTGTTTCATCTGCGCTAATAGTTCACTACACACTAGGGTAGACTAGTTTATGCATGAAATCAGTAGGATAATGTAGCTAAAGTCAAAATTAGATTTCAATTCTCTTAACTGTTAGTGTAAGTGCAATTCAGTTAGTGTAATGGTATGATTAGTTGCATATTAGATTGTAGTAGCTTAATTTAGCTTAATAATACATTTAGAAGTAGTAGTGATAAGCTGAATTTAGGATTAGTCAAAGTTAGCTTGTAGTATAAATAGTCAAACCTTTTTGCTACTCAGTTTTGGCATGAATTTTGATTGCTTCTGTAGGACTCATTACTTGTTAGAAATAGATATAGTTAGTTGATTTGTGATCAGTAGTAGCTAATTAATCTATATCAATTAGAAAATTTTAGTTTTGAGCTTATCTGCTTATTGGAATAATAGCTTTAAGTTGGCTGATTGAGCATTTATTTCCCCTGCACCACAGTTCAAGACCCACTTTCATGGCACAATCAGTACTAGTAGATAATAGTTTTAGGAATAGCTTTTTGGTTTGTAGCATCTCTGTATGGTAGTCTCTGAATTGCTCCAATTAGTTTCTTATTTAAAGCTTATTAGGAATAGCTTATCAGCTTGCTTATTGGTAGTATAGCATAGATTGCTGTTTGGTAAACTAGGGCTGCTAGTGATATTTTGAGCTTGTGATTGTGTTATTTTGGCCTATCTGAGTTTATTAGTAGTTGTTTAGTGTAGTGCATGGTCTCTTTAATCTGTAGCTTATTCTGTGTGGAACTTGGCTTATTTAGCTTATCATAAATGCTTATAGCTTGCTTCTTGTGATTCTGTGCTTATAGTTGTTCATTTCTTAGCTTATCTGAGTTTGTTATAGTATAAATCAGTTGTAGTAACAGTTTGGTAAAGTTTTGTGGCAAGTGCTTATTAATAAGCACTTGCCATAAGCTGTTTTGGCCTCTTTAAGCACTTCTGCTTAACTTTTAGATCTCAAAATTTTTCTGCAAGCTCTTTAGAATATTTTAGAATTTCTGTAAATTTTCATAATTTTCTGAGGTCATTTACTATTTTTCTTAATTTCTTTTTGTTTATAATCACTTTTAAATAACAAAAATCAGAAAAAAATCAGAAAAAGTCTTGAAAAATACAAAAATATTTTTAGAATTTCTTTTATAATATTTTAGAATTTTTAGAATTTAATTTTCATTTTTCTAATTTGTTTTTTCTATTTTTCTTTATTTTTAATTCATTTTTAATTCTAAAAATAGAAAATAAATTCTAGAAAATAAATAAAAAGTCTAAAAAATATTTTTCTTTTTCTTAAAATTCTTTTTAATAGTTTTAGATTTTTAGAAAATATTTCCAAGTTCGTAGGATCATTTTTAAATAAACGTTACGTTTTTATTTTTGCGGTTGCGTTTCCGTTTTCACATTTTTAACATTTGTACATACTTAGCTTATAAATTCTGCTTATTTCACTATTACTTATCACAAATTGATTTCCATAATCATATTTTTCACTTTACCACTTTTCACGACTCGATTTCGCGATTTGGTTATTCACGATTCCATTTCACCTTCGCTGGGAAAACGACCCGGGAAATACTTTCACGAGCATTTCTTCGGAATAATTATATACTACAAAAAGACTTTATCATATTTATAGAAAACAACTCTGCAGATCTGGCGGATCAGGCGGACCCCTCAAAAGGGTTCCGCCCGTGTACCCCCAGGGTACCGCCAGGGCTGCAGTTGGTTTTGCAATAAATCTTGCAAACCAAACAAGGTCTTGTCTCATAACTCCTAGCAACCAAACAATGTCACATCTCATAATAACAAGTCAAATACAAAGCTTGCAAGCAACAACAAAGTTAGTCAAACACATTTCTTTCCATAAATGCATAATGACAAAACTTGCCCTAAATGTGATGTGACCTTACTATATTAAGAAATAAATATGATGTGACAAGACTCATTTTAGTTTAAGAAGTAAAAACAATGTTTTGTTTAAAAGGAAATGTTAACCTTAGTTAAACAAGACTTAAACACTTAAAGTGATAATTTACTTATAGCTAAACTTCATACTTTGTCATTAACAAAACTTAGCAAAGATCGTAAAATATAAATAATGTTTTTAGGCGATATTTGTATTAACAATCTCCCCCTTTTTGTTGATGACAAAACATAAACTTTATTTATAAGTAAGTCACTAGTTTTAGTATTAAGTCTTATAAAGTAAGGTACAAAAACTTGTTTTTGCTAAGATGATGTGATATACAAAAAAAAAATTTGAAACAAGTTTATATCTAAATTCTCCCCCTTTTTGTCGAAACAAAAAGAAGAGTAGCGAAGCGGAAGTAACCACTCGCTCCCCCTTGGACAATACTCCCCCTAAATGGAGTGTCAAGAGAGGAGACATGGATTTTGAACCTACAAGAAATGGTTAGTTGTTGCACAAGATAATTCATGAAAGTATTTCATGTTTAAACACAACTAAGAGTTGTGAAGTGAAGTGAAATAGTACAACACTCATGCTCCCCCTTGAATATTACTCCCCTAAATGGAGTATCAAGGAAGTAAAACATGGATAATGAACCTACAAAAAGAGAGGTTAGTTTGTAAAGCACAAGATTTATGTATGGTACCATAACAAGGTATAGTTCACACATCATACCTAAATGGTCATCAAACAATTCAAACCTTGTTGTAGAATGAATTTCATTAAATTGTAAAATTTTGACTCTTAGAGAGTCAAAGACACAAAATTAAGATGACAACATCCTACTTTTAAAAACAAAGAAAAACTAAAAATAAACTAAGACCATAAAATGCTACAAGGAAATCATCATTTTCCTTTGTGAGAAACATTTTCCAAAAACAAGGCTAAGGTTGTTTAAGGATAAAAATGCGGGTTGTGGTTGTAGCGGGCTTTATTTTGAAGGTTGAAAGGATGACATGGTTTTGGTTTGTTGGTTTAGATGGGAAACATTTTCCAAAAGAAACGGTTTTGTTTCATTTTGGAGACTCTAGGGTTGAGGTGTGTGAGACAAGGATTGTAGAAGATCCAAAATGTGATTTAGTATAAACCTCATTTCTTCGGATAGCTCACGAATTTCCCTTCGACACCCTTCACTAATGTGAGCGGTTCTTTCGCAATGATTGCAATCATGGCGGGGAAAGTTTGGTGGAAGGGTGGTTTGATATGTTGGTGGTGGATGGTTTGAACTTGAAGGAGCAAAGGTGGAAGGTTGAGTAGTGTTTTTGCTTCCTTCATTTGTTGATTGAAGTGTTGTTTGTAAAACCATGATATGGTTGATTTGAGAGTCAACCATACGTTTGAAGGCATGAAGGTGGTTTAAATGAGTGTCAATCTCATTATGATGATTTGGAGGTTTTTCCCAAATGGATGCTTCTATTTTCTTATAGGAAGAAAGTAGGGATTCAAATTGTTGGGAAGGTTCTTGTGGTGATGGTTGTTGTTGTTGTGGTTGTGGTTGTTGATTTTGAACAAAATGGCGGAAACTTGGTTCGCCGGAAGGATTGCCATGAAGGTCTTTGTAAATTGGGTGAAACACAAATGATTGTGAGTGGGTATGACCTTGATCATTTGGAAAAATGGATGTTCTAGCATAACGGTAAGCCAACCGTTCTACTAATGATGGTTGATGGGGTTCATCATCTAGTTGCTCACTAGGTTGTTGTTGGGTTTCCATTTGAGCAATGGTGTCAAAAAGTGACAAAGATGGTTGACTAGATAATTTGGGTGATAGGTCTTCTAAGGTTTCCAAATAGGGTAGTGGTGATGTTGGAGGTGTATGGAAAAGTTCCATTGGTGTAGGTGTTGGTGATTGAGGTGATGGAGTTTCAAGATTAAGCAATTCTTGAAGGGTGATTACATTGGTATTACAATGTGTTGGTGATTGTGTTGAGGTAGTGAGATTTAGGTAATTTTGGATAGGTGAAGAAATGTTAAGTGAAGCATTACTTGAAGAAGATGAGCTTGACTTGACGGTTTTGTTAAAACAACAAGGTTTAACACTAATCCTAGTGATTCTTGAAAGGGATTTTGATGACTCGGATGATGTGTTGGATTTGGTCATTTTCAAAGGTGTGGTTTTGATGTTTTGAAAGAAGAAGTTTTGATGGTGATGGTGTGATTTGAATTGTTTCCAACTTTCAAATTGATAGGATGAAGAAGATTTTGAATAGGGTGTTTGGTTTTAATGTTCTACCATTCAAAGGTTGAGGTTTCAAATGATTTGCAAAATTTTCATGAATATGTCAAATCAATGCATGTCATTCCAATAGAATAAGGTGGAGTGAAAGACCAACAAATGTACTCAATGCTTTGTGATCATGAGATGTGATTTGGTTGAAAATGTTTCAATGGTTTTGAAGGATCCTTTAAAAGGGGTCCTTTGGTTGGTTATGTTTGAATTTGAATTTTTGGAGGGAAGTGTCTTCCTAATTGTTTTAGTGAGTGAAAGTAGTTCTAATATGGTTATTGAAGTTAATGGAAGATGTTTTTCACTTAGGATAATGGTTTTGACACATTACAAGTTTTGGACTTAAGAAAAATGGAAAAATTTTCTGCAAGTGTCTGGCGGATCCCTCAGAAGACACTGGCGGAACCCATTTGAGGGTACCGCCTGGTCCGTTGGGCCATTTTTGGAATTCCCAGAAAATACACTGGCGGGCCCCAATTTTGGGTACCGCCAGATCCGCCAGGGGTAAAAAATTAGGCAGTCCGCGTTTTTGACCCGCGAGACGATTTTCAAAATTTTCGAAAACTCCTAAAATCAAAAAGATAAGGTATTACTGGTTAGGCAATGCAAAAATTAGACACGTAAACATACATATCATGGGACTTTGACCTTGAGGTCGAGGATTTTACTATACTTAGTAAGAATTGTCATAAGCATAGAAAAAAAATGACAAACACCTTAAACATTGTCATTATGCATAAAAGTTCATACAAACATAATCCAACAAACATAATAAACCATGAAAGTGAAAAACACATAATTCACGTAGTTTTAACACAAAGATGATTCTAAAGCATTCTTATGCCAAACACTCCTTAATCTTCTCACAACCGGTCAATCTTTTTTTTTTTTTTTTTTTTTTTGAGCTTGTTTAGGTACCTTCCAAAACACTTGAACATTCCTTTGGTTTGCTTGAATTCTTCGGAAGCATTGTCAATGATGGGGAGAGCTTGAAGGTATTCTAAAGGAGGTAACTTAGAGTTGGGAAGTTTATCATCCTCGCTCATTCCGGATGATGATGATGATGGTGTAGGTGATCGAGTACGTTTGCCCTTATTTTTGTAAACTCGTTTATCAGTTAGGGGAACGAAGGTGTGAGGAACGAGAAAATAGTCAAGGCGTATTCCATTTTCGTTAGGAGAAATGGGTGAGATTGCTCTAAAGAGGCGGGTAAGAAGCATTCCATATGGAAGAGCGGTTGTTCCAACTAAGGATATATCGGCCATTCTTTTGGCAAGGTAGTAGGCTAAGTTGAATGGTTGACCGGTGGAAATGCTATATAGCATGTAGCATAGGCATGTGTTGATGTGATCTCTATTTCCTATGGTACTTATGACGTTAGCCCTAAGAATTTCTTCCCACTTCTTAAATTGTGGTTTAAGCTCATTGAGCTCCATACCAAAAGGATCCTTATCTACAATGTTCCCCGAACGATTCACCCTAGTGGTAGAGGTTCTAACAAAGAGGTGTTCCTTAATAGTTTCCTTACTAGCAAGAGGTGTATCGTATGGATAAAAACAATCAATAGAATCAAGAGTTGAAATGGGCCACTTATCCGTATAGAGGCAAGTTCCCTCATTTGGTACACCAAGAATTATAGCTAAGTCTTTTAAATCTATGTCATGTGCTATTTGATTGGTTGTGAAGTTTAATGATATCCTACCACCAGCACATGAGGAAAGGTTTACGGTCGCATAGAATTCTACGATGAACCTAGGACAAATTGGCTCATCTATATCAAGGAGACAATCAAAGTTGATTGCGGCAAAGTTTTGGCGAATAGATGTTCCTTCTAGAAAGGATGGATCAATGGTCCTACCTTCGTGAACATAGCGTTTTTCTAATGCCTTAAAGGTTTCTACTTGAACCGAGTTGAGACCTTTGGTCATATGGTGTTTGGGCATGTATTTAAGGGTTTATTTGTGATCGGATTTGTTTGCGGGAGGCATGTTGATTCCTAGAAAACATAAAATTGTATCTTAATGACTTTTAACAACGAGGATGTTCTAATATATTCCTATATGCAAAACAATGTGAAGACATGGTTATCTTGACTCATTTTGATTCCTAAATCATTTTGTTATGCGAATTTTGTTGTAAAAACAAAAGATAACCAACACTCTCCTAATTGAATGTGTCTTCGATTGAATGTACCCGAAAATACATATTAGTTATGTATCCCCTTTAGCATTCAAGAGATAGTATGCAAGTGATGTTTAAATGATGTTTTTCATTTGTTTTAACAATGTGGTGATGAATCATGTTGCAATTAGAAAAATAATGCACTTGGTGTGTTTGGTAAATCAAAGTAACAATGAGAAGATACATTTCTTAACTAATGAAATACATAATTGACTAGCCACCAAGTTTTTCAAGAATCATGAAGTTTTATGCAAAAGCCCTAAGATTCTAGTTAATGATTGTAAGCAAGAATGTTATAATTAAATTAAAAATGCAATTGTGATTAGAATACTTACAAAGTTAGTTGGATTGGAAGAGATTGGATTAGAAGCCCTAAAATTCGTGAGGATATGTGTTTTAGAGAGGGTGATGTTGTTTGAAAGTTTTTGTTAAGATTTAAGAGGGTGTTTGGTTTTGAAATTACAAATAATACACTCTGAGGTTTGGCGGACCAGGCGGAACCAAAAAATGGGTTCCGCCCGTATGGTCTGAAGGTGTCGTGGGTTCTACAGGGAGAAACTTAAAAAATAATTTGCCTTGATTTTTATGGTTTTATCCTAACGTTCAAACCTTAATGTTTTAGGTCTTATGAGTCTTTGACTAAGCCTAGGAATTATGAATGCTTTACTTACAAGAGATTTTGTTAACACGTTGATGAAATAGTTAACGTAGAAGACTTTCTTAGATAAGACGTTCCTCAATGAACAATCTTACCAAGGCGATGATGATGGATCACAAATATGTCTATAAAGAACATAACGAATTGTCGCTGAAGTCGATGCTTCCTTTGTTGAAGGGATAACAACGTTGATGAGATGAATTCCGTTGTTGACGCGAATTTGCTTGTTCAAGCGGAGCTTGTTGATGTGCTTCTCCATCCGATACTAATTTGAGAATCTTACGCGTTTTGGAGAATCATTGGGTAAGTAAGTATAAAAGTGCAAGTACCACTTGGGCTTTTCTTATCAACTTATTACCGACATAATTCCATTTGGCATACACTATAGTTTCTATTCCTGTTCTTTTGGGAGACCATAATCCTAGTTGTGTAGTACCTTATGATGTATCCAAATAGGCTCAATTAAAGAGTTGTTTTAGGATCTTCTTTAACACAAGTACATAGACAAAAGCTAAACATAATGTTGAATCTAATTGTTATGAGAACAAGTAATCTTCCAAACATTTCTCTACGTTTAGTTTTTCCTACGGATTTACTAATCTCATTCTTGATAAGTCGTCAATAACTTAACCATTGAGAACAAGAGAGCAACTAGGAATGTCTTTAAGTTAAAATCCCTTGCTTTTGTGGCTTGCTTTTATTATCAAAAAGTCTTTCAAATATTGACACTATACTCACTTGATTATTTTGAAATATCAATTTTGTTTCACTAGTTGTTTTATACTAAATCCCAAAGAAAATGTTTTTGTTGAATTTGTTTAGACACAACTATGACCTATAAATCAAGTTTTATAACTTATGTCAATTTTACTTGATTCAATGTTTGACTCAATGTGAGAAGATGTTATTTTGTACTTTTACTCCATGCTTGTCTTGCCATCATTGGACTTTCGACTAAGTTATCATCTACCAAAGATGATATCATAGAAGGAGGAGATTACTCGTTAAATGTCCTATTCAACGACTCCTCGACTCTTTGGGTTTTCTTACTTAAGACACTATGAACTCTATTTATTTTATTTTTTTAAAAGTCCAAGAGGTACAACATCATTAGACTATGTGTCACATTTGATGTGTAAATCCTAGATGTTGAAAAATTATTTTCTTTCACACATCCTAATATATGCTAATGTGATTTATTTCACCTTGTGTGTTTTATGTGAGATTATCATAAAGGAGTGATTGAAGAAAGACACAATTAAAGACTCAAAGTATGGTGTTTGAGAAAATTGTTTAACAAAAGTTTGTTTTGCAAGCATCACAAAAGTGTTAGACATTTTAACACTTAGGAAATTCTTAGTTAGCTCACATGTAAGCAAGGGTTAAGTGAGACATACTCAAGAGTTTTTCGTGTTTATCTCTTGATGGTTAAATAACCAAAACACCTTATATCTCCTACTAGTACTGAAGACTAAATTTCTTGTTGCATAGAATCTAATCTTAGTTATTTACAAATAGCAGGTAAACACTCTAGAGTATTACAAATAACACATATTTGAACACATAATGCTAGAGACAAGATATAACCAAAGTCAAGTTTAAGTAATGCGTACCTTTTAAATTGCATAGAGATACTATCAAGCGGATAAGCATTATGCGTAAAAACTTGGTTTGACGACATGCTTTGAAACTCAATAACTCATGTATCCAAGAAGGTTAGACAATTATATAAAAGCATAGAGTATGATAATCTTAATTCTTTTATCATGAGTTTCTATTAGAGATAGAATTATCTCTAAATCTCTCTTCTAGGTTAGACAAATTTTACTTGCTTTGTTTTATTAGTTAATGGTGCTTTTGAGTTAAATCCTAATCCGGTTTTATCTTTAAACAACCTTTGACTCCTCAACAATCTTTCAAGAGATTTTGAGCTTTCATCAAATTTAACTAATAATTTTTCCTTTCTCATTTTGCATTTTAATCTCATGTTTGTAATTTAGACATAATTTACATTCTAGATTAATTTCAACATTACTCTTAATTCTAGACATTTTATCTTCTAATAAGATTTCCTTTTCAAAGATATTCTTAAGAGATTTTGAAGACTCATTCTTGAAGATAGCTTTTAGGTCCATGTTGCACAAATGTTTAGACTCATTTTCTAGTTTAGAGAACTCTAGGATAAATTAATCAAAGCAAAAGAGCTTGGTTTCAAAGTGTACCTTGCTTGATGTTTTATCTAGTTTAGAATCACAAACCGGATTATTGACTTCATCTTCATCCGAGTTATTCCATGAATCTCAAGCAAGACTACTACGAGCTTGACACGAGTAATCACCTTAACTTACACCTTGCTTGTTGTATCAATAAGTTGACAATAAACACCCGGATCATTGTCTTCGTCAACATCCATTACATTCCAAGATACGCAAGCAGGTTCATCAAAACACACGTACTCATCTTCACTTGTACCTTCATTTAAAACATTTAAACTAGTAGCACATGTATTAACTTCTACTAAGTGTCTATCAATTAGTTTTTCTAAAACTTCTACTTCATATGTAAGATCAAATTGATCATCTTTGACTTGACATATTCCTTGATAAAAGTTTACCATATTTTTCCAAACATCATTAGCCTTTTGACAAAAATACATTCTCTCATATTTGGTACTAAAGCTTTGTAAAGCATTGTTTTAGCTTTAGTATTTTTATCAAGTTTAAGATAGTTATCTTGGTTTTCAAAAACTTGTTTTCTTTGGTTTGAAATTACCAAAAGAAATAATATGCCAAAGATCTTGATCAATTGATTTCACATAGTTTTCAAAATTACTTTTCCATTCAAGTAAGTTTTCTTTTTCAAATAGCGGTTGGTTTTTAATAGGTTGCCCTTCTTTGAGATTTTCAAAATCCATGGATCGATCCAAGTTTTAAAATACATTCTATTTTAAAGATCTTGAGTAACGTAGCTCTTGATGCCAATTGTGGAAAACTAGAAGGGGGTTGAATAGTTTACCGCTTTTTAGATTCTTTTTCACTTGAATATCTTTAACGTTTGCTTAAAGATATGAACACAAAGTTATATGTTTGATTCTTTGAAAAGCTTTTTATGTAAATATCAATTCGAACTTTACTAGTTTCATATATTAAAAAGCTTTGCTTGTGATAATCTTGACTTTGCTTGTTTAGTTATTTGGAAAGCTTTACTTTTGTTTGAAGATACAAACACATCTTTACTTGTTTAGTTCTTTGAAAAGCTTTTTATGTAACTAGCAATTATAACTAAAGAACAACATGTAATAAGCAAAGATAAAGAAAGAAACGATCAAACCACAACACGATTGTTTATCGTGGTTCGGCTACAAGGACTCTTTTTTCTTGCCCTACATCCATGCCCCGAGTTTCCAACTCGAGAGTTATAAGCACTAATCAACAAGCTCCTTTCACCGGTGGAGAAAACCTTTACAACGTCGCTTACACTTTTACCGACACTAAGCTAGATGTCGAGTTCTTTTAGAAGGGTACAACCACTCCCATTCGTCGCTTACACTTTTACTGACACTAAGATAGATGTCGAGTTCTTTACCAAGGGTACAACCACTCCCGTTAGTTCTTTTACAAGGGTATAACAACTCCCGACACACTACGTATTTTGAGGCCTAAAATACTAACCACTTACTTTTATATACATGACACACATGAAGTATAAACTACCAAAGCTTATACATGACCAAGCAACCAAGACTTGCAACTTTAGAGTTGAAGCTTGTAACTTCTTGAATGATCTTGTGAAGTCCCTTGCTACATAAGAGAATCACAAATCAAAAGGTTACTGAGTTAGTTGAGAGAGTATGTGAATATATGTCCTAAAAGAGTTACAAAAAACTAACAAATGGTTTGGTATTTATAGAAAACAACTCTGCAGGTCTGGCGGATCAGGCGGACCCCTCAAAAGGGTTCCGCCCGTGTACCCCCAGGGTACCGCCAGGGCTGCAGTTGGTTTTGCAATAAATCTTGCAAATCAAACAAGGTCTTGTCTCATAACTCCTAGCAACCAAACAATGTCACATCTCATAATAACAAGTCAAATATAAAGCTTGCAAGCAACAACAAAGTTAGTCAAACACATTTCTTTCCATAAATGCATAATGACAAAACTTGCCCTAAATGTGATGTGACCTTACTATATTAAGAAATAAATATGATGTGACAAGACTCATTTTAGTTTAAGAAGTAAAAACAATGTTTTGTTTAAAAGGAAATGTTAACCTTAGTTAAACAAGACTTAAACACTTAAAGTGATGATTTACTTATAGCTAAACTTCATACTTTGTCATTAACAAAACTTAGCAAAGATCGCAAAATGTAAATAACGTTTTTAGGCGATATTTGTATTAACACGCTGCTTTTATAGCTTTGGATTCCTCTGCCTTATTATTGGCTTTAGATTATTATTATTGATATTCATAATCGTATGCCAAACCCCGAGTCCTACGGCCTTTACTAAGATCACAACATCGGATGCGAACCGGCAAGATGCAATAGTCTATTTTACTGTAACACTGGCAGTACCCCTGTGTGTACCAAACCCCCATATGCAGATATTTTGTTGGGAACGAGAAAAAACTAAGTATTGCCCAAACCCCATACACTTAATTACCTAGAGATCTATTTTTATTGGTGTGCAATCTTGTTGGAACAAGGAGGCCACAAGTACCTTTCGTGGGCACTAAAGAGATACAACTACTCCACGTTTAGCACCAAACTTCTAAATAAACTCTATCATTCCTCGATCTCCGCAAATTTAAAATCCCAAGTAATGAGATCCGCGGATGCTTAGCCGATAATCTTTTGATTATATTGGTTAAGGGAGACGAGCTAGGGCTCAACACGCCCGGTCAAGTCAAAAAATTTATTTCTACTCTCGCCGGTAGGAAAGTCAAAACAAGGTGTCAAATCTTATTATTATATCATATATCATTTTTATTATTATTATTATTATTATTATTATTATTATTATTATTATTATTATTATTATTATTATTATTATTATTATTATTATTATTATTATTTGTAATAAAAAGGTGACAAAAATTTAAAATTTTGGTGGAAAACGGAGTTGCGTAAGTTAACAGCTCAGATGAAGGTGCCAGGTCAAATCGAATCGAAGATTCACCCCCCCCCCCCCCCCCCACCCCCCCAGACTAAAGTGAAACATTGTCCTCAATGTTTTAAGGGTATGGGTAGTCTTACGTAATATCTAAGGCCGTTTATTAGGTATGCCAAGAAATAAACGTTAGTATATAAGATTTTGGATATGGTGAATTTCCAAAAGAGCAGCGAAGAATGAGACTCGAGTGGAGAGAACGAAAAAACACGAGTACGAGAGTCCTCAAACTTCGGGTAAATTCCTGGATATTCACAAACAACCACGAAAACACGAGTTTGGAAAGGGTTGCCCCTCTCACGTCAAGTTACTTAAGAAAATAGAAAATAAAGAAAGTGAAGGTGCCTCCCACGAAGCGCTTGTTTTTGTTCACCGAGTCACATGAGCTTGACTCGATCCCCAAATTAATTCGTCCTTGGGGAGAGCAGATGGAACGGACACCCGGCATGATAAACGGAGATGTCGGGGTCAAAAACGGTATCCTCACTCCCGGTGGAGTGGAAAAGTAAAGAAATGATGGGATAAGTAAAGAATGGTTGGAACACTCGGATGATAAAAGCAAAGTCAAGTTCAGAATCACGGGTGGATTGGGTGGGTAAAATATCAAGCACGGGAACATTATGTTCGGAAATCTCGTCCACCACTCCAAAAATATCTTCATTCGTATCGGATTCAAAAACTACATCCGGTGGTTTCACAGGTGGACGAGAAGACGGTAAAACGAAGAGAGATGAATCAACATCGGTAAGTAACTCATTATCATGTAATTCTTCAAGAACATTTCTTCGAAGTCCATTCTTGTCATTTTCAATACCCGGGGGTGTTGAGTCATCCGCAGCAAGAAATGGATCGACATTCTCTAAAAGAGGGTCACGTGACGGATTATCGGAAATAAGTTCATAGTCGATCTTAAAGTCAAAACGCTCATAATCCGGAAGAGAGATATAAGCATGAATAGTGGGATTGCCACTACTCGTCTCTTCAAATCGAAAAATTTCAAGCTCGGGTAAGAAATCACTATCCATAACGGGGATAGGAGAAGAAGTCGGAGGATCTTTCAATGCCTCGATCTTAGAAATGAGAAGATTGATATTTAATAATTTCTCACGAAGTACTTCATCTTGGATTTCCATTTCAATATCTTCATCATTCTCTTCTTCTAAGCTGACGAGCTCAGAATGTAATTCGTCTACATAGTCGATGTCTCCACAAGAAATAGAATCGTCATTGTCAGAATCGGAGAACATCTCATCAGGATCTTTCGGATTATCAATCGGAGATAACTCACATTCTTCAGCCGTATCAAAAACATATTTCTAAAAATCGGGTAAAGAATCCTTGAGCTCCGGCTTCAAAGGATCTGACGGCTTATCTTCAATAAATTCACAATCACCGTTAGAAATTTTCCTGGACTTACTTGGGATTGGGATGAGGTTCTCAACACTAGACTTATTGAATTCGTCCGATTCCGTCGCTGGAATAGTGTTTAGATGCTTGTCCCCCATTTTTAGAGAGTCCTCGGGTTCTACGGGAGAAACAACGGAAGCTTTGTGCGGGTTAAGAATGATCGTAATTTTCTCATCATCGTCGTCGGAATCATAGTAAATAAAAGATTTATAAGGATTAGACGCTCTCTCTTCAGCAAGTAACTCTGCAATAGACTTCTCATGAGGCTCGGGAATATGAGTCTCACAATTAGCCACCCACTCTCGTAACGTTTCGATAACGGATTTCATTTCAGCAATAAATTCAACCGGAACTTGAAACTTGTTGGGAACTTGTGGGGGTTGGTTAAAACCATGAGGATCGTAACATGAATTTGGCTCATAATAAAAATTTTCAAACGATCCCCCACAATTTTCAAAATTTGATGAATTTTGGAATGAATTACCATTAAAATACGGTTCTTGCTCATAAAAGTTTTGAGAAGGAAGATTGAAATCGTTTTGAGGATAATTATCAAAACTCGAATCACAAGCGTAAGACGTTTCAGCACTCGGGACGTAACATATACAATTCGCGTATCCACGTTGATTACAAAAACATTGCCCACACGGTAATCCTTCGTCGGATGGATTTCCACAATTAAAGTAAGTGAATGGAGACGGCGGTGGTGTTGGATAGTATTCGGGAACGTTTTGAAGAATTGGTCTTTGAACATACGCGGGAGAATTGCAAAACCAACAAACTCCATCATGAATATCACTACCACATTGTTCGCACGTACACCAAACATATGAACCTTCAAAGAATGGTTCTCCACATTTAAAACAAGTCGGATCCATAAGAATTAAACATATAAGGGAGAAAGTGAAAGAATTATCGTTTTAGAGGGTTAAAGAAGAAGAATCAAATAATAAGAGGATAACAAGATTATTTTTGGTTTTATAATTATCGAAAAAGAAAATCAAAGTAGAAAAGGAAAATCTTTTTGTATTTTTGGTAAAACAAAATCAAAAACTTAAAACTTTTGTTCTCTTTTTTCAAACATTACGTTAATCGTAACCGTTTCTTTCAAAACTACTCGCGACGGAACGGGAGAGAAGAATGTTTCTCTCTTCAGCTTGCAATTTAGTGTCTAAGCTTCCGTATTTTCCGCTTATTCGGTTGTAGAATTTAAAGTAATCTGATTAGCAACAAATCTTACGCGTTCTTATATTGGGAAGCTTATTTGGTTTACAATGCCCCCCTTCCACGGGAGAGTCGAGGCTGTAACTTTCTTTTTAGTATTTTTTTTTAAAACACTTCAGGAAAAGTGTTTTTGATTTTTGATTTTATTTTTTTTTTTTTATTTTTTTTTTTTTTTATAGAAAATATATACAAGGAAGGTTTTCAAAACACAATTTCAAAAAACGAAAATAAAAAATTCACTTCAACCTTCCCCGGCAGCGGCGCCAAAATTTTGATGTTAATCAAAGTATATATATAGTATAGTATTACTCAAAGAAATCCGCAAGAAATACGGATAACCCGAGGTCGTAGTCCGTGTGAAGGGTGAATGGAATTTCGAATTCCCGATTCGTGAAACGTGTCGTGAAAGTGTGAAAAAGTGATTTTGATGAGATTACACAAATGAATATGAAAATGAAGCACAATTAATCACTTAAGCACGTAATTCAAGTAAAACAACCTAAAACGCAAAGTAGAATCAAAAATGTAAACTTAAACGCAAAATAAACGTAAACGTACGAAATAAAACGTGAATTTTATGCTATACTAATCCTACGGACTTGAAAATAATTTTCCTAAATTAAAAATGATAAAAGAAAATTTTGTGAAAAAGAAAAATATTTTTTTTTTGACTTTTTAATTAATTTTTATGAATTAAAAACTAATTTAACTAATTAAAAATTAAAAGAAAATAGAAATTAAGTTAGAAAAATGCAAAATAAATTTTGAAAATTATAAAATAACTAAAAACTATGTTTAAATCTGAAAACTAGTTTTTTTTTGCTTTTTGTGATATTTTTAGGAATTAAAAACTAATTAAACTAATTAAAAATTCAAATTAAAAGAGAAAAATGCAAAATAAATTTCTAAAAATCTAAACTAATTGAAAACTAATTTCTAAAATATTTTTGGATTTTTCAAGGCTTTTTCTGATTTTTTTGGTAATTAAAAAGTATTAAAAATTGATTAAAAACTAAAATTAAATAAGAAAAATAGCAAATAAACTCAGAAAAATATGAAAAATTCAGGAAAATTGTAAAATAATATTCTAATCCTAAGAAAAATTTAAAAAGTTGAAAATAAGCATTGGAAATGCTTAAATGCTTGAAACAGCTTATGTATAGTGCTTATTAATAAGCAAACCTTGACCAAATTGACCAAAACTTTGACCAACTGATTTTATGACTCAAATAAGCTAAAATAAGCAATGTTAGGATTAATTGATACTCAGAAACTCAGAAATGGGCTAATCAGATTGAATAAGCACTTATTGGAATAACGAATAAGAAACAGATTAAGCTAATGGATACCAATTAGTGAAATGAGCAACTATAATCAATTATGAACTGAAATGAACAGCAAATCTCAAGTTTCAAGCTCAAAATCTCACTAGCAGGCCTAAAATTGAAATCAAGAACCAGTTTGAAACACTCAATAAGACAAGCAAATTAAGATGTCTAAATAAGCTAGTGAATGTGAGTTTATTGGGGGAAAACAATCACTTGACCTACTGAGATGCCAAAACTACCAACAAAACAGATATTCAAGACACATTACTCACTTAACAGCTACCTAGAAAGTCTGATCAAAACTGATGCACAGGGGAACACTTGGTTCAAACAGTCAACTTAAGACCTAAGTTTCAATAAGCAAATGGAACCCAAACTTAAATTTTCTTTTTGATAATGATTCACTAACTGCTAAGCTTCTGAAATTAGCAATTCGAAAGTATTTCCAATCAAAAGAGATCCTAGAAATGCTCACAAAGATCTGTCCAAAAACTGAGTTGAAACTATTTTGACTTTTTGTTTGCACTAGAACTTTGACTAAATTGAAATTCCAAAGAACATAAGCTGATCTACATGATATATTAAGCTAATTTAACAATTGATTAAGCTACATGCAACTAAACTCTATCAAAATCCTAGGGTCATTATAACAGTAACACTTATATGGAATCAGTAGTGAGACTAGAAATGGATTTTGACTATTTTGCTTTAAACCTACTCTTTTAATGCTGAAACTAAGTTACCTAAGCCTAAGGGAGACTACCTATACAGAGAAACCAACCAACAGATATCAAGAACACTTATATTAATCCTGATCCAAACACCCCATATTTCTAAACTGTTAGAGTTTTTCAATGATTTAAACCAAAAATAACTATTATACTGATGCAGACATATAATCTAAGCTAAATGAATGATAGTAAAGCTAAAATGATGCAAAATTACACACTATGATAGGCTTTAACTAACTGATGCAATTATGGCAGTTAAACAAATTAAGTGAGCAAATATGAAATCTAAATAATGAAATCAGGAAACTAAGCTACAAATAACTAAACTAAGACTAACAAAGCAGGAATTACTCAAATAAGCAAACTAAAAAGCAGGAAATAAGCTAATGCTAAGAAATGAGAGTTAGATGAAACTTACAATAACTTCCCCAGCTGAACAGGGGAGACATTTGATCCATGCCTATCCTTGGATAGGCCACAATAACGCCATTAACCATGTTTCTAACAACAGTAAACCCAGAATCATCATTATTGAACTTTTGTTGACTTTTATTGACCAGGAAACAAACACAATCACAATCTTACTAAAAGCTATAATGAAGCTTGAATAAGCTTCTGAGAACAATAAATGTAAACTAGAAACAGTATTTGGAAACAGTAAATTGCTCGAAAATGGAACTGACAATTAAATGAAAACTTGAATTTTATTAAAACATTAAATGAGTGCAAAGTTTAATATCAGAAACTAAATAAGCTAAAAAATGATTACATTAAAATAAACTATGCTATTCTACTCCTACTCCTAAAATCTCACAACCAAATCGTTGGTGAGGAGGGGGTTTATATAGGTGAGCAGGGGTGAAGTCCTCTTATTTCCAGGCTAGCAATCCTCATCCATCTGTGCTTCTTTGGAGCTCTCTCATCCTTTGGATTATCTTCTAGACATTTCCATCAAATATGCGCCCTTGGATTGATTTGGGTGACATGACCTATCCTGCGTGTGTAACTCTATTAGTCCACGTGTCCTGTCAACTCCTGACACCTTCTAGAACTTCAATCATGAGGTAATTATTACTGTACGAGGGTAATTTTAAGGGATGGTGATTTAGGGTTCATGTAAACAGTAGTTTTCTGCGTAAAAATAATTTTAGGGGGCGGGAAAAGAGTTTTGGGGATTTTTATTGTTGAGGTATTGACCGGGTTATAAGGTTAAGTTGACCGGGTAAAGGGTGTGGGTTGGGTACAATATTTTTTGGTGGTGGGCTGTTGTAATTTTGGGCCTAGGCAAGGATACTTGGATTTGTAAAAGGGTTTTGGGTTTAAGTATTTTTGGATCAGGTTTTGCTACTTAGGATTTAAAAACAAATGACAAGGACCAATATGTAATTTCTGCAAACTTAAGGGACCAAGGCTGCCATTCTTCATAAAAATTATCCAAGGGCCATTGTTGTCAATCTCTGAATTATGGAGGATCATAGTTGACTTTTCTTTGAATAATTCTTCAAAGGATCAATTTTGTCAATATCTGAAAGATGAGGGACTGAAGTTGCCAATCTCTTTAAACTTTAATCAGGGACTATTCTTGTAACTTTATGAATCTCTGAGTACTTTTGTTGACATTTTGAGCTATCTTTGATCATTAAACTTCCCCGGCTCTAGCTTTTGACCTTTTTCCATTCTCGTGCTCGTTTTTTTCGGTTTTGCTTTGTTTTTGTCCATTTTTCACATATCCGTACCTGTACATACACAAATACAAAAACACACATTCTCTTGGCTTATTTGGTTAGTATTTGGTGTATTTGGTCCGGTTTTGGTCAAATAAAAGGTGTGTAAATTAGAACATACCAGTGGTATTAGAAACAAAATGATAATAATAATGAGAAATTATTAAAAGGTTTTTCTAGGAGCCTTACTCGAGATCGTACTAGAGGCCTCGGCGTGTTGCAAGACGCTAACCGATGTGATCACACTATTAAAATATGTCCAAGTGGGAGTTGTTAGTTTATGAACATAAATTAATAGTTGTGTGTTAGGATCGAACTCTAGATCACGGGATTGCACATTTTACGTATGAAGAGTAAATGAATAATTATTTATAAATGTTATATATAATTATTAATAAACACAAAACGAGTAACGACCGTTAGTATTTAACGGAGAATGACTAACGACCTTAGATGAAGAAAAGGAAAGTAATACTTGTGAATAATTGGAATGTCAAGAAGGTTCCGAAATCCCTTAGGGATGTCCATAACCGATCGGCCATAAGGGGGATTCCACCTCCTCAATGCCTTGGACTCCAAGTTATCACTAGTATATAAACAAACCCAAGGATTCATTGTTTCCTACAACTTGTACACATAATTCTTGGTGTTTTTTCTCTCCTTCTTTTCTTGTCCAAATAATCGATCCATCTAAACCTTTTATAAAGGGATTTGATTTTAGTAAAGCTCAAAATAGTTGTGTTTAAATTACTTGCATAATCTTTTACTTGAATTAGTACGTGTGTACAAGAACGTGGTACAATCACACTATTGATTGTATCTTGGATTGAATAACAAAAAGGTAAGGGGTTATTCTTACAATCCACATAAACCCTAATTAGGGTTCTTGATTTGAAGAATTGCATTAATTGATTCTTGTTCGAGCTAAAATCACAAAGGTATTTTTACTATTTATTATTGATTAATTAATTACATGTTATATGATCTTGTTATAATTGCTTCCGCTATGCTTACTTGATGTTATTGGTTTATTTATACACATGTCATGATATTATAATTCCAACATAATTAATTATCGAAACACATAAAAATTGAATTTTGATTTGTTTAATTACCTTTTTCTAGGGTTTTCTTTATCCTAACCCTAATTTTTTTAATGGGTCAATTTACCCAATTTGTTTTTTAGGGTTTTGGTTTTGATTTTTAATATGATTAGAAACCCTAGGATGTCATGTAATTGGTTATGCGTTTTAGTAAACGATCTTGGTGCAATATGTTAATTGTTAAGCATAATCCAAGAAAAGTGCATATTTGCATGGATTTTATTGTGTAAGAATTTAAATGGTTTAAATTGAATATTAATTAAATGTTAAGTTATATCGAAACATGTAAATTTATTAATAGATGTCGAATTGGGGAAGACTCCAATATTAAGTAATCAATTACGTGCTATGTGGTGTTTGTTTAGTTTTGGCTTACGCAATCGATTTATCGATGTATGTGGATCTTTTTCCTTTGAAGAAGAAAGCCATAATTGAATAAATGCATTATACACCTAGATTGATTATTAATAGGATTATTGAATAAATTTGCATGTGGCTACATGTTTATACATATTTAATTGTTATGTTATGTATATGTTTATTTTGTTGTTTTATTTTTTATTATGTATTACTTGTTTTTTGTTTAGTATTATGTGAGACATGTTTATAAACGAAAAAGGGTAAATTTTATGAATAGAAAAATAATATGGACTAAATAAATGGCGAAATTATTTTGGTTTTTAGAGTCAAAATTTCAAAGGTTTATTGATTGATGTTTTTGTACGTAATGGTTAACTAGGCTCGACCAAAGTTTACACACAAAAAGATGGGTATAAGGTTGGTTTCGCATTAAATTGTGGCCTCAAAGAGACAACACTCTGTCTTTCCGCTCGTTTGTGTGTAAATTAGACTTACTGAACAACCATTACATGTACACTATCATCTTAAGGGTGAATTGACCACAATTCCACAATGATTATCCAAAACACTAAGCTTTAGGGCTTATGCAAAAGTACGATATAAGTGGACGATAATTGTTGGTAATTCTTTAATTGGTGAACCCGATACCTCAATCAAAACTTTGTTGTTTTACTCTTAGTGAATTGATAATAAAATTGTTTTATAAAACCAATGTTATGAAGTTGTATGCATGCTTCTTCATACATTATTTTGATTACACGTCAAAATTAATATCCTTATAAAATTAAGTCGAATGCCATCTAATTAAGAACACTTGAAGTTGTAGTTTACGTCATGTGAGAGCTTGGCTAGATTGCAATGGAGAGGTAAATTTCATAATTTCATTGCTAGCAGATCAACTGATGTAATGGATTTATGAGTTTGTAGTTTTAAGGTTAGACGACTTAAATTGAGTAGGAAGTGAGAGCTTGGACTCATGGCATTAAGATGGGGATTACACATGCTTACATTACAAAAGTTTTGTGATTGTAAATCCCATAAATCTAGGAATTGCAATATGATATTGGCAATTATTGTTCGACAATTACCTTGTTGAATACTATCATTACTAGCAGATCAACTGATGTAATGGTACTATGTCAATTAGGATCCTAGCTTTAAGAAAATACTATGGTTTATATGAATATTTACCAATGGGCATTTTATTTTCTTAAAGATCTAACTATCGAAAATACTGAAATTGAATTTTGTAATTCGTTTTAATGTATTAATGCAACGTTCAAACCGTAAACGCACTTTGTACTTTGGTAAATTGATCCCGTTCTGTTTTCAAACAAATGTTTGATTAAGAATAATTTACTTAAAAGACAAAAGAAGTCTCCTTTATATGAAAGAAGAATGAGATACAATCCTATTTCTTTTCATGAATGAAAAGGATAATAGGAATATTAGATATGTCTAAATTCTAATATAACTCATAGCAAATTTTAATAGTTAAGAAAATTGTGGTAATTAATTACATATTATATGGTCTTGTTATAATTGCTTCCGCTATGCGTACTTGATGTTATTGGTTTATTTATATGCATGTCATGATATTATAATTCCAAAAATTACAAAATCTAACTTTTTTTCACACTGTTTGCCATGAACAGCCAAAAGTGAAATACTGCTAGATGATATTGCTTTGTGCGCGAGTTCTATGCTATCGCAATAAAAAGCATTGAAGATAAAAATACGAATAGTAAACACAACAGTCATCCTCAGCTAGACATGGAGTTTATAAGCTTAAATACAGAAACTTGGTTTAGCATATTGAAAATTCTATATATGAAAAGCAAACATATTGTTATCTGTTTATATACACATGATCATTGGATATTCTCCCCCTTTCGTAGCAATATTTGGCAAAACTTGAGTGAAACTTCAACTCGCAGAATCTGGGATTTGACGATGCACGCATGAGTAGATGGACTAGAAATTCTATATAGACGAGAGTGTTTGAATTTATGGAATATCATATCGTTCAAACATCTGAATATATAAAAGAAATCAGTTACATAGACTTGTGCTACAACGTGGTTTTTGGAGATCATCTGGTTAATTTTTTTGTCTTCGCGTGTTTTGCTGTTAGTCTTGTAGGGTTTTTGGTTGTTGGGTGTGTGCAACGAGCTAACTAAGAACAGAAGGCGTCTTTTAGATTAGCGTTTTTGTAAAGTTATACTTGTTTCATCTCACTTTTTGTACAATCAGAAATCATATTAGCTAATATTAATGCATGTAAACTGAAATTAATAATAAAAAATAACCGTACATGAAATTTTTTTGGGAAAAAAAATTGAAAAAAAAAAGAAAAAGATGGATAAAAAGACTACCACTGCCAGGACTCGAACCTGGGACCCCTGTGCATTTCAAGGGCCGAAAAGACTTAATCAGGCTTTAATGATTTGTGCTACAGCGGTTTATGTTACTATGTTCAACCTTTTATTCTATTTAAATTATACAAATCAAATAATTAAGTCCTCACGAAACTACCTGTTATATATTTTTATAAATTAGAGGGGTTGTAACTGTAAGAAAATATGACCATCCAATATATTCGACTACATGCATATTTAGTAACTACGTACACTTAGATTAATTAGAGCTTTTGGTTGTTTTGAAATTGGTTGAAGAGGAAAACGAAGCAAAGGTGTCGTACGTTGAATGCCATTAATTAGAGTTCGTGATTTTTTTTTCTTTAGGGAATGCAAAAGATTATATAAACAAAATTATAGAAAAAATAAAAGGCGATTCTGGCCCTCTCTGCCAGACGTAAGGGAAACCAAAATCCCACTTAATACAACATACATGAACATAGTCACAAGCAAAGAACAAACAAAGGACTTGTCCGCGAAACTATAACACCAATCATTACTCTAAATCACTACACCAATTTTGCCACGAATGGTTAAATCCTTGATTCAGTGCGGGAGCCAAAAAAAGAGATGACATGCATCTCTGTAAAGCCATCCAAGGATTCATCATGATCTTTGAACACGACTTTATTTTGGCATTTCCAAATAACTGAATTTCGAGAAATCCAAATGATCGAGTTTCATAGAATCTTTTTTCGAGAAGAGAAAGATGGAGTCCCTTCTTGAGCTAACAACTTATAAATAGACAACCCACTAAAATTACATACATTCAACCTGTTGAAAACTTTGGACCATATTGTTGAAACGAAGTTACAACGAACCAAGTATGTGTTCTACCGTTTCGATAGCATTGTCACATATAGGGCATTAAAGAGAGTGTAAATCAATACTAATATTGTCAAGAATCGCACAAACTGGAATACGACCTTTTAGCAGCCTCCATAGGAACACACAAACTTTTCTTGGAACTACTTTGCTCCAAGTCGTGGTAGCTGCAACACCATGAGAACAAACAGAGAGATGGTAAATCTCCGTTTTTAAGGATTTAACTAAGAAAATGCTATCATCATCTAAAATCCAGTACCACCTGTCAACACGATTGGCACATGGTTGAACCATACCATATTACAAAGCCTATTTAGTTCCCCCGAAGATCTACCTCTAATTTCCCCGTGTCATCTCCATTCCCAAACCCAAGATCCACCTCCACTACCCACAGTTAGAACAGTGGGTCCGAAAACCAGGATGTGCGGGGCAATTTTAATTTTAATTTTTTATTTTATTTTTTATTTTTTACAATAGCAAGAAAATACGGAAGAAAAAACTAGGATAATCATATCTCGAGTATTTTTACTTACAGATGAAGGATAAGGCTTCATAGTATTGAATGTTAGATTTTAGTATGTGGGTGGGGCAATTTCAAAAAAAGGTCAAAAAAAAAAGGTAAAAAAAAACACTAAAATCTCCACTTTTTGGGCTAGCCATTGGGGGCACCCCCCCCCCCCCCCCCCCCAACAAACTTGCAACATAGAAACGTCCGTGGTTTGAAATATGTACCACTTCTTGGAAAATTTGGTTGGCAAAGTGACTTTTGACAGATATTGGACACAATTATCTATATGTATGTGTCATATATATTAGTAATAGTTTATAGGTTCGCATACTCTTCAAAAAGAGCTTCGCAATGAGCCTTTATGTGTCCAAAATAGAGTTGATGTGAATAAGATATCACATCTCAAAGTTAGGCATTTGGTACCATGCTTAAAGATTGATTTTGAATTGTTTTCTACCCCACATCAGTGGTGGACTGAGTAAATTTAGAGGGAGAATATTTTGTATAAATAGAGGACATAATTCTATAGGTTTTTCACACATCAAATCAATAGATAATATTGATTTCCAACATATGGAATATGTGGCAATTTAGTTAAGTCCGACAATACAACTTACTGTTTTGGCTATTGTACTAAGGGAAACAGACGATGAATCTGTTTTAAGCGTAGCGTGTCAAACATGTGCATCGGCTTTTTAGTGCTTATTGCTGACCTCGGTTGGTGATCTAGTAAGTCTTTTTTTTAATTATTTTATTTTTTTTATTTAATTATCGTTTATAAGAGTTTGTCTCTGCGTCCGCCTCCATTCTGTTTGTTTTTATGTTATTTATTTACTATTAATTTTATTAACGTAGTCTTGATTTTATTAATAAAAATGTAACCGTTTCCCTACAATCTTAAAACAGATTCTGTGTACAGAATTTATAACACCTTTCTTAAAATTGGATTAATTTAATTAACAAATTTTATACAAACTGTTTTTCTGCTAAAACGAAGATTGTGTTTCTTTGAAAACCATTTTTATTACTAAACAGAATTTTAATTAACAAATTTAGAATAACATATTTATAAACAATTTTTAAAACAATTTATTGAGTCAGTTTATGTTGAAACCATGATTAGTTTCTTTTCAAACCGATTCTTTTTAGGTTTGTTTATTACATATGGTATCTTTTAAATATGGATTTATTGAAACCAAGAGTATATATCTTTGAATATGATCTAGTAGAAAAGTTTTTTTTAAACTCTTTTCAAGTCGAGTTTATTAGAAACTATGATTAGTTTCTTTTCAAGTCGAGTTTATTAGATACCATATTGTTTTGACGGTTTTTTTTAACAATTTTTTTGTTTAAATTTTCACAAGTAACTGATGGTAACATAATTTGAGACCCTAGTAAATCTTGTGTATGTAATTGGTGTGCCGATTACTAACATGGTTGCACATCATGATGAAACATATTAATTGAAACCAAGTGGAGTTTCTTTGAAACAAATCTCATAAAATACAAGTTTTTATTTTATTAGATTACTAGAACATACTGAAACCAAGATGAATTTCTTTGAAACAAAATCTGATAAATATACAAGCTGTTATCAATTATCAGATTATTTACAATATTTCTCCTAAATTGGTAAAAAAAAAGTTTATTTGACTTGTTAGATTATTTAAACTAGGTTGACTTTAATTTTAAACTAAATATCGTTTTTGAAACTTTATGGATTTGAAAATAGATCTATAGAAACTTTGTTGAGTTTCTTTGGAAGATTGAATCTATTGAAACCATGTTGAGTCTTATTGTAGAAATACACCATATGAAACATATTTATTAAGTTCTTCTAAAAGAAGATTGACAAAATCTATTACAAATATGTTTTTGTTTAAAAACATCTTGAAATAATGATATTGTTTAATGAAAGACTTTTTCAAAAGTGGTTTTGTATAAGGGATATTACAAAACGTTAATGTCTTAAACAAACTCCGATTTAACCATTTTTGTTAAGAAACACTTTGTGATTTAGCAAGTTGTTCATTATTTCAAATATAGTTTTTGACTAATAACGAAATCTCGTATTAACAGAGTGTTTGGAATGTCACGAGTGTCATCTAAAGGATCTTCTCCCGAACATGATGGAAGAGAGATCGATACTCGAGTTATCGGTAGATGCTTTGAAGGATTTAGATTTTATGCGCCATAAGAATGCGTTAAATGGCTTGAATGACATGAAAATTGTGGCCAAGGAAAGTCCGACCTTAGATAATGGTGAATTAACAATTGGGCATCATGTCATGCCTATGACGATAAGAGTTTGATTAACTCTATCAACGCAGTTGAAAAAGAGAGATGCAATTTATGGGCAGCTCTACAACTGTAATATCAAGGGAAAAGGAGATGTGATGCTATGAAAATTCTATGGGTCTTTTAGCTATCGGCGTAGCTTTATTGCTTTTCAGTTTAAGAGTATATAACAATTGGAGAACATGAGATATGCACGTTTACTTTGTTAATAGTTACACACCAAGTTTATTACAGTTTCTTTGCAACTTTACTTTTTATTTCCTTCAAAAAAACATCTTTTATATAATAAAACAAAACCACAAGTGGGGACTTTCGTATTTCGGAAAAAAATTTGTTTCCTTATTAGGTAATAATTGAATTATTATTTTCTAATTTATAAATTTATAAATTCGTTTTGTTTATATACTACACATGTGGAAGATAGATACAAAAAATGTAGATAAGAAGCAACTAACAATATGATTAAACTTTTTAAATGACTATCTTTAATAATTAAAAACTATAATTAAAAGTAATAAATTAAACTAAACAAAACAAAGATTAAATTATTTGTTTTTTAATAAATAAAAATATATCATTCATTTTTTTAAAAAAGAAGGGCAAATGACACAGAAAGGTACCAAACTTAGGGTCCATTTCCAATCAAGGTAATATTCTTCTTTTCTTGCATAAAAAGGTACCCAACAAATTTTTTTGGCGGATTTGGGTTTTTCACTAACGTTCGTTAACTCATTTCGCTAGTAAATTACATGTTTGGTCCTTGAGTTTGTATAAACATTTCATGCACCATCTACCACCACCCAAGACCACCTGCCACGACCAGCCGCTACCACCACCACCACCATCATCCACCACCACCACTTTGACTTTTCTGATCCAGTTCCTACCACTTACAAGTAATGATATCATATCTAGTTAAAAAAATCTGAAAGCTAACCCCCCTGATAGCTAAAGCTTCTCTACTTTGATGTTAACCACAACTTAAAAAATATGATTTTGGTCATACTACCGTATATCATGTACATTTACTTATAGATCCAGTCAAAACCACATAAGTAACATGATAAAAGTAAAAGTATGTTAAGTTTTATTAGGGAATTGTAGATTAATCATAATGTTAGGTTGCGTAGAACTTTTCTATTTATTAAAAGATGGTGCAACTTCCTTGAAATTATGATCAGGAACCACTTAAACAAGGGTTCCACTAAATGCTCGTTGCTTACGACTCAAAAACAAATAAACTTAGGTGTCTTATGGTTTATGTTTTAAACTTTTGAGTCTTGTGTTTGATATTCATATTTCAATATATTCTAATAACGTTTTGTTTATCCTCTCTATGCTACTGATCACAAGTTTTTAGGTCAAAATCATGAAAGAAATATTAAAAGTTTTACTTGATGTAAGGCACTAACTCTACTATTAATGTAGGTTATTTATTGATTTATGTAAACAGACTGCTCATCTTCGGTTTTGTACCATTGACATGGAGCTTATACTCTCCAACAGAGGGGGTATGAAGTTTTTACCATCAGTCCATGCTAGTTGAGTCAAAACAGAACTTCAATCATGATTCCATACAGCACATTGAAGTTTTTAAAGGGTTTTTTGATTGGGTTTATTCGAGATGGGCCTTGATTCGGGTCGAATATCTTGTACCACCTTTGCAAGTGTTGGCAAATGCTTGTATCTATCTATTTTTGATACAAAGTTTGGTAGAATTAGTAATGGTGAAAATGATGTATGTAATGTGTTTGATGGAATGTCGGTGAAGAAGATTTTTAGAAATGAGGGTAGAATTAGAAATGGTGGCGGCAGTGGTGGTAGCTTCTGGTGGTGGTGGTGGACGATGGTGGTAGAGGTGGTAAGTAGTGGTGGCGCCCGGTGGTGGCAGGTGGTAGTGGGTGGTAGTAGATGGTGCATGAAATAATTATACAAACACAAGGACCAAACATGTAATTTACTAACAAAGTGAGTTAACGAACGTTAATAAAAAAAACCCAAATCCGCCAAAAATATTTGTTGGGTACCTTTTTATGCAAGAAAAAAAGAAGAGTACTTTGATTGAAAATAGACCCTAAGTTTGATACCTTTTTGTGTCATTTGCCCCAACAAATTTGTCCCACAATGTCCTAAACACGAATTGAAACCGCAACCATTTGATTGTGAAACATTCTCACATATGAGGTATCATTAGGACACACGCCTTTTGGTTGAACAACCATGAAATAGTACTTGCAAAAAAAGATATTGTCACTAAAAATGTACAACCGAAAACACTGTTTGCCAAAATATTTGATTATTTTTTGCCGTCCGCCACATTGCGCGAGTAGCCTTTGTTGATCACTCCACTAAATATCTGGTGGCGATAACATCAATACAGAAATACTCGGCACCGTAAAAAACATATAGCCAAAAAAACATTGCTCGCTAAATAATTTAATTGTGTGATATTCGCCGTCGCATCGCATGAGTATCATGCCAGTTGGATTTAATGAATACAAGCAACTTTGGAGTACCCCTCATCCTCCTCAATAAGTGCTTCCGTCCGTGATCTAAGGGTGTGTTTGTTTAAAAAAAAAACTTAGTAGCCCTCTTACTCTTACCAGTAAGAGGTGGGCAGACGTTTTGCTTGTTTGTTTTTTTTCTTTTGAGTCAGATTCAGTTAGACATATAACATCTTACTCAGTAAGAGGTGGGGGACTTGTCTTACTGCCTTTTACTCGATAAGAGAGATTGAAGAATCGTGTTAATATATTATATTTGATGGTTTATTACTATGTCATATTTACGATAAAAAGTCTTATTTCATATTTACACAAGTTACTTAAATAAATTGCAGAAACGAGCACTTAAAATCATTCGGATAATTATACAAAAACAAACAACATTATTTAGTTTAGATTTAGACGTTCTAGCCACCTCTAACTAGTAAGATCTGGTAGTCAGATTCAGACCTAAAACATCTAAATGAAACAAACACACCCTAACACTCTGTTCCCGAGTTTATTTTCTGGAGTGAAAGGGAAAGGTTTGGGATGGTAATAAAAAAAGTTTGTGTTCCAGAGATTTTTTTGGAATGGAGAGGAAAGTAAAGGGTAGTAAATTACATCAAAATTACTCTCCTAATTTACTTTCCAAATTGGCATGAAATGGAGTGAAGTTGATTTTAAAACTCTTTTTTAGTTACTTCCTTTTCTTTTCTTTCCAACTCGGAAACACAAGATAAAAAAAATATATTTTATTCCTCTCTTCTTTACTTCACTCGTTTAATATAAATAACAGGTCGTTTCATGAGCGACTTATTCAATTTGTATAAGTTAAATAGAATAAAAGGTTGTGCATAGCATCATAAACCGCTGTAGCACAAACTATTAAACGGTGTGTTTATTGGCCCCTGTAATTCAGGGTTCCCAGGTTCAAGTACTGGCAGCGGTAATCTTTTTTTATCTATCTTACTTTTATGTTTCCTATTAAAAAAAAATAAATAAATAAATCCCTCATCTAAGGTTACTTATAATTATAAATCTGTTTGATAGGAGCATCTTATGTTATTGCTTGTATTATTTCAGTTTACATGCAACAATATTAGCTAATAAATATGATTTGCAAGTGTATAAAAATTGAATTGAACGAAGTATTATTTGATGAAACATTGATCTCTAAAAGATGCATTCCGTCCTTAGCGTGCTGCACGCACCTATAACAGGCTAACAACATGATGATCTATTGATCTACCAGATTAGCATCAAAAGACTCAATAATAAAAAAACCCCAATGAGCTTCACAAACCCAATGATCAACCAGACAACCCATTATCTTGCAATGGCCTTCAGGTCACTCCACAATTATGTACACAAGACTTGACTCTTCTGCAACCTATAGTTGGAAATCTGCAACCTATAGTTGAAGTTTTTATGATCATTGACAACACATGTACATTGCTCTGTAGCCATCTTAAGGATATAATGCACTTAAAATGAAATTAAAATATAACATTTAACAATACATGTAGAATAGAACTACTAAAGAAAAATATGTTTCATAAACGTTTATGTAAAAACAGTGATTAAAGTCCATAGGAAACAAATCATAATCAGGATATGAAGGAGAAAAAGAGAGGGTGTTGCCAATTACTTAATCATACTACTTTGGGCCTTGCAGCTTCCTAGCGGAGCTTCGAAACTGGCAACATTTTTCCATATAGGTGTTTGCTTAAAAACAGATCACTTTGATACATTTGTATATGTGATTCACTGCTAAGTCCGTCATTACCAATGACTTTCACTTCATGTAAAATGTCTCTTTTGAGTCTGTAAACAAACAGCTTGGATCCTTTGTTGGCTGACATTAATATATCCCCGTCTTTGTTCCAGAAACCTGTAACCTTTACATCATATTCAGAAAGTGGCCGTTTGAGATCAAACTCACAGTGCATCACCCATTCTTTCTGCTTCAATACCCACACCTCCATACGTCTTCGATTGTTGGTCATGTAAAACGTGTAGGCAAATCCAACTTCACCATCTAGCTCCACCAACTGATTAGTAATCAGACGGTGACCATTCTGATTAATCAAAGAAAAGTTTGTACGTGTGGCTGGACGATTAATCAACCCAAATTCCTCCTGCTTCACATCAAAGTATATAACTTTGTGAGGATCTCGCTGATCATTGTTGTGAGGACTAGCCAACCAATGAACACATCCATGAGCAAATACACCTTCACCCCTCGTGGGATATGATGGGGCTTGATGTATCTCTCGCCATGAGTTTGTGCCCATGACATGCACCACGGTGCCTATACCTTTGACCGAAACGCACACAATCTTGAAAACATTTCTAGAATCATCAAAACCAAACCCGCATACTAAGTTTTTTTTACCGAAAGATGATATTTTATTCATGGTTGGTAACTCATAACAACCTTTCCTAAGATGATGAATCACAATAAAAGTGTAACCATGAGACTCTTCTTGTGATAATAAAGTTAACCCGTTGCAATAACCCAAAAAAACGTTTTTTGAAAATCTAGATGGCAATCTCTTGAACGCAAACTCGAATATTGGGTCTTTTTTCAACTCGAAGGAAGCAGTATCTTTTGATTTTCTGGTTCTGAATAAGCTGACTCTGCATCGTAGGTAGTCAAGAGCTGTGAATATGTCGAACATGATGGGGATGGGTTCCTTTTTGACATGAATTGTCATAAGGTAAGGATCTTCGATGTATTTGCACCATAGCTTGCATACACACCGGAAATGACACAAAGATTTTACAAGCAACCTTGACAAGATGTCGTACATAATGTCTGAACCGAACTCAACCATGTTTGTTGATTTTGAAAGTTGAGAACTCAACTCAAAATTACCTGCATCAAGAATATAAAGAAATAGCCAGCAATTTGTTATGTAACTCCAGTTAAGTATTTAACTGTCAACTTTTATGCTTCAATTTTATTATTCAAAAACTAATTTCAGCGTAATTAAATGTTTTCTCTATCAGGCCAGGAACGATTTAGCTGTTTCAAAAAAACTTTCTAACCAGCTTTCGAAAACATTTCCATCCCGGCCTCATATATAATATATGCTTTAACGAGTTGATTAAGGTGATAGTATATGCTTTAAAAACTTTGCCCAAACATCCTAAGGCCGTCTTAAACATAAAGCAATTAAAGAGAATTACATTAATTATAAACGTAAAATTGCAAATAAAAAACTAATGAACGATTAACTTAAGAGATTAGTATCGAATTACCTCAATATAATAATGATAATCAAATACGAATTCTGGCATTCACGATCATTTTGTTTGCTTTAGATGCCCTAAGATATAATTATGTTTCGATTAATTCTGTAAATCTCCAAACTACGCCCATGTTATTTACCTTGTCAGCAAATTTCACCCTTAACTATTTATCATATGTCATTGTTTTATTTGTTATAACTAGCGCATTGCGGTGAAAGTTTATAATGACGTTACTTTGTTTGTGTGTGTGTTTATTTTATTAAGATAATGGATTAAATTATAACTAAGTACATAAATAATTAATAGATTATATAACAATAAGCAAATCAAATTAGGGTTTTTAGTAATTCGATCCAGTGTATCACATAAAGCAAAATCATACTATGATTGTTAAACACACAATCGTTTGAAAAGATGGATGCAATGACTTCAATATCTAAATAGGGATTTGTGTTATGAAGGAAATTGGTCATGGGTTAATTGTGATCGATCGATGACAGGTTTATATATTTGATTAGTGGCGTGCTTTTGTTTTGTCAGGTTTCTTTTTACTTCTGTATTGATATGAAGAATTTGTGTTCTGCTTTTTTCGATTTTATACTTTGCACCCAAATCTATTAAGTGTTAAATCTCAAGTACCTGTGTAGTTTTTACCAACATATAATATGTATAGATGGAAATTTTAATTTTTTTTTTTTTTTTTTTTTTTTGCTAAATCAAGAAATAATAAAATTTAATTATTTTTCAAAATTCAGGCTAAAAATCAAATTAAAAAATTAGTACTCAATGAGGAATGGTTTGATTTTATTAAAATGCAAAAGTCTTTACTCGGAGTTTTATTTATTTATATCTATATCTATCTATATATATATATATATATAAAGAATGAGTTCCCCTATTTAATATGAGCATTAATGTCACAAGCTAAGAAACTCAAATATGTAGTTTAAGCTAATGAATTTAGTACATGCGGAGCTTATTTTGAAGGGAGTTTATACTCCCACCACATTTTAAAAGATTTTAAGCTGAAATGTCATGTGATGATGTGAACCATGTACATTCTCATAATAGAGTTTTTAATCACCTCATTAATGGTATAAACTCAATTGATCCCAAACTCAATCGTGCACTCATGTGAAATGTCTATTATTAAATAGATAGTAATGAATGGTTAAAATTCTTGCAATAATGCAAGAATTAAAGTCATAAAACATTTTCATTTGCTATTCAGTTTCAATTCAACATTAGCCTACCTTTTGAAATAACCGATTCACAACACCAACCATTATTTCAGATCAAAGCACAACATGGTTCAAAAATATGTCAGTGATTTCGTTACATCACTCTGCCATTGATTTTCATGTTGTCATCATAGAAGAATTGTAAGTACCGAATCATCAATTATAATAGATTTAGTGTTTCGATTTATTTAGTTGCATTGTTACAATTATTATGTTTTGATTAAAAATAATATGTTTTCCTTTGATTATGTTCAATATAATTGTTTGTTATCAGAACTCTAGAAAAAAAATGGGGGAAAATCACGTTGATGAATTAATTCTATGAATCAGTTCTTATAATTGTGTGTTCTACGAATTAGTTATTATAAATTGGGGTTAAATGATTGTTTGAAAGCATTTATTAATCAGGTTAAACAGATTTGTATGGGGTTAAATGATTGTTTGCGACATGAATTTTTATCTACAGAAATTGAAATTGGCATATTCTCACATATTACAAGAAAACCATATTTCGAATCCGAGCCATGGCTTACAATTACAGACATTGCTAAAGATCTTATAAAGAAAATGGTTGATAGAAATCCAAAAAAGGGACTTACCACCCATGAAGTTGTTTGTAAGTAACATTGTCTAAAAGCTTCGGCTAATTGAAATAATGTTCTTTTTTTACTAATCTGGATCTTGCTTTCTTTAAAAGGCCACCCATCATGGATTGTTGGTAACCAATTTTCACCCGATAAGCTGTTAATTGTCTCTTATCTCAAGGTTTTATCCATATTTTAATTATTATTATTATTATAAAGATTCAATCTTTATTGTTCTGATTATATATATTTTATGTTTTACAGGAATTGAGTGACTATTTGAGATTATGGAGTTAGCGAGCTTTGTGAACCGTTTGGGGAGGCCATTGAGGTAGCTTTTTCTTTAATAGTAAAGACTTGATGACGAAGAGAACACACATATCTGCACACAAATTGCTGAAATAATGTAAGTTTGAACTTAGCGATAGTTCACAGTAAATGCTGTGAAAGATTTGAACGATAGATAAAGCAACATGATACGTGGGAATCGCACCAGGCTTTACCTCTCGAGGGATCTCGAGAAGCGTACAACCCCCACCAGGCAGTGTACCTGAGCGTTGTAGTATAGTATAGTGACAAGTACCGGGGGATTGATCGTTCAACTCAGGAATAGTGTCGCTAGGATTAGAAAGCCTAAAAACTAGGTCTAGGGGTGAGGGATGATTCTTTTTGTATTTTTATATTTTTATAAAAGCAATTAAAATCTCGGTTTTTGGAAGAGTGGCGGAATTAGTTGCTAATCAACTAACCCAAATTAACTAAGATGCAATCAAAATAAAATGACAGAAATGAAAATAAATCTAATTAAACTAGTGTGGTGTAAACAATGATAGGGAAAGTTGTGTTTACTTAGGTTTCATTACTCCCTATATATCTTTTACAGGTTGATAGCTTGTTACAATTGCATGGATGACAGGTCGTATTCCTTAATACTAGTCGTAGGGCCGTGTACAATATTCCCTAACTCTATAGGATCCTACTTCACTCCTATGTCGAGCCGTTAGAAGCTCCTAACATGGGATCATTATAATTCTCCTACGCATTGAATACAACCAAAAATTATAGTACACCTCTGATCATGTTTCTTAAGACGTTCAAGCATGTTACCAATGGAAGTATGCCAGTTTTCTTAAGCCTAACATCGAATACAATCATCCGTAACAACTATAAACAAACAATCAACCCATAATTAACATCTAGGTTTCACTACATCTAAGCAAACACACAAGAGATCTAGCCAAGCATGTTAAATTGAAGACAAGTGTAAGATATATTCAAGCAACACATAGACATATTGATTGAATTAAAATAGTACTTATCTCAATTGAATATAAGAGGTTTCAAAGGGTAAAAACCCTTGAAAAAGCTGTGAAAATCGGACTAGGGTTTTTCTCCAAAGTTGCACCCTAAAAGTTACACCCTAATGAATGAAAATTGAAAAACTATATATAGATTTTACAGGGTGACGGCATCAAGAAGAAAATTCTGACGCCGTCAACTCGCCGCCCATAATGAAATCGGATTGCCTAGATCCACTTTTGACGTCTTCATGTGTAAAGTTGCTATGGGCCATCACTAACATTTGGACCATGACGGCCTATGGTGACGCCTTCATCTCATTAGTACAAAACTTTATGGATCGTCACGTGCACCATCCACTTCCACCTCTTGTATTACTCTTGACGTCGTCATTAAGAATCTTGTGACGCCGTTAGGTACTGTTCCCAGCAAGGAAAATTAAGACTTTGCTGTTTTCTTCACTTTTATGCTCCAAAAATGTCCAAAATGCTTCCTTTTCCAGATTTCACTCCAAAAGTACCTAAAATGACAAAAGGAACGATTTAGGGCAATATTTGATCAAATAAATTCGAATTCGGGCTTAAATGACCCCTAAAAACGGTTTATTTTTCGCCTCATCAAATACCCTTACACTTGAGATTTGCTTGTCCTCAAGTAAATGCGCTTTTATACTAATCAAAATACAATTTAGGGGTCATTTAACACTAATATAAAAGTAATTGCAACAAATAATCGTTCCACTAAAGACCAAAGACAAGCACGGAGGTCATACACTAGCATCTCACAAATAGTGTTTAGATACTCACATCTCTCGGGTGTAACAAAGTATATATCACAATAAGAAAATGGAAAACATCTCTCACTACCTGTCATAACAAAATAGATTACCATAGGCTTGGGAAAGGATCAAACCTCCACCACATGGCGTAAGCACATAGGATAAACTATCAAAGAAGTCTTTTAAAGGGTTATAATGTTAGGTGTAGGGATATGGAATACACGGTTGTGTTGGATAAAGGCAATTTTTACTGGTGGCGAGTTAATCATCTTGGTTAATTACATGTACAATATGGCGTTGCTAAGCCAAGACTAGACTCGACTTAAGCTAATAAATGAAAAATAACAAAAACATAAAATAAACATAGAATGAAACGGGATGGTAGTCCGTATGTTTTTTTCTTTTTTCTTTTTTTCTATTTTTTTTCTTTTTCTTAATTTTTTCGATTTTTTTTTTTTTTTTTTTTTTTTTTTTGTGCATACACTCTTACCATACCATCCAAAATAATACATCATAGGGAATGTACATTCCCCTTACACTTGAATTTTTACATACTTTACAATAAACTAATCTAATGATTTGAATCAAGATAATCAAAACACTTGGAGTACTTTTAAGATTAACGCACATATGGGGGTAATATATGATGTTCTTTCCCATTACTCCATAACATAAGTATTTTACCCATGTGTCTCAATCGTCCCAAAACAATATGTACAAGATATGACTCGACTTAGCAACCATGTAATCAATTAGATAATTAACTAAGGGTTTAAACAAATAACAATAATGCACTAAAGATGAGTGCATACACGAAAAGGCTTAGGCGATTTGGGTGTACATTTAAGTGGGTTGTAACAAATTCTTCCTTTAAGTAAGATGCTTAAAGTTAGAAACGAAAAGATAGGCTCGGAGAGGTGTACTAGGGGTTTCGTGTACTAAAAATGAGTACAACGCTAAGGTGTGGGAAAAATTAATTGACTTACTAGCCAAATAATATGACTTAAATGGTCAAGTAATTATGATAGAGGTTTAACACAAGGGTGATCCTAATGCTTCTTATCATGTAGTAAATCCTACTACACGAATGTAGTCTCACTAGCGGTCTCGGGATGCATCACTAACGCAAGTTCTAAAATCTAAATGCTACCGGTACACTCATAAGCACTAATAATAAATGCTTTTTCCTATCCAATCTAAAGGTGAACCTCACATATTTGGGTGGAAAATTTTTCTAAATAGTACGGTTTTGTGCTAGTCATACAACTCCTACCCATGAGACGCTTGTTAAGGCTAAAGTTTCACTCCTAAATGTTGTAAAAAAATTTAAATTTGGCGCTAAAATCACACTAACAAGTATTTCTCTTAGTTTTATTACACACCTATTATCAAACAAACAAACTCAAGTGCAATTGTATCCTATAATGTATCATCATTTACCCTCCCCTTACACTTAGGATGAACATTGTCCCCAATGTTCAATTAAAGAATTTAAAAGTGAAATAGGTAAAAGAATGAAACAAATACTCCCCTGATTCGTTCGGTGTAGATAGTGTGTTAACAAGGTTAGATCTTCCTCCAAGAAAATGAACATTCAAAGCTTCCCTTCCAGAAAAATAAATCATCTTCTTGTCGTACATAACCTGTTAAACCTGAGAAAACAAACAAGGCAACCTCGCGTAAAATCGGCGGCAATCTATATATACTACAAATCCTAGAAAACAAATTAAGATATAATGCTTGTGGAATGAATGTCTGCAGATTTCCTGGAGTTTATAAAACTAAAGAATTAACAAAAACTTTAAGACTCCTTTAGAAAAACAAAACTAGCAAAATTTCCAGAATTTTACACATGACGCCGTCAGAAATGACCTGCAGAAATCTTTATGTTAAGTTTCCGGAAAATTTCTGGAAAAACTTATGCCTTACTTCCTGGAAAATCCTTCAAAACATCATTATGACTCGATAGAAGCATTTGACTCAAACAGTTACTAATATACATGTCCATTTAATATTGTTGTGGTTCATGCTCGATTTCGTTCTTATAGACAAATTTGGGTCTCCCTTTACACTTAGCTTTTGCAAAATACCTTTATATGTAATTAAGACGAAGTTAAACAAAAAAATAAAGCATTTTCACAATTTAGTTTGAAACATGATCTACCAACAATAAAAATAAAGCATGCATACGGAAGCAAATAACGTCAAACAAACAAATAAAAAAGGGGCTTGGGTTGCCTCCCAAGAAGCGCTTGTTTTTGTTCGAGTCACAAGCCTGACTCTACCCTTATTTAACGGAAATAGGGGAGGTTTTCCCTACACTTAGGATTAAGTGCGGGTGGAAGTAGCGATACACACCCTTAGGGTGGAAATATGCCTCGTGAGGAACGTGTAGTGGATGAATTATATGCTCAAAGGGGTGTGCTATCATCATAACCTTACCAAATTCAATTGGGTTAATGGGTGGATTAAGATTTTCTCCTAGAAAGGGATCATTTTCAATCAACTTCAAGAGACTACTAGTTGGGGATCCATCTTGACCTAATAAACCCGGTTTAAACCCATAATGTTTCTTGCGATCAATCATAAATGGGTGATGTAAGCATGTAAGGTCATTTTCCATTCCTATATTGGCTTCTTCTCTACAAGGCTTAGACTCCACTACCCTTATCATAAGACTACCCGGACTATATGGTTTGATGGGTGGATCGGAACCTATTTCAATTCCTAAATTCACATCTAACGATGGAAGATTAGGTAATGGTTTTGGTTGAGGCTCCAGAACTTCCTTAGAACTAAAAGAAAGGTCATCACTACAAGTGTTAAAACCTATATTCTCTAGTTGTGCTTGATCCAAGGGTTCTACCTCTATTGGGATTCCTATAGTCTCTTCTACTTCTTCCGGGTAAGTCACGGGTGGTATGTGTGCCTCAAATGATGGTAGGACTTGTGGGGTACTTTGTGGGCTCATGTTATTTACTTCGTCATTCCTTGTGTCAAAATCACCTATATCCTCAACATGTGTTTTATTATAATCTAACCCTAACATTTTCCCAAGTATCTCAAGTGCTTCTCTAGGCATCTCAACTTCTATATCCGATTCATAAGGGTAATCCTCAATATTCTGACTGCTATATACAAATTGCCCAAAAGATTCATCATGTGTTTCTTGAGATTCATCATCATCGATCATAAAACCTAGGTCTTTTTGATCAATGTGATCATGTTCGGCTACATCCTCCATCACATCAAGGTCACCTATGTGTTCATCCTGTACTATGGTAGTTCCTAACCATGACATGCAGCTAGGTGGCTCATACGAAACTATCCTAGGTGAAGGCTCATATGGTGCATAGATTTCACTAAGTGAGGCATTTTGAGGGGTTGATGGAGCTCCTAAGGTGAATTATTTAAAAGTCTTATGCACTTGGCCTCTTTTCTCAAGGTACTCAATAAAATCAATATAAGATCCTGTCCTCCTCATTTCATTCCTCCATCTCGGTATATCCAAATTGGTGTAATTATATTTTTTCTGGTAAAACTAGTGTTGGACTTGGTGGATTCGCGTTCTCCATAATGGTGAACAGAATAGTCAATGAACTTAATTTACTAACAAAGGCACAAAGAAAAAGATAGACTAAAGAAAACCTAAAAATAAAAAATAAAAATCTTACTAGAAAGGAATCTAGCAAGTAGACCTAATAAAAAGAAACCCTAACATAGACAATAACTATTCCCTGGGCTACAGCGCCAAAAACTTGATACGTGGGAATCGCACCAGGCTTTACCTCTCGAGGGATCTCGAGAAGCGTACAACCCCCACCAGGCAGTGTACCTGATCGTTGTAGTATAGTATAGTGACAAGTACCGGGGGATTGATCGTTCAACTCATGAATAGTGTTGCTAGGATTAGAAAGCCTAAAAACTATGTCTAGAGGTGAGGGATGATTCTTTTTGTATTTTTAGATTTTTATAAAAGTAATTAAAATCTCGGTTTTTGGAAGTGTGGGCGGAATTAGTTGCTAATCAACTAACCCAAATTAACTAAGATGCATGCAATCAAAATAAAATGACAGAAATGAAAATAAATCTAATTAAACTAGTGTGGTGTAAACAATGATAGGGAAAGTTGTGTTTACTTAGGTTTCATTACTCCCTATATATCTTTTACAGGTTGATAGCTTGTTACAATTGCATGGATGACATGTCGTATTCCTTAATACTAGTCGTAGGGCAGTGTACAATATTCCCTAACTCTATAGGATCCTACTTCACTCCTATGTCGAGCCGTTAGAAGCTCCTAACATGGGATCATTAGAATTCTCCTACGCATTAAATACAACCAAAAATCATAGTACACCTCTGATCATGTTTCTTAAGACGTTCAAGCATGTTACCAATGGAAGTCTGCCAGTTTTCTTAAGCCTAACATCGAATACAATCATCCGTAACAACTATAAACAAACAATCAACCCATAGTTAACATCTAGGTTTCATTACATCTAAGTAAACACACAAGAGATCTAGCCAAGCATGTTGAATTGAAGACAAGTGTAAGATATATTCAAGCAACACATAGACATATTGATTGAATTGAAAGAGTACTTATCTCAATTGAACATAAGAGGTTTCAAAGGGTAAAAACCCTTGAAAAAGCTGTGAAAATCGGACTAGGGTTTTTCTCCAAAGTTGCACCCTAAAAGTTACACCCTAATGAATGAAAATTGCAAAACTATATATAGATTTTACAGGGTGACGACGTCAAGAAGAAAATTCTGACGCCGTCAACTCGCCACCCATAATGAAATCGGATTGCCTAGATCCACTTTTGACGCCGTCCTGTTTAAAGTTGCTATGGGCCGTCACTAACATTTGGACCATGACGGCCTATTGTGACGTCGTCATTTCTTTAGTACAAAACTCTCTGGATCGTCATGTGCACCATCCACTTCCACCTCTTGTATTACTCTTGACGCCGTCATTAAGAATCTTGTGACGCCGTCAGGTACTGTTCTCAGCAAGGAAAATTAAGACTTTGCCGTTTTCTTCACTTTTATGCTCCAAAAACGTCCAAAATGCTTCCTTTTCTAGATTTCACTCCAAAGGTACCTAAAATGACAAAAGGAACGATTTAGAGCAATATTTGATCAAATAAATTTGAATTCGGGCTTAAATGACCCCTTAAAAACGGTTCATTTTTCGCCTCATCACAACATTCAGCTCGATTACCAGTTAGCATACAATAGAAGCAAGAACCATAGTATAGACCAGCGCAAGCATTTGATGATGAAGCTTAGGGTGAAAAAAGCGATCTATATGATTAGAAACACATTTGCATGGGATAATCCGTACAACTAAAAAACTAGGTATAAAAGATAGGTATAGTGTGCATGTTAAATCTGCTTAATTAGGGTAATATCTATGACATTGCGTTTTGGACGTAACTAATATGGAGTAATCAAATTCGTATAATTAACAATTTAAGATTAACAGAGCGGGTTGCATGAGGATGATTTCTATCAGTATGAAAAATGTTAAATGTTCTACATGTAATATGAGCCTAAATAAACTGTTGATCGAGATCAGTACTATTGCAACTAAAGTATAATTATGGGTGGGTCATGTGTGATCAAGTGGCTGAGGGTTCAAATCCCTCATATGACTTAAGTATAAGACTATCAGGTGTGGGTGAGTTTGTCGATGAAAAAAGGAAATTTTATATTGCAGAATACAAAAAGGAACACACATGGCACTCAAGCTCATGAAATTGCTGGGCTACGCGAAGAAAGATCCAAGAGCAAGGTAAATTTGAAATCACTTATATGCTTAATAATATGGCTGAATAATGGGTGGGTCACGTGGATTGAGTCACACGTCATGTAGGTCAAAGTTCTTGCTGCATCAAGAAATACCACGATTACCTGTTGAGAAGATCAGGTTGGGTCGGGTCAAAGCATGTCTTTTTCAAAAAATAAATAGTTTTCATTCGGCCAAAATGGGTCAGGCAGATTGGACTGACCTGCTACCTGTTCCTTTTATTTTGAGTTTCATAAAATACACAAATCAAATGAAACTTTAACTGTCTAAAAGATAAATTTCAATAGAAGGTATTAAGATCAAGAAAGTTATGGCTTATTTGAATGTATGCGCTCATTCATGGATTTTTCAGATTTTAAAATTTTCACTCAGTTTCTAAGATAATATTTTGTTTGAATAGTTATAATATGGATTTTGGTGGTGGTCTCTTTCACTTCCAAGATGGTGAACCTACAACTTTCATCACCATGGCATGTGTAAGTAACATTTTCACATTCATAATCTCTATATTCTATCACATTATTTTGCTCTATATGTACAAATTTATAGGCCCCATTCTGCAAATAGTTTTTTTAATTTATTTAGTGGTGATTTTCATAATACTTATATCTAATTCTGTTGTTGTGCAGGGATTTTCAAACCTCAACAAAGCAGAAAGGAAACGTATATGCCGTATACTAGATTACAAGAAGTTCTCTATGGAAGTATGTATGCACGGACTGCACATACTTGATGAGAGCAGTTCGCATGCCATGTTTACACCTCGAACAACTGCTAGAATTATGCATGGTATACCCAGTCTAGCAGTTCTTTTTTCAAGTTGGTTAGAAACTCATTTCTGGTAAGCTTTTTACTTTTTAGATTATGTTGCTGATTTTGTAACAGGTCAAATAGATTATGTAAAGTAATTGAGTAAGTTGCGGCAGAAGAATAGGTCAGCAGAAGCGGTGCCGGTGGCGGCAAAGGATGTTGATGGAAAATGGAGAGCTGAGGAATCCATGCCCTGAGCTTGGAAGTTTTTTGGAGTTTTTCTCACTTTCGTATTTAACCCCTCCTATTCAATGTAAGTCTCAAACGTTGCTGTTATAAACAGGTTTAATTTTGTGCTTGCGATGCTGAAATGATGTCATTATCAGTTTACTTCTACATTTACACAGTAAACTCATATATATTACACACATTTAAACTGTGATATGAATGATAAAACCAACAAATGGTGCCCTCTTTTTCCAATGTAGTGTGTACGAATGATAAAACCACCAAATATTGGAAGGTAGAAACAGTGACTCTCATCTTACTTCCATTCTTTATAAGTAGATTTGTATAAATTGTTAAATCTATTATGCAACTTTTACAGTGACTCATTTGGCGATCAATAAGTAATACGTTATGGGGTTTTTTAAATAAGTTTGTTTGATAATAGCTTTGTTTGCACTACTACACAAATTGGTTTTTCCCACGAAAATTTTCCCACGGAAACGAAACTGTGTGAAATTTCACACGGGATACCGACAAATTACACACCAAATTGTTGACCAACTTTCGGTGGGAGATTTCCCACTGATTTCCCACTCTTTATACACTAAATTGTTGACCAAGTTTTTGTGTGAAATCCGTTGCAAATTTCCCACAAATTTGCGACCATATTCACACTATATGTGTTTATCAGACGTCCGTGGGAAATTTGTGGCACATTTCACACATATTAGCCACGGCCAAAAGTATGTGGCAAATTTTAGCTCCATTACTCACGGATTTCACACGGTTTTTTCTTATAAAGTAACTATTTAACTGGTCTGTGGAAAATATGTGTGTACTTTCCCACAGATTACCTACCAATTTAATAAATCCGTGGGAAATACGTGTGTAAATACACATAGATTTCCCACAGAAATATCGTTTTTTATATTTTGTCTGCTTACACATTCTCACATTACATAATATGTCTTCATATGTGTTTGTTAATTAATATAACTATTTATGTTAGTATCATAAGTGTATGTGTAGGTTTAGGAATAATCTTTTTGTGTAACAAACCATTATATGTGTGTGCATATCAACACGTATATGTTCCGTATGCTTGTTTATGACCTTCATTGTATCTATAGATGTTTTGTATCTAGGTATATCGATGTATATATGCGTGAACGTGTAACTATATCAAAAAAAGTAAAAGAAAATGATTATGTCTGTGGGAAATATGTGTGTACTTTCCCACAGATTACCTACCAATTAATAAATCCGTGGGAAATACGTGTGTAAGTACCCACAGATTTCCCACAGAAAATGTTGTTTTTATATTTTGTTGACTTACACATTCTCATATTACTTAATATGTCTTCATATGTGTTTGTAGTTTAATATTATATGTATTTGTTAATTAATATAACTATTTATGTCAATATCACAAGTGTATGTGTAGGTTTAGGAATAATCTTTTTGTATAACAAACCATTATATGTGTGTGCATATCTACACGTATATGTTCCGTATGCTTGTTTTTGACCTTCATTGTATATATAGATGTTTTGTATCTATCTATATCGACCTTGTTAATACAAATATCGCCTAAAAACGTTATTTATATTTTACGATCTTTGCTAAGTTTTGTTAATGACAAAGTATGAACTTTAGCTATGAGTAAATCATCACTTTAAGTGTTTAAGTCTTGTTTAACTAAGGTTTACATTTCCTTTTAAACAAAACATTGTTTTTATTTCTTAAATTAGAAAATGTCTTGTCACATCACATTTATTTCCTAAAATAGTAATGTCACATCATATTTAGGGCAAGCTTTGTCAATATACATTTATGGTAAGAATGAGTGTTTGACTAACCATATGTTTGCTTGCAAGACTTGTGTTTGACTAAGTGTAATGAGATGTGACCTTTTTTTGTTTGGAAGATTTATTGCAAAACCAACTGCAGCCCTAACGGAACCCTGGGGGTACACGGGCGGAACCCATCTGAGGGTTCCGCCGTATCCGCCAGACCTACAGAATGGTTTGCTATAAATACCAAACCATTTGTTAGTTTTGTGTTACCCCTTTAGGACATTTTTTCACATACTCTCTCAACTAACTCAGTAACATTTGACTTGTGTGATTCTTTTATGTAGCAAGGGACTTCACAAAATCATTCAAGAAGTTACAAGCTTCAACTCTAAAGTTGCATGTCTTGTTAGCTTGGTCATGTATAAGCTTTGGTAGTTTATACCTCATTTGTGTCATGTATGTAGAAGTGATTGGTTAGTATTTTAGGCCTCAAAATACGTAGTGTGTCGGGAGTTGTTGTACCCTTGTAAAAGAACTAACGGGAGTGGTTGTACCCTTGGTAAAAGTGTAAGCGACGATGGGAGTGGTTGTACCCGTGTAAAAGAACTCGACATCTAGCTTAGTGTCGGTAAAAGTGTAAGCGATGTTGTAAAGGTTTTCTCCGCCGGTGAAAGGAGCTTATTGATTAGTGCTTATAACTCTCGAGTTGGAAACTCGGGGCGTGGATGTAGGGCAAGTAAAAAGAGTCCTTGTAGCCGAACCACGATAAACAATCGTGTTGTGGTTTGATCGTTTCTTTCTTTATCTTTGCTTATTACATGTTGTCGTTTAGTTAGAATCGCTAATCACATATAAAGCTTTTCAAAGAATTAAACAAGTAAAGTTGTGTTTATATAAACAAATGTAAAGCTTTTCAAAGAACTAAACAAGCAAAGTTAAGATCATCACAAGTAAAGCTTTTCAAAGTATGAAACAAGTAAAGTTAGAATAGTTATTCACATGAAAAGCTTTTCAAAGAATCAAACATATAACGTTGTGTTTATATCTTTAAGCAAACGTAAAGTTTTTAAAGGATATTCAAGCTTAAAAAGGATTTAAAAAGCGGTAAACTATTCAACCCCCCTTCTAGTTTTCCACAATTGGCATCAGGAGCTACGTTACTCAAGATCTTTAAAATAGAATGTATTTTAAAACTTGGATCGATCCGTGGATTTTGAAAACCTCAAAGAAGGGCAACCAATTCAAAACCCACCGCTATTTGAAAAAGAAAACTTACTTGAATGGAAAAGTAATTTTGAAAACTATGTGAAATCAATTGATCAAGATCTTTGGCATATTATTTCTTTTGGTGATTTCAAACAAACGAAAACAAGTTTTCGAAAACCAAGATAATTATCTTAAACTTGATAAAAATATTAAAGCTAAAACAATGATTTATAAAGCTTTAGTACCGAATATGAAAGAATGTATTTTTGTCAAACGGCTAATGACATTTGGAAAAATATGTTAAACTTTCATCAAGATATATGTCAAGCCAAAGATGATCAATTTGATCTCACATATGAATTAGTAGTCTTAGAAATATTAATAGATAAACATTTAGTTGTGATGAATACATGTGCTACTAGTTTAAATGTTTTAAATGAAGGTGTAAGTGAAGATGAATACTCGTGTTGAGCTCTTAGTGGACTTGCTTGCGATTCATGGAATAACACAAATGAAGATGGAGCACACATGGCAAGTTAGCTTGCCCACATTGCATAGGGAACATTGATTCCTTTCAGTTACAACACGGAGGGAAGTCATGTTGGTTTGACTGCCATAAAAGATTTTTACCTATAGATCATACATTCAGGCGTGATAAAAAGGGATTTCACGCTAAAAACACCGTATTATCCACTTCACCACCAGAATTAAATGGTTTTGAAATTTGGCAACAAATTTCTTCTTATCTAATTGTTTATGAAGGTGCCCCATATGATCCAAAGAATAAAAAAAATTAATGGTTTTGGGTAACCCATAATTGGGTAAAAAGAAGCATCTTTTGGGAGCTACCATATTGGCATTTGTTGTTAATCGGCACAACCTTGATGTTATGCATATTGAGAAAAATGTTTTTGATAATATCTTCAACACTGTCATGGACACTTCGAAAACAAAAGATAATATCAAGCAAGGATGGATATCGAGACGTATTCTGACCGTGCAGACTTGCATGTTTGGAATCAAAATAACAAAGTTTGAAAGATAGTATTATTGTAACTATTTGCAAATTAGAAAAAGTCTTCTCACCTGATTTCTTTGACTCAATGAAGCTATTATTGATGGTCCCGTGCAATACAGGTGGATGTATCTATATGAGAGGTAATTTTTTTTTATTTATTTTATTATTATTATTATTTTTTTGTGATTAACAACCTATTAGAATTACTAATTATGTTTTAATTAATTTACTCACTTCTTTTCAGCAAATTTATAGGAAGTCGGGTTCATTAAAAAGAACAATTAGAAACAGAGCAAGGCCCGAGGGCTCTATTATTGAGGCTCATCGCGTAAGTGAACTCTCAATCTATTCTCCGTTTCAATTTGAAACATGGCTGAATCGTGTGCCTCGAAATTGTGCATTAGAGATTCCAACTTATACGAATACAGATCCTCGATTGAGCATATTTAAAACATATATTAATCTAGCCTTTCAAAAACAAATATATATCGTAACAATGTTTAGATTATTTTTCTTGTTTATTTTAACATGCTATGTCTATTGTTGCTCATTTGTCTGTCATCTAATTGTAATTGATATTTATCCACATTAAATGAAAGAAGAATTATCTAAAAAAAATAAAAAATAAATAAAAAATTATATGTTATATTGTAATTAGTTTTGTCTCGCCAAAATTGTTTTTGCTTATTAGTATGTGAACATAATAAGAGTCAAAATATCATGTGTTTGAGTAGCGTTCAAAACATATGTTAAAGGATATTAGATTCCATATAATTGTGTGACTAATATATTTAAAAGAAAATTGGCTTATTTTTAGTTCTTATTTATGTATGTTACAGTGTAAAATTATTTATACAAAATATATCTTCATATCACTAAATATACATTTGACACTTAACAAATGTACTAAAATGATCAAAAAGCAATTACAATGTTGGAAAATACGGGGTAACTTTTTTTTTTTATTTTTTTATTTTTATTTTTTATTTATTTATATATATATTTTTTTAATTTAAATACCATCTCAATTCACTTATAAACTTAATAGTGTTTAAACAAGGCATATTAGCCTTTGGATAACTTCACATGGATTGCCACCATGTCATAATCAATGGGCAAGATCAAAACATATATCTCACAACAAACACAACCAAATACAACCACTGCCACACACATCTCTTAAAACAAAAAACAAAACCAAATACATATCTCTTCATCCCTCTCTCTTGATTCACTTTTCCATCCACCATTAATCCTCTACTTGACCACCCACATTTCTACCATCGGTAAACACATCGGACTATCACTACGAGTAATCGAAATACGAGCTGAATCACATTAAAATGTGCAATGATCGTATGAGCAGCACACATTCGAACCATCTAGATCTCAGAGTCACACATGCGCATCTATGGACTTTTGGGTTTTGGTTGGACCTAAATATTTGTGTTTTTTATTTATCTAAGAGTATTTTGTTTAGATCTATATATCTTTTACACTTTATTTATTTATTTATTTATTTATTTTTTTGTATCCACTGATTTGGTGTTGCATTTTGTTGAACATGAACAGGTCGGAAAATCGCTCACATGGTTAAGCTGAAGGGATTATAAAGACCATACAATAGATTATTTTGTATTATTTATGTAACTTGTAATGTTAGTGAAGAATGGTTGTTGTGCTTAAAATATTTAATAGATAGGTCGAAACTCATGGGTTGAGTATGTTAGTAATTTCATCATATGTGTTTTAATGAAATATACCCATCTTTTTTTAACGGCAACAAAAATATTCCGGTCTTTAGATTACGATGTCTTTTATTACGAATTGCATCTTGGATATTTGATTAATGTAATTAAATACTGTTTTATTTATGCATTTTAATATTTAGATTATAATTTTATATTTTTGTTAAATATTAAAAATTGATGTAAATATGTTAAATTTTGCCACAAATATGTGGGAAAAGGCCTTTATCAACGGATTTTCCCACGGATCACGTTGTGGGTAAACCCTCATTTTGTGTGGAAAATGGCTACTAGAAACTGTAGAAAATTTCGTGAGAAATCTGTGAGAGAAATTGTAGTGTGAAAATCGTTGGAAGTCTGTGGCAAAAAAACCACGGATTTGTGTGGAAAATGGCTACTAGAAACTGTAGAAAATTTCGTGAGAAATCTGTGAGAGAAATTGTAGTGTGAAAATCGTTAGAAGTCTGTGGCAAAAAAACCACGGATATGTGTCGAAAATGGCTACTAGAAAATGTGGGAAATTCGTGAGAAATCTGTGGGAAATTAAACCCATAGATTACCCACGGTAATATTTGTGGGAAAATAGTCAACGCCCGTGGGAATTCTCGTGGGAAAATATTTACCCACGGGGTTTTTACACATGCAACGAATCCGTGTGAAATCTGTGGATAACGGCCATTTCACACTGATTTTCTCACGGATTTTGTTCTGGGTAAAACAAGTTTTTGTAGTAGTGTTGATAGACTATTAGTGTTTGTAAAGTTATATATAGTTGTTTTGTAATAAATGTAGGCTTAGAATCAGTTATATTCGGATTCTCTTTAGTTTCACTAGGTCAGTGTTTATAATAACATATGGGTTCATTTTAGGTCTTTGATTCAACTCACAGCTTTAAAAAAAATGCCTATATGGAACTTAACATGAGTGTTATTGAATGACAGTGTGAATCTAAGCTTAATTTTATGTTTTCTCTAACCATGTTTCATGTTATGTACACATTTGTTTGTTTGCTTTTTATTTTATTTTATTTTATTTTATTTATTTATTTATTTATTTATTTTTGTTTTTGTTTTTGTTTGTTTGTTTTGTTTTTTTTTTGTTTTTTTTTTCAGCTATTTCTGTGTCGACACTTCAAAACATGCATGCACATTTACATTTCAGAGTCCGGTTCAAGAAAGATTTGTTTTCTGTAAACATACTTGACTTGTGAAAAGTTAATTGATATGTAACTGGCACAGGTTTTTCAAGAATCTAAAACGGATTATATAGACTTATTTTTCTTCTCAAAATAAAAACCTTCTCAATGGAACCGAATCCACCTTATATATATATATATATATATATATATATATATATATATATATATATATATATATATATATATATATATATATATATATATATGAGAGCTTTATTTTCAGAACCCTGTTAAGTGCGGAAATTGCGAGAACTCCAATTTTGCATTAGAAAACATGCATATTCACATAAAACATGTATGTTTTCTTACATACACCTTAATACACATGCCTGCGTATTAAGGTGTATGTAAGAAAATATACATGTTTTATGTGAACATGCATGTTTTTTAATGCATAATTAGAGTTCTCGCAGTTCACACACTTAACAGGGTTTTAAAAATAAAACCATTTTGCATTGATTTGTTGCACTTAACAGGTTTTTATATAAACATGTATGTTATGCATGTATGTGTATTAAGGTGTATGTAAGAAAACATACTTGTTTTATATGAACATGCATGTTTTCTAATGCAAAATTAGAGTTATCGCAGTTCTCGCACTTAACAGGGTTCTGAAAATAAAGATACACTATATATATATATATATATATATATATATATATATATATATATATATATATATATATATATATATATATATATATATATATATTGATAGGAGCACCTTCTGTTATTTTAGTTTACATGATATTAGTTATTATGATTTCTGATTGTACAAAAATTGAGATGAAACAAGTATTATTTTACGAAAAGGTTGATCTAAAAGATGCCTTCTGTCCTTAGTTAGCTCGTTGCACACACCAAACAAGACTAACGGATGGAGATGATAATGTTCATGAATGATTGAATGCTCTGGCTAAACGATTTAGACATGATCAAGGTTAAGATAAAATGAAAAGATGAAACTATTGAATAGGTGATTAAAGAGGTAAAAAGATCACGTGTATTGAATGATTATGCAACAGCCAAGGTCAAAACATATTAAAAACTTGATGGTAAATATTAATACGCTGTAAACAAACAAACGAATTCAAAGAACGATAAATTGAATCCCAAATGGGTATTCCTGTTTATTCATAAACATAATGTCATAACTAACTTCTAAAAGCCTCTACAATGTCTAATACTTATAGTTTCTTAATCCTTAACATAGACATTGATTAAGAATATATTTCCTAAACAAAGATAAGTTCTAATAAAAAGGAAACAAATCAAAACAAATATTATCTTAAAAACTAACAATAATGAAACACATTTTGAAGCTCTAAAATCAGACACCAAAAATAAGTATGTGTTGAATCTGTAGAATTTGAAAAACCGAGCTTTTCTGATTTATAATTCCCTGCATCATTCTCCCCTTCTTTGAAAAGACTCGACCTCGAGTCTTGATTGTTTTCGAACCGAGCTTATAAACCATGTTTGTAGATTTTGTATACGCTTCTTGATACCTTTTACCAATCAGAAATTTGAATGAACTTTTGCTAACCTTGATTATAATACTTTTTCCAGACCACAACAACTCGTGCAATTTTAAATTGATGTCTTCCGCAAAATCATCACTTAAAACATGTTGGATCATAAGAGATTCCACATGATCAATATAAACATCATCTCCATCTTCACATGTAGCAACTTCCTCAGCAACAAGCTCTACTTCCTTAATATCAGTATCATAAACTGGCATCAATTCATCTTCTACACCCAACACAACACCCCAAAATGACACATCATTTTCTTCCTCTTGAAAATTTGGATAAATGTCGACAAAAGGATGCTCCTCTTCCTCATCCCCTATATCCCAGATAACAGGTTCAGATTCAGTTTCCATTGTCAACAAAGTTTCATCATGGTTGTCACCATGATAATCTTGATAGCAACCGTCAAAAGGATTGACCTTCGCGTAAACGTCGTCCCAGACGCTCGAATCCGCTACGATCTCTTTTGCGGGCGAGTCATCACGAAAACTCCGTGGATCTTGAACAAATGGGTTATCCTCTTTGTAGGTTCCCCATCCTCGTTCAAACCCTGTAGCCTCCTGATAAAGCTCGAGCTCTTGTACCCGTTGTTGCAGGCGTTCAATCTTTATATCACGTGGGTCACGATGGTAAGTTGTTACGTTGCCTCGTTCGGCGGTTCTACGAGCAACAAAACCAGAGGGTGTTCCACGTCCACGAGGGATCCAATCGGCCATTTGCACCAGAATCTCTGATACCAAATGATGAAGGATCGATACGATTAAATGGCCATACACAAACAAACGAATTCAAAGAACGATAAATTGAATCCCAAATGGGTATTCCTGTTTATTCATAAACATAATGTCATAACTAACTTCTAAAAGCCTCTACAATGTCTAATACTTATAGTTTCTTAATCCTTAACATAGACATTGATTAAGAATATATTTCCTAAACAAAGATAAGTTCTAATAAAAAGGAAACAAATCAAAACAAATATTATCTTAAAAACTAACAATAATGAAACACATTTTGAAGCTCTAAAATCAGACACCAAAAATAAGTATGTGTTGAATCTGTAGAATTTGAAAAACCGAGCTTTTCTGATTTATAATTCCCTGCATCAAAACGTTTTTACTATATATAGTGATTGAGATTATTTTAGAGGAGTGGTTAAATGATGTTTTAAACACTTGAATAAATTTGAAAACCCATAGTAGAACTGTAGAAGTGTATTGCATAAGATTTCTAACAAAACTTAATTACTCCCTCCGTCCCAAAATTATTATCATCCGACAAAAAACATACAGTTTAAAAAAATGACATTTATTACAGCTTTTTCTTTTACTTTTTAACAAAATGATATTTTTGCCATTAAGTAATTAATTAAAGTATTCTTTAAGGTATCTAATAATAATTTTAAACAAGGGTAATATAGGAAACTTGGTTAAACTTCCCTATCTATTTTTAGTAGTGGATAATTAAATTGAGACATCCAAAAAATGAAATGTGGACAATAAAATTAGGACGGAAGGAGCAGTAGATTTAAGCGACGCCATTAATTGATTTCTTTAAATAAGACTTGATAGATAGAAAAAACGGTACAAAAATGCAAATAATAGCTCGATTATTTGACGAGTTCATTTGTTGTATTTGTAACTTATACTACAACTAATAGCTCGATTATTTGACGAGTTCAAAGTAGCATTGAATCGGCGAATTTGACAATAGAAGTCAGACTTTTTCCAAGTAACAAAAATTGGTCATTGTATGCATAGTTAATAAGACTGACAGTTCTCCCAACACAAACACTGCCAGTACACAAATTAACTCCCGAAATAACACTGAACCATATTATATTGTGATTAAATAATACCAAGGATGTTGAGTAAGAAATAAGAGGATCAGCTGTAGCTCTGTAACAAAACTAACTAGCTTCAAAATTGGGCACCGCTTGCAGACTGCTAATATCTTACAATTTGGGTTCTGTCATCCCCACCACGGTTCCTGCCATAAGGATTGTTTTCACTAAATCCATTTCGGCTTCTTCCTTCTGGTCTACGTGACTTTTGCCTGGACTTAGATGCACTGCTGTCGATATTGAGTGCTACCTTTGGAGGGTTTGAAAAGCAAAATGACGCTGCAACCGCCTGTCAATAATACCAAAACGAATTTAATCATCTACAGCCATACATATATTAGGTAATGTATCTCGTATCAAGTTTCATATCGTACCTGCAAATCGAGTCGATGAACATTAAAGATTTCCTTCATGGAGTGTGAGTTATAAGATAGTAAGTAGGATCTATATGCATCTTTAGCAGATTTGTTCAAGTAGAAATTCGTGGAGACCAGTTTTTCCTGCATCCACAGCACAACATACAAACAAACACTGTTGGTTCTAGAAAAATAGTTTCGCAAACATGCTAAAGCAAAGACGTACCAAGTGAGACTGCACATTAGCTATCTTCTTCTCATCAAACTCGTACTCCTTCACTGGTACTTTTGCTTGCTAAGATAGAACAATTATAAAATCACGAGTGAGTAAAAATAATAAACTGAACACTTTTTAATGTTAGAATTACTGGTTCATCTTTCACTAGATTTCACCAAAAGGTGAATATAAAGTTATACTTAGATTCTTAGTTCCCAACACACCTTTAGGTAGCTAAGAAAGAGCAACTCTTCGGGTATAAGGAAAAGCAGTGCATTCCCCTTTGCACCTTCTCCACGAGCAGTTCGACCCACTCTATGAATGTATTCCTGAAATTAAATGACCTTATGTTTAGACAAAATACTAAACCAAATAATATAAAATAGAACACCTTCATAGATATATTGATTTATTAAAGAAAAAGTTGTACACCTTAGGCTCATCTGGAGGATCATACTGCACAATCCAGTCCTATAAGAAATAAAAAACAAATGATGTTTATGCATATTATTAGCACATACTATCTAAAAGAAGTTAAAACATTGTTGTGCATCCCACATACCACAGCCGGGATATCGAGACCACGAGCAGCAACATCAGTACACAACAAGATTCCTTTCTTTGCGTTGCAGAAATCAAAGAAAGTGGATGTTCGTTTCTGCTGCTTTTGCTTCCCGTGAATATCAAAACACTCCACATGAATATATGTAAGAAGCTCCGAGTGAAATTTAACAGAATTGCATGAAGAAAAGAAGACCATCACTTTCTTTGACAAATTCCTTTTCAAGAAAGAGTAGAGAAGTAAGAATCTTTTTGCACTTGGAACCACACAGTAGCCTTGTTGCAAACCTTCGTTAGTGACCTATAACATCATATAATAAGTATAACCATTAGACAATATTAACGAAATAAGATAAAACTTTTAACTTGCAGATAGTAGCTTGTTTACCCTGGACCTCCCAATATCCACATCAATATAGACTGGAGTGTTCTGAAATGATAAACGTGCAAGATCCTCAACCTGGAAAGCAATACAGTGATATATCATTATAAAAACAATTGCAAAATCAACGAACAACAATTAGAACAGAATTTGACTTGATAATCGTACCTTTTTTGTCTGAGTGGCAGAAAAAAGAGCAGTTTGCCTAGTCTGTGCATTACAGAGTAAATCAGTTTAGTTCAAAAATATGCAAGGAACTATCCAATATAACTAACAAATGGAGTTACTATAAAGATAATATAAAAATCCATGAACTGGAAATTTCTTCTATGGTAAAAATATTGCCATCTAGAAAGAACCATACCTTAGGTAATATTCTAATGATCTGCTTCATTTCTTCTTCAAAATTTGCTTCCAAAATTCTATCAGCTTCGTCGATCACAAAGCACTGCATAATCCAAAACTTAAATTAGAATATATAAAACAAATGGCCCAACTTCTTCAATCAGTCATTTCCTTTGACAGTTAAGAGATATGATCATATATTCGGAATAGTAACAAAAACAGAAGTACTCAAACTAGAAATAGTTGTATGGAAATTAAAATGATGTATGTTTTTGGTAGAAGAAACAGATGTTATGCACGGACAGAAATTACACTGGCATCAATCTGGATTTTGACAAAGTGTTCCTTAATCATATTGCATGTGTTTTATATGGATCCACCTCTCTTTAATGAGAAATGAGACTAGGATTTATGGTAAATTGACCTTTAATATAGCACAATTATATACATATAAACAAAGACATAGATACAAAGTAAAAACTGTACCTTAAGGTTCTTATAGATAAACCCTTTTGTGTTCTGGAGATGATCAAGAAGTCTTCCAGGAGTAGCCACCAATATATTTACACCCTTCACGAGACGCTCAGCTTCAGTTTTACGTCCAGCACCACCAATAACCAGCCCAAGAGTCTGTGAGTGATGATTTAGAAGTTTCTGTGCCACTGAATGAGTCTGTACAATCCAAATCACGCAGGTTTTAAGTAAAACTTCTAAACGGTACTTCGAATAACAATCTTTTCCAAGGCTAAATGACTGTGTTGCTACCTTCAAGAAACCATGATGCTACTTTTAACTAATACAATACAGCTATACTAACACATCGATGCTCTAAAACTTTTTCATAATTCCAAAAGCGTAGTTATATGGTATATACAAAGATCATTATCTCTTCATGTTCCATACAACGTTAATGATATGTTGGAAGTGGCCTCAGTGCATACTAATAGAATATCATAAACCACTAAAGCAAGAAAGCACAAAGCAGAATGTGATTCGTATTTACTCATGAATAACAGATCATGTATGTACCTGTATCGCAAGCTCCCTTGTTGGGCAAATGACAATAACGCCAGTTCCATTTCGAGGAGAAAAGTGAAGTTGATATAACAGCTCAACTGCTGGAACAAGAAAAGCTAAAGTTTTTCCAGAACCTGTTCTTGCAGCTCCAAGAACATCTTTTCCTTCCAAAAGAGGAGGAATTCCTCTCGCTTGGATCTGTAATAGTTATATCAAAGTTAAAACAATAGTTATAGTCTCAATCACATGGGTCGGGGAATCATAATAACAAACAAAATCTCAATATGTTCTGCACAACTTAGGCTATATGTGAAAAATATCATAGGTACATACAGAGGTTACATTTTTTTTATAAAACACGTATCGGTATAAACACTAAATAGTAAATTTGTTACTTAACGATTTCAAAAAAGAAATTTAATCGGGTGAAACGGAAAAATGGTAAGATTTACCTGAGTCATATACTGAAAACCCAATTCCACTATAGCTTTTTTGGTTGGTTCAGATAATGGCAAAGCATTAAAAGGATCATTACTCATAATTCCAGAATCGCCACCACTCTTCTTCATCTTCTTCGGTTTTTTCTCCTTTTCTTCCTCTTCCTCTGGTTTCAAATCCTTGACACCTTCTTCCTCCGGTTTCAAATCCTTGTCACCTTCTTCCTCTTCTTTATTGTTTTCATCATTCTCCGTGTTATCTTCTTCAATCGTCTTCTTCTTCTTCTTCCTCTTCTTATTTATGGCCGCTACTTCTATCTCCTTTGCATCGTCCTCCTCCTTCTCACTGTCACTAATATGGTCTGCTACTACATGCTCTTCCTCTTGAGTCTTATTCTTATTCTTGTTCTTGTTCCTCTTTCGTTTCTTCTTGCTATTAGAAGCATCCTCGCTATTTTCAATTTTGGCATTGGTCGGGTTGTTCTCTAAAAATGCCATAGCTGGAAACCACCACTGTCTCTGTTTAACCCCTTCAATTATCTGTTGTATTCAGTCAATAATACAACAGTATGAGATAGCCACCAAGATTCAACTAAAGATATAACAAGTCATGAAAGTTTACAGTACATAGAGCAAATATCAAAGAGCAGACAACCGAGGGTGTTTTCTTTCGGCATGACATTGAAAATATAAAAAACGTGTTCAAATGCAACCGTTTTCCAAAAATAACTATCCGTAAACCAAAAATGTAAACAGAACCTTTGAACATATAATAACTGATAACATACTTGCTGTTGGAGAACGCACAAGCGTGTTATCAGTTATCAGTTATCAGTTATCAGTTATCAGTTATCAGTTATCAGATAGTAAAGTGGACAAATGAATATACATACATCCTATAAACACAAACTGATGTGTTAATGTGTTATCAATTTTGAAACAAGATAGCGATCAAAAAACAATATACATTGTATTTCAGTTATATACATGTTGAGCCAGCATTAAGGGAGTGTTTGGCTAAGCTTATGTGATCTCAAAAAAGCCTCAATTCAAGAGAATAAGCCTTTTATGAGCTAAACTTTCCCTAACACTTTCGTAAAATTTTCAAGACACTATAAGCTATAAAACACCTAATATAACTGATTCGTTGTTCAACTTCTAACAGTGATAGAAATTAGGAGGTTTAGGGTGTGTTTAGTTGGTGAAAAACATCCCATTTTTCCACGAAATTTTTCATAGGAAACCAAAAAAGTTGAAAGCCTGTTTAGTCACTTTTTTTCCAACAATTTTCAAAAAAAGTAAAATTCTCACATTCTAAATTTTAACTAGAAAAATGAAAACCACAATCTACCATTCTCCATTTTTTTCTCTCTAACAAAAAAAAAAGACGGGATTTCCCAATCTACCATTTAAGTATCTTATTCTAACCCTAATCACCATTGGTAACACCTCCAACTTCCATCCTCGCCATCGCCGCCCACCGTCGCCGCCGAGGTAATCTTTTTAAAAAGGTAAAAAGGAAAAAAATAGCTCCATCTAAACGGGTTTTCAAAATTCTCAACTCTCTCTAGGGAAGAAAAACCATTCCCTTCTTAACGAATCCAGAAACGGAAAAACAATAAAAAAATTTTACAACTAAATGCTATCTTAGTTTTTTTTCCAGCTACAATTGGTGATGATAAATTTATGAACACGGAATCCTCAATCTTGTTTTATATGCTGGAAAAAGCTTTTAAGTAGTGCTTGGGTTAATCTTTTCAAAAGAATTAAGATTATTTCCTCACAAGCTCATTTATAAAGTGGTTACCCAAACAACCCCTAAGCTTAACAGAAGCAGATACATATATTCAACCAACCTTAAACCCTAAACCATAACAATAGTACAAACTTTAAAAAAAAAAAAAAAAAAAAAAAAAAAAGTAACCATTTTTAAGGCTAAGAAACCAATAATAGAGTAAAAATATTTCAAAATAAGAACAAATGGATACCTGGTGAAGATCAATAAGCAATAATTAAGATATGAAGATGAATAAGAAAATATTGGGTTTTGGTGAATAGAGGCGTTTGTTTTGCTGCTGCTGCTCTTCTTTACAATTTAGGGCTGGGAAATAGTAGTAATAATAAATTAGAATATTCACTTTTTATATCGGTGACCTATCGAGTTTTGTTATAAGTAGAAATTGTAGGGAGCCAATTTAACCAAAAACCGCTGTAGCACAATAGCAAATGAGTATCGGTCCATCCATCCAACCTTGGGGGTCTCCAGGTTCGAGTCCTGGCAGCGGTAAAGTTTTTTTTTGTTGGAAATACTTTTTGTTGACTTCTCTTCGTGTACTGTTATCCTTTTTTCTTTTTCTTTTTTTCAACTGAATTGTTGATTTATGATTTAGGAGTATTCAGCATTACTTTCAAATTCATTAGCCTTTCATTTCATGGAACATTAACATATAGAAAGCTAGGTTGTACGGACACGGTGTTCGACACAGACACGGCGATTCGGTAAAATCTAAAAATATAGGACACGGACACGGCGTGGACACGTAAATAAATTTAGTATTTTTAATATATATTTTATACAAATGTTGCAAAATTTTATTGTATAGACATTTTATTGTATACGAGAATGGTGATGGCCCGCTGCGTTGCGGGCGGGGCGGGTTTCTTTGTCGTTGTATTTGGTACAACATGAGGTTACAAAAGAAGCGCAACCTAACACAACAATACCTAAACCATTTTATTAATTCTACGTTCTTTGAAAAATTATGCAATATGCACCTGTGTTATATTAGTTCTTTGCGGGCGACTACAAAGCTTAGACTTGCTTGAATTCTGTTTGAATACAATGTTTAACGATCCCTAGTAATAACTTTTTTATCCTAATGTCGATAACAACATATATGTATAAAACAAAACTGCTTTGATTAAAAGATGTCATCTTCAAGCAAATCATACATTGTTGAAACATAATGATATTGATTTTTAAGTATAGCAAAGAAAAGCTCACATCTTCATACTCCTCTTTCTCTTCAACCTGCTCTTCCTTCTTTGACTCGGGTGCTACGTTGCTGCAGGTGCAGCACCACCACCAGCCAAAGCAGCAACATTCATTCTTGTTTTCATCAGCATCAGGTCCAACTGCACATAAAATAAAGTTGATACAAATGGCAACCAATTCATCACATTCAAGTGTTATTATTCTAACGATGATCACCATTTATTTCACTACAATCGGCAAGTGCAAATCAACAATCTATTATCATAATCACCAAATAAGACTAAAGCAACAACCAAATATTTGTCTACAGTTAAGAAATTCTTTTTTGTCGTTTGTTAATGAGATTATAAGTTCATTTTTCTAGCTAATTCTACAGCTTATACGCCCAAAAAAATAAGTTTATGTGGTAAAAGCCATTAGAATAAGATCATAAACCGATAATATGGCCTTTAAAATGACCCTTTTTGACCTGCTACATAACCTGCCTTTATAAGTGTTTATGCTTTCTTTGTTAATTATTACAACGAAATTCACCATAAACACTTATTAGCACTCTCTTTCAAAATATCATTTCACGGATATTTGGTATTACAATTTGAAAATGATTGTGTACCTCAGCTTTGTCACTCCCCAACGCGTCGTTCGTCCAGGTCCATACATCAGCTACTTTGAAACCATAACACTCTTTATATCATGAGAAGTGCAAATTCAATATCTGGAATACATGACGGAAAATAAAACTTTAGCGTACATCTATGATTGACACCTATAAAAATTAAGAAATATGGTGTTTGAACGTGGAAATAACAACAAACACACACACAGGTGCTATTCATGTAGTAGTCTTTTGTGGGTTTCTATTAATGGATGTTACAACAGTGGCTTGTTAACAGTTAGTGTAGGTTAAAGTATTAGCCGTGTACCACAATCAGTGTACATAGTAACGCATAGCTACACATACCCTAAAACGTCGAATGTAACAGTCAGTCGTTCGTATGCAGCATGGTTTTCCAAGGTTTCAGTGACATGTACTATAACAGCAAGTCCTTGGCCATTAGCGTATTTTAAACAACTATTTAAATGATGTATGCAACAACTAAACATCCGAAATACAAATAACCCAACGTACCTTGTATCATAAAAGCATTCGATCCAGTACTGGCAACCATGGTTTCTGAAGCAGCCGTTCCATGTTTTTTTTTTTATACCTGTAATGACAGTGAGTTGCAGGAAATTAGAACACTTTAGAATTGCGATTAAACAATCAGGTTGCAAAATTTTGTACGATTACTAACTTGCATCAAATAGCAATTGCTTTTGGACGTTTCAAGCCTCCGTTAGAGTTATCTTGCATATTATTCGAAGCTATTAGCATTCTCAAATGGCTGCATAATATGTAATTTGATTGAATATTTACGATTTCTTCAACCTTATCCACTGAAGCAAAAAGATTGATCGCTGAGTGGTTTTCACATGGCTGACTCTACATTTTGATTTTGAGCACCTTATTACCTGCAATTACCAAAAAATATAAACTTGGTGAATGTTCTCATGACGCCAGTTTCTCATTTAGTTTGCTTTAAGTGTAATATAGGAAGAATGTGTAATTCTTAACTGCATCGATAGCCTGCAGGTGACACAGATTACTGGCAAGCAAGGTTTATAAAATAAAATATGTATAGTGTCATTTTTCCTGCAATTATATACCTCTTTATCTATTTTTTTATCACGAAAACTTTAAAACATTACATTTCCATATGTTGGATAGTAAATGACATGTACGTGAAAAGCATCATATAAGTAAACCCTAAAACAAAAGCTTCACCTATCTGGTAATGAGAAAACATGTCTAAATTTGGATTAGCTTATTTTATGGGCTTAACGGCTTATTAAGATTTGGAAAAGCCGATTATTACACCACCTGTAAGAACTAAGAATTTGAGTAATATATAATACTATAGTCTCATCTACCTAAACAAAACCAAAAAGCAAAGGATTACTCGTTTTACTTACCATTGTTCAATAGTTTTAGTTACCCATAACTGAGTGGTTTGTAGGTATTTAGCTGTTGAATATTCTACCACCCATGTGACTCGATATAAACGTTTCAATATGAATAATACAGCGTCAGCTCACTACCTGTAAAAAGCTACAAAAGAAAGAAAAACATACATAAAATTCAAGTAAAAAATCGGTAAGCAGTAATTAAGTTCTACATGTGGTAAAACGAAGATACTTAAAAAAAGTCATATGAATAATAAGTAGTATTTCACCTTGCCCTTGCAAATAGCTTGGCATTTTCAAATTGCAATCCCTCCGGTCTTGCCTCTGCTTCCCTCTTAGGGAGTCGCTGCATTTGCTGGGGCTTGTGATGGCGCTAGTGCTAGGACATCAGATACTATTGCAAAGTGTAAGATTCGGATTTGGCCCGCTTGCAATACAAAAGCTATCTGTGATGTCGCCAATGTTGCAGCCTCCTGTTGTATGAAATTCGAACACAAATTAGCACAGTTGCTACGGGTTAAAAAGTACGCAACATATAGCATTAGTGTTAAGTTATACATTTTATCTTAAAAATTACCATGCTTAAAACATAACTGAATGTGTAGATATAATAAGACAATTTCAGAAAGCATATGAAATCGAAACTTACTTTATTAGTGAGTTTTGGGATTTGACCAAGAATGTAAGAAAGAAAGCTCGTTTTTCTGTAACCAACACTTCCAAAAATAGGCACCTGCATCCTGTTTTCTATATAACCTTATTTTTACTGCATAACCTGTTTACGAATGACAATTTCACACTGAATCAATTATATAGTTGTTAATACCATTGTTCTAAAAATAAATCTTACTATGCAGCCTTTTGTGTTTATCTGCGGATACGCACCTTGCTGATACCATGCACCTCCCTGATTCCCGTATCCAGAACCCTGTGGGTTTGCAGCACCAAGTCCTCTTAAAAGATTACCAATCCCCACAGCTTCCTGAGACGCAAGTAGCACAATGATGAGTGTGTAAATACTCATCATTTTTATCGTATCTGAACTGCCAAAACATCCAAAAACACTCAGAAATGCATCAAAATATAGAAATTATCCCAAAAGTGTGTTTTATATGTTTTAGATGCAAAATGTTTAAAAACAAATGAAAAACGAACAAAGTTTGCATAATTGGCAGTTTCAGTCTCTCAAGTTTCAAAAATTGACAAAACTAGTCCCTGGAAGTTTAAAATGAAAGAAAAGTCAACCCAAGGTTTTCTAAAGTCAAAAATTATCAAAAACGATCATTGGGTGAAAAGTTTGAGAAAATTACATGTTTGGTCCCTGCAGTTTGGAAAATTACACAAATGATCCCTGGGGTTTTGAAATATAAAAAATTATCAAAAATTGCCCTTGTACTATTCACCTATGTAAAAAATAGTCCTTATTACAACTTTGGATTATTTACAAATTGGGTCCTCAAATCTCAGAAAAGTACAACAATGGTCCTTGTGATTAAATTTCAAACAAACTGTTATTTATTTCCCAAGCCCACTCTCCCCTAATCTAAATTAAACCCAAACAAATAAAACCCCAGCCCACCACGAGTCACTTGGCCCAATCCAACACCAAACCCACCCCTTTCTTATATTATTTAGAACAGTCAAGCTTGACCGTTTGACCCTCCACCTCCTCCAACACCCCGTGACCCTGCTACCCTGTTAACCTTATCTTCATCTAAGGGCTCAAATGGAAGGAAAAAGTCCAAAGCATTCTCAGGAACCCTAATTGGGAAGTATTTAAAGAGAAGGAAGCAGTGGAGCAGCTTAGTTAGTTTTTTAGTTTTAATTTAGCAATTTCCAAGTTATTGTAATTTCATTTAAGAATCTAAGTTTGTAATCCATTTCCTTTTATGAATATAAGTTTCTCAATTCTGCAATTCATTTTCAGTTTTAACTTCAACTTTAATTCAATTAGAAGAAAATACAAAAAAAAATTAAATAAATAAAAATAAAAAAAAAAAGAGAAAGAAGAAAAGAAGGAGATGTTTTGGATGGATTGGTTTAGAACCCCATGGGGGGTGTTAGGAGTGTGTTATGAATACTTGTGATTCCACTGGCTTGAGCAGGAATGCAATTGTAAGCCAACTTCTTATAGTTCACTGTTCCATAGCTTATCAGCTTATTGTTCATGCTTATTTGTGGTTTGGAGTAGCATTAATAGTGATTTTGATTCTTAGTATGCTTGTGGTATAACTCATATGTCTCTTATCCATTTTTCTGATTGCTCACTGTGAGATCAAGTTCAATTAGCACACTCTTATTTTCTTATTGTAAATTTCTTATCAGGGAATGATTTGTGCTTAAATAGTACTTAAATAGATTAGTGGATGATTAATTAGCTGATTGGAAGCCCAAATCAGTTGGTACCTTTGCAAACTTAAAACAGACTGTGCTTAAAGGGGTGTTTGGATTTAGTAGTCAGCTGAGCCCCTGAGCTTTGTGGTTGTCAATCTTTGTTGAAACCTTTTTCTTAGTATTAAGTCAGTTCAGTTAAGCCTTGACATTGGAGGTTTTAGAGGCAAAAGTCAAAAAATCTCTCTTATGTTTCATGGTAGTTCACTGTTGGAAGTTAGGGTAGCCAAATCATCATTTTTTGATTGCAAACTTGTTACTATTGCTTGATTTAGTCTAATTCAGTGATAACAAATAGTTTTCAGTTGAATTGAAGTGATCAAAACCCTCAAAAGTCAATTTGAATAAAAAATCTCACAAAGTCAAATGTTGCATCCTCAGAAATGGGACATATTTCAAATCAATGTGTAGGGTTCAATTGTTAATGTAACTTAGTAAAGTTTGTTGGTTTGGGATCTTTGTCAGTTTGAGTACCTAAAACAAAAAGAAAATTGGATTTTGAACTTCATTTGATCATTGTGATTTGGCTCAAAAGGTGCCTGCAGGGCATGTAACTCCTCTGTACCACCCATCCACCCAGTTTGACCCATTTTCTCTCAGGCCATATCTTGGTCAATAGTTGACCATTTACCTTGAAACTTGAGGTCTTGTGTAGTCTGGTTGATTGTCTTGTTGGTTTAATTTGTTTTTTTAGGTTTAATTGCTTATTTAGATTGCTCATTTCATCCCTTGTTCTTCCCTTTTGAACCTGTTTCTGATGTCACAAGTGAACAATAAGTTTGGTTGATTCTTTGCTTTAGCTTGTTGATTAGTCTGTTGTATTAAGCTTATTAGTGTACTGAGCTTGTGTCTTGTTGTGCTTGCTTTTGGTTTAAGATTTAGGTGCCTGATTGGCTTGATAGCTTATTGCATAAACTCACTTTGACCTGTGCTGTCTGACCATTTTCCCAAGGCTACAATAAGCACAAAACTTGAGCTTAAACCTTGGTCTTGAACTTTTTAGAAAGCCTTCCAGGGTGACTTGTAGGTTCCATCTTCAGTTTGTACTTTGGATCACTCTTGTGGGCCCCACAGTGGGCTGCACATTGCCTTTGAGGCCTGTTTGGCTGATAGGATTTGGGATTGCTAATTCCAATTTGCTAGCTTTTCCAGTGTGTTTTTCTAGTTCCTTTAGCTTGTTTTGTGTGTACTTAGCTTGTTGGAAGCTTGTGCTATCTCTGGTCCTACTTGTATAAGCTTTTTAAATAGTTGTTGCCTCATATATAAGCCAATAAGCTCACTGTTTGGCTTTTTGCTTAGCACACAACTTATTTTCAAGCTCCTCAGAAAGTACCTTCACAAAAGTTTCCCATTTTCAGTAGTTTAACAGTTGTGTAAAAGAAAATTGAGAAAAAGACAAAAATTAAGAAAGTGATAGTTTCTATTTAAGGCTTTTTGGCTTATTTTCTGCTTATTTATAAGCACTTTTCATTTTTAAATTTTTCTCGGGTTCCTTTTTAGTTAAAATGATTTTTGGAATTTTTTCAGATTTTTCTTTGTTCATTTAGTATTTTTTATAATTAATTTTAGTTTAAATTAATTAAATAATTAGTTTTAATTAATAATTAATAATTAAAAAGTAGAAAAAATAGGTTTTCTGTTTTAAAATTAGTTTTATAATATTTTAGATTTTCTAAATTTAATTTTCATTTTTCTAGTTAATTTTCATAATTAATTAATAATTAGTGTAATTTAGTTAATTAAAAAGCAATTAATAATTAGTAATTAATTAATAGTAATTAATTAAATAGTGTTAAAAATAATTTTAATTTTCTAAAAATTTTCTTAAGTCATTAGGATTGTAAAAATATAGTTTACACGTTCGTAGGACTTTATTTGCTTACATTTCACTTTTTATTTTGCGCGTTCGCGTTATTTTTAACTCAAACGCGCGTTTTTAGGTTTACTCACGTTTGTAGGTTATCTGATCATCAATAATTGTTCCATTAGTGTTTCTAAACCATTTTCAATCATAATCTCGTAGTATAATCACTCAAATCAAATTCCTGATCCTTCTGTTAAATCACCCGATCACTTTAAACGTTTTTAAATACAATTGCTTACCTCGCTGGGACATAACGACCCGGGAATACACTGTACTCCTTGGTTAGTTGGTTTTGGATGTTTGACTTGGTTGACCATCACCTGGGAAACTTAGTTGATCGTTCAGAACCAATCAAAATTTGGCGCCGCTGCCGGGGAGGTAGCTGCGTGTTTAAAATGTTTCTTAGAGATTAGTGATTTTTCACTCGTCACTGTATAAACACCACCGCCCTTTTGTAAATTTAAATCATAAAACAAAAACTTCATTAACACTTTTCCTGAAGTGTTAACAACACCAAACAAAATCAAAAACAAACAAAACATATCGTTACGTTTTCTATATCGCGTTTCTTTAAAGGTGATTCTTAAAGAGATACGATTTTGGTAAACGAATCGATACCAAAAATATTGTCCAAAAGTTTTTAACCCATACACAAAAACCCAAAAACATTCGTCTTTTTCTTGTGAATAATAAACTACATAAAAACAAACCGTCGCAAACCAAGGCAGAATACCTACCAACTGGGGGTGTGGACATAATAAGTTCCCAAACAAAAGATAAAAACTTGCCTTTGTATCCTTGTGAGTGGTGTACCTTTCTTAAAGAAGCCACTCATTTGTGATTATTGGTTTAAGTTCACTGTTGATTTGTCTCGATCTTGTTTTATTGAAATTTTGTGTTAGTGCATGCGCACTCGTTCACAATCGAAACGAAATCATCAACTAAAAAACGTAACTGAGTTACGTCCTATTGTTGAGGATCCAGTTTCGAGAATGGACGGTAATCAAGAACCACCCATCATAGATGATGCAGCTCCTGATCTCCGAACGATGGAGGAGTTGTGTCAACCCACAATGCTCGGAAGAGGCGGGCCCATTGCCCCTCTTAACATTGCTGCCACTGATTTTGGACTTAAACATCACATGATACAACAAGTCTAGAATTTGTGCCAATTTCATGGCTTACTTGGTGACGATGCAAATAAGCATCTTGATAAATTTCTTACCGTCATCCAAAGCATGAAGCAGAATGGTGTCTCCGATGATGCCCTTCGTCTATCTCTTTTCCCTTATTCTCTAACCCATCATGCTACTGCATGGTTTGATCAACTTCCTAAGAACTCGATTCACACTTTTAAAGAAATGGTGACTAAATTTTTAGCCAAATACTTTCCACCATCCATGGTTTCCAAGTTGCAAAATGACATTAGTAACTTTCGTCAGCATCCCGAAGAGTCTCTATTTGAGGCATGGGAACGCTATAAGCTCTCAATTGATCGGTGTCCTAACCATAACATGTTACTCGTTACCCAAATAGATACTTTCTATAATGGGTTGACATTGAGACACCGTGATATTCTCAATGCTGCTGCTGGTGGGACCTTTATGAAAAGGCGCCCCGAAGAGTGCTATGATCTCATTGAAAACATGACTGCCCACCATAATTTTTGGGATTCCTCAGCCGAGAGGGAAGAGTCATGTAAGTCTGTCACTCCAGCATCTTCTGAAATAGCGATCCTCACTAAAAAAATGGATGATTTCGCTACAGCTATGTTAAGGATGAACCAAAGTATCCAAAATCAACAAGTCCAAAATCAACAAGCCAAAGCCGTTAATCAAAGTTGTGAAACTTGTGGAGGTCCACATTCATATTCCGAGTGTCCAGCCACTAGTGGCTACACTCGTGAGGACGTATATGCTACTCAAGGTTCCTATAACTCGGGAGGTAATAACTACCAACCGCAAGGGGACCGCAATCTTCTTAGCTATCGTTCTAACAATTTTCTTGGACCTCCCGGATTCAATCAAAACCCTAATGTCCCAAACCGTAACCAGAACCAAAATCAGAATCGAACAAACCAAGGTTACCAAAACCAAGGAAATGTCAATCAGACCCAAAACCAAGGTTTCCATCATAACCAAAATCAAGGTTTCCAAAATCAAGGAAACTACAATCGAAACCAAGGTCAAAACAACTATCAGGGAAGCAATTCTCATGGACATGGCAAGAAGCAATTCTCATGGACATGGCAACCAACATCAGGGAAATTTTCAAAACCACGGTTCTCATCAAAATAACCGGGCTCAAAATATTCCCAATCAAAATCAAGCCATCACTCCAACTACTCAGCATTACCCTAACCAAGCTCCTCCTAACCATACTCAAGCAATTGTTCCAACTGGCCCATCACATGATGAGTTGTTGAGACAATTCATGAAATCTCAGGAGGAAATGAATAGGGTAATGATGACTCAGATCGCAGACCTTAAGAAGTCTTTAAATGATCGACCCTCGGGCTCAGGTATTACTTTACCTAGCAACACGATCGCTAATCCGAGGGGCGATGTTAAAGCGATTACAACGAGAAGTGGTGTTTCCTACGATGGACCCAAAGCTCCTACTACCTCTTCTTCTCCTCCCAAGGTAGTAGAACTTGAGCCTGAGGTGACAAAGGACAAGGTGCAATTTACTAGTCCACGAAGTACCGCACACGTCCATCCTCAGGTTGTACCAGAAACCGTACCAAAACCAGGAGTTGTCTTTGAACCACCAACAACTCCTAAAGAGAACCCTAAATCCAAACCTTCACTACCATATCCATCTCGGTTACAAGACCAAAAGCTTCGCGAAAAAGCAAATCATCAAATGGAAAAGTTTTTTCAAATTTTTCGAGATATTCATTTTGATATCAGTTTCGCGGATGCTCTCCTTTTGATGCCTAAATTCGCATCGACAATCAAAAATCTGTTGAATAATAAAGAGAAGCTATTTGAGATGGCACGAACTCCACTCAATGAAAACTGCTCTGCAGTTCTTTTGAAATAGCTTCCCGAGAAGCTAGGAGATCCGGGAAAATTTCTCATTCCATGTGTTTTCCCCGGAATGGTTGAGTGCTTCGCCTTGGCCGATCTAGGTGCAAGCATCAACTTGATGCCTTATTCAATATGGAAAAAGCTCTCTCTTCCGGAACTCACCACCACCTGCATGACTCTCGAGCTTGCAGATCGCTCGACATCTCGTCCCCTCGGCATTGCCGAGGATGTATTTGTAAAAGTGGGAAACTTCCACTTTCCGGCAGATTTTGTGATTGTTGATTTCGATGCTAACCCGCGAGTTCCTCTCATTCTTGGGAGAGGATTCTTAAGGACGGGTCGTGCATTAATCGATGTGCACGAAGAGGAAATAACTCTTCGTGTTGGTAATGAAGCAGTAATGTTTAACCTCAATCAAACTTCGAGGTACTCCTCTAATTATGACGCCGAATCGGTTAACCGAATTGATGTCATTGATGTTGCGTCTGAGGAGTACTCTTAAGAACTTCTTGGTTACTTACCGAGTGGCAGTCCCACTCCATCTACTGAGCCTATCATATGCGACTCTTCCCCTTCTCTCACTCCTTTTGAGGGAAGTGACTTCCTTTTGGAAGAGGTCGAGGCTTTTCTCGCCCAAGATAGTTCAATTTCGGGTAAATTTGATGAGGACTATCTTGATCCTGAGGGGGATATTCTTTTGTTAGAAAAATTGTTAAACAAAGATCCATCTCCCCTTCTTCCTCCAAAAATACTTCATAAAGAGGAAGTCAAAAATGTTGAAATAACTGATGACTTTCCTGTGGTTGAGCTTAAGGACTTGCCACCTCATCTTGAATACGCATTTCTGGAGGGTGATGATAAATTACCCGTCATAATTGCTAAGGATTTAAGTGTTGAGGAAAAGGCTGCTCTCATAAAGGTTTTGAAGTCTCATAAACAAGCAATTGCTTGGAGACTCTCCGACATCAAGGGCATTGACCCTGAATTTTGTACTTACAAGATTTTAATGGAGGATGACTTCAAACCAGCAGTCTAACAACAAAGAAGGGTGAATCCAAAATTCATGAGGTCATTAAACAAGAGGTTTTAAAAGTTCTTGATGCCGGATTGATTTACCCTATCTCGGACAGTCCTTGGGTTAGCCCAATACATTGTGTTCCAAAAAAGGGTGGCATTACTGTTGTCACAAATGAGGAGAATAAGTTGATTCTAACTCGATTGGTTACGGGTTGGCGTGTCTGCATTGACTATCGCAAGTTAAATGATGCCACCAGCAAAGATCATTTTCATCTGCCCTTTATGGATCAGATGCTCGAGAGATTAGCGGGGAATAAGTACTATTGCTTCCTCGATGGTTTCTCGGGTTACTTTCAGATTCCCATTGATCCGCAAGATCAGGAAAAGACCACTTTCACGTGCCCCTATGGAACTTTTGCTTATAAACGTATGCCATTTGGTTTATGTAATGCTCCGGGCACGTTTCAAAGATGTATGATGTCCATATTTTCCGACATGACCAGGAAAACTATAGAGGTCTTCATGGACGAGTTTTCGGTCATTGGGGATTCGTTTCAATCATGTCTCTCCCATTTAGACAACATGCTCAAACGTTGTGAAGACACAAAGTTATGTCTAAATTGGGAGAAGAGTCACTTTATGGTCAAAGAGGGCATTGTCCTCGGCCATAGAATTTCAAAGAATGGGATTGAGGTTGACAAAGCCAAAATTGATGTCATTGCAAAATTACCTCATCCCACTACCGTCAAAGGTATTAGGAGCTTTTTGGGTCATGCCGGTTTTTACCGTAGGTTTATTCAAGATTTTTCTAAGATCGCCCGGCCTATGACCCATCTCCTCGAAAAGGATGCTCCTTTTATCTTCTCACCTGAATGCGTGGAAGCTTTTGAAACTCTAAAGAAAAAGCTTACTGAGGCACCTATTCTTGTTGCCCCCGATTGGGACTTGCCCTTTGAACTTATGTGTGATGCTAGTGATTATGCTATAGGGGCAGTCTTGGGGCAACGCCGGTCTAAACACTTTCAGCCTATACACTATGCAAGTAAAACAATGACCGAGGCTCAAAGTCATTACACCACCACTGAAAAAGAATTATTAGCTGTGGTGTATGCCTTTGAGAAATTCCGGTCATATTTGATCTTGACCAAAAGCATAGTGTATACGGATCACTCGGATTTGAAGTACCTTTTTGCAAAACAAGATGCAAAGCCGAGACTACTTCGTTGGGTTCTCCTCCTACAAGAATTTGATATCATAATTCGTGATAAAAAAGGAGCTGAGAACCTAGCTGCTGATCATCTCTCTCGTTTGGAAAACCCCCATCAAGATGTCTCCGAAAAGAAGGAAATTAATGAAACCTTCCCTCTCGAGACACTCAATGCGGTTGCCTTTCGTGGAGATTCTGTTACCCCATGGTTTGCCCATTTTGCAAACTACCTTGCGGGTAACTTTATTGTGAAAGGATGTCGTCCCAACAGAAAAATAAATTCTTTAAAGATGTGAAACATTATTTCTGGGACGACCCCTACCTTTTCAAAATCTGTGCGTATCAAGTCATCCGGCGGTGTGTATATGGTCAAGAAGCCACTGGAATTCTTAAGGCTTGCCATGCTGGTCCCACGGGGGGCCACCACAATCCAAATTACACCACCAAAAAGGTGTTTGATTCCGGTTTTTTTTGGCCCACGATTTACAAGGATGCCCAAGAATTAGTCAAATCCTGTGACGCGTGTCAACGTCATGGGAATATTTCACAAAAGAATGAAATGCCACAAAATGCAATCCAAGTTTGTGAAATCTTTGACGTATGGGGCATCGACTTTATGGGGCCATTTCCATCATCTCATGGAAATAAGTACATACTCGTGGCTGTTGACTATTTGTCAAAATGGGTTGAAGTGAAAGCTTTACCCACTAATGATGCCCGAGTTGTTGTAAAGTTTTTGAAAGCTCTTTTTGCTCGATTTGGAACTCCACGTGCTATAATTAGTGATTGTGGTACGCATTTTTGCAATGACAAATTTGATAAAGTCATGCAAAAGTATGGTGTAACTCACCGTCTTTCTACTGCGTACCACCCTCAAACAAGTGGACAAGTAGAAGTTTCCAATCGAGGCATCAAGAGAATCTTGGAAAGAACCGTTGGTGAAAATCGTGCATCGTGGTCGGATAAATTAGATGATGCACTTTGGGCTTTCCGTACAGCTTACAAAACACCCATCGGGTGTACGCCTTACAAGCTTGTGTACGGGAAAGCGTGCCATCTACCGATCGAGCTTGAGCATAAAGCCTATTGGGCTCTCAAGCATGCCAATTTTGACATCAAAACTGCGGGTGATCATAGGAAAGTTCAATTGAATGAATTAAATGAACTTCGTGATCAAGCTTACGAGAACTCTTTGATCTATAACGAAAAGACAAAGAAGATTCATGACTCAAAAATCAAGAACCGCGTTTTTAACGTTGGTGATCGAGTCCTTCTTTTCAACTCTAGACTCAAGATCTTCTCGGGAAAGCTAAAAAGCCGATGGACTGGTCCATTCACTATCGTTAAGGTTTATCCTTATGGCACCGTCGAATTATCTCAAAATGACGGTCCTAATTTCAAAGTGAATGGACATCGTTTGAAACATTACTTTGGAGAGGATATACCATCCATGGTTGTCCCTGATCTCCAAACTTTCCCCAAGGACAATTAAATTCGGGGATCGAGTCAAGCTAGCGACTCGATAAACAAAAACAATAGCACAATACGGGTTTTCACCCGTATCTCTGATTTCTTTCTACTTTCTACCACCCTAGTGTGGGGGAATGGCCAACCCCCCGCTATTTGAAATGTATATATCTTTGAAAAAAAAATGTGTGATTGTATGTACAGATAAATAAAGTGAAAAATACAAAGCAATATTTCCACAGTTAGCTTCTAATATTATCTTTTTACGTTCAAAGAGTCGGCATAATCGCCGGGACTTTGAATATTGAGGACAATATTCAATTCTAAGTGTGGGGGGGGGGGGGGAATTCTAGCGAATTTTATCGCAAAATACTTTCAAGTACCCCCATTTTGGCCCAAAATTTTCAAAATTTTTTTCACTTTATTTCAAAATTTTTGTGGTAATCAGTCTGCCGTGTCTAAACGACAAAAAGGATTGGCTAATCCAGGAGCAAACGGCTCTTGGTAAAGATATCTCAAACCCGTTGATGGCTTGCAATTTGTCCAAAATTGTATGGTAAATCAACTCGCCATATCCCATAAAGCGAATGAGTTGGCTAGCCCACAAGATTATGGCTTGTGGTAAAGGCCGTGGAAAATCCATAATTGGTAATCAGCTCACCAAGATGTTGACTGTTCCATCAAGAGCTGGCTAGTCCAGAAGCAAACGGCTTTTGGTAAAGACTAATCAAATCCGTTGACAGCTGGCGGTTTGCTCAAAATCACACGGTTATCAGGTGTACCACAGTTCTTACATCTGGCTACTCCAGAAGTGATGGCTTTTGGTAAAGAGTTTAAAATCCATAAAGTTTTTCTCAAAAGATTGCTAGGGACTAGCAATAGTTTAGTGTGAGGGATTGATGAGTGTGTAAATACTCATCACTTTTATCGTATCTGAACTGCCAAAACATCCAAAAACACTCAGAAATGCATCAAAATACAGAAATTATCCCAAAAGTGTGTTTTATATGTTTTAGATGCAAAATGTTTAAAAACAAATGAAAAACGAACAAAGTTTGCATAATTGGCAGTTTCAGTCCCTCAAGTTTCAAAAATTGACAAAACTAGTCCCTAGAAGTTTAAAATGAAAGAAAAGTCAACCCAAGGTTTTCTAAAGTCAAAAATTATCAAAAATGATCCTTGGGTGAAAAGTTTGAGAAAATTACATGTTTGGTCCCTGCAGTTTGGAAAATTATACAAATGGTCCCTGGGGTTTTGAAATATAAAAAATTATCAAAAATTGCCCTTGTACTATTCACCTATGTCAAAAGTAGTCCTTATTACAACTTTGGATTATTTACAAATTGGGTCCTCAAATTTCAGAAAAGTACAACAATGGTCCTTGTGATTAAATTTCAAACAAACCAAACGGATACCCTTTGTGTTATTTATTTCCCAAGCCCACTCTCCCCTAATCCAAATTAAACCCAAACAAATAAAACCCCAGCCCACCACGAGTCACTTGGCCCAATCCAACACCAAACCCACCCCTTTCTTATATTATTTAGTACGGTCAAGTTTGACCGTTTGACCCTCCACCTCCTCCAACGCCCCGTGACCCTGCTACCCTGTTAACATGCTACTCATCATCATCACCCCCCACTCAATAAACCTCCATCATCACCCCTATACCCCTCTTGCATCTCCAAACAAGTGCTAAACTCCAAGAATGCTCCCCTGGCTTCAATTAACAAGAGAAAAAATAAATAAAACTTTGGCGCCAAAATCCAATTGAATGGTGGGGATCACCTTATCTTCATCTAAGGGCTCAGATGGAAGGAAAAAGTCCAAAGCATTCTCAGGAACCCTAATTGGGAAGTATTTAAAGAGAAGGAAGCAGTAAAGTAGCTTAGTTAGTTTTTTAGTTTTAATTTAGCAATTTCCATGTTATTGTAATTTCAGTTAAGAATCTAAGTTTAGAATCTAAGTTTGTAATCCATTTCCTTTTATTAATATAAGTTTCTCAATTCTGCAATTCATTTTCAGTTTTAATTTCAACTTTAATTCAATTAGAAGAAAATACAAAAAAAAAAAAAAAAAAAAAAAAAAAAACAGAAAGAAGAAAAGAAGGAGATGCTTTGGATGGATTGGTTTAGAACCCCATGGGGGTGTTAGGAGTGTATTATGAATACTTGTGATTCCACTGGCTTGAGCAGGAATGCAATTGTAAGCCAACTTCTTATAGTTCACTGTTCCATAGCTTATCAGCTTATTGTTCATGCTTATTTGTGGTTTGGAGTAGCATTAATAGTGATTTTGATTCTTAGTATGCTTGTGGTATAACTTATATGTCTCTTATCCATGTTTCTGATTGCTCACTGTGAGATCAAGTTCAATTAGCACACTCTTATTTTCTTATTGTAAATTGCTTATCAGGGAATAATTTGTGCTTAAATAGTACTTAAATAGATTAGTGGATGATTAATTAGCTGATTGGAAGCCCAAATCAGTTGGTTCCTTTGCAAACTTAAAACAGACTGTTCTTAAAGGGGTGTTTGGATTTAGTAGTCAGTTGAGCCCCTGAGCTTTGTAGTTGTCAATCTCTGTTGAAACCTTTTTCTTAGTATTAAGTCAGTTCAGTTAAGCCTTGACATTGGAGGTTTTAGAGGCAAAAGTCAAAAAATCTCTCTTATGTTTCATGGCAGTTCACTGTTGGAAGTTAGGGTAGCCAAATCATCATTTTTTGATTGCAAACTTGTTACTATCGCTTGATTTAGTCTAATTCAGTGATAACAAATAGTTTTCAGTTGAATTGAAGTGATCAAAACCCTCAAAAGTCAATTTGAATAAAAAATCTCACAAAGTCAAATGTTGCATCCTCAGAAATGGGACATATTTCAAATCAATGTGTAGGGTTCAATTGTTAATGTAACTTAGTAAAGTTTGTTGGTTTGGGATCTTTGTCAGTTTGAGTACCTAAAACAAAAAGAAAATTGGATTTTGAACTTCATTTGATCATTGTGATTTGGCTCAAAAGGTGCCTGCAGGGCATGTAACTCCCCTGTACCACCCATCCACCCAGTTTGACCCATTTTCTCTCAGGCCATATCTTGGTCAATAGTTGACCATTTACCTTGAAACTTGAGGTCTAGTGTAGCCTGGTTGATTGTCTTGTTGGTTTAATTTGTTTTTTTAGGTTTAATTGCTTATTTAGATTGCTCATTTCATCCCTTGTTCTTCCCTTTTGAACCTGTTTCTGATGTCACAAGTGAACAATAAGTTTGGTTGATTCTTTGCTTTAGCTTGTTGATTAGTCTGTTGTATTAAGCTTATTAGTGTACTGAGCTTGTGTCTTGTTGTGCTTGCTTTTGGTTTAAGATTTAGGTGCCTGATTGGCTTGATAGCTTATTGCATAAAATCACTTTGACCTGTGCTGTCTGACCATTTTCCCAAGGCTACAATAAGCTCAAAACTTGAGCTTAAACCTTGGTCTTGAACTTTTTAGAAAGCCTTCCAGGGTGACTTGTAGGTTCCATCTTCAGTTTGTACTTTGGATCACTCTTGTGGGCCCCACAGTGGGCTGCACATTGCCTTTGAGGCCTGTTTGGCTGATAGGATTTGGGATTGCTAATTCCAATTTGTTAGCTTTTCCAGTGTGTTTTTCTAGTTCCTTTAGCTTGTTTTGTGTGTACTTAGCTTGTTGGAAGCTTGTGCTATCTCTGGTCCTACTTGTATAAGCTTTTAAATAGATGTTGCCTCATATACAAGCCAATAAGCTCACTGTTTGGCTTTTTGCTTAGCACACAGCTTATTTTCAAGCTCCACAGAAAGTTCCTTCACAAAAGTTTCCCATTTTCAGTAGTTTAACAGTTGTGTAAAAGAAAATTGAGAAAAAGACAAAAATTAAGAAAATGATAGCTTCTATTTAAGCTATTTTGGCTTAGTTTCTGCTTATTTATAAGCTTTTTTCATTTTTAAATTTTTCTCAGGTCCTTTTTAGTTAAAATGATTTTAGGAATTTTTTCAAAATTTTCTTTGTTCATTTTGTATTTTTATAATTAATTTTAGTTTAAATTAATTAAATAATTAGTTTTAATTAATAATTAAAAAATAGAAAAAATAGGTTTTCTGTTTTAAAATTAGTTTTATAATATTTTAGATTTTTCTAAATTTAATTTTCATTTTTCTATTTAATTTTCATAATTAATTAATAATTTGTGTAATTTAGTTAATTAAAAAGTAATTAACAATTAGTAATTAATTAAATAGTCTTTAAAATAATTTTAATTTTCTAAAAATTTTCTTAAGTCATTAGGATTGTAAAAATATAATTTTCACGTTCGTAAGACTTTGTTTGCTTACGTTTCACTTTTATTTTGCGCGTTCGCGTTATTTTTAACTCAAACGCGCGTTTTTAGGTTTACTCACGTTTCTAGGTTATCTGATCATCAGTAATTGTTCCATTAGTGTTTCTAAACCATTTTCAATCATAATCTCGTAGTATAATCACTCAAATCAAATTCCAGATCCTTCTGTTAAATCACCCGCTCACTTTAAACGTTTTTAAATACAATTGCTTACCTCGCTGGGACATAACGACCCGGGAATACACTGTACTCCTTGGTTAGTTGGTTTTGGAAGTTTGACTTGGTTGACCATCACCTGGGAAACTTAGTTGACCGTTCAGAACCAATCACACAATAAACACCTTATTCGGACAATTTCTAAAGCTTAGTGAATGGTAGCTAGTATACCTTCAAATTATGGGTTTCATGCTTATACATATAGACTGGGTAACACATCATGATAATATTTTGATAAATCCACACTTCATATGTAAGATAAACACATTTTAATTGAGACTATGTCCTCACGATACAAAACTGGTAAAACTATACAGAAATGGGTGTCTGCATATGCTATAAAGCGTCAAAGTAGTCGTTCTTGTAGTTTTTAGCTATTTCAATTTTCAGACTCTTAGGCCAAACAACCATTTATTTATAACCATCAAATGAGCAAATAAAGAGTTAAAGGTAAATGAAGAAGTAATACCAATTTCACAAACACATATTCAGAGTTTCAGACATTCTCATATCAGATTAACTGTATAACATTGGTCAGACTACATTATTTTCCCGTTTTTAGGGGATTTGTATGGATTCCTTAATAAAAAATGGCAATAAGCATATAAGCATTTAAAGAATAAGTAACGCCAAACTCCCTATAAACTGGTTCTTTCTCATATTAAAGTCATATTGCAAATAAGAGCAGCCAAGTAAAATGAAAAATACGAAAACGCTATACCTCTGTAAGATTGATATCACAATACGAAAGAAGATTATACTTGTTTCCTATTATGTCAAGTGGTGCACCATTTAGAATCTGCACATACATTGTTTAAGGTACGAAATTAGCAGCCATAACCGATAGAAAGTAAACGTCATATTCATTTGGGTAACTTGAAAACCGAGATTACCACAAATTAGCAACATAGGTACATGACTTAACCATAGAAATTAGGAACATAAGGTCTAAACTGTTAAAAAAATCTCTGAAAATTGTTTGAAAATTCTTTATAAGTGCTTATTTATAAAGTCTAAACTGTTAAAAAATCTCTGAAAATTGATGTCATAAGTTCTTTTCCAGCTTATCTTTCTCTGTTACAGCTTATCAGACATTAGCTTTTAGTATTTTCACTTGTGCAACAGCTTAAAGTTGGCTAGCATGACTGTTTGGATTAGTTTTGGTCAGTCAAAAATTTTTTTTTTGTTTCCAGCTTATTAGGAAGTGCTTCTTAGGATCAACTTAGCTTATTTTAGATTGCTTTTAAGACCTCATAGCTCATTTAACCTTATGTTCAGCTCTTACCTTATTTTGATTAACTTGGACATGATTCACTAAGAAGTTTTAACTGACCATCCAAGTTAATCAAAAATCACCAACAACAAAAATAAAATAAAAAAATCATCAAAATTTCTAAACTCACCAACAACAAAATCATCAAAAGCACCAAAATTTCTAAAACCTATTAAGCATACCACAAAAGCAGATACCACCAAAAAAAAGGAAAAAAAGCATATCAATTAACACACGGTTTCAACCAAATATTTAAAATAAAAAAAAATAAAAAAAAAGTCTAAAAAATACCTCCGCTCACTTCCTGACAGCACATCCCATCCTTGATGACTCGCCTCTGCCTCGCTGTTAGGGGTATGGGGTGGAGGCTCAGATGTGGTGGTTCGATGCATCCAATCCGTTTGATGATATGATTTGAGCGGCTGTGTAGAATTGATGAGAATGTTCTAGGTTTATGATTGTGTATTTGCGAGGAAATCAGATATATCATCAAAAAAAAAATACTGGGCTGGATCATCACATCATCAAGCAAACATTGGGCTGAATAGGCTAAGAACACCTGGGCCCTCTCTTTGGCGGGAAAAAAGAAAGCGGAAAAAAAATATCAGAGGTAAAACGTCGTCGTCTTTTTCCTCTTTTAAATAAACTTATAATTTGAGTCCAATTGAATATTTTTTGGTCCAATTAAATAATTTTAGTTGGGCTTTGTGTAACGTATTAAACGGGCCAGAAAAGAATATGTCATAAAGCCTTTAGGATAATACTCCGTAACATTTCTATGAGCCGTTTCTCCTTATTCTTCACCCCTTTCCCCCCCTTCAGCAAATATTCCACCAGAAAACACCATTACCAAGAAAATAACAACATCAGAAATGGAACGTGGCGGAACGAGAAACGCGCGTAAGTTGGCGTTTCCTGTAACTATGTTTCTACTTCTTTATAAATTTTGAAAACCTTTTTTTCATTTTTTTTAAAAATCCGTGTCCAAGCCGTGTCCGGCCCAAACAGCACGTGGGACACGGCACGTGCGTGTCGGACATGTGTCCAAGCCATGTCCGAGGCGTGTCCGTGTCCGACACTATCACTCCAAGGTTCCTGGCTTATTTGTGCTTCCTAGATAGAAAGTCTACAGTCAGGTAACTGTTTGTTGATGAATAAATTAATCTTTCATCTATTATTCGTGTTGCAAACATGATGTTGTGTTCGATAAGATTAGGAGAGTGTGCGTGGGCTTAAAAGTATGATCCGAAGCACAACAAAAACGAATAAAAAAAAAGTAAAGTAAACCAAAATCACTATATGACATGCATTTAACACTCTTAAAAAGGTATATCATAAACTCGAGTGGAGACCATCCTTGGATAGCTGATGGCGTGCTTTTTGGAAAGCAAGGGTCTACAAAGTTTAGACAATTTGTGGTTTGTAGTGAATTTCCCCTAACATAGATATAGTTTACGAGGGGGAACAACGGGTGTTCTTTTTGTTTCGGCTCTTTTTAAAATACATGTTGTCGTTAAAAGAAATATCATAAACTCGAGTGGAAACAATACAAACGCTACCACCAACTACACGTAAGCATAAAATGATTACTGACTAACTTGAACCACCACCGGCTCTATCTCTTTGATTTATACGAAAAGGCATATGGTGCATCCAATCAAAACCATTTATGTACCCAAACAAAGATTGGAAAAACAAATATGCCCGATAACTAGCCCGGTCTCAAATGCACTTAAAGAAAGCATAACCCGGTTTCATATAACCACTTGTAGCTCTGAAAAAGTTTTGGGTGTTTTAGCATCTTAAGAATTAAAAACTAGTGTATTTTGAAATCTCATAAAACAAAGAACAACATAAGCGATATCATGCTCATATAGTCTATCCTATAGTAGAAACATCCTATTTTTTTTTACTTTTATTAACCAAACCATTAGACCATAAATTAGATTTCCAACCACGAAAGTGAAAGATTACTTGGAAGGTTTGATGATTGTTGCTTGGTGGACTATTTAGAGCTTTCGTAATAGGTTGATTTTTTCTTCCGATGCTCCTTCAAAGGTGTGCTTATTTGACCTTATTGTTTATCATTCTTATGTTTGGTGTAATGCTAGAACTAACTTGGTTAGATTGACTTAAATGTCCTGTGACAGCTATTATGTAATTGTTTATTTGTTGAGTGTTAACTCCTTGTTAGGCTCTTTAATAAATCCGCCGTTCAAAAAAATAAATTAAAAAATCCAACCACTATAGGGTGTAAAGCTGGAATAAAGGTGTTTATATTCTATAATAATGAGGTTTTTATACGTAGGCTATGTTTGGCGCAGAGCGTTTTTGAGCTTTTTGGGCCATGAGCGATGAGCAATGAGCTTTTCAATTTTTAGTGTTCGTTTGGCGAAAGAGCGGTGAGCTTTGCTATTTTTTAGGAATGCTCATTTTTCCAATGCTTCTTTAAGAAACTGTGAGCGGTGAGCAGTAAGTTGGGGCTAGAGTTTACAGCTACTTAGAGATGAGCATTTCGACCCGAATCCCAGAACCGAACCGGAACTGTACTGGTACCGTACCGAAATGGTACCGATCCCGATATACGATACGGTACCGGTACTACGAAATAAGGTGAAAAAAATGGGACCACTAATTCTGTATGGGACCGGTACCAAATCGGGAAATTCCCAAAAAAAACAGGAAAACCTTGATTTTATGGTACCGGTACCGGTATCCGAATCCCGTTTGGTACGGTACCGGTACCACTAATTTATGCTTGGGAAAAAATCGGCACCACTAATTCGGTACGGGATCGGTACCGTGCTCATCCCTACAGCTACTGCTCACAGCTCACTGCTACTACTTACAGCTACTTTTGCCAAACATAGCAGTAGTATCTATCGACGACTTTTTTTGAAAATTTATATTTAGATAAAATTAAACTAAGAGCACATAAACAAAATCTGTTGTAGCACAACAACTAAATCAATAGGCTGATTTCGGGTCCCTTCTCGGGAGTCCCAGGTTCGAGTCCTAGCGGATAGAAACTTTACTTTTTCTTACTTTGTTGGACTTCTCTTCGTGTAATGTCATTTTATTACTTTGATAGTTTGATTAAATTGTTGATTTATCCAAACATTATCTTCAAATTTATTAGTAAAGTTTTTTTGGTTTACCTTCGTATCTATTTGAGCAAATTTCCGTAGATGCTCTTCAGCCCTAAGCTTTAGGAGACTCCGCGGTAGCTCCCTCATCTTGCAGGCTGAAATAAGAAAGAACACCATTAGCTCGCCCCGGGTTTTTAGTCCGAGACCAAGCTCCGGCGTAAGAGTAAGTACTTGGTATAAGTGAGTAATAAATAATAAGTAACGAGGAGGAAGGAGGAGTAAGGGTAGAGAGAAGCCTGTATCGGAGTGTGTGTGTGTGTGTGTGTCCAGCCCCCTGTTCATGTGTGTGAACAATTCCTTTTATACTACATGTGATTAGCTCCCTGACAAAACCCTTTGTGGAAGCTAAGTTTTCTTCTAGGTGCAGCACATAAAGCGCTGATAAGCACCAGGCTTGGTCTTCGGGGTCAAAGTTGTCTCCATGTCAGTTTGTAGACCAAGCGTCTATGCTATTCGTACGTCATCATACTACGTATGTCAGTTGCCAGTGTATTAGCTCTGATGGCCAGTGTACTAGCTCCGATGCAGGCATTGCTCTGGCATTATACTTCCTGAGCAGGCATTGCTGTCCTGAGCAGACAGCTCTCTTGAGTAGACAATGCTCTCCTGAGCAGACATTGATCTCCTTGGAAGACCACTCTCCTGGGCATACATTGATCTCCTCAGCAGACTACTCTCCTGAGCAGATAGCTCTCCTAAGCAGACAACTTTCATGAGCACACAGCTCTCCTGAGCAAACATTGATCTCTTAAGCAGACAATGCCTCATCATGGAGTGGTTTTATCTTAGAAACATTTGGAGTTAATTGTGATTGTCTCCTCCGAATGACCCACCAAGGACGGCCCGCACCCGACTGAACCCAATTCTAACTCTTTCACACTTTTTGCTAAATGTCACTGGATTATTAGTGCTATAACTGACTGATGGAAGACTAATCATCTAAATGGGGGCTACGTTGACTCTTTCACATAGGAATAGGTCAAATATGTACATTAAAAATAGCTTAGGAATGGATCTATATGGGTTATGTTTAATCTCTTATGGGTTAAATGTGTACATTAAAAATAGCTTATAAAGGAAGAGGTCAGACAGGTTGACCATGAGTATTGTTAGAGTACAAGGTGCAACTCGTCGAATTCACTCGCCGTTCCACGCGGGAAGCTCACCACCCTCGTTGTTGCACCGTACTTCCTCGCCACAGCTCGCCATTTTCTTCCTACTCGTCTGCATGACGAGGTTAAAAATCTGACCTTTGTCATTTTTTTTTCTTTTATAAATGTGTTAAATAACAAAATAAAAAGAAGTACGCAAATAAAATTATAAGCATCTGTAAATGAGATTTTTATTACTGAATGAGAAATGAAATGCAAAATGGCTAGTGTTGTTGTGGCTGCAAATGTTGGCTACTGCCTAGAATTTATATGGGTGATTTATGTGAACTTGTGGAGTGATAATTTGTGCCCTAAATGTGATATGGGTTGGGCCTTTTTGGGCTGGGTAATTGTTGTACGTTGTGGAGTGATAATTCATGTATTGTATTTTTATATTTTCGTATCGTACGTTGTTATTTTCATATCGTATGTTTTTATTTTCGTATCGTATATTTTTTATTTGTTGAAATAAAATTAGTATATTTTAGTATTTTTATTTTTAATGAAATGAATTTAGTTTATTTATTGAAATGAATAAAAAAAATAAAATTGTAAGTGGTGGACCCCAGATGAGTAAGTTGATGTTAGTTGTTGGTGAAGGAGGTTAGTTGTAAAGAGGATGTAAGGTGATGTGACAACCGTGGGTCCCAAATGAAGAGCTAAGGCTTGTTGTTGCATCTTGTGCTCTTATGTTTCATAAAACTTTCCTTCTGATCCCACTCATAAAATACATAATGTCTTATTTGACATATTAGTCTGTTTGGCATAGCTACCATACCATAATTCATATCACGGTTTGTTTTCTATCTAAGTTTTACGTGATGATGCTCTTGAAGGAAAAAAGTCTAAGCATGCAGCAATGGACTGTCTTATTTGAGTACAGACCTCAGTTACAACTTACAACTGATATTTCCACTGATTAACTAACAGCGTAGATGGAAGACCACTCTGCTTTGGAGTAATCTGATCGAGGTAAGCTTTTTGTGTTAATACACGCATTTTCTTTTTCACTTTTCCAAAAAAAGGAAATTCTTCATCTTTATGTAATGCGGTTTAGCTGCCTTCTTTGATCTTTTGATCTATAAATCATATACATTCTTTGATTTTAGGGTTCAATGGGACCTATTGTCACAACCCCTACTCGGGATAGAATACAATGATCTTTGGGGCTCAACTTCAAAGGTATGGTCTATTCCTCATAGTATCTTGGCTTGTTTGTACGAGTCCTTCCCTTACTTTGAAAAGGGACACATTTTCCTATATGGAACTTTAGAGAAGTGGTATGGTCAAGTATGTAGTCTGAGTAAAGGTGGAAAATGGGAGGGTGCGGTGTAGGTATAGTAACGGGTCAAAACAGTAATACTTAAGTACACGTTGGAACAAGTCGTCTTATGGTGGGCAAGACCACCCTGTTTTTCGGTTATTTATCGAGTTTTGTTATATTTAATATTTCAATATCGTTATAGTATCGATCTAATTTGATTTAATAAAAATATTCTTGAGTCTATATACATGTTAAATACACTTTGGCCACTTTCGATCCATTTTCATTTAGGGCATGGTTGCTGAGGTTTTGTCAAGAAATTTATTATTTATTTTGGAAATAGCTTATGTTTAACATGTTACTTGTTCAAGTAAAGTTGTATGCTAAGATACTGAATTAACATATCTAATAGTGTGTCATCTCTTGCATTTTTGTATTCTTGCTGCATGACAGCTCATTTAGAAGATGTTCCCTGATGACGAGATCTTCCCAGAAACATGCAACACACACTCATCTGATAAGGTAGATGATGATAGTGCGACAGAGTCCTAGTTATAACTTTCTCAATTTGGACGCTTTTCACCCACATTGAAATGGCCATAGAAGTTGATACAAAATATAAACATGGTTTCGGTAGCAAAAGGCATGAAATGTCGTTTCTGTAATCAATTTGGTATGTTGTGTCGTATTAGAGCTACAAGTGGTTTACTTTAGGTGCGTATTCTTTAAGTACATTTGAAACCAGGCTAGTTATTAGGTATACCTTTTTTCTGGTGTTTGTTTGGGTGTAAAAATAGTTTATTGGATGCATTTTTAATGCTTCACGTATGGATCAAAGAGATATCCCCGGTGGTTGTTCGAGACAGTTATGGATCGTTTTTGGTTAAATTTTTTGCAGTGGTGGTGTTGGCGGTATATGTTGGAATTGTTTCGGCTTGAGTTTTTTTTGTGTATCATTCTTTTTAATAGAATTAGTGTCGCCATATAGTGATTTTGGTTTACTTTGTATTGTCTTTGTTACTTTGTAGCGCTTGGTATCATATTTTCAAACTACATGTACACCTTTGTTAAACTTGTTGAACGCAAGTTTATGTTTGCTGCATGGATAAAGGGCAAGGATTAATTATTCAAGTTAAATAAAAACAGCTTTGCTAATAAGTTTGAAGTTGGATAACTCAACAATTCAATTAAAGTAACAAAATAACATTACACAAAAAATAAGTCCAATAAAAACGTATTTTAACAAAAAAAAAAAAATGATTTTATCCACTACCAGGACTCGAACCTGGGACTCCTAAAGAAAGGAGCCGAAACAATCCTTCTGTTTAAGTAGTTGTGCTACAACGGATCTTGTTGATATGTTCTCCATCTAATTATATTTAAATTGGAAACCTAAGAAGGGCCTATAGTATATTATCTCTAATTTTAAAGCAGGGGTTTTTTTTACTGTGCTTAAACGATTGTTGTTAATGATTAAATGATGTCGTATATTGGTTACTAGTTATAATACCCGTGCACGCATGGGGTTTTTCTTAAATTGTTTGCTAATTAAGTATTATTATCGATTAAAATACATGAATTTTACTTTCCGAAAGGATAACTTTGGCTAATCGAATAATCGCGACAAAAGGTTTGGTTGTTGTTATATATTTTGTTGATGCAGTCTTGTAAATTTTTATCAACATCTCCTCATAAAACACATCTTGTCTTTGGGCCACTGTTATAAATAACCAACATACTCAGTAAAATAAATAAGTATACGTTATAAGTATTCATTTTGAATCTTGTATTTTGCAGTTCATATTCAATTAGATTTGTTGGTCTCCGATCCATGATAACTTGTTTTATCTTCTTGTTAAACAATGTTTGCTCAACTACATATTCAAAGTTAATTGAATGCATGTTACTTTTAGAAGTATAAGAAATATTAAATTCTTGATTTATAATAACTCACCAAAAGCTTTATTTGTGCTTATTTTGTTGTTGATAATTGATTCATACAATATAAACTTGAAACCATCATTGAGCTTTCGTAGTCGTCTGTAATTTACATAGAAGTATTTATTTTGAAGTATATTTTTGAACCGCGTTTTGGTAGCCTAATTAATGTTTTGTGGCTCATCCAGTTAAAGTCAGTTATAATAATTAGTAGTGCTCATTCTTTCAGTAGTTTGTGAGATTGTGAGATGAAGGCTTGATAACTCGGGTTTGCTTTGTACAAAAACCTATTTAATACATTGTTAAAATCCTTGTAACACACATTACAATAAAGGTGAGGTGGTGTTGCACCTCACCTGTTTAATATATTGTATTAGGGTAAGGATCTAGTGAGAAGAAAACTCAAAATGAGAAGAATGAGAAATAACTATTGCCACATATTTGAGAGCATCGGCTTGAATTAGATGCATCTCTATAAATTTAGATGCATCACAATTAGTTTTGAAAGTGATTTTGAAGTGAAAACGATACAAAGTAGTACTAGCAACAAATTTGACCCGCAAAGGACGAAAAATTCATAGAATTCGTCTAACTTGATGAAATACATCTAATATACGTATATGCATCTAATTTTTAGCTAGAAAATATATTATGATGCATCTAAAAGATTAATGATGCATCTTATTTAAATTGATACATCTCTAATGTGTAGTTGAGATGAGATCAATATACGACTCATATTTTTCATAGAACCAATTAACCAATCATAGTCACCTGTTTTTATTTTCCACATTTTTTTAAACAACATATCCTGCAAACGGTAAATCTTCAATCTACAAAAAATACCATCGCGACGAGAATTAAATCATCTTCTTATAGATATGCATTGTTCTATACTTTCGACGAACTTTTTTTTTTTTTTTTTTTTTTTTTTTTTTTTTTTTTTTTTTTTTAATTTCCACCTAGAAAAATCATACATGATTTTCGTAAAAATCACATATGATTTGATTTTTACAAATCACATATGATACTTACAAATCACATATGATTTTTTTGGGCGGAAATTTTGAAAAAAAAAGTTCGTCGAAAGTATATAACAATGCATGTCTATAGAAAGATAATTTAATTCTCGTCGCGATGGTTTTTTTTTTCGCGTAACGATTTACGGTTTGCGAGATATTTAATTTTAAAAAAAATGGTGAAAGTTTATTTTTTTTATTTTGATAAAAAAAAAAAAATGAGTGGCTAAGATTGCTTGATTGGTTCTATGGTAAAAATTGGTTCTACACGGATCTTTTGGCATGTGTAGTTATGGTTATTTCTTATTCTTCTTATTTTAAAGATTCTTCTCATTTGATCTTTAGTCTAAACCTATTTAGTTGCCTCACTTTATTGTAATGTCTTTTAAGTGGGTTATTTGTGCTCGTTTTTATTTGCTTTGTTACTGATAGTTTGTGATTTTTATTTAAATTTTGTAATTTTTGTGGCACGGGGTTTAGACATAAATAAAATTTAGTTTGAAAATTATATAATACTTAAAAATGATTTAACCATATGTATGAGTGTATGCATGTGCCATTTACTTGAAATTTTTGTCTGTTATACTGTTCACTGGAACACATATCATACGGAGTTTAGCCATAAAACTTTACTGGGAGTTTGATACAAACATAGAAAATTATTCAAACATTTTTTTTTTTTTTTTTTTTTTATATAAAAGCAAATAAATTGCAACACGGCCTTTCATTGAGATCCACCTACATTATATTGGAGTGCAAACAGCTATCCTCGATAATGTCGTTCTTTCAAAATATATAGTGCTCTTATCGTTGTCTTTCCCTTTTTTTTAACACTTTCAGAAAGCTGTAAAAGAAATAATAAAATCATTATGTTTATATGAACCACAAATGCAATTAGTATTACTCATATCACTAAGAAAAATCACTTCTATTTAGTAGTTCTTTGTTACCGCCAAGTTTCAAGCTCATAACCATTCAAAGAAGACTTGATCAGTATCAATTAACTTCATGTCCTTTTTAATAACATTATAAATAATAAGATTATCATTAACCCTTGTGGTTGTATTTTTAACATATAGTTTAAGCTTTGATGATTAAATATTTAAATGTAGTCAACATATCTAGAAAATAGAATGTTACTCGTATAGGGTAATGCTAGACATCAAATTCTACACAATTCGACAAAACTCATGCACTAAATATTTATCCTAGCCTTTTTTAACAGCTATACATTCTTGATTACAAATCCAATTTTTACTAAGAGATATTATAGTCAAAACTAGTTATAATGCACGCGCACGCGCGGGGTTTTTTCTAAGTTTTTGAATAACATAATTTTATTTAAAAAAAAAAAATAATTTATTTTTTATTTTGTTTTGTTTATGGTTTTTTATTTTGTATTATACGATGAAGAGAGATCAACTATGTGTAGTTATAACGTCCATAAACACAAGAGTTTTTTTTTTTTTTTAATATCTTGAATAATGTATTTTTATATATTAAAAAACCAAAAATGTTGATTTTCTTGACTTATACTTAAATAAGCTTAATGCCACATGACTTGAATAATGTATTATATGATTTTAAACGCCCTTAAAACGACCCAAACACCCATTAAAACTGTAGTTTTGTAGCAGATAGAAACATCCCATAAACAGACCCCAAACACCCCTTAAAAACTTTACTTTTGCAGTAGGCCCAAACAGTCATTAAAACAACCCAGTCACCCCTTAAAACAACCCAAGAACATCCTTTAAAACTGCAGCAGACATAAACAACAAATAAAAAGTTCAATCACCCCTTTAAAAATAAACTATAGTTGACAGAACAAAACACCCATATAAATGGTGCATACATGTATAGTTGTTTGTTCACATACACTCTTGAAGTTCAAATAGTCTCATAACATGTCACAAAATATATAATAATGATAATAATCAATTTTACCCATAAAGCACAACATTAGTACTCATACAAATCCACATTGTTGTTCATGTTAATTTTAAGATGGCCCAAAACCATTAATTAGTTATAAGTTAATTTTGAACTAACCTGGACCAATAATATCACCAATAATTCAAACAAACAAACTTTTAATCTATAAACTAATTCATACCTATTATAGTGTTCCTTCACCAACAATTAAATAAAAAAAACCCAACAATTTGAATTCGAGTGTATCAAGTAGCTGAAGGAAAAAAAAAAAAAAAAAAAAAAAAAAAAAAACCGAATTAGTAGATTAATTAAACTAATTAATTGAAAAAAAATTACTAGTAGTTTTTTTGTTGATTCGAACCAAAGTATTAGGTTGTTGAAAATAAAGAAATACAAAGTCTAGACATACCTCAACAACACGATGCTTTTGCAACCAGATATGGATACTTGTCAGAAGATTCGGTGCAAGAGGACTACTTGTTACCTTTTTAATCAACTCCATTAATATATCTGAAGAATCGATAATTTTGTTTTTGTAAGTTGCGTATGAATGTAAAGATGGGGGAGAAGGATAGCCCTTTTTTTTTCTTTTTTATTACAATTTGGTCCAAAAGAATTAAGAAAGCAATTATAAGTACATGTGTATTTTTGAATTTTTTTCTCTCATTCCTATATAAAAACGAATTTGATACTATTTTTACCAAATTAAGAAATATTTAGCTTTTATAATTTTTATTCAACTAAACATAAAAATCAAATTAAAAAAATATTACCAAATAAGGTATGAATTGATTTTTTTGAAATGAAAAATTCCCAATATAGGTTTTGTTTTATTAGGAAAAATATGAGTAGGACCATTGACACTATACTACTAACTGTATTAGATCGAATAAGGTTCTGAAGTAAGGTTTCATTTATGTTCCTCAACTCTAGTAGTTGATCCCTAATATATCACAGAGATTGCTTTCTCACATAGGTAATAAGTAATAAAGTTTATAGAAGTTGTATTTATCTAGATTCTATCTTGATTCAATATTAATTAAACCTTTAGACACATATTCTGCTGCCAGAAAGACGAGCAACACTACAAATATTTGCATGCAAATGAAGTAATAAGTAATAACCTTGTGTTTATGATATTGGATGATTCATTTCTTACACCCTGAACATTGTTTCGTAGTTAAACTAAATATGAGAATCGCAAACTCTAAACGTAAAAAAAAAAATGTGAAAGAGTATAGATGGACCTGCAGATATGGCAACAAATCTCGGAATAGGGATGATAAAATTTTCCCCTGCTAATTACTCATAAATGACACCCGACTTTTGAATGAAAGAAAATGATAACCGACGTGTTTAAACCGATGCGTTTTATGCCAACAGCATTGCTCATAGGAACTTCATATCTTAATATAGTTTTAATCTTGTCTACCCAATATACATAATAATCCATGGCAAACTTAGAAGCAACCTAAAGGAAAAAGGTCGCCTTTCAAAGTATTTGAGTCTTGCTTACCTTAAAGAGTCTTCAACAATCTCATTCTAAATGACCGGATGACCAGCATTAATATTCACCTTATTCTAGTTGAAAGGCTTCATTTTTTTTGTTAACTTCATAAATGCTTCTCGAACTTTCTTCGTTATGATCACCAACTCTTACTTTAGGTCCAACAACCGTGAGGTTTACCTTTTCACACAAATTGATGAGTTACATCAGAGTAAATATTGTTTCGGCATTCATGAAGCAAAGAGAGTGAAAATATAATGGTAATGATTTTCAATTCCATTCATAACTAAGTTGCATGAAGGTTAGTTAAGCCAAAATCTACTGTCATATATCATCATAAAGCACACTGTTGAATCACATATATTGTACATGCTATTCACCACGAGGCACCTGTTGCGATTAACACTTCTATAATGTACCAGTAGATTAACACGATTACAACTCCTTTTATCAGATGAAATTGAATGCTAAATATTCGCCCACTAAGCTTCAAAGTAAGGTCATCTTTACCAATATAACTAATGGACAACAATGATCCTGTAGCTCAATTATCATCATATGCACTAAATATTTGCCCACTAAGTTTTGAAGTAAGGTCATCTTTACAATTATTTGCATTGAAAGTACACTCAGGACGACTTTTGACCATTGCTTTTTTAGCTAATAATTTTACTTTTATCCATTTTACCTTTTAAGAAACATGATCGGAATTGACCCATTTGCAATAGTCAAAACTAAAACATATAGAAAAATAGCATGTTTGACCACAAAAGTCAAAACCTTGCATCTTCTTTTAAACAATATACCATTCATGTGTGCAAGTGTAACTTCTTTTCATTGCAATAACGAAATATCAATACAGGGAAACAATGTCAAAATGTTGATTGAGAATACGTAACATTGAATTATCAGAATGACATAAGGAACTGTAAAAATGAGTGTTTGGATGTGTTTCTATTGTTGGAAGTTGTAATAGTAAAATAAAAAGATGTTTTAGCGTTTTGTAAATTCCGAATCTTTTAAAAATAAATAAGTAAATAAATTAACCAAAAATGACAATTTAGTCAAAAAAAAAAAAAAACATTTATGATTTGTGAAAGTGAAAATATTTATAAAAAAGATATTTATACTAAAGGAGTGAATTGCTCGTTTTTTTTAACCGTAGATAATCAACTTGTCACAATAATACATTAATTATTTGTAAAACGAAAATCCAAACAGCCCTTAAATCCTTAATGGGAATAACACTACTTACCACAAATCTTTTAGCGAAGTTATCACATGCATCAAGTATGCAACGGAGATTAGAAGAGTCTGCATCAACAACAAAACTGAATCGGAGTATTTCTATGAAGTATTCCAAGCCCAAAATAAGCCGCAAGACTTTCCGGCTGATTTAATGCAATTCATTAGCACATGAAACTATGAAAGATAGACAACTAATATGAGCATAGCAATTTAATGCAATTCATTTGCACATGAAACTATGAAAGATAGACAACTAATTTGATCATAGCAAGTCGATTATATGAGTGGCTTCCCCATGTATGTTAAATGATTCAAGTAGTTTTTTGGTTATAAACTTGTGGCTTGCTAAACACTTTAAATTCAAAGAGTGAAAGCAAAGATGAAAAGAACTGAGAAAAACTCCCTTCTTTTCGCTTTTGAACCTATTCGACGGAACATGGTTCCAGAAAAGGCTAACATTACATCATGGAATAGACCTTGTTTCAATACATTGCTCGGGGTATGATAATGATGTGGATGAAAGGTTCGACCACCAAATATCTATGATAATTAGAGTATCAATCCTTCCATATCAATCATAATCAAACACTTAGTCTAATTTCTTAACTAACAAATTGACAAATCACAATCACCCTAATGGATCAAATTTAACAATGAACCAAATATCCAATTCACACTTAAACAAATGCAACACCAAAAAATGTAAATTAATGAAACAAATTGAATAAAGTTCATATATTTTAAAACATGCCTAGTAGATTCAATGAATTCTTCAAAATATTAAGTATTTTAAAGCATTAATCTACATAAGCAAGAAGGGATGTAATCTTATTTGAGCCAGAAGAAAATGACCTTACTTTTGGTCTCACACTTGACATATACTGTTAATGCCTTTGTGTAAGTTGTCGATCAATCTGAAAATCCACATACCCACGAAACATATTGATAACCTTGTTTGAGAATGATTGTAAAGATTTTGTGAAGAGCAGTGTGTTTGTAAAGATTTTATAAATGGTTATGAAAGAAAAAAGATGCAAGGATTTTAGTGGCTGTGTTTTTTTTAAACTTACATTTTTCGTCTGCAACTATGAAAGAATAGCATAGAGGCCCATGTGTAGTTTCAGTTTATATATACATACCCGTGGCTAAAAAAAAACGTTTTTAAAGGATCTTATACGCAAATTAGGAAATAATTAGGATTAATTACTTTTCAAAATCCCAAAAAAAAAAAAAAAGAAAAAAAAAAACAAATTAAAAACTTATTACTTAATAAGGAATGATTTGATTTTTTCGAAATGCAAAAGTCCCCACCTGAGGTTTTGTTTTATTATATAAAAGATTGGCGTTGTTGACTAATTAATCTTATTATTGTTGCCAGTCAGTCCTAATTTTTAGGAGATGCGAGGAAGCCTTCTCAGCTGTAGGATGAAAAAATAACTTCTTTCAATGGGCTTTTAATGAAAGTGTGACATGTGCATCTTTATCATGAGGGCGCACAACACCACATTATTTCTCCTATCATAAAGGCTAATTTCTCATCATGTACTATGATACCGAGGATTATTTCTTTCTTTATTCAAATTACGTGGCTCATATTATAGGTTACTAACTCCTAATTTTATTCAAATATGAGCGGGAGTAGTTAATTTTCAAATGATGTATGACAATTAGTTTTTCGGTTAGGAAAATAAATTGTATGCCTAAAACTAAGACCTAAAATTAGACCTAAAGATTTGATTGGTTCATTTGAAAAATTGATTGGTGAAAAATGATGAGAGAGAATTAGTAGGTCTATGTTGTAGGTCTATATATCAACACTCTTTTGGTTATAATACTCACTTAATCACGAAGTAAAATACTCATTAACCTTATTGTTTCAGTTTTAAAATTTCTAAATATCTTTCAAAATAATGGCAAGCAATAAGTCTCTTGTTTCATCTCCCATGGTTAATGATTGTGTAAGTGTGTTCGATGAATGTTATTTAGTGGTGTCGTTTCGTATGCCAATCAATAAGTCTTTCTTTGGCACTGATAATAAAATTTGTTTCTTAACAGGATTCATATATCAGTGATGACAGTGTAGGTTCCAAACCTTCTTTTAATGATGTTATAGATGTTAAAGCTTTTGTTACATTAAAATTGTTGTTACTCATGTAACAAAAGCTTTGATATTGTGGAATGGTGGGAAGAAGTCTTCGAATGTAAATCTTGCAAATTTTTCTGAAAACATTACATAGCTGGCTGACCCACATCGGTTAATACATTTTTTTTAGATAAGAATTATACATTGAAAAGTTTATTCTTGTGTTATTGCCTTAGACCATTTATGCATTATTTTTACTAAAAGTGTCATAAATTAGGGAACTACAGTTGTGTCTTCAAGATGCACTTGCGGAGTGGGCTAGATGTTGTTTTGTGATCTCCGCCTGATTTTGGTGTTGTTTTTCTTTCGAGTTTGATTCTTAAAAAAGGTTTTTTGTTAGATTTTAGTATACTTTTTTTATTTGTATGTGCAGTGGTTGAGAATTAGAGATCACAGATTCAAGTCCATGTAAACTCTACTAATCTTGTTGAACACAGTGTTATGCTTGCTACACGACTTAAGGACCTAAGATTAAGGTACTCTTTGATATACAAATATCACCCTTGTTCTAAACACACATGTTATACATGTTTTTTGAGTCATATCAAACCAAAACAATTCACTAGTAAATATACATGATTAAAAGCAATGTTACACATTCCAAAAGTGTATTTAAAACATGTATTTTAGCTTAAAAAATAATTATCCGCTGCCAGGACTCGAACCTGGGACTCTCAGTTAAGAGAGCCGAATAATCATTGCCTTGATTGAGAGTTGTGCTACAGCGGATTTTGTTGATGTATTGTTCATTCAATTTTATTTATATGCAATACTAAAAAGGTCACAAACAAAACGCCTCTAACCTCCAAAATTTGCCTTTGTCTTGCAATACTAAAAGGGTACTATAATCGTATATATGTACAGGTTCATAAGCCAGCCACATGAGATCTTTTGACAAAGCTTTACTGGAACTAGAATGTCTGAAATTCAACCAAAGATCAGGCTTTTTTTATACACCGATATTTGTTTCAGTTCATAGTTAATATTAGCAGTAGGTGTCTTGTTGTCCTCGTCGGGGTGTAGTTTTCCCTTCAACATATCATAGTTTAATGGTCCAAAGTCCAAACATGATCAGTTGAAATGCCAAATATGATACCTACATCTCAATCACAATCGGTCACTTGTAGATGGTTTTCTTTTCTAGCTCTTATTGGTTATCCGGTCCATTCAGAATTATGAATCACTGATAGCCTCTTTCGGCAATAGAGTGTTTTTTTCAACGGTTTGCCAACTGAAGCTTATAATTAATGGGAGCTTTGATGATTCCTTATCTTGTAGAAATAGCTTAATTTGCTGTGCGTTTGCATTAATGTTTAATGTTGGTTGTTACTTCTTGCTTTGCGAAGGGACTGTTTGCCTTGCTTTATAATTGATTGATTGTCGCACTTGTGACCGCATATCTTACCATGAGTGGCACATGTAACAAGCCAACTTTATGTGAGACTCTAAAAGAAAAACCTTCTTAGATTTCCTCTTGGTTTTTGTACATGAACTGATTCCTAATCTCATAATCAGGAAAGATGCATTCAGTATATCCATTTCCTGGAAAGATGAATTCACGACAAATCTTTGATTGCACTTCTGATCTGGTGCTATTGAGATTTTTTTTTTTTTTTTTTTTTTTTTTTTTTTTGTAGACGTTTTAAGTTTTTCTTTACATATTAGCTTTTGCTCATTGCCCTGTTTCTAAGGTCCTTAAACCAGTTTTTCCTTGCAGATGTTGAGTTACGATATTCACCAAACAATTCGTGTGACTTACTGTATTAGTTAAGTAAAAATATATTTGATTCTTGGTGAGATTAATCTTGCATCATCATGCTGGAGAAACAACTTATTGGTTAAAGCCATTTGACAAAACCAGTTATCTTTTATTTATATAATACAACAAAACTCCTAGTGGGGACTTTCGTATTTCAAAAAAAAGATTATTTCCTTATTAAGTAATATTTTAATTAATTATTATTTTTTAATTTATAAATTTCTAAATTCGTTTTGTTGATATACTACAAAAGTATAAGATAAATACAAAAAATATAGATAAGATGCAACTAACAATATGATTATTTTCTTATTAAGTAATATTTTAATTAATTATTATTTTTTAATTTCTAAATTTCTAAATTCGTTTTGTTGATATACTACATAAGTAGAAGATAAATACAAAAAATATAGATAAGATGCAACTAACAATAAGATTAAACTTTTTAAATGATTATCTTTAATAATAAAAACTATAATTATCTATAATTACAATAAGATTAAACTTTTTAAATGATTATCTTTAATAATAAAAACTATAATTAAAAATCAAAAATCAAACAATATAAAGATTAAATTATTTATTTTTTAATAAATAAAAATTTGTTATTCAAAAAACTTAAAAAAAAACCTGCGCGTGCGCGGGAATTATAACTAGTACATTTAGAGTTGCGATCCCTTGAAAAGTGAAAAAGATTAAAAAGTCTAGAAAGTCATTCATAGTGTGACAAGTGTCCCCCACTCTAAATTATACATAAAATCCGTCCAGGGGTAATATGGTCATTTGACTCGTTTTTTTAATTCCACCTTAAATTTCAAACGCACATTAATCTCAAACGACAAACTTTTAGAAAAAACCGATTTCACCAAAATTTTTAAAATTTAATCCTCTTTAATTTGGTATAAATCTTTTTAATTTTTTCGAAACTTTTTTTTTGACATATTTATTGGGTTATGATTTTTTTGATATTTTTGCTATTTTTAACCCTATTTTTTACCTTGAAAATTGCCGAATCATAAAATACTTAAAACACGAAAGTTGTAGATTTTGATTCACTCTTTACCCAGAAATTTGAATCACTCAAATCCGATATGATATGAGTGAGATATCGCACGTTAAAGATGATGTTTTAGTCATATTTGTTGCACACAAGGTGTTTGATGAAATATCTAGCTTATATTTTTAGTATTAAAATTGCGTTAAATGCTCTAATTTTTGTCCCACAACGCATTATTAATAATTTTATTAATGTAACATTCAAAAAGTGGTGTTTTTTAATCATTATTATTTTTAAATATACATTTAGTTCATTAGTTACGTTATTAGGTTCATCAGTTAGGTTATTAGGTTCATCAGTTAGATTATGTTTTGTTCATCAGTTAAATTATGCATTGTTCATCAGTTAGGTTATAGGTTATAGGTTCATCAGTTATAGGTTCATTAGTTAGGTTACAGGTTCATTAGTTAGATTATGTTTTGTTCATCAGTTAAATTATGTATTGTTCATCAGTTAGGTTATAGGTTCATCAGTTAGGTTATAGGTTCATCAGTTAGACTATGTTTTGTTTATCAATTAAATTACTTATCGTTCATCAGTTACGTTATAGGTTCATCAGTTAGGTTATAGGTTCATCAGTTAGAATATGTTTTGTTCATCAGTTAAATTATGTATTGTTCATAACCTAACTGATGAACCTATAAATGATGAACCTATAACGTAACTGATGAACGATAAATAATTTAATTGATAAACAAAACATAATCTAACTGATGAACCTATAACCTAACTGATGAACCTATAACGTAACTAATGAACGATAAATAATTTAATTGATAAACAAAACATAATCTAACTGATGAACCTATAACCTAACTGATAAACCTATAACCTAACTGATGAACCTATAAATGATGAACCTATAACGTAACTGATGAACGATAAATAATTTAATTGATAAACAAAACATAATCTAATTGATGAACAAAACATAATCTAACTAATGAACCTATAACTGATGAACCTATAACCTATAACCTAACCGATGAACAATGCATAATTTAACTGATGAACAAAACATAATCTAACTAATGAACCTAATAACCTAACTGATGAACCTAATAACGTAACTGATGAACTAAATGTATATTTAAAAATAATAATGATTAAAAAACATCACTTTTTGAATATTACATTAATAAAATTATTAATAATGCGTTGTGGGATAAAAATTAGAGCATTTAACGCAATTTTAATACTAAAAATATAAGCTAGACATTTCATCAAACACCTTGTGTGCAACAAATATGACTAAAACGTCATCTTTAACGTGTGATATCTCACTCATATCATATCGGATTTGAGTGATTCAAATTTCTGGGTAAAGAGTGAATCAAAATCTACAACTTTCGTGTTTTAAGTATTTTATGATTCGGCAATTTTCAAGGTAAAAAATAGGGTCGAAAATAGCAAAAACATCAAGAAAATCATGACCCAATGAATATGTTCAAAAAAAAGTTTCGAAAAAATTAAAAAGATTTATACCAAATTAAAGAGAATCAAATTTTAAATTTTTTGGTGAAATCGGTTATTTCTAAAAGTTTGTCGTTTAAGAGATATATGCATTTGAAAATTGAGGTGGAAAAGAAAAAACGAGTCAAATGACCATATTACCCCTAGGCGGATTTTATGTATAATTTAGAGTGTGAGACACTTGTCACACTATGAATCGCTTTCTACACTTTTTAGTTTTACTCACTTTGCAAGGGATCCGGTGTCAGTACATTTATATATAAAAACTAAAGTTGGATTATCACTTTTGGAGTACAAAATAGCTACCGCATCTCAAACCAAAGACGCTAACATTCTTTGTTTCTGTTTTCCAAGGTCTGTTCAGTGTTCTACCTGTTTTAAGTAAAAACAGCTTTGCTAATAAGTTCGAAGTTGGATAAATCAAAAATTCAATCAAAGTAACAAAATAACATTACACAAAAAGAAGTCCAATAAAAAACGTATTTTAACAAACAAAAAAGATTTCATCCGCTGCCAGGACTCGAACCTGGGACTCCTAATTAAAGGAGCCGAAACAATTCTTTTGCTTGAGAAGCTGTGCTACAGCGGAACTTGTTGATATATTCCCCATCTAATTTTCTTTAAATTGAAACTTAACAAGGGTCTATAGAACCTCATTACTCTAAAATATTCTCCCTCTAATTTTAAAGGAGGGTGCTCATTCGTTGTTTTTGCGTATTTTTTGTGGTTAAACGATTCTAGTCATGCAATTAAATGATGTTGTATATTTGGTACTAGCGTTGTTGCCTAATTTACTCATATCTAAATTTCGGTATTGTTTTATTTCTAAGATTGGTACGATTAACTGTTTTTACTTTTTATGCATCTGATTATGGTTTAAGTGCATTTGAAACAAGGCTAGTTATCAGACATAGCTGTTTTCCAATGTTTGTTTAGGTGTACAAATGGTTTGGTTGAATACATCTTAAGGCTTGTCGTATGGATCTAAGAGCAGGATCGATGGTAGCTCGAGTCAGTTATTGATCGTTTTTGCTTATAATTTTGGTTGGGGTGCACTTGGTGGTATAGGTCGAAATTGTTTCCGCTCAAGATTTTTATACTAGTAACATTTTTAAAGAGTGTAAATGTCGCCATATAGTGATTTTGGTTTACTTTGTATCGTCTTTGTAGTGCTTGGTATCATATTGTCAAACTACATGTACCGCTGTGTTAAACTTGTTGGCCTTTGCTACACGGATAAAGGACAGAAGATTTAATTATTCAAGTTAAATCAAAACAACTTTTCTAATAATTGAAGGTAATGTTTGGATAAATCAACAATTTAGTCAAAGTAACTAATTTACATTACACGAAGAAAAGTCCAACAAAGAACATACTTTTAACAAAACAAAAAAAAAAAAGGAATTTATCCCGCTGCCAGGACTCGAACCTGGGACTCCCCGGTAAGGGAGCCGAAATCATTTATGCATTATTTTTACTAAAAGTGTCATAAATTAGGGAACAACAGTTGTGTCTTCAAGATGCACTTGTGGAGTGGGCTAGATGTTGTTTTGTGATCTCCGCTTGATTTTGGTGTTGTTTTTCTTACGAGTTTGATTTTTAAAAAAATGCTTTTTTGTAAGATTTTAGTATACTTTTTTTATTTGTATGTGTAGTGGTTGAGAATTAGAGATCACAGATTCAAGTCCATGTAAACTCTACTAATCTTGTTGAACACAGTGTTATGCTTGCTACACGACTTAAGGACATAAGATAAAGGTACTCTTTGACATTCAATTATCACCGTTGTTCAAGACACACATGTTTTTTGAGTCATATCAAACCAAAACAATTCACTAGTAAATATAAATGATTAAAAGCAATGTTATACATTCCAATTGGTTTAAGCATTAACAGAAACATGTACATGAGGAAAAAGTGTATTTAAAACATGTATTTTAGCTTAAAAAATAATTATCATGTACATGAGGAAAAAGTGTATTTAAAACATGTATTTTAGCTTAAAAAATAATTTTCCGCTGCCAGGACTCGAACCTGGGACTCTCAGTTAAGAGAGCCGAATAATCATTGCCTTGATTGAGAGTTGTGCTACAGCGAATTGCGTTGATGTATTGTTCTTTCAATTTTATTTATATATAATACTAAAAAGGTCACAAACAAAATGCTTCTAACCTCCAAAATTTGCCTTTGTCTTGCAATACTAAAAAGGTAAAATCGTATATATGTACAGGTTCATAAGCCAGCCACATGAGATCTTTTTGACAAAGCTTTACTGGAACTAGAATGTCTGAAATTCAACCAAAGATCAGGCTTTTTTATACATTGATATTTGTTTCAGTTCATATTTAATATTAGCAGTAGGATATCTTTGTTGTCCTCGTCGGGTGTAGTTTTCCCTTCAACATATCATAGTTTAATGGTCCAAAGTCCAAACATGATCAGTTGAAATGCCAAATATGATACCTACTTCTGAACATCTCAATCACAATGCGTCACTTCTAGATGGTTTTCTTTTATAGCTCTTATTGTTATCTATTCATAATTATGAATCACTCATATCCTCTTTCGGGAATAGAGTGTTTTTTTTTCAACGGTTTGCCAGCTGAAGCTTACAATTAATGGGAGCTTTGATGATTCCTTATCTTGTAGAAATAGCTTAATTTGCTGTGCGTTTGCATTAATGTTTAATGTTGGTTGTTACTTCTTGCTTTGCGAAGGGACTGTTTGCCTTGCTTTATAATTGATTGATTGTCGCACTTGTGACCGCATATCTTACCATGAGTGGCACATGTAACAAGCCAACTTTATGTGAGACTCTCAAAGAAAAACCTTCTTAGATTTCCTCTTGGTTCTTGTACATAAACTGATTCCTAATCTCATAATCAGGAAAGATGCCTTCAGTATGTCCATTTCCAGGATGTTAATTCGCCAGAGGCTAAACACCCGGAACTTTTTTAGAGCTACAAGTGTCAAGTGGTTTTCTTTATAGCTGCATATGAAACCGGGTTATGGTTTTCTTCAAGTGCATTTGAAACCGGGCTAGTTATTGGGCATAGCTTTTTTCTGATGTGTGCTTTTTGGGTGTACAAATAGTTTGATTGGATGCATTAATTTTTAATGCTTCACGTATGGATCAAAGAGATAGCACCGGTGGTGGTTCGAGTCACTTATGGATCATTTTTTGCTTAAAATTTTTGCTGTGTTGGTGTTGGCGGTATACGTTGGAATCGTTTCTACTCGAGTTTTTTTGTATCTTCTTTTTTAAAAAGAGTTAATGTCATTTGTATTGTCTTTGAAGCGCTTGGTATCATATTTTCAAACTACATATGTACAACCTTGTTAAACTTGTTGAAGACAAGTTTATGTTTGCAACATGGATAAAGGACAAGGATTAATTATTTCAAGTTAAATCAAAACAGCTTTGCTAATAAGTTTGAAGTTGGATATATCAACTAGGGGTGAGCAAAAAAAACCGAAAAAACCGAAACCGAACCGAAAACCGAAAAAACCGAACCGAAAAACCGACCGAAACTAAAAACCGATGATTCGGTTTTCACTTTTTCAAAAACCGAAAAATTCGGTTCAGTTTCGGTTTTTGTATAAAAACCGAACCAAAAAAACCGAACCGAACCGCTTCTATTATATAATAGTATATAACTAATATAATGTGAACAAATAGCTAAACAAATCAAATTTATAAATTCATATTAATTTTTAGGTGGATTTATAATATATTTATCTTAATGTTTATATGTTTATTTTTCGTGTGTGTACAATATATCGATACTTATGTGACAATGATCATACTATGTGTAAATTCACTTGCATATGTGTATCTCATCTATACGTGTGTAGTGCAGAATTATGAGATAAACATTATTAGGCTTATCTTTACAAAAAAGTAAAGAAAAATAAGTAATTTTCTACGAAAATCAAGTTTCTTGGTACAAATTGGCTACACACAAATATAAGCGGTTAAAAACCGAAAAAATCGCAAAACCAAACCGCCACAAACCGAACCGCCAAAAACCGAATGGTTTCGGTTTCGGATTTTATAAAAACCGAATGTTTCGGTTCGGTTTCGGTTTTAGCCAAAAACCGACCCAAACCGAACCGTGCACACCCCTAATATCAACAATACAATCAAAGGAACAAAATAACATTACATAAAAATAAGTCCAATAAAAAACGTATTTTAACAAACAAAAAAGATTTTATCCGCTGCCAGGACTCGAACCTGGGACTCCTAATTAAAGGAGCCGAAACAATTCTTTTGCTTGAGAAGTTGTGCTACAGCAGAACTTGTTGATATGTTCCCCATCTAATTTTATTTAAATTGAAACTTAACAAGGGTCTATAGAACCTCATTACTCTAAAATATTCTCCCTCTAATTTTAAAGGAGGGTGCTCATTCGTTGTTTTGGCGTATTTTTGGTGGCTAAACGATTCTAGTCATGCAATTAAATGATGTTGTATATTTGGTACTAGCGTTGTTGCCTAATTTACTCCTATCTAAATTTCGGTATTGTTTTATTTCTAAGATTGGTACGATTAACTGTTTTTACTTTTTATGCATCTGATTATGGTTTAAGTGCATTTGAAACAAGGCTAGTTATCAGACATAGCTGTTTTCCAATGTTTGTTTAGGTGTACAAATGGTTTGGTTGAATACATCTTAAGGCTTGTCGTATGGATCTAATAGCAGGATTGATAGTAGCTTGAGTCAGTTATTGATCGTTTTTGCTTATAATTTTGGTTGGGGTGCACTTGGTGTTATACGTCGAAATTGTTTACGCTCGAGATTTTTATACTAGTAACATTTTTAAAGAGTGTAATGTCGCAATATAGTGATTTTGGTTTACTTTGTATCGTATTTGTAGTGCTTGGTATCATATTATCAAACTACATGTACACTTTGTTAAACTTGTTGGAAAACAAGTTTACGTTTGCTACACGAATAAAAAACAAAAAATTTAATTAGATACGAAGGTAAACCAAAACAACTTTGCTAATAAATTTGAGGGTAATGTTTGGATAAATCAACAATTTAATCAAACTATCAAAGTAATAAAATGACATTACACGAAGAGATAGAAGTCCAACAAAGTAATAAAAAGTGAAGGTTTTATCCGTTGCCAGACATGGGACTCCCGAGAAGGAGCTGAAATCAGCCTATTGATTTAGTTGTTGTGCTATAGCAGATTTTGTTTATGTGCTGTTACTTTAATTTTATTTGGGAAAATTTCATGTATATCCTTGAAATTTTCAAAAATTTCATATATATCCTTTTTACTAGTTTTTTATGCATAAAGTACAATGTATTTAATGCATCAAAAGGATATATATGAAATTTTTGAATTTTGCAAGGATATGAATGAAATTGCCCAACTATTTGTACACCCAAACAAACATCAGACAAAAGGTAAGCCCAAGAACTAGCCAGGTTTCAAATGCACTTAAAGAAAACCATAACCTGATTTCATATGCAGCTAAAGTAAACCACTTATAGCTCTAATACAACACAACATACAAAATTGATTACAGAAACGACATTTCAGGCCTTTTGCTAACCATGTTTATATTTTGTATCAACTTCTATGGCCATTTCAAGGTGGGTGAAAAGCGTCCAAATTGAGAAAGTTATTACTTGCATGTTTCTGGGAAGATCTCGTCATCACGGAACATCTTCTAAAATGCAAGAGTGGACACAATAATAAATATGATAATTCAGTATCTTAGCATACAATTTTACTTGAGAACAAGTAACATGTTAAACAGAAGCTATTTCCAAGATAAATTTTCTTGTGACAAAAACCTCAGCAACCAGCCAACCATGTCCTAAATGAAAACGAATCGAAAGTCGCCAAATTGTGTATTTATCATGTATAGAACCTCAATAATATTTATTAAAACAAATTAGATCGATACTGTAATGATAGTGAAACATTAAATATCACAAAACTCAACAACCAGCCGAAAAACAGGTTGACCCGTTACCATACCTACCCCCCACCCTCCCATTTTTCCACCTCTACTCGGACTACATACTTGACCATACCAGTTCTCTAAAGTTCCATATAAGAAAATGTGTCCCTTTTCAAAGAAAGGGAAGGACTCGTACAAACAAGCCAAGATACTATGAGGAATTAATAGACCAGACCTTTGAAGTTGAGCCCCAAAGATCATTGTATTCTATCCCGAGTAGGGGTTGTAACAAGAGTATCGAACCCTAAAATCAAAGAATGATTTATAGATCAAAAGATCAAAGAAATTAAAGCAGCTGAACCGCATTACATAAATATGCAGAATTTATTTTTTGGGGGGAAAGTGAAAAGCTTACCTGAATCCGATTATGTATATACAACAAGTTAAAAGGAAACCTAAATAGCCACATACAATACATCATATGTTCAGGGAAACATGATCACCAATTGACAATTTAGAGGATAGATGGCTTTAGATACTAAATGCTTTAGCTTTGCAGCTTTAGAAGTTTATGATGTCATTTCAAGTAATTCTTTTGCAGCATTGCCTAGCGTGTATTTTTTTATTTTTTTATTTTATTTTTTTTATTTATTTATTTTTTTTTTGAAAGATGGATTTATTGCAAGAAGAACATAGGCCATAAGCCAAGTACATAAAGAGCATAGGCTGAAAACAACATTACTGCACCAAACACAACCTAAACAAGTAAACAGACACAAATTGGTATTCAAGCACAAGCATACAAGAAAGGAACTACAAATACCAACATACTAACCCATCAGCTCGTATCAATCTTCAGTCTCATTTCACCTTATCATGACTCAGTCATCCTTCCATATAGTAAGAGGAGATGTTCGATGAATCCCATCTTTAGCCAATTTATCAGCATTGCAATATCTACAAATAGTGGGCTTTTCTTTTTTGGAAGTTTTTTCACTATCTGTTATAAATAAAATAAGCGGAAGTAAATGTCAATAAAATCCGCTGTAGCACATGTTGTTTATGAAAATTGGTTGTTGATGAGTTTCAATCGGCTTCTATAATCTAGGGGTCCCAGGTTCAAGTCCTGGCAGCGGATACTTTTTAACTATATTATCAACCTTTTTTTTTTTTTTTTTTTTTTTTTTTTTTTTTTTTTTTTTTTTCCCTCCAAGTTTAGTAAAAAAAGGATCATGTATACTCAAGAACTTTATCCGACTGTTGTTCATATATTATATTCGGGACTCGTGAATCCGACTGTTGTTCATATATTATATTCGGGACTCGTGATAAATGTAAACCAAAATCACGATTTATTAAAGAACACTTTCTTGAACACGATACCAAAAACAACACTAAATCAAGCAGAAACAATCCTGGCCCATACCACCAACTAGCAACTGCACCCCGCCAAAAAGCACTTCAAGCATAAATCGATTACTAACCGGCTTGAACAACCAGCATCTCTTATCTAATCTTGAATCATACCACTACCCTTGAAAAATATTTCCAACCAAATGGTCTTTACACCAAAACACCCAAACATCTATGCCCGATCAAATAACCAGAACAATGGTGCCAATCCCCCAAAAGATACATCATAAATCACTTGACCTGGTTTGATATCCACGCGGTGGAAACCAAAACCCCTTGAATCTATAGATATTAATTCCTGTGTTTAACTTCCGTTAAAGTAAAAGCGAGACCCGCACCACTGCTTGCAACATATATAAAACTTAGAGAACTTTCCCAAAATGATGACAGGTCGAAAGGCACCCAACCTTTATTTGACATGTATAAAACCTCATATTTCAATTAATATTTATAAAACAGTATTAACACTTTACATATTGATAAAACTCAATAAAAAAAAGCCAAAAACTGTTGGTTCAGCCAACCATGACACATATGTTGACCCGTTATCAAACCCGCCATACCCTCCCATTTTGCCACTTCGATCTACTCAGATTATAGATTACACCATACCACTTCTCTAACCTTCCTTGAAACAATATCAGTCCCTTTCAAGGTAACAACTTTGACAAATTTAAAAAATGGTTTGTTGCATACTATGCCGAAACGGGTTAAGATGATGACAAATTTAAATAATGCTTATGATCAAGATCTTTATATAATACTTAGTAAGATATTGAGGTTGCATAATAATCACATTTATATGTAAATCAGTCAAAGTAGCCACCTCTACATGAGATAAATAGTCTTCCATCAGTCAATAATAAATCCAGTGACAATTCAAAAGTAGATACATAGATATAATAATAATAATAATAATAATAATAATAATAATAATAAAAGTAGATACATAGATATACGAAACTTACATGCTGGAAGAACAAACAGTTAAATTGCTGTGCCAAGCTGGAGAACGGGGGATGTGTAGCTTGATCACTGATATGTAGTTATGTACGTTAAATAAGTACGTTATTGTACATCTAATAATTGTAAGAGCACAAGGTGCACCAACAAGCACTTGGCTCCCCATTCGGGCCCTATCATGCCACATCACCAAAACACCTCAACTTCAACTAACCACAACAAACCCCCCTCACCAAACAACAAACCTCAACTTCCCCATTAGGGCTCCACCTCTTACACATTTATTTTTTTATTCATTTCATTAAATAAATTAAATTCATTTCACAAATACTAAAAAATAACAAAACATACTAATTTTATTTCATCAAATAAAAAAAGTTACAATACGGAAAAAAAACATACGATCTGCGAAAAAAAAAAACATACAATACGGCACGAAAATAAATAAACCGATAAATACGATATGCAACATCATCAATAATTTATAAAGCCTTATAATTATCGATGAGAGCTGACTTTTCTTCCCAAACTTGCAAGACTTGTTCCCTGACCATTCTCAAAGCGACTTGAAGTTCCAAATCTGTTTCATCATTTCTTAAAAGGGTTTGTACACCGACCATGACTATTGGATGGTCCTGAGGTAACTCACGTAACCTTTCGACCTCTGGAGCACGAGACTCCCTCTGTCGAATAATTCGAGCTATCTCACCCAACAAGTTGTTAATCAACTTAAGTTCATTTTCTTGTTCATTGCGTAATCGGGTAAGTATTCTTCTTTGCACCTCAGATGGTTGGTTAGCCATAGTGTATGTGTGGAATTTAGTTTCGGTTGTTTGATAATAAGAAGTTGAGTAAAGCTGGTATTTATACTAAAACTAGCCGTTGATATTTTTATTGGAGAAACTAGCCGTTAAGCATTTTATTCAAACTGAAACGTACACTGACATAACATCACAAACGAAACGGAAATACTTAACATAAACCAACAAACGATACAATAATACAAAGGCGATTAATTGATAAATCGGTTCCAGATGGTGTTGCTCTTCAAAATCAACCAAACCTGAAAATATTTGAAAGCTCTCCCATCGTGGCGTTCTTTGTAAACATTCAACGCATCTTCAACACGATCATCTGGCTCACGTGTCGGTTGCAAATTCAAGTAAATTTCATGAAACTTTTGGCAATCTGAGTTCATTTTTGCCCACTTACCCATTAGCTGGCTTTTGCTACGAGTTGGACCGTCAGATTGTTCATTGAACTTTTCTGTTACAACTTGCCAGAAAGGTCCTTCGTTGGCATGGAATTCGTGAACGTTTTGCCACATCTCGGCTAGCCAGCATTCTTCATCAATAGACCAACGAGTTGCCATTGTGAATTTTTTTGAAAGTGAAGTGTGTGCAAAGTTGTATGATAATGTATGGTTTATATAGGAGTCTATAAACATTTAGGATTCAAAACCTGAGCGGGATAATATTCAAACTTCTTGAATTCAAATTCAAATAAATGGGCGGGTAAACGTTTAACATTTGAATTCAAACGTTTAAAATACATAAGAGAAGTACACATGATACATAATTAGTTAACATAAAGTACATAAAAGATATCCATCATTACTCATCGAATCTGTCCCATGTGAACGTGTTTCTAAGAGCGAACCACACATGTTGATATTTAATCGCTTTACCATATTGTTCATGATAAATACGGTTTGCATTGCTGAGACGATTAGGGTCTGCACTTGTACGCTCCAACTCTTTGTAAATAGAATTATACCTACGACATTCAAGGTTCATTCTGTTCCATTGAGCTGTAATACTATTTTTATTACGGTCCTGACCTTCTGTCTGATTGTTGAACCTTTGTGTAACTGCATTCCAAAAAGAACGTTCATTCACAAGTTCTTCAGAATCGTGAACTTCAAGCCATACAGTTGCTAGCAACCGTTCTTCTTCCACTGACCAACGATTAGCCATTGTAAAACTTAATGGTAAATATTGAAGTGTGTCTAAAACTGAATGGTATAATATGGTATTAATAGGGGTTTTTTGAAAGCGGGATAGTTTCAAAATTTGAATTCAAATTGAAAGCGGGATAATTTCAAAATTTGAATTCAAATTGAAAGCGGGATAATTTCTAAAATTTGAATTCAAATTGAAAGCGGGATAATTTCTAAAATTTGAATTCAAATTGAAAGCGGGATTTTTTCAAAAATTTGAATTGAAACCAGAGAGCTGTATACTTCCAAAAATCCTTCTATAAATACGTATCCAAAATCTGAAAACACACACAATTCCCACAATCATCAAACAATTCTCCTTTCTTCTTCCAGAAAAATGTCTCACAACGCATCACCTCAAAACAATTCCGAACAAAACACACCGCCAGAAGATATATTTCCGGTGTTTCAGTACGACAACCCACCACCTCCAACTCCACCAGAAGTTATGTTTCCACCTCAAAACACACAGCCGGAAGATATATTTCCGGTGTTTCAGTACGACAACCCACCACCTCCAACTCCACCAGAAGTTTTGTTTCCACCGCCAAACAACCAACAACCAAACAATCAACCTGAAAACCAGCCCATCATTCGTCAATTGACTGAGCAAGAACAGTATGAGCTGGATATGGAAGTGCTACGGGACTATGAAGCTGAACAAGCCTGTCAGAAAAGGGAGCGTGAGGTGTACCTCAAAGGAAAACAAGATCGCAGGAACAGAAGAGCCGAATAGCGTTGGGCTCAGGGACTTCCACCTGTCCCATCCAGTGAGGACGACTCAAGTGCCTCATACTCGAGTCAGGAGGGATACGTGTCGGATGATTCATTTTATTGAATCATAGTTTTTATTATCGTATGGTAGTTTATGGTTTTTAATTTTCGTTTTTAAGTTTTATGTTGTTATCGTATTTGTAAAATAATTGTACGTTGTTTCGAGTTATTTTAATCCTATGTTTAATATAGTTGTATTATTCAAAAAAAATATACGTATAAAAAACATACATATACATATACATATACATATACATATACATATACATTTTACAAATAAAAACACACATATACATATACATATACATATACATGTTACAAAAAACATACACATACAAATACATTTTACATCACTATTCAAAGTGTAAAAAAAAAAAAAAAAAGAAACGAAACAGAGTTTTGTTAGAAACTCAGCTCGCCGTCCCGACGAGGAGTTTGCTAACGGCGAAGAATGGCGAGCCACCAACGGTGTGGCGGCGAGCAACGGCTCGCCGTTGGAGGTGCCACCTCGGACGGCGAGGGTTGCTTAGCCGATTGCACCTTGTGCTCTAAGCACACACTAAAGTAGAATTTCCAAGTACGATGGATATCTTTGTAAAAGATGAATCGTACATGGTACATATTTAGAAATGGTTATGTTGGCAAACAACAATCTCATAAAACAAACTGATGCATTATCAATTTTGATACACGAAAGTGATCAAACAACAATCAATATTTTAACATCATTTTAATGGATGAAAACAAAAATGCTATTTTCGCTGAATACATGTTAAGTCAAACATTAAAGAGGTGTTTTGGTGAGCTTATGTCAAAAAGCCAATTGAAATAAGGAATAAGCCTTTTGGAAAGAAAAATAAAACTTGCCCAAACACTTTTAAAGTGTGCTTAGTAGTTTTTTTTTTCCCTCTCTCTCTCTCTCTCTCTCTCTCTCTCTCTCTCTTCAACTGAGATGCTGCAACAGTCTCACACAAAATTAGCTTATCGTGGTTTTACGATGAAATAAGCTCAAGAACATTTTGAGTGAATCTTTAACAACGGATTAACGAGAAAAGATTTTTTTTTTTTTTTTTTTTTTTTTTTTTTTCGGTGTTGTATAGAAGACAACACGAACAAATGAATACCTGTTTAATCTCGATTTGAAGATAAATGCAAGCAAAGGTTGGATTTTGGAGGTAAGAGACGTTTTGTTTGTGACCTTTTTAGTGTGAATAAATAAAATTGAAAGAACAATATATCAACAAAATCCGCTCTAGCACAACTCTCAATCAAAGCATGATTACTCGGCTCTCTTAGCCTGGAGACCCAAATTCGTGTCCTGGCAGCGACTAATTCTTTTTCAAGCTAAAATAAATGTTTTAAATACTTTTTTCCCCATGTACATGTTTTTTCTTAATGCTTAAACCAATTGAAATGTGTAACATTGCTTTTAATCGTCTATATTTACTAGTGAAGTTTGTGTGTTTTGAACAAGGGTGATAATTGTATCAAAGAGTACTTCAATCTTAAGTCCTTAAATTGTGTAGGAAACATAACATTGTGTTCAACAAGACTAGAACGGTACCCGCGCAATGCGGCTGCGAATACCGTGATTATATTTTACGTTATTTGGTTACACGTTTAATTGTTTTTATGCTTTATAAGTAGAGATGGTAGAGATGGTTAAGCAAAATAACATGTGTGTTGAACAAGGGTGATAATTGTATCAAAGAGTACTTTAATCTTGAGTCCTTAAATTGTGTAGGAAACATAACATTGTGTTCAACAAGACTAGAACGGTACCCCGCGCAATACGGCGGCGAATACCGTGTGATTATATTTTGCGTTATTTGGTTACACGTTTAATTGTTTTTATGCTTTATAAGTAGAGATGGTTGAGATGATTAAGCAAAATAACATGTGTTTTTAACAAGGGTGATAATTGTATCAAAGAGTACTTTAATCTTAAGTCCTTCAATTGTGTAGGAAACATAACATTGTGTTCAACAAGATTAGAACGGTACCCGCGCAATGCGGCGGCGGATACCGTGTGATTATATTTTGCGTTATTTGGTTACACGTTTAATTGTTTTGATGCTTTACAAGTAGAGATGGTAGAGATGGTTAAGCAAAATAATTTTAGTTTGGATAACCAACCGCTTCCTAACAAACTTTCTAACCAACTTCCTAACCAATTATTTTTTAAATCTTTCTATAATAAGCAAATAAAAGTCTGAATTTTAAGCCTTTCTAATTATAGAATAGTCACAAATGCATTATATAGTAGTATAGATTATTAGAGTTTAAATGGACTTGAATATCACTAATTCTCAACCACCACACATACAAATAAAAAGGTAGACTAAAATCTTACAAAAGAGCTTTTTTTAAGAATCAAAGCAGTAAGAAAAACAACACCAAAATCAAGCAGAGGTCACAAAACAACATCTAGCCCACTCTGCAAGTGCATATGCAGGACACAATTGTAGTTCCCTAATTTACGACACTTTTAGTAAAAATAATGCATAAATGGTTTAAGGGGATGACACAAAAATAAACTTTTCAATATACAATTGGATTCGTTGTGTTTTAGTGTGCAAAAACAATTTATCAATATATCAACAAACGTGAGGTCTAAGTTATCGTGAGACAACTAGACGTAGGGAAATACGAGTAAACCTTTTAGGAAAAAGATTACCTCGCAAAACTCGTGAAAGTGATATTAAAATTGTGAGACCGGGAAGTAATTTCCCGGGTCGTACCCCAACGAGGTGTGAATGGAAAGTTTCGTGAAAAGATTGAGATTAAAACCTTATATGTTTGGTTGTGAAAGATTGTTTGGCTTTGTGATACGTTAAATTAACGAAAAGTAATAATTAACGAACGAAAACAGGATAAACGTAACCTAAATCGGAAAATAAGCAAGGGAGTACTAGGGAAATCTTAAAACTACCTAAAATACTACGGGAAACATGATAGGGAAAACGGGAAATCCTAAAACGCAATCTAAAACAAAAACGTGACGTTTATTAGAAATAAACGTCAACGCGCAAGATAAAACGTGAAATTTTAGCTACAAAAGTCCTACGGGCATGAAAACAATTTTTCTACAATTCTAATGATAAAGGAAAATTTTAGAAAAAAGAAAATTAAAAATTTAACAAAAATTCTATTAAATATGGTTTAAATACTAATTTAAATAGATTAAATCAAAATAAATACTAAAACTATTCAAATACATCTGATTTTTTTCTGGAAATTGAATTTAACTAAAACAATCCTAAGAAAAATAAAAGATTTAGAAAAGGCACTTTAAATAAGCTGTAATAAGCAGAAATCAAACTAATAAGTAAAACGGGAGAAAAACTATATAAAGGAATAAATGTAGAAACGTTTAATAGAAAAGACCCAAGGGCATGATGGTTTATGTGGTGTGGTGTTGTGTCTGTTTGGTGCAAGAGGTCTGGGGTTCAAATCCTACCCCAGACTTTTTGCAAAGATTATTATTTTTTTCTTTTTTTTTTTAAACACTTAAATACCAACAAAAACCAACTTTTGTAAAAGGAATACAACGGATAAACTTGTAACAAGTTTGTGCCAGGATCAAACAGTTGAAAAAAAATTTCTTTCCTTGTTTCTATTTCAAACTGCCAAACCTCAATCACTCAAATACTCAAACAAGCCAAATAAATTCAAACAAACACAACCTAAGTAAAGTAATAACAACAACAATGGAAGCAACAACAATAATAAGGATCAAACAAACAGAATTCAAACAAGCTTAGACCACGAACAATCAGCAGCAACAGTAGCCAAAAGGCTACTTTGAGGCTCAAATAAGCACTTCAAGTAAGCAGAACAGGGGAAACTAAAAGCTATATCCTAAAGACTGCCTAGGGGAGTGTTCAAAACAAGAAAAATCAAGGTAGATGATCAACAAATGAACAACTTATGACCATTTTAAATGTGTCCCAAAACTGGATGTAGGGGAACCATTTTGCCAAACAGTCAACTTCCACATCAAAATAAAGTGACCAAATGATTTTCAAATTGAGTTTTTCTTTTTGATTTTGATACACAAGCTACCAAATATTATGAATCAACAAACTTTACTTATTTCCAAAAAGAATTGAGTCCTATAGAACCCCTTGAAATTTGTCCCAATCCTGTGAATATGCAATTTTGACTTTTTTGAAAATCTTGAAAACTTTGACTTTGGTGAGATTTGAATGGACAAATCTCACTGAAAATGTTATGTTAGGATAGAATGAAAGTATTTCTAACAAGTTTTGCACCCAAATGAAAGTTGTGCAATTCCAAATTTCTATCAGTCAAACAGTAGGATTGATCCAAAAGGATTTTTGACTTTTTCTTTTGAAAACTACCAAAATAACTCTGAGATTAAACTAAAAATAACCTAAGTTTGCTATCTAAGCATTCTCATGCCAACAACAACAACATTATAACAGCTTAGTAAGCAAATCTAAACACCCCATATTACTACAATTTATGAAAGTTTGTAAAGCAACTAACACTCTAACACATGAAACTGAGAATAGCACTTATTCTTAACATAAAATGAGTACAAATGAACATAATTGAACAGCTAACAACAACAATAACTAATAATTGCAACATATGCTAAAATAAAATCTTACAAGTTGATCCAAAGTTGAAGCAAGTGAGAACCAAGACCATATTACTTTCCTAATGCGCCCATGAGCTCTAAACCATGATCATCCAACCTTTCTTATGATTCAGCAACATGATCCACCAATTTTTGTATATATATATATATATATATATATATATATTGTATTTTCTTGCAATTTTCTTATATTTTTTATTCTTTTCTGAGTTTTCTGTTTTTGAAACTTCAAAAGACTCTTAAATGGCTTAAATAAACTTCTGAGAACAATATTAGCACAAATACAAGGGAGTAACAATACGTTGCAAAAATTAAGAAATTAAGTGAAAAATTGAGATTGCTTAAAAACTAAAGGAAATGGGAATTACTTTAAAGAAAATGTATTACAATTGAAAACTAAGCATAATTAAGGAAAGTTACAAGAAAATTGGATGCCTTTCAATGGCTACATGAGCTTCTATTTATACTAGACTAAGAATTAGGTAGAACTTGCTCCTTGTGCTTCTTCTGTGAGTGTAAACAACACAATTATCTTCCTTGTGCTTTTCTGAATTGATCCCACTCGTTGGATTAAAGAAACTTTGATCATGTCCATTGAACTCATCTTGGCGGGAAAAGGAGTTTATGTAAAGTTAGGATTGCCAGCGTGGCTTGGGGGGTTAGGTAGGGTTTTGTGAGTGTATTGGAGGGGGTGATATGGGGGGAGGTGAAAGGGATGCTTTTGAGGTGGTGGTAGGGTGGTGGAGTGTTGTAGGGAGCTATGGAGGATGGTGGTTTGTCTGGGTAAAGGAGGGAAGAGGGTAAAGAAGGTGTTGGGTTTGACTGCTTTGACCCAGTGGTGGGGGCGTATTATTATAAAACGTGAGTTTGGGCTTGGGGTTTAAAAGCATGGTGTTTGTTTGGGCTTTGGGAGGAATTGGTGGGCTTGGGGGTATAAGAGTTTGGGTTGAATTTTATTTTGGGATTTATTAATAACTTGGGTCCATTTGGTTTAGTTGTTTATCACAAGGACCAAAAGTGTAGTTGCTGAAATTCCCGGGATCAAATCTGCAAAGTATCCAAAGTTTACCAAAGGACCAATTATGCCAAGTCTTGATTTCCCAAAGTTCTTTTCATCGTTTTTCTTCAATCGAAAATTCCCGAGGATAATTATTGCCAAACTTCAAACTTTAAGGACCAAGCATGTAAACTTTTGAAACTTTTCACCCAAAGATCGTTTTTGATTTTTAAGGACTTGGGTTGACTTTTCTTTCAAAATAAATGCTCAGGGACTGATTTTGACAACTTTTGAAAGTTAGGGGACTGAAACTGCCAATTGTGCAAACTTTGTTCATTTTTCATTTGTTTTCAATCATTTGCATCTGAAACATATAAAACTCGACCTTTGGGATATTTTCCGTATTTTGATGCGTTTTTTAGTGTTTTTAAATGTTTTGCAGTTCATATTTGACAAATAATGATGAGTATTTACACACTCATCAATCCCCCACACTAAACTATTGCTAGTCCCTAGCAATCTTTTGTGAAAATCTAATGGATTTGAAGTCTCTTTACCAAAAGCCATTACTTCTGGAGTAGCCAAATGTTTCGGTTCAAGCAAGAACTATGGTACACCGATAACCATATGATTTTGAGCAAACCATAAACTTCCAACGGTTTTGGTTTGTCTTTAACAGAAGCCGTTTGCTTATGGACTAGCCAACTCCTGATGGACACAGTCAACATCTTGGTGAGTTGATTACCAATTATGGTATTCCACTGCCTTTACCACAAGCCATAACCTTGCGGGCTAGCCAACTCTTTTACTTTTTAGGATATGGTGAGTTGAGTACCATACAATTTTTGGCAAATTGCCAACCTTAAACGGATTTGAGATATCTTTACCAAGAGCCGTTTGCTCCTAGATTAGCCAGTCCTTATGTTAGACGTGGTGGACTGATAACCTTTTGTTGTGCAAGTGCAAAGCACTTCAAAAGAAAATTTGGCCAAAACGGGGGTATTAAGGCACAAAAGTGATTAAATTCGCCAGAATTTACCCCCCCCCCCCCCCCCACACACACAGAGTTAGAAGTGAATATTGCCCTCAATATTCAAAGTACCGGTTTTTTATTCCGATATTTTGGAATGTAAAAAGTTTAGATTTGGGCAAGTGTGGGATTTTTTTTTTTTTTTTTTTTTTTTTTTTTTTTTTTTTTTTTTTTTTTTTAAGTGCGGGTACTCCCCCACACTAGTTTTTAGAAAAGAGGGAGAAGTTTAGAAAGATGGGTGAAAACCCATGTGATGCTACTGTTTTTGTTTACCGAGTCGCTAGCTTGACTCGACCCCGAATTCATTGGTCCATGGGGAAAGTGTGGAGATCCGGAACAACCACGGGTGGTATGTCCCCTCCAAAGTAGTGCTTCAACCGATGCCCATTTACTTTAAAATTTGGACCGTCATTTTCAGATAACTCGACGGTACCATAAGGAAAAACTTTGGCAACGGTGAAAGGTTCAGTCCAGCGGGTTTTGAGCTTTCCCGAAAATATCTTCAATCTAGAGTTAAAAAGAAGGACTCGGTCACCAACGTTAAAAATGCGGTTCTTGATTTTGGAGTCGTGGATCTTCTTTGTTTTCTCTTTATAGATTAAAGAGTTTTCGTAAGCTTGATCACGATGTCCATTAAGTTCATTGATTTGAACTTTCCTATGATCACCCGCAGACTTGAGATCGAAGTTAGCATTCTTTAAAGCCCAATAAGCTTTGTGCTCTAGCTCAATCGGTAGGTGACACGCTTTTCCATACACAAGCTTATAAGGAGTACACCCGATGGGTGTTTTATAAGCCGTGCGAAAAGCCCATAGAGCGTCATCTAACTTGTCCGACCAAGAGGCACGGTTTTCGCCTACGGTCCATTCAAGAATTCTTTTTAACCCACGGTTTGAAACTTCCACTTGCCCACTCATTTGTGGGTGATAAGCGGTAGCAAGTCAGTGAGTGACACCATACTTGAGCATGACTTTTGCAAATTGGTCATTGCAAAAGTGAGTACCGCGATCACTAATGATAGCGCGGGGAGTTCCAAACCTAGCAAAGATAGATTTTAAAAACTTTACAACTACTCGGGCATCGTTTGTTGGGAGAGCTTTGGCTTCGACCCATTTTGACAAATTGTCAACGGCCACGAGTATGTACTTGTTCCCTTGTGAAGACGGGAACGGCCCCATAAAGTCTATGCCCCAAACATCGAAGATTTCACAAACTTGGATGACATTTTGTGGCATTTCATCCCATTGTGTTATCTTTCCTTGACGTTGACATGAGTCACAAGATTTGACTAAGTCATGGGCATCTTTGTAAATGGTGGGCCAATAAAAACCCGAATCAAATACTTTTCGAGCGGTGTAGTTCGGGCCATGATGTCCCCCGGTGGGTCCATTATGACAAGCCTTAAGAATTTCCATGGCTTCTTGGCCATGAACACACCTACAAATAACCTGATCCGCACAAATTTTGAATAAATAGGGATCGTCCCAAAATTAATGATTCACATCTTTGAAAAATTTGCTCTTTTAGTGGGACGACATCCCTTTCACAACGAAATTCCCCGCATGATAGTTTGCAAAGTCGGCAAACCATGGGGTACTAGAGTCACCACGACGAGAAATCACATTAAGTGTCTCGAGAGGAAACGTTTCATTTATTTCCTTTTTCTCAAGAACACCTTGATGAGGGTTTTCCAATTAGGAAAGATGGTCAGTAGCGAGGTTCTCGGCTCCTTTTTTTTTTTTATCACGAATGATGATAACAAATTCTTGTAGGAGGAGAACCCAACGGAGAAATCTCGTCTTTGCATCTTGCTTGGCAAAAAGATACTTGAGAGCTGAGTGATCCGTGTACACTATGCATTTAGTCAAGATCAAGTATGGCCGAAACTTCTCAAACGCATACACCACGGCTAGTAATTCTTTTTCCGTAGTGGTGTAGTGAGCTTGAGCTTCGGTCAAGGTTTTGCTTGCACAATGAATCGGCTGAAAATGTTTGGTTTTTCGTTGCCCCAAGATCGCACCTATGGCAAAGTCACTTGCATCACACATGAGTTCGAAAGGTAGGTCCCAATCGGGGGCAACTAAAATTGGTGCCTCGGTAAGCTTTCCCTTGAGAGTTTGAAAAGCTTCGATGCATTCATCAGAAAAGATAAATGGAGTTTCTTTTTCAAGAAGTCGGGTCATAGGCCTAGCTATCTTCGAGAAATCTTGGATAAATCTTCGATAGAAGCCGACATGACCCAGAAAACTCCGAACACCTTTAACAGTTGTGGGAGGAGGAAGTTTAGCAATGACATCGATTTTAGCCTTGTCAACCTCAATCCCGCTCTTAGAAATCTTATGGCCAAGGACAATTCCTTCCTTGACCATGAAATGACTTTTCTCCCAATTTAGACTAAGATTGGTGTCTTCACACCTTTGAAGCATTTTGTCTAAATTGGTGAGACACGATTCAAATGAATTCCCAACGACCGAAAAATCATCCATGAAGACCTCCATCGTTTTCTCGATCATGTCGTGAAAAATGGCCATCATGCATCTTTGAAACGTGCCCGGAGCATTGCACAAGCCAAAAGGCATGTGTCAATAAGCAAATGTTCCATATGGACACGTGAAAGTCGTTTTCTCTTGATCTTGAGGGTCGATGGGAATCTGGAAATAACCCGAAAAACTGTCAAGAAAACAATAGTATTCGTTTCCCGCCAATCTTTCAAGCATTTGATCCATGAAAGCTAGAGGAAAGTGGTCTTTGCGGGTGGCGTCATTCAACTTTCGATAGTCAATGCAAACACGCCAACCCGTTACCAATCAATTAGGAATTAACTCATTATCATCATTTTTAACAACCGTTATACCACCCTTCTTGGGCACACAATGAATGGGACTCACCCAAGGACTATCCGATATAGGGTAAATCAAACCGGCATCAAGAAGTTTTATGACTTCTTGCTTGATAACCTCATGAATTTTAGGATTTACCCTTCTTTGTTGTTGAACCGCCGGTTTAAAGTCATCCTCCATCAAAATCTTGTGCATACAAAATTCCGGGTTAATACCCTTGATGTCGGAAAGCCTCCAAGCAATGGCTTGCTTGTGTGACTTTAAAACCTTGAGGAGAGCGGCTTTGTTTTCCTCATTCAAGTCTTTGGCAATTATGACGGGAAACTTATCGTCTCCCTCCAAAAATGCATACTCGAGATTAGGCGGTAGGTCCTTGAGTTCGACCTCAGGAAAGTCATCAGTTTTTTCAACATTTTTGACTTCCTCGTTATGAAGTTCTTTTGGAGGAAGAGATATAGATCATCATTAAGTAACTTCTCAAGGAGAAGTATGTCTTCCTCGGGATTGATAGAATCATAATCAACATGAGAATCACATGATAAACAAGCTTCAATCTCTTCCAAAATAAAGTCACCTCCCTCAAATGGAGTGAGAGAGGGGGAAGAGACATTGATGGTAGAATTAATTGATCCTTGCACATTTAACACTTCTTCAAAATATTCATCGCATGCAGCATCGATGACATCAATTTGGTTAATTGCTTCTAGTTCAAGGTCGAGAAGATCTTTTGATGTTTTTTCAATGTTAATGACCAATTTTTCATCGTCAACTCTTAGAGTCATTTCACCTTCGAAGACGTCGATTAATGCACGAGCCGTTTTCAAGAATGGTATTCCCAAAATAAGGGGAACACGAGGATCGGCGTCGAAATCAACGACTACGATGTCGGCAGGGAAATGGAACTTGCCAACCTTCACAAAGACATCTTCAGCAATACCCTTCGGAACCGTAACCGTTCGGGTTGCTAATTCTAGAGTCATTCGTGTTGGTGTATGCTCGGGAAGTGAAAGCTTTTGCCAAATAGAGAAAGGCATGAGATTTATGCTAGCGCCAAGATCGGCCAAGGCGAAGCACTCTTCTAGCTTTTGGAAATCACATGGAATGAGAAATTTCCCGGGGTCTCCTAATTTTTCAGGAAGTTTCTTTAGAAGCACCGCCGAACAATTTTCATTCAAACGAGTTTTAGTGAGTTCAAATAATTTCTCTTTGTTACTTAGAAGACTCTTGAAAGTGGAAGCAAACTTGGTAATTTTCTTGTATATATTTTTTATATTTTACTGAATTTTGGCAAACATTGATTAAGTTCTAAACTAAACTTTGTGAAACTTATAACTAAGCTTATGAGAGCTTGTGAAACAGTAAGACTTGGATTATAACATGATTTAAGAAACAATGAAATTTCAAATGAAAATTTCATAAAAGCTGAGAATGAACTTGTAATTGAAATTGAAGATTAAAATAAGTTTGAATTACACTGATAATACTTAACAAAGTGCTAGAAAACTATGAATTACACTAGGTAATGGAAAATTACAAATGTCGATTATACTACTCCTACACTAAACTAACACACTCTTTCTGCTCCATCTTTTTGTATTTGTAAGGACTTGTAGGACATGTAGGACCCACTGGAGCATTTCCCAGCATAAAAATGAACCATTGGATCACTATCTCTCAATCTTGACCCTTTAATCTTTTGGCGGGAAAATCAATTGGAGTCAATTGGGTCTGTTAGCGTGTAGCCTAGGGGGAATGGCATTTAATGCCCTTGGGATGTGGTATTTTGGCAGGGATAAGGGTGGTGGAGCAAGTGGTAATGGTGGGGTGAAAACCAGGTGGTATTGGTGGTGGTATTGGTTACAGTGAGTGAGGGAGAGGGAAAGGGAGTGTTTGACCGGGTTTGACCCTGGTATAAATACCAGGGTGGGTTTGTTGTTTGGGCTTTGTAGTGGGCCTTGGGAGATATAAGGGTGGGTTAGATTTAAGTGTTGGGTTTGGATTTGGTGTTAATAATACAATAGGTCCGTTTAGTTTGTGTTAATATCAATGACTAATTTTGCAATTATCCGATTTTTGAGGGGCTGGATTTGGCAAGTTTCCAAAGATATATAAGGGACTAATCTTGCCACATTTGAGTAACCAAGGGACCATAACTCCCATTTTCCACTTTTGACTTTTCCAAAGACTAAAACTGCCAAACTTGCAAACTTCAAGGACCAATTATGTAAATACACCAAACTTTCCAACCAAGGACCATTCCTGCCATATATGAGAAGTACAAGGACAAAATTTGTTTTTCTCAAAGTTTTAATATCCCAGGGACCATTTTTGTCAATTTTCAAAGTTTAGGGACTAAACTTGCAATTTTGTGAAACTTTGTACCAAAGGACTAAATGTGTAACTTTGTGATTTGAAAGGATCTTTGGTGACTTTTTCAAGTTTTTAGAATAACCAGGGACTAGATTTGACAACTTTTGAAAGATGAGGGACTGAAACTGCCAATTATGCAAACTTTGTTCATTTTTCATCTGTTTTTGATTATGTTGCATCTGAAACATATAAAACACATTTCTGGGATATTTTCATTATTTTGATGCAATTTTGAGTGTTTTTAGATGTTTTGGCAGCTTAGAAATAGGTAAAAATGATGAGTGTTTGAGCACTTATCACTTGGGCATATAGAGAAGAGCATCCGCGAAACTAATGTCGAAGTGTAACTTTTGAAATATCTCAAGAAACTTCTTCATTTGATCATTAGTTTGCTCACAGAGTTTTTGATCATTAAGCCTTGAAAGATATGGGATCGAAGGCTTAGAAATGCTCTTTGGAAAAGCAAATTCGGGAATTGAAGTTTGATCGGCTGAAGGTTGGGCGTGTGCAGTACTTCGTGAGCTTGAGGCTTGCACCTTGTCCTTTGTAACCTCGGGTTCTCGTTCCATTTCCTTAATTGGTAGAGGAATAGGACTCGAGGGTCCATCAATAGCTTTACCACTACGAGTGGTAATAGCTTTCAATTCACCCTTCGGGTTCGGAATGGTGTTTCCTGGAAGAGTACCCGAAGTAGAAGCTTGATTCATTTGACTCATAAGACTTGCAAACATGTTCTCAATCTTACTTGAGATTGTTCAATCTTGTGGTTAGTATTACGAAGTTCATTTTTAAGCTCATGACCTTGTCTCGACATTGAAGATTGAAAATCATTCTTCAAAGTGTTGATTTGGTTTTGCATATTCCTCATGCTAGCTTCATTTGCCTTAATGTAATTAGCAAGTTCATTTGAAGCAACATTAGGAGCTTGGTGATTATGAGCTTGAAAACCTTGATTGAAGTTTCCCCCTTGATTTGAAAATTGATTATTGGGGGCATGAAATTGATTTTGAACATTTTGATTTCTTTGTTGATTTTGATTAAATCGATTTGGATTATTGGGTTGAGAAAAACCGGGTGGTCCACCTTGGTTGCTAGCATGGTAGTTCGGGTCAACTTGAGGAAGATATTGGTTACCTCCTTGATTTGAATTACTGGCTATCGCATTAACTTCAAATGGATTGCCATCGGTGGCAGTACAATTGTAATATGCGTGTGGACCACTACAAGCAACACAAACTTCATCCTTTTTGACTTCGGCAGGTTGAGAAGGAACTTTCTTGTTTTTGGTGAGAACCAAAGCATGAATAGCTTCCGTGAGCTTGTCAAGCCTAGCATCGGTGCTAGATTGAGCCACGGGTGATGAGGTAGAAGGACCAACATTTACTTGTGAAACAACCGGCTTGCTTCGTGGAATGCGGACCTTAGACTTATTCTCGATGATCACTAAAGCATCTCTCGTGGTTCGATTCAAGAAATTACCTCCCGCGGAGGCATTGAGAGAGTCTTGATCAATTTGGCTCACACCATTATAGAAAGTGTCGAGTTGCATTAACTCGGAAAAACCATGATGAGGACATTTACGAAGCATATCCTTATAACGGTCCCATGCCTCACCGAGTGATTCATCGAATTTTTGTGTGAATTTCATGATCTCATTCTTTAGGGCCGTGGTTTTGGAAGGAGGGAAGAATTCGTTCACAAACTTCTTAACCAAATCTTCCCATGTTTCAATCGATCGAGGGGGTTGTTTGTCTAGCCAATTCTTGGCAGCCCCATCGAGGGAAAACGGGAAGAGAAGAAGTTTGATTGCTTCTTCAGGGACATTTTTGCATTTGATGGTGGACGTGATTTTGTTAAACCATCGAATGTGATCTTGAGGATCGTCCCTTTCGAAACCATAGAATTGACGCGAGGTGACTAGGTTGATTAACCTGGTCTTGAGCTCAAAGTTGTCAGCCACGATGGCTGGAACAACGATAGCATCTCCGTAACCCTCGATGGGTGCTTGGAGAAGCTCATTCATAGTGGGCTCGGCCGCCATGATGGGAATAGTATGAATCTCAGGTTCGACTATTGGATTGGTACGTCGTCGATTACGCCTTCTTCTTGGAATGTTGTTAAGCGATTGCAAAGGACTTGTTGACGTAGACGAACGAGTGCGCATGCACCACAAAAAATATCAATTAAAACAATACCACTTTAACGACAAGGGAACTTAAACCAATAATCAAGAACTCAAGGTCGACCTTTAAGGATAAACGTACAAGGAGCGGGAGAAAAGAATGGATTTCTCACTAGGGCGAAGTTCGTTGGATCGGCCTATACCGTTTCGACACTTCTTAGTGTAAGCTTATCGATTAAAAGTTTTCCAAAACGCAAGTGATACAAATGCAAGTTTTGATCTTTGGTTTGGGAACTTATTATGGTCACACCCCCAGTTGGTAGGTGTTCTGCCTTGGTTTGCGGTGGTAAGATTTTAATGTTGTTATTATTAAAAAAAGAAACGGGATTTTTTTTTTTTTTTTTTTTTTTTTTTTTTTTTTTTTTTTTTTAATAAGTTTTTTGATATAATACATATATAAAAACAAAAGAAAAATATTTTTGGTTTTTTATAAGTTTTTTGAAAGCGATAACTTCTTGTGAAGGTTCTACAAGTCTAATCGTCTAAACCTTATCGAGACTTTCGACACACAGCCTCCCCGGCAGCAGCGCCATTTTGATTCGTTGTGTTTTGGTGTGCAAAAATAATTTATCAATATATCAACAAACGTGAGGTCTAAGTTATCGTGAGACAACTAAACGTAGAGAAATACAAGTAAACCTTTTAGGAAAAAGATTACCTCGCAAAACTCGTGAAAGTGATATTAAAATTGTGAGACCAGGAAGTGATTTCCCGGGTCGTACCCCAACGAGGTGTGAATGGAAAGTTTCGTGAAAAGATCGAGATTAAAACCTTGTATGTTTGGTTGTGAAAGATTGTTTGGTTTTGCGATACGTTAAATTAACGAAAAGTAAGAATTAACAAACGAAAACAGGATAAACGTAACCTAAATGGGAAAATATGCAAGGGAGTACTAGGGAAATCTTAAAACTACCTAAAATACTACGGGAAACAAGATAGGGAAAACGGGAAATCCTAAAACGCAATATAAAACAAAAACGTGACGTTAATTAAAAATAAACGTCAACGCGCAAGATAAAACGTGAAAGTTTAGCTACAAAAGTCCTACGGGCATGAAAACAATTTTTCTACAATTCTAATGATAAAGGAAAATTTTAGAAAAAAGAAAATTAAAAATTTAATAAAAATTCTATTAAATATGGTTTAAATACTAATTTAACTAGATTAAATCAAAATAAATACTAAAACTATTTAAATACTATTTAAATTTAACTAAAACAATCCTAAGAAATATAAAAGATTTAGAAAAGGCACTTTAAATAAGCTGTAATAAGCAGAAATCAAACTAATAAGTAAAATGGGAGAAAAACTATATAAAGGAATAAATGTAGAAATGTTTAACAGAAAAGACCCAAGGGCATGATGGTTTGTGTGGTGTGGTATTGTGTCTGTTTGGTGCAAGAGGTCTGGGGTTAAAATCCTACCCCAGACTTTTTGCAAAGATTTTTTTTTTCTTTTTTTTTTCCCCTAAACACTTAAATACCAACAAAAACCAACTTTTGTAAAAAGAATACAACGGATAAACTTGTAACAAATTTGTGCCAGGATCAAACAGTTGAAAAAAAAAATTCTTTCCTTGTTTCTATTTCAAACTGCCAAACCTCAATCACTAAAATACTCAAATAATCCAAACAAGCCAAATAAATTCAAACAAACACAACCTAAGTAAAGTAATAACAACAACAATGGAAGCAACAACAATAATAAGGATCAAACAGACAGAATTCAAACAAGCTTAGACCAAGAACAATAAGCAGCAGCAGTAGCCAAAAGGCTACTTTGAGGCTCAAATAAGCACTTCAAGTAAGCAGAACAGGGGAAACTAAAAGCTATATCCTAAAGACTACCTAGGGGAGTGTTCAAAACAATAAAAATCAAGGTAGATGATCAACAAATGAACAACTTATGACCATTTTAAATGTGTCCCAAAACTGGATGCAGGGGAACCATTTTGCCAAACAGTCAACTTCCACATCAAAATTAAGTGACCAAATGATTTTCAAATTGAGTTTTTCTTTTTGATTTTGATATACAAGCTACCAAATATTATGAATCAACAAACTTTACTTATTTCCAAAAAGAATTGAGTCCTATAGAACCCCTTGAAATTTGTCCCAATCCTGTGAATATGCAATTTTGACTTTTTTGAAAAACTTGAAAACTTTGACTTTGGTGAGATTTGAATGGACAAATCTCACTGAAAATGTTATGTTAGGATAGAATGAAAGTATTTCTAACAAGTTTAACAAGTTTTGCACCCAAATGAAAGTTGTGCAATTCCAAATTTCTATCAGTCAAACAGTAGGATTGATCCAAAAGGATTTTTGACTTTTTCTTTTGAAACTACCAAAATATCTCTGAGATTAAACTAACAATAACCTAAGTTTGCTATCTAAGCATTCTCATGCCAACAAAAACAACATTATAACAGCTTAGTAAGCAAATCCAAACACCCCCTATTACTACAATTTATGAAAGTTTGTAAAGCAACTAACACTCTAACACATGGTACTGAGAATAACACTTATTCTTAACATGAAATGAGTACAAATGAACATAATTGAATAGCTAACAATAACAATAACTAATAATTGCAACATATGCTTAAAAAAAAAATCTTACAAGTTGATCTAAAGTTGAAGCAAGTGAGAACCAAGACCATATTACTTTCCTAATGCTCCCATGAGCTCTAAACCATGATCATCCAACCTTTCTTATGATTCAGCAACATGATCCAGCAATTTTTGTATATATTTTTTTTTGTATTTTCTTGCAATTTTCTTATATTTTTTTTTCTTTTCTGAGTTTTCTGTTTTTGAAACTTCAAAAGACTCTTAAATGGCTTAAATAAACTTCTGAGAACAATATTAGCACAAATAAAAGGGAGTAACAATACGTTGCAAAAATTAAGAAATTAAGTGAAAAATTGAGATTGCTTAAAAACTAAAGGAAACGGGAATTACTTTAAAGAAAATGTATTACAATTGAAAACTAAGCATAATTAAGGAAAGTTACAAGAAAATTAGATGCCTTTCAATGGCTACATGAGCTTCTATTTATACTAGACTAAGAATTAGGTAGAACTTGCTCCTTGTGCTTCTTCTGTGAGTGTAAACAACATAATTATCTTCCTTGTGCTTTTCTGAATTGATCCCACTCGTTGGATTAAAGAAACTTTGATCCTTTCCATTGAACTCATCTTGGCGGGAAAAGGAGTTTATGTAAAGTTGGGATTGCCAGCGTGGCTTGGGGGGTTAGGTAGGGTTTTGTGAGTGTATTGGAGGGGTTGATATGGTGGGAGGTGAAAGGGATGCTTTTGAGGCGGTGGTAGGGTAGTGGAGTGTTGCAGGGAGCTATGGAGGATGGTGGTTTGTCTGGGTAAAGGAGGGAAGAGGGTAAAGAAGGTGTTTGGTTTGACTGCTTTGACCCAGTGGTGGGGCGTTTATTATAAAACGTGAGTTTAGGATTGGGGTTTAAAAGCAGGGTGTTTGTTTGGGCTTTAGGAGGAATTGGTGGGCTTGGGGGTATAAGAGTTTGGGTTGAATTTTATTTTGGGATATATTAATAACTTGGGTCCGTTTGGTTTAGTTGTTTATCACAAGGACCAAAAGTGTAGTTGCTGAAATTCCCGGGACCAAATCTGCCAAGTATCCAAAGTTTACCAAAGGACCAATTATGCCAAGTCTTGATTTCCCAAAGTTCTTTTCATCATTTTTCTTCAATCTAAAATTCCCGGGGATCATTATTGCCAAACTTTAAACTTTAAGGACCAAGCATGTAAACTTTTGAAACTTTTTACCCAAAGATCATTTTTTATTTTTAAGGACTTGGGTTGACTTTTCTTTCAAAATAAATGCTCAGGGACTGATTTTGACAACTTTTGAAAGTTGGGGGACTGAAACTGCCAATTGTGCAAACTTTGTTCGTTTTTCGTTTGTTTTCAATCATTTTGCATCTGAAACATATAAAACATGACCTTTGGGATTTTTTCCGTATTTTGATGCGTTTTTGAGTGTTTTTAAATGTTTTGCAGTTCATATTTGACCAAAAATGATGAGTATTTACACACTCATCACAATTCTTATTAAAATAAATCAATGAATTAGAAAGTGTTATGCGGATAAACATTTAATTGAATGGATAATAAAGTTTTGCTCTCTGATCTAGGGCTGTAAACAAACTTAACATTCAGTGAACATTTGATGAACCATTTGGTAAAATGTACGTTTGTGTTTGTTTACTTATTAAATGAACGAACATAAGCAATAATTTACGTTCGTTGAATTAAATGAAGGAACATGAACAAAAGTTTTGACCGTTCATTTATGTTCGTGAGCGTTCGATTATGCATTCGTTAACGTTCGTTTATGTTCATGTATTGTATATTTTTAATGCACTTTAAATTTGGTTTACTTAAATAGAACAACACTTATAAAACATATTATTATGTATACTTTAAAAAATTTTATGTCTATTAGTCTACGTTCATGTATGTTCATTCGTTTATGTTCGTTTAATATCTTATTAAACGAACATAAACAAACATGAACAACCTTAGTTTCATAACAAACAAATATGAACAAGAAAATTCGTTCGTTTAAGCGATCATGTTCGTTTATTTGTCCGGTTAAAATCAAACAAATGAACATGAACAAGGCTCCATTCGTATTCATTTGATTCGTTTACAGACCTACTCTTTTCAAGCAAACTCAAACGAGTGTTAGAGTTTGCAAGTGAACTCTAAGTTTCTGATAGAATTAGGGATAATGAGTTCAAAGAGGGTAAAAGCTCTTCTCAAATGTGATATTAAATGTCTAAGAGTTAGCATTTACACCTACCAACATTCTCTTGATATAAGAAACAACGAGGATGTCACGTGAAGGTTGTTGAGATGTCACTGAAACATTCACGTGAGGTTCGAGTCATCACGACAGATAACTTTTTTCTTTCATGTATAGTTATATATTGTAGAAAAATTAGTTTTTTTTTTTTTTTTTTTCGTTCTTGAAAGGGTCATAATTATGTTAATAAGATTATTATTATTATTATTATTATTATTATTATTATTATTATTATTATTATTATTATTATTATTATTATTATTATTATTATTATTATTATTATTATTATTATTATTATTATTATTATAACATCACTTTATTAAAAACAAATAGGATTTTACAAGAAATTGGTGGGGAGTCATGAGACTAACTGGGCCCCCACACCTCTAGCTATAGCAAAGCTAATCCTATTAAATATATGTGGAGCCGCACGTGCGCCAATGTCTTAAGTCATAGAAAATCGTCGAATACGCTTTAAGAAGGTCACTGCATCTTTTTCAAGTTCTCCAAAAGAAGAGAATGAAAAGGGAAGGAACCCATATCCGATATCAGCACATTTAGCCTCATACTTGACACGTTTACGTAGTGCGGCTTCAATAACCGCCCGACCGGGCATAAAGTCAACCATACTCGAACGTGTCAAAGGTGACAATCCTGTAAGATCAACACAAACATCACGCCCATCCTCCCAAGAGTAAAGTAACATATCAGTTGGACGTAAGGTTTTATCCCTCTCTCCATGAAGCCTAATATCAACTTCCTTACGAGCTGAGATCCCAGACCGAGAACATATATCAACAAGAACATCACGCACAACATTATGCCGATGTTTAATGCTAACAATACCTGCACACGAAACAGCATGATCCCCAAAAATATCTCCAGGAAAAACCTTAGAACAAGCTGAACACGACATCTGGACAGTAAAAAGAGGAACACCCAACCGATAATATAACACACATCGGTAAGTCATGGCATTCATAGTTTGTCCCAATCCGGATATCGGTGTCACCCGAAGCTAATCTGACGTATAATCCTCTTTTAGTGAGCTCCACAACACTATCTGTCTAAGGGATAAATGGAAGGTGGATTCAACCGTTTGGGCAACACGTGTGAAATGTATGTCTGCCAATTTCTTCATAAGTTTGGGGGCAGCGATCTCACTAGGGTTATTATTATTATTATTATTATTATTATTATTATTATTATTATTATTATTATTATTATTATTATTATTATTATTATTAAGCGATAACTAGGAATGTCGAACATTGCTTTCTTTTCTTCTTTTTTACAACTGAATTGTTGATTTATGATTTAGGAAATTCATTAGCCAAGTTGTTATGGTTTCATTTCATGGAACATTAACATATAGAAATCTGTAGTTAGGTAACTGCTTGTTTTTTTTTTTTTTTTAAACGGCAGAAATATATTAGAAAAAGCTCCTAGCAAGACACTAGAGCCAGAGAGTACAAAACAAATCTAGTAAAAACAAAGCTACACATTCTAAATATCACCCGAGACTTTAACTACGAAGGCTGCAAAATGGATAAAATAAACTCTTGTCAATTACAAATAACCAAGATAAGAGAAAAATTCCCACCCACGGAGGCCGAGCCACCGGTTTTCACTCCGCGGCGTTTTTATGCAGTCCTATACAAGCCTCGAGAGAAAGAAGATTAAATAGAAGAGATATCATCTAACTCTTTGTTGATGAATACATCAATCTTTCATCTATTATTCGTGTTTACAAACATTATGTGTTCAATAACATTAGGAGAATGTACATGAGCTTCAAAATATGATCCCAAACACTACAAAAACGATATTAAAAAAAAAAAAAAAAAAAAAAAAAACCCCACTATATGGCATGCATTTAACACTCTTTAAACGGCATATCATAAACTCGAGTGAAGACCATCCTTGGATAGATGGCTGGCATGTTTTGTAGCGAATTTCCCCTAAGTTTTTCTTCTATACTCCAACATAGATATACTATACTAGTGTTGGAATTATGATATCATGACAATCATATAAAATAAACCAAACACATCAAGAGAGCATATGCGGAAGCGTTATAACAAGATCATATAACATGTAATTAATTAATGAATAATAAATAGTAAGCATACCTTTGTGATTCTAGCCCGAACAAGAATCAATTAATGCAATTCTTCAAATCAAGAACCCTAATTAGGGTTTATGTGGATTATAGGAATTACCCCTTACCTTTTTTGTAATTCAATCCAAGAATCAAACAATATTGTGTTTGAATCGTGTTCTTGTACACACGTACTAATTCAAGTAAAGTTTATGCAAGTAAATAAAACACAAAACTTTTTAGCTTAAGAAAATCGAATCCCTTGTAGGGATTGTTTGATGGATCGATTTAGGACAAGAAGAGGAGAAGAAAAACACCAAGATGTGTGTGTACAAGTTATGAGAAAACAATAACCCATGAGGTGTTTATATACTTGATGAAACTTGGAGCTCAAGGCACAAAGGAGGTGGAACTCCTTCTAGAACATTCTTGACCTTCCAATTATTCACAAGTATTACTTTCCTAATTTTCGTCTAACGGTTGTTATCTATTCTCCGTTAAATACTAACTGTCGTTACTAGTTTTGTGTTTATTAATAATTATATATAACATTTATAAATAATTATTCTTTTACTCTTCATACGTAAAGTGTGCAATCCCACGACCTCGAGTTCGATCCTAACATACGACTACTAAAATAATGTCCATAATCTAACAGCTCCCACTTGGACATATTTTAATAGTGTAATCACATCAGTTAGCATCTTGCAACACGCCGATGCCTCTAGTACGATCTCGAGTAAGGCTCCTGGACAAACCTTTTAATGATTTCTCATTATTATTATTATCCTTTTGTTTCTAATACCACGTTAATAAGGATATGGATTAAAGTCATTCCTTAATTAACCATTCTGTTTCTCGTTATTTATGATTGATCAAGATTACCAAACCTTCTGAACATACTCAGGGGAGATCTTGGGTGCGGCCGCACATACATCTTACCAACCCTACGAGGGGCCCAACAGTATTAAACTCCAAAAATTTTTTTTGAAGGAACAAATTCTATCTTGACTACAAGCAAAACCCACAAACTTTGTAACACTTTCGAAAACAACCCTTATGACTACCAGTTATGTATAGCGTTAAGTTGTTCCACAAAAATGTACTACATTCATGACACTTATCTTGTATCTCAAGTCTGAGGATAACTTCTCATGATTTACTTAATAACAAAATTCATAAAGTAACATCATGTAGTTGGGATAAGTCCTATATTCGGTATCATTGAATATCATCTGAAAAGGCATGACTACGCATCAATATACTTAAGTATAGTATACCATCCTTCAGATTTGTCTTGATTTAATAATATTCCCATCAATATACTGACAACGGACAATTTAGAATAACATTTATTCATGGATTAAACATACAAATATAGGATACAATATATAATAAATTAAACATACCATGTATTTAAATTTATAATAATTGTTTAACATCCCTTAGCCAAATACTAAATAGATCAATGCATGATAACTCTTGTTGATGAATTATGTCTCAAGTAATGACATTCATACTTGTTGACAAGGCATAAATCATCCAACTTTGATCTATTGTAATTTTAAGAATACTTATTTCAAGAATTCAACTATTGAAGTTCTTATATGTGCATACTCAACTATTTTGATAATGCCATATTATATTTCATAAAATGTGTGTCATCCTTAACCACCAATTTATGATAATCAAACTTTCAAACATTTTAAAGTTCAAAGTATTCTTATTCTCTTAATGTATAATGCAACTATGCTTTTAGTAACCATAACTAGTAATAGCCAAGGATGAAATCCTTACCATGACTAGTATTGAGTGTCATCTCAATTTCATTAGCGTCATTGTATGCAACAATAATATGCTATTAAAACTTCCCGTAAACATTAATATCTATTGTGTAATGTTTGATGCCCTTCAAACTTTCAAGTTTGTTGGCTATGACAATTTTCACAACAATTGAAAAATTGTTCATCTATAGAATTTGGAAGCTGTTCCAGATTTAGGATGTAATTCTATAATCAAACATATTCTTTTTAGAATATTACACAAGTTATCTAATAACTTTTAATTAGATATTAATATTGCCAAATCATCTTGTAATCAAGCATGATACAACAAAACATGATGTTCATGAAAAATCATTGAGTCATACTTAGATTATTCATGTCATACATATCTATTTAGACTTTCTAAATAATATATCATGTTATATTAGATTCATTTACCGCACATGTTTCAACAATAAACATTCATTCCAAGTTTGTATGTCTTATTTCCTAAATCTTACAAGTAAAGTTTCATTCCAAACTAATAGTTAACTTTTAACTTATATGAAATGTTACTTTTATATGTTCCACAACATAAATGATTTAAGAAATTAAACATAATACTCCCACTAGCTTTTAGGAATACTTCAAAATTATCTTATTTCAATTATAAATCAAAACATGAATTTAATAATTAAACATAAGAGTAATCTTCTAGATGCATGCATTTATCCATCCATGAATTATTGCACTTTGTACACTTCCAAAGATTTATTTAAATTCATAAACTCCTTTTAATTACTTATCGTTCTTGCTTAAGTAATCACTCAAGAAAGAGTTTTGATATTCTATTATCAATTTCAAAAATATGACAATAATAATCTTATATATATATATATATATATATATATATATATATATATATATATATATATATATATATATATATATATATATATATATATAATGTATTTAGAAAAGAATATTCAATCACAATTAATTGCTTAAGTGTGATTAATAATCTTATCATAAAACATACATTAAATACGTGCACAATATTGTCCATATGATTTCTATACAAAGATTTAAACCACAAGGGTTACCTAATATTTGAAGAAACTCATCTTTATTTTCTAGTCAAACTATTAAGATAAACCAAGTTTATAAAATTGATTATCTTAATGGACAACATCTTAATCATTCATATCATGTATACTTTACCCAATTTCATATTTGGTAATGTATCATAATGATTATCAAGTTTAAAATAATCATGTAAATCATAGCCCTCAGCATATTAATCAAATATCTGCGATATATTTCTATTCTCTAAATGATAATTCCATCATCTTGAGATTTAACATTTAAATTTCAAACTTTATTATCATGTTGAGATTTAACATTCAAATGTCAAACTTCATCATGATATTTACTAGTGTATTTTAGAAGATTATGTATCTTGTAATTTTATCTTTTAAAGATCAATAATCCCACTTGCTTTTAGCAATTTAAAGACTATCTTTAAATACTTAGCAAATTAAGCAACAATACAATATTCTCTTTTGGGATAATACAAATACATATTGACAGTTTCTGACTTTACTTTGTTAATAACCTCTTCATAAGTAGTTAAACAAATTTAGAACTTCAATTTAAGACTTAATGTAATTCATCACATTCATCACATTCCATCATATGGTGATGTCTTATTAATCTTCTAGGTTGGAGTTTTGTTAAATATGTCCAAGTCATACTCAACATTCTAACCTTGATAACTTTTGGAAGAAAAGAAGTCATAGTTATCTTTAATCAAACAATATAACTTGAGTTTGATTTTCCTAACTGAACATACCATAAACATTTGGTATTTCATTAGTATTAATATTGTAAGACAATCTAACAATATTTAAGATAACCATATTCCTCTTGGCTTGTCTATTTACCAATTAAGTCATTTTAATGGTATAATAATTTTCAAGCCAATTACATACTTTATAACACAAGTACTTTTGACAAAGTCACTTCATGTCCATGTCTTTATAAGAAACCATAAACTGTTATAATCCCACTATACGTTATAAGTCATTTAACAATTTAATGACTTCATGTATATGTCTTAACTAAAAAACATAACAAGATAACGTCTTACTTTATTATAAGTCTTGTAACAATTAAAAGGCTTTATGTTTATATCTTTACAATGAAACTTAAACATGTTTAACTAAAGTAATTATGAACACCATCTTTTGGTTTCAATAGTAATTTCAAGTTAATTTATTACTTCACAATAATGTAAATAACATTATTTCTTCATTTATTTATGTCATTCCAAGAACACATAAAAATTCAGATTGAAGTAGCATTAGATTACTTTATTAATTTATGTCATTCCATGAATTCATAAATATACTAATTAAAGTTGTCTTGATATCATATTGACACATGTTCTAATAGGTATCTAATTTAGAAACTGTAAATTCTCATAGTTTAATTACATCAGTTGATCTGATAGTAATGAAAATATGAAATTCACCTTGTTGTTGCAATCTAGCTATGCTCTCACATAACATAAATTGTAACACCAAGTGTTTCTTGAATTAGATTACTATAATTCATATTAGAACTTTATTCTCTTACCTTGCAGTCAAGAGAATCCATCATATCTTTATGAGTTGTTTCTTGCACACATTAAAGATAACATTTCTCCCACTTGTGCATGGAACAACCTCATATAGTTGATAAACAACACGCCATGCATTTGTTTATGTGATCAATATGATTGTGTCATAGATTTTAGCATAACAAGTAGTTATAGAACAACAATGTCTAGTAAGGAAACGTACAATACTATCCTTAAAAAGTATGAGTGTCTACACTTGGAAAGTAATTATCTTTAGCTACCAAGATGTCAAAGCTTGTAACTCCCACTGAATTAAAGATCACTACAATAATTCCTTATTCAGTAATAAGTACACAATACTCCCACTGAATTTGACAACATTCTAAATGTTTCATATCTAGTGAAAGAAAATAATGTGCTTTTAACTTTCCTACACCTCTGAATGTCCATACGTAACAATTACTTATGCACTAAAGAGTGTATCCTACTATGTAAATGATGGACTATCCACCAAATGCGATTAACTTGAAAAATTGGGCATGCAATTTCTTCCTTAATAGGTCTACCATCCTACAATGTATGTAGCACCTTTAAAATAGTTAAAACAACTAATTTGTCTTTTAACATTTTGCAGTAATTAGTCTAGCTTCTAATAACTCATAAAATGTCATACATAATTTTCTGTTAACCAAATATCATATTTGTTACTAAGAATTTAATCACCGAATGATGAAATCCTTATGGAAAATATTCGAAATTTTCTTAACTATTAAAAAATTTGCTATGAGTTATATTAGAATTTAGACATATCTAATATTCCTATTCTCCTTTCTCATTCATGAAAAGGAATAGGATTGTATCTCACTCTTCTTTCATAGAAAGGAGACTTCTTTTGTCTTTTAAGTAAATTATTCTTAATCAAACATTTGTTTGAAAACAGAACGAGATCAATTTACCAAAGCTCAAAGTGCGTTTACGGTTTTAACGTTGCATTAATACATTAAAACGAATTTCAAAATTCAATTTCAGTATTTTCGATACTTAAATATTTAAGAAAATAAAATACCCATTGGTAAATATTCATATAAACCATAGTATTTTCTTAAAGCTAGGATCCAAATTGACATACTACCATTACTTCAGTTGATCTGCTAGTAATAATAGTATTCAACAAGGTAATTGTCGAACAATAATTGCCAATATCATATTGCAATTCCTAGATGATTATGGGATTTACATTCACAAAACCTTTGTAATGTAAGCATGTTTCATCCCCATCTTAATGCCTTGAGTCCAAGTTCTCACTTCCTACTCAATTTAAGTCGTCTAACGTAAAAACTGCAAATTCATAAATCCATTACATCAGTTGATCTGCTAGCAATGAATTTATGAAATTTACCTCTCAATTGCAATATCGCCAAGTTCTCACATGACGTAAATTACAACTTCAAGTGTTCTTAATTAGATGACATTGGACTTAATTTTACAAGGGTATTAAATTTTGATGTGTAATCAAAATAATGTATGAAGAAGCATGCATACAACTTCATAACATTGGTTTTATAAAACATTTTTATTACCAATTTATTAAGAGTAAAATAACAAAGTTTTGATTGAGGTATCGGGTTCACCAATTAAAGAATTACCAACAATTATCATCCACTTATATCGTACTTTTGCATAAGCCCTAAGGCTTAGTGTTTCGGTTAATCATTGTGGAATTGTGGTGAATTCACCCTTAAGATGACAGTGTACGTAATATAGTGATATAGGTAAGTCTAGAGTCGGCACACAAGCGGTTGTAGAGAACCAGTAGGTGCATGGTCTTTAATAACCCCTCTCTACAAGCACATTGTATGGCAAACTTCGGTCCGCCTTTCGCACACTATGTATAAAAACATCAATCAATCAATCCTTTGAAATTTTGACTCTTAAACTAAAACAATTTCGCCATTTATTTAGTCCATATTATTTTTCTATTCAAAAATTACCCTTTTCATTTATAAACATGTCTAACATAATAATAAACAAAAACAAGTAATATATATAATAAAAAAAATAAACAACCAAATAAACATATACATAACATAACAATTAAATATGTATAAAACATGTTGCCACATGCAAATTTTATTCAATAGTCCTATTAATAATCAAGTCTAGGTGTTTAATGCATTTATTCAATTAAGGCTTTCTTCTTCAATGGAAAAGAGCCACATACATCGATAAATCGATTGCGTAAGCCAAAACTAAACAAACATCACATAGCACATAATTGATTACTTAATATTAGAGTCTTCCCCAATTTGACATCTATTAATAAATTTACATGTTTTGATATAACTTAACGTTTAATCATATATCAAATTTAAACCTTTTAAATTATCACAAAATTAAAATCCATGCAAACATGCACTTTTCATGGATTATGCTTAACATTTAACATATTGCAAGATCGTTTACTAAAACGCATAACCAATTACATGACATCCTAGGGTTTCTAATCATATTAAAAAATTCAAAAAACAAAACCCTAAAAACCCTAATAGGTCAATCGACCTAATAAAAAAATTAGGGTTAGGAATCGAAAAACCCTAAAAATATGTCATTAAACGAATCAAGATTCAATTTTTATGCGTTTCGATAATTAATTACACATTATAACGGCTCTAGATGCCACTGTTGGAATTATGATATCATGACAATCATATAAAATAAACCAAACACATCAAGAGAGCATATGCGTAAGCATTATAACAAGATCATATAACATGTAATTAATTAATCAATAATAAATAGTAAACATACCTTTGTGATTCTAGCCCGAAAAAGAATCAATTAATGCAATTCTTCAAATCAAGAACCCTAATTAGGGTTTATGTGGATTATAGGAATTACCCCTTACCTTTTTTGTAATTCAATCCAAGAATCAAACAATATTGTGTTCGAATCGTGTTCTTGTACACACGTACTAATTCAAGTAAAAGTTTATGCAAGTAAATAAAACACAAAACTTTTTAGCTTAAGAAAATCGAATCCCTTGTAGGGATTGTTTGATGGATCGATTTAGGACAAGAAGAGGAGAAGAAAAACACCAAGATGTGTGTGTACAAGTTATGAGAAAACAATAACCCATGAGGTGTTTATATACTTCTAGAACATTCTTGACCTTCCAATTATTCACAAGTATTACTTTCCAAATCTTCGTCTAACGGTCGTTAGCCATTCTCCGTTAAATACTAACGGTCGTTACTAGTTTTGTGTTTATTAATAATTATATATAACATTTATAAATAATTATTCTTTTACTCTTCATACGTAAAGTGTGCAATCCCACGACCTCGAGTTCGATCATAACATACGACTACTAAAATAATGTCCATAATCTAACAACTCGGGGGGGGGGGGGGGGGGGGGGGGGGGCGACAACAGGTGTTCTTGTGTTGTTTTTGTTCTTGTTGATTCGGCTCTTTTTATTGTTGTGTATGTTCTCTTTTGGATCCGTTAAATTTAAAATAAATGTTGCTGTTAAAAAAATATCATAAACTCGAGTGGAAGCAATTCCAACGCATACCACCTACTACATGTAAGCATAAAATGATTACTAACTAACTTGAACCACCACCGGCTCTAACTCTCTGATCTATACGACAAGGCTTACGGTGCATACAATCAAAACCATTTGTGTAATGTGTTGGAATTATTATATCATGACATTCATATTAATAAACCAAGTACATCAAAGTGAGCATGAGCGGAAGCAATTATAATAGATCGAATAACATGTAATTAATTAATCAATTATTTAAATCGTAAACGTACCTTTGTGATTCTAGCCCGAACAAGAATCAAAGCAATCTTCCGGAACCAATGAACCCTAATTAAGGTTTATAAGGATTATATGAATTACCCCTTACCTTTTTGTAATTCAATCCAAGAATCAAACAATAGTGTGTTTGATTCACGTTCTTGTACACACGTACTAATTCAAGAAAAGTATTTGCAAGTAATAAACACAAAACAATTTTTGACACAAGAAAATTGAATCCCTAAGGGGGTTCGTTTGATGGATCGACCAAGGAGAAAAGGAGAGGAGAAAACACCAAGATGTGTGTGTACAAGTTATGAGAAAAACCTACATCTTGGGTTTGCTTATATACTACACAAAACTTGGAGCTCAAGGCACAATGGAGGTGGGTTTACCCCTTGGGCCGATCGGCTATGGCACCCCCTAGGGGATTCCGGAACCTTCTCTTGTTTCCATGTTTTGTCTAGTAATTACTTTCCTAATCTTCGTTTAATAAATAATTAGTCATTAATCAATAATACTAATTATTATTATTTGTTTTGTGTTTAATAATTAATTATAACATCTTATAAATAATTATTACATTTTCTCTTCATACGTATTGTGTGCAATCCCGTGATCTCAAGTTCGATCCTAACACACGACTATTATTATTTTGTCTATAAAACCAACAGCTCCCACTTAGACATATCATAATAGTGTGATCACATCGGTTAGCATCTTGCAACACGCCGATGCCTCTAGTACAACTTGAGTAAGGCTCCTGGAAAACCTTTTAATGATTTCTCATTATTACTATCCCTTTGTTTCTAATATCATGTTAAATAAGGATATGGATCTAGGTCATTCCTTGGTTAACCATTCTGTTTCTCGTTGTTAGAAATTGACAAGATTACCAAATCTTTTGAACCTTTCAAGAAAGACCTTGGGCGTGGCCACGCAAACACCTTGACAACCCTACGAGGGGCCCATCAATATTAAACTCCAAAAATTAATTTGAAGGAACAAATTCTTTATTGAATACAAGCAAAACACACAAACTTTGTAACACTTCCGAAAACAACCCTTATGACTACCAGTTACGTATAGCGTTAAGTTGTTCCACAAAAATGTACTACATTCATGACCGTTATCTTGTATCTCAAGTCTAAGGATAACTTCTTATGGTTTACTTAATGACAAGATCCATAAAGTAACATCATATAGTTGGGATAAGTCCTATATTCAGTATCATTGAATATCGTCTGAAATGGCATGACTACGCATCAATATACTTTAAGTATATTATACCAACTTCAGATTTGTCTTAATTTAATAATATTCCCATATTATTAACTGACAACGGACAATTTAGAATAACTTTTATTCATGGATTTAAACATGCAAAAATAGGACAACAATAATTAACAATAGAAATAAACATACCAACATACTTTATTTCATTAAAATAATAATTGTTTACAATATCCTTTATCCAAATACTAATCACAGTTATGCATGAAACTACTAGCTAATTTAAGTCCAATTCCATTGGCCAATTCATTAAGCTTCTCTTTCGCCAAAGCCTTAGTGAACGGATCAGCTAAGTTTTCATCTGTGTGAACTTTCAGCAGATTTATTTCACCTTCGTCAACCTTTCCACGAACAAAGTGATACTTCCGTAGAAAATGTCTGGTGCCTCTCATGACTCCAGGTTCATTGGCAAATATGATTGCAGTAGAATTGTCACAATACATATTAATAGGTAATTCAATTGAAGGCATAACACCAAGCCCAGAAATGAATTTCCTAATCCAAACAGCCTCCATAGCAGCTTCTGAAGCAGCAATGTATTCAGCTTCTGTTGCAGACATCGCAATTGTACTCTGCTTCTTGCTCCTCCAGTCTACAGCTCCTCCATTTATAACAAAGGCATAATCCGTCTGAGACTTCGAATCATCTTTATTACTTTGAAAGGATGCATCGCAGAAACCTGTAACACAAAGTTCTGCAACTGGATTTCAACCATATACCAAAAACATATCTTTTGTATTCCTCAAATACTTAAGAATATGCTTAACAGCAATCCAATGTTTATCACCTAGATTCTGTTGAAATTGACTGGTAATATTTTGAGCATACGCCACATCTGGCCTTGTGCACTTAACCGCATACATAATAGATCCTACAGCCGAAGCATAAGGAACTTAACTCATGCGAGCCACCTCAGCAGGTGTTGAAGCACAAAACTCATTACATAAGCCATGTTTTACTTCCATCGGCAAATATCCTTTCTTGGAATTTTGCATATTGAATCTTTTCAATATTTTGTCAATGTAAGCACTTTGACTTAATCCAATTAACCGCCTTGATCTATCTCTATAGATTTTGATTCCCAGAATGTATGCAGCTTCTCCTAAATCTTTCATAGAAAAGCACTTTCCAAGATATGCCTTAACTTCTTGCAAACTTGGAATGTCTTTTCCCATGATCAATATGTCATCAACATATAGAATTAGGAAAGTTACATTATCACTCCCACTAGCTTTGTGATACACACATGGCTCATCAAGATTTTGAGTGAATCCAAACTTTTTAATTTCAGCATCAAACCTCTTGTTCCATTGTCGTGATGCTTGCTTTAATCCATAAATGGATCTTTTAAGCTTGCAAACACGATTTGGAAATTCTGGATTTTCAAACCCTTCTGGTTGTGCCATATAGATGTCTTCATCTAGATGACCATTTAAGAAAGCGGTTTTCACATCCATTTGCCAAATCTCATAGTCATAGTACGCCGCTATAGCTATGAGAATTCTTATAGCTCTTATGTCTGCTACAGGAGAAAATGTCTCCTCGTAATCAATTCCAAAAGTTTGAGTAAAACCTTTAGCAACTAGACGAGCCTTATAAATGTGTGCATATCCATCCATGTCAGTCTTGATTTTGTAAAGCCACTTACTCCCAACTACCTTGGCACCAGGAGGTAAGTCAACTTCTTCCCAGACTTCATTGTCATGCATGGATTGTATTTCCCCATCCATAGCAGCTTTCCATTTAGCTTTTTGAGGGCTATTAATGGCAGCTCTATAACTAGTAGGTTCATTAAGATCCCCTAGTGTATGCTCATCGACCTCTACATTAAGACATAGACGGTCAGGAGCTTTCACAGATCTTGAAGATCTGCGAATGGGAACTACTTCAACTTTCGGTGGAGGACCCAGACTTTCCGGTTCTATAGGAAGTGTGCTAGTGTTTTCTGAAGGTAATGCATTATTTAGATCATCTTCTAAATCATATACTCTCCCACTGATTTCTTGAACCACAAATTCACTTTCAAGAAAATCACCATATCTTGCAACAAACACTTTGTTCTCAGGTGGGTAGTAAAAGTAGTAACCCATGGTTTCTTTAGGGTATCCTACGAAAATGCATTTTTACAGATCTTTGTTGGAGTTTATCTTGTGAGTCACGTTTAACATACGCCTCACAACCCCAGACCTTTAAATAAGACATGTTCGGAGCTTTTCCAGTCTATATCTCATATGGTGTCTTATCAACCTTCTTGGTGGGAACCATATTCAAAATACGAACAGCTGTTTCAAGAGCATAATCCCAAAAAGACAAAGGAAGATTAGTAAGATTATACATTGATCGAACCATGTCCAACAATGTACGATTCCTTCTCTCAGATACACCATTTTGTTGTGGAGTATATGGAGATGTGAGATTCTGGACAATTCCATTCTCAGTTAAGAAATCTTTAAAATCTTGACTAAGGTATTCACCACCTCGATCAGAACAAAGAGCTTTAATCTTCTTTCCCAATTGCAATTCTACTTCTGCTTTGAAAACTTTGAATGTTTCAAACACCTCATGTTTATGTTTAAGTAAATAAACATAACCATAACGGCTGAAATCATCCGTAAAAGTTAAGAAGTAGACAGCACCTCTCCTTGACACATGTCTAAGTGGTCCACATACATCCGTGTGTATCAAACCAAGTAGATCTGAAGCTCTTTCCATATTATTATGGAAAGGTTTCTTCGTCATCTTCCCAGAAATACAAGATTCACATTTATCAAATGACTCATCATTGATATTATTCAAAAGCCCTTCACGTTGCAGCTTTTGCATGTGAGTCTTGCCTATATGGGCAAGTCTATAGTGCCAAAGGTAAGACGAATTCAAGTCATACTTCATTCTCTTACTTATGCTGTACATCGAATTATTATTATTGTTGGAAGTCATACAATTATTCATATCAATTTCAAACACACCATTCACAGCAACAACATTAAAATAAAATACACCATTTAAAGAAACAGAAATTTTATTGCCATCAATAGTATGAGAAAAACCAAGATCCAACAAACATGAAAAGGAAACAACACCTCTAATTATAGAAGGTGCATAATGACAATTGTTTAAACAAAGTACTAAACCCGAAGGTAAAACTAAATCAAACATTCCTATGGCTTCAACTGCTGCTTGTGCTCCATTTCCCACATGCAGAAATTGCTCCCCATAAGCTAGTCTCCTTTCCTCTCTAAACCCCTGCAGTGTATTACAAATATTAATACCACATCCAGTATCATATACCCAGGAATTTAATATACGAGATAAAGTAAATAATTCAATGACAAATAAGTTACCTGAAGTGCTGGCGCCCATGTGCCCAGTCTTCTTAACCTTATTGTTTCGCAAGTCATCGAGATAAAGAGGACAATTCCTCTTCCAATGGCCCATCACTTTGCAGTAATGGCATCCTTGATCCTTCTTTGGATTATTCTTGATAGGAGGGTTCTTCTTAGGTTGAGGTGGTTGATAAGCCATAACCTGCTTATTCTTATCAGCCTTCTTCTTTCCTTTACCCTTCTTCTTGTTCGCATTTGGCTTGTTAATTCTACCCGCTTGTATAGCAAGAAATTGGGGCGTAGGAGCCTTTGGTGTCAACCCTTTCTCATAATCAATGAGCAGTGCGTGCAATTCACTTACTGTCTTCCCCACGCAATGCATATTGAAGTTCCTCACAAAACCATTAAAATCCTTGTTAAGGGACCTATTGATTAAGTTCACAGCCATATCATTGTCATAGGGTTTCTTAAGTGTTTGTAGTTGATCCATGAAACTTTTCATCTTCAACACATGAGCACTCACAGGTTCACCATCACCCTGCTTACAACCATGTAGAGCCTCCATCAAATCGTAAATCTCTACATTTGATGGTTTCTCATAGAGTTTCTTGAGTTCATCAATCATGTTCATGGGGAAATACTCCTCAAACTGCCTTTGAAGAGGTGTGGACATCGCCCCTAACATCATTGCGGCCACATCAATATGTTCCTTGCAATCAAGATTCCATTTAGCCTTAGCAGCATCAGTAGCGGTCGTGCCTTCAGGTTCAGCAGGACAAGGCGTTTTCAAGATTTCAAGTTGACCAGTCATTCGCAGGACAATCCTTAGTGAACGATACCAATCATTGAAATTCTCCGAGCCAGTCAATTTTTCTCGTTCAAAATAAGTTTTGAACACAGAACAAAAGTTGGTGTTATCAGTTTGACCCATTTCTACAGATAAAGAAAGTTCAAAACATTAGTATTTTTGATAATACAATTTTTCAAGAAAATTAAAATACCCAAGGAAAATATATCCATAGAATAATCTTGAAAACTAGGATCCTCCATAAACATAGTTTCATCACATCAGTTGATCTGCTAGTAATGAAAGTATAATATGAGGTAACTTGTCGTACAAGTAATTGGCATAACATTTGTCCAATTCCTAGATTTATGGGATTTACAATCACAAAACATTTGTATTGTAAGCATGTTTAGTCCCCATCTTAATGCCTTGAGTCCAAGTCTCACTTCTTACTCAATTTAAGTCGTCTAACTTAAAAACTGTAAACTCACAAATCCATCACATCAGTTGATCTGCTAGCAATGAATTTATGAAATTTACCTCTCCATTGCAATCTCGCCAAGTACTCTCATGACGTAAATTACAACTTCAAGTGTTCTTAATTAGATGGCTTTCGACTTAATTTTATAAGGGTATTAATATTTTGATGTGATCAAAATAATGTATGAAGAAGCATGCATACAACTTCATAACATTGGTTTTACAAAACATTTTTATTACCAATTAGCTAAGAGTAAAATAACAAAGTTTTGATTGAGGTATCGGGTTCACCAATTAAAGAATAACCATCAATTATCGTCCACTATATCGTACTTTTGCATAAGCCCGAAAGCTTAGTGTTTCGGATAATCATTGTGGAATTGTGGATTATTCACCCTTAAGATGACAATGTACATGTAATGGTTGTTCGGTAAGTCTAATTTACACACAAACGAGCGTTAAGACAGAATGTTGTCTATCTAAGGCCACAATTTAATGCGTTGCCATCCTTATACCTATCTTATAGTGTGTAAACTTCGGTCGAGCCTATTTAACTATTACGTACAAAAACATCAATCAATCAATCCTTGGAAATTTTAAACTCTTAAAAACCAAAACAATTTCGCCATTATTTAGTCCGTATTATTTTTCTATTCAAAAATTACCCTTTTCGTTTATATAAACATGTCTAACACAATAAATAAACAAAACAAGTAATATACAATAAAAAAAATAAACAACTAAATAAACACATATACATAATCATAACAATTAAATATGTATAAAACATGTAGCCACATGCAAATCTTATTCAAAAGTCCTATTAATAATCAAATCTAGGTGTATTACGTATTAATTCAATTAGGGTTTTCTTTTTCTTGGAAAAAGAGCCACATACATCGATACATCGATTGCGTAAGCCAAAATTAAATAAATACCACATAGCACATAATTGATTACTTAATATTGGAGTCTTCCCCAATTCGACATTTATTAAAATTTACATGTTTTAATATAACTTAACCATTAATATATATAACCAATTTAAACAATTTAAATTATAACACAATATAAAAATCCATGCAAATATGCACTTTTTCATGGATTTAGCTTAACAATTAACATATTGCACCAAGATCGTTTACTAAAACGCATAACAATTACATGACATCTTAGGGTTTCTAATCAAATTAAAAAATTAAAAACCATAAACCCTAAAAACCCTTTAGGTCAAAATCGACCCAAAATTAGGGATCTAACACATAAACCCTAAAAACATGTAACTATACGAATCAAGATCCAATTTTTATGCGTTTCGATAATTAATTACACATTATAACGGCTCTAGATGCCACTGTTGGAATTATTATATCATGACATTCATATTAATAAACCAAGTACATCAAAGTGAACATGAGCGGAAGCAATTATAATAGATCGAATAACATGTAATTAATTAATCAATTATTTAAATCGTAAACGTACCTTTGTGATTCTAGCCCGAACAAGAATCAAAGCAATCTTCCGGAACCAATGAACCCTAATTAGGGTTTATAAGGATTATATGAATTACCCCTTACCTTTTTGTAATTCAATCCAAGAATCAAACAATAGTGTGTTTGATTCACGTTCTTGTACACACGTACTAATTCAAGAAAAGTATTTGCAAGTAATAAACACAAAACAATTTTTGACACAAGAAAATTGAATCCCTAAGGGGGTTCGTTTGATGGATTGACCAAGGAGAAAAGGAGAGGAGAAAACACCAAGATGTGTGTACAAGTTATGAAAAAAACCTACATCTTGGGTTTGCTTATATACTACACAAAACTTGGAGCTCAAGGCACAATGGAGGTGGGTTTACCCCTTGGGCCGATCGGCTATGGCACCCCCTAGGAGATTCCGGAACTTTCTCTTGTTTCCATGTCTTGTCTAGTAATTACTTTCCTAATCTTCGTTTAATAAATAATTAGTCATTAATCAATAATACTAATTATTATTATTTGTTTTGTGTTTAATAATTAATTATAACATCTTATAAATAATTATTACATTTTCTCTTCATACGTATTGTGTGCAATCTCGTGATCTCAAGTTCGATCTTAACACACGACTATTATTATTTTGTCTATAAAACCAACATAATGTACCAAAACAAATATTGGAAAACAGTTATGCCCGATAACTAGCCCGGTCTCAAATGCACTTAGAGAAACCATAGCTCGGTTTCATATAACCACTTGTAGCTCTAAAATTTTTTTGGGGGTTTAGCCTCTTAAGAATTAAAAACTAGTTTATTTTGAAATCTCATAAACAAAGAACAAAACAAGCCTAGTCAACATATACTGATATCGTGCTCATAGTCTATCCCATAGTAGAAACATCATATTTTTTTTTTTACTTTTATTAGCATAACCATTACCATAAATTAGATTTCCAACCACGAAAGGGTGTAAAGCTGGAATAGAGGTGTTTATATTTTAGAAAAATGAGGTTTTATACGTAGTGTCTATGGTGACCTTCTTTTGAGTTTGTATAAATAAAATCATAGAAAGAGTATATCAAGAAAATCCGCTGTAGCACAGCTACTAAAAATCAATTGGATGATTTCGGCTCCCCTCTTGGGATTCCAGTGTTAAACTCCTGGCAGCGGATAAATACTTTACTTTTTATTACTTTGTTGGACTTCTCTTCGTGTAACGTCATTTTATTACTTTGATAGTTTGATTAAATTGTTGATTTATCCAAACATTACCCTCAAATTTATTAGCAAAGTTGTTTTGGTTTACCTTCGTATCTAATTAAATTTTTGTTTTTTATTCGTGTAGAAAACGTAAACTTGTTTTCCAACAAGTTTAACAAAGTGTACATGTAGTTTGATAATATGATACCAAGCACTACAAATACGATACAAAGTAAACCAAAATCACTATATGGCGAGTTGGCAACATTACACTCTCTAAAAATGTTACTAGTATAAAAATCTCGAGCGTAAACAATTTCGACGTATAACACCAAGTGCACCCCAACCAAAATTATAAGCAAAAACGATCAATAATTGACTCAAGCTACTATCAATCCTGCTATTAGATCCATACGACAAGCCTTAAGATGTATTCAACCAAACCATTTGTACACCTAAACAAACATTGGAAAACAGCTATGTCTGATAACTAGCCTTGTTTCAAATGCACTTAAACCATAATCAGATGCATAAAAAGTAAAAACAGTTAATCGTACCAATCTTAGAAATAAAACAATACGTGTTTGTTCCTTTTGCATTTGACACTTTTGGTTCCTTAGCCCCTGAAGCTGTGCGCTTCTTGGATCGGGTTCGTAAGATTGTTCGCAGCAATATATCGGCCCCGAGGGGTCACGATTATGTTTTCAGTAGAATAGGGTTTGCTATTCAGAAAGGGGTGGCGGCGCAGCTTGTTGCCCGCTTACCTACCACCTTGATGTAAATCCCAAAATAGTTAATTAAAATTGTATGTTTTTTTTACATTTAAAAAAAAAAAAAAAAAATACCGAAATTTAGATAGGAGTAAATTAGGCAACAACGCTAGTACCAAATATACAACATCATTTAATTGCATGACTAGAATCGTTTAACCACAAAAAATACGCAAAAACAACGAATGAGCACCCTCCTTTAAAATTAGAGAAAGAATATTTTAGAGTAATGAGGTTCTATAGACCCTTGTTAAGTTTCAATTTAAATAAAATTAGATGGGGAACATATCAACAAGTTCCGCTGTAGCACAACTTCTCAAGCAAAAGAATTGTTTCGGCTCCTTTAATTAGGAGTCCCAGGTTCGAGTCCTGGCGGCGGATAAAATCTTTTTTGTTTGTTAAAATACGTTTTTTATTGGACTTATTTTTATGTAATGTTATTTTGTTCCTTTGATTGTATTGTTGATATATCCAACTTCAAACTTATTAGCAAAGCTGTTTTGATTTAACTTGAAATAATTAATCCTTGTCCTTTATCCATGTTGCAAACATAAACTTGTGTTCAACAAGTTTAACAAGGTTGTACATATGTAGTTTGAAAATATGATACCAAGCGCTTCAAAGACAATACAAATGACATTAACTCTTTTTAAAAAAGAAGATACAAAAAAACCCGAGTAGAAACGATTCCAACGTATACCGCCAACACCAACACAGCAAAAATTTTAAGCAAAAAATGATCCATAAGTGACTCGAACCACCACCGGTGCTATCTCTTTGATCCATACGTGAAGCATTAAAAATTAATGCATCCAATCAAACTATTTGTACACCCAAAAAGCACACATCAGAAAAAAACTATGCCCAATAACTAGCCCGGTTTCAAATGCACTTGAAGAAAACCATAACCCGGTTTCATATGCAGCTATAAAGAAAACCACTTGACACTTGTAGCTCTAAAAAAGTTCCGGGTGTTTAGCCTCTGGCGAATTAACATCCTGGAAATGGACATACTGAAGGCATCTTTCCTGATTATGAGATTAGGAATCAGTTTATGTACAAGAACCAAGATGAAATCTAAGAAGGTTTTTCTTTGAGTGTCTCACATAAAGTTGGCTTGTTACATGTGCCACTCATGGTAAGATATGCGGTCACAAGTGTGACAATCAATCAATTATAAAGCAAGGCAAACAGTCCCTTCGCAAAGCAAGAAGTAACAACCAACATTAAACATTAATGCAAACGCACAGCAAATTAAGCTATTTCTACAAGATAAGGAATCATCAAAGCTCCCATTAATTGTAAGCTTCAGCTGGCAAACCGTTGAAAAAAAAACACTCTATTCCCGAAAGAGGATATGAGTGATTCATAATTATGAATAGATAACAATAAGAGCTATAAAAGAAAACCATCTAGAAGTGACGCATTGTGATTGAGATGTTCAGAAGTAGGTATCATATTTGGCATTTCAACTGATCATGTTTGGACTTTGGACCATTAAACTATGATATGTTGAAGGGAAAACTACACCCGACGAGGACAACAAAGATATCCTACTGCTAATATTAAATATGAACTGAAACAAATATCGATGTATAAAAAAGCCTGATCATTGGTTGAATTTCAGACATTCTAGTTCCAGTAAAGCTTTGTCAAAAGATCTCATGTGGCTGGCTTATGAACCTGTACATATATACGATTTTACCTTTTTAGTATTGCAAGACAAAGGCAAATTTTGGAGGTTAGAAGCGTTTTGTTTGTGACCTTTTTAGTATTATATATAAATAAAATTGAAAGAACAATACATCAACGCAATCCGCTGTAGCACAACTCTCAATCAAGGCAATGATTATTCGGCTCTCTTAACTGAGAGTCCCAGGTTCGAGTCCTGGCAGCGGATAATTATTTTTTAAGCTAAAATACATGTTTTAAATACACTTTTTCCTCATGTACATGATAATTATTTTTTAAGCTAAAATACATGTTTTAAATACACTTTTTCCTCATGTACATGTTTCTGTTAATGCTTAAACCAATTGGAATGTATAACATTGCTTTTAATCATTTATAATTACTAGTGAATTGTTTTGGTTTGATATGACTCAAAAAACATGTGTGTCTTGAACAACGGTGATAATTGAATGTCAAAGAGTACCTTTATCTTATGTCCTTAAGTCGTGTAGCAAGCATAACACTGTATTCAACAAGATTAGTAGAGTTTACATGGACTTGAATCTGTGATCTCTAATTCTCAACCACTACACATACAAATAAAAAAAGTATACTAAAATCTTACAAAATAGCATTTTTTTAAGAATCAAACTCGTAAGAAAAACAACACCAAAATCAAGCGGAGATCACAAAACAACATCTAGCCCACTCCACAAGTGCATCTTGAGGACACAAGTGTAGCTCCCTAATTTACGACACTTTTAGTAAAAATAATGCATAAATGGTCTAAGGCAATAACGTTAACACAAAAATAAACTTTTCAATGTATAATTCTTACCAATATATATATATATATATATATATATATATATATATATATAAAATACAAGTTTGATTGCTATTTTTAGAGGCAATAAATCACCCCAAAACTTTATAAAAATGACACGTGGAAATGCACTACTAATAGAAAGATGACCAGTTCTTCATTCAATAATGGCTGAAACAAAATCATATCAAAAATCCCTTTAAATAAAGAAACTTAGATCCAAAATTAAAAATCAAACACACGCTGCAAATCATAAACACAGCAAACACAGCCATTAACCATGCACAAAATCATTAATTATTTTGATTTCTTTCGTTTTTCAAATCTATGATTTCAATTCTGATTGGGCATTTCTTCTACACAACTCGATCATACAATCACAGAAACAACACGTCATCACAAATCAGCCATATTTAATTTAAGGTAAATTTTATTTTTACTTTTTGTTCGGATTGAAACAAAATTAAGTTACTGGATGTTTGATGAATTAAAAATTAGTTTTGTTTGTATTTATGGATTTTGATTATTGGATTCAGTTTTGAATTCAACCTTGATACGATATGAAGGTTACCGAATGATGTCTGCCAATTACTTTACCCATAATCATGGCTGCCAACTATTTGTTAATTTGTTGAAAAGAAAATCAATAGCTTCGAAACACAACTATTCATTTTGTGGTTGAATTTTATGTTTTTAATAAACTTTCTATATGATTTGTCTATTTGAACAACTTATGTAACTGATGCAAATCAATTGTTTGATGAAATGCGTGAATGAGAAAAGTTGTATGCGTGAATGAGAAATGGTTCCATCTAATATTCATGATTTTTTGAAACTGATTTTTAAGGATATAAGTTCTCCAATGGTAGCTATATTATGAGTTTTTAAACAATAAGGTAACTTTGAGTTCAGGTAGTTTGGACAATCTTCAACTTCTTGGATGCAAACTTATTAACCTTTTGAGGTATGCATGTTTCTCTTATGCTCTTATTACCATTTTTGTCTCTACACTTAATATGATTATGAATTATTGTTGTAGTTACAACAAAGATAATATATGGCTATAATGTGTAAACATATAACTTATTATTGCGATCATATGTTTATTGAGGTTTAAGATGACGCAGCTCTAAATATTTTGTCATCTTAATATCATAAAGTTATCAAGGTGTTGCACATTCAATTAGTTGATCAGTTTTAGATTTTAAGAGGGATCCTTAGCCCAAGGTATCTGATTTTGAAAAGGACCTTGTCAAGAAGATGCTCATCCCAAACCAGAAGTTACACATAACTGCTTAGGAAGTTCTAGGTGTGATACAAAATTACCGTTCATGATTTCTTTTTTCATTATATTAATCTTTTATGTTCAATATACTCCATTATAATTGGTTTTGTTCAGAATTTGTAAATCTGTTTACTTTTGTAAAATTCTTTCAAATCATATGTGGATACTAAACGCCAAAAAAGCTACAATCTGATTATGATATGTGATAGACATGTTTTTCACTTCTATCAGTTAGTACATATGCATTCTTAAATTTTCACTTCCATCTCATATTTGTGTGTTTTCCTGTTATTATAAAAAGATTTCATATTTGTGTTTTTACTTCATTGTTCCAGATTGATGCCATGAACTACTCATCGATGATTGGTCGAGTCAAAACCAACAACCACATGCTATGTACATAATACATCAGCCAGGTGCTTATGCTTCTTTGTATTTGTATGCTGAATAAGTCACCGGTGTCGGATGAACTTTCAGCTTTTCTCTCGCCCAATCTCAGAAATGAAGAAAGCTATTCGGCAACCAATCCTTTGATGGTAAGTAGTCTATAATTACTCTTATTTATCAGTTTATATTTTATACACGTAATTCCTTTATGTTGTTAGGCATTAGTAGTTCAATGGTAAACAAGCAAATGCTCTTTGAAGAAAATAACAATAACTGTTTGTTACAGCTGGTTGCTTATTTGAACCTTCAAATAATCAGTTAGTGCATATACGTGTAAAAGCGACAATTTTTTCCTTTCTACTTTTCTAGGAAAGAAATGGCTTTCAGATGCGTGGGCTTTGGATACAACCTAAAAACCGTATGGTTGGCAGAAATTAAATTTCGAAGGTGATAAATCTTCTGGTAGAATGTAAGTAAGCTTTAATTATGAGTAGAATATGAAAAGTTCTTAAGGATATATGTCTAATAAATAAAATTGTCTTTGTTTATCCGTTAATTGCAACAAAATATTTGGTATTATTTATCTGAGTATCATGGCCTTTAATAGACTATCAACCCGGCCAAAACTATAGTTTTCTATTGGCGCAAGGATTGAATGGGCTGTTATATACGTTTGTGGTGTTAAACTGTTGGATTAAATTATTATATATTGGTCCAGTCGGCTAATTTGATAACTGGTAAGTATGTAAATGCATGTACTCAAAACGTGTTTTTATAATGGCTTGGAAGTATGATTAACATATCTACATTAATATTATCCAAACCATATTCTCTGTTTATGTATACTTATTTTACTGTAAGTATCTTACACATTGCACATATGCGACTGCCAATGCCCGCCTGCTCAAATGGTATGTTTCTGCAGTCTGGTAGAAGAGACATCTCATGTACGGTATGCCTTATTCTTACTAATTAGGGTTAGCAGTCTAGCACTATCTTACTTAGAACTGTACTTACAAATATATGTGAATATTAGTTTTGAAGTAGCTGTTGTTTGCTATTAGTATGGCTACATGGTTATATCATCGTGTTGCATATGTACCTAAATAGCATATGTAATATGAAATTTGGAATACCCTAAGCTAACTATAGAGCAATCGAAACATAGGAAGGTTGAACGAATCAATATTAAACGTGTTCAAACTGGCAACTATTTCGTACCTTGAGAAATTCTATTTTGTTGTTAAACTACATATTTTTTACTGAATATATGTGCATCTGCAGCCACTTGCAGATGCTTATGGATTGCTCATGAATATGAATGGTGAGTGGGAATGGACGCTTGCACGTGGAGTTTCACCTTCACTAGGTACTAGCATGCTGCAGTAACTAATAGTTTTTCATTTTAAGTATATGTCCTTTAAGAAAATGGTTTATATTTTTCTAATATAATACACCATACACTCTTCCGAAAGTATATCTACCTAACACCCTCATCCTCACCCCCACCACACCTACCCAACGGAAGTAAAACCATGAATGTTAAAGGTCGGTAACCAAATTGGGTAACGAGTGAAAATGAGTTCTTTTTGGCATGCGATCAACTTATTGTGCCAATTTACTTGAAATTCATAAATAAATCATCTATAAATTATGATTACGAGATATCTGAAAGTGATAATCTTTTTTTTTTCATGAAGTTAATAAAAGTGGTTTTAAACAATTAAATACAATAAGGGTGAGAGCAAGACAACCTATATGACATTTCATATTTCAAACACGTTCGCAAAGTTTACCCATTTGACTTGTTTGATCTAAAAATATAATTCAATGGTCATAAGTCATAACTGGCACCATTAGAGAATTTGCAGGCACATATGTTTGCTTTTTTACCTTTTGTTATCAGAAGGAGTTCTTTCAAACTATCTTTAATTTTTTAGTTGTTATGGATGATATGCCTCAGGTCTTTTATAACACTACCTCATTTATATTCCAAACTCCTTTACAAAATTTATTATTGGTCATCAGGTCTTTGTTGGTGCGAGATTACATGTTACAGGATGTGTTCTTAGGGGAGGACGAGTGGTAGATGGTGAATCAGCGATATAGACATTTTTCATGTCTTACACCCTTTGTATTCATAGCAAACAACCACTTCTCATACAACCCACAACCAATTTGTATATATTTCATGCGAACAATCCTCATTCATACAAGTTTCATTCTCTATATAACAAATGTTTATATTGTTCGTACTCTAAACAAAATATATCATGAAGATAACCCCTTATCCGGGCAACTACATCGATGAAACGCCTAATGTTGTATATACAAAAGTGTCGCATCATCTCTAAATGTATTACTTTTTTATTTTATATGTATTTATACGCTTTTTTATTTAGTTGTATCTTATTATACATATTTTTGGCTTGTTATGTATTTTTTTAATTGAATGCGTATTCATATTGTATTTTGATGTTTTATTTTATTAATATACTATTAAGTGAAATAAACTGATAGAGCTAGCCCGCCCATCGGACGGGTCTTGAAGCTAGTATATATATATATATATATATATATATATATATATATATATATATATATATATATATATATATATATATATATATATATATATATGTGTGTGTGTGTGTGTGTGTGTGTGTGTGTGTGTGTGTGTGTGTGTGTGTGTGTAATGTTTTCTGAAAAATTTGCAAGATTTACTATGATACGACATAACATCCAAAAGTATAAATAAGCCTGATCTTGGGTTGAATTTCAGACATTCTAGTTCCAGTAAAGCTTTGTCAATAGATCTCATGTGGCTGGCTTATGAACCTGTACATATATACGATTATATACAGGGACGGACCCAGGATTTTTGAGAGAGTGTTGCACAAAATATTTTTTTTTTATGACTATGAGTACTAAAGTTGTTCGATAAAGAATTTATTACGTAAAATTGGGTGTTGCACGAACCCAGAAAAGTCATATTTTATAATAAATTTACACTTCGTGAACTAAAATTGGGTGTAGCCCGTGCCACACCTGGCTCCCATGTGGGTCCGTCCATGATTATATACCTTTTTAGTATTGCAAGACAAAGGCAACGGTTGGATTTTGGAGGTTAGAGGCGTTTCGTTTGTGACCTTTATAGTATTGTATATAAATAAAATTAGAAGAACAATATATCAACAAAATCCGCTGTAGCACAACTTTCAATCAAAGCATGATAATTGTATATCGAAGAGTACTTTAATCTTAAGTCCTTAAGTCGTAGCAAGCATAACATTGTGTTCAACAAGATTAGTAGAGTTTACATGGACTTGAGAATCTTTGATCTCTAATTCTCAACCACCACACATACACATAAAGAAGCATACTAAAATATTACAAAAAAGTTTTTTTTAAGAATCAAAGGCATAGGAAAAATAACACCAAAATCAAGCACATGTCTCAAAACAACATTTAGCACTGGTACGTGGGAATTGCGCCCTTGCAACAGGTTTTACCTCTCAAGGGATCTTGAGAAGCTTACAACCCCCACCAGGCAGTGTACCTGATCGTTGTAGTATAGTATAGTGACAAGTACCGGGGGATTGATCGTTCAACTCAGGAATAGTGTCGTTAGGATTGAAATTAATCTAACTAGGTCTAAAGGTGAAGGATGATTCTTTTTTGTGTTTTTATATTTTTTATGAAAAGCAGGTAAAAATCTTGGGTATTGGAAGAGTCGGCGGAATTAGTTGCTAATCAACTAACCCAAAAGCTACTAATTAAAATAATGTGCAAGAAAAATAAACTAAGGTTCTACAAGGTAAGTGAAGCATGTCTACCTATGATATGATTACTCCTTGCTAGCTATCCAATTCTACCTATTGAATTGTCACACCTTGTTTTAATTGACGGGTTGTATTCCTTAATACTAGTCGTAGGGCCGTGTACAATATTCCCTAACTCTATAAGATCCTACTTCACTCCTATGTCAAGCCGTTAGAAGCTCCTAACATGGGATCATTAGAATTCTCTTACGCATTAAATACAACCATATAATCGTAGTGCACATCCGATCATATTTCTTAAGACGTTCAAGCAAGTTAACAATTGGAAGTCTGCCAGTTTCTTAAGCCTAACATCGATATCATTCAATTAAACAAGAGACAATAGGAAACAAGAATTATAAGCTAAATCAATTAGACCTATCGAAGTGTCACACCCTAATTGATGAAGATAGACACAAATATCAACAAGGAATCAATAAGATCTAATCAATTATCTACAAGTTTCACACAATCATAAGTAGACACAAGGTGAATTAGCAAAACATCATCAAAGAAGAGCAAGCAACAATGATAATGGAAAACATAATTAAGATAGAATCAACAAACCAATATATGATGTTTATGGAGTGATTGAAACCCTCTAAGTTGCTGGAAAAACACCTACCTAAACCCAGGAATCGTTAGGGCTTGCAAAAAGTGAAGTAATAAGGTTATATTTATAGGCAGATTTTCTGTCGGCCCATCTTGACAGCGTCAGCTCGATACACATGACGGAGTCATGACCATTTTTTCACCAAATCGAAGATTTTTTCATCCCGATCGTTTCCTTTTTTGAATCGCTTAAATCCGAGTTCGTATGCAAAAGTTATGGCCAAAGCAGTGTCAGCTACTCCGCGCGTAAGCTATTATTGTCTTTATCAACATGCGACGGTTTTACTAATATTTCTTTGTTGTTCGGACGTCGTCACTCTATGGCTTCTGATGTCGTCAGGTTTAACCCTGACGCCGTCACTCTTTAAGTCCTCTTGGCCGTCTCTCTTTAAGTTGATACGTGATGGCCTACCTCCATTAACACGTGATGCCATCACGAATTTCTTCAAAAAACCTTCTGGATCGTCACGTGTATTTTATTTATCCAACCCTTTTCCAAGTCGTGACATCGTCAAGAGCAATTCTTGAAGCCGTCAGGTACTGTTTCCAGCATATTTTGGAGACTTTGCCATTTTCTTTACTTTTTTTTCGCTCCAAAACGTCTAAAATGCTTCCTTTTGTAAAATTCTTCTCAAAAGTACCTAAAATGACAAAAGGAACGATTTAGGGCAATATTTAATCAAACAATCACGATTTAGGGCTTAAATGACCCCCTAAAAGCGGTACACTTGTCGTCTCATCAAATATCCCTACACTTGGGATTTGCTTGTCCTCAAGCAAATGAGCTTTTCCACCAATAAAAATACAAGTTAGAGGTTATTTAACACTAATATAAAAGTAACTACAACAAATGATCGTTCCACCTTAATCAAAACAAGCACAAAAATTATACACTAGCACCTCACATTAAGTATTTGGATACTCTCATCTCTCAGGTGTTGTAAATTTATATGTCATAATTGGAAATGGAGAAATATCACTCCCTACCTGTCATAGCAAATAGATTACCATAGGCTTGGGAAAGGATCAAACCTCCACCACTTGGCGTAAGCACTTAGGATAAACTATCAAAGAGTTCTTTTAAAGGGTTATAACGTTCGGTCTAGAGGATATGCAAAACACGGTTTTGTTGGATAAACGGATATTTTACTGGTGGCAAGTCAATTGTCTTAGTTAACTACATGTACAATGAGGCGTTGCTAAGCCAAGATTCAACTCAACTTGAACTAGCTACGACTCTTGTTGGATTTTTTTTCCAAGACACTATTTGACTTAAATATAAATAAAAGAAACGGATGGTAGCCCGTATGTTTTTCTCTTTTCTTTTTCTATTATTATAATTTTTTTCTTCCTCTGTTTTTTTTTTTTTTTTTTTTTTGTGCATACACTTTTACTCTACCATCCAAAATAAAACATCAAAGGGAGCTCGTTTCCTCCCTACACTTGAGCTTTTACATACTTTACAATCACTATTCTAATGACTCGAATCAAGATAATCAAAACACTTGGAGTACTTTTAAATATTAACGCACATATGGGGGTAATAATTGACGTCATCCCCATTACTCCATTACAATAGTACTTTACCAATGAGTCCCAATCGTCCCAAAACCATTACCATAAATTAGATTTCCAACCACGAAAGGATGTAAAGTTGGAATAGAGGTGTTTATATTTTAGAAAAATGAGGTTTTATACGTAGTGTCTATGGTGACGTTCTTTTGAGTTTGTATAAATAAAAGAGTAAATTACATGGATGGTCCCTGTGGTTTGTCAAAAGTAACAACCTTCATCCTTCGATGTTTAAAGTTGCAATGGTAATACCAAAGTTGGTAAACAAATAACACCATCGATCCTTTGGTTTAACTGGCATTAAGTGAGTTCGTTATAATTTACAAAATCAGCCCCTTTGGTTAAAGATCGTTGCATCGTCTATCTTTAATAAAAACGGTTGTTTATAATTTAAAGTTTTCATATGTTTTTATCCGTTTTCGTTCAATTTTATACGTTTTCGTTCGTTTTCTTACATTGTCATACGTTTTCACCCCAATTTTTTTATGTTTTCGCCCGTTTTCTTTTATTTTCATACGTTTTTGTCCATTTTTTTACGTTTTCGCCTTCATTTTCATATATCTTCATACGTTTTGTCCGTTTTTTTCTTTTTTCTTTTATTTTTTTTTTACGTTTTTGCCCATTTTCTTTCGTTTTCATACATTTTTATCAGTTTTTTTTACGTTTTCGCTTGTTTTCATTCAATTTCATACATTTTTGTCATTTTTACATTTTTGCCCGTTTTCCTACATTTTCATACGTTTTTATCTGTTTTTTACGTTTTCGTCCGTTTTCATTCATTCTCATACGTTTTTGTCCTTTTTGACGTTTTCACCCGTTTTCTTTTATTCTCATACGTTTTTTTACGTTTACGCCCGTTTTCTTTCATTCTCAAACGTTTTTGTCCATTTTTTTATGTTTTCGTCCATTTTCTTTCATTTTCATACGGTCTTTGTCCGCTTTTTTACGTTTTTTCCGGTTTTCTTTCATTTTTATATGGTCGAAAACATAAAAAAATTGACAAAAATGTATGAAAATGAGCAAAAACGTAAAAAAAAAAGGGACAAAAACGTATGAGTATGAAAGAAAATGGGCGAATACGTAAAAAAGGGGACAAAAACGTAGGAGATTGGAAGAAAACTGGCGAAAACATAAACAAAGGAACAAAACGTATGGAAATGAAAGAAATGGGCTAAAACCTTAAAAAAGGGGGAGGGACAAAAACGTATGAAAATGTAATAAAACGGGCAAAAACGTAAAAAAAAAATGAACAAAAATGTATGGAAAAGAAAGAAAACGGACGAAAACGTAAAAAAATGAACAAAACGTATGAAAATGAAAGAAAACGTGCGAAAACATAAAAAACGGACAAAAACGTATGAAAACGAAAGAAAACGAGCCAAAACGTAAAAAATGGAAAAAAAACATATGACAATATAAGAAAACGGGCGAAAATTTATAAAGCGGAAAAAAAACGAACGAAAACGTATAAAATTAAATGAAAACGAATAAAAACATATGAAAACTTTAAATTATAAACAACCGTTACTATTAAGGATAAACGATGCAACGATCTTTAACCAAAGGAGCTGATTTTGTATATTATAACGAACTCATTTAATGCCAGTTAAACCAAAGGATCGGTGGTGTTATTTGTTTACCAACTTAGGGACTACCAGTGCAACTTTAAACTTCGAGGGACGAAGGTTGTTACTTTTGACAAACCACAAGGACCATCCATGTAATTTACTCTAAATAAAATCATAGTAAGAGCATATCAAGAAAATCCGTTGTAGCACGACTAAATCAATTGGATGATTTCGGCTCCCTTCTCGGGAGTCCCAGGTTCGAGTCCTGGCAGCGGATAAAAACTTTACTTTTTATTACTTTGTTAGACTTCTCTTCGTGTAATGTCATTTTATTACTTTGATACTTTGATTAAATTGTTGATTTATCCAAACATTACCTTCAAATTTATTAGAAAAGTTGTTTTGATTCAACTTGAATAATTAAAATCTTCTGTCCTTTATCCGTGTAGCAAACGTAAACTTGTGTTTCAACACAGTGTACATGTAGTTTGATACTGATATGATACCAAGCACTACAAAGACGATACAAAGTAAACAAAAATCACAATATGGCGACATTACACTCTTTAAAAATGTTACTAGTATAAAAATCTCGAGCGGAAACAATTTCGACGTATACCACCAAGTGAGCACCCCAACCAAAATTATAAGCAAAAACGATTAACAACTAACTCGAGGTACCATGGATCCTGCTCTTAGATCCATACGACAAGCCTTATAAGATGTATTCAACCAAACCATTTGTGACCCAAACAAACATTGGAAAACAGCTATGTCTGATAACTAGCCTAGTTTCAAATGCACTTAAACCATAATCAGATGCATAAAAGTAAAAACAGTTAATCGTACCAACCTTAGAAATTGAACAATACCGAGTTTATATAGGAGTAAATTAGGCAACAACGCTAGTACCAAATATACAACATCATTTAATTGCATGACTAGAATTGTTTACAAACAAAAATACACAAAAACAACGAATGAGTACTTGGTTAAGCACAATAAAAAAATCTTCCTTTAAAATTAGAGGGAGAATATTTTAGAGTAATGAGGTTCTATAGACCCTTGTTACGTTTCAATTTAAATAAAATTAGATGGATAAACATAGCAACAAGTTCCGCTGTAGCACAACTACTCAAGCAAAAGAATTGTTTCGGCTCCCCAGGTTCGAGTCCTGGCGGCGGATAAAATACTTTTTATTTGTTAAAATACGTTTTTTTATTGGACTTCTTTTTGTGTAATGTTATTTTGTTACTTTGATTGAATTTTTGATTTATCCAACTTCGAACTTATTAGCAAAGCTGTTTTTATTTAACTTGAAATAATTAATCCTTGTCATTTATCCATGTAGAAAATATAAACTTGTGTTCAACAAGTTTAACAAGGTGTACATGTAGTTTGAAAATCTGATACCAAGCGCTACAAAGACAATACAAAGTAAACCAAAATCACTGACGACATTAATTCTGTTTATTCTGTTTAAAAAGAAATTAAAGGTACACAAAAAAAACTCGACTGGAAACAATTCCAACATATACCGCCAACACCACCACAGCAAAAATTTTAACCAAAAACGATCCATAACTGACTCGAATCAAACTATTTGTACACCCAAACAGCACATTAGAAAAAAGCTATGCCCAACAACTAGCCTGGTTTCAAATGCACTTGCAGAAAACCATAACCCGGTTTCATATGCGCTAAAGAAAAGCAGTTATAGCTCTAAAAAGTTCCGGGTGTTTAGCAATGGATATCTTTGTAGTAGATGGTACGTTTTTAGAAATGGTTATGTGGGCAAACAACAATAAATCTCATAAAACAAACTGATGCAAAGAAAAATGCTATTTTCGCTGAATACATGTTGAGTCAACATTGAAGAGGTGTTTTGGTGAGCTTATGTCAAAAAGCCAAAGGAAATAAGGAATAAGCCTTTTGGAAAGAAAAATAAAACTTGCCCAAACACTTTGAATTGGAGGTTAGAAGCGTTTTGTTTGTGACCTTTTTAGTATTGCATATAAATAAAAATAAAAGAACAATTTAGTAACAAAATCCGCTGTAGCACAATTGTCAATCAAAGCATGATTATCCGGCTCTCTTACTGGAGAGTCCCAGGTTCAAGTCCTGGCAGCGTATAATTGCTTTTTAATCTAAAATACATGTTTCAAATACACTTTTTCCCCATGTACATGTTTTTGTTAATGCTTAAACCAATTGGAATGTGTAACATTGCTTTTAATCATTTATGTTTACTATCGAAATTGTTTTGGTTTGATATGACTCAAAAAACATACTTAATATGTGTGTTTAGACCAAGGGTGATAATTGTATATCAAAGAGTACCTTAATCTTATATATAAATGTATAAGAATGTTAGTGTCTTTGGTTTGAGATGCAGTAGCTATTTTGTACTCCAAAAGTGACAATCCAACTTTAGTTTTTATATATAAATGTATAACTAGCTTAGTCAAATGGCTTTAACCAATAAGTTGTTTCTCCAGCATGATGATGCAAGATTAATCTCACCAAGAATCAAATATAATTTTGCTTAAAAGCACTAATACAGTAAGTCACACGATTGTTTGGTGAATATCGTAACTCAACATCTGCAAGGAAAAACTGGTTTAAGGACCTTAGAAACAGGGCAATGAGCAAAAGCTAATATGTAAAGAAAAAATTAAAACGTCTACAAAAAAAAAAAAAAAAAAAAAAAAAAAAAAAAAAAAAAATCTCAATAGCACCAGATCAGAAGTGCAATCAAAGATTTGTCGTGAATGCATCTTTCCAGGAAATGGACATACGAATGCATCTTTCCTGATTATGAGATTAGGAATCAGTTTATGTACAAAAACCAAGATGAAATCTAAGAAGGTTTTTCTTTGAGTGTCTCACATAAAGTTGGCTTGTTACTTGTGCCACTCATGGTAAGATATGCGGTCACAAGTGCGACAATCAATCAATTATAAAGCAAGGCAAACAGTCCCTTCGCAAAGAAAGAAGTAACAACCAACATTAAACATTTAATGCAAACGCACAGCAAATTAAGCTATTTCTACAAGATAAGGAATCATCAAAGCTCCCATTAATTGTAAGCTTCAGCTGGCAAACCGTTGAAAAAAAAAAAACACTCTATTCCCGAAAGAGGATATGAGTGATTCAAAATTATGAAAAGATAACAATAAGAGCTATAAAAGAAAATCATCTACAAGTGACGGATTGTGATTGAGATGTTCAGATGTAGGCATCATATTTGGCATTTCAACTGATCATGTTTGGACTTTGGACCATTAAACTATGATATGTTGAAGGGAAAACTACACCCGACGAGGACAACAAAGATACCTACTACTAATATTAACTATGAACTAAAACAAATATCGATGTATAAAAAAGCCTGGTCTTTGGTTGAATTTCAGACATTCTAGTTCCAGTAAAGCTTTGTCAAAAGATCTCATGTGGCTGGCTTATGAACCTGTACATATATACGATTATACCTTTTTTGTATTGCAAGACAAAGGCAACTTTTGGAGGTTAGAGGCGTTTTGTTTGTGACCTTTTTAGTATTGCATATAAATAAAATTGAAAGAACAATACATCAACAAAATCCGCTGTAGCACAACTCTCAATCAAGGCAATGATTATTCGGCTCTCTTAACTGAGAGTCCCAGGTTCGAGTACTGGCAGCGGATAATTATTTTTTAAGCTAAAATACATGTTTTAAATACACTTTTGGAATGTGTAACATTGCTTTTAATCATTTATATTTACTAGTGAATTGTTTTGGTTTGATATGACTCAAAAAACATGTATAACATGTGTTTAGAACAAGGGTGATATTTGTATGTCAAAGAGTACCTTAATCTTATGTCATTAAGTTGTGTAGCAAGCATAACACTGTGTTCAACAAGATTAGTAGAGTTTACATGGACTTGAATCTGTGATCTCTAATACTCAACCACTACACATACAAATAAAAAAAATATATATACTAAAATCGATCTAACAAAAAACCTTTTTTAAGAATCAAACTCGTAAGAAAAACAACGCCAAAATCAAGCGGAGATCACAAAACAATATCTAGCCACTCCGCAAGTGCATCTTGAAGACACAACTGTAGTTCACTAATTTATGACACTTTTAGTAAAAATAATGCATAAATCTTGTATATAATAAAACAAAACCTTAAGTGGGGATTTTTCCATTTCAAAAAAACTAAACCATACCTTATTTAGTAATAATATTATTTTCTTATTAGGTAACATTTTATATTTATCAATAACACATGTAGAAGATAAATACAAAACTATAGATAAGATGTAATTAACAATAGGATTAAAATTTTTAAATGATTATCGTTAATAATAAAAAACTATAATTAAACATCATAAATCAAACAAAACAAATATTAAATTATTTATTTTTTAATAAATAAAAATATATGATTAAAAAAAAAATTAAAAACCTCGCACGTGCGTGGGCATTATAACTAGTTACGAAGACAACAATATGTTAGTATGTTGTATGTTATATTCAGTTATTCACTATTCAGTACGAATGACATCTAAACAAGTGATTCCTTGACTCCTAGATATATGTCAGTAATGTCACAACTATATTATGTTATTTCAACAAGTAATTCTTTGACTCATATATATATATATATATATATATGAGGAAAATTCAATTGCATACCCATATTTTTGTACATACCAATGGACAAATCCTCACCCTCCATCCTTTTTGATCTAATGGCCTAGATTAATCTAAGATTTAGTATGCTTAACCTTAATACTCCCAACTATATAAAGCCTCTTCTTTTTTCATTTTTTTTCATTCGCTTCATTTTTTACACACACTTTGTGTGTGTGTTTCATCTGCTCTCATTCCTTCTATCCACAAATTAGTTATATTACCATTCCGATCATCATCACTATCACTATTCCGGTCACCATCATTGTTCCGATTATCATCTCATCATCACCATCAATGTTCCGATCACCACTCCGATTACCATCAGTTTCGATCGACAGTTACCGTGTCTTTCATCATCACCGTTCCGATCATCATCACCAGCACCACTCCGATCACCATCACCGTTCCGATCATTATCATCATTTTTATGGCTTCTTTTGATCTGAAATAAGTGTTTGTTTCAAAAGCAGATTTGATTGATATTGTTGCGGTTGATAATGTTGTTGAATCAGTTGATAATTATATGAATCAAGTTGTTAATATTTCTTCTTATCAAGCTGCACACCAAGTGTTTGATGAAATGTGTAAGTAAAAAATATTTGATAATTTTGTTATCTGCTTTTGTAATTTTGCTTATTAATTAATTTGTTAGTTGAATTTATGTTTTTAACTGCATTTGAATGCTGTTTTTGTGTCTAATTGTGGTTTTGAATCTGCTCTGTAGCATACGTTTAGTATCACCAGTGATACTTTAAGTTGATGATTATAAGCTGGTTTAGTATCACCAGTGATATACGTTTAGTATCACCAGTGATAATTGTTAGTCTATTTATTTATAAGTTGTTTATGTTAAGATGTTTAATTTTCTTATATAATATTTTTGACATTTTGATGAGGATGAAAATATAAGTTTGTGAGGATAAGCTGTGAGTATAAGTTACTGATAAGTTATTAATTATAGTGTAATATTGCTTATTATTTATTAATTAAGGTGTAGCTTACAGTGTTTTGAAGTCTTTTTTGTGGTGCTCTATTTAAATGCTTGCACGGCTAGCAAAAAAGCTTATGAAGTTCTTGGCATTTTTCGTGTTGTTTCTGAGTTTAATGCTGAGTATGTAATGAAGATTATTATTGGATTTTACACTAAGGTATTAATTACGTACTTTTTGTGTACAAGATGGTTTTTGTGCTTTTCACTGTAATAGACAAACACAATAAATGTTTTTGATGATGGTATATGTGTAGTATCACTAGTGATATGTTTGATATATGTGTAGTATCACCAGTGATATGCTTGATATATGTGTAGTATCACCAGTGATATGCTTGATGTATGTTTAGTATCACCAGTGATATGCTTGATGCATGTGTAGTATCACCAGTGATATGTTTGATATATGTGTAGTATCACCAGTGATATATTTGATAATCTATTTCTTATTGTTGTAATTACTGATAAGTTGTCTATGATACTGGACTACTTTTGTAGACAACCTGAGAGAGCTAAAGTCAAAAATTGAGACTAATTTGCCTAGTCTTCCACCTTGAAAAGTTTGTGATATTGTTCAAGATTTTATGGGTATAAAGAATCCTCCTAAAGGACATAAGAATGACCGTATTAAGGGTGGACGTGAGAAAGCTATTGAGAAAAGTAAGAACCAAAAGAAGGATTGTAATATTTATAGTTTAATTGATCATAATAGACATACTTGTCCAAACAAGGGAAAAGTTTCAAATGTCAATGGGGCAGCGGCGTAGTTGAAAGTGGAGGCGGTTTCTCAGTCGCTGCAATTGAAGTATTAGTTTGTTGATTGATTGATTTTTTTTTACTGAATTGTTAGGTTTATTTTAATAGCATTGCTAATTTTATCCTGTACTTGTATATCATTTGTGATACTATTTTTTTTCCCTGAATTGTTAGGTTTACTCAATAGCACTAGTAAAATAAAGCTTAACAACTAAACAAAAAAACCTATAAAATATACAAAATTTCACAAGTGATAATACAAATATCACTAGTGATAATACATATATACAGTTCAACTTCAAATATCACTGGTGATACTACAGGTATGACACTTTTCACTTTTCACATTAAAACGTAACAACGCAGCGCAACTGTTTTCATCAACTTGTTTTATTTACTTTTGTTCTTCAACAATCGTCATCTTCATTGGTTCATCAACCAACACCTTCATTTTATTCCCAGATGCTTTTGGGGGAACCTTTGATATCACATGTGATATCACAGGTGATACCACCTGTGATATCACTAGTGATATCACATGTGTGTCAGCTTTCTTCTATTTGTTGAATCAATTGTGGTAATGGAGGAACTTGTGATATCACAAGTGTTTGAGCTTCTTCAATTTGGTTGTGGAGATGTTATGCTTTCTTCAACGACAATTACACTTGTTGTTGGTTCTTTTCGTTTGATGAGGCTATTTTTTGCACAAGTCTCATTCAAATCTGCATCAAAATATTTTCATAATTTTTGTTAGTGTACGAATAGTTCATTTGTTTTCAATATCATATGTCAACCAAATAACTATTTGTTATCACAATAGATATTCTACCAATCAACAATAATTTAACTTTTATATCACATGTAATACACTACCAGTCAATATTGTTTTCAAATACCGCGGTAAAACCTTTTGAAACATGCACAATCATTAAACATACAAATCCACCACAAATCAAACAGAAGCATCACAACATATCTTTTGTTTTGTTAAACCTAACTTTTAATCTCTCATATTATCACATAAATCATCACAACATCACAAATTATCAAAAATTAACTAGTAAAACACATTAATAATGATTCTATAATAGTAAAAACTAAAGTATTCGTTGTTTTAGATGCCGATTGTTTCATTTTCTGTGTGTTTTATGTGATTTGCACGGTTAAGTCAAATACAAATATCACTAGTGATAATACACATATACTGTTCAATTTCAAGTATCACTGGTGATACACACGTATACAGTTCAGCTTCAAATATCACTGGTGATACTTTTCAGTCACACATTTCATCAAACACTTGGTGTGCATCCATGTATACAAAGGTTTTTACTCAGAAAAACTCAACCAAATGTAAACACTAAAAAACACAACCAATAAAACAACTAAATAATTAGTCAGAAGCATCATACCTTCATCCCGAGATTCAGTAGGTTCATTTTGAACCGGTTTTTTCATGGATCTGCTTGTGCACTCGATGATTCTTCCATGTTTGTGTTTTATTGATGATTTGAACGGTTAAAAAGTTGTTATTTTTTATTTGTTATAGTGGTTTTTGATGATGGTTAGAGAGAGAAAGTGGGTTTTTGTGATATCTGATGTGTGAAAGATGAGAGGTAGGGGTGGGGCTGGTGAGGTAAGTTTGGTGAGTTGGCAAAAATGGTCCCTCCGTCTTTTTTATTATTAAATATTGTTTTTTTAAATGGAGGCTTCTGATTGGTCCATTGATATGTGAGGGTTTTTGAGTCTCCAAAATAAAACGCCTCATATATATATATATATATATATATATATATAGAGAGAGAGAGAGAGAGAGAGAGAGAGAGAGAGAGAGAGAGAGAGAGAGTGAGGATCACGTGCGGATGTTTAGTTTTAGTGCGGACGTGCGGATAGATCTAGGTCGTCCAATCCAGATCTGATCTTGACTTTTTGTAAAAAAGTCAAGATCTACGCAACTATCACAGTACCAAATCACCATTCAAATGATTTTTTTTTTTTAATTTTTTTCCTTTTGAGCGATCCTTAATATTGTTATCTTCTTTCATTTTTTTATTTTTTTCAGATTTTTCGGAGAACTTTTTGTTTTTTTTATTATGAGTGCTACCATGATATTAACCATATTATGAGTTCTACCGTGATACTAACAATATTATGAGCCGTGATATTAAAAACTCATGATAGCTACGGTGATATTGTAAAACCAACGTGATATTAAACTTTTTTTACATGTAAAAATGAACCGTGATATTAGTGAAAAGCTTAATATAATTGTTTTTTTTATTACGATATTAAAAAAACTTACGGTGATATTAAAAAAACTGAAAAAGAATGTATGAATATTAGAGTGATATTAAGAAAGCATGATAGTTACGGCGATATTAACAATTTTTATTAAGAAAAAGTTTTTATGATATTAAAAAAGTTATTGTGATATTAAAATTTTTATTAAAAAAAAGTTTCAGAATCTGATTTTGACTTTTGTAAAAAAGTCAAAATCATACGCTAATATCACAATACCTTTAACGATGAAAACGATTTTTTTTTTGAAATTTTTTTCAGCGATTCTTAATTATTTGTTGTCCTCTTTATTTTTTTAATTTTTTCAGATTTTTTTGAATTTTTTTCAGAAAAAAAGCTAATACGATAGTAACGTTTTTGAAAAAAGACAGGATATTTACGATATTGCCACCGCGTTTTTTTTTATCAGAATCTGAGATGGACGGATGATCGTGTGGTCCACATTCATCCGTACCATCCGCACTAAAAAGGAAAAATGCACCCGATCCCTTCCCTATATATATATATATATATATATATATATATATATATATATATATATATATATATATATATATATATATATATATATGTCAGTAATGTCACAACCATTGAACCATATTATTTTATTTGCGCAAAACAGAGGCATAGCATATAATAGAGTTTTCATCTTTAATAACATGACGAAATAGAGTTACCAAAGCGTAAATAATGGAGGTTTCACACTCACATCAATGGTATGACTATGCCCTTATTCATTTCATGCGCAAAAAAATTTAGTGGAACAATGGTGATTTACTGATTTTATAACAATGGGGACTCAAAATCATTTTGAAAAACAAAACGTACCAAAATATGATTCGTGCGACTTTTGCCACCCATTATAGCTTACAAAATACTTTCTACCATTTCCAATCTATTCTCACTTTACTATATATGATTCTGTAGACACTTTTCGGTTCATGAAGCATCATGCACTCAGAAGTTCCGAACAAAAGTTTTACACATTCTTGTAGTTGTTTTTCTAAGTATCAAACGTTGATGTTAAAAACGATCTTAAATTAGTGCAAACATATATAATATAGAATATTGAATTTTGGGCGGGTTTTTCAAAATTTGCGGTTCTAATCGGGTAGAACCGAAATACCCGAACCAGACCCGAGAACCGAACCGGAACTGAAACATGTTCTTCGGTCCGGTTCTCGGTTCTTAGAATATGAGTTTTTCGGTTCTCGGTTCTTTCGGTTCCGGGTCAGTTCCGTGCGGTTCTGGAACCGTGCTCACCCCTAATTGCACCTATTGCACCGCCACCGGTGATTGTTGCGATTTTACCATGCAACCGTATACCAGCTATTTTGAATAACTTTAGCTACGTCCTAATGTCAGATGGCACGAGAAAGGCTCAAGTACGATTAATAGAAACTACGATACGGTAATAAAAATAAAACTACGAATTAATGAAACAACGAAAAGGAATCATCTGAGACATAGCCCTCCTCACTCGAAGACTCTGATTCCTGAATGCCAAACCCCATGGCCCTTCGGTATTCTGCTTCTCTTTGTTCCCGCTCCCTACAATCAGTTGCCTCAAGTGCTGGAGTTGTTCATCAGTAAACCCATACGGATTGGATTGGTATTCCACCGGTGGAGTGTTTTCCGGTTCATTCTCAATTGGTAGTATGGGAAAAAGAACTTCCAGTGGAATGTTTGCCGGTTCATTTTCAGTTGGGAACACTGGAAAGTGATCTGTAAGTGGAGTGTTCACCGGTTCATTTGGAGGACTTTGGGAATTGTTGTGAAAAATATTGGCGAGGACTGGGGAATTGTTGCGAGGAATCTTTGCGAGACATTGAATTTTGAATGTTGAGTTTTTATTTTGAATGTGTTTGTGTGTGAGAACTGAGAAGTCTGTGAATGTGAAATTGTGAATGGGTATTTATAGGTCGTAAAAATAAACTAAAAAATAAATAAAAAAGTACAAACCGGTCAATAACCGTACCCAAACTGGTTTGGATCGGTTGGGTTTGTTTCCTCCTCGGAGCCGGTTTGTAACCGAACCGGTTAACCGCCTCGACCTGTTTTTTCTCGCGTTGACTCAAACCGATTCGGGTTTGACCGGTCAATACATACCCAAATCTTTTATATAATAAAATAAAACCCCAAGTGGGTACTTTCGTATTTCGGAAAAAAGAATGTTTCCTTATTAGGTAATAATTGAATTATTATTTTTTTATTTATAAATTTATAAATTCGATTTGTTGACATACTACATAAGTAGAAGATAAATACAAAAAATATAGATAAGAAGCAACTAAAAATATGATTAAACTTTTTAAATGATTATCTTTAATAATAAAAAACTATAATTTAAAATCACAAATCAAATAAAACAAAACAAAGATTAAATTATTTGTTTTTTAATAAATAAAAATATATCGTTCAAACAAATTTAAAAAAAAAAAAACCCCCGCGCGTGTGCGAGCATTATAACTAGTGGTCTAAGGCAATAACACAAAAATAAACTTTTCAATGTATAATTCTTATCAAAATGCAAAATGCAAAATGCAAAAAAAGTAAAATAAATAAATAAATAAATAAATATAACAATAATAAAATAAGTAAACAAACAAATAATAATGTATTAACCAATCTGGGTCAGCCAGCTATGTAATGTTTTCAAAAAAATTTGCAAGATTTACATTCGAAGACTTCTTCCCACCATTCCACAATATCAAAGCTTTTTTTGCATGAGTAACAACTTAATGTAACAAAAGCTTTAACATCTGTAACATTAATAAAAGAAGGTTTGGAAACTACACTGTTGTCATCACTGGTATATGAATCCTGTTAAGAAACAAAATATATCATTAGTCCCAAAGAAAGACTTATTGATTGGCATACGAAATGAAACCACTAAATAACATTCATCTAACACACTTACACAATCATCAACCATGGGAGACGAAACAAGAGACTTATTGCTTGCCATTATTTTGAAAGATATTTAGAAATTTTCAAACTGAAACAATAAGGTTAATGATGACGTATAGTCCGCACTCGGGTCACGAACCCGACCAATGGACACTACTAATGCACAAGCTCATCACGCGTGGGCTATCATAATAATGATTTGGGCTATCATAATAACGATTTGGGCTCACGAAACCTGGTATGTGTTAATTCACATACCATTTTATGGTCAAATACCAACCCAAATTGACTAAATGTGCTAACAAATGCCAAAGAAATATGTGTTTCTATGTTGTGAATGTGCAGGTACGGATTTATCACAAAAAGACAAAAATCAAGCAAAAATCAGAAAAACGGGCACAAGAGTGGGAGATGGTCAAAAAGTCAAGCTGGAAATCATTTTTGAGCTTATCAGATCTTCAGTGATTGATTTATGTGCCAAAGTGATCCTTGTGAGAAGTTTGAAGAAAGTGCAGATTTGGTCCTTTTACTTTTCAGAGATTATATATTCAGTCCCTTATGGAATTTATGAAGAAAAGGTCAAAATCAACCATAGAATAATCATAGTTGTCAAAATCAACCCTTGGATTTTATTATGAGATTAGGGTAGAAGTGGTCCTCATAATTTCAGAATTTTGCACCTTTGGTCCTTAGGTGACAATTATACTAATTCTGAAATTTGCTTAATCCAATAACAAAACCAAAAGCTTAATCCAATAATAAAACCAAAAGCCCAATACCTATCCCACTATACCCAAGCCCATACCCAACGAGTTCCCACGGGTCAATAATTCTACACCTGGTCAAGGGTCAATGTGTAAGTCAAACAATAATAAAAAAAAAAAAAAAAAAAAAAAAAAAAAAAAAAACTTACCCCGTTTCCCTTTTCCCCTAATTCCCCAATTACCCAGCTCTCATGAACCCTAAATATTACCCCGCCCTTAATTACCACAATTAAGGGCATTTGAGTCAAATCAAAGGGTGTCAGACGTGTCAGGGTATGTTAGGGATCTAAGAAACACACATGGGACAGATGGCAGTCGATGATTGGAAGCTACACGTCATATTACATGATCCAAGGGTGATTAATCAGAGGGCAATCATGAGGAGATGATCTAAGGACTCAAAATGATACTCAAGAAGCACACCACACGGATTGCCAAGCTGGCAATCTGTGGATATTCCTCTCTAGAATCATCCATTAGCTAGTATAAATAGAGGTGTAGTGTCAATGTAATAGGTGTGGAGTTTTTGAATAGCAAAACTCTTCCAAATTTTCTTTTGAATGTATTAGTTTAGATTGATTGTAATTTTCCTCTTCTTAATAATGAATTTTGTTTTTTACATGTTAAATCTTTTCAGTTGAATTCTGTTATTTCATTTGCTTATAATTCGTCTCTTATTTCAAGTCTTATTATATCATTACTTTTATACGTTTAAAGTTTTCAATTCTGTTTTAATTTCCTTTTAATCCTGTTTTCATAAAAACAGAAAATCAAATAAAAAATTAGATATAGTTTAGTTGTAATTCAGCTCTTAAATAAGTTTGTTTGTGGAATGGTACATCTCATATAAGCTTTGTATAGCTTCTGTGAGAGTGAGTTTAGTTTCAATTGTTAACTAGCATTGTGGTCAAAGCAAGTCAACTGTATCAATTTGTTGATGAACTGTGGGGAATTTTGACAAGCCAAAGTGAGATTTGGAAGCATTTGGCCTGTCTAGAGACAGGCTAGCTTAGTGAAACATCTCTATTCTAGCTGAAATGTAATGATTTGTAAGTTTTTATTTCATCTCTTGAATTCATAATTAGTTTAACTGAGTTTCTGTATTTCTGTATGATCTGGTTGTTTTTTATTGTTAGAACTATTTCATTTTATGATAATATAGCTTAGTTAATCAGTAGTTCAGTTAAGATTGGATTGGATTGAAGTTTCAAAGTATATTCTGCAATTAAGGGAGTGTTTGGATGTAAAAGTTTCTAAGTGATGTTGTTGTTTGTTCACTAATTTTTTAGTTCCCTATAGCTCATTGAGGTTAGTAATAAACATTTAGATAACAAAAACAGTAGGTAGCTATTATATTAGTCAAAGTCAGTATCATAGTTCATTTAGCAGTTAGTAGAAATAGAATTTGTTAGTAAAATTTGTAGTGATAGATGTAATTTTGCATGTACTAGCTTAACCTAGTTAAACATTAGCTTAATTAGTCATTTAGGAGTAGATTTGATTGATTAAGTTTGAGTTTAGTCAAACTGAAAGTGCAAAGAAATAGTCAACTGACTCAGCTTTTGAGTTTTAACTAGCTGCTGAATTAGGATTAATTTAGAATAGCATTTGTTAGTTAATGGTAGAGTAATTGCTAGTTTTAGATAACTAGTAGTATAGAGATCATTTTGCCCCCATAATATTCTTAGTTGGAGATTATTTGGTACAGCTTATTGGCATTGCTAGTTAGGGGTTTGAACGTGTTTTTCTGATTTGAGCATTTAGGGCTGCTAGTGTCTTATTGAGATTGAGCTTGTGATTTGTTGTCACTTCTGAGTTGGCTTAGCTGTAATTTAGCTGTTTCTATCAGATTTTAGTTGCTGGATGATGGATCTAAACACCTTGAACTTGTGTTAGATTGATACTTTGAATTATATCACTAAGTATGCGGAATCTACTTAGTAACACTTAGAAGTTTGATTGTGAGTAAGACAGTTGTATATGAACAAGAACAATATATGTAAACAAACTATTAGCTCCAATATTATTAATGATAATAATACGAGTGATCTTGATATCACTAGGGTTACACCTTGAAGCTCTAGAAACGTATATGACAACTGATTCTTAAACCTTTAACCTAGGATCTCCTTTTATAGCACAAGGAGTCCTCTTCTTCAAGATAAGTATAATGCTAATAGAATAAGATATACACAAGATCTATTCTATATTTATCTAGACGCGTTTCCTAACAGTTATCTAATAAGCAGTGGTAATATATGTTCTTGCAGTGGTAATGAGTTTCCACTGCAAGTACAATCTTCTGCAGTTGTAACTTCTTCTCTTAGCCGTGGTAACTATTAGTATAATTCCCAACAATCCTCCCCTAACTTATGATTAATAGATAAATCAATAAGTTTCTTCAAATATTCAGTAAACATGAGGATATGGGAATTCTTCCAAACACTTATCATTTTCTTCTTAACTCTTTATCAGCTCTCACACTTTGATCATAAATCCTTTGTAGCAAATCATCTATGACTTCAGTTCTTTCCCAGCACCTAAGCTTCTCTGACAACATCACTATCAATACTCCAGCTCTCAATGGATATTCTTTCTCAGCCAGCATAAAGACATCAACTCCATCTTGAGTAGAAACATGATGCACAGAACTTGTATCATAAAATTTCCACAAAGTTCTTGTACCATGAGCTTCAAATCTCCAATACCTATCACTTGGGTCAGGTTCATATAATCTTCTGAAGTGAACCCATAACTCCTTAGCTTTGACATCAACAAGTTCATCCTTCTTAAACTGATCTTGAACAATTCTCCACAAAGTATCCAAATCTTCTCTATCACAACATCTAACAATATCTTCAAAGTCTCTGCAAATGTTTGTGACACTTCCAGTTCTGATGATCTTCCAAGCAACACCAAAACAATCAGAAAAGATCTCCCAACTAACAACTGGATATTTTGCTTGTAAAGGTTCAATGTTAAGTACATCAGTCTCTATGAACAACATGTTTGTAACTTGCTCTTCAGTCAACTTGCTAGGACCCTCTGTTGCTTGAGATGATTTCTGAGTCTTCAACTTCTTTGCATCTTTTGATTCAAGACTCACTCTAGTCCTTTTTGTCTTCATAACTATTGGTTCTTGATCCATTGGAATGAATTTACTATCTTGTCTTTTGATTCTGTAGTAAATACCTTCAACCTGTTCATGTGACATTCCCTTGAATTGAGCCATCTTCATGTTTCCAACATGGCAACAAAAAGTCTTCATCTCAGCAATAATCTGTGCCTTTGTAAGATTTCGAGGCTTCTTTTGACCTTTTCTAACATCCCCAATGATTTCATCAAGAGCCTGCTGATTCTTCATTTGAATGAAATATTTAAGTTGAGCAGACCTTTGTTCTTCATTTAAGGTTGTATTTGCAATAAGTTCAATGGCCTTCTTCCTGATTATTTGATCATTGTTAATCAAATATTCAATCTCTTCTTCTGTAGGCACATAAGTGAATAATGGAGGTTTCTCATGTATGACAGTTGGTGAGATACTTGAAATAGGTTCTGCCATAACAGCTTCAAGTTTACCTAACCTCTTTGCTTCCATAAAACTAGCAACTTCATCTTCTTCAAGCTTTCTCTTTCTTTCATCCTCTTCAGCTTGTTGTTGCTCTGCTAATTTTGCATCAAAGTTGATCTGAGCTTGTTCTTTCTTATAAATCTTTCTAGTTTGCTCTTGATCTGAAGCAATCACAACAGCTTTTCTTTAACTGATCTTATTCTGACAGCTTCTTCCTCTGCAGTGGTAATTTCTTGAGTAGCAGTGGGAACTTTTTCACTTGCAGTGGTAATTGGTTGATCAGTGTGAACTGGTTCTGTTTCAATGGAAATTGGTTGAGCAGTTCCAACTAAATTATCAAAGTTAAAACTAGCATCAGCATCCATATCTTCAAAATCCAATTTCCTCCCCTCAATCTCAGCAACATCATCTTTTGCTTGAGCATTATCAGAATCATTGAGCTTAGCAAAGTCTTTTTCAAAATTTTTACTCCTCCCCTGTTTGGAAGAATCTCCCAAAACTTTAGTAGAACTTGCAGAAAACTCATCTTGAGGTGAAGATGATGAAGATAACACAACTTGAGGTCTTTGCTTCTTGAGATTCTCAACTTCATTCTGCAATCTTTGAATCTCAGCCTTCAATTTATTCAGCTCTGTGGCATGTTGTTCTTTGGTCTGTGCCAGATCTTTCTCCAGAGCTTGAACCTGCTTAACTAATTTGGTACAAATGTCCATCAATTCAGTTTGTTGCACACTGCCTTCATCACTTCCAACTGTGTAACCTGCTGGGAGAGGTGAATCATGAGGCATTGATTCAGGCTCTTCCCTAGTTAGACTAGGATTAAGCCTTGAACCACCACTGCTTGTTCCTAAACCAAAAGGCTCAGCAACATGCAATGTTGAGATGAGAGAAGTTGGTTGTTTAGACCTTCTCTAATAAGTGTGAGTTACAGTAGGGGTATGTTGAATTTGTGGAACAACAATAGTGGGTGTGTTTTGAGATGCAGCTGGGATTGGTGCATCCTCACCCTGAACTTGAGCAATTTTAGCAAGCATTTGAGGCAAAAGTGGATGAACCTCCCCATTCCAAAGATCTGAAGCCTTACACATGTTTTGAAAAACTTTTGGCTTAAGAGTGGAAGGTTCATAAATTCTATTGTGAGGGTGCAGTTGAAACTCATTTAACACTGCTTGCACAAACCTTGGATACATCAAAAATTTATATTGACTCTTTACATTGCCTTTCATATTATTGAAAATAAACTTTGAAAAATTGAAAGTCCTATCTGTTGCCAAACAAATCAAAGGATAAGCCATGGTTGATGCAAATTGTTCATAAGAGGTTTTCTTAGGACTTAGGCAATGTAGAAGAGTGTGAATTAAAAATCTCCAATGGGGACAAAAACATCCTTTTCTGAAAGTAACTTTTTGTTCAGATGTATCATACCCCATTAAAGCAATATTAGTGAAAATTTCTGAATTAGGTAATGTGATGATACCATTGAGATCATCCCATTGGAGAATTCTCCTCAAGGATGACTCAGTAACATCAATAGTTACCCCATCAACTGTGGCTCTTAGAGCATCCACAGATTCTTGTGTGTCTCCCTGTTTAAGAGTTATGGACCCCACAGTGTTCCAGAACTGTTTGATATGAGAGACATAGATTGTGGGATTAATAGTTAAGGCATACCTTATATGCTTAGTGTTTAGAAAATCCACAATCTGATGGAAAACAGGGCCACTCTTCTCGTTTGACTTTTGTAAGTAGGCCACTTGGTTGTGCTCCTCGACCAATCTTAGAATTGCCATGATATTTGTGAAAAGAGAGAATAAAAGTGTTAGTAATCAAGATAAAAAGCAAGCCGTATGATGATCAATTTATATTAATAGGGTTTGAGGAGGTTGCGCAATGTGAATTATCTTTAGAAAGAATTATCTTTGGAAAAAGAATAATTTAAAATAAGTAAGTAGATAATTCACAAAAGATTTTACCCTATTAATAAGGAAAGACGGTTATTTTTACAACGGCTAGTAAAAATTGGATTACTGACACAACAGTTGTAACGGCTAGTTCATCAGTGGAAAAATTACTCTTGCAGTGGTAACTAATGAACTAGCAGTGGTAAAATTTTCACAACATATCAAAGAGCAGTGGTAAATAAAACATTAAAATTTGCTGCTCTTATCATAGTTTTTAGCAAACTACCAGCTATCAACGGATTTGATATGTCTTTACCATGAGCCGTTTGCTATGGACTAGCCAACTCTTGATCACTTGGATGCATGGTGAGTTGATAACCTAGTTTTTGGTAAACTATCAACCATAAACGGATTTGATAAGTCTTTACCAGTAGCCGTTTGCTCTGGACTAGCTGATTCTTATGTGGATTAGACATGGTGAATCAATAACCATTTGTTGTGTGTCTATGATACACACCTTATAACTCCAATGATATGGGTTGTATTCTGCAACACAAGGTAACTCTCAACTTAACCCATAACAATTAACCCAAAGTAACTTTTTAACCAAGTTACTATTCACAAAAATATCTCCCAAAAGTCAACCCGATTAAAACCAAATTTACTCCTCCAACCTACCAAAACAAGTAGGAGTAAATATCCTTCATTAATTAGAATTCGACCTTGACTTTGCATATAAAAGGGGGCTCAACATCTTTTATCTTTCATCAACAATCTTCTTCAACAACACAAACCCTAAACATCATCATGAGTTGGTTTCCATTAATCTACATCTCCTCTGATGACTCTTCAGATGAGGAAATCAATTACTGCTCAGACTCTGAAGAACTTTCTGCTGGATGGAGTGGATATTTTCCACCAAGTACTGCAACTGCTACATCTTCAAGCATGAAGCCCAATAAGAAGATATCAACTGATCCTGCTCCATCTCTAGAGTTTTATTCAAGCTCTTCATCAGATGATGATAATGATCCAACCTTTGATCTTTCCAAGGAGCTTCCAAAGGCCCTTACCACAGCATTGACAACTGCAATAAGCAACATGAAGTGGCCAGCTGTTGACAAGCCTAATCAAGCACCAAGACCTCCCAAGCAAGTTCTGGGACTTGCTTGTCCAAGAAAACAACTCTCTTTTGATGACAAGAGAAAGAAAATTTCCAAGGGCAAGCATCAGTATGAGGGAAAAGGAAAGAAACCTATGGAGTAGGTGTTAGGTTGTAGGTTCATGTCTTATGTGATGGTTTTCTGTAATGGTGACAATGTTTTGTTGATGGTTGTGATGTACTCTTCTTAATGATCAATAAAAGTACTCTTTTGTTCTTGCTATTATCACCAATCTTTCCACTTTTGTATGTTAATTACCACTGTGCTCTTGATAACTCTACATACAAGTTAGTAGAAAACCATACATACAATACAAACAATATTAGTACCTAAAAACTATCCTGCAACACTGAAAAGTATTAGCCATCAAACATTTATTGATTTAGCATTCCAATACCTGTTACCAAGTATTGAAACCTACCCACATCAAGCCCTTTTGTTAATAAATCAGCATAATTGTCATCCGTATGAATCTTGACAACATTAATAAGCTTTTTCTGAAAACAATCTCTAATAAAGTGATGTCTAATTTCAATATGTTTAGTTTTAGTGTGTTGCACAGGATTTTTAATAATGCATATGGTACTGCTATTGTCTATATAGATAATGGTGTTCATGAAATTGTACCCATAATCCAATAATTGATTCTGAAGCCAAAGGATCTGAGCACAACAACTAGCAGCTGCAACATATTCTGCTTTAGTGATTAAAGTAGCAACCATAGTTTGCTTCTTGCACTGCCATGACACCAATCTACATCCAAGAAATTGACATCCTCCAGTAGTTGATCTTCTATCCAAACTTGCACCAGCATAGTCACTATCTGAGTATGTGATCAATTCCATAGGAGAGTCTCTTGGATACCATAATCCTAGGTTAGGATAAGTCTTCAAGTACCTAAAAATCTTTTCCACTGCTGTCATATGTGATGTCTTTGGAGTAACTTGAAATCTTGCACTAGCACAAACAGCAAACATAATATCTGGCCTTGATGAAGTAAGATACATCAAAGAACCAATCATAGATCTGTAAGTGTGAACATCAACATTAGCACCACTAGCATTCTTTAACAATAAGTGAGTGGTCTTGTCAGCAGGGGTATTTGAAGATTTTGCATCAGTAAACTTGAACTTCTTAATAATCTCAGCCACATATTTGTCTTGACTGATAAATATGCCTTCCTTACTCTGTTGTACTTGCAGCCCCAAAAAGAATGTAAGTTCTCCCATAGAACTCATTTGAAATTCATCTTTCATCAGCTTCTCAAACTCTTTGCACATCTCTTGTTTAGTAGACCCAAAGATAATATCATCAACATATACTTGCACAAGTAGGATATCACCCTTGTCTTTCTTGATGAACAAAGTTTGGTCAATCTTGCCTCTATGAAACCCATTATTCAATAAATAAGTAGCTAAGGTTTCATACAACTTCCTTGGAGCCTGATGTAAGCCATAAAGAGCCTTAACCACTTTATATACTTTATTTGGGTGTTGAGGATCTTCAAAGCATGGAGGTTGAGAGACATATACCTCCTCATCAATAGTACCATACAGAAAGGCACTCTTAACATCCATTTGATAGACTGTAAAGCCCATAAATGATGCATAGGCTAAAAACAATCTAATAGCCTCAATCCTTGCAACAGGAGCAAACACTTCTTCATAATCAATACCCTCCTCTTGAGTGTATCCTTGAGCAACCAATCTAGCTTTGTTCCTGATTACAATACCTCTTTCATCTTTCTTGTTTCTGAAAACCCATTTAGTACAAATGACCTTCATACCATCAAGCAAGTCACAAAGAACCCAAACCTTTTGAAGTTTAAACTGCAGCAACTCTTCTTGCATAGCTTCAACCCAGCTAGATTCTCCTTGAGCCATATACACATTCTTAGGCTCCACCTGTGAGAGAAAACAGAAAAACAAACACTCATTCTTCTTACTATGTTTCTTGGACTCATACACTTCACTTATGAACCCATGAATATCATTTTTCTTTTTCTGTCTTCTAGTCTTCACACCTGATTGAAGTTCACCAATAACATTATCAAGTGGATGCACTTTGTGAATTGAAGACTGTGATGTGCTAGGAATAGCATATGTTGTAGGCATGTTTGAGATCTCTACATCATCACTTGGTGATTCCTGAGAAATATGTTCCACATTTGGGCTGACAGTGGAAACTTCTGGTGTATCAGTGGGAATTGAGTTACCACTGCTAGTAGGAATATCTTTATTCACATCATCTGCATCACTTGGCTTTTCAGAATTATCAACAAAGTCCCAAAGTAACATAACAATTTGATCTACATCATCTTTGCAAGCTTCATCTTCATCAATGAATTCTTCTGAATCTTCAAGATCTTTGTCTCCAGTGCTTGAAGTGAGAGGTATATAATTCATTGTATTTGATAATGTTTCAAGATCAAATAGCCAATCTGGTCCTGAACCTGCCATGTTTGCTTTATTTTCAAGGAACTGAACATGCAAGTTCTCTTCAATCTTCTTTGTTCTTAAATTGTATACTCTAAAAGCCTTGCTAACCATAGAGTATCCAACAAAGAAGCCTTCATCTGACTTTTCTTCAAATTTACCCAGATGATCAATGGTATTGAGAATAGTAACATGACACCCAAATGGCCTCATAAACTCCAAAGTAGGAGGTCTTCCTCTGAACAACTCATGAGGTGTCTTGTTCTTTGTTTTGACCACTAAAACTCTGTTCTGAATGTAACAAGCAGTGTTAACTGCTTCAGCCCAAAAAGTCACTGGAAGCTTGGAATCAGCTAACATGGTTCTAGCAGCCTCAATTAGTGTTCTGTTTCTTCTTTCTGCAACTCCATTTTGTTGAGGAGTTCTTGCAACACTAAATTCTCTTTTAATACCTTTGTCTCTGCAGAAATCATCCATAACTTTATTCTTGAACTCTGTCCCATTGTCACACCTGATGATCTTGATTTTCTTTTCAAATTGATTTTCAACTTGAGTGATGAATGTCTTAAGAATGCCTGTGGTTTCATCCTTGGTACTCAAAAAGAAAACCCATGTGAATCTACTGAAATCATCAGTCACAACTAGACAATACTTCTTCAAATTGATGCTGCTCACAGAGGTAGGACCAAACAAATCCATATGCAGCATAAAGAGTGGATGATTGATTGAATTGAATGCCTTGGTCTTGCATGAAGCTCTGTGTTGCTTTCCTTTGAGATAGGCAACACAAGTTTGGTCATTTTCAAATCTTTTCTCTGGTAGGCCTCTGACAAGTCCATCTTTCACAATCTTGTTGATGGTCTTGAAGTTAACATGACCAAGTCTTCTATGCCAAAGCATTGATTCATCCAAAGTGGCTTTAGCAAGCAAGCAAGTAACATCATTATTAGCCACTATGTTCTGCATGTCAATGCTATACAAATTTCCTTTTCTAGGGATTTTAAGCAAAATGTCACTTTCATCAGGAAGCTTATAATCCTTAGATAAGACATAGCACTCATCTTCTGTGAATAGAACTCTATGCTTCTTGTCACACATCTGTGACACACTAAAGAGGTTGTACTTGAGTTCTTTCACATACTGCACATCTTCAAAATCAATGTTTCCAGCCTTGATTGTTCCTTTGCCAGAAACTTTGCCACCAATTCCTCCTCTAAAGCTGACAAATTTTCCATCATAAGGTTGAAAGTCTGAAAGATAGGACTTATTACCAGTCATGTGCCTGGAACATCCACTGCCTGAATATCCTTGATCACTTGTAGTCTTTGAATGTCCCTGCACACAAAATAAAGGAATTAGTTCCTTTTGGGGACCCAAGCCACAAATGACTTGGATCTGCCTTGTGTATCAATATAATTATATCTATCAAAGGTCATTGATACACCATTGGGATTGTTTGAGGTAATGTTTCCTTTTGGTTTCCATTCCCAACGTGCTGAGGCCTTAACAGCATTTCCCATATTTACCCTTTTCTTGTTAACAGACCCACCAGTGGCAACCTTTGGCCTTGCAGTGGTAACTGCTGGCTTAGCAGTGGAAACTGCTGATTTTGAAACTTTAGGTACCCACTTCTGATTATTGTTAACTTTCTTTTCAAAATTGGTCTTTTTCCCTGTTTGAGTAGTTTTAACAAAAGTAGTAACAGGGGACTTAGGGTAAACTCTGTTTTTATTTCTGGCACTAGCAACTGCTGGTCTAGCAGTGGAAATTGGTTTAATGCCAGAATGAAGCAAAACAGACCTGGGAATCATCTTGCTAAGTGGATTTGGGTGGGTTAAGTTATTAGCATTTTGTCCATTCACCTTAGTATTCCCAAACACTTCCCTTCTTCCCAAGTGGTAGGTACAGCTATAAGCCAAATGGTCAAAGCTACCACATATATGACAGGGTTTGTTATTGAACACAAAGTCACTACCAAATTGCCTAGATTTAACATGATTCCAACTCCTCATATTGCCTCTAAGAGTTGGTGATCTACTTCTGTACATCTCTGCATATCTAGTAGTGGGCCTAGTGAAATTAGGTTGTGACCTAGGCTTCTCTTTGACTACATCAGGAATACTTCTTTTAATCTCCGCTTTAACATTCTCAGGAACACTAGGCTTAGACTCAACATTCAAATTATCATCTTTAAAAGATGAGTCACTAGCACTATCAAATACATCAACCTCAACCTGAACCTTTTCAATTTCAACTGGTTTAACAAACTTTGGTCCATAGGTCATAGGTGGTTCTTGGAATTCTTCTAAACCTGTGTGAGCTAAGTCAATGCCAGGAGGTGATGGAACACCTCTTAGAGGTGGTGGCACTGTTTTGTATCCAAGTCCTGATTTGGCTTTGCTCACAACTTGGGCTTCCCAAATTTTATCAATACACTTGGATTAATGATCCAGTGTTTGCTTAGTCATCATTATATTCTCACTAGCCACTTTAACCTTTTCTAATTCTTCTATAAGAACCTTATTAACAGCAACCTGATAATCTAAGTCTCTTCTTAATACTGCAATATCATCATTGAACTTAGATTCATTTGCCTTATAATGCTCTAATTGAGTTTCTAAAACTCCTAGGCCTCTTTTATGATTTGCTAAATTATAATTAGTATGAGTTAACTCTATGTGTTGCTCATTAAATTGTGCTTTAAGTTTCTCATACTCTTTTAAGGCCTTACAAGATTTAGAACAAGCATTATCAGTTTGTACCTCAGAGTCAGAAAAAGCCATTAGTGCAAGCTTTGTAGAAACCATTGCAGACTCTGAATCATCTTCCTCTTCCTTAGTCATAAAGCTCCAATCAAAGCTCACTCCATCAATGGCCAATAGCCCCTTTGGCTCATCAGTAGTAGGTTCCTTCTTCTTGTCCTGCTTGTACCAAGTTGACCTGTTGTCAGACTTCCTTGGCTTCCTACACTCCCTGGCAAAGTGCCCCTTCTTATGACAATTGTAGCACTCCACCTTCTTTTTGTCAAAACCTACTGTTTCATTTCTACTGATGTTGATCTTTCTTCCAGTCTTCTTCCAAAACTTCTTTGTCCTTAAGCTTAGTAATGTCACTTGCCATTTAATGTCCATCTCCTCCATATCATCTTCATCAATTTGATCCAGATCCTCATGATTGAGGATTGAACCACCCACTTGACTTGATATAAAGGCATAAAAAGTAGTATCACTAAGCCCTGTAATCTGTCTCTTTGAGCAACCAGTGGAAACACTTCCACTACCAGTGGAAACAACAATGTTAGCACTGTCATTATCACTATCACTTTCTTCATCTGAACTATCATCAAGAGATGATGATATGAGTTCTACACTTCCTGAACTTAAGCTTATTTTGCCAGCTTTCTTCAATCTTTGTTCAATAACCTTGAAGTTATTGTACAAGTCATTAAGTTTCATGGTCTCTAATTCTGGCTTATCTTCCCACACAGCAACATTGGTTCCAAACTCAGAGGGTAAGCTTCTTAAGAACTTTAGATTGAGGTCTTCCCTTTCCACCTCAATTCCAAAAACAGTGAGTTGAGTAACAATCTTTTGTAGCCTTGTGAAGATGCTATCAAGAGATTCATTACTTGATGAACCAAAGTTTTCATAAGTCTGCTTCAGCAAAGTCTTTTGAGTCTTCTTGGTGGAATCATTACCACCAAAAACTTCATAGATCTCATCAAAAAGAGTCTTTGCAGTCTTGTACTTGCTGAATGCTAGAACTTGGTCTCTGGGAAGTGTCATCAGCAACAAACCTCTAGCCTTGAGATCATTCTTCAACTGAAGTCTTTCATCATTAGTAATAGGTCCAGTGTTGACCTTAATTACTTCCTTGCCACCAATCATCTCTGAAGTAGAACTTGGTTTGAAAGAATTTCCAACCATAATGATCTCCCAGAGTGTGTAGTCTTGGACCATAAAGAATTGTTCTATCATTAGCCTTCACATCTCAAAGTCATTCAACTTAAGCTTTGGAAGCTTAGCAGCAATGTTTGAGTTACTAGTTTCTGTCTCCATTGATTCTTCTGAGTGAACTTGAGTCTTCTAAATCAAAGTATCAAAGCCTGGCTCTGATACCACTTGATGGATCTAAAAACCTTGAACTTGTGTTAGATTGATACTTTGAATTATATCACTAAGTATGCGGAATCTACTTAGTAACACTTAGAAGTTTGATTGTGAGTAAGACAGTTGTATATGAACAAGAACAATATATGTAAACAAACTATTAGCTCCAATATTATTAATGATAATAATACGAGTGATCTTGATATCACTAGGGTTACACCTTGAAGCTCTAGAAACGTATATGACAACTGATTCTTAAACCTTTAACCTAGGATCTCCTTTTATAGCACAAGGAGTCATCTTCTTCAAGATAAGTATAATGCTAATAGAATAAGATATACACAAGATCTATTCTATATTTATCTAGACGCGTTTCCTAACAGTTATCTAATAAGCAGTGGTAATATATGTTCTTGCACTGGTAATGAGTTTCCACTGCAAGTACAATCTTCTGTAGTTGTAACTTCTTCTCTTAGCCGTGGTAACTGTTAGTATAATTCCCAACACTGGCTTATTGGTTTCCTTATCTGCTTATACTTGAGCCTTTTGTATAACTGCTTATTGCTTGTTTCTATAGCTTCTGTGTTTTTCATGATCATTTCTGAGCTTGTTTGAGTTTATTATAGCATATTTCATTTGTGTGATCAGTTTGGTTAAAATTCTGTGCCAAGTGCTTATAAATAAGCACTTGCCATAAGCTGTTTCTGTCTAAATAAGCACTTCTGCTTATCAAACTCTTTTCAAAATTTTTCTGCAAGCTTTCCAAATTATTTTTGATTTTTTGGAATTTTTCCAGATTTTTCCAAGTAGTTTAAGTATTTTTCTTAATTTCTTTTTGATTTTATTCATTTTTAAATAGTTTTTAATCAACATAAATCCATAAAAAAAATCAGAAAAAGCTTTAAAAAATACAAAAATATTTTAGATAATTCTTTTATAATATTTTAGATTTTTCAAATTAGATTTTATAATTTTCTCATTATTTTTTACATTTTCCTTTATTTTTAATTACTTTTTAATTCAATAAATAGAAAATAAATCATAGAAAATAAATAAAAAGCCAAAAAAATATTTTTCTTTTTCTCAAAATTCTTTTTATTAGTTTAAGATTTTTAGAAAATTGTTTCACACTTGTAGGATCATTTTTCGTATAAAAGTCGCGTTTTATTTCGTACGTTACGTTTAAAAATTACGTTTGCATTCCCGTTTTCTAATTTTAGACTTTTGTGCATATATAGCTTGTACTCTTTGCATAATTCACTATTCCTTTTCATATTTTGAATTTCACCATCACTTCTCATTATTCACTTTTCACTACACGATTCCCAATTCGATTATTTGAAATTCCATTCGAACCTTCGTTGGGAGAACGACCCGGGAAATACTTTCCTAAGTATTTCTTCAGAAAATAAATATATACTATAATTGAGCACAAATCGATTTTTGGCGCCGCTGCCGGGGAAGGTCGAAGTGAGTTTTTGAAAAATCGTGTTTTGTTAAGCCTTCCTCTATTTTGTATATATATTTCTACAAAAATTGAAAAATTCAAAACACTTTTTCTAAAGTGTTTACAAAAATAACAAAAAAATAATAAAGTTACAGCCTCGACTCTCCCGTGGAAGGGAGGGCGTTGTAAACCAAAAAGTCTCAGAATATAACAAAAACGTGAAATTAATTGTTTATCGGATTATTTCAATTACTACAACCGATTAAGCGAGAAATACGGAGGCTAAGAAATAAAGAGTTTTTGGGATAAAAAAAATAAAAACAAAAAGATTTTTCTTTTCTTTTTCTTTTTCTTTTTGATTTTGCTTTTGGTGTATGCATACCCGCTCTTCTTTTGAAAGTCTTATATCACCTTTGTCAAACCCCGAAAGGGTAATTCGACACACACACCGTGTCCATTTCCTTAACGTTGAGGAAATGGATCCGAATAATCAACACCCTCCGGTGGGTGGAAATGAACACCAACACGTGCCGGCTCCCGATCTCCGAACGATGGAGGAGTTGTGCCAATCCACGATGCATGGTAGAGGTGGCCTGATTGCCCCTCTAAATATTGAGGTTACGGATTTTGGACTTAAGCACCACATGATACAACAAGTCCAAAATTCGTGCCAATTTCACGGTTTACCAGGTGACGATGCAAATAAGCTTCTCGATAAATTTTTAACTGTCACCCAAAGCATGAAACAACATGGGGTCTCCGATGATGCCCTCCGTATTTCTCTCTTTCCCTATTCTCTAAAGTATCATGCCACCGCTTGGTTTGATCGCCTTCCCAAGAATTCGATTCATACCTTCGAAGAAATGGTATCGAAGTTCTTGGCGAAGTATTTTCCACCATCGATGGTGATGAAGCTACGAAACGATATTAGTAACTTCCGGCAACTTCCCGATGAGTCTTTATTCGAGGCTTGGGAACGTTATAAGCTTGCTATTGATCGTTGTCCAAACCATAACATGCTTCTCGTTACGATCATTGATACGTTTTATAATGGTTTGACTTTACGACATCGTGACATGATCAATGCAGCAGCCGGAGGTACTTTTATGAAACGTCGTCCTGAGGATTGTTATGAACTTATTGAGAATATGACGGCTCATTACAATTATTGGGATTCCTCAGCCGAGAGGAATGAGCCGATGAGATCGACCGCGACTCATAATTCTTCATCTAATCCCGAGCTTGCTGCAATTACTAAGAAGCTCGATGATATGTCGACGTCTATGCTACGAATGCATCAAATGTATCAAACGACTCAGGATCAAACAAAAAACCATCAAGTCAATGTGGTTAGTCATGGTTATGAGACTTGTGGTGGTCCATATTTGTATTATGAATGTCCGGCCACCGTGCCTTTTCTCATGAGAGCGCGTATGCTGCAAACATGGGTAACAACAGTTACCCACAACCTCAAGGAGACCGTAATCTCCTCAGCTATCGTTCTACTCATTATCTTGGACCACCCATTCTCGAACAACCAAACCAAGTCAATCAAGTCAACTAGAATCATAATGTGCAGAATTGTAATAATCAAGGAAATCAAAATCAGAGTCGAGCTAATAACGGTTTTCAAAATCATAATGAAGGGTTTAATCAAAACCGGGGTTTTCAAGGTAATTACAATCAAGGCCCGCCTCAAGGGAATTTTCAAAACCAACAAAACTATGGAAACCCTAGGAATTTTCAGAACGCAAATCATGGAAATCAAAATCATGGTAATTTCCAAAACCGTGGGCAGAATTTCAATAATAATCAAAATCAAGGTGTTATTCAAAATCCGTCGCCCACGGATGATTTGATTAAGCAATTGCTTCAAAACCAAAAATCTTTTATAGTAAAATATGAAGAAATAATTCGGTTGTTTGCTAATCAAATCAGTGATATTAACAAGCGTTTAAATGATCGACCCTCGGGTTCGGGTACTACTTCTTTGCTAAGAAACACGATCGCAAACCCAAGGGGCGAAGTTAAGGTGATCACGACTCGCAGTGGTGCTAAATATGATGGACCCACAGCTCCTACTACCTCTTCTTCTTCCTCTCCGCCTAAGGTAGTGGACTGTGAGACCGAGGCGACAAAGGACCCGATTCCTCCTATTAGTAATGGAAGAGCTGAAAACGTCCAACCTCCGGTTGTCCAAGTTTCAAAAGATAAAGAAAAAGCCGTTTTTGAAAATAATGTGAAATACAAGTCTAAATTGCCATATCTATCACGATTTAATGATGAAGAGCTCCGTGCAAAGTCTAAAAAACAAATGGAAAAGTTTTTGGATATTTTTTAAAAATTGCACTTTGATATAAGTTTTATGGATGCTCTCGTGTACATGCCAAAATTTGCTTCGACGTTCAAAAACCTCATAAGTAATAAAGAGAAATTGCTTGAATTAGCTGAAACGCCGATAAATGCTCAATATTCCGCGATTCTTCTCAAGAAGCTTCCTGAAAAGCTTGGTGATTCGGGAAAGTTTCTCATTCCTTGTTCGTTGAAAGATCAAGAGGTTTGCAACGCCCTGGCCGATTCAGGTGCAAGTATTAACCTTATGCCATTATCGATCTATGAACAACTTGGAATGGGGGATCTTAAACCGACGAGAATGACTTTAGAGCTTGCTAATCGATCGATAACTCATCCGGTTGGAATTGCTGAAGACATTTTTGTTCGTGTGAATTCATGTACTTTTCCGGCAGATTTTGTTGTTGTTAATTTTGAGGCTGATCCGAGAGTTCCTCTTATACTAGGGCGACCGTTTTTACGAACCGCAAAAGCCCTAGTAGATCATTTTGAGGATACTCTAACTTTACGACATGATGATGACATAATGATTTTTAAAGCCGATGCTTCGAAATCAAAGAAGTATTCCGTCAAAAGCGTTGATGTTTGTGATTATTCCTTTGATGATTTTGTGAAAACTTTCATCTCCGACTCTTCCCCATCATTTCCTCCGACTAAGGATTATGATTCTCTTTGGGAAGAGGTCGATGAATTCCTTGCTACTGAAACGATTCCGTTTTCTGAGACTGACGAATCTTACTTTGATTCGGAGGGAGATATTATTTTTCTTGACAATTTGTTGAACGATGAACCGTCAATCCCTCCGAATAAAGTTAAGACGAAGATTGAACTTATAATTGACGATCCTCTGGAGCCCGAGCTCGAGGAATTTTTACCCGACTTTGAGAGTTTTTCCTTTGATACGACTAAAGAGATAAGTGGCAATCCCACTTATCGTCCTGATTTTTCTTATCCGACTTATGAAGCTTTTCATTTTGATATTGATCATACGGAAGAGACGAGTCATGGAAGTACCACTTCTCATGCTTTTATCTCTCTTCCGGAGTATGAGTCATTTCGTTTTGATGAATTTGAATGTGAAATTGAAAAGTTTTCTAATCCTGAATATGAAAGTTTCAGTTTTGATCTTGAAGTTGATCATGATCCGGGTGGTGTTTGTAGGACCGAAAATATGTATGATTTATGTGATTCGGGAGGTCTAGGTTGATCAAAGAAGATGGATTCCATGTTTGGTTCTAGAGAGAGAAAGTAGAGAGAGGGTGAAGAAAATGGATGATATTAAGATGAATGAATGAATACACAATTTCCCACACCCCTCATGGAGAGTCATGAGGGGTATTTATAGGCTCATCACTACATTACTTTGCCTAGTGTACGATAGTAGTCCCTGAAGTTACTACTAGCTACATATCTAGTCCATTTCACTTGTGTGACGTTATCTTAATAAAATAGCGAGGCTAACAATCTCCCTCCAAGATATCGTCACACGTGAATGGTTACAATGAGACCTATAAATACATTAACAATGTAAAATTACAACAATAGTAAACTATGTTGTCGTTGTTGAAGCGCAGAGTCTCTGTAGTCTAGATATTGAGGCAGACTTGAAGTTCTCTCTTCCGACGATCTCGGCGAACTGACTGCAAAGGTCTTTGTAGCTCTGAACTTCAACAGTAATGGTCTAGTTAGGTTATTACTCCCTCCTAACTAGTGAGCCTTTATTCTTTTTCCTGCTCCCTCCTAAACCGATAACCTCTTTCATCACGCAGCAGATAAAGTAGATTCAAAAGTGTAGGCACATGGTTGTCGTTCAGGGAGCATCATGACAATATAACTCACATAACATTGCACGGAAGGTTGGTAATACGCTCCGATGTACACATCATTAGTACTTCTTCGGTTTTAGTGTAAGCACAATTCCCTCGAACAACCAACGTACTAGAGATGAAACACTACTTCTTCTGGCATGTTCTTCTCCCTCCTGATGGTTGCGATTTATCGATATCATCATACTATTTTGTGCACATGCCATAATTACCCGTACTTTACACTTCTTATGCAATATAGATAGACCGTGTAAGCGTAATTTGTGAGAATATGTCGCAAAGATACTCTCAATACTTTTCTCTCAAATCAACCTGTAAACGAACCTCCTTATTAATTCACCGGCTAATAGTAATGACCACATATGGAGATAACCCGATATGACCAGCTTGAAAAAGAAGTAATCATCTCATCTTGTGACTTAATGCTTGTACGATAGATGTGACTTAATACCTATACTGAGCACTACAATGTTACTCCTTTAAGTATGAGGTTGCACGAAATATTCGCCACTTGAACAATCCACTACTTCGTGTGACACTGAGTACTACAACGTAACTCCTTAAAGTGATAGTTATACTGTGAGCACTACAACGTAACTCCTTACATCAGTAATAACTAGATTGTCAAGACTGATTTTTTTACTTTGCGCAGACAAGTTATCTTCAAAAGTCGTGCATCCAACCACCCCTAGACTTTGAGATAAATAAGTACACTTGTTGAAATGCCACTTCAAAATCAAATCAATAATACCATGCAAAAACCCCGTAGTCATTTTTGTTGAACGAAACAATTCTAGCCGTGAATAATGTATCCCCCGTGAAATTTTTATAACACCAAAATACCACTCTTAGTCTAATAATTATCACACATTTTGGCTAAAATATAACATTAAACCAAAATTACGTATATCATTTTTTTGTTCAATCAATTAAATTTTTCAGCCATTCAACACTTGTAGCCCAAACCAATTTATTTGATAGCCAATTGCAGCCAAATTCATGATACTCTTGGATCAATAAGAGGCCCATGAAAGAACCTGTTCCAATTAAAGATGACCCAATCCAGCCACACCAAGTGATCAGATATAATCCTAAACACACGCACGTCACAAGCCCTATACGACTTTCATATGTTTATCCGCCCCTCTTTTTTTTTATACGCTCCTCACACCAACCATATCTTAACAAAAAATAACTCATTCTCATCTCCATCAAAATCGATCACACTAAATCTTATCTCAAGCTCAGCTCATCTAATCACAGCAGACCATTTTAATACGTGTACACCATCCTTAAACACTTCTTTTGATAGCACCATAGACCATACACCCGTTTCTTTCTTTTGATTTCTTGCAAATCGAGCACTAGCACAAAGACTATGGATCAAGATATTTAATATATGTTCATGGGTAGGTATCGCATTAAGTTTGGTTTACTTTTTTTTTTTTTTTTTTTTTTTTTTTTTGGTCTTTGAACGAAACAAGAACTGATTATAACATCCTTGTTATAAATCTGTTGTTTTTGTGTTTCGGATATTAATGAAGCCAAGTCTTCGAAAACGTAGATCGATGATGATATTGATAGTTCAACAAAAAAAATCTTTAAAAGATTAAAAATTGAACCATTTCTGAGATCTTGTATGAAGTTAGCTGTAGTTTGTGATTGATCTTTCTTCATTAGCAGTTATTTCATATGGACTGATGATGGTTAGAACAGAAGTCGCATAGAGTTGTGGTATATGGTTTAGTGGTCGTGTCAAACTGCATCTCTTCTCGAATGTTTTTTTTTTAAAGATTTCGATAGTTTGCGCTTTTGTGATTTCGAAAGTTTTTACAAAAATTTCGAAACTTTGTAACCTTGTTATTGCGAAACTGTGTAAACTTTTATCGAGAATACATTGCATCTTTTTATCGAGAATACTGATTTATCGAGAACTTGTGTATCGAGAACATGTTTATCGAGAACATGTTTTCGATAAGTAGGGTTTTGTGTTCTCGAAAACCACATGTGTTCTCGAAAAGCAGGTACATATCGAGAATTTCTTATACAAGAAATTCCGATTAGATTCCGGCGACTATTCTGCAGATTCCGATGAGTTTCCGATTACCTTTTTGCAGATACCGAATATCACGGACCATGTTTATGCCTTTTGACCACAAAAATCTTCAACGGGATGGTACAAAAAGCTCATAAAGATGATAGTCATAAAGACTGTTATCAAGGTACATAGATGACCACAATAAACAGATAACTTTGTGAAAGAATATGACTTTTTGACCACATGGGATACATAAAAAAGCTGTTCAGAAAACTGTTACCCAAAGAAAAGAAAAAAATTTCCAGGTCCGAAAAAAAATGGGTAAAACCAGCCTCTAAAACGGTACGAACCACAATAAAAATCAATAAAAAGAACACCATGCGCTCCGATACCAATTGTAGGACCGAAAATATGTATGATTTATGTGATTCGGGAGGTCTAGGTTGATCAAAGAAGATGGATTCCATGTTTGGTTCTAGAGAGAGAAAGTAGAGAGAGGGTGAAGAAAATGGATGATATTAAGATGAATGAATGAATACACAATTTCCCACACCCCTCATGGAGAGTCATGAGGGGTATTTATAGGCTCATCACTACATTACTATGCCTAGTGTATGATAGTAGTCCCTGAAGTTACTACTAGCTACATATCTAGTCCATTTCACTTGTGTGACGTTATCTTAATAAAATAGCGAGGCTAACAGTGTTCTTAAAAATGAGAGTTTTAATAAAAATTTTATCCCAACCCTCCCACCCGGAAAAGTTTTTAAAATGATCATGAATGATAAAATTCATAATTTCCCAATTATGAAGTTTTCTTTTGATAATGATGAGTTTTTTGTGATGGTTATCATGACCCTCTTGCCATTTGTAACATTTGGTGTGATTTCTCTTATCCGTCACTCCGTGGGGAGTGAGGATGTTGTTTTTGACCCTGGTATCGTTTCTACAAGTTTTCACTTTTAAAATACCATCGGTTATCTCTTCAAGGTGGAACTTTCATCTAATTCATATGTTTATCCAAATATTTTGAATGAAAGCCCGAGTGAGATTATTTTTCCACGGATTTTTCCCCAAGGACGAATTAATTTGGGGATCGAGTCAAGCTACGTAACTCGGAAATCAAAAACAAAGCGCTTTGTGGGTGGCAACCTATGCTTATCCAATTTCATCTTCTTATTTTCTTATTTCTAACAAATAACGTGAGGAGGGGGTGCCTCTTTTACTCTTTTGTTCCGTGGTTGTTTGTGATGTTTGTTTAGGATTGTCCGCGATTTATGATGACTCTCGTGCTCGTTATCTTCTCTCCGCTCGAGTTTCATTCATCGGTGCTATTGGAAATCTTATATCTGTGAATCTTATTGACTAACATTTTCTTTGGCATAATTAATAAATGGCCCTAGAATTTTGTTAGGATTACCTTAACCCGTAAAACATTGAGGACAATGTTTCATTCTAGTCTGGGGGAGGGTGAATCTTCGATTCGATTTTGACATTGCATTTTTCACAAATGTCGTGTACTCTTGCAGCTCCGTTTTTCCACCAAAAATAAAATAATTGAAAAAAATTGAAAATTTCAAAAATTTTGGGAAAAATGAATGAAAAAGTCATGGAAAAGCACAAAAAAATGAGAAAAATTGAAAAAAGTTATGCAAAAATATAATAAAGTTTGAATAAGTGATTTGACACCTTGTTTTGACTTTCCTACTGGCGAGAGTAGAAATAAATGTTCCGACTTGACCGGGCGTGTTGAGCCCTAGCTCGTCTCCCTTAACCAATATAATCAAAAGATTATGGCTAAGTATCCGCGGATCTCATTACTTGGGATTTTAAATTTGCGGAGATCGAGGAAGGATAGAGTTTATTTAGAAGTTTTGTGCTAAACGTGGAGTAGTTGGATCTCTTTAGAGCCCACGAAAGGTACTTCTGGCCTCCTTGTTCCCACAAGCTTGCACACCAATAAAAATAGATCTCTAGGATTAATTAAGTGTATGGGGTTTGGGCAATACTTAGTTTTTTTCTCGTTCCCAACAAAATCTCTGCATATGGGAGTTTGGTACACATAGGGGTACTGCCAATGTTATGGTGAAATAGACTATTGCATCTTGCCGGTTCGCAGCCGATGTTGTGATCTTAGTAAAGGCCGTAGGACTCGGGGTTTGGCATATGATTATGAATATCAATAATAATAGTCCAAAGCCAAATAAAAAGGCAGAGGAATCCAAAGCTATAAAAAAGCAGCGGATATAAATCCAAGGTCATAATAAAGCTCTTACATCTTGGCGGCTCATAAATCGTTGTTGTAAAAGAAATAAAGGACTAAGGACCAAGTATTATTAAAGTGCTTATAATTGTGCAAAAAAATGCCAAGCTTCGACTCCGGGGGTTTCCCTAATAAAAAGCTTCCGTTTCGGGTCTCAAACATGGGATGTCTCGGTCGTAAATAAAAAGGGGGACCTCCACAAATCGTGTTAAATCAGAGACCTTCATGTGGACCCGATTTCTGTATGCAGGGATTTTCGAGGGAAAGTTTGGAAACTACTTAGCGTTCAAATTTTGTGCTCTTATCGGACTAACAAATATCAAAACGAGAAAATATGAAGCAATTCATTTCTCACAAATTAAAATCTTGAGATAAAAAACTTAGGATTCGGAAACAAGAGGTAATGACACAAGTAACTTTTGTGGGTAGTGTTAGCACCTAACTTGTGGATAAACAATGATCTCGATTTTACGCTTAGTTTGGGAGCTTGTGAAAAGTCAAGGATGACGATTTTTATCCGTATGGTCTCTTCTCTGTGAGATGTGTTTCTACTCGTTGACCGTAAAAGTTATCAACAGATAAAAATTGATAATGAAAGTCAAGGCAAACCGTCACATATATAAATGAAAAAGTACAAAAAGAGTAGTAGTAGTTGTTATTCATAAAAATCGGAAAACGGAGCGTTTTTGAGAATAAATGATTTTGATATCTCTTTTGAACATCATTGCTACTTTACAACGTCAGTAAAGAGAGATTTTGAAATTATTTATCCCAAAAGCGTGAATTGATCACATTGCGAGAGGACACGACAATACCTTAGTCTGGGGGATTTTGGTATGTGTTAATTCACATACCATTTTATGGCCAAATACTGACCCAAATTGACTAAATGTGCTAACAAATGCCAAAGAAATATGTGTTTCTATGTTGTGAACGTGCAGGTACGGATTTATCACAAAAAGACAAAAATCAAGCAAAAATCAGAAAAACGGGCACGAGAGTGGGAGATGGTCAGAAAGTCAAGCTGGAAATCATTTTTGAGCTTATCAGATCTTCAGTGATTGATTTATGTGCCAAAGTGATCCTTGTGAGAAGTTTGAAGAAAGTGCAGATTTGGTCCTTTTACTTTTCAGAGATTACATATTCAGTCCCTTATGGAATTTATAAAGAAAAGGTCAAAATCAACCCTGGAATAATCATAGTTATCAAAATCAACCCTTGGATTTTATTATGAGATTAGGGCAGAAGTGGTCCTCATAATTTCAGAATTTTGCACCTTTGGTCCTTAGGTGACAATTATACTAATTCTGAAATTTGCTTAATCTACTAACAAAACCAAAAGCTTAATCCAATAATAAAACCAAAAGCCCAATACCTATCCCACTATACCCAAGCCCATACCCAACGAGTTCCTACGGGTCAATAATTCTAGACCGGGTCAACGGTCAATGTGTAAGTCAGACAATAATAAAAAAAACTTACCCCGCTTCCCTTTTCCCCCCAATTCCCCAATTACCCAGCTCTTATGAACCCTAAATATTACCCCGCCCTTAATTACCACAATTAAGGGCATTTGAGTCAAATCAAAGGGTGTTAGACGTGTCAAGGTATGTCAGGGATCTAAGAAACACACATGGGGACAGATGGCAGTTGATGATTGGAAGCTACACGTCATATTACATGATCCAAGGGTGATTAATCAGAGGGCAATCATGAGGAGATGATCTTGGGACTCAGAATGATACTCAAGAAGCACACCACATGGATTGCCAAGCTAGAAATCCGTGGAAATTCCTCTCTAGAATCATCCATTAGCTAGTATAAATAGAGGTGTAGTGTCAATGTAATAGGTGTGGAGTTTTTGAATAGCAAAACTCTGCAAAATTTTCTTTTGAATGTATTACTTTAGATTGATTGTAATTTTCCTCATTTTAATAATGAATTTAGTTTTTTACATGTTAAATCTTTTCAGTTGAATTCTGTTATTTCATTTGCTTATAATTCGTCTCTTATTTCAAGTCTTATTATATCATTACTTTTATACGTTTAAAGTTTTCAATTCTATTTTAATTTCCTTTTAATCCAGTTTTCATAAAAACAGAAAATCAAATAAAAAATTAGATATAGTTTAGTTGTAATTCAGCTCTTGAATAAGTTTGTTTGTGGAATGGTACATCTCATATAAGCTTTGTATAGCTTCTGTGAGAGTGAGTTTAGTTTCAATTGTTAACTAGCATTGTGGTCAAAGCAAGTCAACTGTATCAATTTGTTGATGAACTGTGGGGAATTTTGACAAGCCAAAGTGAGATTTGGAAGCATTTGGCCTGTCTAGAGACAGGCTAGCTTAGTGAAACATCTCTATTCTAGCTGAGATGTAATGATTTGTAAGTTTTTATTTCATCTCTTGAATTCATAATTAGTTTAACTGAGTTTCTGTGTTTCTGTATGATCTGGTTGTTTTTTATTGTTAGAACTATTTCATTTTATGATAATATAGCTTAGTTAATCAGTAGTTCAGTTAAGATTGGATTGGATTGAAGTTTCAAAGTAAATTCTGCAATTAAGGGAGTGTTTGGATGTAAAAGTTTCTAAGTGATGTTGTTGTTTGTTCACTAATTTTTTAGTTCCCTATAGCTCATTGAGGTTAGTAATAAACATTTAGATAACAAAAACAGTAGGTAGCTATTATATTAGTCAAAGTTAGTATCATAGTTCATTTAGCAGTTATTAGAAATAGAATTTGTTAGTAAAATTTGTAGTGATAGATGTAATTTTGCATGTACTAGCTTAACCTAGTTAAACATTAGCTTAATTAGTCATTTAGGAGTAGATTTGATTGATTAAGTTTGAGTGTAGTCAAACTGAAAGTGCAAAGAAATAGTCAACTGACTCAACTTTTGAGTTTTAACTAGCTGCTGAATTAGGATTAATTTAGAATAGCATTTGTTCGTTAATGGTAGAGTAATTGCTAGTTTTAGATAACTAGTAGTATAGAGATCATTTTGCCCCCATAATATTCTTAGTTGGAGCTTATTTGGTACAGCTTATTGGCATTGCTAGTTAGGGGTTTGAACCTGTTTTTCTGATTTGAGCATTTAGGGCTGCTAGTGTCTTATTGAGATTGAGCTTGTGATTTGTTGTCACTTCTGAGTTGACTTAGCTGTAATTTAGCTGTCTCTATCAGATTTTAGTTGCTGGCTTATTGGTTTCCTTATCTGCTTATACTTGAGCCTTTTGTATAACTGCTTATTGCTTGTTTCTATAGCTTCTGTGTTTTTCATGATCATTTCTGAGCTTGTTTGAGTTTATTATAGCATATTTCATTTGTGTGATCAGTTTGGTTAAGATTCTGTGGCAAGTGCTTATAAATAAGCACTTGACATAAGCTGCTTCTATCTAAATAAGCACTTCTGCTTATCAAACTCTTTTCAAAAAATTTCTGCAAGCTTTCCAAATTATTTTTGATTTTCTGGAATTTTTCCAGATTTTTCCAAGTAGTTTAAGTATTTTTCTTAATTTCTTTTTGATTTTATTCATTTTTAAATAGTTTTTAATCAACAAAAATCCATTAAAAAAAATCAGAAAAAGCTTTAAAAAATATAAAAATATTTTAGATAATTCTTTTATAATATTTTAGATTTTTCAGATTAGATTTTATAATTTTCTCATTATTTTTTACATTTTCCTTTATTTTTAATTACTTTTTAATTCAATAAATTGAAAATAAATAAAAAGCGAAAAAATTATTTTTTTTTTTCTTAAAATTCTTTTTATTAGTTTAATATTTTTAGAAAATTGTTTCACACTTGTAGGATCATTTTTCGTATAAAAGTAGCGTTTTATTTCGTACGTTACGTTTAAAATTTACGTTTGCATTCCCGTTTCTAATTTTAGACTTTTGTGCATATATAGCTTGTACTCTTTGCATAATTCACTATTCATTTTCATATTTTGAATTTCACCATCACTTCTCACTATTCACTTTTCACTACACGATTCCCAATTCGATTATTCAAAATTCTATTCGAACCTTCATTGGGAGAACGACCCGGGAAATACTTTCTTAAGTATTTCTTCGGAAAATAAATATATACTATAATTGAGCACAAATCAAAAGCCCAAGCTCAAATATATTATTTATGGTCTTGATAATGATCTTCTATTTATGGGATAAAGATCAATGTACCGTATAGGCGAGATACGCCGAAGAGTAAGGAACACGAAACCAACAAGGATTTCGTGTGTATATAAAGAATATAACCCTAAAACCGATTACTTACTCTCACGCTGGAGGATAATCGTGGGAGACAATCCCACGATAAGCCTAACGGTGTTATTTGCTTTCTTAGTATGCAGGTCTCAAGCATTAAGATCCAATTGATACGAGAACAAGAACCCAAACAAGGAACGCCCAACTTTTGTATCAACAAGTGGCGCCATCCGTGGGACCCTACACTAAGAACTAGAATGACGAAGCATGGAAACGTAAGCCAGCGGACTCCGCAGTTGAAGAAAACACATGGTGACCCACAGGGGAAGAAGCATCAAAGCGATTCAACCCCTAGGCAGGCCCCTGGAACAACCAGCGTGCCCAGGCATCAAGGGTCAGGCCCGGATCTGATCTTTCCAACGGTAGAACTGCCTACAGGGACTACCCAGGCCACTACGACAACCACTAGCGCGGAAGATCTAAAGCGCACTCTTTTCACCACTCCCCACCAAACGGTGCCAGAAATAGACCCCACTGAGCCGCCATGTGCGCCTAATCGAGATAGGGGTCATAATGTGGAAACAGACCTGCTCGCGCTAGAAGGAGTTGCGCCTGAATTAGCACCAAGTGATTTTGTGTCTCAAAATTACGAAACCTTGGCTGCCCTTATGCAAGAGGAAGCGAAAAGAAGGTCAAGTCATAGCCTGGAATCCCGGCTCAACTTCGGCCCTGAGTACGAAGCATCCCCACTGTGCCATCGAAAGGAGAGGCGCGAGAAGGACAGCCGCCGACTCCTAGTGTTCACTAGGGTCGGAAGGAAAGTCGTGGATGATGAGGCAGCTGACTTGCAATACCTGGAGGAGTACGAAGACGATGGAAGGCGTACTAATGTCCATGCTAGGCTTGGTGGTCGCAGAATCCATGATCAACTTGGGCGACAGCGCTCACCAAACGAAAGCCCTCCAAGGTTTAGCAGTCGAAGAGTTAATGATAGACTTGGGCGCAAGCGCCGCAAAGGGTAAACTCATCCTCAAGTGACTCCTCGGACAACGTGGACAAAGAAACAGGACACTGGAAGTCCAAGAGAAGATATCGCGATGAGGAGGAGGACGAAGATATGTCCCACCCTTGGCGCCGCCAAAAGGTTGACGCCTTCACTCGGCGCATCAGCGATTTCACAGAAGATAAGAGGAGACGCATGCCCACCAATGTTAAAACTTATGATGGGATGGGTGATCCAGATGACCATCTAAAAATTTTTGAATCAGCCGCCACCATTGAAAATTGGCCACAACCCATGTGGTGCCACATGTTTAATTCTACATTGGTGGGGAATGCGCGAACTTGGTTTAGTAAGCTGCCACGAAGAAGCATAGGCGGGTTTGAAAAGTTGCGAAAGGCGTTTCGCTTGAACTTTACTCAAAGGAAGAAGTGTGCCAAGAACCCTGTCGAACTGGCTAGGGTAAAACAACGCCAATGGGAATCCACAAGCGCTTATGTGGAGCACTATAAGGACGAATGCATACACATTATGCCCCGAAATACTAAAGATCTCAGGGTTTATGAATGGAATCAATAACCCAGAACTTATCAGAAGGTTAAATGATAAAGTTCCCCAAACCTTTGATGAACTGATGAAGCGTACGAGGTCCTTTATCCAAGGGGAAGCAGCTGCTGCGGATAGCAAGAAAGGTTACTCGAATTATAGGTCACAAGAACAACCTAGGAGACAATCCAATGACCAGAGTAACAACCGTAACAAAGGCTACCGCAGCCAGCGGAGCGGACGAGATAATAACAAATACACTCAACTAACAAAGACTCCAAGGGAGATATTTGTGACAGAAGGTGCGAACTTCCCAAAACCCCCACCAATGCCCACCCCTGAAGATCGGCGCGTAGGGAATGGATACTATGAATATCATGGACAAAAAGGCCACACCACCAATGAGTGTGTCCAATTGCGCCAACTAATTGATAAATTAGTGAAAGAAGGCAAATTGGATCACCTCATCAAGAACACCAAGGAGGGAAAAGACAAACAGAAGAATGGGAGCAAGAAAGAGACACCAAAGGACAAGGCTGACACCATCTACATGATACAATCATGGCAGCGAAAGACTAGGCAAAAGGTCAGCCAAAAGTTTTCTTATGGGAACGAAATCACTTTCCCCACTCTGGCTGCGGACAACGAAGTAGTAGAACCGCTCACCATCGAGATAAATACGGGGGGTCACGATATCCACCGCATGTATGTTGATGGAGGGGCATCCGCAGACATCATGTATGAACATTGTTTCAAAAGGCTGCGACCTGAGATAAGAAGTCAGTTAATTCTAGCCACGACGTCGCTGACTGGCTTCACAGGAGAAAAGATATGGCCCATGTGGCAAATACGATTACTTGTGGTCATTGGTGATAAGCAACACTCCACGACTGTAAAACCTCGTGAAAATTCGTATAATTAACTTCGGTTAATTATATAAATAATCCTTGTCATTATTGTAATTACCATTTTTACGGGGAAATTTAAATTTTTCTTTGTATATTAAAATGGGCACGATTACGATATTGTCAAATTCGTCAAATGACAAAACAAGTTATCAACAAAATTAACAAAACATTAATTACACTAAACCTAATTAATAAAAACTTAATTACTAAAATTAACTAAAAACCAAATCGGGCCTTAATTCCCCCTAAGCCCAACCGGCCCACACCAAAACCCAAAATTCATTACTAATAATAATACAAATCGACTAAGTAAGCCACAAAATGTCTCATTCATTTTTAATTCGTACACACGACCTATGTATAGTTTTGCACATCCTTGTTAAGCTCCTAGCCAACTATTAGTGTGTCGAATCTCACGTTCACACGTTGAGGTTTGATACGTTTTTAAGAGGCATTCCGTTTAGCTATGAATAGACCCAAACGATTCATACAAAATTCATTTCTTATCCGTTTTAATCCCCGTTTGTTTCTAAATGATCCTAATAATGTTTCTAAGATGATTCTATGCTCAAATGTTGGAGATAATCAAGTCTATACGAGTGGTGAACAATTTTGTAAATCGTTTATACATATATGGTTATGTCGACATGCATTAATGAGTCACCCAAACATTTCCCATGAAATGTGCACTCACATTCTATTTTATATCTATTAAAAATCGTCCTTGAAGCCAAGTATCCTGACATGTATAGTTCTTGTGTCTCTTTGGTGAATTTAACACCACCCGATTCATTCAAGTTGATACATATATACGACATGCATGCACTAGCTTCATATCATTTCCATACTCTTTCAAATACTCCATCAGTTCTAAAAATTACCTCTACAACTCCTAGAGTCGATTGTATATTAGCTTGGACGCAAGGAAAGGAAATCGGTTTTAATAATAAGTATAACGTTTGGGTTATACTTGGAAACGTGATATTCTTGTGTTCTATCCTATCACTCTCGACCTTGATCACCTCTAAGGTGTTTGTAAGTAGTTTCCATCCTTACTTAATCCATATCACACGTTAAATCTATGTCATGCATTATATATATTTTGTTCAATCGTATATCATTTAGTATATATATACACGTACATATATATTATTAGAACACGAAACGTGACTAGCCTCTATCTTGGTAGGCCTAGGAGTCACGTAGCACGTACACTTCACGTTTATTTTCATGTTACATGCATTTAACGAGCCTATTTCAAACCATGTCACACGTATAAAATAATCTAAACACTTAGTAAATAATTCCAACTTTTCAAATAATGAAATCGATTCAAACATGCCACAAAACCTACGTATAACTTTCAATTTCACGTAACAAGCACCCAATATTTTTGCTCGACCTAATAGACCACCTAGAAAACTATTAGTTTCATTTATATAACTTATAAAAATAATCACGTTTAGACACTATAAACGAGCCAAAGCAAATCGACATAAACCAGTTTTACAAACTAAAAATTTACATAAAACTTTTATGTTTGTCGAGTGGGCTTAACCAAGGCCCAACAAGACTTTACGTTTTAACAGCCCACTGGGCCCATAAAATACATTTTTAAAATCACAAAGTAAGCCCAAGTTCAAGCCCAAAAGAATTTTCATGCCCTCGCCTCTAAAATTTTAAATGAGCCTTAGTTTGGTTCGAATTAGGGCCCATAAGCTAAATAAATAAGCTTTTATTAAAATAAGTAGTTGAAATAAGCTTGAAATTCATAAAAGAAGCTAAGGAAATTTTTATAAAATTTTTATAATCACTTTTGCAAAAATCGGACTAAAAATGTAACGCGACGACATATATAGGGACTAAATGTGAAAACTGTGAAAACTAAGGACTAAAAGTGTAGAAACAGAAAGAAACGATAAAAATTGATAATATAGTATTGTTACAAGCTTAGATTGTAATATTGGACATGTAGTTGACTATAATTGTAAAATAAATATAAAAAGGACTAACGGTGTGACGCTAACGCCGTTAGTATAAAAAGTGTAAAATTGGAAAAAGGACAAGGACTACACATAATCTATTTGACATTCTTATTTTATTTTTTATTTTACGGCAACCCTCACGTCATATGCATTTTCGTTTCATTTTATATATATATATATATATATGTATTTAATAAATTTTCGTTAATAATATATATAACGTTATATTAACTAATTATTTGTTACGTATTATCATCATCATAATTAAAAATGGAAAAGCTTTAGAAATAATAACATAACTTGTCATATTATTTTAAACATAAGCATATCATTTGCATATCATTCATTCATCATAACGATTATTTATCAATCGTTATTCATTTCATATTTACCAAATAGTATTTGGTTATATTCTCTGATAAATTTATTTATCAGGTTCCTTATCAAAGACGTTTCCATAATCATTCCCATAAATCTCATCCTATCTTACTTTTCATCATTTCCAAATCAATCCAGGTGAGTCATAGCCCCATTTCAAATAATTGTTTTTAACTCATTGGGGGAGATACATGCTTGTATATACTTTGATAACTTGGTAAGTATATGAAATAAAATAAAATACATGATTCAAATCAATTTCCTAATTGATATTAAAATAATATAAATTGTGATTTAAAATATATTAATGTTTCCAGTGTGATTATTGTGGTATGTGATATATATATTTATTAAAGAATTTCTTGACTGAAATATTGATACTCATATGAAAATGTTCTCAATTCGATTATTGTGGTATGTGATATAAATGTGTTACTGGCGAAATATTCAAACTGAATTTCTGATACTCAATTGATAATATTTTGAAACTGAATTTCTGATACTCAAAAGATAGTATTTTCAAACTGAATTTCTGATACTCAAAAGATAATATTCTCAAACTGAATTTCTGATACTCAAAAGATAATATTTTCAAACTAAATTTCTGATACTCAAACGATGATATTTTCAAACCGAATTTCTGATACTCAAGTGATGATATTTCCAAATTGAATTTCTGATACTCAAGCGATGATATTTCCAAATTGAATTTCTGATACTCAAACGATACTGTTTTCAAATTGATTTCTGTGATACGATACTTGATTTCATGATGTTATGCTAAATGAGCCCATAAGTCCTTGATATTCCCTAAGTTAGCTTATCGCCATATAGTCCCTCTATCATGAGCCATTAATCACTGTAATGTGAGCGCGAATATAGTGGACATATTCGAAACCTGTTTTGGATTGACCCCCGATCCCACTAATGCTTGACGGAATGCCATTATGCATATGGTTAGTCGCATTAGTCGTGATACACTATATTTGAGTAAAAATAGGAATTGGCAAATCACCTATTACACGAGGGCAAAATCTGTCATTGATTTGATAGATCACCCCTTCTGTTAACGTCTTGCGTGTCATGAGGCTTGGTGCAATATCTATAAAAGAAATATATATGTATTCAACATATATTTAGATACAGCTGTATAGGTTTGACCATACGTGAATTGTATATCTGATTAATTTAGTATCATGAGATTCCAGCTCATGTTAAGATTATTGATGATTTATTTAATGTGATTGAATAATTATATAATTTATTTGTGATTATATTCGCTACTTGTTTCGTTACTGTTTGTATTTTATTAATATCAAATATTCCTGAAATCTAACAAAATAAAGGGTTTTTCCTAAAACTCTATGAACTCACCAACCTTTGTGTTGACACTTTTAAGCATGTGTATCTCAGGTAATTTAACGGAGCAGGACAAGATACGGAGTGGGCATTTATTACTCTGATAAATTAAAATGGTGTAAAAAAATCAAATTTGTCATTTTTACAAGCCTTTATATCTTTTCATAAGATTTTAAATTAAATGGTTCATCTTTTATCAAAAGTATTATTTAAATGACAAATGACTTTCAAAATGTTTCTTTTAAACCGTTTTATGTGGTTAAAACATCGATCCTCACCGTAACACCCAAATTAATTTTTCGCTGCGACAAACTTAAATTTTGGGGGTGTTACAGATTGGCATCAGAGCTACAGTTATAGAGAATTAAATGTTTTCAAACATTAAAACTATAACTTTATTTTCAAAATAATGATTTTACACCAAAATATTTTATGCCCTCCGTGTCTGCAGACTGCCGTGCTCCATACTTTATTTATTGAGATTATCTTACATGCTTAATAGTTACTCATATACAATCGTTATTTCATCTGTACTGTTATATCTTTAACATACAAAATACTCATAAAATATTATTCTCGGTAACTACTGTAGCATGTCTTCAGGAACGCCCGTGAATACCAAATCTACTCTCCATAATACTAATACCTCGTCAATCAATAAGAATTCTCCAAATAATGAAGATCCTTACATACAAATAATAAAAGCCCAACCTAATATAGAGCTAAATCCGAGATCACCTCCGTCGTCACCTATTCGTTCACCTTTACGTCAAAGAATCAGGAGAACTACCGAATCATATGAAAATTTGATTGGTGGCCAGGCAACGTTCGAAGTTGGACAAGGTTCGAGCCAAGAGATATCATGGACGAATGTTGAACCAATTTCTCCGTTACCTTATACTTCAGATTCTACAATACCAAATTCTCCAATTAATTTATCTGCACCTAACTCTCCCGACTACGGTATAAGCACTCCTGAATCAATATGGAATATTATTTATCGACATGCCAGTATATTGGATGCTCACACTGAACAGCTAAAAGGGTTACGACCAACTCAATTTGAATGGTATGACCGTAACCTTGACGCATTGTTCAAGAGGGCTGATGCTGAGAGGCGAACAATATGTGAGATAGGGATAAAGATTAATGAAATAAAGGACAACACCAACCAGGAACTTGGAAGTTTGGACTCCAGGGTTCGTTGTAAAAGAAGAGAACACGGTCAAACACATGTAAGAATTGGAGATATTGAGAGAACCCTATGGATGGCCAGAGATGCAGCAAGAAACCAGGGTCAAAAGATTGCCGCATTAGAGAGTATGTTGGCAAACCAAATGAACATGTGTCAAGAACGTTTCTCAAACATGGAAGCTGCATAACTTGAACTTGAGAAAGAAATTAGATATTTACGTCAGAGGCGTAACTAATCTTAAGTTTACAAGTTTCCTTGTTGTTCCTAATAAACCAAATAGACTTGGTTAATATTTCTTGTAATGTTCAATAATTCTGAAACTTAAGAACGTGTAATCAAAACATATTGTATAATAACATCCGTTCTGTTATCTATATATGTTATGAATCAATCTTTTCTTCCGTATAAATCATGCATGTAATGAATCCCCATATTTCATTCAAAAATCTCATCATTTGTTATTTCTATAATAACCAAATGATTCTATACAGATCAATGGAGTATTAATAAAAGATCTTGTATCGTTTATCTTGCAAAGACAATCGGTCAAGTTATTAATATTCTGTTTACATCTGTAATATTATTCAAATCTACCGTAAGATTTCTTACAAATAATTAAGATTTCTTAAAAATTTTCATAATTAACCTAAAACTTTAAGAATCGTCTAAATACCAATTTTTGAAAGTGGAATTAAAGAATGAAGAAAAGATAATTAAACTTCATTTGAAATAGACAAGTCGGTTTGTTCCTTAGTAATCCCATATCAAGAGTTGATCATTAATAAAATGATACAACAAAGACATATCTTGAAATTAGATTACAGTAGGGAGTCAATTCAGTCTATTATAAATGAAATAATTAACTTCATTATTTAAATTTTTCTGATATTATATGGATTCTAATGTTGAGTTTCATTTATGTTTACAGAAAATGGACAACATGAACAATGCATATCAATCATCATCAGAAATTTCCATGACTCCTGGAGCTATCCAGAAATTGGTAAATGACATAGTGTCGGTGGTACTAGAAGGGACTACCTTAGTTTATCCGAGAAGAGAGACGGGTATACTTGGTAATCAAAACCCTGCAAATTTCATGAAGTATAGACCACCTCACTTAAAGATTCAAGAAGGAATGATAAACCCTACCATCAACCATCATCAAGGAATTAGGCATGGAATGTTACCAAATGGAAATAATCAGAAGAGGAAACTACCCGACACAGGAACCATCAATCCCGTCTACTGCAACATCTTCAATGCTCAAGATCGTTATCGCAAACATCTAGAAAACCGTATGAAGTATCAACATCAGCTGGGAATCAATCAGATAGCTAATAGAAATTGTCTTGTCGCACCTGTTTCTGGAAGTGGTTACCTTGGAACTCTACCCTGGTGTCAAAAATGCAACTTGCATCACATCGGGAAATGTAGGGTTAGATGCACGAAATGTCAGAAATTAGGTCATCAGAAAATTAGCTGCAGGACTAAGGACATGAAAGTACAACCAACAACCATTGTATGTCACGGATGTGGTGGACATGGTCATCATGTGAAACGATGTCCAAACTACAATGTTAATTGGAAAGCCAAGACCTTTACAAGAAAATGAAGAATCTTTAAAGACCTTGATAGTATCAAGGGAATGGCAACTAGATTGGAACAGATGAATAAATTCCTGTTGAAGATAAATAAAATCTAGTTTAAAATTTCCTAAGTTGTATTTCTTTCCTGTATTTCACTTCAAGTTACTATGGATGTAACTTAAACAATAATCTTTCTACTGTATCGAAAAATCTCCCTTGTAATATTTCCATAATAATCTAAGTTAATTTCAAATTATGTTTCATTTACTAAATAACAATATACAATAATTACTCCATAAATTTCTGATTTATATTATGAACCCTAAAATTTTCCACTTTATTTTCAAAAAGAAATTTACGTGTTATATCTTAAAAACAACACGTTGAACATCATCTAAAACAATTTATAGAAATATATAATTGAACCAAACATCACATCATTTAGTCCTCAATTATACATAACCTGATCAACTATGTATAATTTAGGAAGAATTATGTTATGAAAGGAACAATGATATTTATAAATATTTAAATAACAATCTTCATTCCAAAGCAAAATAATAGAAATAAAATAAACTGTATAAAAACAATACATTAAACAACCCACAATAAATACCTATCATGTATCATCACCATTATGATAGGGAATCAACAAAAGTATAATCAAGAAAACACCAATAATTCACAACAACTAATAAAAGACATCAATAACGAAAATATTTATTAAAATCCATAAAAGTTAATACATAAACAAATAATTAGCATCGGAAGTGCTATCGTTACAATTATTACAATACAAACAAAGGAATCTTCAATAGGTTGATCCGCAATGACAAATAAGACTCCCACCAACAAAACAATAGCAAGAGCCACCACAGGATGAATCACCTTAACTATGCTGAAAAATAAATATAAACCAAATATTAAAAACAATAATGAGACAAATTCTTAAAAACAAAACGAGTTTTATTCCTTATTCGTTACAAATACATAAAAACATAACAAGAACTTAATCTAAAACAACCCTAGCTCAAGATTTTACCCCCAGATCTTGTCGACGGTAATAGCAAGGATAGTCAGGGGAACGACAAACATCAAGATCGCGACCAAGAATCCAAAGTCTTCATCCGGAACGTACGCCAAGTAGATAGCGGCAAGGACGACGTACACAATCGCTAAGATGGTTATGAGATGCGGCATTTGGATGGAAAATGAGAGGAAAATGGTTGATGGAAGGAGTGGAAATTTGAAATGGTATATATAGGCTAAAAAGTGACCATTGGGTTACTATTCCCGACCGTTGGTCACTATTACTAGCCGTTATTTTACTATTCATGACCACTAATTTCAAATGTTCACAACCATTAAATACGTCAGTTACCTTATCTTGTTGGGTACAAGTAAAGCTAACTGAATCCCGTTTCCGTAGTTTTAGGAATAAAAATCTCCCGACAACCTCTGTTCAAAAATTCTTTACTCAAGTAATCACATTAAATTTGAATTTCAGGATGAAATTCAGAATGACATGTGGGTACTGTAAAACCTCGTGAAAATTCGTATAATTAACTTTGGTTAATTATATAAATAATCCTTGTCATTATTGTAATTACCATTTTTACGGGGAAATTTAAATTTTTCTTTGTATATTAAAATGGGCACGATTACGATATTGTCAAATTCGTCAAATGACAAAACAAGTTATCAACAAAATTAACAAAACATTAATTACACTAAACCTAATTAATAAAAACTTAATTACTAAAATTAACTAAAAACCAAATCAGGCCTTAATTCCCCCTAAGCCCAACCGGCCCACACCAAAACCCAAAATTCATTACTAATAATAATACAAATCGACTAAGTAAGCCACAAAACGTCTCGTTCATTTTTAATTCGTACACACGACCTATGTATAGTTTTGCACATCCTTGTTAAGCTCCTAGCCAACTATTAGTGTGTCGAATCTCACGTTCACACGTTGAGGTTTGATACGTTTTTAAGAGGCATTCCGTTTAGCTATGAATAGACCCAAACGATTCATACAAAATTCATTTCTTATCCGTTTTAATCCCCGTTTGTTTCTAAATGATCCTAATAATGTTTCTAAGATGATTCTATGCTCAAATGTTGGAGATAATCAAATCTATACGAGTGGTGAACAATTTTGTAAATCGTTTATACATATATGGTTATGTCGACATGCATTAATGAGTCACCCAAACATTTCCCATGAAATGTGCACTCACATTCCATTTTATATCTATTAAAAATCGTCCTTGAAGCCAAGTATCCTGACATGTATAGTTCTTGTGTCTCTTTGGTGAATTTAACACCACCCGATTCATTCAAGTTGATACATATATACGACATGCATGCACTAGCTTCATATCATTTCCATACTCTTTCACATACTCCATCAGTTCTAAAAATTACCTCTACAACTCCAAGAGTCGATTGTATATTAGCTTGGACGCAAGGAAAGGAAATCGGTTTTTAATAATAAGTATAACGTTTGGGTTATACTTGGAAATGTGATATTCTTGTGTTCTATCCTATCACTCTCGACCTTGATCACCTCTAAAGTGTTTGTAAGTAGTTTCCATCCTTACTCAATCCATATCACACGTTAAATCTATGTCATGCATTATATATATTTTGTTCAATCGTATATCATTTAGTAAATATATACACGTACATATTTATTATTAGAACACGAAACGTGACTAGCCTCTATCTTGGTAGGCCTAGGAGTCACGTAGCACATACACTTCACGTTTATTTTCATGTTACATGCATTTAACGAGCCTATTTCAAACCATGTCACACGTATAAAATAATCTAAACACTTAGTAAATAATTCCAACTTTTCAAATAATGAAATCGATTCAAACATGCCACAAAACCTACGTATAACTTTCAATTTCACGTAACAAGCACCCAATATTTTTGCTCGACCTATTAGACCACCTAGAAAACTATTAGTTTCATTTATATAACTTATAAAAATAATCACGTTTAGACACTATAAACGAGCCAAAACAAATCGACATAAACCAGTTTTACAAACTAAAAATTTACATAAAACTTTTATGTTTGTCGAGTGGGCTTAACCAAGGCCCAACAAGACTTTACGTTTTAACAGCCCACTGGGCCCATAAAATACATTTTTAAAATCACAAAGTAAGCCCAAGTTCAAGCCCAAAAGAATTTTCATGCCCTCGCCTCTAAAATTTTAAATGGGCCTTAGTTTGGTTCGAATTAGGGCCCATAAGCTAAATAAATAAGCTTTTATTAAAATAAGCAGTTGATATAAGCTTGAAATTCATAAAAGAAGCTAAGGAAATTTTTATAATCACTTTTGCAAAAATCGGACTAAAAATGTAACGCGATGACATATATAGGGACTAAATGTGAAAACTGTGAAAACTAAGGACTAAAAATGTAGAAACAAAAAGAAAGGATAAAAATTGATAATATAGTATTGTTACAAGCTTAGATTGTAATATTGGACATGTAGTGGACTATAATTGTAAAATAAATATAAAAAGGACTAACGGTGTGACGCTAACGCCGTTAGTATAAAAAGTGTAAAATTGGAAAAAGGACAAGGACTACACATAATCTATTTGACATTCTTATTTTATTTTCTATTTTACGGCAACCCTCACGTCATATGCATTTTCGTTTCATTTTATATATATATATATGTATTTAATAAATTTTCGTTAATAATATATATAACGTTATATTAACTAATTATTTGTTACGTATTATCATCATCATAATTAAAAATGGAAAAGCTTTGGAAATAATAACATAACTTGTCATATTATTTTAAACATAAGCATATCATTTGCATATCATTCATTCATCATAACGATTATTTATCAATCGTTATTCATTTCATATTTACCAAATAGTATTTGGTTATATTCTCTGATAAATTTATTTATCAGGTTCCTTATCAAAGACGTTTCCATAATCATTCCCATAAATCTCATCCTATCTTACTTTTCATCATTTCCAAATCAATCCAGGTGAGTCATAGCCCTATTTTAAATAATTGTTTTTAACTCATTGGGGGAGATACATGCTTGCATATACTTTGATAACTTGATAAGTATATGAAATAAAATAAAATACATGATTCAAATCAATTTTCTAATTGATATTAAAATAATATAAATTGTGATTTCAAATATATTAATGTTTCCAGTGTGATTATTGTGGTATGTGATATATATATTTATTGAATAATTTCTTGACTGAAATATTGATACTCATATGAAAATGTTCTCAATTCGATTATTGTGGTATGTGATATAAATGTGTTACTGGCGAAATATTCAATCTGAATTTCTGATACTCAATTGATAATATTTTCAAACTGAATTTCTGATACTCAAAAGATAATATTTTCCAACTGAATTTCTGATACTCAAAAGATAATATTTTCAAACTAAATTTCTGATACTCAAACGATGATATTTTTAAACCGAATTTCTGATACTCAAGTGATGATATTTCCAAATTGAATTTTTGATACTCAAGCGACGATATTTCCAAATTGAATTTCTGATACTCAAACGATACTGTTTTCAAATTGATTTCTGTGATACGATACTTGATTTCATGATGTTATGCTAAATGAGTCCATAAGTCCTTGATATTCCCTAAGTTAGCTTATCGCCATATAGTCCCTCTATCATGAGCCATTAATCACTGTAATGTGAGCGCGAATATAGTGGACATATTCGAAACCTGTTTTGGATTGACCCCCGATCCCACTAATGCTTGACGGAATGCCGTTATGCATATGGTTAGTCGCATTAGTCGTGATACACTATATTTGAGTAAAAATAGGAATTGGCAAATCACCTATTACACGAGGGCAAAATCTGTCATTGATTTGATAGATCACCCCTTCTGTTAACGTCTTGCGTGTCATGAGGCTTGGTGCAATATCTATAAAGGAAATATATATGTATTCAACATATATTTAGATACAGCTGTATAGGTTTGACCATACGTGAATTGTATATCTGATTGATTTAGTATCATGAGTTTCCAGCTCATGTTAAGATTATTGATGACTTATTTAATGTGATTGAATAATTATATGATTTATTTGTGATTATATTTGATACTTGTTTTGTTACTGTTTGTATTTTATTAATATCAAATATTCCTGAAATCTAACAAAATAAAGGGTTTTTCCTAAAACTCTATGAACTCACCAACCTTTGTGTTGACACTTTTAAGCATGTGTATCTCAGGTAATTTAACGGAGCAGGACAAGACACGGAGTGGGCATTTATTACTCTGATAAATTAAAATGGTGTAAAAAAATCAAATTTGTCATTTTTACAAGCCTTTATATCTTTTCATAAGATTTTAAATTAAATGGTTCATCTTTTATCAAAAGTATTATTTAAATGACAAATGACTTTCAAAATGTTTCTTTTAAACCGTTTTATGTGGTTAAAACATCGATCCTCACCGTAACACCCAAATTAATTTTCCGCTGCGACAAACTTAAATTTTGGGGGTGTTACAACGACGGCCTGGATGAATTTTATGGTAGTCAGATCTCCTTCGCCATACAATGGCATTATTGGAAGACCAAGAATATCAGCCATGCGCGCAGTACCATCCACAACACATGGGATGCTCGAATTCCCAGTAGAAGGAGGCATTGTCACCCTCTACAATACCACTGTATCACCTAGAGAGTGCAACACGGTTACATGTGAGATGGTAGGCACTCCAGAACAGCACGCAGTTAAAGTATCAAACTTGAAGGTCGCAATTCACCCTGATTACCCGGATCAAGAGGTATCGATTGGGGGATCGCTGTCTGACAAAGGCAGAGCGGCCGTATGTGCACTCTGGTAAAGGAATCTAGATATCTTCGCATGGGAATCAAAGCACATGACTGGCGTGCCACGATCGATTACAGAACACAAGCTGAAGATCCGTGATACGTGGGAATCGCACCAGGCTTTACCTCTCAAGGGATCTCGAGAAGCTTAAAACCCCCACCAGGCAGTGTACCTGATCCTTGTAGTATAGTATAGTGACAAGTACCGGGGGATTGATCGTTCAGCTTGGAATAGTGTCGCTAGGATTAGAAAACCTAAATACTAGTTCTAAAGATGAAGGATGATTATTTTTGTATTTTTATATTTTTTAGAAAGCAAGTAAATATCTCGGGGTTTGAAGGATTTGGGCGGAATTAGTTGCTAGTCAACTAACCCAATACTAAAGATGCAATCAAATTAAAATACTAGAAATGAAAATAAACTAAATTAACTAAGGTTGTGAGCAATAAGTGGAGAAGTTGTGTTTACTTAGACTTCACTAATCCCTAGATATCTTTTACACGTTAATTCCTTGTTATAGTTGTGTGGATGACGGATTGTATTCCTTAATACCATTCATGGGGTGGCGCACTTAATTCCCCAATCCTATGAGTGCCTACTTCACTCCTATGTCGAGCCGGCTAAGAAGCTCCTAACATGGGATCATTAGAATTTACTCATGCATTAAATACAACCAATAAAACCTAGTGCACGTCAGTTCATGTTTCCTAAGACGTTCAAGCATGTTACCATTTAGAGATCTGCCAATTTTCTTAAGCCTAACATCGAAATCATTCATCCAATACAACCATAAACAAGTAATCAATACATAATTAACATCTAGGTTTCATTAGATCCAAGCAAACACAAGATAGATCTAGCCTAGCATGATGGAATTAAGACAAGAACAAGATATAGACAACCAACACATAGACATATTGATTGAATTAAAAGAACACTTATCTCAATTACACATGAAAGGGTTCAAGGGCTGAAAACCCTTGAAAAACCTGTAAAATTCATACTAAGTTCGGCCTTAGGGTTTCTCCAAAACTTCTCTTTTTTTTATGAATGAAAATTAGAAAACTATATATAGGAAATTGAGGATGACGGCGTCAAGACCAAATTGGTGACGCCATCATCTCGCCGCCAAAAGAATTCTCGGACTGCCTTGATCTACTTTTGACGCCGTCATGTTATAACATTTTCCAGGCCGTCACGTATTTTACTCTTGATGCTCTACCTTGTGACGCCTTCAATTCTGTACTGGGTCGTCATGAAAATTACTCTTGACGCCGTCAGAATTTCCTTCTTGATGCCGTTACCTACTGTTCCCAGTAAGGAAAATTAAGACTTTGGCGTTTTCTTCACTTTTATGCTCCAAAAACGTCCGAATTGCTTCCTTTTCTAGATTTCTCTCCCAAAGTACCTAAATTCACAAAAGGAACGATTTAGGGCAATATTTGATCAAATAAATTCAATTTCGGGCTTAAATGACCCCCTAAAAGTGGTTCATTTTTCGCCTCATCATATACCCTTACACTTGAGATTTGCTTGTCCTCAAGCAAATGCGCTTTTATTCTACTCAAAATACAAGTTAGGGGTTATTTAACACTAATATAAAAGTAATTACAACAAATAATCATTCCACTAAAGACCAATAGACAAGCACGGTGGTCATACACTAGTACCTCACAAATAGTGTTTAGATACTCACATCTCTCGGGTGTAATAAAGTATAAATTACAATATGGAAACGGAAGATATCTCTCACTACCTGTCATAGCAAAATAGATTACCATAGGCTTGGGAAAGGATCAAACTTCCACCACATGGCGTAAGCACCTAGGATAAACTATCAAAGAGGTCTTTTAAAGGGTTGTAACGTTAGGTGTAGGGATATGAAATACACGGTTTTGTTGGATAAAAGAAGTTTTTACTGGTGGCGAGTTAACAATCTTGGTTAATTACATGTTAAATATGGCGTTGCTAAGCCAAGACTAGACTCGACTTAAGCTAATAAATGAAAAATAACAAAAATATAAAAATGAACATAGAATAAAAAGGGATGGTAGTCCGTATGTTTTTTCTCTTTTCCTTTTTCTTTTTCTATTTTTTTTCTTCTCTTTTTTTTTTTTTTTTTTTTTTTTTTTTTTTTTTTTTTTTTTTTTGCATACACTCTTACCCTACCATCCAAAATAATACATCATAGGGGATGAACATTCCCCTTACACTTGAATCTTTACATACTTTACAATAAACTGATCTAATGACTCGAATTAAGATAATCAAAACACTTGGAGTACTTTTTAAGATTAACGTACATATGGGGATAATAAATGATGTTCTTCCCCATTACTCCATAAAATAAGTACTTTACCCATGAGTCCCAATCGTCCCAAAACAATATGTACAAGGATATGACTCGACTTAGCAACCATGTAATCAATTAGAAAGTTAACTTAGGGTTTAACAAATAACAATAATGCACTAAAGATGAGCGCATACACGGAAGGCTAAGGCGATTTGGGTGTACATTTAAGTGGGGTGTAACAAATTCTTCCTTTAAGTAAAATGCTTAAAGTTAGAAACGAAAAGATAGGCTCGGAGGGGTGTACTTGGGGTTTCGTGTACTAAAAATGAGTACAACGCTAAGGTGTAGGAAAAATTAATTGACTTAACTAGCCAAGTAATATGACTTAAATGGTCAAGTAATTATGATACGGGTTTAACACAAGGGTGATCCTAATGCCTCTTATCATGTAATAAATCCTACTACACGAATGTAGTCTCACTAGCGGTCTCGAGATGCATCACTACCGCAAGTTCTAGAATCTAAATGCTACCGGTACACTCATAAGCACTAATAGTGAATGCTTTTCCTATCAAATCTAAAGGCGAACCTCACATATTTGGGTGGAAAATTTTTCTGAATATACGGTTTTGTGCTAGTCATACAATCTCCTATCCATGAGACGCTTGCTATGGCTAAAGTTTCACTCCTAAATGTTGTAAAAAAATTTAAATTTGGCGCTAAAATTGCACTAACAAGTATTTCCTCTTAGTTTTATTACACATCTACTATTAAACAAAACAAACTCAAGTGAAAGTGTACATGTAAGGTATCATCATTTTACCCTCCCCTTACACTTAAGATGAACATTGTCCCCAATGTTCAAGTAAAGAATGTAAAAGTGAAAAAGTAAAAAGAATGAAATCAAATACTCCCCTGATTCGCTCGGTATGGATAATAAGGTGGCCAGGTTAAATCTTCCTCCAAGAAAATGAACAATCAAAGCTTCCCTTCCAGAATATAAATCATCTTCTTGTCATACATAACATGTGAATCCTGAGAAAATAGACAAGACAACCTCGCATAAAATCGGCGGCAACCTATATAAGTTACTACATCCTAGAAAACAAAATAAGATATAATGCTTGTGGAATGAAGTTTGCAGATTTCCTGGAGATTATAAAACTTAATAATTCACAAAAACCATAAGACTCCGTTAGAAAAACAAAACCGGTAAAATTTCCATATTTTTACATGTGACGTCGTCAAGAGTTAACTCGTGACGCCGTCAGAAGTGACCTGCAGAAATTCTTATGTTAAGTTTCCGGAAAATTTCTGGAAAAACTTGTCCTCACTTCCTGGAAAATCCTGCAGAACTTCATTATGACTCAATACATGCATTTGACTCTAACAAATATGAATATACATGTTCATTTAATGTTGTGGAGAATCATGATCGGTTTGTTTCTTAAAAACATATTTGGGGTTTCCCCTTACACTTATCTTTTGCAAAAATACTTTTAGGTGGAGTTAAGACTAGGCAAAACAACAAAGTAAAGTATTTCCACTATTTAATTGAGAAACATGATCTACCAACAATAAAAATAAAGCATGCATACGGAAGCAAATAACAAACAAACAAAATAAAATCACACAAAACATGGGTTGCCTCCCAAGAAGCGCTTTTCTTTATTTACGAGTCTTGTAGCTAGACTCAAGGCCATGGGTTACTACGTGACCTCATCGTTGATTCCACTCTCCAGGTCGTCTTCTAAACCAGTTTTATATTCCAGACCTAGTTGCAAGCATTCTTTGTAGAAACCAAGCATCCTACTCTTTACATACTCTACTCCTCTACGTCTATCCTCCTCATTCCTATAATAAGCCGCTTGCTTGTGTTCTTTTTCTATATTAGAGAAGAGGCGGTATTGCTCAATTTTGTAGGGCATTTGATAGGCAACCTCATCATTTTCTTCCTTGAATCTAACTATCCCTTGAGTCGGGTCATAACTCATCCTAGTGGCCTCAACAAATGGTTTTCCAAATATTACTTGGCTTAGGCAATCATCTATCACCGGACGAGTGTCTTCCACTATCATAAAATCGATCTCATAGGTGAGATTACCTATAATCACATGCAATCCTTTCACTCTTCCTACAAAATTACTTATCAAATTCCTATTGGGTATCATCCTAAAATCAAGTTGTTTCTTCATCACCCAATTGTAATAAGTCCTAGTCATGATGTTAACAGGAGATCTAGGATCGATATAAGCTTTCCATACATGCATGTGCCCAATATTGCATGGTATGCTAATGTTAGAGGGGTCTCCCATTTTGATAAGGGGTGTGCCAAAGATATATGGTCTCTCGGGACTATCGAATAAATCCTTATGGTATTCCCGTTCTTCCTTGGTGGGCATCTTATCAAAGTATTTCTCTATAGTTTCTACTTCCTCTAATTCCTCTCCCTTATTAACCTCAACTTCCCTACTTTCATCCCTAGTCTCGGTTTCTACTCCAACTTCATCCTTGTCACTTTCTTCTATCTCCTTATCTATTGGCTTAATGGTGACAACATTGACAAAGTGGACATGTTTGGATGATGAGGGGTCCTTAATTTGGATTCCGTTATTGGTGTCCCTAGTGTCCTTCCTAGGTGTGGCTAACGCTTGGTTGTTGAGGGCCTTCAGCAAGTTGTCAATCTTGTTGGTCATCTCCGTTTGTTGTTGGTTGAATTCGATTTCAAACCTAGCTATGCGAGCTTCGTGAGATGCCATGAACTTAGACATCAATCCTTCAAGATTGTTGGTACTACCATAATTGTTAGAAGGGTTGTTGTTGAAAGTACGGTTGGAGGGTGGACCGTTTGGTTGGTAACGATTAGGCGGATTGGAAGAATTGGGTTGATTTTGTTTCCTCCTAAGGTTTGGGTTATTTTTCCAAGAGGGGTTGTATGAATCACCGTAAGGGTTTGGCTCGGGCTTGAAAGTGTACCACTTATCTCCCGCTTCGTCGGTACGCGTGGATGCGTAGTCCGCAAAAGCTGTTCCGGGGAGTTCCACACAATCACGAGTGTCGTGGGGACCACTACATAATTCGCATGAAGAAGTGATTTTGTTCACTTGGCTTGAAGGCTTAGGAGCTTCGTAAGATTTCATGAGAAACTTGACTTGGTCCTCAAGTTCCATGATCCTACGGTCGGGAGTGCTAGAATTGTTCGAAGGCAAAGATATTGCCTTGACCGTTTTGTTCAAATCACGGGGATCATTCCAACTTTCGTTGTCATAGAGAGCAAGATCTTATATGAGTTCCCATGATTGTTCCGCACTTAGATCACGTAGCTTACCACCGGCCGATTGGTCAATGGCTCGCCTCGTGGAGAGATCGATATGGTCATAAAAGATTTGGACTTGGAGCCAAAGATCTATGCCATGGTGAGGGACTTTTTGGAGTAAGTCCTTGAAACGAGTCCATGCTTCATAGAGAGATTCATTTTGACATTGTTGGAACATCAAGATGTCATTTCTAAGCTTAGTAGTTCTCCCCGGTGGGAAAAATTGAGCAAGGAAGCGAGTGGTGAGATCATCCCATGTGGTGATGGATCCCGCGGGTAAATGCTCAAGCCATTGACTAGCTTGATCCCGTAGAGAGAATTGGAATAGGCATAATCGGGTTGTCTCTCTAGTTTCAACATCTAGGTCTATGGAATCTACGATTTTAAGGAAGTCCTTAAGATGTTGGTTTGGATCTTCGGAACGAAGTCCATGGAATGCACATCCACTTTGCACCAACCGGATGGTGTCGGATCGCAAGGGGGTCACATTGGCTCCGGTGAGCTCAATGGTGTTTCGGTAGCCTTGGTGGCTAGGTCGGGAATACTCTCCTAAGGTTTGGGGCCTAAGAGGTTCTAGTAGTGGGTTTTGTTGTGGTGGGATGACGGGTTCAAAGATGTTCCCATCGTCCATGATGTCGGATGGTGAAGAGTTACGAACAAAAACACAAAGAAATAAGATAGACTAAAGAAAACCTAAAAATAAAAATAAAATCTTACTAGAAAGGAATCTAGCAAGTAGACCTAATAAAAAGAGATTCTAACCTAGACAATAACTATTCCCCGGGCTGCGGCGCCAAAAACTTGATACGTGGGAATCGCACCAGGCTTTACCTCTCAAGGGATCTCGAGAAGCTTACAACCCCCACCAGGCAGTGTACCTGATCCTTGTAGTATAGTATAGTGACAAGTACCGGGGGATTGATCGTTCAGCTAGGAATAGTGTCGCTAGGATTAGAAAACCTAAATACTAGTTCTAAAGATGAAGGATGATTATTTTTGTATTTTTATATTTTTTAGAAAGCAAGTAAATATCTCGGGGTTTGAAGGATTTGGGCGGAATTAGTTGCTAGTCAACTAACCCAATACTAAAGATGCAATCAAAATAAAATACTAGAAATGAAAATAAACTAAATTAACTAAGGTTGTGAGCAATAAGTGGAGAAGTTGTGTTTACTTAGATTTCACTACTCCCTAGATATCTTTTACACGTTAATTCCTTGTTATAGTTGCGTGGATGACGGATTGTATTCCTTAATACCATTCATGGGGTGGCGCACTTAATTCCCCAATCCTATGAGTGCCTACTTCACTCCTATGTCGAGCCGGCTAAGAAGCTCCTAACATGGGATCATTAGAATTTACTCATGCATTAAATACAACCAATAAAACCTAGTGCACGTCAGTTCATGTTTCCTAAAACGTTCAAGCATGTTACCATTTGGAGATCTGCCAGTTTTCTTAAGTCTAACATCGAAATCATTCATCCAATACAACCATAAACAAGTAATCAACACATAATTAACGTCTAGGTTTCATTAGATCCAAGCAAACACAAGATAGATCTAGCCTAGCATGATGGAATTAAGACAAGAACAAGATATAGACAACCAACACATAGACATATTGATTGAATTAAAAGAACACTTATCTCAAATACACATGAAAGGGTTCAAGGGCTGAAAACCCTTGAAAAACCTGGAAAATTCGTACTAAGTTCGGCCTTAGGGTTTCTCCAAAACTTCTCTTTATTTTTTGAAAGAAAATTAGAAAACTATATATAGGAAATTGAGGCTGACGGCGTCAAGACCAAATTGGTGACGCCGTCATCTCGCTGCCAAAAGAATTCTCGGACTGCCTTGATCTACTTTTGACGCCGTCATGTTATAACATTTTCCAGGCCGTCACGTATTTTACTCTTGACGCTCTACCTTGTGACGCCTTCAATTCTGTACTGGGTCGTCATGAAAATTACTCTTGACGCCGTCAGAATTTCCTTCTTAACGCCGTCACCTACTGTTCCCAGCAAGGAAAATTAAGACTTTGGCGTTTTCTTCACTTTTATGCTCCAAAAACGTCTGAATTGCTTCCTTTTCCAGATTTCTCTCCCAAAGTACCTAAAATCACAAAAGGAACGATTTAGGGCAATATTTGATCAAATAAATTCAATTCCGGGCTTAAATGACCCCCTAAAAGTGGTTCATTTTTCGCCTCGTCAATCTGACAAGGATACCCTCCAGTACGACAGAAAAAGCGCGGCCAGGCTCCAGAGCGCGCAAAAGCTATTCTAGAGGAAGTACACAAGCTTGTGGATGCAGGTATCATGCGAGAGGTTTATTACCATGATTGGCTCTCCAATCTAGTAATGGTGAAAAAGAGTGATGGTAGTTGGAGGATGTGTGTGGATTTCACTGATCTCAACAAAGCATGTCCACAAGATTGCTACCCGCTACCAGAGATAGACTGGAAGATAGAACCCTTGTGCGGATACCCCTTTAAATGTTTCTTGGATGCATATAAAGGGTACCACCAAATCCAAATGGCTAAAGAAGACAAGGAAAAAACCGCCTTCCACACAAGCCAAGGTGTCTATTCTCACACAAAAATGCCCTTTGGCTTAAAAAATGCAGGCGCCACTTACCAGCGATTAATAGATAATGTATTTGAAAAGCAAGTGGGCCTCAACCTGGAGGTCTATGTTGACGACCTTGTCATAAAGAGCCATACCGAAGAAGAGTTGGTACGCGACATTGAAGAAACATTCAGGACACTGGGAAGGATCAACATGAAGTTAAATCCTAAGAAATGCACCTTTGGCGCTACAGAAGGCATGTTCCTCGGATACTTGATAGAGCCTGATGGCATTAAGCCATGCCCAGAAAAAACAAAGGCTGTCATCCAACTCCCTTCACTACGCACATTGAAAGAAGTCCAGTCCCTGAATGGAAAACTAGCCGGGTTAAATAGATTCCTGTCCAAATCAGCGGATAAGTCACTTCCTCTCTTTAAAACACTCATGAAGTGTACAAAAAAGGGAGACTTCCATTGGACTGCGGAAGCGGAAGAAGCTTTTCAACAGCTTAAGCAACACATAGCAGCGCTTCCCACACTAGTTGCACCCCGACCAGAGGAAGAGTTGATTATGTACCTGTCTGCAACTTATGGAGCAGTCAGCGCGGTGCTATTGACAGATAAGAACTCCGTACAAACACCGGTATACTTTGTAAGCAAAGCACTCAAGAAGACAAAGATTAACTATACCGCAATGGAAAAGCTGGTCCTGGCTTTAGTATTCGCAGCTAAAAGACTACGCAGATACTTTCAAGCACACCCAATAGCAGTGATCACGGACCAACCTATCAAGCAAGTTATCTCTAAACCCGACGCATCGGGGCGATTACAAAAATGGAGTGTGTTACTAAGCGAACATAACATCTCTTATAGACCACACACTGCGATTAAGGGATAGATACTAGCAGAATTCATCATTGAGAAACCAGATACTGATGCTCCACCTTCAAGAAGCGAGGTAGAACTACAGGAACCATGGATCCTATTCACGAATGGATCTTCGTGCGTGGGTGGGTCAGGCGCAGGCCTTATCCTCACTAGCCTAGAAGGAATGGAATTCACTTACGCACTGCATTTTGAATTCACAGCCACGAACAACGAGGAAGAATATGAAGCCCTAATTGCTGGATTACGCATTGCAACTCGAATGGGTGTACGCAACCTAGAAGCAAATGTCGACTCCCGATTAGTAGCCAATCATGTGTTGGGCGAATATGTGGCTAAAGAGGATAACATGGTCCAATACCTCGACAAGACCAAGTCCCTAATCCAGGGTTTTGACAGGTTCACCATTAAACAAGTTCCTAGAGGAGAAAACAGGAAAGCGGATGCACTAAGCAAGATCGCATCTACAAGCTTTGCGCACCTGTCAAAACAAGTATTGGTGGAGACCCTGAAAAACAAATCCATCTCGGAGATGGAGATATCCACGGTGATAGAAGAGCAGGATCCTACGTGGATGACACCTATCATCGAATTTATAAGCAAGGGTATATTACCCCATGAGCAGAAGGACGCTCGACGGATACGGCGCACAGCACAGAGGTTCGAACTTCGAGATGGTGTCCTCTATCGACGCTCATTTATACAACCATGGCTTCGGTGCGTTGGACCTCTTAAGGCAGATTACGTACTCCGAGAGATCCACGCCGGTTCATGCAGTATGCATTCAGGACCACGGTCCGTTGTAGCACAAGCCTTGCGGTCAGGATACTATTGGCCTACTATGCATCGCGATGCGCGGGACATGATAAAGAAATGTAGCGACTGCCAGGTCAATAGACCCATCCCGCACCAACCACAACAAGAGCTAACGCCTATCACTTCACCATGGCCATTCTATAAGTGGGATATCGATATTGCAGGCCCCTTCCCTGTTACAGCAGGGGGCCTGAAATTTCTTATTGTGGCGATAGATTACTTTACCAAGTGGACTGAGGCAAAAGCAGTGGCAACTATCACAGGCAACCAAGTAAAACGATTTGTTTGGGGAAACATTGTATGCCGCTTTGGACTACCTAGAGAAATTATTTCGGACAACGGAAAACAATTCTGTGATAACTCGTTCAAAGACTGGTGCGCACAACTAAATATTACATAACACTTCGCGTCAGTTAAGCACCCCCAAACCAATGGTTTGGTCGAGCGCGCGAATCGTAGTCTGGGCGAATGAATTAAAGCGCGTCTTGACAAACTCAAAGGAAGATGGGTGGATGAATTGTCGCACGTTTTATGGGCGCACCGCACGACAATTAAAGTTAGCACTGGAGACACACCATTCTCTCTTGTCTATGGGACAGAAGCTGTCATACCAGCTGAAATTGGGATGCCAACTATTCGTACGGCGAAAGTTAATGTCACAACCAATGACGATGAGCGACATATAGACTTGGATCTATTGGAAGAAAGACGCGAGCGTGCAGCTATATGTGAGGCAACAGATAAGTCAAAGATGAAGGGATACTATGATGCTAAAGTCAGAAGCACTTCATTCAGACCAGGCGACTTTGTATACCGTGCTAATGCTGCAAGCCACGCAGAAGATACAGGAAAGCTTGGACCAAAGTGGGAAGGACCCTATGAGGTCACAGAAGCATTAGGAAAAGGCGCGTACAAGCTGCGTGATATGGATGGCCGTGAGCTACAACGCACATGGAATATTTGCAATCTCAAGAGATGCTATCTTTAGGAAAGGCTACGGCCCGTGCACAGACACCTCCGCACTTTAGTAAGTGCTCAATAAATGTCCGTGTATTTACATTTTGTTTTGTTTAGGCAAATGTTTTATTTTTTTTCCTTTTTCCAAAAAACTTGCAAGAATTAATCAAATATCGCGGGTTCTAGCTAACTCCGTGACACATTTAACTTTATTGTTTACATCTTATTAATGTCTCAATATTGTTGATTTATCTTTTTGCCTACATGGTGTGCATGCATTTATTAAAACCCACGATGGTAAAAGGATGAGTAAACCTACTAAATAACTTGTTGAGTAAGAGGGTGCAAACCCATCAACATTGGATCACGCATCCTTGTTAAACACCTTATTCTCAAGACGTTGGAGTAAGTTCAATGCGCATCCCACGAGTTTATACAAAAGATAGATTCAACATACATATGTGCAACAAAAATGTGAATCTATTACAAAAACAGCCTACATACTACGAGAGCGTTTATGCTCTGGGCCACCAACTTTGTACGCTGCATCCCCAGCTTCCTCAAGCCTCTTCAGTAGACTACTATCCTCAGGTGACACTGTCGCCACGCTGACAGGAATCCCATCGGATCTGGGAATATGCGCTGCACCAACACCACAGAGTATCGCTTTCCCCTTCACACCCTTCTTCCTTGCGAGTCTTGTGGCATGGGCTTCCAAGGATGCCTTTAAAGAAATTTCTTTCTCAAGAGCAAAAGGGTTCAGGATGTCGTGTGGACGCGCAAATATAGGTACATGTAGCTGCGATTCATCAGGATTCAAAAAATAGTCAAGCTGAGCCTCTGCGTCCTCTACTGCGTGCCTCGCCAAGGTTAACCCCCTCCATAATGACACTTATGGGGTAATCCTGGTCGCGCTCCAGTTGAGCAATGTGAGGAAGCTCTAATAGCCTCATCTTCTCCATGGCAGCGACAAGCTCCCCATAGGCATCACCATTGTAGCCTGGCACTTCCGCGAGGGGCACCGTCAACATTTTGCCCTCGTGTAACTCCTCTACAGCTTCAGCCTTGCCACGCGTCAAGGCGCATTGCTTCATGATTAAGTGAGTATTTATAACCAAAAAAACTAACTCTCATACATCATTTGAAAATTAACTACTCCTGCTCATATTTGAATAAAATTAGGAGTTAGTAACCTATAATATGAGCCCCGTAATTTGAATACAGAAAGAAATAATCCTCGGTATCACAGTACATGATGGGAAATTAGCCTTTCTGATAGGAGAAATAGTATGGTGTTGTGAGCCCTCACGATAAAGATGCACGTGTCACACTCTCATTATAAGCCAGTTGAAAGAAGTTATGTTTTCATCCAACAGCTAAGAAGGCTTCCTCGCATCCCTAAAAATTAGGACTGACTGGCAACAATAATAAGATTAATTAGTCAACAATGCCAGTAACCAATATACGACATCATTTTATTTCATTAACAACAATCGTTTAAGCACAATAAAAAAACCCCTGCTTTAAAATTAGAGAAAATATACTATAGGCCCTTGTTACGTTTCCAATTTAAATATAATTAGATGTAGAATATATCAACAAGATCCGCTGTAGCACAACTACTCAGACAAAAGGGATTGGTTCGGCTCTTTTCTTTAGGAGTCCCAGATTCAAGTCCTGGCAGCGGGGGTTAAAATCTTTTTTATTTGTTAAAATACGTTTTTTATTGGACTTATTTTTGGGTAATGTTATTTTGTTACTTTGATTGAATTGGTGATTTATCCAACTTATTAGCAAAGCTGTTTTTATTTAACTTTAAATAATTAATCCTTGCCTTTAATTTATCCATGTAGCAAACATAAACTTGTGTTCAACAAGTTTAACAAGGTTTACATGCAGTTTGAAAATATCAAAATATGATACCAAGCGCTACAAAACAATACAAAGTAAACCAAAATCACTATATGACGACATTAATAGACTTTTGTTCTTCCAATCACTTATACGATTTTGTACCCTTTCCACAAGGATTTGACAATCCTTGTAGAGGAGCCGAGAAGATATCAAAGGGACTCCAAGGTATTTAATAGGTTAGTCATGTGTCGTAAACTTAAAACGCAAGATAGGCTGAAACAATGGAATGTGGGTGACTCAGTTGATTTAACTTTGCTTCGGTGTCCCTTATGTAAGCTTGTTCCCGACTCTCATGAGCATTTATTCTTCGAATGCTCTTTTTTGGCTAAAGTTTGGAACCTGATTTCCCTTAAAGCTGGTTTACAGGTTGGTCCGGCAAGGTTAGATGATATTATTGCTTGGTTAGTGCCTCTTTCTTTGAAGAATTCTATAGAGAGCATTGTTAGTCGATTGGTTTTGCTGCTTTAACGTACTTCGTATGGCAAGAGAGGAATAATCGCATTCATTCCAAGGAGTCTAATCTAGAAGAGCAAGTGTGTGGCATGATCTTGGAAGTCGTACGCCTAAAGTTGACAACTATTCAGTTTAAGAAGACTCCTAAAGTGGTGCGAACGTTGCTGAAGTGGAAGATCAATTTAGGCTTAACGTGAGTAGGGAAGGCATGTGCTTGGCTGCATGGTTTTGTCCAAGTTCATGTCTTGTTATTCCATGTTTGGTTAGGGGCTGTTATATTCGAGCATGTTCGAATATATAGTTTTGCTTATGCTAGAGTTATAGAGTGGCTCATCACCACTCTATGATGTAACTAACGTTTTTTCATTTATTCTATTCTCCGGGTATAAAACCCTTTACGAAAAAAAAAAAAAAAAAAAAAAAAAAAAAAAAAAAAAAAAAAAAAATCTGCAATGATCTTACACCAAGGGGTTATACAACCAAACTTTATTGGGCTTTTGAAAAACTCTTTTTAATCCATATTCCCTGCGCCACTGACACGTCCAACATTACCTCCAACATTAAAAACATTAAAAATGTCTTATGAAGGAGAACTAACTGGTGAAGATGTAAGTGGTAATTATTGGATCATTACCAACTTATCATCGGTTATTTCCTGTCCAGAAACCAATTTGACTCATTTTTTTTTAACGGAAATTAACTATCTCGCACTATATACATCGAAAATATATCTTACATGTCTTAAGCAGGGCATGAACCTACAACCATTTAATTGAAAAGTTTCTCAGACAACATGAAATACCATTACGATAAAAGTCTTTGATACTAATTTGCCATCTTTATAAAACAGTCAAATTGTAGGGAAAAAAACTTAACGTCTTCAAATGCAATGTATTCCATGAAACTATATTTGTATAGGCTAAACTACTAAAGTGTTAAATAATTGGACATCTAATCATTCTTAACACTTAACACACACTTATTATCATAGAGAATTAGAGATATCTTTTTAAACGACAAATATCAGATATTTATAAATGTGTACGTAGGTATGCAATAATGTTGATACGTTATCATTTTATTTTATATTTTATTTGGTTTACTTTTTCTTTTGATAATGCAATTAATTTGGATTTACATAGAGTTAGAAGGCAAACGACAAACAAGTTGCAAAACTAATTCTCTTAAAAACAACATTAGTTGATTTAGGTGTTATAACATTACTATGCATAACACGTTGAACTTTGCTAAGAAGCTTCACTGTTTCAGGTGTAAGAAAACCAAAAATATCAAACGCGAAAGAAATAAAAACATGTTGATTATCAATTTTGGATACTATAAAGGATTAAAAGCAATGTTGATGCGTTATCAATTTTGGATACTATTTTCGTTAACTACATGTTGAGTCAACATATATTAAGAGGTGCTTGTTAGCATCATATTGTCGTTATATTTGTTATTTTTATTAACTGTAGTGGGCCTAGCCCAATGATGTGCCGACTAGAGTATTGCACAAGATAACTTTTGATTGATATATTCGGTTTTATACTTTTATTCATATATCATTTCCTTAATTATCTCCTTCTCGTTAACCTATAAAACATAGGTAATCTTGTAACCATTATGCATTCATCTCTTAATAATATTTCTCCCTTCCTCTCATTCTTCTCTTCATCTTTTACTTATATTCTTTACAATTACAACACGTTATCAGCACGATAGTTCTTTATTCAGAAAAGAATAACAAGAGAAGTGAAAGACGGAAAGAATACTCGATCAAGACTCATGTATCAAAGTAGCAATTTAATTATATGAATGGTTAGTATCCAATCCTAGTTAAATATTAATATTATATTATAATACTTGTTCGTATTTGAGCTTTCGGTAAAATTCACGACAATATATGTTATGTGAATATACAATATCATCATGCCATCATTTTTATAATATTATGATTAATTGATTATCATTACTGTTCCAACATCTAATATTGAGGTATATCTCGTTTGATTAAAAAAAATAATAATAATAAAAAAAAAAAACTAAAAAAAAAATAAAAAAACACTCCTCAAGTATATATTTATTAAGATCTTCATGATTTATTATGACTTCTCAAGATAATCAAAAAGTCTCATAACCTCATTTTATGATTATGGCTATTTATTGTAAAACCTCAAGTTTTATTAGGATGAACAAAATCAAAATACAATGACCTCAAGTTATTGTTATATCTTATGAAGAACCTCAAGTTTTTTGTGATTTCTTTAGATAAATCATGATAACATGACCTCATAGTATTAATATCGTATGTTAATATATATATAATTTTATAAACCCCAAGTTCAATTCCCTCGAGAGAATCACAATAACTTAACCTAAAGTTATTATTATACTTCTTAAAGAACCTGAAATTCTATAATGATTTCCTTAAGTGAATCACACTCAAGTTATGATTATTTCTTTATGTGCTTTGATAAATCCTTCAAGTGAATCAAATAATATGTTATGTCTTAGTAGTTGTTTTGTTTGTTTAAAAAACGTGTTTGATAACACCGCAGTAGCTGTAACTATAAAGTGTAAAATTACGAAAAGAGCATATACACAATAAAACAAAACTTTAATTAAACAAATAATAAAGTTATTATTTATAAAGTACTCATCACTTTTACATGCTTGATATTATATAAACACTATTATATGCTAGCTTTTATCTACGGCGTGCGTTTCATATTGTGATTTATGATATATTGTCTTTGGATATGGAACCAACCCATAGACTACATTTTTTAATATAGCATGTAGTCCTATCTATAACCATTTTGGATCTTTCTACGATTTATTAACACATAATATAACATAGACGTACAGGTTTGATAATGATCATAATATGGTAATTTTTTATTATTTAAAAAAAATAAGACCCCACAACAAAATAATAAAAGGGTTCGGTTATTCTAAAGGAGGGCAAGGAGTTTGACTAATTACGTGGTAATATTTGAGGGTATAGATGTAAATTTTTTAACAAATGGAAAGCTTCTTCATGAAGCTGTAGAATTTGGAGCAGTTGGGCTCCTTTTAAACGCTCTTGGAGGTGTTGCCAAACAAGTTTTTCATTTAAATGCTTACCGCTTGTCGCTTCTAAACGCTTTCTTAACGCTTGTTGCCAAACATGACCTTAGTTTTGTTTGTTTCTATACATGATTTGCAAATATATAATGTTTGGAAAGACCATACGAGCACGATTTACGAGATATCATCATTTTCATCTTAAAAAGATGGGAGAATTTCATCTATATCCTGAAATTAAAAAAAAAAAAAAAAAAAAAAAAAAAAAAAAAAAAAAATCGTAATTACATCAATATCCTTATTACTTTTCAAATTACACTAATTTCCTTTCAAAACCTCTCAAATACTCACATATATCCAAATAACCAATTTAATCATAATTTAATAAATTTATATTCAAAATTATTATGTAAATAATCCTTAAAATGTTATACTAGTTTGACTCTAGTTTGACTTTTTGTACTATTTCTTCGACTTTAAATATTTTTGGGACGGAAGGAGTATTACCCCCTTTTTTTTAACCCTTTTATCATCCTAAAACTAAAATATCATATCAAATTCATCTTAATTTTCATCTTGTTTTTCTCAAAGATTGAGATTCTTATCAAACAAAGCTCTTGACACGATCAACCTTTTGATTCTAAGAGCATTCATTATGGTGGTTTGTGAAAAGGTCTATAATAAAATGAAAATGTCTAAAAATTTATAAACCATAAGGGATGTATATTTCAAGCCTATGTAGCATGAATAGGTTTAGGATTTTGAAAAGGTCCAAAATTTAAGTATTTGATAAATGTTAAGTGTGCTTTATGATATGAAAAGCTTTATAAATAGATTTATCCATAGTAGAAATAAGTTTATAATTTGAAAAGGTTTATAAATTAATGATGTTTTAAATGTAAAAACCTTTTTATAAGTTTATCATAGTGGATGCCCTAAAAGTAATTACTGTTGGAAAAATTATAGTCAAATTTTTAGTTTGAATGACAATTAATAGTGTTATTATGTATACTAATGTGAATTGAAAATAAAATTAATTTGTGGTTTTATTTTGATTCATGAGACTTTAGTAAAATTAATTTTATGAATTAATTGTGACCGTTTTCCTTAGACCCCATTCCTTATAAATTTAGAGTTCTCTCATTTTCATAACACCAAAAAATACGCAACTTATCACTTCTCTCCTTTTATGTTACCACTTATATTTCTTGTGTATTCATTTCGTAATAAAGGGAAGACACAGTTTTGGTTCGCCTTGATAACCCGTTTGTGCTAACGGGGTTATCCATTGTTGTTGTATCCTGGGAGATAGACGTTCACGATTCTCAAGCACCGTGAAGAGGATGAATCTGTCTTAAGAAAACTATGAGCATTGCAGCCCTCAACATTTTCCTTACTTGTATTCTTTGAGTCTAAACAATCAAAAGATTCACGGTATCGTTCTCTACTCTTTTATGGTTTTTTATGTTATGTTTTATTTATCTCTAACAACAATATATACACATAATATACTCTGTATATTGTCTTATAAATTTTTGTAAGGGAACCCATTCCAATCCGATAGATACAACACTAAAACCCATCTCTTAAAAAGATATAACTAAATGGAGGAAAGAAAAAGAATGAAATTACGTAGTAGCAAACTAAAAACGGGATGGACTAAAAAAAAATGGGGCACCATTATTAAATCACGATTCAATGTACCCGCATCTAATTGAAAAGAACGCAGTACCCCAACACCTCATAAGGGGGTTGGCAGTGCATGCGGGGAGGCACGGCACGGCAAGCTTCCCCTGCGGGAACACCGCCGCCGGTGTCCTCTTACCGCACTGTAAGATTCATTTGCGGGGAAGTTTACCGCACGAAGAGGGAAGCAAAAATAGACGTTGGACTTTAATTTAGTACTGTTGGACCAATGATATTTCAAAAAGAAGTGAGTGAAGGGTGAGGGGTGTGATACCAACAAAAAATGCGTGAGTGAAGGAAAATATGGGAGAATGATGTGGCATAATAGGATTGGGTGTAAGTGAGTGAAAGTATTTGGGGTGAGGGGTGTGTTGCCAACCCCTAAATAAATAAAAACATAATTATATGATAATGTGTGATGTTAATTGTTAGTAAATCTATATCATTAGTTGCATTTGGGATAACAGGGGATGCAATATGGGACGATTTTTTTTTTTTGAAAATTGACTTTTATTGGGGAAATTCAAGTCCAATTTGAAACTCGATTGAGGGAAAACCTTCAACTTAAGCCGCCCGAAGGCACGACACTTAAATTGAAGTAAATCATGCCTTCTCCAGATTCGAACCCTTGTGGGTTGAAACCTTCATTGAAGGACTTTGAAATCGTACCGACAGGGCAGTGGTCCACAAGGGAAGACTTCCCGGTTTGGTCACCTAAACCGGTACTACTCTCCACTAGGCACGCTTAACTGAATAAGACATGCCCAGTGAACCACAAGTCCATTGGTCAATATGGGACGATTTAGTTTAATGTTTAATAGGCATGTTACTTGGTAGTTGAATTGAAATATTAATATAAAAATCATTTTAATAATGTAAAATGTTTATAATGAGTTAACTCCACTAAAAACTACAGTACTACTTATACAACAAATAGCAAGGCTTTGACTGTAGTATATTTAGTGTAAATTTTTATGTACACTACAATTCATGGACGATAACATGCTGCAATTTTATATCAAAATGATATTCTTAACAGTTGGATCACATTATTCATGGTCAATTAAAAAACTATGTGCATTAGAAAAGCCAACTACTGATGTTTAGTCATTTACCTTTGACGGTGCATGATGCATGACATGTACACCTGCATATATATGCAATATAACGCCAAATGAGTACAAGACTACAGTGGGTCATTCATTTGAGAAATCTAATTTTTGTGAAAACGCGAGAACTAATCCTAACCACTCATTTTATTCTCCTTAAACTTTGATTTAATGGCTATTATTAGCTAACTATTTTTTCTGAAAAATTTCAAAAAAAAATCGAAATTTTTTTTTTTCACATGTGACGGAATTTTTTTTCACATGCGACGAAAAAAAAAAAATTTACATGCGACGATTTTTTTTTTTTTCACATGTGACGAATTTTTTTTTCACACGTGACAAAAAAAATTTCGTGAAAATTTCAAAATTTTTTTTTACAAGTGAAGAAAATTTTTTTTCACATGTGAGGGTATTTTTTTTCACATGTGACGAATTTTTTTTTCACACGTGACAAAAAATTTCGTGAAAATTTCCAAATTTTTTTTCACATGTTAAATTTTTTTTCTTCACATGTGACGGAATTTTTTTTTCACATGTGACGAAAATAAAATTTTACATGCGACGATTTTTTTTTTCACATGTGACGAATTTTTTTCACACATGACAAAAAAATTCGTGAAAATTTCCAAATTTTTTCTCACATGCGACGAAAAAAATTTCAGAAAAAAAAAATTTCGGGAAAAAAAAATTTCGAAAATTTTTTTCGGAAAAAAAAATTTCTAAAAAAATTTTTTCGGAAAAAAAATTCGGAAATTTTTTTTTTCGAAAATAAAAATTTCAAAAAAAAATTTTTTCGAAATAATTTATTTTCGAAAAAAAAAATTCGAAAATTTTTTTTCGAAAATATTTTTGTTCGAAAAAAAATTCTAAAAAAAAATTTCGAAAAAAAAAAATCGAAAAAAAGAAAATTTCGAAAAAAAAAATTTCGAAAAAAATTTTTCGAAAAAAAAAATTTCGAAAATTTTTTTTCGAAATTTTTTTGAAAATTTCCGAATTTTTTTAAAATTTTTCAAAATTTTTTAAAATTTTTTCAAAAAGTTGATTAACTAATATTAGTTATTAAATTAAATTAAAGGAGGATAAAATGAGTGGCTAGAATTACTTCTCACGTTCTCACAAAATTTAGGCTTCTTATTTGAACGCTTCACCAAGACTACAAGGCAAAATATTTTAACTTTTAAGTAATAACTTTCAAAATTAGTAAAAATTAATTACATTCACACATGTTCATATCATCATATGATATACGCCTGACTACCTTAAGCATGGTTCGACAACGCTTCCATCTTTCGTTTACGACTTTTAAAAAAGAGTTCACAAGTAATAGACAGACAAGGCTTAGAAACTGTTGACTTTTAAGGTTATTTTTGAGACGGAAATCACTTGACAAGATGACATAGTTTAAGGTTATATTTTTTTCTTGGTGATTGTGGTTTGTGTTTTTGTGCGTATTTGTGGGGCCGGGTGTACCAATAAACCGGGTTTGGGAGACTGTTTTGTATTATGTTATATGATTTGAGTCGTAGGTAAAAAAGTAAGGGTGGCAAACAAGTCATGTTCGGGTTCATGGGTCATTTCAACCCAAACTGACGCACGACGCGGACAACACAACTTTTCATTTTATTTGAATTAATGAAAAGAAAAAAAAAATGTGGATCTAGGGGTGCACCATGGCACCAAATTCTTGTGTGATAAGAGGAAGTGGTGCCTTTAGTGTTGTGACGTATTCTGGTGTTATGAGAAAAGGTGGTGAGTTGGCACCACTTTTCCCACAGCACCGAACAATACCTTATGCTTTAAAAAATAGTCAAATAGGTGATGTGGAGCTGTCCACGTGGCACGTACTTAAAGTAAAATAAGTAAATACATAGGTCCAAACGACAACGCTGATCTCCAACAAGCTACCTGCTAGTGAAGAAAATCTGGCGCTTAATCAATTACAATCTACTATAATTAACTAATTAGAACAATATACATCAACAGAAACATGTAATTTACAGAAAAAAAATAACATGAGAAGGCCTAAATTAATAACTCAACGATATTAAGCGATTAATGAAATCACGTAAAAATGAATAGGTTTACAAATTGTGAATGTCAACGATTAAGAGTTTAAATGAATGAAAATTATGGTGGTTGAATGAATGAAATGTACCTAAGGAGGTAGTGCTTCTTTTTCGTCAACTTGCCAAACACACCGAATGCGTGTGTGTATGTGTGAAAGGGAAATAGAGACTGCTAACTCGTTGAGATGATCAGCGGGAAATGAAATAATAAGAACAGGTGAGTGTCTGGGACTAGTGAGATATACGGCGGGTTGAAACTAGCCTAACGCCCGGCCGTTGGCCGGCTAGCTTAAAGTTTTATTATTAAACATAAAAATGTACTAAAAACATGATGCAAAAATCTAATACGCTAAAATATATAATGCTAAAAGATAAATAATGTAAGATAAATAACCTTGAATGTATTGTTTAAAAGATAAAAGATAAAAGATAAAATAAAAAACAGAAAAATTAAAGTTGATGAATGACATCTTTGTACACGATGTTAGTTGTGTGATAGCAATGGTTGCCATCTTTGTCACAACATAAGACTTTAAAGGCCTTCTTGCTCTTTACCCTTGATACAGCTACATATAGTTGTTCGTATGAAAGATCCACATCTACATCGGATACAAAATAGAACTATAACAAACCTTCTCCCTACCAGGCAATTTGGACATCATTAGTTCATTCACTTTGTCCAACTCTTCGTGTGTAGGTGCAAGAATAGCTCTATCTTGAAAATAAATCGGATCCCATAAATTTTGCTGCCAATTGTGGTAAGTTTCTTTGATAATAGTGTCCACATGATCATTAGAATCTGGAGTTACCATTTCTATAGGGAATTCTACCTCTGCATGACCGTCATTTTTACCAACTATTTTCCTCTCACCTATATTCAAAATCTATTCAACGAACTCATTTATTTTTGTTGCATCATTTGGATTGCACCCAACACGAAGCCTCATGTTTTGTGTAAGCTTTAGAACTGTGCAATGCTTTCATAAATAAGACATGTTCAACAAAGTGTGTACAACGTCTTACCTACTCCTGTTTGGAATGACAGTATTTGGCAAAAATCACCACAAAAAACGACAACTTCACCACCAAAAACCTTATCCGAATCAGTGATGCAAGTACCTGAAAATATGACTCTTAATGTTATGTCAAAAGCTTCATAAGCAAGTTTATTAATCATTGGAGCTTCATCCCTTATTATTATTAGCTTTGTCTCCTTTATCAAATCAGCAAGGTCGCCGTCGGCACTAGTTGTACACATAGAATCCTCAACAATGTTGATAGGTATTGCAAACTGAGAATGGGCTGTTCTTCCACTGTCAAGCAAAAGGTAAGCAATACCACTTAATGCAACATTTAAAACAATCTGACCTTTAGACCTTAAAGCCGCTGTCAACGTCTTGTACAAAAATGTCTTCCCAATGCCACCGTAATCATATACGAAAAACATTCATCCCGGGTTGTAAAGGGATTCATGTTGGATAATGGGTTCCAGTATTTAATAATATTCATCATAAATCAACCGGTTGTATCCTTCCATCATAAACTTAGAATTCGGGTAAGGCATGTTGGCTATATTTTTAAGACTCTTTCTGCAGCTACGTAGCTTTTCCTCCATACATGTTAAACATATATTGTATCGCTGAGTATCACTTAGTTCAAGATCTGAAAGCAAAAGCCAATTTGGTATTTAATTTAAATGAATATATAAAATGAGTTTATATATATGTTACTTTGAAGAATACAAATGGTTTATTACCTGGATGATTTAGTTTTCTCCTTTATAATAATAATAATATGAAACATTATCAGAATTATAAAAGTAATATTGATTGAACAAACAAATTTAATATAAAAAACATAATAGAAAACTACTTATGATAAAAACTTTTAGCATATTCTTATTAAGGAAATATGAATTACTTATTGATAATAATCTCAAATGTCGCTATCATTTCTCGACAACAGCTTCATCATCAACATTCTTTGTTAATACATATCCATTTCTCGTTCTCATCATCATAATCCACAATATGATTGTGGTATTTGTTAATACACATCCATTTCTTGTTCTCATCATCGACAACAACGTCATCATCAACATTCTTTGTGAATATCAAATTGTCTTCCTTATGAACATGGTATACACATTCTTTGTTAATGCATATCCATTTCTCGTTCTCATCATCAGAATCCACAATATGAATAACATTGTTGTTCAAAAATGTACCAGCATTTGTAAGTCTTTGTCGTTTATTTTTTTTGGGACATCATGGAAGTAATATAACATAAGTTACACAACATAAGGGATTTGCTAATATTCGTTTAGTAAGTAATGTAACACATACCAATTCATCATCTGATATGATGATGATAGGTGGATCTTCCATCCAAAAATCGTCTGGTGATTTTGAATCGACTTCTTGCTGGTTAGAATCAAATGTATGAATGTTATAACGATGTAAAACTATATACGTACACGATGTAGGTATAATAATAAAAAATATATAAACTATAGAGATAAAAGTTTCTTTACCTTTGATGACTTAGGATGATCCATAAGATGATCCACCTGTCATTCCAAACAAAATAGTATTATGGTTCAATATATATTTAAACTTTATTTTTATTCAGATCATTTCCTAAAATATCTTTCTATTTAATTCCTATTTATACTATCATCTTTAAACCAAATACATTCGCTTATACTGTTTTGTAAAACTTCAATGAACAATATCAGATAGATCATCATAAATGATCAAAGGTAAAGAAACTTTTATCTCTATAGTTTACATATTTGTACATTTGATTCTAACTAGCAAGAAGTTGACTCAAAATCACCAGATCATTTTTGGATGGAAGATCCACCTGTCATCATCATATCAGATGATGAATTGGTATGAGTTACATTACTTACTAAACGAAAATTAGCAAATTCGTTATGTCGTGTAACTTATGTTAGATTACTTCGAGCCCCAGGATATCCCTCCAAAAAATAAACGATGAAGACTTAAACATTCGTGAACAACAATCTTGTTCATATTGTAGATTCTGATGATGAGAACAAGAAATGGATGTGTATTAACAAAGAATGTGTATACCATGTTCATAAGGAAGACAATTTGGTATTAACAAAGATGATGAAGCTATTGTCAATGATGAGAAAGAGAAATGGATGTGTATTAACAAAGAATGTGTATACCACAATCATATTGTGGATTATGATGATGAGAATGAGAAATGGATGTGTATTAATAAAGAATGTTGATGATGAAGTTGTTGTCGAGAAATGATAGCGACATTTGAGATTATTATCAACAAGTAATTCATATGTCCTTAATAAGAATATGATAAAAGTTATTATCATAAGTAGTTTTCTATTATGTTTTTGATATTTAATTTTTTTGTTCAATGAATATTACTTGCTTATAATGTTTCACATTATTATTAGAAAGGAGAGAACTAAATCATCCAGGTAATGAATCATTTGTATTCTTCATAGTAGGATATATATTAAAGTATTTTATATATTCATTTAAATTAAATACCAAATTGGTTTTTGCTTTCAATCTTGAACTAAGTGATACCCAATGATACAATATATGTTTAGCATACATTGAGGAAAAGTTACGTAGCTGCGGAAAGAGTCTTAAGCATATAGTCAACATGCCTTACCTAAATTCTGTGTTTACGATGGAACATACAATCGGTTGATATGATGAATTGGATTATAAAATACTGGAACGCATTATCCAACATGAATCACTTTAAAACAGGGGAGGAACGTTTTTCGTATATGGTTATGGAGGCACATGTAAGACATTTTTGTACAAGACGTTGACAGCAACTTTAAGGTCTAAAGATCGGATTGTTTTAAATGTTACATCGAGTGGTATTGCCAATACTTACACCACTGATTCGGATAAGGTTTTTGGTGGTGAAGTTATTGTTTTTGGTGAAGATTTTTGCCAATACTAACTGTCATTCAAAACAGAAGTAGGCAAGACATTGTACACGCATCGCTGAACATGTCTTATTTATGGAAGCATTGCACAGTTCTAATGCTTACACAAAATATGTGGCTTCGTGTTGGGTGCAATCAGAATGATGCAACAGAAATAAATGAGTTTGCTTAATGGATTTTGTATACAAGCGAGGGGAAAATAGGTGGTAAAAATGATGGTTATGCAGAGGTAGAATTCCCTAAAGAAATGCTAATTCATGATTCTGGTGATCATGTGGACGCTATTATCAAAGAAACTTATGACAATTTGCAGCAAAATTTGTGGGATCCGATATATTTGCAAGATAGAGCTATTCTTGCACCCACACACGAAGAGGTGGACAAAGTGAGTGAACAAACGTCCAAATTTCCGAGTAGGGAGAAGGTTTGTTATACTTCTGATTCTGTATCCGATGGAGATGTGGATTTCAACTATTTTGAGTCGATGTATTACCACATAATTCTTAAACACATTAAGAATGTCCGGTATTCCACATCATAAGTTAGTTTTGAAGATTGGTGCTCAAATAATGTGTTTGCGCAACATAGACCAAATAGGTGGTCTTTGTAATGGTACAAGGTTACAAATAGTTAGAATGGGGGTAAATAACATTGAGGCCAAGATCACATATGGTGGTAAATTATGGACAGTTGTCGCTATTCCTCGATCACAAGAATATTTGCTCATCCGATAAGAAGATGCCTTTTCATCTTAACAGGAGACAATTCCCGATATCTATTTGTTTTGCAATGACAATTAACAAGCGTCAATAACTTTATCTAAGGTGGGTCTTTATTTGGAACGACCTGTGTTTTCACACGGACACCTATATGTAGCCGTCTCAAAGGTAAAGAGCAAGAAGTGCCTTAAAGTCTTATGTTGGGACAAACATGGCAACCACTACAATCACATAACTAATGTCGTGTACAAAGACGCCTTTCATCGACTTTTATTTTTCTATGTTTTTAATTTTATCTTTTTATATTTTAAATAATACATTCAAGATTGTTTATTTCTATACATGAGTTTCAAATTTAATGGTTTTCTTATGAGAATATTGCTAGAAATCATCCATTTTGTTAATAAGATTATAAAATATTTATTTATCTCGATTGAAATGTTTGTAAGATGGTCCAACAATATTGTTTTTGATGTTTTTAGATATATGTAACAATGTTCAAGTATTCTTTTTTATATATGCTTGATTAAAAATGTTTGAAAGATGGTCAAGTAACAATGTTGAAGTATTATTTTTGAGGGGATACATCCTCCTACTAATTATTCATTCAAATATTTTTCTCACAGGATCCTGACATGTGTCAGAATTGATGGTTTAGATGCAGAGAAATAATGAGTGAAGGAAAACCATAAAATATTAATGTGAGTGTAGGAAAATACGTAGGAATGTATTGTAGGAGGATATAACAAGACTCTTTATTTTTTAAATATAGGTTTAAAAGGCCTATTTTTAAGTTACGCCACAAGGCTTTAGGATTAAAAGTTATCACTCTTTTACGAGATTCTAGAGCGACCAATGGTGTTGGTAATTTAGTAAAGTAATTAAATAATTATGCATACAATACTAGCAGGGTACTCGCGCGTTGCAGCGGTGAGTACCTGAAATAAAATTTTTCGATAAATAATGTATTTTAGTTTATTATGTTATTTTTGACAATAAATTTACGGATATCAAGAATTTCGTATAGCTCGTGCCCGTTCGGGCTCGGACCCATTGGCTCGTGCCTTTTTGGGCTCGAGCCCATTTGGCCCGTTGCCCGTGTGAGGCTTTAATATTTGTATAATGTGCTTTATTATTTGTAGTAGTGAAATTTAATGCAGTTAGGTATATGGTTAGCAAATATTAACTTTCAAGTATTACAAATGTTAGAAAGTAGTTCACAATTCCACCCGAAATACCTCAAGTCCTAAATTTAAATTCTGTTGTTTTTGTGTAACTAGGGTGTATGATAACGAAATTTATATTATATTACTTTTATTACAGAAATGACTTGAACTCGAACTAATTGCAGGAATGCACGGATTCCTGTTAACCGACGTGTTAGACCCATTTCAGTATAAGCTATTATTTTATGTTACACATTTGACCGACCCGCTAGAGATTTTAAACATACCCCGATAAGACCCATTCATACGTAAATTAATGAGTCAAAGTAGCTAGCTTCCTCTACATGGGATGCAGATATGATTTGTTTTCCATCAGTCATTTATAACAACAATAATTTTCAACAATGCTTTCTACAGTGATCTTCAAGGAGGATATATGACCAAACAGGTCAATATATTGCGCTTTTGAAAAACTCTTTTTAATGGAGGAGAAACCCGGTGAAGATGTAAATGGTAATTAATGGATCCATTACCAGCTTATTGTTGGTTATTTCCTGCCCAACACCACAGTTAAATACAATATAAAGGGAACTATAAAGAAAATCATTAATAACTTAGACTTCACGCATGCCATCAACATATGTAATGTTTTTAGAAAATTTTGCATCATTTACCTTCGAAGAATTCTTCCCGCCATTCCACAATATGAAAGCTTTTGTTACATCAGCAACAACAGCCTTAACAACGTCATTAAAAGAAGATTCGGAATCTACACCGTCATCACTGGTATATGAATCCTGTTAAGAAACAAAATATATCATTAGTGCCAAATAAAGACTTATTGATTGCCATACGAAACAAAACCACTAAATAACATTCATAGAATACACTTACACAATATCGGCTCTGACTTATGCCCATTTTGCGAAGCTAGCAGTGAATTTACCAACCATTGCCTTGTTGTTTGCTCGTGTGCGAAGAGCATCTAGAGAAAGATATGGAGCTGGTTGCCACTCCTATATCCTTTTCTTCTTTTGATATTCTCAGCAATCATATGAATAAGGTTGTTGATCTTGGTTGCTCTCGCCTTAACAAAATCATTCATGGAGTCTTTCAGTGTGGTATTTGGGTCAGTTAAATGTGCCCGTCAGATTATTGATAACTCTTTGCTTGCAACAGGTCAACACAGGTTACTCGTTGGTGTAGGATAGTTCGTGCTAAGGTGAACATTATGTGTTGGTGTGCAATTCAAAACAGGCTCCCATCTAGAAGTCAACTAGCAGGGAAGGGCATCGACATTCCTTCAGTTTTATGTCCGTCTTGCTTGTCAGCTATCGAAGATGTTCAACATGTGATCTTCAAGTGTGATGTAGCGGTTGAAGTTTGGAAAAAGGTGGCTAGTTGGCTTGATCTTCAGATTCCGGCTATAGATGATATTTCGATGTTGTTAGATTGGGTGGAAGCTTCTATTTCAGATGCAAAGAAAAGAAAGGTGGTGGGTGCGATCATATATACTACGATATGGATGCTTTGGCGATTTAGAAACAGTATCGTTTTCCAGGATCCGAAAATGAAGAAAAGTCATATTTTTTATAACATAGTCATTCATTCTTTTGATTGGTGTATGAATAGATGTGGTAAGTGTAACATTGGTTGGACGTTGTGGTTACAAAACCCAATGTTGCAACATATTTTGTAATTTTGCTAGTTTCTCTCTAGCTTTTTAATATATTTCCGCCGTTCCAAAAAAAAGTGTGGTATTTGGGTCATTTGGAGATGGAGGTATACGTTGTTTCCGTCCATTCAACGGTTATCAAAGAATTGGATTTCAGATCTTTGCAAGATGGCGGCTCGTAATTGGAGTTGTTGGATTTCGAATCCAAGATCTTGATTGTATAGCTTGGTTTGCCCTTTGTGGGGTTGTTTTGTTGTTTTTCGTTTTGTGTTCTCTCTTCGTTGTATTCTGCTTTCGGCCTCCTTTTTGGAGCCGGTTCGTAATATATATCAACCATGGGAGATGAAACAAAAGACTTATTGCTTGCCATTGAATGAAAGATGATAAATCGAAAATGCTTGCACAGGTTTTATCAGACACATGATTCACAAGATTGACAAAAGAAATGATTCTATAATAACTACAACATAAAAGTGTTTACATTATATATCTGGACACTACATAAAATGTTACATTGTATCTCCTATTTATACTAAACCAATGGTTGCCATTTGAACCATCATGACTGATCGAATAGGTGTGTTCCAATAGACACAACCTTTCACTAATTTCCAGAAATCTAATTAACTAACTTTAACTACCAACTGCTATTCGGTTATAAACTATTTATCAAACAATATTGGTCCTTTAACTATTGTTATTTACATATGTACAAGACTTATGCAATTACAAGGTCCAACATTTTCCCCCTTAATTGCTTAAGTCTTGTTCTTCAAATCTTCATCTTCTCCGCGTTAGTATCACCAACTCCAACAAACTTTCTGTTTTTCTTTCGATGTTCACCAAGTTGTTTGTTGCTGTTGTCTCGTTGTTGTTTACTTGTCCATGCTCGGCTTCTTCCCTTTCTTTTTGTGTGGAATCCAGTTTTCTGTCCACAACCAAACGAGTATCCTTTATCTTTCCGGTGTTACTAACTTGTTTCTCACGTTGGTATCTTCTTTTGTGTCAACTTGAATTCAATTCGTGTGCCCTAAACCCTTGTTATGTCTCGGCTCCTTCTCCAAATCCACCCTTAGTGTTGTTTGGCCACAATCAAACTAGTGTTTGTTGTTGTTTTCGTTCCAAGTTCCTTTCCACAAAATACTTTGAAGTCTCTTCGGTGTTCTTTTCAAAAAAACGAATTGTTTTTTTTCTTTCACATTTCCTTCTAATTTCCTAACACCAAGCCGGTTCATCTCTTGTCATGCATGTCCATCCCTAACTGTTTTACCTGTTGGACCATCCAAGCCTTGTGGGTTCCTCTGTTCTGCAGTCCAACTGCTTTCACCCATCTCCTTCTGTGACTTCTCTATCCATGGTACTTGAGCAGTGTCATGGTACACCATAACCAAATCTATGAACTTTTTGAAACAATCCTTTGTTGCTTCTCCTTCCTCAGTTGTTAGCCCCTGCAATTGTGCAATGGTTCTCCATTTGTTACTGAGTGTAACACATACATAGCCTCCAAGACTATTAACTTCGTATCACCGAGTCTCTTCCGTTTCCAACGTGTTTCCCTTGGTGTCTTTTCCCTCTTTTGATCTTGATGATCAAAACTTGAATCACTTCTTGCAATCTTGCAACCTTCGGTCTTGATTTGTTTTTCCCAGGTTTGAACCTTTGGCTCTGATGCCACTAATAAATCGAAAATGCTTGCACAGGTTTTATCAGACACATGATTCACAAGATTGACAAAAGAAATGATTCTATAATAACTACAACATAAAAGTGTTTACATTGTATTTCTGGACACTACATAAAACGTTACATTGTATCTCCTATTTATACTAAACCAATGGTTGTCATTTGAACCATCGTGTGTTCCAAGAGACACAACCTTTCACTAATTTCCAGAAATCTAACTAACTAACTTTAACTACCAACCGCTATTCGGTTATAAACTATTTATCATACAATATTGGTCCTTTAACTATTGTTATATACATATGTACAAGACTTATGCAATTATAAGGTCCAACAAAAGATATTTAGAACTATTAAAACTGAAACAATAAGGATAATGAGTATTTTGCTTCATGATTAAGTGAGTATTTATAACCAAAAAATGTAACCGTCATACATCATTTGAAAATTAACTACTCCCCGCTCATATTTGAATAAAATTATAAGTTAGTAACCTATAATATGGGTGCCATAATTTGAATAAGGAAATAAATAATGCAGTGTATCACGGTACAGAATGAGAAATTAGCTTTCTGATAGGAGAAATAATCCGGTGTTGTGTGCCCTCACGATAAAGATGCACGTGTCACACTCTCATTAAAAGCCAGGCAGTTGGAAGAAGTTATTTTTTCATCCAACAGCTGACAACATGTGAGTTTTAATCTACGACTATTATCAAAAGTTGACGGTTAGGATTTAAAGTTGCCAAATCTGACGGCTGAGAAGGCTTTCACGCGTCCTCTCAAAATTAGGACTGACCGGCAACAATAATGAGATTAATTAGGCAACAAAGCTAGTAACAAATATACGTTTTTTATTGGACTTATTTTTGTGTAATGTTATTTTGTTACTTTGATTATTGGACTTGTTTTGATTTAACTTGAATAATTAATCCTTGTCCTTTATCCATGCAGCAAACATTAACTTGCGTTCAACAAGTTTAACAAGGTGTACATGTAGTTTCAGAATACAACACCAAGCACTACAAAGATAATACAAAGTAAACCAAAATCACTGTGGAACGAGATTGTCTCTGTTTAAAAAAGAAAGATACAAAAAAACTCGAGTGAAAATTTTAAAGCAAAAACGATCTGTAACTGACTCAAACCACCACCGCTGCTATCTCTTTGATCCATACGTGAAGCATTAAAAATGCATCCAATCAAACTATATGTAGACAACTTATCAGAAAAAGGGTATGCCCAATAACTCGCCCGGTTTCAAATGCACATAAAGAAAACCATAGCCCGGTTTCATATGCAGCTAAAGAAAAGCACTTGTAGCCCTATGAAAGTTCCGGGTGTTTAGCCTCTGGTTAATTAAAAACATGTTTATTTTAGTAGCAAAACCACCATAAATCAGATTGCCAGTTATTACTAGGACTCTGCCTGTCTGCCACACTATCATCATCTATTAGCTTATCAGATGAGTGTGTGTTGCATGTTTCTGGAAGATCTCGTCAGCAGGGAACATCTTCAAAATGAGCTGTCATGCAACAAGAATACGAAAATACAAGAGAGGACACAATATTAGATATATTAATTCAGTATTTTAGCATACAACTTTACTTGAAGCTATTTCCAAAATAAATACTAGTAATAAATTTCTTGACGAAACCTCGGCAACCATGTCCTAAATGAAAACGGATTGAAAGTGGCCAAGTGTATTTAACATGTATAGAGCCTCAATAATAATTTTATTAAATCAAATTAGATCGACACTGTAAGATATTGAAACATTAAATATAACAAAACTCGATAAATAACCGAAAAACAGGGTGGTCTGGCCCACCATAAGACGACTTGTTCCAACATGTATTTAAGTATTACCCGTTTTGACCCATTACCATAGGTACCCCCACCCTCCCATTTTTCCACCTCTACTCAGACCAATTCTCTAAAGTTCCATATAAGAAAATGTGTCCCTTTTCGACGAAAGGAAAGGACTCGTACAAACAAGCCAAGATACTATGAGGAATAGACCATACCTTTGAAGTTGAGCCCCAAAGATCATTGTATTCCCGAGTAGGGGTTGTAACAACAGTATCGAACCCTAAAATCAAAGAATATATACGATTTTGTTGCTAAAGTTAGATGCTAAATGCACAATTTAGCAACGATTCGTCTATGGTTGTTAAAATAATTGTTGCTAATGGCATTTTTTCTAGTAATGAGTTTAGTTGTTTTTCTACTTCAATTGATGCTACTAAATTAAATTACCTCTTGTGTTTACAGTGCAATAAGCTCGAAGGTTTTGAGGTAATCTTTTCAAAAGGATTATGTTTATTTCCTTGCAAAGAAAATCATAAGCTTATGCAACACCTTTAAATGCTAAGCTCTAAATTAAACGACCCCTAAAGCTTACTCCCACCAAAGAAATAAGAAAAGGGAATCAAGTGCATAAACTTAACAACAGCCACAACAGAAGCATTTGCATAAACCATAACAATAGTACACTGAACAATAACACAATTAGTTAGTAAATTAAAAGTTTCAATCAATGTACACAACTAATGGTCATCATTTTTAAGCCTAAAAAACAATGGTTAACAGCATTTAATTGCATAGCAAGAACATTTAATCTCGAATTGAAGATAAATGATTTAACAAGAAAATATTGGATTTTGGAGGTTAGGCTTTTTGTATACAGGACTGCTTCATTGAAAATTTAAAAAAAGGGGATGTTGAGACCGTGTCTATCGGTGACTCTCTTTAGTTTTCATATAAATAGTATTGAAAGTAAAGGATATCAACAAATACCGCTGTAGCACAACTAACTAAATGAATTGGCTCATTCGACTCCTATAACTGGGAGCCCCAGGTTCGAGTCCTGGCAGCGGTTAATTTTTTTTTGTCTAATTAACTGTTTTTGTTTATTCCTAAAAATTTGGAATGTCTAACCTTGTATTCTATCCCAAGTATATGATTTATAGATCAAAGAATGCTGAACCGCATTACATAAAGATGCAGAATTTCTTCTTTTTTGGGAAAGTGAAATAGAAAAAGCTGGTATTAACATGAAAAGCTTACTTCAATCCGATTATATGTATATACAACAATTTAATAGGAAACCTAAATAGCCACATACAATACATAATATGTTCAGGGAAACATGATCACCAATTAACAATTTAGAGGATAGATGGCTTTGGATACTAAAATGCTTTTAGCTTTGCAGCTTTAGAAGTTTGTGATGTCATTTAAGACGAACACCAAGTATGATTCTCTTGCAGCATTGCCTAGCGTGTAAAATTTTATGCACGCAATTAACAGCATTGCAATATCTACAATTAGTGGGCTTTTTTTTTGGGACGTTTTTTCACTATTTGTTATAAATAAAATAAGGGGAAGTAAATGTCAATAAAATCCGCTGTAGCACATGGTGTTTATGAAAATTTGTTGATGAGTTTCAATCGGCTTCTATAATATAGGGGTCCCAGGTTCAAGTCCTGGCAGCGGATACTTTTTAACTATATTATCATTTTTTTTTTTTTTTTTTTTTTTTTTTTTTACAATTTGCCAAGTTTAGTAAAAAAAAAAAAAAAAAAAAAAAAAAAGGATCATGTTTCCTCGAGAATTTTATCCGACTATTTTTCATATATTATATTCATTAGAGTGGTTCTTATGTGGATGAAAGGGTGTCGAATGAACTTTAAGTTTACTAACTATTTATTAACTAATACATTACTTTTCGTCTTTTTTTTTACAAGCATAACGTTATGTTCAAGAATATTAGGAGAGTGTACATGGACGTAAAATATGATTCTGACCACTGGGACTCATGATAAAATGTAAACCAATATCACGATTTATTAAAGAACACTTTCTTGAAAACGATACCAAAAACAACACTAAATCAAGCAGAAAACCGATACCACCAACTAGCAACTGCACCCCGCTGAAAAGCACTTCAAGCATAAATCAATTAACCATACCACTACCCTTGAAAAATATTCCCAACCAAATAGTCTTTACACCGAAACATCTATGCCCGATCAAATAACCAGAACAATGGTGCCAATCCCCCCCCCCCCCCCCCCCCCCCGAAACGACATCATAATTCACTTGACCTGGTTTGATATCCACGCTGTGGAAACCAAAACCCCTTGAATCTATAAATATTAATTCAGGAGTTTAGCTTCCATTAGAGTAAAAGCGAGACCCGCACCAATGCTTGCAACATATATTTCTTTCATACCCCTAGTCCATCCAAAAGTAGAAACATCTTTTAATCTTGAAGTAACAAACACATTAGACCATAAATTACATTTCCAACAAAAAAAGGAGGTAAAGTTATCGACTATGATACTACACAACATACAAAACCGATTACAAAAACGATATTTCATGCCTTTCCCAACCCTCTGCATTTTGTATCTACTTATTTGCCATTTAGACATGGGCGAAAGGTGTCCAAATTCTGAATATTACACTTGAACTCTATGAAAATTTCACTATCATCTTCTTCTAGACATTAGCATAAAATGATTACTAACTAACTTGAACCACCACTGGCTCTAACTCTCTGATCTATACGACAAGGCTTACGGTCCATTGAATCAAAACCATTTGTGTACCAAAACAAAGATTGGAAAATAGTTATGCCCGATAACTAGCCCGGTCTCAAATGCACTTAAAGAAACCATAGCCCGGTTTCATAAAACCACTTGTAGCTCTAAAAAAGTTTTGGGTGTTTTAGCCTTGTAAGAATTAAAAATTAGTTTATTTTGAAATCTCATAAAACAAAGAACAACACAAGCCTAGTCAACATATACTGATATCATGCTCATAGTCTATCCCATGTTAGTATTTTAGTGTAAAATAGATTGAGTTTAATATACATATAAGGGTCGACACTTATATGAATATTAACTGGACTAATGGGGGTTCCAAGGGGGCGGTAGCCCCCTTGGTGGGGGTTCGGGGGCAACGCCCCTGAGAGAAGTAGGGTCCAAGGGGCGGCAGCGCCACTAAGTTGTTATGTCAAAAATTCCTCAGAAAATTATATTTTCGGAAATTGAGGGACTAAATTTGACAGCTTGAAACCTTGAAACTGCCAAAAGGCAGTTAACCCTAAATAACGTTTTATCAGATAAACGGTTCTTTTGGAAGAGATAGAAGAAACAGAAGGATACAGAAATTCTTCTGATTGCAAACATAACACCATACACAAACTTGAATCAATTAGATTTTATCCGGTCGTTAATTGGTATCCACTCCAATTTAATCGATCTGAAAGCGTTCATATTCGTGACTTCTAATTGCTATCAGGATACCCTATTACCCCACATACAAAACATAAACAACATCCCATAGGAGAAAAACATTGTATTTTTTTTAACATTGACAGCACCATATGCATGGCGGCACAAGGCTTGGGGCAGTTCTCCTTTGACAATGCAAACTGCAGTAGGAAACCTAAATAGCCATATAAAATACAGCATTTGTTCTGGAAAAGTGGTACATGATGACCATAAGGTTCATAGTTTCTCAATAGCTAAAGACAATTTCGAGGATAGATTCTTTGGAATTGTGAGCTTTATTCGTGATAAATAAAATAAGAGGAAGCAAATGTTAACAGCATCTGCTGTAGCACAGTTATAATATGAAAATTGGTTAAGGTGTTTCAATCGGCTTCTATAACCTAGGGGTCCCAGGTTCAGGTCCTGGCAACGGATACTTTTTTTAATAAACTATTTATTTATTTATTTATTTATTTGTGAATTTGGTAAAAAAAATAAATAAAAGAAAAAAAAAAGTTCATGTTTTTTCAAGATTTTTATCCAAGTATTGTTCAGTTCTTACATAGACGAAAGTCGTCCAAACTAAAAAGTAATTACCTGAACAAAATTATATGTGTTTACAAAGAAGTTTAACTGAAGTAACAATTTATTAACCAATAAATTAATCTATGATTATTTATTTTTTTATTTTTGCAAACATGATGTTGTGTTCAACAATAAAACATAAACCAAAATCATGATTTATTAAGATTTTTTTTAAACGATACCAGAAACAACACTAAATTAAGAAGAAACAATCCCGGTGCATACCATCAGCAGCTGCTCCTAACAGAATAGCAATTCAAGCATATATCGATTACTAACCGGCATGAACAACCGGTACTTCTTATCTAACCTTGAACCTTACAACTACCCTTGAAAAATATACCCAACCAAACAGTCTTTACACCCAAAAACCCATCGAAAACAACCATGCTCGATTCAGTAACCAGTAACAGTGCCTTAAAGGAGTGTTTGGATTATTGGTGTATGCAGATGGCCTTGTACATTGGTCCTGGGAACCTTTCTGCATAAGTACATTTTTCATAGTAGTGGATGTCTGAAAAAGGTATTGCTATTGAAAATGAGAACTGTGCTATTAGTTTCAGGAATTTGATAAAAATTCTATCTTGAACTGTTATTCTAGGAATAAACAAACCGTTTTCATCTATTGTGTATTTGTATTATTATGAAGATGTTTTTATCACTTAAACCAGATTATCAAATACTAATATTTGTGAGGATACCCAGTTTGAAACAACGTGCTTACAGTTGCAGCCCCATAGTACTAATATTGTTTAGATCTATGTGATTCTTTACGCCATACACTACATTTGCATTGCGAGCTATGTATTTTAGAATAATCTTACGTCAACAAATCGATTGTATGTGATGGCTTTTTTGTATATGGTTTTAATAATATTAAACAAACTTGTATGTCTTTGATAACCTCAAAGCTCAAACTATTGACAAAACCAAAGAACTTGATGAATTTTAATTAGGGATGAGCATTTGGAACCGAATCCCGGAACCGTACTGTGAAAAGCTTATTTTAAAGGTTTTTACTTCTTAACAATAAGTTTTTGTGATCGTTTATGAGCTCTAGGATGTTAAGCCTTTGATCTAGGAATTTTGCCATTACGAGCACAATGATAATATTGACGGAATATTCTATGAAAGAAACAATATTATCACAACAAGGTTTTTCTAATTTCTCCGTTTGTTATTTCAAGTAGCCCCAATGCTATGTGATCAAGTATAGCACAGTTTACAGTCGAACAGGGATCAAAGATTCTTGAGGCTAAACAAACCTAACAACAAAAGACCCCTTGTCTGATGTTCCCACACACACTCTTCTAAGTGCTTTACATTTTAACACACTTGGTGTTGTTGTAATTTGTAAGTACGAAGCACTTTGGTGATATTCACTTTGTTTCACTGTGAAGCATGCTTTTATCTAAAGGGTGTGATCTCCTTTTTATAGAACAAAGGAGATCATTACAAAATTGATAAGCTTTGTCATCTACTATCTAGGTTATGACTAGGATGTCAGTCATTTAAGATACAACATGTATCTATGTTTACAACTCATTTAGAGTGTTCAATTTGATGACTGATGAAAGATATTATCTAGAGGATATACTTGACTTTTATGCACATAATATCTTCTGCATCCTTATCCATTCAGTAGTATGACTCATTGATTAGCAGTAGTGCCAATCAGCATAATCCATCAGCAGAAATGCACTAGAAGCATTTATCAGCAGAAATGCATTAGCAGCATTCATCAGCAGAAACATACTTCAGAAGAAACATACTTCAGCAGAAACACACTTCAGCAGATTTTGCTTATCATTTCAGTATTCTTCATGTTTCATTCTTCTTGTTTCTGATCATCAAATCTATGGAATATTTAATTCCTAACAATCTTCCCCTATTTGATTATTACAAAACAAAAACATTCTTGTACGAATTTCCCTAGACGAAGTAGAGAAAATGAGATAACTAAATCTCACCATGAATGAAACTGTACTGTCTTCCCCTTAATTTATGCTATCCACCACATCTCTTCCCCTTTTTGTTATCAATAAATAGAGAGTATTACAAATATGATCTTTACAGCCATGAACTAATACTACACATCCAATCTATCCTTCTATTATCTCAAATTACCCTCCATTAAGTTTTCCGCACTAAAAATGAACTTGAGATAGTAAAAATCTAAACCATCAGTAGCAATACTAATTAACAGTAGTAAGAATCAATAACTTTCCCTGTGGTGATGCACATATATAATAAATGGTTGAACACTTGAACATTTAAGCTTCCCCTGAAACCCATATGTTAACCATTTGAATCTCGATTTCTGTAGGCTTTTATGACTTGATGAAGAAAACCAATCATTACTAACTTGATGCTGAAGTAAAAGAAATCAACCTTGTGTCTTATAGCTTGTACTGAATCTGACTTCGAACGTATACCCATCCTTGATGTATAGGGAGACCACAATCTCATGACAATAAACTCATCTTCTATGAGACACTAAGCACTACAATGTAACTCCTTTAAGTGTTTGTCATTTCGTAGTCACTTGAACGAACGAATAAGTTATCTTTAAAGTGTATACATCACCTTAAGATATGATAAGATCACAACCTTGAAAAATTTCACTTCATTTTCAAATAAGAAACAAATAACTTTCTTTACCAATAATAACTTGATAAACAAGCCTTTTTATCTTTAAGAACCAACTCTCTTCTGTGTGTGATTCTTCCCCTTTGTGTGTGTAAACCAAGAAAAAAAAACCAAAAATTCGACCATACCTCAACTGTTTCTGCAGAAGTTTTCAACGATGCATATCTTGCCATCTGAAGCTTAGATTGGAGATCCTTCTGGTGAGAATCTACCTTGATATGCCAAGAACCTTCAACAAAAATTTTAGCCTAATCCAACGTTTAACGAATGAGCTATAGCCTTTGTAAAACTGCTCTTCAGAAAGTTGCGAAAAATAAAGCAAAAACGAATTTTTCTTCTTTCTTCTTTCTTTAACAAAAACCTTTTATTTTCCTAGATCCAGAGCTCCCCCGCTCTGATACCAACTATGAAAAGCTTATTTTAAAGGGTTTTGCTTCTTAACAATAAGTTTTTGTGATCGTTTATGAGTTCTAGGATGTTAAGCCTTTTATCTAGGAATTTGGCCATTACGAGCACAATGATAATATTGACGGAATATTCTATGAAAGAAACAATATTATCACAACAAGGTTTTTCTAACTTCTCCATTTGTTATTCCAACTAGCCCCAATGCTATGTGATCAAGTATAGCACGGTTTACAATCTAACAGGGATCAAAGATTCTTGAGGCTAAACAAACCTAACAACAAAAGACCCCTTGTCTGATGTTCCCACACACACTCTTCTAAGTGCTTTACATTTTAACACACTTGGTGTTGTTGTAATTTGTAAGTACGAAGCACTTTGGTGATATTCACTTTGTTTCACTGTGAAGCATGCTTTTATCTAAAGGGTGTGATCTCCTTTTTATATAACAAAGGAGATCATTACAAAATTGATAAGCTTTGTCATCTACTATCTAGGTTATGACTAGGATGTCAGTCATTTAAGATACAACACGTATCTATGTTTACAACTCATTTAGAGTGTTCAATTTGATGATTGATGAAAGATATTATCTAGAGGATATAATTGACTTTTATGCACATAATATCTTCTTCATCCTTATCCATTCAGTAGTATGACTCATTGATTAGCAGCAGAAATGCACTAGCAGCATTTATCAGCAGAAATGCATTAGCAGCATTCATCAGCAGAAACATGCTTCAGCAGAAACATACTTTAGCAGAAACATACTTCAGCAGATTTTGCTTATCATTTCAGTATTCTTCATGTTTCATTCTTCTTGTTTCTGATCATCAAATCTATGGAATTTTTAATTCCTAACACGTATCGGTACCGATATCCGAATCCCGTTTGGCACGGTACCGGTACCACTAATTTATGCTCGGGAAAAATCGGTACCACTAATTCGGTACGGGATCGGTACAGTACCGGTACCGTGCTCATCGCTAATTTTAATACACACATTCTTAATTTTCAAACTTTTAGAGTGCTCGTGTGTTAGAATATTAGTGTGTAATAGTTAGGATATAAGTTTAGGGGGTTAATTGTATTTTAGCTCAAACTTAAGGAGTTTAGTCATGTATTAGGAAAGTTCCACCTCTTCAATTATAGATTCCTTGTTCACCAAGGATTAGGTTTCTCCCCCCTCATTCTTTATAAATAGGGATGAGGGGGTGAGGTTTTATTTGTACCTTCTTTTCTTGCTCACGTTTAATAACCGTTTGAGTGTAAAATATCTCGTGTATGTTGGTGTCACTCAGCATTAAAGGATCATAACCCTTTGCCGAGGTCTTATTGGAGTAGTTCTTGATTCGTGGTTCCGCTCTAGAAACCGGTTTGTTAGATTTCTTCCAACAATTGGTATCAGAGCCTTGTTCGAGAAGAACGGATCTCGCAACGTGGATAGAGCCAAAACAAGAGAAACGAATGAACCTGGTTTGGTTCGTCGGTTACCGCGCTGTCGTGGGAGAATTGGCGCTTCGGATTCGTTAACCGTTGGATTTCTACGAAATTCAAACCGTAGGTTGAAGACACAATGATCTAGGATCTGACCAGAGAGATCTTGCATCGGAGCTTCCAGGAAAGAGATATAGGTTGTCGAATTTTCTAGTTTGGTTGTTGTGTTCTTTGTCGTTTTCGGTTATTGTTTGGCTATCGTTGTGTAGATTACAAGGTTCAAGGTTTCTAGGTTTTTTAATCAAGATTACTTGGGCAACAAGGTTCTTGAAGTTGTCTTGCAAGGAGGTGGATCGAATCTCCTAGGGTTATAGGAAATCGTTTTCTTTTGTCACAAGGTTCTTGAAGTTTCGGTTTTGAGCTTCAAAGGTGACAAGGTTTTGCAAGAAGTTTCAACTTCAAGTTTTTGGTTTTTTGGAATTCAAGTCTTGGTGGTTCTTGGAAGACAAGTAAGGTTTCAATTTGTCTTGGGATTCAAGAAAAGTGATTACTTGGAGTAGAAGGTATATCAAGGTTGTAGACTTGAGGTGGAAAGATCGAAGCTTTAGGGTTTTTCTAAAGGTTAGTAGATCAATTATTACAAGAAAGCGGGTTTAGCACACGGCTTGCGAGACTTGTTGGTAAAGTTGGTTAAAAAGCAACTTAACAAGGTTTGTAGCAAGGTTAAAGAAGAATGGCTAGTATGAATACTAGGTTAAACATCGATAAGCTCGACAGGAATGTTGTACAAAAGCATGGAGGTTCAAAACTAGTTGGATTCAAACAACTTGGTCAAAAACAAGTTGGGTTCAAGCAACTTGGTCTTGGTCTTAAAACAAAGGTCCATGGAGTTCATGTTCAAAAGCGTGTTTGGTTTGAGGTGGAACTACAGGGAGCTCAGGAAAATCGTGAAGCTGAGGTAATTCAGGAGAGTAATGATCATGCTGTAGTGGCTCAAAGAAAGTTGGAGGTTAAACAACTTGAAGGAAAGACAAACACGGAGTGCTTAGAAAAAGAGCAGGAAAAGTTACACCTTGGTATAAAGGTGGGGGTAGACATTACAGTAACCGAAGTACTTGGTCAAGAGGGTGCAGTGGGTAATGTTGCTGAAAGGTATAGAGGTGACAGTAATATGGCTACTTCAGGAGTTGCTGGAGTGATAAATGAAGATGCACATGAGTCATTGACTTTCAGGGATACAGTTGCTTGTAAGGTAATTTCCAAGTGGATGGCTGTAATGAAAGAAGATATGGATACTCGGCCTAGTATGTGTATGCTTAGCAACGGTTATCAAGGGTTTGCTGGATGAAGCAAAGGAAATTATACTTGGTATGGAGATCTTCAGGACTCAGAGTGATAATACTCTGAGGGTGTCACGATTCAGGTTTTCTAACAGGATGTCGGTTCGGATATTGTTGGGGGGACACTCTACCCTATCGTAAGAGGATGGTCTATCAGGGAATCGTGATGAAGAAAAGAAGAGTAAGGGGTCATGTATTTATGCAGTTAGAAGTCATGAGTATCAAGTGGTCTGCACGAGACCTGACATAACATCTGCGGATGTGGGAATGTTGGATAGGTTTGATCGTGGATTACAGACAGACGTACAGGCTTTTGTGGATTATGACTATGCCATGAGTAGATCAATCGCAATGTACAGGTTTATGATACAAGAATGTGCTGTGAGCTGGGAAGCTATGTTGTGACACATGATGACTTTGTTAACAACTGAAGCGGATTATATGACACTTGCTGGAGAATTGAAGGAGGATACATGGCTAAAGGGACTCTCTACAGAGTTAGGATTTGAGCTAATATTAGTAGCGGGTATTGCTACTGGTGCCTTGACGAAGGCGGTCCCTGGTCCGAGGTTCCAGCACTGGTTGAAGCTGCTGCGTATCGGAGAAGGCTAACTATTACCACTAAGGTGGAAATTGTTAGAATATTAGTGTGTAATAGTTAGGATATAAGTTTAGGGGGTTAATTGTATTTTAGCTCAAACTTAAGGAGTTTAGTCATGTATTAGGAAAGTTCCTAACCTCCTGAATTGTAGATTCCTTGTTCACCAAGGATTAGGTTTCTCCCCCTCATTCTCTATAAATAGGGATGAGGGGGTGAGGTTTTATTTGTACCTTCTTTTCTTCCTCACGTTTAATAAACGTTTGAGTGTAAAATATCTCATGTATGTTGGTGCCACTCAGCATTAAGGGATCATAACCCTTTTCCGAGGTCTTATTGGAGTAGTTCTTGATTCGTGGTTCCGCTCTAGAAACCGGTTTGTTGGATTTCTTCCAACACCGTGTACACGGGTCTTAAACTAGTAAATATGAAAGGAGGAATTGAAAGTGATGAGTGAGATAAAGGGAGACATGCCATATAATCCATGTATAGAATTGCAAGTGGGTGACTTTTTTTGAAAATTTAAAGAAAGTGGGATTTTGTAGGCTGTGTCTAATGGGTGACTTTTTTTAGTTCTCTTATAAATAGAATTGCAAGTAAAGATTATCAACAAATACCGCTGTAGCACAACTCTTAATCAAATCGATTACAAAACGGCTCCTTTAACTGGGAGTCCCAGGTTCGAGTCCTGGCAACGGTTAACCTCTCTTTTTTTTTCTTTTTTTTTTCCTTTCAATCTTTTATAGTTACTAGCCAAAATTTTTTGTTTGATTTCTCTAAATAAAAACACGTCACATGTGTGTTTAGAACAAGTGTGATAACTATTTGTCGAAGTACACCTTAATCTCTCATCCTTTAGTGTTCAACAACATTAGGAGAGTTTACGTCAAGTAAAATCTAGATTCTACAAAATGACAGCAACAAAAACTTTATATATATATATATATATATATATATATATATATATATATATATATATATATAGATGCAAAACGATGCGGAAAACCACACTATGAAGCAGAGTTCACATAACATCTAGCCACTCCGCAATTGCATCTACAGGACACGAACAACTAGCATATCTTTCCATTTGCATCTGCACAGTAACCGACATGAACCACCAGCACATATATCCATTTTCCAAATAATAAAATCCTAAAAGTGCTGTTGAGAAATGTAAAGTGAGATGAAATGAATGAAAAAGTGAAGAATTTCATTACTAAATTATGAGGGTTACAAATGTATTTATAGGCTACGCTACTTACACAATTACATCAACTAACAAGCTAAGCTATCTAAACTAAGCTACATTCTGTTGCACTGTACAAGACTTCTATTCACAAGTAACTTCATCTTGGGTAGAGTTGCTAGTCTCTGGATGCTCTGTACTTGTGATGTGTTTGGACCTGCTTCTTGATCTGTTCTTGAAGGAGTGTTTGGTACAATAGCTCCATGTCTTCCTTTATCCCCCCCCCCCCCCACAAGTTGGCATTGTGTATGGATCACCAATGCCTAACTTGGATAAGCAGCCATAATGAAGAACTTTGCTGAGATCTTTGGTTAGTATATCATCCAATTTTGATTTAGTAGAAACATAGCAAGGCTTTACTTGACCATTTTTGATTTTGTCTATCACAAAGTGACAATCAATTTCAATGTGTTTTGTTCTTGCATGGTGAATAGGGTTATTTGCAAGTGTTATTGTAGATGCATTATCACACATGACAAGAGAAGGAGTAAGAACAGAAACATGTAGGTCTTATTGTAAACATTTTAGCCATGAAATCTCACAAGTGCTATCAGCCAGGGCCTGTATTCAGCTTCTGTGGAGCTTCTTGAGACCACAGTTTGCTTCTTTGATTGCCATGAAATGAGACTATGACCATAGAAAATAGCATAACCAAAAACTGACCTTCTTGTGGTGGCACAGCTTGCCCAGTCACTGTCACAATATGTTGTTAAAGTCTGAGGATTCTTCTTTGGGAAGAATAAACCTTGTTCTGGGCAGAGTTTGATGTATCTTAGAACTCTGATTAAGGCATGGTAGTGTGAAGACCTTGGACTGTAAGAATATTGACTGAGAACTTGGGCTGCAAAAGATAAGTCTGGCCTTGTAATGGTTAGATAAATAAGCTTGCCAACTAATGTTATGTAGGAAGATGGATCAGGGAAGAGATATCCATCTATGTCATTTAGTTTGAGAATTGGATCCATTGGTGTAGCTACTGGTTTACAGTCCAAAACATTTCCATACTCCAAGAGTTCTAATGCATATTTTCTCTGGGACATAGTGAGACCAGATGCATTTCTCAAGAATTCAATTCCAAGATAGTAATGTAGAGGGCCTAGGTCTTTGATGCTGAACTTGTTGTGAAGATGTTCTTTGATGGTAGCCAGAAATGTTGAATCCTTGCCAGTTAGAATTATATCATCAACATAGACTAAAAGAGAAGTGAGAGAACCTTGGTGAGTTATGGTGAAGAGTGAGATGTCAGCATGGCTTTGTTTGAATCCTAGTTAAATGAGACCGGTTGTCAACTTTTCAAACCATTGTCTATTGGCTTGTTTGAGACCATAGAGAGATTTTTTGAGCTTGCATATTGTGTTAGGTGTTAGGTTGTGTGAGTAGCCTTGTGGAATTGTCATGTAGACATCCTCTGTTAGATCCCCATGGAGGAAGGCATTGTTGATTTCCAATTGTTCAATGAAATCTCCTCTTTGTACTCCAACAGCAAGCAATGTTCTCACAGTTGTCATCTTGGCAACAGGGGCAAATGTCTCTTTGTAGTCTATACTTTCCTTTTGAGTGAAACCCTTAGCTACTAGTCTGGCCTTGAATTTCTCTATAGTTCCATCAGCTCTAAGCTTGATTCTGTAAACCCATTTGCATCCAATAGCTACTTTTCCAGGAGATAAAACTGTGTAGGTCCATGTGTTGTTGTGTTCAAGTGCCTCTATTTCTTTCTGCATAGCTTCTTTCCATTTTGGATGTTTTGATGCTTGTATATAGGAGTGGGGCTCATGAATGCAACTTACATTGTATATAAAATGAAAATTTGGTAGTGATAAATTATTGTAGTTAATGTAGTTGGAATGATGATATTTAGTGGATGCATTGTTGATGAATGATCTTAGAAGATGGTATTGAAATCCTTTCAGTTTTGCTGGTATTGTTTTTGTTCTTGTTGATTGTCTGAGTGGAGGTGGTGGATTAGATGGAGAAGTAGGTGATGAAATAGATGATGATGGTGTTATGTGGTCAGTGGTTGTCTGAGAAGGTGTTTGAGATTGTGATGTGGCAGGGTTGGTAGTGGACACAGTGGGTGGGTCAGTGTTGGAATCAATGAGTGGAGTTGGTGAAGGTGTGGGTGTTGGTGTGGAAGGGAATGGTGTTGGTATGTAAAGTGAATCAACTAAGAATTGTAAAGGTGAGGTGGAAGGATCTGTGTGAGGAACATGTTCAGATGTTGAGTAAAATGGAAAGGTGTATTCATCAAAGGTTGCATTTCTGGTGGTAATAACTTTGTGAGTGTGAATATCATAGAGTAAATAGCCTTTTTGGTTTTGTGGATATCCAATGAGAACATTTGGTGTAGATTTTGGTGCAAGCTTTTCAATGGTTAAGTTGTATGCATTTGCTTTACAGCCTATGACTCTCAAATGTTCAAGTGATGGTGGTTTGTGATAGAGAATCTCATATGGACTTTTGTTATCTATGACTCTTGAAGGCAGTCTATTTATGAGGTAAGTTGAGGTGAGTATACAATAACCCCAGAGATGTAGTGGGAGTTTTGCTTGAAAGTATAGAGCTCTTGCCATTTCTAAAAGTTTCCTATGTTTCCTCTCTACCCTAGCAATTTGTTGAGGAGTATATGGACACGAGGTTTGATGAATTATACCTTTTGAATGAAGAAAAGTATTGAATGATTCATTTAGAAATTCTGTTCCATTGTCTGACCTTATCTGTTTGATTGATGTTTTGAATTGAGTTTGAACATATGTGTGAAAAGACTGAAATGTGGTTGATACATGGTGTTTGGAAGGTAGCAAATATGTCCAAGTGGCTCTTGAGAAATCTTCAACAATTGTGAGAAAATATTTACATTTATTGATTGTAGATTGTTTGTATGGACCCCAAACATCAATATGAACAAGTTCAAATATAGAGGAAGTACTGGAAACACTTGAAGGAAAAGGTAAAACATGTTGTTTTGCTAAAGGACAGACACTACACATTGATTCTGAACTACACTTTGGCAGAGAGGTTAAAGCGTTTATTCTTTGAAAAACTTGAGATGAAGGGTGACCCAATCTGGCATGCCACAGTTGTGATGAGCTGTAAGTAAAGAGTACAGTTGATGTAGATTGCTTTGATGGTGAGTTGAGAGTGTAAAGTCCTCCATGAAGTGACCCTTATGTCACAGAGCCATCATGGCCCTGAAAAGTACAGTGTTTGTGAGTGAATATGATTGATGAATGTGTTGTAGATGTGAGCTTGCTGATAGATATGAGATTATATGTGAATGTGGGTACATAAATGATGAGGGGAAAAATGATCCGTTTTTAGGGGGTCATTTAAGCCCGGAATTGAATTTATTTGATCAAGTATTGCCCTAAATCGTTCCTTTTGTGATTTTAGGTACTTTGGAGTGAATTCTTGAAAAGGAAGCATTTTGGACGTTTTTGGAGCATAAAAGTCAAGAAAACGGCAAAGTCTTAATTTTCCTTGCTGGGAACAGTACCTGACGGCGTCACCAAGTTCTTAATGACGGCGTCAAGAGGTGAAGAAGGTAGAGCCCATGACGGTCTAGAATGTTTTTACACTAGGGCATGACGGCGTCACGCTAGGCCGTCATGGTCCCTTTACACGTGACGGCCCAGAGGAAATTTGCTCTTGACGGCGTCAAATCTGGATCTAGGCAATCCGAGAATATTATGGGCGGCAAGTTGACGGCGTCAGAATTTTCTTCTTGACGCCGTCACATTGGAAAATCTATATATAGTTTTGTAATTTTCATTCATAAAAGAGAGGACAATTTGAGGGATAACTTGGAGAAACCCTAGCACGATTTTATCAGTATTTTCAAGGGTTTTCACCCTTTGAAACCTTTCATGTTCAATTAAGATAAGTATCCTTTCAATTCATTCAATATGTCTATGTGTTGTACGAATATATCTTACACTTGTCTTGATTTTAACATGCTAGGCTAGATCTCTTGTGTGTTTGCTTAGATGTAGTGAAACTTAGATGTTGATTATGGGTTGATTGCTTGTTTATAGTTGTTACGGATGAATGATTTCGATGTTAGGCTTAAGAAAACTGGCAGACTTCCATAGTGTAACTTGCTTGAACGTCTTAAGAAACATGAACCAATGCGTACTAGGTTTTTATGGTTGTATTTAATGCATGAGCGAATTCTAATGATCCCATGTTAGGAGCTTCTTGCAGGCTCGACATAGGAGTGAAGTAGGAGCTTATAGAGTTGGGGAAGTACGTACGCCACCCCACAATTGGTATTAAGGAATATAACCCGTCATCCACGCAACTGTAACAAACTATCAACCTGTAAAAGATATCTAAGGAGTAATGAAATCTAAGTAAACACAATTTTCCCATTTATTGTTCACACCACTAGTTTAATTAGCTTTAATTTACATTTTTGTTATTTTATTTTGATTGCATCTTAGTTATTGGGTTAGTTGACTAGCAACTAATTCCGCCCACTCTTCCAATACCCGAGATTTTTAATTGCTTTCATAAAATACAAAAAATACAAAAAGAATCATCCCTCACCTCTAGACCTAGTTTTTAGGCTTTCTATTCCTAGCGACACTATTCCTGAGTTGAACGATCAATCCCCCGGTACTTGTCACTATACTATACTACAACGATCAGGTACAATGCCTGGTGGGGGTTGTAAGCTTCTCGAGATCCCTCGAGAGGTAAAGCCTGGTGCAATTCCCACGCATCAAGTTTTTGGCGCCGCAGCCCGGGGAATAGTTATTGTCTAGGTTATGATTTCTTTTTATTAGGTCTACTTGCTAGATTCCTTTCTAGTAAGATTTTATTTTTATTTTTAGGTTTTCTTTAGTCTATCTATTTCTTCGTGTCTTTGTTCGTAACTTTTACCATCCGACATCATGGAAGGTGGTAACATATTTGAACCCATCAACCCACCACAACAAGACCACCCACAAAACCCACCACTAGCAAACCAACCTCTTAGGCCCCGAACCCTAGGAATGTATTCCCGACCTAGCCACCAAGGCTATCGAAACACCATTGAGCTCACCCAATGAGCCAATGTGTCTCCCTTGCGATCCGACACCATCCGGTTGGTGCAAAGCGGATGTGCATTCCATGGACTTTGTTCCGAAGATCCTAATCAACATCTCAAGGACTTCCTTAAAATCGTAGATTCTATAGACCTTGATGTTACAACTAGAGAGTCGACCCGATTACGCCTATTCCAATTCTCTCTACGTGATCAAGCTAGTCAATGACTTGAACGTTTACCGCGAGATCCATCACCTCATGGGATGATCTCACCACTCGTTTCCTTGCTCAATTTTTCCCACCGGGGAAAACTGCGATGCTTAGAAATGATATCTTGATGTTCCAACAACATCAAGGTGAGACTTTCTACGAAGCATGGGCTCGTTTTAAGGGTCTACTCCAAAAAGTCCCTCATCATGGTATAAATCTTTGGTTATTAGTTCAAATCTTCTATGACCATGTCAACTATCACACCAAACGTACCATCGATCGAGCCGCCGGAGGTATATTGCGTGATAGGAACGCCGAGGAATCTTGGGAAATTATTGACGAACTTGCCGCCAATAATCAAGAATTATGGGAATTTAATCACACTATAGAAGCGGCCATCAACGCAATCTCGACACCTGGAGGGACTAATCAAATCTCCGAGGAACTCCTTTGCAAACTTGAGGCAAAAGTCGACTATTTCGAGGAAAGGCAAAAGAGACCCTTAAGTCCTAGACGGGCTGCTATCAATTCTGTCTCGAAAATGACTTCAACGCCAATATCAGAGTCACCTTCTAGAGAGAATGTTGAGACCTTTCAAAATTATGCCCCACCTTATTCTCCTCCTGAAAAACTTAGCCCAGAATTTGAAGCTCGAATGAGAGAATATATGGCAACCCATTCTGAGCGGCTTGCTAGATTCGAGGAAGCAGTCTATAAACAAAAGGAGGAGATGCAAGAGAAAATGAAGGAGATGATGAACCTAGTGGAGGAGTATGCAAACCAGAAAACCCCTGAAAGGATGTTACTAAGGAAGGAAAGCGCCACCCCCACTACCCGGTTTGTTAATTCCATCACAATTGTCCACACGGATAATGAGAAAGTAGAAACTCCTAGTGAACAAACCACAGAAGAACCGCCAAAATCCCAATCCTTAAGTTACTACCTGAAACATGATATAAACGAAAACACCATAACAAATTGGATAAAGGGTGACGGGCGTAACCAATCCTCCAAACAGGGTTCAAAAAAGGAGGAAGAGGGAAAATATGAGTATGATACATTACCTGGGGGACCGATATTTGAGAAACTACTGGTACAAAAAGTGGCTACTAAGCAGATGGCGTGTGGGAACTTTGAGATACCAGCCAGCATCGGGAATTTGAAATGTCTAAACACTTTCGCCGACCAAGGATCGAAAGTAAATCTTATGCCCCTAACTATCTACACCCAACTAACGTAAAAAATGCTAGCCACCACTCATGTTAGGCTATCCTTCGCTGGACACTCTTATGTGTACCCCCTGGGAATCGCAGAAGATGTGCTGGTCAATGTCGCAGGATTCATGTATCCCATTGATTTCATGATCATCGATGATAAAGGAGGTGGATGCATGCCAATAATCCTTGGAGCACCATTCCTTACCACCGCAAGAGCTGTCATTAGGTATGAAAATAGGAAAATTGAGCTTAAATTTGGAAAAAGAAATATTAGCTTTCCCATGACCCTGCGACATACGCAAGAAAGCTTGATGGGGAGAAAGCTCAAAAACAACATTGACACATCGCCTATTCGTGTTCAGGAAAAGATTCTTGCATGGGAAGCGAGAATCAAAGGTTACAAAGAAACTAAACATGAAGGAAGCAAAAGCCGCAACAAAGTTCATGTCAATTTTGGACATAGTCAACCAACGGGGAATCTTGTACCATTCGCGAAGGGAGACCTAGTACTCTTAAGGAACTCGGAAATAACAATACCTCCCGATAAACCAAGTCCTTGGTGGTATGGGCCCTTCACAATTAAAGGCATAAGCCAAGATGGGATAACTAACTTGAGCAGTAAAGGAGGAGGGGAGGTGACTGCGAGTATCAACCGATTGAAACACCACCGCCACGATAGTAAGGATCGTAATTATATGGGGTACATCATCTCGAGAGACGAGGTCACGTAATAGCCCACGCCTTTGATTCTAGCTACAAGACTCGTTGATTCGCCTTAAACTAGTTATCTTTTATTTCTCAACCACTTGTGAATGGTTAATAGTAAAGTCAAACTAATCAAGACAAATGCTTCCGTGAAATACAGTGTTTTCCCGGGTCGTAATGTCCCAACGAGGTTGTGATGGTATTAAAAACGAGTCTGTGATCAGTGAATGTGAACTGGAAAGGTATGAAAGTGTGTGTATGTGTGTTTAACTAGGGTTTTACAACTTAAATAAACTATTAGAATGATTACGTGAAACCTAGATATCTAAAACGTTTAAAACGTACACCAAATTAAAATCAGACGCGATTGCGTACTGAGAAAAAGGTGAGTTTTAAGAAAAATAAACTACAATGGTTAAAAATGAAAATTCTATAAACTTAAACTTAAAATAAAATTTAATTAAAAAGAAAACTATTTTTTTTAGATTATTTTATTATTTATTATTAATTATTTAATTAAAAACTATTTAACTATTTAATTAAAACTTAATTTAAATCAAACTAAAAATTATAAATACTACAAATTAAACTAAAAACTTATAAAAATAATTTCTAAACTTAAAATAGAACTTGAAGAAAGTATAAAAAATAAAAATAAATATTTTTGTCTTTTTATAGATTTTTTATTAATTAAAAACTATTTATATTATTTATACTAATTAAACTATTTTAAATTACAAATAATACTAAACTAACTTAGAAAATTATGAAAAATTTTATAAAACTATTTAACCATCACAAGAATCCTAAAAAATTATAAAAACTTTATTTTATATATTTTTAAACTAGTTTACTAATTATTATTCTAATTATTAAATAATTACCAATTAAACTATTTAAATTATAAAAACTATTAAATGAACAGTAAAAATTCTAGAAAAATTACTAAAATTATATTATGACTTATAAAAGCTAGTAAAAATATAAAAACTAGGTGTTGCCTTAGAAAAATTAATTATGCTATTTAAAACTTATTTATTGATTAATTATTAATTAAACTATTTTTAATTCTAATAAATATTAAATTACAAAATAAAAATCTAATAAAATTATCAAAATTACTTTAACCTAAAAGGAAATTAATAAAAATATAAAAATACAAATTACTTAATAAAAATGTAAAAATTAAAATTAAAATTAAATTATATTAAATAGAAACTATCACTTAATTTTATATTTGTTTTTCTGGATTTTTCTTTTACAAAGCTATATTATATATAAAAACAAGCAACTTTTGTAAAAACAATAAATTTCTAGCTTAATAATAAGCACTGTGGAAGCTTAATGCTACCACAGTTGACTTTTGTTGACTGAAAGGGCAAATAAGCTCAAATGAGCTGATGTGGGACCCACTATGGTATATTCTGGTTCTAATAAGTACTTTGGACTTGTCTAAGATTAATTTGGTCAAATAAGCTCAGTAGATAAGCTGATAAGCCAAATAAGCTATTCCAAAAACTTAGTTACAACACAAATTTGGGACAGAGTTCAAGGGTAAAACTAAGTGGGGTCCACTGGGTTTCAGGTCAAACAATTGGTCAAGAAATTATCCCTGGTAGGAGGGGGGTTGGGAAAAGCTAATTAGGATGTCTGGGGCCCACTAAGTTGGTCAGAAATCACCACCAAAGTGGTGATGATGGACTGGGTCTGAATGAGCAGGGCACACCTTTGCCCTGCAAGTGATTTTGAGAGTGAGTGGAGCCCAGAGGAAAATTCTTAAAAATATAACACAGATGGGATATTGAAGTTGAGGTGGTAGATTACCAATCCACAAAAGCACAAAGCCTGAATCACAATACACAAATCTATAAAAATCCCTCAAGATTTGAGAAAATCTGAGAAGAGCAAAATTGACTTTTTGATAAAACTTGTTAGTTTGACTTTTGTGAATTTTAAACTTGATTTTCTAACTGATTATGGTTACTTAAGCTATATTATGACTATATTGAGCTATAAAACCTACTTATGAGTTGATAAGATGATTAAGACTCCTTAATCTCAACACAGTAAGATCTTTAAGAGTGATTTAAATGAATTTTGACTTAAAGCTTACAACCACCTAAAAACCTTAATGTTCTAGACTACTTAGGTACTGAGTAGATGTGTGAACAAGTTTTAGACACTAAGTACCTTAAATACACTACAATACAGATTAATCCAAACACCCTCTTACAACACAAATTCAAATGAAATATGAATAAGATGTAATCAAAGTACAATCTACTGATTCATATTTATCTAGTAAGCAATTAATAAGCTAAATGAACTCAGAATACCAACTATAAGTACTTGTATACTACAATAATAAAAATCAAAATAGAAGCTTACAAATGATGAACAAGGCAAAACTGAGAACCAGGGAACAAGATCACTTCCTACTGACTTCCACAAGTCTACTAACCCAGAAGCAATCCAAAACAAACCTTGCTCAGCTCTCTTCTTCCTAAAACACTGATTTTTTATTTTTCAACTATTTTTCTCTATTTTTTTTAAGTATTTTTCTTTTATGAGTTAAACAGACAACTGAGGTATTCTAAAACTTATTTAAGCTTTTTCAGAGCTTATATGAGCTTATGAACTGCTTTAATTACAACTAACAACAACAGATAACTATTTGAGATTATTGAAATTTAATGAAAATGGCATAAACTGAAAATGCAACTGAAACTTGAAATTATCTTTAATTAAGGATTGAAATACATAAGCTTAACTGAATACAAGTGTTTTTGATGGAAATTACAACTGAATGAGCAAACTATACTACCTACGACTACTTTACTCTAGAACTATATTAATAATTCATCACCACAGCTTCTCTTTCCTTTTGTAGAGTTTTTCTGAGTATTGTGGGACCCACTTGACCTTTCCCACCACTTTAGGACCATTGGATTGGTCTGATGAATCATGGCCGTTTAAATTAGCAACTTGGCGCCAAAACAGTTTTTAGGTACTGTAGATAACGTGGAGCGGGTTTAGGGGCATTAATGGGTGTGTGAGGTGGAGGGATTGCGTGGAGAGGTTGGGGGAATGAGGTGGAGGTGAAACCGTGGGCTGGTATGGTGGTTTGGAGTTGCAGCGGTGGAGGGTGGTTTTGGTGGGAAAGGGATGAAGTGGTATTGGTCAAACGGGGTTTGACCCGGTTTAATATTAAACGGGGGTGTGTGGACTGGGCTAAGGTTGGGCCAAAGAAGTGGGTGGGCTGTTGATGTAGTGGATTTGGATTTGGTTTATTTTGGGTTTAATTAAATAAGGATCCGTTTGGTTTATTTAGAAATTACACAAGGACCATTTTTGTAAATTAGGAAATTTGAGGGACTGAAATGTAAATATTCCAAAGTTTATCACAAGGACCTAATTTGCCATAAATGAATAGTACATGGATATTTTTTATATATTTCACTTTTGAAACACCTAGGGACTAAAACTGTCAAGTTTGAAACTTTGAGGGACCTGTTTTGCCAAACTGTGAAACTTCAGGGACCAATCATGTAAATTCACCAAACTTATCACCCAATGACCATTCCTGCAAAATATTATTAGTACAAGGACCAAAATTGATTTTTCTCAAAGTTTTTACATCCCAGGGACCATTTCTGTCAATTTCCAAAGTATAGGGACTAAACTTGTAATTTTATGAAACTTTGCACCAAAGGACTAAATATGTAACTTTATGATTAAAAAGGACCTTTGATGACTTTTTCATGTTTTTAGAATAACCAGGGACTAGTTTTGCCAATTTATGAAACTTGAGGGACTGAAACTGCCAATTATGCAAACTTTGTACGTTTTTCATCTGTTTTTGCATATTTTGCATTTGAAACATATAAAACACACCTTTAAGATATTTTAAGTATTTTGATGCATATTTGAGTGTTTTTGTATGTTTTGGCAGTTCAGATTAGTATAAAATGATGAGTATTTAGACACTCATCAATCCCCCACACTAAACTATTGCTAGTCCCTAGCAATCTTTTGAGAAAAACTTAATGGATTTGAAAAACTCTTTACCAAAAGCCATCACTTCTGGAGTAGCCAGGTGTAAGAACTGTGGCACACCTGATAACCGTGTGATTTTGAGCAAATCACCAGCTGTCAACGGATTTGATTAGTCTTTACCAAAAGCCGTTTGCTTCTGGACTAGCCAACTCTTGATGGAATAGTCAACATCTTCGTGAGCTGATTACCAATTATGGATTTTCCACAGCCTTTACCACAAGCCATAATCTTGCGGGCTAGCCAACTCATTATCTTTTATGGGATATGGGGAGTTGAGGAACCATACAATTTTGGGCAAATTGCAAGCCATAAACGGGTTTGAGATATCTTTACCAAGAACCGTTTGCTCCTGGATTAGCCAATCCTTATGTGGGTTAGACATGGCGGACTGATAACCATTTATTGCGTTCTAAGTGAGAAAAAAAATTAAAATTTTGGCTAAAATGGGGGTTCTTGATGGAACATGTGTTTAAATTCGTTAGAATAACGAATCTCCCCCCACACTTAGAACTGAATATTGTCCTCAATATTCAAAGTACCGGGTGTTAAACCGAACTTAGAACGTAAGAAGGAAATACTCTATAGCCTTTATTTTATGTGTATATACATACATATATTTTTTTAGATAAAACTTCTTAAATAGAAGCTATCACTATATTTACATTTTTTTTTAGAGATATTTACATATATACATCATGTGGGTTAGTATCTCCCCCACACTTAGGGTGAAAACCCTAAGTAAATGCTACTGTTTTTATTTACCGAGTCGCTAGCTTGACTCGACCCCGAATTTATTTGTCCATGGGGAAGCAAGTGGAAGAGACAATCTGCATCGGACTTTCATTCAAGATATTTGGATAAACATTTGAAGCACGTGAAAGTTCCACACCGATGAGATAAGTACCCGGCTCATAATTTATAAATGAGAATGCCGGGGTCAAAGATAATGTCCTCACACCCGAAAGGGTGAAGAACAGGATAAGGAACAGAATATATGAAGAAAAGAAAGAAAGTCATGTTGAAAATCATGATTAACTCCTCATCTTCAATAGGAGAATTCATTGTTTTATGAATCTCCTCATTTAAGCTCGTTTGATCAAGACATATTATGGGTATGTCTAGATCAAAATAGAAATTATCATACTCCGGTAGAGATATGATATGAGTGAGTTCACAGGAGAACTCCTCAAAGGTGAATGATTCGTATTCGGGATTGAATTGAGTGAGTTCATTGGGGAACTCCTCAATAGTAAATGATTCATAAACGGGAAGAGAATTATAAGAATGAGAAGTGGTGATACCACTTATCTTCTCTTCCGTTTGATCAAAATGGAACGTTTGCAATTCCGGAGTAGAATCATTGATCAAAAGCTCACTATCCTCGACGGGAATAGGAGATGAAATAGGCTCTTCATTAAAAGCCTCGATTATAGAAATGAGAAGATTAGCATTTAGTAAGGTAAGACGAAGAGCTTCGTCTTGGATTATTTCTTCCTCATTCTCTTCTTCTGAGTTGACAAGCTCAGAAGGTAATTCCCCCACATAACTTATGTCTCCACAAGATAAAGAATAGTTCTCATCAGAATCAGAGAATATCTCAATATGATCATTTGGAAAGACAAGAGGGGGAGGGATATCACACACATGATCAAGAATTCCCTGTGACTCACTTGGGATTGAGACAAGGTTCTCAACACTAGACTTTATGAATTCGTCCGATTCCTTATTAGGAACAGTGTCAAGATGCTCGTCCCCCATGCTCAGAGAGTGAGTGGGAACCTCGGGTGTGATAACATCATACTCAGGGAGATGAGAAGGACTAGCAGTAATGGATTCTACAAGTTCCATTATTTCTACTGCTGGTGATTCAGTTATATTCTTTTCTCCCTGTATATCCATGGAAGGAGTCTCAACTGATGAACTTGATGAGGTATCATCACTTTCATCATCCTCATCGAGAAAAACAGCATTTTGAAATTCGGTACGTGTTATAGCTGTTTGTTCTAAGACTAGTAATTCTTCCATGCTTCTTTTGTTTCTAGCACGTTCTTCAACAAGTAATTCCGTGATAGATTTATCACGGGAATATTGAGTGAGTGGAGACTGTGGGGGTGTGGATGTGTCAAAACCGGAAGGTTGACATTGATCATCATTATGAGGACCCCCACAATGTATACAAGAAGAACTTGGTGTATTGTGAAACGACATATTAGCCAACTCCTCCTTAAGGTCTTTAAGTTTCTCAAGAACCTCAAGACAAGGGTCTTGCTGGATATGAGGAGTTGCTTGGTTCATTTGGTATTGTGGAGGTGGGTCTTGAAACGAATAGTCGTAATTGTTACAAATAAATGGATTCCTTGTTTGACAATCATAGCTAAAATGTGGACCTCCACAGTACTCACAACAGTTAAACTGCTGAGTCTGGCTTGGTGTATTTTGATACGAAGCATCATTGAGATTGGATAATATGATTCTTGCTCGTATGAATGTGATGGGTAGTTGGAAAAATTTGAGGAGTCGTTGAATGAGTTTTGATTAGGATCATAAGCAAATGAATTACTCGATCCACAAAACAAACAACTCCCGTCTCGAATATCATTACCACATTGTTCACATGTACACCAACGACATGGAAAACCGAAAAGAGGCTCACCACAACTGACACAAGGAACAAAATCTGGAGGTGGGACAAGTGGTGTGCTCTGAGAGCTAGGAATTTCCACCACTTCCGTTATGGTCTCGGGTTTTGGTTCTTGATAATTGTGAGGATTAGGCAAGTCGTTCTTTTCAGTCACTGCCCTAAGCTCTGTACGTTTGCTTGACAAACTTTTAACCGTAAACCGTGAAAGATCAGGATTGATTCTTGAAGGTTTAGGAGCATTTGTGAGCTCAGGTTCTTGGACAACCGTAGGTTGGACGTATTTAGCACTTTCATAGTCAGAGGAAAGTACAAGGTCCTTTGTCACCCCGGTTTCTCGTTCCATTTCCCTCACTGGAGAGGGAATATGAATCGATGGTCCATCATAATCAACATGACATCTCGATATCTTTGACAAGGCAATAAGTTTTTCGATGTTGCTCTCATAGGCCCTTTGTTCAAAGAAATCGTTAAAGAGAGATGTCATTAGAATCAATTATGGGACAAGTGGAAGAAGGTAGAATTAAAAGGATAGAGGGTAAAGGGATGAATATTTTTGGTATTTTTGAAAATTTTTGTAGTACTAATAAGAAGGAAAATGTTTTTGGTTTTTTTTGTTCGTTGAAAACTGATTTTAAAAAGTTTTCAGGAACAGTTTTTGGTTTTATATGATAATAGTATGAACAAGGATGGATAAATATACAAATGAATGTGTATTCAGATTCACAAATACGCAAAATCGTTTAAAATATGCGCACAACCTCCCCGGCAGCGGCGCCAAATTTTGATTCGCCTTAAACTAGTTATCTTTTATTTCTCAACCACTTGTGAATGGTTAATAGTAAAGTCAAACTAATCAAGACAAATGCTTCCGTGAAATACAGTGTTTTCCCGGGTCGTAATGTCCCAACGAGGTTGTGATGGTATTAAAAACGAGTCTGTGATCAGTGAATGAGAACTGGAAAGGTATGAAAGTGTGTGTATGTGTGTTTAACTAGGGTTTTACAACTTAAATAAACTATTAGAACGATTACGTGAAACCTAGATATCTAAAATGTTTAAAACGTACACCAAATTAAAATCAGACGCGATTGCGTACTGAGAAAAAGGTGAGTTTTAAGAAAAATAAACTACAAGGGTTAAAAATGAAAATTCTATAAACTTAAACTTAAAATAAAATTTAATTAAAAAGAAAACTATTTTTTTTAGATTATTTTATTATTTATTATTAATTATTTAATTAAAAACTATTTAACTATTTAATTAAAACTTAATTTAAATCAAACTAAAAATTATAAATACTACAAATTAAACTAAAAACTTATAAAAATAATTTCTAAACTTAAAATAGAACTTGAAGAAAGTATAAAAAATAAAAATAAATATTTTTGTCTTTTTATAGATTTTTTATTAATTAAAAACTATTTATATTATTTATACTAATTAAACTATTTTAAATTACAAATAACACTAAACTAACTTAGAAAATTATGAAAAAATTTATAAAACTATTTAACCATCACAAGAATCCTAAAAAATTATAAAAACTTTATTTTATATATTTTTAAACTAGTTTACTAATTATTATTCTAATTATTAAATAATTACCAATTAAACTATTTAAATTATAAAAACTATTAAATGAACAGTAAAAATTCTATAAAAATTACTAAAATTATATTATGACTTATAAAAGCTAGGAAAAATATAAAAACTAGGTGTTGCCTTAGAAAAATTAATTATGCTATTTAAAACTTATTTATTGATTAATTATTAATTAAACTATTTTTAATTCTAATAAATATTAAATTACAAAATAAAAATCTAATAAAATTATCAAAATTACTTTAACCTAAAAGGAAATTAATAAAAATATAAAAATACAAATTACTTAAAAAAATGTAAAAATTAAAATTAAAATTAAATTATATTAAATAGAAACTATCACTTAATTTTATATTTGTTTTTCTGGATTTTTCTTTTACAAAGCTATATTATATATAAAAACAAGCAACTTTTGTAAAAACAATAAATTTCTAGCTTAATAATAAGTACTGTGGAAGCTTAATGCTACCACAGTTGACTTTTGTTGACTGAAAGGGCAAATAAGCTCAAATGAGCTGATGTGGGACCCACTATGGTATATTCTGGTTCTAATAAGTACTTTGGACTTGTCTAAGCTTAATTTGGTCAAATAAGCTCAGTAGATAAGATGATAAGCCAAATAAGCTATTCCAAAAACTTAGTTACAACACAGATTTGGGACAGAGTTCAAGGGTAAAACTAAGTGGGGTCCACTTGGTTTCAGGTCAAACAATTGGTCAAGAAATTATCCCTGGTAGGAGGGGGTTGGGAAAAGCTAATTAGGATGTCTGGGGCCCACTGAGTTGGTCAGAAATCACCACCAAAGTGGTGATGATGGACTGGGTCTGAATGACCAGGGCACACCTTTGCCCTGCAAGTGATTTTGAGAGTGAGTGGAGCCCAGAGGAAAATTCTTAAAAATATAACACAGATGGGATATTGAAGTTGAGGTGGTAGATTACCAATCCACAAAAGCACAAAGCCTGAATCACAATACACAAATCTATAAAAATCCCTTAAGATTTGAGAAAATCTGAGAAGAGCAAAATTGACTTTTTGATAAAACTTGTTAGTTTGACTTTTGTGAATTTTAAACTTGATTTTCTAACTGATTATGGTTACTTAAGCTATATTATGACTATATTGAGCTATAAAACCTACTTATGAGTTGATAAGATGATTAAGACTCCTTAATCTCAACACAGTAAGATCTTTAAGAGTGATTTAAATGAATTTTGACTTAAAGCTTACAACCACCTAAAAACCTTAATGTTCTAGACTACTTAGGTACTGAGTAGATGTGTGAACAAGTTTTAGACACTAAGTACCTTAAATACACTACAATACAGATTAATCCAAACACCCTCTTACAACACAGATTCAAATGAAATATGAATAAGATGTAATCAAAGCACAATCTACTGATTCATATTTATCTAGTAAGCAATTAATAAGCTAAATGAACTCAGAATACCAACTATAAGTACTTGTATACTACAATAATAAAAATCAAAATAGAAGCTTACAAATGATGAACAAGGCAAAACTGAGAACCAGGGAACAAGATCACTTCCTACTGACTTCCACAAGTCTACTAACCCAGAAGCAATCCAAAACAAACCTTGCTCAGCTCTCTTCTTCCTAAAACACTGATTTTTTATTTTTCAACTATTTTTCTCTATTTTTTAAGTATTTTTCTTTTATGAGTTAAACAGACAACTGAGGTATTCTAAAACTTATTTAAGCTTTTTCAGAGCTTATATGAGCTTATGAACTACTTTAATTACAACTAACAACAACAGATAACTATTTGAGATTTTTGAAATTTAATGAAAATGGCATAAACTGAAAATGCAACTGAAACTTGAAATTATCTTTAATTAAGGATTGAAATACATAAGCTTAACTGAATACAAGTGTTTTTGATGGAAATTACAACTGAATGAGCAAACTATACTACCTACGACTACTTTATTCTAGAACTATATTAATAATTCATCACCACAGCTTCTCTTTCCTTTTGTAGAGTTTTTCTGAGTATTGTGGGACCCACTTGACCTTTCCCACCACTTTAGGACCATTGGATTGGTCTGATGAATCATGGCCGTTTAAATTAGCAACTTGGCGCCAAAACAGTTTTTAGGTACTGTAGATAACGTGGAGCGGGTTTAGGGGCATTAATGGGTGTGTGAGGTGGAGGGATTGCGTGGAGAGGTTGGGGGAATGAGGTGGAGGTGAAACGGTGGGCTGGTATGGTGGTTTGGAGTTGTAGCGGTGGAGGGTGGTTTTGGTGGGAAAGGGATGAAGTGGTATTGGTCAAACGGGGTTTGACCCGGTTTAATATTAAACGGGGGTGTGTGGACTGGGCTAAGGTTGGGCCAAAGAAGTGGGTGGGCTGTTGATGTAGTGGATTTGGATTTGGTTTATTTTGGGTTTAATTAAATAAGGATCCGTTTGGTTTATTTAGAAATTACACAAGGACCATTTTTGTAAATTAGGAAATTTGAGGGACTGAAATGTAAATATTCCAAAGTTTATCACAAGGACCTAATTTGCCATAAATGAATAGTACATGGATATTTTTGATATATTTCACTTTTGAAACACCCAGGGACTAAAACTGTCAAGTTTGAAACTTTGAGGGACCTGTTTTGCCAAACTGTGAAACTTCAGGGACCAATCATGTAAATTCACCAAACTTATCACCCAAGGACCATTCCTGCAAAATATTATTAGTACAAGGACCAAAATTGATTTTTCTCAAAGTTTTTACATCCTAGGGACCATTTCTGTCAATTTCCAAAGTATAGGGACTAAACTTGTAATTTTATGAAACTTTGCACCAAAGGACTAAATATGTAACTTTATGATTAAAAAGGACCTTTGATGACTTTTTCATGTTTTTAGAATAACCAGGGACTAGTTTTACCAATTTATGAAACTTGAAGGACTGAAACTGCCAATTATGCAAACTTTGTACGTTTTTCATCTGTTTTTGCATATTTTGCATTTGAAACATATAAAACACACCTTTAAGATATTTTAAGTATTTTGATGCATATTTGAGTGTTTTTGTATGTTTTGGCAGTTCAGATTAGTATAAAATGATGAGTATTTAGACACTCATCACTCGTAAATAAAGAAAAGCGCTTGTTAGGAGGCAACCCATGCTTTGTGTGATTTTTATTTGTTTGATTGTTATTTGTTTCCGTATGCATGCTTTATTTTTATTGTTGGTAGATCATGTTTCAAAACTAAAATGCTGAAAATACTTTATTTTGTCGTTTGATTTAGTCTTAACTTCATCCAAATGTATTTCGCAAAACATAAGTGTAAAGGGAAACCCCAAATATGTTTTTAAGAAACAAAATTGATCATGATTCTTCACAATATTAAATGGACATGTATATTCGTATTTGTTAGAGTCAAATGCTTGTATCGAGTCATAATGATGTTTTGCAGGATTTTCCAGGAAGTAGGACATAAGTTTTCCAGAAATTTTCCGGAAACTTAACGTAAGGATTTCTGCAGATCACTTCTGACAGCGTCAGGAATTAACTCCTGACGGCGTCATGTGTAAAATTCTGGAAATTTTGCTAGTTTTGTTTTTCTAACGGAGTCTTAAAGTTTTTGTTAAATCTTTAGTTTTATAAACTCCAGGAAATCTGCAAACATTCATTCTACAAGCATTATATCCCTTTAATTCCTAGAAAACAATTTAAGATATATATGTTATTTTTCTAGGATTTGTTAGTATATATAGATTGCCGCCGATTTTACGCGAGGTTGCCTTGTTTGTTTTCTCATGTTTAACAGGTTATGTATGACAAGAAGATGATTTATATTCTGGAAGGGAAGCTTTGATTGTTCATTTTCTTGGAGGAAGATCTAGCCTTGTTGACACACTATCCACACCGAACGAATCAGGGGAGTATTTGACTTCATTCTTTTACCTATTTCACTTTTACATTCTTTAATTGAATATTGGGGACAATGTTCATCCTAAGTGTAAGGGGAGGGTAAATGATGATACCTTATAGGATACACTTTCACTTGAGTTTGTTTGTTTGATGGTAGGTGTGTAATAAAACTATGAGAAATACTTGTTAGTGTAATTTTAGCGCCAAATTTAAAATTTTTTACAACATTTAGGAGTGAAACTTTATCCTTAGCAAGCGTCCCATGGATAGGAGATTGTATGACTAGCACAAAACCGTATCATTCGGAAAAAAATTTCACCCAAATTTTGAGGTTCACCTTTAGATTTGATAGGAAAAACATTTACTATTAGTGCTTATGAGTGTATCGGTAGCATTTAGATTCTAGAACTTGTGTAAGTGATGCATCCCGAGACCGCTAGTGAGACTACATTCGTGTAGTAGGATTTACTACATGATAAGATGCATTAGGATCACCCTTGTGTTAAACCCGTATCATAATTACTTGACCATTTAAGTCATATTGCTTGGCTAGTAAAGTCAACTAATTTTTCCCACACCATTAGCGTTGTACTCATTTTTAGTACATGAAACCCCTAGTACACCCCTCCGAGCCTATCTTTTCGTTTCTAACTTTAAGCATCTTACTTAAAGGAAGAATTTGTTACACCCCAGTTAAATGTACACCCAAATCGCCTTAGCCTTCCGTGTATGCACTCATCTTTAGTGCATTATTGTTATTTGTTTAAACCCTTAGTTAATTATCTAATTGATTACATGGTTGCTAAGTCGAGTCATATCCTTGTACATATTGTTTTGGGACGATTGGGACTCATGGGTAAAGTACTTATTTTATGGAGTAATGGGGAAGAACATCATATATTACCCCCATATGTGCGTTAATCTTAAAAAGTACTCCAAGTGTTTTGATTATCTTAATTCGAGTCATTAGATTAGTTTATTGTAAAGTATGTAAAGATTCAAGTGTAAGGGGAATGTTCATTCCCTATGATGTATTATTTTGGATGGTAGGGCAAGAGTGTATGCAAAAAAAAATAAAAAAATACGGACTACCATTCCGTTTCATTCTATGTTCTTTTTATGTTTTTTGTTATTTTTAATTTATTAGCTTAAGTCGAGTCTAGTCTTGGCTTAGCAACGCCATATTGTACATGTAATTAACCAAGATGATTAACTCGCCACCAGTAAAGATTGCCTTTATCCAACAAAACCGTGTATTCCATATCCCTACACCTAACGTACAACCCTTTAAAAACCTCTTTGATAGTTTATCATAGGTGCTTACGCCATGTGGTGGAGGTTTGATCCTTTCCCAAGCCTATGGTAATCTATTTTGCTATGACAGGCAGTGAGAGATATTTTCCATTTCTATATTGTGATATATACTTTTTTACACCCGAGAGATGTGAGTATCTAACCACTATTTGTGAGGTGCTAGTGTATGACCTCCGTGCTTGTCTTTGGTCTTTAGTGGAACGATTATTTGTTGTAATTACTTTTATATTAGTGTTAAATGACCCCTAACTTGTATTTTGATTAGAATAAAAGCGCATTTGCTTGAGGACAAGCAAATCTCAAGTGTAAGGGTATATGATGAGGCGAAAAATGATCCGTTTTTAGGGGGTCATTTAAGCCTGGAATTAATTTATTTGATCAAATATTGCCCTAAATCGTTCCTTTTGTGATTTTAGGTACTTTTGGAGTGAATTCTGGAAAAGGAAGCATTTTGGACGTTTTTGGAGCATAAAAGTGAAGAAAACGGCAAAGTCTTAATTTTTTTTGCTGGGAACAGTACCTGACGGCGTCACCAAGTTCTTAATGACGGCGTCAAGAGGAAAACAAGAGGTGAAGAAGGTAGAGTCCATGACGGTCCAGAATGTTTTTACACTAGGGCAAGACGTCGTCACGCTAGGCCGTCATGGTCCCTTTGCACGTGACGGCCCAGAGGAAATTTGCTCTTGACGGCATCAAATCTGGATCTAGGAAATCCGAGAATATTATGGGCGGCAAGTTGACGGCATCAGAATTTTCTTCTTGACGCCGTCACATTGGAAAATCTATATATAGTTTTGTAATTTTCATTCATAAAAAAGAGGACAATTTGAGGGATAACTTGGAGAAACCCTAGCACGATTTTATCAGTATTTTCAAGGGTTTTCACCCTTTGAAACCTTTCATGTTCAATTAAGATAAGTATCCTTTCAATTCATTCAATATGTCTATGTGTTGTTTGAATATATCTTACGCTTGTCTTGATTTTAACATGCTAGGCTAGATCTCTTGTGTGTTTGCTTAGATGTAGTGAAACCTAGATGTTGATTATGGGTTGATTGTTTGTTTATAGTTGTTACGGATGAATGATTTCGATGTTAGGCTTAAGAAAACTGGCAGACTTCCATAGTGTAACTTGCTTGAACGTCTTAAGAAACATGAACCAATGCGTACTAGGTTTTTATGGTTGTATTTAATGCATGAGCGAATTCTAATGATCCCATGTTAGGAGCTTCTTGCAGGCTCGACATAGGAGTGAAGTAGGAGCTTATAGAGTTGGGGAAGTACGTACGCCACCCCACGATTGGTATTAAGGAATATAACCCGTCATCCACGCAACTGTAACAAACTATCAACCTGTAAAAGATATCTAAGGAGTAATGAAATCTAAGTAAACACAATTTTCCCATTTATTGTTCACACCTCTAGTTTAATTAGCTTTAATTTACATTTTTGTTATTTTATTTTGATTGCATCTTAGTTATTGGGTTAGTTGACTAGCAACTAATTCCGCCTACTCTTCCAATACCCGAGATTTTTAATTGCTTTCATAAAATATAAAAAATACAAAAAGAATCATCCCTCACCTCTAGACCTAGTTTTAGCGACACTATTCCTGAGTTGAACGATCAATCCCCCGGTACTTGTCACTATACTATATTATAACGATCAGGTACACTGCCTGGTGGGGTTGTAAGCTTTTCGATATCCCTCGAGAGGTAAAGCCTGGTGCAATTCCCACGCATCAATAAAATACTCCTGTGAGTGTAAGGTTGGGTGTTAAAGTGACTGAACCCACTGTGTCAACCTTGATTTGGTGCCCATTGGGTAAGCTAACTAGGATTGGATGGGTGAGCTTTTGTATGTTATGCATTTTATGAAGTGATATACAAATGTGATCAGTTGCCCCACTATCTATGATCCAAACATCTAAAAATCCTGATGAAAATGAAGCAATGAAGGAGAAAGTACCTGCCATGTGGGGAAATGTGCCAGCTGGAACTCTTGAGGATTCTGCTGAAGCATGAGTAGCACCTGGTTCAGTTGGTTTTGTAGTTGATCCATCCTTGAATACACAAAAGGATCAGCAGAATTACTTGCAGGGGTGTTTGGATCAGCATAGTTTGGCAGCACTTCATTGTTCTTAGCCCTATCCTTTGCATTGACTGTATTCACCCTTGAATTGTGATTGTTTCTCTAGTTTGGAGGCACATATTTGTTGTGAAGAGGGTGTCCTGGTGGATAACCAACAAGTTTGTAACATTCATTACCATAGTGACCCTCTTTGTTGCAATTAGTACAATAAACTCCCTTTCTGAAAGGACTTTTCCTGATGTTGTTGTTTTGAGTGGTAGAAGTGTTCTTGTTGTTGTTGTGGTAAGGTCTCTTATTTGTGGATGTTAGAGCAGTTGGGATTGTGATGGCTGGTTTGGGTACCTCTCTTTGAATTTCTTCTTGCCTTAACATACTGTAAGCTTTAGAAACCAATGGTAATGGTTGAATCAATAGTATTTGGCCTCTGATATTGGAGTAACTCTCATCCAATCCCATCAAAAATTGCATCAATCTTTTCCTTTGATCCCTTTCTCCATTTGACCTCCCATTCTCACAATCACATGGACAAACACAAGCATATGGTGCTTCCAAAGCATCCAACTCATCCCATAAACCCTTCAACTTATGATAATACAATTCAATGGTGGTATTTCCTTGTTTCAAGTTCACAATGTCATTTGAAACTTTGTAAATTCTATGACCATCTAATTGTGAATAATGTTCATTCAATTTTTTCCACAAAGCACTTGCAGAGTTAACAAAATTCAGATTGTTACCTATTTGCTCAGAAACAGTATTCAAGATCCATGAGATTACCATGTCATTAGCTCTTTCCCAAAGTGATCTTAGAGATGATGTTGTAGCAGGCTCATCATATTCACCATTGACCAATTTCAACTTGTTTCTTGCATTTAATGCAATCATCATTGACCTCTTCCATGTACTATAGTTTTCATAACCTGTTAGTTTCTTGGTGATGAGAATGAGTCCAGGGTGGTCATTTGGGTGAAAGTACAATGGATGATGAATTGAATTCACATCTTCAAGATTCTGGTGATTCTGTTCAGATGGTGATGTGTGATTAGTAGATGTGGATGCAGCCATGATGATAGTGATGATTGATGGATCTTGATGATGAAAAAAACAGGGGTTATGGTGATTTTTGAGTTTTGACGGGAAAATTGGTTATGGTGGGTTTTGAATGATTTATGATGATCGTGGTGGATCTTGATTGATTCGGATGAAATAATGGTGATATTGGTGGTTGTAGTGAAGAATTAGTAAAGATTTGATCAATTTTGATGATCAGTGATGATGTTTGTGATGGTTTATGGTGGTTTGTTATGATGGTCAAAGTTTGTTGTGGTGGTCAAAGTTGGTTAGATTGATCGGAGTTTGTTAGTGATGGTGGTGCACCATCAAAGAGCAGGATATTGCTTTGATACCATGTTGAGAAATGTAAAGTGAGATGAAATGAATGAAAAAGTGAAGAATTTCATTACTGAATTATGAGGGTTACAAATGTATTTATAGGCTACACTACTTACACAATTACATCAACTAACAAGCTAAGCTATCTAAACTAAGCTACATTCTGTTGCACTGTACAAGACTTCTATTCACAAGTAACTTCATCTTGGGTGGAGTTGCTAGTCTCTGGATGCTCTGTACTTGTGATGTGTTTGGACCTGCTTCTTGATCTGTTCTTGAAGGAGTGTTTGGTACAATAGCTCCATGTCTTCCTTTAAGTGCATGCAATCAAACCATGTGTACATTAGAAAATACATCAAGAAAAACTGATAGCTAGGACTAAACCAATCTTCCCACATACCAAATCTTGACCGATCTAGGTGTTCAGGTTATTAGACTCTGCGGAATTAAGAACCACTCTATGTTGGACTCTCCAAATAACATAAAGCGGACCCATAAAAACCTCAACATAAGTTTCTTTCAAGCTCATAGTTCATCGAAAAGTGGAAACATTGTTTTTACAAGTTTCAAGTATCAAAACACTTTGACTGTAAATCACATTTCCAACCCACATGAGGGAGTAAAGTTATCAGCTATGATGCAACACAACTTACAAAATTGAATACAGAAACATCATTTTATGCCTTTCGTTGCCTAAAGCATCTCTAAAGTTTGTATCTACTTTTTTGCCATTTCAACGCGAGTGATCAGGCTATTGTCACTAAGATTCCAAAGGATCATCATCATCATCATCTGAAAGCATCACCACATAAAACTGAAACACAGACAACAAACCTGAAAGGTAAAGTGAATTATGGCATGTTAGCTTTGCCAACCAAAACTAGTATTCAATTTAAAAAAGTTATAGGTGGCTAGCTAATCGGTCGGATCAGATCAATACATGTATTTGTTGTATGAGTCGGATCAGGCAGAACTTTCTATGCATAAAAAATACACTTGGTAGACATATGTCCCATTATAAGCTGTGTTCTAATGTACACATTTGAACCATTCGAAAATACAGCATATGTTCAGGAAAAGTGCTACATGATAACCACAAGGTTCATAGTTTGTCAATCGCTAAATACAATTTAGAGGGTAGATTCTTTGGAATTGTGAGTTTTATTCGTTATAAATAACATAAGGACGTAAATATTAACAACATCCGCTGTAGCACAGTTATGATATGATGAAAATTGGTGAAGGTGTTTCAATCGACTTCTATAACCTAGGGGTCCCAGGTTCAAGTCCTGGCAGCGGATACTTTTTTTTTATAAACAATTTATTTATTTATTTTGCAAATTTAGTAAAAAAAAATAATAAATAAAATAAATAAATAATCATATTTTTTCAAGAATTTTATCCGAGTATTGTTCATTAGAGTGGTTCTTATATAGACGAAAGTCGTCCAAACTAAAAAGTAATTACTTGAACAAAATAATACGTGTTTACAAAGTTTAACTGAAGTAACAATTTATTAACCAATAAATTAATCTTTTATTTATTATTTTTTCAAACATAACGTTGTGTTCAACAATAAAATGTAAACCAAAATCATGATTTATTCAAGAATTTATTTTTAAACGATACAAGAAACATCACTAAATCAAGAAGAAACAATCCGAGAGCATACCACCAACAACTGCACCCAACAGAATAGCAATTCTAGAATAAATCGATTACTAATTCCAGCTTGAACAACCGGTACTTCTTATCTAACCTTGAACCTTACAACTACCCTTGAAAAATATACCCAACCAAACACTCTTTACACCCAAACACCCATCGAAGAAAACTATGATCGATTTAGTAACCAGGACAATGGTGCCTATCCCCCAACATACACCGAAAATCTATTCCACATGTTTTAAACAGGGCATGAACTCGCAACCATTTAATTTAAAACTTTTGCTACACAACATGACGTACCATTACGATATGGGAGGTGATTTGTACATCATTTCTTTTTTCCATCCACCACTAAATTATGCATAGCAGTGTTGTACTGTATGTACCACTGGTGTGATTTAGTGGTGTATAGCCAAAAAAAGATGGTGCACAAATCATTTCCCTTACAATATAACCTTTGGTACCAATTTGACACCTTCATAAAACAGTCAAATTGTGGGGGGAAAAAAAAAAAAAAAAAAAAAAACGTGGTCGAATGCAATGTATTCCACAAAACTATATTTGTATACACTAAAGTGTTAAATATGCTATTGGACATCTAATCATTGTTAACACTTAACATACACTTATTATTGTAGAGATACGAGTATCTTTTAAACGACAAATATAAGATATTTATAAATGTGTACGTAGGCATGCAACAATGTTGATGCGTTATCAATTTTGGATACTATAAAGTGATCTAACAAGTTACTATATCAATATTCTAACATCAATTTTGTGATTCAAAATAAAAAAATATGTACACCTTTAAATGATTTCGTTAAATACCTGTTGAGTCAACATTAAGAGGTGCTTTGGTGAGCTTATGTAATTTAAAAATGCCAATGGAATAAGCCTTTGAAAAAAAACTTACCAAAACACCTTTAAAGTGTGCTTTGTAGATTTTTCAACACACAATACGCTGTAGAGCACCTAAAATAATTGGTTTGTTGTTCAAGTTTCTAAGTTTCTAAATTACCTTATCTTGTGTTTACAGTGCAATAAACTTAACAACAACCACAACAGAAGCATTTGCATAAACCATAACAATAGTACACTGAACAACAACAAAATTAGTAAATTAAAAGTTTCAATCAATGTACACAACTAATGGTCATCATTTTTAAGCCTAAAAAACAATGGTTAACAGCATTTAATTGCATAGCAAGAACATTTAATCTCGAATTGAAGATAAATGATTTAACAAGAAAATATTGGATTTTGGAGGTTAGGCTTTTTGTATACAGGACTGCTTCATTGAAAATTTAAAAAAAGGGGGATGTTGAGACCGTGTCTATCGGTGACTCTCTTTAGTTTTCATATAAATACTGTAGCACAACTACCTAAATGAATTGGCTCATTCGACTCCTTTAACCGGGAGCCCGGCAGCGGTTGATTTCTTATTTTTTATTATTATTATTTTTTTTCCTAATTAACTGTTTTTGTTTATTCCTAAAAACTTGGAATGTCTAACCTCGTATTCTATCCCTAGTATATGATTTATAGATCAAAGAAGGCTGAACCGCATTACATAAAGATGCATAATTTCTTCTTTTTTGGGGAAAGTGAAAAAGAAAAAGCTGGTATTAACATGAAAAGCTTACCTCAATCCGATTATATATATACAACAATTTAAAAGGAAACCTAAATAGCCACATACAATACATCATACATGCCGGATCCCTTGCAAAGTACCCAAAGTTTGCAAAGCTTAAAAAGAAATTTGGTGCTATTACGTGTCCCTCATTTATTTTATTTAAAAAATCTGGATAGGAGCAAAATAGTAAAATTACTTGTTTTTCTTTTTCCACCTCAAATTTCAAACGCACATATCTCTTAAACGAAAAACTTTTAGAAAAAACCGATTTCACTCTAATTTTTAAAATTTAATCCTCTTTAATTTGGTATAAATTTTGTTAAAAATTTCGAAACTTTTTTTTTTACATACGAAATTGGTGTTAATTTTCTTTATTTTTTAAGCATTTTCGACCTTATTTTGTACCATCATAAATGCCGAATCGTGAAAAATTTAAAACATGAAAGTCGTAGCTTCTTGGCCATTCTTTACCCAGAAATTTGAATCAATCAAATCCAATATGATATGAGTGAGATATCGTATGTTAAAGATGACGTTTTACTCATATTTGTTGCACACAACATGTTTGATAAAATGTTTAGCTTAGATTTTTAGTCTTAAAATCGAGTTAAATTCACTAATTTTTGTACAATCATGCACCTTTAGTCATTTTATTAATGTAAGATTCAAAAAGTTTTTTTTTTTTTTTTTTTTTTTTTTTTTTTTTTTTACTGATGAACCTTATTAACTGATTTAATAAGTTCATCAGTTAATAAGGCTCTTTAACTGATGAACCTTATTAACTGATTTAATAAGTTCATCAATTAATAAGGTTCATCAGTTAATAAGTTCATCAGTTAATAAGGCTCTTTAACGCACGATATGTCTTTTTTAAAAATCAGTTAATAAAGTTCATCAGTTAATAAGTTTATCAGTTAAGATAGTTCAACCAAAGTAACTGGTGAACAAAATGTCTTTTTTAAAAATCAGTTAATAAGGTTCATCAGTTAATATGGTTCATCAGTTAAAAAAACAGCAAAAAAACAAGAAAAAACAAAACTTTTTAAATCTTACATTAATAAAATAACTAAAGGTGCATTGTTGTACAAAAATTAGTGCATTTAACTCGATTTTAAGACTAAAAATCTAATCTAAACATTTTATTAAACACGTTGTGTGCAACAAATATGAGTAAAACGTCATCTTTAACATAAGATATCTCACTCATATCATATTGGATTTGAGTGATTCAAATTTCTGGGTAAAGAATGACCAAGAAGCTACAACTTTCGTGTTTTAAGTTTTGCAAAATTCGGCCTTTAAACTAAACAAAATTAGAGCCGAAAATGCTAAAATTTTCAAGAAAATCATAACCCAATGAATATGTCAAAAAAAAAAGTTTCGAAAAAATTAAAAAGAATTATACCAAATTAAAGAGGATTAAATTTTAAAAATTATGGTGAAATCGGTTTTTTGTAAAAGTTTGTCGTTTGAAAGTTATTTGCATTTGAAATTTAAGGTGGAATTAAAAAAAATGGGTCAAATGACAAAAATGCCCTCTAACCGAAAATATTAAAGAAAAAAGGGAAGGAGTGGGTGGGAGACACATGACACTAGCTTAGTGGCTAGAAACACTTTTTCGCCTTTTTAATTTTTGATACTTTCTATGGGATCGCAACTCATACATCATATGTTCAGGGAAACATGATCACCAATTAACAATTTAGAGGATAGATGGCTTTGGATACTAAAATGCTTTTAGCTTTGCAGCTTTAGAAGTTTATGATGTCATTTAAGACGAACACCAAGTATGATTCTCTTACAGCATTGCCTAGCGTGTTAAATTTTATGCACGCAATTAACAGCATTGCAATATCTACAAATAGTGGTCTTTTTTTTGAACGTTTTTATACTATTTGTTATAAATAAAATAAGAGGAAGGAAATGTCAATAAAATCCGCTGTAGCACATGTTGTTTATGAAAATTGGTTGATGAGTTTCAATCGGCTTTTGTAATGTAGGGTCCAGGTTCAAGTCTTGGCAGCGGATACTTTTTAACTATATTATCAACATTTTTTTTTCTTTTCTAATTTGCCAAAGTTTAGTAAAAAAGGATCATGTTTACTCAAGAATTTTATCCGACTATTTTTCATATATTATATTCATTAGAGTGGTTCTTATGTGGATGAAAGGGTGTCGAATGAAGTTTAAGTTTGGTAACTATTTATTAACTAATACTATACATTACTTTTCGTCTTTTTTTACAAGCATAACGTTGTGTTCAAGAATATTAGGAGAGTGTACATGGATTCTAACCACTGGGACTCATGATAAAATGTAAACCAATATCACGAACATTTTTTTCATTTTTTTTTTCTTTTTTAATTTGCCAAGTTTAGTAAAAAAAGGATCATGTTTACTCAAGAATTTTATACGACTATTTTTCATATATTATATTCATTAGAGTGGTTCTTATGTGGATGAAAGGGTGTCGAATGAAGTTTAAGTTTGGTAACTATTTATTAACTAATACATTACTTTTCGTCTTTTTTACAAGCATAACATTGTGTTCAAGAATAATAGGAGAGTGTACATGGACGTAAAATATGATTGTGACCACTGGGACTCATGATAAACTGTAAATCAATATCACAATTTATTAAAGAACACTTTCTTGAAAACGATACCAAAAACAACACGAAATCAAGCAGAAAGCCCATACCACCAACTAGCAACTACACCCCGCTGAAAAGCACTTCAAGCATAAATCGATTACTAACCGGCTTGAACAACCAATATCTTTTATCTAATCTTGAACCATACCACCACCCTTGAAAAATATTCCCAACCAAATAGTCTTTACACCCAAGAGACGCGATCCCCTACAAAGGGGTGTAAATCTACAAAGTCTAAAAAGGAATCTCGTCCATCCAATTAGTCAAATATTTGACCAAAATCAATCCAACCGCTCTCATTCAAAAAAAAAAAAAAAAAAAAAAAAAAAAAAAAAAAAAAAAAAAAACGCGACTTTCCTAAAAAAGGTTAAAACGGTAATTTACTCCACTTCTATCTTCCCTCAAAACCGCTCACTCTCACTCACAATTTCACGCACAATATCATTTTCCGATCTAAATTTGGGGAAAATCTCTCAAAAATCGCGATATAAATTTGGGGAAAAATTAGGGTTTCATTTTCCGATCATTTTCCAATCATTTTCCGTTCAAAATTATGAATCCAACTGGTAAGGAATAGATTAAATTGAAAAAATTAGGGTTTCATTCATGTTTTAATTATTTTTTTAACTGCATGCATAATTTTTAGAAAAAAAATGAAAAAATGTATTTGCTTTTAAAAAATATGCATTTTATTACTATTTTTAATTTTAGATTTTGAAAAAAGTAAGGTTTCATTTAGATTTTTTAGAATATAAAATGCATGCATAAAGAATTAGGATTATTTTATCAGTTTATTTATTTATTTATTTATTTTGATAATATGATTTTGATTTATTATTTTTTTTATTTAGAATCTGGAAGAAAAAAGAGCCCAACATTGTCAGAAAAGAGATCGAAACGATTCCAAGACCGGCCAGCTTTTACAGGTTTTTAAAAGTTTTTGGTTCATCAATTATTTTGCTGATTATCGATTGCCGATTATCATTAGTTAGAAGTGTATAATAAATAAAAATGAGGTTCAGCAGTTAAAATAGATGAAAAAGGTGTTTGTAATTTGATAAAAATATGGTTCATCAGTAGAATAATTGTTAAAATAGATTACAATGAGGTTCATCAGTGATTAGAATAGTTATCTGGTTAGATTAGACGTTGTGGATAAATTTTGTTAAAAATAGATTAAGAATAAGGTTCAGCAGTTAAAATAGATGAAAAAAGTGTTTGTAACTTGATAGAAATATGGTTCATTAGTAGAATAATTGTTAAAATAGATTACAATGAGGTTCATCAGTGATTATAATAGTTATCTGGTTAGATTAGACGTTGTGGATAAATTTTGTTAAAAATAGATTAAGAATAAGGTTCAGCAGTTAAAATAGATGAAAAAAGTGTTTATAACTTGTTAGAAATATAGTTCATCAATAGAATAATTGTTAAAATAGATTACAATGAGGTTCATCAGTGATTAGAATCGTTATCTCGTTAGATTAGACGTTGTGGATAAATTTTGTTAGAAATAGATTAAGAATAAGGTTCAGCAGTTAAAATAGATGAAAAAAGTGTTTATAACTTGTTAGAAATATGGTTCATCAGTAGAATAATTGTTAAAATAGATTACAATGAGGTTCATCAGTTATTAGAATAGTTATCTGGTTAGATTAGAAGTTGTGGATAAATTTTGTTAGAAATAGATTAAGAATAAGGTTCAGCAGTTAAAATAAATAAAAAAAGTGTTTATAACTTGTTAAAAATATATTAAGAATATGGTTCATCAGTAGAATAACTTGTTAGAAATAGATTAAAAAAAGGTTCATCAGTAGAATAACTTGTTAGAATATATTAAAAAGATGTTCATCAGTGATTACTTGTTAGAATATATTAAAAAGAGGTTCATCAGTGATTACTTGTTATCATTGTATAATTAGTACTAACTTGTTAGAATAAATTGAAAAGAGCTTCATCAGTTGTTATTTAGAATAAGGTTCAGCAGTTAAAAATTATATGAAAAAAAAATTATAGTTATTTTTCATTGAAATATTGTTCATCAGTTATTTTTTTTATTGTATAGGAAAGAAGCCTATGACGTTAACAATCTATTCTCCAAGTGATGACGACTTTGTTGAACACGCATTTACTAATAAAAGAACTTGGGGTTCATTGAAAGCTGATCAACCACTTCCTAAAAGAACACGGGGTTCATCAAATCCTGAAATCGCTGCTAAATCTTCCAAACCTTCCAAACCTTCAAAACCATCAGGTTCATCAAAAACTAATAAACCTGTTCTCTCTGAAGACCTTAAGCCTGGATTAAGTCTTCGACAAATTCTCCCACCTAACCTAAAAAAATTTCCAAATGTTCTAATAAAAAATTTTCTAGGTCCATTATATGAAACAATTAAGAAAATAACAACGGACCAAAAAGAGGCAATATCAAGAATGGGTTTTAAATCATTGTTAGACTTTGAAATTAATGTCATGCCAAGTCGTTTAGGGTATTGGTTGCTTGAGAGGTTTGATGCTGAATCTGGAAATCTAACCGTTTTTGGTGATACTATACACATAACACCTGAGTTAATCCACCATACCTTCGGATTCCCAATGGGTCAGTATGCAGTTGATGTGCGTGATGTTGTTAAGGAAAGATCAAATGAAGCATACATAGAATGGAAAAAACAATTCAAATGTGTTCCTAGACTTTATGCAAACAAGGATTTGATGCCGGTAATTAAGAATCAAATTAGGAAAAATGATAGTGGAGACATATTTTTGAATAACATAATATCATTGTTTTGTACTATTTTGTCTTATGTGGGAACGATGGGGACTTTGAATATTGGAGTCATCTCTTCTCTTACTGATATGGATCTTGTGAAACAATTGGACTGGTGCGAGTATGTGCTACATAATTTGAAGGACGAAAGGAAAAAATGGAGACCGGGAACAAGATTCTATGGTCCAATCTTGCTATTGGAGGTAATTACTATATACTTTATGTTCATCAGTTAATTTATAGGTTCATCAATTAGGTTATAGGTTCATCTGTTAGATTATAGGTTCATCAGTTACATTTTTCTTAATTTAAGATTTACACTTAAAATTGCAGGTTATATTTGCCAATTCGCTGCTGAAGAAACCAAAATACCTAGCGTTTAATTACTGGAAAACAGAAAATTTGGAAGAATTGGAAGAGATGATGTTTGGCAAAATAAAGAAAGGAAGAGCTCCTAAAGCTGAAAAAGTGAAGAAAAAAGAAGAACCGGAAGAAGATCAAGAAGAAGAAAAAAATGATGAGGAAAATAAAGAAGAAGAAGATCAAGAGGATGATGATGCAGAGGAAGATGATGATGATGATGCAGAGGAAGCTGCAGAAAATAATAATGATGATGATTCAGAGAACGATGATGAACAGCAGATAGAGAATGCTGGAGCCGAAATTCAATTGGAGGAAGAACCGAGGGGTAATGATGAAGACAAGATTGAAGTCTCATATGAAGCTGGACCACATTGGAGTAGAGCTCATTTGAAGGATCACTCTCCTTTCAAGCGTGGACTACTCATGATTGAAGGTATGATGTATTATTTTATTTGGTTTATCACTTACTGTCCCGTATAATGTGTTTTTTTACACATTGTGTCTAAATTCAGATGCTAATATTGTGCCGATAAAAGATAGCGATGAGCCAGTAAAAAAAAAGAAGATTAGAAGAAAGAAACAAAAAACAAACGCTGATGAACCTTCTAATATAGGTATACATTTTACTATATGTTCATCAGTACTTTTTGTATGTGTCATCTTAAAAAAATGACATTTTTTTTCCAGATGTCATTCAAGGGAACAATTCAGAAAGGGAAGGTTCGATGCCTATAGAAGGTACACAAATTATAATCTGATGAACCTTATATTATATTCTTATTTTAAACATTTACCTAAAATAAGTTGTATCTAAAATTAGTGGCTGATGGACCAATCCTTCTAATGCTGGAAGACAAACCACAAGAAGCAGAGGGGGGAAATGATCAAGAAGGTATGTATATAGACATTATTTATATTATATTATTGTTTTATAAGTAAATTTTTGTTATAAGTAAAAATTAGATGAACCTCAAAAATTTGTTGAAAATCTTGATGAACTTGAATATGTAAAATCTGATGAACTTGAACATTTGATGAACTTGAAAAAAAAATAACTTTTATAATCTGATGAACCTGTTATAACTTATGAAAAATGGTGTTAAACATGTAGGAAGAAAACAGAAAGCAAAAAGGAGTTCACTATCTCCTAAAAACCGCTATTCGATGAACATGTGCAAAAACATTGTTGGATACAAAAGGAAAAGAACATCAAAATCTCCAAAGACAGATGACGTTGGTGAGCAATTGCCTGATGTTCATATAGATGATATTGAGGAGCATCAATGGGTTGATCAACAGGGTAAAAATCTATTATGTTTCATAACTTACATATTATCTGCAAAAATTTTGTGTATATTTGAATTTCTTATAATTGGTTCATCAATTAGCAGATGATGATATTCAAATGATCGGAACAAATGAGGATATTCAAACGACCGGAAGTGATGAAAACACTGAAGTTGCTGAACCAATTACCGGAACCGATCAAACACCTGAAAATGGAAATGATGAACCTTCATCCTCAAGTATTAAGCTCACCCAACAACAGTTATCCGCAATGATTTTAGAATTTCAAGGGGAGTATTCCCAATTCAAATCAGCTGAGGTAAAATATATATAAACTTTAAAATGTTATTTGATTATAGGTTCTTCAAATATAGGTTCATCAGTTAATATAGGTTCATCAGTTTTAAGTTAATATAGGTTCAAAGACTTAATTGATTATATTAATGACAGGAATTCAGTCACTCACTGAGGAACATGTTATGCTTATTTCAAGAGATGAAAATTAATATTGATGACATGCTAAGGGCTGGATTGGAGATGTACCCCGGAAATGAATCGTTGTTGGAAGTCCGAGACTAGATGAACAGTTTGGTAAACAGGACAACTTTTGAGAGCTCACAAACTGAAGATGAGAGCTCAATGCTGATGATAACGATGGGTGATGATAAGGATGCCTCCGAGGCAAAGGAAGCATCTAAACAAACTGATGAACCTCAAACAAAGGATGGCTCCGACGCTAAGGTTGCATCTAAGCAAACTGATGAACCTCAAATGAATCATGGCTCCGAGTTAACAGATGAACCTCAGACGGACAAACAAGCTAAGTTAACGTTAACTCAAATGTTCATGGATCCTGCCTTTTTGAAAGAATATGAAAAGATTGAACGTCATGTAATAACCTTATTGATGAACTTATAACTGATTTGTTTTATGAACTTATTGATGAACTTATAATTTATTGATGAACTTATTAATTAACTTACTAATGAACATATAAAACAGTTGCATAGGCCAGAATTCCCAATATTCAATACGGAGCAATTTGAGAATAAGTCTTTGCCTTTGGTTTTGTATGAAGAAAAGAATGACTTGGAGCAGTTATTGGATGAGTTGCTCAAAAAGACACCGTTCTTGCACACATCCTCAGAAAGGTTGAGCAAGACTAGTGATGACAATCTTTGGAGAAGAATTCAAGCAGAAGCTTTAGCATTGAAAAAAACATCACAAAAACATAAGAACTCTTCCCCACAAAATAAAGAATCGCCAAAGATGATAACAGCGATATCATATGCTCCCTCATCAGCAGAAGAAAAATTAAAATGTGAAGTACTACATGAAGGTTTTTCCACGCCTCTAAAAGCCACGCCACTTAATTCTTTCAACACAATTGCTCGAAAGCTTAAAGTTCCTCAAACGGAAAAGAATATCAAAGAAGGTCAAGATGACTTGGAAAATATAAGAGAAAAAAGAAAAACAAAGCCTACTGAATCTCTAAAATCTCCGTATTTACAAAGAGTCGTTGTGATGAAGAACAAAGTACAAGACAATGAACGAAAGGTGGCTGAAACAATATTCGCTGCAAGAGGAGATCTCGAGTAAGTAATATATATTAGGTTCATCAATTTAAAAATAATATTTCTATAATAAGTAACTTCTTTATTTTTCTAAAATATTACCTTAAAATGAAATTGCAGTGATGTGTTATTTCATTCATACTTTGTTGACGGTCAAAGAATCCACTTTGAGAGCTTCAAAGAAGGGAATGAAATTAGTTCAGGAGTGATTGATATGTGGGTGTATATACATAACATGGCAGAAGAGAAAAGGAACGTAGGATCATTAAAGAAGCTATATGCCCACACATTAATGATTGTAAGTTACAAAAATCTTTATCAATTATGATTCAATATTTGAAATCATGTACATATGCAAAAATCTTGACTTATATTGATGAACCTCAGACAAAAGAAATGGCCAATCTGTCTCACAACTCGAGAGCACTCACACAAAAGTTTAATGAAAACATGAAGAATCTTTTGTTTTTGTCTGTTTATGGATCTATCAGAGACATTGACCTGGTAAGCACTTCTATTTTACTAATTTGTTTTAAGATAAATAACTGATGAACCTTAAAAAAACTGATGAACCTTAATAAAACTGATGAACCTATAGTTAATTGTAAAAAATTGATGAACCTCTATCTTTAACAGGCGCTTTTCCCGATGATGCTCGGTGACGATCACTACTACGTCGTCTGTTTCAACTTGAAAGAACCTCAAATCCATATTCTTGACAATATGCATCACAATCAATTAGTCAAGGATAGATATCAGAAAAAGCTGGTTAATTTGGTAAGAATGTTAGGTATATTAAATGTATGTTCATCAACATAGTTAAATTGAATCTCGTTGTTTTTAATTTATTATTACAGAGATTTCAATTTATAAAGTTCTTGAAAGACAATGGGCATCCAAATTATCAAGCACTGAACAACTACAAAGTGGATCATATCAAATTGCCATGGGAAACCAAAAAAAATTTCATTGATTGTGGAATGAGACACATGGAAACTTATTCAGGGAAAAAAGGCTTTGATGCTGGGTTTGTAAAAGAAGGTGCTGAACAAGACAAACAGCTTGAAGACTTGAGAAAGAAGTACATGTCAAAGATTCTGTTGTCCGACTACAATGAAAATAGACATGTATTGGAGAGCGAGGTAGAAGAATATCATCGTTTACCTCTGAAGGAAAAGCGAACGCTCCAGCAGATGTCAAAAAAGAATATTGCAGAACGTGCCAGCGATTATTTCGAACGGGAAGCTAGTGCTCTTCTTCGACAGACCTAAAAACAATTTGATCTAATAGTTTGTTATGGTTAAAATTTTGGCAGTAGTAACCTAATCTAATTAGGGAATGTTCTAGTATAAATACTACTTTTTGGTTGGTTGTTATGGACAAGTTATTTTAGTTTAATAGAACTATCATTTTGTTATGTTAAATAAAATTGATGAACCTGAATTTACTTCTTGTTTGTTGATGAACCTTAATTTATTGATGAACCTGAAAAAAAATTTAAAATTTGATTAACTTTTGATGAACTTTAATATGTAAAAAATGATAAACCTCTAAAATTTGATGAAAATCTTTTAAATGAAAGAACAGTTGATGAACCTGAATTTATTGATGAACCTGAAAAAAATTTGTTAAATTAGATTAACTTTTGATGAACTTTAATATGTAAATTTTGATGAACTTTAATATGTAAAAAATGATAAACCTCTAAAATTTGTAGAAAGAAGAACTTTTTTTTAGAAACTTTGATAATTATAATGACACTGTTATAATTTAAAATTGATGAACCTCTAAAATTTGAAGAACTTTTATCTCAACTTTATAAGTAAAACTGATGAACTTTATAATAGAAAAAACTTTATAAGTAAAACATCACATTTATTTGTATAATAGAAAAATCAAAGTTACTTTGATCACTCTTATCAAACTAACACCACATTTATTAAGTAACTACACAAGTAGTCTTCTCAGCCAACTTCATGTTCCTAGCAGCAGTCTTCTCAGCCAAATTCGCCTTCCTAGCAGCAATTTTCTTAGCCAACTTCGCATTCTTGGCAACCAATCTCGCCTTCTGCTTCATCTCCTTCACAGCAGCCTTTTCACTAGCTTTCTTAGCAGCAATTTGAGCTTTTATGGCATTGCATTTCGCCTGGTTATGATCGTTCATACTAGATTTGCAGGTTGTACAGTTCTTCTTTCTACGCTTCCCACTAGCAATAAGTGAACGTTCAACACTGCTCTTAATCCTCTTTCGCGAACCCTTAGTACTAACCTGTTTTGAACCAAAAAACAAAAATGATCAAAAAATATGTTGAACAATTGGTAAACAACTGATGAACCTATAAAAACTGAAAAACTATAATAACTGATGGGCCTAGGATAACACATATAATAACTGATGAACCTTTATTAACTGATGAACCTATGTTGATGAAAAAATATGTTGAACATCTGTTGAACCTATGATAACTGATGAACCTATAATAACTAGAAAAATAACTAAATTGCAAAAATTTAACTTGTTCATCAACTAACCTAGATAACAAAAAAGAGAATGAATAGTCTAACCTATAAAAACTGATGAACCTATAAAAACCGAAAAAACTATGATAACTGATGGGCCTACAATAACACAGAACAAAAAACTGATGAACCTATATTAAATGATGAACTTATATTAAACGATGAACCTATATTTGATAAACCTATGATAACTCCTAAATTATGATAACATAAATCTGATGAACCTATAATAACTGATGAACCTATAACAACTGATGAACCTATAATAACTATAAATATAACTAAACTGCAAAAATTTAACATGTTCGTCAACTAACCTAGATAACAAAAAAGAGAATAAATAGTCTAACCTGCTTTGGAACATTCACAATAATCTCATCCGGTTGCGACACACCAAGAATAGAAGCAATCCTATCCCGTTTAGTAGTCTTTGGAGGTATAGGAACATTAGCATCTGCCTTCGCCATTAACTGAACCTGATGATCTCTAAACTTTTGCAGTAGCTCAGGATCATTAGCATAACGATTCACACAATACTCGACTGATCTGAATGTCTCACGCAAGATCATATCAGGACTGTCACCGGTGGCTTGAATGACTGATGGAGGTGGTAATGAATCTTTTGACCAACGCCTAAGCACGTACTTCTTGGGAAAGTTTTTAACATTTGAAAACCGAATCACATAAAAGATATGACGACATAACAGTCCATATGACTCAAAACGTTTGCACGTACACTGATAAAACTCTTCAGCTGGTTTACACAAAACCTGGAAAAAAAAGGTAGTACATACATTATCTGAGTACAAAAAAACATGATAAAAGGCAATGATGAACCTCATTCTTATCTACAATGACTGATGAACCTCATTCTAATATACAATGACTGATGAACCTGATGAACCTGATTCTGATATACAATGACTAATGAACATCATTATTATCTACATGCATTATCTAATCTACAATGACTGATGAACCTAATTCTAATCTACAATGACTGATGAACCTCATTATTATCTACATACATTATCTGATTACAAAAAACATGATAAAAAGCAACGATGAACCTCATTATAATCTACAATGACTGATGAACCTCATTCTAATCTACAATGACTGATGAACCTCATTATTATCTACAATGACTGATGAACCTCATTCTTATAAAATTAAAAAAAAAATAATGAAACAAAACTGTATGTATAAAAAGATGTTACCTCATAAAAAACATCATACTATGGTTTCCCTTTCACTATACGATGTCGCCTAGAAATCTGCTCATCTTCGCCAGTATCTTTTATAACAACTTTTTTGCCAGAATCAACATCCGAAACACTAACCGACATACAAGAAATCACAGAAGCATAAATCTCATTTTGAACATCAAAGAAAATGGACCGAGTGTATAATTCTGATGCCTCCTTCTCTAATTGAAGTTCTGTGTGCATATCTGGAATAGTATACCGACTGTCATGATCATTTTTACGTTGAGCAAAACTTTGACAACCCACCACACTCTCAAAATGATTATAAAATTCCCATAAAGTCAAATCAATACTCGTCAAGCGACCGTACGCATTGTTTTCACTCTCAGACCTAGAAGAAGTACGCATCAAACCCGACATCAACTCATCCCTGTAATAGGCTGGAATCCATTTATACCTCAAATCATACATATCAGAAAGCCATTTGTGACTCTTCAAATCGAAATCAACTAATAATTTCTCCCACAAAGCTTCAAACTCATCAGGCTCTATTCTATCAGTCCAAACAATATCCGATATTCTTCGTTTAAAAGTTTCATCTTTAGCTAGATCAGGACCAACCTACAAAAATCAAGATGAACCTTATTGTATAAATGATGAACATTATTATATAAAAAAACTAACTGATGAACATTATTATATAAATGATGAACATTATTGTATCAGTCGAAAACAATATCCCATAAAATGATGAACATTATACTGTAAAACTATCTGATGAACCTTTAAATTATAAGTAACTAATAAACAAAAATAATTAAAAAAAAATACATTGATGAACATACCTTTGAAGTCAACTTCTGCATGATATGCCACATGCATAATCTATGACGAGATAACTGGAAAACTGTCTCTATAGCAACTTTCATTGATGCGTCTTGATCAGTAACAATAACCTTTGGTGCTCGCACGAAGGCTCTTTGAAAACATTCAAGCAACCAAATGTAAGATTCTTTAGTCTCCGACGACAGCAACGCAGCTCCATATGTAACACAATTATTATGATTGTCGATCCCAGTAAATGGTACAAAAACCATTTTGTACCTATCAAAAATAAATGATAAACATTATTATAAAACCGATGAACCGTTATAATATAATTGATGAACCATTTCAATTCAATACCTTTCAACAACATCAGTTTATACAATCAAATACAGCAGCTTTATAATACTGATGAACTTATTTACACCAACTTTAAAAAATTTTGTTTAAAAAATACTGATGAACCATTTAAATTCAACAACATCAGCTTATAACAATCAAATACAACAACTTTAAAAAAATTAAATGTTTCTAGCTTCAAATGTTTCCCCAAAAATGGTCGCTGGTGACTCTGCGTAGGCTTTGAAACTCATTAATAATCTCAAAACACACATAAACTGCCAGAACAAGATGATGTGCAACGCGAATTAACTTTTATACCGTTGACCATCATCTTGTTGCAGCAAAGTTTTTGTGTGTTTGAGCTTATCAATGAGTTTCAAAAAGCTACTCACACTCACCCAACGACCACTCCGGGGAAACAATTCAAGCTAGAAACATGACCTATTACACTCATTTCATCAGAATTTAAAAGATATGAAAGAGATAAAGAGATAGGATATGTGGGGTAGAGGAAAAAATATAGAATAGTTGGGATGGAGGATTTTCTGATAAAGAGATAGGATATGTGGGGTAGAGAGATAAGAAAAAAGGATTTTCTGATAAATAGATAAGATATGTGGGGTACAATCAAATAACAATATCTATCTTATCTTAAAATACAGATGAACCTATTAATTAAAAGATGTTCATCAGTTGAAAAATAAAAAACATATATAAAATGAACTTACTTATTAGTCCTGAATGTAGCATCAAATGACATAACATCGCCAAAAGCATAATAATTCCTTTTTGCGTACTCATCGGCCCAAAAAAGATTCGTCAACGCGTTATTCTCACCAGTTTGATACTCAAATGAAAAATTAGGATGAAAATCCTTCTTGTTCAATAACATCTCAACTAACATATGAGCATCATTCTTACCAATGAAATCAAGCACATCTCTCCTATAGTTTTTATAATCAACCGAACTAACCCCAATAAAATCGTAGTCCCCATAAATCTGCCTAAGTAAATGAAAGCCTTTCACTGGACCAAGATTCACTTGAGATGCTTGATATAGAAAAACTTGCTGAGTATAAGAAACATCACGAGACGAAACCAGAAAAACACTATCTTCCTGACTAACTAGGCTATGGTTATGACCCTCAACAAATTCATAACACCAATATCCTTTTCCTTCAACATACCTCACACGTAAAACAACCTTACAATCAGTACGCTTAGACGGATGTTTCCTATGTTTTCTCTTTGATCCAACTTTCTTTGGGGCAGGATTTATACCTTCTTTACTACAAACAAAATATTGCAGATCAGGATTATTGTCCTTATTCTTCGTAGATTTATAATGTTGACCTAAACGAATCTCAAAACCAGCTCTTTTTGCATAATCTTTGTAATACTCATAAGCCTGCTCCAGAGAATGATACATGATACCATAAGCCGGCTTCTCACCATCAGGAATATCAGGAATCCATAACTTCTCACCCCCCTCCTCAGAAACAATACCAACAGAATATGGAACAACTTCATAATCATCATCTGAAAAAAAAATATATACAGTGAATGACTGATGAACCAAAAACACTTTATCACTGATGAACCTCATTATTATATATTATTACAATCAATAATTGATGAACCAAGACAAATAAAATTGATAACATTTTATAACTGATGAACCTCATTTTAATCCATTCTAAAAAGTTATTCTAATGAATCCGCAGCCTCTAATTAAACCACGATAAATAGCAATTACTGATGAACCTCATTTTAATCCGTTCTAAAAAGTTATTCTAATGAATCCACAACCTCTAATTAAACCACAATAACTAGGAATTACTGATGAACCTCATTTTAATACGTTCTAAAAAATTATTCTAATGAATCCGCAACCTATAATTAAACCATCATAACTAGCAATCACTGATGAACCTCATTTTAATCCGTTCTAAAAAATTATTCTAATGAATCCGCAACCTCTAATTAAACCACAATAACTAGGAATTACTGATGAACCTCATTTTAATACGTTCTAAAAAATTATTCTAATGAATCCGCAACCTATAATTAAACCATCATAACTAGCAATCACTGATGAACCTCATTTTAATCCGTTCTAAAAAATTATTCTAATGAATCCGCAACTTCTAATTAAACCACAATAACTAGGAATTACTGATGAACCTCATTTTAATCCATTCTAAAAAATTATTCTAATCAATCCGCAACCTATAATTAAACCATCATAACAAGCAATCACTGATGAACCTCATTTTAATCCGTTCTAACAACTTATTCTAATGAATCCGCAACATCTAATTAAACCACAATAAATATCAATTATTGATGAACCTCATTCTAATATGTTCTAACAAGTTATTCTAATGAATCCGAACCTCTAATTAATCCAGAATAACGAGAAATAACTAATGAACCTCATTCTAATATGCTCTGATGAATCCACATCATACTAAGCAAACAATGCAGGCATAATATCTTCAAAAAACTAATTGATGAACATAATAAAAAATAACTGACTTATGAATATATAACAAAAAATGAAATTACCTTGATTAAAAACATGAGAATCACTCTCAGCCATCACAAACTGATTTAACAATCAAAAATCCCCAAATTTGAACGGTTAAAACCCTAATTTTCTTCCAATAGACCAATTGAATACTCAAAACCCCCAATTGTCTTCCAATTAACCAATTGAATGATTAAAACCCTAATTCTATTGCAATTAAGCAATCCAACGGCTAATTCGAAGCCGATATGAATAATTAACACGATTTGAAGAAATATTAACGATTCAAATAAAGGAATATGAATTGAGAACAAAAAAGCCCTAATTTTGCAAAATATGAACAAATGAAAGAATAAAAAAAATGTAAAATTGAATGAATGAATGAATTGAATCGAAATCATTGTGTAAATTCGTTTATATATAGCCGGAAAATTGAAAGAATCAAAGAAGAGAGATCGTAAAAAGGAAAGATTATCAGATAAGAGAAAGAAGAAAGAGGGAAAGAGAGAAAAAAGCGAGGGGGATTAAATTTACAATATTGCCCTTTATTCTAAAAGGAACGAGGGACACGTGGCATCTCCAGAAAACTTTTTAGACTTTTTAAAATTAATCCCCTTTGCAAGGGATCCGGGGTCTTACACCCAAATATCTATGCCCGATCAAATAACTAGAACAATGGCGTCAATCCCCCCCCCCCCCCCCCCCCCCCCCCCCGAAAGGACATCATAAATCACTTGACCTGGTTTGATATCCACGCTGTGGAAACCAAAACCCCTTGAATCTATAAATATTAATTCAGGAGTTTAGCTTCCGTTAGAGTAAAAGCGAGACCCGCACCAATGCTTGCAACATATATTTCTTTCATACCCGTAGTCCATCCAAAAGTAGAAACATCTATTTTTAATCACGAAGTAACAAACCCATTAGACCATAAATTACATTTCCAACCAATAAAGGAGGTAAAGTTATCGACTATGATATGACACAACATACAAAACCGATTACAAAAACGATATTTCATGCCTTTCCCAACCCTCTGCATTTTGTATCTACTTCTTTGCCATTTAGACATGGGCGAAAGGTGTCCAAATTCAGAATATTACACTTGAACTCTATGAAAATTTCACTATCATCTTCTTCTAGACATGAGCATAAAATGATTACTAACTAACTTGAACCACCACTGGCTCTAACTCTCTGATCTATACGACAAGGCTTACGGTGCATCGAATCAAAACCATTTGTGTACTAAAACAAAGATTGGAAAATAGTTATGCCCGATAACTAGCCCGGTCTCAAATGCACTTAAAGAAACCATAGCCCGATTTCATATAACCACTTGTAGCTCTAAAAAGTTTTGGGTGTTTTAGCCTCGTAAGAAGTAAAAATTAGTTTATTTTGAAATCTCATAAAACAAAGAACAACACAAGCCTAGTCAACATATACTGATATCATGCTCATAGTCTATCCCATAGGAGAGAAAAACATCGTATTTTTTAACATTGACAGCACTTATGCATGGCAGCACAAGGCTTGGGGCAGTTCTCCTTTGACAATGCAAACTGCAGTAGGAAACCTAAATAGCCATATAAAATACAGCATTTGTTCAAGAAAAGTGGTACATGATGACCATAAGGTTGATAGTTTCTCAATTGCTAAAGACATTTAGAGGATAGATTCTTTGGAACTGTGAGCTTTATTCGTGATAAAATAATAATAATAATAATAATAATAATAATAATAATAATAATAATAATAATAATAATAATAATAATAATAATAATAATAATAAGAGGACGCAAATCTTAACAACATCTGCTGTAGCACAGTTTGTTGAAGATATAAACTAAATATAGTATATTGATGCTTATGTAATAAATTAAAGCCTAAGGGCTAAACATGTATATTAGTTAGTTAATAACCGAATGGCGGTTATAGTTAGTTATAGGTAGTTAAAGTCGGTTATGGTTGAACCATTGTGTTGGTTCATGAATTGGCATAATACCCTTTCATGTTGTGTAAGTAGGACAAAACCAGGAAACAGAAAACATAGTATTCATATTTGCAATTTCATAATAAAGTTTATAGTTTATACATTATAAAGATTGTGTTATTTGTTCGTGAATTACCAACAGTGGCATCAGAGTGTGCATTCGATTCAGGGAGAAAAAGAAATCGATCAGAAGGGCACTATTTTTTTATTCATATACAGAAACAGTGGTAGAAACGGGGTAGTTTAAGATCAACAGCGGAATAGCTGGATTGATCAAGATCAATAGCGGAGAAGCGGGATTGATTGTCAATAGTGGTGAAGCGGACAATAGTTGTCATTAGCAGGAAGCGGACGTGACAATTATTTGCTAGACGGATTTGACTTTCAACAGCGAGGCGGGTTTGATCACATACCCAGAAATCAAAGAAACCGATTATCAAGATTGGAAAAGGAAGGAAGAAAAAGATAATGGCAGGCGACGAATCCAATAAAAATAAGAACGAAGTTACGAAGGATAGTGGAACATCAATGACGTTCTAATACCCGGTTCTCAATTCAACGAATTACACGACTTGGGCAGTAAAGATTAAAGCGTTATTCAATGTCCATGGAATCTGGGAAGCAGTTGAACCAACAACGGACGCTGAAGTTGATCAAAAGAAAAACAACATGGCAATTGCAATGTTATACCAAGCAATTCCATAAAATATGGTTTTGCAAATTGCAAGCCTTACTTCGGCAGAAGAAATTTGGGAAGCATTAAAGGTTCGACACGTGGGAGTTGAAAGGGTTAAGGAAGCACGTGTTCAGACACTCGAGTCAGAGTTTGAATCGTTAAAATGGGTGCAAATGAACCACTAGATGTCTATGCGGGAAAGATTAGTGAGATTGCTTCACAAGCAAGCAATCTTGGACATACTTTGGATGAAAAGAGACAGGTTCGAAAACTTCTAGGATCGGTGCCAGAAAAGTTTATTCAAATAGTAGCAGTGATTGAGCAATTTGCGGATTTGAATAATATGTCGTTTCAAGAAGCCGTGGGGAGATTAAAAGCTTTCGAAGAACGGACAAAAAAGGCAGTCAAAGAAGAAGACGGGTCCAGTAGCCCACTTTTCAACAAAGTAGATGAAAAGGAAAAGACCAAGGAACACAAGTGTGAACATTGCGGTTGTGGAAATGCAAACCAGAAAGATTTTGGACGTGGCCAAGGACGAGGTCGGGGGTCCGGGAGAAGTCAAGGCGATGGTCGAGCACAACGGGACAAGAGCAACGTGAAGTGTTTCAAATGCAATGAACTTGGGCATTTTAGCAACGAATGTCGAAAATGGGAGAAGACAAAGGAACACAAGTGTGAACATTACGGTTGTGGAAATGCAAGCCAGAAAGATTTTGGACGTGGCCAAGGACGAGGTCGGGGGTCCGGGAGAAGTCAAGGCGATGGTCGAGCACAACAGGACAAGAGCAACGTGAAGTGTTTCAAATGCAATGAACTTGGGCATTTTTGCAATGAATGTCCAAAATGGGAAAATAAGAAAGATGAGGCAAATGTGATTCAGTACGAGGATGACGAGCCAATGTTATTATACACCAGTTGTAAAGATGAAGACCTCATTTAAACTATATTTAGTTTAAGGGGGAGTGTTGAAGATATAAACTAAATATAGTATATCAGAAAGTTTAAGGATGCTTATGTAATAAACTAAAGCCTAAGGGCTAAACATGTATATTAGTTAGTTAATAACCGAATGGCGGTTATAGTTAGTTATAGGTAGTTAAAGTTGGTTATGGTTGAATCATTGTGTTGGTTCACGAATCGACATAATGCCTTTTCATGTAGTATAAGTAGGACAAAACCAGGAAACAAAAAACATTGTATTCATATTTGCAATTTCATAATAAAGTTTATAGTTTATACATTATAAAGATTGTGTTATTTGTTCGTGAATTACCAACACAGTTATGATATGAAATTTGGTTAAGGTGTTTCAATCGGCTTCTATAACCTAAGGGTCCTAGGTTCAGGTCCTGGCACCGGATACTTTTTTTTTTTTTTTTTAATAAACAATTTATTTATTTATTTATTTTGCAAATTTAAAAAAAAAAAAAAATGTCTTTTCAAGAATTTTATCTGAGTATTGTTCATTAGAGTGGTTCTTACATAGCCGAAAGTCGTTCAAACTAAAAAGTAATTACCTGAACAAAATTATATATGTTTACAAAGAAGTTTAACTGGAGTAACAATTTATTAACCAATAAATTAATCTTTTATTATTTATTTATTTATTTATTTATTTTTGCAAGCATGATGTTGTGTTCAACAACAAAACATAAACCAAAAGGGTTAATAGCATATAATAGCAACGCACTTTTCCATTTATGCCATTATCAGATATGAACTAAAAATATTACCACAATACCCATCGAACTTTGCATTTTTGTGCCGATATCAGCAACTTCGTCATTTTTACTTTCAAAATTCACGTCATGTGACACATGTACATGTCATGCCCCTTTTTTTGTACCGTTAGGTTCCATGTCACCCCTTATACACACCGTTAGGTCTTCTTACCCAATCAAAACACATATAACCCTAACACTAACATATACAACCTAACAGTGTGTATTAAAGGCTGACATGGAACCTAACGGTACCAAAAAAAAGGGCATGACATATACATGTGTCACATGACGTGAATTTTGAAAGTAAAAATGATGAAGTTGCTGATATCGGCACAAAAATGCAAAGTTCGATGGGCATTGTGGTAATATTTTTAGTTCATATCTAATAATGGTACAAATGAAAAAGAATGTTACTATTAGATGCCATAAACAACACTAAATCAAGAAGAAACAATCCCGGTGCATACCACCAGCAACTGCTCCTAGCGGAATAGCAATTCAAGCATAAATCGATTACTAACCGGCATGAACAACCGGTACTTCTTGTCTAACCTTGAACCTTACAACTACCCTTGAAAAATATACCCAACCAAACAGTCTTTACACTCAAACACCCATCGAAAACAACCATGCTCGATTCAGTAACCAGTAACAGTTCCTTAAAGGAGTGTTTGGATTATTGGTGTATGCAGGTGGCCTTGTACATTGGTCTTGGGAACCTTTCTACATAATACATTTTTCATAGTGGTGAATGTCTGAAAAAGGTATTGATGTGGAAAATGAGAACTATGCTATTAGTTTCAAGAATTTGATAAAAATTCTATCTTGAACTGTTATTCTAGGAATAAACAAACCGTTTTCATCTATTGTGTATTTGTATTATTACGAAGTTGTTTTTATCACTTAAACCAGATTATCAAATACTAATATTTGTGAGGATACCCAGCTTGAAACAACGTGCTTACAGTTGCAACCCCATAGTACTAATATTGTTTACATCTATGTGACTCTTTACGCCATACACTACGTTTGCATTGCGAGCTATATATTTTAGAATAATCTTACGTCAACAAATCGATTGTATGCTATGGCTTTTTTGCATCTTCAAATAGTAGGTTTTAATAATATTCAACAAACTTATATATGTCTTTGATAACCTCAAAGCTCAAACTATTGACAAAACCAAATAACTTGATGAATTTTAATGGGATGTGTTAACCGGACTCTCACTTTAGTCAAAATGTACAAGTTTTAATGCAGACAGTACAAGCGGCGGCGGCAGCACTGTCTTCCACAAACCCTCCCTACAGAGGGTCCGGTTAACTCATGCCATTTTAATACACACATTTTTAATTTTCAAACTTTTAGAGTGCCCGTGTACACGGGTCTTAAACTAGTAAATATGAAAGGAGGAATTGAAAGTGACGAGTGAGATAAAGGGAGAGACGCCATATAATCCATGTATAGAATTGCAAGTGGGTGACTTTTTTTGAAAATTTAAAGAAAGTGGGATTTTGTAGGGCTGTGTGTAATGGGTTATGATTCGGCTTTTTTTAGTTCTTTTATAAATAGAATAGAAAGTAAAGACTATCAACAAATACCGCTGTAGCCTGTAGCACAACTCTCAATCAAATGGATTATGATTCGGCTCCTTTAACCGGGGAGTCCTAGGTTCGAGTCCTGGCAGCGGTAAACTTTTTTTTTTTCTTTTTTAATTTTATAATTTAGACGTTTTTGTTTATGCTTAAAAATTTTGGAATGTCTGACATTGCTTTCAATCTTTTATAGTTACTAGTCAAAAATTTTCGTTTGATTTCTCTAATTAAAAACACGTCACATGTGTGTTTAGAACAAGTGTGATAACTATTTGTCGAAGTGCACCTTAATCTCTCATCCTTTAGTGTTCAACAACATTAGGAGAGTTTATATCGAGTAAAATCTAGATTCTACAAAATGACAACAACAAAAACTTTTTTTATATATATATAGATGCAAAACGATGCGGAAAACCACACTATGAAGCAGAGTTTACATAACATCTAGCCACTCCGCAATTGCATCTACAGGACACGAACAACTAGCACATCTTTCCATTTGCATCTGCACAGTAACCGACTTGAACCACCAGCACATCTATCCATTTGCCAAATAATAAAATCCTAAAAGTGCATGCAATCAAACCATGTGTACAGTAGAAAACACATCAAGAAAAATGGATAGAGCCCCAAACTGAAAAATGGCAGATAAGTTTTGGATCAAATAATTAAAGGGAGCTGAACTGCATATGCATAACATAAATTTGCAAAAGTTTTCTGTGGGAAAAATGAAAAAATGTAACTGTGATGTGGTTCTTTTGTTGCTACGGGTTGGTGCAATTAACAAGAGAAGACGCCTCAATCCGATCCTGTATACACAATGCACTCCAAAGCAAAGTGGGCTTCACTTCTGCACTGTTCCTACTTCTGCACTGTAAGTCTAATCAGTAGAATTTCTATAAGTTGTATCCAAGGTGTGTACATTTCGGAAGGACAAACAGCTATATTGCTCCCATGTTGTAGAGCCCGAACTGATGTAGCCTGATCAGGGTACAGAGCTAAAGAGAGACCAGATTCAGAAAGCAGCTTCAAAGTTTAATAAGCTCAAAAATAACTGTCCAGCAGTGATCTTACGTTTAGTAGGATATATAACCAAACAGTTGGATAGATTGGCCTTTAAAGAACTCTTTGTGATGCATATTCCACGGGCACCTCCAATATCAAATACATTAGACACAATAGAGAAATGGCTGGTTATTTCCTGCCCAGAACCCAATTTGAACCCACATAGCTGATCAGAGGTAAAGATGTCACTGACATTCTCAAAAACTGTAAATGAACAATAGCAATAAGAGAGCCGGTAAGCCAATAAGATAGATTTACGTGCATAATTAAAGATACCCTTTGACAGCACCATATGCATGGCGGCGGCACAAGGCTTGTGGCAGATCTCCTTTGACAATGCACCAAACTGCAGTAGGAAACCTAAATAGCCATATAAAATACAGCATTTGTTCAGGAAAAGTGGTACATGATGACCATAAGGTTCATAGTTTCTCAATCGCTAAATACAACTTTTTTTTGGGTAAAGGGATTACACCCGGTAAATATATTAATAAAAACGTTGAGAACACAAGAGAGTGGTAATGAGCCACTCTAAAGGAAAAAAACTACGAGCTTTGAACATGCTCAACACAACACGACAACCACCTATTAGAAGATTTAACACAACAAATACATCAATTAAGCAAATCTTCTAACCAAACGCCTAACCAATTTCAAAGAAATCAATCAGAAGCTATGTTCCATGTGATTTTGAGTTTAGCAACTCTAGCATTCCTCTTGAACTTGATAGACGCAAGCTTAAATCTCACAATGTTGAGAATAACATTCGCCAATTGTTCCACATTCCTAGCTCTGCTCGAATGCAACCTATTGTTTCTTTCTTGCCAAATGTAGTAGGAAGAAGCTGCAACAACCAAACGCCCCACAATACTAGTCACATTGTTCTTCGAGGCAATAGGTAGAATCCAGTCCATAATGTCACTCCACGTTGGCGAGATACAAGGGACGTCCGCCTTTTGCTAAATACAATTTTGAGGATAGATTCTATGCAATTGTGAGCTTTATTCGTTATAAATAAAATAAGAGGACGCAAATGTTAACAACATCCCCTGTAGCACATTTATGATATGAAAATTGGTGAAGGTGTTTCAATCAGCTTCTATAACCTAGGGCACAGTTATGATATGAAAATTGGTTAAGGTGTTTGTTGAGGTAAAACCTTGTGAGTGGGGCACACTGCTCGGCTTGTCACTTCGGCTTGTAAGGTGTCCTGCACAAGAGCAGCACGCGTTAGGCTCGCCTTGGGTGTTGTCCCAAGACCAACCTCCGGCGTGAGGATAAGTATGTGTATAGACGAAAGTCTGATAATAAATGCTAGGGACTGGTGTGTGTTGGTTGATCATAAATGAAGTGGGGGGTATTTATACTACTCATCTTATTACCTACTCTGCCTAGGGAAGGAGCAAGGCCATACCTGGTTGTTGGATGTAGAGCAAGTGGGAGACACGATCCCTGAAATCCTGGGATTGTGTTATGTCCTTGGTTTACACCCGTTGAGACTTTTCCTTCGGCCTGTGCTCTTCGGCTTGACGTATATGAGCCGAATGGTTTCCAGCCATCCGGCTACATACGTCAACATGTCCCCCCTAGTATTGGAGTATCGGTTCTGACCGATGTTCCAATTCCGTTATGCGAGCGATTGCCGTTGGTCCCTTGCCGTTTGTGGTGGAAATGCTACGCGTTTTTGTGCGAAGTTTATTTAATGCGTCAAAATTACTTTTATGCCCTCCTTTGACAGCTGGTTACCACTTAGGTTTTGCGCAGACATCAAACGGTCCCAGCTTTAGCCACGTGTCGAGGGTGGTACACGATACGACGTTTCACACATCCCCATATCAACTATATATATACCACTCCTTTACTCCTCATTTTTACTTTTTACTGTGTTTTTCTTCAAATCTCTTCAGTTGCTTCTTGTTATTTTGCAAAGCTATTCCGAGGTGCGTTTCCACCCTTCTTATTTTTGCTACGTTTTGTTTTTTACCATGGCCGTAAGTGAACCTGGGGAGATGAACGTTCCGGTTGACCCTCCTTTGTTACTGACATCCAAACCTCCCGGTAAGTTTGATATGCATATGCACCCATCTAGGCTTTCCCAGAAAGATTTAGACGATGTGATCATAGAATTCGGAATCCCACTAGACCTTCATCCCATGCTTCCTCCCCCAGATCTTACCATGAACGAATTGCCGGGAGACAAAATAGGGGTGTACGTTCAACTTATGAGATTAGGAGGCGTTAGGATACCTTTCTCGGCTTTCCTTTTAAGTGTCATAGACCATTTTAACGTGCATCTGTCTCAGTTAGTTCCGCTGGGTGTGAATAGGGTGATGTTGTTTGAGGTTCGGTGTTATAGTTTAGCGGTTGTGCCCACAGTCTCCTTGTTCCGAGTATTCTATCGATTATGTAAGCAGGGACACTGGTTCTCATTTGAACATCGGACGGGTAAACATGCAAAAACGTGCTTTATTGAGGTTTTGACAGGCTTGAAACGATGGAAAGATTTTTTCTTTTTGATTGACCGGAGGGCTATACCGAATGCTATGCCGTGGAGGCATAGAGATTCGCAGATAACGGATCGTTTCCCCACCGGTTATTCCCAGCTAGATGCCAACACCCTGGCTCTTCGACCTATAGTACTTCGGAAACCACCGAACAGTCTTCTTTGGGTGTATGGTCTTACCAACACCTTCCGGATATCGGGTCATCACCTTGTTTTCAAGAATGCCGGAGGGGAGGGTAAGAAGGGGTGTTTATTATTACTACTATTTACTACTACTATTTACTTCGGACTATCTGTACTTGTTTTGATTGTGTTTTTCCTTTGCAGTGATAACTATGTCCGAGTATCTTGAACTTCCTGAACTCGAAGGGTTTGCTGTGAGCAAAGGAGATCCTTTGCCGGAGAACCAACCCCGTCCGATCAAAACGGTCGAACCCCTCGCTCCCGGTGTTGCAATTCCTGGGAAAACTTATGCACAGCTGATGGTTGAAACGGCCAACCCCGATGTGGTGGCCGCTCGAGAAGAGAAGGAAAGGAAAAAGCAGCAAACCCATCCTGTGGGTAAGAAGAAGGCTGCGACTGGGCCGAGCCAGCCTAAGAAGAGGAGAAGGGTATTGGTTGAGGAGGAAGTCGTTGCCTCCGAGGAGCATACAGTGGATGTAAATCCTATCAACCAGGCTGAGCCGTCGGAAAGGGCTGGGCAAGAGAATGACGGTGGTCAAGGGCCCAATGATCCGGTTGAGAATGCCGAAGAGGAGCATCATTTTCTGGAAAAATCCAACACTCCTCCTGCTCAAAATGACGAAGAGTTTCAGAATAATCCTCCTCCGACCCCGTCTGATGGTGAGAACCATCTTCCTTTCCTTAATCCGGTTTTAGAATGTACTTATCCTTATCTAATTGTTTATATCCTTTTGTATAGCCCATTCAGAGCATCAAGCTTCTAGAGCTCATGTGCAGACCGGAGAGAATCAACCGCTGTCTGAAGGTGCGTTTACTTGTCCTCTTGTTTGTTTGTTTTTTTTTTTTTTTTTTTTTTTTTTTACTTAATCGTTCGGCCTTATTATTTTCAGGTCACACTGATTTGACCGGAGGTTACTTCGTCCCCGGTTGGACCCTCAGGGATGACGTTCGTATGAACTCATTCCGAGCGTGCCGTGAGATGATGTCACATCTTGCCACCCCTGCTGAGGAAGAAGCGCTGGCCAGTCTGAACAATAATCAACTTGTTCGTCAATCTTACACCAACTGTGGTTCCGGTGTGGTACTTCAAGCAGAGGTGTTGAAGAGATTCAGCCAATTGAATCGAGACCACCGAGAGCTGAAGGCTACTCATGATGAGTGTGAGTCTATTACCGATGGGCTGAAGGACGAAAGGGATGCCTATATTGCCAAATTTGAGACCTTGCTGAAAGAGTTCCGTATGTTGGAGAAAGAACAGCAGGATGAGAGGAGTGCAGCCTCCATCCGGGAAAAGGGGTTGGTTGATCAGCTGGAAGAGATTGAGAGGGAGAAAAATGAGGCAACAAGTTTGACCGGTTCCCAGACTTCTAAAATTGAGGAGCTTGAGAAGAAGCTGGCGGAAAAATCCGCGGAGACCGAAAGGCTTGCGACAGAGAACAAAAGCCTAACTGCACAGTTGGCTGTTGCCGAGGTTGTTCGTCAGAATACCGTTAAGGAATTAATCCCTGCCGCCTTCCGAAGGCTTTTCGAGAGCGCTGAGTATAAGAGAAGTCTTGGAAAGGTCTATAGCTTATCTTATTCCGGGGGATTCATAGACGGTGTTCGTACCGAAAGGAAACCGGAGGATGCAGAAAAGGTCTTGCAAAAGATAAAAAGGCTTAATATGGAGGCTCCAAAACTATGGAAGCCGGAATATCATAAGCTTTTTTCAGCTGAATATCCGTATGTTCAGAAGCTAGCGGAGTCCTTCCAACTTCCCCTTGGTGATCAAATTAACCTCCTACCGGAAGAGCCTGTCAAGAAGACAACTCCTTCTCCAGCCGTTGTTCCTCCTCCACCAAAGGTTGACTAGAATTTTATCCGGGGTGCCTGTACCCCTTTTTGTGTCCCTACGGATTGTAATAAGTACTTTTAATCATATTTTGGATTATGGTCGCGTACCGAAGGATATTCTTGTTCCCATATATATGATCATTTTGTTTTTATGAGTTCTCTATATATCTTATGTATACTTATATTATCATTTTGTAATCGTGTTGCCGATGGACGGAGTGTTTTTGCACGATCCGTATAAGTAGATGGACGGAGTGTTTTTGCACGATCCGTATATAATATTGGACGGAGTGTTTTTGCACGATCCGTATATAATTTTGGACGGAGTGTTTTTGCACGATCCGTATATAATTTTGGACGGAGTGTTTTCACGATCCACTTGGGTGGAGTGTTTCACGATCCGTATAAGTAGATGGACGGAGTGTTTTCAAGATCCACTGGGGTGGAGTGTTTCACGATCCGTTTGCCGAGGACGGAGTGTTTTTGCACGATCCGTATAAGTAGATGGACGGAGTGTTTTTGCACGATCCGTATATAATTTTGGACGGAGTGTTTTCACGATCCACTGGGGTGGAGTGTTTCACGATCCGTTTGCCGAGGACGGAGTGTTTTTGCACGATCCGTATAAGTAGATGGACGGAGTGTTTTCACGATCCACTTGGGTGGAGTGTTTCACGATCCGTATAAGTGATTTGCAACATTCTTTTAGGAAAATTCGCTTCCCGTCACGTGGGGAAGACGTAGGCTATCATTAGTTATTATAAACATATTACATAAAACAGTTTCGTAAGTTGATTGCATGCCAGGTCCGAGGGATTTCCTTGTCATCCATACTAGCAAGTTTGTACTAACCATTTTGATATGCTTCAATTACCCTGTACGGCCCTTCCCAGTTCGGACCCAATTTCCCCTGATTTTCAACCCGGCTAGCTTCGTTTTTTCGGTACACAAAGTCCCCAATTTTAAAAGCCATCGGTTTAACCCTTCAGTTATAGTATTGCTCGACCTTCGCTTTATATTTTGCTTCTCGGATCGCTGCCATTTCACGCATTTCTTGTAATAGATCCAAATTTAGCCGTTGTTGCTCTTCACTATCCTCCGGATTGTAAAGCATGGTTCGGTGTGTGGGCATTCCTATTTCCGCCGGTATCACTGCTTCACTGCCGTACGTCAGGCTAAAAGGTGTTTCACCATTGCATGTTTTCATCATGGTTCGGAATGCCCATAGAACATTCGGCAGTTCATCTGCCCATCCGGCCCTTTCCCTTCCAAGTCTAGTCTTTATGCCGTGCATCAAGCTCTTGTTTGCCCTTTCGACTAATCCGTTTGCCTGCGGATGTGCTACAGCGGTGTTTATTTGTTTTATTTTTAGCTTCTCGCACCATCCTTTAAAAGGATCATTAACAAAGTTTGTTCCATTATCTGTTACAATGATCCCTGGTAGACCGAATCGACAAATGATATTTTCCCAAACAAATTTCTTCACGTCTTTGCCGGTGGTTCTGACTAACGGTTTGGCCTCTATCCATTTCGTGAAGTAGTCCACTGCTACAATCACATATTTCAACCTTCCGGGTGCTTCCGGAAAGGGACCTAACACATCCATTCCCCATTGATAGAAAGGCCATGGTGCCATAATGGATGTTAAATTAGTTTTGGGGAGCTTTGGTACCGGGGAGTGGATTTGGCAGGAGTCACATTTCTGAATTTCTTCTTTTGCATCTCTGTGCATCGTCGGCCAATAATACCCCTGCCTTATTAACTTAGCGACTACTGACCTGGGTCCGGAGTGCATTCCACATATCCCCTCATGAACCTCCCGAATGATGTAGTTTGCTTGCAGAGGTCCTACACACCGAAGCATTGGGTTCAAGTAAGACTTCTTAAAAAGTACACCATTTTCCATTACGTATTACGGAACCTTCATTCGCAAGGTCCTAGCCTCATTGGGATCCGTAGGCCAGACACCTTCGTCCAAACATCTGATGATGGGGGTCATCCAATTGTCTTCTTCTTCTCCTACTATTGCTCCCACCTGTTTTTCTTCGGTTGACGGTTTCCGCAGCACTTCAACCAGTATTTCTTTGGTAAGATGGTTGAAAGCTACTGATGCAAGTTTGCTTAACACATCGGCTTTGTGATTCTGGGTTCTTGGTATGTTGTAAATTTTAAACTTTTTGAAGTCCCCAATATACTCTTTTGCTTTCGCTAGATATTGCATCATACTCTCCTTAGTTGCTACGAAATTTCCATTTATTTGACTTGCTACTAATTTAGAATCAACTCTCACTTCCAACTCCTCCGCCTTCATTTTCTTAGCGATTCTTAAACCGGCTAAGAGTGCTTCGTATTCTGCTTCATTGTTAGTACTTGGGAAGTCGAGACGAAGTGCATACGTATGTTCGATTAAATCAGGCCCAATCAGCACCAATCCTGCTCCGGAACCTTTCTTGTTGGAGGCTCCGTCTGTGTAAAGGATCCAGTTGCCCGGTTTCGAGATTTCTTGTACTTCCACTCGAAATCTTTGCTCAGTTCCCTCCGGCTCAACTGAGATTTCTGAAATAAAATCTGCGAGAACCTGTCCCTTGACTGCATTCCTCGGAATATAATCTATATCATAAGCTCCTAGCTCTACCGAATATTTGGCCATTCTACCAGACGCCTCGGCTTTGTTAAGAATTTGCTTTATGGGCTGATCTGTTATGACTTTTATCGGGTGGGCTTCAAAATACCTCCTCAGTCTTCGAGATGCATGTAGCAGGGAGAGGGCCAGCTTCTGAACCGGAACATACTTCCTCTCGGCTTCTTGCAACGTTCGGCTTACATAATGAACAGGCAGCTGTCTATCTTCTTTCTCGGCCATCAAGACTGCACTAACGGCACCTTGTGCTGCGGCAAGGTATATATACAAAGTTTCTCCCTTCCTGGGGGTAGATAATGTTGGTAAATCTAGTATTAGCTTTTTGAGTGATTAAAAAGCAGCCTCGGCCTCTTCCATCCATTTGTATTCTTCTTTGTTCTCTTTAGTTATGTTTTTTAACGTGTCAAAGAATGGGAGTGACCTTTCAGCCGACCGAGAAAGAAATCTGTTTAGTGCGGCTAATTTCCCACTCAGAGATTGCATTTCTTTTAAAGTCTTTGGGGATTGCATTTGTGAAATTGCCTTCGTTTTCTTGGGGTTTGCTCTAATACCTTCGGAGGTTATCATGTATCCTAGGAATTTTCCTTCTTCCACACCAAATGAGCATTTCTTAGGATTCAACTTCATGTTGATTCTCCTTAGGTTATCAAAGGTCTCGGCAATATCTGCCAACATCTCTTTTTCCCCTTTACTTTTGATTACCATATCATCCACATAAGCTTCCAAATTTCTTCCTATCTGTGTCCGGAAGGCAGAATCAATCAGGCGTTGGTAAGTTGCTCCGGCGTTCTTTAGGCCAAACGGCATCTTTGTATAGCAATAAGTTCCTTGTTCCGTGTAGAACGCCGTCTTTTCTTCATCTTCCTCCGCCATTTGCACTTGATGGTATCCCTTATACGCGTCCAAGAAGCATTTGTACTTGTATCCTACCACCGACTCAATTTTCCAGTCAATCTCGGGGAGAGGGTAATAGTCCTTCGGACAGGAAGAATTCAAATTTTTGAAATCAATACACATACGCCAACTTCCGTCACACTTTTTGACTAACACTAGGTTGGAAATCCACGTAGGGTATCTTACCGGCCTAACAATACCGGCTCTTAGCCATTCTTCCACTTCCTTCAATATCACTTGATTCTTTTCAGACGAAAGGCTTCTTCTTTTTTGAGCGACCGGAGTGTCTGAAACATTTACGTTTAAATGATGTTTAATCAATCTCCTAGGAACACCGGTCATATCGGAGGGTTGCCAAGCGAATACATCATTATTCCTCCTTAGAAACTCGACCAAATACCTTCGACACTCCTTGGAGAATCCAGTACCTATGGCGACTAGTTGGTCCGGATACGCTGGGTTCACTAGCACCTCTTCCATTGAATTACTCTCCCCGTCTTTCTCCTCCGGTATTGCTTTTCCTTGTGGGCTATCTTGCTGGCCTTCCTCAATCCTTCGGCACTGTAGGACAGCCGCGGATCTAGCCTTTACGGTGGCCACTCCTCGGGGAGTGGGAAACTTGATCATGGAGTGAATAGTAGACGGAACAGCCCTAAGCCCTTTCAACCCAGTTCTTCCTAGTATGATATTGTAAGGTGACGGGGATTGTACAACACAAAATTTCATCATAGTCTTTCGGAACAACCCGTTGTCACCGAATTTTACCTCTAATTCTATCTTTCCCAACGGTCTATTGGTTTCCCCAGAGAAACCAATTAACGAAGTACTGGTTTCCTCCAATCTCTCCTTAATGGCCGTGTCTAAATTACGGAAACAGTGTTCATACATCACGTTGAAGGAAGACCCTTCGTCTACATATATTCTCCTTACTAGATATCCTTCTATGTCTCCCTCTATGATAAGCGGTTCATCTGACAAATCACTTGTCGACACAGGTGGGAATACTATCGGTACTTTCATCCACTCTTCATCCCAGCTCCCGTACTTTCTTTTCTGGACGATTGGAGAGCTCCGGATCATGTTAATCACCTTGTTCTTTCCTTTGTCCTCTTTTTTAGGGAAATCCCTATGTCCTCCGGCATCCCTTTGCTTCCAGTCTCTGAGTAAGTGATCGAGTTTTCCTGACTTCAATGCCATCTCTAATTGCTTTTTGAGTTGATGACAATCGTTCGTGAGGTGGCCCCTTTCCCCATGGTATTCACAGAACCTATCCATGTTTTCTGCCCTCGGTCTCCCAACCGTCGGCGGAGGTTGAGGCAGATTCAACTGACGTTCGGTGATTAAGATTTCTCGTGGAAGTTTTACCAATGAGCCTATGTTCGTACGCTCAACATTACTCCGAAATGGTTCTGAACGTTGGTAATTACCTCGGCTATTTATTTCGTTCCGTCCGGAATTGGTTCGAGGAGCGATGTAAGGTTGAAACACATCTCTTCGTCTCTGGTCATTTCGGCGATCTGCTACGAACTTATTTCCTGAGCCTCCTCTGGGCATGCGATCTCCTCTGGGGGCAGAGTAGTTCCCCTGGCCTATCTCTATTCCCTCCCCTCTGGGCAGTTCTGTATCTCGGAAGGCTTTCTCAGACCTTATGAAGTCGTCCACTCTAGCGAACATCTCGGTTACCGTTCGTGGCACCCTATCTGAGAACTTCTTAGCAAGAGGTGGGCATTTATGTGCACCCATGAAGGCCGAAATGCGCATGATCTCCGGAACCCCACTGATATAGCTTGCTTCATCTGTCCACCGCTCTTTGAAATCTGGTAACGATTCATGTGCCCTCCGGACAATTTTAGTGATTTCCGTAGGATCTTTAGTACACTTCTTCCTTAACGAAAAACGAGTTGAAAATTGTTCCCTTAAACTGTTCCAATTGTCTATACTACCCGGCTCCAGACGTTCGAACCATCCTCCGGCTGCTCCATCCAGCGTTTGTTGGAACATGAGACACCAAGTAGGCATCGGCCATTGCCCTTGGTTGGCTGCTCCGGTGAACCTGGTAAGGTGGTCATTCGGGTCCGTAGACCCATCATAAAACTTCATGTTCAACGGCATTACATAATTTTCTCCCGCGAATTCTACTATTCGGCGGGTGAATGGAGACCTTAGGACTTCCTTGAAAGGTTTTTTCAGATCCTCCTCGGCCTCTGTTGTTTTCTCTTTTCCTTTATCTTTGTCATTCTCATCTCCGAAATCCAGGCGTATGGGTCGGACCATCCTTCCACCCTTTGCATTGTGCTCCTTAATGAGTTCCGTTAGAGATGCCATCTGACTGAGTATCATCACTTGAAGGTTGGACGAATCGTTTTCTGAATCGTCCTGGTTGTTTGTGTCGTCGTTGTTATCCCCACTCCCTCCGACCTGGGGATCAGGTGTGTGGAAGGGGCGGAGAGGAGGTGGTCCCGACATTCGGATTCGATTGGTAGAATGAATAGAGGGTCCCACGGATGGCGCCAATTTGTTGAGGTAAAACCTTGTGAGTGGGGCACACTGCTCGGCTTGTCACTTCGGCTTGTAAGGTGTCCTGCACAAGAGCAGCACGCGTTAGGCTCGCCTTGGGTGTTGTCCCAAGACCAACCTCCGGCGTGAGGATAAGTATGTGTATAGACGAAAGTCTGATAATAAATGCTAGTGACTGGTGTGTGTTGGTTGATCATAAATGAAGTGGGGGTATTTATACTACTCATCTTATTACCTACTCTGCCTAGGGAAGGAGCAAGGCCATACCTGGTTGTTGGATGTCAGAGCAAGTGGGAGACATGATCCCTGAAATCCTGGGATTGTGTTATGTCCTTGGTTTACACCCGTTGAGACTTTTCCTTCGGCCTGTGCTCTTCGGTTTGACGTATATGAGCCGAATGGTTTCCAGCCATCCGGCTACATACGTCAACAGTGTTTCAATCAGCTTCTATAACTAGGGGTCCTAGGTTCAAGTCCTGCGGATATTTTTTTTAATAAACAATTTATTTATTTATTTATTTATTTATTTTGCAAATTTGGTAAAAAAAAATAAAAAAAAAATAATGTTTTTTCAAGAATTTTATCCGAGCGTTGTTCATTAGAGTGGTTCTTACATAGACGAAAGTCGTCCAAACTAAAAAGTAATTACCTGAACAAAATTTTGTGTTTACAAATAAGTTTAACTAAAGTAACAATTACCTGAATAAAGTTTCTATTGAAAAATAATTAAATATTTGTTGTAGTCGTATAAGTTCTTTCGCTTAAAAGTTTTTAAGATATATTATTTTTAAAAGAGAAGGATAAGAGAGAGTTTTAAATTAAAAAGAAATGAAAAGACCGGTAAAAATGGGTATTTTATATTTTTCATGATCTCTAAATCTTATAACAATAGTACAAGCTAAACAACAATAGTTAATAATCTGTAAATTAATTGAGAACATTTAATCTCGAATTGAAGATAAATGATATAACAAGAAAAGATGTGGATTTTGGATGTTACGCTTTTTGAAATTTTTAAAAAGTAGGATTTTGTAGATTGGTGACCCTTTTTAGTTCTGTTTAAATAAAATAGAAAGTGAAGTTATTAACAAATACCGCTGTAGCACAACTATCTAAATCAATTGGCTCCTTTAACCGGGAGTCCCAGGTTCGAGTCCTGGCAGCGGTTAATCTTTTTTCTTTTTTTGGTTTTTCTAATTTAATTGTTTATGTTTAAAAAGCTTGAAATGTCTAACATTGCTTTTAATCCTTACTAGTCATTTAGACCCGTGCGTTGTACACGGGCTATATCTAATTTGTCATAGTGTAATGTGTGGTATTTATTTTTGTCATTAGGTTTGTAAGTTGTGATGGTATCACAACTTTTGTAAGCATCGCATGAGTTTATGAATAAGTTTAATTAGTTGTTTGGTGACTTTTATATTTAGACTGAGTCATTCATACCCGTGTGATGCACACGGGCTTAATCTAAATGTTCGTTAGTGTATTGTTCAATAATAATTTTCGTCATTACATGGGCTATATATAAGTGTTCTTAGCGTAATCTTTGGTTTATTTTCATCATTATATATCTATTTAAGCATGACACGCATTTAAATAGTTTATTGACATTAAAATAGTATATGTGAAGAGACTTTGTTCAAGATGTTACATTTAAAAGAGTCTCTTCACATGAAATTTTTTAATATGTATAAGTTACATGCTAAATGTCAAAGGGAGGTTAAACGCATACGGTTCTTTCAAAATAAATATAAACCTTATATAAAATTATAACAAAGTGATATTCTCTATATTTTGAGATCTAACTTGTGACAATGAATTATCCTTTTAGTTTATCATATCAAATACGGTAACCCCAAATTACTATGCTTAGTTACTCGAACTTTATTTTATCCACAAAAACCATTTAAGTTTCAATATTTTTTTATTGTTGTGAAAATCGGTCCAATATTGTTAGTATATTTAATTTGTAGCATATTGCATATGTAAATATATTTGAAGACATCAATCTCAACATATAATTTTTCTACTCTTAATAACGAATATAACAATTTATTTTTGCCAAATTTGTTTGTGTAGAATGAAACTAAAATTATAGTAAGATAATCAATTAATCTCCATAGTGATATTAACACACCGCAAGATAAAAAACTACATTCAGAGCAAAAATATTAAAATGCACCAACAAAGTGTAGTAATAATTTTTGATTAAAAATTGAATGCTCATCACATTATTTTCAAGAAACTTACTTGTTAACGAATCAATAGTATTAGCCCGTTTATCGGTATTACATGAAGTAAAATATTGTATGTTTAATTTGTAACGTTCAATTAATATGATTGCTAAGTATTCATTCCACCGATGGTCGTGGCGTTGTTCTTGTTTTTGTTGTTGTTCTTGTTGTTGTTGTCATTGTCGTTGTTGTTCGTTGGCCTTTTGCATATTTTGTTTTTGATACAATTTTTGTGACTTTTCGATCTCTTTCTTTAATGATTCTTGACATGCTACAAAAAAAAAATAGATATAGTTGATCGTTAGTAACTTAAATACAATTAATCAATATATTGCATTTTCAATCAAAGTAAAAATATCCGTGCATGTTTCACTTAATTGATAAGAAAACGATGTGTAGAATCTCTTAAACCATTAGAGAAGATGATGTTACTACCAAACCTCCTAAGCACCATCTTTATGTCCTACATTGTTACACACACAAAACACACGTGAAATTTACATGAAAAAATATAAATCAATATGCTAAATAAGTAAGACGATATGATGCTTACTTTACCACCATAATAAGTTGTAGCCCAATGTGCACACGGTGTGGAGGAAGTTATGGTTTGTTGTGTGTGATTTTTGACACATTATATAGTTGATAAAATATTTGTAACTTATGGACGGGAAGGTAAAAAGACTAACCACTAATTGGTGTGTTTAATTTATGCATTCATGGCACCAAACACTTCATCTCCTATGTACTTATGCTTATGCATGACTATTAAATCAATGTACTAACACATGAAGCATCCACATTTTACTTTCAATTCATGAGCCATTTATTATGACCACTTACATTTATAAGGCTACTTAAGCTTTTAGTGTATAAGATAGTTACTAGCCAAATTATTTTGGTTTGATTTCACTGAATAAAAACACATGACATGTGAGTTTAGAACAAGTGAGAACTATTTGTCGAAAGCACCTTAATCTCCCATCCTTTAGTTTTCAACAACATTATGAGAGTTTACATGAGTAAAATCTAGATTCTACAAGACAGCAACAAAAACCCTTTTTTTAAGATTTAAATGATGCACAAAAACACACTATCAAGCAGAGGTGAGAGGTCACACAACATCTAGACGATTCCGTAATTGCAAGACATCCATTTGCATCTGCACAGTAACCGACTTGAACCACCAGCACATCTATCCATTTACCAAATATCAAAATCCTAAAGATCCCGGATCCCTTGCAAAGGGGATTAATTTTAAAAAGTCTAAAAAGTTTTCTGGAGATGCCACGTGTCCCTCGTTCCTTTTAGACTCAAGGGCAGTATTGTAAATTTACTCCCTCTCGCTTTTTTCTCTCTTTCCCTCTTTCTTCTTTCTCTTATCTGATATGCTTTCCTTTTTCCGATCTCTCTTCTTTGATTCTTTCAATTTTCCGGCTATATATAAACGAATTTACACAATGATTTCGATTCAATTCATTCATTCATTCAATTTTACATTTTTTTTATTCTTTCATTTGTTCATATTTTGCAAAATTAGGGTTTTTTTGTTCTCAATTCATATTCCTTTATTTGAATCGTTAATATTTCTTCAAATCATGTTAATTGTTCATATCGGCTTCGAATTAGCCGTTGGATTGCTTAATTGCAATAGAATTAGGGTTTTAATCATTCAATTGGTTAATTGGAAGACAATTGGGGGTTTTGAGTATTCAATTGGTCTATTGGAAGAAAATTAGGGTTTTAACCGTTCAAATTTGGGGATTTTTGATTGTTAAATCAGTTTCTGATGGCTGAGAGTGATTCTCATGTGTTTAATCAAGGTAATTTCATTTTTTGTTATATATTCATCAGTCAGTTATTTTTTATTAGGTTCATCAATTAGTTTTTTGAAGATATTATGCCTGCATTGTTTGCTTAGTATGATGTGGATTCATCAGAGCATATTAGAATGAGGTTCATTAGTTATTTCTCGTTATTCTGGATTAATTAGAGGTTCGGATTCATTAGAATAACTTGTTAGAACATATTAGAATGAGGTTCATCAATAATTGATATTTATTGTGGTTTAATTAGATGTTGCGGATTCATTAGAATAACTTGTTAGAACGGATTAAAATGAGGTTCATCAGTGATTGCTTGTTATGATGGTTTAATTATAGGTTGCGGATTTATTAGAATAATTTTTTAGAACGGATTAAAATGAGGTTCATCAGTAATTCCTAGTTATTGTGGTTTAATTAGAGGTTTCGGATTCATTAGAATAATTTTTTAGAACGGATTAAAATGAGGTTCATCAGTAATTCCTAGTTATTGTGGTTTAATTAGAGGTTGCGGATTCATTAGAATAATTTTTTAGAACGGATTAAAATGAGGTTCATCAGTGATTGCTTGTTATGATGGTTTAATTATAGGTTGCGGATTTATTAGAATAATTTTTTAGAATGGATTAAAATGAGGTTCATCAGTAATTCCTAGTTATTGTGGTTTAATTAGAGGTTGCGGATTCATTAGAATAATTTTTTAGAACGGATTAGAATGAGGTTCATCAGTAATTCCTAGTTATTGTGGTTTAATTAGAGGTTGCGGATTCATTAGAATAATTGAGGTTCATCAGTAATTCCTAGTTATTGTGGTTTAATTAGAGGTTGTGGATTCATTAAAATAACTTTTTAGAACGGACTAAAGTGAGGTTCATCAGTGATTGCTAGTTATGATGGTTTAATTATAGGTTGTGGATTCATTAGAATAACTTTTTAGAACGGATTAAAATGAGGTTCATCAGTAATTCCTAGTTATTGTGGTTTAATTAGAGGCTGCGGATTCATTAGAATAACTTTTTAGAACAGATTAAAATGAGGTTCATCAGTAATTGCTATTTATCGTGGTTTAATTAGAGGCTGCGGATTCATTAGAATAAGTTTTTAGAATGGATTAAAATGAGGTTCATCAGTTATAAAATGTTATCAATTTTATTTGTCTTGGTTCATCAATTATTGATTGTAATAATATATAATAATGAGGTTCATCACTGATAAAGTGTTTTTGGTTCATCAGTCATTCATTGTATATATTTTTTTTCAGATGATGATTATGAAGTTGTTCCATATTCTGTTGGTATTTTTTCTGAGGAGGGGGGTGAGAAGTTATGGATTCCTGATATTCCTGATGGTGAGAAGCCGGCTTATGGTATCATGTATCATTCTCTGGAGCATGCTTATGAGTATTACAAAGATTATGCAAAAAGAGCTGGTTTTGAGATTCGTTTAGGTCAACATTATAAATCTACGAAGAATAAGGACAATAATCCTGATCTGCAATATTTTGTTTGTAGTAAAGAAGGTATAAATCCTGCCCCAAAGAAAGTTGGATCAAAGAGAAAACATAGGAAACATCCGTCTAAGTGTACTGATTGTAAGGCTGTTTTACGTGTGAGGTATGTTGAACGAAAAGGATATTGGTGTTATGAATTTGTTGAGGGTCATAACCATTGTTGGTCCCTTTGACTTGGTTATCAGTAACTAAAAAGCTAAAGTAACCAAGTTATATGACTTGAACACAAATGTATGAAAATGATTAACAATAAAGTAACGTAAAGATAAGAGACAATTATTTCCAACGTTTAATTCTTTATTAGAAGTTAATCACAAAGAATCGTACCCAAGTGTTTGCGGAATAACACTTGGGGTTGAAATGACAAGTATTGTATGGACTCCTCACTAAACTCAAACTATGTTGAGTGACAACTTAAATTACCCACTGAGCTATCTCAGGGGCTTGCGTTGTTCTTTGGAGGAGTAAAGTGGTTTGTCCATGCTTTGCATTAATTGCACAAACTTGTCAACTTTTACTCCTCACATTTGCTTCCTATTTATACACAAGTATAGAACAACTAAATATACATTAGACCTAAAGCTTCCTTAACAATATCTTGAAAGATATTATTCTTCTGGCAAGGAACCTTCTTTGAGTTAGGTCCAAAAGGCACTTTCTGATGACAGACTGGTTTTAACCATTTGGGGAAAGTTTGACATTAAAGTGATAAAGCACTTTAATAAAGCAGCTCAGACTTTCCCGCCCAGTCCTGCCAAAACTTCAGTCTTCATGTCAGCAGTCTTCAGTACAATTAAGTTGTTGAGGAGTCATGGGGTTCAGTGAGTTATTGTCATCCTCACTGAACCCATCACCTTCTTCTTGGCTTAGATCACATTTCACTGAGTTCCGCCTCACTGAATGGAGAACCTTTCTTCTTAGGCTCGGTCTTAGCATCCTGAAGGTGACTCACTGAGTTACTGTTCACTCAGTGACTTGTTTACACTTAGGGGATTTTACGTTCAAATCCTTGTTAGAAGATTTGGGGAATTCAGTGACCCAACAATCTCCCCCTATTTGAACATACAAATAGCCTAAGTGATACTTGATTCAGCATGAGTTGTCAGGGTACATCTTCTCTTGCTGAATGTTTGTTGTAATTGTAAGTAGAACATAACTATTTAAACAAAAACATCATTTTATTTAAAGCTATTACATTTTCCTACAAATTACAAACAAAATAAAGATAGTTGTTGCAGATCAGATGTTCAGATGATAGCCAAGTCCCTCAATCTTAGCTTTCTTTGATCTCAGCAGGTGTTTCTCAGGATGCTTCTCAATCTTGGTCCTAAGGTCCTTACAGAACCTTTGGTTTGCACCACTTTGTATAGGAGAAGCTAACATCAGGTACGTTACCATTGCCGTGACCCCTGCCTTGTCTATATCAGACCACCTTTGGAAGGCAAGGTCTCCATATTCATCCGTAAAGCATAGACCTCGTTCAGGGTGTTCAAGCACGGTATTGTTCACGAAGGTGATTCCTTCAGGAACGGACCTATCACAATCCAATCCTGGGACCTTGATCTCAGGCTAGGAATCAATGTGCTTCCTTTTTCTCCTGGTGGTAGTTGATGAAGCAGTTCCTGTTTTTGGAGCAGGAAAAAGGGAGGGAATGTTGAGGGCTTCAGGCATTGCTCTCAGTCTATCATACCTTTCACTCAGTGACTTGAGAAGTTGATCAACAACGGCACCATTTTTCTTGGCAATGATGGGACGGAGTTCATCAAGTTCAGTGATCCCAAAGTCAGCGAATCTGAATGGGTTATGAATGTCCATGATTCTTTTATCAGCCCCCCTGAAGACAGTGACCATTGCGGGTTTGGTATTCCTGTGGATTTTGATGTCAGTGATGGTTTCAGGCTTCAATCTTTCCTTCATCACCCAATGATATCTTTCAACCCTGGTCTTTCTGATTTGAGCTTGCCTTTTCAGCTTTTCTTCCCTTTCCCTTTTCAGAGCATTCATCTGTTCTTCCTGAGCCTTTTTAAAGGCTGCACCAGCTTGCTCAGTAGCTAGTGCCTCAGCATCCAGACCAATCTTTTCAGCCTCCTCATGAACAACCTGTATCAGTTCAGGCTTGCTCAATCTCTCTTCTTCAGCTACCTTTGCCACTTTCTCAGTTCTTTCCATGTAGTCTTGTATTTGGTCATGGGTGAGCTGATAGATTTTTCCACTGATTGCAAACGGGACCCTGATAGGTTCATCAGGGTCAGTTCTGACCATTGTGGAGGCAGGCTGGAGTCTTACTTCAGGTTCTGAGGTGGTGGCTATGCTTTTTCCTCTGTCCTGAAAGAGAGTGGAGGAGACTGGTTCCTCTTGTGGTGGAACTTGAGTGATCGGTGTAGCTTCAGTGACATGCTCCCCTCCAGTGTGAGAGGGCTGTCCAGCTTCTTGTTCATCAGTAATAGGGGTTTCAGGAACATTCTCCCCCTCAACAATTGTCGGAGCTGCAGTGATGGCAAGTGTTGGAAGTTACTGAAGATGAAGTAGAGGTACCCTTGAAGGCTTGAAAATTTTCCGTCATCATTGACTTGATCTCCACAGTATCCTGATGAATGAGAGATACCTTGGAGTCAAGTGAAGCCTGAGAATTTTCAAGGGCAGTCATCCTGGATCCCATTGTCCATGCCAGAGATGTGGACTTCAGGGATTGAGCTGTCACTGATGCTTCCAACTGAGTGAAGGAAGACTTGAGGGACTCCACCGTGGAGCTGAGATTCTGAACATTTGAATCCCTTAACAAACCAAGTAACTCAGTAAGAGCCGCCGAGTTGACCTGGTATGTCTCAGATGCCTGAAGAATTTTCTTGTTGAGCTCAGGATCATCCTTGACTGATTCTTGAACTGACTTAATGATGAGTGCTCAAACACTCATCATTTTTACCGTATCTGGACTGCCAAAACATCCAAAAACACCCAAAAACGCATCAAAATACACAAATTATTCCAAAAGTGTGTTTTATATGTTTTAGATGCAAAATGTTTGAAAACAAATGAAAAACGAACAAAGTTTGCACAATTGGCAGTTTCAGTCCCCCAAGTTTCAAAATTTGGCAAAACTAGTCCCTGAAAGTTTAAAACGAAAGAAAAGTCAACCCAAGGCAAAGAAAAGTCAAAAATTATCAAAATAAGTCCTTGGGTGAAAAAGTTTGAGAAAATTACACTTTTACCCCTTAAAATCCAAAATTGACAAAAATGGTCCCTGGAGTTTTGGAAATTGACAGATTTGGTCCCGAGTGAAATATTTTTGGATGGAAAAGTAAACATTGGTCCTGGAAATTCATAAAGTGCCAAATTTAGTCCCCGGATGAAAGTTTTGGAAAAAGTTCAAGTTTAACCCCTCAAGTTTGGAAATTTGGCAAAAATGGTCCTCGGCAAATTTAAAATGGGAAATCATAATTTTGGTCCTTTGAATATTTAAGCATGGCAGGATTAATCCCTTTGGTGTCTTTTGAAACTTGCCAAAACAGGCCCTCCAACTTTCGGTAAATTACATGAATGGTCCTTGTGAATCTAAAAGTTACAAACCATCCGGATCATTAGTTAAACTCCACCAAATCCAAACCCAAAAATTTAACCCACCAGGCCCATCTATCCCCTAGCCCAGTTACTATCCTAGCCCACCCAAAAATAAGTTAACACACCCCGTATTATTTCCTCCCTTTGACTTCGGTCAAATCCAAACCATCCCCTCCACTCCTCCACCTCACCTGCTACAAGCTAAAACCCATCATCACCCTACACTCCTTTCACTTCTGCCACACTCAAAACCCACCCCCCTTGTGCACCAGACAAACACAAACAAACAAAGTATCCTACTGGCTTCAATCAACCAAGAAAAACGCCAAAGAAAAATGGGCGCCAAAACTCTTTCAAAGGCTGAGATTGTTTTGTTTAATCCAATGGTCCAAGAGAAGAGCTAGGATGAGTCCAAGACCTCCCAAAACCCTAATTGGGTGTATAAAAGAGAAGGGATGCACTGGAGCAGACTTCTTAGTTTTTTTTTAGTAATTTTATTGTAACTTTTAAGCATTGTACCTTTTAATTTTTAATCAAAGATTTCAGTTGTAATGTGCTCTTTTCAGTATTAATACAAGTGTTGTTTCATAAATTCAAGTTTTCTATATTTCTAGCATTTTCAAGTTTCATTAAATGATATAATAAATAAGTAAACAGAAAATAAAAAAAGGAGCTTTGTTAATGGAGATAAGCTGGAAGCTTGGAATGGAATAGGGTATTAGAGGTTCTGTGGAGAACCATTAGGAAGTGTTACATGGCCCTTGGTTCTGTGGGATTGAGCAGGATTGCACAATGTGAGCTAATTCTAATTTTCTTTCTTATCTGATGAATTGTAGTCCATAAGCTGTTTGTTGTTGTGTTGTTAAGTTCATTTCAAGATTATTATTAATTATTTTATAATTAAATTAGTTGGTAGTTCATTATATCTCTTGTATTAACTTTTTGGTTTAACTGTCATTGAAGTGAAAACTGGCATATTGGGATTTAGTATGTTTAGGTCTTGATTCTATGTTATCATAAGCTCAGAAAAACATAAATAGTTAACTAGAATAAAAACCTAGCTCATTAGTGCTTGTTTATTTTAAAAACTCATCAAAACTGTCATTAGAGGGGTGTTTGGATTAGCATGTTTCAATGTTTTGTTGTTATTGTTTTGTTGTTAGGATGGTTTGAGCATGTTACCTCAGACTAGTGAAGTTTATTTGAGTCACAAAACTCAGGTTTTAAACCACCAAAGTCAAAATCACAATCAAAATACCATGACAGTTAACTGTCATGGTTTTTAGGTTCCAAAACCAATCCAACTTTTAGAAAAGTACTTAATATAGCTTAGTTAACTCTTCTTGTAGCTTATTACACCCATCTCAGTGAGATTTGATCATCAAAAAGTCATAAAAGTCAAAGTGCATTGTTTTCTTTTAAGTCAAAATTCTGCTTCAGTCATTTTATTCAAACTTTGGAGCTCTGCAAATTTCTTAATATTAGGATTCTAGGTTTGAAATTTTACATGCTTACTCTCTACCACCTAGTTGATTTTTGTGAATTTTAGTAGATTTTTGTGATTTTATCTGGTGGGTCCCACACCCTCTTGAAATAGGTTGCAGGGCAACCCATTGCCCTGTTCTCAGCAGACCCACTCCACACCACCACCTTTTGTGGTGGTTTGTGGCCAACTCAGTGGTCTTTACCACTTGACTTTGGGTTCTCCCAACCCCCCTCCTACCAGGGTGTAGGTTTGACCCTTTTGTTTGACCCATAAGACTGTGGACCCCACCTGTTTGTGTCCCTTAAGTTTGTCCCCAAACTGTGCAGTTAACAATCACTTAAGTGCTTATTTCAAGCTTTTTGGCTTATTCATACCTATTTGTTGCTTATTAAGTGCTTATTCTTGTTTAGTGAACTCAGAGAAACCAAATTTATCCATTGTGGACCCCTTATTTCACCATTTGAGCTTAAAACATCCCACAGTCAACAAAAGTCAACTGAAGGTTCAATAAGCTTTTCAATTGCTTATTCAGTGGGTTTAAACAAAAGTGCTTTTATTAAAGTTAGTTGTTTTTAGCTTATTATCAGTTTAGAAAAAGAAAAAATCAAAAAAAACCAATTTTACCAATAGTGATAGCTTCTATTTAATAGGATTTATCTATTTATTTTTCTTTTTAATTAATTTCTAAGTAATATGTCACTTTTATATTTTTAGAAATTATATTTTAGGTTAAAATAATTTTACAAATTTTTCCAGATTTTTATTTTGTCATCTAGTGGTATTTCTAATTAATTTTAATTTAATTTAGTTTTAATTAATATTAATCAATTAAATAGCTTAATTAGTTTTTATATAGTATAACCTAGTTTTTATAATTTTTATAGCTTCTATTTTAGTTAAAATAATTTTATAAATTTTTCTAGAATTTTTACTGTTCATTTAATAGTTTAAATAATTTAAATAGTTTAATTAGATAATAATTAATAAGTAGAATAATAATTAGTTGTTTAACTTAAAAATACATAAAATTAACTTTTTATAATTTTTTAGGATTCCCATGATGGTTAATTAGTTTTATAAAATTTTTCTTAATTTTCTAAGCCTTTTAAGTATTTTTAATAATTCTAATTAGTTTAATTAATATTAAAATAGATAATTAGTAATTAATTAATTATAAATAATTAAATAGTGTAAAAATAATTTTAATTTTTCTTAAAATTTTCTTTTATTATTAGGAGTTTTAAAATATAAATTTTACACTTTTAACCCTTTCCATCCTTCAGTTTTACTTTTTGTTTTGTGCGTCTGTTACGTTTTTTAATTAAAACGTACGTTTTTAGTGTTTAGCTCAAATCTTCGTTATCTAAATTCCAGTAATCAGTCACGTAGCTTTCCTAAGCTATATTCGTTAAATAATTCCAAATAATTCTGATCAAAACCTTTTCCTGTGGATAATTACCCGATCACAAATACGCCAAAGTTACAATTCACACTTCAACGGGACTTAACGACCTGGTGATACCCTATATTACCCGGAGCATTGACCTAGGCTATTTGACTTTGTTGACCATTATCTGGTCAATATAAGTTAGGTGGTTTAGCCTCAATCAATTTTTGGCGCCGCTGCCGGGGAAGTGTGCGCGTTTCTAAAGCGTTATTTGATATTAGTGTTATCTCACTTCGCTCACTGTATAAATACCACCACTTGTGTATATTTTCATAATCAAAATACAAAAAAGTCATTAACACTTTTCCTAAAGTGTTAAAACACCAAAAAAAATTAAAAACAACAAAACATATCGTAACGTTTTCTGATTCGGTTTTCTTTTAAGGTGATTCTTAAAGAAAAACGATTTTGGTAAACGAAACGATACCAAAAATATTTTCCAAAAGTTTTTAAACCCATTCACAAAACACAAAAACATCCGTCTCTTTCTTGTGTATAATAATTCTACATAAAAATAAACCGTCGCAAACCAAGACAGAACACCTACCAACTGGGGGTGTGAACATAATAAGTCCCCAATCAGAAAGATTAAAACTTGCCTTTGTATCCTTGTGAGTGGTGTACCTTTCTTAAAGAAGCCACTTGCTTGCGATTATTGGTTTAAGTTCACTGTTGTTTTGCCTCGATTTTGTTTTGAGTGAGTTTTTAGTGCATGCGCACTCGTTCTTCTAGGTCTACTAGCCCATTACGTGAGCTTGTAAGAATACCTAGAAGACGTCGTCGACGTTCAGCACCAACAGTCGGACCAGAAGTCCGTACTGTTCCCACATCTTCTGTTATCATGGCTGCTGAGCCAACTATGAACGAGCTTCTCCAAGCACCCATTGAGGGTTACGGAGATGCTATCGTTGTTCCGGCCATTATGGCCGACAATTTTGAGCTTAAGACAGGGTTGATAAACCTGGCCACATCACGTCAATTCTACGGTTATGAGAGGGACGATCCTCAAGATCACATTCGATGGTTCAATAAAATCACATACACCATCAAATGCAAAGATGTCCCCTGTGAATCAATCAAACTTCTTCTCTTCCCATTCTCCCTGGAGGGACAAGCCCGGATTTGGCTTGAAAAACAACCTCCACGATCTATTGAGACATGGGAAGATCTTGTGAAAAAGTTCGTGAATGAATTCTTTCCACCTTCCAAAACCACGAGTCTCAAGAATGAGATCATGAAATTCACGCAGAAATTTGATGAATCCTTTAGTGAGGCATGGGATCGTTACAAGGAATTGCTCCGAAAATGTCCTCACCATGGTTTCTCCGATCTCATGACACTTGATACTTTCTACAATGGTGTAAGCCAATCCGATCAAGACTCTTTAAATGCCTCCGCGGGAGGTAACTTCTTGAATCGCACCACAAAGGAAGCTTTAGAAATCATTGAGAATAAGTCTAAGGTCCGCATTCCCCGAAGCAAATCGGTTGTTTCCCAAAGGGATGTTGCTCCTTCTTCCTCATTGCCCGTGGCTCAGTCTAGCACCGATGCTAGACTTGACAAACTCACGGAAGCTGTCCATGCATTGGTTCTCGCCCAAGGCAAGAAAGATTCTTCTCCTTCTCCACAAGCTGAAATCAAAAAGATAGAAGTTTGTGTCACTTGTGGTGGTCCACATTCATATTATAATTGCCCTGCCACCGAAGGCAATCCCTTCGAAGTAAATGCAATAGCCGGCAATTCCAATCAAGGAGGTAGCCAATACCGTCCTCATGTGGAACCAAATTACCGTGCTAGCAATCAAGGTGGACCACCCGGTTTCCCTCAGAATCCAAATAGGTTTAATCCTAATCACCAAAAGGGGCCTAGTATGCAAAATCAAAATCCTGCCCCTGTCAATCAGTACCCACCCCAAAGGGGTAATCAAGGGTATTCAGCTCCAAACTATCAAGATCCCCTCCCAAATGATCTCAATAACTACATCAAAGTTAATGAGACCAAAATGAGAGCAATGCAAAATCAAATCTCAAATCTGAAGAATGATTTTCAAACATCGATAGCCAAACAAGGTCAAGAGCTGAAGAGTGAGTTGATGGTAACAAACAACAAGATTGATCAATCTCAAAGCAAGATTGAGAATATGCTTGCCAGTCTTATGAATCATCTCACTCCACCCTCTACATCAGGAGGTCTCCCGGCTAATACAGTTGTTAACCCCAAGGGTGAACTCAAAGCTATTACTACACGAAGTGGTAAAGCTTATGAAGAGCCGCCAGTCCCTCCTATTCCTCCTCCTCTTTATTCTGAGGAAGTAGAGCCTGAGGCAACCATGGACAAGGTGCAATCTCCTAGACCACGAAGTACCGCACATGTCCACCCTCAGGTTGTTCCAGAGATTGTACCAAAATCTGGACTTGTACCAAAACGAGGAGTTGTATTTGAACCATCAACGACTCCTGTTGAGTACCCTAAATCCAAACCTTCGTTACCTTACCCGTCACGACTTAATGAGCAAAAGCTCCGCGAAAAGGCTAGTCACCAAATGGATAAGTTTTATCAAATCTTTCAAGATTTGCACTTTGACGTTAGCCTTGCGGATGCTATCATCCTGATGCCCAAATTTGCATCGATGATCAAGAACTTGTTAAGCAACAAGGAAAAATTGTACGAAATGGCAAAGACTCCTTTGAACGAAAACTGCTCTGCGGTTATCTTAAAGAAGCTTCCTAAGAAGCTTGGAGACCCTGGGAGATTTCTCATTCCATGTGTTTTCCCTGGGATGGTTGAATGCTTCGCCTTGGCCGATCTTGGCGCTAGCATCAACCTGATGCCTTACTCAGTGTGGGAGAAATTATCTCTTCCTCAACTTACTCCTACGTGCATGACTCTCGAGCTTGCCGACCGTTCAATCTCTCGTCCTATCGGCATAGCCGAAGACGTATTCGTGAAAGTAGGAAAGTTCCATTTCCCCGCTGACTTCGTTGTTGTTAAGTTCGATGCTGACCCACGAGTTCCTCTCATTCTTGGGAGGGGATTCTTAAGGACGGGTCGTGCGTTAATTGATGTGCACGAAGAGGTAATAACTCTTCGTGTTGGTAATGAAGCTGTAACCTTCAACCTCGATCAAACTTCAAGGTACTCCTCTAATTATGACGCCGAAACGGTTAACCGAATTGATGTCATCGATGTTGCGTCTGAGGAGTACGCTCAAGAGGTTCTAGGTTTTGTCGATGATTCTTCGAGTGAAAACCTCACTCCATCTTCTCACCCCATTGTTGCCAATTCTTTTCCTTCCCTCACTCCGTTTGAGGGAAGTGACTTCATCTTCTCAGAAGAAATTGAGGCCTTTCTCAAAAGTGATTCGGTTCCCGATGGAATCGATAACCAAGAGATCGACCTCGAGAGGGATATTCAAATGCTTGAAAAATTGTTAAACGAAGATTCCTCTCATCTTCCTGTTCTACCACAACAACTTCATAAAGAGGAGGTCAAAAATGTTGAGAAAACTGATGACTTCCCTGAGGTTGAACTTAAGGACTTGCCTCCTCACCTTGAGTATGCATTTCTGGAGGGTGATGATAAATTGCCCGTCATAATTGCTAAAAATTTAAGTGTTGAGGAAAAGGCTGCTCTTATACAGGTTTTGAAGTCTCATAAACGAGCAATTGCTTGGCGTCTCTCCGATATCAAGGGCATCGACCCTGAGTTTTGTACTCACAAGATATTAATGGAGGATGACTTCAAACCTGCGGTCCAACATCAAAGAAGGGTGAATCCAAAAATTCACGAGGTTATCAAACAAGAGGTTTTAAAACTTCTTGATGCCGGATTGATTTACCCTATTTCGGACAGTCCTTGGGTCAGCCCAGTCCATTGTGTTCCAAAAAAGGGTGGCATTACTGTTGTCACAAACGAGGAGAATGAGTTGATTCCAACTCGTTTGGTTACGGGTTGGCGCGTCTGTATTGATTATCGTAAGTTAAATGACGCCACCCGTAAGGATCATTTTCCTCTGCCCTTTATGGATCAGATGCTCGAGAGATTAGCGGGGAATGAGTATTATTGCTTCCTCGATGGTTTCTCGGGTTACTTTCAGATTCCCATTGACCCGCAAGACCAAGAAAAGACCACTTTCACGTGCCCCTATGGAACTTTCGCATATAAACGTATGCCATTTGGCTTATGTAATGCTCCAGGCACGTTTCAAAGATGTATGATGGCCATTTTTTCCGACATGATCGGGAAAAGTATGGAGGTCTTTATGGACGATTTTTCGGTCATTGGGGATTCGTTTCAGTCATGCCTCTCCCACTTAGACGATATGCTAAAACGTTGTGAAGACACAAAGTTATGTCTAAATTGGGAGAAGAGTCACTTTATGGTCAAAGAGGGCATTGTCCTCGGCCATAAAATTTCAAAAAACGGGATTGAGGTTGATCGTGCCAAAGTGGACGTCATTGCAAAATTACCTCGTCCCACAACTGTGAAAGGTGTTAGGAGCTTTTTGGGTCACGCCGGCTTTTACCGTAGGTTTATTCAAGATTTCTCTAAAATCGCCCGGCCTATGACCCATCTCCTCGAAAAGGATGCTCCTTTTATCTTCTCCCCTGAGTGCATCGAAGCCTTTGAAACATTAAAGAAAAGGCTTACCGAGGCACCGATTCTTGTTGCCCCCGATTGGGACTTGCCCTTTGAGCTCATGTGTGATGCTAGTGATTATGCTATTGGGGCAGTCTTGGGGCAACGCAAAACAAAACATTTTCAGCCTATACACTATGCCAGCAAGACTATGACCGAGGCTCAAAGCCATTACACCACCACTGAAAAGGAATTGTTAGCTGTGGTGTATGCTTTTGAAAAATTCCGGCCATACTTGATTCTGACAAAAAGCATAGTGTATACGGATCACTCGGCTTTGAAGTACCTTTTTGCAAAACAAGATGCAAAGCCGAGACTTCTTCGTTGGGTTCTCCTCCTTCAGGAATTTGATATCATTATTCGTGATAAAAAAGGAGCTGAGAACCTAGCTGCTGATCATCTCTCCCGTTTGGAAAACCCCCATCAAGATGTCTCCGAAAAAAGGGAAATCAATGAAACCTTCCCCCTTGAGACGCTCAATGCGGTTGCCTTTCGTGGAGATTCTGTTACCCCTTGGTTTGCCGATTTTGCAAACTACCTTGCGGGTAATTTCATTGTGAAAGGGATGTCGTCCCAACAGAAAAACAAATTCTTTAAAGATGTAAAACATTATTTCTGGGACGACCCCTACTTGTTCAAAATCTGTGCGGATCAAGTCATCCGGCGGTGTGTGTATGGTCAAGAAGCCACTGAAATTCTTAAGGCTTGCCATGCTGGTCCCACTGGGGGCCACCACAATCCAAATTACACCGCCAAAAAGGTGTTTGACTCCGGTTTCTTTTGGCCCACAATCTACAAGGATGCCCATGAATTGGTCAAATCCTGTGACGCTTGTCAACGTCACGGGAATATTTCACAAAAGAATGAAATGCCACAAAATGCAATTCAAGTTTGTGAAATCTTTGACGTTTGGGGCATTGACTTTATGGGGCCATTTCCGTCATCTCATGGAAACAAGTATATACTCGTGGCAGTTGACTATTTGTCAAAATGGGTCGAAGCAAAAGCTTTACCCACAAATGATGCCCGAGTAGTTGTGAAGTTTTTGAAAGCTCTCTTTGCTCGATTTGGAACTCCACGTGCTATAATTAGTGATCGTGGTACGCATTTTTGCAATGACAAATTCGATAAAGTCATGCAAAAGTATGGTGTAACTCACCGTCTTTCTACTGCGTACCACCCTCAAACAAGTGGACAAGTAGAAGTTTCCAATCGAGGCATAAAGAGAATTTTGGAGAGAACCGTTGGGGAAAATCGTGCATCTTGGTCGGATAAATTAGATGATGCACTTTGGGCTTTCCGTACGGCGTATAAAACACCCATTGGGTGTACGCCATATAAGCTTGTATACGGGAAAGCGTGCCATCTTCCGATCGAGCTTGAGCATAAAGCCTATTGGGCTCTCAAGCATGCAAATTTTGACCTCAAAACTGCGGGTGATCACAGGAAAGTTCAACTCAATGAATTAAATGAACTCCGTGATCAAGCTTACGAGAACTCTTTGATCTATAAAGAAAAGACAAAGAAGATTCATGACTCCAAGATCAAAAACCGCATTTTCAATGTTGGTGATCGAGTCCTTCTTTTCAACTCTAGACTCAAGATCTTCTCGGGAAAGCTAAAAACCCGATGGACTGGTCCGTTCACTATCGTTAAGGTTTATCCTTATGGCACCGTCGAGTTATCACAAAATGACGGCCCTAACTTCAAAGTGAATGGACATCGTCTTAAGCACTACTTTGGAGAGGACATACCATCCATGGTTGTCCCGGATCTCCAAACTTTCCCCAAGGACAATTGAATTCGGGGATCGAGTCAAGCTAGTGACTCGGTGAACAAAAATTAGCAACATATACGGGTTTTCACCCGTATTTCTGACTTCTTTCTATTTTCTACCACCCTAGTGTGGGGGAGTGGCCATCCCCCACCGTTTCAAAAGTAAATATTTTTCAAAATTTCAATAAACATGTTTTGTATATTATGTCATTCATCTCCCGGGCTGTCAAGGCACATTTACTACAGTTAATCATTCACAAGTGATTAGCTAGCGTGGTAAACTTGACACAAGCCTGGGAAGTGTATGTATATTATTATTCATCTTCCAGGCTGTCAGGGCAGATTTATTACAGTTAATCATTCACAAGTGATTAGCTTGCGTGGTAAACCTGACACAAACCTGGAAGGTGTATGTATATTATAAACTTTATCATTCAACTCCCGGGCTGTTAGGACGAATTTATTACAGTTAATCATTCACAAGTGATTAGCTTGCGTGGTAAACCTAACACAAGCCTGGGAGGTAGTGATCCAAAAAAAAAAAAAAAAAAAAAAAAAAAAAAAAAAAAAAAAAAATTTGTATGTACAGATAAAATAAAGTGAAAAATACAAAACAAAATTCCACAGTTAGCTTCGAATATTATCCTTTTACGTTCACAGATTCGGCATAATAGCCGGGACTTTGAATATTGAGGGCAATATTCATTTCTAAGTGTGGGGGGGGGGGAAAATTCTAGCGAATTTTATCGCAAAATACTTTCAAGTACCCCCATTTTAGGCCAAAATTTTTCAAAATTTTTCACTTTATTCCAAAATTTTTGTGGTCATCAGTCCGCCAAAGTCTTAATGACAAAGGGATTGGCTAGTCCAGGAGCAAACGGCTCTTGGTAAAGACATCTCAAATCCGTTGATGGCTGGCAGTTTGCCAAAAACTTGCATGGTTCCTCAACTCCCCCGCATCCTTATAAGCAAATGAGTTGGCTAGCCCACAAGATTATGGCTTGTGGTAAAGGCCGTGGAAAAACCATAATTGGTATTCAGCTCACCAAGATGTTGACTAGGTCCATCAAGATGCTGGCTAGTCCAGGAGCAAACGGCTCCTGGTAAAGACTTATCAAATCCGTTGACAGCTGGTGGTTTGCTCAAAATCACACAGTTATCAGGTGTGCCACAGTTCTTACACCTGGCTACTCCAGAAGTGATGGCTTTTGGTAAAGAGATTAAAATCCATCAAGTTTTTCTCAAAAGATTGCTAGGGACTAGCAATAGCTTAGTGTGGGGGATTGATGAGTGCTCAAACACTCATCATTTTTACCGTATCTGGACTGCCAAAACATCCAAAAACACCCAAAAACGCATCAAAATACACAAATTATTCCAAAAGTGTGTTTTATATGTTTTAGATGCAAAATGTTTGAAAACAAATGAAAAACGAACAAAGTTTGCACAATTGGCAGTTTCAGTCCCCCAAGTTTCAAAATTTGGCAAAACTAGTCCCTGAAAGTTTAAAACGAAAGAAAAGTCAACCCAAGGCAAAGAAAAGTCAAAAATTATCAAAATAAGTCCTTGGGTGAAAAAGTTTGAGAAAATTACACTTTTACCCCTTAAAATCCAAAATTGACAAAAATGGTCCCTGGAGTTTTGGAAATTGACAGATTTGGTCCCGAGTGAAATATTTTTGGATGGAAAAGTAAACATTGGTCCTGGAAATTCATAAAGTGCCAAATTTAGTCCCCGGATGAAAGTTTTGGAAAAAGTTCAAGTTTAACCCCTCAAGTTTGGAAATTTGGCAAAAATGGTCCTCGGCAAATTTAAAATGGGAAATCATAATTTTGGTCCTTTGAATATTTAAGCATGGCAGGATTAATCCCTTTGGTGTCTTTTGAAACTTGCCAAAACAGGCCCTCCAACTTTCGGTAAATTACATGAATGGTCCTTGTGAATCTAAAAGTTACAAACCATCCGGATCATTAGTTAAACTCCACCAAATCCAAACCCAAAAATTTAACCCACCAGGCCCATCTATCCCCTAGCCCAGTTACTATCCTAGCCCACCCAAAAATAAGTTAACACACCCCGTATTATTTCCTCCCTTTGACTTCGGTCAAATCCAAACCATCCCCTCCACTCCTCCACCTCACCTGCTACAAGCTAAAACCCATCATCACCCTACACTCCTTTCACTTCTGCCACACTCAAAACCCACCCCCCTTGTGCACCAGACAAACACAAACAAACAAAGTATCCTACTGGCTTCAATCAACCAAGAAAAACGCCAAAGAAAAATGGGCGCCAAAACTCTTTCAAAGGCTGAGATTGTTTTGTTTAATCCAATGGTCCAAGAGAAGAGCTAGGATGAGTCCAAGACCTCCCAAAACCCTAATTGGGTGTATAAAAGAGAAGGGATGCACTGGAGCAGACTTCTTAGTTTTTTTTTAGTAATTTTATTGTAACTTTTAAGCATTGTACCTTTTAATTTTTAATCAAAGATTTCAGTTGTAATGTGCTCTTTTCAGTATTAATACAAGTGTTGTTTCATAAATTCAAGTTTTCTATATTTCTAGCATTTTCAAGTTTCATTAAATGATATAATAAATAAGTAAACAGAAAATAAAAAAAGGAGCTTTGTTAATGGAGATAAGCTGGAAGCTTGGAATGGAATAGGGTATTAGAGGTTCTGTGGAGAACCATTAGGAAGTGTTACATGGCCCTTGGTTCTGTGGGATTGAGCAGGATTGCACAATGTGAGCTAATTCTAATTTTCTTTCTTATCTGATGAATTGTAGTCCATAAGCTGTTTGTTGTTGTGTTGTTAAGTTCATTTCAAGATTATTATTAATTATTTTATAATTAAATTAGTTGGTAGTTCATTATATCTCTTGTATTAACTTTTTGGTTTAACTGTCATTGAAGTGAAAACTGGCATATTGGGATTTAGTATGTTTAGGTCTTGATTCTATGTTATCATAAGCTCAGAAAAACATAAATAGTTAACTAGAATAAAAACCTAGCTCATTAGTGCTTGTTTATTTTAAAAACTCATCAAAACTGTCATTAGAGGGGTGTTTGGATTAGCATGTTTCAATGTTTTGTTGTTATTGTTTTGTTGTTAGGATGCTTTGAGCATGTTACCTCAGACTAGTGAAGTTTATTTGAGTCACAAAACTCAGGTTTTAAACCACCAAAGTCAAAATCACAATCAAAATACCATGACAGTTAACTGTCATGGTTTTTAGGTTCCAAAACCAATCCAACTTTTAGAAAAGTACTTAATATAGCTTAGTTAACTCTTCTTGTAGCTTATTACACCCATCTCAGTGAGATTTGATCATCAAAAAGTCATAAAAGTCAAAGTGCATTGTTTTCTTTTAAGTCAAAATTCTGCTTCAGTCATTTTATTCAAACTTTGGAGCTCTGCAAATTTCTTAATATTAGGATTCTAGGTTTGAAATTTTACATGCTTACTCTCTACCACCTAGTTGATTTTTGTGAATTTTAGTAGATTTTTGTGATTTTATCTGGTGGGTCCCACACCCTCTTGAAATAGGTTGCAGGGCAACCCATTGCCCTGTTCTCAGCAGACCCACTCCACACCACCACCTTTTGTGGTGGTTTGTGGCCAACTCAGTGGTCTTTACCACTTGACTTTGGGTTCTCCCAACCCCCCTCCTACCAGGGTGTAGGTTTGACCCTTTTGTTTGACCCATAAGACTGTGGACCCCACCTGTTTGTGTCCCTTAAGTTTGTCCCCAAACTGTGCAGTTAACAATCACTTAAGTGCTTATTTCAAGCTTTTTGGCTTATTCATACCTATTTGTTGCTTATTAAGTGCTTATTCTTGTTTAGTGAACTCAGAGAAACCAAATTTATCCATTGTGGACCCCTTATTTCACCATTTGAGCTTAAAACATCCCACAGTCAACAAAAGTCAACTGAAGGTTCAATAAGCTTTTCAATTGCTTATTCAGTGGGTTTAAACAAAAGTGCTTTTATTAAAGTTAGTTGTTTTTAGCTTATTATCAGTTTAGAAAAAGAAAAAATCAAAAAAAACCAATTTTACCAATAGTGATAGCTTCTATTTAATAGGATTTATCTATTTATTTTTCTTTTTAATTAATTTCTAAGTAATATGTCACTTTTATATTTTTAGAAATTATATTTTAGGTTAAAATAATTTTACAAATTTTTCCAGATTTTTATTTTGTCATCTAGTGGTATTTCTAATTAATTTTAATTTAATTTAGTTTTAATTAATATTAATCAATTAAATAGCTTAATTAGTTTTTATATAGTATAACCTAGTTTTTATAATTTTTATAGCTTCTATTTTAGTTAAAATAATTTTATAAATTTTTCTAGAATTTTTACTGTTCATTTAATAGTTTAAATAATTTAAATAGTTTAATTAGATAATAATTAATAAGTAGAATAATAATTAGTTATTTAACTTAAAAATACATAAAATTAACTTTTTATAATTTTTTAGGATTCCCATGATGGTTAATTAGTTTTATAAAATTTTTCTTAATTTTCTAAGCCTTTTAAGTATTTTTAATAATTCTAATTAGTTTAATTAATATTAAAATAGATAATTAGTAATTAATTAATTATAAATAATTAAATAGTGTAAAAATAATTTTAATTTTTCTTAAAATTTTCTTTTATTATTAGGAGTTTTAAAATATAAATTTTACACTTTTAACCCTTTCCATCCTTCAGTTTTACTTTTTGTTTTGTGCGTCTGTTACGTTTTTTAATTAAAACGTACGTTTTTAGTGTTTAGCTCAAATCTTCGTTATCTAAATTCCAGTAATCAGTCACGTAGCTTTCCTAAGCTATATTCGTTAAATAATTCCAAATAATTCTGATCAAAACCTTTTCCTGTGGATAATTACCCGATCACAAATACGCCAAAGTTACAATTCACACTTCAACGGGACTTAACGACCTGGTGATACCCTATATTACCCGGAGCATTGACCTAGGCTATTTGACTTTGTTGACCATTATCTGGTCAATATAAGTTAGGTGGTTTAGCCTCAATCACTTAACCCCTGTAGCCAACTCCTTTAGGGATTCCAAAAACTGATTGATGTGCGAAGCCATTTGTGTCAGGGAGTGATAGACAGTGGAATTTTGCTCCCTGACATCATCATTGTAGTCTTCAACAGCATCTTTGAGGAGGTGATAGTGGACTGCTTGCTCAGCATGCATATCAAACACCTCTTCAGTGACCCCCCTGTACAAAACATTGGTCATTTTCTTGATGAACTTTTGGAAGGCTCTTTCAGTGAGAGGAGTTGAAGCGTCTTCTGAGGTTTTCGGCTCGGAATGTTGTTCATCTTCATCATGGTTAGAGGTTTGAGGAGACTGAGTAACAGGTTCAGGGACTGTCTCCTCATCCTCCATATCATCTCCGGCCGTGAAGACTTCCTCGTCACTGTTAAATTCATCATCAGAAAATAAGAACGCCTGGGCATCAACCAGGGAGGTAATCTGCAACAAATGGAGGTTATCCGGCTCCTCTTCATAAGAAGATTTGCCTTTGTTTTGGCCAGGTACTGACCCCTCAAATCCGGTAGGTTGGGTTTTACCTACCTGGTCTTTAAGGCCAGTTCCCAAGTTTTGCGCACCTCTGGGAGTGGTTGTGGGTTCCATATCAGCGGGTGGTGTATGTCCCTCTGAATCTTTGTCCCCCGTGACCCCTTCAGACACTGATGGGTGTTTCTCAGTGCCATCACTAGGAGCCGTGATTGTTGTGTCCCTATCAGCGGGTTGTATGTTTCCCTCTAAGTCTTTGGGATGAGTAGGGGTGCCCTCAGACAAAAGCTTTGATTTGCGAATGTCCTCATCAGGCAGATGAGTGGTTGAGTCCCCGTTTCCAACAGGCTTGTTCTGGCCTGTCGAAGGTTTAGGGACATGAACTCCCTGATGCTTGGGTTTTGATCTACCCGAGCCTTTAGCAGGATGTGATTGTTTGTGGACCCCTTTCTCAGTGGAGTAGTGCTGCCCCACCGAGGATTTAGGATCCCTTACTCCCTGAGACTCTGGTTGTGATTTGCCAGAGCCTTTAGCAGGATGTGAAGGTTTGGTTTGTTTTGGCTCAACTGTCTTGTTTATGACAGTAGAGTCTTTGGAAATGGGTATGCCCGAGGACACTGAGTGTGATGTCTCAGTGCCCTCCGATGGCTTTTGTTGCAGGCCTAGTGACTGGGTAATTATTCTCAGGGTGTCCGCAGTCAAGGGCGGTATTTCAGGCCCCTTTTTGGCAGCCTTAAGGTCAGAGGTCTCAGTGTCGAGTGACTTGGGTTGAGCCACCTTCCTGGACCCCTGTCCCTTCTTCCTCTTCACCTTTTTGGTGGGAGAGGGAACTGGTGATATAATATTGTCACCCTGGATAGCAGTACGCATGTATTGGGTCAGGGTGACTGGTGTAACCTCTAGAAGGTCACGAGAGTAATTAGCCTTGTGTAATACTTCAGGCTTAAAACCTATTGCATCAGGATTTACATACTCAGACCCAAGCAAATCTTGTAGGGCACAGGAAATGAATCTAGGGTATGACATAAGTTTTTGCCTAGACTTCCCCCCTAATTTTGCTATGAGGTCCTTGAAGATTAATTCTCCAAGGTCAATAAATCTACCCTAAATGAGACTGAACAATATCATTTCTTGAGTATTGTTCAATTGCTCAGTAGAGGATTTATTTCCCCCGAGGACCTGAATGACAAAGGTCATTATTATCCTCCAGGGAGCTGGGAACCAGGTCTTGATAATTGGGGCTTTGGATAGTAGGGCCCCTGGTGACACTTCAGGGTGAAGTTTGTCATAAGGCCCTAGCGTCAGTAAGACCTCCTTCACATATTTATCAGATGGTGGGACAACGAAGGTCTGTGTGTAATCAAGCCCAGTGGCTTTGGCAAAAGTTTTATAGTCAAGAGTTAGGGACTTAGTTCCATTCTTGACTGTAAACTTAATTTTGGCCTCTTTGGGCTTATCAGGGCTCTCAACCACTGCTGTGCACCAAAATTCCCTCAAGTATTCAGGGTAGATGACTGTGGGGGTTTTTGTGAATGCGGTGGTCAGAAAGCAGTTCTGAAGGAACTTCACCACTTCCCTGTATTCAGGGAACCCTTCAGGGTAGGCAAAGTTCCCCACCACATTATTCTTGGTGAGGTCTACGCTTTCCATTTGGAAATCCACATTGGGTGCGTATTTTATGACCTTAGAAGAAGCCATTTGGTTTGATAAAAAGCCTGGTTTTAGTTTGAAAATGGGTATGAGAGAGGAAACACACGCAGTTTTGAAAATAATTTGCAAGAGTTTTGTTAAGATTATAAAAGCGTGTGTGTGTTTCCCTTTTTGTGGGGGTATTTATAGGGTAAGGATTTGGGTGGTGATGTTGCGGATACCAAAGGTTTAATTTATTTAACCGAAATGGCATAATAATTTTGGTTTGATATCCGCATTAAATATCACGATTCCCATTACCCTATTTTCTCTCACATCGTGGATGAACAGTTGTGCGGCTCTGCAAATAATGCACTTTTGCAGAAAGAAATTATCACAACTTTTGTGTGTGAGGGAGCATTTAATGCTCAGTGATGTTTGGTGAGAGGGATGTGGGGGCCCAAGGAGTGGATGCCAGTTGTGTAAGTGACATATATTCCTATATTTAATAGGATTCAGTTACCTACCTGGGACATTAACTGACTAAATACTTAGAGCATTTAGTTAGGGTGTGATCAGGGACCTAGAGAATTTACATCAGGTTGGAACACTTTTGATCAGTTTCCTGATTCTATGTCCAACATGCCCAATTCAGCTTTCAATCTTGTGAAGGTGGGTTCATCCAAAGGTTTTGTGAAGATATCAGCTAGCTGATACTCAGTGGGGATGAAATGTAGTTCAATTTCTCCATTTGATATATGGTCCCTGATAAAGTGGTATCTGATGTCAATGTGTTTGGTTCTTTGATGAAGCACTGGATTGTTTGAGATGGCTATGCACTTGTATTATCACAAAAGATAGGTACCATCTTATACTGAATGCCATAGTCACTCAGTTGGCTTTTCATCCATAGTACATTTGCACAACATCCTACAGCAGCCATATATTCAGCTTCTGCTGAGGACATGGCCACTGATTATTGTTTCTTTGTACTCCAACACACAAGTTTACCACCAAGAAATTGGCAGGATCCTGAAGTACTTTTCCTATCCATGTTACATCCTGCATAGTCAGAGTCAGTGTACCCTTTTAGATCAAATCCTGAACATTTTGGGTAATACAAACCAAGGTTTGGAGTACCCTTCAGGTACCTGATGATTCTCTTGACAGCAGTGAGATGTGATTCTTTTGGGTCAGCCTGGTATCTTGCACACAGGCAGACTGAGAATTGGATATCAGGCCTTGAGGCAAGTAAGTACATCAGGGAGCCAATCATTCCTCTGTATTGGGTTTGATTCACTGATTTTCCAGTGAGATCAGGACCAAGGTTGTTTGGAGGAACCATAGGAGTTTTTACTGAAGAGCAGTCAGTGAGCTCATACTTCTTCAGTAGGTTCCTGAGGTATTTCTCTTGGCAAATGGATATTCCTTTTTCAGTTTGTTTAATTTGTATTCCAAGAAAGTATGTGAGTTCACCCATCATGCTCATTTCAAACTTTGTGGTCATAAGTTTTTCAAATTGTTTGCAAAGTTTGTAACTTGTTGAGCCAAAGATGATATCATCAACATACACTTGGACAAGAATGACATCATCCTTTGTTCTGTAGATGAACAGTGTGTTGTCAATTCTTCCTCTGACAAACTTGTTTTGGATCAGGAAGGCTGAAAGAGTTTCATACCATGCCCTGGGTGCTTGTTTTAGTCCATAGAGGGCTTTGTTTAGCTTGTAGACATGGTTAGGGTATTCACTACTTTCGAAACCAGGAGGCTGTTGCACATAAACATCTTCTTTGATGTTACCATTCAGGAATGCACTTTTAACATCCATTTGGTACACTTTAAAGTTCATGTAAGTTGCATAGGCAAGGAAGATCCTGATGGCTTCCATTCTAGCAACAGGTGCAAAGGTTTCCTCATAGTCTATACCTTCCTGTTGATTATATCCTTTGGCAACCAGTCTTGCTTTGTTTTCGATGACTGTGCCATTCTCATCAGTCTTGTTCTTAAAGACCCATTTCATACCAATGATTAAAACACCCTGGGGGCATTCAACAAGGGTCATGACATCATTTCTGTCAAATTGTTCCAATTCATCTCTCATGGCCTGAACCCAACTTTCATAAGTCAGGGCTTCTTTAACATTTTTAGGCTCAATTTCTGATAGATAGTCAGCATAAAGACATATATTGGCAGTGGCAGCCTTGAGTTTGGCAGCCTTGCTTCTTGTGAGCATGCCTTCAGTGGGTTCACCAATGATGTTCACAAGCTCAATGATTTTAGATCTAGTCCAGCTATCCTGGGGTTTGGGATAGGAATTTGAGCTTGTAGGATCCTGATTAGGTTCAGACTTAGGAACATGAGGTAACTCATCAGTATGTACTTCAGTGACAATTGTAGGAACAATTTGTTCTGTGGGTTCCTGAACATTTTGTTCAGTGGTGTCAGTCTCATTTGAGACGGGCTGAGTTTCTATGAACTCACTGATAGGTGGTTGAGGTAGGTTGTGAGGGATGATGTAATAGGAGACATCAGCATCAGCTTGGTATTGAGTTGAGGGATTGTACTCAGGATGATACTCATCAGGAGGATATCTTGATGAGTCATCAATACCAATCTCTTCTACTGAGGAATTTGAGAACCTGATGGATTCAGTGCTCTCATCAACAGTAATGTGATAAGTTTCCTCAGTTTGCTGTCTCCTTGTGTTGAACACCCTGAAGGCTTTAGAGACCAGGGAATATCCCAGGAAGTATCCATCATCAGCTTTGGCATCAAATTTACCTAAGTGATCCTTGTGGTTATGTATAAACACAGGACACCCAAATACATGAAAGTAGCTGATGTCAGGAATCCTTCCTTTGAATATTTCATAAGGAGTCTTGTTATGCCTTTTCACAATGATTGACCTGTTTTGAGTGTAGCAGGCTGTTTTAACTGCCTCAGTCCAAAAATGTTTTGAGAGGACTGAGCCATTCAGCATTGTTCTTGCTGCCTCAATGAGTGTTCTATTTCTCCTTTCAGCTACTCCATTTTGTTCAGGAGTATAGGGAGAAGTGAAATTTTGAGAAATTCCTTTCTCATCACAAAAACACTCAAGGTCTTGGTTTTTGAATTCAGTGCCATTGTCAGTCCTGATCTGTTTAACTTTGACATCATTTTGATTTTCAATGTTCCTGACAAATGACATGATTGTTTCAGCTGCCTGACTCTTTTTGGTCAGGAAGTAAACCCAAGTATATCTTGAGTATTCATCCACTATGACCAGAGTATACTTCTCATGGTGAATGGACATTGGACTGACAGGTCCAAAAAGGTCCATATGAAGAAGATGTAGGCAGCTTTTGATGGAAAAGGTTTGTTTGGTTTTGAATGATGCCCTGTGGTATTTTCCTTTTTCACAAGCAGAACAAGGCTTGTCTTTGGTATACACCAGGGATGGAAGGCCCAGAACTTTGTTCTGTTTGGCCAGGTTGTTGATGCTCTTGAAATTGAGATGAGAGAGTCTCCTATGCCATAGCCAGTTGATTGTCTCACTTGCTTTTGAGAATAGGCAAGTCCCATTTTGAGTCAGGGATGACATGTCAAGGACATATACATCATCCCTCTTGGGGGAAATCAACACAACTTCCTTATTGGCATTAAAGATGGTCCCTCTCTTGTCATCAAACTGAACTATGTATTTGGCATCACATAGTTGGGAAACACTTATCAGGTTGTACTTCAGACCATTAACATAAGCTATTCTTGTAAAAACTATACCATTGCAGTCTACTGAGCCATAACCTTCAGTGGGAGCTGATGAGTTATCACCAAATACCACTTTGGGTCCTGGTTCTTCCACATATTTGTGCAGAAAACTTTTCACACCAGTCATACTTCTGGAGCATCCACTGTCTAGATGCCAAGTAGGATCCTTGATGTGTTTCTGCACAAACAGTAAACTGGGTTAGTTTTGCTTGTTGACCCACCTTCTAGTGGGCTTAGTTCTCAGGGACTTTTTGAACTCAGTTAGTGAATCATGGTCTGAAGTTGTGTGACCTGAGCTTCCACATGTTTTACATTTTGTGGAGGTTGATGCCTCAGGTGACTGAGAAGTGTTGGTTTGGTTTTTCCTTCTGGACTGAATTAGTTTGTCATGCCCCCTAGTTTCATGGGAGGGATCTCCACAGATGTCACAGCATTCTTTCATCATACAATCATCAGGAAGATGATCATTGAAACCACAGTGAGGACATGGTGAGAAAGGCTTAGCCTTCAGTCTTTGTTTGGAAGGTGTGGCATACTGATAGCCTTGGGTTTTGTATTGACCCCTTGCCTTTAAAGAGGCATGATGAGTGTCTAAATACTCATCATTTTGTACCAATCTGAACTACCAAAACATACAAAAACACTCAAAAATGCATCATAATACTTAAAATATCTTAGAAGTGTGTTTTATATGTTTCAAATACAAAATATGCAAAAACAAATGAAAAACATACAAAGTTTGCATAATTGGCAGTTTCAGTCCCTTAAGTTTCAAATATTGTCAAAACTAGTCCCTGAAGGTTTTAAATGAATAAAAAGTCAACTTAAGTCCTTGGGAAATCAAAAATGTTCACAAAACATCCCTGGATAAAAGTTTACACAAACTGGCAATTTTTACCCCTCAAGTTACAAAATTGGCAAAATGGTCCCTGGGTATTAAAAATTGGAAATTTACAAATAATACCCTTGTACTATGCATGAATGACAAAATGGAACAATTTTGATAACATTTTAAGAAATTACAATCACAGTCCCTTAAAAATCCAAATTTACAATAATGGTCCCTGGAGTTTGAAAAATTACAGAAAAGGTCCCCGGTAATTTTGAAAAATGGAAAAATATGAATTTGGTCCTTGTATTATTGGTTCTTGGCAAATTACACCCTTATGAGTGTTTGGGAAATATTACAATTTCAGTCCCTCACTTTTGTCAAAATTACAAAATTGGTCCTTGTTCACTAAATAACCAAACCGGCCCCTTTTATTTATATAAATCCAAAACCAAATCCAACCCACATACACACCCCTAGCCCAAACCTAAGCCCAATCCAACACCCCTTATATTAAAACCAGGCATTGACCCGCGTTGACCACCCCAATCCCGCCTACACTGTACACCCTTCTCCCCCACCCCCGCTTCACCAATACCAGGTGGTTTTGCCACCTGCTACCACCACCTCACCACCTTCCAGCTCACCCTCACCTCCTTTCCACCTCACACATCAAACCACATAGGCATTTAATGCCTTCTCCACAATTTTTTCTCTCCAAACCACATCTAAACCTCTGTTTCTTCCATAAAGCACCAACTTGTCCTAAAAACCTTCCATTTTGTCTCCTGACACCTCCACAAGCCCCCAATAATCTTTAATTGCAACCCTTTGCCTCCACGTTAACGTGGAGGACTTTGGCGCCAAAAGTGATTTTAAACGGTCATGATCAATTGGACATAATGGATGGCTCAGATGAAGTGGGAAAGGCTCAGAAGACATTTCTAAACCTAATTGGAGCATATAAAAGGAAAGAGAAGCAGAGGAGTTCCATATCTAGTTTATTTTCAATAATTGTATGTCGTATTAATATTTTCAAAAGTTCAAGTGTAATTTTAAGCTTTCAAGTTTAAGTTTAAGTGTTTTCAGTGTATTAGTAATCTCTTAAGTTAATAAAATTCAAGTTTGTGTTATTATCTTAAGTTGTGCCATTTTCAATTTCATATCAATAATTTGAATAAGCTGTGTGTTGTTACTGTATGGATTCATGGATTGAGTAAGCTCATATAAGCTCCCATAAGCTCAATAAAGCTTTTAGTAAGTTACCAATCAGTTTAATATAAAAAATCTCACAAATTACAAATTGGTCAAAGAAAGTCAACTGTGACATTTGTTTTTGATTTCTGGGTTTCAAGAGTGAATTGGAAGCAAGAAGCTGTGGAGTCTGGGTTAGAATCCAGTGGTGGATATTAGGAAAAGTTTCTATGATCTTGGTTCATGGTTTGAGCAGGAAAGCAAGTTTGTAAGTTCTAAAAATCTTATAACTATTTTTGAATTGTAGCTTAGTTTATTGCTTGTCTTTCTTAATTGTTTAATGTTTATTCAGTTTTATATATTGATAATATAACCTCAGATTAGTACTTTGTTTGTTGGAATCAATAGTTACTAAAAAAAAATAAAAATCAAACAGTCAATATTGTGTATCTTGTGTTCTTGTGTATTGTTGGCCATTTTCTGTTTCTAAGTGTTTAATTAGATCTATTATAGCATAATAAGTTAGTATGGATCAGTAGCATAAGCTTTGTAAGCCATTTACTTCACAAATCATCTTATCAGTCAATATTTGGAGTGTTTGGAATAAGCTAGTGAGCTGAGTTCTTGTTGTTATTTGATGTTTAATTGTGTTTCACTAGACTGCAGTAGCATAATATAGGTTAATTAAGGCATAAAATTGTGAGTTCATACACCCTAAGTCAAAATCTTAGTCTAATCATCTCCACAGTTCACTGTGTGAGATTTGGGACCTCAAACCCACACCATTAGCTTAAATCTTATAATTCTAGTTTAATATAAGTACCTTATAGCTTATTATAACTTAATCAATTAGTATCAGTCATTAGAAATCCAAATAAGTCAAAGTTTGTATTTTCATCACAAAGTCAAAAGATATATCTCAGATTTTCTAAAATATTGAGGGAATTTTGTAGAATTTTGTATAAGGATTTAGGAGCTGAAAATTGTTTTGGTAATACTCTACCACCTAAACTCTAGGAATCCAAGCTTATTTGATTTTTAAGATTTTTTCTTAAGCTTATGCAAAAGCTGAAAGCACCCTGCAGGGCAACTCATTACCCTGTGCACAGGTTTTAGTAAAAATACCAAGACCTCTATTGTGCTCTCCAGTGGACCCCACATCCTAGGTTTCAGCTTAATTGAAGCTTAATATACCAGCTTTTCACATCTAGGTTTAATTTAGACTTTAGCTTATTGTAGAATAGCTTTTAGGATCAAACTTGTGCCCTTAGTAAAACAAGCTATACTGAGCACTCAGTATTTGATCACCAATCCAAAGGCTCACTCAGAGCTTATTAGTGAACCAATAAGGTAGCTTATTAGTTTAATCTGTAGCTTATCAACCCATATTTGAACCCCTAGGTTTAGTTTGAACCCTCTTTTATTTTTGTGGACCCCACACTCATTGAAAGTGGACTGCAAGGCAAAGCCTTACCCTGCACATCAGCACACCACCACCACACCACCAACTTAAGTGGTGGCTGCAGCCCACACCAGTAGGTCCCACACCTCAAACCTAGCTTATTACAACCCCCCTCCTACCCAGGTTCAATAATTGACCATTAGTTTGACCTATAGACCAGTGGACCCCACCTTAAATTGTCCCCAATCTCTGTCCCATTTCTGAGTCAGAACTCAAATAAGCAAGTGCTTATTTGAGCTTCTCAGTTTATTTTAGGAGCTTATCTCATTAAGTTTAGTTTAATATAGTTCAAGTAACTTAGGTAAACTAGATTTCACCATAGTGGACCCCACATAACCTCATTTTAGCTTATTTCTTAATTTAGTCAACCTTAGTCAACTGTTTAAGCTAATAAGCACTATCAGTGCTTATTCTTGATTTCCAAAGTAGTTGTCTTTATTAAAGTTTCATTATTTAAGTATTTAAGTAGTATTATAAAAGAAAAACCAGAAAAAGCAAACATAAAAATAGTGATAGCTTCTATTTAATAGAAATTATCTAATTAATTTTCATTTTAGCTTATTAATAAGCACTTGTCCAATTTTATAATTTTATAAATTACTTAGTACCTTAAAGTAGTTAAAATAATTTTCTTAGAATTTTCCTAAGCAGTTTACTATTTATTAGATTTAAAACTAATTTAAATAATTAAATAGGTAATATTAATAATTAAATAGATTTCTTTAATTTTAATTAACAAAAGTAGAATTTTATATTTTTCCTAAGTTTTATAAAGTAGTTAAGACTTTTAAAAAAATAGTTTCATAATTTCCACTGTCCATTTTCTAATTTTCTTATTTAAATTAATTAAATTAGCTTAAAATAAATTAATAAGTAATTAATTAGTCAATTAGCTTAAATATAATTTTTAGTAACTTTTTATAATTTTGTAGTGTTCCTGTAGTGTTTAAATAGTTTTATAAATTTTATCATAATTTTCTAAGGTAATTTAGTATTAATAATAATTTAAAATAGTTAAAATAGTTTAATTAAGTTAAATAGTTATTAATTAATAAAATACTTATAAAAAGACAAAAATATTTATTTTCATTTTTTATACTTTCTTCAAGTTCTTAGTTAAGTTTAGAAATTATTTTTATAAATTTTTAGGTTTATTTGTAATAGTTGTAATTTTTAGTTAATTAAGTTTTAAATTAGATTTTAATTAGTTTTATTAATTAAATAGTAATTAAATATTATAATAATCATTTTCATAATTTCAATTTTATTTTCTATTTTCTTTAAAATTAAGTTTTCAAAAGTTTCACTTTTAGCCCCTGTAGTTTGTAACTTGTTAAATACCACTTTTCTCTGTCTGTTATCTGATTATCTGATTTTGTGTTCATTTCTGTATTTTTGTTATAATTTCATATTTTCCAAATATCAAACAATCAGTAGTGTAATCAACCCTCAAATCATATTTGTTACTGTCCTCAGTACCACTCACTTTCCTATCCGTTTACAAATACAATTTCAATCTCGTTGGGATTTAACGATCCGGGGATTTCCCTATATTTCCACGGTCAATATTAATTTGCACTTTCTCCCAGGTGGGCCTAACAGCTGCACACGGCTGACTGGTTGGTTTGGGAGGAGTCAAGGCAGTGTGGGGGATGTTCACAAGTTCTGTGGTCCTCTTGTTTGCATATCATACAAAACAAGACTCTGTAGCATTTATCAGTGCTGTGATTTGGATAATTGCACAGTTCACATCTCCCTGAGGGCCTGGGTGAGGTTTTTGGTTTGGAAGAACCTGAGGATACTGAGGGCTTTGTAGATTTAGAGTCAGAGTTTTTCTCAGTAGACTCAATTTTCTCACTCAGCATCCTGACAAGTTCAGCAAGCTGATCAACCTTTGAATCAGTGCTTTCAGGCTTCACTTCAGTAGTTACTGAAGGTTTTTGGTGTTCAGTGGGTGCAGGAGTAGGTCTTTTCAGTATAGTCCTTCCTAACCCTGATTTCTCTTTAGGAGAATGTGGTTGAAAGACTAATGGTGCAAGGTCAGAATTGGGTTCTGCTCCCTGAAGTTGTTTCAGTGGAGGGAGTGGTGAATCAGACTTAGACTCAGTGATGGACTCAGTAGGACTAAGTTCATCAGTGACTCCTAGCAGCTCCTTTATAGTCTGACTTTCAGGCTCCAGAATTCTTCCAGTGTTAAAATTTGGCAATTTACTATCAGGATTGTTTCTTTCAATCCAATCACTGGGTTTGGGAGCTAGTTCTTTGCTAGAGAGTATGTTGGTTAATAGAAAAGTTGTAGAATGGCTACTCTCCCCAGAAACTTCAGTGAGTTGATCATCACCCAGACCAGCCTTATTGGGGTTGGGTGAGAGACTCAGTGTTTCATAAAGTTTGGGGTTTTTCTGAGTCCATTTCCAAATAATTTCCTTTTCTTTCTTAAGTTCTTCCTGAAGAGCTTGATTTTGTTTTACAAGTTCAGAGTTTTGAATTTGAAGTGTGACACTTTCAAGCTTGGCTTGTTTTAAGGCAAGTAATTCATCTCTACAATGATTTAATTCAAAACTCAGTTTGTTAAATTTTGAAAACAAATTAAGTCTTTGCTTTTCAACATACTTAAGATCAACATTAATATAGTCTAAGTAAGATTTCCAATCATCATTATCATCCATAGAAAGTAAAAGATTTACCTTCCTCATTGTGATGTTGACCCATTCACCATTTCTTGCATGACTCTTCCCCACAGCAAGTTTGTTGTCTTCTGACAGAGCCATCAGGGCACTGATGTGAACTTCATCATCATCAGAGGACACTTCAACCTCATCCCAGTCATATGTTTCAGCAACAAGCCCTTTGTTCTTGGCTTGAGTAGGCTTTGGAGCCTGAGGAGGCTGAGAGACTGTTGAGGATGATTCAAGAAGGGCAAGCTTAGCTTTTGCCTTTCTGTACTTTGCTTCAAAGTCAATTTGAGGGACTTTGTCAAATCTTTAACTAGACTGAAGCATTTTTGGTTGAAATTTGCTGGGGCCTGAAAAAGAGTTATTTCCTGAAAATTTGAAAGATGGTTCTGAGGTTGTTTTTAAAAAACAATCTTTAGCAAAATGCCCCATTTTGCCACATTTAAAGCATTCAGTATTGTCATTTTCTTGAGAAGGAAATTTGTTTTTCTTAAAAAACCTTTTTGAATTAGCAAGGAGTGCTCTTTCATGAAATTCAATTTGAAGATCATTAAGATACTCCTCACTGGTTCTTTGGTCAACCTCATCATCAGATCCATCCTGAAAATCCTGCACAACACCTTTTGAATAGAAAGCAGTTGATATGGGTGTAATTGTCAAGGCCTTTTTGGTCTCCTGAGCTTTACCAGGGTATCTCCTGGTGATAAGATTGTCTTCATAGACAAACTTCCCATAGATGGCAGGGAGCTCAAGGTTCTGAATGTGGTTTGCATTTCTCAATCCCTGAGAGAAGTTTAACCACTTCACAGGGAGACTGTTGACAAAACCAACATTGATTTCATGTTTTGACAGTATAACACCATCATTGGTCAGCTCATTCAGGAGGGTCTTATACCGAGTATAAGTCTCAGAGAGACTTTCAGAATCCTTGGCCCTGAAGGTATTGAATTCAAGCTTCAGGTCCATGATTCTATTCTCTTTGGTATCAGAAGGCCCTTCATAGCTATGAACCAGGTCAGTCCATGTCTGCTGGGCAGTGGGACAGTTGATCACTGATTCCATTATATCATCAGGAAGGCATGATATAATGATGCTTTTCAGGCGCTGGTCTTGATTGACCACCCTCCTTTCATCTGGGGTCCACTGAGCTTCAGGTTTGATTAAACCTTGGGCAGTTGTTGGGACATATGGACCCTCATTAATCAATTTGATGTAATAAGGTTCCATCCCAGTTAAGTAGCAAAGCATTCGCTTTTTCCACTTATTAAATTTGCCAGCTTCAAGTCGAGGGGCAGTTGCTGAATAACTTCCACCCTTTTTATCAACAAGCTGGGGAACATCTATGTCAGTCATAGTGGGATCTTGATTTTAAAAACTTGAGCACTCTTAGGTTTTGAAAACAGGTATAAGTTTTACAAATCAAAGGCTCTGATACCACTTGTTGGTCCCTTTGACTTGGTTGTCAGTAACTAAAAAGCTAAAGTAACCAAGTTATATGACTTGAACACAAATGTATGAAAATGATTAACAATAAAGTAACATAAAGATAAGAGACAATATTTTCCAACGTTTAATTCTTTATTAGAAGTTAATCACAAAGAATCGTACCCAAGTGTTTGCGGAATAACACTTGGGGTTGAAATGACAAGTATTGTATGGACTCCTCACTAAACTCAAACTATGTTGAGTGACAACTTAAATTACCCACTGAGCTATCTCAGGGGCTTGCGTTGTTCTTTGGAGGAGTAAAGTGGTTTGTGAATGCTTTGCATTAATTGCACAAACTTGTCAACTTTTACTCCTCACATTTGCTTCCTATTTATACACAAGTATAGAACAACTAAATATACATTGGACCTAAAGCTTCCTTAACAATATCTTGAAAGATATTATTCTTCTGGCAAGGAACCTTCTTTGAGTTAGGTCCAAAAGGCACTTTCTGATGACAGACTGGTTTTAACCATTTGGGGAAAGTTTGACATTAAAGTGATAAAGCACTTTAATAAAGCAGCTCAGACTTTCCCGCCCAGTCCCGCCAAAACTTCAGTCTTCATGTCATCAGTCTTCAGTACAATTAAGTTGTTGAGGAGTCATGGGGTTCAGTGAGTTATTGTCATCCTCACTGAACCCATCACCTTCTTCTTGGCTTAGATCACATTTCACTGAGTTCCGCCTCACTGAATGGAGAACCTTTCTTCTTAGGCTCGGTCTTAGCATCCTGAAGGTGACTCACTGAGTTACTGTTCACTCAGTGACTTGTTTACACTTAGGGGATTTTACGTTCAAATCCTTGTTAGAAGATTTGGGGAATTCAGTGACCCAACAACCATAGCCTAGTTAGTCAGGAAGATATTGTTTTTCTGGTTTCGTCTCGTGATGTTTCTTATACTCAGCAAGTTTTTCTATATCAAGCATCTCAAGTGAATCTTGGTCCAGTGAAGGGCTTTCATTTACTTAGGCAGATTTATGGGGACTACGATTTTATTGGGGTTAGTTCGGTTGATTGTAAAAACTATAGGAGAGATGTGCTTGATTTCATTGGTAAGAATGATGCTCAGATGTTAGTTGAGATGTTATTGAACAAGAAGGATTTTCATCCTAATTTTTCATTTGAGTATCAAACTGGTGAGAATAACGCGTTGACGAATCTTTTTTGGGCCGATGAGTACGCAAAAAGGAATTATTATGCTTTTGGCGATGTTATGTCATTTGATGCTACATTCAGGACTAATAAGTAAGTTCATTTTATATATGTTTTTTATTTTTCAACTGATGAACATCTTTTAATTAATAGGTTCATCTGTATTTTAAGATAAGATAGATATTGTTATTTGATTGTACCCCACGTATCTTATCTATTTATCAGAAAATCCACTTTTCTTATCTCTCTACCCCACATATCCTATCTCTTTATCAGAAAATCCTCCATCCCAACTATTCTATATTTTTTCCTCTACCCCACATATCCTATCTCTTTATCTCTTTCATATCTTTTAAATTCTGATGAAATGAGTGTAATAGGTCATGTTTCTAGCTTGAATTGTTTCCCCGGAGTGGTCGTTGGGTGAGTGTGAGTAGCTTTTTGAAACTCAATGATAAGCTCAAACACACAAAAACTTTGCTGCAACAAGATGATGGTCAACGGTATAAAAGTTAATTCGCGTTGCACATCATCTTGTTCTGGCAGTTTATGTGTGTTTGAGATTATTAATGAGTTTCAAAGCCTACGCAGAGTCACCAGCGACCATTTCTGGGGAAACATTTGAAGCAAGAAACATTTAATTTTTTTAAAGTTGTTGTATTTGATTGTTATAAGCTGATGTTGTTGAATTTAAATGGTTCATCAGTATTTTTTAAACAAAATTTTTTAAAGTTGGTGTAAATAAGTTCATCAGTATTATAAAGCTGCTGTATTTGATTGTATAAACTGATGTTGTTGAAAGGTATTGAATTTAAATGGTTCATCAATTATATTATAACGATTCATTGGTTTTATAATAATGTTTTATCATTTATTTTTGATAGGTACAAAATGGTTTTTGTACCATTTACTGGGATCGACAATCATAATAATTGTGTTACATTTGGAGCTGCGTTGCTGTCGTCGGAGACTAAAGAATCTTACATTTGGTTGCTTGAATGTTTTCAAAGAGCCTTCGTGCGAGCACCAAAGGTTATTGTTACTGATCAAGACGCATCAATGAAAGTTGCTATAGAGACAGTTTTCCCGTTATCTCGTCATAGATTATGCATGTGGCATATCATGCAGAAGTTGACTTCAAAGGTATGTTCATCAATGTATTTTTTTTAATTATTTTTGTTTATTAGTTACTTATAATTTAAAGGTTCATCAGATAGTTTTACAGTATAATGTTCATCATTTTATGGGATATTGTTTTGGACTGATAGAATAATGTTCATCATTTATATAATAATGTTCATCAGTTAGTTTTTTTATATAATAATGTTCATCAGTTAGTTTTATACAATAAGGTTCATCTTGATTTTTGTAGGTTGGTCCTGATCTAGCTAAAGATGAAACTTTTAAACGAAGAATATCAGATATTGTTTGGACTGATAAAATAGAGCCTGATGAGTTTGAAGCTTTGTGGGAGAAATTATTAGTTGATTTTGATTTGAAGAGTCACAAATGGCTTTCTGATATGTATGATTTGAGGTATAAATGGATTCCAGCCTATTACAGGGATGAGTTGATGTCGGGTTTGATGCGTACTTCTTCTAGGTCTGAGAGTGAAAACAATGCATACGGTCGCTTGACGAGTATTGATTTGACTTTATGGGAATTTTATAATCATTTTGAGAGTGTGGTGGGTTGTCAAAGTTTTGCTCAACGTAAAAATGATCATGACAGTCAGTATACTATTCCAGATATGCACACAGAACTTCAATTAGAGAAGGAGGCATCAGAATTATACACTCGGTCCATTTTCTTTGATGTTCAAAATGAGATTTATGCTTCTGTGATTTCTTGTATGTCGGTTAGTGTTTCGGATGTTGATTCTGGCAAAAAATTTGTTATAAAAGATACTGGCGAAGATGAGCAGATTCCTAGGCGACATCGTATAGTGAAAGGGAAACCACAGTATGATGTTTTTTATGAGGTAACATCTTTTTATACATACAGTTTTGTTTCATTATTTTTTTTTTATTTTATAAGAATGAGGTTCATCAGTCATTGTAGATAATAATGAGGTTCATCAGTCATTGTAGATCAGAATGAGGTTCATCAGTCATTGTAGATTATAATGAGGTTCATCGTTGCTTTTTATCATGTTTTTTGTAATCAGATAATGTATGTAGATAATAATGAGGTTCATCGGTCATTGTAGATTAGAATTAGGTTCATCGTTGCTTTTTATCATGTTTTTTGTACTCAGATAATGCATGTAGATAATAATGATGTTCATTAGTCATTGTATATCATAATCAGGTTCATCAGTCATTGTATATTAGAATGAGGTTTATCAGTCATTGTAGATAATAATGAGGTTCATCATTGCCTTTTATCATGTTTTTTTGTACTCAGATAATGTATGTACTACCTTTTTTCAGGTTTTGTGTAAACCAGCGGAAGAGTTTTATCAGTGTACGTGCAAACATTTTGAGTCATATGGACTGTTATGTCGTCATATCTTTTATGTGATTCGGTTTTCAAATGTTAAAAACTTTCCCAAGAAGTACGTGCTTAGGCGTTGGTCAAAAGATTCATTACCACCTCCATCAGTCATTCAAGCCACCGGTGATAGTCCTGATATGATCTTGCGTGAGATATTCAGATCAATCGAGTATTGTGTGAATCGTTATGCTAATGATCCTGAGCTACTGCAAAAGTTTAGAGATCATCAGGTTCAGTTAATGGCGAAGGCAGATGCTGATGTTCCTATACCTCCAAAGACTACTAAACGGGATAGGATTGCTTCTATTCTTGGTGTGTCGCAACCGGATGAGATTATTGTGAATGTTCCAAAGCAGGTTAGACTATTTATTCTCTTTTTTGTTATCTAGGTTAGTTGATGAATATGTTAAATTTTTGCAGTTTAGTTATATTTATAGTTATTATAGGTTCATCAGATTTATGTTATCATAATTTAGGAGTTATCATAGGTTTATCAAATATAGGTTCATCATTTAATATAAGTTCATCATTTAATATAGGTTCATCAGTTTTTTGTTCTGTGTTATTGTAGGCCCATCAGTTATCATAGTTTTTTCAGTTTTTATAAGTTCATCAGTTTTTATAGGTTAGACTATTCATTCTCTTTTTTGTTATCTAGGTTAGTTGATGAACATGTTAAATTTTTGCAATTTTATGTGTTATCCTAGGCCCATCAGTTATCATAGTTTTTCAGTTTTTATAGGTTCATCAGTTGTTCATCAATTGTTCAACATATTTTTTGATCATTTTTGTTTTTTGGTCCAAAACAGGTTAGTACTAAGGGTTCGCGAAAAAGGATTAAGAGCAGTGTTGAACGTTCACTTATTGCTAGTGGGAAGCGTAGAAAGAAGAACTGTACAACCTGCAAATCTAGTATGAACGATCATAACCAGGCGAAATGCAATGCCATAAAAGCTCAAATTGCTGCTAAGAAAGCTAGTGAAAAGGCTGCTGCGAAGGAGATGAAGCAGAAGGCGAGATTGGCTGCCAAGAATGCGAAGTTGGCTGAGAAAACTGCTGCTAGGAAGGCGAATTTGGCTAAGAAGACTGCTGCTAGGAACGCGAAGTTGGCTGAGAAGACTGCTTGTGTAGTTATTTAATAAATGTGGTGTTAGTTTGATAAGAGTGATCAAAGTAACTTTGATTTTTCTATTATACAAATAAATGTGATGTTTTACTTATAAAGTTTTTTCTATTATAAAGTTCATCAGTTTTACTTATAAAGTTGAGATAAAAGTTCTTCAAATTTTAGAGGTTCATCAATTTTAAATTATAACAGTGTCATTATAATTATCAAAGTTTCTAAAAAAAAGTTCTTCTTTCTACAAATTTTAGAGGTTTATCATTTTTTACATATTAAAGTTCATCAAAATTTACATATTAAAGTTCATCAAAAGTTAATCTAATTTAACAATTTTTTTCAGGTTCATCTTTAAATTCAGGTTCATCAACTGTTCTTTCTTTTAAAAGATTTTCATCAAATTTTAGAGGTTTATCATTTTTTACATATTAAAGTTCATCAAAAGTTAATCAAATTTAACAATTTTTTTCAGGTTCATCAATAAATTAAGGTTCATCAACAAACAAGAAGTAAATTCAGGTTCATCAATTTTATTTAACATAACAAAATGATAGTTCTATTAAACTAAAATAACTTGTCCATAACAACCAACCAAAAAGTAGTATTTATACTAGAACATTCCCTAATTAGATTAGGTTACTACTGCCAAAATTTTAACCACAACAAACTATTAGATCAAATTGTTTTTAGGTCTGTCGAAGAAGAGCACTAGCTTCCCGTTCGAAATATTCGCTGGCACGTTCTGCAATATTCTTTTTTGACATCTGCTGGAGCGTTCGCTTTTCCTTCAGAGGTAAACGATGATATTCTTCTACCTCGCTCTCCACTACATGTCTGTTTTCATTGTAGTCGGACAACAGAATCTTTGACATGTACTTCTTTCTCAAGTCTTCAAGCTGTTTGTCTTGTTCAGCACCTTCTTTTACAAACCCAGCATCAAAGTCTTTTTTCCCTGAATAAGTTTCCATGTGTCTCATGGCAAAAATTCCACAATCAATGAAATTGTTTTTGGTTTCCCATGGCAATTTGATATGATCCACTTTGTAGTTGTTCAGTGCTTGATAATTTGGATGCCCATTGTCTTTCAAGAACTTTATAAATTGAAATCTCTGTAATAATAAATTAAAAACAATGAGATTCAATTTAACTATGTTGATGAACATACATTTAATATACCTAACATTCTTACCAAATTAACCAGCTTTTTCTGATATCTATCCTTGACTAATTGATTGTGATGCATGTTGTCAAGAATATAGATTTGAGGTTCTTTCAAGTTGAAACAGACGACGTAGTAGTGATCGTCACCGAGCATCATCGGGAAAAGCGCCTGTTAAAGATAGAGGTTCATCAATTATTTACAATTAACTATAGGTTCATCAGTTTTATTAAGGTTCATCAGTTTTTTTTAAGGTTCATCAGTTATTTATCTTAAAACAAATTAGTAAAATAGAAGTGCTTACCAGGTCAATGTCTCTGATAGATTCATAAACAGACAAAAACAAAAGATTCTTCATGTTTTCATTAAACCTTTGTGTGAGTGCTTTCGAGTTGTGAGACAGATTGGCCATTTCTTTTGTCTGAGGTTCATCAATATAAGTCAAGATTTTTGCATATGTACATGATTTCAAATATTGAATCATAATTGATAAAGATTTTTGTAACTTACAATCATTGATGTGTGGGCATATAGCTTCTTCAATGATCCTACGTTCCTTTTCTCTTCTGCCATGTTATGTATATACGCCCGCATATCAATCACTCCTGAACTAATTTCATTCCCTTCTTTGAAGCTCTCAAAGTGGATTCTTTGACCGTCAACAAAGTATGAATGAAATAACACATCACTGCAATTTCATTTTAAGGTAATATTTTAGAAAAATAAAGAAGCTACTTATTATAGAAATATTATTTTTAAATTGATGAACCTAATATATATTACTTACTCGAGATCTCCTCTTGCAGCGAATATTGTTTCAGCCACCTTTCTTTCATTGTCTTGTACTTTGTTCTTCATCACAACGACTCTTTGTAAATACGGAGATTTTAGAGATTCAGCAGGCTTTGTTTTTCTTTTTTCTCTTATATTTTCCAAGTCTTCTTGACCTTCTTCACCTTCTTTGATATTCTTTTCCGTTTGAGGAACTTTAAGCTTTCGAGCAATTGTGTTGAAAGAATTAAGTGGCGTGGCTTTTAGAGGCGTGGAAAAACCTTCATCTACTGCTTCACATTTTAATTTTTCTTCTGCTGATGGGGGAGCATATGATATCGGTGTTATCATCTTTGGCGATTCTTTATTTTGTGGGGAAGAGTTCTTATGTTTTTGTGATGTTTTTTTCAATGCTAAAGCTTCTGCTTGAATTCTTCTCCAAAGATTGTCATCACTAGTCTTGCTCAACCTTTCTGAGGATGTGTGCAAGAACGGTGTCTTTTTGAGCAACTCATCCAATAACTGCTCCAAGTCTTTCTTTTCTTCATACAAAACCAAAGGCAAAGACTTATTCTCAAATTGCTCCGTATTGAATATCGGGAATTCTGGCCTATGCAACTGTTTTATATGTTCATCAGTAAGTTAATTAATAAGTTCATCAATAAATTATAAGTTCATCAATAAGTTCATAAAACAAATCAGTTATAAGTTCATCAATAAGGTTATTACCTGACGTTCAATCTTTTCATATTCTTTCAAAAAGGCAGGATCCATGAACATTTGAGTTAACGTTAACTCAGCTTGTTTGTCCGTCTGAGGTTCATCTGTTAACTCGGAGCCATGATTCATTTGAGGTTCATCAGTTTGCTTAGATGCAACCTTAGCATCGGAGCCATCCTTTGTTTGAGGTTCATCAGTTTGTTTAGATGCTTCCTTTGCCTCGGAGGCATCCTTATCATCACCCATCGTTATCATCAGCATTGAGCTCTCATCTTCAGTTTGTGAGCTCTCAAAAGTTGTCCTGTTTACCAAATTGTTCATCCAGTCTCAGACTTCCATCAACGATTCATTTCCGGGGTACATCTCCAATCCAGCCCTTAGCATGTCATCAATATTAATTTTCATCTCTTGAAATAAGCATAACATGTTCCTCAGTGAGTGACTGAATTCCTGTCATTAATATAATCAATTAAGTCTTTGAACCTATATTAACTTAAAACTGATGAACCTATATTAACTGATGAACCTATATTTGAAGAACCTATAATCAAATAACATTTTAAAGTTTATATATATTTTACCTCAGCTGATTTGAATTGGGAATACTCCCCTTGAAACTCTAAAATCATTGCGGATAACTGTTGTTGGGTGAGCTTAATACTTGAGGATGAAGGTTCATCATTTCCATTTTCAGGTGTTTGATCGGTTCCGGTAATTGGTTCAGCAACTTCAGTGTTTTCATCACTTCCGGTCGTTTGAATATCCTCATTTGTTTCGATCATTTGAATATCATCATCTGCTAATTGATGAACCAATTATAAGAAATTCAAATATACACAAAATTTTTGCAGATAATATGTAAGTTATGAAACATAATAGATTTTTACCCTGTTGATCAACCCATTGATGCTCCTCAATATCATCTATATGAACATCAGGCACTTGCTCACCAACGTCATCTGTCTTTGGAGATTTTGATGTTCTTTTCCTTTTGTATCCAACAATGTTTTTGCACATGTTCATCGAATAGCGGTTTTTAGGAGATAGTGAACTCCTTTTTGCTTTCTGTTTTCTTCCTACATGTTTTACACCATTTTTCATAAGTTATAACAGGTTCATCAGATTATAAAAGTTTTTTTTTTTTCAAGTTCATCAAATGTTCAAGTTCATCAGATTTTACATATTCAAGTTCATCAAGATTTTCAACAAATTTTTGAGGTTCATCAAATTTTTACTTATAACAAAAATTTACTTATAAAACAATAATACAATATAAATAATGTCTATATACATACCTTCTTGATCATTTTCCCCCTCTGCTTCTTGTGGTTTGTCTTCCAGCATTAGAAGGATTGGTCCATCAGCCACTAATTTTAGATACAACTTATTTTAGGTAAATGTTTAAAATAAGAATATAATATAAGGTTCATCAGATTATAATTTGTGTACCTTCTATAGGCATCGAACCTTCCCTTTCTGAATTGTTCCCTTGAATGACATCTGAAAAAAAAATTAAAAAAAAATTAAAAAAAAAATAAAATATATATATATATATATATATATATATATATATATATATATATATATATATATATATATATATATATATATATATATATATGTCATTTTTTTAAGATGACACATACAAAAAGTACTGATGAACATATAGTAAAATGTATACCTATATTAGAAGGTTCATCAGCGTTTGTTTTTTGTTTCTTTCTTCTAATCTTCTTTTTTTTTACTGGCTCATCGCTATCTTTTATCAGCACAATATTAGCATCTGAATTTAGACACAATGTGTAAAAAAAAACACATTATACGGGACAGTAAGTGATGAACCAAATAAAATAATACATCATACCTTCAATCATGAGTAGTCCACGCTTGAAAGGAGAGTGATCCTTCAAATGAGCTCTACTCCAATGTGGTCCAGCTTCATATGAGACTTCAATCTTGTCTTCATCATCACCCCTCGGTTCTTCCTCCAATTGAATTTCGGCTCCAGCATTCTCTATCTGCTGTTCATCATCGTTCTCTGAATCATCATCATTATTATTTTCTGCAGCTTCCTCTGCATCATCATCATCATCATCTTCCTCTGCATCATCATCCTCTTGATCTTCTTCTTCTTTATTTTCCTCATCATTATTTTCTTCTTCTTGATCTTCTTCCGGTTCTTCTTTTTTCTTCACTTTTTCAGCTTTAGGAGCTCTTCCTTTCTTTATTTTGCCAAACATCATCTCTTCCAATTCTTCCAAATTTTCTGTTTTCCAGTAATTAAACGCTAGGTATTTTGGTTTCTTCAGCAGCGAATTGGCAAACATAACCTGCAATTTTAAGTGTAAATCTTAAATTAAGAAAAATGTAACTGATGAACCTGATAACCTAACTGATGAACCTATAATCTAACAGATGAACCTATAACCTAATTGATGAACCTATAAATTAACTGATGAACATAAAGTATATAGTAATTACCTCCAATAGCAAGATTGGACCATAGAATTTTGTTCCCGGTCTCCAATTTTTCCTTTCGTCCTTCAAATTATGTAGCACATACTCGCACCAGTCCAATTGTTTCACAAGATCCATATCAGTAAGAGAAGGGATGACTCCAATATTCAAAGTCCCCATCGTTCCCACATAAGACAAAATAGTACAAAACAATGATATTATGTTCTTCAAAAATATGTCTCCACTATCATTTTTCCTAATTTGATTCTTAATTACCGGCATCAAATCCTTGTTTGCATAAAGTCTAGGAACACCTTTGAATTGTTTTTTCCATTCTATGTATGCTTCATTTGATCTTTCCTTAACAACATCACGCACATCAACTGCATACTGACCCATTGGGAATCCGAAGGTATGGTGGATTAACTCAGGTGTTATGTGTATAGTATCACCAAAGACGGTTAGATTTCCAGATTCAGCATCGAACCTCTCAAGCAACCAATACCCTAAACGACTTGGCATGACATTAATTTCAAAGTCTAACAATGATTTAAAACCCATTCTTGATATTGCCTCTTTTTGGTCCGTTGTTATTTTCTTAATTGTATCATATAATGGACCGGGAAAATTTTTTATTAGAACCGTTGGAAAATTTTTTAGGTTAGGTGGGAGAATTTGTCGAAGACTTAATCCAGGCTTAAAGTCTTCAGAGAGAACAGGTTTATTAGTTTTTGATGAACTTGATGGTTTTGAAGGTTTTGAAGGTTTGGAAGGCTTGGAAGGTTTGGAAGGTTTGGAAGATTTAGCAGCGATTTCAGGATTTGGTGAACCCCGTGTTCTTTTAGGAAGTGGTTGATCAGCTTTCAATGAACCCCGAGTTCTTTTATTAGTAAACGCGTGTTAAACAAAGTCGTCATCACTTGAAGAATAAGTTGTTAACGTCATAGGCTTCTTTCCTATACAATAAAAAAAACAACTGATGAACAATCTTTCAATGAAAAATAACTATAAAATTTTTTTTCATATAATTTTTAACTACTGAACCTTATTCTAAATAACAACTGATGAACCTCTTTTCAATTTATTCTAACAAGTTAGTACTAATTATACAATGATAACAAGTAATCACTGATGAACCTCTTTTTAATATATTCTAACAAGTAATGGCAATGTATCCACAACTTCTAATCTAACCATGATAACTAATCTAATCACTGTTGAACCTTATTTTAATCTATTTCTAACAAGTTATAGCAATGTATCAAAAACTTCTAATCTAACCATGATAACTATTCTAATCACTGATGAACCTTTTTTTAATCTATTTCTAACAAGTTATTCTACTGATGAACCATATTCTTAATATATTTTTAACAAGTTATAAACACTTTTTTCATTTATTTTAACTGCTGAACCTTATTCTTAATCTATTTCTAACAAAATTTATCCACAACTTCTAATATAACCAGATAACTATTCTAATCACTGATGAACCTCATTGTAATCTATTTTAACAATTATTCTACTGATGAACCATATTTCTAACAAGTTATAAACACTTTTTTCATCTATTTTAACTGCTGAACCTTATTCTTAATCTATTTTTAACAAAATTTATCCACAACTTCTAATCTAACCAGATAAATATTCTAATCACTGATGAACCTCATTGTAATCTATTTTAACAATTATTCTATTGATGAACCATATTTCTATCAAGTTGTAAACATTTTTTTCATCTATTTTAACTGCTGAACCTTATTCTTAATCTATTTTTAACAAAATTTATCCACAACTTCTAATCTAACCAGATAACTATTCTAATCACTGATGAACCTCATTGTAATCTATTTTAACAATTATTCTACTGATGAACCATATTTCTATCAAGTTATAAACATTTTTTTCATCTATTTTAACTGCTGAACCTCATTTTTATTTATTATACACTTCTAGCTAATGATAATCGGCAATCGATAATCGGCAAAATAATTGATGAACCAAAAACTTTTAAAAACCTGTAAAAGCTGGTCGGTCTTGGAATCGTTTCGATCTCTTTTCTGACAATGTTGGGCTCTCTTCTCTTCCAGATTCTAAATAAAAAAATAATAATAAATCAAAATCATATTATCAAAATAAATAAATAAACTGATAAAATAATCCTAATTCTTTATGCATGCATTTTATATTCTAAAAAATCTAAATAAAACCCTAATTTTTTCAAAATCTAAAATTAAAAATAATAATAAAATGCATATTTTTTAAAAGCAAATACATTTGTTCATTTTTTTTCTAAAAATTACACATGCAGTTGGATTAGTTTAAAAAAAATAATTAAAACATGAATGAAACCCTAATTTTTTCAATTTAATCTATTCCTTACCAGTTGGATTCATCATTTTGAACGGAAAATGAAACCCTAATTTTTTCCCAAATTTATATCGCGACTTTTGAGAGATTTTCCCCAAATTTAGATCGGAAAATGAAATTGTGCGTGAAATTGTGAGTGAGTGAGAGCGGTGTTGAGGGATGAGAGAAGTGGGGTAAATTACCGTTTTAACCTTTTTTAGGAAAGTTGCTTTTTTTTTTTTTTTTTTTTATGAATGAGAGCGGTTGGATTGATTTTGGTCAAATATTTGACTAATTTGATGGACAAGATTCCTTTTTAGACTTTGTAAATTTACACCCCTTTGTAGGGGATCGCATCTCAAATCCTAAAAGTACATGCAATCAAACCATTTGTACAGAAAAAAAAAACACACCAAGAAAAACCGATAGCTAGGACTAAATCAATCTCACCACAAACCAAATCTTGTCCAGTCTGATATTCAAGTGATTAGCCTCGAATTAAGAACTACTGGATTCTCCAAAAATAAATAAATAAATAAATAAATAAATAATACGAAATCCATACAAACCTCAACATAAGTTTCTTTCATGCTCATAGTTCATCCAAAAGTGGAAACATTGTTTTTAAATATTTCAAGTAACAAAACAGTTGTTCCATAAACCACATTTCCAACCCACAGAAGGGGGTTATGTTATCAGTTTGATACACCACAATGTACAAAGTTGATTACAGAAGCAACCTTCTATGCTTTCCCTACCTAAAGCATCTCTAAATTCTGTATCTACTTTTTTGCCATTTCGACGTGAGTGAGGCAATTGTCACTAAGATTCCAAAATATCACTATCATCATCTAGCTTATCCGATGGGTCGGTGTTGATTGTTTCTGGGAAGAACTCGTCATCAGGGTACAGCTTCTGAAAGAGCTGTCATACACCACGAATAAATATGAAATCAGTATCATGGCATATCATTTCATTTGAACATATAGCATGTTAATTAGAAGCTACTTCGGCTTTCTTGTGAGAAGAAGCTCATTTTCAGTTAGCAAAAACCTAAACAAACCATATGTTAGATGAAAACGGATCACAGTCGCCCAAAGTATATTCAACGTAAACCTCATAAATCTTTATATTAAAACAAATTAGATTGATACTGCAATGATTTAACATTGAATATTTATTAAAAGTCAATAAAAAAAGCTAAAAAACTATTTATGGGTCTGACCCAGTTCAACATGTACGAAAAATTTACCCGCTATCAAATCGGCCCCACCCTCCCATTTTCCGCCTCTACATCTATACTACATAATAGACCATACGACTTCTTAAGAGTTCCATGAAACAAAATGAGTACGTTTCAAGGTCACATATGAAGAAATAAGCCAAGATATTCTGAGGAAAATAAGGTACCTTTAAAGTTGAACCTATAAGGTCATTGTAGTTCAAATTTCCATCCGGTGTAGGGGTTGTAACCACAGGTCCCATAGAGCCCTGAAAGTAAAAAAAATGGTAGATAAGCTATGGATCAAATGATTAAAGAAGGCAGTTGAACCGCATAACATAAAGATGTAAAAGTTTTCTGTTGGAAATTGTGATTCTTTTTGTTGCTACAGGTTGGTGCGATTAACAAGAAAATCACACCTCAATCAGATCCTGTATATACACTGCACTCCATAGCAAAGTGGGCTTCACTTCTGTACTGTCCTTCACCTCTGCACTGTCAGCTTGATCAGTAGAACTGCTATCAGCTGTGTCTAAGGTGTGTACTGAAAAAAGACTGTCCATTGCCGCATGCAAAGATTTTTTTCCTTCAAGAGCATCATCACATAAAGCTGAAAAATAGACAACCAACCTGAAACGTAAAGTAAATTAAGATATGTTAGCTGTGCCAACCAAACATATTATTCAATACAAAACGTTATAGGTGGCTAAATGGGTGGGTCAGATCAACACATGTATCGATTGTATGATTCGGATCAGGTGGACTTTTTTTATGCATTAAAAATACACTTTTGATCGACGTGTCTGACCCATTCCTTTATAAGCTATCTTTTAATGTACACATTTGACCCAATAGAGATAAAAACATAACCCAAATAGACCCATTCATAAGTAAATGAGTCAAAGTATCCACCAGTATGGCACTATATCAGATGAATAGTCTTACGCAGTTATTTATAGAATACCAATCCAGTAACATATCAAAAGAAAAAACATACAAATATGGAGCTTACATGCCGGGAGGACAAACAGCTATATTGCTCCCAAGTTGTAGAACCCGAATTGATGTAGCCTGATCAGGGTACAGAGCTAAAGAGAGACCAGTGTCAGAAAGCAACTATAAAGTTTCAATAAGTTTAAAATAACTGTTCAGCAGCAATCTTACATCTAGGAGGATATATGACCAAACAACTGGAAATATTGGGCTTTAAAGAGCTCTTTGTGATGCAAATTCCCCGTGCCACCTTGCCACGGACACCTCCAACTTTAAAGACGCTCGAAACGTCTTCTGAAGGAGGATTAACGGGTGATGGTGTGATGGTAATTGATGGATCCATTACCAGCTTATCACTGGTTATTTCTTGCCCAGAAACCAATTTGACACCTTTATAAGCCCCACTATCCTGCAAAATAATGATGAACCAATTATGAATAATAATACAGCATAGTGGTGATAGAAAAAGATTTATGTTAACAAACCTCATTCAGAAGTACAGATATCACTGGCATTCTCAAAACCTGGAAAATAAACAATAGCAAAAGAAAATCAAGTGTAATTAAAGCAAGTGCAAATAGTACCACCAGTAAGCCAATATGACAGGACTTACATAAAGACACCCTTTGACAGCAGCACGGCGGCAAAAGGCTTGTGGCAGTTCTCCTTGGCCGTAAAGGGGGTAGAGCAATGCACCAAGTGCAGTAGGAAACCTAGATAGCCATATACAGCACATCATATGTTCAGGGAAAGTGGTAGATGATCACCATAAGGTTCATAATTTTGTAATCGCCAAATACAATTTAGATGACAGAAGCTTGAATAGTTCGGATACTAAAATGTTTACGTTTTAGAAGTTAAGAGACCATAATAAAGATAACAGTAAACAAATAATGGTACAATTCATGCAATGCCATACCTGTGACAAATTAAAATAGAACTGAACTGACAAAACCTACACACAAATTAATTTTTTCTACCATAATATTTCATTTATATCAGTATATCACCCTCATATAAGATTGCCAATGATGAAGGTCATGCAATCTTTATCGAAGAATGATACTTATCGCAAATGTCAGGTTACTAGACAGTAATAATAAACTACAAAACAAGCAGAATAAAAAAATAAACCTGCCAACTGATGAGTGGTAAAGAGCTAAACGATCTATCCCGTCTCTTGTCTTGAGTATATATTTACAGGAATCTCCAGCATCTTGGTCATAATCAACCATCGCTATAGCATAGAGAATGATCCTACAAAGAGAGAAAATTAGTAACTTGAGCTTTTCACCCGAACACATATAACTATCCGATACATATACAGTAAAACATTATATCATTTACAGCAATTTACAATTACAGTGAATTTACATTCATAATATTCCATACTAAAATGTCCAATTCACTGCATAATAGGAAATCATCCCATTTAAACAATAACAAATCTTATGAGAAAAGTTGCATGATGCTTTCTATGGACTCACACCGACATTCTTATCATCAAAGGATTAGTTAATAGGCAACTGTATTGACATAAGGTATCAAAACTTCAACCCAATTCGAAGCTAAAAACCCTTAAAATTTACAAAGTTTCAATCATCACCACGTAATGAACCACGTTACTTAACCTATATAGGCAACATTGTATGCACCAACAACTCTGCATAAAAAATCGCTATATGCAATTCTAAAAATTTCAACCTTAAAACAACAAATTTAAAAGACGTTGAAAAAGGGCAAGAAACATTACGACTTAATCTTAGGCGGCAACTTCATCTTATCCAAAAACGCCACAAACGACCTCTCCAAATCCTCATCCTCGATCCTCACCTCCCCACTCAAATGCCCCTGCACCATCTTAAAAAAGCTATTCAACTGATTCTTCTCACTAAACTTCAACATCCTATCTTTAAAAACCGCGCTCTTCGAATCCGGCACACTCACCAACTCCCCACTCTCCCCCGCAACAAAACTCGCGTCAATATTCTTAAACTCAACGTACTGATTACCACCTGATTTCAACAGCAAATTCACACACTCATCTGCACAAAACAAAACCCTAGGCCCTGATACATCTAAACTAAACTTTCTAGAACATTCTAGAACACTCTCATCATAACACTTAATCTCCACATCAGAGTAGATGGTGACGTCAGCATTGGTGAGGAAGGAGGTGACGTCATGGAGAGATAAGGAAGAGAAGTGGGATCCGTAGAAGGGGTTTGGGTCGAGATGGAGGACGGATTTTGCGGCGGTGGAGGCGGCGGCGGAGATGATGGAGGAGGGGAGGCCGGTGCCGATGACGATTAGGTCGAAGTGCGATGGTTCGATCGGTGGGTACGGTGGTATGGTTTCCGTCGTCATGGTGGTTTGTTATGGTGGTTTGTGTGTGTGGGGTTTTTGTTTTTTAGTCAAATTTTGGGTCAAAGTTTGTTACTTTGAGTGAATTTGCATAAAGTGTCCTTATAGATTGTTGTTTGATGGTTTATGGTCATTTTATAACAAGCGATATTCAGGCCTGTTTGGTTTATAAATGGGTTTGAATTCGGATTCGGATTCAGATTTGAATTTAGATTTGTAAAGAATGAAAATTAAGAGAGAAAATATATTTTAATTGATATAATAATTAAATTGTATTTAAATATAATATTTTAATTAAAAGAATAAAGTGTTGTGGGATAGGTATAATGAGTCTCACGGGTTTTACATAAAACCCACCATACTTGAGTGAAATGAAAAAGTAGTAGGCCTCGTAGGTTTCAAAGTATTACTTTATCAACCAAACATCATTTCTCATAGAGTAAATTACTTAAATGAACACTTTATACCACTAGTTTACGTATATAAGCCTCGCACATAAAATTATCGAAAATGAACTTTTTGATATTATCCATTAGATCTATTCTAAATTACTTTCTAACCGTTAGATCTAGCAGACATGTATAAGGGCGAGGTGTAGGCGAGGTGTACGTGACATTTAGAAGCTGGGCGAGGTGTAGGCGATGTGTAGGCGAGGTTTAGAGGCGAGGTGGAGTTGAGTATGCTAGGTGGAGGTGAAAATCAGGCGAGGTGAACATGTCTAGGCGAGGATGTAAACGAGGTGAAAATAGGCGATATGAAGTTGACTCTAGGCGAGGTCGAGGGCGATGTGACAGGCGTGGGATTTGAGTCTAGGCGTGGTCAAGGGCGATCTGTGTTAACAAGGAGTTATACTTGGGTGATGTGGATTTGAGTCTAGGCGTGGCCCTAGGCGAGGTCGAGGTGGAGGCGTGGAGGCCCTAGGCGAGGTTGAGGGCGATGTGACAGGCGTGTGATTTTGTTCAAGATTTGGCCAGGTGAATTAGGTTATAAAAGAAAGAACTAAGGTAACTTATGAGATGGAAAAGGTGAAGCCTTGGTCTTGCCCATTTGTTAAAAGAGTTGATAAAAAGATGAAAGTAACTTACATTTTAGTGTAATAAGAACATAATTATATTGATATGTTAGAATCAATTCAAAAATTGTGGTAACGTATAAGTGTATTTTGAACTAACAGTTGGTTTTCTTGAATGTTTGCTATAAGATTTTAAGGATAGGTTAAGAAGAAGGTAAATTTTGTTTAGGATTTAGCAGAGAAGTTAATGTTTTGATCAAACTTGAAATCATCTAGAAATAGTAACACATTAAGCATAGGTGTTTTCTTTTATGCCTACCGCTATATAATTACAGAATCCCATTAAGTATATGAAAAATTGTATTCATCTTCAGAGAAATACTAATAAGAATACACTTGCTTGGGCATTGAAACTAAAAGGCATAGAGTAAGAGATTGTTTACAAAGATTTGTTTAAAAGAGTTGTTTGGTCAATAAATATGTATGTTATTATGTTATGACTATACTTTAACTTACATTTTGGCTTATGAAAGTATGAAAACCCAAAAGAAGGTGCAATCACGTCTCACATTTTTACTAGTTCAACAAAGATGGGTATAGAGGTTTTGTGTTACATGTTTCTCTCTATTCTTTTATTACTTTACTTCAAAATATTCAACTTGGGCGAATCTTATTGAATCTCGGCGATCATGTTAGGCGAATGGAAGATAAAAATGTTGATAGTGACATATATTGGTCACTTTGGTAAAACATGTAAAAAGTGTTCATTCTCGTAAAACCACTTCATATAACGTTCATTCTCGTAATTGGTTTTTTCCCATACCTAAATCCAAATCCCACACGCTCCAACCAAACGGGCTCTCAATTCTGCTTGAGTGGGGTATGAGGAAGATGATATGTAGATAAAGAGGTGAGGGACTACTTCCACATTTATAGTCGTTTTATGTAAATTTGTTATATTTTGGTAGTGATTATAAGAGCACGGTATCACAATGTCATATTCAGTAATTATTATTGGATGACATTCAATACTCTACTTTTAATGTCATAGTCAAAGCTACATGCAACATCATTTAGACGAAGATGCTTTATAGTGTGTGAATGTGTGGTATATGTGTGTGTTCTAGTTTGTTTTAGTGGGTCCAGTTTTGAGTGTTAGTGCGGCTCAAATGAGGTTTGGTATTACATGGAGTAGATTACACTGATTTTTGATGTCCCCATACGAAAATAGTGTTTGGAAGACCATTAATACTACATATAAAGAGCGAACCACATTGTTGAAAATTTAACGTAATAAAATGACTTTTTCTTTTTTCTTTTTTTGTAAAAACGATCTTTCACCCTGGTGAAATATAATAAAATGACTTGATTATCATTCAAAACCAAACTGCTTTTGATTATCAGTGAAAGTTTGACAGCAAACATGTCATATTTATCTATAGGTTCCTACTTTTAACCTCACCACATAATCTTTGCTAGTCATACTTGTATTACACATAATACAATGAATTATAAATAAGTCTTCTTAATCTATTCATCACCGTGAAATATTTTAGTAACACCATCGATAAAAGCTATTCTCACGAAAAATATGTAACATGAAAACACTTAATCGCAAGGAAATTTAATTACACGGGTATCCATCACCACAACATGTGAGTACCTTACTGGTTTAAATAAATTGATTATACATGTGTCTTTAGAAGAAAAAGAACAAATTATGAAAAAAGAAGTTGAGACTTGCTTATTGAAATTACGGTCTTGCTAACTTGATTTGCAAAGGGGTCAAAAAAGAAAATAATCTTGTTAAACTGGTGGAAGGACACTTAATTAGCAATTACGTTAGGGGAGGTGATTCGCACACCAAAGTTTTTGATTATTTCACCATTTTGTATAACACTGTAATACACAGAGAGCACACGGTACAACCCTTTAATGCACAAAATGTGGTAAAATAATCAAAAACTTTGGTGTGCGAATCACCTCCATTACGTTAGAGCAATTGTCTATGTAGATGAAATAGAAATTAGAAATGTAGGATTACTTGCGGTTGAGTTGTGTCAAGTAGGGATGAGCACGGTACCGGTCCCGTACCGATCCCGTACCGAATTAGTGGTACTGATTTTTTCCCGAACAAAATTAGTGGTATCGGTACCGTACCGAACGGGATTCGGATATTGGTTTCGGTATCGGTACCGGTATCGAAAAATCAGGTTTTTCCCCTTTTTTTTTCAGGAATTTCCCGATTTGGTACTGGTCCCTTGCCGAATTAGTGGTCCCGATTTTTTTTCACCTTATTTTGTAGTCCTAGTACCGTACCGTATATCGAGAATTGGTACCGTTTCGGTACGGTACCGGTACGGTTCCGGTTCGGTTCGAAATGCTCATCCCTAGTTGTGTGCATGGTAAAAACCAATAAAAGGCAGTTTTGGGCTGCATTCTTCCTGCAATTATTTCTGTTGTATCACCATATTTGCCCCGGTATATGTGAGTTGCCCACCAACCAAAAGGATGTGGGTTCAAGTCTTGTTAGAGACGTGTGTGATAAATATATTTGTCATATAAGTCGTGTGGGTGTGAAAAGAATTGTCGTTTTAAAAAAAAATCATTGTATCATCTTCCAAACTATGTGAAATCATCATTAGGTCATCTCCGTAAAAAGCTGAAATGGATACATATAACATCACACTTTTCTGTTTTTCAGTCCATTGTTCGTAGTTGGTTTTGTTATTTTTACCACAAATTAGTTCAGAATTGTTTGTCTCTGTGTGGGTCTAACCATCGTACATCTGAGCATAATGTTGTCGCCTAATTCAGGTTCAACTTTTTTTCGCCAGGCAAACAAAGTATTTACTAAGCATCCATACATGTAAGAGAAAATCTGGTAAATTTGCATGCTTATTGAGAATCAGAAAAATTGTACTTACGTTGTAGTAAACTAAGATTTTATGGATATACTCGGTCACACATCGGACATCACAGTTAAAAAGGAATCACAATTTAGTTTCATTTTTCTTATCAAAATAAACAAATAAAGAAGCCAAAATAACACGATATTTTATATAACTGGATTTCATGACATGGTTTTATTTATCAACCCTTCATCAGAATCATGTCTAATATAGAGTATAGCGTATAAACTTATTGGTTGACAACAATATAACATTTTAACCTGGTCATAAAACCAGAAAACAATACCCGAATTAAATCATAATAATTAAAAATACTTCTGTAACATAAGAGCTATGATACTAAAAGAAACAAAAAAGATATCAACCAATACCTGTGAAAGCAGAAGGGTGCTTGAACTAAACAATCAGATTACATAATGTTGCTCGGTAATAAAGGAAGATTAATATCTAGCAACTAGCAAATACACCATAATATGTGATTACTATCAATGTATGACAAACATAATCAACAAAACCGAAAACAAAAATAGCACAGGCAAAATCTAGTACAGACACCAATTGTGCAGCTAACACAGCTCCACATGAAACCAGAAACTTGTTATTATTACTGTCTAGATCTAGACTCAGCTCGCCTGGCTTCATCATGAGTCGAAGGGAACAACTCCACATAACGTGACCCGATCATCTTCTTGTCTTTTGCCATGGCCTGCTTGGCAACCTCAGATGATTGAAACGTCACATAAGCCTCTCCTGTTGCCTTCCCATCTGGCCTGCAAGCAATGTGTACTTTGTCCTCTGCAATACTGAAATCATTAAAAAACTCAACAATCTCAGGTTTCGTGACCGCAAACGGAAGCCCTCTTAATTTCAGTATCTCGGTATACTCAAGTTGATCTTTATCTATAACTTTCTTGGACCGAGATGGAGGTGGACTTCCACGGCCGTTATCATAGATGCCATCATATTTGACCTCAGCGGCCACAGCATTATAGTAGTCCTGTTTCTTGCACTTGAAAACTTCAACATACCTCCTCCCCATATTTTGGTGGTCTTTTTGTATAGCAAGATCAGCCTGCATGGGTCGTGAAAAGACCACAAAAGCTTCACCAGTAAACCGACCACTCTTGTTGACCAACAGCATGTCAACTATCTCGAGCCCTGTGAAAAACTTGAAGATGTCTACATCTGTGCAGTTAAATGGCAGGCCACGAAGACGAACCACAGGAAATGTTGAAGATGAATGCTGATATCCAGCGTTGTAGTCGTATGGAGGGTAGCCACTTGAACCGCTGCTCACTGCGAAGTAGGGATTGGATTCCGTCATTCTTGGTCTCTTTGAGCCGATCTCGTACCCATCTGAATACCCCCCGCTCCCATACATTGCCCTTCAATTATTATACCCAAAGAAAAAAGTCCCCACTCAACCTTGTTAATAAAACCAGACCCAACCCATGTTTTCCTAAAACTAACTTTTTTAGTTCCTTAGTAATTATGGAAACACTGTTGAAGTTTAGTCCTTGTTAATCACATATCATCCACATAGTATTTTAATTCATCACAATTATCATTTTTCATCAAATTAAAAGCACATAGCAACAAAAAACAATAAAGGCATCTAACAACATCATAAAGCAGATCCGTGTTTCCTATAGATCGAGAATAACTTCAGGCATGGATGTCCAGGGCACAGGTTCATTTAAAAAGGTTGATTCATATGTTCTAATAAACAAAATACATTATAGTTCCAACAAATATGAGATAAATGTAGCAAGAGGGTTAACGTAACTCTGGTGTGTCAACTAAACCTAATCCAAGTAAATTATTAAAATACCAAAGAAATGACGTTTATACACCTAGTACACTAAGCTTCATAGGTGAGAGAAATAACAATTAACAGAGACCAAAGATGCTTGTTTGTGTTCTTATACATTTTCGAAAGTGACTCACACAATGACATTCTTCAATAATTTCCATGCACAACAATGCATCACCCAAAGATAACTGGACTATAGTAGTTTAGCCCACTTTGTACTCCAGTCAAGACTCAAGAGCAATGTAATAGTTGGTCAGGAATGTATAATTGTTTACGTTAGTTTCTCATACGACTGGCATGTTCTCAGTGTGCAAGTGAAAAAAAGACGTATCACTCTTAACAGAAAATGAAACACACTTCTGGGTATCTAGTATATAATTGTTTACGTTATTTTTGCGAGAATCCTAAGTGGCAATTCCAACGATGAGCTTCAACATTATTAGTCTAGATGATATAAACCATCTTAGGGGGTGTTTGATTTACCTTATTTTGTCTTCCAATGGGCTTATTTAAATTCAAAAAACCTTATAAGCTTACCTTTTTAGCTTATGAGCTTATAGCTTATTCAAGTCCAAAAATCTTAACCTAATAAGCTCATAAGCTGGAAGAAAGCGTTCTTACAAACTTTCACAATAGCTTATGAGCTTATAGCTTATTCAAGTCCAAAAATCTTAACCTAATAAGCTCATAAGCTGGAAAAAAGTGTTCTTACAAACTTTCACAATATCAAATAAGCCCATAAGGCGACAAAATAAGCTAATCCAAACATCCCCTTAAACCAATTAGCTGACCAATTAGACAAAAGGCGAAAAACAAATATCAAATCTTTAAAAAACAATCGCCCGTTAATTTCTTATTCCAATCATATATATTAATTAAACACAAGTAGAAAGCAGGTATTCAATCAGTCAATTAATTAAAAAGCGAAATTTGCACATAATCAACGGAGCTTAAATTAATTAATTTATTTAAGAATAATTAAATTTGTTGAGAGAACTTACCCTCTGGATCCGTACATGATTCTGAATCGAAGGATGCTGACGATGTAAAAAAACCTAGCTAGGGCAGGAAGAAGAATAAATAATGGAGTTTTGTGTCGATATATAACCTTTTTTTTCTTTTATTATTATTCTTTTTGGGTTAATTATATTTTTGGTCCTTGTGGTTTAGTGGTATTCCATTTTCAGTCCATTTTTTTTAGAAGTATCGGATCCACTTCTAGGTGTTGTTTGTTTTCCAAAAAAAAAAAAAGTCTGATCAACCTCTTATGTCTGATTCGGTCAGACTTTTCTCCATTGTGTCTGTTTGTTTTTTTTCAGAGTTCAGTAGCTAAATTGTCTGAATGACCTCTTTTTTAGTTAGAGGTTAGATAACCTCTTATATACCTCTGATAGACCACACAAAGGATAACAAAAAAATTAACCAGTTGCTCCAACATCTTGATTTGCTACTCCATGGTCTTGATCTAGTGCTCCATCTGGATTTGCTACTCAACATCTTTGAGTCAATGTTCTTCCCCAAATATTAATGGTTTCAACTTTCAACATTGATTTTAGTAGATTTTTGTGGTCATTGACATGTCACTTGCATCTCCAAAATCTTGAATCCTTGTTTGATTCATCATTAATTTGGTGATTTAAAGATTATATTTAATTTCTTATTTCTTTTTGTAGCCGTCATTTGCTACTCAACATCTTTGGGTTTGTTTTTTTAATTCTATTTTACATACTAGCAATAAAAAAGAAATTGATAACTTTTTGAGGTTTGTAAATGCACACATTTTGCCCTCATACATGTAAATCAAACAAATAGGTAACTACCAAAATGAATAAATTACGGCTTTTAAATATTTATTATGATAAAAACAATTATTTGAAGTGATCAGGCGTTTTAGAAAGAAAAAAATGTTATATGATTCAGATTCATACATTTTTACCAACTCTTAACATTCAGATGTAGTATTCAGATTCAGACCAAAAATCTCTTAAAAAACAAACAGTACCTAAGTCTGATGACCCGTAACAGGTTTGGTCCATTTAGTAACACCATCAGTTTGAAATATACTAACTATTAAATGTGAGGGCATATGTGTCTTTTATATATTGTACTATTATTTAAAAAATAATAATAAATAAATAATCATATCCTTTATAACATACTACTACGGTCGACGTAGCACTTAGGGGTTGTTTCTTTTTTCATGTGGGGAAGGATATAGACCCACCAAGTTATTTAATATTGTTTTTTTTTTTTTTTAATGGTGCCCATTTTTTCCTTTGTTTCATCTTAGTCTACAAGAGATAAAATATAAACCCTTCCCCATTCAGATCAATTAACAGCTCCTGGACCCACATGAACCTTAGCTAAGACAAAAAACTAAACCCCTAAAACCATATCTTTATCTTTTTCACTCACATTCTCATTTCTATCTCTTCTCCAATCAAACACCATTTTTTAAAAGAAAAAAAAAAAATCTGAAATTAGACAAGCCACTCAACTTTTATATCTTTTCTATACAAAAAAAAAGTGTTCTTCCCAAACTAGACCGAGCGACTTACGACTTTTTTACGTTTAATAAGAGGTCGCCAAGTGGCATGTACCTTTTCTGCATGTGTAAGCTATAAAGGCGTGTCCTTTTTTAGCGACCTAAGTTAAGCGTTTATTTGTACTTTTTTTTTGCGACTTTTTATTTTAACATTTTCGAGTACAAAAGTCAAACATCAAATATTAATTCTTTATTCTTTATGTAATCATCTTCTCAACAAAACAAAACAACCAAAACACAATCCAATCATCATCTACATTTTCCAGATTATATTAAAAATAAATAAATAAATAAAAATAAAAAACTTCCACTTCCTTATCATTAATCTCCATCTTTATAAACACTTTCGCACCACCGCCACCCACACTACCACCACGAAACAACCACAACCAAACCTCCACCGACACCCACAGTGCCACCAGATCATTTCCTATAAACATCTTCATCAACCACACCCAAACAAACTAATACCAACCGTTTCTTTAATTTTTCTGTTGAGGCAACATGATCAAGATCTCCTAATGTTTTGATGATGACAAATAAACCTTTGGAACACATAAAATAACAAACGGTAGCCTAAAATCGCCGGAGCCAATAGCTGCTGCTGGCGCGCTGTCCGCGCGACAACGCACGGTTGACGCGCCAGGAGTCTGTATTGCTCCGGGCGAATTTTCAAAGTCGGTTTTCCCCTTACCCGACAAATGTGGATATTTCAATGCAGATATGAATATGTTATGTGCTTAATTGAGAACACTCGAAACGAGTTTTGGGATTAGAGATATCCAACTTTTAAAGCACCCATTTACGGGAAAACGCCAACTCATGTTTTCTAACTATCGCCTCTAGCCAAGGCTTTTCTAAACTTAGGGAGATTATATACTTCACGTAACATCATGTGAAAGTATCCATATGCTCACATCCCGTGCTTACGTCTTATCTAATTAGGTAATGGGTTTACTCCCTTATTGATCAAACTAAGTTCAAGGTCTCTTTGCGTAAACGCATCCTTTCCCGCTTGGGTTATGCTTTACATCTAGTCAAAGCACTTAACTTGTTTGAACCAAGGTATTAGTTGAGAACGTCGAGTTGTGAAAAGTCACGAGATATGAAACTATGGATTCTCGACGTTGTGTTACTTGAACTTATAAGTAACCTATGATTTTCTCAACTCATAATCTTAATTGTCTAAACTTTTTCTTCTTAATGAAAATTAGATTATTTCTTAATCTTCCTCTTAATCTCATTTTACAAAAGACAACAAAACCAAATCTCCCACAATCCTTCCTAAATATCCCTCTCCAACATTCTCTTACAACATTCCCTTACACTCTTTTACAATGTGTACCTCTTGTCCCCTATACACCTTGTGTACACACACTTGATTTCAAAATACACACACTACTCTCACAACCATCTCTTCTCTACACACACTAGCCAACTCACCATATCTTACCATATCCAATTCATATATTATCTTACACAATCTCTTACACTCTTACATATTCCCTTACACACTCTTACACACTCTTCATTTCAACCATCCATCCTCTTACAACACATCTCAACCATTCACTCACCCTCCTCTCTATTCCATCACATGTGTTTAATCCAAGCCATCCATTTCAAACCAAAACCATCTCAACCATTGATTCACCCTTTCCCCCCAAGCAAAGCATATTCCTTTGGAATATCTCTTCTTAATCCAAACATAGGCTCCCTTTGATCCTAGCCATCTATTTCAAATAAACACATCTCAACCCTCCATATTTCCCACATGCCAAATAGTTTGAAATTCAAAAGAGGCTCCCTTTGATCTCCACCATCCAATTCAAACAAAACCATCTCAACCATCCATCACATTCTTTCCCCCCAAGGATGGAATATACCTTGGCATATTCTTTCTCTCTTTTCTATGCCACTTGAGGAATACCATTTCTACCCCTACCAAATTACCCTTTCTACTCTTCTATCCTTGGTATTTGATTTTCTTATAAACACTTCACAAAACATTTTCCAAATTGGCTATTTGAGTTGGTAAACCTTAGATTGATTAATGTTAAGGTTTAGTGTGAAGTACAATTGGGGGTTTAGCAAGGATAGGTATTTACAAGGTCCAACACCCAAGTTTTGGGAAAACTTGAGACAGAGTCCTGGCGCGCTGTCCGCGCGTTGACGCGCGGGTGAAGCGCCGACCTCGGTAAATTTTTCCCAGAGTTGGGTCTTGGCCTATAAATACCCCCTTGCCTCTTTTATTCCTTACCCCTTGCCATTATTCTTTCTCTCTAAATACTCTCAAATCTCTCTATATCTAATGTTGTGTTCTTGATTCTCACTCTAACATCTTTGAAAGAACACATCTCTTTGCAAGGGAAGAATCACAAGAACTTAATCCACTCTTGCAATTGCGTCGATGGTCTTCTTATCCATACCCTTTCTATTACAATCGAGTCTCTATGTTAGGTTAGGGTTTGGTTGAACAAACTCTTATTCATTCAAATTGGTTGTAAGGGAAGTCTTGTATCTTGGTGACCAAGCCTATATCATTGGGGATCTAGTTGGGGTTTGATACTTCCGGTGGAAAGTCTTGGTAGTGGTGTTGGTGACCCTTAGGTGAAGTCGAATAACGAGATTCTATAGGGTAGTTTTCGAGGGCGGAATACCGTGGGAGTAACTCCTTTTTTGTGAGCATCGATATTGGCGAATATCGGTGGAATGAATTGTAACAGTTTGTAGTCCACCGAAAGGATTATACTAGTGAATAGTATCATGTCGTGGATTCGCAACTGGACGTACGGATGGTATAAACCCCCCATCCCGAACCAGTATATATCGTGGTGTTCTTTACTAGCTTTGTATACTTGTGATTGTGTTTGTGGTTGTTCCTACTTAGACCACTTGGTTGTCTTCGTGGCTTAAAGTTTTTAAACGTTCTAAAAGGCCGAAAAAACCGTATTCACCCCCTCTACGGTTCTACATTTTCCTTATTATCTCAACATACCCATCCTAAATACACACGGATCTACACGTAACTAAACGCATATACACAGATCTACACATAACGAAGCATGAAGACCCGAATCTACAATTAAAAAAAAAAAAAAAAAAAAAAAAAAAAAAAAAAGATTGGCAGTGATGGTGGCAGGCGGCAGTGGCTGGAAATGGTGGTGATTTGGAGCGGTGGCGGTGGTGGTGGTTCCTTCAAATCAAATACAACCTCATCTTCTAAACCCTAAATAAAAAAAATGAAAAATCAAATGAATAAAGAAAACAAATGTGGCAACTGTGATGCTGGTAGACGAGGGATGAGTTGGCACCGGAGATAATGGCAGAGGTGGTGGCGCAGATGATGCCAGAGGTGGCGGTGATATCATGGGTGATGGTTATTATGACATATTGTTGGTGATCCGTGGTTATAATGGATGGTGATGGGGATGGTTCTCGGCCAGAGTTGGTGGTAGAGATGGACAGCGGTGGAGGTTGTGTTTGTCTTTGGTTTGTAAAGAGAAGGAAGAAAGAATTAGTGAAAATGAGTCGTTAGTGTGTGTGTTTCATGGTGTAAAAGATTAGTGGAAAAAAGAAAAAATATTAAAAAAATATTATATGAAGTTTGACTTTTATACTCGAAAATAACAAAATAAAAAATGTCGCTCAAAGTATAAACAGTCGCTTAATGTAGGTTGCTCGAAAAGTACATGCCTTTATTGCTTACACATACAATATAAAAAAGGACATGGCTCAACTTTTTTGTGCCACTTGGTAACTTCTTATCAAAAGTAAAAAAGTCACAAGTCGCTCGGTCTAGTTTGAGAAGAGCACTTTTTTGGTCTAGAAAGGGTATAAAAGTTGAGCGACTGGTCTAATCTCAAGATTTTCTCTTTTTAAAAAGAATCGGATCCGCTCCAAAGTCCGATGACCCATAACAAGTTTAGTCCATTTTTACTAATACATTTAGTTTGAAATATATTAACTGTTAAATGTGCGTGTATATGTTTCTTTTACATATTTTATTTAAAAAAAAAAAAAAAAAAGCATATCCCTCGCAACATATTAGCACAGTGACACCATGGCTATGTTTGACGTGGAGCTTTTTGGAGTTTTTTGGGACGATGAGTGGTGAGCAATGAGCTTTTTGATTTTTATTGTTTGTTTGGCAAAAGAGCGGTGAGCTTTGCTATTTTTTAGGAATGCTCATTTTTTCAATACTTCTTTAAGAAGATATGAGCTATAGCTACTGCTGACATCACACTGCTAACAGCTACTTTTACCAAACACACCCCATACTTTTTCACTCACAATCTCATTTCTCTCTCTTCACCTACCACCAAGAAAAAAATCCAATTTCATATTTATCTTCGTACCAATCTTCAAAACATACAACCAACACATAAACACAACACCACAAACACAAACATAAAGAGTGCATTTAGTTGAAAGGCAACACCATTTTTTTCACAAAATGTTTTGTAAAAAACAAAAAAAACGAAAATTTGCATTTCCTACTTTAACAAGGGAAACTACAAGTCTTGTTTCCCTTGTAACCCCCTCATTTTCTTGAGAATAAAAAACAATGTCATATAAACATGTTTTATATATTTTGTGGAAAATTAAATCCCTTCCTTTTATACAAATACAAAAAAGGAAAGTTAAGATTTTTTATGTAACTAAATGCACCCAAAAAATCTCCCTTTTTTTTCTTTCAGATCTGAAACCATCTACCTTATACCCGCTGCCGCCACTTATACTCGTTGTCACCACCTATACCTGCTCCCTTTTTTTTTCTCTCTCAGATTTGTTACCATGTTGAAAAATATGGGTGTTTGCTTTAATTTTGAAGTTTTGAATGGTTATTACTAACCGAAGAAAAAAACAGTGTTAAATTAGAAATTTGAATTTAAACTAACAAAAGAAATTATGTTTCTTATTTAAAACTTTTGTATGGTTCTTGTGAAATATGGTGTTTTTTATTTTGATGAGTTTTTTTTTAATTTGGTTTTGGTCTTCTAGTACTAAATTTGATGGGGAAGTGTTTGTGGTTTACATTTTCTATGGTTTTGTTGTGAGAACTGAGCTCTAATTGATCTATTTGGTTTTGTTGTGGTTTACATTTTATTTTGTGAAAAACTAGAAGGAGTTGAATAGTTTTACCGTTTTAGAATTAACGTTTCAAAACTTTTAGATTCGAGTATGTGATATGCAATAAACGTAAATGCAAGACAATAAACAATATAATAAGTAAAATGCAAGATAAGTAAGAGATGGAAAGATCAAACCACAATATGAAAATTTATAGTGGTTTTGTAACAAAACTCATCTTTGCCCTACTCAACTCCCTAAGTACCTAACTCGAGATTTCACTTCACTATGTCAACAAGCTCCCTTCAGGGTGAGAAAACCGTACAAGGTCGCTTATTATATTTTCTGACACTAAGCTAAATATCGAGTTCTTATCGAGGTAGAACCAACCTTTCACACTCGTATTTTCAGAACTAAAATACTAACCGAATCACATACGTATTTTTAGGACTAAAATTAAGGGTGAGCAAACAAAACTGAAAAAACCGAAACCAAACCGAAAACTGAAAAAAAACGACCAAAACTAAAAACCGATGATTTGGTTTTTAATTTTTCAAAAACCAAAATATGTGGTTCGGATTCGGTTTTCGTCCAAAAACCAAACAGTAAAAATCGAACCAAATTGATTTTATTATATAATAATATATACTACTCCCTCCGTCCCAAAATTATTATCCCCTATTGACTTTTTTGGTCTTTACTTTTAAACTTTGATTTTAAGTATTTTTATTTATATTACATAATACTTGATACAAAATATATGAACGGATTGAGTTTTAAATGTATTTTTATTGGTATAATTTTCATTAAGTATTGTATAACACAAACAAAAATATTTATAGTCAAAGTTGAGAAAGAAAGACCGAAAAAGTCAATAGGAGACAATAATTTTGGGACGGAGGGAGTAATATAATATGAATAAATAGCTAAGTAAATCAAATTTATAAATTCATATTCATTTTGTGGGTGGATTTATAATATATTTATCTTAACGTTTATGTTTATATATGTGTTTATCGTGTCGTGTGCTACTTGAGAATATATCAATAAATATATGACAATGATCATGCTATGTGTATGTTCACTCACATGTATGTGTGTCTCATTTATATGTGTGTAGTTGTAGAATTATGCAATAAACATTATTATGCTTATAATAATAATAATAATAATAATAATAATAATAATAATAATAATAATAATAATAATAATAACCAATTTTCTATTAGTACAAGTTTGTTGGTATAAGTTTGCCATGCCCAATTATAAACGGTTAAAAACCGATAATAAACCGAAGAAACCGAACCCCCAAAAACCGAACGGCTTCGGTTTTTGGTTCTATAAAAACCGAACATTTCGGTTCGATTTCGGTTTTAGCCAAAAACCGACCCAAACCGAACCGTGCATACCCCTAACTAAAGTACTAACCGAGACTCTCTATAATGAATTTTAAGTGGTTATGAACTTGGGATCTATTTGGTTAAATGTAATGGATTTATAAAGGAATGTAAGTAACAAATGTGACAACCGGCAATTTAGGGAGCTATTTTGAAAACCCGCATTACGTTAAAGTATGTTAGTAAGTGCTTGACATGTTCTAAGGTTAAAGCCGAACATCAGAGACCGTCAGGATTACTGACGCAACCAGAACTTCCAGTCTAGAAATGGGAGCGGATTACAATGGACTTCATTACCAAATTACCGAGGACAGCTAGCGGTTGTGACGCTATCTGGGTAATTGTGGATCGTCTGACAAAGTCTGCTCATTTCCTAGCAATTAGTGAAGATGATAATGTGGATAAACTTGCAAGGTTGTATGTGAAGGAAATTATTTCTCGTCATGAAGTCCCGATATCGATTATTTCTGATCGTGATAGCCGTTTTACGTCAGCTTTGTGGCGATCACTTCAAACGGCTTTGGGGACGAGACTTGATATGAGTACTGCATATCATCCCCAAACCGATGGTCAAAGTGAGAGGACCATTCAGACTTTAGAGGATATGCTTCGTGCATGTATCATAGACTTTGGTAAAGGTTGGGAGAAGTATTTACCCCTTGCGGAATTCTCCTATAATAATAGCTACCACACAAGTCTTAAAGCTGCACCATTTGAAGCTTTGTATGGTCGAAAATGTCGTTCGCCTATTGGTTGGGCAGAAGTTGGAGATAGCCAACTCACAGGCTTTGAACTTATCTTGGAAACTACAGAGAAAGTAGCTCAGATTCGTGATCGGTTGCAAGCAGCCAGAGATAGGCAGAAAAGTTACGCCGATCAGAGACGTAAACCCTTAGAGTTCCATGTTGGAGACAAAGTGATGCTGAAAGTCTCGCCTTGGAAGGGTGTGATACGTTTCGGGAAACGTGGAAAACTCAACCCACGCTACATTGGACCATTTCTTATCTTAGAAAGAATTGGGCTCGTGGCTTATAGGTTGGAATTACCACATGAACTGAGTAAAGTTCACGACGTGTTTCACGTTAGTAATTTGAAGAAATGTCTTTCTGATGAGATGCCTATTATTCCGATGAAGGATATTCGTATTGCTGAGAAATTGAATTTTGTGGAAGAGCCAATTGAGATTTTAGATCGTGAAGTTAAACGACTCAAGCGAAGTCGCATTCCGCTCGTCAAGGTTCGTTGGAATTCCCGACACGGACCAGAATTTACGTGGGAACGTGAGGACGAGTTCTGGAAGAAATATCCGAAGCTTTTCACTTCGTATACGAATTGTTCCGAGAGAAACCCGGGACAGGTTTCTTCTGAGACTGGGAGGATGTGACAACCGGCAATTTAGGGAGCTATTTTGAAAACCCGCATTACGTTAAAGTTCGTTTATAATTTTTATTTGGAATTTTTATTCACAACGAACTTGTAAGACCAATTTTATGGATAATTATATTTTATGACGTTATGGAATTGTGAATTATTTTAATAATTCATTATGGAATTTACGTGATGATGTATGTTTTTAAAATTCTCACTGGTACTACGTTGACTCCGGCACTAGGTTTACCTAACGGGAAATTTTATGATTCGTTTTACGAGTCCGACGATATTTAATTATTTACGGGATGTTTTTCGGGAGATATTGAAGTTTGAAATGAGTTCGGGTTTCGGGCCGTATGTTTTACATTTACCCACTTTACCCACTCAACACAACTAGTAATATTATAATTACTATTATTATTATTTATAAACTTTACAAAAAAAAAAAAAAAAAAAAAAAAAAATTAAAGAGAGTGAACCACAAAATTGGTCCTTGTGGTCCGGTTTTTCTCACACAACACAACACCCTCACTCACTTATCTCTCTCTCATTCTCTTTTCTCCCTCAACCCTAGCCGCCGCCATATTTTCCGGCCATAACCATCACACCGCCGGCCACCACTACAAACCACCACCATTTTCGTGATCTCCACCATCTAATCTTTTAGATCCACTCCAACACGCGCCTATAACATCATTTTCATCACGAATCATCACCATATTTCACCACCAATCGGTTATTATCGAAGGGTTTTACGGTTTGGAGCTTATTTGATTGAAGGTGAGGCGAGTTGACTCGCATTTTTGTTAAAACGTGACCCTTGGTCACGATGGGTTTAAGATCCGAATGGGTTTTCACTTAAAAACGGAAATACTTATGGGTTTTTGTTGGAAACTCGTTTTTATTAAAAGGTTTGGTATCCGGGTTGTTATTTGGTGGGTTTGGTTCGAACCGTGAGTCCATGACTCACGGCTTGGATATTGACTCGAGCCATGGTGCTCGATTTCTTGTTATTATGAGCCGTGGTTTTGGCTCTTGAATTCTTACTCTCGTTGGTATGCTTGGTTCGACTCATGGGAGTCGCGGCTCGAAGCCGTGTTATTGTTGTTGTTGTCGAGACCCTCATGGTCGAATTGGCATTATGGAGTGCTCCTTGGAGCCATTTTTTGTGACCCTTGGTACTTGGTTCGAACCCCTCTTGGCTCGTGGTGTTTACCGCGACTCAGTCGAGTCGTGTAGACTCAGGTTTGGCTTGGTAAACCAACCCGAGTGTGACCTTGAGTGTATTGTTTCTTGAGTGTAACTTGGTTTTGTAATTGGTTGGTTGTTTATTTTATTTCTTGGCCGAATACATGTGGGTCGAGACCATGTTTGGTCTCGACATTGGATATTGGATATTGGTATTGAGAAGTGTTGACGAAATGTGTTATTGGGGGACCGATTGTGAGACGGTCACTTAGATTGACGGAGATAGGTTAGTCGGGTGCCGTAGTCGGACCCTATTGTTGTAGCACGTGGATTGGGATTGTGTTGGACGGAGATGTATTGATTTTTATGACTATTGCTTATTACTTTGGACTTGGACAATGAGCCGAGAGTCATGACTCGGACATGTGACCATTTCGTATGACTCGATAACTATTTACAATTAAAACATAAATAATAAAACTCATAATAATAGTTATTGGTAATATAAACGTTTATATAAATATATAGACGTGAATAACGGATATATAATTGTATAAATGCGTATATTAATAATAATAAAAAATTACGAGTCATATTATAAATAATACGACTAAATATATATTAGGCTACGAGAGTAGTGTAATATTATTGGAAGTATTATCATAAAAAAATGTGTTATAAAACGAGAAACTCTCGACAATTACTAAATATTAAATAAAATGTCATTTTATATATATAACGAGTAAACCTATCGAGTTATGCGGAGTCGTGGTCACTCGAGTTCAGGTAAGTTTTATTTGTGACTTACGTGTTGTCACGGATATACGACGATTAATATAAGCGTTTTCTATAACTAAATAACTACTTAACCGAAAGGTTGAACCGGGTTATTTGGCTATACGAAATGAGTATATTAATGGGCATCGTATCCTACGACGCCCATAGGTTGTGGTATATGTAAAGAGTAATAAATTGCGAATATATATATCGGGAAATCTGACCAATTTGACGATGTATATAAGGAATTTATTAAACTACGATATATACCATATAGTGTTATTGTGCTATGTGCCTTAGGATCGGGTGTAATCTTGGAACGGTATGTTACGTAAATAAATATGAGGAATTATCAAATCGACGAATTTGATAAACTTTGGCGATTTATTTAAATGATATATTGGGCTAATATTAGATCTATAGTTTATTTTATTATTCTTTTGTGTGACCTTTTTGGTTTGTTCGTGTCGACCCACCACCCGTATGGATACCAAACGTAAATACACCAAACTATTACAAAATGGATTTTCAGAAAATAAAATGGATTACGTCCGGGTTTGGGAATATTTTGAATTTGAGGAAATGATTTCTGAACGAGTTGATATTGTTAGGTCGTGCCGAGTCCGTAGTTGCCGTCTTGTGAGTTACTATACATCTTACTTCTACCGACTTCTTCTTGCTATTTTCTGGACTTGAGGTGAGTCATAGCCCCACTTTTACTCTTGAACTATGTTTTCAATACTTGGGGTGAGAAACGTGCAAATTATTTATGTGGACTATTATCGCTTCTATATTCTTTCTAAAACTTGCTATGCGTATGGACTAGGGTGAATTGTCAGCTTTAGTCACATATGTTTTATGTGTACTATTCAAGGTTGGCTTATTTGGTTATTGGTGAATTGTCAGCTTTAGTCACACGGTTTCGTGTGTACTATTCAAGGTTGGCTTATTTAGATACTGTAGTGTGCACCTATAGGTTATTAACACTTCGGAGGTTATCCGAGTATTTATTGGTATTGCGGGGGTTACCCGAATATCTATGTTAGAACGGAGGGTATCCGTGTGTTATGATTGGAGCGGAGGGTATCCGCAGGCTTTTAGTGAATCCTTAGTCTAGCTAGCAAGCGTTTTGCGTATATGTCCACTATATTGTTAGATGAACTTAAACCTATGATCTCACCAGCGAAAGCTGACTTTTAGCACGTTTTCTCAGGTAATTAAGTGATGATACGGATGCATGGATTGGAAGGCTCGGCTAAGGTTTCTGGTTTATGGATCTATTTTTCTAAACTCTGATATTGAATTATGGACCTACTTTTATTTTCTTTTGGCCCTGACTCTGAATGATGTTGGGATAAATGTAAACTTTAAAACCCCGTTTTGGTTGCGTTTTTATTATGTTTACTTTATCTCGTTCTATTATGTCTTGTGTTGGATACCAATCCCCGTAGCACCCCGAAAGCTTGTTGAGTCTTCCGCTGTATCAAATTTTGGGGGTGTTACAGATTGGTATCAGAGCCAAGGTTATAGAGAACTAGGTAAATAAACGCCTAAACTATAACCGAATTTTTATAGAAAATGATCCTTGACCACTGCCCGCCAGCCCGCCAAGCCGAAGCATCTTCTATTATTTAAGGTATTATGAGATATTTGAGATGATTGTTAGATTGGGATTTCTTGAGATGATTTGAGGTTATGGATTTAGTAATAAGATGGCGTTTCGAGGAATTATATGGTCTCATTGTTTTATAAATGTTTTAGTAATGCGATGTTTGAAATTCTTTATTGAGATTATATGATTGAATTATTTGATGAGGATTTTTGGTATGGTATTTTGAGTTGTGATTTAGTTGTTTTGAAACACTTACACCTACCCTACGTCGTTGTCACAGACCATGGCCTCCCATATGCCCGATGTTGTCGAGGATATTCTTACTGCACCGGTATTACCTGCACAGTTCATTATGGCATCTGATGATCCTTACCAGATTGCCATGCTTTCAGCTACTGTGCCGCAGACAGCTTCTACTTCAGCACCACCTGCTGCATCTATGCAGGGACCCTCATCTTCTCTAGGGCTCCCTGGTACATCGAGGCAGCTTACTCTTCATCAGGCTTTGGCTCGTGTGGCCCCACGCTTTGCCCACCGAGCTACGACACGCATGTCGGTACGCCCTACTCCATCACCTTTACAGATTGATGCTCACTCTCTTCTGTCAGAGGCGCCACCCACATCATTGTGTCGTCGTCCTAGATCACCTACCACATCTCTACATGGTTCACCTGTTAGGAGACGACGATTGATGAGGTACTCTTCCGAGGAGGAGGAGGAGTACGAGGGTGAGGATGAGGCTGATGACCCTGAGGAGGAGGATGACCCTCAGGAGGCTGAGCAGGGTGATGATGATGACCCTGAGGAGGAGGATGACCCTCAGAAAGATGAGATGCCTGATGATGATGTGTTAGTACCACCAGCTCAGGCTGAGGAGCCTGACTCACCTATACACCCGATTGAGCCTGTTTCACCTGACCAGGGGTTTCTCTTGTTTGTCTTTTGTGGTGCCTTGCAAATCTAAACATAATCTTCCATTAGGGATGAGCACAGTACCAGATTGGTACCGAACCCATACCAAATTTGTGGTACCATTTTTTTTTCCGAGCATAAAAGGGGGGTACCGACATCGTACCAAATGAGATTTCGGTACCAGAACCGGTACCAATATTCAATACTAGAAAATCGTTACCAATCCTATTATTCCGTTTTTTTGTTAAACCAAAAAAATTCATACTTAACGCTAGTAACTTTTTGTGGGAAAAAAACGTGCATTTTTTAGTGATTTCGAACCACAACATTTCATAACACGCAACCAACAATTAAATACACACATCACCAACATAGTCGTAACTTACAAACATTCCAAACCTTATAAAATTGCAACAAAATCATATGAACTCAATCAAAATAAACAAATGAAACCATTTTTAACAAAAAATAAATAATAAGAATCTTGTGTAATTGCAATCCCATTTTCTTTAGCGTTTTGTTTGGCAATTCCATCTTCTTAATAATAGGTTAGAGTTTAATTTTTGAGAGGGTTTATGAAGAATCTATAGTTGTCACTTCCATCTTTTTAATAATAGGATCCATAATAGCTGGTAATTGCTTCTTAATCTCTTTTAAATTTTCAATTTTTCAATTTTTAATTAAGGTTATGAGTTGAATATTTTGAGATTTAGGTTTTTACGATTTGTTTCATGTTATTGACCACGTTAATTGATACCTTTGTTGAATCATTAATGTTTTTGTTAATTAGTTAGGAATCATTTGATTAATGGTTTTGAATTAATATTTGGGGATCTAGAAATAAACTTGAATAAAATGGTCTAGGCATGTGCTTATCGTTTTGAAGTAGGAAAATTAGTTAACTTTAATAGCTTTGGGTACATTTTTATGGTTACCGCGTAATTATCGACCGATCGTAACCATAGCAATTGATGAGGTGAAAAATGATCCGTTTTTAGGGGGTCATTTAAGCCGGAATTGGAATTTATTTGATCAATTATTGCCCTAACTCGTTCCTTTTGTGATTTTAAGTACTTTTGGAGTGAATTCTGGAAAATGAAGCATTTTGGACGTTTTTGGTGCATAAAAGTGAAGAAAACGGCAAAGACTTAATTTTCCTTGCTGGGAACAGTACCTGACGGCGTCAAGAGCAATTTGGTGACAGCGTCAGGAGCAAAAATGATGACGGCCCAGTGAAAACGTGACGGCGTCAGAACAAGGCCATCAAGAGTAAAAGTGGTGACGGCCCAGAACAGAAATATACATGACGGCGTCAGATCTGGATCTAGGCATACAGGTTTTACCTCTCAAGGGATTTTGAGAAGCTTACAACCCCCACCAGGCAGTGTACCTGATCGTTGTAGTATAGTATAGTGACAAGTACCGGGGGATTGATCGTTGTGTCGCTAGGATTAGAAAGCCTACTAAACTAGGTCTAGAGGTGAGGGATGATTCTTTTTGTATTTTTATATTTTTATGAAAGCAAGTAAAATCTCGGGTTTTGAAGGAGTGGGCGGAATTAGTTGCTAGCCAACTAACCCAATTAACTACTAATGCAATCAAAATAAAATAACAAAAATGAAAATGAAACTATTAAACTAATGTGGTGAAAACAATAATGAGGAAAGTTGTGTTTACTTAGATTTCATTACTCCCTAGATATCTTTTACAGGTTGATTAGCTTGTTACAATTGCATGGATGACGGGTCATATTCCTTAATACTAGTCGTAGGGCCGTGTACAATATTCCCTAACTCTATAGGATCCTACTTTACTCCTATGTCGAGCCGTTAGAAGCTCCTAACATGGGATCATTAGAATTCTCCTACGCATTAAATACAACCAAAAATCATAGTACATCTCCGATCATGTTTCTTAAGACGTTCAAGCAAGTTACCAATGGAAGTCTGCCAGTTTTCTTAAGCCTAACATAGAATACAATCATCCGTAACAATTATAAACAAACAATCAACCCATAATCAACATCTAGATTTCACTACATCTAAGCAAACACAATAAAGATCTAGCCTAGCATGTTAAATAGAAGACAAGCGTAAGATATAATCACATAACACATAGACATATTGAATGATTTGAATGAATACTTATCTTCAATTGAACATGGAAGAATCAAGGGGTTGGAACCCTTGAAAAACTGATAAAATTTGGACTAGGGTTTATTCCCTCAAAGCTGCACACTAATGAATGAAATTTGGATAACTATATATAGACTTTACACTTTGACGGCGTCATGTGTTAGCTCGTGATGCCGTCAACTCGCCGCCATGATAAAATCGTATTGCCTAGATCTATTTGTGACGTCGTCATGGAGGAATTTACTCTGGGCCGTCACGTATAGTTGGACCCTGACGGCCTTGGTGACGCCGTCAGGCTACAAGCTTAAAAACTCTCTGGATCGTCACGTGTATTTTCCACTTCCACCTCTTTTGTAACTCTTGACACCGTCATGTGTAACATCTTGACGCTGTCAGGTACTATTCCCAGCAAGAAAATTTGAGACTTTGCCGTTTTCTTCACTTTTATGCTCCAAAAACGTCCTAAATGCTTCCTTTTCCAGATTTCTCCTCAAAAGTACCTAAAATGACAAAAGGAACGATTTAGGGCAATATTTGATCAAATGATCTCGAATTCGGGATTAAATGACCCTTTTAAAGCGGTACACTTTTCGCCTCATCAGTAACCTTTGTTTGGAAATAATGGATTAACTTTGGTAATGACTATATTATGGTGTAACCAGTAATAAGGTTACGGCGTAATTTTGACATAGAGACCTTTACGGCGTAACTAGGTGATGAAGTTACACCGTAACTTTTGCTGATTTGAAGCCTACTAATGATAATTCATGTCTTTTCAGGGAACAACAATACCGCTACATGGTTTCAGTTCTTATATTACGATGATGTGGAGATGAGAGAGTGCAAGAAGGACTATAATGCTCTTGTGAAGAAAGAGATTGAAAGGCCCGAAGCCCTTGATTTTGCCACATTTGAAACCGTGAATAACAGTAGGGCATCAATAGAATTAAGAAAGTTTTGCAGGATCAAGTTCTCGAATCAGAATGGGAAGTTCACATGCTCTGCTTGGTTGACGTTGTTCCAAATTAGTGAGCCAATTATTCCGGAGTATGTGAGGGAATTTTTTGCTAGTGTGGAATTTACTAACACCATCCTCAGCATCACTGAAACATGCTTATACTTTCAGCTTGGTGGAGTGAGAAGGATTATGCAAATGAGGGATTTAATGTTGGCTATGGGGTTGTACACTGAAGAGGAGTTGGACTCCGATATGATTGAAGACTTCTATGATGAGTGCGTGAGAGACAAGCCTAATACCTTTGACCCTATTGCCTATTTCAACAGGATCTCTACTACTCCTGGGTATAGTTCTAAGCACCCACCTTCCTACATTTTGATAAGAAGCCCAATCCGTCGTTTGATGCATAGGCTTATTGCTGTTTCAGTTAAAAAAAGAGGCATTCGGCAAGGGAGAAAATGATTGTGGATGCCTTGTATCAGTTGAATGGTATGGATGGTGGTATTTTGATTGACGTTCCTTGGCACTTGGCCAAGTTCATGTCTGGAGGAGCCAAGGGATTCCAGAAGAAGAGTATGATCCAGGGGACACATTTGATTGGAAGGCTTGCAAGGAGCCTTGGTTTGATGACTCCTCAAGCTTTATTGGTTGTGACTATGTCAATGGATACCAACTTGATTGGGATTAGCAAGTTAGTTGAGTATGGAATTTGTAAGGTGAATACTATTGGAGGAGGAGAGTTGATTCCAAAGGTTCCACGTAGGGGTGGAGAAGGATGTAGTGGTAGTCAGGCTAGTGGAAACCAAGCAAGGGCTGAGGAGGAGCTAGTTAGGGTGAGGCCTAGCATGAGCATCTCAGATAGGTTTAGGGTTATTGATGGCCGACTTGGGCATATGGAGGGTAGCATGACCCAGTTTGGTGAGGATATGGATGATATGACTGCGGTAATGTCTGGTATGAGCACCCAATTTGATGGTTTTTATAATGATTTCAGATAGATGCAAGTGCAGCAGCAAGAATACTATCAATGGAATGCTAACCGCACCAATGAAATGCTAGCCAGCATGCACCCCAGTTACCCTCGCTGGAATGGAGAACCCTATGTATATGTGCTAGATGTTCCTGATCTCGGGGTCCAGCAAGGAGTCACTTTTATGCATCCTCAGCAATACCATAGAAGCACCTCCAACACTCCTCATGGTCCTTCTCAGTACCAATCCCCCATGGATCACGACCATATTCAGGAGTGAAATCTCCTATGTTTCAAAAACTATTTCTTTTGCTCTTTTAAAAACAATTTCTATTTAAACTATGTCTGTAATAATAGAACATCCAGGACTAACATTATGCACTGTGATATTTAGTACCCTAGGGTACAATTTTATTAATGTTTGAGTCTGCATATTATAAATTGTAGGAGCTAATTACGGCTTAACTATGAATAAGGTTACACCATAACTTTTACACATAGAGGATGAGTATGAGATAATAAAATTACGGCGTAACCCATAAGCTGAACTACGCCGTAACTTTTACACAGAGAGGATAAGTGAGTGATGATTGAAATTACGGCGTAACCTATCGTCTGAACTACGCCATAACCTTTGTGGCAACCTTAAATTGGACTTCCTTGACAAGTAATTAAGAGGGGAGTTTCTTTCTTTTTATTCTATTTTAATTTTTCATTTCTAATTTTCTTTTTCTTTATTTTTTGTACAAACCGGACTTTGTACAATTTAAGTAAGGAATATGAATAGAAATGACTTGAAATTTAAAATTTTGTACTTAGCTTACATTCCCTAGATTTTCTAGTTTATTTTGAAAAATTGTGTCATTTTTTAAATTTTGACATGTTTTTCTTAACCTAACTAGAATAGACCTTAGCCGAACACACATTTGCCCTTGATTTCCATGGTGAGATTTAGCCTTTCTGTTTCCTCTTATTTACCTCAAATCTACCAAAATATTGAGTGTGCCGGTAGTATTGTAAACTTTAGAGCTTGGCCTTTATATCATTTCGAGACCATAGACGAGTAGTGTGTCGATTTAACTTGATACATTTGGATGAGACAATTTGAGAAGGCAATGTTTTAGGATTAACACCATAAGCCCATATGTGTATATTTGTGTGCGTTTATCGATTAGTCACCTTGACTTTTTTACCACCGTGTTAAAACCCTTTTTGTTGCACTCACCTTTAGTGCAAGATACCCTTAGAAACACCCTTCCTAGCCATCCTTTTCATTTCATAACCCTTTTTATTTTGCTACACCTAGTCGCCATTTGCTTAAGTTCAAAATCCTGTAGAGAGATTCGAGAATTATGTTTATATGGATGATATACATTTGAAGATCATTGAAGTCCCCATTTAATCCTCATATTTGATTCATCTCAAGTGGGGGGGATGATGTTATTATTGTAGTTGTGTTAAAAAAATCGCATATGTATATAGCAGTTATTGTTTGGTATGAATAGTGCGTCACTAAAAGCACTATTTTACGAGGTTGTATCATGGAGAATACCTCGATCACATTTGATTGAAGAAATAAGTTGAGAACAAATCTACACCAACTAATTGAAGACCTTGGAAGTGTGTACATCAACCACTAAATGGCACATAAATGATCCAATTTTTGCATTTTAAAGCATGGAGTTTTGGGTGGACAGCGGATGGTGACGACTTGGTTATAAGCTAAGATTATTTGTTTTGTTCATTTTTATTTTTCATCCATTGAAATATCCCATGTCTTATCCTACCCTCTAGTTAGGAATCATGCCTAGGTGAGGGAGTTGAGCAGTCATTGGTATCTTGGCCATGAATATGGTCATGTGTCGGTGGTCTTTGTCGCCTTCGTCGTAGTATGTTAGCAGTGGCAATTCACCCTAAACCTTTGCAACATGATAACCCAATATTGCCTTCGAAGATTGTCTTAACCTTAGCTCTAGTGGTGGAGTTTTGTATAACCGCCAAGCCTATGATAGAATACGTCTATGACTGTGCTATTGAAAGATCACCCCGAAATTGAACACTTAGAATAGGTTGAGTGTGAGAGTGTTTCGTTCCCTATTTCAAGAGGTGTTCGGCTTTGAATATTTTGGCATAGGAGACTTTTATTCTCATATTCTTTGAATAATTTGGGGGATTTCATTTTAAACATTATTCTAATAAGGTCTACTTGAGGGCATGTAGAGTTTAAGTGGCGGGATATTTGATGACATCAAACAATCCTGATTTTCTAAATGTCAATTTCCCTTTTTTGATGACTAATTATGCTAAATTACAATAAGTTATGTCTTTATTTCTTCATATTTCGTTTCAAGGCTATTAATAGAGTGTCAAGCGGCATTTGGACGAATTAGGGCCCATTGTGGATCAAACGGTCACAATTTCCTCTACCATGAAGATTACAGCGTAACAAGGTGATGATGTTACACTGTAAATTATTAAAGACTTAGAAAAATTTACTACATTATGAAGATTACGCCGTAACCAACAAAAGGATTACAGGGTAAAAGTTACACAGAGTGATATTATAAAGACTACGGCATAACTAGCATGGAAATTACGACGTAATACTACACCTAAGAAGATTACGGCGTAACCAATTATTAGGTTATGCCTTAAGTGGTGATAAACTTGAAGACTAAGGCGTAACCAGTACACAAGGTTACGCCGTAATTTTTTAGGGCTTCTTATGCCTATAAATACCACACGAATTTTACATTTAAAATCATCTCCCCTTTCTTAAACCTAAACTAGGGTTTTAGGAGTGGTGTGTGCTTATTCACACACCTTTTTCTGGCCAAATTAAGAACAAAACAGACACAAACTAACCATAATTTCCAAAGATATTGTGTTTTTGTGTTTTTGATCGTGCAGGAACGGATATTTCAGAAATTGGCAAAAATCAGGCCAAAAAAGACAAAAACGAGCACGATTTTGGAAAACGTGTCAAAAGCCAGAGCTGGGGAAGAAAATTACCACTTTTGAGCTCAGATTGTCAAAACACACCTTGTGGAATCACAAAATGCCAAAAATAGTCCTTGGAGCAAAAGTTTGCAAAATTGGCAGAAATGGTCCCTCAAGCTTGGAAATTGGCAGAAATGGCCCTTGAGCATTGGATTTGGATGAAAAGTCAACAAAAGACCTTGGGAATTCACAAGTTGTCAAGTTTAGTCCCTGGGTGAAACGTTTGAATAAATTACAAGAATGGTCCCTAAACTTTGAAGTTTTGGCAGAATTGGTCCCTAGAAGATTTATTTTGAAGAAAAGTCAACAACAGTCCCCCAGGAATCAAGGAAAAACAATTTCTACCCTTGGATTGTAAATTTTAAAAAATGGCAAAACAAGTCCGTCAAGTTTCATATTTGACAGTTTTAGCCCCTGGATGTGTAAATGTGGGAAATTAACATTTATGATCCTTGGGTTATTCACATTTGGCAAGAAAGGACCCTTGTAATTACTTTGAACAGTTTCCAAAACCAGTCCCTCAAAAAAATTACAAACTTGGTCCTTGTTATTTCTATTAAACCAAACGGACCTTTGTATTATTGTAAATCCAACCCACAAACCAACACCCTTACCTGATCCACCACACCCAAGCCTAACTCCTAAGCTCAAAAATCCCAACCCCGTTTTATTAATAATAAAAACCACCCCGGTCAAACCCTTTGACCACCCCTTCCCTCCTTTCTTCCCCACTTGAACCTGCACCATGTCACCTCACCACCCCCACCATCCCTGTCACTTCCACCGCCCCAACCCACTCTCTACCTACCATCACCTCCGCATTTAATGCCACCCCCAGTTGCAATTACACAGATCAATTTGCAGTCAACATTTTTTCCCGCCAAATCCAATTTAAGGGACAAGATCAAATTAAACTCATCCAAGGGCTGAGAAAGAAGTGGGAAAGTACCAGGGGACCTTTTGGAAGCTTATAAATAAAGAAAGACAGAGAGAAGACGAGGGTAGTAGTTAACAGTAGTAATTTAGCTCAGTTTAATGTCGTTTTAGTGTAATTTTAGTTTCTAATTGTATTTCTCAGTTAAAAAGGATTGTAATCAACATTTTAAGTGCAATTTCAAGTTTCTTTAGCCTTAATTCCTAGTTAACCTTATAAAATTCAGAATTCATGTTTTAAGTAAAAATCTCATGTTGGTTGAATCCTATTAAAAGTGAAGTGTTATTGTTTCATAAGCTTTATTCAAGTCCCAAGTAAGCCTTTTTAAGTCAATTTAAGCATTTAAATCAGTTTTAACTTAAAATACATAATTACTCACAAATTCTGAATAAATAGTCAAAAATTCAAAAATCAGTGTTGAGAGAGATGAAGCTTGAAGCAAGGTGTATTTTGGATTGCCGTGGGTATTAGAACTCCATGGGGAGGCATTAGGTTATGGTTTGGTTCCCTGGTTTCATTGTTCTGCCCATTGGAATACTTGTAAGCCATTTTCATTTTTTTTAGCTTCTACTGTAGCTTAGATTATTAACTGCTTATTTGCTTAGTTTGTGCTCCTATCATGTTTGTTGTGCTTGTTTTAGATAGATTTTATTGTTAGTTAGCATATTTCAACTGTTTGTGCAATTTCCCTAGTTAATTGTCAAATTAGTTCAATATCACTTGTTGTAATTTGCTTAGTTAGACTGCTTATTATTTGTTCCAAACTGCTTTCCTACTCTTATTGTAGCTTATTTAGTAGTTGTCACTCACTTTTCCAAGTCCAATCTATCACTTCCTTTGTAAACTATTAAGACAATTTTATAAAGAGGTGTTTGGTTCTGTGGGGTTCTCAGTGACTCATGGTGTTTCAGTGTTTGAGTTTGGTCTAGACAGCATTCCTTAGGATCATATAGGATAGTTACTGCATAAAATTCATAGTTCTTCCAAGAAAAAGTCAAAATCATCTGTTTAACCTTATTTTCATTAACTGTCAAGATTTATAGCTTGCATAAACATAGATATAGGTGCGTAACTAGTTATTGTACCTTAAACAAGTCCTAAATCATCTAAATATAAAATCTAGATTCTGTTGAGTTCAATTAAAATTCATTTTGGTCAAACTTTTGGTAAAACAAGAAAAAGTCAAAATTCCAAAATAGTTTAAATACAGGTTTAGAACAGGATTTTTAATTGACTCATTTTTAGGAGTTATTATCTGAAACTTTTGGATTTTGATCTTTGCCAGCTTGTGCTTTTAGATATTATTTTTTCTCATTTTTTAGATTTTTACTCACTACTTATTTTCAGTCTTTCTTTGGCCTGTTTGTCTAAACCATCCCCTGCATCAGGGTTTTGATCCCAACTTCACAAGTCCACTGTTAGCTTACATGTGGACCCTATACCTAGAACCTTGGCTTTTTAAGAAGCTCTTCAGTCTAGCTTGTTAGATTTGGGCTTATTTTGGCCTTAAGACCTCTTGCCCACAACTTATTTTGCCCCTCAACTCACCCACACCAAACCAACACCCTAAGCATTCATTGTGACAGACCAAACTTCACAAGCCCACATCTTGCTTATTAGTGAACCATAAGAGCTGATTCTTGGCTCTTTGGAAAGCCCCCTGGCTAGCTTTTAGGATCTAGTTTCATTTTGGACCCTTGGACACAACTGTGGGCCTCACACAGGGCTGCAAGTGCCTCATTTTGGCCTGCTTGTACTTAGGTTTTAGGATAGTACTTATTTGTGGTCTGTGGCTTATTCAGTGTGCTTGTTCAGTTAATTTAGATTATATTATGTTCATATCATTTGGTTAGAGCTTATTTTGTCTTTGGTAGCTTATTAGTAGCTTATTTCACCAAAAAAAATCCATTTTTAGCTTATTAGACCTTCTTTCAAGCTTTTTAGTTTGCACACAGCTTATTTTTAAGCTACAAAAAGTTTATCTTTGTAAAACTAACTCATTTTCAGTATTTAAATAGATTTGTAAAAGAAAAATAAGAAAAACCAAGAATATAAAATAAATGATATCTTTTATTTAAGTAATTTGGCTTATTTTTCTGTTTTCAAAAAGCAAATTTCAATTTTATATTTTTCTTAAGTTTCTGATATATTAAAATAGTTATATAAAAATTTTCATAATTTTCTGAGTATATCTAGTATTTATAATAATTAATTTAGTTTAATTAGTTTTAATTAAAAAAGCTAAAAATTAATTTCCTTCCTGCTTATTTATAAGCAGCAGTGCTTATTTATATTTTTCCTAGGTTTTATAAATCATAAAGTATTTTTAGAAAAAATTTCATAATTTTTACTGTTTATTTAGTATTTTTCACAATTAAATTAGTTTAAATAGGTTTTAATTAATAAATAAGTAATTAATTTATAAAATAGCTTAATTATAATTTTTATAAACTTTTTATAATTGTTTAGGATTCATGTGATGGTTAATTAGTTTTGTAAAAATTTTCATAATTTTCTAAGTCAATTTAGTATTTTTCTTAATTTAAATTAGTTTAAAATAGTTTTAACTAATTATTAAATAGTTTTTATATAATATTAAATAATAAAATAATAATTTTCTTTTTATTAAAATTTTCTTTTAAATATTAAGTTTGTAAAAAGCCATTTTCACCCCCTCTAGTTTATTTCTGCTTAAAACTCACATTTTTCTCTTTACGCAATCACATTTGTTTTAAATTTGGTTTACGTTTAGATATATCTGGTTCCTGTAATTGTTAATACTTTTTACTTAGCTTAATTTAATCAATTCCAGTAGTGTAATCAACTCCAAATCATTATTTGGTTACTTTCTCAATCACTGAATCACTCAAATGTTTTCCAAAAATACAATTTCAATCTCGTCGGGACATAACGACCCGGGAAAACACTGTGCTTACACCGGATTGTAAATTGATCACTACTCCCACTCAGGCTTGACCTGTTGACCATTCCTGGTTGACTTGTGAGGTTGGTTTGGGAGGAGTCAGGGAGAGCAACCACAGAAGAAGAATCAAGGCTTAGGAGGTCGAAAGAATGAAGTTTACATCTACTATCATCATTGTATTCGAGTTTGAGTTCATTTATGTTTTTCTAGTAATCATACGATGAATTCATTCTGTTAATTCACTTTTATTTGTGTTGTTTATTCTATTCTATTTCTCTATATATACATTTTCTTTACCTATTCATAGACACATTCGTTTCGGTAGTGTTCAAAGCTTGTTAGTATCTAGTCGAATAGGAGAACTGACCAAAGGACCCTAGCCGACTAGATTGCAAAGAATGTAAGGAATTGGCTATAGTACAACCATCCTTTGTGTGCGAATTCACCAAAGGATCACCTAACTAGTTGAGGTACTTAAGAAGTTAGGAAAAATCTAAGATCCGAGAGGCTGGATTTCTCAAGAATTAGGTCTATTAGATTTGGTACTTTGGATCAGACCTATGATATCTGAGTAGGATTCTAGGAATATAGGCTAGACGAACTAACCAAAGGAGTCTAGTGATATCTACCTACTATATGGAGTAAAATAAATTAAAATTACACGCATCTAAAGTCTTGGTTAGCTTTATCTTCCTACTTTCTTTCCCTTTATTTTAATTCTATTAAAATAGGTTTTTAATAATTTCTATATATCTTCTTTTGTTCAAATCTTCTATAATACAATTACCTTAGTTCTTTAGAACAACAACTCTTAGGGACGACACTCGGATTTACCTAGGCTTTACTACACTCGATTGGGTTCTCTGCCCGTTAGTATGTGTTGATCCTTGTATGTCTTAGTTTATAAATTTAAAGCATGATGAAAATATGCATCACTAGTCCAATGTTGATATCTGTAACGCATTTAAATGTATTTACTAAAATTAAGCTTAAACAAATAAAAATAAAACCAACACAAATCAAACTTAAATCTAATGGGCCATTGCCCAATTCAAACCAAACGTACCCTAATACCTACGGATTCCCCAAACACAGTTACACAAACACAGATACAGACACACTGTAAACTCAATTTAATTACTAACATTATACAACCACCCCTTTTGGGGTTTATTAGTCGACCAAAGCCTTCAACACCCTTTGTGGGTTCTTTGTTGGCTCGACACAAATCAAACACTCAAATGATTAAAACTGATATAAATAAGTAAACCAAAATCCAACTCAACCAATAAATCAAATCAGCAAACCCTTGTGCAAGTCCGTGACCGTGACCCAAAACGGGTCGAGCGATAACCCATACGGGTTTACTAATTCGACCGAGACTAAAATAAGCACCATGACACCTTATTTATTTTATGAACCACATGAGCTTTAACCAAAAGCATTTTCAAATCCATCTTTTAAATTCCACAAAACTTTATTAACTCATTTTATAATCGACTGTTAAGTGAAAAGAAACAAATAAAACAAATCTGTGTGTTGACATACCAAGAAGGACGAGAAAAAGAGAAAGAGATACGGTGATAGAGACGTGGCGGTGTAGCTGTGGTGTCTAACGAATCAAGAACAAACCAGACCAAAACAAAACCTATGCGTGACCTATTCACACTAAACCCGATCCAAAAATGCAAACTCTTCTTGACCATCTTTATGTCGGTGGTAGTGGCGACATGGAATACGGTGGCGACTTCATTGCGGCTGAGAGGTTGGTTGGAAACGGCACTGGCGGTGGTGGCTGGTTGATACGTGAGAATCGCACCAGGCTTTACCTCTCGAGGTATCTCGAGAAGCTTACAACCCCCACCAGGCAGTGTACCTGATCGTTGTAGTATAGTATAGTGACAAGTACCGGGGGATTGATCGTTCAACTCAGGAATAGTGTCGCTAGGCTTAGAAAGCCTAAAAACTAAGTCTAGAGGTGAGGGATGATTCTTTTTGTATTTTTATATTTTGTGGAAAGCTATTAAAATCTCGGGTTTTGAAGGAGTGGGCGGAATTAGTTGCTAGCCAACTAACCCAATTTATATAAGATGCAATCAAAATAAAATAACAGAAATGAAAATTAAACTAATATACTAATGTGGTGTAAACAATGATGAGGAAAGTTGTGTTTACTTAGGTTTCATTACTCCCTAGATATCTTTCACAGGTTGATAGCTTGTTACAATTGCATGGATGACGGGTCATATTCCTTAATACTAGTCGTAGGGCCGTGTACAATATTCCCTAACTCTATAGGATCCTACTTCACTCCTATGTCGAACCGTTAGAAGCTCCTAACATGGGATTATTAGAATTCTTCTACGCATTAAATACAACCAAATATCGTAGTACACCTTCGATCATGTTTCTTAAGACGTTCAAGCAAGTTATCAATGGAAGTCTGCCAGTTTTCTTAAGCCTACATCGAATACAATCATCCGTAACAACTATAAACAAACAATCAACCCATAATTAACATCTAGGTTTCACTACATCTAAGCAAACACAAAGGAAATCTAGCCTAGCATGTTAAATTGAAGACAAGCGTAAGATATATTCAAACAACACATAGACACATTGAATGAATTGAAAGAGTACTTATCTTTAATATAACATGAAAGATTCAAAGGGTTGAAACCCTTGAAAAAGATGGAAAATTCGACCTAGGGTTTTCCCTCAAAGTTGCCCCTTCAATGTTACACACTAATGAATGAATTTAGGAAAACTATATATAGATTACAATGGGTGACGGCGTCATGTATTAGGTTGTGACGCCGTCAACTCGCCGCCATAATAGAAATCGTATTGCCTAGATCTGATTTTGACACCGTCATGTGTAAATTTCTTCTAGGCCGTCACTAATACTTGGACCATGACGGCCTTGGGTGACGCCGTCATGTCCTATAGTTAAAAATCCTCTGGATCATCACGTGTATTTTCCACATCCACCTCTTTTGTTACTCTTGACGCCGTCATTAAAGAAGTTGTGATGCAATCAGATACTTTCCAGATTTCTCTCCAAAATTACCTAAAATGACTAAAGGAACGATTTAGGGCAATATTTGATCAAATAATCTCGAATCCGGGCTTAAATGACCCCCTAAAAACGGTTCATTTTTCGCCTCATCAGATACCCTTACACTTGAGATTTGCTTGTCCTAAAGCGAATGCGCTTTTATTCTAATCAAAATACAAGTTAGGGGTCGTTTAACACTAATATAAAAGTAATTACAACAAATAATCGTTCCACTAAAGACCAAAGACAAGCACGGAGGTCATACACTAGCACATCACAAATAGTGTTTAGATACTCACATCTCTCGAGTGTAATAAGGTATATATCAGAATATGGAAAGGGAAAACATCTCTCACTACCTGTCATAGCAAAATAGATTACCATAGGCTTGGGAAAGGATCAAACCTCCACCACTTGGCGTAAGCACCTAGGATAAATTATCAAAGAGGTCTTTCAAAGGGTTATGACGTTAGGTGTAGGGATATGGAATACACGGTTTTGTTGGATAAAAGGCAATATTTACTGGTGGCGAGTTAATCATCTTGATTAATTACATGTACAATATGACGTTGCTAAGCCAGGACTAGACTCGACTTAAACTAATAAATCAAAAATAACAAAAATATCAAATAAACATAAAATGAAACGGGATGGTAGTCCGTATGTTTTTTTTTTTTTTTTTTTTTTTTTGCATACACTCTTACCATACCATCCAAAATAATATATCATAGGGAATGTACATTCCCATTACACTTGAATTTTTACATACTTTACAATAAACTAATCTAATGACTCGAATCAAGATAATCAAAACACTTGAAGTACTTTTAAGTTTAACGCACATATGGGGGTAATAATATGATGTTCTTCCCCATTACTCCATAACACAAGTACTTTACCCATGAGTCCCAATCGTCCCAAAACAATATGTACAAGATATGACTCGACTTAGCAACCATGTAATCAATTAGATAATTAACTAAGGGTTTACACATATAACAATAATGCACTAAAGATGAGTGCACACACGGAAGGCTAAGGTGATTTGGTTGCACATTTGGGTGGGTTGTAACAAATTCTTCCTTTAAGTAAGATGCTTAAAGTTGGAAACGAAAGGATAGGCTCGGAGGGGTGTACTAGGGTTTTCGTGTACTAAAAATGAGTACAATGCTAAGGTGTGGGAAAAATTAATTAACTTTACTAGCCAAGTAATATGACTTAAATGGTCAAGTAATCATGATACGGGTTTAACATAAGGGTGATCCTAATGCCTCTTATCATGTAGTAAATCCTACTACACGAATGTAGTCTCACTAGCGGTCTCGGGATGCATCACTAACGCAAGTTCTAGAATCTAAGTGCTACCGGTACACTCATAAGCACTAATAATGAATGCTTTTTCTATCAAATCTAAAGGCGAACCTCACATATTTGGGTGGAAAATTTTTCTGAATGGTACGGTTTTGTGCTAGTCATACAACTCCTATCCATGAGACCCTTGCTAAGGCTAAAGTTTCACTCCTAGATGTTGTAAAAAAATTTAAATTTGGCGCTAAAATTACACTAACAAGTATTTTTCTTAGTTTTATTACACACCTACCATCAAACAAACAAACTCAAGTGCAATAGTATCCTATAAGGTATCATCATTTACCCTCCCCTTACACTTAGGATGAACATTGTCCCCAATATTCAATGAAAGAATGTAAAAGTAAAACAGGTAGAAGAATGAAAACAAATACTCCCCTAATTCGTTCTTTGTGGATAGTGCATCAACAAGGTTAGATCTTCCTCCAAGAAAATGAACATTCAAAGCTTCCATTCCAGAAAAATAAATCATCTTCTTGTCATATATAACCTGTTAAACCTGATAAAACAAACAAGGCAACCTCGCGTAAAATCGGCGGCAATCTATATATACTAATAAGTCCTAGAAAGCAATTTAAGATATAATGGTCGTGGAATGAATGTTTGCAGATTTCTGGAGTTTATAAAACTAAAGAATTAACAAAAACTTGAAGACTCCGTTAGAAAAACAAAACTCGCAAAATTTCCAGAATTTTACACATGACGCCGTCAGGAGTTAACTCCTGACGCCGTCAGAAGTGATCTGCAGAAATCTTTACGTTAAGTTTCTGGAAAATTTCTGGAAAAACTTATGTCCAATTTCCTGGAAAATCCTGCAAAACATCATTATGACTCGATACAAGCATTTGACTCTAACAAATGCTAATACACATGTTCATTTAATATTTTGGAGAATGATGATCAATTCCGTTCTTAAAAACAAATTTGAGGTTTCCCCTTACACTTAGCTTTTGCGAAATACCTTTGTATGAAATTAAGACAAAGTTAAACAACAAAATAAAGCATTTTCACAATTTTAGTTTGAAACATGATCTACCAACAATAAAAATAAAGCATGCATATGGAAGCAAATAACAATCAAACAAATAAAAATCACACAAAACATGGGTTGCTTCCCAAGAAGTGCTTTTCTTTATTTTACGAGTCTTGTAGCTAGACTCAAGGTCATGGGCTATCCTATATGGGTGAGCTCCTCGTTGAGGACATCTTTGGGATCAAACTTGGGTTTCAAGTTCCTATCGGTTTTCTTGGTACGGAATGACCTCTCAAACTTTTCTCCATCTGGATCATATAAAATCATCTTCATATGCCATGATCCATCACCTTCCTTAGGTTGCTTGTCCCATTTCCATTTACATTTATTACCTTCCCTTTTCCACTTATTCATCTCTATGTTGATAGGCATTACGCTTAAGAACTCAATCATTTTCCTAAAGACTAGGGGATCCTCAAAAGGGTCTAGTTCCTCATCTCTAGCTATGAGTTATTCCACCGAATGTATTTTTATTGATGAAATCTTTTTCTAGATAGAATGAGCGTTGAGGTCCTATAAAGTTTCTTTCAATCCAAGGCCCATATCTAGATGGTCTCCTATTCATCTCTACCCAATGTGGTGTCGGTTCATCCTCACAATCGTAGCTATGCTTCCTAACATCATAAACCGACCAAGTCTCACCCTCCTCTACCGCTATCTTAGACTCCTTACAATCTATCATAGCACTAGCGGTTGCTAAAAATCCTCTTCCTACTAACAATGGGCATGTAGTATCACTAACCATATCTAGGACGTGAAAATCCGCTAAAATAGTTAACTTTCCTACGTGAACCACTACATCCTTGATCATTCCGACCGGATGGGCAATACTTCCATCCGCTAGACCAATTAGTACTTCCATTTCCTCTAACTTTCCTAGCTTAAGAGTGGTGAAAAGGGATAAGGGAATCAAGTTGAGGCTTGATCCTAAGTCGGCTAGTGTGTAGAAAGCTTCGGATTTTCCTATCTTACAAGGCAAAACAAATATACCCGGATCATCAAGCTTCTTAGGCAACTTGTTTTGAGCGAAGGCGGTCCCATTTTTACCCAATTTAAATTTCTCATATTTTTCTAGTAGGGCACTATAGTAGGGAGCACGGGCTAATACATCAATGACGGGACGCTCAAGGTGGAGCTCCTTGAATTCATCGTCAAGGTCTTGTGTAGGAGGTGTCTCAACTATGTTATTGATCGGTTTGATATCGGACGTTTTATTCAATTGGTCCTTTTGAAGAATTTGGGTTTGCTTGAAACACGTGCTCATTTCATTGACCGAATAGTAATGTGGACAAGAATTAGGGGACGAAACCGATGATATGGCATTAAGGGTTCTTGACCGTGTCGCTTGGAAGTGCTCCCATTTCTCGGTAATTGAGAACTTTCAACAATGTGTCGATTTTGGTGGTCATCTCGCTTTGCTTTTGTTTGAAATCGGCTTCAAACTTAGATATGCGAGCTTCTTGATATGCCATAAATTTGGACATCAATCCTTCAAGATTGTTGGTACTACCATAGTTATTGGAAGGATTGTTGTTGAAAGTACGGTTAGCGGGTGGACCATTTGGTTGGTAACGATTAGGTGGATTGGAAGAATTGTTTTGGGGCATGTTTTGGTTTTGCTTCCACCTAAGGTTCGGGTGATTTTTCCAAGAAGGGTTGTAGAAATCACCGTAAGGGTTTGGCTCGGGTTTGAAAGTGTACCACTTGTATCTCGCTTCGTCGGTACGCGAGGATGCTTAGTCCGCAAAAGCTTGTCCGGGGAGTTCCATGCAATCACGAGTGTCATGGGGACCACTACATAATTCGTATGAAGAAGTGATTTTGTGCACTTGGCTTGAAGGCTTAGGAGCTTCGTAAGATTTCATGGGAAACTTGACTTGGTCTTCAAGTTCCATGATCCTACGGTCGGGAGTGCTAGGATTGTTCAAAGGCAAAGATATTGCCTTGACCGTTTTGTTCAAATCACGGGGATCATTCCAAATTTCGTTGTCATAGAGAGCAAGATCTTCTATGAGTTCCCATGATTCTTCCGCACTTAGATCACGTAGCTTGCCACCGGCCGATTGGTCAATGGTTCGCCTTGTGGAGAGATCGATATGCTCATAGAAGATTTGAACTTGGAGCCAAAGATCTATGCCATGATGAGGGACTTTTTGGAGTAAGTCCTTGAAACGAGTCCATGCTTCGTATAGAGTTTCACCTTGACGTTGTTGGAACATCAATATATCATTTCTAAGTTTGGTAGTTCTCCCCGGTGGGAAAAATTGAGCAAGGAAACGAGTGGTGAGATCATCCCATGAGGTGATGGATCCCGTGGGTAAACGTTCAAGCCATTGACTAGCTTGATCACGTAGAGAGAATTGGAATAGGCGTAATCGGGTCGACTCTCTAGTTGTAACATCAAGGTCTATAGAATCTACGATTTTAAGGAAATCCTTTAGATGTTGGTTAGGATCTTCGGAACGAAGTCCATGGAATGCACATTCGCTTTGCACCAACCGGATGGTGTCGGATCGCAAGGGGGACACATTGGCTCCTTGAGTGAGCTCAATAGTGTTTCGATAGCCTTGGTGGCTAGGATGGGAATACTCTCCTAAAGTTCGGGGACTAGGAGGTTGGTTTGCTAGTGGTGGGTTTTGTGGGTGGTTTTGTTGTGGTGGGTTGATGGGTTCAAAGATGTTACCACCTTCCATGATGTCGGATGGTAAAGGTTACGAACAAAGACACGAAGAAATGAGATAGATTAAAGAAAACCTAAAAATAAAAATAAAATCTTACTAGAAAGGAATCTAGCAAGTAGACCTAATAAAAAGAAATCCTAATCTAGACAATAACTATTCCCCGGGCTGCGGCGCCAAAAACTTGATACGTAGGAATCACACCAGGCTTTACCTCTCGAGGGATCTCGAGAAGCTTACAACCCCCACCAGGCAGTGTACCTGATCATTGTAGTATAGTATAGTGACTAGTACCGGGGGATTGATCGTTCAACTCAGGAATAGTGTCGCTAGGATTAGAAAGCCTAAAAACTAGGTCTAGAGGTGAGGGATGATTCTTTTTGTATTTTTATATTTTATGGAAAGCTATTAAAATCTCGGGTTTTGAAGGAGTGGGCGGAATTAGTTGCTAGCTAACTAACCCAATTTATATAAGATGCAATCAAAATAAAATAACAGAAATGAGAATTAAACTAATATACTAATGTGGTGTAAACAATGATGAGGAAAGTTGTGTTTACTTAAGTTTCATTACTCCCTAGATATCTTTCACAGGTTGATAGCTTGTTACAATTGCATGGATGACGGGTCATATTCCTTAATACTAGTCGTAGGGCCGTGTACAATATTCCCTAACTCTATAGGATCCTACTTCACTCCTATGTCGAGCCGTTAGAAGCTCCTAACATGGGATTATTAGAATTCTTCTACGCATTAAATGCAACCAAATATCGTAGTACACCGCCGATCATGTTTCTTAAGACGTTCAAGCAAGTTATCAATGGAAGTCCACCAGTTTTCTTAAGCCTACATCGAATAAAATCATCCGTAACAACTATAAACAAACAATCAACCCATAATTAACATCTAGGTTTCACTACATCTAAGCAAACACAAAGGAAATCTAGCCTAGCATGTTAAATTGAAGACAAGCGTAAGATATATTCAAACAACACATAGACACATTGAATGAATTGAAAGAGTACTTATCTTTAATATAACATGAAAGATTCAAAGGGTTGAAACCCTTGAAAAAGATGGAAAATTCGACCTAGGGTTTTCCCTCAAAGTTGCCCCTTCAATGTTACACACTAATGAATGAATTTTGGAAAACTATATATAGATTACAATGGGTGACGGCGTCATGTATTAGGTTGTGACGCCGTCAACTCGCCGCCATAATAGAAATCGTATTGCCTAGATCTGATTTTGACACCGTCATGTGTAAATTTCTTCTAGGCCGTCACTAATACTTGGACCATGACGGCCTTGGGTGACGCCGTCATGTCCTATAGTTAAAAATCCTCTGGATCGTCACGTGTATTTTCCACATCCACCTCTTTTGTTACTCTTGACGCCGTCATTAAAGAAGTTGTGATGCAATCAGATACTATTCCCAGCAAGGAAAATTAAGACTTTGCCGTTTTCTTCACTTTTATGCTCCAAAAACGTCCAAAATGCTTCTTTTTCCAGATTTCTCTCCAAAAGTACCTAAAATGATAAAAGGAACGGTTTAGGGCAATATTTGATCAAATAATCTCGAATCCGGGCTTAAATGACCTCCTAAAAACGGTTCATTTTTCGCCGCATCACTGGTTAGACAGCGGCGGCCAGAAGAGAGAGAGAGAGAGAGAGAGAGAGAGAGAGAGAGAGAGAGAGAGAGAGATGGGGGGAATAGGGTTTGAGAGGGAGGTGATGGTGGTTGTGATGGTGGATTTTGATGTGGTGGCGGGAATAGGTGGCGGCAGAGGGTGACCATGGTGGTGGTGGCGGCTGAGTTAGAGAGAGGTGAGGGGATTAGGGTTTGTGTGGTTGAGTGAAAAATGAAAACCCCTAGCATCTCATTCTTATTTATGCTAAATAGTAAAAGTTTATAAAAACAAAGCGCAACTTTCTTAAATATATAGGGGGTGCAAATGAAATTTTCTGGCATGAACAATTTGTGTAACTTTTATGAAATTATAGTTTGGGACTCATTTAGGCTTAGTTAATGATCAAATCAAGATACAAAAATTACGTCACTGCGTTCAAAATAGTTTTTCCAATAAAAACAAGTATTTACACGTCTAGTTTCCTATAATTAATATAATAATCAAATAAATTTGTTTATTGAGTTTACGTTATGCCGGTACGCCTTGTGTGCAGTTCTCCTATATTGTGTGATGTCTTCTCGTTTTCAAATCAAACGAGTTCCAAAGAGCTCAAATATGTATAATAGGCAATAATAAATGAAATCTATTATTAAAATAAGTCTAAAAATTTCCAATTGTCACAAATAGTTTATAGTTTTTATGATCAAGCATTGCCTTAAAATGCCGGTCGCTACAACTATAGACCGAACTGCGATTTTACAATTGTACAGCTTAATCGAATTAGCCATATCAAATTAGACACTAACACAAAATTGTGGTCAAAGTGTTTTATGGAATTATGATTTAGTACTACATGTTGATTTACCGAGGGAGAAGAAGAGGTGTTTGTATGTGTGACTGGGTGTTTTTAAGTGTGTGTTGTCAATCGTTCTACTGTGTAAGTTTTGATCGATACGACGACTAGCTCAGAAATTAATTGCAGTTGCTTAATTAAATCACTGTAAAATGACCAAAATACCCAGTTGCCCAGGTATAAGTTGCCCAAAAATTACAAGTTGCCCAAAGAGCAATACCTTGCATGTACACGACATATACTTTCAACATTTGTACCTTGTTTATCTTTGGTCGGACATATGGCAGCAAATGGTTGGGTAGTACACCAGGGCAACCGGTCTAGTTTGGGATCACCAACAATTAAGGTCTCGGAAGTGTTGTGCACTAAGGCAATTGGGTATTTCGAGAATTTTCCCTTAAAATAAATCATACGTAAATGTATGATAAAGAATTAAAGATACAAGACTAATAAACTAAAACAAGAAGCAAAAATAGTCTAAAAGAATTAGGAGGTCCTAAGTCTTGCTTCTACACAAAAGGGTGTCCTAAAAATTATTTTGAGGGTTATTCTAAACATACTAATGTTTAGATGGTTGGGTTAGAGCTTGGCGCATAAGATGTGGTGATGTGTTGCTCAATGTATGAAAACATGAAATTGAGCTCATTTCTTAGAGCTTGAATTTGGTTTCTAGTGTTGATGCAACATAAACAATTTGCACCATATAAGTCGGCAAGCTCAAATGGGTTCAAGAATGCCATGGGAAGTGATGACTGTGGTTGAGAGGGATTAAAGTCCAAAGGAATTTTTGGTGAAAGAGCAAATGTGGTGTCCGTAGGAGTTGGTTGTTGATTGTGTTGCGGTAGTGGTGGATGATAAACTCTAGGAAGGATGTCCATTAAACCCTCAAAGTAAGGATTTTTGGGTTGAGAATCATGGAATGTTGAAGGATTGGCTTGCTGGGGAGATGGTGTGGATATTGGATACTCCTATGGTAGAAGGAGTCTTTGTTGGTGAATAAAGGAGGGTTTGGTGAATGAGATCTTTGGATAGGTGACGATGTTCTAACTATGGTGTCATCACTTGTGTTAAATCAATGAAATTAGGTTGTTGGACGCTTATTCGGGTGGTTCTCCTAATGAAATTGGTGGAGGAGGAGTGTGATGAAGCCATTGTTGTATGAGAATGGAGGTTGAAGATGAATGAAAGTGTGAATGAAGATGATCATGGCTATTTAAGGTTGAAATGGAGTAAGCTAATATATGATTTGAATTGGTGTTACTATTTTATCATTAAGTGATATTTGATACATTGATTATCTATACCCAACTGGGAAACCACCAACAATCAAAGGAAAGTATTTTGTGATAATCAATGGCTGCTACAATGAAGCATGTGGCTTCAGAATATGGCAAAAGAATATGCACTTCCTTTTGTCAAGCATGAGTATGGTGTATGTTATGAGCACTCCAATACCTAATGATGGGGATAATGCAACTATGGAAGAGATTAAGAAAAGGAGCAAATAGGAGAATGATGACTATATTTGCTGATGTTTAATCCTTAATGGTATGTCTGGTCATCTCTATGTCTGGTCATCTCTTTGATATTTACCGAAATATTGAATCTACGAATAACTATGGGAAAAAGTGCAATAGTAGGTGCATGAATAAATGGAACTACCTATGTGAATGTCAAGTTTTGCCGCTTCAGGGAGCTTTGGGCTTTTGGCTTTTAAAACATTCATGAAATGGATATGGACACATTGCTTATTAGTGCCAAGAGCATTTAAGTGTTTAAAAACTTGTGCGTATGTTATCTTCAGCTATTCAAATGGGTTGAAGGGTTCAATTCTTAGAACACCATGATTCTCGAATATTTGAAATGTGTAATGTATTAAGATGGAAATTCAATCTTCAAGATATTTTCATTTATGCACTGGTTTTGTTTATGTTTAATTTTCATGCAAAAGAAATTGTACTAAATTGGGGAGGATTGCTGAAAATTTAGTTCAATTGAGGGTTCAGGTCACAACTGGTAATGGGCTTGGGGGTATGGAGTATACACCTACCAGGTCACTGACATCCTTAACTCTGATAGTGGTAAAGTATGATTCAGATCGTTGATGAAGTTCAGGGAGCCCACTCTTCAGTGAGTGTGACTCTGAATAATATTCATCAGGTTGATGAGTTCAGCTTTATACTCTTTGAGTAGTAAGCTGAAGGATCTCATCATGCATTAGTCTCTTCAGAGGGTTAATCTCTTTAGCGAGCAAACTCAAAAACTGAACAAGATCTTTTAGTGAGCATGTTCTTTAGCGAGAAAACATGTGTGGATTGCATTCAAACTTACTTGTAACGGCTTTGGCCTATTCCAGGCAGTTATAATTGCGATTTAATAACCACGTTTAACGACATGTAACCACTATTTCATATAATAGAGGAACATTATGATATAATTAATGGGCCCGTTAATTATCATTATTCTATTATTGGGCTTGAGTTTTCGTATAAATTGGAACACATACTTGCATGAAAAACATACAGAACAAGGCTTTCACTTGAAAGGGTCATATTTTTACTAGTTTTGCATATAAATACGTATTATATTAAACATATATCATATAATTCAAGTTTAAATGAAAATTTCTCTTTATTACTATATATATAATGTGGCGTCGTAAAACGACGCACACTATGTCGTTTCGGTTATTTTCCGTTTTTATCCGGCCCAATCATGTTGTCCAAGCCCAAGATTTGAGCCCGTCTCTCTTTTTTTCTTTTTTTTCTTTTTTTTCTTTTTTTTTTTTTTGCCCTGCCGCCTTTAGATGATGATATAACTTATCGTCATTTTTTTCCGGATCACTCTGAAACAAACAAGAACATATGGCAGTCTGCACTCTTCTCAAAGGTCGGTTTCCTTCGCCTTTGTGTTTGCGTTTTTTTGTGGTGCTATAACGCAAACACACAAAAGAGGCGGTGGTTGGTTTTTGGAGGATGTTGGTTTCGACGAAAGTGAGGAGATCAAGTGGGGATCTAGAAGGAAGTGTTTGTTGATCATTTTTCTCACAGATTCATACATAACAGATATGACTCATCACTTCCGGAAGCCTCGAGCACAGATTCCAGAGTTTAATCTGATTTTTTTTTTGCGCTTCAAATTACAGGTATGTGGTCTTTTTGTTTTTAAATTTATGAATCGTGGTATATTTATGTGTGTTTAAAGTGTACTAATTTCACAGCATTTTTCATTTTTTTATGCCTTTGTTGGAAATTTTGGTGGTTTTTGAAATCTGTAAGTTAAAGTTTTGAGGTTGTCACAACGATTTCGAATTTGTATTGAAAAGTAGAAATGGTTCAATGTTTGGAACGATTGTAATAGTGGAAAAATATGGATTAAATAAATTTTGTAGTTGGAATACTTAAATGCAGGAATGAGCATGGTGCCATTTTGGTACCGTACCTGCACCATTTACAAATTACCGTATTTTTTCCCCGACCAAAATAGGTAGTCCCGATCCCGGAACCGCGAGGTCTATCGGTATCGGTACCGGCACCTACCGGGTAAAGAGAACCGGTAGCGGTACGAGTCGGTTCCGGTACCGTATCATTTTTTCGGTACCCATGCTCATCCCTACTTAAATGTAGAGATTTGGATTTGCATGTTTTTGAAATTGGGCTGTATTTGCATACAAAGTACATAAGCCAAATTTGATACTCTTTTATAACTAAAAAAGGTAAGTTTATGAGCTTTTTCTAATTTAAATAAGAGAGTAACACTCATTCATATTATGCTATGTTTTTCCTACTCAGGGTTTTGACGAATATTTTCAGACCACCTCGAAGACATAAAAGAAGATGGAGTATTGACTTTTTTTTTGGAAAAGTCAGCATTTAAAAGACAATGGTACATGATAATTGTGTTGAATGATTTGCGCACAGGTTAATGCTTTTGGGTTTGAGTTACTTATTGTAAGTTGAAACTAAATGGTTGATTTTTAATTTCTACATTTTTGCAGCTGAGGTTAATGGCCAAACAAAAATAGGTGAAAAGACAGGATGACGGTTTGACTACGACAAATGAAAGTTACGGTTGTTTAAATAATTCTTCATGTGCGATGAGTGATTTGCAGCTTTCTTTGTCGAAAGACACTTCCAGAAGTTGCTTCACACATCTCAAAAGAAAGAAAGCTCTACTATGTGTTAACGGCAACATTGTTTGAACCAAACCTGTCGTTAGGGATGTCTTAAGAAGCGTTTCAAAAGCCACTGAGTTCAAAATCATATCTACTGGTCGTGTTAGTCAAAGTAATGGCTTTCAATTGTTCCTTCTTTTTGAAACAATCATTTATGTGACACATATGGCCGTTTATATTATGCTAATATTTCATGTTTTGGTAATCTGGTAGGTATAGATGTACCACTGACAAATGTTGCGCGCAGTTCGTGAGGCCATAACAGTTGGGTACGATCGTTAGCTACAGGCAAGTTAATACGCAATCTTTGTTTCTGTCAAATAAATGCAAAATGTATGCAGGCCTCCGCACATTAATAACGATTCCATGCAAATCTCGGTTACAGGCAAGTGGCTACACACTTTAGGTTCGTGTTAAGGTAGTGCATCTTTAATAGTAATTTTCTTTCCTTCTAATTAGCGCAACTACTTTGGAATACTTTATACTAACTCGGTCGTGGTTGCTACCATTGAAGGTAAGAATGGACAGAGAATGTGAAGTTGTTCGAGCTAATATCCGAATATTGGACGCGTACGCCCAACCACACGGGGTCATGCAACTACTCATTCGTAACATGCTATGGATAACATGTTGCAGTTACATTTACTCGCAACCACATCCTTTTAAATAGAACAACTACTTTGGAATACCTTATATTAACTTAATGATGCTTGCTGTCATTGTAGGTGTGAATGGACAAAAAAAATAGCAAGTTGTTCCACCTTACATCAGAATACTGGACGAGGCAGCTCAACTACACGAGGTCATGCACCTAATGATTTGTAACATGTTATGGGTAAAATGTCGCTTCGTTTTCTTTTTATCTTTCTATAGGTATCACTTCGTCTGTCGTTTTCAAATAGTTATAGGTAATATGCGTTTTCTTAAATAGCTCAAGCAATCCATTATATATCAGCATCGGTTGCTGAGGTAACAAAGTTAGTTCGGAGGTTTATAGTGAGTCAAGTTTATCAAAGAATCTGACTCATCACATCGTTTTTGTAAATGAATGGCGTGTCTTATGGGGTGTTTGGATTACATTTTTATGCCGGTTTATGGCTTTATTTGAATCTGGAATAGCTCATAAATCCACTTTTTAGGGCCTAGATCTTCTCAAATATCAAGTTGAGGTAACTGACTTGAATGAAGTATAAGCTAATCAGCTTTTCCTGATTCAAACAAGCTAATAGCACGGTTAAACAAGCTTACCTAAACACCCCCTTAGATATCAAATGTGCATTTTCGGCCCCTTTTATGACATATGGTTATTTTTCATTTGAATACAGGTATGGTACAATAATGTTCTACATGCACAACAATGTTCTCATGGCTCTAATTGTGGTACCCAAAAAAATTGGTCAGAGTAGACTTTTCAAAAGATGGTTTTGTAGCAATTAGAGAATTAGTAGTTAAAAGTATAATAGTGACACATTCGGTACGTGATGGGAAATGTAAGATAGCAAATTAACACTACATATCCAGTGGTTTCGTGTTATGGATGATGTTCCAATACCTTTTCATTTCAGTAATAGTTTTTCATATGTAGTGATAATATGTTAATACTTATATAATGGTAGGCAGAGTGATACTAATTGACCGATGTCTTATAACCTGATGCTTCCAGAGTCCCCCTTAACCAAGGCTCTGATACAGGTTTGATTTTTTTTTGAATAGATTTGATTTCTTAATATTATTTAGTTGTGACTTGAACTAAATGTTGTGTCGCTATATATTTGTATGTTGCAGAATACAAAAAAGGAACAACCGATGCCGCTGAAGCTTATGAAATTGCTGAGCTGCGAATGGAGAGATCCGAGGGCAAGGCAAGTTTGAAATCACTTATATGCTTAATTAATGATATGGCTGCAAAATGGATGAGTCATGTGGATCGAGTCACGGGTCAAACAGGTTATGCTCAAACTGTTCCTACTGTTGATTGCTTTGTGGGATGATTATACGGTTTTGTTATGCTGGATCATAGATGATTCTAAACTTATTGCAGCATTTGATCCGCTCGCACACACAGTTAGGTTCGTAAATCGTAATCAGGTTTAATGATGTATATAACTGATTATCATGAAAAAAGAAGGCGCTGACTTTGGAATCCCGTTACATTCTTTGGCTTAGGACGTTCATATATTCGAACCATCAAATGCTATAATGAGGATATACGGAGTAACATGATAATTGTAAAATTCCCTTATGAGTTGCAGGCCACGACCATAATAACATGCAACCACATGTGCCTAATATGAAGACCAGCTCTCTTACGTAAGTTTTATGATCAATTGTGGAATGGGGAATTGCAATGGAAAGCAGAAATCCAGGTTTCACATTATTGAATATGTCTTCTACTTTTGCAGATAATATGCAGTTTGGATAAATGTCGCCGCCCATGAAGCGAAGGCAAATCTCAAATGTACGGGAAAAAAACAATACAGTACGAGTATTATTATTTTTGTTTTGTTTTTTTAATCTTTGGTCATTGTTCGTGTTTGTTGTTGTCACGCACTATGCATAATATTTTGTGGTGCGCATAACAGTTGGAGTTTCTGCCTTATGTTTTTTTCAATCATTGTCGAAGTTAAAACAGGGTGACAATGAATGTAAATAGTATTGTTATACTAGTAATACTTTAACCTTTGCCCATTTACGTGCATGACCAACGCCCCGCCGCAACGCGGCGGGTCGAAGCCATCCTCGTTTTAAAAATGTAGCATGGCCTATCTGTTATTATGTAGAACCTTGAAAAGTAAAAACAACAAGACGGACTATGAAATATGCGTATATGTGTATGAAAAAATACCTCGAAGACAAGTATCTAGCAAGGATAATATATATACTCTCTAAAAACATAACTTTTGTTTGACGATTTTCGGTTTACAAACATGATTCGCATGAGAACACGAGACGTCACACATTATCCTGAGTATAGTAAACGTAGCATTTTAAGTTTTAACATCGATAATACACGTGGATGGCTTGTTTTGCGTACAAATCGTACGTATATACTCCGTACTATTTTTGAATTTTTGCATTCGTTGTGTCTCTTACCCCCAAATAAGTCGTTGGTCCTACTCGTAAAGTCGTAGCTAGCTAGTGATTCATTCTCACCGAAACTTATATATGTTATATGGAACGGTTTGACTTTTACATATATATTAATGGCTTAATGCATTGTCGCCGCATATGTTATCTGCCACGATTTAAAATATATAGTTTCACTAAGGTTACTGAAATAAAATATAATTACAACAATTTTACAGGGCTTGAGTTATCCACACCTTCCTATAAGGAGGGTTTGCAATGATTGGACGCATAATCCGGTTGTATAATATGCATAACGAGTTGCACGGTTTGACCAAACCCTTCTGATGTGACAATATAGGAAGGATTGGTATAACACAACCCTTTTACAGACCTACCAAATGACAAGTTAACTTGTCATAAAGTTATTAAATTACAGTAAATGAGAATAAGGGTGAGCAAACGGACCGGATGGACCGGACCGACCGACAAAACCGACCGGACCGAACCGGACCGACCACATTCGGTCCGGTCCTCGGTCTAGCCTTTTTGGCTAATTCGGTCCTCGGTCCGGTCCGGACCGACCAAAAAACCGAAAAAACGTGCCAAAATATGCCTAATTGGACCGGACCGACCGAAGACCGGACCGGACCGAACCGGACCGAGACCGGACCGACCACATTCGGTCCGGTCTCGGTCTATGGTTTTTCCGGTTCTCGGTCCTCGGTCCGGTCGGTCCGGTCCGGTTTTTGAACCATGCTCACCCTTAAATGAGAAAATGCTAGAATGACAAAATTAGCTTTATATCTACTTTAAATGTTTTTGACAATGCATTTAAAGCTGATTGTTTTTAGTAGTAAACTTATGGTATATTTATGGTATTACACCTAACAAAAAGTTTCAAGTCAGTAACACTTTATCCCTTCAATTAATTTCCACATACCAGTAGTATTTTCCAAACGTAACATAAAGAAGTTTAAAAATTACGTAGTATTAAATTGTTACAGTGTCAAATTTGTTAAAAAAGGTTTTGTCTTAATGTCCACTATAAAAATATAAAAATACACATATTAAATAATGAAAAGAAAAGAAAAGAAATTACTACCTTTTTTTTATATTTTATAAAATGACCGTTTTATATTTAACTGATTAAAGATTATTTTTTTGCTCAAAAAAGATTAAACATTGCTTTTTATAAGTTTATAGTAACAATTTAAGCAAAAGTAATATGATAATCTTGTTTAAATTTTAAAAAGGGATATATTGCTATAATTTTTGTAGCCAATTAGCTACAATCCTTCAGAAAAAATACACTAACAATAAATCAGGGACCACAAAAAAAAATTAGGACCCATAAAAAAAAATGACCCAAATTTATAGCGTAGCCATTTAGCTAAAAAAAAATTGTAGCTAATATATTCTCATTTTAAAAATATAAAATTTAATAAGTTAAAAATAATAAAAAGTAAAAAAAAAAAAAAAAAAAAAAATCATTAAAAATTGTGTTGTCTTGTCAATAATACAGCAATACTGCTGCCCTATATTTAGCGAAGAGAGTCACAATTTCCAAAACAAGAAAAAATTAAATATATCTGAAGAGGCAGCTAGTAAAATAAAGTCTACAAATATTCACGCCACAAAGATAGACATAGACAGAAACAGAATAGAGAGGGGAGGGGCTGAAAAGTGAAAAGCAAAAAAAAAAAAAAGAAGTGACGGTTCATGAAAAAACGAAAAACACATTAATTAACTCAACTCACATTGAAACAGTAAAACAAGTGTTTAGTAGTTGTGTCTTGGAAGTGACACAAACAAAGCGCACAACTCTCTCTCCTTCATGCAGAAATGAATACCCATTAAAACCCTTCCTTTATAAAAAAAAGTTTTCTAGTAGTAATGCATTTTGGTTTTTTTATTCATCAATGGCTGCTGCTGCATTTCAATCTCGGTGTCTAAAAGCTCTTGTTGCATTCCGGAACCTTATTTGTCAAGGTGCTTTTGTAATGTAGTTTTTGTTTATGTGTTGATTGGCTTTTTTTAGCAGCTGATTGATTAATTAGGGGTTTATTAGTATCATTTTCAGGTTTAGTTTTATCATGATGCTTTTTTTTTTTTTTTTTTTTTTTTTTTTTTTTTTTTTTTGTGATAAAGTTTTGATTCTTGTTAATTGATGGTTTAATTTATGGTTTATGAGATATCTAATTTGTTTATGTGTTGTATAATTTGTATCAGATTTTAAGAAATCCAATCTATGACAAAAAAAAAGTGATTTTTTTTTTAATTAATTTGTCATATTTTAAATTTACCAATGTGGGTGATTCATGAAATTTAATTTTTGTCAAAAATAAATAAATAAATAAATAAAATAAAAATAGTGAATGTGTAAAAAAAAAGTGTGAATAATTTTTTTAATATTTTTTAGTGATAAAGAAATGATAGTTGTAATTTTAACAAATTGAAGGACCCTTTTTTTTTTAATTATTATTATTATTATTATTATTATTATTATTATTATTATTATTATTATTATTATTATTATTATTATTATTATTATTATTATTATTATTATTTTATAGATTTTGACATATTTGTTTGTTATTAAATTGGATTAAAAACTCCTTTAGCAAGAAAGTACCCCACATTGGCAATTTAGTATTTTTAAGGGGTGTGTTTGTTTAAGTTTATTTTTAGGCTTATGGGCTTATTTGATTTTGGCTTATTTTAGGACTTGCTTATATAACTTTATTATGTCATAACAAACTTATATAAGCTCACAATTTTCAAAAGAAGCTGAAAAAATTGGACTTATGAAATATAGGCCGAAAACAAATAAGCTCGTACGCCCATAAATAAGCTTAAACAAACAGCTCTCAGTTACCTTCTTTAGCAGTTAACCCTTTGATGTGCGGTGTAAATTTATGTAATTTGTGTTTGGTTTTGGTGATTACAGAGTTGATTAGGACTGTGCATTTGTACCGATTGGAATCCGGAGAGGAAGAAGTGGTTGAAAGAGAATATGTGTTCCATAAGGAGACTGATTACGAAGAGATTAGCTTTTGTAAAGTCTTTACCTTGCAGAAATTTGAGGTTTCGTCGCATTTCGAAGGCCTAACTAATGGTGTCTGGCTTTGTATTTTTGTTTTCGATAAGGATCGTTGGTCTGTTGGTGATATCGATCGTTTGCCTACTGTTCTCACAATTTCTAGGTACATTTATACGTTCTAATATTAGTAGCTGTTAAAGTTTGCATTTTTATTTAAAATTAGGTAAAATTTGTTATGATTTTAAGAGGGTATATGGGATTGCTTATTTTTCTGCTTATCTGCTTATAAAGCAAATAAGCAGTTTGTTCTGCTTCTCTGTTTACTTTGGGGCCAAATTAACAAGTTTTGATAAGCTGGCTGGGACATGTTTATAGAGAGTAATTATTTTTGGTCTTGTTTCATAATTTTTAACAACTTAAAAGTGCTTATTTAAAAGCAGAAGCTTAAACAGCAAAAATAAGTAATCCCTTACACCCTCTAACGAGGAAAGTAGTAATTATTGTTACATTAAATTTACTCTAAGGCATGTAACTAAAAATAGCAGTTTCAGGTGTTGAATTTGGAGATTGAATAACATTAAGGTTTAATTTTTAAGGTCAAAGTGTGGACTTTAATTATGGAGATGCAGGGATTTTCGTTTTTGTTATCTTATCTAGTGTTGAAAATCTCTCCATCTCGTTAGGCTGCTATCTTTTGTGTTGTTGTTTAATGTTTAGTTACCAGGTTAGGTTTTTGTGAGTGTTTCTTCTGTTTGGTTCTGGTTCTTGACTTCTTTCTCTGTTTAATAATAGTTTGACTGTTTCTAAAATTAACATTTTAACCCTTTCTGTCTGATTGTATCAGGCTTATAAGCTTATATGCTGGTTAATTGGTTTTAATATGTTGGTCCTAATGTGTTCCTGTATTTACATGCGCGAGTATTAGTAATTTTAGTAGATACTCTTTGGTGAAAACTATATTTTTAATAAATATTTTGAAGATTTAGTAATATTTGATGTGAATTTATTTAGTATTTTGGAAGTGAAATCAGTTGGTGATTATGACACTATGTTTTAGCAATTTGTGCAAAAAGTTTCTTGCTGATTAATACATATTCAGCAGTAATATACTAAAATGTGAACTTCTGAGTGGTCAAACGTAATCATATCTAGACGAATACCCGCGCAAAGCGACAATGTATAGCGGCAAATAAATATACTTGCAAACTTGTGGTTTTGGTGTGACCTTGCGGGTTCAATTTGTAGTCATTGTGAGAAAGAAAGTTTATGGGTTAAAGACGAAAAATATAGAAGTTTGAGGTTTAAACAATGTTTAAACTATTAAATTAGTGGTAGATGTTGTTACCATTTTTAATTCGTGCTTTATATATAATATAGATGTAAGTTAATTATTTGGCTACAAATTTTGAACTAGGGTATTAAACAATATTTAAACTAGGGGATAGCTTGGGTATAATTTTTGTAGCTAATTGGCTACAATCCTTCACATAGATTACATAAGAAAGGAATCAGGGACCTACTAAAATGACTCAGGGACCACAAAAAGACTCACGGACCCCCAAATTATAGCACAAATTGTAGGGAGTTGGCTACAATGCAATTGTACCTAATATATTCCCTAATTGATTTTAGGGTTTTGCTAAACAATGCCCAATGGGCATTGTTTAATATGAATATAAAAGGAAATTCAGACATTATGTCATGTCTGAGGAGAAATGAAAAGTATTTTACTTATGCTCAAGTTATCTTGTACAGCACCTTATTCTTAAAAAAAATCGTCTCAAATTGTTTAGGGCTAGAAAACGTGTTTTTCTACATGTTTTGTCGATGTTCATTCATGTCCCCTTTAGCTTAAAAGTAAATCACTTGAAGCCAGTACTCGTATCATTATACCTGTTCTGGAGTTTCGAAGAACGGCCTTTTGTTACAATCTTTGCAATATAGAATAATCCCATATACATATTTAGGTGCATCTGTTGTTATTTACAGAAAGTCTCCAGTACCTTACAATCAGGATGACTAAGTACCAGTAACAGGCATTGCTGTTTGCTACTTCCTTTTTTAGCCTGTTGTTTGAGAGTAATGTAGGACACTTGAAATGATGAAAAGATAGAAGCAAAATACTCTTCCCAATTGATTTATGCTTTATGATATCTCTTTGGGGGTACCACATTCTTCTATTTAGTTATTTGTTTATATGATGTCAAGGATGGCCCCGCGGCATGGCCAAGTTTAAATCACAGCAACAATTCAGATTTATGTGCCGTTATTACAGACTCTGCACACTACAGGGGGGACTCTCTTAAGTGAACAAATTTTTGAGGGGAATGTATGGAAGTTCGTGAGTCAAGTTATTGTAGTTTGTCTTGATGAAGTCAATATAGGCAAAGTAACTGTATTTCCAGTAGAATTGGACTGTTACAAGTTGGAACAGAGATGTTGGTAGTAGGGTTTTAAAGACCAATTTAGGTTTATCCCACATTTTTTTCATAGGAAATAGTCATGCTTAAGATGACTACTGAACACACAAAAAGATGGAAATTGTTGTTTCTGTGCATGATAAATTTCTATTTCTGCCTATGGTTTCTGTCACATGGCTGTCGATCTAATGTTGTTGAATGCATGTTGTAATCGCTTGTCTAAACAACAAAACTGATTCAAATCTAGTTAATGGAAAGTCATATTGACATTTGCTATTCTAGATAGTAATAAACAACTATTGTAATATAACCCACTTGCATAAATTGTTTAAACAAGCTTGATACATTGATACTTGTATGTTGAATATGTGATTAGCCAGACCCTATTGACCCTCTTATATATGGTAGTAACGGCATTCTTGGACATTTGAGAGTTAATGATGTATAGTGAGACTTAAGTAAAAATATTACTTGAATAAAAGATAAACGCAATACATGCACACAAGGTCACTTGCTATTCGATGTTATATTAGTCTCTTGTTTTTTCAGCACATGCCTACTTGATTGACATCATAACATGATTCGTGAGTATCAGGAATCACAAGTTGGAGACAATCCCAACATTGGCTAATGACCTTCAAACAATTATTCAGCTGAGCAGTGAAAGTATAAAGTTTGAACATTGTACTAGTGATTCTGAAGAAGCAGGTAAAGGGAAAGAAGACAAAGAAAACCAGTGTAAGAATCGTCACAGGTGTGATGTGGATCTCAACTCTCTTCCTAGTGGGTTATCAGAAAATGAAGAAAGTTATCAAAGTGTCACAGGTTTGACTTCACAATATATATTTTGTTCTTTGACTGGACACCGCATTTCTTATGCACCATCAGTCTATCAAAAACACCTGAAGAATTCTTGAGTGAAACATAGAGAAGGCTAATCATAGGTACCTTTACCCAACTTTCTAGATAGTAGACTGCACAAATAGGAAGTACTTGGTTGATAACAATACAATTTCATCCAAAACAGTATGTACCTACACATTTGTAGCAACGTTTATAAGGGCCATTGATCTAAGAATGGAGGAGTACCATAAATACGGATATGTTTTTTTTTTTTTTTTTTCATTAGTGTTTCAAAAATGCATAATCAGAGCCTTCGTCTCTTAAGAGTGCAACACATCGCTTTTCTTTGCAGCCTTTCATATATCTTCATTGAATCAAAAGTATCATATGCAATTCATTTTCGCCCCCCTCTCTCCACGAGTTGCGTTAATGTTTGTGGCATAAGACCAAACTGGTTTCTCGATTGCTTACTCTCAACTTTATAGTATGTTCAATAATCCGCCCTAGTAGTTTCACTAGCTGGCTCTTAAGCCACATTCTACGAATGTTTTTGTTTTTCTGTATATTAGGTTGCATCTCATTTCTTTAGTCATAGGATATCAAAAGAATTTTATCAAATAATCTAGTCACCCTCACTACACACCTTGCTAGACAATTATATGAATGCTATTGGACCTTGGAGCCTAACCTACATTCCTCCTTCACGGTGATTACTTCAATATGTTAACACATTAATCTCTCGATCGTCCTCTAATCTCATCATCTTTGACTAAATGTCTCTTGGCCTCATCCTTGATGCATTTAATGCACCGTATTTCTTTAATTTTCCTTCTCTTATCATAGCAAACTTTTATATATCGTTCCCCTTTCTTTAGTTACCTATTATGGGGATAATTCTTTCCATGCTTCACTTATCTTAGTCGAATTTTATATTTTAGACTAGTTTATACTTCTCCAGATTCTCTACACTCTTAGTCAAATTTTATATATAGGACTAGTTTATAATTCCCCTGTTATATCACCCAGTATGATGTTAGTGAAACTCTGGTGACTCTCGAATTAACCTGTTTAAGTGAAAAGTTATCAGCACTTAGCGGTGGAAATTGTGTGCAGCATGGTTAACTCTTTTTCTCATCTAATATGGTGCAGTTACTGCAGATTTCTTAGGGAAGAAGAAAAGGAGGGCTGCGACTAAAGTCATAGCTAGCCTTGCTTTAGAAGACCTGTCTAAGTACTTCGGTGTTCCTATCATTCAAGCTTCAAAAAGCTTAAAGGTTGGACTCACAGTTCTCAAGAAGAAGTGTCGAGAGTTTGGCATTCCCCGTTGGCCACATAGGAAGATTAAATCACTGGATGGGCTCCTTTCCAATCTCCAGGTCTGTGCACACTCCTCTATTATTCATAGTTGCTTTCACCCACTCTAGAATACAAGATGCATCTTTATAAATTACTTTTTTGGATGAAACTAGAAGTAAGTTACAAAGTACTATCATGTGTAAACTTTTTTTAAAATGGGAAGTGAACAAAAGTACGCTGCTAGCTTTTCTCATTTTGCCCTGCCAAAGGGTAACTGTCAAGAGTTCTAGTCTAGTTTTACTGCATCATGATTTGCTATTGCAAAAGTCTACACAGGCATGATCAAATGTACATGGCACGCAGGTAGAGTTAGCTAGACAGCGAGAGGAGGACACAGGTGCAGCCATGGCAGTTGCAGAGATGCAGAAATTGATAGAAAGTGAGAAAGAAACAATAGAGAAGAAGCCGTTTATGGATATCCAGAGAGAGACCAAGAAAATAAGGCAAGACATATTTAAGAAAAGGCATAGAGCTAAAGCTCTTGAAGGCCAAGGTCAAACCTTGGCATTGTTTTAGTTTTCATGTTCATATCATGCATCTAGTTGAGACTTAGGAGAATCCAAATTTTCGTGTATCTGTGATTCTAAAGTTATTCCATCTCCCTCCGAATACTATATGGATTATTTTCTTCGGCACTCTTAAGATTTCTGATTTCTTAGTTCTTTTTATTGGTTTCCAACTGTAGACCTCACTGAAAGGCAAGTAATCTGAAAGGCGTAAGAACTTGGGAATCTGAAAATGGGGTTGACTTACTGCCTGTAAGGTTATCTTATAACAAGTTTTAAATGAAGTTGGAAACTAATGTCTTATGTTTTATGACTTCATCCCCTGTTGAGTTCTGCTTTGTGCTTGAACTATTGTTCTCGTTTTTATCGACATCTTATGTAGAGTTGGTGAAAACACTTTATGTTTAGGAGAAATGTGAGACCATTGAGTCCTGTCTTGCCTAATTCATCTGGCATCATAAAGTAGATGAATTAAATGATTTGTCAAAATTTTAATATAAACTAATAATGGAATGTAAAAATTGTTCTTTTTATATGATCAAAAAGTAATTTTGCCCATTTACTTGATTTTGGCACATGTAAACAGGTATGGGCGGATGGCACCCGTGTGCATTGGGCGTGGGTACCTCTAACCCGTTACTCGCACACACAATCTTTTCTTGCCCTTCACCTCTACGCGGATACAACTTTTTGCCTATGTCCATGCCTGCGGGTACACATTGCTCGCGGGTAAACCCCTGGGTTTGTGAAACATAAAATTTGCATACATGTTTATGGAAGTTTTGAAAATCAAACTTGAGAAGATACATAAGTTACGAAGTAGTGGTAATACATAATTAGTCAATTATCTGCTAATTATATATTACTAGTAATAGGGTTGTAAACGAACCGGACGAACACGAATCCCTGTTCATGTTCGTTCATTTAATTTTAACCTAACAAATAAACGGACACGGACGTTTAAACGGACGAATTTTCTTATTTATGTTTGTTCATTAAGACACTAAACAAACGCTAAACGAGCATAAACGATCGAACATAAATGAAAATAGACAAACAAACATAAACTTTATTGACTGCACAATATATTGTTTTATAAATGTTGTTCTTTTTAAACAAACCAATTTTAAAATTATAAAATTATAAAATTAAAATATATGATATACAAACATAAAAAGACAAATGAACATAAACGAGCGTTAACAAACGCATAATCGGACATTCACGAACACAAATGAACAGACACGACTTTTATTCATGTTTGTTCATTTAACTAAACGAACGTAAAATATTGTTCATGTTCGTTCATTTAATAAATAAACGAACATAAACGAACTTTTTACCGAACGTTTAATAAAATGTTCATTGAACGTTCATTTCGTTTACAGTCCTAACTAATAACATTAATACACACACAAAAAGAACAACTTGTACTTTGTGACTTGTGAATTCCGCCTAAGACTAGTAGCTACCTGTGTATTAAAATCACAAGACCAAGTATTGACGAAATTAGTTTGAGAATTGAGAAATCAAGTACATATATGTTTGCTACTTTGTTGATTCATATTCTTCTTCTAGTTTTAATTAAAAAAAAAATAAATAGGTTCACAGGTATTTTTAAAGGTAAATCCGCAGGTATTCTATAACGGGTGTGAAAGGTTTGCAGACCGGGTTTCCTCACAACGGGTATACTGCCACCCGCCACCCGCTGGTGGATTCATCTTTTTACCTACGACCCACTGCAGGTAAAACTTGATGGGGTTACCTACTCATCACAGGCAGGTACATCGCCATCCCTACCTACGTTACATATAATACTATACAATTCAAACAAAAACGGTTTAGATTTTAGAGTTTTGAAAAGTTATAGTTTGAAATGCATTGCTACTATGTTATAGCTTTATCATGTCTAATGTAACTTTTAGACGGCGTTTGGTTTGTGGGATTTGAAATTAAAGGCTATTTTAGGGGTGTATAGTTTGTGGGATTTGAAGTTACAGGTTATTTGAAATTTAACGGTGCTGAAAATACTAGGAATTGAAATCTTGTTACAATACTTGTTTGGTTGGTAAAATGCTAAGTGGCGTTTAGTTGGAAAACATTTTCTTTCATTTTCTATTTCTTGTTTTGTAGGAAAAGGGAGGGGAGTTTTATTTCAACAAAACAATGAAAAATTTAGAAAACGCGTTTAGTCTAAAAAACATTTGTTTGTGTTTTTCATTTTGCAAAACTAGAAAACATGTTTAAGTGTTGTTGTTTTCTATCTCAATTCTCAATTCACCTTAGTAATATTAAAAAAACATCTTCAAAACACAAAAACAAATAAACTAACAAACTAAATTATAAAATAACTATAAAAATGTAATACGAAAAAATAAATAATTAAAAATGAAAAATATAACAACAAATAACGTTTTCATCTGTTTTTTACGTTTTCGTCCGATTTTTAGCGTTTTTGTCCGTTTTTTACGTTTTTGTCATTTTTTTTACGTTTTCGTCAGTTTTTTTACGTTTTCGTCTGATTTTTTACGTTTTCGGCGGATTTTTTACTTTTTCGTTATTTTTTTTATGTTTCATCAGATTTTTTTATGTTTTCGTCCGTTTTTTAACGTTTTTGTCTGATTTTTTATGTTTTCGTCTGTTTTTAACGTTTTTGTCTGTTTTTTTAACTTTCCGTCTTTTTTTTTATGTTTCTACTGGCTTTTTACGTTTTCGTCAGATTTTTTACGTTTACGTCCATTTTTTTACATTTTCGTCAGTTTTTTACGTTTTTGTCCTTTTAACGTTTTCGTCTGATTTTTTTCGTTTTCGTCTGTTTTTTTACGTTTTCGTCAGATTTTTTTTACGTTTTTGTCCGTTTTTTACGTTTTTGTCCGTTTTTTACGTTTTCGTCTGTCTTTTTTACGTTTTTGTCAGCCTTTTTACTTTTTCGTCCATTTTTTAAAGTTTTTGACAGATTTTTTACGTTTTCGTCCGTTTTTTTTACGTTTTCATCCGATTTTTAAGTTTACGTCTATTTTTTTTACGTTTTCGACCGTCTTTTACGTTTTCGTCTGTTTTTTTACGTTTTTATTTTTTTACATTTTCGTCTGTTTTTATGTTTTTGTCCGATTTTTTACATTTTTGTCTGTTTTTTAATGTTTCGTTTTTTTATAATTTCGTCCGATTTTTACATTTTCTATCAGTTTTTTATGTTTTCTTCTGATTTTTTACGTTTTCGTTCATTTCTGTCTGATTTTTACGTTTTCATTTTTTATTTACGTATGCATCTTTTATTTACATTTTTTAAGGGTTCGTCTGACGAAAACGTAAAAAAACAGACGAAAATGTAAATAAACTAAGTAAACGTAAAAAATGAACGAAAACATAAAAAAATAAAAGAAAGGACGAAACCGTAAAAAGACATAATAACACGTAAGAAAACGGACGAAAACATAAAAAATCGCACTAAAACGTAAAAAAATAGACGAAAATGGAAGACAACGTAAGGAAACGTATGAAAATGTTAAAACGGACAAAAATGTAAAAAGTCAGACGAAAACGTAAAAAATAGACAAAAATGTAAAAAATCGGACGAATACGTAAAAATTTTAACAAAAACGTAAAAAAAAAGCATATGAAAACGTAAAATATCAAACGAAAACGTAAAAAAAACGAATGAAAACATAAAAAATAGACAAAAACGTAAAAAACGGGCGAAATCGTAAAAAAACAGACGAAAACGTAAAATATCAGACAAAAACATAAAAAATCGAACGAAAACGTAAAAATCTGACGAAAACGTAAAAATAAAGACAACAACGTATAAAGAACAGGAGGAAAACGTAAAAAGCCTGACAGAAATATAAAAAAATGGACGAAAATATAAAAAATCTAATAAAAACGTAAAAAAATGGTCGAAACGTAAAAAAACGGACGTAAACGGAAAAAATCTGACAAAAACGGACAAAAACCCAAGAAATATGACGAAAACGTAAAAAATCAGACGAAAACGTAAAAAAAACCGGCGAAAACGTAAAATATCAGGCGAAAACGTAAAAATACTGACGAAAACCTAAGAAAATGAAAGAAAACATAAAAAAACAGACAAAAACGTAAAAAACCGAACGAAAACATAAATAAACAGGACAAAAACATAAAAAAAAAATATGAAATTGTAAAGAAACGGACGAAAACATGAAAAACGGACTAAAACGTGAAAATCGGAAGAAAACGTAAAAAATTGGTCGAAAACATAAAAATCGGACTAAAATGAAGAAAAACAGACAAAATAGATAAAAACCGACAAAAATATATAAAAATTGACGAAAACAGATTGGGGGGAGGGGGTATTTTAATGAAAAATACGTGAAAACAAAAAAAAGAGTAAATTGCATTTTTGGTCCTTAAGGTTTGGCCAAATTGCAGGTTCGAAAGTGCAACGGTGATCCTCATTTGAAAGTTTTTGCTGCATGTTTAGTCCCTGATCAACGTCAAATGACAAAATTACCCCCACCTTTTTCTTTTTCTATTTTCTTTTCGGTTTTATAATATAAATGGTCCATGTTTTTTTTTTTGAAAAAAAATAATTCAAAAAAAAAAATTTTAAGAAAAAAAAAAAAAAAAAAAAATCTTTTATAATAAAAATTTTCTTAAAAAATCCGAAATAAATACTAAAAAAAAGTTTTTTGATTCCTAAAAAATAATTAGGAAAAAAATTTAGAAAAAAATTTCCAATTTTTTTTTCTAATAAAAATTTTCTTAAAAAATACGAAAAGATTCTAAAAAAAGGTTTTTTTTGTTAAAAAACTTTTTTTCCTAAAAAAATAATTCGGAAACAAAAAAATTAGTAAAAAAATTTCTAAATTTTTTCACAATGCCATTTTGCGATTTTTAAAAATTTTTTTGAAAAAATTTTTAGAATTTTTTTTCGAAATAATTATTTTAAAATTTTTTTAGAATTTTATTTTAGAAAAAAAATTTCAAGAAAACTTTTTTCTAAATCTTTTTCGCAATTTTTAAGAATTTTTTTTAGTAAATTTTTTTTGACAAAAAACTTTTTTTTAGAATTTTTTTCGGATTTTTAAGAAAATTTTTATTAGAAATAATTTTTTTTTAGAAAATATTTTTCTTAAAAAAAAATTTCGAATTATTTTTTTGGAATTATTTTTTTCGAAAAAAAACATGGACCATTTATATTAGAAAACTGAAAAGAAAATAGAAAAAGAAAAAGGCGGGGGTAATTTGGTCATTTGACGTTGATCAGGGACTAAAGATGCAACAAAAACTTCAAAATGACTTCAAAATGAGGACCACCGTTGCACTTTCGAAACCTTAGGGACCAAACCTGCAATTTGGCCAAACCTTAGGGACCCAAAATGCAATTTACTCTAAAACAAAAATAGTGTTTTCTAGTTTTGTGTATTAAACTTGGAAATAGGGATTTTGTGTTTTGTAGAGATTTTTTTAACAAAAACACTAATTTGAACGCGTTCTCTGTTTTCCTTGTTTTCCACAAAACATTTTGTGAAAAACAAAAGTATTTTCCTTCAACTAAACGCACCCTAATAATCACTAGTACGTTATGCTTATGAATATCATATTTGTCTATATAGTCGTATGTGTATGTATGCTTGTACATGTGTTCTTAACTAGTACATGTTAGGATTGGGGATAGCTTAGCAGTGGCAAAAGACCAGTAGCAGCAGCAATAGAAACAACATGTATCACAAACTAAGAATAGGAGTATATTGGGGTATGAGATCAGGAGGTTTTAAAACAAAAGTACTGATGTTTATTAGTCTGATAAGTGCTACGTACAGGTGCTATTCTACTCTATATATTAGTTACAAACCGACTTTAGAGAAGACTCCTGATACTTCTACAACTAGTGCACTAAAGTTACCAAAACGCCCTTACATAGTACCAAAAATTACTAAACTACCCTTAGGAGTATAAGTCACAATGTCTAACAATCTCCACCTTGACTTTTAGCTCCTAAGTAACACTATATTTCCAATTGTCTATATTGAGCAAATCTAAACAGTGACGAAACTTGCTCAAAGGAACCGGTTTAGTAAACACATCCGCAGGATTGTCTTGAGTGCCAATCTTCTTCACTTTGATTCTTCTTTCCGTACGGATAAAGTGATAACGAACATCTATGTGTTTAGTCCGGTCATGGTACACTTGATCTTTAGCCAAACAAATAGCACTCATGCTATCGCAAAACATGGTCGCTTGATCTTGTGGGAAACCAAGATCTTCGATCAAACCTTTCAACCAAATTGCTTCCTTCGTTGCTTCCGTTAAAGCCATATACTCGGCTTCAGTAGTAGATAAAGCTACTGATGGTTGTAATGTAGCTTTCCAACTTAAAACCGAATTTCCAATGGTGAAAACATAACCTGTCAAGGATCTTCTAGCATCAAGATCTGCAGCATAATCCGAATCTGAGTAGCCGACAACTAAATATTCACGTTCACCACCGTAAATAAGGCCAACATCAGATGTCCCTTTCAAATAACGAAAAATGCGTTTCACCGCATTACAATGCTTTTTTCCGGGATGAGCCATATATCATGACACAACACTCATCGCCTGAGCTATATCGGGCCTTGTGCAAACTATAACATACATCAAACTTCCAACAGCACTAGCATAGGGTATTTGGGACATATACTCTATTTCTGCCTTACTTTGAGGAGCACAAGCAGTAGATAAACGAAAATTTGCTGAGAAAGGAGTATTTACCGATTTTTCCGAACTCATGCCAAAACGAGAAATAATCTTCTCGATGTAACTTTTCTGTGATAAGAAAAGCTTACCATGTTTTCGATCTCGAATTATTTCCATGCCCAAAATCTTTCGAGCTGCTCCCAAATCTTTCATATCAAATTTTGTGTTGAGTAGAATCTTCAAATTATTAACCTCCTCTATGTCTTTAGCCGCTACAAGCATATCATCAACGTACAAGAGTAAGTAGATAAGTGATCCCGACGCCGCCTTTTTATGATAGACACAACAATCATAAACACTTCTACTAAAACCATGCTTTACCATAAAGCTGTCAAATCTCTTGTACCATTGTCTCGGCGACTGCTTCAAACCATAGAGTGATTTTTGGAGCTTGCAAACGTAGTCTTCTTTGCCTTGAACAATGAAACCTTCGAGTTGGCTCATATAAATTTCTTCCTCAAGGTCACCGTGAAGAAATGCAGTCTTTACATCTAATTGTTCCAACTCCAAGTCGTAATGTGCTACTAAGGATAGTAACACCCGAATAGATGTATGACGTACTACCGGGGAGAAAATCTCATTGTAATCGATTCCCTCCTTTTGGCTATATCCCTTCGCGACCAAACGTGCCTTGAACCTAATGATGTCTGAAGCCGGTAAGCCGGTTTTCTTTTTGAAAACCCACTTACAATCGATAACTTTCCTTCCCTGAGGTAGTTTCTCCAATTCCCATGTATTGTTCTTATGAAGAGATTCTATCTCTTCACCCATAGCCACAATCCACATATCAGACTCTTTAGAAGTAATAGCCTCTCGATAAGTAGCCGGTTCAAGAGACTCTACCTCTTCAGCTACTTGCAATGCGTATGCAACATAGTCCTCAAAACCGAAACGACTAGGAGCTTTTGCATTTCGCCGAGGTCTATCATGGGCTATAGACCTATCTTGTTCATGTTCCAAATGTGGTGAATTTGGTTGATCATCTTCATCAACTACTGATGAAGTAACATCGTGGTCCATATCTTCTGGAACAATGTGCTCCACCTGTTTAGGAACATCCTCCACCTTTTTCGGAAACACCATCTTCAGGCTTCGATTCATGTGGATCTTGTTTCACGCGAAACAAGTAATCCTCATCAAATGTCACATCTCGGCTAAGAATGACTCTCCTTTCAGATGGTGACCAAATTCGATAGCCTTTAACCCCATCACCGTATCCCAAGAAAATTCCTTTCTTGGCTCTCGGATCTAACTTTCCTTCACTAACATGATAATAAGCGGGGCATCTAAAAACACGAAGCTTCGAATAATCCGCGGGCTTCCCGGACCAAACTTCAATGGGAGTCTTACAATCAATAGCGGTGGCAGGAGACCTATTGATTAGATAGCAAGCTGTATTGAGTGCTTCAGCCCAATAACTTCTATCTAATCCGGCATTCAACAGTAGGCATCGAGCTCTCTCTAATAGAGTCCTGTTCATTCATTCAGCTACTCCGTTTTGTTGAGGAGTGTAACGAACCGTATAATGCCTAGCAATTCCTTCATCTCTACAGAAGTCATCAAACACTCTCGAACAAAACTCCAAACCATTATCAGTGCGAAGACGCTTGATCTTTCTTCCAATTTGGTTCTCAATCAGAACCTTCCAATTCTTAAATTTCTCAAACGCCTGACTCTTGTGTTTCATCATAAACACCCACGTCATTCTTGAGAAATCATCAATGATTGAGAGAAAATATCGAGCACCACCAAGAGAAGGTACTCGAGAAGGCCCCCAACAATCCGCATGAAGATAATCAAGAGTCGCCTTCGTCTGATGAATTTCCTTTGAGAAACTCACCCCATTTTGTTTCCCGATGACACAATGCTCATAAAACTCCAAGTTAGCCACCTTGTGGCTGTCAAGTAGTCCCCGCTTGCTCAATATGACCATGCCTTTTTCACTCATGTGACCAAGGCGCATACACATCGTCAAATCTGAGTTACTTTTCTCTGAAGAAGATACAGAAGCGCAACCTGTGATAGTTTCACCTTGTAAAGTGTAAAGAGAAGAAGTACCTTTTATTGCTTTCATAACCACCAAAGCACTTTTCGAAACACGAAGTACACCATTCTCACTAGTGTATTTGAAACCTTTCGAGTCCAGCATACCTAGTGAGATCAAATTCTTCTTTAGATATGGAACATGGCGAACATCAGTAAGAGTTCTAACAACTCCATCATGCATCTTAATTTGAATTGTTCCAATGCCAACAAATTTGCACGGTGAATCGTTACCCATGAAGACATGCCCGCCATCGAATTCTTCATATGTCACAAATCAATCCCGATTTGGACTCATATTAAAAGAACAAGCAGAATCCATAATCCAAGCAACCGGTGCACCTTTATAATCAACTACTGAGAGTACCACATCGCGTTCCGAACTTGAGTCGCCATTAGCAATAGCCGCCTGACCTTTTTCCTTCAGTTTAGGACAATTGAACTTCCAATGGCCTTCCTCTTTTCAATAATTACAAGCATCTCGAGGATTTGATCCTCGAGGTCTCGACTTCGATCTATCTTTATATCTCCCTTTTCCTTTGCCTCTCTGTGTTCGATGTCTACCCCTATCATTGCCCCTATCATGACTTGTAGCTGATAAGCCGACGGATTGAGATTCCGAAGTTCCCGATGCTTGATGACGAAGCTCTCGGGAATGCAAAGCAGATCGAACATCTTCTAATGTGATGGTTTCTTTACCAACGACAAAGGAATTTACAAAGTTCTCAAACGAGGGAGGCAATGACACTAGAAGAATAAGAGCCGCATCTTCATCATCAATCTTGACATTCACATTTTTCAAATCCATCAAGATTTAATTTAATGCATCAAGATGATCTTTTAATGTTGAGCCCTCTTTCATTCGTAGTGAACACAAACGTTGTTTCAATAACAACTTGTTAGTCAACGACTTTGTCATATAAAGCTTTTCTAATTTATTCCACACACCACTAGCCGTTTCCTCATCAGCAACCTCGTAAAGAACCTCATCAGATAAAGATAGCAAAATGGTGGAATGGGCCTTTTCATCTTGTGAGGCATATTTTGCATCGGTCATATCAGCCGGTTTGGGTCCGGCTAGAGGAGCCCAAATACCTTGTTGTTTCAATAAGGCTCGAACTTTAATTCGCCATAAACTAAAATTACTTTTGCCATTAAACTTCTCAATACTACTAAGTGACGGTGATTGTGCTTGAGAAGACATAATTATTCAAACGGGTTTTACAACAAAATAACCAACAATTTCCCTATTAACTACTAAGGAACAGAGACCAAAGTATAAAACCCAATCAACCCAATCCACTAAAACCAAGTTCTGGTTATTCCCAAATCCCAAGTGACAAATACCTTCAATCAATCAAATCAACTAGAAGCAAAATTGAATGGATTATGAAAAAATCCTAAAAGGAGAAGAACCACAAACCTGATTATCTTCAACAAATCGAATAAGCAAGCCACCAAACACCCAAAATCGAAATCAAATGATTGATTACCCCAAAACAATTGCAACTTGCTTCAATCGATCAAGTGGCTCTTAATACCAATTTGTTAGGATTGGGGATAGCTTAGCAGTGGCAAAAGACCAGTAGCAGCAGCAATAGAAACAACATGTATCACAAACTAAGAATAGGAGTATATTGGGGTATGAGATCAGGAGGTTTTAAAACAAAAGTACTGATGTTTATTAGTCTGATAAGTGCTACGTACAGGTGCTATTCTACTCTATATATTAGTTACAAACCGACTTTAGTGAAGACTCCTGATACTTCTACAACTAGTGCACTAAAGTTACCAAAACGCCCTTACATAGTACCGAAAATTACTAAACTACCCTTAAAAGTATAAGTCACAATGTTTAACAATACATGTTAAAATCGACACGACGAAAAGTACCTTCAATAATTTTCCACGCAACTATATATGACACACATTATGTCCTTTCAATTATTTCCACTTCTCTCTATAATGACAAATTGACAATGAAATGTCAATATTTATATGAAAATGTACAAGTATTTCTAAATTTGTAATTTATGAATAACTTCTTTTTTGTTTTTATTTATTTATTTTATTATTATTCTTTTTTTAATGGATCAAGAAAATCGATAATTCTTTAGTTAGATTCTATAGATCTCACAATAATATTATTTCTGGATGCATTTTCTTCACTTAAAAAAAATCCAAACATGGGTTCAAATGAAACTATAAAGAAATAGTAGTACAAAAAGTGATGAAACACGTGCAAGGTGAAAAAAAAAAAAAAAAAAAGACCCCTATAAGAACGGGGTCTACCCATTTCTGCCAGACCCCCTCTACCCCGAGAGGTACTGTTCACGTACTATTTTCAGTTTTTTTTTTTTTTTTTTTTTTTTTTTTTTTTTTTTTTTTTGATATCACAATACTTTTTATGATTTTTTTATGGGGTATTTTTTTGTTAAATTTTGTCCAAGTGCATAAGCACACAAGCAGTATTGCACACAACCATTTTTGGTCCAAGTGCATAAGCACACAAGCAGTTTTTGTCCAAGTGCATAAGCACACAAGCAGATTGCACACTTGCATTTAGCACACAAGCAGATTGCACACAGGCTCAGATTAACAATCATCATCGCCGATTTAGAACACAAGCAGTATTGCACACAAGTAGTTTTTGTCCAAGTGCATAAGCACACAAGCAGATTGCACAAAGGCTCAGATTAACATGTAATCATCATCACCGATTTAGAAAATCATTAGCACAAGTGATAAAAAAAGTGTTAGGATCGGATAATGAAGGTTGCAAAGTGATAAAAATATCACTTTGCCATGCCATTCGGTTTTAAAAACCATTCGTCATCGCCTTTTTGTCCAAGTGCAGATTGCACACAAGCAGAATGCACAATACCAGATTGCAACCAAGTGCACAGAATGCATAACACATGTTTCACAATTCTCACAATGTTCACATGCCAAGTACCAAAAGCAATAGTAAGATTCCTAAACTGCAGGAAGTCACAAGGGGAGGTAGGTAGTCGGATCACGCTTGTCAGTCAAGTGCCCGGCTCCATGATCTTTTAAATGAAATGAATAATCTTCATATGTCGTAGATGTTGTTGTTTTTAAATAATATGTATAACGTTGTCGTTTAATTTAATATTAACAGTTGTTGTTGCAGTTATTTAATGTAATAATATTTAACGTGCTATTATACAAACATTATACATATACAAAACATTATGCATATACAGTACATTATTATACATACAAAATCTTTTATATTTAAACAAAAAAAAAAAAAAAAAAAAAAAAAAAAAAAAAAAAAAAAAAAAAAAGAACGACAAAACTGAAAAAGTTTTTAAAAAAAAACAAAAAGGTACCCCCTACGGGATAGACCTTGTTATACTAAAAAACTAGCCGCCGTTTTTATAATTCAACCCTTAGGAAAAATAACAAAAAGGTGTGTACTACTTTTACTGCTGTCATTTAATTCGTTATTTAAAACAATAATGCATTGTACTCATTAATCATCTATTCTAGTGCTTAACAACTCTATGACTTTATAAAAATTCAATAGATAAAAACGAGTAATAAACGTTATTGTTAAAAAAACATTCATTATGGGCTTGGGGAGTAAGGGTCTACAAATACGGTTGTTAATAGAAACCCTACCGGACCCTAAACTCACAAACGGGCTTGAAGAAAAACCAAAACGTGAAAAGTGAAAACTTTAAATATGTTAGGAAGTCCTTACATTATTTTTGAAAAGCATATGCAAAGCTGAAAACTACTATTGTAACACACTATTAATACAGATCGAAAACCGGGTTGACCCGGTTTATTTTGACCCGTTTTTTACCGAAACGGTTCAACCGGTTGAACCGCCCAGGTCGAACCGGGTTTCAAAACATTATGTTTAATCCTAAATCCTCAAACTCTTATTATTTTTCGTTTATAACTCATAAACATTTTTTTATCACTAAAACTATCTGCTGTTATAAAATATCGTTGCTATGCACGAGTACTCGTCTAGTTTATTTATATGTGTCTGATATTCATTTTAGCTTTCAAAATTTTGAAATAAATATCGATCACAAAATTTCAAACGAGCTTCTATCAGTCTCCATAGCTTATATAGCAATAATCTCCTCCACTGAATTATGTCAATGTAATCTCTTTCACTCACTCAATCATTACAAGTGACTAGGCTCTCTTGACTTCAAGTATGGTTTTCTATTTTCATGCATATATGTTCTGGTTATATATGTCATATGATCTTATTCTTGTTTTTTTGATCAAGTTTTTATATTTCGATAACCAGAATTTAGCCGCTCGATCTTTTGTTTAATTCAGATGGAAGTGATCAATCCAACCGTTGCAATCGATAATTATTTGTAAGTCTTTTATATATTGTTTAGTTGGAATGATATGTTCTTATGTTTTTTAGCATGTTCAAAGTGATTTTAATCATTTCTGTTTTAGACATGACTGCATCTTTCGATAGTTTTATTATTGTATCGTAACTGTTGCATAAGTATTAAGTATTCAACAAATGGAGACCAATGAAACAGTAAATGAAGATTCATGTGTTGTGATGACCCTACTTCAATTTGGGTCATAATCATGTTTTAAATGATTACCGCGTTCTGCAATCGCAGTAAGTAGAAAATCTATCTCCAAACGCACTTCTAAACACTCCCTAAGTACCAAAGGCTCTTGCCCGAGTGGTATGTAATTGACCTATTAACGAAAAAGTTGTGAGTTCAAGTCTCAATGGAGACATTCAAGAGGATAATATAGATAATATTTGTAGGTAGAAAAATTTCGTTGGTTCAAAAAAAACTGAGCTACCCCTTTTTTTTTTTTTTTTAATTGATTGTCACTTTCTATCATATAAAGCGTGATGTTAACATTAAAAGTTCACATTTTTAAATAATTTTTTTCCTTTGAATAAGTTATTTTGTTCATAACTTCATATAAGACCAAGGGAGAATTACATATATACCCACTAAAACTCAAAAACTTGCATATATACCCAAAATACAAGACCAATCATGACTACACAGTACAGACAGAGTATTAATTAGTATTTCCTATTGGTTGCACTCCTTTATTCTAAAAAATTATCTAACTTATAACTTTACATATAATTTTTGTTTTTATATCTTTAATCAACAACTCAGTTCCTAGAATATTTCTTGATAAAGAAATCTATAAAACTTGTGAATCACACTCAGACTAGTAATATCCTGTAAGATTTGACAATTAACAAACAACAAAAACTTGATTCTAATCCACAAGGCTAAGCAGCCAAGATCTTTTGCAAGTTATATTAACACCGAAAACTGGCATTGCTAACGACATTTTTGGCTGATAAATGACAGGATACAAATGGAAGAAGAAAAATCAGACGGTTTTTTAACCAGATTCTTAGGAGGCTTAAACTACACCTTAAGAAAGCTCCTATTTCGTGTCATTTCATCCGGCCCGGTCCCACAACACATCGCCTTCATCATGGATGGAAACCGGAGGTTTGCCAAAAAATGGAAACTTACAGAGGGTGCAGGCCACAAAGCTGGCTTCTTAGCACTCATGTCCGTACTAAAATACTGCTATGAAGTAGGCGTTAAATACGTAACAGTGTATGCATTTAGTCTAGACAATTTCAATAGACGCCCGGATGAAGTCCAATACGTAATGGAACTAATGCAAGAAAAAATTGAAGGGTTTTTAAAAGAACTAACACTTGTTAATAAATATGGTGTTAGAGTCCTTTTTATTGGTGATTTGAAAAGACTATATGAACCTGTAAGGATAGCTGCTGAGAAGGCAATGGAAGCGACTGCTAAGAACACAAACACATATCTTTTAGTATGTGTTGCCTATACTTCTTCCCATGAAATCCCACGAGCCATTTATGAATCTTGTCAAGAAAAGAGTGGTGGGACGCGAGTGATGAATGGAAATGGAAGTGACAATGGGGATTATAGTAATGGAGATGGTCATGCGAAGATTAATGTGGTGGATATAGAAAAGCATATGTATATGGGAGTGGCTCCTGACCCTGATATATTGGTTAGGAGCTCAGGTGAGACGAGGTTGAGTAACTACTTGTTGTGGCAAACGACGAATTGCTTGTTGTATTCACCAAAAGCGTTGTGGCCTGAGATGGGTTTGCGGGAGGTGGTTTGGGGGATCTTGAAGTTTCAGAAGAATTTCAAGTATTTGGAAAAGAAGAAGAAGCAGGCTTAATGAATAGCGAATGATGTGATATTAAGGTAAGTTTGGTTTGTGTTCTTGTTGATTTAGAGACTTGTAAATTAGCAATAAGACTTTATTTGAATAAAATCTCAGCACACTTGAGTTCCCTATTATACAGAGCCAACAGAGGTGGTAAATTGATGGGCAGAGGTAATTTTTATACAGTTGGAAACTACTCAAAATTCAGGACGTTGAACAACCACCTTTACACTGTAATCAAAAGCAAATCAGGCATGATGAGAAGAAAAACAAACGCACCATGGTTATAAATTTATATGCAGTGTTTCTATTTGCATATCCTACCTGATGCATTGGGTCAAGCTTTCAACATCCATCATAGATCAGAGGCATTGGATCATATGTCAAAGAATTCACAAAGATGGTCAATAGTAATTCCTTTGGAAAGCATTCCCTGAAGTGAACATCAACTAAAATCTTTTACATGCAAGAACAATTTATAACACCAGATATTAAAATGAAAATGCAGTTAAATAAAACAAGGTTGAACTATCAACTCAGAACAAAAACACTCTGAACTATAGTAATGCAACAAAACCACCATAGATATAGCCAAGACATCATTATCGATGTTCAAAACCATCATTACATATACTAATATCATAAAGTACAACACTAATGAAAGGTTCATTGCAACTAGATCAAAACACAAAACCTAAGTCTTCACTAATAATCACAACTTTCATACTAACCCAAACACCCTGATATCCAATGCATCGCAAAATTTTCACATCCACAAACCTATACAAAATTAGAGAAGTAGAGAATGTTTGAGCATAAACAAGAGAAGTAGAGAATGTGTTATACATGCCTATACAAAATTAGCAGATTAAAACAGATATATAGTGTACCTTATTCGATTGTATGTTCTTGTCCAATTCGAGGCAATGCCACAATGAATTCAAGTCACTGAAGTGCTTTTCGGCTTGCGAAGAAGAAGATGACAACATCCGAATAATAATTTGGCCTTCATCTTCTTGTTGAAGTAGCTTCTCATAGGTAAACTGAAGGAAAATAAATAACAAGAGACTTTTACTTATAGGGAGATTCAATAACTCTACGTGACAGCAGCTTGAAGAAAGGATCGGTCTAAAGAAAGCTTTATGGGGTTCTAGAAATACCTGTCTACCTATATTATATGAGGAACCCAAAAATAACTGTAGACTAACAAAAAAAGGCCATGTAACCCCCAAACAGTTGGTTCTAATTTGTGTTCTTGGAATACTGGGTGGTGGTTGGTGTGTTTGTTAAGGCCATGTTGATGTCTCCTCTTTATCAGTTGTTAGTTTCGTGTTTTGTTTTGTTTTTTAGATACTGAAATTTGTTAATTCTGGATCTTTGTAACTCAGTAGCATCATGTTCATATTACCAACTTTTCTAAGATATGACTTCAGGTTTACATTACTAATTTTTGCTGGGAATTGATTGATTGTTGCCTATCTTGTTGATATTGTCTATTTAGGTATATATGTTGTTTTTTCAGCTTTTGTATTGGTTTTGAGTTCTAGGCGGTGCCATGTTGGTTTGGTGCATACAATATTAAATAGAAAATCAGATTATCATAATTTCTAAATAAAAAAATAAAATATACTGAGTTACTGATGGGAGCTAAAATACTACTGATAGTAGGAAAAAAATACTTCGATGCTACTTCTAATCATACAAGAAGCATGTCCATTTCGGAAACAAATACTTCGATAATTGTTGTTCTTTTATGTTTTTTCCTCTTGCAGTTATATTTTTAACAGCAAAAAATTGTGCCTTCATGCAGAATATATGTGCCTGTCTACCTTCAAATGGTTTTTATCTTCCGAAACAAACAAAACTATACCGGGACTTACTTTTCTGTCAGTGCAATCGATTAGTACTTGTATGATCATATACTTTACATGTATTTCATACGGAGTACTATATAGCTTATGTATTTCACTCTTTATTTATTTTGTTCATGAACATACAAAATTTTGGAAAGAGAAAGCGATAAGTTGGACATGTGAAAAGAGTGGTCAAACACTCAACTGTCGACACTCTTGTATGTAATTATGTAAATTTTAAGTTATGATGGATGATATGGGGTGAGGTGAATAAGGATGAGGCTATGGCAGGTAGTGATGTTGCATTTTCATTTCTTTTACAATTTTAAATTTTTATACTAAATTTATTCATTGTCTTGGTTTATAAAAATAGGCAACATACATGTCGTATATACTATATACTCTAAAACTATATTCTTAAATCACAAAATACTTTAAGATATAATTATATTTCAAATATAATTTTATTGCATATTTGTGTTTTATCTTTGTTTAAAGATATACATGTATGGAATATAGATTTTAAGGTATGGTTTTAAAGTATAAATTTTACCTCTCAAGAATGTGTGTCGGTTTTCATTGTTATTTTTTGTATTTAACGTAGGTAAGGTGGAAATATATTGGAGGTTGTTATCACTTTCGCACAGACATATTATGAAGGTCCTTGACAGTTATTGTTTAATGAGTAATCCGTAATCATATCTGTAATTAGAGGAGTATCTAAATTATTAGTAGAAGATTAGAAGGCTTAAGGTGTGGTATCAGTAAAAGTGTTGTTGACTTTATGAAAAAAGTTTCTAACTTTCTATGGTTATCTTCTTTTCAATTGAAATAATAAATTTCTGGAGATTCGATTCAATCAATAGACAGTGAAAGGTTTTTTTTTCAAGTTTTGAAGAATTAATTTTTTAGTGCCTTACAAGAATGATAGTCATATTTTATGTTACACCTTAATGTGTACTATCACTGTTAAGTGGTACAAGTGGCTCAATTAAAAAGGATCAAAAATAGAGTTAAAAAGTAAAATCAAATAATGGGGTTGCCAACACTCAGACATTCAAAAATAGAAGCCTTTAAGAGCACAAGGAATAATAACGTAGCAACGCCAATTCGTCCCAGGTGGCTAATTTTTAACGCCGTTATGGCGTTATTTCTACTCCGAGCATCTCCAAGTTGGGCTGGCGTTGATGGCTTCCTTGCTGCAGCAACTCAAGTTATAACATAACTTGGCTCCAAGTTAGGATACCTCATCCCATGTTATGGCTAAGTTATGCCAAGTTGGGGTTTTTTTTTTTTTTTTTTTTTTTTTTTTTTTTTTTTTTTAATTTAATTTTAAGTGGGTCCCAAAAAGTGGTGTTATGATTACGGGGTGTTTTTTGGTGTTATGTTATTTGGCGTTGAAATGATGTGGAGTTGACGTGGCGGGGAAAATGGTGTTAACTTGAGTTATTGCTCCTTGTGCTCTAAGGCTTTAAGTGGGGTGGTTGGAAGGGGTATGGGCAAGAAAATGTGGTGCATGGTGCAAGATTTATTCATTGAAATTAAATTGCTTCATTTTTGCTTCTATGGTCACTACTGAATGGGTAGTAAGACTTCTCTTAATTAGATAGCCGTGTTGTTTTAAACAAATAATTGTACCTATCTCAAACTACCATTTCTTTTAAACAATTAATGTGTAACGAGAGATGTAAATATTAACTCGCATGGGCTGCGCTATTTAGTAATAAAATATAACGAGTAGTATTTCATTAAGAAAGTGCATGTAACTGTTACCTTGACAGCTTGGTTCCGTTCTCCAGAAATAATGTTGTGAATCAACGAAGTTAAATTTAGAGATTGAGGACAGCAACTCCAAAGTACAGCATCCACAACAGCTTTAATAGCTGATAATCCTCTTATGCTTGTCAGTTGCAGCTCAACATGTTCGAGTTCATATTGTGGAGACTGAATCACCTTTGGTATCTCAACATTAAAGAAATCCTGTAAAGATACAATTTAGTATTAGGATCATGTTATATCATTGCTAAGGAATACCGACCAAGACATAAACCACATATCAAATAAACAAATCAGGTAAATAGAATACTGCAACAATTTGCAGCTTTAAATATTTGAAACCGTTTTTCTTGTCCAAAAATTGCTTCAGCTTCTGGAACCAATGACGGTTAACACAACACTGAGAGTAAATTGCAATTCGTGCTGTTGGCTGGAGTGATTCCCTTACCACAAGGGCTGGCAGATTATTCTCGACATGGTATTCAAATAAAAGCAAATTGGGGGTACTAATATCGATTTCTTCCAACTTTGACTTCTCAGTTAACACAAGTTTCCTCAAGGAAGAACTTGACAACTTCAGCTTACTGAAATTATAGGGCAGGCTTAAAATCAAATTTTGAATGTAGGGGACATTGGATAATAAGTCAGACAACACTCCCGATTTCGAGGGGAGAAAGGCGTTGTAAGTCAATGTTATTAGCTTTTCGCATGAAGCCAAGTTTATACATGGTGCCTCGCTTCTTTTCCTATTTGCTACAGAAATATCAAGTAGATTTGGAGCTTCAATATCTATTATCTCAACTCCAGTGTCACATAGACGTGGATCATCAAACTCAACCCCACTGATAATCTCAACTTTTTGAAGATTTTGAAGCCCATAAACACAAAATCTTTTGAAACCATAGCAAAAACTAACAATTAATTCTTCCAATAGAGGGCAATTAGTGATCAGATACTTGATTACTTCCTCATCTAAATGGAGCCATTCAAGACATAACAGCTTCAAAGACTTGAACTCGACAACATCAGCCATCAAGGACGAAGGCAACTCACAACCAAGTAATGTCAAAGATGTTAATGAAGAGGCAGATAAGAGTTGGTTAGGCACACAGTACCTCGGTATACATGACGACAACAGATATATACCATTTTTTATATTAACTACCAACACCTGCACACCTTTCAGAAGAACTAATTCAAAACATTTGTCAAGAAAATCTACATGTGTAGCATCCCAAACCTCTGCAATGAGTTTGATCGTGTGTGCACTGACATTTTGTTGGCAAAATCGGGAAGTCATATACTCAACTTACTGGAAAAACTTGTCTCTGAAATTCCCTTTTTCGGATGGTATGAATTCCTCAAATTGCCGGATATCGAAATCCAAAATGGGGAAAGAAGCTGTAATAGCAAACAAGTGCTTAGACAAGACACTCATTCGAACTCGGTCTTTAGGAGAATCCAAAAATGACATGATGTGATGAATGATAAACTCGGGAACATGTGAAATCCGATCCGCTGCATCTATTAATATATCATCCTCCATCTCCCTCTTTAATTTCATTTCCAGTAGTTAGAGTTTATACTTTATACCAAACACCCCAACTACAACTTGATTTTGTTTGACTTGCCTGATAACACATGCAAAAAATGGAAACCAAATTGTAAGAAAGATATTAGAGGCAGCAAAATGAGTGGGTTTGGTCGGGTCTGGTCACAGGTCTTAGCAGGTTTCGGATCTAATGGGTCCAGTTCTAGATGGGTAATTTGGGAGCATAGGTCTAAATGGGTCGGGTTTACCCATCCGTTTTCAAAAGAAAATTAAACTCAATTATGGGTAACAGACGAAAAAGCGAAGAAAAAAAATTAGTTTTTCATTGACCCGCTCTAGAACCGTTGGTTAATTGTTATACATTTACGCTTTACATCAAATACCCAACTAGGGACTGGTTTGTCTAAGCTTATTTGATGGACTTATGAGGTTACTGATAAGCTCAAAAGCTCATATTTTTGGGAGGCTTATGAGCTTATCAACATGAGGTTATAACTTATATAAGTTCATAAGCCCAAGTAGATAAGCTCTAAGCCAGAAAAATTAAGCTTATGTGAGCTTATCAAGCACATAAGCCCATCAAATAAGCTTAGACAAACACAATATTTAGTAAGACCCAGACATATTCCATAACTAACGGATCTTAAATTGCCATACTCAATAGATACACACATCAAATTACACATGTTCACTAGTTATTTAAATTCTATTAAACATTTGGGGAAAATGAACAGAAATGAAGATGCTACATTGTATTATTATCCATACCTTTTGTTATCGATTTGTTCTTCCTCTTCCAAGAGACTGCTCTAAAGGGGTTTTAGGGTTACTGTTTTAAGCTACAGTTATTATTCCAACAGCCATTGTAATACTAGTAACTTTTTAACAATCCAAACATCCTTGTAACATGTTTTTTCTATATTGCGTTGTTTTGTTTCATTTGTTTTGTCCTTTCCGCTAAACTTAACATAACAGGGGCCGTTTGGTTTATAAGACCATTCCACAACGGGATGGTTTTCAAATGACTTCCCGCTATTTGAAAAAGCTATTAGACTAATGTTAGTAGTGACTACTTTCTCACCCAACCAATCCCGCCATGTCAGCGTCACCTCAGTTTTTTCTCTTCACAACTTCACCACAACACAATTAGCTAGTGTTGACCACAAAAGCGAACCCATAATTTTTTTTATTTTTTTTCCTAAAAAACATTAAATTTCATTCAATAATTTTATTTCATCATCACTATACTTTTATAGAGGAAAAATGAAGATTTGTTAAAAAAAATAATAATAAAATAAAAAATGCTAACATATAGGAGAAGTGAAAAACAAAATGAAAAAATATCACTATATCTAAATGGGCTTTGCTAAAATGGGTTTTGTTATAATTAGTTGGCCTGTTACTAATAGAAATAAGTCAAGAACCCTTCGTATCATATTCCCTGCGCCTCCTTCGTCTTCTTCAAGAAAAAAACCAGAAAACCTAAATTTACAGAAGATGGTCCATTGCATCTATTTTTCCCAAACGTTGGAATAATAAACTCCAAACGGTCAAAAATATGTGGAAGATGTTGCAATTGTTTCGGTTGGTGAGGCAACCGAAACTTTGAAAAAGTTGCCAAGAGACGCGTCGCTTGTGGCTTGGCTAGGGGGGAGACGCGTCGATTTGCTCGGTTGTAGTCACCATCCAACGCCCATTAGCATTAGTCTTAGTATGGTTTTAAGCATTGAAACAAATACTTTATATTTAACTTTTTGAATAAGACTTGTAACCACCAAGTGTTTGATAAAAAATTCAATAAGCTATTGTAATTAAATGGGTTAAGCATTAGTTGTGAAACAAAAAAGTTGATTAAAAAATGTATGCGTTAGATGCATCAAGTTTTTAAAGACTTGATGCATTGTGAATGCTCTAAGTGAGGTTGGATTAGATTTTGTTTTTGTACAAGCTTTAGATTTGAGATAAATTTAGAGGAGAGAAATTATATATTTTTTTAAATTTATTTTATAATAATTTTTTGATATTAAATATTATTTAATTAGTGAAATAGCAAAAGTTGAGAGCATAACACGTGAAAAAGATAAAAATAAAATAAAATAAAATGATAAAGAACATAATTTAATGATGTGAGAGAAGAAACCAACATTTTTTTTTTCTGGAATTATTTACATGGCTTTCTAAAGGCATCTACTATGGTGGTTTATAAAAACGTTTATAAAATTATGAAGATGTCTAAAAACTTGTAAACCATAGTGGACATCCATTTCATGCTTATGTGTCATGAAGAGGTCTAAGATATTGGACCTTTTCATAATTTAATGCATTTGAATTATGTGAGATGTTGATAAAACTTGAAAAGGTTTATACATAGTTGGAATATGTTTATAAATTAATGTCATAACACAATTATAAACCTTTACAAAGGTTTACCATAGTAGATGCCCTAAGTTCTAACACAAAAGATTCATTCTTTGATTACTTATATCAATCAAACTGTTGTTTCTAAAAGAGATTCCTTTCTTTGATGCTATAACCTCCAAGCAAATAGGCCCTAACTATGCCTTTCGCTAATCAAATAAAGTAACATTTTCATTCATTAAATCTTTTAATCGGTTAAAACACATAGTTAACATTTATTTTGATACAATCCAGAAAAAAAATAAATGAAACATTTACTTTGCGAAAGAAAAAAATATATATATTACTTTTGTTATTTAAAGAATTACTCATATGTTAAGTAAGAAGTAAACAACTATTTTCTAGAAAATATGTCAAAATAAAAAGAGTTAACTATAGATTTGGTCCTTGTGGTTTATCTGATATTTCATTTTAAGTTTAATTTTCCAAAAAGTAACAAATCCACTCCAAAAGGGAAACATTTGCTTCAAGTTTGGCCCAAATTCATTTACACTGTTAATTTGACTAATATTGACTATTAAATAGAAGGATATTTTTTTGTCATTTCACGCACACATCACACAAATACACAAGACACATCTTTCTTCTCTCATTCCCCACAAACAAATAACACAACACACCGTATTTCTCACTATCATACCTGGCCACCAGCACCTAGCCCACACCCACCTACACAGCCACCCATCACAAACTATATCTGGCCATACACACCAAGATCCATTCTTACACCTACTTACAACACATCAACGATACAACTAAGATCCACCATATCCACATACTCCCACTCCAAGAGCCACCAACCCCACACAGCCACCGCTGTTATACCGGAACTAATCTTAGCTGCAGGGGTGGGGATTTGGTGATGGCGATGGTGGTTTCGTGTTTGGATGGCGCGCGTAGTGGTCATGCAAAATGTCATAATATACAAACAACTTTTATACCTATTAAGTTTTGTTAATAAAAATAATGTTTAAAAACTTTATTTACTTTTTTGACTTCTCTACGTTTTAATATAACAAAATATAAGAATATTCTACGTCAAAAGAAACGTAAACAAGTTATTAGTCATAAATTTATATTTCCGACGTAAATCACTTAAAATATGAACAAATAAACTTTAAACTTGATGGATGATCAAAGAAACTTTGAATATTATTCTTTTAGATAAGGTTAATCAACTATGTGATAATGGGTTTAGAAAATCTTGAATTTATGTTGCACATGTGTTTTTGAAGACTATGTACTTAAGACACACATATTGTTTTTGCATTTAGTTATAGGTGCATAATAAAGAAGATAGTGAAGTCCCGAAGAAGATTGGTGAATAATTGGCTTTTATTTTTATTTTATTTTAATTATTTTTTTTAGGTTTATGTTTTAGGATAGTTTGTAAAGTTACTCGATAGGTTAAACGGATTTTTTATTTTATTTATTTATTTATTTATTTATTTTTTTGTAGAACATATACAAAACTTCAACATTTTATAAAATCATACATATGTCAAAAGCATATCAGGCTCATTTTGTTTTCAATTTCAAGACCTTTCGTCGGCATAGTTTTTATAAAGAAATCGTTATATGTTTGTTAGATAATTTGATAAATAAAGTTTGTTATATAAAAAAGCCATAAATAGCTAATAGTACAGGGTAATTATCATTAGTCGCCACATAGATCCGGGGTATGTTTTGTGATATTTTCTTTTTCATTCTTATTAAACGATAGTCCCTTAACAACAAAACGACATTCTATATTTTTCCTTCTTATCAAATGAAAACCCTCCACGAAACGAGCCTTTAACCACAAAACGACGCCTTTAACCACAAAACGACGCCTTTAACCACAAAACGACGTTTCATATTTTTTCCCCTTAAACGGCATCGTGCACGTACTCAAACTAATCTGATTTTCTTTTTTTCCTTCTTGTTTAGTAACCCCACATTTGTTAGGCATTCAACATCTTTAAACATTTATAAATTTAGATATCATGCCATGGATAAGGATCTAGTGAGAAGAAAACTTAAAATGAGAAGGATGAGAAATAAGTATAACCACACATTTGAGATGCATCGACTTGATTTAGATGCATCTCTATTCATTTAGATGCATCCCAATTAGTTCCGAAAAGTAATTTGAAGTGAAAACGATGCAAAGTAGTACTAACAATGAATTTGACCCGCAGATGACGAAAAATGTATAGGATTTGTCTAACTTGATGAAATGCATCTAATATATGTATATGCATCTAATTTTTTGCTAGAAAATATATTATAGTGTATCTAAAAGATTAGGGATGCATCTAATTTAAGTCGATGCATCTCAAATGTGTAGTTATAGTTATTTCTCATCCTTCTCATTTTAAGTTTTCTTCTCATTTGATCCTAAGTCATCATGCCATACCAATAACTAATCAAACTTTTCATATTATAGCTTTTAGTTTCATAGTGTATGATATATGTTGAAACATTTTTCCGCCGGGTTGGTCTTGACGGTTCTCACGTGCCTTCAGTCTTTGTCCCGAGCTTGAAAGTATACTACAAACATGAAAGAACCCGTTAGAAGGGGTCCCGAGGCCGAAGCCCCGGGAACCACCCTCCGACGATTAAGTCAGTACCTAGTGTGTAGAGGATTTAGTATGAATGCATATAATGTGTTGTGGTGAGTTGTGTGATTTGAGATGATGTAAATGAGAGATGAGCGAGTAGTATATATAGAGAGAAAATGGGTTAGGTACCAAATGCTACCTCGATACCTATCGGATAATAGCCTGCTTAGATAATAACATGTTCACGTCTCGGGAAGGAACATGCCGACCTACACCTAGTTTAGGTGCTAGGTGTCAGGTCACGTAGGAGACACAACCCCGTAACATCCGGGTTAGACGGCGTAGTCCGGACTGCAGAGTAAAAGGATGTACCCGTATAAAAAGGAGTATATACCTTTACGGTCCTTCGGCACATGCCCCTCAGACAAGAGTAGCATGCGCCTTCCGGTAATTCCCTTCGGACTGATGGAGACTCTTCAGTCCGGCACGTGTCGTTCGGACACATACGCCAACAATATACATACATATTTCTACGATTTCATAAATTGTGTTAAAACATGCAGTAAATATTTTCTTCTTACGAACAGTTTCAAGATTTAGTAACTCTTTACTTCACATGTTAAATAAGATTCACTATATTTTAAACAAAATATAAACATTTTCATTATTATTACAACTCACCTCTTATTGATGTGAGGAAGAAAAATAAATAAATAAATAAATTAATAATAACAATAACACTAACAATAACAATAACAATAATAAAGGATGATAAAAAAAGGAGGAGATTGGAAAATTTTTTGCGACCTACTAATCCGTGATGGAATAGTTGGAACTTGGAACCATTCAGTCTCATATTTTTGCCACCAAAGAATCCAACCTCCACCTATTGGGGTCTCACCTCTGAATCATCCCATTCGAAGGCTATCAAACACCCACTAACACTTCTAAGGCGGCAATAGAAGCAACTCCTAATAACACATACACATACCATCTAGTATGTATTGTATATATGTTACTTCCCATGTAATCCCACGATCCGTTTATGAATAAAGCCCAGAGTCATATCATCAACTCAAAACAAAACACTATCTGAAGCAGTAATGAAGCAAAAACACTAATTGATATACAGTCAAGACATCATTACCAAATTAGAACTGTCATTACATATGTAAATATCATAAAGCATAACACTAATGAAAGGTTCTTACAACTTGATCAAAACACAAAACTTAGATTTTTACTACAGTAGTACTCTGCACTTTTCATATTACCTCATACCTTCCTTCCTCCAGTGCACCGTTAGATCTTCACATTCACAAACCTTTTGACTATGTGATTATTCGGCTTCATCTTGGTCTGCTGTTTGGAAATTAACAAGAGAGGGTTGAGAATGTGTTGTACATTTCTAGACAAAATTAGCTGATCATAAAAGATATACGGCATACCTTCTTCCTTTATGAAGGTGATTACGTGTTGTTCTTCAACACAAGGCAATGCTGTCAGCAATGAATTTAAGTCACTGAAGTGCTTTTCGGCTTTGGAAGAACACAACACCATCCGAATATTAATTTGGCCATCGTCTTCTTGTTGAAGTAGCTTCTCATATGTATGCTGAAGAAAAATATATAACAGGAGTTTATTTATTAGGAAAATTTAATAAATCATGCTTAACTGCAGCACTGATATAGAATAAATGAAAAGAAGGTTTGAGGGGTTCCTGAAATACATAAATGGAAATTAACGAGTATTCTATTAAAGAAAGTACATGTAAGTATGTAGCTATTACCTTGACAACTTGGTTCCATTCTTCAGAATCAATGATGTGAAACAACGAATTTATACTCAGAGATCGAGAACAGCAACACCAAAGTACAGCATCCACAACAGTTTCATAATTAGATAATTCATATATGTTTCTTAATGTTAGCTCAATATGCTCGAGTTCATTAGGTGGGGACTGAATCATCTTTAGTTCCTCAACGTCTGAGAAATCCTGTAAAACAATTGGTAGATAAAATTTAGAGTTGGGATTATTCTATAACATTGCTAGGAAATAAGTTAAAAGACATAAATGATTTTTTTATATAAATAATTTCAGGTGAATACAGTACCACACGAATTTGCAGCTTTAAAACTTCGAAACCAGTTTTCGCATCCAATAATTGCCTTAGCTTCTGGAACCACAAACTATCAACTTTATCTCTAGCGTAACATTCAAGTCGTGCTCTCGGCTGCAGTGAATCCCTTACCACAAGTGCTGGAAGATTTGAATGCATATGGTACTCAAACAAAAGCAAGTTGGGGGTAGTAATATCAATTTCTTCCAAATCAGACTCCGTAAGTAGTGCAAGTGTCCTCAAGGAAGAACTCAATAACCTCAAGTATTTGCAATTATCAGGAAGGCTCAAAGTCAAATTTTCGACGAAGGGGATATTGGACAAAAATCCGGAAAACACTTCCGACTTCAAGGGGGAAGAGGCGTAGTACGACAAATTTTTTAGCTTTTTGCATGAAGCCAAGTTTATATTAGGTGCCTCACTGCTTTCCCTGTTTGTGACACAGACATCAAGTAGATTTGGAGCTTGAATATCTATAATCTCAACTAAACAGTCAATCTCAACTTTTTGAAGATTTTGAAGCCCAAAAACACAAATTCTTTTGAAACCATCACAAAATTTAACAACAAATTCCTCAAGTAGAGGACAATTACAGGTGAGATACTTGATTCCTTCATCATCTAAATGGAGATATTCAAGGCGTAACAACTTCAAAGAGTTGAACCTCACTTGATCAACCATCAAGGACAAAGGAAACTCACAAGCACGTATTTTCAAAGATGTCAATGAAGAGGCAGATAAGAGTTGGTTAGGCAAATGGTACTCTGGTATGGCAGGCGTCCATATTCTTGGCCTAAAAAAAGTATCAATATTCAACACTTTCACATCTTTTTTAAGAATTAACCCAAGGCATCTGTCAACAAGATCCGCTTCTGTAGAGTCAAGTAGCTCAGTAACGAGGTTAACCATGTGTGCACTGACATTTTGTTGGCAAAATCGGGAAGTGGTATACTCAACATACTTGAAAAACTTATCTCTTACAATATCACTTTTGCTTGGGTATAAAGAGTAGAACTTCATTACTCGCTCAAATTTTTCGATATCGAAATCCAAAATTGGGAAAGAAGCCGTAATGACGAACCAATTCTTAGACAAGACACTCATCCGAACACGCTCTTTTGGAGAGTCCAAAAATGACATGATGTGATGAATGATATACTCGGGAACCTGTGAAATCCGATCCGTTGCATCTACTAATATATCATCCTCCATCTCCCTCCTTCGTTTCATTTCCAGTAGCTAAAGTTTATACTTTATACCAAACACCCCAACTACAACTTGATTTGCACTTGACTTGCCTGAAAACAGATGCAAAAATGGAAACCAAATTGTAAGAAAGATATTAGAGGAGGCAAAATGGGTCTAGGTCCAGCCTTGGCGGGTTTCGGGTCTAAATAAGTCTGGGTCTGTAAGGGTTATTTGGAAGCACGGGTGTAAACGTGTCCAGGTCATACGGGTCTCAGGTCTGGTTTACCCATTACATCAAAGACCTTTCTTAGTAAGACCGAACAAGACCTATTCCATAATAAATATCTACCCAACTTGAACTATAATTAACCAACGGATCTTAGATTCCATAATTAGGGGGTGTATGTCTAAGCTTATATGTGACTTATGGGCTTATTTGTTTTCGGCTTATATTTAATAAGCCTTATTTTTCCTGCTTATTTTGAGACTTGTGGGTTTATATAAGTTTATTATGATATGATAAACTAATATAAGCCCATAAGTCTCAAAATAAGCCGGAAATTTGGAAAGCCGAAATCAAATAAGCTCATAAGCCCACATATTAGCTTAAACAAACACCCCCTTAATAGATACACGCAAGCCAAACACACATTAAATTTTTCTGGCTTAGAGCTTATCTACTTGGGCTTATGAACTTATATAAGTTATACCCTCATGTTGATAAGCTCAAAAGCTCATATTTTTGGGGGGCTTATGAACTTATCAACATGAGGGTATAACTTATATAAATTCATAAGCCCAAGTAGATAAGCTCTAAGCCAGAAAAATTAAGCTTATGTGAGCTTATCAAGCTCATAAGCCCATCAAATAAGCTTAGACAAACGCAATATTTAGTAAGACGCAGACCTATTCCATAACTAACGGATCTTAAATTGCCACTCTCAATAGATACACATTAAATTATAAATGTTCACTTGTTATTTAAATTTTCTAAAAAACAATTGGGGAAAATGAACAGAAACGAAGATGATAACATTGTATTATATTATATATTCATGAATTAATCACTCACCTTTTGTTGTCGACTTGTTCTTCATCTTTCAAAAGACTGCTTTAAAAGGAATTTAGGGTTACTGTTTTTATTCCACCAGCCATGGTGATGATACCTTTTAACATTCTAAACCACCCCCCCCCCCCCCCCCCCCCCCCCCCCCCTTCCTTTGTTTTATGTTTTTTCTATGTGGGTCCGTATTGAATTTGTTTTATCCTTTCCGCTACCAAATCTATGACAAAAAAATTTTAAACATCATATTTTTAGATGAATAGTCCCTCCTAGAGATGGAAAAAAAACCATGCCCGATGAGGACCCGATCCTCAAACCCGATTTGACTGAGGAATTCCCAATTTGACTGAAAAATCCCCGATCCTCAAACCTGATTAGATAATAGAGTCAGTTTGTTATGACAATGACTGACAGACTCCTTGAAAATCTTATCAACAAACTAAAGACATTTTATGACTTAGCTAATCATAAAAGAAAATCTTAATACTGAAATATGGGTGGGAACTTTATTGAAAAAATAATTGTAAAGCACTTATCAATAAGTCAATAAAGTACTGTAGATAGTATAAACATATAAACAATTGTCATCATTGATTGAAGCTTTGTACTAGAAAAGTAAAAGCTTGACGCATACTTTTTACTCTACGGGTATCCACATTGATACTCACCTATAAATAGAAATGCTGTATAAGATTAAGTGTTCATCTCTTGCAATTAAAGTGAAACATTTTCAAGAGCACATTTACTCCTCCAAATAAAAATGAAGTCCCTGAATAGAATGTGGTATCAGTTGGTATAGCATAGCTCTTACTTAAACAATTACTTAAGTTCTTGTTTAAGTATTAGTGGGGAGATCATCAAACATTGTCATTCAACCTATATTGTTATTCCGCAAATAATTTTGTGTAAATTATTTGATATGCATCTAATAAGAATTTAGACGTTAAAAAAATCATTGTGCTTTATTTATACGTTTACATATGTAGTTATTGTTTAACCTTATATTATTATGACATGAGTTGATTAGTTAAACTTAGTTGATCTTTTATACTCAACTAAAAGGGAACAACAAATTGTATTAGAGCTGTTTGATTTGTAAAACTCTTTTATTAACCGTCCAAAAAGTTTTTATAATAAAGATCCTACCATGTTAATGAATAGCGAATGATGTGTTATTTAGTAAGGTAAGTTATGTTTGTGTTCTTGTTGACTTAGGGACTTGCAAATTAGTAATAAGACTTTAATTGGATAAAATCTGAGCACATTTGAGTTCCCTATTATCAGAGGTGGTAAATTGAAGGCGGTGCCGTAGTTGGGCTAGTGGATGCCCTATGCAAAACTGCTTATGTGATAACTAAACTTGAAGATTACAAATATATTGTAATGATCTAGCTTTATTTTTTATGAGTTTTTAATCGCTCTTGTCCACTTAAAGTGAAGTTTAACAAATATGTAGAACAAAATCACATATATTGTCAGAATTTTGATGTTGGAAATGAATTTTGAGGCTACAACTATATATAGAAGTATATAATTTTTTGTAACACCCCGTAATTTACCAAGTCATTTATTAATGTCAAATACCAAGTAATCAATTTGAGAGCTTAATTAACCCCCTTTTTACAATTTTTTTTTTTTTTTTTATTATTACATCAACGAGTTATACTCGTCAACAACTATGTGACGTATCTCACATCTCACGTTGAACGGGCTCACACGCGTACCGACCTCGCGCTAGTAATGACATTAATCAATTAATCGCTTTTCGAAGTCAATAATTTTGCCCTTATATTATTTTTATAAAAACGTTTCCAGAGATATATTTTTCACAATTACCAAACAAAAGTACCACGACTATTTTTTTTAGCTCAAACGGAACACGACAAGACTCAAATAATTCCCTCTTTGCTTTGTGTCATTTGCCGTCCAGCTCATGAGACAACTCACTCGTGTCTCTTTTTGGTTAAACTTCACAAGATAGCATCGGTATTGGTAAAAGATAGTGACTATTACTCAAAGTGTATCACATGAAAAGACACAACTTAAAAGTTAATAAAAAACATCCCCTCTCCCAGCCCATGGAATTCAGCGGAAAACAAGGTCAAACAACACACTCAAATTTTATTCAACTCTCACAATATACACTCAATAATAATTATACTCGTTTCTTTTTTTTTTTTTTTTTTTTTTCTTTTCTCTTATCCCTTGGATATGCCGCCCACCTCATTTCCCTATCTACTTTATCATCTTCCCAAGTCAAAAAGATGATAGATCATTTTCTATTTTTCTTCCTTCCCAACACAGGGTCACGAGATGGCTTTGGAGGTGCGGATGACAACGAGTTTCACCAAAATTATCCTTCCCCAAGATCGATGTCAAGAAAGAAAGAGTCAAAGCATCTAGTTTTCTTTTCTTTTTAATCCGCACTGATCCACAAGGGGAACCACACACCTCAAATCACAAAAGAAGTTCTTAAGAGTGGTAGCTGTGGTTCTCGCTTGGATTGAATCGAATCGGTTGTGTTTGGATCTCTAGGTTTTCTTGTAATCATCTTCGATTGACATCACCTTCTGTAAGGAACCCTTAATTTTATTGAATTCTGTTGTTATCGATCGACTCATATATATGCGTTTTGATTTTTTTTTGTTGTTTTGTTGATCTTGTGTGGCTGCTAATAAACTCATAACTGAAAACCTATGATTGGCTCAAAAAGATTAGATGTACTTATCTTAGTCTCGATATGGACCTGGGTTTACCGTATATTTTTACTAATGAATCTGTGATTGGGTGTACCCGGTTATGTCATTGTTGTTGCGTTGGTTTTGTCTCATAGGATACGTTTGTTAGAGCTCATTTTACAGCTTATGTGGGGCTCGTTAATAAACTCTTTGGTTTATATATTTCGGTCATCAAGGGTGCGTTGAATTAGTTAGGGTGCATTTTGTTTGTTTATTTTCTGCACAAAAGGGTGCATTTGGAGCTGCTGATTTCAGCCCCAAAAGGATGCGATTCGTTGCTTATTTTCTGCATAAAAGGGGTGCGTTTGGCTTTGCGTATAACAGCCTACCAGGGATGTTTGTTTCTACTTGTTTTCAGTCCACTTAAATTACCAGATTAAGGGTGCGTTTGATGTCAGTAGCATGAAGAAGTTTTGTCAAAAATTAGTCTTCCAAAATTTGTCACCCCTAAACTTGTAACTTAATGGGTTGAATTAACTTGAAATTTTGCTTGTGTTGAGTTATGCAAGCCAAGCCCAACAGGCCCAGCCATGGGAATGTTGGTAACGCTTATTTTGTATTCTGCTTGTTCCCGGCTTATTGCGATGTATTTGATCTCGACTTAACTCCTCAACATGTTTAAAGCCTACATAGCTCGTCATATATACTGATTGCTAAAACACAACTTATCTCGAAACTTAATATTTTTTTGGGTATAAAACTATTAGTTTAAGTGATGTATCAAACTAATAAAATATATATATATATATATATATATATATATATATATATATATATATATATATATATATATATATATATATATATATATATACTAGATTTCAAAGCCCGCCCGATGGGCGGGCATGACTTGTGATTATTTGTTGATTAATATTAGATGGTCGTTAATTAATTGTAATTATTGATTATTTGTTATTGAGTATTAATTAATTTTTTATATGGATGTATTGTTTCTCTTAATGTTGTTGAAAACCTCCACAAGTGTATATTTAAGGCACATACCCCCCAAAATCATTAAATTCGAATATTAGACAAAGTGATTGAAATATACCTACTTTTGTTTACTATTTTTACCGATAATAGTAGTAACAATTAAGGGTCTAAAAAATTTAAGCAGTTACCAAAGGAGCGTAGCGTTGAATTACCTGTTAAAGTTGTTAGTTAAGCATGGCTTGTTTGTTTATGTGTTAAAACATGAAAATAACTTAAGGAAGCCACCAAACTAACTGAAGATAGTTGAATCAGATAGAAAGCACCTTATATTTCAAAATCATATGTAGATATAGGCATTAAACACCCCAAGAGTAACAATTCTACTGCTATTAACAAAAAAAATTTAATTTTCCTTTCTTTCTAGCAATGTTTATAATCAATATACTTTATGCTGAATAAAAAAAGATTTAAAACTATAATAGAGATCGTGAAAGGCATTCCACCAGGTCAGCTTGAAATCACCAAGGGTTACCCCTAAATGTGAATTCACATCTTGTTCACTCTCTTGTTGGCCAGTTCCAAACTTTCACAGTGCGAATGGAGATCAATAGTATTGTAGACTAAAACAGACACTTTAGTAGCCCATTATGAGCTTAAACAATATTGTTCATGTACAGTTTACAAAAGATCCACGCAATGTGATCTCAATTAGCTTTCTTTTTTAGCAATTAGAATTAAAACCATATCCCACAAAATTAACCATATCCCGCAATTGTGATTATGAATCTCAATATTTACAGCTTATTTAGTGTTTGAAGACTAAATCCCTAGGTAATACGGCGTACTTGAGAATTTATTTATATGGTATGCTCCCAATCACTACCTCCCACAATGAGTAAACACATACAAAGCAATACATAGGACCTGATATCTGCTTATAAAAACATCAAATATGATCAACGAAACAAATGAGCATGTCTAAAAATTAGCAACTATATGTTAATTTATCAAAACCAACATTCTTTTACGCATATCCATCTTCCTAATATGAGCATCTTACATACAAAGCAATAAATAGGACCTGATATCTGCTTATAAAAACATCAAATATGATCAACCAAACAAATGAACATGTCTGGAAAAGCATGAGTAAATAAAGAGCAAAGTACCTTAAGCGAATAGTTGTTGGTAGGAGTAACGAAAACGAAAGCATATGGACGCGGATTTTCCATGCCTTACTCCACATTCGAAGGCTAATCGGACCACCAAACAATCAACATGCTCTTTTTCAAATCTAAAACACATTCTATTGAAACCTCACAAAAACCATATATTCAAAGTCGAATGCCAAAGTCAAACCCCTTTTATAAATGACTAAAAAATATAACCTTTTGATAGCAACAGAAGCTTGAACTGAAATGACGAAATGGGTTGTTTGATGGTTTTTTTGGCTCATTGAGCTGCTACAGATGATTAAAATGATTTGGACGCCACTCAACTGTACTGTAAGTTGCTTTCATGCATAAAATTTCCGATATTGGCGACATCTTCTGGAGTATCAACACCATGAGCATCACGATATACTTTTATTATAACGAATGAAGGCGGGTAATCGTAAAGAAGTTAATTAATTTTACTTTTATTATAACACCTACATCATGTAATTTTACTTTATAAACACAAATTTTACTTTATAATGATCAGATTCTAATCGTTAATTTTACTTTTATTATAAAAAATTTCAGTATTTATACATATTTTTAACGTTTTAGACTTGTAATTTTACATTTTAATTTGATCATGTACGATATCAGTGATATTTTATAGTTATTTATTATGTATTCACCTGACGTGGCCATGACTTGTATTTTTACATTTAATTCATTCATGTATGGATATTAGTGTCTTTTATAGTTATTTGTTATGTATTGATAAAGAGACATGCATATATACAATTTTATTTTTTGCGCATGCCAGCAACATAATTTAATGTATTTTTCAGAAGAAGAAAAAAAGATAGTTATCGAATACCAAATTTTTTATTGAATGCATTAAGAACGAAAAGAAATAAACGGTTATCGTATATGAGCGAAAAAAGTTTCAAAGTGATAGCCCGTCCGATGGGTAAGCAAGCCTTATGAATATCGTTAAAGCATAAGTCGGTCGTATAGTTATATGCGCACTTCAATAAATAACAGGGATACGTGATCAATTATGTGATCACTATAAAGGCTAAAGAGAAATGGCAATCAATAAATTATGAATCATGTACTCGAAAGCTATTGTTTTGACCTTTGACTAAAACATACTACAATATAAGAATATGTTATTGAAATGCAACATAAGTGACCATGCTATGACCATGCTGCTGTATTATACTAATATGACTCGAATGTTTTGAAAGCTAGCACAATCCAACATCTTATATATGTAAATAGGGAATGCAACAAAGGTAGTAAAAAGGAGTCAAACGTTACAAAGCATCATGACAAAAAACAGCAAAGTACTGAATCGTAAAGTATAAATAGTTAGATACGCAACATGTTTTTAAATCCATCGAGACTGAGAGGGAATGGTGACTGATGAATGTGCAATAAGTGCCGTCGCACAGAGCCTCCACTTAAAAGGGCCACATTTTTATTAGTTTTGCATATAAATACGTATAGTATTAAACAACTGTAATAGGGCCTATTTGTATATATATGAGTCATATAAGTCAAGTTTATACGCAATTTCTTTAATTTACAACTGTAATAGGGCCTCTTTGTTGTTGTTACCTAGCGCCACCGAAAATTACAAGACGACTCTGCTCTATAAGTTCCGGCTCCTAGATTCTATTTTAAAGGTACGCCAAAAATGATTTTCACAATATTTAAAGGAGAGAAACCAAGGAATTCCTCACATTTCGTTACTCTAAAAAATATGTGTCCACGTTACCCAGTTTATTTGAGTTAGGCATATGGTTAACTGAACTTAGGTCATTCGAGATTGGGCATATGATCAACTTTGCGAGAGTTCAAAGACAAATTGATCGATCTAAATCACCTGAATAAAAATATAAAAGTACCACTCAAATCATTGGGCTTTCATGTTATTTAAACCTCTTTATCATCAAACAAACCATATTTGCGAAACTTGAAATGGATGAGATAGAAACTCGTTAATCTCAATTCTAATTTCAATGACATAGGTACTGAACTTTTTGCTCCAAGTGAGCTTAAGTCTAATCATGCAGATTTCTCCACTTATATTTGACTCGATTTTCTTGACCAGAGAGTTTACAAATGCTATTATAACATGTTAAAAGTATGTTATGAGAACTGAGATGGAGATGTCAAAACTGAACTTCAAGAATACACCTCAACATAAGATGTATAATATCTAATTTTTTATATCAAATTTGTGCGGCATTGGGCGCGATACCCATGGATTAGTCGGCAAAATAATTATTCCTTGTGTATAAGAAATGGATCCAATTCTGCAATGAGTGCAAGTGCTTGTAAACCAGATAAAACTTATATCACAAAAAATATACTTTTCTTACAACCAGAGTGTATGATCTCAATGACGAAGCTAGATGGATAAATTTTAAATGAACAAAGGACGTACTTCAGCTTGCCAGATATTCTTTTTCGCTTGAAATATTTTCATAAGCCATTAAGAAAGGTTCTTATTTCGCAAGAGCGTCTCGAAGAGGCATGGGAGGCTTCTCTACAACATCAGGATTAGAACCGAAATCAACTACTCCGTATTAAGTACTCTCGTTACTGCAGCCATAATTAAATAGTAAATACATTAAATAGTTTACCTGGAGGTAAAATTTTTGACCCATCGACTTATAAACCAATATATTCGGGACGGGTTCTATCTCAACGGGTCAGTTAGGGTCATTTTCCAAATAACTAAAGTGAACGGGTCAAATACGTCAATCAATTTTAACAACTTATCAGTCACCCAAGAACCATGTTTATGCGGATTATCATCAACATAATAATATTATCATTGTGATATGATTGACCGATGAAGTTTTTATAATTATATTTAATATTGAACAAAAAGAGTGTAGGTTAACCCAACACAGTCTGTTATAACCCGTACTAAATAACGACCCGTTTAAACCCAAACCAATTTAACTGTTATCCAATCTGCCCTCTTTCAATCTTTGATGTTATCATACAATTTTGAATTATTATAAGAAAGTTAATACCAAAATATTATGATAAACCATGTTCGTTAGCCTCAAGTAATTAAACAAAAAAGGGGTCAAACGTTCCAAAATAATCTATAAGTGCATTCAAATTCATTAAAGATCCTATATTATTAACAGAAAGTTAAACTATTATTGGAATCATAATATTCATCTTTAAATTTAATAAAGAACGATGTACCCACAACGGCAAAGGAGCTTGGAGTGAAATGTGTGGTTGTCACTTCATCTGTACAACCATTGTACCCGGTCCTTCATGGCCTGCTGATGTCTCCAAGAGTGAAGAATTTCGGCTCACCTGACTTATAAATAGGTCAATTAGTTTATGTTTTATCACTGAGCCTATTACCTTGAATAAGACGAAGAATCATTAGCATGCTGGCATTAAGTGTTGGAAGAATTATTGCACCCATCATTGTTCTAGGGTTCACCACAACTATATCTAGACCTTTCTCTTTAGCGAAATCCCATGGTGCTTTCTCAGCTAGTGTTTTGGAGAGTGGATACCACAACTGACATTAGAAAAAGCTCAGTCAAGTCCTATAATATACATAAAATGTAAAAGATGGAAATATATTCTATTCAGATAGATCATCAGAAATATGCATAGAACCAAGACTGAATACAAACGCTTAATCACCTTTTTTAATCCAGAACTGCAAGAATTTGCTGAAGTTAGCGAAACGCATGATCATGCAGCGTTTCATCAAAATAGATGCCATGTTGTTAGCAAAACATAGGGGGTCAATAGACTCAATATGCATTGTTATTTTATTTCCAATAAACACATAGCCTGTTCCCCCTTGTCAAAGTAGTAACTGGGATAGATAACAGGTCTAGGTTGGGAGAAATAAGCTTATTAGCCATATTTTAGGCTTTGTGAGACTGCAAAAGCTATGACGCTCTAACTTTTCAAGACACTCTCATAGAACGCACAAAGGAGCGACTCTCAATAAACCAAAGATAATTGAAGAGAAGTTATTAAGACCATTACCTGGAAAAGAATCATGATAAAATTCGGGAAGATGAAGTTGTGTCCTCCTCATTCAACCGAATATAAGCCAAGACGCGCCAAGGCAAGACAGAGACATGCCACTGCAAATGAAGAGTGACAGAGGCATGGTCTGTGAGCCCTTCCACATAATCCGGTCAATATTCAATAATAATGGTGAAAATGGTTTTGGACAGTTACAATTAAGGATTAAGGACGATTGCTTGTAATTTTTCTCCTTTTTGGCTTCTCTGAATTCAATTATCCTTCCTTTCTCATCTATCTTCATTAAACCAACCTCCCTTTTGGCTTCTCTGAAAATTCAATTATCCTTCTTTTCTCATCTATCTTCATTAAACCAAATGTAGGGGCACGTTTTTCATCCATAGGCAGAGCAATATACAAAGGAGCTATAAGAATCCATTAAAGAAATTTATAGCCGAAGGTTAACAACTCATTACATACACATACCTTGCAATATTTAAGGTCACTCTCAAAACTCAACCTCTTTTCTTGTTCACTTTCGTAGAGCTAGCGATGTTTATTTACGTCCTGCAATTATAAAACGATATTCATTGATCTACTTGCAGCAAGCCTAACACTTTTGTTGAAAAATGAAGAACTAATGCTACCTTCTCACTGATGTTTTGATCAATCTCCAGTTGCTCTATCTTTTCACTTCAACTCTAATAATAATGTATCCTCAATATAACATCACATAAATAAACAATATTGTTGACAACAAAACTTGGTAATGAAATAGATTTGGCAAAAAAGTAAATATTAAAGGTTTGATGCATGCCTTCTTTTCAGCTTCATCATGTGCAAATCTTTCATGTAGAATATAGACACCGTTCTTTTCCCCAACTGCCCTGAGATTATGTATTCTTGATCACAAAAGCTGTAAAGGGTGATGGGGGGCTTCTTATTAATCTCACCTGATCATTATTATCTTTAAAATATAACAAATAGGGTCTTTTATTAATTTTACTTTTATAATCTGATCATTACTTTTATAAAGAAGTAAAATTATAATTATAATTATATATATATATCAACAATCTGATCATTATTATCTTTCATATCTATATGTCAAGAAACCACAGTTTTGTACCTTCATCTTGTAACCATTTTCAAGAACTTTAAGTTGTTCAAATCTTCTTCTAGTTGCAATGGTGTCGGTGTCAAGTATGGATAAATATTTAAAAATTCTGAATCATAGCTCTATGAAAACAATTCAAAAAAACAATGTTGTTACTTCATTATTATTTATAAACATGTAACAACAGAAATAGAGCCAAACTACGTGTATCTTTTTTATTTTGTATGAGTACCTGAATACAAAAGTTTGTTCGCTTCGATCACAACCCATTTTGATCCAAACACCTGCACTCCAAGTTTCGCCACCTGCGAAAACAATACACTTGTGGCTATGGTTTGGAAAGTAAAATGCTATTACCTACAATGAGTTGCCTATAAAACCCACATCAGAAATAAAAACCTGAATCAAAACTCGTCTTATATTTTAAAAGATCTTGTTTTTCACATCTATATATTTTCCCTTTAGTATTTTAATAAATGGATATCGATATCTATTCCAAATTGTTTTATGAAAGACAATTGTAATACTTACACGTGTATTTACCCTTGACCCGACCCGAGATACACCTGTAGTATTCTAATAAGTGGACTTGACCTGACTGGACCTAACTACACCTGACCTGACTTGTCACAAGGATCGAGTTTTTAACCCTTGGTCCGACCCGACGTACACCTGTAATAATCTCCTGCACCAAATGGAAACCACCTCAGACCTTCATAGTTAAATACTGAATAGACCTTAAAAATGTGAAATTTGTAAATACCTTCATCCAATAAAGTATGCTTCTCAATACCAAAAAGAAACCATCTCTAGCCTGCAATCAGTTGCTTATGCTTCTCAATACCAAAACGAATTCAAATGCAGCAGGGCTTATATGATGACAAATAAAAGATAATCATTCCTTTATATGATACACTAACAAAGATTCTACATGGAGAACTCTTCCAGACATAAGTGACTAAATATTGTAGGAGCCTCAATCACTACAATTAAGAAATAGCATATTGATAGAAAAAGAGTAAGCTCACAGAAGCTTCATGTGCAATCCTTTTAGCAATATCAGATGTTCGTGAATATCGAATAACAGGACTCCTTTTAAAAGCCAAAAAGATAACTGCAAGTCCATCAACAATCCGATCACAATAGTTTTGTAAATTTGGAGGATCGATAACAGCAGGAAGCGTATACATATGATTTGATGGTGTGTTTAAGGTGAAATTATCCTGCAGAATAAAAATTATTAACAGTATTAATCAGAATAAATGCGTATATTGTTTGTGTGCTGTGTTTTAGGGATGCAGAAAATCATATTAGGGTTTTTTGTGATAATGAATAAAAGGTCGATATACAAACAAAAAAAAGGTTCTTAAGCTTACCCTCAGAGTTTGTTTGGTTGTCAAGTTCCTTAAGATTGCTGAAATCTTTTTTATTGCCAATTGTTCTTCTTTAGCTGCATCTTCCTGTGAGACAGAAAATTAAGATCTTAGGTCTTAGCTTTTTCGTCATGTATAAAGATATAATATAGCCTCGATCATCAAATTTACCTTGAAATTCTTCTCAAATGCTGCTATTTTACCATTATTAACATTTATTTAAGAAAAAAAAAAGCTTAATAAGAACATACATTGTCAAGTTCCATTATCTAATTTGATATTCTCTAAATGATACACCTTATTGCGTTACGGGATTAGGGTTAGGGTTTTGAGAATTAACAGTATGTTAATAAATTTAACACATAAACATTAATTGACTAATTAGACATACTAACTGAATATCCATAACATATAGAATAGCACTCAGGAATACATTTGTATCAGAAAACAATAGCACTATGTATACCTGCGACAGGCTAGTGATGAGCTTACATCGATAACTACTTGTACCCGAATTCGCCTTTGAAACATAGCATCAAACTTGTGCCATATAAGATTGAGCTTATAGAAGTTTTTCTGCATACACAATCTAAAAAAAAATAAGACATTAGGGTTTTGAGAGAAAGCAAATCAGAAAAGAAAAAAAAAATCGTTTGTTTGATAATAAGATGAATGAGTTTTATTAGGGTTTTGGGGGAAAAAAAATACTCCATATAACGATTTTTTTTGGAAAATATATTACGTTTTGTGATCTTGTATATGAATGATAATTCAAATTAATTAGGTAATCTTTATCAATTTTGACTTGCAAAATAAATAACAAAAGTTGGATTGCTCCAGTGGTAGAGATGTTTGTTTATGTTTGGTTAAACACCCTAGGTTCAATCCTTGTCAAAGGCAAACTTTTTATAAAAATTCCGAATTTTAATGCTTCAAAATTAAAATAAATCCGAAAAAAATTAATTAATTAATAAATCCTGGGAAAAAATTAAAAAAAAAATAACACAAATTATATTTGCTGACTGGACATATGACTGGACCCACAATGTGATGACATGGCTGATAATGAATTACTGGGCAATGACATGGCGTTTACGTGGCATTATCTACGTGTAACGCCTCCTGTTATATATAATATAACAAATAAATAACAAAATAGATAACAAAAGTTGGATTGCTCCAGTGGTAGAGATGTTTGTTTATGTTTGGTTAAACACCCTAGGTTCGATCCTTGTCAAAGGCAAACTTTTTATAAAAATTCCGAATCTTAATGCTTCAAAATTAAAAGAAATCCGAAAAAAATTAATTAATTAATAAATCCTGGGAAAAAATTAAAAAAAAAATAACACAAATTATATTTGCTGACTGGACATATGACTGGACCCACAATGTGATGACTTGGCTGATAATGAATTACTGGGCAATGACATGGCGTTTACGTGGCATTATCTACGTGTAACGCCTCCTGTTATATATAATATAGAGATATATATATAAATTGTAACTTACTTTTTGAGATCGTTGATCTATACTTCTTATATTGTCTTATTTAAACGTAATAAACTTGTTTTGATTATAAAAACTTATTTGAACTTAACGAGCAATATGAAGCGGTTTATTATTCTAATATAAAAATTGTGGCATCTAGTCACCACGTACAACTAAAACATATACACGGGGCATGCCCGATTTTCTAAAAATATAACTTACAAGTGAAATTTTAAATACAAACTTTTTTTTTACTTAAAATATAATTTTGACACACTTTATTAATAACTAATATTTAGCATTTAAACGACATTCTTATAATCTGACTTTGTGTATCATTTAATTGTGATTACTTCCCGTACATCATCTTTCGGTTGCTGTCGAACCGAAGATTTATTCGTCTGTGATGCTTTTATTATTGTATACACTTCCAAGAGCCAATCTTACAAACACTGTTTTCAAACTTAAATGCTGCCACACAAGCAACAACGACACAAACATTTTCTTTAAACTTTAAACTTACTTGAACTTCATCGAGTCTCAAACTTGAAACTGTAAACTAAATTTGCCACACTAATCTAGGTCGCGTGTCGGTGCCGCTCACTATCACTATTTGACTTTACTTTATTCAGAATGCTATTGCCAAGGTGAGTCATAGCCCCTCTTTTATCTATTTTGAACTTTTTGGGGGAGATACATGCTCGTTTTACTTAAATCTTTTACTCGTTTATCTTAAACACTTTACTCGTTTATCTTAAACATTTTACTCGATTTATGAAACACTCTATTTGTTTATTGCAACGTAATAAATGCTACGAATCTGAACACAAGTGTTTCTGTATGCTATTCTGATTGATATTGCCTAAGTTACCGCTGTTGCCAAAAGTCCCTCATCTCATGACCCATTAATCACTTGCGAGTGAACGCGAATATAGTGAATAGATCTATTGGCAGTTGACGCCCCATTTGAAGTTAGCCTGGAATGGTAACCGAATGCACTATATTTGAATATCATAGGAATCTGGCAACCTCCTAGTATCCGAGGGCACTATTACCTGCATCATATTTTTATGTGTAGGCGTCCCATAAGATTTTTATATATCTCTTATGGCTGCAGAACAATGTTAAGGTTTGCGTGTCATGAGGCTTAGTACAATATCCTACACTACAATGCTATTGTTTCATTACTACTTGACTTGTGTTCAGATGTTTTATACAAATACTATGGAAATCAAGCAAACTATGGGCGTATAACAACGTAGCCCACAATTCATTTTGTTGCAATTATCAAATAAACTCGAAACTCTTTCATTCAACTGTTTTACTTATAAACTCTATGAACTCACCAACCTTTGTGTTGACCCTTTTTAGCATGTATTTCAGGTTTCTTGAGGTGATAACTTACTCTTGGAGGCTCTTGGCGAATGGCATGGCATGGTCATAGATGACTCTGATAATCATTTGGGACCGTTTAAATACTCTTATGGGCCTATATTTCCGCACTATTTTTTTGAAAGATGTAAACAAAGTACTTTTGACAATGAAATTTCTTCTAATCGATTGAGGTAAAAACCATTCTTTATACTTTGTGTTATGATATCAATCGAGTAGCACCCCAGTAACATATGCTTCCGTTGGACCCGATTTTGGGGGTGTTACAGATTGGTATCAGGGCCTTGGTTATAGAGAACTGGTATTTTCAAAAACCAGACTATAACCATTTTTCTGAAAACTTAAACCTATGACCGCCACGTGCCTGCCTACCAAGCTAATGCCTCGCTTGTGATGTTACCCACTAATATACTTGATGATATGTGTGTCTTACTATTGAATGATTTATATCCACTTGTTTCACTAATTACTATAAGTATTTTCCCATATACTTATGCTTGCGTATCATACTTCTCACAGCATTACGTCTTTTTCTTACGTAATCCCATCATTCGACCTTGAGTTTGACACTTGCCTTAGCCTTTCAAAACAAATTTCTAAAGGGCATAGTACTATTATGACTAGGCCGAGTATTTTAAAGTTCATTGAACCTCGGGTGAATATAGACTGATCACCTATATTCAACCAGGGACAGTGAGACATAGTCTGATCACCTATGTCCAACTCAGAGGTGAACTTTGCGATATTGGGAAAAGTTATAATGGGGTTATGTCCGGTTGATTTTCTAATTGATTTCTGAGAACACTATAATGACTTCCTATGTTCACGAGCATTGTATATCATAAAGGTTTCCTTCGACTTACAACACACTGGCCTCACAATACTTTCTCACTACAACACTTTATCTTTTAATCAGAACACTTTACTCTCAAAACAAACCATTCTACACTTTATTACGTCACATCCTCGTGCCTACCCCTTTACCGACAGTATGCATGGAGATTTGCTTAGCAGATGATGCATAACCATTTAAACATTACATACATATATTAATGACTTATACTTACTACTACGGGTTGTGTTACAGTCACCTCTTCCCCAAACCACCCACGATTGATGAATCAGGATTAAATCACTAGCTGTAATAGGAACGACTCTCCATAGTACCTAAGAGGAAAACCTTCTAATGGAAGTAAACAATGAAGGAACCCATGAACCTTTAAGCATACAATCAGTTAGACTTGTAAACCAACGGAAGCCTTAAGACCTTACGGAGTAACTTGAACCACTATCTTCGGAACACATGATCCTTCACTCATCCCTTGGGAATACTAGTTATCTACTTCCTTCTTATAATACACTATGTCACTAGTAACATACGAACTATTTTCAATTATCCTACAACACACTCTACGAAACGTTTTACTACTCTCAAAAAAAAAAAAAAAAAAAAAAAAAAAAAATCCAGCCTTATTGTTCTTTTATAAAGAATGAATCTCTTTTCCAAATGTTTTGTAAACTATTTTACAATTCATTTCACAAGTTACTATATAAACCGATTAGTTGTATCATAAACTATACAACAATTTTTCTATTATCTTGTAAATAATGGATTGTCTTCCTGTTACTCTATAAATTGTTTTTACAAATCATCTTATGAAATGTCTTTACAAATCGTCTTATGGACCATTTACTCCTATGAAAAGTGTTTTATGCTATTACCTCACAAACAGAATAACCCACAATTTTCTTTTGGAAATAAACTAAACGCTAGAAGAAAATCACGTAACTTTGACAGAAACTATAGACAACAACCCACCAAGTCTTGACGCTGTTTCATCTCTAAACAAGTTGCCCACTCGCTTCTTACGATTAGATTCCCTTATTGATACACAAGTCTCACTTGTAACCAAGGAAATAACCCCACAACATAATTTTCGATTGATTCATTCATTTTAGACCACTAGCACAACAATATAAGTCATGGTACATCCCAGTACTGCCCAAGTGAGTTAAGTACCACAACTATCCGATTCACCCGATATTTAGCCACCAACCACTACCAAGCATTGGAAACTAGACCTTATCCTTGAACCTTCATAAACTTATATAAAGGGCATACCCAACTATACCTCCATCTTTAATGATTTTACTTTCCAAGATCTTTCTTTAAAAATGCATCCATATAAACTACAAAAATATTTTTCAAGATGCGCATTTTGTGGAGTTCAAAATTTTCTCTGGTCTTATCTTATCTACGCCATGCTTAAAAACCCACACTACTAAATTATATACCCGTTTTAGTCAAACCTAATCAAACCTTCATATGTTAACAAACGTCTAAACATTGATTTCTGTGAAATTGTCTTATAAAAATTTGTTCTACTACACTTTGTATTTTTTTTGGGTCGCACAAATTTACCCGACTATTAACCTCAAATAAAGAAATTTGTGTCTTCTGGATTATTCGTTTGGCCAGCTTCGTGTAAACGCTTACTCAAATAAAATTTTTGAACAACTCTTTTTATCAATGCCTCTAAGCAGGAAAACACACAATCCCAGCACTAATCTTAGGATCAAACCTCAAAAATACACTTACATACTACCTGACATGCCTAAGATTTACAATAGCAATATGTTATACCTCAACACCATTCCTTCAAAGTACGACCTTCCTACGGACCCTATAAGATAAGATGCCCACACTGGTAAAAGCGGGTGGACTGAAATAAAAAATTACTCAGGAAGCGTCGCACCCTTTAGAAATTTTAGATAGCATAACCTTTTGGGGACGGAACATCAGTTTTACCTTGGAATGATCAGAGGTCGCATCCGACAGTAAGACCATCAGCTTTCTCCTGTAGCGGGCAAACATCCTCCGACAAGAATATCACCCATCTTTATTTCCCGAGACAACCCCGACCACTACCACAACTTAGGATTCCGGGACGGAATCCAGTCTGAGGGGTAGGTATTGTAACACCCCGTAATTTACCAAGTCATTTATTAATGTCAAATACCTAGTAATCAATTTGAGAGCTTAATTAACCCCCTTTTTACAATTTTTTTATTATTATTATTACATCAACGAGTTATACTCGTCAACAACTATGTAACGTATCTCACATCTCACGTTGAACGGGCTCACACGCGTACCGACCTCGCGCTAGTAATGGCATTAATCAATTAATCGCTTTTCGATGTCAATAATTTTGCCCTTATATTATTTTTATAAAAACGTTTCCAGAGATATATTTTTCACAATTACCAAACAAAAGTACCACGACTATTTTTTTTAGCTCAAACGGAACACGACAAAACTCAAATAATTCCCTCTTTGCTTTGTGTCATTTGCCGTCCAGCTCATGAGACAACTCACTCGTGTCTCTTTTTGGTTAAACTTCACAAGATAGCATCGGTATTGGTAAAAGATAGTGACTATTACTCAAAGTGTATCACATGAAAAGACACAACTTAAAAGTTAATCAAAAACATCCCCTCTCCCAGCCCATGGAATTCAGCGGAAAACAAGGTCAAACAACACACTCAAATTTTATTCAACTCTCACAATATACACTCAATAATAATTATACTCGTTTTTTTTTTTTTTTTTTTTTTTTTTTTTTTTTTTTTTTTTTTTTTTTTTCTCTCTTATCCCTTGGATATGCCGCCCACCTCATTTCCCTATCTACTTTATCATCTTCCCAAGTCAAAAAGATGATAGATCATTTTCTATTTTTCTTCCTTCCCAACACAGGGTCACGAGATGGCTTTGGAGGTGCGGATGACAACGAGTTTCACCAAAATTATCCTTCCCCAAGATCGATGTCAAGAAAGAAAGAGTCAAAGCATCTAGTTTTCTTTTCTTTTTAATCCCCATTGATCCACAAGGGGAACCGCACACCTCAAATCACAAAAGAAGTTCTTAAGAGTGGTAGTTGTGGTTCTCGCTTGGATTGAATCGAATCGGTTGTGTTTGGATCTCTAGGTTTTCTTGTAATCATCTTCGATTGACATCACCTTCTGTAAGGAACCCTTAATTTTATTGAATTCTGTTGTTATCGATCGACTCATATATATGCGTTTTGATTTTTTTTGTTGTTTTGTTGATCTTGTGTGGCTGCTAATAAACTCATAACTGAAAACCTACGATTGGCTCAAAAAGATTAGATGTACTTATCTTAGTCTCGATATGGACCTGGGTTTGCCGTATATTTTTACTAATGAATCTATGATTGGGTGTACCCGGTTATCAGCGGCGGAACTAGGAGCTTCTGTCAGGGGTAGCGAAATACGAAAATTTGTTTAGGGGTAGTGAAAATTTGTTTCAGGGGTAAAAGTTACACTACCGGGTACAAGTTCAGGGGTAGCGACCGCTACCCCTGGACTATACATGGATCCGCCCCTGCCGGTTATGTCATTGTTGTTGCGTTGGTTTTGTCTCATAGGATACGTTTGTTAGAGCTCATTTTACAGCTTATGTGGGGCTCGTTAATAAACTCTTTGGTTTATATATTTCGGTCATCAAGGGTGCGTTGAATTAGTTAGGGTGCATTTTGTTTGTTTATTTTCTGCACAAAGGGTGCATTTGGAGCTGCTGATTTCAGCCCCAAAAGGATGCGATTCGTTGCTTATTTTCTGCATAAAAGGGGTGTGTTTGGCTTTGCGTATAATAGCCTACCAGGGATGTTTGTTTCTACTTGTTTTCAGTCCACTTAAATTACCAGATTAAGGGTGCGTTTGATGTCAGTAGCATGAAGAAGTTTTGTCAAAAATTTGTCTTCCAAAATTTGTCACCCCTAAACTTGTAACTTAATGGGTTGAATTAACTTGAAATTTTGCTTGTGTTGAGTTGTGCAAGCCAAGCCCAACAGGCCCAGCCATGGGAATGTTGGTAACGCTTATTTTGTATTCTGCTTGTTCCCGGCTTATTGCGACGTATTCGATCTCGACTTAACTCCTCAACATGTTTAAAGCCTACATAGCTCGTCATATATACTGATTGCTAAAACACAACTTATCTCGAAACTTAATATTTTTTTGGGTATAAAACTATTAGTTTAAGTGATGTATCAAACTAATAAAATATATATATATATATATATATATATATATATATATATATATATATATATATATATATATATATATATATATATATAAATTGTAACTTACTTTTTGAGATCGTTGATCTATACTTCTTATATTGGCTTATTTAAACGTAATAAACTTGTTTTGATTATAAAAACTTATTTGAACTTAACGAGCAATATGAAGCGGTTTATTATTCTAATATAAAAATTATGGCATCTAGTCACCACGTACAACTAAAACATATACACGGGGCATGCCCGATTTTCTAAAAATATAACTTACAAGTGAAATTTTAAATACAAACTTTTTTTTTACTTGAAATATAATTTTGACACACTTTATTAATAACTAATATTTAGCATTTAAACGACATTCTTATAATCTGACTTTGTGTATCATTTAATTGTGATTACTTCCCGTACATCATCTTTCGGTTGCTGTCGAACCGAAGATTTATTCGTTTGTGATGCTTTTATTATTGTATACACTTCCAAGAGCCAATCTTACAAACACTGTTTTCAAACTTAAATGCTGCCACACAAGCAACAACGACACAAACATTTTCTTTAAACTTTAAACTTACTTAAACTTCATCGAGTCTCAAACTTGAAACTGTAAACTAAATTTGCCACACTAATCTAGGTCGCGTGTCGGTGCCGCTCACTATCACTATTTGACTTTACTTTATTCAGAATGCTATTGCCAAGGTGAGTCATAGCCCCTCTTTTATCTATTTTGAACTTTTTGGGGGAGATACATGCTCGTTTTACTTAAATCTTTTACTCGTTTATCTTAAACACTTTACTCGTTTATCTTAAACATTTTACTCGATTTATGAAACACTCTATTTGTTTATTGCAACGTAATAAATGCTACGAATCTGAACACAAGTGTTTCTGTATGCTATTCTGATTGATATTGCCTAAGTTACCGCTGTTGCCAAAAGTCCCTCATCTCATGACCATTAATCACTTGCGAGTGAACGCGAATATAGTGAATAGATCTATTGGCAGTTGACGCCCCATTTGAAGTTAGCCTGGAATGGTAACCGAATGCACTATATTTGAATATCATAGGAATCTGGCAACCTCCTAGTATCCGAGGGCACTATTACCTGCATCATATTTTTATGTGTAGGCGTCCCATAAGATTTTTATATATCTCTTATGGCTGCAGAACAATGTTAAGGTTTGCGTGTCATGAGGCTTAGTGCAATATCCTACACTACAATGCTATTGTTTCATTACTACTTGACTTGTGTTCAGATGTTTTATACAAATACTATGGAAATCAAGCAAACTATGGGCGTATAACAACGTAGCCCACAATTCATTTTGTTGCAATTATCAAATAAACTCGAAACTTTTTCATTCAACTGTTTTACTTATAAACTCTATGAACTCACCAACCTTTGTGTTGACCCTTTTTAGCATGTATTTCAGGTTTCTTGAGGTGATAACTTACTCTTGGAGGCTCTTGGCGAATGGCATGGCATGGTCATAGATGACTCTGATAATCATTTGGGACCATTTAAATACTCTTATGGGCCTATATTTCCGCACTATTTTTTTGAAAGATGTAAACAGAGTACTTTTGACAATGAAATTTCTTCTAATCGATTGAGGTAAAAACCATTCTTTATACTTTGTGTTATGATATCAATCGAGTAGCACCCCAGTAACATATGCTTCCGCTGGACCCGATTTTGGGGGTGTTACATTTTTGGCCTCAAAAACTTTAAGGCCTTGTGCGATATCACACCTTACATACACTCGTATACGGCTGTGATTGAAAGATCGCATTAATCACAGGTAATTCTTATACAGTTCGAAACTAGTCAAAATTCAGGATATGTCGAACACCAACCTTTCCAACAAAATTCAAGGTTTCTCATTTGAAAAGCTAGAAAGTCAGATTATGTTAATTTCGATATACTATAATCAAAAGCAAATCAGGCTTGATGAGTAGAAAAACAGACAATCCCTGATTATTTATATGCAGTGTTTCTATTTGCATATCCGACATGATGCACATGGGCCAAGCTTTCAACATCCATCATAGATGAGAGGCATTGGATCACATATAAAAGAATTCAAAGATGGTCAATAGTCATCTTTTATATAATAAAGGAATTACATTATTTCGGAGTGATTTTGCAAAATCAATCTTAGTGAAAAAAAATTGGACCAACAGGAAAGCTCGATTTTGACACATAGATAAAATCGAGCAATATGATTAGCCAATAAAAAATCAAAATTGAATTGATTTTTTTCAAACTGTAATAAATTTGATGGAGAATTTGATTGAGGAAAAAATCACATAAAAATATAGGTGTCAAATTTATGAAAATAAAAACTTAAAAAAAAGATGAGGTAATTAATAAAACATTAGTGATTGAATTTTAAATATATTATATGGAGTTAAGTGTAAAATTATAAATCTCCATGTTTTTTGATAACTTTAGATAATAAACAAATAACCCCTTACACTTTATACGCCCTATATTTTATAATATAAACTTTTATTTACAATTACATGAGTATTAGTATTAGCTTGAGACTTCCATCCATTAAACTTACAAAATTTTATAAATATATGAATTAGTTTTAATATACGTTAAATGTTTTTAAAACAAATATTAGTTTTAAACTTTCATCTACCCAAATATTCATTTTACTATGCACGTTAAATAAGGACTCATGTTATCCAATTTAAAAGTTTAATCTATAAGTACACGGATTTGAATATTAAATACGGCTAAATTATTATTAACGGTAATATAAATATCAAATTTTAATCACGAGTTACTGTGATATGAAAATAAATATACGCGATTGTACTTATAACGACTCACGTAATTATTATTTGAAGTTTATATACGGATTTCCTAAAAACATTTTGAAAAACTTTACAGAGTATATTTTAACTTCATCAGCTCATTATGTGCTACTAAACTCGCACATTCATACAACATGATTCCAATTTTTAAAAGTTAAACAACAACATCAACCTCAACATCTATATCAGCTAAATAAAAGTTTATATACGGATATATTTTATCTTGTAACAATGACAGTGCTCGTGCTACTAAAATCGCACATTTTGTACAACATGATATCAAATATACGAGATTGTACTTATAACAACAACTCATGTAATTATTATTTAAAGTTTATATATGGATATCCGGAAAAACATTTTAAAAAAAACTTTATGGAGTATATCTTAACTTCATCAACGCTCATCAGGTGCTACTAAACTCGCACATTTTGTACAACATGATATCAATAGTAACAACAACCTTAACCTCAACCTCAACATCAACCTCAACCTCAACCTCAACTTCAACCTCAACATCTATATTAGTTAAACAAAGTTAAATCTTTCATCCAATAAAATTTTGTACAAAATATTAATAGATATTAATACATAATGACAAACTCATGCATATTTATTAGTTGTACTTATATCACGATTTTCACGGGTAAATTCTTATATGTTCATATAGTAAACCAAAATTTTAAAATAAATTTGATTTATGTGTAAACCTCGTGCGTGCGCGGAACTTATAACTAGTTCCTTTGAAAAGCATTCCCTGAACATCAACTAAATTTTATTACATGCAAAGAACAATTTATTTAACACCAGATATGAGAATAAAAATGCAGTTAAATAAAACAAGGTTGAATTACCAACTCAGAACAAAAACACTGTGAACTATAGTAATGCAACGAAACCACCAAAGGTATATCTAAATATCATTTTCGATGTTCAAAACCATCATTACATATGCTAATATCATAAAGTATAACACTGATGAAAGATTCATTTCAACTTGTTCGAAACACAAAACCTAAGTCTTGACTAATACTCGCAACTTTCATACTAACTCATACATTCCTTGATATCCAATGCATCGTAAATCTTAACATTCACAAATCTTTTTGACTATGGGATTATCCCGCTTTTTCTTGGAAAACTGTTTTGTGTATAAACAAGAGAAGAAGAGATTGTGTTATACATGTCGATACAAAATTAGATGATAAAAATATATATATAGAGTACCTTCTTCCTTATGAAGGTGATTCCGTGTTCTTGTCCAATACGAGGCAATGTTGTCAACAACGAGTTCAAATTACTGAAGTGCTTTTCCACTTTTAAAGATGAAGATAACTGATGCGTAGGGATTGCACCAGGCTTTACCTCTCGAGGGATCTCGAGAAGCTTACAACCCCCACCAGGCAGTGTACCTGATCGTTGTAGTATAGTATAGTGACAAGTACCGGGGGATTGATCGTTCAGCTAGGAATAGTGTCGCTAGGATTAGAAAACCTAAAGACTAGGTCTAGAGATGAGGGATGATTCTTTTTGTATTTTTATATTTTTATAAAAGCAAGTAAAAATCTCGGTTTTTAAAGGAGTTGGGCGGAATTAGTTGCTACTCAACTAACCCAATTTCTAAGATGCAATCAAAATAAAATACTAGAAATGAAAATAAACTAAATTAAGATAGAGGTGTGAAAAATATATGGGAGAATTGTGTTTACTTAGGTTTCACTACTCCCTTAGATATCTTTTGCAGGTTAATTACTTGTTGCAGTTGCGTGGATGACGGATTGTATTCCTTAATACCATTCATGGGGTGGCGTACTTACTTCCCCAATCCTATAAGCGCCTACTTCACTCCTATGTCGAGCCGACTAAGAAGCTCCTAACATGAGATCACTAGAATTTGCTCATGCATTAAATACAATCATAAAAACCTAGTACACATCGGTTCATGTTTCTTAAGACGTTCAATCATGTTACACAATGGAGATCTGCCAGTTTTCTTAAGCCTAACATTGAAATCATTCATCCATTATAACTATAAACAAGCAATCAACCTATAATTAACATCTAGGTTTCATTACATCTAAGCAAACACATGAAAGATCTAGCCTAGCATGTTGAAATCAAGACAAGCATAAGATATATTCAAACAACACATAGATATATTGAATGAATTGAAGGAGGACTTATCTTAATTGAACATGAAAGGTTTCAAGGGGTAAAAACCCTTGAAAATACTGTTACAAATGACCTAGGGTTTATTAGGTTCGACCCTAGTATTCTCCACACAAGTTCCTCTCTTAATGAATGAAAAATAGAAAAGTATATATAGATTTTGTGAGGTGACGGGGTCAAGAGCAAATGTCTGACGTCGTCATCTCGCCGCCAAAAAAATTCTCAGACTGCCTAGATCTGGGTTTGACACCATCGCGTGTACTCCTTTCGTAGGCCGTCATCATATTAACTCTTGACGCCCTTCTCTTGACGCCTTCAGGTTTTCTCTGGGTCGTCATGGATTTTACTCCTGACGTCGTCACAATTTCCTTCTTGACGCCGTCAGGTACTGTTCTCAGCATGGAAAATTAAGTCTTTGCCGTTTTCTTCACTTTTATGCTCCAAAAACGTCCAAAATGCTTCCTTTTCCAGAATTCACTCCCAAAGTACCTAAAATCACAAAAAGAACGATTTAGAGCAATATTTGATCAAATAAATTCAATTCCGGGCTTAAATGACCCCCTAAAAATGGTTCAATTTTTGCCTCATCATATACCCTTACACTTGAGATTTGCTTGTCCTCAAGCAAATGCGCTTTTATTCTAGTCAAAATACAAGTTAGGGGTCATTTAACACTAATATAAAAGTAATTACAACAAATAATCGTTCCACTAAAGACCAAAGACAAGCACGGAGGTCATATACTAGCACCTCACAAATAGTGTTTAGGTACTCACATCTTTTGGGTGTAATAAAGTATATATCACAATATGGAAATGGAAAACATCTCTCACTACCTGTCATAGCAAAATAGATTACCATAGGCTTGGGAATGGATCAAACCTCCACTACATGGCGTAAGCACCTAGGATAAACTATCAAAGATGTCTTTTAAAGGGTTATAATGTTAGGTGTAGGGATATGGAATACACGGTTTTGTTGGATATAGGCAGTCTTTACTGGTAGCGAGTTAACAATCTTGGTTAATTACATGTACAATATGGCATTGCTAAGCCAAGACTAGACTCGACTTAAGCTAATAAATCAAAAATAACAAAAACATAAAATGAACATAGAATGAAAAGGGATGGTAGTCCGTATGTTTTTCTCTTTTCTTTTTTCAATTTTTTTTTTATTTTTATTTTTTTCGATTTTTTTATTTTTATTTTTTTATTTTTTTATTTTTTATTATTATTTTTTAATTTTTTTGCATACACTCTTACCCTACCATCTAAGATAATACATCATAGGGAATGAAAATTCCCTTTACATTTGAATTTTAACATACTTTACAATAAACTAATCTAATAACTCGAATTAAGATAATCAAAACACTTGGAGTACTTTTAAGATTAACGCATATACGGGGGAAATATATGATGTTCTTCCCTATTACTCCATAAAATAAGTACTTTACCCATGAGTCCCAATCGTCTCAAAACAATATGTACAAGAATATGACTCGACTTAGCAACCATGTAATCAATTAAATAATTAACTTAGGGTTTAACAAATAACAATAATGCACTAAAAATGAGTGCATACACGGAAGGCTAAGGCGATTTGGGTGTACATTTAAGTGGGGTGTAACAAATTCTTCCTTTAAATAAGATGCTTAAAGTTAGAAACGAAAAGATAGGCTCGGAGGGGTGTACTAGGGGTTTCGTGTACTAAAAATGAGTGCAACGCTAAGGTGTGGGAAAAATTAGTTGACTTAACTAGCCAAGTAATATGACTTAAATGGTCAAGTAATTATGATACGGGTTTAATATAAGGGTGATCCTAATGCCTCTTATCATGTAGTAAATCCTACTACACGAATGTAGCCTCACTAGCGGTCTCGGGATGCATCACTAACGCAAGTTCTAGAATCTAAATGCTACCGGCACACTCATAAGCACTAAACGTAAATGCTTTTCCTATCAAATCTAAAGGCGAACCTCACATATTTGGGTGGAAAATTTTTCTGAATAGTACGGTTATGTTCTAGTCATACAATCTCCTATCCATGAGACGCTTGCTAAGGCTAAAGTTTCACTCCTAAATATTGTAAAAAAAATTAAATTTGGTGCTAAAATTGCACTAACAAGTATTTCTCATAGTTTTATTACACATCTACTATCAAACAAACAAACTCAAGCGAAAGTGTATCTGTAAGGTATCATCATTTTACCCTCCCCTTACACTTAGAATGAACATTGTCCCCAATGTTCAAGTAAAGAATGTAAAAGTGAAATAAGTAAAACGAATGAAACTGTTAGCATCGTATTTTATTTATAAAAAGTGTCGGTCATTAACGTATTGTTTTAGGTTGCTTTAGAATATCATTATGATGAAGTTTATGTGTAGTTTTCATGATTTTATAAAGTCTAAGGGCTAGTTATGTAATAAGGTCAAAGATTAGAGAAGCCCTAGACTTCAACTATAAATACTCTTGTAAACCTCATTTTAGAGGTGGGTTCTCTAGTGGGTTCTCTAGTTGGTTCTCTAGTTGGTTCTCTTAGTGGTTCTCTTGGTAATTACAAGGTTATTATTTCACACACTAGAGTTCCCATCCTCTCTCTCTCTCTACCTTACTTTCTCTCTCTAGATCTAAGCAAGATTCATATGTGAAATAGGTTGTTCTACGGTCCTACAATTGGCATCAGAGCTAACCGGGGGCGAATCGTGGTGTTTTGTGGTGTAAAATCGTGTTTTTTGGGTGTGTTTCTCGGTAAAATTACGTTTTTTAGCGATCTTGCCGAGTTAGGCTGATCTTGCCGAGTTAGGATCTTGCCGAGTTAGGCTGATCTTGCCGAGTTAGGCTGATCTTGCCGAGTTAGGATCTTGCCGAGTTAGGCTGATCTTGCCGAGTTAGGATCTTGCAGAGTTAGGATCTTGCCGAGTTAGGTAAGTTGCCGAGTTAGGTAAGTTGCCGAGTTAGGTAAGTTGCCGAGTTAGGAAAACTTGCCGAGTTAGGAAAACTTGCCGAGTTATAAAACTTGCCGAGTTAGAAAATCCTGCCGAGTTAAGTTTTTTTTCTTCTAATTTTGCCGAGTTTGGTATTGAATTTTGCCGAGTTAGGCTGTTCCAACCTTATCGTTTATCGAGTAAGGATTTCTTTTGGACTAATCTAAACGAAACTCTGCCGAAATTGACTTAGGATATCGAGTAACGAGATGGGATTTTGAGTACGGAAATATCAAAAGATTATTACATAAACAAAACCCTAACCTCATCAATAACCTAATGTCTATATACCCTAAACCCTTACCTTCACCAAAAACACATATGATATTATTGGTAAACATTTTATAGAACATGACTCATTTTATTATCTAAATACCAATATATCAAACACCAAAAACACACCACGAATTGCTTAAACGATCCTGATCAAGAATCACAATCAAATGACAACGGCTAGTATCGGATTTTGTGATTATGGGAATAATTCTTTATCACCTTTCTGGGTTTAAAGTTCATTTCAAGGGCATGTGTACTTATTTATCTCAAAGTCTAGGGGTGGATGGATACATGACTTTCGAAGATACTTGTTTGGGCAAACACTAAAGATAGTGATTAAGACTTGGATTATCTAGTTATACCCGATGTAAGGAGTTACATTGTAGTGCTCACGGGTTATAACTATCACTTAAAGGAGTTACGTTGTAGTGCTCAGTGTCACACGAAGTTGTGGATAATCAAGAGGTGATGTACGTCTTATACTTGATGGTTGGTTGGTTGAAGAGTATAGAGTACTCAGAGATTCGATGTTGTACGAATTCTCTACACCGTTCTTAGTCACACCATAGTACAAGATTAAGTAACATATCTACGAGATGTTTACTTCATTCTCAGATTGGTTATATTGGGTTGTTTCTCTAGTCAACGGTCATTTACTAGCTGGTTGGAATTTGAAGAGGTCGCTTATAGGTTGAAGAGAAGAGATGAGATTGTAGAAAAAGAGAGTCATATTTTTTGCGACATCTACTCACAAATTATGCTTACATGGTCTATCTATATTGCATCAGAAGTTTAAAGTACGGGTAATTATGGCATGTACACACAATAGTATGATGATTTCGACAAATCACAACCATCAGGAGGGAGAAGAACATACCATAAGAAGTTGTGTTTCATCTTTAGTACGTTGGTTGTTCGAGGGAATTGTGCTTACACTAGAACCGAAGAAGTACTAATGATGTGTACATCGGAGCGTATTACCAACCTTCTGTGCAATGTTATGTGAGTTATATTGTCATGATGCTCCCCGAACGACAACCATGTTCCTACACTTTTGAATCAACTTTATCCGCTGCGAGATGAAAAGAGAGTTGTCGGTTCAGGAGGGAGCAGGAAAAAGAATAAAGGCTCACTAGTTAGGAGGGAGTAATAACCTAACTAGACCATTACAGTTGAAGTTCAGAGCTACAAAGACCTTTGCCGTTAGTGTCAAAGATCATACGCCGAGATCGTCGGAAGAGAGAACTTCAAGTCTGCCTCAGTATCTAGACTACAGAGACTCTGCGCTTCAACAACATCAACATAGTTTACTATTGTTGTAATTTTACATTGTTAATGTATTTATAGGTCTCATTGTAACCATTCACGTGTGACGATATCTTGGAGGGAGATTGTTAGCCTCGCTCTTTTATAAAGATAACGTCACACAAGTGAATTGGACTAGATTACAAACTACAAGGACTACTTATGTAGTATAGGCAAACATGTAGGGTAATGAGCCTATATATACCCCTCATGACTCTCCATGAGGGGTGTTGGAAAGTGTGTAAACTTCACTTTATTTCTTATTTATAAAACACATAGTTTCTCAACCTTTCTCTCTCTACTTTCTCTCTCTAGAAACATGGTGTATTTCGATCAACCTCGACCTCCGGAAGGTGTTTCTTGGTAATAACAAGTGGTATCAATCGCCTAGGGATAATATAGGTTGTTTTAGGATTGATTTGGTAGAAAAACTAGGTTTTACAAGAATTTTTTCCAAAAATTTGCTACTGTTCATCGTGTTTCTGCCGAGTTAGGGGGAAATCTTAAACTGCCGAGTTAGTTGTATCACTTTCTGCCGAGTTAAGTATTTTTCTGCCGAGTTAAGTGGTTTTTTTTTCTGCCGAGTTAGGGGTAAAATCTTAAACTGCCGAGTTAGTTGTATCACTTTCTGCCGAGTTAAGAGTTAACTTTCTGCCGAGTTAACTAAGATTTTTGCCGAGTTTGGAATTTTGGGATTTTTGGCGAGTTAGCCTTGTTTCTTCCTAATCGTTTATCGAGTTAGGACCAGTGTTGCTATCTTCTTAAGCGTTACTCTGTCAAAATTTCCTAAACTTGCCGAGTTAGAACCTAACTTAAAACTTGCCGAGTTAAGTACCTAACTAAATTTGCAGAGTTAAGTTTCCAACTAAACTTGCCGAGTTAGAACCTTAAATAATCTTGCCGAGTTAGAACCTTAAATAACTTGCCGAGTTAGAACCCTAACCAACCTTGCCGAGTTAAAAAAAAAAAAAAAAAAAAAAAGAAAAGAAAAGAGTTTTTTGGCGGGAAAAGTTGAGTAAAATTTATTTTTCACACGTGAATTAACGTTCAATTTTTACGCGAGATTCAAAGTTTGGTATAACGTTGAAAATTTCGGCCGAAAATTCAAATTTTTAGGCCAAAATTCAAAAAATTTCGGTAAAATTTGGCGAAAAAATTTTTCAAAACTCAAATTTTTCTGGCAACCTTAGAATTGTATTTCTTAGTGATTTTCAAATTTTGGCAAGGAAAATTTTCATACTCGATTTTTGGTGGGAAATTACGAAATCAATCAGATCAACCGAGAACGTTTTTCATCTTCACCATACCATCTAATCTACAACAACAACCTTTGTTATCTTTCAAAAGATCCTCAGAACAACGTTTCACTTTTAATAGAATCAATGGAATCTCACCATGACAGTATCACGAGTACTTTGTCCAATGGTTTTGCATCAGTTTTCAATGCATTAAACATCCAACGACACAACAACAATCAACAAGGATATGCTTCGAGTATACAGATGGGGAACCAGCTGCAATATGCAGGGCATTATGTAGGAAATCAGATGGATCAGATTGTGAATCAGAATGTGCTTAATCAAAATGGGGTTGATTGTTTCATGACTTCGATTCAGAAACCGCCATCAGCAAGTCACAACAGAAACAATGTCAATGCAATGACGAGGGTTGAAAAGATCCAGTACTTGTTGATGCTAGCCAATAAAGAAGAATCGGGAATACCGTTGACTGCTGATGAACATGAGTTTAGAGCTACAACAAGAGTTAATGACAACTCAGCAGATCTCAATGAAACCTACAACTTTATGGCAAATCAGCAGGCAACAACATCAAGCAGTGATTCTGATCTTCCTCCTACTTATGACTCAGATCCACTCCATGAGGTACCAAATTATGGTAACAATGCTAATCTGTTTGCTCATGAGAAGCCACATCTTGTGCCATCTGAACCTAATCATGATACATATGTGGGGGAACAAGTTAATAGCAATGTTAACTATGAAACTCCAGATATGGATCCTAATGGAGTTCAAGTTGCACAAAATGGTGCTAATGATGAGGAAACCCGTGCTTTCTTTGAATCATTATTGAATAATTGCAGCATTGAAATCGAGAAAGTGAAAAAGATCAATCGCGATGTTAAGACCGCGAATGTTAAATTGACCGCTGAGCTTGAGAGTTACAAGGCAAACGCTAAAGCTTTTGAGTTTCATAACAAAAGATTGTCTGAATTAGAAACTGGTTATCAAAATTCCGTTTCAAGGGAAAAACAATTACAACTCAAGTTTGATACACTTGATGTTAATTCTTTCAAGAAGATTAAAGCTTTAAACGCGGAAATTTCTGATTTACAAAACCAACTTTCTAAACAAAAAACAGCTTATACCAATCTCGAAAAAGAAAGGGATGAGTTGAAAAAGGATTTTGCAAAGAAAGAAGACAAACTTTTGGCCGAAATCGTAGAGTCAGAACACATGATTGCTCATTTAGAAGAATTAGTGGTTAAGTCGGGTCAGTCAAGTCAAACAATGAAAATGATTTCAAATCAAACTAATCCGGTTTACCATACGAAACATAAAGTGGCTCTTGGTAACAACACCCCAAGTAATCTCAAGAAAGCTCAGCAAGAACAGAATGTTTTGTATAATGGTAATGTGATTTACACTAAACATGATCCTCCCGTCGTTCGGGATTCTGTGCAAACGATAGAACATGTCGAAGAGAGCATTTCTAAAATGAAACAAAAGGATTTGAAACCCATTGATTACAACAAATTGAACAAACTTTCGGGAATTACTTTTGTTCCACAAAAAGAACCATCTGTGTTTTCCATAAAACGACCATTCTCAAAAATGTTTTCTAAGAAAGTTATTGTTTCAAAATCTCTTTCAAAAATGGAACAAATGTCTTCTAACAACACTTTTAATACAAGTGAGGCTAGAAACATTCTGGATGATGTTAAAAAGAGAATTCAAGAACTTCAAAACATTGTTGCTTCTAAAACTACAATCGATATTAACAACTGGCATTCCAGTTTTCATATTGAGCAGAAAAAAGTTTTTGAAAACGAAATTACTATCCCACTGAATAACATCAGTGCGAGGGTAATCCATTTTGAACGAGCCTTCTTAAAAGAAACGGCCGACTTTGTCAAGGACCACAAATCCCTGGTAAACGAAGCTAATGATACTCGTGAAAACATGAATGTTTTGGAAAACCTTAATGATTCTCTCTTCGAAGCTGTTATGACTACTGATATCATGTCCATCATTTTACAAACATATTCTGTTCAAGACGATGAAAGACTGAGAGCTGAGACCTCCGTAATTGTTTCAAAATATGAAAATGCTCTTATAAAGCTTGAAAAAGAAAATGTGTCATGTTTTAAACAACTTGATCGAAAAAATGAAGAATGCAAGTATGACAAATTGTCGTATGAGCGTGCCTTCAAGAACATGAAAGAGCAAAATGATCTTTTGAGGGCTCAGCTTGAACGTCTAAAAGGGAAGGGTGTGGATACTAAGTTTGCAAAACCATCAACTTCGGAGAAACCAAATGTTTCAAAAACGGTTGAAAAACCAAAAATGTCAATTTCACGGTTTTCTCCAAAAGTCGATGAGAAAAAGGATTTGTCAAAACCAGTCACTCCACCACCCTTGCCCAAGGTAAAGGTAATGGAAAAGTTTGTTGAAAAACAAAATTTGTTTGTTGAAAGAAACAAAAATGTGATTTCACCTGGCTCTTCTAAGTATAGTACACCAAATAAGACTACAAAAACTGTTAATGAGTCTGTTGGTTCTAATGACATGGTCCTCAATCATCATCTAGAAGAAGCTAGAAAAAAGGCACAACATCGAAAAAACGGAATTTTAGGTGCAAAACCTAGTGTGATGAATTCTACAAGATTCCAAAGCACCGCTAGTAGCAGTAAACCATTACCTAGGAACTTTCAACAAAATACTAGGGATTGGCTTGCTTCTAAGAGTAGTGGCACAAATAAGAATACTAGGAAAGTAGAATGCAACACAAAGAATTCCAAATCAAGTGTCAAGACCCAATCCACTAAGACACCAAATCAAAACAAACCCATTGATAAGAAGCAAGAGGTTAAGAAACCTAATAGGTGGATATCTAAAGAATGTAGTTTTTCCAAGACTGAGACTTCCGCTGCATCTGATAAGAAAACTACATCTAGATCTTACCTTAGGTGGATTCCTACGGGGAAAGTTTTTAAAACAGTTGGTCTTAGGTGGATTCCCACAGGGAAGATTTTTGATAGTTGCACCAAGACAAATAATAGTGATAATCTTCAGGATAAGGAAGTAGAAACCACAACAACCGTTGATAGTCAACACCCGCAGAGTGATGTTTCATGTACTTCTAACACTGTTATTTGTGAAACCTCTTCGTCTTTGGTTGTAGGTGCTTCAACTATCTCAGAACCCAGTTCTTCAGAGGGTTCAAATTCTGTAAATTCTATAAAATCATTCTTTCAATCTTCTATTTTTGATTTTCCATTTCTTTTATAAAAACAAAAACAAAATACAAAAATATAAAATTTCAAAAAATACAAAAACAATATAAAATCAAAAAATCCAAAAATATTCTTCTCACGACATGTCTCTCGTATAAATCAATATTCTGTGCGTGTCTAGAAATGTCTTTCAACAATGACACGGACATTTACAGATGCTTGAACGGGAGTTCTTTAAAATGTTTTTCTAAAACATGTCGTTTCTCAAAAGTTTCTTCGAGATGGCTTGTAAGTACTTCAGCTTAGAACCCGTGCTTCAAAGTGAAATCTTTTCAAAACTTAAGTCCGGGTATAACCTCGAAAAGATTTCAAATAAGGACTTAATCAAACGGCTTTTGGACATATCAGTTCAGGACCCGTGCTTCAAAGAAAGGAAAGTGCTTAATCAAAACAAAGATTTCAATTTTTTCAAGCACCTATCCTAAAACAAAAACCAAACACTTATCTGGCTTGAGTTTTCTTTAGAAAAACTTTCAAAATCTTTAAGCTCAAGACCATGATTGTTGATCTAATGATAAATTAGATTTTCAAAATTCTCTTACATTTTGAGCACCACCTTTTCAAGATTTTTCTCTAAGATTTTCAAAATCTATCAAAATCGGTGCTCATCATCAAAATGATTTGTGTACACCTTACAGTGCACAACTCAAGTTTTCAAAGAAAGGAAAGTGTTACGCAAAAATGATTTTCATCAACAAAGTGCACTTATCCTAAAAATGGACACTGTTGTACGCCTCAGTGCGACATTCCTATTCAAACAAAGAGAAGTCTTTGTTTTTTCAAAAAACCTTGATGCAAAATTCAACAAATCTGAAACTTCTTTCTCTTTCAGAATTTTGCTTCAAGACGACTCCTTCCCTCTAAACTTTAAAAAGTTTAACATTTCTCAAAAACAAATGCGAGTTTTGAGGGGGAGTATTTCATAAAAACAAAAATGTTCCGAGTTCATGCAAAAACAAATCTGTCTTTCTCTCCAAAAAGCTTTTTCTTAATCAGTTGATATCAAAAATATCACGATATGCTATTTTTGAGGGGGAGAAGACATGATTAAAATGTGATCAAAGATGTTTAAAGATGGTGACTGAATCTCAAAAGAGCTCGACTCAGAATGTACCAATGAATTGACGGAGTTTAAAATGTCAGTAATCGAAAAGACTTATCCTGGACGGGTAATAATTTCAAGCTAGTCTAACTAGTGATGTAAGCGTGTCTCGAATAGGACTTGTCTGAGTAGAATGTACCGTATCGAGAGACTTTTTTTGGACTTGACCAGGACGGGTAATAACTTCAAGCTAGTCTAACTAGTGATGTAAGCGTGTCTCGAATCGGTTATGTTCACTGAAAGTGGATCAATTCAAAAAGTGCAAACTCCTCACGCATGTGCAAATTTCTTAAAAATTCATGAGCACATGTGAAGGGGGAGTCCTTCAAAAGAAACAAAAACTCTCAAAGTGTCAACAAAAATGTGTTTATAGTCATAAACACTTTGAGAGATTTTCAATCAAAGGTTTCATGGCAATTATAGGATTCATGGAGTCATAAGGTGACTAAGGTTAGGGAAAACCGTCCTATGATCCGCCAGAGCCGGAGGGATCTACCCAAGGACAATTCCAATAGATTAGATTTAGAAGTCCTTAGGTATGATTGAAAAAAGGAGAAAATGAGAAAGGAGAAAGAAGGGGTTGAAGAATTAAAAAGAAAAGTTATGAAAAAGGGTGAAAAGAAATAGCCCTCCATATGTTCAACCTTAGGGCAGACACCGGGTTCAATTCATATGCTACTGGTTGTTATAAGGTGACACCGGTATTGAAGATAAAGACGTCATGGACCCAGTGACGCACTGCACTAAACCTTTTAGCCACTCAAGTTCTCTTAAAAGAGCTTGTTTCATTCTCACGGGGAACCGACATAATCTATCGACCTGTCTCTTAGAGATGGTTGATATTGAAGCAGGAGACCTCTCCCTAATCTCCGCATAGGAAACCTAAGTGTGCACATATCGAGTCTAGAGCCATGAGATACATTAAAGATCTCTTAGGAACACTTAGTATTTCTACAACTGGTGTTCTACGTCAATGGACATCAGCTGTAAATTATCGAGTCCTACGCAGATCTTAGCAATCTGCCAGAACATTTATGAGAGGATTCACATTTGTGATTCTCAATGATTGAATGGAAATTCCTGCCAGGGTCAACATCAAACAGCCCTGACAGCAGGTCACTTCGGTAATTCTTTATGGGTTACGCTTAGTGTTCACGGTGGTTTCAAACGGTCTACAGTCGTGGAGTGATCCCCAGCGACTCACCCAGTCATTGAGCTACTTAGTAGGTCTCGTAAGCTCTTTAGGGAGTATCTGACATGGGAACGGCCTTGATAAGGATTAGAAGGAGTCTTCACACTATGCTGTTGACGATCTCTAATTCTTTATCTGTAAGTACCGGTTGATTTATTGCTAACTGTTTACCTGCAGATATACATCATCTCCATGGCGAAAGATTCCACATGCTCATACAAGCATCACAAAGTCAAAGGAAAGTTCTCACAAAGATCAAAGGATAGCAACAGTCAAAGAAAGATTCTACGCCAAAAAGAAGAATCTACAAAGTAAAGTGACAAAGATCTAAGTGAAAGAACGGAAACAACAAATGCATGTATCACAAAGACTTAAGACGTATGAGCATGTTGGAATGGCAGACAACCACCACAAACACAGAAGTGACGAAAGGCAGATGACATCATCGGATCACTTCATCAACAATGAACAAGGAACAATGAACAATGTACACTGACTCATCTAGTGATTCTTAAAAGACGTCAAGAGCTATGAATGATAAAGGTTAAAGACAAAGATGATGACGTCGCGCAACCTTCAATGACCAACACTTAGGGGGAGATTGTTAGCATCGTATTTTATTTATAAAAAGTGTCGGTCATTAACGTATTGTTTTAGGTTGCTTTAGAATATCATTATGATGAAGTTTATGTGTAGTTTTCATGATTTTATAAAGTCTAATGGCTAGTTATGTAATAAGGTCAAAGATTAGAGAAGCCCTAGACTTCAACTATAAATACTCTTGTAAACCTCATTTTAGAGGTGGGTTCTCTAGTGGGTTCTCTAGTTGGTTCTCTAGTTGGTTCTCTTAGTGGTTCTCTTGGTAATTACAAGGTTATTATTTCACACACTAGAGTTCCCATCCTCTCTCTCTCTCTACCTTACTTTCTCTCTCTAGATCTAAGCAAGATTCATATGTGAAATAGGTTGTTCTACGGTCCTACAGAAACCAAATACTCCCCTGATTCGCTTGGTATGGATAATAAGGTGGCCATGTGGTGATGGATCCCGCGGGTAAACGCTCAAGCCATTGACTAGCTTGATCCCGTAGAGAGAATTGGAATAGGCGTAATTGGGTTGTCTCTCTAGCTTCAACATCTAGGTCTATGGAATCTACGATTTTAAGGAAGTCCTTAAGATGTTGGTTTAGATCTTCGGAACGAAGTCCATGGAATGCACATCCGCTTTGCACCAACCGGATGGTGTCGGATCGCAAGGGGGTCACATTGGCTCCGGTGAGCTCAATGGTGTTTCGGTAGCCTTGGTGGCTAGGTTGAGAATACTCTCCTAAGGTTCGGGGCCTAAGAGGTTCTAGTGGTGGGTTTTGTTGTGGTGGGATGATGGGTTCAAAGATGTTCCCATCGTCCATGATGTCGGGTGGTGAAAAGTTATGAACAAAAACACAAAGAAATAAGATAGGCTAAAGAAAACCTAAAAATAAAAATAAAATCTTACTAGAAAGGAATCTAGCAAGTAGACCTAATAAAAAGAGATTCTAACCTAGACAATAACTATTCCCCGGGCTGCGGCGCCAAAAACTTGATGCATAGGGATTGCACTAGGCTTTACCTCTCAAGGGATCTTGAGAAGCTTACAACCCCCACCAGGCAGTGTACCTGATCGTTGTAGTATAGTATAGTGACAAGTACCAGGGGATTGATCGTTCAGCTAGGAATAGTGTCTCTAGGATTAGAAAACCTAAATACTAGTTCTAGAGATGAAGGATGATTATTTTTGTATTTTTTAGAAAGCAAGTAAATATCTCGGGTTTTGAAGGATTTGGGCGGAATTAGTTGCTAGTCAACTAACCCAATACTAAAGATGCAATCAAAATAAAATACTAGAAATGAAAATAAAACTAAATTAAACTAAGGTTGTGAGCAATAAGTGGAGAAATGTGTTTACTTAGATTTCATTACTCCCTAGATATCTTTTACACGTTAATTACTTGTTATAGTTGCGTGGATGATGGATTGTATTCCTTAATACCATTCATGGGGTGGCGTACTTAACTCCCCAATCCTATGAGTGCCTACTTCACTCCTATGTCGAGCCGACTAAGAAGCTCCTAACATGGGATCATTAGAATTTACTCATGCATTAAATACAACCAATAAAACCTAGTACACATCGGTTCATGTTTCCTAAGACATTCAAGCATGTTACCATTTGGAGATCTGCCAGTTTTCTTAAGCCTAACATTGAAATCATTCATCCAATACAACCATAAACAAGTAATCAACACATAATCAACATCTAGGTTTCATTAGATCTAAGCAAACACAAGATAAATCTAGCCTAGCATGGTGGAATCAAGACAAGCACAAGATATAGACAACCAACACATAGACATATTGATTGAATTAAAAGAACACTTATCTCAATAGCACATGTAAGGGTTCAAGGGCTGAAAACCCTTGAAAAACCTGTAAAATTCGTATATGGTTCGGCCTTAGGGTTTCTCCAAACTTGTTCCTTTTAATGAATGAAAATTAGAAAACTATATATAGAAAATTGAGGCTGACGGCGTCAAGAACAACATTGTGACGCCGTCATCTAGCCGCCAAAAGAATTCTCAGACTGCCTTGATCTATATCTGACGCCGTCATGTATTATACTTTTCTAGGCCGTTACGTATTTTACTCTTGACGCTCTTCCTTGTGACGCCTTCATTTCAGTACTGGGCCGTCATGAAATTTACTATTGACGCCGTCAGGAAAACGCTCTTGACGCCGTCACACACTGTTCCCAGCTTGGAAAATTAAGTCTTTGGCGTTTTCTTCACTTTTATGCTCCAAAAACGTCCGAATTACTTCCTTTTCCAGATTTCACTCCCAAAGTACCTAAAATCACAAAAAGGAACGATTTAGGGCAATATTTGATCAAATAAATTCAATTCCGGGCTTAAATGACCCCCTAAAAGTGGTTCATTTTTCGCCTCATCATATACCCTTACACTTGAGATTTGCTTGTCCTCAAGCAAATGCGCTTTTATTCTACTCAAAATACAAGTTAGGGGTCATTTAACACTAATATAAAAGTAATTACAACAAATAATCGTTCCACTAAAGACCAAAGACAAGCACGGAGGTTATACACTAGCACCTCACAAATAGTGTTTAGATACTCACATCTCTCGGGTGTAAGAAAGTATAAATTACAATATGGAAACGGAAAATATCTCTCACTACCTGTCATAGCAAAATAGATTACCATAGGCTTGTGTTAGCATTAGAAGTGTTGATCATTTATGAAATCAAAGTGAGATCTCAATGATCGTCCCTTAGGGGGAGATTGTTAGGATTAAAAGTGACGATCATTATTGAGTCAAATAGTTAGTTAAATATATTCATGTAATAGTTAGTAAAATGCTAGTTCATTAAGTTTAAGTAAAAGCCTTAATGGCTTGGCCCAAAAGAAGGCCCATGAGAAAGCCCATGGTGGCTTATGTAAAAGTATAAATACCCTCCTAAGCTTGTTAGGAAGGGTGGGAGTTCATGCTAATCAAAGGTTTATTTTCACATAGTGCTCTCCACCTCTCTCTCTCTACTTTCTCTCTCTAGCTCTCCATCTCTCTCTAACATCATATTCATAAGTGATAAAGCTAGATCTACGGTCCTACAAGTGGTATCAAGAGCCAAGGGATAATATTGGTTGTTTTAGGTTAGATTTGGTCGAAAAAACTAGGATTTAAGGTGATTTTTCGAATCTCTTACTGTTCATCAAATTTTTTTTCGAGTTAAGAAAAATTTTCGAGTTAGAAATTTTTTTTTCGAGTTTGAAATTTTTTTTCCGAGTTTGAAAAATATTCTATCGAGTTTGAAAAAGAATTTCCGAGTTTGAAAAATATTTTATCGAGTTTGGAAAAAATTTTGTCGAGTTTGAAATTTTTTTCGAGTTTGAGAAATTTTTTTCGAGTTTGAAAAATTGCTTACCGAGTTTGAAAACCTTTTACCGAGTTTGGGATTTTTGCGAGTTTGAAAGTTTTACCGAGTTAGGTGATTCCTGCGAGTTAGGTTTCTTTTTAGTGAGTTACACTATTTCTAGCGAGTTTTGTATTTGGTTTAAGCTAGCGAGTTTGGAAGTATACTCTAGCGAGTTTGGTAGCAAGTTTGGCTGTATTTCTAGCGAGTTTGGAACCTAATTCTTAGCGAGTTTAGTCTTCAGTTCTTGCGAGTTTTGAAAGTTTCTTTGGAGAGTTAGCCTTAATTCCTTATCGTACATCGAGTAAGGACTTTTCTAGACCAATACTAAACGAAACTCTGCCCAAATTTCTTTAAAGTTATCAAGTAAGCCACTCAAAAAAAAAAAAAAAAAAAAAATTATTTTTCACAGGAGATTAAACGTTCAATTTTTACGCGAGATTCAAAGTTTGGTATAACGTTGAAAATTTCGGCCGAAAATTCAAATTTTTAGGCCAAAATTCAAATTTTTTCGGTAAATTTTGACGTAAAAATTTTCAAAACTCAAAATTTTCTGGTATCCTTAGAAGTGCCTTTCCTAGTGATTTTCAAATTTTGGGAGAGGAAATTTTCAAAAATATTTTTGGAGGAAAATTCGAAATCACTAGAATCTACTATATACGATTTTCAAACTTCGCCAAAAACACCTAATCTTCTAACAACAACCTTTGTTATCTTAAAAGATCCCAAGATCACTTTATCACACATCACTTTACAATGGAAATGAAAATGCAAATCAAAGAGAGAGATTCAAAGAAAGTGTTTACAGTGTTCAAGTCATATGTAGAGAAGGTCATCAATATTTATGGCTTAGAAATAAGTTTCGATGAGGCATTTGAATACTACGTCAGAGACCGATTTCATTATTTCAAAGAAGAACTCATCCAAAACCTGAATCAACTTGAAAAGCTTCTTAATGAAGAAGAACTTCATTCGCATAATTGCAAAGAATCTCTTAAAGTCATCCAAACTCAGTTTCAGAGAATATTTAACCCTTGGATAATGAACCAGACAGTGTTTATCGATGCGTTTTATAAAAAATTTTGGGTAAGCTATTCGACCTTCAGAACTCAATGCATAAATCAAATGGATGAACTCGAAAAGATACTTGATGCTGAGGAAGCTGAGTTAAATGAAATTGAGAAGCTGAAACGGGAAAGCGAGCAGATTGAAAAAGATATGCAGTTAAAAGAAAGATAGCAAATTGAAAGAGAGATGCAGTTAAAGGAAACAGAGGTGATTGAAAAAGAGACAGAGAAAGATTTTCAAGCAAAAAAGGAAACGGTCAATGAGGGTGATGCATCAGATGATAGTTTGGTTTTCACGGGAAGTGATTCATCTTCAGAACAGCAGGTTGAAAGCAGCAGTCCTAGCTATGATTCAGATACTGATGGTACACAAAGGAATGAAGCTGTTTGGGACACTGAAGATGATCATATCAGATCTTCATCAGACACAGAGATATTGGCTACGGTACAACATTCACATGCTCATGATAATGTTGATATATTTGAGAATATGTTTGTTCATGATCAGACACTGCGCATCCTGAGTCTATTAGTGACACTTATGTGGTGGAACAAAATGATAGTAATATCACTTTTGATACTCCAGATATGGATCCTAATAGAGGTGAGACTGCCCAGGATGGATCTTCTTATGAACAAGATCGTGCCTTATTTGCTTCATTAATCGATAATTTCAAACATGAACTTGAAAAGTGCAAAGAGGACAATCGCAAAGCTAAGCAAACAAATGTCTTATTGACAAAAGAGCTTGAGAGATTTAAAGAAATGGAAAAAGGTTTTCAAAATGTAACAAAAAGAAAAGCTGAACTTGAATTTGAAAACTCAAACCTTAAATCTCAAGCTCAAAAGTTTGAAATGTATGGAGAGTCTGTCAAACCACTTTTAAAAAGAAATGAAGAACTTGAAGTTGGTTATAGAGAAGCTGTTCTTCGTGAAAAACGTTCCATTCAAAATCTGGATACTCAAATGGTTGTTAACAACAGAAAGGTTCAAGCGCTTTTAAAAGAGAACAATGATTTAAAAAGTGAAAATTCAAAGCTTCAGAAAACCACATCAAATTTTGAGATTGTAAACACAAAACTTGAGAATGAAAACCAAGAGTTTTTGAAACGAACAAACGATCTCGAAAACAAACTTCGAAAATTGGGACAGACTTCTCAGACTATCAACATGCTACCTACTAAAGATGAGGAGGTTGAGAAACAAACATCTGGGATTGGTTTTGTGAATAATGCTAATGTGGAAAATGAAAAACCTTGTTTTTTAAACAAAGTGCAAAAGTTGACACCTATTTTGTATAACGCTAATGATATGGGAAAAGAATTGTCAGATGATCTTTTGTTTGAGTCTCAGGATATTTTAAAATCTGAAGAGGAAAAACGTTTGAAAGTAAAACAAACAAAAAACCCACTCTCGTACCACGGCTTTGTGTATGGTTGTCTACAATTAACAGATATACCAAAAGAACCTTTCAAAAGAAAAGACACAAATGTGAAAAGATTTTTCAAAGAAGCTCAACTTGCTACCTATGATGCTAACTTATGGCAAAATAGAGCAAGGAAACAATTTTGTAATCTTAAACATCACATTGAGCAAACGTTAAAGGTCATTTGGTTTAAGCAAGAAAACATCACAAACAACATTTTCTCTAATCCTCTTTCATCAGATATACGCCTTAAGTTAGAAGTCAAAAAGATTTTGAAAGATGAGATTGAACCTCGTGTGAAAGATATCAATTTATGTTTTGAGTACTTTGAAAAATATCTTGTAACTGAAATGAGAGAAGATCTAAAGTACGTTCACTCTCTGGAAGACGAATTTGATGAAAAATTCTTAATTCTAGACATTCAAAAAGAATTTTTCACAAATCAAATAGAGTCGTTCAAGTCAGTATCTGTCAGCCATGAGTATGAGAATGTGCATTTTGAACAAACATCTTCTTTGAAATCTGAAAATCTTTGTCTCAAAAAGAAAATCACCGAGCTTTCAAAAGAAGCAGCTGATGTCAAAGAAGAATTGTCAAAAAGAATAGCTCAGTTTGAGAAACATCTTGCAAAACTCGAAGCACAAAGTATCTCTTTCCAACTTAAACTGCAAGAGAAGAATGAGAAAATGTCTTCTGAAAACTCTTTGTCATCAGTGCTTAAAGAAAAAGAAAAGATTTTAGTAGAAAATTGTGATGATACCAATATCAAGTTTGATTTCGACGAACTTGATACAAAAAATCTTGAATTGGAACATACTGTGGCATCATTACAAAAATTTGAAACAGACTTACAAAAACTTGTTTGATTCTATCAAGCGGTCAAGAGTTCAGAATCAAACTTCAAACAAATCTGACTCTCAGATCACACCAAATCATCTTTTTGAAAAAGAAAAGTCTGTGCTTCAAAAGAAAATTGTTGAATTGGAAAAAACGATTGCACAACAAACCAAGGATTTTGGTGATGCCAAAAATGATTTTTCAATCAAAACAGACAAATATGAAAAATATTTTGCATATCTTGAAAATAAAAATGCTTCTTTGCAAGAAAAACTGGCATCATCAGATCATCTTTCTCTTAAAAAAGAATACAATGATTTGAGAACGTCATACAATGCATTAAAAGCAAAGTTTGATGTTCTTAACCGGTCAAAAGGAAAATCTCAAGTTTTAAATGAGTCTAAACCACATGTAAGTATTTCGGAGAAGGTTTACACGGGTGAATCTTCTAAACCATTTTCGAAAAAGGTTTCTCAGTTTACAACCTATTCTTTGCAAAAAGGAAGGAAATTTTCAAAGAGACCTAATTTTTCTGAAACATTTACTCCTCAAAAGGTTTCAAATGCAAGCGCTCATAAAGAAAAGAATCAAGGTTTTCAAACTCCGTACTCTCGTTTTACTCCGGTAAAGCCAGTGTGGAAACCAAAGCAAAGCCGTTCAAAACATTTGAAATATTCATACTCTGAAATGCTTCCGCTACAATAAAGGAATGGCTATGCTTTGAAAAATCCCAATTCTGGAAGGTTTCCATTCATTTCAAAAACGAATTTTCGAAATGAAACACCGAGTTTCAACAATGGATGGAAAACTTCTTATTCAAGTTTTAAAACTCCAAGAGAGACATCGGGTTTCTCAAACAAGTTTCAAAAGCAAAAGAGTTTTAAATCACCGTTGATTCCACGAGTTTTATTTCAAAATGAAACACCGGATTTCAGTCCTCGTTGGAATTCAACTTCTTTGTCTCGGATTGACACAACTTTCAAATGGATTTCAAAATATGGTAAACCCATTGGCGCCGTGCTTAAATGGGTTCCAAAAGTTGTTGTCTAATCCAAAAACATAATGACTTCTTAGTATTTCAGCTAAGGACTCATTCTTCAAAGAAAGGAAAGTGCTTAAATCAAAACAAAGGTTTTACATATTCTTTGAGCACTTATCCTAAAAACATAATGGCTTATGCACACATAACAGTGTATAACCCGCGATTTTCAAAGAAAGGACTCTGTTGTACATTTATGTGCGACAATCCTAAAAGAAAAGAAGACTTCTTACCAAAAAGCTTATCAAAGTCTTCTTAATTTTTGAGCAATACTTTGAAAAATGATTCAAAAAGTTTTTCAAAACTTTTCACGATGTTGCTCAAGATATTACTCCCTCAAATCCTTAAAAGTTTAATTTGCTTAAAATGTTCTATTTTTGAGGGGGAGTAATAAAAAGATGTTCCAAAAAGATCATGCTTAAAAGATACTAAATCGGAATTTACAAACATCCGTTTCTCCCATATGCTATCCAAAAAGAAAAGGTTTTAATCAATTGGTATCAAAAATACCATGGATATGCTATTTTTGAGGGGGAGAAGACGTGATTAAAATGTGATCGTCATGAATCTCAAAAGAGCTCGACTCAGAAATGACCCAAGAATTGACGAAACAACAAATGTTAGTAATCGAAAAGACTTATCCTCGACGGGTAATAACATCAAGTTAGTTACTAGAGCTAGTTGTCACCTAAGAGCTGACAATGGAACTCTTTAACTAGCCACGTAAGCGTGTCTCGAAAATGATTTGTCTTAGTAGAAATGTACCGTTTCGAGAAACTTTCTGTGAACTTGACCAGGCCGGGTAATAACTTCAAGCTAGTCTAACTAGTGATGTAAGCGTGTCTCGAATCGGTTGTGTTCATTGAAAGTAGATCAATTCAAAAGTGCAAACTCCTCCCGCATGCGCAAATTTCCTAAAATATACATGAGCACATGTGAAGGGGGAGTCCTTCAAATGAAATGCAAAACTCTCGAAGTGTTAACAAAGTATGTTTTTTATCATAAACACTTTGAGAGATTTTCACAAATGGTTTGATGGCAACAATAGGATAGTCATGAAGTTATAAGGTGACTAAGGTTAGGAAAAACCGTCCTATGATCCGCCAGAGCCGGAGGGATCTACCCAAGGACAAATCCAATAGATTAGAATTAGAAGTCCTTAGGTATGATTGAAAAAAGGAGAAAATGAGAAAGGAGAAGGAAGGGGTTGAAGAATTAAAAGAAAAGATATGAAAAGGGGTGAAAAGAAATAACCCTCCAAATGTTCAACCTTAGGGCAGAAACCAGGTTCAACTCATATGCTACTGGTTGTTACTAAGGTGACGCCGGTATTGAAGACAAGACGTCATGGACCCAGTGACGCACTGCACTAAACCTTCTAGCCACTCAAGTTCTCTTAAAAGAGCTTGTTTCATTCTCACGGGGAACCGGTGTAATCTATCGACTTATCTTTTAGAGATGGTTGATATTGAAGCAGGAGACCTCTCCCTAATCTCCGCATAGGAAACCAAATGTGCACTTATCGAGTCTAGAGCCATGAGATTCATTAAAAAATCTCTTAGGATACACTTCCTATGAATACACTTGTGTTCGCCAAAAAGGACACAAGTTGTAAGAGTCTTTATGAGATCTACGGATCTTGCCTTATTTATCATGATGGTTACTATGTCTCAAACGGTCTACAGTTGTGGGGTGATCTCCAGCAACTCACCTGAATCATTGATGTACTTCAGTGGATCTAGTAAGCCCTTTCAGGGGTATCTGATTCAGGAACGACCTTGGTAAGGGTTAGAAGGAGTCTTCACACTATGCTGTTGACGATCTCTAATTCCGAACCTGTAAGTACCGGTTGATTTATTGCTAACTGTTTTATGCAGGTACTCATAAATGTTCCTTGGAGAAAGACAGTTACCATCACTCAAAAATCCACATGCTCATACCCTGCAAAGCTCTCTTCAAAGATCAAAGCAAAGCAAAGTTCAGAATGTTTCTAAGTCAAAGTCAAAGAATCTTCTAACTAAAGAAACAAAGATTAAAGTCAAAGAGAAGAGAACTTCACAAAGATTCAAAGTCAAACAAAGTATGAGCATGTTGGAAAAGACGTAAAGACAACATAGTAAAGATGTTGATCAATGGCAAGAAAGATCACAAAGCATGATTGGAACAAAGGAACTAGCAAAACTATTACACAACGACTCAAAGTTCAAGAGAACAAGCTTCAAAGATCAAAGATCAAAGTCACAAAAGAGAGATCTCAATGATCACCCTTAGGGGGAGATTGTTAGCATTAGAAGTGTTGATCATTTATGAAATCAAAGTGAGATCTCAATGATCGTCCCTTAGGGGGAGATTGTTAGGATTAAAAGTGACGATCATTATTGAGTCAAATAGTTAGTTAAATATATTCATGTAATAGTTAGTAAAATGCTAGTTCATTAAGTTTAAGTAAAAGCCTTAATGGCTTGGCCCAAAAGAAGGCCCATGAGAAAGCCCATGGTGGCTTATGTAAAAGTATAAATACCCTCCTAAGCTTGTTAGGAAGGGTGGGAGTTCATGCTAATCAAAGGTTTATTTTCACATAGTGCTCTCCACCTCTCTCTCTCTACTTTCTCTCTCTAGCTCTCCATCTCTCTCTAACATCATATTCATAAGTGATAAAGCTAGATCTACGATCCTACAGCTTGGAAAAGGATCAAACCTCCACCACATGGCGTAAGCACCTAGGATAAACTATCAAAGAGGTCTTTTAAAGGGTTGTAACGTTAGGTGTAGGGATATGAAATACACGGTTTTGTTGGATATAGGCAGTCTTTACTGGTGGCGAGTTAACAATCTTGGTTAATTACATGTACAATATGGCGTTGCTAAGCCAAGACTAGACTCGACTTAAGCTAATAAATGAAAAATAACAAAAACATAAAATGAACATAGAATAAAAAGGGATGGTAGTCTGTATGTTTTTTCTCTTTTCTATTTTTTTCTTTTTCTTGATTTTTCGATTTTTTTTTTTTTTTTTTTTTTGCATACACTCTTACCCTACCATCCAAAATAATACATCATAGGGAATGAACATTCCCCTTACACTTGAATTTTTACATACTTTACAATAAACTAATCTAATGACTCGAATTAAGAAAATCAAAACACTTGGAGCACTTTAAAGATTAACGTACATATGGGGGTAATAAATGATGTTCTTCCCCATTACTCCATAAATAAGTACTTTACCCATGAGTCCCAATCGTCCCAAAACAATATGTACAAGGATATGACTCGACTTAGCAACCATGTAATCAATTAGATAATTAACTTAGGGTTTAACAAATAACAATAATGCACTAAAAATGAGCGCATACACGGAAGGCTAAGGCGATTTGGGTGTACATTTAAGTGGGGTGTAACAAATTCTTCCTTTAAGTAAGATGCTTAAAGTTAGAAATGAAAAGATAGGCTCGGAGGGGTGTACTAGGGGTTCCGTGTACTAAAAATGAGTACAACGCTAAGGTGTGGGAAAAATTAGTTGACTTAACTAGCCAAGTAATATGACTTAAATGGTCAAGTAATTATAAAACGGGTTTAACACAAGGGTGATCCTAATGCCTCTTATCATGTAGTAAATCCTACTACACGAATGTAGTCTCACTAGCGGTCTCAGGATGCCTCACTAACGCAAGTTCTAGAATCTAAATGCTACCGGTACACTCATAAGCACTAATAGTAAATGCTTTTCCTATCAAATCTAAAGGCGAACCTCACATATTTGGGTGGAAAATTTTTCTGAATGGTACGGTTATGTGCTAGTCATACAACTCCTATTTCATGAGACGCTTGCTATGGCTAAAGTTTCACTCCTAAATGTTGTAAAAAATTTTAAATTTGGTGCTAAAATTGCACTAACAAGTATTTCTCATAGTTTTATTACACATCTACCATTAAACAAACAAACTCAAGCGAAAGTGTATTTGTAAGGTATCATCATTTTACCCTCCCCTTACACTTAAGATGAACATTGTCCCCAATGTTCAAGTAAAGAATGTAAAAGTGAAATAAGTAAAACGAATGAAATCAAATACTCCCCTGATTCGCTCGGTATGGATAATAAGGTGGCCAGGTTAAATCTTCCTCCAAGAAAATAAACAATCAAAGCTTCCCTTCCAGAATATTAATCATCTTCTTGTCATACATAACCTGTAAATCCTGAGAAAACAAACAAAGCAACCTCGCATAAAATCGGTGGCAATCTACATGAGTTACTAAATCCTAGAAAACAAAGTAAGATATAATGCTTGTGGAATGAAGTTTGTAGATTTCCTGGAGATTATAAAACTTAATAATTCAACAAAAACTTTAAAACTCCGTTAGAAAAACAAAACTGGTAAAATTTCCAGGTTTTTACACGTGACGCCGTCAAGAGTAAACTCGTGACGCCGTCAGAAGTGACCTGCAAAAATTCTTGTGTTAAGTTTTCGGAAAATTTCTGGAAAAACTCGGTCCTACTTCCTGGAAAATCCTGCAAAACTTCATTATGACTCGATACAAGCATTTGACTCTAACAAATACGAATATACATGTTCATCTAATATTGTGGAGAATCATGATCGGTTTGTTTCTTAAAAACATATTTGGGGTTTTCTCTTACACTTATCTTTTGCAAAAATACTTTTAGGTGGAGTTAAGACTAGGCCAAAACAACAAAGTAAAGTATTTCCACTTTTTAGTTTAGAAACATGATCTACCAACAACAAAAATAAAGCATGCATACGGAAGCAAATAACAAATAAACAAAATAAAATCACGCAAAATGAAGAATGTCACCATAAGCACATTCAATTATTTCAAATAAACGTAAACATAGAAAATTAAAATTGTTCAAGGCCAACAGAGGCCGCATCCTAAACTATTACAGTACCAATTGTTTCAAATTACACAACCATCAATAAATTGTTTAGAAATAACAGACATCTAGAAAGATCACTGGGGAGGAGGACCAAAACGGTAGTCATAGCCAAGAGGGAGGTGTCCTGTGTACCCGTAGGGAGGGTAGTCTGTCTCACGACCGGGGAATGGGTCAATCTGCAGGTGAGGCTCAAGCTGATCACGGGTGGAAAGGTGCTGCATCTGGCGGATGGTGTGATCGTACATCCAATCAAAGCGCTGGTTAGTGGTGGTCCTCCATGCATCCACCTGACCCATCCAGGCCCCCTGGTGTGCCTGCCAGTCTCCCCGACTCATGTGTCGGTAGTGGTCACCTGTCCCCTCCTCATAACCCTTAAACTGATGCTGCTGGGGCGCTCCCTCATCATCATCATCATCATCCTCATCATCAGGTCCCCCTGCCTCATACCATCTATAGGCCCCATTCCTCATCAGCATCACGATGCTCATCTGCCTGAGGGATTTAGCCCTCACTACCCTACAAGCCCCACAGTCGCTCATGTATCCCATGATTGGAGGAGTAAGAAGATCATAGGAACGAGCCAACTGGATCACGAACATCCCCCATACACCTTATCGATATCCCTCTCACCCATACTGGTCCTCAAATAACTAGCTACCCAAAATGGGATGTTGCAGTAAACATCCGCTGAAAACATGGTGTACAGGTAGAAAAGATCTGAAGCAGTGACACGGTGAGTGGTGCCATGACGTCCTGACAGGCTGTATGTGATGCATTTGTGGACCAACCTAACTATGGGGTTCCTGATTGATGCTGCCCCAGTAGTCGAGGTGTAAACCCTGTCCCCAATGGTCGGCCAAAAAGTGACACACCTCATATCACTCCTCAAAGTCTCCCCATGCAACAACCTCTGCATAAAACCTCCATCAACAGCCTCCTCCCTAGTGTACAACCCTATCCTCCAACCAAACTCAGTAACCAAACATGATCGCAATTCCCCTCCTAACCTAAAATAGATAGTGGTACCCCCCATGTCCGTCCTAGCCTCAGCCTGATCAAAATGGAAGGTCGCAAAGAACTCCCTCACCAACTCACTATACACCGTCTCCCTAATCCTAAACAACCTCTCCCATTGAGGACCCGCAAACCCATCAGTGTGGATCCTCCCCAGAAACACAGCTTCCAACCCTTGGGACCTAAGAAACTCCCAATCAACCACGGCCCCAGCATCAATGTGGTGGTTACAAAGTTCCGCATACTTGGTGGTGGCGGCAACATTGTCAAATTCACCCCAACTATGGACCAATTCCCCATAGTTAACTCTTTGGGACCTAGAAGAGCTGCCATGATGTTGTCGAGATCGCTTGCTCATTTTCCTGGAAAAAGATAGAGTGAACGGAAACAATTAGAATGAGAGTTTTATTGATTTTTGCTGTGAGACACATCTGACGCCGTCAGTAAGAGATCCTGATGCCGTCAGACCTAGCAGAATCCGAATCATGCAATTACGAGGGAAAAATCAATTTTCAAACTCTTAACCCATTACCCAAACGCTCCTTTAATCATAAAATATGGGTGGGGGTTCAAAAATCCGTGGCGTGAGGGATTTTTCCTAAATTAACGCATGATTCAAGTGGGTTAACATCATCTAAGGGTAACCCCATGAATACAAATCACCAAATGGATGGCATTACGATTTGTCAATGATGGGTCAAAAATGGGGTTTCGGATGAAAGGGGTTTTCAAAATTGATTGATCCTAAGGACAATTGATCGAAAAAGAGTGAAGAAAAATTACTTACTGAGTGGAGATTAGTCGTGAAAGATGTCGAATTGGAGGGTGGAGATTCGGAGTGGTAGCAGCACTTTGGGTGAGATTTGTGGGGTATGAGTTGAATGTGATTGAATTTGGGTTATTATTGCTGAATGAGCGAATTGACGGCGTCAAGGGTTAATATCTGACGCCGTCAGATGCCCGTATGAGGTGTGAAATGGAGTAATTCCACATTTAGTCCCTGCACTTTGTGTGAATAGCTAAACACAAGTAAAACCATGAGTAGCTATTCCATTAGTGAAGTCCACCAGGGTCGAACATTTCATTATTGTCACGGAAAGAGGTGTGGTTGTAGAAAGGAGTGGGTGATGTTTTAGTTAAGTTGTAACCTTCACACAGGTCACTGGTGTGTACAAAGAGGTGTTGTTCCATAGGGGGTTTCAAATCCTAGAAAACAAAGTAAGATATAATGCTTGTGGAATGAAGTTTGTAGATTTCCTGGAGATTATAAAACTTAATAATTCAACAAAAACTTTAAAACTCCGTTAGAAAAACAAAACTGGTAAAATTTCCAGGTTTTTACACTTGACGCCGTCAAGAGTAAACTCGTGACGCCGTCAGAAGTGACCTGCAGAAATTCTTGTGTTAAGTTTTCGGAAAATTTCTGGAAAAACTCGGTCCTACTTCCTGGAAAATCCTGCAAAACTTCATTATGACTCGATACAAGCATTTGACTCTAACAAATACGAATATACATGTTCATCTAATATTGTGGAGAATCATGATCGGTTTGTTTCTTAAAAACATATTTGGGGTTTTCTCTTACACTTATCTTTTGCAAAAATACTTTTAGGTGGAGTTAAGACTAGGCCAAAACAACAAAGTAAAGTATTTCCACTTTTTAGTTTAGAAACATGATCTGCCAACAACAAAAATAAAGCATGCATACGGAAGCAAATAACAAATAAACAAAATAAAATCACGCAAAATGAAGAATGTCACCATAAGCACATTCAATTATTTCAAATAAACGTAAACATAGAAAATTAAAATTGTTCAAGGCCAACAGAGGCCGCATCCTAAACTATTACAGTACCAATTGTTTCAAATTACACAACCATCAATAAATTGTTTAGAAATAACAGACATCTAGAAAGATCACTGGGGAGGAGGACCAAAACGGTAGTCACAGCCAAGAGGGAGGTGTCCTGTGTACCCGTAGGGAGGGTAGTCTGTCTCACGACCGGGGAATGGGTCAATCTGCAGGTGAGGCTCAAGCTGATCACGGGTGGAAAGGTGCTGCATCTGGCGGATGGTGTGATCGTACATCCAATCAAAGCGCTGGTCAGTGGTGGTCCTCCATGCATCCACCTGACCCATCCAGGCCCCCTGGTGTGCCTGCCAGTCTCCCCGACTCATGTGTCGGTAGTAGTCAGCTGTCCCCTCCTCATAACCCTTAAACTGATGCTGCTGGGCGCTCCCTCATCATCATCATCATCATCCTCATCATCAGGTCCCCCTGCCTCATACCATCTATAGGTCCCATTCTTCATCAGCATCACGATGCTCATCTGCCTGAGGGATTTAGCCCTCACTACCCTACAAGCCCCACAGTCGCTCATGTATCCCATGATTGGAGGAGTAAGAAGATCATAGGAACGAGCCAACTGGATCACGAACATCCCCCATACACCTTATCGATATCCCTCTCACCCATACTGGTCCTCAAATAACTAGCTACCGAAAATGGGATGTTGCAGTAAACATCCGCTGAAAACATGGTGTACAGGTAGAAAAGATCTGAAGCAGTGACACGGTGAGTGGTGCCATGACGTCCTGACAGGCTGTATGTGATGCATTTGTGGACCAACCTAACTATGGGGTTCCTGATTGATGCTGCCCCAGTAGTCGAGGTGTAAACCCTGTCCCCAATGGTCGGCCAAAAAGTGACACACCTCATATCACTCCTCAAAGTCTCCCCATGCAACAACCTCTGCATAAAACCTCCATCAACAGCCTCCTCCCTAGTGTACAACCCTATCCTCCAACCAAACTCAGTAACCGAACATGATCGCAATTCCCCTCCTAACCTAAAATAGATAGTGGTACCCCCCATGTCCGTCCTAGCCTCAGCCTGATCAAAATGGAAGGTCGCAAAGAACTCCCTCACCAACTCACTATACACCGTCTCCCTAATCCTAAACAACCTCTCCCATTGAGGACCCGCAAACCCATCAGTGTGGATCCTCCCCAGAAACGCAGCTTCCAACCCTTGGGACCTAAGAAACTCCCAATCAACCACGGCCCCAACATCAATGTGGTGGTTACAAAGTTCCGCATACTTGGTGGTGGCGGCAACATTGTCAAATTCACCCCAACTATGGACCAATTCCCCATAGTTAACTCTTTGGGACCTAGAAGAGCTGCCATGATGTTGTCGAGATCGCTTGCTCATTTTCCTGGAAAAAGATAGAGTGAACGGAAACAATTAGAATGAGAGTTTTATTGATTTTTGCTGTGAGATACATCTGACGCCGTCAGTAAGAGATCCTGATGCCGTCAGACCTAGCAGAATCCGAATCATGCAATTACGAGGGAAAAATCAATTTTCAAACTCTTAACCCATTACCCAAACGCTCCTTTAATCATAAAATATGGGTGGGGGTTCAAAAATCCGTGGCGTGAGGGATTTTTCCTAAATTAACGCATGATTCAAGTGGGTTAACATCATCTAAGGGTAACCCCATGAATACAAATCACCAAATGGATGGCGTTACGATTTGTCAATGATGGGTCAAAAATGGGGTTTCGGATGAAAGGGGTTTTCAAAATTGATTGATCCTAAGGACAATTGATCGAAAAAGAGTGAAGAAAAATTACTTACTGAGTGGAGATTAGTCGTGAAAGATGTCGAATTGGAGGGTGGAGATTCGGAGTGGTAGCAGCACTTTGGGTGAGATTTGTGGGGTATGAGTTGAATGTGATTGAATTTGGGTTATTATTGCTGAATGAGCGAAGTGACGGCGTCAAGGGTTAATATCTGACGCCGTCAGATGCCCGTATGAGGTGTGAAATGGAGTAATTCCACATTTAGTCCCTGCACTTTGTGTGAATAGCTAAACACAAGTAAAACCATGAGTAGCTATTCCATTAGTGAAGTCCACCAGGGTCGAACGTTTCATTATTGTCACGGAAAGAGGTGTGGTTGTAGAAAGGAGTGGGTGATGTTTTAGTTAAGTTGTAACCTTCACACATGTCACTGGTGTGTACAAAGAGGTGTTGTTCCATAGGGGGTTTCAAATCCTAGAAAACAAAGTAAGATATAATGCTTGTGGAATGAAGTTTGTAGATTTCCTGGAGATTATTAAACTTAATAATTCAACAAAAACTTTAAAACTCCGTTAGAAAAACAAAACTGGTAAAATTTCCAGGTTTTTACACGTGACGCCGTCAAGAGTAAACTCGTGACGCCGTCAGAAGTGACCTGCAGAAATTCTTGTGTTAAGTTTTCGGAAAATTTCTGGAAAAACTCGGTCCTACTTCCTGGAAAATCCTGCAAAACTTCATTATGACTCGATACAAGCATTTGACTCTAACAAATACGAATATACATGTTCATCTAATATTGTGGAGAATCATGATCGGTTTGTTTCTTAAAAACATATTTGGGGTTTTCTCTTACACTTATCTTTTGCAAAAATACTTTTAGGTGGAGTTAAGACTAGGCCAAAACAACAAAGTAAAGTATTTCCACTTTTTAGTTTAGAAACATGATCTACCAACAACAAAAATAAAGCATGCATACGGAAGCAAATAACAAATAAACAAAATAAAATCACGCAAAATGAAGAATGTCACCATAAGCACATTCAATTATTTCAAATAAACGTAAACATAGAAAATTAAAATTGTTCAAGGCCAACAGAGGCCGCATCCTAAACTATTACAGTACCAATTGTTTCAAATTACACAACCATCAATAAATTGTTTAGAAATAACAGACATCTAGAAAGATCACTGGGGAGGAGGACCAAAACGGTAGTCATAGCCAAGAGGGAGGTGTCCTGTGTACCCGTAGGGAGGGTAGTCTGTCTCACGACCGGGGAATGGGTCAATCTGCAGGTGAGGCTCAAGCTGATCACGGGTGGAAAGGTGCTGCATCTGGCGGATGGTGTGATCGTACATCCAATCAAAGCGCTGGTCAGTGGTGGTCCTCCATGCATCCACCTGACCCATCCAGGCCCCCTGGTGTGCCTGCCAGTCTCCCCGACTCATGTGTCGGTAGTAGTCAGCTGTCCCCTCCTCATAACCCTTAAACTGATGCTGCTGGGGCGCTCCCTCATCATCATCATCATCATCCTCATCATCAGGTCCCCCTGCCTCATACCATCTATAGGCCCCATTCCTCATCAGCATCACGATGCTCATCTGCCTGAGGGATTTAGCCCTCACTACCCTACAAGCCCCACAGTCGCTCATGTATCCCATGATTGGAGGAGTAAGAAGATCATAGGAACGAGCCAACTGGATCACGAACATCCCCCATACACCTTATCGATATCCCTCTCACCCATACTGGTCCTCAAATAACTAGCTACCCAAAATGGGATGTTGCAGTAAACATCCGCTGAAAACATGGTGTACAGGTAGAAAAGATCTGAAGCAGTGACACGGTGAGGGGTGCCATGACGTCCTGACAGGCTGTATGTGATGCATTTGTGGACCAACCTAACTATGGGGTTCCTGATTGATGCTGCCCCAGTAGTCGAGGTGTAAACCCTGTCCCCAATGGTCGGCCAAAAAGTGACACACCTCATATCACTCCTCAAAGTCTCCCCATGCAACAACCTCTGCATAAAACCTCCATCAACAGCCTCCTCCCTAGTGTACAACCCTATCCTCCAACCAAACTCAGTAACCGAACATGATCGCAATTCCCCTCCTAACCTAAAATAGATAGTGGTACCCCCCATGTCCGTCCTAGCCTCAGCCTGATCAAAATGGAAGGTCGCAAAGAACTCCCTCACCAACTCACTATACACCGTCTCCCTAATCCTAAACAACCTCTCCCATTGAGGACCCGCAAACCCATCAGTGTGGATCCTCCCCAGAAACCCAGCTTCCAACCCTTGGGACCTAAGAAACTCCCAATCAACCACGGCCCCAGCATCAATGTGGTGGTTACAAAGTTCCGCATACTTGGTGGTGGCGGCAACATTGTCAAATTCACCCCAACTATGGACCAATTCCCCATAGTTAACTCTTTGGGACCTAGAAGAGCTGCCATGATGTTGTCGAGATCGCTTGCTCATTTTCCTGGAAAAAGATAGAGTGAACGGAAACAATTAGAATGAGAGTTTTATTGATTTTTGCTGTGAGACACATCTGACGCCGTCAGTAAGAGATCCTGATGCCGTCAGACCTAGCAAAATCCGAATCATGCAATTACGAGGGAAAAATCAATTTTCAAACTCTTAACCCATTACCCAAACGCTCCTTTAATCATAAAATATGGGTGGGGGTTCAAAAATCCGTGGCGTGAGGGATTTTTCCTAAATTAACGCATGATTCAAGTGGGTTAACATCATCTAAGGGTAACCCCATGAATACAAATCACCAAATGGATGGCATTACGATTTGTCAATGATGGGTCAAAAATGGGGTTTCGGATGAAAGGGGTTTTCAAAATTGATTGATCCTAAGGACAATTGATCGAAAAAGAGTGAAGAAAAATTACTTACTGAGTGGAGATTAGTCGTGAAAGATGTCGAATTGGAGGGTGGAGATTCGGAGTGGTAGCAGCACTTTGGGTGAGATTTGTGGGGTATGAGTTGAATGTGATTGAATTTGGGTTATTATTGCTGAATGAGCGAAGTGACGGCGTCAAGGGTTAATATCTGACGCCGTCAGATGCCCGTATGAGGTGTGAAATGGAGTAATTCCACATTTAGTCCCTGCACTTTGTGTGCATAGCTAAACACAAGTAAAACCATGAGTAGCTATTCCATTAGTGAAGTCCACCAGGGTCGAACGTTTCATTACTGTCACGGAAAGAGGTGTGGTTGTAGAAAGGAGTGGGTGATGTTTTAGTTAAGTTGTAACCTTCACACAGGTCACTGGTGTGTACAAAGAGGTGTTGTTCCATAGGGGGTTTCAAATCCTAGAAAACAAAGTAAGATATAATGCTTGTGGAATGAAGTTTGTAGATTTCCTGGAGATTATAAAACTTAATAATTCAACAAAAACTTTAAAACTCCGTTAGAAAAACAAAACTGGTAAAATTTCCAGGTTTTTACACGTGACGCCGTCAAGAGTAAACTCGTGACGCCGTCAGAAGTGACCTGCAGAAATTCTTGTGTTAAGTTTTCGGAAAATTTCTGGAAAAACTCGGTCCTACTTCCTGGAAAATCCTGCAAAACTTCATTATGACTCGATACAAGCATTTGACTCTAACAAATACGAATATACATGTTCATCTAATATTGTGGAGAATCATGATCGGTTTGTTTCTTAAAAACATATTTGGGGTTTTCTCTTACACTTATCTTTTGCAAAAATACTTTTAGGTGGAGTTAAGACTAGGCCAAAACAACAAAGTAAAGTATTTCCACTTTTTAGTTTAGAAACATGATCTACCAACAACAAAAATAAAGCATGCATACGGAAGCAAATAACAAATAAACAAAATAAAATCACGCAAAATGAAGAATGTCACCATAAGCACATTCAATTATTTCAAATAAACGTAAACATAGAAAATTAAAATTGTTCAAGGCCAACAGAGGCCGCATCCTAAACTATTACAGTACCAATTGTTTCAAATTACACAACCATCAATAAATTGTTTAGAAATAACAGACATCTAGAAAGATCACTGGGGAGGAGGACCAAAACGGTAGTCATAGCCAAGAGGGAGGTGTCCTGTGTACCCGTAGGGAGGGTAGTCTGTCTCACGACTGGGGAATGGGTCAATCTGCAGGTGAGGCTCAAGCTGATCACGGGTGGAAAGGTGCTGCATCTGGCGGATGGTGTGATCGTACATCCAATCAAAGCGCTGGTCAGTGGTGGTCCTCCATGCATCCACCTGACCCATCTAGGCCCCCTGGTGTGCCTGCCAGTCTCCCCGACTCATGTGTCGGTAGTAGTCAGCTGTCCCCTCCTCATAACCCTTAAACTGATGCTGCTGGGGCGCTCCCTCATCATCATCATCATCATCATCATCATCCTCATCATCAGGTCCCCCTGCCTTATACCATCTATAGGTCCCATTCTTCATCAGCATCACGATGCTCATCTGCCTGAGGGATTTAGCCCTCACTACCCTACAAGCCCCACAGTCGCTCATGTATCCCATGATTGGAGGAGTAAGAAGATCATAGGAACGAGCCAACTGGATCACGAACATCCCCCCATACACCTTATCGATATCCCTCTCACCCATACTGGTCCTCAAATAACTAGCTACCGAAAATGGGATGTTGCAGTAAACATCCGCTGAAAACATGGTGTACAGGTAGAAAAGATCTGAAGCAGTGACACGGTGAGTGGTGCCATGACGTCCTGACAGGCTGTATGTGATGCATTTGTGGACCAACCTAACTATGGGGTTCCTGATTGATGCTGCCCCAGTAGTCGAGGTGTAAACCCTGTCCCCAATGGTCGGCCAAAAAGTGACACACCTCATATCACTCCTCAAAGTCTCCCCATGCAACAACCTCTGCATAAAACCTCCATCAACAGCCTCCTCCCTAGTGTACAACCCTATCCTCCAACCAAACTCAGTAACCGAACATGATCGCAATTCCCCTCCTAACCTAAAATAGATAGTGGTGCCCCCCATGTCCGTCCTAGCCTCAGCCTGAACAAAATGGAAGGTCGCAAAGAACTCCCTAACCAACTCACTATACACCGTCTCCCTAATCCTAAACAACCTCTCCCATTGAGGACCCGCAAACCCATCAGTGTGGATCCTCCCCAGAAAAGCAGCTTCCAACCCATGGGACCTAAGAAACTCCCAATCAACCACGGCCCCAGCATCAATGTGGTGGTTACAAAGTTCCGCATACTTGGTGGTGGCGGCAACATTGTCAAATTCACCCCAACTATGGACCAATTCCCCATAGTTAACTCTTTGGGACCTAGAAGAGCTGCCATGATGTTGTCGAGATCGCTTGCTCATTTTCCTGGAAAAAGATAGAGTGAACGGAAACAATTAGAATGAGAGTTTTATTGATTTTTGCTGTGAGACACATCTGACGCCGTCAGTAAGAGATCCTGACGCCGTCAGACCTAGCAGAATCCGAATCATGCAATTACGAGGGAAAAATCAATTTTCAAACTCTTAACCCATTACCCAAACGCTCCTTTAATCATAAAATATGGGTGGGGGTTCAAAAAATCCGTGGCGTGAGGGATTTTTCCTAAATTAACGCATGATTCAAGTGGGTTAACATCATCTAAGGGTAACCCCATGAATACAAATCACCAAATGGATGGCATTACGATTTGTCAATGATGGGTCAAAAATGGGGTTTCGGATGAAAGGGGTTTTCAAAATTGATTGATCCTAAGGACAATTGATCGAAAAATAGTGAAGAAAAATTACTTACTGAGTGGAGATTAGTCGTAAAAGATGTCGAATTGGAGGGTGGAGATTCGGAGTGGTAGCAGCACTTTGGGTGAGATATGTGGGGTATGAGTTGAAAGTGATTGAATTTGGGTTATTATTGCTGAATGAGCGAGGTGACGGCGTCAAGGGTTAATATCTGACGCCGTCAGATGCCCGTATGAGGTGTGAAATGGAGTAATTCCACATTTAGTCCCTGCACTTTGTGTGAATAGCTAAACACAAGTAAAACCATGAGTAGCTATTCCATTAGTGAAGTCCACCAGGGTCGAACGTTTCATTACTGTCACGGAAAGAGGTGTGGTTGTAGAAAGGAGTGGGTGATGTTTTAGTTAAGTTGTAACCTTCACACGGGTCACTGGTGTGTACAAAGAGGTGTTGTTCCATTGAGGGTTTCAAATCTGTGGTGTTTTTGAGGTGTAACCCCTTCACACCGGGTTTAAAACCAAAAGAACGTCTCTTGCACAAATTTGGGAGCGTGGTTTGCAAGCATCCAATGAAAATGTTATGAAATTACGAATTCTTCTCTTCCTGAGGATGCTCACAAAAGTGGGAGGTGATTGACGGTGAAGCACTTGGGAAAGATTTCTCGTTATCCTCTTGGTCAAACACCAAAGGTGTTGAATCCTCGAAGACTTTTTCGATTTTTCTTGGTGCGGCATTTTCCTTAATCTTCTCTTTGATCCTTGATATGAATTGGTCTGCTAAATCCATAAAAGCATTGCGAGTACTTTCCATGAGTGCTTCTAAGTGCTGGATTTGTTTTTCCTGATTATTCATGAAGGTCACCATTATCCCCTCGAACTCCTCTTGCCGTGAATGTTCAGGAAAATTATGGTTAATAACCGCATTCCTACGTAAATTAGGGTTCCACACGGTTTCAGCAGCAGGTTTCTCAATCCTCATTAATTCTTTTACCTACCTCTCGATACTTCCTAATAACTGCTCTTGGGTGGCGTGTGCGTAGTCAAGTTTTCCCTTGCTTGGAAACATCGGGTCCTCCCATCCTTCTTCTTCGTATTGTGCCAACCCCTCAAGAACTTTCTGTAGAACAAATTAATATTAACTAGTATGGTTCTTGTGTTTATAATAGAATTAATGGAAGAAAGTTTAGAGAGATAAAGAGAAGTTGGGTGTTTCTAGAGAGAGAAAGAGATGAGAGAAAAATGAGAAGGTTAGATTGAGAATGTGGAAAGCACCAACCCTCTCCACATGTGGAGAGGGGTATATATAGTTTACTACAAACGCCCACACCCGGGCTGTGGATCAGGCATACAGTGGGTAAAGACCCATCCTTCTTCCACGGTGTTACTTAAACTAAACTAACTAATACATATAATTAACTAACTACGAGCTAACTAAAATGCTATTACGTCCATTAAGTGACCGAGACTTTTATAGGAATATTTGTATTCCTAACAATCTCCCCCTAAGCGAGGTCACCTTTGAAATTAAGCTCTTTGGTCTTTAAGCATTCTTTCGTCTCTGTAGCTCGTAGGATCTGATTCTTCACTTTACTTCACACTTTGTACGTCAAGCAGGTGAACTTGTGATTTGAATTCCTTTGAAGTAAGTGATTTTTGAGCTTCCTTTGAGATCATCAGCCAAAGTAAATCTCCAAGCTCATCCGTAGTTGTATTGCCTTCATGTGATGTAGTGACTAATAACCATCATGCTCACACCCTTCTGTATCTGGAGACGTTGCATTAGAGTTGTAGATCAGGAGACTTTTTCATCAGAGTAGCGGAAACGTTGTTGGTAGTCTCTCAACATTTGTTGTAGCAAGTCTCTCATCTTCATTGATAGTGTGGAGGATGTGTGAGCATGAGGTATGGATTGACCCGATTCAGCTGGAAACTGGAGCCATCAAAGTCATCTTTATATGTGTCCCTGAAATAAAACAGTTAGCAATAAAGATAGAGAACGAACATGGCTTTGTCATTCGTTCTGCGAGGACAGACTACCCTCCGGTTTTGTGAAAACCGACCTGTGATCAGGTAGAGTCTCTTTTAAAGAGGACTCTCCTTGACAGGAATTTCCAGCTTGTAGTAATGAATTTTCCAAACAATCCACTTTGGAATCTTCATACTTGGCATGTTCTCATACCAGAACGTCTCAAAGCAGACAGCACGATAGAGTGAATCGGTGAATTGACATTCACGGATTTGTTGAGAAATTGATTTATAGAAATCACTCGCGTGTCATATGATAAACATTTTTGAGACACGACGAGAGTTTTTAGCTTAGAATCACATTTCCATCAAAAATACTTTTGTTTGAAAGATATTACACAATCAATGTGCTCGAAAAAAAATTAGTTTGTGAGCACATTGAAAGGTTTTAGCAAAAGTATCCGTCAATCCATATCCTGGAACAAGTTTGATTCAATTATGAATCGCACCATTGTTGCTTTCCAGTTGTCACTTGATCATTGATCCAAGATGGATCTCACATGTCACCTACCAAGAGCTTGAGTGATGTTCGCTCTAGAAGGATTTCCATCTTCATTGTGAATATTTTCATATCACTCGGATGTTCTGGCAATACCACAAGGATAATGCGTAGGACTCTAAATATTTTATCTTATTTTCCACATTGTGTGAAACAATAAGCGTATTTGGAATGTGTCCTATCGAGATTTGTGGATGATCTCTTTGGCTCTAGACTCCATAGTGCGTTTTGATCCGCTCCTGGAGACTGGGGAGGCGTCTCCTATTTTAGGTATCAACATAGCTCGCAATGAGCGGTCGATACATTGCACAGGGTTCCCCGTGAGAATGAAACAAGCTCTTTTAAGAGAACTTGAGTGGTTGGGAAGTTTAGTGCAGTGCGTCACTGGGTCCATGACGTCTTGTCTTCAATACCGGTGTTAACTTAGTAACCGCCAGTAGATTATGAATTGAACCCGGTTTCTGCCCTAAGGTTGAATATTTGGAGGGCTATTTCTTTTCACCCTTTCTCTTTTCATTTCTTTTTCATTCTTCAACCCCTTCAGTGCTTACCGAGACTTCACCACTAGAACCTTGTTGGGATTGTTCCAGCCCTAGCTCTATCTCAGTCCGCACTCTTCCCTTTCTCACTTTACTCCTTTTTTCAATCATTCCTAAGGACTTCTAATCTATCTAGAGGATTGTCCCTGGGAAGATCCTTCCGGTTCTGGTGGATCATGGGAATTCATACCTAACCTTAACCAACCTTATAACTCCATGCATAAAGATAAATGGTCGGTCTTAGATATAACTTCCACAAACGCCTTTTGCTCCCCCTCAATATGTGCATCGATATTCGAAAGTGTTTAGCACATATGCGGGAGCCTTTTATTGAGTCTTAAAGATCACATTTGCTTATCAGATTTCATATTTAAATCACATTCTCTCCCCCGATCAAAAATTTCAAATCTTTCGAGATTTTTGATCTCAATTGATTTAAATAAGTTAGAAAGCTTTTGGGAGAGAAATGCGGTCAATTTTAATATTTTCTGATAAAAAGGAACCTTTTTATGCTCCTCCTCAAAATGTGAGGGAGGTTGTTATGTGTCAGATTTGACAAGTTTGCAAAAGATTCGAAGTTTAAAAAAAAAACTCTTTGAAATTTTACTCATTCTGACACATAACCATCACAAATCGTATTGTTGTTTTTGTACAAAGTGGGGAGTTTTGATGATACATAAAATTTTGAAAATCATTCTCCCCCTCAATCAATGACAGATGTTTACAACATAAATATGTTATGTCATTGATTGAGTGAAAAATTTTATCAAAGATTTAGATTCAATTTGATTTTCATTTAAAATCTCATGGTACCACCAAGTTTTGCACAAATACTCTCCGGAAAAATCATAGAAGGGAAAGTATTTGGCGATAAAAAGAAGACTTCTCTTCTTTATCAAGAAATAATGCACTGAAACGTACATTAGATCGAGGAAACATGGATATAAAGTAATCCATGCCCAGGTGAACTTCACCCGGTAAAAGGAACAACCGTCTTTTTGGCGACGTGTTTTCCCTATTTTGAAAAACAGGTTGCTATTTGAAGTAATAGCAAACCATAATTTTGAAGACCGGGTTACAGTCTGAAGTAACAGTAAGCCATGATTTTAAGTTCGGGTTGTAGCCTGAAATGACTACAAGCCATTTAGGCATGTTTTGAAAAACCTTTTGAACTTCTGTTCGAACTTCATTTAAAGACCCGTGTCATTATTGAATGACATTTCTAGGACCGTAAATGTTATCGATGCCAGAAGACATGCCTTAAAAAAGACTATTTTTTGTATTTTCTAATTTTCTGATTTTTTATGGGTTTTTGTTGGTTTTATATATCTATATACATTTAGGTATAATATATGTACAAAGGATACTATTACGTTTAAGAAGATGTTGACATGAATACCAAAATGATAGTATCGTTCATCTCGTTGTAGAAATTAGTAGTCAACATCTCTTAAACTTTCACCACCAAAGCTTTTGAGGCGCCTGAATACTCATCTGAAGCCGTAGATGCCATGATATAATCTTAAGCGGGATTTTACAACTCTTGTGACTTAAACCGAGAGATCGATTCTCTCTCGGGATTTTACTAAAGTCAACAAAAGAAACCGAAAGATATAATATGCGAGTTATACTTAGAGAGAGATCTTGGATAAGTGACAATTAGCATTAAGTGTCAAGTCGCGACAAGTCAAGTTACAATAGATCCGATCGTAATAAGTCAAGTCGTAAAGATTAAATCACAACGTCAAATTACAATCAGACTAATCGAAACGACTTAAGTCACAACAATTCACCAAACACAAGTAGTTCACAAATCACTAGAATCTCACAACTGAGTTAATCGCTAGACACCCACCAAATCGATGAATTTTTATTGCCTCCTCAATGTGAAGCTTAGGTAGCTTCCCCCCAAACCGACAATCACCTTCATGAGACCACTTCCTCAAGTAGTACTGAAGTGATGCAAAAAGTCTCATTGTATGAAGCTCAGAAACCCAAAGAAAACAATAACACCGAAGTAACAGGGTGAACCACAGATCATCTCTACGATTATCAATCCCGGAATGTATGATGAAGCCCGATCACATGACCCTGTTGTACGTCCCCAATGTACACATTACTTTGAGGTTTGGAGCAGTTGTCTATTAGGGGGAATAAGATATCAACATCTTCATTTCACAAAATGCATTCCAGTTAACTTACACATATCAACTCAATCCATATTGTAAGCATGTATCACATGAAGAAATGATAACACCAAAGTAACAGGTTGAAGCACTGATCATCTCTGCGGATATCTCCTCCGGAATATATGATTAAGCCCGATCACGTGAACCTGTTGTGCGTCCTTGATGTACACATATCTCTCCCCATGATGGTTGCGATCTTATCGGAATCAGCATAACAACGTGTACATGAAACATTAACCAGAAGCACTTTTACCATAACTCTTATCAGCTCATATGAAGATGTGAATAAACAATATCATCTCACGTTCCACATTTCCTTCTCAAATTTCTTCCCACTGAAAACTGAAGTAATTCACACCACAAGTATCAAGAGACCACTTCCCCCACGTAGTTGGAATAATACATCAAACGCTACGAGTTAATACACAGAGTTTCTCTACGGTTATGACATATGTCTTCCCGGGATAACTTCAATTAAGAAGAAGTATTATGTTCATCACGTGTACTCGTTATGCATTCAGATGCATGTCTCCTTCCCCCTTGCTGGTTTTGATACCTCAGAATCGGCAACACATTTAATGCACACGTACTAGAAATCTTGTGAGAAGAACAAAAATTTGCTTAAATGGATCTGGTGAGAATCAACTGCTACAAAAGACTCTCTCTGACTATCTTTACCACCTCTTATGTAGGCTATTTGAAGTGACCACTGATGAAGTAAACCCAACATACCAAATTAGAAACTGAAGTAGAATTCCCCATTTTTGTGACTTAAGCTTGCACTAGTGTGTGACTAAGAGCGGTGTAGAGAGTTTGTTCAACATCAAATCCCTAAGTACTCTATACTCTTCAACCAACCAACCATCAAGTATAAGACGTACATCACCTCTTGACTACCGACAACTTCATGTAAGTTGTGACACTCCTTAAAGTGATAGTTATTTTGTGGTAATGAAATGAAGAATCACCAAAATAACTAGATATCCAAGTCTTCGCCATTGTAACGGTAAAAGCTCAAGCAAGGATCTCGAAGAGTCTTCATCCAACCAACCCTGACTTCAAGATACAATAAGATCACTCCTTTTTGAAAGTCAACTTCAATCTCAAATAAGGGATACCGAATAAACTCCATGATTACTTGACATTCCATGTCCAAATTCTTAGCCGTTTTGACGTTATAATCGACATTTTCCATTATATTCTTGTGGTTGATTTACAAAGTGCACATTTGGAGGAACAACAATCCGTGATGAAATAGAACAAGAGGACGGATCATTATTCATGTGTGCAATTTCACAATCATGATAGTCATCATCAACACCTTGAGGAATAATTAGAGATTGGATTACTTGAGCAAGTGATCAATCATCATTCTTAATACTTCTAGATGGTGCATCTTGATCAATCATCATTCGTTGAAGCTTGGAAGTAATCATCAAACATAAATCCCAGTCATCCTTAGTTAATGGAACATTAGGTGTTGGAGGAGAGTCGTAAGACCATTCTACAATCATTAATTACCATGTGGTATATTCACACTTCTCCCCCTCAAAAATTGCATACGAGGTTGCCATTTTTTGATTGAGCATGTGAATCTGAATTCAAGCAAAGATGAGTAGATCCACTAGATGACTGAACGAATCATGGAGGAAGCATGAATCGTATTGTTGAGAATGGTCAAAACTAAGAAGATTTCTCTTCTTCCGAAGATAAAGCGCACTGAATCGTACACCTTTCTTTTCTTTGAAGAACGGGGCCTGAAGTGTTGTCAGCAGACGCCATAATGATGACTTTGAAGACCGAGGCTTGAACTGAAGTGTTCAAACGTCATAATGATGAAGTGCGAGGCCTGAACTGATGTGAACAGACGTCATAGTCGTTGAAGAGCGAGGCATGAACTGAATTGAACAGACGTCATAGTGAGCATACATCAACATTGACCTTCTATACCTCCTGAAGTAGGAGATATGCTTGCTTTAGGCTTCCAGACTTTGAGTCTTCTCGTGTGGTGAATGATTGATGTACCTGCAACTGAGTAAGGACTACCTGCACTAACATTACAAACTTGATTGCATATATAAAGGTTAGTGACAAAAGTATCCAAACCCTTTGGGGTTTCACGTTCAACAATGGTATTGCCATCAGTGAGCAACTTTTCGGTAGGTGTCCACTTAAGTCCGACATCCTTAAAAATTCTACCAGTTGGAATCCACTTATGGCAAGGTCTAGGTTTGCTAAGCTTATCATGCATACTGGAAGACTTATCGTTATTCCTAGTCTCCAATAATTTGGCAGTTTGTATCCACCTAGGAGAAATTTTAGGCTTGTTCTGCTTCTTATGCATGGTAGATGACTTACTACAAATCCTAGAGTTCACCGGTTGAGTCTTAGCAATGTTCCTCAATAAACAAGGAGGCATCATACGAGGGTGTGAACCTAATATGCCATCCTTATGAAGTAATGCCCTTTTCCTAGCCTTTTCTAGATCATAGTTCTTGTACAAGTCATTAATATCATAAGAGTTTTGAATCTTAATGCTCGGTTTCGACATTGTTCTCGAACTAATCCTAGAGGATCTGGGAGTAGGAGTAGTTTCATGTTGAGGATTAACAGAACTAGAAGCAACTATCTTAGGCAAATAATGTGGAGTGACTGGTTTTGACAAAACTTGTTCCGCATCAACTTGGGAGGCAAACCGTGTTTTTGAAAATTTTGGTCGTTCAGATCTAAACGCAGTCGGTTGCCTAACAACCGATTGGTTTCTATTTGATGGTAACACAGGTTTCCCCAAGATTGATGGTTTTGCACACTTAGTGTTCACACTATTCCCAGTTGCTTTTCTTAGCTCATTTTTCTATGCTGTAACAGTGAAACCCTTTTCCTGAAGTTGAGCTTTGAATTCATCATTTTTTGCAATCAAAGAGGTTATCTGTTCTAAAGTCTTAGTTTTAGTATCTTTGATAGATTCACACAATTCATTACACTGATGTTTCAAAGTCTCATTTTTCACAAGTAAATTAGCCACATTTTGTTCCAATTCAATAACAGCGCAGTCATGTTTAGCTTTGACTTCATTACACATATCACACAACTCAGTAATACGTTTTTTCAGGTTTTTGATTGTCAAGTTCTTTGTTTCTAGCTGAGCTTTCAAATCATTAATCATAAAGAATTCACGGAAATCAGGAAGTTCCGGATCTTTACACGGTTGGTTAATCTGAAGACTTTCTTCCTTTTGTTGCATTGCAATTTCAAGAGAAATACAATGTTTTTCAAGCTGTAAAAATCTTTTTGAAAGTTCATTAAAAACTTCTTTATCAACCATATCATTTGATTTAAAAGCATCAGCCGTCAACACAGAACTTAACAATTCATAACGTTCAGCATCCTGATCACTTTCTCCCCCTTTATGACTCATATTTCTTGAATTAGACGTGGTATTGCTATCAGTCTTTTCCAACAAATTTGTGTCATAAATGAGTTTGATTTGATCAGTATGCTGTCGTTCATTAGAGAGCACACTTTGTTGAACAATTATAGGTACCTCAGCACATGACATTTGTTCATTAACCGGTCTAAGATCTGCATCCATGCCATGGGTGACTGAAGTCACTGAACTGCTGGTAGTGTCAAGCTTATCAGTCTATGATCCTTTGCGCATCGTGACAACTGACCCAACATCCAAAGCTTTACCCGAGTCATTAATACCATCACATGATTGCACCAAAGTTGCCTTCACTTTGTCGTCATTCAAATGTCTGTGCTGTGCTCTTTCCTCAATGAACGCCTTAACATCACCCATGAGTTGGATGAGTGTATCTCTGAAAGTGTCAACCTCAATTCCCGTGTGATCCGCAAAGCACTTTTTTGTCATCTCACTGTAATGGTCATACTCCAGAGTGAATTTCGAATCACAGAACACTTGGAGTTGTTTGTGGATCACACAAAGGGCAGCCATGGATTCCATTTTGAAAGAGTTTCCTTCGTCAAGTTGTTGTTGTAGTTGATCTAAGTTGAGAATCAATGTGTCAGTGAAATCCTCAACATCTTGACCAAAGAGAGTTGTAAATGCACGTTTAAACCCCATTTTGAATCCAGTACCCTCTAACAGTACAGAGAGATGTGAGTGAAGCAGTCGAAAGCATTCAATGTGGCATTCCCTTGCATAGTCAAGTAAATTACTTGGCTGATGAATCACATTCTCTTGAAAATCTGAGCACGAATGTACCATTGAAGCATTAACAGGTACAAGTCCGTCTTGGGTATCACTGAATTTGAGAATTTTGGGTATCACTGAATCTGAAGAATTTGACATGATGCGGACGTGCACGGAATTTTACACTTCTATGATTTAAACCGAAAAATAATTCTTTCGCGGGATTTTACAAAAACAAGAAGAAACCGTGAGACTAAGGTTTGGTTGGAATGAGTATAAGTGAATCCAAATAAACACCGTAGTTATATCTAATAAACCTGACAATATCGTAACCCAAAATTGTTCTCACTCTTGAATTCTTGAAGCTCAACTACAAACCGCGATCCAAACTTTTGATCAATCAATACTACAACTTAGAAAGACAGAAGTTTATCCCTTATATTCAAACAAATTCATTCCTTGTTGAATAAACGGCCCACACAACACACAATTAAGTTCAAGTGGTGATCGAATCACAACATTCGTCTCTAGTGATTCACAACATTCGTCTCTAGTGATTCACAGTCCAAATAAGAGTAGAAGCCCAAGACCCAATCCACCAGCCAATTGCAACTTGTCCCCTTGTACACCACAATCACAGCCCACAGATGATGAATTGAGACACAATTACAGGCCCACTACACAACTAATACCTACCCTAAATAATCGGTATATAAACTCACTAATATATCATTGCCCAAATTAATCTCTAACCCTAATATACGAAACGCAGTCACCACCACTTTGGCAGCCACCAACAAAAATTCGACCCTTTCTTTATGGCTTAAAAATCAGAACACAAAACAAGACCTGAATGAATCTTTCTACTCATGTTCACTGACCCAAGACCACACACGGCATCAAGATGTATTGTGGATACTCAGGTAGGATTAATATGTTTGTTTTGTCTTCATGTATAATCGAACGAGTGGGAGTATAAGTCCTATTGTGGTTTTGTTCTCTCTTTGATAAAGTTCGAAAATTAAGAGGAAGCTTGTCTTCTAATAACGATCTATGATGATGAATCTCTTGAGGTTTATAGCCTTTGAATTATTCTTGATGTTGCCAAGAGATGAACTGAGATTGAACTTCCTTTTAATTTACGTTTTCACTTATCTTGTTTTATTGTATTTGAACCGAAAGCAAGAAAGGATGATAACAATCTTGTTATACGTCTTCTTCTTTAAGTTTTGGATAAAGATTGAAGCCAAATCTTTGAAAGGGATCTGTGATGATTAGTGGTTCAAGAGGCTTAAGATCGTTTAAATATTGATATAAGCGATTAGTACACCTGAGATCTCTTAATTAACATGTAAACAAATGAAAGAGGAGAGAAAAAAAAACGGTATTGTTTTGGTTAGCTCTTGTTGATTCGAATATTACCAAGCGGCTTTGTATCTCACGGATCTGTGATGAGTTCATTTCGTTTTAAATGGATCTGAAATGATCTTGTAGTGGTCATGTGAAACACGAAATGAAATCTGAGATCCTTTGGTTTCCTCTTTGATTATTATTGTGTATCTTTCATTAACCTTTAACAACTAGAGTAGGTTGCTGAATGATCTAACCGCTAACTTAAGATCTAACCGCTAACATATGGACTAACCACAATGAAGGGCTAACCTCAATAAGAAAGTTAAACGCAGGGACAAGAATTAAACGCAGGACTGATATGGTACTGAAGTAGTCGCAAGATAGGGGTAATCACAACAATAAGACAAAACCAGTTAAACTCAACAAATATTTAAACTCAACCAAGAAAGTAGTAATCGCAAGTCACTATCATTGTTTTTGTCTTTTACCCGAAATTGCAAACATACAAATTTGTTGGACCAGCTCAAAAAGATACATATGTATCTTTCATGATTTTTTCATTCCCGTGAAAAGTAAACGCAACCAAGAAACAAAACATAACCGCAGCCAAGAAAAGAAGTATAAACCAAAATATACTACCAATAACACTAACAGCCAATAACACCAATCGAACAAAACTAAGCGCCACAAAAACCACACTAAAAACCGAGTAAACCAAGTCCTAAGATGTAACCTTGGCTCTTGATACCAATTGTAGAACAAACATAATATTAACTAGTATGGTTCTTGTGTTTATAATAGAATTAATGGAAGAAAGTTTAGAGAGATAAAGAGAAGTTGGGTGTTTCTAGAGAGAGAAAGAGATGAGAGAAAAATGAGAAGGTTAGATTGAGAATGTGGAAAGCACCAACCCTCTCCACATGTGGAGAGGGGTATATATAGTTTACTACAAACGCCCACACCCGGGCTGTGGATCAGGCATACAGTGGGTAAAGACCCATCCTTCTTCCACGGTGTTACTTAAACTAAACTAACTAATACATATAATTAACTAACTACGAGCTAACTAAAATGTTATTACGTCAATTAAGTGACCGAGACTTTTATAGGAATATTTGTATTCCTAACACTTTCCAGCATTCGTCAATGCTAAGTCTGTTTAGCCTACCCTTGGCTGCGTGATCTATAGCTCTCCTTGTTTGATAGTTAACTTTATCGTAAAAGATTTGAATCTGGAGCCATGGTTCAATGCCATGATGAGGGACTTTTCAGAGCAGGTCTTTATATTGAGTCCATGCTTCGTAAAAGGTTTCATTTTGACGTTGTTGGAACATCAAGATGTCATTTCTAAGCTTAGTAGTTCTCCCCGGTGGGAAAAATTGAGCAAGGAAACGAGTGGTGAGATCATCCCATGTGGTGATGGATCCCACGGGTAAACGCTCAAGCCATTGACTAGCTTGATCCCGTAGAGAGAATTGGAATAGGCGTAATCGGGTTGTCTCTCTAGTTTCAACATCTAGGTCTATGGAATCTACGATTTTAAGGAAGTCCTTAAGATGTTGGTTTGGATCTTCGGAACGAAGTCCATGGAATGCACATCCGCTTTGCACCAACCGGATGGTGTCGGATCGCAAGGGGGTCACATTGGCTCCGGTGAGCTCAATGGTGTTTCGGTAGCCTTGGTGGCTAGGTCGGGAATACTCTCCTAAGGTTCGGGGCCTAAGAGGTTCTAGTGGTGGGTTTTGTTGTGGTGGGATGACGGGTTCAAAGATGTTCCCATCGTCCATGATGTCGGGTGGTGAAAAGTTACGAACAAAAATACAAAGAAATAAGATAGACTAAAGAAAACCTAAAAATAAAAATAAAATCTTACTAGAAAGGAATCTAGCAAGTAGACCTAATAAAAAGAGATTCTAACCTAGACAATAACTATTCCCCGGGCTGCGGCGCCAAAAACTTGATGCGTAGGGATTGCACCAGGCTTTACCTCTCAAGGGATCTTGAGAAGCTTACAACCCCCACCAGGCAGTGTACCTGATCGTTGTAGTATAGTATAGTGACAAGTACCGGGGGATTAATCGTTCAGCTAGGAATAGTGTCTCTAGGATTAGAAAACCTAAATACTAGTTCTAGAGATGAAGGATGATTATTTTTGTATTTTTATATTTTTTAGAAAGTAAGTAAATATCTCGGGTTTTGAAGGATTTTGGCAGAATTAGTTGCTAGTCAACTAACCCAATACTAAAGATGCAATCAAAATAAAATACTAGAAATGAAAATAAAACTAAATTAAACTAAGGTTGTGAGCAATAAGTGGAGAAATGTGTTTACTTAGATTTCATTACTCCCTAGATATCTTTTACGCGTTAATTACTTGTTATAGTTGCGTGGATGATGGATTGTATTCCTTAATACCATTCATGGGGTGGCGTACTTAACTCCCCAATCCTATGAGTGCCTACTTCACTCCTATGTCGAGCCGGCTAAGAAGCTCCTAACATGGGATCATTAGAATTTACTCATGCATTAAATACAACCAATAAAATCTAGTACACATCGGTTCATGTTTCCTAAGACGTTCAAGCATGTTACCATTTGGAGATCTGCCAGTTTTCTTAAGTCTAACATTGAAATCATTCATCCAATACAACCATAAACAAGTAATCAACACATAATCAACATCTAGGTTTCATTAGATCTAAGCAAACACAAGATAAATCTAGCCTAGCATGGTGGAATCAAGACAAGCACAACATATAGACAACCAACACATAGACATATTGATTGAATTAAAAGAACACTTATCTCAATAGCACATGTAAGGGTTCAAGGGCTGAAAACCCTTGAAAAACCTGTAAAATTCGTATATGGTTCGGCCTTAGGGTTTCTCCAAACTTGTTTCTTTTAATGAATGAAAATTAGAAAAGTATATATAGAAAATTGAGGCTGACGGCGTCAAGAACAACATTGTGACGCCGTCATCTTGCCGCCAAAAGAATTCTCGGACTGCCTTGATCTACATCTGACGCCGTCATGTATTATACTTTTCCAGGCCGTCACGTATTTTACTCTTAACGCTCTTCCTTGTGACGCCTTTATTTCAGTACTGGGCCGTCATGAAATTTACTCTTGACGCCGTCAGGAAAACGCTCTTGACGCCGTCACACACTGTTCCCAGCTTGGAAAATTAAGTCTTTGGCGCCTTCTTCACTTTTATGCTCTAAAAACGTCCGAATTGCTTCCTTTTCCAGATTTCACTCCCAAAGTACCTAAAATCACAAAAGGAACGATTTAGGGCAATATTTGATCAAATAAATTCAATTCCGGGCTTAAATGATCCCCTAAAAGTGGTTCATTTTTTGCCTCATCAGGTAGGCAATCTCATCATTCTCCTCCTTAAACCTAACTATCCCTAGAGACGGATCATAACTCATCTTAGTGGCCTCAACAAATGGTTTTCCGAACACTACTTGGCTTAGGCAAGCATCTATCACCGGATGAGTATCTTCTACGAACATAAAATCGATCTCATATGTGAAATTTCCGACAATCACATGCAATCCCTTCACTCTTCCTACAAAATTACTTATCAAATTTTTATTGGGCATCATCCTATAACCAAGTTGTTTCTTCATCACCCAATTATAATAAGTCCTAGTCATGATATTTATAGGAGATCCAGGATCGATATAAGCTTTCCATATATGCATATGGCCGATGTTGCATGGTATGTTGATGTTAGAGGGGTCTCCCATTTTGATAAGGGGTATGCCAAGGATATATGGTGTCTCGGGGCCATCGAATAAATCCTGATGATATTCCCGTTCTTCCTTAGTGGGCAACTTATCAAAGTACTCTTCTACAGTCTCTACTTCCTCTAACTCTTCTCCCTTATGAACCTCAACTTCCCTAATTTCATCCCTAGTCTCGGTTTCTACTTCAACTTCATCTTTGCACTTTCTTCTATATCCTTATCTATTGGCTTAATGGTGAAAACATTGACAAAGTGGACGTGTTTGGATGACGAGGGGTCCTTTGTTTGGATTCCGTTATTGGCGTCCCTAGTGTCCTTCCTAGGTGTAGTTAACGCTTGGTTGTTGAGGGCTTTCAACAAGTTGTCAATCTTGTTGGTCATCTCCGTTTTTTGTTGGTTGAATTCGGTTTCAGACCTAGCTATGCGAGCCTCTTGAGATGCCATAAACTTGGACATCAATCCTTCAAGATTGTTGGTACTACCATAGTTGTTAGAAGGATTGTTGTTGAAAGTACGGTTGGAGGGTGGACCGTTAACGATTAGGTGGATTGGAAGAATTGGCTTGATTTTGTTTCCACCTAAGGTTTGGGTGATTTTTCCAAGAATGGTTGTAGGAATCACCATACGGGTTTGGCTCGGGTTTGAAAGTGTACCACTTATCTCCCGCTTTGTCGGTACGCGAGGATGCATAGTCCGCAAAAGCTGTTCCAGGGAGTTCCACACAATCACGAGTGTCATGGGGACCACTACATAATTCGCATGAAGAAGTGATTTTGTTCACTTGGCTTGAAGGCTTAGGAGCTTCGTAATATTTCATGAGAAACTTGACTTGGTCCTCAAGTTCCATGATCCTACGGTCGGGAGTGCTAGAATTGTTCGAAGGCAAAGATATTGCCTTGACCGTTTTGTTCAAATCACGGGGATCATTCCAACTTTAGTTGTCATAGAGAGCAAGATCTTCTATGAGTTCCCATGATTCTTCCGCACTTAGATCACGTAGCTTACCACCGGCCGATTGGTCAATGGCTCGCCTTGTGGATAGATCGATATGGTCATAGAAGATTTGGACTTGGAGCCAAAGATCTATGTCATGATGAGGGACTTTTTGGAGTAAGTCCTTGAATCGAGTCCATGCTTCATATAGAGTTTCACCTTGACGTTGTTGGAACATCAAGATATCATTTCTAAGCTTGGTAGTTCTCCCTAGTGGGAAAAATTGAGCAAGGAAACGAGTGGTGAGATCATCCCATGAGGTGATGGATCCCGCAGGTAAACGTTTAAGCCATTGGCTAGCTTGATCACATAGAGAGAATTGGAATAGGCATAATCGTGTCGACTCTCTAGTTGTAGCATCAAGGTCTATAGAATCTACGATTATAAGGAAGTCCTTGAGATGTTGATTTGGATCTTCGGATCGAAGTCCATGGAATGCACATTCGCTTTGCACCAACCGGATGGTGTCGGATCGCAAGGGAGACACATTGGCTCCTTGGGTGAGCTCAATGGTGTTTCGGTAGCCTTGGTGGCTAGGTCGGGAATACTCTCCTAGGGTTTGGGGCCTAAGAGGTTGGTTAGCTAGTGGTGGGTTTTGTGGGTGGTCTTGTTGTAGTGGGATGCTGGGTTCAAAGATGTTACCATCGTCCATGATGTCGGATGGTGAAGAGTTACGAACAAAACACGAAGAAATAAGATAGACTAAAGAGAACCTAAAAATAAAAATAAAATCTTACTAGAAAGGAATCTAGCAAGTAGACCTAATAAAAAGAAATCCTAACCTAGACAATAACTATTCCCCGGGCTGCGGCGCCAAAAACTTGATGCGTAGGGATTGCACAAGGCTTTACCTCTCGAGGGATCTCGAGAAGCTTACAACCCCCACCAGGCAGTGTACCTGATCGTTGTAGTATAGTATAGTGACAAGTACCGGGGGATTGATCGTTCAACTAGGAATAGTGTCGCTAGGATTAGAAAACCTAAAGACTAGGTCTAGAGATGAGGGATGATTCTTTTTGTATTTTTATATTTTTATAAAAGCAAGTAAAAATCTCGGTTTTGAAGGAGTTGGGCGGAATTAGTTGCTACTCAACTAACCCAATTTCTAAGATGCAATCAAAATAAAATACTAGAAATGAAAATAAACTAAATTAAGATAGAGGTGTGAACAATATATGGGAGAATTGTGTTTACTTAGGTTTCACTACTCCTTAGATATCTTTTACAGGTTAATTACTTGTTACAGTTGCATGGATGACGGATTGTATTCCTTAATACCATTCATGGGGTGGCGTACTTACTTCCCCAATCCTATAAGCGCCTACTTCACTCCTATGTCGAGCCGGCTAAGAAGCTCCTAACATGGGATCACTAGAATTTGCTCATGCATTAAATACAATCATAAAAACCTAGTACACATTGGTTCATGTTTCTTAAGACGTTCAAGCATGTTACACAATGGAGATCTGCCAGTTTTCTTAAGCCTAACATTGAAATCATTCATCCATTACAACTATAAACAAGCAATCAACCTATAATTAACATCTAGGTTTCATTACATCTAAGCAAACACATGAAAGATCTAGCCTAGCATGTTGAAATCAAGACAAGCATAAGATATATTCAAACAACACATAGACATATTGAATGAATTGAAGGAGGACTTATCTTAATTGAACATGAAATGTTTCAAAGGGTAAAAACCCTTAAAAATACTGTTACAAATGACCTAGGGTTTATTAGGTTCGACCCTAGTATTCTCCACACAAGTTCCTCTCTTAATGAATGAAAAATAGAAAAGTGTATATAGATTTTGTGAGGTGACGCCGTCATCTCGCCGCCAAATAAATTCTCGGACTGCCTAGATCTGGGTTTGACACCGTCACGTGTACTCCTTTTGCAGGCCGTCATCATATTAAATCTTGACGCCCTTCTCTTGACGCCTTCAGGTTTTCTCTGGGTCGTCATGGATTTTACTCCTGACGCCGTCACAATTTCCTTCTTGACACCGTCAGGTACTGTTCTCAGCATGGAAAATTAAGTCTTTGCCATTTTCTTCACTTTTATGCTCCAAAAACGTTTAAAATGCTTCCTTTTCCAGAATTCACTCCCAAAGTACCTAAAATCATAAAAGGAACGATTTAGGGCAATATTTGATCAAAAAAATTCAATTCCGGGCTTAAATGACCCCCTAAAAATGGTTCATTTTTCGCCTCATCAATAACACAATCTGAATATTAATTTGGCCTTCATTTTCTTGTTGAAGAAGCTTCTCATATGTAAATTGAAAAAAAGTAAATAACAATAGAGTTTTATTGTTAGAGAAAATCTAATAATTCTGCTTAATTGCATAATTGAAAAAAGGATCAGTGAAATGAACGTTTGAGGGGTTCTTGAAATACATATAATGAATAATGACGAGCATTCATTAAAGAAAATGCATGTATCTGTTACCTTAACAACTTGGTTCCATTCTGCAGAATCAATGGTGTGAATCCATGAAGTTAAATTTAGTGATTGAGGACTGCAACACCAAAGTACAACATCCACAACAGCTTCATAATCTGATAATCCCCTTATAGTCTTCAGTTTTAGCTCAACATGTTCGAGTTCATATTGTGGAGATACAATTTAGTGTTAGGATCATCTTATATCATTGCTAAGGAATAACTACAAAGACATAAATGACTTATCAAATAAACAAACCAGGTAAATAAATACCGCACAAATTTGCAGCTTTAAAACATTGAAACCATGTTTGTTGTCCAAAATTTGCCTCGGCCTCTTGAACCAATAACTGTTAACATAATAGTCAGAGCAAATTGCAATTTGTGCTGTCGGCTAGAGTGATTCCCATACCACAAGGTCTGGCATATTTATATTGCCATGGTATTCAAATAAAAGCAAACTAGGGGGGGGGGGTACTAATATCTATTTCTTCCAACTCAGACTTCTCAATTAATACAAGTTTTGTTGGGAATTAAATAATCAGAAGAATCAGCATAAAGGTTTAAAGAAATACATCAAGTATGTTTCTGCTGATAAAGCACAAAGCACGTTTCCACTGATGGATTCTGCTAATGAACGTTTTCTACTGAAGGTGTTTCAGCTGATGGATTCTGCTGATACTACTATGACTCATACGAACAGCTGTGTAGATAAGTACAACTTATTCTACTGACTCATATACAAGAAAAAAATATCTTTGTTGTAGTCATCAAATTGAACACTCCAAGTGAGTTGTAATCTTAGATACATGTTGTATCTTAATGACTGACATGATAAGTCATCAACTAGCTAGAATGAAGCTTAGTCATAAGCTAGTAAATTAGATGAGTCATATAGATTGTAAAAGATCTTTCCTTGGACTATAAAAGGAAGATCTTAGATATACATATGAATGTGTCGAGTGTGATAGATATAGACATATACATACAGAAAAAGATTAGAACAAAACACAAGATTCAAGGTCTTTGTAACCCTAGTGATAGTGAAGATCACTCGTATTATTCTGAATAATATTGAATCGTTTGGTGAAATACTTTCATTGTTCTTTGTTATCTAAACACAAGCATCACAGTTCCATTTCCAATAAATATTCTAAGTGTGGTTAAGTAGATTCCGCATACTTAATCATATTCACTCAAAGTATCATATTTACACATTAAAAGGTCCAACACCTATAGTGTGTGATCAAATCAAGTGATCCTCTCAGTTGGTATCAGAGCTTCCAGGTTGATATCTTTGATTTAGAAGAAGAAATGGATACAGAATCTATTCAAACAAATGTTGCTGCAAAGTTGCCAGTTCTCAAACAGAATGAGTTTGAATTGTGGAGGTTAAGAATAGAACAGTTTTTCCAGGTGCAGGATTACACTCTCTGGGAAATCATTGAAGATAGAAACTCTTTCAAACCCACAACCACTTTATCAACAGTTGAAGGTAGGGAAATTTCAGTTGTTCAAACTATCCCTACAACTGCTGATGAAAGAATAAAGAAAAAGAATGACCTCAAGGCCAGAAGCATGCTGATGATGACCATTCCAAATGATCAACTTATAAACTTCAGCAAATTCAAAGATGCCAAGTCATTATTTGAGGTAATTATTGCAAGATATGGAGGGAATGAAGCCAAAGAAGACCCAGAAAACCCTTCTCAAGCAGCAGTTTGAAAATTTCTCATCAACCATGAATGAATCTCTTGACCACATGTTTACAAGGCTACAGAAAATTGTGAGTCAACTTGCTGTTCTTGGGGTTGATATACCTCAAGAAGATTTAAACTCAAAATTTCTGAGAAGCTTACCAGAAGAGTGGGCTATGCATGTTGTTGTTTGGAAGAATAAACCAGACATAGACATTATGGATCTTATGGATTTGTATAGCAACTTTAAAATTGTGGAACAAGAAGTAAAGAAAACTGGTGTCTCTAGTTCATATACTGGGAACATGGCTTTTATGTCATCTCCTAGTATCTCAAACCCAGTTAAAGATGAAAAGGTTGATAGTGGAGCTGGTGCTGCTAGTTCATCAAGCAGTACCTTTGGTATATTGAATGAAAAGGCTTGTTGTGCCTTTTTCACAAGCCAGAATAATGGGTCCATGCTTACTCATGAAGATCTCTTAGAAATCAATGATGATGATTTAGAAGAGATGGACCTAAAATGGCAAATTTCTCTTCTTAGCATGAGGGCTAAGAAATTCTATCAGAGGACGGGGAAGAAACTCACTATCAGCAGCAATGATACTGCTGGTTTTGACAAGTCAAAGATAGAATGCTATAACTGTCATTTGTTGGGGCACTTCTCAAGAGAATGTAGAAGGCCAAGGCAGCAAGATAGCAAGAATAGAGGTTTTGGAAGCAAGTCCAAGACAGGGGAATCAACCAATCCAAAGGCTATGGTAGCCATTGATGGATTAGGATTTGATTAGAGCTTTACTGCTGAAGAAGAAGAAGCTTCTACTCAGACAGCTCTTATGGCTTTCACCACAGAGGTACAACCTGATAAAGTTTGTTCAAATAATTGTTCTGCTCTTAAAAGTTTAGAAACCTTAACCAAACGTTATGAGAATCAAAGGAAAGAATTAATTGATACAGCTCATAGCTTAACAAATCATAAAAGAGGTATAGCTACTCTAAAGGAACAAGTCATACATTTTCGAACAAATGAATCTACCTTTACTGATGTCAAAATTCTTCTTAAAAGAGAAATAATGTTTAAAAATAATGACATTTGTAACTTGAAAGTTGAAGTAGATAGGCTTAGTAAGGCTAAAGAGAATATTCAAATGAGTGTAGAAACACTAGATTATGCATCTAAGGGTGTGACTAACTTAATTGAATGTCAAGTTATAAATAAAGCTAAGTCTGGTGTTGGATACAAATCTGTTCCTCCACCATATAGAGGTATTCCTTCACCCCCAGGAATTGACCTAGAACACACAAGATTGCCTGAATTTCAACTACCTGAATTAAAATATGGTGTTCAACCAAAATCTAATTTAGTTGATAATGAACCTTTGAAAGAAAGTGAAAGTTTGAGTAAAACTTCACTTCCTAAGGACAAGGTGTGTTCTTGTAGAAAGTCAGATGGTCCAATCATTAAGGACTTAACATCTGATGATAAAAAGGTTAAACAGGTTATGTCTAAACCTGAAGTGGTTAAGAAAGCAAGAACAAGAGTTCCTAAGATAGTCAAACACAATACTGATAGGCTTAAGACCAATGAAAAACATGTTAGGCAACCAGTAAGATATTGTGAACAATATAGAACCATAAACAAGCCTAGAGGTAACCAAAGGAATTGGTATAGCCTCAAGTCTCTTCAACAAAGAGATAACAAAGTTTGTTACACATGTGGTAGTTTTGACCATCTTGCAGCTTTCTGCAACCAATGAGTATATGGGTATGAAAGTAATAGAGTGAACTACAAAAGTGTAACACCCCCAAAATACCGCAGCGGAAGACTGTGTCACTGGGGTGCTACTTCATAATACAAAGTACAAGTTATAGAAAACGAACTCTAAATGAGACGTTTCGAAAAGTTACCATTCGATTAATGAATTCAAAGTTACAAACATGAGATTCCAAAGTATGATACATAAATGTATACAAAATGTTTTGAATGGTAAATGATAAAAGCGTAAGTCTTCAGAATATGCAGCTTGACTCTAAGTTCCACGCACTAGCTATCGCCTTACTAACCTGAGATAAACATGCTAAAGTGTCAACACAATGGTTGGTGAGTTCATAGAGTTTGTCTTAAAACAGTTGAAAAGCCTTAAAAGAATATTCGCACAACAAAGGCATCATGAATCCACTCAGTTGCAAGTCCCGCCCATAACAACACTTGCAACCTGTGTGTCCACAACCCACTGCTAAAAGATAGTTTACATAATACACCGGATTATATTCACCCAAGGCCAGGAATATATGGCAATGGTGGGGGCATCTCCCAAATAGTACTACGACATCCAAGGTCAAGCATAGACACAAGGGTAGGGGAATCTTCCCATGAGTACTACCAATACCTCTCTGACAGAATAGAGTATTATGTATGCACGTAAATACGAATCTTGTATTTATTTTAAGCAAGTATAGTGTATCAAGTATGTATAACGCAATCAAGTATAATGCCAATCAAGTATAACACAATCAAGTATAAATGTTTAAGAGTATTTGTACAAGTAAGCAAGTAGTTGAGCATGTATCTCCCCCAAAGAGTTAAAACAAGTATAAAAAGAGTAGGGGCTATGACTCACCTTAAGCTTAGGTAATGAGAAATGAAAGTGGTAGTCGAATCGCGAAAGTCTCTAAGAGCAGCCTATAATAGAACGTCGCGACTTAGGTTTGGAGTAACATCTAAGAATACGAAGAGTTGCCTATATATGTCTTGCATAATGTTCATGATGTAGTACTTAGTATATAGTGTAAGTCTTTGAGTATAAATGGTTTATGAAACATGTATAGGTTGTACATCTCTTACTACCGTTCGGGCCGACATAATTCAGAAGTCATGGAGTAAACGTTCGAGGAGCCAGGACACTTTAATTCGTAAATCCACAACTCATCTCGACGGCTTACTTAATGAACTCCTCACATGAGGCTCCCTACTATTGTAGTATTTGATAACATACATATATATAAGTTTTGATCTTTAAAAGTTATATGGTCTTTAGCCGTGGCTTTGTCGTGACCTTGGTCATTGTTACCATGGTCTTGAGACTCAACCTTGGCTTTAGCCATGGTTGTGGTCTTGGCTTTAGGTCATTAGACCTCTTGGTCTCATCTAATTATAACCATTATATAGTTACTTTGGTCTAAAAATGGGCTGTTAAGAATTTGAAGAAAATTATCACTCAGAAAGCGTTTTCAGGGCTCGAGCTTCTTTATTCCTGAACGAAAATGACGTTCCGGACAACTTTCGTGTTTTAACTTTCTGATGAATCGGACCAGAAGGGTGACTTCAAAATGGCAGAATGCAAACAGTAGGGTATTGGCAGTTTCGGCGTTTTGGTTTCGCTAACTTCAAATGGTCATAACTTTTGACTCGGGTACTCGTTTTGGGTGATTCAAATTGCTATGTTTTCCTTGTTAAGTCCTCTTTAACAGTAAGTAAGTGTCAAATATCATAGTTGTACTATTTTGGTCGTGGTTCTCCATAAAACTCACTAGTTTACTTGTTTAAACAACATAAGTTAACATATACATACCATAACTTGTTTTACTAGTTTTTATACATAATGAGCATAATACAAAGACCATATATAGCATGAAAGAAACATAATAAGTATGAAAATGATATGGAGCAAGAAAGTGTATAAGGGTTTCTTACAACTTTTGGCTTTCTCTTAAGAAAGGAAGTCAAGTATGAACTAGGACACTAAACCTATGCTTGCAAACCCTTTACCACAACTCTTGTAACCCTTGCTAGCCTTGATCTAACCCTTGTGAAAATCATTTAACTTCAGCCCTAGTAACCTTGTGTAGCTCCTAATTCAACCATGGAATCACCAAACAAACTTGAGAACTAGGTAGAGAATACTAAGACCTTGAACTCTTATGTGTAACTTATAGTTTGAAGATCAAAGGATCATGGTGCTAGGGATTTGTTGTGTGTCATTTTTATTGATGAAGAGAGAAAGGAGAATGAGTTTTCTAAGTCATGTGTGATCATTTATATAGGCTAGGATGAGGAGGTTAGGAAAGTGTTAGGAAAGTGCCTAAACTTGGTGACCAAGTTGTAAATAAGTATGATCTAATGGCTAAAGTCATGAGATGAAGCCACAAGTGTGAATCCCCCCCCCCTAAATGGAGGTTCATAAGGGATAAGGGTGACTAGATGATGACTCTTGGTGCTATCTTGCTTAGTTTATGCATTTTGACTCTGTAAAATGCTAACCGTAAGTTATTAAGTCACGAAACGTAAAACCGGGTATCCTAAAAATATGAAACTTGAAAGTATGGTTAAACATGTCAATATACTCCATAATAAAATATAAAATGAGTGGTAGGTTCTATTGGGGTGCTCAAACCCTGCTAAAACTGGAAACACGGGTCTAAAACGCGTAATACGTAAAACGTACGAAAGTTGCGTAAAATTGAGAAAAGTAAAATGTAACTTTTCTAATAGGATAATAATGACTTAAAATGGCTTATTATGTTTAGGCTGGGCTCAGTCTAGTATCGGTTGGTATTTAATGTCTTTAAACTTAAAACCGTAAGCCTAAAAATCAAGGAATGATTTATAAAATCAAGGAATGATTTTTGGTCAAAGGAGGGAAAAATATGTTGACTTATTATAATAAGTTGAAAACTCAAATCTTCTTAGAAACACGGTGCAGGTATAGGCTAAGGTTACGGCTAAGTAAAAGTGCTTAAAAACTGAAAATTCCAGTTTTTCACGGCCGAGGCTTATTTTGGTCATGTTTTTCACAGTCATGATTAATTATCAAATAAATCATGAGTGTGTCAAACATTTTTCTGATGCGGGGTCACTTAACGCGGTCGAGTTTCGTTGTGTGTAGAATTTTTGAATGACGTTTTACCCTAAAACGTGTAATTTCGTGTAATTCCTTAATAACTTTTACGAAAATGATTTGATGAGTGTCAAACTTTTAATTTGCTATGGAAATGATTTATCACTCGAGGCCAAGAAACAAAAATCAAATTTCGGGAAAATTTCAGGAAAAATGAATAGTAAAAGTGAATAGTGAAATTTTCCGAGAATAGTAATTAACTTGAAATTGCGAATTGTTACAAAAAGGCAAACACCTAAATCTCATTTTCACTCTAATTCTAAAAGATCAAAACCCAAAATAGTCACAAAAGCAGTTCCTGCTGATAGAGCAAAAACTGTTCCTGCTGAAAGAAAAATGGTTTCTGCTGAAAAACCATATATGACTGTTTACCCAAAATCAACAATTAAGGGTGCAAAAACAACTTTCAAACATGCATCTAATATTGTTCAAAGGTCCATTCAAACAAAAGCAGTAGTCCAAAAACAAGTTTGGAGACCAAAGGGTACAACTACAAAGCTAGCAGTTTCTGCTAAGCATACTGCTGCTAAGGGAAACATGGCAAATGCTGTTAAGGCCTCAGCATGTTGGATTCTTAAATCCAATGTTGCATCAACAATTTTCAAAAGATTACATCCCATTGATGCAAGAGGCGGTTCCAAGTCAGAAATGGTTTGGATCCCAAAACAAAACTAATTCCTTTATTTATGTGTAGGGACATTCATCAGCAGATACTGAAGATCAAGGATTCTCATATAGTGGATGTTCAAGGCACATGACAGGCAACAAGTCTTATCTCTCAAATTTTCAATCAGTAGATGGAGGCTATGTTACTTTTAGAGGAGGAATTGGAGGAAAAATTACTGGTAAAGGTACTATTAAAACCGGTAAATTAGATTTTGAAGATGTGTACTATGTGCAAGAGCTTAAGTATAATCATTTTAGTGTCTCACAAATGTGTGACAAAAAGAACAAAGTTCTCTTTACTGACACTGAATGTCTTGTATTTTCTTCTGATTTTAAGATGCCTGATGAAAGTCAAGCACTTCTTAGAATTCCAAGAAAAGGCAACATGTACACTGTTGATATGAAGAAAATTGTTCCAAAAGATTCTCTTACTTGTCTTATTGCTAAGGCCACATTGGATGAATCTATGAAATGGCATAGGAGCCTTGGTCATATTAACTTCAAAACCATAAATAAGATTGTCAAAGATGGTTTGGTAAGAGGTTTACCTCAAAAACGATTTGAAAATGATCAAACATGCATTGCTTGTCTTAAAGGCAAACAACATAAAGCCACTTGTAAGCCCAAAATTTTTAACTCTATCAATCAATCATTGTTTATGTTGCATATGGACTTATTTGGTCCTACAAATGTTAGAAGTTTGTTGCATAAGAGATATTGTCTAGTTATTACTGATGACTTTAGTAGATTTACATGGGTATTCTTTTTAGGAACTAAGGATGAGACTTCTAGCATCCTTAAGACCTTCATTACAGAGATAGAAAACCTAGTAAGCAAAAGAGTAAAAGTCATTAGATGTGATAATGGGACAGAATTTAAGAATAGAGTTATGGATGATTTCTGCAGAGAAAAAGGTATTAAAATAGAATTTAGTGTTGCAAGAACTCCACAACAGAATGGAGTTGCTGAAAGGAAAAATAGAGCACTAATAGAAGCTGCTAGAACTATGTTAGCTGACTCTAAGTTGCCTATAACTTTTTGGGCAGAAGCAGTCAACACTGCTTGCTATGTTCAAAATAGAGTTTTAGTTGTAAAACCTCACAATAAGACATCATATGAACTTTTTAGAGGTAGAACTCCTGAGATAGGATTTCTTAGACCTTTTGGATGTCATGTGACAATTCTGAATACCTTAGACCATCTTGGAAAGTTTGATGGAAAAGTAGATGAAGGATTCTTAGTTGGATACTCTATCAATAGCAAAGCATTCAGAGTATACAACATGAGAACTAGAAGAGTAGAAGAAAATCTACATGTGAAGTTTTTGGAAAATAAAACCAATGTAGAAGGTCAAGGTCCCAAATGGCTATTTGATCTTGAATCTCTATCCAAATCAATGAATTATGTGCCTTTTGTTGCAGAAACTAATGAATTTCCAGGTTCACAAACTGCTGATGCAACAAATGGAGAAGGATAGAGAAGGAGACAGATCAAGATTATGTGATGATGCCAATATGGACAAATTCAAGTGTGGATTCAACTTCAATAAATGGTGAATCTTCTTCTAGAAATTCTAAAGAAGATGTTGAAGATGAATATAAGGAAGAAGGAGCTAAGGAACAAGAGTTTCAAGTCAGAAGTAACACTGCTGTTTCTGCTGATAAGCAAATCGTTCCCGCTGATGAGCAAAATGTTTCTGCTGATGAACCATCAGAAGAAACACAAGCAAATCTCTCAGACAATGAGGTGGATTTCAACAACCTTCCACCTGATTATCAAGTTCTTTCTACTCCACATTCAAGGATTCACAAAGTCCACTCCCTGGACAATGTAATTGGAGATGTACAATCAGGAGTAAAGACAAGACAACAATTGATGTCTTCAGATCAACAAGGGCTTCTTGATGCCCTTTATGCTTCAAAACAGCATGAGTTTTCAAACTCTTGCTTATTTGTATGTTTTCTCTCACAAGATGAACCAAAGAATATTCATAAAGCCCTAGAGAATTCAAGATGGTTGGAGGCTATGCAAGAGGAGCTTCTTCAGTTTAAGATTCAAAAGGTATGGGTGCTAATTGATTTACCAAGTGGTGTAAGGGTAATTGGCACTAGATGGGTTTTTAGGAATAAAAGGGATGAAAGGGGCATAGTGATAAGAAATAAAGCTAGATTAGTAGCTCAAGGGTACACACAAGAAGAAGGGATAGACTATGAAGAAGTTTTTGCTCCAATAGCAAGGATTGAAGCCATTAGACTCTTTCTGGCTTATGCTTCATTTATGGGATTCACAGTTTATCAAATGGATGTCAAGAGTGCTTTCTTATATGGTACTACTGAAGAGGAGGTGTATGTCTCACAACCTCCTGGTTTTGTTGATCCTGACCATCCAGACAAAGTGTACAAGGTTGTTAAAGCTCTATATGGCCTACATCAGGCACCAAGAGCTTGGTATGAAACACTGGCTTCCTACTTAATTTCAAATGGATTTCAAAGAGGCAAGATAGATCAGACACTTTTCACCAAGAAGCATAAGAAGGATCTTTTGCTAGTTCAAGTGTATGTGGATGATATCATCTTTGGATCTACAAGGAAGGAGATGTGTTTGGAGTTTGAGAAGCTTATGCACAATAAGTTTCAGATGAGTTCCATGGGGGAACTTACATTCTTTTTAGGTCTGCAGGTTAAACAATCAAGAGAAGGAATCTTTATTAGTCAAGACAAATATGTTGCAGAGATTCTTAGAAAGTTTCAATTTGCTGATTCCAAAACAGCAAGCACACCAATTGATCCTGAGAAGCCACTTCTTAAAGATGTAGAAGGAACTAATGTGTATGTATACACATATAGATCTATGATAGGTTCTTTGATGTATCTCACATCATCAAGACCTGATATCATGTTCTCTGTTTGTGCTTGTGCAAGATATCAAGTAACTCCTAAGGTTTCTCATTTAACAGCAGTCAAGAGAATTTTTAGATATCTCAAGGGTCAACCTAGGTTGGGTCTATGGTATTCTAAGGAATCATCTTTTGACTTGGTAGCATACTCAGATAGTGATTATGCTGGTGCTAGCTTGGACAGAAAGTCAACAACTGGAGGATGTCAATTCCTTGGGTGTAGACTTATCTCATGGCAGTGTAAGAAGCAGACAATGGTGGCTACTTCAACAACTGAAGCTGAATATGTAGCTGCTGCAAATTGTTGTGGTCAAGTCCTATGGCTTCAAAACCAACTTCTTGACTATGGGTACAATTTCTTACATACCATTATTCATATTGATAATAGTAGTATAATTTGCATTATTAAAAATCCAGTGCAACATTCTAAAACAAAACACATTGAAATAAGACATCATTTTATTAGAGATTGCAATGAAAAGAGGTTAATTCAAGTAATGAAAATTGCTTCAGAACAAAACTTTGCAGATCTTCTTACAAAAGCTTTTGATGTTGGTAGATTTCAGTACTTGGTAGCAGGTATTGGATTGCTTAATCTTTAAAATTTTCAATATAATGTGTTCTTGTATATAGATTTTGTTAATGCATCTAACTTTGTAATCTAAAACTACTATTACCAATATAAAAGTTATTCATACAGTTAGTTCTATGATTATTCTAATTCAAGGCAAGTACTTTGTACTTTGTTCTTTTGGTTTTAGACTAACAATTTCAGGTATGAATGTTTGAGCTCAAAGGCTATTTCAAGTGAAATATGTAAGCAACAAATTTCTGATCATTGCTGCTGAATGCTGATCATTGCTGCTGATATAATAGGTTTATGATAGAAAGAGCTTGGGATTTCAAAACTCCTTAAAACTTCTTTCTTGGAACCTGATTATGATGTTTCACATTGAATTGATAAATTAGTTGATCAGTTATTAACTGATACAACTCACTTTATATCATTTTATACTCTCAAGTATAATGTGACTAATCTACGGATATCTGATAGAAAGAACAGCGAGCAACGGTGAATCTAACACTTGTGTTAGAGGTAACAAATGCCATGAGCTGGAAACCTTGTAAAGAAAGCCTTTTGAATAGGTTTATCTGTACACAGGAAGTTATTTATAACTGAAAACATTGGTTCTCACACAACCAGAGGTTTCTTTAAACCGAAATTTTGATTAAGTGTTAGTTACCACACTTAATCCCTTCAAAATGGTTAGAAGCAGTATGATTTTTTATCATAAAATCATGTTCATACTGCTAAGTCATATTTCTTAAAAAGAATTTTCAAAGAGGCTCAGAAAATCATCTAATGATGGATTATGAGTCAATGCTCAGTGATTCACCACTCATAGGAGGTTACACACCTAGAAGTGATGAGGGTAGCATTTAAACTCTTAAGGAATTGATGGCTTCATGTACAAATTGTCTGAAAACATGGAAACTGCTAGATCAGATGATGGTTATATGATATGATTGTGAGAGATCTTCCAAGCAGGGGAGGAAATTGCTCAGGAGAGAAATAAATCTCAGGGGAGGTTACAAAAGCCCTTTAAAGGAAGATTAACCAAAGAAAAAGAAGGAAAAGATAAGAGCATACAAGATGATGACATGGTTTCTACTGATAAAGAACAAGAACAAAGCTGATAGGAGAAAGTTCTATCTAGATCAAAAGATGAAAGGTTTCAAGTTCAGTTCACTACGTTTGTTCATCACTTCCAAAGACATGCTGAAAGATGATTTCTATTTCTTGGAACAAGCATCCAAGATACACAGCATCATTGTCTCTTATAAATTCTTCAAGTTGAAGATTGCACCATCTTTTAGTCGAAGATTGGAGCAAAGAAAAGAAAGCAGATGAGTTACAGAGAAAGACATTCAATCACTCAAAAGAGAAGAAAGTTCAGATCAAAAGTCTGACAATGCAGTGTTTGAAAGATCTTCACAAAGTCCTCATTTAATTCAAAAAAACATGTTTGAATGTAATTCACATGTTTAGGGGAGGATTGTTGGGAATTAAATAATCAGAAGAATCAGCATAAAGGTTTAAGGAAATACATCAAGTATGTTTCTGCTGATAAAGCACAAAGCACGTTTCCACTGATGGATTCTGCTGAAGAACGTTTTCTACTGAAGGTGTTTCTGCTGATGGATTATGCTGATACTACTATGACTCATACGAACAGCTGTGCAGATAAGTACAACTTATTCTACTGACTCATATACAAGAAAAAAATATCTTTGTTGTAGTCATCAAATTGAACACTCCAAGTGAGTTGTAATCTTAGATACATGTTGTATCTTAATGACTGACATGATAAGTCATCAACTAGCTAGAATGAAGCTTAGTCATAAGCTAGTAAATTAGATGAGACATATAGATTGTAAAAGATCTTTCCTTGGACTATAAAAGGAAGATCTTAGATATACATATGAATGTGTCGAGTGTGATAGATATAGACATATACATACAGAAAAACATTAGAACAAAACACAAGATTCAAGGTCTTTGTAACCCTAGTGATAGTGAAGATCACTCGTATTATTCTGAATAATATTGAATCGTTTGGTGAAATACTTTCATTGTTCTTTGTTATCTAAACACAAGCATCACAGTTCCATTTCCAATAAATATTCTAAGTGTGGTTAAGTAGATTCCGCATACTTAATCATATTCACTCAAAGTATCATATTTACACATTAAACGGTCCAACACCTATAGTGTGTGATCAAATCAAGTGATCCTCTCAAGTTTTCTCAAGGAAGAACTTAACTTCAGCTTTCTTCAATTATAGGGCAGGCTCAGAATCAGATTTTGAATGAAAGGGACATTGGATAATAAGGTAGAAAACACTCCCGATTTCAATGGGGTAAAGGTAGAGTATGTCAACGTAGTTAGCTTTTTGCATGAAGCCAACTTCATACTTGTGCTTTAATGCTTCCCCTATTTATAACAGAGATGTCACGTAGATTTGGAGCTTCAATATCCATTTTCTCAACTTCATTGTTAATTTCAACTTTTTGAAGATTTTGAAGTCTGGAAACACAAAACCTTTTGAAACCATGGAAATATTTAAGGGTGCGTTTGGTAGAGAGAAAAGAAATGGGAGAAATGGAATTTGATCAAATTATCTTGTTTGGTAGAGAGAATTAAAAAAAGTGAAGAATTGAGGAGAAATTAGTGGAGAGTTAGAGAGAATTGGATAGTGTAATTTGGTTACTCTCATTTCCATAATTTTGGTGGAGAATTTAGAGAATTGAGTTTTCTTTTTTCTTTTTTTTTTTCTTCTTTTTTTTTTAACAAAATAAATAGGTTTTTTTTTTTTTTTTTTTTAAATATTTTTCTTTTAAAAATAATTTTTTATAAAAAATAATTAAAAAAATATATTTTTAAATATATTCTTTTAGATTGTTATTTAGAAAAAATAATTTTTTTTTAATAATTTTTATAAAAAATAAATTAAAAAAAATATTTTTTTAAATAATTTCTTTTAAAAATAAGTTTTTTTTTAAATAAATTAAAAAAATATTTTTTTAGAATTGTTATTTAGAAAAAATAAAAAAATTTAAACAATTTTTATAAAAAATAAATTAAAATATTTTAAATAAATTTTTTTAAAAATTAGTTTTTTTTTTAAATATAATTTATAAAAAAATATTTTTTTTAAATATATTATTTAGAATTGTTATTTAGCAAAAATATTTTTTTTAAATCAACAAATATATATATATATATATATATATGTATATATATATGTATATATATATATATATATATATATATATATGTATATATATATATATATATATATATATATATGTATATGTATATGTATAGGTATATATATATATGTATATATATATATATATATATATATATATATATATGTATATGTATATGTATATGTATAGGTATATATATATATATATATATATATATATATATATATATATATATATATATATATATATATATATATATATATGTATGTATATATTTCATTTCTAGGGTCAAGTCTCTGTTGTTACCAAACATTAGAATTGAACAAAATTCTCTATTGATTTCTATTCTCTGAATTTATATTCTCTGCTTCATTTTTATTCTCTATTTCATTTCTATTTTCTGAAATTCTATCTACCAAACGTGCCCTAAGAGTTATTTCCTCTAGAAGAGGACATTTAGTGGTTAGATTCTTGAATACTTGATCATCTAGATGCAGATGTTGAAGATTCAGAAGCTTCAAAGAGTTGAACTTCACATGATCGACCATCAAGGAGGAAGGCAGCTCACAACCACATATTTGCTAAGTTGTTAATGAAGAGGCAGATACGAGTTGGTTAGGCACACGATACCTTAGTTCATTAGAAGACATATACATACAATTCCCTATTTCAATTACCAACCTGCACGCCTTTCATAAGGATTAGTTCGAGGAATCTGTGAGCAATGTCTACTTCTGAAGAAACCTTAAGCTCTGTAACGAGTCTGAACGTGTGTGTACTAGTGACATTTTGGTTGCAAAATCTAGAAGTGGCATAATCAACATAATTGAAAAACTTGTCTATGACATTTCCATCTTTGCATGCGATTTCAAATGTATGGATAACGAAATCCAAAATTAGGAAAGAAGTAGTGAGAGCAAACCAATTCTTTGAGAGTACACACATTCAAACACGGTCTTTAGGAGAATCCAAAAGTGACATGATGTGATGAATGATAAACTCGGGAACCTGTGAAAACCGATCCATTGAATCTTCTATGTACAAATTGATGTTTTTACCAGTTACCTACAAAAAAACATGTTTGTATGGAATATCAAAAAGAAAATTAACATTTGGGGAAAATAGGAAAAAGTACTACTATAATTTGTAATATGAAAATGAGAAGAATACTCACATATTATTGTTGTTTTTTTAGAATAAAAAACGCTTTTTTCTTCTTCTGAGCTTAAACCTAGATTATTCACACACTCCAGTAAATCGCATTTTGGGGATATGACTAATTGGAAACCAGTTATAGTGGACTTTGCGTTAATGATCCCTATACTAAATCCATGTGACCCTTTTAAGAGAAATTTTAACAACTAAAGGCCAGTTTGGTTTGTAGATGGGTATCAGATTAGAATTTGGATTTAAATTTAAATGTGAATAATGATAGTATAAAAAGTTGTTTTGTTTATAAATTATTGTTGGTATTGGCCTATTGGGATTTGACTCAATTATTTGTTTATTATTAAAAAGCATAGATTAAAAATAAAAAGTTCACTTTTGTAATAGAATATACTGTAACTAAATTAATAAAAGAAATGCATTATTAATAGTATTTGGCACATTATTAAGAAAGTACAAGTTTTAATCTCTAAAAGCCACCCATGTGGAAACCCTTGGACCAAGTTACCATCCACTGTTTTGAAACCAATAATCTCATATCAAATAGCAAATAACACTTTCATACCATTCCCTAAAGAAGAAAATAGCAAATAACACTTTCACACCATTCCCTAAAGAAGAACCGCACCTACCAAACACGTACTGAGTGTTGAGCAATTTCATTTTTTTGTGTTGTTAGGGATACACTTATAGGATTCACCCCCCCCCACCCCGAGCGCGCGTGCACGCGCGCCCGTCACTTACATTTATTCACTTTCACTTTTTTGACTGAAAAATACAGTTTTTTTTTAAATCATTTTAAATTCCGTATTTTTCGTATTCTCCTAAGTTTGACTTAACAAACTTTATATTTTATGTTGCGTAATTTTAGTTCTAAAGTTTTATACTAAAAACAAAATATTAAAAAAAAAAGTTGAAAAAGAATAAACAAATTAAAAAATGAGATGTGGGGGGGGGGGGGGGGGGGCTTTGCTAATATCCATTTAGCGACATTAGGGCTGTAAATTATTCAAGTTAACAAGCGTTGTTGATATAAATAAATAACTAAAAACGTTATTCATATGTTTCGATATCTCTATGTTTTGATAATCACAAAACGAAAACCCATCAAACCAAAGATAATGACGTAAACAAGTATTTAGTAGTAAATAATCACTTTTACCATCTAATCACTTAAGGTATGAATAAACAAAGTGTCTAATGCATTATAAGATCAAAAGGGTATTCAATTAATTATTACAAAGTTTATTTTAATATATAAACTTATTATATATTTTTGAAAAACACTTTTGGTAATAAAGAAAAATGTTTTAATCACACTAAATATATGAATTCAAATTTTTAACCAAAATCAGTTAGTTTTTCACCAAATAAACTTTCCCCACTAAAAGATAGAATTTTTGGCCGTTACAGCTGGGCGGCCCCCTTAATTATAAGGGGCGGTCCCCTTAATTTTAAGGGGACCGGCCATGATTTAAAGGGACCGGCACGCTCCAGTTGTCAGAAATTTTTGCCTATAAATACCACCTTAAATTTGGAATTTTTCCCCACCTTTTTGCACTAAAAACTTTCTGATTCAAACCTCCATTTCTATCTTAAAAATCCTTTGATCATATATTTCATAAGCCTTTATTTCCAAGTGATCCAAAGCCTCATCCACTCAAGTGCAAAGAGAAGAATACTTCTATTTATCAAGACTAGAAGTATTACAACTTAGTATCATCTTGCTATCTAAGTTGTTTGATTATTTCATCTTGTACATCATTCATTCTTTGGTGAATATAGTGTATACATTGGTTAGCTAGATTTAGATATAGGATTTAGATTTATTGAAAGTGTGAAGTGGTACTAGTAGTGAAGAAGTAGAGGTGCATAGGATTAGTGGTAGAAGAAATAAGAAGTGATAGTATATTGAAGTAGAGATTAGTTGTGAAGACAAAGAAGTTGAAGCCTTGAAATTGAGAAGACCTTGAAGCCTACAAGTTGTGAAGAAGTATAAATCTTGAAGTAGTGGATAGAACTAAGTAGTTAAGGTGTGAAGAAACAAGTGGCGTAAAGAAGAAGAGTTAGGAAGTAGAAAGGTGTGAAGAATAATTGGTGTGAAGTAGATTGGTGTGAAAAAGTTGTGTAGAAGTTGTGATTAAGTTGTGATGAAGTTGTAGTGTGTACATTGGTGTGTAAGGTTTTCTCCGCCATAAGGGAGGTTATTGACCTAGTGAAGAAAACTCTCGAGTTCGGTGCTCGGGGAGTGGAGTAGGGCAAGGAAGGTGTCCTTGTAGCCGAACCACTATAAATCCTTTGTCTCTCGGTTTGATCTTTCCATCTCTCACTCTTTGTTTATTTACTTGCTAGCATTTCATACATAGTTATAATTGCTTGTGTTGTGCATATATTGATTTCACATAAAGATCAAACTTAGCTTCATTCACAAGATTAATTTTATACAAACAAACCAAGTAGATAAACACATATTAAATCACATATACATATATATGTTTATATGTGATATATGAAATTATAAACTTTCACTCAACATTATATATATAAGTAGTGTTTATACGAAAACCGTAAATAAACTAGAATCGAAGTTTTTAAAACAAACTTGTTTTTATAAATTTTAAAACGGACGTAAAACTATTCAACCCCCCTTCTAGTTTTCCACAATTGGTATCAAGAGCCACGTCTAGCAAGATTTTTAAAATATATTGTATTTTAAAACTTGTAACGATCTATGGAATTTGAAAAATATCTAGAAGGGGAATTTACGCAAAAACCACCATTATTTGAAAATGATTATTTTCTTGAATGGAAAAATAAATTTGAAAATTATGTGAAATCAATAGATCTTGATCTTTGGCATATCATTTCAATTGGTGATCTTCAACCAACCAAAATGGATTTTGAAAATCAATATAATAATCTTCAAACAAAGATTGATAAAAATTCTAAAGCTAAATTACTTATTTTCAAAACTCTACCAAGAGTTGAATATGAAAGATTATTCTTTTGTAAAACGGCAAATGATATTTGAAAATGTCTTTTAAAGTTTCACCGAGAGAAATGTAAAACCAAAGATGATAAACTTGATGTCGCACAAGAATTAGTCACTCTAGAAAATTTAATAGATAAATATTTAGTTGAAATAAACACATGTACTACTAGTTCAAATGTCATCATTGAAGGTATCAATAATGAAGAATACATGAGCCAAATCTGAAGAAAGAGTGTAAATAAATCTTGGTGCAACAAGGACGAAGAAGATGATGAAAATATGGTTTGTGAGAATATTCAAACAAATGTAAATACAAGTATTGATAGCAAGGACTACATGCTTCAAGATCTAAGCGAAACTACAAATAAAACATGGAGCGACATGGACGATGGAATTGATCAACATATAGCATGTGAAGATTGTACAACTACAAATAAGGTACAATCCGAAACCGAACATTTTTGCTATGATCAATTTATATTAGAATTTTCAAAATTGGAAAACAACTTCAAACATCTTTGCAACATTGACTAAAAAATCATTTTTAAAATTGGATCTTCAATTTCCGTTGAAAATAACTTTGAAAAAGAAATAATTTTAGAAGATAAAATGTCTAGACTTGAAAGTAATATTGAAATTGATCTTGAATGTAAAAAAATGCCAAGATTACAAACATGAAATTAAAATGGAAAATGAAAAAGCAAAAATGTTAGTCAAATTCGGAATAGTTCTAAATCTTTAAAATATATACTTAACATTCAAAAGTCATTTTATGATAAAACCGGTTTAGGATTTACCGCAAATGTTCCTTTAACAAATATATCAAAACAAATAAAATTTGTTAAACCTAGTGGAGAAATTTAGAACTATTATTATTTACATCTATTATTTTTCTCTCTAATCAAGAAAGTCATTGTTTGTTAGTTAAAACAAACTTTTGATGAATTCTTGTATTTCTCGACGACATCCTCATCATGTGCATTTAAATGCAATGGATGTTCTCAACTAGCCATTTCGGACCCATGAGAATCTGGGTACCAAGCTCTTTTTCATGTTTAGGTAGTTAACGAATGAAGAGACTGTTACTTTTTGGATCACTCACCTTGCTCTCTTACATTTGATGAATATTAGTTCCTATTACTCTGATTCACATTCTACACGCGATTTGCTTATGACGTTGTTGCGGTCATTTACTGTTTCGGCGTTGTGTTCTTCACTTTGGAGTATTGGTTTTATGGTGTGTTCGTTACTACCTCATGATGAAGGATTCTAGCGCAATTATCCTTGATCTACACGACTTAATTTAATTGTTGTGATCAATTATATATTTCGGATCAAGCCTTCTTGAATTTTATTGCGTTGGGACTTTACCTTGTTGCTTCGACATGCTTTGGGCTAATCTTAAAGACGTCTTCTTACATGCTAACTCTTAAGAAAAAGCTGGACCTGAGGTAAGTTTTCTTTTCAAAAACTTGTATTAAAGTATGCTTTAATTAGTATATTAATATGATTAAATTTATAGGTTTCCATGTTCATAGATCATTAATACTTATATATGTATACATGATATTAGGCTAGTTAACCCTCTTGTTGTTAAGTCTATTACCATTCTTCTTATTTATCATTTATATTGAAAATCATCTATGATCTATAGTAGAATACTTACTATTTGGACTAAATGACTATTCTAGTTGCATTAATATATGTGCTATAATTAAGACTTGTTAGTATCTTAATACTCTGATGAGTTTAGTATACACACACACACATACACACACACACACACACACACACACACACACATATATATATATATATATATATATATATACTAGACTTCAAAGCCCGCCCGATGGGCGGGCATGACTTATGATTATCGTTGGAAGGTATTAGTTGACGGAAAATAATATATAAGGAAGGCGGACATGATTCATAATTATTGTTGGAAGGTATTAGTTGGAAGAAATATATATACGGAAATATTTGAGGATCAACAATCACTAAACTGTTAAAATGTTTAAATTTATTGTTTAGAAGATAGCATATTATTTAAATTATAATTTGAAATAGAATTTATCTATAAGAGATACTTCTTGATTTTTGTATCGTTAGAAGGTATCATTTAACGGATAAGAATATATAAACGTATGAATTTGTATTTTTATTTCATTAATTATGAAGGTTAACAAATTGAATGTACCAATTTTTATATTGAATGCATTAACAATGAAAATAAATGAGCGTTAACTTGTATTCGACAATTAAAAGTTACAAAGTTATTCGTAAGAGCATAGTATATGATCTAAAATCAACTGTGAAATCTTTTTATAAGGGCTAATGGCCATATGGGTTAAAATTCACTTTGGGTATTGCAAGAATAAAATTAAGATACTGAAAATAAGTTATAAACATATCAATATAGTTGAGGCAAAACGGCATTTTAGTTACATATGGTCCGCCCATTATGCAATAAGAACGAAAAGAAATAAATGTAAATGTTCATCTGATATGAGAGAATATAAGTTATAAGTTATCTGAAAGAACAAAGTATATGTTGTAAATTCTAGTACAAAATAATTGTCTTTTGGTCCGAATGTTATATGAATTATGTAAGCACCATTATTCTATCTTATCTCCTATATCATATTATCACAATTCTATGGAGATAGTCATTTCTGTTGGTTTGACGCAACTCAAATCGAGGAAATCAAGCACTGAAGCTAAAGCTCTTGCAAGTTCTACGACATAATTAAACTGAAAATGAAGAAAAAACAAAGTCATGGTACATCATCTCATCTTAACAACCTGGAAACTACAATTTACAGAATTTATAAATTATTTTAAATGATCAAAATAAAAATGAAAGCTTGAATGTTACTGTTGAGGCATACTTGACTGCCTATATCAGAATCACGACCAAGCAGGTAACAGTTAGAGCTGGCACGATGCTCAAGTTGGAAATTTTATTTTAAGAACACGTCAAAAGAGGTCAGAGGCGGAGTTGAGCCACAATCACTAAGCATATTTGAGTATAGAATTATACAGTTTGTTCATCAAATTTAGATTCAAGGTTGCCTTCAATCCATTAACGACTCATGTAGTAGATGGAGAATTTGTTTATAAACTTATGTTTCAATAGAAATTGAAATGGAGATTATTCATATTCAGATTACTGAGCAATAAGCAATGCAAAATGTTTCTCAAAAGTTTGAGCAAACAAAAATCTTTCAATAACGACAAAAGCACCACTATTTCAATAATGAATTATGAATAGAATTAGGAATATATTCAGTTACCTCAACATTGGTTATCCATATCTTTTGTGTTTCCCAACTTTTGCTCAGCCTTCATCTTTGCAATTTGGTATTCCTTTAGAAACGTGGCACACCACTTGACCTTTTCAATAATTGGAATAACAATTCATTTACAACACTCATCTATCCAAATTTCAGAAGAATTATTTATAATCTGTTGGTAATCGAGCAAGTGTCTTTTCAGCAACAATCGACAAAAGTTTTGACACGCATTAAGTCCATATATCATATTCTCTACCTCCATGGCCAAGTCGTGATATTTTTATAACCTCCAAAACCACATCTGAAATATTAAAGTCAGTAATAGATGCAATCCAAGCTGAACTTTTGCCACATCAAATTAACTATTACCAAATCAAATACTTTTCTTATGATTTTTGGTTGTAGAGACAACTTGGTTGCTTTCCATCTTTAGCATCACTTTACCCATCTGGTGGACATAAACAGATACAATCTTCCACTCACCTACATTGAGCTACATATTATTAGGCTTATTTGGATTATTTTGTGTGTAGATAATTTTGAATGAAGTAAAGTAAGATGTGTAGCATTATGTACTTATGTGTGTGTGTTTAAGAAGCTCGCTACCTCGAGCCATAAGTTCCTAATTACGAATTCCAATAAAGTTTTCTTTCGGGAGATGATCCTCGAGTTAAACACTGCTTGTTGTGCACTTTTTTTAACTAACTTGTTGTGCACTCATTTATTTAAAATCTAAATACTTTCTTGAATGTTCTTATATAAACTTAACCTTTTCAATAATTGGATTAGCAATTAATTTAAATGTTACCCGTCCAACTACATGGGAAACGTATTGTAATTTGTTTTACACACAATATAGATGGGTGAATCTATCCTCTCATTTTTTTCTTTACTAACGGGTATGTTGAAGATGAAAAAGACATTTGTAATATACTAAAATACCAGCTTGTGGATGGAGGAATCAATTGTCCTCGAATTTGCACATTTGGGATTGGTGAGACTTGAGTATTCATAATCTCATATACTTAAATTCATAAATGTTGGTTTATTATACCTTTTAATTTATGCTTTCAAGATACACAGGTTCTGTATTTTTCTTATGTAATTACTATCATTCAGGTCATTTCAAAACAAATTTATACAAATAAAAGTATCAGCCTCATGACTCAGAGAAATCCATCTCCAATTGACCATTCTAACTCCGGCACCTCCGACTCCAGCTACCAGTGTGCAACTCAGATTTATGTTAAAATATTTTGAACTTTACATCTATTAATTTAGTATAAGGCAAATCTATTTTGCAATAACAATGCCTATTAAAAACACTCGCATCACCCCTGTATTCGGCTATTATTATAGTTCCAAACAACCCTAAAATATATGTGTCATATAAATACAGTAACTTACTTGTTCGCATTTTTTGTTGATCTCTTTTAGCCCTCTCCTGAAAAAATATCATGGTCCACGTAGTGACTTGTATGTCATGATTGTTACAACATGATAATATTCAAAAGAATATGGTATAACACCAGCAACAACTAACCCGCTGATCTGTGCCATCTCAACTAATAGAACAGCTTTTTGTTTATAAGTAGCATATGTCAGATGTATTCCCTGATGTTTTAAGACAACTTATATATATTCTTTCTTTGCCTCTACATTACACATTTAAAAGACATTCTCATTGTGATGTTACCTCATGTATATAGCCAAAAAAATACTCCTTTCTGTGGTCATACTGGTGATGCTCCTCTGATCATTCAATAATGCTCCATCTTACATATTCAAATATAAATTGTAAGAAGGCACCCCCAACAACTACTAAGAACTGGAAAAACTATTGGTGGAAAACAAAGAACATTCACCTGCGTTGGGAAGAAACGTAGATCCCGAGGGTTCGGTACCTTTGGCTGGTATGCCGCACCAGAGCTCGCCACATCATCATCTAAATGGGCAGTCAAAGAAACACCACAAACCTTCAGGTCTGCATATCAGTTACTATAGGTGGCAAGTTTGGTGGGTCGGGTAATAGGTCAAAACACTTTTAAGTCATTTGTTAGTACTGATAGGATTGAGTTGACCCGCAAACACTTTTTGATCGTTTTACAATTTTTTTAATAGAGAAATAATGTGTTTGTTACAATTAAAAAAAACAATATTATTATAAAGTCATTCCAACTTATTGAACAAAACAATTTAGGAGGTCGTTTGCATTTAAAGCGGAATTCAGCATAGTAAAGAGTTAGTTAATAGATATGGAGAAAATACAGTAAATTTAGTATTCCTAAAACACATGTTTGCTTTTGGCATAGTCAATTATAGGTTATTCTTTTGGTTATAACATATCGATGTGATAAGTAATCAATATAATCAAGCACTTTAGCTTTCATAGTCGTTAACTACATTACTACTTCGCTAAGGTCAGGATAAGCGTTAAAAAGGTTGATAGATACCTGTATGTGAAGGCAGTTGACTACCCCCATATGACATCAGGAGATAAAAACAATGGACGCCTTAATGGTACGTCTACGCTTACTATCCGATTCCTCAAGTTTTCCATCCATTTTCAACCTGATATATTATATATAGTTATATACAATCGGGTTAGCAATGCATTGTATGACATGCAGACTTAGAGTTAAAAAAGCTTCCCAAATCTTACATTAGGATGAAGATATGCATAAATCGTTCCAATAATCCATATATAGCGATCTAACCCAGATCTGAAATGCCACTCATGTAACCGAGGGAGATCTGGTTTTGCAGGATCACTGTAACCTACAAACAAAAAAACTACTTTTAGGCATCATGTTAAACATATACTTTTTAAATCTATAAAAGCTCTAAAATTCAAGTAGGCGGAAGTTTTTTTGAGTTAATATATAATTATAAAAGCTTTTGAGTTCAAGTCACGGTCATGTCACTCAGCTACAAATTGTTGTATACAGCGATAGTATGTTATTATGCACTACACACTGCAGAAAAGATAACATGTACCTAAGAGGAATGCAAAAGGACCCAAAATCAAGTCAAAAACTCCTGGAATCTCTCACACCAGGATAACCACAAGAAAGCATGCAACCATCTTTGTAATCATAACTGATCTTATCTCATTATATTTGCTTCCGATTGCAAGTGCTCCATAAACCATGAGAGTAAAAAGAGTGTGCATAGAACAGATATAATAGAGAATATAGTCATTGTTGAGAACTATACAACAAAATGCCACAAAGAAGTTCAGCCTCCACATCTTCTGCAAATAAAGAATTGATATTAGGTGCATCAATATAATAATTAACTGTAAAATAAACTCACTTTAGTACATGCCAGTATTTTCTACAGCAAGTAGGACCATTGTATCTTCAAACCATGCTTGTATTGCCCCATTGATATGAGTACGTTAATTGAGGATTATTTTTTTTAACAATTTATAACATTCGATAGCATTCTATTCAAAAGTTTCAATGTTTAAAGTTCCATCCTGCCCTGTTTGAAGGTTAGATTCCATTTTTGAAGTCATAGGTCTAAAAGTTAAATGTTAAACTTTCGTCTACTATGATTAGTAACTTAGAATTATAATCAAAGCATGAATTGTATTACTTGTTTACTGTTCTACATCTTGCATAAACTCGCATGTAGACAATTATGAGCATTATCAAACCCATTTTTTAAGTATTAGGTTGATTTCGATTTTCTACATAGCTTTCAGATCTCATGTTACGCGTTTTCACATTTTGCATTTCAGACTGAATACAAATACAAATTTTATTTTTAATAAGGGTCCCTTTGATAAGTAAGAATGGGTTACTCATTAATCGTTACCCTTTAAAGTGACTAAAATGTGATGTTTTGATTTCTGATACAAAATAAATAATATGCATGTAATCAGCAAGAAGCAGGAAAAAAAAGTAAAAACCTGAGAAAATCTTGCAATACTAAAATCTTTTCTGATGTAGTAGTAGGAGAAGTTTCCAAAACCAGTCATCCAGACATAAGCAGCAATAAAAACACGAATTGCATTGTATATCTCAGTGTCAGGAAAGTAAGGATACATCAAGAAGAGAACCTGTAAAAGTTACAGGAATTAGGCACTGGATATAGAAATCTAAGAACTTTTAATTAAATTCATAAAGATAGAATCAGGGGCAAAGTAATGATATTAACCAAACTCTTGCCTGCATCCATCCTTTCCACTCCTCTGTTTGATGTTGATTGAGGTATAGAATTGATTTTACTCTCAATGCTGACTTGTCACTATGTTTCTTCAGAGAGGTCATTACCGAAACAATGATGAGAAGTGCATACAGAAACATGAAAAGATCACGATTGTAGTTTTGTTCAGATAAACAAAAGGTTACAACCAAAATAAGTATCAGTTAAACATGAACCAAGAAAAGTTTACGAAGTTACAACCTCTGTTGATTTTGGAGTTAAGCTTGTGCGGTCACATAAGTAGAAGTAGAATAAAATTCCGCCAAATTCTGACCTACATGAGATAGTAAATTCATATGTGATTATTGCATCAGCTTAACAAAGAATTGACCAATCAATAGAAGAGATAAAGTTCATGACTTACATTGCTCTTAAGGTTGCTTGATTTTCGAGTAGAAAAGACTCTTCCATTGGCACAAATCTAAAAATCCATATGTGAAGATTGTAAATTGAAACTCTAACTGAACAACAAAGGATAAAAGCAAAATATTAATATTGTATGAATGGCTGCCTCCAAAAGACACTGTTTAAATGAAAATTAGAAGATATTATGACATCCAAAGTAAGGATACACCTCTTCAATGCTGAATGCAATATATATATAAAGCCCGGTTTTACATAAGGACACAAAAGGGAGGGGACTCTATGTGCAAAGCAAATAGAGACCGATTTTATAAACGGGCTCTATGTGATTTTATATTAATAAAAATATATAATAGAACCCTGTTTTCTATTAAGAAACATGACTCTATCCGGAAAAAAACAAATCTCTCTTCAAACCAAAGGAGCGTGTGGCAGTGAGTGCAAATGCAGTCAATCACTTAAGAACTTATAGTCTAATGGGGGGCCTGCAAAAATATGATACAAAATGTGACAATTGGTTCGAGACTTTGAGTGTCTCAAAGTTTACAAAAGTAATCAAATATATTTTCTAAATGCATATATATGTATATAAATAAAACATAACCATGTTATTCTGAGATGTAATCAAGCAATTCACTGTCTGCAATATCCTTTCCTATATTCTGAAATAGTTACAAATCAGTGATGTATGTTCTATTTTTCATTCATGATAGCAAATATAATTAAAAAATATACATAACAAAACATTGTAAAGGTTGTCAGTTAGTATGCATAGAGAACGATAAAATGATTAGAACATTACGGAACTAACCCATCCAGATAACTCGACATCGACAGAGTATTGTGCGGTATTATTCTCGAGCCTCCCGGACCTGTTCACCAAAAATAATATAAGCAAACAAAGGCCTTAGACCAAAATATGAGCATATAAAAAAATAAGAAGATACAAATTACTTAGTATTCTCATTCCTTGATATCCATTAGAGTTTCTTCGTAAGCCATTTTTTTAAGAATCCTACTGGTAACAACAAAACACCATCAATCATCATACCATAAAATAATAATAGTTCAAATAATAATTACGTGTGTTAACTTTATTAATTCCACGTGAGATCACTTCAAGTGTGATAATAAGGCCTATCGAATTGTATACTCCACCACACCAGAGAGTTTTGAGTACATAAAAAAACCTCATGAGCAAACTTACCATGCTACTTCCAAAGAACACTTGGTATTCTCAAACCTGCACATAGAAAAAGAAGACTAGCGTGAGAGAATTGAGGGGAAAAAGATATATATATATATATATATATATATATATATATATATATATATATATATATATATTCCAATTTAGAACCTCTAATTGGAAATGAAGTGTCAATTGTAATAATGGCTATTTAACTACCTTGGCAGCTCTACTGCTCCTGGGAATAAAGTTGAAAGAAGCAGCTCTTCCACCTCTTCCACCTCTCCATTCCTTCATGGACTGATGATAAAAGACCGTGGGAGGAGAAGTCTGCAGCAATGAGATTATTAAACAAAATTTAGAAGCGCTAAAGGAATAAACTTTGGTAATAAAGAAAGAGACGACACTTCGGGGAAATGCTTGCCAAGGTAGTACCTATATTAGCGTTTATTTCTCTTTCTGTCTTTCCTTATCATCTCTTGGTTATAGTAGCATGTTTAACCTTTTTTTGCTGCCTCTGTGGATGTTGGCAGCAAGCCCACCCGTCTTAATACATCAGCCTTTTAATACATCATTTTGTTTAAGCATCTTATGCTTCTACTCTATTATCTCGTTGTTCGGTAATAAAGCTGCATCTCCTTTTCATTCAATACTTGATGAACTCCCTGGAAACACTCTTTTCCTAGCAACAATATAAGAAAATTATGGGGGGCTATAGCAGCAGAATCAAGGGTGTGTTGCTCTAATAAACAAAGAGTTTCAATCAAAAAGATCTTAAAGAAGGTTTGGAAATAGCTTTTTGAGATAACATATAACAGACTTTGTAAACTCTACATCCATCATGCCCACCAAAGATCTTTGCATTTTCTCCAAAGCACTGTAGACATCTTTAAGAAATCATTTTGGTTAAGAACCAAATATGAGCTTTGGTACTTGAGTCGGTAACAAATTCAATAAGTGCAGGGCAGACGGTGCTGAGGAAGAAACCGCATATACATTTGTTTGTTTGTTCATCTGATTAGGCTAACGACAAATAGCATTTTCAGAAATTAATCCGTTTATTTATGAATGGGTTAACTTGAGTCATGTGTCATTTAAAATTGGTACAATGGTCTGGAGCTAGCCATTTAATTGAATTTGCAACGGATAGAGTATCCCGACCATATGCAACCACCAATAATGGACCATCTCTAGGAAAATAAACAAATAGCATAATCTGGGTGAGGGATAGAAAAAAACACAGATCTTAATAGCATTACTTATGTGTTTCAAGCTATATACTATATATAATAAATTATGAGCCACATATACCATATTTAAATACCTCATTTGCTGTGGCATTTGAACCAAGTTCACGACCCACCATGACAATACTTTCTCCCACACTTTTAAGCTTTCTAAATTCTGCAGATACAATAACAATATTATAATCTAAAAACAGAAAAAGACCAACTCGACCCATTTTTACTCGCATTAAAACCATCTTTGAATGTATGCTTAATCAAAAACTAACCTGAATAAGATGTAGACCCACTGCTATACAGGAGGTGTTGGTGTAAAGAGATAAACAACAACCCCAAGTTCTCATCCATTTATGCGCATAAATGGATGAATAAATGATGCGTTGACATACTATGACACATCTTGATGATATGACACTTTACAATGAATAGGCAAAGAAGCATGCTGCAAGTCGATAACCTTCAGTTTTTGAACATACCCATGCGGCTCTCTCTTGTCGATAGTCGTGCCCCCTCAATTGACCATGCATGCGGCATCTCTGGCGATGACGGCACACGCATACTACTCGGCATTGGAGGCCAAACATCGCCTACATTTTTAGAATAGCAAAAATGTATATTCACTTTTTAGAAAAGCTCTTTTTATCATCAAAACCACAGTTTTAGAAAAAGCTCTTTTTATCTTGTTTCCATGTATATTCACTTTTTAGAAATTTTATAAAGTTCTAAAGTGATGGTTGGATGTTATTCAAAGTGATTATGTGATGCTATTAATCAGATAATCTGGTGCATTAAAATGGCCACAAAAATAGTGTCTTCAGATATAACTGAAAAGAATGACCATATTGTGACTTCTTTTTCCTGCTTTCTAAGACTGCCTTGGTGAGATCTAAATGAAGACACTCATGGCAACAAAAAGGGTCTACGTAATTTACTTGTCCTTTCCACAGTTCCCAAGAATTGTTATCCTCTACTACCTGTAAACCACAACTCATAAATGAGTATATTAAACAAAAATTTTCGAGTGAGAATAAGAGATCACTCACCGAGCCATCAGAGAAACTAATCGTGGCATCACCAACGTCAGACTTTGCCAGAGGAATCCTAAGCCACAACATCATAATAAAAACGAACCATCAATATATACAAAACAGGAATGAGAACATTATGTGACCTTTGACCAAGTGCCAACTCTAATCATTAGTGACTAATTGAGTAGTTTATAATAATATATACCAATACCAATATGAAGATGAACGATATAGTGAACTTCCTAATAATCGTCAAGTAAACCACTGTTCTTTTTACTTTTCTTGATGAGCTCATTGCCATGTGTTTGAATAAACTGCATGAGCAAGTACAACATGTGTGAACTGACTAAATATTTAAGAAACATGCATAAAGTCATGTCTTATTAATTAACCTCAATATAACCTAAACCTAATTCGATTTCAATTCGAATTACTTAAATAGAAGATTACCATTGATATTTATAGTGGTTCCAATCTTGAGTCCAACTTTACACAACATGTCAAGCGTTCATGGTTGCATACCTATGATGAAGAAAACACAATAAACCGATCATTAGAGGAGATTGTGAGGAAAAAAGTATATTAGGGTTTTGAGAAAAAATATATTATGAATTAACTGAAGATTTTTTTCCGTATATGTTTGATAAGGGTCTCATTGTCAACCAAGTATATTCATAATCTATTCCTTAAATATAGTTTAACAATATCAAGTTTTTAAGCATGACTTACTTAGTTTGTATTGTAAATAACAAAAAAATGGCTTGGTCTAGTGGTTGAAGCATTTGTATGTGGATTAAATGACTAAGGTTCGAATCTTGCAAAAGGACAATTTTTTAAAAAATTTAATCCGAATATTTTACATTAAATATACGAATTTAATTAAAAAAAATTAAAAAAAAATAAATACATGTTAAAAAATAGTTTACATGTGATGACATGGCAGATGACATGGCTGAAATTGAATTACTGGGCATTGACTGGACAATGACTGGGCATTTCCTTCAAATGCCTCCTGTTATATATAATGTAGATATTATATATAATGTAGATATATATACATATATCTATCTTGTATCTATAGATGATTTACTTTATCCCTCACAATCATATTGCATTTAGATCATTAGAATCTACCATCACTCATCCATACCTTTAGTTGCCATTAGAGATGATTATATGTGACAATGGGCTCAATTGATTCTCTTGAGTATGATAAGTTTCTATTTCAAACCCTTCACTTGTAATTTCTTGCTATCAAAATTAAAATATCATGTTTAAAACCTCTCGCTTTGAATAATAATCTTTCAAATATCTATCCCATCTTTCTTCAAACAACATGTTTAACTATAAGCTACCATAACTTTATTTTAATCAAAATCAAGATTGGAAAAAAATTTCTTATCCAAATTGTCAACATGTTATGAAGCAAAACTCAATCTATTTCATTCTAATGCACACTTGAATCTATTTCAAAGCATTGTTGAATAAAACTAAAAACATTTTATTAAAAACATATTTGATTATCTCACATGTGTCATACACTTCTATGGAAATGACATTCGCAATTTAATCAAATCATTTCATGAGAATCATGGTTTGCCCATATGGATCTTGTTTGTAACAAGACTTGAAGTCCATATAATTATATCTTCCTACTTGTTACTTGTAAGCACTCATCAATATGTTTGCACTAGCCTACATATTATCATTTTCATATAGTTGCATATTTAACTAGTATGCTTTATTGCTTCCTTGGTTGTTTAACTTAATTGGCCAATAAGTAGATTGCATGTATATTAGAAATTACTTATCTATTTTACTTAGTTTTATAACATTCTCTACATTTATGAATAGTATACCCTATATTGCCTCAAAGAGTTGAACTTACTTGAATCAAAACCCAAAAACTCAACATTTCTGAAAATTTTCTGCCAAAAACCCAATTCTGGCATTCTGGGATTCATCAGATGGGCGGCCCCCTTAATTATATAAGGCGGCCCCCTTAATGATTAAGGGGACCGGCCCCTAATTAAGGGGACCGGCCATCTGATGGTCGGGGTTACTGTTTTCTTTATCACTTTTTGACCCATTTCACCCTATACTTCCCAAAATTCACAAACATATTTTGTCCCATACTATCCCTCAAAATTTACCTTCCTAAACCACATTTCTCATACACTATAAATACCTTCTTCCCATCATTAATGCCATCACATCCAAACATGTCATCTCCCAACAACCAAAAACCCAAAATTTCAAGAACCGCAAGGATCTCCGTCAAACCCGTTTGGAGGGGGAAACTTGATTCTTGTCATAACTCAAGTGATGTTGTTCCAAGTCAACCAACAACTAAACCTCAAACCCACACTAATGACTCATCTCACAACCAATCATCCACTCATGCCCTCATTAATGCTTCTTCTTATGATGAGCACGCTCAATCCCAAAACAACAATCTCAATCTCTCAATCAATTCTTCACATGTTGCTCATTCAACAAAAACACCATCCACTCATGAAGAACCTCTTCCACCCATATCATGTTTTCATGACTACCCAAGCTCAACCATGTCTCCACTACCAATAGTACCACCACCACATCCTACAACTTCACATGCCATTCCTATGTTGCATGTTCAAACCTTCACCCAAGACAACTATCATGCTCTACCACCATCACCTTCCTCCGAACACTTGAAGTTCTTTGAGGAGCTAAAAGAGGCTTATGAGCTTAGTGCTCTTTTAGCATTACATCTTGCTCAACGAAATTTGGATCCACCTCAATCAAGCTCACCATCATCACCACACAACATTAACCAAATTGAGAAGCATGTTAACAATTGCCCTTGTTGCATCTTCCTCCAACAACAAACCATTGCATTGAATGAGCACTTTACTTGGATTGAGTATCTTCTTACTAGATCTCAACAAACACCATCACTTGAACAACATCAAAACCCTCAACCAACAAACCCAACTTCAAATCCACCACCTCCAAGCTCCACATCTCCAAACTCACCAACATCCATGCAACCAAAAGTTTACCTCCATTAAGCCACCAACATGATCCCCATTCACCATTCTCACCCAAGCATTTTATATGCTTATGTTTCTTATTTTCAAATAAAATACCTCAGCCACTTTGGGATGCAAGAAATTTTGATGACACTCTTTGTTGGCACAATAGGGTATTCTACTTAGTCTAGAATTCTATCATTATGGCTTATGTAACAATGATTATGTGGTTGACATAATCATTTTGAATTAATGAATGCTTTTATATGTGTTTAAAATTCTTCTTTGCCATGCTTGTTATTTGTGATTTGTACGATATATAGTTTTGCTTGTGCTTCTAATATTTTTCTTGCAAGAATTCCATAGCTCGAACCATTGGTGCCCTCAAAAGAGGGGGAGCATACATCAAGGGGGAGCTTTTCACCTTATCGGCTTAAACCATTTTGATTCTACAAAAAGGGGGAGAAGTGAATATAAACTCACTAAATACTTGTCTAAAAATTAATTTTTGGATTTAATGAGTTTAGGTTTTGTAATCATCAAAAAGGGGGAGATTGTTGATATAAATAAATAACTAAAAACGTTATTCATATCTTTCGATATCTCTATGTTTTGATAATCACAAAACGAAAACCCATCAAACGAAAGATCATGACATAAACAAGTATTTAGTAGTAAAAAATCACTTTTACCATCTAATCACTTAAGGTATGAATAAACAAAGTGTCTAATGCATTATAAGATCAAAGGGGTATTTAATTAATTATTACAAAGTTTATTTTAATATATAAACTTATTATATATTTTTGAAAAACATTTTCGGTAATAAAGAAATATGTTTTAATCACACTAAATATATGAATTCAAATTTTTAACCAAAATCAGTTAGTTTTTCACCAAATAAACTTTTCCCACTAAAAGACAGAATTTTTGGCCGTTACAGCTGGGTGGCCCCCTTAATTATAAGGGGCGGTCCCCCTAATTTTAAGGGGACCGGCACGCTCCAGTTGTCAGAAATTTTTGCCTATAAATACCACCTTAAATCTGGAATTTTTCCCCACCTTTTTGCACTAAAAACTTTCTGATTCAAACCTCCATTTCTATCTTAAAAATCCTTTGATCATATAATTCGTAAGCCTTTGTTTCCAAGTGATCCAAAGCCTCATCCACTCAAGTGCAAAGAGAAGAATACTTCTATTTATCAAGACTAGAAGTATTACAACTTAGTATCATCTTGCTATCTAAGTTGTTTGATCATTTCATCTTGTACATCATTCATTCTTTGGTGAATATAGTGTATACATTGGTTAACTAGATTTAGATATAGGATCTAGATTTATTGAAAGTGTGAAGTGGTACTAGTAGTGAAGAAGTAGAGGTGCATAGGATTAGTGGTAGAAGAAATAAGAAGTGGTAGTATATTGAAGTAGATATTAGTTGTGAAGACAAAGAAGTTGAAGCCTTGAAATTGAGAAGACCTTGAAGCCTAGAAGTTGTGAAGAAGTATAAATCTTGAAGTAGTGGATAGAACTAAGTAGTGAAGGTGTGAAGAAACAAGTGGCGTGAAGAAGAAGAGTTAGGAAGTAGAAAGGTGTGAAGAATAATTGGTGTGAAGTAGATTGGTGTGAAAAAGTTGTGTAGAAGTTGTGACGAAGTTGTGGTGTGTACATTGGTGTGTAAGGTTTTCTCCGCCATAAGGGAGGTTATTTACCTAGTGAAGAAAACTCTCGAGTTCGGTGCTCGGGGAGTGGAGTAGGACAAAGAAGGTGTCCTTGTAGCCGAACCACTATAAATCCTTTGTCTCTCGGTTTGATCTTTCCATCTCTCTCTCTTTTTTTATTTACTTGCTAGCATTGCATACATAGTTATAATTGCTTGTGTTGTGCATATATTGATTTCACATAAAGATCAAACTTAGCTTCATTCACAACATTAATTTTATACAAACAAACCAAGTAGATAAACTCATATCAAATCATATATACATATATATGTTTATATGTTATATATGAAATTATAAACTTTCACTCAATATTATATATATAAGTAGTGTTTATACGAAAACCGTAAATAAACTAGAATCGAAGTTTTTAAAACAAACTTCTTTTTATATAAAACGGACGTAAAACTATTCAACCCCCCCCCCCTTCTAGTTTTCCACAAGCCTTATTTCCCTGTTTAACAACAATCATCACAGATATAAAACGAACAACACATAACCTTATCTGAGACCTTGGTTGTTACAATATCTTGAAGCTCTTAATCTTCATCAATCACCAAAACCCAAAAGAAATTTTAAAATATAGGGCAATTTCATTTCCAATTCTTAAATTTAGAAATTTCATATATAGCCAAACATGCTTTAGAAATATTGTCCATTATGCATTCAGTACTTGCACTTTGTGTATATATTAAATTGATTATGAAAGTAGGGTGATATATGAAATTAACCCTAAAAATAATATCAAACAAAAGCTCACAAGCATAAGCACACACTCGGATCTGTGATGACCCTGACGCCAAAATGGCAGTGGGTAGTTGATGAAGATCTTGTGATAGTGATGGTGGCCGCCATCGGATCTGTGTGGTGACGCAGGCCATCAGATCTGTGCAGTGACACCGAATTTGTGGTAGATATCATTTTTTTATTCTAATTTTGAAGGCTATGTTTTAGTTATTTGTGTGTTGATTTTAATGAATACAAAGTGAGATGAAGAAGTGAGCTGCAAAGTCATATACTGGTAGTTGTGTATTTTGTAATAAGATTTTGTACACATGGGTATTTTAGTCATTTTAATTTTGACTAATTAGACACTTGTCGATTTGTGGTTTGCGTTGTACAAGTTGCTTAGTTACCCGGTTTATTTTAGACTTTTGAAAATTTTAGGTTTAGAAAGTGATATGTTGTAAGGTGACTCATCTATGGCTAATCATCGGTCGAAGACCGGACCGACCAAGACCGAGACCGAATGTGTTCGGTCTGGTCCGGTTGGTGAGTGCTTATTCACTCACCTTTTTCTTGTCCAAAATAAGACTAAATAAACCAAAAACTAACCAAAATTGCCAAAGAATGTATGTTTTTGTGTTTGTGAATGTACAGGAACGAATATTTAAGAAAAGGACGAAAAATCACGAGAAAATGACAAAACGAACACGAGAATTGGAAAAGTGTTAAAAGCCGGAGCCGGGGAAGCTTAGTGGTCAAAGTCAAAGCTCATATTGTCAAAAGGAGTCCTCAAAGTTTTAGAAATTACAAGAATGGTCCTTGGTCATAAGATTGAAGGATTTACATGTTTGATCCTTCGACTTTCAAGATTGTCAAAAGTGGTCCCTTGAAGAATATTATTGGAGATATGACATTAATGGCCCTTCAAGAATTATGGAAGAATCAATATGGGCCCTTGGATTATATTTTTGAAATTTGGCAGCTATGGTGCTTGTGATTTCAGGATTTACCAATATGGTCCTTGTGATTATTTACACTACAAAACCCAAGTCCACAACTATCCACTTAACCCATTTATCCTATCCACTAGACATCACTACTAGCCCAAACACATCAAGCCCACCTCCCTAATTTAACCCAACCCGGTTCCCACTATCCATATCCGGTCAAAACCCACCCATCAAGTCAAACTAACAATAAAAAAAATAAAAAGCGCACTTTTACTGTGCTTTTTCCCCAAAGGTTTACCCAGCTCCCATCACTTTTACTCAAGATGCTAGTACGAGGTTTTGAGACCTTCAAGAACCTGACACGTTGTCAAGAATGTTGTCATAATTCCCTCCACGTGGCGCCTTCGAGCTCTCTGATTGGTTTAAGTATCGTGGCATATGGATAAGGTTCAGTCCAACGGCCAAAAATTGGTGGGATGTCGACATTGAGATAAGACTGAAGGATATGTGGCCAAGATTAAGTTTCTAGGTCCTTTCACAGGAACCCTAGACCTTCCCCTGCTCCTATATAAACCCACCCCCTGTATACGTTTGGAGTGTAGGTTTTAGGTAACAAAATGCCGCTATTTTGATTTCTTAGAATGTAATTCAAGTTTTAATTAATAAAAGTTCTTTGTTTCACGTTTTAATTTCCTGTTTTTAGTATAATTATTTAATTTACGTTTTAGTTTAAAGTTTCCTATCCTAGCTTATTACTACTTTAATAATCTATTTTACTCAATTTCATAGCTTTTACAAATTTATCTCATTGTCTCTTATCAAACTTTTATAAAAACATATAAAAAAAAATAAATAAAAAAAAAATAAAATAAAAAAAAAATTGAGAAAACCTTGAAAACCCAAAAATATCTTTACTTTTCCTTAAAAATAGCTTACATCTAAGCTTTTTCTAGTAGATTACTGCTCATTTTAGCTTTCTAGCTTCAGTGAGAGAGATTTGTAGTTTAAAAATAATCAAAGGCTCAAAAAGCCACTTGGTCAACGAAAGTCAAAAGTTCAGAATCCTTTGAAGAATGGTGTTTTGTTCTGTGATTTTGGGAGATCCTGAGGTGTTGCTGAGGCCTGTTTAAAGATAGGCTAAGATCAAATGAATCCCCTTGTTTAGCTAGGGGCTATCTAGTGAATTTACCTTTTACATTTAGCTTCCTATTTCATTTCTGTTTTTATAGTTGATAGAACCCTCAGTTAGTTTGCTGCTTCTTGTTAATTATCTATCAGTAGGACTTAAATTGTTAGCTAAATTGATCCGTGTTAGTTGTTAGTGAATTAGTATATGCATAGTTGCAAGTTTACTGCCTTGTATTAGTTGAATCTGCTTATGCTTGTTCTTGATGTTCTGATTTAGTTCTCTGTGTTTCATTAGCTCATTTAGTGTTTACTTAATCTGTCTTAGGCGTTAAATCAGTAGGATTAAGGTTTAATTTGGTAGTTGTAGTGTTATTGTAGGTTTGTAGGGGTGTTTAGTTTATCTGTTGCCTGCTAATTCTGGTGGTTAACCTGCTTATTTTTCAGTACCATTAGTCTTCTTAGGTTATATTAGAACTAGAGAAATCATAAAATCTGCACCTTATATACAAAAAGTCAAAATTGCTTAATAATCTCATTTGTGCCTTCCATTTTGTTACTATCCATCTAAGATTGCTTGAATTTGTCCCTTTTGTGTTTATGTTAGTGTTATTAGCGATTAAACATCATCAAACAACATATAGGGTAATAATTAGGCCATTAAAAATAGCATTAGTCAAAGTTTGAGTGGAATATAAAAGTCAATTGTCTGCAGCCTTACTTGTTTTTCACTGCTGATCTGAGCTCAAATTGGAGTTCAATTGGTGGATTAAAATTAGGGCTTTTTGGTTTTTTTGTGTTCTCAGCTTGGTAGTCTAGCTTTTGCCCCCTTAACTTTTGCAAAATTGGCTTATTTGATTGCTTATTCACTTGCTTAAGGTGGACTACTTAGCCCTTGTTTCAGTCCAAAAAGTGGTAATTGAATTAGTGCTTTTTGATCTCATTTGTGTGCTTATCTGCATGATCTAAGTTGATTTATGCTTGAATAAGTTGTTCTTACTATTCCTGAGCTTTGTGTGCATTTAAGTGCTTATTGGCTAATGCTAAGTGCTTATATAAACTGCTTTTTGTGTCCTTTCAGCTTATTAGAGTTAGTGACCTGTCATTTTCATTTTTCCTAGGTTCATAACATTAAAATAGAATTTTCTGAATTTTTTCATATTTTTCTGAGCTTATTTGATATTTTTAATAATTAAAATTAGATTTTAAGTTTTTTTAATTACTAAAAATTACATAAAAATCCAAAAAAATAAGTTTTTTTTTTTTTTCTAAAAATATTTTTTAGTTATTTCATAATTTAAAAAAGTAAATTGCATTTTTCTTAGCTAAATTTATATTTAATTGCATTTTTAGTATAATTAAATTATTTTAAAAATAGTTTTTAATTTATAATAATTAAGGAAATAGCCAAAAAAATATCTTTTCTATTTCAAAACTAATTTTAAGTAATTTTTTATTTTTCCAAACTTAATTTGTATTTTTCAAGTTATATTTCATATTTATTTACTTTTTAAATCATAAAAAAAATTCAAAAAAATAGTTTTTAATTAATTTTAATTAAAGAAAAACCATAAAAATATTTTTAATTTTCCAAAAAGTTTTTAATTACATTTAGGGTTTTTGAAAATTTAAATTGCACCCGTAGCCCTTTTATTTTACGTAGTTGCCTTAGAAACCTCGGGATTAGCTCGGGATTTACGTAATTTACGTTTATTTTACGTTTTAATTTACGTTTTCACTTAGTGTGTTCTAGTCACTTGTTTATTTATTATTTTATCACTGGTAGTTTAAAAACCCACAAATTCACTTTCTGTCACCTTTTCCACTTTTTCACGACATGATTTCACGAATCGATTACTACGATTCCATTCACTCCTTCACGGGAAACGACTTGGGTAATCCGTATTTCATTCGGATTTTCTTGGACTAATAATATATATATTGATTTTAATCCAATCACCGGTCCGGTCCAAGAAGGCAAAATGGTTGGTTTTTAGACCGGACCGGACCGAGACTAAGACCAAAATAAGGAAAAACTCGAGATCCAAACCGGACCGCTAGTCCTTCGGTCTGGTCTCGGTCGGTCCGATCGGAACGGTCCATTTGCTCAGCCCTATTTTGGTAATTTTCCCTAAATTTACTTTCAAATGCCCTCAATTACCTTCAAATTACTCCAACCAAACAATACTTTAGTTCATTTGATGGAGTGAAAGTTATTCCCCCATTGTATAAAGACTAGCTTAAAGACCCGTGAATTCACGGGTATCACACAAAGAAATATCCACGAAGAGGTTAAGTGTTTATATGAATGAACCAAAAGCAACGTACATAATATGTAACATAATTTTTTGAAGGAAAAAATGAAACAACTTGGGTATACACTCTTAAAATGCAAAGCAATGCAATGAACTTGTCGATAAGTTAGGGGCTGTTTGTTTAGTGGGTGTAGATATCAAAGAATGGATTGATTTTCATATGTAATTGTAACCAGGTATAGAAATGAAGAAATGAAATCAACAAAAAAAGTCATTGCTCATGGAGGAGGTAGGTTTCAAATTTCATTCCTCTTGACTGGTACCACATTTCCTCGTTTCTCTCCATTAATGTCCTACTCTATTATTTATTATCATTATATGGTGAATTTGTCAACGTGCTCATTTTTTTTTTTCAAATTCCTTTATGCTATAAATCATTTTTTATTATTTTATGATAGTATATACTAAAACAAAGTAGTTGAACTAAACAATGATTTGGTTAAGCTAAAACCCATTACCATTCAGCCCAAAAGTGAAACCAACACCCATTGTGTTTCCGGTTAACAAACCAAACGCTACCTTAAAGAGTCCATGTGATTGCATCAGCATCTAAATATGTGAAAATAAAAGTTACACGTCTTAGCTGTTGTTGATAATATGTTTCAAGATTCGAATGGAAATAAAACTATGAGAATATTTTTATAGGTTATTTACACATATAGGTAATGAACTTAGAAAAATTTTTTGTGTTATGTAACGAACTTTCAAGAATATTAAGTTAAGTAACAAAACTTTACAAAACCGTCTAAGTTAGGTAATTAGCCGGGAACCATTTTGGGCCTACATGCCACGTCATATACAACGGCTATATACCCTATTCCCAGTTTTCCCCTCTTTATTCACCCCCTTTTTTACATAAACCCTAATAAACACAATCTTAAAAGATCATAACAATCCCCAATCATAATCTAATTAAATCATGTCTTTTCATCTGTATGATGATAACTGTGATTGCGATAGGCCATCAATGGTGGTAACATCATGGACACCCACAAACCCTGCTAGACAATTCATTTGCTGCCAAAATCGATGGGTAAGTTTAGGATACATTTTGTTTCAAGATTTATAAATTTTAATGTTTAATAGACTACATTTTCTTGATTTTAGAAAGCGGGTAGGAAGAAATGTGATAAATGGGATTGGTATGATCCGGAGGGAGATTGTGAATGGTACAAAATGCACTTTTTTGAGATGTATAGCAGACTCAATCCTAATCAAAGGCGTGAAGTTCAAGCTGAAGGTAATCGTCAAAGAAAGATTGAACAGTTGGAGGCAGACTTGAAAAAAGCTTTAAAGAAAGTCACTCTTTGGAAGTCAATTCTATGTGTTTTTGTTGTTCTGGTTTCCTTGCTACTTGCACTTAAGTAGTTTAGTTTGTTAGGGATAGATTGTGTGGTTTTTGGTGTAGTGTAAGGCTTAGATTTAGCTTAGGCAGTGTATGTTTTCCTGCCTTGTACACAATCTAATGTATGAACTTAATCTTGTTGAATGCAATTAAAATCATGATTTTGTATCCTTGTTATGAATTAACTAATATTTCATTGATAATTGATGGTTACAAGTATTTTATTCTACACTGGTCTAGGTTGTACACTTAAACCAGTTACATAATCACATTGTTGTAACCAAAAGCATTAGGAACACAAGATGCTTTCAAAGCATCTTATTTTTTTCCCTTGCCATTTTGATCTTCTGGTCCTTTTTTCTCAAATGGTTTCACACCAAAGTCTGCAAATTTTTTCTTGCTAGGTATGCCTAGTACCTGAAGTCTTGCTTTAAAGGCCATTTTTTGTTCCTCGATGGTTGTCAAACTTGAGCTTGTTTCCACCCTCTTTGCAGGCACAAAATAATCAGTTGCCTTAAAATCTTTTGGAAAATAATCCTCTCATCCCCATGGCCTGGCATCAAAATCTGATTCAGAGCTATCACTGGAAATTGCAATGATTTCTGCACATGATTTAAGAAAATTACAAATTTGGTTGTTGTTATCTGTTACATAGCACAAAAATCATATGTTTTGATATTCTGAATACATATTGCAGTGATAACCATTGTGACTGTTGTAGTAAAAAATAATACCTTTCTTCTTGCTTGATGCCATTTTATGCAGTCAATTTGTTGGGTTCCCTACGATTCTTGGATGTAATAGCCTTTGTGACTATTGCTATAAATACTGTAATGCAGTCAAAGTTGATAACCATTGTGCAGTCAATTTGTGGTCATGAATGTGATGGTAAAAGCAAGGTAAGCTTTTGCAGTTACTATGTGGTCAAGAGGATTTCCCAAAACTCACAAGCGTAATAGTAAGATCCTTATTTGACCATAGAATATTGACTGCATATGTTCCAAAGTGGGTAGGTAACTGCATAACACAACTTGCAATAAAATATATGAAATTGGCATAAAAGACATACTTAATAACACTTTTACACATAAACTAATTTGCATTAATCAATATTTGTAAGTAATGGGGGACACATACATAGTGTTTTGGGTTCAACTTTAACAAAAGATGTGCCCTGGTTCATAGTTTACTACATACACCATTAAACAAAAGATTACAATCTTGATAATGCAAATCTTAAGTTGTCTACAAGGTTAATCAACTGAGAATGCAGAATCTGGTGTAGACCCTTCACCATTTGGACCAAAGCATGTCTTTTTCATTTTTTCACCAAAAATCCTCTCTGATCTTCCCCTATTCTTGTGGTAAATCCTTAAAGGATCATCATGAGCCTGCCTTTTTTTACCCTGCTTCTTAGGCTGAGGATCAGCTATTGCTTTGCCCTTGTTTGCTGCATCATCATTAGGTTTACATGGTGCATCAACAACTTCTGGAATTTGCAAAGGATCATCATCTGCAGGTGGTGCATCCCTTATGCCTACAAATATAGATTCTTGAGACTCAATAGTTTCATTAACAGACACCACACCTCTGTTGTAAGGTTCTTGGTCAAAAGATTCTTCATCTGAGTTGTTGTTTGAATGTGGGACATACCTTTTCTTCAATTCTTCATCTGATATGTAGCATGAAGGATGTAAGCCCATCTTCTTTTCCCATTCTTCTTTTTTCTCTTTCCTCTTCTTGTTCCCTCTTCATATCCCACTCTTTCCACCATGCCTCTTCTTCCAAAGTTAACCTCAAAGCTTCCTCATCAAAAGCTTCGTGTTACAACTTTTGTCTGTCTAGAGCTGCTAACCTATCTTCTTCTTGAAGTAGCAATTCTTCCATGTATTCATGATGCATGTTCTTTCTAATTTCATCCTCATCCATAAACTAAAAACAATTTACAAGTATGGAGTAAATTGCTAAAACTGTAAAATAATGTTATATTTGCAAAGTTTTATAAAACATACCATGCTGTTCCTTTGTTGACCTCTGCCATCACCCCTTGCACCTCTTCCACCACCTCTTGCACCTCTTCCACCACCTCTTGTACCTCTTCCACCACCTCTTCCACTGGATTCTCTACCACCACCTCTAGCAGATGCATAGGTTGTGAAATCAGGTGTGGTTGTGTTGTTAGAAGCTCTTGTTGGCTTAGGTGGCTTTGGGACAGGATCTTTCTTATAACTAGATTTATTGTGCCCTCTTTCTTGACAATTACTACATGTCATGATTCTTCCCCTTCTAGTTACTTGTGAGTTGTTCTCATCCGGTGCTATGATCCTCTTTTTCTTTGGCCAGCCTGGCATTGTTCTCATCAAGGGTGGTAGAAGTGGTGAATCTCTTGTTCTTTTCCACATATTACTACCATACATAGGCCTTATAGAAAATTGGTATGCTTCAAACCATTTTTGTTGGATATACCAATCATGTACTCCTTGAACAGGATCCCTATTCATGTGTTCATAAGCTGCCACAGCATGAATACAAGGTATTCCAGACAACTCCCACATCCCACACATGCATTTTTTCCTTGTCAAATTTACCCCATATGCTTGATTACCACTCCTCACTTCAAGTTCTTGAAAACCACTAGGAACAACATGCCAATACCTGTTTAAATGAAGATGTGGTTAGTTAATAAACAAATTGATGTAAATAGGTGCATAAGTAATACATGAGTTGAAATTCAATCATCTTGTTCAATCTTTTTCTTATAGATGGTGTAATGGTGTCTTCCCAAAGCCTTGCAGTCCTATTCATGGCCACTAGTCTCTGCATCACATATAATCTGATGTCCTCAAGCATTGTTATTATAGGCTTTGTCCTTTGTACCAGAATGGCCCTATTGAAACTCTCACATATTTCATTCTCAAAATTTGGACACTTGCTTTCCAAACTGAAGAAAGCTCTGCTCCAATTGTTAGGGTTCCTCTGTATCATGTAATCATATGCCTCTTGGTTGACAACCTTCATTTCATCCATCTTTGAGTAGAAGTTATCCTGCACAGAAGTAGAAGCAGCTTGCCAAAACAGTCTTTGTAACTCCAATCCACTGAATTTCCTTTTAAAATTGGCAAATAAATGTCTTGTGCACTTTCTATGTTCAGCATTAGGAAGGAAGTCACTCACTGCACTTTCTAGACCCTGTATTAGTACAACAAAATACATGAGTATTAATCTAAGTAAATTAGTTGCAATATAGTTACATAAGATTTTTACATACCTTGTGAGAATCTAAAATGATTGTTACACCATTACCCTGATGCAACTTGAGATCTTCACACAGTAAACCCAAGAACCAAGACCAATTATCATAGTTTTCCACCTTAACAACAACCTATGCTATTGGGTACATTTGATTATTAGCATCTCTCCCCATAGCAACAAGTAACTCACCTCTACATTTATGTTTCAGAAAACAACCATCCAAACCTATTACCTTTCTACAACCTACAAACCAACCATCTCTCACACCTTTGAAGTAGACATAAAATCTTCTAAAATAATTATTTCAAGAAGAGGTTTCTTCATCATCTAGAACACATGTGCTGCCTGGATTAGTATCAATTACAGCATTCCTATACTCCCACAATCTTGCATAATGTTCTTTCAACCCACCTTCATAATCAAATAATGCCCTCTGTTTTGCTCTCTGGCGTTGCCCAACACTGACATTAATATGATATTTTGCCCTAATTTGTGTTTGCATTTTTAACAAAGGAATGAATGGGTCTTCAATGAGTTCCTTGGCAAAATGGTGTCCTATCCATTTGTAGGTCATCAAGCTTCCTACGTTATAGTTTCTAGAACATTTGCGTTTTATTTTATTTGGAAATAATTCTCAGTTGACATCCAAGAAGCAAACATTCTAAAACCACAAACATCTTTTTCCTTATCAGTTGACTTAACAGCTTTTCTTTTAATCCTACCCTTTTTAGTAACCTTTGTAGATGACTTAGAACTACCCTCCCCATCTTTAGAACAACCCTCACCATCTTTAGAACAACCCTCACCATCTTTTAACTTCCTCTGTTGAGATCTTTTTTTTTTTAAGTTGCAGCCCTAGCACATCTACCTACTTCTACATCCCTACCACAATACACTAACAACTGCTTCCAATCATTTCTTTCAAACCACAATTGATACCCATTGTGGACACCATAATTGGCTAAAGCAAGTTTTAGTTGTTCATTTGACTCAAATCTCATTCCTAGTACAGGTTCCATTTTATCCCAATCCTGTGTAGGATCATGCCTAGGATAAATAATATGTGGCTTAGCTATATACTTAGCATCTACAGGATCTGGGTCTTCTAAGACTTCTACTTCATTAACATTGATTGGTTCATCAATGAAACCCTTAAATTCACCACTATTAGAGCATAATTTGTTAAGAAATGAGTCTTTTGTAGAGACAATCTTAATTTCAACATTTTCATCACTTTCATGGAAGAATTCTACATCACCTAAGTCTTCCTCATCATCACTAAAACAGTAACAATCACTAGACTCATATCCCTCTTCTGTTTCTATGGCTTCTGTTCTGTTCCTACATTCTAAAGCATCTTCATCAAGATGTTTAGCATACAAGTCAACAACCCATTTTGATTCATAAGCACATGCTACAAATGCCTGAACATCATCATCATTCCTAATCTCCTTAATACCTATCCTTAATGGGTTCCTACTTTGCAATAATAAAGTCTCCTAAGAGGATTATGGACTAAATGCCTAACTACATCAAAGAGTTGAACACATGACATACCTTCAAAGTTAAGATCCGTAATTTGCTTCTCATCATAGCTTACGTAACCAAACGGTTTAATTGTAAATAAACCCTCATGTTTTAGGTTCACTGTGAAAGGTCGATTCTTGTCGGGTTTACCTTTACCTATGTTGATTATTACATGGATTGGATAGGGTTTTTGAATTTTGGGAATTAGGGTTAGCGTAATTGGGGATTAGGGTTCTTCACAATTTAGGGGAAAGCATTTTTTTGGCTAAAGTGTTTCCAATATTGGGTTAAAAGTGGTCAAAGGTAAGGGTCAAACAAAATTAACCGGGTCAACAGGTTACCAGTTGCAACATTGGGTAATATTACCTAACTTTAACGGTTTTTGAAAGTTTTGTTACTTAACTTAATATTATTGAAAGTTCGTTACATAACATGGAAAATTTTTCTAAGTTCATTACCTATATGTGTAAAAAACCCTATTTTTATTTTTATTTTAAACAGCTTCTGAAAAACGGAGTAAAAAGCTAGAATTAGAGGTGTGTTTTGCCTCCTTGATTTTGGTGGTTATTTGTTTTTTATTCCCAATTTAGTTGCAATTGTATCTTATTTTATTTCCTTCTACGAGTCTTTTTTCTAATAAAATCTAGCCTTTAAAAAAATAAAAGCAATAAACTCCATTATCTGGCATAATTAGTTGGAACCTGGAACCATTCAGTTTCACATTGTTGGAACCAAATAAGCCACCCTCTAAGACCGACTAGGGTCTCACCTCTGAATCATCCCATTCATAGTCTATCAAACACCCCTTAACACGGCTAAAAAGGATATAGAAGAAACTCCTAACAACACACACATATCATCAAGTATGTGTTGTATATATTTCTTCCCATGAAATCCCACGAGCCATTTATGAATAAAGACCAAAGTCAAATCATCAACTCAAATCAAAACACTATCTGAACTACAATAATGAAGCATAACCACTAATAGATATACAGTCAAGACATCATTACCAAATATTCAAAACCATCATTACATATGTAAATATCATAAAGCATAACACTAATGAAAGGTTCTTACAACTTGATCAAAACACAAAACTTAGATCTTTACTAGCACTCTGCACTTTTCTTGGATTAACTCATTCCTTCCTTACTCCAGTGCACCGTAAGATCTCACATTCATAAACCTTTTGACTATGTGATTATCCAGCCTCTTCTTGGATTGCTGTTTGAAAATTAACAAGAGAGGGTTGAAATGTGTTGTACATTTCTATACAAAATTGGCTGATCATAAAAGACATACAGCATACCTTCTTCCTTTATGAAGGTGATTACGTGTTCTTGTTCAACACAAGGCAATGCTGTCAGCAATGAATTTAAGTCACTGAAGTGCTTTTCAGTTTTGGAAGAACACAACACCATCCGAATATTAATTTGGCCATCATCTTCTTGTTGAAGTAGCTTCTCATATGTATACTGAAGAAAAATATACAACTAAGAGTTTTATTATTAGGAAAATCTAATAACTCATGCTTAACTGTAGCATTGAATAGAATCAATGAAAAGAAGGTTTAGGGGTTCTGAAATACATATAATGATAGAGAGTATTCAATAAACAAGGTGCTCATAACTGTTACCTTGACAACCTGGTTCCGTTCTTCAGAATTGATGGTCTGAAATCTCGAAGTTATATTCAGAGATTGAGGACGGCAACACCAAAGTACAGCATCCACAACAGCTTCATAATCAGATAACCCATACATGTCGATCAGTTTTAGCTCAATATGCTGGAGTTCATTTGGTGCGGACTGAATCATCTTTAGTTCCTCAACGTCTAAGAAAGTCTGAAAAAAATTGGTAGATAAAATTTAGAGTAGGATTATTCGATATCATTGCTAGGGAATAAGTGAAAAGACATAAACGATTTTTTATATTAATAAATTCAGGTGAATACAGTACCACAAAATCAATTTGCAGCTTTAAAACTTTGAAACCAGTTTTCATGTCCAATAATTGTCTCAGCTTCTGGAACCAAAGACTATCAACATCATCTTCAGGGTAACATTCAAGTCGTGCTTTCAGCTGCAGTGAATCCCTTACCACAAGCGCTGGAAGATTTGAATGGGTATACTTAAACAAAAGCAAGTTGGGGGTAGTAATATCAATTTCTTCCAACTTAGACTTCTGATCAATTAGCACAAGTTTCCTCAAGGAAGAGCTTGACAACTTCAGCTTTTTGCAATTATAGGGCAGGCGCAAATTTAAATTTTGGATGATGGGGACGTTGGATAAGAAGTCAGAAAACACTTTTGATTTCAATGCACAGGCGTAGTAAGTCAACGTAGTTAGCTTTTTGCATGAAGCCAAGTTCATACTAGGTGTTCCCCCATTTATAACAGAGACGTCACGTAGATTTGGAGCTTCAATATCTATTATCTCAACTCCACTCTCAATCTGAACTTTTTGAAGATTTTGAAGTCCATAAACACAAAATCTTTTGAAACCAAGGCAATATCTAAGAATTATTTCCTCAAGAAGAGGGCATTTAGTGGTTAGATTCTTGAATACTTCATCGTCTAGATACAGAAATTGAAGATTCAAAAGCTTCAAATAGTTGAACTTCACAGGATCGACCATCAACGATGAAGGCAGCTCACAAACACGTATTTTCAAAGTTGTTAATGAAGAGGCAGATAGCAGTTGGTTAGGCACACGGTACCTTGGTTTATCTGAAGACAGACTGTCAATTACCAACACTTGCACGCCTTTCATAACGATTAATTCAAGGCACCTGTTAGCAGTGTCTACTTCTGTAGAAACCACAAACTGTGTAACAAGTCTGAACGTGTGTGCACTAGTGACATTTTGGTTGCAAAATCTAGAAGTGGCGTAATCAACATAATTGAAAAACTTGTCTCTGAGATTTCCATCTTTGCATTTAAATTTAAGGATATTGAAATCCAAAATTGGGAAAGAGGCAGTAACAGCAAACCAATTCTTAGACAAAACACTCATTCGAACACGATCTTTAGGAGACTTTAAAAATGACATGATGTGATGAATGATAAACTCGGGAACCTGTGAAATCCGATCCGTTGAATCTTCTACGCTTTCCTCCGTCTCCCACCTAAATTCTGTGTTTAACCAATAACCCAAACTACAAAGTACAAACTGATGTTTTTAACAATTACCTACAAAAAAATGCAAAAAACAGAAATGAAATTGTATGGAATATAAACGCTAGCTAAGACAAACATGAGTAATAAAAAAGAAAATTAACATTTGGGGAAAATAAGAAAAAGTTCAACTATAATTTATAATCACCAACAACTTTCAGCTATAACATTTTGGAGAAAATGTAATATGAAAATGAGAAGAATACTCACCTATTATTGCTGTTTATTAGAATCGAAAAGTGTAATATGAAAATAATAAAAAGTACAACTAGCTTATTCTCACACTCCAGTAAATCGCATTTTGGGGATATGACTAATTGGAAACCAGTTACAGTGGACTTTGCGTTAATGGTCCCTATACCACTATGTTCTCCGGTTTTTATTTAGAAGAAAAGGAAAGTAAAGTATAGAAAGTGGTGAGGAAAGAAAAAGAAAGATTGCTAAAAAATTGTTAGTGTTCTTGAGTTATAAATGAAAAAGAATGAAAGTGGTAAAAAAAATGTTATTTGACCATTATGTCCCTATAATATATTTATTTAGTCTCAAATTAAAATAAATAAAAAGGCAATATAGTTATACAAATAGATCATTTTTCATTCTCTTCACTTTCATCCCAAAAATGGGATGAAAGTTGTGATACAAAAAAAGCTATCACTTTCATCCCTTTTTCCACACTTCCACTTACTTTCCTTCCTCAAAAAAACTTGAGAACACATTTTTTATTTTGTTTTCATCACTTTCTTTCACTTTCACCCAAAATTAAAACTTGAGAACATAGTGTAAATCCATGTGACCCTTTTAAGAGAAATCTTGACAAGTGAGGGCCCGTTTGATTTGTAGACGGGTTTTTGAATTTAAATTTGAATAATAATAGTATAAAAAGTTGTTTGGTTTATAAATTATTGTTGGTATTGGGATTTGACTCAATTATATATTTATTACGAAGTATTAAAAAGCATAGGTTAAAAATAAAAAGTCCATTTTGTAATAAAATATAATTAAATTAATAAAAGAATTGCGTTATTAATAGTATTTGGCACATTTTTTAAAAGAGTACAAGTTAAGGGCCCATTTGGTTGTTGGTTTTTGAAGCTCGGATACAACTTTGACATTGAAATTAAATGTTTGGTTACTCTCCTAAAGAAAATTCGTGAGGTTGACTCCCACTGACATGTACTATTCTCAATCTTTACTTTTTTTTTTGAACAAATGATCCATTTCATTACAAACCTCACAAATGGAGGAAGATACAACATAACAAGTTACATCGAAACATAACAAGTTAAGCCAAACAAGACATACACCAAATAGTTGAGACAGCCTACAGCAACACCATTCAAAGGTGGGGGGAATCACCCGAGTGAGCTTTGACTGATACAACCATATAAAGTGTAGCTTGACAAAAGTACACAAAGTACATAATACATACTAAGAAGATAAAACTAGGCATCCTTAAAGGAGCCGAACAAAAGCCTAACAGATCTAAAGTCAAACCCCTACACAGCAGCAGCCGTCGATGACGGACCAACGGATCTGAGCAGAAACATCAGTGGCAGCAGCGACAACAGCGGCATCGGAGATAGGAGATGACAGATCTGTGGGCAAAACTCTTATTTATTTAAAGGAGAGGAAAGTAAAAAGGAGATCCGGACGGTCGGCCGAGACCGACCGCCGGAATATATTAAGTGATCGGAGGGTGTTTTTGTTTTTGTGTGTGTGTGAGAGAGAGGGGAGGATGAGAGAGAACTTATCATTCTCAATCTTTACTAAAATGTGAGTTTACTGATTATATGTAGGTCCTACTACAATACATCTCTCTATCTCATTTTCATATTTGAATTTTTTATAATAACAAATCTATATTTTAATCATTTACTAACAATTTAAAATTATATTCTTAATTAAATATAATTTTTTTCTCACTCCTATATTAAATTCAAATCCAAATCTTAATCCAAATTCAAATCCAAATCCAAATTCAAATCCTAAACCCGTCTACAAACCAAACGGGCCCTTAATCTCTAAAAGTCACCCATTTGAAAACCCTTGGACCTAGGTATCATCCATTATTTTGAAACCAATAAACTTAGGTGGTGTTTGGTATGCATGTTTTAGTGTCTAAGAATGATACGATTCTTTGAATAATTAGTTTGGTAAGTTTATTAAAACCAAATGTATGACCGTGGATTCATAAACTCAATCCACCCCTAGTTGGTGGGTGTGACAAGATTCCCATGTACTTTTTAGTTTTAAAACAATCACAACCACATCTTTAATATTTTTTTTCCCATCTAATACTTCTCTTTCCTTTTTATTATTAAATAATATTTTTAAATAATGTTTTCTATTTTTAAATTAATATATTTAATATATAACATATATTTTATCTTTCATCATTTTCTATCATTCAATTACCAAATCCAAATTTGAATCCAAACCCAACAACAAACCAAACGCACCCAGCAAATAACACTTTCACACCATTTCCTAAAGAAGAACCGCACCTACCAAACACGTATTGAGCGTTGAGCATTTATTTATTTATTTATTTTGTGTTGTTAGAGATACCCTTATCGGATTCAGGCACCCCCTCACTCACATTTATTCACTCTTTTGACTGAAAAATACAGTTTTTTTTAATCATTTTATGTTCCGTATTTTCTGTCTTTTCCTAATTTTGACTTATCAAACTTTATATTTTATGTTGTGTACTTTCAGTTCTAAAGTTTTATACTAAAAACAATTTTTTTTTTAGAAAAAAGTTTAAAAAGAATAAACAAATTAAAAAAATGAGATGGGTGGGGTGAGGGGGGGGGGGGGGTTGGGTTATGGATAACCTAGGCCATTTTTTAATAAAGTGTTAAGAGCAGTTTGAGGTGTATCGTATCTTATCTGGCGACATTAAGGCTGTAAATTATTCAAGTTAACAAGCGTTTTTCCCTGTTTAACAACAATCATCACAGATCTAAAACGAACAACACATAACCCTATCTGGGACCTTGGTTGTTACAATATCTTGAAGCCCTTAATCTTCATCAATCAACAAAACCCAAAACAAATTTTAAAATATAGGGCAATTTTTCATATCCCCTTCTTGAATTTATAAATTTCATATATACCCAAACATGCTTTAGAAATATTGTATATTATGCATTCAGTACTTGCACTTTGTGTATATATTAAATTAATTATGAAAGTAGGGTGATATATGAAATTAACCCTAAAAATAAAATCAAACAAAAGCTCACAGGCATAATCACACACTCGGATCTGTGATGACTCTAACGCCGAAATTGCAGTGAGTGGTTGTGATGAAGATCTTGTGGTAGTGATGGTGGCCGCCATCGGATCTGTGTGGTGACATAGGCTATCAGATCTGTGTGGTGACACCGGATCTGTAGTAGATATCATTTTTTTCCTTCTAATTTTGAAGGCTATGTTGTTAGTTATTTGTGTGTGGATTTTAATGAATTTAAAGTGAGATGAAGAAGTAAGCTGCAAAGTATGAGATGAAGTGAGCTGCAAAGTCATATACTGGTAGTTGTGTAATAAGGGCCCGTTTGGTTTGTAGTTGGGTTTAGGATTAAGATTAGGATTAGGATTGAAATTTGGATTTGGATTTGGATTTAAATTGTGTTAAAAGTTGTTTGTTTTGTATGTTGAAATATAAATTGGGGTTGAGATTTATATTTACGAGATTGGCTATAGTCCGCCGCGTTGCGGCGGGGCGTCGATTAATACTTAGTCAACAAAGTTACACAACCTTGACCAATGTATGCAACCAATTTGAGTACATGGTACTGTATAATAGATTACATATATGCAAAATATATCTGGAAAGAGAGCAATGATGGTTACCAGTATACCACCACATCTCCAGTTATCCAAAACAATAATATTTCACCATTTAGCAATCTTTGCTCCTTAGGAAAAGATATCGCAAGTAATTGATTTCGAACCATTAAGAACGATCAAAGTCTGCAATCTGCAATGTGGAAAAGGTGCGTTTAATTATAGTGACATAGAAAAGAGGAAGTACTAAGAAAAGAAGGCCAACCTTCGTCACCATAAAAATCGATGTCGCTGAAATCAACTTTGTATCCCATTCTTGACTTCCTACGATCTTCCGATGGCCGAGTAGCAAGATCTCTTCCATCGTTGGTGTTGTCGTCGCCCTAGGAAGTTGTGGCAGAGATAAAATGAGACAAATTATGAGTGTCGCAACTTTTCGTTCCACCTAAATTTACATCATTAGTGAATGGCCAAGTGTTTTCCTTTAAAACGTATTTGGCCTTAAATCAAGTATGTAACAGGTCTCTGTTTTATCTACTTTTCTTGACTGCCAACCCACTACAAAATTAATCTATAAATTGTGCACACACCTTTTAGAGATTTGCATTCACAAAGTCGCATTGATTTCAGATCTTGGTGTCGTGTTGTTACAAAAAACGCATGTTGCTTACTGCTTCATAATTAGATCCATATAATTCGTTAAAGCAATCCTAAACCATTTATACAATTCCATGACCATTCATACAGTCGTAAACCATTAATTCAGTAACATAGCCACCCTAAACCATTTAGACAACTAAGAGTATACGTGAACTATGAAAGAATTGAATTTTAAAATCAATAAAGTATTTTTCTTATCTGTATATTTTTGTCTGATATTTGCCGGTATCAGTACAAAAACTTTTAAAATATAGTGATTATGTGAAAGTTCCAAAGTACCAGACAAATATATGTAAAATCATGAGTGTGTTATTCAAGATAAACCGTTGCTATGCTACTGTATGGTAAAATTTTAGAATACAACAAAGAGAATCTAGTTGTGGGAACCAACTTACCTGTATATCGCAGATTGATAAGCTCATAAACATACACATGAAAGCGCTAACATGTGCTGAATCTGTAAGGCCGCCCTGCATTTTCAGTTGAGTAATAAACAAACAGTGTTGACAAGTCCGTATCAGAAAACAAATCAAATGTAAATAGATTAGCAACCTCAAGCACCTTGGACGGCTTGAATTTCCCCTGACCTCTAACTTTCATTACTTTTTACGGTTCTTCAGAGGTGCTACATGGCTCATGCTGGGCCATTTCTTCACATTTTCCATTCCCAGCATTATGTACGAAAATTAATAATAATATTGGTGCTTTCATTTAAATTATTAGATAGGCTTGTTCAAATAACGTTTCTCGCAAACAATATTTCACCTACCAAATCTCTTATTCATCTTCCTTAAGTTTTAACTCTTTCACCTTAATAGATTTTCTAGCTGCTATTTTTGAAGATCATTTAGCTGCCACAAATAGAAACTTATTAGTATATCAGTATATGTGTTACAATTAAAAAAAAAAAAAAAAAAAAAAAAAAAAAAAAAAAAAAAACTAAAACTCATGATACTATAGATTGCAGTTCATGTTTGCATACCTCAAAGGATTCCCGATTTTTACGTACCTCCCATCCTTAGCCACCAGTGGATGCAGTCTTAGCATCAACTCATTACTTTGAACAATTTCCATGCCCGTATCTGAAAGGAAAACACGGGTGTTGGCTGCAACCATAACGTCTATCAGTTTGCGTCGCCCAAATATATACCGATGTCATACTATCTATTGTAGGCCGAGGTCAGCGTTGTCATTTAGACATATAAAGGTGGTTGCTTATTAAGCAAACAATAAAGTAATTTCTACAGGCGACATATGACAAATGCACCCCCAAAATCACAGAAGCATATGTTAACCCGAAAATCTGGCATAGTGGTTCTGAGAAGTTATTATAAGTCATCAAGCAGATCTTGTCATAATAACCCAATTGAAACAAACATTGATAACCCAAAATAACTTTTCAATAACCTCCATGGCTGCGGCACAATAAACTCCTTGCCAAGATAATGCCTTTTTCAGAAGCAAGTGTTACAGGTCGCAAAAAAATGACACAATATTCAAGCCATCTAAATTGGTAAAACACATAAACCAATAGCACGCACGACACATATATAAACATATAACGACTGACCCTCATTGGCAATAGGAATGAAAGAAGTACTGGTGCCTTCTCCAATGTCAGCTGCAACAATAAGGTTAAAAGGCAAATTACTATCTGAAACAACAAACATAGTTAGAGTGAAAAAATGAGTCAACCGCGTAGCGAAGGTACCATAAGCAAACGGAAAACGTAACACAAATGTCATAAACATGAATAACAGAGACGCACAATAGAGCAAAAATAGGAGGTGAACATTATTACCATTACCCGTAGATGTTGGTATGTCATCAACCTTTGCCTTTCCCTTGCTAGTAACGTCTACTGGCAGTTGACACCGGCGACGACGATCCTCTGCCACCACACGACCCGGATCAAGTTCGTTAATAGTTATACCATTCGACAGTCTGATGGACACATCAGCAACACCCCCATGGTAACAGGCTGCCCAGAAAAAACGTTAACACATGAAGACACGTCGTCCATATCCATAAATACAGGAAAGGCAGATGGTCCATCCATGAGACCCATCCCGCTTCCATTATCAGGACCCAAAAAAACATCATCTATAGGAGCATGAACTATGGCACTATTGTTTGCACCATCGATAAGATGAAGACCAGCATCAATCAAACCCAGAGCATCATCAACCGTAACAGTCCTGTGGCCCTCTAAGGTTTCATGACTACTGTATCTACGCATAGCCTTACTTTTTGTTCTCATATTTAAAGATGAGATAAAGGAAACATCAAAAAATAGCAAAACAACAAACATCATGTATGTCTAACATTATACCTTAAACAGAAAAACCAAAGAGAGCATATGCACATACAAAGAGTATACCAAAATAAAAACCAACAAAACCACCAACAGCAGTCATACATCCCAAGTTTACCTAGAATGAAGAAAGTTGTGAGCCTGATAATTGAAGGAAATCAGGATAGCTGGTACGAGTTGCAAGAGGGCAAAAGGTGGGAAAAAGGTGCGAGTAGAAGATAACAGGTCTGTAGGACCGAAAAGTGATGATTTTTATGTAATTCGGGAGGTCGAGGTTGATCAAAATAGATGAATTCCATGTTTAGTTCTAGAGAGATAAAGTAGAGAGAGGGTGAAGAAAAATGATATTATTAATGACTAAATGAAGGTTACACAATTTTTCACACCCCTCATGGAGAGTCATGAGGGGTATTTATAGGCTCATTACAACATTACTTTGCCTTTTGAACAATAGTAGTCCCTAAAGGCACAACTAACTACGAATCTAGACCAATTCACGTATGTGACGTTATCTTTATAAAAGAGCGAGGCTAACAAGGTCGAGCGGTAAAACATCACCTTAAGTTATTCAAAAGGGTAAAACCTCCTAATTGTTACATAAAATTAAAATACCCCTGTAATAATAAAAGTATCCAAACACACTCAAATTATCCTGAAGTTTCCCTAAGATGATTCTTATATTCTAATTCTAGGCATGGCTAGCAATAATCATTAGTGAGTAAAAATTTTCTGATTTTGTAAATAAGTTAGTGTTTGTTATGTTGTGAGATAAAAAAAATTTGAGAAACTTGATATTGGAGATGTATAGATAAACAAACCCACAAACAATAATCTGATGTACCAACTCCTTCAATACCAATTCATTAACCTAAAAAAAGACATAATCATCCAAACATGGATAAATCATAATCATACCAACCATTATGAGATTTTAAACCAAAACCAAATCATACCAACAATACTACAAATCATAAGCTTTTTCTTAACAATAAGGATCATAAAGGTATTACCTTAAAAAAAAGCAAACAAATCGGACCGCAGGGAAACATGATGCTTCATTCATCTTCGATCCCTTGTCAACTCAAACTTGTTTTTATCATTCTGTTCATCTGCCAAATTTATGTTCCAAATCTTCTGTAGAATTTCTTTGTGTTGTTTTGTGGAGTGGAAGAAGCTTCGGGAGATAACACCGCCTCTTGAATTATCTAGCTTCTTCTTCATCGTATCAGGGCAAAAAATACAGATGGATCGAGCCCAAGGTAGTAGGCCAAAAAAAACGGTGGAGCGCAATATGATGAACGGCATCGTTTTAAACGACAAATCTTTTATTATATAATAAAACAAAACCCCTATTGGGAATTTTCCATTTCAAAAAAATACATTCATACATTATTTAGTAATAACTTTATTTAAAAAAAAGATTATTTTCTTATTAGGTAACATTTTATATTTATCCATAATACAAGTAGAAGATAAATACAAAAAATATAGATAAGATGCAATTAATAATAGGATTAAAAATTTTAAATAATTATCTTTAATAATAAAAAACGATAATTAAACATCATAAATCAAACAAAACAAAGATTAAATTATTTGTTTTTTAATAAATAAAAATATATGATTTAAAAAAATTTAAAAACTCATGCATGCGCGGGTATTATAACTAGTTATATATATATATAGTAATTTAAAAATAAAATAATATAAAATAAGAAATGTTCAATGACAAGTACATGATTTTGATATAACAAAAATGGTTAAATAGTACAATTCGTCTTTGTTAAAAAAAAAGTACAAGAGGTTGCCAGTAAACCATGCATCTTCCATAGGAATTAAGAATCCCCACATTAGAGGGGTTGACTCCCATTTTTAAACCCCTTCTTTTCAACCAAACACAAAATTAGAGTCTTGTCAAACTCAAATCCAATCCAAAGTAGGCAAACAAATGGGCCCTAAGATTTAAGGCCCGCTTGGTTTGTAGGTTTAGATTGGGGTTGGGTTAAAAAAGTGGACCCGACCTTATTTTTAAGTGTTTGGTATGCTTTGGGTTTGGATTTAATACTAAATATGAAAGAGTGTTGTAAAGTTGGGTAATATGGTAGGATTTATGACAAATATGGGACTCACTTCAATTTTCTCTCTATCTCTCCCCTCTCATATTTTATATAAATAATTTATTAATTATATTTTTAAATATAAAAGAATTTTAAAACATTTTTCTCCCTCCTACATTAAATTCAAATCTTAATCCAAATCCAAATTCAAATCCAAATCCAAATCATAAACCCACCTACAAACGAAATGGACCGTTAGTACAGAGGGTTATTTTAGTCATTTTAATTTTGACTAATTGGACACTTGTCGACTTATGGTTTGCGTTGTACAAGTTGCTTAGAGCCCAGGGTACCGCTCGTCGTTGGAGCTCGCCACTCCAACGTGGCCTTCGTTGCAGCTCGCCACCACATTGACTGCCCGTCGCCATGCCTCGCTGTTCACCACCTCCTCGTTTGCATGACGAGGGTGGGTATTCTGCAACTCGTCTTTTTTTTTTCCTTAATTGTTTGTCTTAATGTTTTGTAGAAAATGTTTTTTCAATATGTAAATGTAAATGTGTAATGAACTTGTCAATATGTAAATGCAATGTGTAGTTATTGTCAATGCAAGTATATTAAACATACGATTGATATTACTTCAAACAACGATTACAACAATAAACTACGATACGATAACTAAGAAACGGAAATTCAAACCACTAAAATACGATACGATAAATACCTATAAATACCATACCATACAATTCATATCTCCACACACTACCATTCAATCCTTCACACACTACAATTTCTAAATCATCTTACAATGAGTACGCGTTGGTCAATTGAAGAAGAAACATTGCTAGCTAATATGTGGCTTGAAATTAGCCGAAACAGCGAGGGTTTGAATGAACGCTCTTTCTGGGATCGGGTTGTAGCAAGGTTCAATGAGTGGCCTGATGGTGATCATCGTAACAAGAGTATGATCACAGGTAAATGGGCACGACTCAGCTGTGAATGTCATAAATATCATGATATTTACCATTATTTGCAGCAAACGAGCCAAGACCATGAGCATATCTCAACTGCATTGAACATGTTTAGAGAACTCTGTGGTGGGAGAGGGTTCTAGTATCTTCACGTGTGGTTGATTTTGAAGAACACCCAAGAATGGGAACGCTATGTTTAGAGAACGCTATGGTGGGAAAGCGTTCGAGTATCTCCCGTATTATGTGGCTTTGTGTTTTATGTTTAACTGTTTCTTTATTTTACGTTTCGTATGTTTTATTGTGTTGTATTGTATTTTTTCGTATCGTATTTTTTTTTCCATATTGTAACTTTTTTATTTGATGAAATAAAATTAGTATGGTGTGGTATTTTTAAGTATTTGTGAAATGAATTTAGTTTATTTAATGAAATGAATAAAAAAAATTAAAGTTGTAAGTGGTGAGCCCCAAATGAGTAAGTTGAGGTTAGTTGTGAGTGATGAGAGGTTAGTTTTGAAGAGGTGTTGAGGTGATGTGGCACCCGTGTGCCCCAAATGAGGAGGGTTTGCTTTGTCACGACACCTTCCACTCTTAGTTGCCTGGTCTATTTTGGACTTTCGAAAATTTTAGGTTAAGAAAGTGATATGTTGTAAGGTGACTCGTCTAAGGCTGATCATCGGTCGAAGACCGGACCGGACCAGACCGACCAAGACCGAGACCGAAATTGCCTAAAAATCAAGACTGAGACCGAGACCGAGACCGAATGTGTTCAGTCTGGTCCGATCGGTCTCTGTCCGATCCGGTACAAGAAGGCAAAATGATTGGTTTTTAGACCGGACCGAGCCGAGATCGAGACCAAAATAAAGAAAAACTCGAGATCGAGACCGGACCGCTAGTCCTTCAGTCCGGTCGGAGTGGTCCATTTGCTCAGCCCTATTTTGGTAATTTTCCTTAATTTTAATTTCAAATGCCCGCAATTACCTTCAAATTACTCCAACCAAACAATACCTTAGTTCATTTGATGGAGGGAAAGTCATTCCCCCATTGTATAAACCCATGAATTCACGAGCATCACACAAAGAAATATACACGAAGAGGTTAAGTGTTTATATAAATGAACCAAAAGCATAAGTACGTAAATATGTAACATTATTTTTTTGAAGGAAAAAAGAAAGTAATTTGGCAATGAAACGAAACAACTTAGTTGGGTATAATTGTTAAGTTAAAGAGTCCATGTGATTGCATTAGCATCTAAATATGTGAAAATAAAAGTTACACGTCTTAGCTGTTGTTGATAACATGTTTCAAGATTCGAATGGAAATAAAAACTATGATTATATTTTTACAGTATTATTTTTTTAAACAGCTTCTGAAAAACGGAGTAAAATGCTAAAATTAGAGGTGTGTTTGCCTCCTTGATTTTGGGGGTTATTTGTTTTTGTTCCCAATTTTGTTGCAATTGTATCTTATTTTATTTCCTTCTCTGAGTCTTTTTTCTAATAAAATCTAGCCTTTAAAAAAATAAAAGCAATAAACTCCATAATCTGGCATAATTACTTGGAACCTGGAACCATTCAGTTTCACATTGTTGGCACCAAAGAAGCCACCCTCTAAGACTGACTAGGGTCTCACCTCTGATCAAACACCCCCTAACACGGCTAAAAAGGATATAGAAGAAACTCCTAACAACATGCACATATCATCAAGTATGTGTTGTATATATTTCTTCCCATGAAATCCCACGAGCTGTTTATGAATAAAGCCCAGAGTCATATCATCAACTCAAAACAAAACACTATCTGAACTACAGTAATGAAGCAAAACCACTAATAGATATACTGTCAAGACATCATTACCAAATATTCAAAACCATCGTTGCATATGTGAATATCATAAAGCGTAACACTAATGAAAGGTTCTTACAACTTGTTCAAAAAACAAAACTTAGATCTTTAATAGTACTCTGCACTTTGCATAGAACCTTCCTTACTCCAGTGCACCGTAAGATCTTCACATTCACAATTTCACAAATCTTTTGACTATGTGATTATCCGGCTTCTTCTTGGTCTTCTGTTTGAAAATTAACAAGAGGGTTGAGAATGTGTTCTACATTTCTATAAAAAATTAGCAATGATCATAAAAGATTTACAACCTACCTTCTTCCTTTATGAAGGTGATTACGTGCTCTTGTCCAACACAAGGCAATGCTGTCAGCAATGAACCTAAGTCCCTGAAGTGCTTTTTGGCTTTGAAAGAACACAACACCATCCGAATATTAATTTGGCCATCATCTTCTTGTTGAAGTAGCTTCTCATATGTATACTGAAAAAAATATATATAACAGGAGTTTATTTATTAGGACAATTTAATAACTCATGCTTAACTGCAGCATTGAAATAGAATAGATGAAAAGAAGGTTTGAGGGGTTTTTGAAATACATAAATGGAAATTAACGAGTATTCTATTAAAGAAAGTACATGTAAGTATGTAACTATTACCTTGACAACTTGGTTCCGTTCTTCAGAATCAATGGTGTGAAACAACGAAGTTATATTCAGAGATCGAGGACGGCAACACCAAAGTACAGCATCCACAACAGCTTCATAATGAGATAATTCAAATATGTTTATCAATTCTAGCTCAATATGCTCGAGTTCATTAGGTGGGGACTGAATCATCTTTAGTTCCTCAACGTCTAATAAATCCTGTAAAAAAATTGGTACATAAAATTTAGAGTTGGGATTATTCTATATCATTGCTAGGGAATAAGTAAGAAAGACATAATTTTTTTATATAAATAAACTCAGATGAATACAGTACCGTGCAAATTCTCAGCTTTAAAACTTTGAAACCAGTTTTCATGTCCAAAATTTGCCTCAGCTTCTGGAACCAAAGACTATCAACATCATCTTCAGGGTAACATTCAATTCGTGCTTTCGGCTGCAGTGAATCCCTTACCACAAGTGCGGGAAGATTGGAATGCATATGGTACTCAAACAAAAGCAAGTTGGGGGTAGTAATATCAATTTCTTCCAAATCAGACTCCGTAAGTAGTGCAAGTGTCCTCAAGGAAGAACTCAATAACCTCAAGTATTTGCAATTATCAGGAAGGCTCAAAGTCAAATTTTCGATGAAGGGGATATTGGACAAAAATCCGGAAAACACTTCCGACTTCAAGGGGGAAGAGGCGTAGTAAAACAAATTTTTTAGCTTTTTGCATGAAGCCAAATTTATATTAGGTGCCTCACTGCTTTCCCTGTTTGTGACACAGACATCACGTAGATTTGGAGCTTGAATATCTATAATCTCAACTAAACAGTCAATCTCAACTTTTTGAAGATTTTGAAGCCCAAAAACACAAATTCTTTTGAAACCATTACAAAATTTAACAACTAATTCCTCAAGTAGAGGACAATTATAGGTGAGATACTTGATATCCTCATCACTGAGATGAAGACCTTCAAGGTGCAACAACTTCAAAGAGCTGAACCTTAATGGATCAACCATCAAGGACGAAGGGAACTCACAATTACGTAATTTCAAAGTTGTTAATGAAGAGGCAGATAAGAGTTGGTTAGGCAAATGGTAATGTGGCATAGCAGCATGGCGCGTCCACACAATTGGCCTAAAATAAGTATCAATATTCAACACCTTTACATGTTTCTTAAGAATTAACCCAAGGCATCTGTCAACAAGATCCACTTCTGTAGAGTCACATAGCTCAGTAACAAGGTTAAACGTGTGTGCACTGACATTTTGTTGGCAAAATCGGGAAGTGGTATATTCAACATACTTAAAAAACATATCTCTTACATTTCCATTTTCGCTTGGGTCAAAAGGGACACAGTATAACTTCATGACTTGCTCAAATTTTCGGATATCGAAATCCAAAATGGGGAAAGAAGCAGTAATAGCAAACCAATTCTTAGACAAGACACTCATTCGAACACGGTCTTTAGGAGAGTCCAAAAATGACATGATGTGATGAATGATAAACTCGGGAACCTGTGAAATCCGATCCGTTGAATCTTCTATGTTATCCTCCATCTCCTTCCTTAATTTTATTTTTCAGAAGCTAGGGTTTATACTTTATACCAAACACCCTAATTACAAACTGATTTTCTTTGAACTGCCTAAAAAAACAAAACAAATTGTAAGATAGATATAACAAGTGCTGCATTTTAAATATACACAGGCTAAAAACACATTAATTAAACATTTTCGCTAGTTATTTAAATTCTATAAAACAATTGGGGAAAATGAACAGAAATGAAAATGATAACAAATGCTACATTTTATAAAAAAAACTGGCACTCACCTTTTGTTGTGCTGTAGATAGTATCGAGAAGCCTTTGGTCTTCTTCTTGGAGCTGAAAACCTCCTCAAACAGACTGCTCAGGTGGGACTTATGGGGTGTTTGTTTAACCTTAGTAGTTATTTTTTTTTGAACGGTTACTTTCTTTCAAGGGAAATCCATGTCCAATTTGAAACCCGATGGGGGAAACCTTCAACTTAAGCCGCCCGAAGGCACAACACTTAAATTGAAGTAAACCCTGCCTTCTCCAGATTCGAACCCTGGTGGGTTGAAACCTTCATTGAAGGACTTTGAAATCGTACCGACAGGGCAGTGGTCCACAAGTGAGGACTTCCCGGTTTGGTCACCCAAACTGGTACTACTCTCCACTAGGCACGCTTAACTGAATAAGACATGCCCAGTGGACCACAAGCCCATTGGTAACCTTAGTAGTTATAAGTGGCAAATTAAATTTTTTTAGAATTTTAGTTTACTATTAAGATATAAGAATTTACCCGTAAAAATTATGATATAAGTACAAATAATAAATATGCATGAGTCTTTCATTATATATTAATATCTATTAATATTCTGTGAAAAAAATTATTGGATGAAAGCTTTCTCTTTGTTCAGCTGACATAGATATTAAGGTTGAGGTTGATGTTCTTGTTTAACTATTTATATCATGTTGTACAAAATATGCGAGTTTAGTAGCACATAATAAGCGTTGATGAAGTTAAAATATACTCCGTAAAGTTTTTTGAAAATATTTTTCCGAATATCGGTATATAAACTTTAAATAATAATTACATGAGTCGTTGTTATAAGTACAATCGCATATATTTATTTTCATATCATAGTAACTCGTGTTTAGCATTTGATATTTATATTACCGTTAATAATAATTTAGCCGTATTTAATATTCAAACATGTGTACGCATAGATTAAACTTTTAAATAGGATAACATGAGTCCTTATTTGACGTATATAGTACAAAAAAAAAAATTAAAAACTAACATTTATTTTAAAAATATTTAAAGTATATTAAAACTAATTCGTATATTAACAAAATTTTGTATTTTATTTGATGAAAGTCTCAAACTAATACTAATACTTATGAACAAAGTTCACATTATAAAGTATAGGGGTATAAAGTGTAAGGGGTTATTTGTTTATTATCTAAAGTTATTAAAAACGTTGAGTTTTATAATTTTACACTTAACTCTATATAATATATTTAAGATTCAACCACTAAAGTTTTATTAATTACATCCCCTTTTTGTAAGTAAGTAAGGTTTTTTTTTTTTTCATTAAATGCTCCATCAAATTTATTAATGTTTGACCAAAATTAATTCAATTTTGACCTTTTATTAGCCAATCATATTGTTTGATTTCGCTTATGTGTCAAAATCGAGCTCTCCTATTAGTCCAATTTATTTTTCAATGTGAAAGGTTTTGCAAAAACACTCCAAAATAATGTAATTCCTTTATTATATAAAAGATTTAAGGGCTTATTAGCTTATATAACAAAAATAAGCCAAATGTAATGGTTGGCTAAGCTTATATATTTGGGCTGATAAGCTCTAATTTCATATATTTTTAAGAGAGGTGGACTTATATAAGAAAAGTTATAGACTTTTATACCTTTATTTAATAATTACATATTTACATATTTTTGTGTTCATATACGGTTTTGTCATTTTACCTCATTAAGTATGATAAGTTAAATTAAACACTATGGATGAGCTTACGAGTTTATTATTTTTAAGCCATAAGGCGCTTATAAAACATAAGACTAAGCTCAAAATATAAGCTTAGACAAAACCCCCTTATTTGGTACTAGTATATAGATTTGGGGGCCGTTTGGATGTAAAAGGATTTAGAATAAAATTTGCATTCGGTTTATAAATGAAAAAAATGAGGTAGGAGAAAAAAGTATATTTTATTAAAATTTTTATTTTAATAGTTGATAAACAATTATTGGAGAAGTAGTCTAATTTATTTTTAACAATTAATTTATATATAAATTATGAGTGAGAATATAAATGTGGGTCTATTATAAGTTTTGATTTAAAAAAATTACCTTATGTGCTCTGAATCAATCTATCATTTCCGGGTTCATTTCAATTCCCAAAAACTTGAACCGAACAATTAGTGCGATTGGTTAGCATGTGAGATTGGAATAAGATTTGTATTTGGGATAGGTTTGAATGAAAATAAGAGAAAAAAATATTTGTTATGTAAAAATATAAAATGTTTTATTAATTAATTGAGATGAAATACATTATTTTTGAATAAAAATACTACAGTATTAAAGGAAAATAAATTGGATCACACTAAAACCTTTAATGATTTTTTTATTAGTATTAAAATTCAAAACACAGCAAGTCAAGTGGGGTTAGAATTTTGACGTAACACATTTACACCCTCACTTGAATTCAAAGAAAAGGGGTTTCAAACAATTAATTTGAATAGCTTTGAATCTAAACCCCTTTAAACCCATACACCAACCGTCCTTTTAGTTTATTTGTGAACTGCATTTTTTGTCATTCAAAAGTTTGTTTTTGATTATTGTTCAAGACTTCAAATATATAGTTGTAAACTTTACAAAGAGAAATACTTTTGACTCTTAACTTGCACACATGTGAATGAAAAAGAAAGCTACGTAAATTTGACATTCTTATTTTTATTGTTGCACTCATCTAAGAAACGAAGTTTATATAACAAATGATGATTGGTCTATGAAAAAAGTTCATACAACAAATGATGGTTGGTGTCATTGTAATGGTTGGTTGGACTATATTTAACGGGAGCTCAGATTGCTTTTATTATTGTTGAATGATGTAAGCGAACTTATAAGATTACAAAATTATGATAAACCAAATGTATAGTGATTATGTGAACGTTTATACCGATTAAACTCACGTAAAAGAAATTGAGACAGCCTGTGTATTATACGGGTCTCAAAATAGTTATTGAATAAACAAAGTGTTTTATTATGGCTATCCCCGGCTCATTTTCTACATTTTTCACCCCTATCCCACTCCTATTTACAGAATAACACAGTTTTTTTTATCAGTTTTTGTTCTGTATTTTATGTCAATTTAATACTTTTGACTTATTAAACTTTATATTTTATGTTTCGTATTTTCAGTTTTATAAGTGTTAAATACAAACAAAAATATGAAAAACATAAAGAAAAAAAATAGAAAAAAAATGTGTATTATTGGTGTTTTAGGGGTACCGATATCCAATCCAATAAAACAAAATGTGACCACTTGCTTTGTATTTTAAGGACACAAGGGCAGCTTTCAATTAAGAAAAGAATGGGCCCGTTTGGTTGGGGTAGTGGAGGTTGGATTTGGGCATGAGACTAAAAGTTGTCATTTGGTTGGCGGGCATAGGATTTGGTTTTATGATTGTATCCGGATATTTGGGCATCTTCAATTCCCACCCATGTATGGTAGATTTCTGACATATTCTATTTTCATGGGCTTCATCTTATATTTTCACTCTAACTCTTTTTTCTTTTATAATATTATACTACGTAATAATATATCCCTAACTCTAATATTTATATCAAATAGTAAACAAACATCTTTTTTAAAAGAGAGGTAATTTGCACATCTAAAAAGTTGATTGTGACACTCTAATCTATTATGTATAGGTATTTATACCCTCACTTTTTTTTTTTTTTTTTTTTTTGAAAGGTGAATTTCAACTTAGAATCGACCACCTTCGCGGACAGCGAAGGCCCCATCGCCACCCCCGCCAGACTATGTTGTCTAAACCGGGTCCACGCTGATCTCAGGTGGTAACGGGTTTCCCCCGGAAACCGTTCTGCCTCCACACAAGTTACCTTGCTGGAGAAACAGCCGGATGAAAACCGAGCCATGCTCAGGATTCTAACCCCAGCGTCTTGGTCTAAGGGCTTCGAATCCATCATTGCAATATATCTCCGGAACAAAGGACTTCCCGGGTGGTCACCCACCCGGTACTACTCCCAATTGTGGGTGCTTAACCATGTAAGCCCCACCCACTAGACCACAAGTCTTACCATTACATTTTTACCTATGTGTGTTTATAAATGTCCAAACATAATTAATTGAAATGCCCCAATCATGTGCAAATCATCTTCCTTTACAAAAATCTTATCTTTCTTTTTCATACTTTTCTTTCAACCCAATACAAAATCCTAACCCATACAAACCAAACGGCACCTTAATGGTCATGAAACTCGTTAGTCAAAGTGTGACCACTTGCCTTATTTCTATTTTATGGACTTTTTAAAAAAGTTTAAACGCCAAATCAAATTAAGAAGTCAAAATTGGATGGGTACGTGTTCTAGTATTCCATAATTGTCTATATTTTTACCGGAGTCCTTTAGGGTCCATTTGGTTTATCGGTTTTAATGGCCGTTTGGTTTGTAAAAAGATTTGAGTCTGATTTTGATTCGATTTAAAATTAAAAAAAAAAATAAGATAAGAGAAAACAATAATATTTTATTAAAAACTTTATTTTAATAGTCGATAAATAATTTATTAGAAAGAAATTGAGATAGTTTTATTTTTTAATAATTAATTTGTGTATAGATTGTGAGTGAGATATAAATGTGAGGTCCATTATTTACAAAAGATACCACATTTGACATGAATCAATCTATCATTACCGATGTAACCCCCGACACTTTTTCTAAACTTATTACTAGCCAAAATATTTATTTTCGTACCTGAGACACATTAAAACTTTTATTTGTGATTATTTGGGCTTAAGAAACGTGAGATATATGGGAAACGAGAACTTTATTCCTTGATTGACTCAGCACAACCTAGAACACTCGAATTGTATTGCATTTGCCAAATTATTTGAATTATTTTGAGTTTTGGAAAAACTCTGAAGTTTATGCTTGATTTTATTGGAAAAATTATTTGGTGAACAATGGCGCAAGTTTCGTAAACTTATCCTACACTTTCATTAATTACAAAACCTACCCTCTACTTTAATACCCATATATAAACCCCCAATACCCCCATTTCTTCATTTTTATTTATCAAAAACACACACACTACCCACAAATATTCTCTCTCTCTCTCTCTCTCTTTTCTCGTTCGCCGCCCAGCCCACCTCCGGCCACCGGAGAATTTTTCGGCCACCCCAAAATTTACAACTTTTTATATTTTATAGATCGGGACGTCCCCGTTCCGATTGTACAAGCCGATTTAATCAAAACACCCCGTAACACCTCAAACCATCACCACCGCCGCCACCTCCGTGAGCCACCATCACCACCACCATCCTCCTACCTTCGGTAAAACAACACCCCGCCACCTCTTTTCTTATTTTCTTTTTAATTTTTGAAACCCTAGTTTTATATTTTTAAATAAATCCAATTTTAATATTAAAAGTTTTATAAAAATGTTTTTGTTATTGTTTTTAAACCAAAAACTCGTGTGGATTCTTGTTGTTTTTGACTTGGCCGCGACTCGGGTGAACTCACCGAGTCAACTCGTGACTCGGTGAGGGTTTTGATGTTTCTTGTTGTTGTTGTTGGTTGATATTGGTGACTAAGGGAGAGTATTATTTATGTTTGGATTGGATTTTATCGAGGGTCCATTTGGTTTGTGTGGCTCAACAGCCAAGAACCACCACCACTGAGCCTTGGGTGGTGGTGGGGGAGGGTTAAGATTATTAATTGTTGTTGTTGTTTGAGTGTTTGGATTAGTTTAGGTTAGTTTGGTTTGGATTTGGTTTCGTTTGGGTCGAGCCGAGGAAGGGTGAGGCTCGGGTTGGATTTGGTTTAGTTCCGGGATTATTTTGTGTGACTTGTGATTTATTTTTGGAGTTATTATAATTGTGGTGGTGATTATTTTTGAGTATTGGTTTGGTAACTTAGTCTCGGGACATATTATTTTATAAACGGTAACTAATAATAAAAACGGTTAATAATATATATGAAATCTAAAATAAATTGTGATAGTTAAGTGTATTTGATATCGGACATGATTCCGTATTATGACATTGTGGCTTGAATTGGACGTATTGGATTTACGACCTTGGTTATTTGGATGTTATGGACCCTTTGGTACACGAGACGGTAGGGTACGTTAGGCCCGTAAAGATCTTAACGTACCTGGAACCCGAACAAATACAAAATGGTCGATAAAACCTAAACAACTAACGGACTACGCGAATGATATATCCAATCATATTTATTATATATTAATATTATTTAAAAATAAAGAGTCGTTGACTCGGGAAACGTTATATAAACAGGCAGGTCATGCCGAAATTTTATAAAATTTTTTATAAACTTAAATTATTTTACCAAACACTATTATTATTTCAAAACCTTTTAATTCAACATTATTTTGAGAAAACGGGTAAAATCCGAGACTTATTGTTACGTATTATTTATTTTTATTCGAGTGAGTTCTTCTATTTTATTTCTTTCCATTTCTTTTCGACGACTTTCTTCGAGGAGTTCTTTCATCTTTCGTGCGTACTTGGTCGTTTCGCCGACTTGTTTCTTTTCTAACTTTCTTGTCTCCCACACGAGACTTTACGAAATCTATTTTCTTCCAAATGCCATTGTATTTACAAAACTTTTACTAAAGCATTGTTTATTGAGGTATTCGAGTATATTTTTGAGTTGTGCCATTTATATTGATTAGGTTGTGCTGAGGTCCATTTTGCTGTGACGCATTATTGATTGGTTGCTATATCTCGTTTCCTGCTGCTATTGTTAAGGTGTGATTCATAGCCCCGCTTTTATATTTTAAATTGTTTATAAACCCATGGGGTGAGACACATGCTTTAAACGTTTTCTGAGCACAAGTATTATTTTTGGTATGCTTTTTCCTGAATGATATATATTTCCTGACGATGTACTAAGTAGCTTGTCTTGCCGGAAAGACCCTCAGATCATGAGCCATTAGTCACCTGCGGGTGAGCGTGAACTTGGTAGATAGGCCTATTAGGATTTACCATCCCATTCGTAGTTGTCAAGGGCTTGACATGCGAGTGTACTATTTTCATTTTGCCGGGTATTGACAAGTACCTGGCCTTGCGGGCGCTTTATATTATGAAATTCCACGGTTATTGTTTATGTCAGTACAGAGTTACTGTCGATTGGTTTGGTTAACGTCTTGCGTGTCATGAGCTTAGTATCATCAACCGTATGTATGCACGTGTTGCCTCTACATATTGGGTGTTACCTTGATTACCCTGGTATTTGCATTTGTTGCTTATATCATATGATTAAAACCCTTGTGCTCAACTTTATCATTTTAAACCTATGGATTACACTCAACCTTGTGTTGACTTTTAAGCATGTGCTTCTCAGGTACGACTACAAATTAATTTGTGGAGCTTTATGATTTTGGGAGTGGTGAAGTGGCTAGATGAAGGAAGTTTTCTGTCAAGGCAGCTTATTTATTTCTACTATCTTTATTTTTCATGTCATTCGTAAAACCTTGGTGTGTCTTTAATATTTTTCCGCTGCTAAACTTGTTTATTTTCCGCTGCTAAACTTATTTACTTTCCGCTGCTAAACTTTGTATTTCTACTACTAAACCTGGTTTTTCCGCTGCTAAACTTTGTCATTTTCCGCTGCAATCTTTTATTTTTATTCCGCTGCTATTTGTTAAAGAGCCTATGTGCTCTAAAATGATTTGTAAAACGAATGATGTGTTTTGAGGCACTTTTAAACGTCCCGTGTTGTGGTCGTTAGCTATAAAGGTGCCTGGTTTCTATTCGTGTAGTGCCCCCAGCATGTCATCTGCCGTATTTTGAGTTGGGGGTGCTATAGAATGGTATCAGAGCCATCGTTTATAGAGAACGAGCTCGCACTCGACTATAAACTTTTTCCTAGAGTCAAAACGTTTTGAGACAGAAAGCCGACAGCCTTCCATGCCACTTCGCGCCCTGGTATTTCTTTCAAACTTTACGTATATATATGTTTGATATTGAGATTGGTTTGGACATTTTCCACTATCATGCTTTGGCTTATAAAATGGTTTTCCGCAAAAATTTGGCTAGTATTTTTATGTTTCCTTATACTCTTGTAGAGTATCATGTCTATCCCAGTTCCCCGTGATCAGGTTCCTGTCCCACCAGTTGTTGACCCATTGCCCTTGGGAGATGATGTTGAGTTAGATGTTGATGTTGGTTTGGATGATGAGGTAGGTTTAGAGGATGATGGAGAGGAGGAGATGGATGCCGATGATGATGATGATGATGATGATGAGGAGTTTATGGAGGAGGATCAGGATGTTCCTCCGCCGCCTTCTCCTGTTGTGTCGGATGTGACTTATGAGTCGGATACGTATGAGGCATTAGGATACGCGCTTGAGGCTGAGGTTACTTCTACGCATGAGGTTGGAGAGTCGTCAGCAGACCCGCGCGTTACGTCTTCAGTGATTGGAGATGAGTTGAGCAGACTGAGGGAGGAGATGACCTTGTGTCAGGGTCGTTACATGTCGAGAGCCATGAGTACGTGTTTTCAGCCATCTACTGTCGTGGAATTGATGAAGGAGAAGAAGGAAGGGAAGAAGGTAGCAGATAAGTCACAGGTTGGTTTATATAGACAGAGTGCTAGGATGAGCCCTATGGAGGAGACGTATGCTGAGTTTCAGGGACGCTTGGATTCCTTGGATAGGAGGATGATAGAGGTTGGGAGAATGGCGAGGCAGTTGTCTCAGACAGAGTTGTATGCAGGAGATGATAGTCGACACTATCGTACTAGTATCAGCGAGTTCAGGAGATCAGTGATTGGATCATTTATAGTAGTTAGTATCTTAATGGTAGTTTACCTAGTATATGCTAAACTGAATTCTTCAATTGGTAGATTTTATTCGAAACTTGTACTTGTTTTGCATATCTTGTAAAACCAATGTCAAGTATGAAATCTATGATGTATTATGGTGATGTACTATTTTGATGTTGAATGCTTACTATATCATGGTCTTGATGCATGATATGTATGAATTATGGTTAATGTACCATGAAATATCTTGAGAAAGGATGTCACGCATTCCTAGCACACGTGGCCAAGAAGGAGTCGGGAGAGAAGTGACTCGAGGATGTTCCTGTAGTGCGTGAGTTTCCTGAAGTATTTCCTGAAGATTTTCCGGGACTTCCTCCATCCCGACAAGTAGAGTTTCGCATCGACTTAGTTCCAGGAGCAGTACCTATTGCGCGTGCACCATATCGTTTAGCGCCATCGGAAATGGAGGAGTTATCTAAGCAATTGTAAGAGCTGTTGGATAAAGGATTTATTCGACCTAGTTCTTCGCCCTGGGAGCTCCAGTGTTGTTTGTGAAGAAGAAGGATGGATCGTTTAGGATGTGCATCGACTACCGAGGATTGAATAAGTTAACCGTGAAGAACCGCTACTCGTTACCGAGGATTGATGATTTGTTTGATCAGTTGCAAGGATCGAGTTACTACTCTAAGATTGACTTGAGGTCTGGTTATCACCAACTCAGGGTTCGGGAAGAGGATATTCCCAAGACGTCATTTAGGACCCGTTATGGTCATTATGAGTTTCAAGTTATGCCTTTTGGTTTGACCAATGCGCCTGCGGTGTTCATGGACCTCATGAACCGTGTATGCAAGCCTTATCTGGATAAGTTCGTGATAGTCTTTATCGACGATATTTTAATCTACTCAAAGAGCGAGGAAGAGCACAAACAACATTTGGCTACGATTCTTAACTTGCTCAAGGACGAGCAGTTGTACGCAAAGTTCTCTAAGTGTGAGTTTTGGATTCGGAAAGTTCAATTTTTGGGTCATGTGATTGATATTGAAGGATTACATGTGGATCCCGCTAAGATTGAGGCGATTGAGAAATGGGCAACGCCGGTTAACACCACAGAAATTCGTCAATTTCTAGGATTGGCTGGGTATTATAGGAGATTCATCGAGGGATTCTCCAAGATATCTAAACCGTTAACCGAATTGACTCACAAGGATAAGAAGTATGAATGGGGAGAGGAAGAAGAGAAGGCCTTTCAGACTTTGAAGCAGAAGCTTTGTAGTGCACCGATATTGGCTTTTCCAGATGGAGTAGAAGATTTTGTGGTTTATTGTGATGCCTCATGTAACAATTCGCATTTTCAGGTTAACTTCTATTCCCGAAAAATTTCACTATTCATATTTTTACTATTCACTTTCACTATTCATTTTCCGAAATTTAATTTTTATTTCATATTCTCGTGTGATAAATCATTTCTATGGCAAAATAAAAGTTTGCCACTCATCAGATCATTTTCGCGAAAGTTATTAAGGAAATACACGTTTTAGGTTAAAACGTCATTCAAAAATTCTACGCACAACGAAACTCAACCGCGTTAATTTTCCCCGCATCAGATAAATGTTTGATACACTCATGATTTATTTGAGAATTAATCATGACTAAGAAAAATGTGACCAATAAACCCTCGGCCGTAAGAAACAGAAAAATTAAGTTTTAAGCACTTTTGCTTAGCCGTAACCTTAGCCTATACATGCACTGCATTTCTAAGACAATTTGAGTTTTCATATTTTTGGAAAAAGTCAACATATTTTTCCCTCCTCCTTTGACCAAAAATCATTCATTGATTTTATAAATAATTCATTGATTTTTAGGCTTACGGTTTTATGTCCTAAAGACATTAAATACCAACCGACACTAGACTGAGCCCAGTCTAGACATTATAAGTCATTTTAAATCATTATTAGCATATTAGAAAAGTAACATTTTACTTTTCTCAATTTTACACAATATTCATACGTTTTACGTGTTACGCGTTTTAGACCCGTGTTTCCAGTTTTAGCAGGGTTTTAGCACCCCAATGGAACCTACCACTCATTTTATATTTTATTATGGAGTATATTGACATGTTTAACCATTCTTTTAAGTTCCACATTTTTACGATACCCGATTTTACATTTTATGGCTTAATCATTTACGGTTAGCATTCTACGGAGTCAAAACTAACTAAATATCTAGGATATTATCTTCCAAGGACCAAGTCACTCCCCCTTATCCATCTTGAACTGCCATAGGGGGGGGGGGAGTCACACCCTTGTGTGGCTTAATCTCATGCTTCAAGCCTTAAGATGTTAGCAAGTGTACAAGCTTGTTATGAAAGCTTTGACTAGTCATGAAATGTAACCTCCTCAAGGCCATATAAAAGCCCCCTCCCCCTCCTTGTTGCCGTCCCATAACACACACAAAAACACCTCACACTTAGCTAAATTTACTTCCAGTTTCATGCAAGAATCAAGTGCAACATCAACATAGAAACCCTAGTATGGTTTTAAGTAATCAAAATACATCCAAACCCTAGAAACTTTGGTGATTTCTCTTGAGTTTAGATCTACTCAAGTCACCTCAACTTTCATCATCTCTCTTTCAAGAATACAAGTGTAGAAAGATTGCTTGAAGTGAAGTAAAGTGAAGCATAAATCAATCAAAGTCCTTACCTTACATGTTACTTACCTTTCTTTATTGAAAGCCAAAAGTTGTAAGAAAACCCTAATATACTTCTTGTTAAATATCATTTTCATGCTATTTATATTTCATTCCTACTATATTTTGTCTTGTGATTATGTTCATGATGTATAAAAATGGGTAAAACAAGTATTGGTATATATATGTTAACTTATGTTATTTAAACAAGTAAACTAGTGACTTCCATGGTAAAATCTGACCAAAATGGTATAATTATGATATTGGACAATTACATATTGTAGTAGAGGACTTAACAAGGAAACCATAGCAATTTGAACCACTTAAAATAAGTACATGAGTAAAAAGTTATGGCTATTTGAAGTTACTAAAATTTTACGGCAAAACTGCCTAAAAACCTTCTGTGACAGAACATTAAACACGCATGAAGAGGCCCTTTGATCCGTTTCACGAAAAAGTTAAAACACGAAAGCTGTCCGGAATGACGTTTTCTTCAAAAACTCAGGAGCACGTGTCCAGAAAACCAATAACGAATGCGATTTTCTTCAGTTTCTTAACAGCTATTTTATATACCAAAATTACTATATAATAGTTATGATTTAATAAGACCAAGAGGTCTAATGACCTAAAGCCAAGATCACAACCATGGCTAAAGCCAAGGTTGAGTCTCAAGACCATGGAACAATGACCAAAGGTCACGGCAACGCCATGACTAATGACCATATAAACTTACCTAGGCGAAAACATGAACTAAAGAGTCAATGGCAATATAAACATCCAATTTGGATCTACTCCATCATAATAACCATGAGACTCATTGTAATAACAATCTTCATCCAAAAGTAAACTTTCCTAAGTTTATTCAAATATTGGACATGTAACTTTTCAGATCAAAACTTATATATATATATATATATATATATATATATATATATATATATATATATATATATATATATATATATATATATATATATATATATATATAGGCAAAGGATCACGTGCGGATGATTTTTTTTAGTGCGGATGTGCGGATGGATCTGGACCGCCCATTCCAGAATCTGATCTCCCATTCCAGAATCTGATCTTGACTTTTTGTAAAAAAGTCAAGATCTGACGCTAATATCACCTTACCAATTGATCATGAATTTTTTTTTTGATTTTTTTCCTTCTCAGCGATCCTTACTCTAGTTGTGTTATTTTATTTTTTTATTTTTTCAGATTTTTCTGAGCACTTTTTTCTTTTTTGATTATGAGTGCTAATGTGATATTAACGATATTATGAGTGCTACTGTGATATTAAGTTTTTTTACATGTAAAAATGAACCGTGATATTAAAAACCCATGATAGTTACTGTGATATTATAAAACCAACGTAATATTAAGCTTTTTTACATGTAAAAATGAACCGTGATATTACGATATTAAGAAAAAAGTTAAAGTGATATTAAAAAAAATTAACTTTGATATTTAAGAAAGCATGATAGTTACGGCGATATTAACAATTTTTATTAAGAAAAAGTTTTTACGATATTAAAAAAGTTATTGTGATATTAAATTTTTTATTAAAAAAAAGTTTTCAGAATCTGATCTTGACTTTTCTAAAAAAGTCAAAATCAGATTTTGATATCATAATACCTTTAACGATGAAAACGATTTTTTTTTTTGAAATTTTTTTCAGCGATTCTTAATTATTTGTTGTCCACTTTATTTTTTTAATTTTTTCAGATTTTTTTGAATTTTTTTCAGAAAAAAAGCTAATACGATAGTAACGATCTTAAAAAAAGACTGGATATTTACGATATTGCCACTCCACCTTTTTCAGATGGTTGACTAGATGGAGGGCTGAGATTCGTCCGTACCATCCGCACTAAAAGACAAAAATGTACCTGATCCTCACCCTATATATATATATATATATATATATATATATATATATATATATATATATATATATATATATATATATATATATATATATATATTATCAAATACTACAATAGTAGGGAGTCTCATGTGAGGGGTTTATTAAGTAAGCCGTCGAGATGAGTTGTGGATTTACGAATTAAAGTGTCCTGGCTCCTCGAACGTTTACTACATGACCTCTGAATTATGTCGGCCCGAACGGTAGTAAGCAATATATAAACTATACATGTTTCATAAACCATTTCTTTTCAAAGACTTACACTATACTAAGTAGTAAATCATGGACTAAATGCAAGACATATATAGGCAATTCTTCATATTCTTTACTCCAATCCTAAGTCGCAACATTCTATTATAGGTTGCTCGTAGAAACTTCGCGATTCGACCATCACATTCACTACTTGCTATAAAACTTAAGGTGAGTTCATAGCCCCACTTTCCATTACTTAATTATTTTACAAACCCTTGGGGGGAATACATGCTATTTTAAACCGAACACAATGCTTTGAAATTGTATGCTACCTGATTGTTTTATTATTACTAAGTACCATCCTTGCTAAAACCAATATCCCTTATTATGAACCATTTAATCACTAGTAATAGTGAGCGCGAGTATTGTGAATAGGCCTATTGGGATTGACGAATCCCATTTGTATTGACTAAATTCAAACAAATGCACTATATTTGAGATTTAGGTATGACAGCAAAGTACCTACCGGGATAACTTCGCCGATTGATATTGGTACCCGTTAACGTTTTGGTGTCATGAGCTTAGTATAATAATAGCTGTTTTGTTTTCCAACCATGAGTATGAGTCTAATTAACTCATACTACCAACATATTGTGTTCCACTACTTAACAAACTCTATGAATATCACTCAACCTTTGTGTTGACCTTTTAAGCATGTATTTCAGGTCCATGATGATCAAGGATGGTGTTGGGAATTATACTAACAGTTACCACGGCTAAGTGATGATGTTACAACTGCAGAAGATTGTACTTGCAGTGGAAACTCATTACCACTGCAAGAACATATATTACCACTGCTTATTAGATAACTGTTAGGAAACGTGTTTAGATAAATATAGAATAGATCTTGTGTATATCTTATTCTATTAGCATTATACTTATCTTGTAGAAGAGGACTCCTTGTGCTATAAAAAGAGATCCTAGGTTAAAGGTTTGATATACGTTTCTAGAGCTTCAAGGTGTAACCCTAGTGATATCAAGATCACTCGTATTATTATTATTAATAATATTGGAGCTAATAGTTTGTTTACATACATTGTTCTTATTCATATACATCTGTCTTACTCACAATCAAACTTCTAAGTGTTACTAAGTAGATTCCGCATACTTAGTGATATAACTCAAAGTATCAATCTAACACAAGTTCAAGGTGTTTAGATCCATCAAGTGGTATCAGAGCCAGGCTTTGATACTTTGATTTAGAAGACTCTAGTTCACTCAGAAGAATCAATGGAGACAGAAACCAGTAACTTAAACATTGCTGCTAAGCTTCCAAAACTTAAGTTGAATGACTTTGAGATGTGGAGGCTGATGATCGAAAAATTCTTTATGGTCCAAGACTACACACTTTGGGAGATCATTATGGTTGGAAATTCTTTCAAACCAAGTTCTACTTCAGAGATGGTTGGTGGCAAGGAAGTAATTAAGGTCAACACTGGACCTGTTACTAATGATGAATGACTTCAGGTGAAGAATGATCTGAAGGCCAGAGGTTTGTTGTTGATGACACTTCCCAGAGATCAAGTTCTAGCATTCAGTAAGTACAAGACTGGAAAGACTCTTTTTGATGAGATCTGTGAAGTTTTTGGTGGTAATGATTCCACCAAGAAGACTCAAAAGACCTTGCTGAAGCAGACTTATGAAAACTTTGGTTCAACAAGTAATGAATCTCTTGATAACATCTTCACAAGGCTACAAAAAATTGTTACTCAACTCACTGTTTTTAGGATTGAGGTGGAAAGGGAAGACCTTAATCTAAAGTTCTTAAGAAGCTTACCCTCTGAGTTTGGAACCAATGTTGTTGTGTGGGAAGATAAGCCAGAATTGGAGACCATGAAACTTAATGATTTGTACAATAACTTCAAGGTTATTGAACAAAGATTGAAGAAAGCTGGTAAAATAAGCTCAAGTTCAGGAAGTGTAGCACTCATATCATCATCTCTTGATGATAGTTCAGATGAAGAAAGTGATAGTGATGATGACAGTGCTAACATTGTTGTTTCCACTGGTAGTGGAAGTGTTTCCACTGGTAGCTCAAAGAGACAGATTGCAAGACTTAGTGATACTACTTTTTATGCCTTTATATCAAGTCAAGTGGTGGTTCAATTCTCAATCATGAGGATTTGGATCAAATTGATGAGGATGATATGAAGGAGATGGACATCAAATGGCAAGTGGCATTACTAAGCTTAAGGACAAAGAAGTTTTGGAAGAAGACTGGAAGAAAAATCAACATCAGTGGCAATGAAACAGTAGGTTTTGACAAAAAGAAGGTGGAGTGCTATAATTGTCATAAGAAGGGGCACTTTTCCAGGGAGTGCAGGAAGCCAAGGAAATCTGACAACAGGTCAACTTGGTATAAGCAGGACAAGAAGAAAGAACCTACTACTGATGAGCCAAAGGGGCTATTGGCTATTGATGGAGTGAGCTTTGATTGGAGCTTTATGACTAAGGATGAGGAAGATGATTCAGAGTCTGCAATGGTTGCTACTGAGCTTGCTCTAATGACTTTTTCTGACTCTGAGGTACAAATTGATAATGCTTGTTCTAAATCTTGTAAGGCCTTAAAAGAGTATGAGAAAATTAAAGCACAATTTAATGAACAATGCCTAGAGTTAACTCATACTAGTTATAACTTAGAAAATCATAAAAGAGGCCTAGGTGTTTTAGAAACTCAATTAGAGCATTATAGGGCAAATGAATCTAAGTTCAATGATGATATTGCAGTATTAAGAAGAGACTTAGATTATCAGATTGCTGTTAATAAGGTTCTTAGAGAAGAACTAGAAAAGGTTAAGATGGCTAGCGAGAATATAATGATAACTAAGCAAACACTGGATCATTAATCCAAGTGTATTGACAAAATTTGGGAAGCCCAAGTTGTGAGCAAAGCCAAATCAGGAATTGGATACAAAACAGTTCCACCACCTCTAAGAGGTGTTCCATCACCTCCTGGCATTGACTTAGCTCACACAGGATTAGAGGAATTCCAGGAACTACCTATGACCTATGGACCAAAGTTTGTTAAACCAGTTGAAATTGAAAAGGTTCAGGTTCAGGTTGAGGTTGATATATTTGATAGTGCTAGTGACTCATCTCTTAAAGATGAAAATTTAAATGTTGAGTCTAAACCTAGTGTTCCTGAGAATGTTAAAGTGGAGGTTAAAAGAAGTATTCCTGATGTAGTCAAAGAGAAGCCTAGGTCACAACCTAATTTCACTAGGCCCACTACTAGATATGCAGAGATGTACAGAAGTAGGTCACCAACTCCTAGGGGTAATATGAGGAGTTGGAATCATGTTAAATCTAGGCAATTTGGTAGTGATTTTGTGTTCAATAACAAACCCTGTCATATATGTGGTAGCTTTGACCATTTGTCTTATAGCTGTACCTACCACTTGGGAAGAAGGGAAGTGTTTGGGAATACTAGGGTGAATGGACAAAATGCTAATAACTTAACTCACCCAAATCCACTTAGCAAGATGATTCCCAGGTCTGTTTTGCTTCATTCTGGCATTAAACTAATTTTCACTGCTAGATCAGCAGTTGCCACTGCCAGAGATAAAAACAGAGTTTACCCTAAGCCCCCTGTTACTACTTTTGTTAAATCTACTCAAACAGGGAAAAAGACCAAATTTGAAAAGAAAGTTAACAATAATCAGAAGTGGGTACCCAAAGTTTCAAAACAAGCAGTTTCCATTGCTAAGCCAGCAGTTACCATTGCAAGGCGAAAGGTTACCACTGGTGGGTCTGTTAACAAGAAAAGGGTAAATATGGGAAATGCTGTTAAGGCCTCAGCACGTTAGGAATGGAAACCAAAAGGAACCATCACCTCAAACAATCCCAATGGTGTATCAATGACCTTTGATAGATATAATTATATTGATACACGAGGCAGATCCAAGTCATTTGTGGCTTGGGTCCCCAAAAGGAACTAATTCCTTTATTTTGTGTGCAGGGACATTCAAAGACTACTAATGATCAAGGATCATCAGACAGTGGATGTTCCAGGCACATGACTGGCAATAAGTCCTATCTTTCAGACTTTCAACCTTATGATGGACAATTTGTCAGCTTTGGAGGAGGAATTGGTGGCAAAGTTTCTGGCCAAGGAACAATCAAGGCTGGAAACATTGACTTTGAAGATGTGCAGTATGTGAAAGAACTCAAGTACAACCTCTTTAGTGTGTCACAGATGTGTGACAAGAAGCATAGAGTTCTATTCACAGAAGATGAATGCTATATCTTATCTAAGGATTATAAGCTTCCTGATGATAGTGACATTTTGCTTAAAATCCCTAGAAAAGGTAACCTGTATAGCATTGACATGAAGAACATAGTGGCTAATAATGATGTTGCTTGCTTGCTTGCTAAAGCCACTTTGGATGAATCAATGCTTTGGCATAGAAGACTTGGTCATGTCAACTTCAAGACCATCAACAAGATAGTGAAAGATGGACTTGTCAGATGTCTACCAGAGAAAAGATTTGAAAATGACCAAACTTGTGTTGCCTGTCTCAAAGGAAAGCAACACAGAGATTCATGCAAGACCAAAGCATTCAATTCTATTGATCATCCACTCTTTATGCTGCATATGGACTTGTTTGGTCCTACTTCTGTGAGCAGCATAAATTTGAAGAAGTATTGTCTTGTTGTGACTGATGATTTTAGTAGATTCACATGGGTTTTCTTTTTAAGAACCAAGGATGAAACCATTGGCATCCTTAAGATATTCATCACTAAAGTTGAAAATCAATATGAAAAGAAAATAAAGATCATCAGGTGTGACAATGGGACAGAGTTCAAGAATAAAGTTATGGATGATTTTTGCAGAGACAAAGGTATTAAAAGAGAATTTAGTGTTGCAAGAACTCCTCAACAAAATGGAGTTGCAGAAAGAAGAAACAGAACACTAATTGAGGCTGCTAGAACCATGTTAGCTGATTCAAAGCTTCTAGTGACTTTTTGGGCTGAAGCAGTTAACACTGCTTGTTACATTCAAAACAGAGTTTTAGTGGTCAAAACAAAGAACAAGACACCTTATGAGTTGTTCAGAGGCAGGCCTCCTACTTTGGAGTTTATGAGGCCATTTGGGTGTCATGTTACTATTCTCAATACCATTGATTATCTGGGTAAATTTGAAGAAAAATCTGATGAAGGCTTCTTTGTTGGATACTCTATGGTTAGCAAGGCTTTTAGAGTATATAACTTAAGAACAAAGAAGATTGAAGAGAACTTGCATGTTCAGTTTCTTGAAAATAAAGCAAACATGGCAGGTTCAGGACCAGATTGGCTATTTGATCTTGAAACATTATCAAATACAATGAATTATGTTCCTCTCACTTCAAGCACTGGAGACAAAGAGCTTGAAGATTCAGAAGAATTCATTGATGAAGATGAAGCCTGTAAAGATGATGAAGATCAAATTGTTATGCCACTTTGGGACTTTGTTGATAATTCTGAAAAGACAAGTGATGTAGATGGTGTGAATTTTGATGTTAATAAAGATATTCCTACTAGTAGTGGTAACTCCATTCCCACTGCTACAGCAGAAGTTTCCACTGTCAGCCCAAATGTGGAACATACTTCTCAGGAATCACCAAGTGATGATGTAGAGATCTCAAACATGCCTACAACATATGATATTCCTAGCACATCACAGTTTTCAATTCATAAAGTGCATCCACTTGATAATGTTATTGGTGAACTTCAATCAGGTGTGAAGACTAGAAGACAGACAAAGAAAGATGATATTCATGGGCTCATAAGTGAAGTGTATGAATCCAAGAAACATAGTAAGAAGAATGAGTGTTTGTTTTTCTGTTTTCTCTCACAGGTGGAGCCTAAGAATGTGCATATGGATCTAGGAGAATCTAGCTGGGTTGAAGCTATGCAAGAAGAGTTGCTGCAGTTTAAACTTCAAAAGGTTTGGGTTCTTTGTGACTTGCCTGATGATATGAAGGTCATTGGTACTAAATGGGTTTTCAGAAACAAGAAAGATGAAAGAGGTATTGTAATCAGGAACAAAGCTAGATTGGTTGCTCAAGGATACACTCAAGAGGAGGGTATTGATTATGAAGAAGTGTTTGCTCCTATTGCAAGGATTGAGGCTATTAGATTGTTTCTAGCCTATGCATCATTTATGGGCTTTACAGTCTATCAAATGGATGTTAAGAGTGACTTTCTGTATGGAACTATTGATGAGGAGGTATATGTCTCTCAACCTCCAGGCTTTGAAGATCCTCAACACCCAAATAAAGTATATAAAGTGGTTAAGGCTCTTTATGGCTTACATCAGGCTCCAAGGAAGTGGTATGAAACCTTAGCTACTTATTTATTGAATAATGGGTTTCATAGAGGCAAGATTGACCAAACTTTGTTCATCAAGAAAGACAAAGGTGATATTCTATTTGTTCAAGTATATGTTGATGATATTATCTTTGGGTCTACTAAACAAGAGATGTGCAAAGAGTTTGAGAAGCTGATGAAAGATGAATTTCAAATGAGTTCTATGAGAGAACTTACATTCTTTTTGGGGCTGCAAGTACAACAGAGTAAGGAAGGCATATTTATCAGTCAAGACAAATATGTAGCTGAGATTATCAAGAAGTTCAAGTTTACTGATGCAAAATCTTCAAATACCCCTGCTGACAAGACCACTCACCTATTGTTGAAGAATGCTAGTGGTGCTAATGTTGATGTTCACACTTACAGATCTTTGATTGGTTCTTTGATGTATCTTACTTCATCAAGGCCAGACATTATGTTTGCTATATGTGCTTGTGCAAGATTTCAAGTGACTCCAAAGACATCACATATGACAGCAGTAGAAAAGATTTTTAGGTACTTGAAGACTTATCCTAATCTAGGATTATGGTATCCAAGAGATTCTCCAATGGAATTGATCACATACTTAGATAGTGACTATGCTGGTGCAAGTTTGGATAGAAGATCAACTACTGGAGGATGTCAATTTCTTGGATGTAGATTGGTGTCATGGCAGTGCAAGAAGCAAACTATGGTTGCCACTTCAACCACTGAAGCAGAATATGTTGCAGCTGCTAGTTGTTGTGCTCAGATCCTTTGGCTTCAGAATCAATTATTGGATTATGGGTACAATTTCATGAACACCATTATCTATATAGACAATAGTAGTACCATATGCATTATTAAAAATCCTGTGCAACACACTAAAACTAAACATATTGAAATTAGACATCACTTCATTAGAGATTGTTTTGAGAAAAAGCTTATTAATGTTGTCAAAATTCATACTGATGACAATTATGCTGATTTATTAACAAAAGGGCTTGATGTGGGTAGGTTTCAATACTTGGTAACAGGTATTGGAATGCTAAATCCATAAATCTTTGATGTCTAATACTTTTCAGTGTTGCAGGATAGTTTTTAGGTACTAGTATTGTTTGTATTGTATGTATGGTTTTCTACTAATTTGTATGCAGAGTTATCAAGAGCACAGTGGAAATAATCATACAACAGTGGAAAGTTTGGTGATAAAAGCAAGAAGAAAGAAGCACTTTTATTGATCATAAGAAAAGTACATTACAACCATCAAGAAAACATTGTCACCAAAACAGAAAACCATCACACAAGACATGAACCTACAACCTAACACCTACTCCATAGGTTTCTTTCCTTTTCCTTCATACTGATGCTTGCCCTTGGAAGTCTTCTTTCTCTTGTCATCAAAAGAAAGTTGTTTCCTTGGACAAGCAAGTCCTAGAACTTGCTTGGGAGGCCTTGGTGCTTGAGTAGGCTTTTCAACAGCTGGCCACTTCATGTTGTTTATAGCAGTTGTCAATGCTGTGGTGAGGGCCTTTGGAAGTTCTTTGGAAAGATCAAAGGTTGGATCATTATCATCATCAGAGGAAGAACTTGAATAGAACTCCAAAGATGGAGCAGGAGAAGCTTCAGTCTTTTTGGTTGGCTTGTTGGAAGCTGTGGAAGTGGTTGCACTTGGTGGGAAGTAATCACTCCATCTTGTTGAAAGATCCTCTGAGTTTGAACAATAACTGATTTCCTCATCTGATGAGTCATCAGAAGAGATGTAGATTAAAGGAAACCAACTCATGATGATGCTTAGGGTTTGTGTTATTGAAGTTGTTTGTTGATGAGAGATAAAAGTTTTGAGCCCCCTTTTATAAGCAAAGTCAAGGTCGAATTCTAATTAATGAAGAATATTTACTCTTACCTGTTTTGGTAGGTTGGCGGAGTAAATTTGGTTATTATCGGGTTGACTTTTGGAAGATATTTTTGTGAATAGTAACTTGGTTAAAAAGTTATTTTGGGTTAATAATTATGGGTTGAGTTGAAAGTTACTTTTGTTTGCAGCATACAACCCATATTATTGAAGTCATTGGAGTAATAAGGTGTGTATCATAGACACACAACAAATGGTTATTGATTCACCATGTCTAATCCACATAAGAATCAACTAGTCCAGAGTAAACGGCTACTGGTAAAGACTTATTAAATCCGTTTATGGTTGATAGTTTACCAAAAACTAGGTTATCAACTCACCATACATCCAAGTGATCAAGAGTTGGCTAGTACATAGTAAACGGCTTATGGTAAAGACATATCAAATCCGTTGATAGCTGGTAGTTTGCTAAAAACTATGATAAGAGCAGCAAATTTTAATGTTTTATTTACCACTGCTCTTTGATATGTTGTGAAAATTTTACCACTGCTAGTTCATTAGTTACCACTGCAAGAGTAATTTTTCCACTGATGAACTAGCCGTTACAACTGTTGTGTCAGTAATCCATTTTTTACTAGCCATTGTAAAAATAACTGTCTTTCCTTATTAGTAGGGTAAAATCTTTTGTGAATTATCTACTTACTTATTATAAATTATTCTTTTTCCAAAGATAATTCTTTCTAAAGATAATTCACATTGCGCAACCTCCTCAAACGCTATTGGTATAAATTGATCATCATACGGCTTGATTTTTATCTTGATTACTAACACTTTTATTCTCTTTTTCACAAATATCATGGCGATTCTAAAATTTGTTGAGGAGCACAACCAAGTGGCCTACTTACAAAAGTCAAATGAGAAGAGTGGCCCTGTTTTTCATTAGATTGTGGATTTTCTAAACACAACTCATATAAGGTATGCCTTAACTATTAATCCCACAATCTATGTCTCTCATATCAAACAGTTCTGGAACACTGTGGAGTCCATAACTCTTGAACAGGGAGACACACAAGAATCTGTGGATGCTCTAAGAGCCACAGTTGATGGGGTAACTATTGATGTTACTGAGTCATCCTTGAGGAGAATTCTCCAATTGGATGATCTCAATGGTATCATCACATTACCTAATTCAGAAATTTTCACTAATATTGCTTTAATGGGGTATGATACATCTGAACAAAAAGTTACTTTTAGAAAAGGGTGTTTTTGTCCCCATTGGAGATTTTTAATTCACACTCTTTTACATTGCCTAAGTCCTAAGAAAATTTCTTATGAAAAATTTGCATCAACCATGGCTTATCCTTTGGTTTGTTTGGCAACTGATAGGACTTTCAATTTTTCAAAGTTTATTTTCAATAATATGAAAGGCAATGTAAAGAGTCAATATAAATTGTTGATGTATCCAAGGTTTGTGCAAGCAGTGTTAAATGAGTTTCAACTGCACCCTCACAATAGAATTTATGAACCTTCCACTCTTAAGCCAAAAGTTTTTCAAAACATGTGTAAGGCTTCAGATCTTTGGAATGGGGAGGTTCATCCACTTTTACCTCAAATGCTTGCTAAAATTGCTCAAGTACAGGGTGAAGATGCAACCATCCCAGTTGTATCCCATAACACACCCAATATTGTTGTTCCACCAATTCACCATACCCCTGCTATTACTCACACTTATGAGAGAAGGTCTAAACAGCCAACTTCTCTCATCTCAACATTGCCTGTTGCTGAACCCTTTGGTTTAGGAACAAGCAGTGGTGGTTCAAGGCTTCATCCTAGTCTAACTAGGGAAGAGCCTGAATCAATGCCTCATGATTCACCTCTCCCAGCAGGTTACACAGTTGGAAGTGATGAAGGCAGTGTGCAACTATCTAATTGATGGAAATTTGTACCAAGTTAGTCAAGCAGGTTCAAGCTCTGGAGAAAGATCTGGCACAGACCAAAGAACAATATGCCACAGAGCTGAATCAATTGAAGGCTGAGATTCAAAGATTGCAGAATGAAGTTGAGAATCTCAAGAAGAAAAGATCTAAAGTTGTGTTATCTTCATCATCTTTACCTCAGGATGAGTTTTCTGCAAGTTCTACTAAAGCTTTGGGAGATTCTTCCAAACAGGGGAGGAAAATAGATGCAGAGCTTAAGGGGAGGAGTAAAAATTTTGAAAATGAGTTTGCTGAGCTCACTGATTCTGATAATGCTCAAGCAAAAGATGATGTAGCTGAAACTGAGGGGAGGAAATTGGATTTAGAAGATATGGATGTTGATGCTGGTTTTAATTTTGATGATTTAGTTGGAACTGCTCAACCAATTTCCACTGAAGCAGAACAAGTTCCCACTGATCAACCAATTACCACTGCAAGTGAACAAGTTCCCACTGCTACACAAGAAATTACCACTGCAGAGGAAGAAGCTGCCAGAATAAGATCAGTCAAAGGAAAAGCTATTATGACTGGTTCAGAACAAGAGCTTACTAGAAAGATTTCTAAGAAAGAACAAGCTCAAATTAATTTTGATGCAAGATTGGCAGAGCAACATCAAGCAGCAGAGATTGAAAGAAAAAGAAAGCTAGAGGAAGATGAAGTTGCTAATTTTATGGAAGCAAAGAGGTTGGATAAACTTGAAGCTGTTATGGCAGAACCAATTTCAAGTATCTCACCAACTGTCATACATGAGAAACCTCCATTATTCACTTATGTGCCTACAGAAGAAGAGATTGATTATTTGATTAACAATGATCAAATAATCATAAAGAAGGCCATTGAACTTATTGCAAATACAACCTTGAATGAAGACCAAAAGTCTGCTCAACTTAAAGATTTCATTCTAATGAAGAATCAGCAGGCTCTTGATGAAATCATTGGGGATACTAGAAAAGGTCAAAAGAAACCAAGAAAGCTTACAAAGGCATAGATCATTGCTGAGATGAAGACTTTTTGTTGCCATGTTGGTAATATGAAGATGGGTCAATTCAAAGGAATGACACATGTTCAAATTGAAGGTATTTACTACAGAATCAAAAGACAAGATAGTAAATTCATTCCAATGGATCAAGAACCTATTGTTATGAAGACAAAAAGGTCTGGAGTGAGTCTTGAATCACAAGATACTAAGAAGTTGAAGACTCAAGAATCATCTCAAGCAGAAGAGGGTCCTAGCAAGTTGACAAAAGAGCAAGTTACAAACATGTTGTTTATAGAGACTGATGTACTTAATATTGAACCTCTACAAGCAAAATATCCAGTTGTTGGTTGGGAGATCTTTTCTGATAGTTATGGTGTAGCTTGGAAGATCATCAGAACTGGAAGTGTCACAAGCATTTGCAGAGATTTTAAAGACATTGTTAGATATTGTGATAGAGAAGACTTGGATACTTTGTGGAGGATTGTTAAAGATCAGTTTAAAAAGGATGAACTTGTTGATGTCAAGGCTATGGAGTTATGGGTTCACTTAAGAAGATTATATGAACCTGACCCAAGTGATAGATATTGGAGATTTGAAGCTCATGATTAAAGAACCTTGTGGAAATTCTATGATTCAAGTTCTGTGCATCATGTTTCTACTCAAGATGGAGTTGATGTCTTTATGCTGGCTGAAAAAGAATATCCATTGAGAGCTGGAGTTTTGGATGTGATCAGAACTGTGAAGCTTAGGTGCTGGGAGAGAACTGAAGTCATAAAAGATTTGCTACAAAGGATTTATGATCAAAGTGTGAAAGCTGATAAAGAGTTAAGAAGAAGAAGATAAGTGTTTGGAAGAATTCCCATATCCTCATGTTTACTGAATACTTGAAGAAACTTATTGATTTATGTATTAATCATAAGTTAGGGGAGGATTGTTGGGAATTATACTAACAGTTACCACGGCTAAGTGAAGATGTTACAACTGCAGAAGATTGTACTTGCAGTGGAAACTCATTACCACTGCAAGAACATATATTACCACTGCTTATTAGATAACTGTTAGGAAACGTGTTTAGATAAATATAGAATAGATCTTGTGTATATCTTATTCTATTAGCATTATACTTATCTTGTAGAAGAGGACTCCTTGTGCTATAAAAGGAGATCCTAGGTTAAAGGTTTGATATACGTTTCTAGAGCTTCAAGGTGTAACCCTAGTGATATCAAGATCACTCGTATTATTATTATTAATAATATTGGAGCTAATAGTTTGTTTACATACATTGTTCTTATTCATATACATCTGTCTTACTCACAATCAAACTTCTAAGTGTTACTAAGTAGATTCCGCATACTTAGTGATATAACTCAAAGTATCAATCTAACACAAGTTCAAGGTGTTTAGATCCATCAGATGGCATAGAAGGGGCACGGATATTCAAGAGGGCTATAAATTTTATTATCCTTCGAAAACTCATTTAATGTAATTTGTAAACATGGAACCATCTGGGACCTCATTTTGTAATCTCTGATATTTATATAATTTGAATGATAAATCTTTTAAAACGACTCAATTAGAGTTCATTTTCTATTATTACGACTGTTGTGCCGTCGAGTAACACCCAAGTTGAATTCCGCTGCATCATTGAATTGGGGGTGTTACAGATTGGTACCAGAGCCATGGTTATAGAGAAACGGGTCTAATTGAGACCTAAACTATAACTACAATTACAAGCAAAAACATTTTATAGCCTTCCGCTCTTCGTGCCTTCCATCCTCCAGACGATTATGGACTTATTAAGCATTTTATACTATAAAAACATGTTAGCATATGGATATATGTACCCTTAGCATAATTGAGCATTTTCCCCGTAAGCATTTTATACTACATGAACATATTAGTATATTGATATATACACACTTGTCATATTTTGAGCACTTCCCATAAACATTTGAATTGTTTTAACATAGTAATTCTTCTCATAGAAATCATGTGCGTACCCACTTCTCCCGATTATGTGCCCACTCTACCTAATAACTTCCAAGTCTTACCACCTTCACCCGAGTTCGGATTTGACTTCGTAAATGACTTCGCTTCTGATGACGAAGAAGAACCTTTCGATGATTTAACCGACGAAGAAGAGGAGGAACCAATACCAACTAATTTTGCGTAGAATACTTCTAATTATTTTGAACAAAATTAGGTTGAGGCAGACTCCGAGGAGGATAATGAGTATGAATATGTACTAGCGCCATTATCACCACCACTATCACTTCCCTTTTATATCCCTACACGTGACGAATTGGATCACTCATTATGGATCGTATCACGACCACCATTGATCCAACAAGAAAGTCAGCATGTGTCACACCCCCAAAATCGGGTCCAGCGGAAGCATACATGTAGCTGGGGTGTAACTCAATTGGTATTACAACACAAGTTCAAAAAAATGGTTTTCACTTGCATCCTTTAGAATAAAATAGTTTAATCAAAAATGTTGAATTTACATTGTTAAAAGTAGTGCGGAAGTAGGCCCTTAAAATAGTTTAAAACGGTCCCCAAATGAATAATCAGAGTTTTCTATGACCATGCCATGCCCTGCCAAAACCTCCTGTAGCGTGTCATTGCTTAATACCTGAAAATACATGCTAAAGTGTCAACACGAGGTTGGTGAGTTCATAGAGTCTTGTGAAAAAGAATGTAATGCATATGAATGAAGATTTCCCAGCAAAGGCATCGTAAATCCACTCAGTTACAAGTCCCTCCATAAGAGACTTGTAACCTGTGTGTTCACAACCCACTGCTAAAAGTAATAAGTTTGGTTTGTGTAAACAAAAGTAACAAGATTGATGCAAAAGCATCGTAATTCAGTAATAAAGTTGATGCAAAGGCATTGTAATTCAGTAGTAATAGTGATGGAAAAGTATCGTGACTTTATAAGTAATCTCGTATGTACAATAGCCATAAGTATAAAGTAAGGTGACAATATGTCAAAAATGCTACATTGTCTCTTAAGCTCATGACCTCGAAGCTAAACATAGTATTGGCCCCAAAGAAGTGGTTACCAGGCACTCAAATTGTTCAGACATGAAATGCATTCATAATTCCGTTGGAGAAACCCAAACACGAATGGATGCGTCACCCTCAATAGATCTATTCACTCACTCTCGCTTGGAATTATAATTAACGGTCCATGATAATAAAGGAGACTTAACTTGGTAGTAAGGCAACTTAAGTAATGTATGGAATTTAATACTTTGGCATTGTACAAAAATAATTCAAGCAGTGTATTCTTCCCCATAAGTAATTCAAATCGTATAAAAGCATAGAACAAGTATTGAAGCATGTATCTCCCCCAAAGAGTTTATAAAGTCATTAAACAAGTAAAAGTGGGGCTATGACTCACCTCGAAATGATGATACAATGATGGTAAAATGATCGGGACAATAAGGCACGAACACTAGCCGCAACCAAAGATGAGTGAAAATGATCTACTTTAGATCATGAAATGATGTAATGAATGCACATGCACATGGTGCCTATACCACTCTTAACTAGAAAATACTTGTTATTGTCAAAGTAATACGTTTTTCCATAATTTGGGAAAAATAAGTCTAACTAGACTTATAAAACTGGTCGTAGTATATATATATATATCGTATATATAAATGATAGTGTTGAATTCCTTGCTTTGAAAACCTTGAAATAACGTTTATTAGTCGTATAAATAAGCTTGTAATCATAAGTACTTCGATGGTTAAGAATTTGGTACTTTGGTAGTATTTCTAGAAAATCTAGGATTTAGTACGTAGAAGTATTATTATTTCTATTAGTGACAAAATGGTCTCGCAAAACTAGTCGCAAAATAATGAATATTAAGAGTTAGGAATGAAGCTCAGTAGTTCTAAGAAGATTTTCACCATATCTAAAAAGTCACAGAAGTGAAGTTTGTCTATACGGGTCTCGATCATAAAGGAAAATAGCCATCAAGTGAGGTGTTTGGGCTGTTTTGGCAAATTCTGGGTAGTTTTTGGGAAAGTTTGGAAGACCATAAGTTATTCGTTATAAATCCTTTTGGAAACTAGGCTGGGTAAACTAACTTTTTGTTAATGGTGTAAATTTTCCAGAAATGGGTTTATCAATGAGTAAATTGGCTCTCAACATGATGTATTACAAAAACTGTTTTTCTATACTTCGCAATATTTTGCTAAAAAGCTAATGGAAATAAATAGAGTTTCGTCGAATTTAAAACGTGTATATCTTGGTCGTTATAAGCTTGTTTTCTACGTTCTTTATATCCCCGGAATCTTGGGACAACATACTAATATATTTTTGATAAGTCGGGATGGCTAGATCAAGTTTTACACCTCTGATTGCCCATTGAAAATCGTGGGACAGCAAGTAAAATTTTCAGAAAATAGTTTTCGTCGTTAAACTTGCAAAAATCATATCTCCTTCGTTATAAACTCGTTTTAATCTGTTCTTTCGCCCACGGCTTCGTTTTTGAAAGTATTTTCTAAATATCTAGCCCAAAGTTACCCGGAAACCCCTGAGTTTTCTGAATTTTACAAAAATGGACAGCAACATTTATATAGTGGCTAAAATTCATTTTTCTTGTTTAATACTTGTCCAAATCCACTCCAAATCACTTCCAATCACCACAAATCTAGTCTAATCCTACCATACACCTTCTTAGGGTGTCATGGGTTCTTAAACATCATCAATCTAGTGGATCTAACAAAGGTTTCCATATCTAGTGTTTCAAAGATATATATATATATATATATATATATATATATATATATATATATATATATATATATATATATATATATATATATAAAGAGTGGTATAAACTAGCATATGCATGAAATCATGTATAGAAATCACATGATCATAAAGATAACATGAAGAAATGATGAAAATGAATTTTCTAAACTTACTTTGAAAGATTAGTGAGCTTTGGAGATGAAAACTTATAAAACCTTGAGTTTATATTACAAAACCCTAACAAGGAATGAAAGTAGAGCTTGATTATGTCTTGATCTTCAAAAATTGATGGATCTTGCTTGTGTTTTAATTTTGGGTCATGGCTAGGGAGGAAGAACAAGAGGAAAACCTCACCTTTTTTATTCTTGAAAATAAATATGATTGTGTTAATTGTGTTTATGTAGAAAATATCTAATCCAATGGCATTTTGGTAAATAAATGAACAAGTGGAAGTAACATGGTGAGGGGGTGGCGCATGTTTAAAAATAGGAAGAGTATGTAGTAAGCTTGGTATTATCTGGTTTACGGAGTTAGTTTTGGTTCCGATAATCGCTAACCGTAAAGTTTTAAACCGCGAAACGTAAATCCGGGTATCGTTAAAATATGAAACTTGAAAGAATGACTAAACTTGTCAAAATACTCCATAAAAAATATAAAATGAATGGTAAGTTCCATCGGGTTGCATAAACGCTGTTAAAACTGGAAACGCGGGTTAAAAACGCGTAATTCGCGTAAAACGCTGAACTGGAAAACGTAAAATTCCCAAAACTTTTAGAATTGTCGTAAAATGAGAGAAAATTATATTTCTATTGTTTATAGTGTTTTATAGACATATCGGGATGCTGGAATGACATTTAAACTCAAAAGTAAATCTCGGACACGGCTTCGTGATTTTTGCAAAAATGATCCGACGAGCGTCAAACTCTCGGACTATCGTTAAAATAGTTTATCTTACGAGAATATGAAATAAAAATTTCAGAAATGAACAGTGAAAATGAATAGTAATAGTGAATAGTAGAAATGAATAGTAACTTCCCGAGATGAATTATGAAATTTCAACGTTTGAAAAGGACATGAAATTACGAGTTGTGACATTCTTCCCCTCTAAAAGGAACTTCGTCCCGAAGTTCAGTTTGTGTTGGTCTCTGAAGTGGTATTGGTGAAAAGATGATGATATTTATCGTGTAAACTTCTGAGCTCTAATAGGAGCTCAAGTTTGTAGGCCACTAGGCTCATTCTGTCTGAAATATTGAATGGTCCAATGTATCTCGGGTTTATTTCTCCATGTTTGTGAATTGTGTATCAATGATGTTGTCCTTGGGATCGTGTGATATCTATTGTTGTAAGTGAGTCTAGTTTATAGCAAATGGTCAGCCCAACCATTTCCAGAATCAATTACACCCGATTTGGGCATATCTCCCTATGTTTGAATCATTCTCTAATCCTGACCATTGGTCTGCAAATGATAGTTGGTGTGGTTCCAAATGAATCTTGATGTAATCACTTGGAGTTTGAGATGAATTAAATTCCTCTATTAGAAATAATTGAAATGGATATCATGAATCTTGTGGAAAAACTTACAAGCTTAAGTCCGTCAAATGATGTTGTTGAAAATAATAGATGAGGATAAGGTTGTGATCCTCCGCAGGATGTCATGAATTGAGTCTCTCTCCACCTACGGTGTTTAGTCTCCATTACTACTATTTTCCCCAAGCTCTATGACATTAAATCACCAAATCCTAAATGTATAAGTGATGTAATATAGTGATTGATTTTTCAAAGTTTGTTTTGAGATTGTGTTTTGTTCATAAACCTTCCCCGAATAAATGAATCTACAAGTTTAAGCAACGGCTTTCCAAGTAACATTTTTTTTGATGTTTCAAAATTTAATAGTTATGCAAGATAGGACAGTTTTCAACATAAGGTGGATAATACGGTTTACCAAAGATCGATGTTTAAAATTTCCTAACAATTCAATAGTTTTGTAAAGGATTAACCAAAAGGAATTTGCTTATCAAAATAAGTGTCTTAGAAAAGTATTTCTTACAAGATATATGTTTTGTATAACTGTAGTTTGGAGAAAAATCCATTTAAAAGTGAAAGTATTAAGAGGATAAAATAGCCAGGTATGTATGTCTGCACAAATGCATAGGTGTCTAACATGTTTGAATAAAGTCTATTGGTGAGGACATGTTCAATCTATAGTTTTGGTTAAGAGGTTGGATTTATCTCTACGGTGTTTCTTAGTGAGCACTCATATCTAAACAAATCCTGTAATTCAGTCAAGCCAATACTTTCTAGATGATGGAATTTTGGTGATCAGGCCAGTGATAGTGGTTCGAATGGTTTTGTGATATCCAGAGATTTCTGTTAAGTTTTTGAATAGTCTTAATGTACCGAGGGATTCTCCTTATAGATGGTATGGAAAGTCTTTCCTAGGGAGATCATTGATAATATCCGCTTATCAATATTGGGAGTAGTAAGTGATGAGTGACATAGAAATCTATAGAGTGTTAGCTAATTCCTTATATATATATATATGGGGATGGGGAAAGGAAATGATAGTGATGGTGAGAAGGGAAAAGACTGTGACAACTGCAACAAAACGAGATTGTGATAAAAGAAAATACTGTAATATAAGTGTATCGTGCATAGACGTGAATGTTCATGAGATAAAATGACCAGTTGACGTGCTTCCAAGCGGCGGTTCACGAGGTGATAAAAAGTATGAATGTTCTGACAACGAGGGTATACACACACATGCATGAAACATTTGGAAATCGAGTAAAGGATTCAATCCAGACAAAATTTTATTATAACTATTCTTAGTGTTGCAAAATTCATTTCTGAGTCAGACATAGGTGGTCAGCCTATATCTCACTATCCCGGGTCGAATATAAATGACCAGTCTATATTCTACTGAGGTTCCATGAATTTTGAAATACTCAGCTCAGTCATACTAAGACTATGTCCTTCACAAATACCAAGGCGTTCTGAAAGACAAAAGTAAGTGACCAAACACGAGGTCAAATGATGAAACTATGCAAAGAAAACATAACGTAGTGACATATATGATACGTGAACATGCTTATATGAAAGACAATTATAGTAATCAACTATAATAAATGCATATAATATATCAGATAATGAGACACAAATCTCATCACCTATGTCAGCGACTAACCACAAATGAGGCTTCAGCTTGGCAGGCAGGCACGTGACGGTCATAGGGTTAAGTTTTCTTGAAAGTAGCTATAGTCTAGGTTTTAAAAACACTTAGTTCGCTATAGCCAAAGCTCTGATGCCAATCTTTCACACCCCCAAAATCGGGTCCAGCAGAAGCATACATGTAGCTGGGGTGTAACTCAATTGGTATTACAACACAAGTTCAAAAAAATGGTTTTCACTTGCATCCTTTAGAATAAAATAGTTTAATAAAAAATGTTGAATTTACATTGTTAAAAGTAGTGGTGAAGTAGGCCCTTAAAATAGTTTAAAACGGTCTCCAAATGAATAATCAGAGTCTTCTATGACCATGCCATGCCCTGCCAAAACCTCCTGTAGCGTGCCATTGCTTAATACCTGAAAATACATGCTAAAGTGTCAACACGAGGTTGATGAGTTCATAGAGTCTTGTGAAAAAGAATGTAATGCATATGAATGAAGATTTCCCAGCAAAGGCATCGTAAATCCACTCAGTTACAAGTCCCGCCATAAGAGACTTGTAACCTGTGTGTTCACAACCCACTGCTAAAAGTAATAAGTTTGGTTTGTGTAAACAAAAGTAATAAGATTGATTCAAAAGCATCGTAATTCAGTAATAAAGTTGATGCAAAGGCATTGTAATTCAGTAGTAATAGTGATGGAAAAGTATCGTGACTTTATAAGTAATCTCGTATTTACAATAGCCATAAGTATAAAGTAAGGTGACAATATGTCAAAAATGCTACATTGTCTCTTAAGCTCATGACCCCGAAGCTAGACATAGTATTGGCCCCAAAGGAGTGGTTACCAGGCACTCAAATTGTTCAGACATGAAATGCATTCGTAATTCCGTTGGAGCAACCCAAACACGAATGGAGGCGTCACCCTCAATAGATCTATTCACTCACTCTCGCTTGGCATTATAATTAACGGTCCATGATAATAAAGGGGACTTAACTTGGTAGTAAGGCAACTTAAGCAATGTATGGAATTTAATACTTTGGCATTGTACAAAAATAATTCAAGCAGCGCATCTTCCCCATAAGTAATTCAAATCGTATAAAAGCATAGAATAAGTATTGAAGCATGTATCTCCCCCAAAGAGTTTATAAAGTCATTAAACAAGTAAAAGTGGGGCTATGACTCACCTCGAAATGATGATACAATGATGGTAAAATGATCGGGACAATAAGGCGCGAACACTAGCCGCAACCTAAGATGAGTGAAAATGATCTACTTTAGATCATGAAATGATGTAATGAATGCACATGCACATGGTGCCTATACCACTCTTAACTTGAAAATACTTGTTATTGTCAAAGTAATATGTTTTTCCATAACTCGGGAAAAATAAGTCTAACTAGACTTATAAAACTAGTAGTATATATATATATATATCGTATATATAAATGATAGTGTTGAATTCCTTGCTTTGAAATAACTTTTAATAGACGTATAAATAAGCTTGTAATCATAAGTACTTCGATGGTTAAGAATTTGGTACTTTGGTAGTATTTCTAGAAAATCTAGGATTTAGTACGTAGAAGTATTATTATTTCTATTAGTGACAAAATGGTCTCGCAAAACTAGTCGCGAAATAGTGAATATTAAGAGTTAGGAATGAAGCTCAGTAGTTCTAAGAAGATTTTCACCATATCTAAAAAGTCACAGAAGTAAAGTTTGTCTATACTGGTTTCGATCATAAAGGAAAATAGCCGTCAAGTGAGGTGTTTGGGCTGTTTTGGCAAATTCTGGGTAGTTTTCGGGAAAGTTTGGAAGACCATAAGTTATTCGTTATAAATCCTTTTGACAAACGGTTGGATGTTTTGGAAACTAGGCTGGGTAAACTAACTTTTTGTCAATGGTGTAAATTTTCCAGAAATGGGTTTATCAATGAGTAAATTGGCTCTCAACATGATGTATTACAAAAACTGTTTTTCTATACTTCGTAATATTTTGCTAAAAAGCTAATGGAAATAAATAGAGTTTCGTCGATTTTAAAACGTGTATATCTTGGTCGTTATAAGCTTGTTTTCTACGTTCTTTATATCCCCGGAATCGTTGGACAACATACTAATATATTTTTGATAAGTCGGGATGGCTAGATCAAGTTTTACACCTCAGATTGCCCATTGAAAATCGTGGGACAGCAAGTAAAATTTTCAGAAAATAGTTTTCGTCGTTAAACTTGCAAAAATCATATCTCCTTCGTTATAAACTCGTTTTAATCTGTTCTTTCGCTCACGGCTTCGTTTTTGAAAGTATTTTCTAAATATCTATCCCAAAGTTACCCGGAAACCCCTAAGTTTTCTGAATTTTACAAAAATGGACAGCAACATTTATATAGTGGCTAAAATTCATTTTTCTTGTTTAATACTTGTCCAAATCCACTCCAAATCACTTCCAATCTCCACAAATCTTGTCTAATCCTACCATACACATTCTTAGGGTGTCATGGGTTCATAAACATCATCAATCTAGTGGATCTAACAAAGGTTTCCATATCTAGTGTTTCAAATATATATATATATATATATATATATATATATATATATATATATATATATATATAGTGTATCTTTATTTTCAGAACCCTGTTAAGTGCGGGAACTGCGAGAACTCTAATTTTGCATTAGAAAACATGCATGTTCATATAAAACATGTATGTTTTCTTACATACACCTTAATACACATAATACATGTTTATATAAAAACCTATTAAGTGCAATAGATAAATGCAAAATGGTTTTATTTTTAGAAACCTGTTAAATGCGGGAACTGCGAGAACTCCAATTATGCATTAGAAAACATGCATGTTCATATAAAACATGTATGTTTTCTTACATACACCTTAATACGCAGGCATGTGTATTAAGGTGTATGTAAGAAAACATACATGTTTTATATGAACATGCATGTTTTCTAATGCAAAATTGGAGTTCTCGCAGTTCCCGCACTTAACAGGGTTTTGAAAATAAAGCTCCCCTATATATATATATATATATATATATATATATATATATATATATATATATATATATATATATATATATATATATATATATATAACAGGAGGCATTTGAAGGATAATGCCACGTCATTGCTCAGTAATTCAATTTCAGCCATGTCATCAGTAAGCAATTTTATAAATTTATTTTATTTTCATTTTAAATAAATCCGATTTTTTTTGCATAATAATTCAATTTTTTTTAAATTCGTATTTTAATTTAAACTTCGGATTTATTTTTCAAAAAAAATGACACTTGCAGGATTTGAACCTAGGTCTTGGCATCCACACACAAACATGTCAACCAGTAGAGCACATTAGTTTTTGTGATTAATAATTGAATACAATATAGTCATGCTTTAACAACTAATGTATTCCTAATCTACAACAAATGTAAAATAAAGCCTAGACCATTCATTATACGTAATATATTTTTCCCCAAAACCCTAATATCACTCATTATTTTCATTATCACACACACGATCTTTTTATCTTTTCTGATTTGATTGCAGGTTTGCTGGTAATACGTATCCACGTATGTTGTTTGTAATGACTTCATGTATACACAAAAACTATTATTCAATTGTATGTTTTTTTTCTTTCTTTTTTTTACAGTACCAATCCGATCAGGTATGTTGTTTATAGGTATGTTGTTTATATTATGATTAAAAGTCATGCCCACACCAAATTATAATTAAAGTGTATATTATGTCACAACTTTTTTTTTCTTCTAAAACCCTAATGATCTTTGTTAATTGTTTTAGTTATTGTTGGTCTCTTTGCAGCCTTTTGCAGTTTGGTACGTTTTATGGGTCTTTTCACGTACATGAAAAAGGTATGCCTCTTTTCCCTCAAAACCCTAATGTTAAAAATTTGTTACCGTGTATGCATATGTTGGTTTTTTTGCAGCTTTTTATAGGTTGGACATCGATTTGGTAGGTTAGTCGTCTTCTTTAACAAATGTTGATTTGTGTGCATGCATGCTAATATATTGTTTAAAGAGTATATACTCTTCTGTTATCATATAAGAATTTCACAATTGCGGTATTTACAATGATATCCTAAATATGTTTTTTTTAATGTTAATAAGTTGGTTCTTTAATAGGTTGTTTGGGATTGCCTGCTTTTCCTGCTTATGCTTCAGTAGTACCCTTAACAATAACTGCACAGGAGATAGTATTTGGATTTGCGTGTGTACATTTAGCGCTAATTACAGAATGTTTATTTTGCAACCATTTTAAACAATATGATGGTTAATGGTTATTTTAGTTTTTAGTTAACATAGTTTTTTTAATGCATTTGTATAGCTAAAGAAAGTGGAAGAGCCTTTGCAGTCCGTAGGTGCAGATAAAGTAAATTGAGGCAATCCTGATGGTCAAGGAAAAGGGTCTGATACTAACACTGGCAACACACCATTTTCTTTAGGAAGATCTCCTCCACAAAATGGTAACTCTGGTGTCGAGAAGACATCAGGTACTGGTGGTCTGGGAGAGGTTACTCCAAAGGTGCGGTTTTTTAAATGTAATTATGATTTAACATATAGGCTCTTTGGGTATACTTATGTTTTAACGATATTGCATAGTGAGGGGTTTAACTATGTAGACGTTTAAAATTTTCCTAACCACTGCACGTTTAATCAATACATCTTGGTTGTGGTCATGGGCTTCCTTGAATATTTTCCTGACTTCAGGTACGCATTCATGTTCTCCTTATTGCCTGGTCTTTACAAAGAAGATACTTTAAATTTAGATGTAACTGATCTATTATAATATTTTATTTATGGTGGGCACGTTGCTTCCTACACGAGGGTATGTCTATGATAATCTTTTACTGTATTACAAAAGACATATGAACAGATATTAATAATCTAAATCAGTGTCGTTATGCTTTAACTAAATATTTTTAAAATGGATGCATACTCTAATGGAATATGAACCAGAGAAGTATCAGACTCACTTTTCTGAGTACATTAAGGCTGAGTAAAAGTAACTCCAATGTTATTAGGGAATATGATTCAAATATTTTTCATATTCAATGTGAGGTTCTTAAAACTAATTCACAATACAACTTAAAATCATAAGTACATTTAGATATAATCATATTTTTGAAAATGCTATAATTTATCTGGGTTGATTAGTTTAAGCTTATAATTTGATTAGACTTCATCAAATGTCTTTAGATGTAGTAACTATATACATGTAGTCTGTTCATGTTTGTATATAGTTAATCATATGTTTAACCTGAAGTGAGTACAAAGGTCAAAACTCAAAATGACTCCATCGAGCTTGCTGTAAATATAACAACAAAAGCCGTACAACATAGCTACTTCAAAATACAAAAGCTAGCTAATCGAAGCAGGTCTCACTCCATGTCATATCAGATCTCTTAACGATAGTCTCGAAATGGTTTCTGACACATTGGATGAACTTGGCCAAGTCATGAAAGGCCTCGAAGAGTATGACACCTAGAAATCACTAAAACAACAAGTTGAGGATCTCAAGACATTAATGCGCTCAGCTTAATGAGCTCAGCCATTACGAACCAGAAGACTTGTTTGGACGGGTTTTCTCACGACAATGACGATAAAAAGGTCAGTAAAGAGCTTGAGAAAAATGAGAACATAGTTGAGAAAATGTTTAGTAATGGCCATGATATGCAACATGACCAACACAGACATAGCTAATGAGAATAAGCTCAACTTGAGGAACTTAATGGAAGAACATAACACACCCGAGTGGCCTAAATGGTTGTCTGCTGGAGACAGAAAGTTGTTGCAGTCAGGGACAGTGACACTAAAAATTGTTGTGGCTGTAGATGATAGCGGAGACAACAAGACCATGGCTGCTGCTGTGGAGGCTGCCCCAAACAGGTTAGCTTTCTTAAAAGCTGCATATACACTTCAATTCTGATACTTATGTTAAAGCTGATGATAACATCATATGCTAAACGTATTAGGAAGGTAATTTTGTAGCACTGTAAAGCTATTTGATCAAAAATAGTAAATCAGAAAGAAGCTGAGAAAATGTCATATTTTGGAGTTTACAATTATTGTCAGTGACATTATGCGTATAATTTTCTTGACACACGTCTCAGAGAAAACTGTTTTATTCAATGGGTTCATGCCTTAATTTAGTAATCGCGAGCCAATAATTGCAAGGTTGGCCTTTGAGTCCAAGTATCAATTCTTCGTCTTTTCTGTTTTGAATTTGATATGCTTTATTAGTTCTAAACTATAATTATTGATAGGTTAGTTGTGGAATTTGAAGTACAAAGGTAAGAACTACAATTCATACAAAAATCATATATTGAAATCTGCCATTTATAATCAAAGTCAAATGAAAAGTGAAGGTGGTACAATTGCCATCGGTTTGGTTCGTCTTCTCCGAAAAGGTGTTTGACAAATGATGATAGTCAACATCAATGGTTCGTAGATGGATAACGTGTGAAACAATTTCTTTGGCAATAACAAATCCAAAGTCAATCTAGACTTGATATTATCCGTACGTTGGTGGCAATGTTTTGCGCGATGAAACTGCTGTTGCAACAGCGGTTAGAGTAAGTACATAACTTAGTACGAGGGATTCATGTATAGTATTAGTGAAAACTGATCATATCCGTTGTTGCAGGTGCTGGTGTTGGTCACCAAATGTCCCGACTTCCCAGGATTGCAAGAGCAGGTCCAGCCATTTGGCTGCACGATGTAAGTGCGTCCTTGGATTTTAGCGCTCTGGGATGCTTGCAGATGTTACTATAATAGTTGGTAATGTTCTAGCAATATTGTGATTGTCATTATAGGTAAACTTGCAAGGTCAGGTCAGGACGTATTCGGATTCCCCGGGAAAAAGCATGGGGTCTTAGACTATTGGTAGAGCAAAAAACAAGTGACGGCCAATGATCGTGATAGCTTCCCAGCTTGCGTCATTTATTCAGATCAACAAAAGAATATTAGCAGAAGGTGTGATGAAACATGGCTTGGGGACACATGTGACTGCGAGTTTTGCAGCAGTGTTTGTACCTGAAGTTGCGTCAAATCCAGTTAACGTGATAGAATAGAGTGACGAATGTGAAGGTGACCTGATATTGGGTGCTTTTGATACCGGCGTCATTTTCTGGTCAGGTTAGTTTAGGTTATTAAAAATGACCTGATATTGTAAAAAAATTATCAGGCGCTGCACAATGAAGGGGTGTTTGGATCAGAATAAATGCAATTTTTTGGAGCAGCCCAGGTCACGGATGAAATGGGGTGTGTTTGGATCAGAATAAATGCAATTTTTTGTGCAAAAGCTATTAGCCAATGGTGACTATAGTTTACTAATGACTGTAGTAAAATCTTTAGTTACATACTGTAAAAAAGAAAATTTGTCACCAGGCTTCGCTCAATGAGCCAAGTGTCCTTTTTCTGATGGTGTTGTGTCTATGGAAGAACTCTATATTTCTGTTGAAGTAACTCAGTGGCTGCTGTAACAATGTCGGGATGACAACACATAAATCAGCTACAGTTCCTGATGATACTTTGTCAAATTTGGAAGATGTTCTTTCCCTATTGGAATCTAAGATGGTATAAATTTCAATTTGTCTTTTCTTCCTTTCTCACTTGAATCATGTCTCTATTGTAAAATTTTCTTAATTGTATGATATGTAGAGTATAACCAAGCTTTTGTTTGTTTTATTCTTGACATGCAGAGCCGGGGTTGGGTTTGTGAGAACATCCTCAGCAAACTGTTTAAATTGCTGGATGTATGTGTTGTGGAAGCTCCTTTGACTGCCGTTTTACTTCTTTTAGGCTAGATAACAAGGTGAGTTTTAATTACATAAATATGTTTCTTACCTTCACGCGTGGGGTTACTAAATCTGTGGTCTTAGTTTGTTGTAGCAATTAGACAATATTTCCCAGGTGCAAAACAAATAACCTGGCACGTTCAATGCCTCTTTAAGAACGAATTTCCCAGGTGCAACTAGGCGACACAATGGACTTGGATTGGATTGGTTTGGTTTGTTAAAAGCATGAATTAGAGGTGATTATGGTGCATATGGTGTTAGGGCTAATGATGAATATTAAATGGGTCGAAGTGAATATCAGTGGGTGGCAGTAGTTAGTCGACGAGATTTTGACAAAGATGTTGATATGGGATTGGAAACTATTATACGGGATGAAGTGAACAATAGTTATAGACTAATTTTTTGCTGTATTTCAGGTTTTGTCCAAACGTCTGTACCGCCTATTCTCGGTTCACAGCGAGCAAGGAGTTCAAATAGACGAGTTATGCGAGATGAGTTGTACCCACGTATACTTAGTCCATCATACACCGTGCTTACCCGATACTTCCTTTAAATTTTTGCCTAAATGTTTATACTTTTGGTATTTTTTCAGGTCCTCCATCAGATTATAGGTTCTTTGGTAATTGTGATTGCGTCAGGCTGTTCAAGGTATGCAAATTAATTGTTTTTGAGTTATTGTTACATTTTTTGACTATACATGTCGTAATGTATCTGCTTAAATATCTATTTATATATTGAGATATTAGAATTTGAGAGAAAAATAAATGAATCTATAGAACTCTTTAAACAGTTATTGGTTTTGACCATCTGACTAATTCTGCTTCTAGAAGAGGAGAAGCAAATGAACGCTACAGACATCATTAGTATTGCCAGGAAAATCGGTTGTTCAATATTTTTATTACCAGAAGACATATTGCTTGCTCTGAGATCTCAGGTTAAGAGGTACAAATGTAAATAGTTTAAGATATTATGTTTAAAACATATCTTTGAATGTGATGAGGTGGCGTATGGAGTTGGGTCGGGTTAATGGCACAGATGGTTTAGGCGTCGCAACAAGTTGAGGACAATAGGAGAAATAAGTTAAAAGAGTCTAGAACTGAGTGAAGTCAATGTTCATATTCTATAGTCATTTTACTCAAACTTGCTTTTTTAGAATTTTCATTAAAGCATATACGCATATTTAAGTGTCTTACAACAATTAATCTGCTTGATTTTGAACAAGTACCAAACATAAGCACATATCAAGCATTCCCAAACACCCTCTATCAATATATGAATACCTAAATATTATTGACCCAAACTTACCAGGAATCTCCTGGTTACTCATGACTTGCTACTGATATAGCATGACAGACGACATTAAGGGAATGTGTCGGGTTTTCTTCTTTTTGGTTTGTGAGATGTTAAGTTTGGATTTTCATTGTCTGTATATATGTACACAAAGGAGAAGACAAAAAAGAAGAGGGTCGGAGATTACAACAGAAGAAGGACGATGTAATTACAGTTGTGTCGTTCAATAGTGTAAATTATGATCTTTCTATGTCATCTTTCGCATATAGATGCCAAACAGCCAAAAGATGCCATTAACAAGCTGTTGGAGCCATTTCAAGAGCACTTCATTTTTTTGATTCAACAGCCTTTTCAAGAACACCACAGCCTTTTCAGGTGTGTTCTTGAACTTTTGTTTCAACAATATTCAAAGCAAGAACACTCCATTTTTTTTGTTTTGCTTCTTTTCAAGAACACCACAGCCGATCTGCTATCGCTGAAGGAGGTAATAAAATATTTCCAGCTTTATGCGGAAGAGAAGTGGAGGTACATGCTAAATCCATAACTGATGTTAAAGGCCATATGTTCAAATATCACCTTAACTGCCATTTTACCAATGATAATTTTTTATGCTACTTTAACTTGACTTGCTTAAATCTAACTCTAAATGCCCATTTAGTAGTTCAATGGAAGAAATAGTAAAAAAAAAGCCATGGATTTAGTACACCATTACCAAGCAAAAGCAACATTTATATAGCTACTTCATCTTATTTTGTTTTCTAAAACATTGCATATAATAAGTTTCAGTTATAATCGATGTCAGTAGAACACCTACGCGCGTTAACATTGCCATGAATTTATATAGCATCATTTATATAAAAACACCCACCATTATTAGCAAAAATGGCTACACCACTTATGTTACTAGGCTATATCTCAAATCATCACCGGATGCTATATAAAAATTATGTAAAAACAACGGCTGCTATACGGTGGAGTGGGTTGAATTTCATTTTTTTCCAGGTATTTGAAACTTCAAAATTTTCAGATCCCTTATATATAAGAAATCAGTTATGTATAGTGAAAACTGAAAAAAAATTAAAAAACCATAAATGGATCGAATAACTGAGCCATTTTCCATCTCGAATTACAATCTTATCGAAAATGGGTCATAATGGGTCTAAAATGGCATTTCATAAGAAATGTTAATACGCAATCACACTTTAATTAACATATTTGTTAAGTTTTGGAATAATTCTACTGTTTGAAAGTAAACATACCGTCTGGCTACTGAGGCCAAGGAAAGAGCAGAAAAGGCTGCTGCGAAAGCCCGAGAAAGGACTTTAGCAGAAAAAGTTGCTGCAGAGTCCAGGGAGAAAGAAGCGTGGGAGAAAGCTGATTTTGCAAAAGCACAAGCTGAGGCACGGCTGCAGTAGCAAGGGTCACTGCTGAGGCTAGAGATAGAGCAGTTGCATAAGCTCGAGAGATTGCTGCCGCTAGCCAGGATTTTATCACCACAAAAAAGTCGGTGCCATGAATGCTTTGGTGTAATTTTATCTATATTCTTTAAGGTTATATAAAGTTTTTCTCAAATGTTTTTAGTGCTGATTATGACCTGCATTTATTCTTTATCAAGGATTCAAGCGTCGCCTGTAGTCTCAAATGCGCCATACAGATAATTGTAGTGTTTTAGCAAACTTATCACTTGAATTATTATTTTAAACTGTCTTTTTTATTGTAAGTAAATACTTCTCCAAAACACAGTGGATATGTCAAATTTTGGACTAATATTTTAATTTTGTTACCCTTATGTGACGCTAAATTTCTGTTTCTTTGTCTTTTTATGGTACAACTTGTAGAATTATGTATTGATCTGAGGCCATGAGCTGATTCTCATTGTCTCACTTTCTCAACAACCTACATGAGGTATATTATGTAGTACATAGAATTGTGTATTGGCATAATGACATGAATTGGTTTTCATTTTGTATGTGGGTTACTTCACATGATCTTTTGTAATACATGCATGCTAATCGGAATCAACCTTAGGGGAGTTTGCATTAATGATACGATACCATTTTTTACACCTCTATAGGCACTGAAGAAATTTAATGTATCTGATAATTTTTATTACCGATAATTGTGTATTCTGCTGTTGGACCGTTTGGGTAGTGTCAACCATAACCTTATATAATTTATACAGTAATTTAAAAAAAAAAATACTCCCAACGTCCCACAATAAGTGTCCACTTTAATTTTTTTAGTTTAGTTAGTTTAAATTTTACCGTAAATGTTTTTATTTGTGTTATATAATACTTGATAAAAATTATATCAAATGAAAATACGTATCAAACACAATTCATTCATATCTTTATCATCAACTATTATATAACCAAAAAAGAAAAAAAAAATTATGATCAAACTTTAATAAGAAAGACTAAAAATAGACAAAGTGAACATTTATTATAGGACGGAGGTTGAATATTATACTTTTTTCTTTAAAAAAACAATTAAAAAAAAATGTTTTATCAAAAATTATAATTATTGTGCTCAAAAAATATTTAAATATAACTTTTTAAAAACAAATATGATCGTTCCATATGAAAATATATATATATATATATATATATATATATATATATATATATATATATATATATATATATATTAAAAAACATAACAGTAACATATATCATAACAACTACCCTATATCAATAATTAATATGTCATATTTAAATGATATCATGAATCAATCACTAATAAAAACATGTATATATATATAAAAAAAAAAAAAAAAAAAAAAAAATATATCAATACACGACCCACAATTTCATACCGTAGATAACAATTAATTAACTACCATCTAATATTAAGCAACAAAAAATTACACGTCATGCCCGCCCATCGGGTGGGCTTAGAAGTCTAGTATATATATATATATATATATATATATATATATATATATATATATATATATATATATATATATATATATATATATATATATATATATATATGTGTGAGGTTATTTTCAGAACCAAATAAATTGCGAGAACCAATCTAAGCCCTTTATTTTTTTGATCAGTGGTTAGAAATGCTGGTGGCATAACTGTATTTAAATAAAAGGTCATGTAACTTTTCATAAATGACAGAGGGGTAATAATGGAAGAGGAGTGCTACACCCACCTAAGATTTACAAAAATTCATCCACTCGCCGACGTGGCAAAGTGGTGATTGGTTGGTTTTCTGTGGCCCACAGAAAACCAACCAATCACCACTTTGCCACGTCAGCGAGTGGATGAATTTTTGTAAACCTTAGGTGGATGTAGTAATATTCATAATGGAATTTCGCGTTTAACTTTTCAATAACTGATCCACAATTTTAGGTTAAGAGATGTGAAAAAAATACAGATCTATGTGTTTCTTCTCTCCCAAAAGCCAAGCCACCATAGCAACAAAACAAGATCTCACATGTTTCTCTCACCGATGACACCATCGGCAACCATAGCAACAAGATCGATCAACTGCCGCAACAAAACATATATCTACAAATATGTCGATCTGGAAAAACAAGATCGATCAACCGCCGCAACCAAACATATGTCGATCTCTTCTATGATCCTATCTACAATTTGTGTAAGTTTGCTAATCTGATTTGGTTTGCATATATGGTATTCGATCTGGAAAAACATTGATTTGAAAAACTGAAATTACTTTTTGAATTGAAAGCTAAATGATATTGGTTTCTATAAAATTGTTGATTAGAAAAAGTTTAATAGACCCACGACATCAAAAACTGTTAAAGACTTGAACCAGGCAAGGAATACATTTGTAAGTTTGGAAACAACAAAGACGAACAACACATGTACAGATTTCATGAGTACTTGAACCAGGTAAGGAATACATGTGCACGCTTAAAAGACGAACCAACTATTAAAGACATTGGATTATGCACATGTGCACGCTTCATATATTTGTAATAAAATTGGATTATAGATCGACTCACATGTTTACGCGTTAAAACTGAGATTGATATGATTTGTTCGAGACTCCTTTTGTCGATTGGTGTACAGATCTGCTCACAAATAGAGGTAATGATTTATACTTCTATTAAAGAATTGATGGAACGATTTATACTTCTATTAAAGAATTGATGGAACGGATTTTGGTTTTTTGTGTTTTAGATTTGTAGAGTATGTTAATTTGTTGAGTAATGTGAAATGTTTTTAAATTCTTGATTTAGATTTCATCTATTGCTTAATGGATTCTTCGGTATTAGGAAATAGTGTCTGGATATGTTATGTTGAAATTGAAAGTGCAATAAGAACCACTGAGAATTGTTGGTTGGCAAGTGTTAATGATGCAAGCTCTTGTTTAATTGTTTAGTATTGATTAATTTAGTTATACGTCTTAATACAGCAGTTATTGTTTTCTTTTAAAAAAAATATAGTTATTGAAATGCATATATGTTTTATGGTCGATACAAAATCAATAAAAGGAGTGTGCATATGTGTTATTGTGAGTGCATATATGTTTTTCAGTTTATGATGAACGTGATGCACATGTGTTTTTACGGCTTCGGAGTTTAAATGTATTAAAAGTGAATTTAAGTTTTTAGTTATGATATAAGGATGTTTTTGTTTTCAGCTATGATTTAAGGGTGCAACATGTCGAATGATAATCGATTGTGGCAGGTTACTTGACGTTGTGAAAGCTGGCACAGGCTTGTATCAATTACGATGAGCGAGACGATAAAAAACACATGTGCAAAAGGATTAACAACACATGTACAGATTTCATGAGTACTTGAACCAGGCAAGGAATACATGTGCACGCTTAAAAGACGAACCAACAGTTAAAGACATTGGATTATGCACATGTGCACGCTTCATATATTTGTAATAAAATTGGATTTGTAAATTTGACGTTTGTGATAAAGCTGAATATCATTTAGTAGAGTAATACGATTTGTAAGTTTGGAAATTGCATAAATCTATTGTTAAAGTTTTGTTGTTTGTATTTTTATTTATGTAATATTTCTTATAGATACATGTGCATATACAAAACACTTATGCATAAATGAAAATTACAATTGTCATAATGTAGTTAGTAGTTAACTTCTTTTTACAAAACACATGTGCACATAATGTATTTTTAAACATTTTTAAAGCAAAAAAAAAAAAAAAAAAAAAAAAAAAAAAAAAAAAATCCTAAATTTTAGGGACTAAGAAACGTTTTTTATTAAAAAAAATCAAAAAGTAAATGAAAAAGGTAATTTTACCAATATACCCTTTTGTATTAAATAATATAAATTAATATCCAAAAAAATCTGATTGGTTGATGCTGGTTCTCGCAGTTCTCGCAATTTATTTGGTTCTGAAAATAACCTCACCCTATATATATATATATATATATATATATATATATATATATATATATATATATATATATATATATATATATATATATATATATATATATATATATAAGTGGTATAAACTAGCATATGCATGAAATCATGTATAGAAATCACATGATCATAAAGATAACATGAAGAAATGATGAAAATGAATTTTGTAAACTTACTTTGAAAGACTAGTGAGCTTTGGAGATGAAAACTTATAAAACCTTGAGTTTATATTACAAAACCCTAACAAGGAATGAAAGTAGAGCTTGATTATGTCTTGATCTTCAAAAATTGATGGATCTTGCTTGTGTTTTAATTTTGGGTCGTGGCTAGGGAGGAAGAACAAGAGGAAAACCTCACCTTTTTGATTCTTGAAAATAAATATGATTGTGTTAATTGTGTTTATGTAGAAAATATCTAATCCAATGGCATTTTGGTAAATAAATGAACAAGTGGAAGTAACATGGTGAGGGGGAGGGGGGGGGGGGGGCGGCACATGTATAAAAATAGGAAGAGTATGTAGTAAGCTTGGTATTATATGGTTTATGGAGTCAGTTTTGGTTTCGATAATCGCTAACCGTAAAGTTTTAAATCGCGAAACATAAATCTGGGTATCGTTAAAATATGAAACTTGAAAGAATGACTAAACTTGTCAAAATACTCCATAAAAAAATATAAAATGAATGGTAAGTTCCATCGGGTTGCATAAACGCTGTTAAAACTGGAAACGCGGGTTAAAAACGCGTAATTCGCGTAAAACGCTGAACTGGAAAACGTAAAATTCCCAAAACTTTTAGAATTGTCGTAAAATGAGAGAAAATTATATTTCTATTGTTTATAATGTTTGATGGACATATCGGGATGCTGGAATGACGTTTAAACCCAAAAGTAAATCTCGGACACGGCTTCGTGATTTTTGAAGAAATGATCCGACGAGCGTCAAACTCTCGGATTATCGTTAAAATAGTTTATCTTACGAGAATATGAAATAAAAATTTCGGAAATGAATAGTGAAAATGAATAGTAATAGTGAATAGTAGAAATGAATAGTAACTTCCCGAGATGAATTATGAAATTTCAACGTTTGAAAAGGACATGAAATTACGAGTTGTGACAGCATGGAAACTATAGCCTCTCAAACTTCATCGACTCGTACCTCTATGACACATTAAACCAAGAAGTTGTCGATCAATCAGAGCTGCTCGGACCTTCTAACCCGCAATAGACTAGTGTGATGATACTAGTTATCTTTTGTACTACTAAACTGATTAGACTCAGTTAGTAAATGTTATGAAATCTATGTAATAACTAGCGATAGTAAAAACGTTGTAATTACTAAACTGAAAGTATCAGTTTGTAAATTTTGAAGAAGCTTGTAATAGGTTTCAATTTTGTAAATCAACCAACGTTGTAAGAATAAAACTCTTGTTTTATACTATCATGTGTTATGCCTTTAAATCTTCAACGTAATTATTCTATCATTTCCCATAAAAAATCATGCTTATTTCACAACTCTCTACTTATGACGTACCTTTTATATAAAAGAATCATGGCGCCAACGAAGAAGACACCATCAGCAATGACTCAAGTTGCTATTCGCAAACTAGTTAAAGATAGTGTAAATGCAGCACTCACAACTGAACGAGCAGCCATAGCTGCAGCAGCCGCTGAAGCCACTACAGCTGCTAATGCTACAGCAGCCGCTGAAGCCGCCATAGCTGCGGAAGTTGCTATAGCTGCAGAAGCTGCCCGAATTGCCACAACCACACTTAACACTGGAGGACCAAACCCAACTAGTCCTCCAGTGATAAATGTTGATTCGGTACCTAAGGGTTTCTCATTCATGTCCTATTTGAAATGCGAGCCCATAAAATTCAAGGGTACTGAAGGAGCCGTAGGTTTGACCCGCTGGTTTGAGAAAGCGGAGTCGGTATTTTTGGTCAGCAAATGTACTGAGAGTGATAAAGTTCAATATGCCACTAGTACACTACTGAATGAAGCATTATCATGGTGGAATTCAATATCTCAACCAATGGGCATTGAAAATGCTTATAAGATTTCTTGGGATAACTTGAAGAAGATGATGATCAAAGAGTACTGCCCCCGCAGTGAAATGCAGAAGTTAGAAGTGGAATTTCGGGACCATGTTGTTAAAGGAAATGACATCATAACTTACAACCGTCGATTCCAAGAATTGAGGATTCTATGTCCAACAATGATTTCAACCAAAGAGAAATTATTGGAATGATATATCTGGAGACTTCCACCAAGTATTCAAGGGAATGTAACTTCAACCAATCCTAAGGAACTTGATGAAGCTATGTGGATGTCTCGCAGCCTCATGGATTAGGTGGTGCGTACAGCAGAAACCCGAAGACAAAACTTCAACAACAACACCAACAACTCCAACTATCGTAACAACAATAACAATAGGAACAACAACAACAACAAGCGACCATGGGATGGTAACCATGGAAGTAACAACAACAACAACAACCCAAATCAAAACAACAATCATCATAATCATCAAAATAAAAGACAAGAAGCCGCGATGGCTTATGTTGCTGCACCAGCCGGAGGTAAATACATTGGGACTCTACCACAGTGTACCAAGTGCAACTACCATCATGCCGGTCCTTGCCCGGCCAAGTGCAACAATTGCCAAAAGCCAGGACATCTTGCCAAGGATTGTAGAAGAAATACTATTGCTACTGGTAGCGATACACAGCCGATAGTTATATGCTTCGGGTGTGGAGAAAGTGGACATTACAAGAATCGATGTCCCCAAAACCAAGGTCAACAAATTGAAGACAACCAGGGGAGAACATATATGTTAGGAGGAGAAGGAGCTTATCAGAATCTCAACAACACTGCAAAACAAGGAAATTTAGAACTTAGCAGTCATATTTATTTATGCACTATGTTGTACTACGTGCATGTCATCCCTAGTAATGGGAGTTTTATGACTTAAGAATATTTACTGTTCAATAAACAACTCTTTGTGATAATTCTCATCTATTGTAATTTCTATCTCCAAACCAAATTGACTGATTAGTAAACTATTACCATTCTATAAGATTTACCCAGTTATCCTATAAACCATTCAACAAATTTTACTTCAAACTATTTTGCTACCACTTTATTGTTTCACATCATTTTACTCCAAGATATTCTACCACCATCTTAGAAAAATTACTTCATTTGATACCACCCTATAAATTGATTTTATGTCTTCTTTACCCAGCTTCATCTCAAACCACTAAAACTCATCAAACCAAAAATGAAGAACACAAGTCTCGTTCATCTTTTCACCATCATTATCTATACAACCGCTGCAACCACAAGCTCATTAACAGATCTTGATGCACTTTTAAAGCTCAAATCATCCTTAGTTACACCACAAGCACCCTCATCAGCTTTACAAGATTGAATACCATCTAAAACTTTTAAGAAACACAATATTACGTGACTAAACTGAACATCACATTATCGGTCCTTAATTATACATAGCCTAGCTACCTATGTCTAATTAGGGAGGGATCATGTTATGCTGGGAGCAGTCACCTGTATGTTTTCTTAGAAACAAACTTCTCACCTATAATCTTAAAACAAATTTCGTGTGAGTATAGGCAATTCAAAAGTATTCAATACGATAGAGTACGACAATTAATCACTCTTACACTACCTTTCCCACATACAAGTAAACCTCATCCTACGCCAACACTGAAACGACAAATCAAACTACATCACTAGTAATTCCAGACTCTAGTCCTCATAAGTAACCACACCTCTTCATCGACACCACTCCAACATATAACACACCTAGAACTTCGGGACGAAGTTCCCGTAAGGGGTACAGACTGTAACAATTCGCATTTTCAGGTTAACTTCTTTTCTCGAAAAATTTCACTATTCATATTTTTACTATTCACTTTCACTATTCATTTTCCAAAATTTAATTTTTATTTCATATTCTCGTGTGATAAATCATTTCCATGGCAAAATAAAAGTTTGCCACTCATCAGATCATTTTCGCGAAAGTTATTAAGGAAATACACGTTTTAGGTTAAAACATCATTCAAAAATTCTACGCACAATGAAACTCAACCGCGTTAATTTTCCCCGCATCAGATAAATGTTTGATACACTCACGATTTATTTGAGAATTAATCATGACTAAGAAAAATGTGACCAAATAAACCCTCGGCCGTAAGAAACAGAAAAATTACGTTTTAAGCACTTTTGCTTAGCCGTAACCTTAGCCTATACCTGCACCGCATTTCTAAGACAATTTGAGTTTTCACATTTTTGAAAAAAATCAACATATTTTTCCCTCCTCCTTTGACCAAAAATCATTCCTTGATTTTATAAATCATTTCTTGATTTTTAGGCTTACGGTTTTATGTCTTAAAGACATTAAATACCAACCGACACTAGACTGAGCCCAGTCTAGACATTATAAGTCATTTTAAATCATTATTAGCATATTAGAAAAGTAACATTTTACTTTTCTTAATTTTACACAATATTCATACGTTTTACGTATTACGCGTTTTAGACCCGTGTTTCCAGTTTTAGCAGGGTTTTAGCACCCCAATGGAACCTACCACTCATTTTATAATTTATTATGGAGTATATTGACATGTTTAACCATTCTTTCAAGTTCCACATTTTTACGATACCCGGTTTTATGTTTTATGGCTTAATCATTTACGGTTAGCATTTTACGGAGTCAAAACTAACTAAATATCTAGGATATTATCTTCCAAGGACCAAGTCACTCCCCCTTATCCATCTTGAACCACCATAGAGGGGGGAGTCACACCTTTGTGTGGCTTAATCTCATGCTTCAAGCCTTAAGATGTTAGCAAGTGTACAAGCTTGTTATAAAAGCTTTGACTAGTCATGAAATGTAACCTCCTCAAGGTCATATAAAGCCCCCTCCCCCTCCTTGTTGCCGTCCCATAACACACACAAAAACACCTCACACTTAGCTAAATTTACTTCAAGTTTCATGCAAGAATCAAGTGCAACATCAACATAGAAACCCTAGTTTGGTTTTAAGTAATCAAAATACATCCAAACCCTAGAAACTTTGGTGATTTCTCTTGAGTTTAGATCTACTCAAGTCACCTCAACTTTCATCATCTCTCTTTCAAGAATACAAGTGTAGAAATATTGCTTGAAGTGAAGTAAAGTGAAGCATAAATCAATCAAAGTCCTTACCTTACATGTTACTTACCTTTCTTTGTTGAAAGCCAAAAGTTGTAAGCAAACCCTAACATACTTCTTGTTAAATATCATTTTCATGCTATTTATATTTCATTCCTACTATATTTTGTCTTGTGATTATGTTCATGATGTATAAAAATGGGTAAAACAAGTATTGGTATATATATGTTAACTTATGTTATTTAAACAAGTAAACTAGTGACTTCCATGGTAAAATCTGACCAAAATGGTATAATTATGATATTGGACAATTACATATTTTAGTAGAGGACTTAACAAGGAAACCATAGCAATTTGAACCACTTAAAATGAGTACATGAGTAAAAAGTTATGGCTATTTGAAGTTACTAAAACTTTACGGCAAAACTGCCTAAAAACCTTCTGTGACAGAATATTAAACACGCAAGAAGAGGCCCTTCTGATCCGTTTCACGAAAAAGTTAAAGCACGATAGTTGTCCAGAATGACGTTTTCTTCAAAAACTCAGGTGCACGTATCCAAAAAACCAATAACGAATGAGATTTTCTTCAGTTTCTTAACAGCTATTTTATATACCAAAGTTACTATATAATAGTTATGGTTTAATAAGACCAAGAGGTCTAATGACCTAAAGCCAAGCCCACAACCATGGCTAAAGCCAAGGTTGAGTCTCAAGACCATGGAACAATGGCCAAAGGTCACGGCAAGGCCATGACTAATGACCATATAAACTTACCTAGGCGAAAACATGAACTAAAGAGTTAATGGCAATATAAACATCCAATTTGGATCTACTCCATCATAATAACCATGAGACTCATTGTAATAACAATCTTTATCCAAAAGTAAACTTTCCTAAGTTTATTCAAATATTAGACATGTAACATTTCGGATCAAAACTTATATATATATATATATATATATATATATATATATATATATATATATATAATCAAATACTACAATAGTAGGGAGCCTCATGTGAGGGGTTCATTAAGTAAGCCGTCGGGATGAGTTGTGGATTTATGAATTAAAGTGTCCTGGCTCCTCGAACGTTTACTACATGACCTCTGAATTATGTCGGCCCGAACGGTAGTAAGCGATATATAAACTATACATGTTTCATAAACCATTTCTTTTCAAAAACTTACACTATACTAAGTACTACATCATGGACTAAATGCAAGACATATATAGGCAATTCTTCATATTCTTTACTCCAATCCTAAGTCGCAACATTCTATTATAGGTTGCTCGTAGAAACCTTCGCGATTCGACCATCACATTCACTACTTGCTATATAACTTAAGGTGAGTTCATAGCCCCACTTTCCATTACTTAATTATTTTACAAACCCTTGGGGGGAGTACATGCTATTTTAAACCGAACACAATGCTTTGAAATTGTATGCTACCTGATTGTTTTATTATTACTAAGTACCATCCTTGCTAAAACCAATATCCCTTATTATGAACCATTTAATCACTAGTAATAGTGAGCACGAGTATTGGGTTTGTTGTTGTTGTTGTAATAGTGAGCGCGAGTATTGTGAATAGGCCTATTGGGATTGACGAATCCCATTTGTATTGACTAAATTCAAACAAATGCACTATATTTGAGATTTAGGTATGACAGTAAAGTACCTACCGGGATAACTCCGCCGATTGATATTGGTACCCGTTAACGTTTTGGTGTCATGAGCTTAGTATAATAATAACTGTTTTGTTTTCCAACCATGAGTATGAGTCTAATTAACTCATACTACCAACATATTGTGTTACACTACTTAACAAACTCTATGAATATCACTCAACCTTTGTGTTGACCTTTTAAGCATGTATTTTAGGTCCATGATGATCAAGGATGGCATGGAAGGGGCACGGATATTCAAGAGGGCTATAAATTTTATTATCATTCGAAAACTCATTTAATGTAATTTGTAAACATGGAACCATCTGGGACCTCATTTTGTAATCTCTGATATTTATATAATTTGAATGATAAATCTTTTAAAACGACTCAATTAGAGTTCGTTTTCTATTATTATAACTGTTGTGTCGTCGAGTAACACCCAAGTTGAATTCCGCTGCATCATTGAATTGGGGGTGTTACACCTCGTATCAAGGATTAGGAGCAGTTTTGATGCAACGAGGGAAGGTTATGGCATATGCTTCCCGACAGCTTAAGACTCATGAGGAGAAGTATACCACACATGATTTGGAGTTAAGAGCCGTGGTTTTTGCCCTCAAGTTGTGGAGACATTACCTTTATGGTACTAAGTGTGTTGTCTTTACCGACCACAAGAGTTTACAGTATATTTTGGATCAGAAGGAGTTGAATGTGCGACAACGACGATGGTTGGAGACGTTGAGCGATTATGATTGCGAGATACGATACCACCCTGGAAAGGCAAATGTTGTGGCTGATGCTTTGAGTCGCAAGGAACGTTTGAAACCGCTACGCGTTCGAGCTTTAGTTTTGACGATTAACTCGAATTTACCCGCTCAGATTCTGCAAGCACAAGAGGAAGTCGTGAAAAGAGGAGAGCTTAAAGAGGAGAGAGTTGATGGGATGATTAGAAAGGAGAAACTTGAGAAATGTTCAGATGGAACTTTGTGTTACAAAGGAAGAAGTTGGGTACCTTTGTTCGGAGGACTGATAGACTTGATTATGCTCGAGTCTCATAAGTCAAAGTATTCTAGTCACCCAGGATCTGACAAGATGTATCAGGATGTGAAGAAGTTATATTGGTGGCCCAATATGAAAGTTGAGATTGCAGATTATGTCCGTAAGTGTCTTACGTGCGCCAAGGTTAAGGTTGAACATCAGAAACCGCCTGGTTTACTAGAATAACCTGAGATCCCAGAATGGAAATGGGAAAGAATAACAATGGATTTTGTCACCAAGCTACCAAGGACTTCGACAGGATTTGATGCTATTTGGGTAATAGTCGATCGATTGACTAAATCCGCACACTTTTTGCCAATCAAAGAGAACTACAGTATGGATAAGTTGATCAGGCTCTACGTGAAAGAGATAGTATCTCGACATGGAGCGCCAGTGTCTATTATCTCAGATAGAGACAGCAGGTTTACTTCAAATTTTTGGAAGTCACTTCTGTGGAAAACTAGAAGGGGGGTTGAATAGTTTACCGTTTAAAATCTTTTTTACTTGTTAAGTTAGCTTTGAAACTTTTCGTTTGATCAAAGATATATACACAAACACAATATATAACATGCAAGTCAATGAAAGAAATGATCAAACCACAACACGAGTATTTATCGTGGTTCGGCTACAAGGACTCTTTTTCCTTGCCCTACGTCCACGCCCCGAGTATCCAACTCGAGAGTTTCTTTCACTAGTCAACAAGCTCCTTTCACCGGCGGAGAAAACCTTACACGTCGCTTATACTTTTACTGACACTAAGCTAGATGTCGAGTTCTTTACCAAGGGTACAACCACTCCTGTTAGTTCTTTTACAAGGGTACAACTACTCCTGATACACTTTGTATTTTGAGGACTAAAATACTAACCGATCACTACTGAAAATACACAATCAAATGAAGTGTAAACTACACAAGTCTACACAATGCTAAGCTAACAAGTCTTGCAATGTTGTGTTGAATACTTGTTACTTTTAATGAGCTCGTGAATCTCTTTGCTACAAAAAGAAACTTCACATATGAAATGTTAAAGGGTTAGACGAAAGAATGAATGTGTGTGTGTGTAAAATATGATATAGAGTGATGAGCCAAAATTCAACTTGTGGCTTGATATTTATAGCCAAACCTTCTGCAGGTCTGGCGGATCAGGCGGACCCCTCAGAAGGGTTCCGCCCGTGTAACCCCAGGGTACCACCAGGCTTGCAGTTAGTTTTGCAATAAATCTTGCAAACCAAACAAGGTCACATCGCATTACTCTTTGCAAACTAAACAATGTCACATCTCATAATATCAAGTCAAACACTAAAATTGCAAGCAACATCTTAGTAAGTCAAACACATTTCTTTTCATAAATGTATAATGACAAAACTTGCCATAAATGTGATGTGACAATTCTATTTTAAGAAATAAAAAGTGTTGTGTTTTATGAAGTGTAAAATGTAGCAAAAGTCTAGTTTATGCAAGTCTTTAAAACTAAGATTATGTTTTACTTAGAAACTAAAGTTTACATTTGTCATTAACAAAACTTAGCGAAGATCGTAAAATATAAATAACGTTTTTAGGCGATATTTGTATTAACAATCTCCCCCTTTTTGTTGATGACAAAACATAAACTTTGTTTTTAAGTAACTCACAAAATCTTGGTTTTTAAGACTTAAAAAAAATTAATATTAAACTTGTTTTACTTAAGTTATGAAAATCATATTAAGTTTTGAAAGTTTAATATATTTCTCCCCCTTTTTGTCGAAACAAAAAGTAGAGTAGCGAAGCGGAAAAATGTACTTGCTCCCCCTTGCTTGTTACTCCCCCTAAAAGGAGTGCCAAGATGGGAAACATGGATTTTGATCCTACAAAAAAAATGGTTAGTTGGTGATATATATAGCCAAGCTTGTAGTTACCACACACATTGCAACCACAATGACAACATAAAAATGATCAACCAACAATGCACGAAAGTAAGTAGAAAGAAATAGCATTCCAAGTAAAATTTTGACTTATAAAAGTCAAAGGACAAGAAATGGGAAATATTCTTCTACTTCTAAAAACTTAAAAAATAACCAAGAAAGAAAAAAATAAAAACCTAGTTTCCTAAATTGGGGCAAACGGCCTCCAAAGGTTGTCTAGGATTTGTTTGGGTGGGAGAGAGCATCCAAACGTTCTATGATGTGTTGGAATGCAAACCGGGTTTCATCTTGGAGTTGGTGAAGCAACGTTTTGATGCTTGCACCCATTTGCTCACAATTTGAGCAAACGTGGGGATGAGTGGGTGGAAATTGGTTGGTTTTGGTTTCTTGGTTTGAGGGTTGGTTGGTTTGTGGTTCTTGGGTGGATGATGGGTTTGGTATTGAGTCAAGCAAGGTGGTTTGAAATTCCATTGCTTGATGGAGGTGGTTCTCAACCATGCTTTGTATATCCTCATATGAGGGAAAGAAAGATTCAAAGGTTTGGGCTTGAGAATGTGGTAGAGTTGGGTGATCATGGTTTTCAAAGTTTGGTTCTCCATAAAGAGGACCATGGATGTCATTATAGATGGGGTGAAACAACAATGGTTTGGGTTGATGGTATACTTGTTGTGGTGGTTGGGTGTGGTTAAAAAGCTCATTTTGGTCAAGAATTGACCTTGGTGAAAAAGGTGGTGGTTGTGAAGGTCTTGGTGGAAGATCATTTAGATCTTGGACAAAAGGATGTGGTGATGTGGGAGGAGACCCAAATAACTCCATAGGCTCAATTTTGGGTAATGGTGATGGTGAGGAAGTTTTGGATGGTTGGGTTGGAGCACTTGGTGGAGTTGGGTCAATGGGTGATTTAGTAGGTGGTGGAGTGAGCTCATTGGGTTCATTGGGTGATGGTGATGGAGATGCAAGGTTCAAAAAGTGTTCATTTTTTATAGGTGAGGTGAATTCATCCGAAGATGAGGAGCTTAGGTTGATGGGTTGATTAGACCATAGGGGTTTAACACTTATCCGGGCGGTTTTCCGGATGGGTCGTGATGGTTGAGAGGTGATTGTTGACTTAGTCATGGTGAAAAATGGTTTAGAAGTTCAGAAATTGTGATGAAGAAGGTGTGATTGATAGTGTTTAGGATGGCTTAATTTATAGTGTTGAAGGATTGTGGAAAGGAGTGTTTGGATTTGATGTTAGTCCATACAAAAATGGAGGTTTCTAATGATTTGGAAAACTAATTGTGGGTTGTCAAATCATGGAAGTAAATGCAATGAAAATGGTGAAGTGAGAAGACAAGTTTTGCACTAAATGCTTAGTGGTTTTGGTGGATTTGTTGAAGTATAAATCTCAGGGATTTCAAGGATCCTTTAAAAGGGTTCCTTCCTTTATGTGTGAGTGGTCCTTGAGGTTGTTATGGCTATTTTTTAATTTTGGCAGGAAATGGTTTTGGTTAAGTTTATAGAAGGAGTAGTACCCTATTATGCTAAACACATTGCAGGAAATGGGTTTCTATCTAAAAGGATTGGATTTTGGTGTTTGGATGTTGAAATGTTGAAAACAAAAACAAAAATTCTGCAGGATTCTGGCGGAACCCTCAGAATACACAGGCGGAACCCATTTGAGAGTGTCGCCTGGTCCGTTGGGCCATTTCTGGGATTCCCAGAAATTGCACTGGCGGAACCCAATTTTGGGTACTGCCAGATCCGCCAGAGCCTAAAAAGTTGGCAGTCCGCGTTTTTGACCCGCGAGACGATTTTCAAAATTTTCGAAAACTCCTAAAATAAAAAAGATAAGGCATTTCTGGTTAGGCAATGCAAAAAATAGACATGTAAACACACATATGATAGGACTTTGACCTTGAGGTCGAGAATTTCACTATACTTAGTGAAAATATCATAAGCTTGAAAATTTGACAACTTGCCAAGAGTTGTCTTCCTGTATCAAAGTTAGATAAAACATGTTCCAAATTGTATCAAACATTGTACCAACCTACAAGTACATCACAAACATTGTTTAAACAACCAAATTAGTTCAAATAGCACCTAGTGCCAAACACTCCTACATACCCGCTCTCATTGACGGTCAATCTTGTTCTTGAGCTTTCCAAGGAATCTTCCAAGATTCTTAAACATCCCCTTTATTTGCTTGAACTCCTTCGACTCATTAGGAATATCCGGAAGTTGGGATAGGTATTCGAGAGGTGGGAGCCTAGAGTTTGGCAAATTGTCATCTTCACTCATTGAGGAAGACGAAGATGAGGTAGGAGGATGTGGACATTTTCCTTGGGATTTGTACACTCTCTTATCACTTAGTGGGACAAAGGTGTGTGGAATGAGAGAGTAGTTAAGGCGAAGACCGTTTGGAGTTGGTGGAATGGGTGAGATGAACCTAAAGAGACGGGTCAAGAGCATTCCATACGGCATAGCCGTTGTGCCATGCACGGGAATGTCGGCCAGTCTCTTGGCCATGTAGTAGGCAAGGTTGAAAGGTTGCCTAACGGACAAGGAGTAGAGCATGTAGCAAAGGCAAAGGTTGATATGATCTCGGTTTCCTATTGTGCTAATCACATTGGCTCTAAGGACTTCCTCCTATTTCTTGAATTGGGGCTTGAGTTCATTCATCTCCATTCCATATGGGTCCTTTTCGACCTCATTTCCCGAACGGGTTCTCCTAGTGTTGGTGGTCCTAACAAAGAGGTGGTCACAGAGTACATATTTTGAGATAAGGGGTGTGTCATAAGGATAGATACGGTCTTGGAGGTTGTCAAGAGTTGAGAGGGAGTGTAAGTCGGAATAGAGGCAAGTACCACGGTTTGGGACACCTAGGATTTGAGCAAACTCCTCAAGAGTGAAGGAGTATTGATGACCACTAACTCTAAAGTTGATAGACATTTGACCATAGTCATCCGTGGAGAGGACGGAGGATGCATAGAACTCTAGAATGAATCTAGGACAAATAGGCTCGTCGATATTCAAAAGACACTCAAAGTTGATTGTGGCAAATTCGGCGTAAAGGTTTGTACCTTCTAGGAAAGACGGGTCAATGGTTCTACTCTCATGGACATAGTGTTTTTCTAAGGCTTTGAAAACGTTGACTTGGTTTGGGGTAAGGCCTTTGGTTTTGTGGTGTTTTGGTAGGTACTTAGTGGTGTCCTTGTGGTCGTAGTGGGTTAGAGGAGGCATGATGATTCCTAGAACAACAAAATTTCACATTTTAGTTTAAGTAAACTACTATTATAATGTGGATGTTCTAGTGTGTGCCTATATGAAAACAATGTGGAGGTGCGGTTATCTTGACTCATTTTGATGTTTCAAAATCGTTTTATGCAAGTTTTGTTATAAAACAAAAGATAACCCAAACACTCCTAGTTCAATGTAGCTTCGTTTGAATGTACTCGAAAATACATATTGGTTATGTATTCCCTTTAGCATTCAAGAGACATTATGCAAGTGATGTTTTAAACATAACGTTTTGATTTTGTATTCTCAATGTGAGACGAAAAAATATTTGTCCTACTTGTGAGAAATTTTTGGAAGGATTTGACATGGGGTGTTTTAGCAAACATGTTTATACTAATTAAGGATGCAATTCCTAACTATGGGAAACATGATTAGTTTTGTTAAACACCTAGTCTTATGCATGAGTTTCTCAAGTTAATTCATTACCCCAAGTTTTTGTTTTTGTGCAAAAAATAGAATTCCTAGACTCAGATCAGGATTGTAATCAAGTTTAGAATACTTACAATGATGATTGATTTGCAATGTAAATGAATTGAAGACCAAGAATTCGTAGGTATGGATGAATGGTAAAGTGAATAGTAGCAGTTTGGAAGTGGTGATATGAGATAATGGGTGTTTGGTTTAATATAAACAAAGATTTTGATTCTGCAGGTCGGCGGACCCCTGGAATGGGTTCCGTCCGTTATGTCTGAGGGTTTCGTCGACCCTGCTGCGAAAAATAGTTATGGATTTGTTTTGACTTTTGTGATTTTTGTCTAATGTCCAGAACTATAATGTAGGTTCCATGAGTCCTAAGCCTAGCCTAAGAAGGTTAAAGGGTTTATGTTTAAGGGGTTTTGTGAGAATGTCGGCTATGTTGTCTTCGGAAGAAACTTTCTCAATTGAGATATTTCCTTTTTGAACGTTGTCACGAAGGAAATGATGATGGATTTCAATATGTTTGGTACGAGCATGTTGAACCGGGTTTTTGCTAAGATCAATGGCACCTTTGTTGTCACAAAGAATTGTGATGTCGTTGAGTTGAATTCCGTAGTCGGCAAGAGCTTGCTTCATCCAAAGAGCTTGTTGACATGCCTTTCCGGCCGAAACGTACTCGGCTTCCGTTGTTGAGATAGCAAGAGCCGTTTGCTTCTTAGAGAACCATGAGGTGAGACAATGTCCAACAAAAGTACAAATACCACTTGTACTTTTTCTATCGACATAGTCACCAGCATGATCTGAGTCGGCATACACTATGGTGTCTATTCCCGTTCCTTTGGGATACCATAAACCTAAATGTGTAGTGCCCTTAATATACCTAAAAATCCTTTTAACGGCTTCGAGATGGGTAGTCTTAGGATCTTCTTGAAAATGAGCACATAGACAAACACTAAACATAATGTCGGGTCTACTAGCCGTTAGGTAAAGTAGACTACCAATCATACCTCTATATTTAGTGCTATCTACAAATTCACTTTCCTCATCCTTGGTGAGTTTAGTTTCCATGGACATGGGAGTTTTGATAGGTTTCGAATCTTCTAATCCAAATTTCTTAAGCATGTCCTTAATATATTTAGATTGGTTAAAGAAGATACCATCTTCTATTTGTTTAATTTGGAGTCCTAGGAAAAAGTTGAGTTCTCCCATCATACTCATTTCAAACTCGTCATGCATGATTTTTGAGAAATCCACACATAATTCTTGACAAGTTGATCCGGATATAATGTCATCAACATAGATTTGGACTATGATAATATGTGAATCTTTCTTCTTAGTGAAGAGAGTATTATCAACTAAGCCCATGGTATACTTATGGTCAACTAGGAATGTTTTAAGTCGATCATACCATGCTTTTGGAGCTTGCTTAAGTCCGTAAAGAGCCTTTTTAAGTTTGTAAACATGATTTGGTTTTTCAAAATCGATGAAGCCCAGTGGTTGAGCAACATACACTTCTTCATTAATGACTCCGTTTAGAAATGCACTTTTGACGTCCGTTTGAAAGAGTTTAAAATTGTGTGCACATGCATATGCAAGTAAGATTCTAATTGACTCGAGTCTAGCAACCGGAGCAAAAGTTTCATCGTAGTCAATGCCTTCTTGTTGGTTATATCCTTGTGCAACGAGGCTAGCTTTGTTTCTAGACACAATTCCATTTTCATCCATTTTATTATGAAATACCCATTTTGTTCCAATTATAGTTTGACTCTTTGGTTGAGGAACTAATGTCCATACATCATTCCTAACAAATTAGTTTAACTCTTCTTGCATTGCAATTACCCAAGACTCATCTTTAATGGCTTCATTAATGTTTTTAGGTTCAATGGTTGACACGAAACAAAAGTAGTTGCTTTCATTTTGAACTTTTGACCTTAGTGTTCTTTCGTTAATATTGCCAATGACACCATCTAATGGATGACTTTTAGATTCTTTGACATTGACAAGTTCTTTGTTAAATAGTTCATCTTCTTTGTCATCACTTAAAATTTCTTGATTTTCTATTGCTTGGCTTTCAACTAAGTCATCATCTACCAAAGGTGATGTCTTAGAGAGAGGTGGACTCTCGTCAAATGTTACGTTCAACGATTCCTCGACTCTTAAGGTTTCTTTGTTCAAAACAATGTATGCTTTACTATTTTGTGAATATCCAAGAAATACACCTGCATAAGACTTTGGGTCAAATTTGGTGATATAATCCTTGGTGTTAAGAATGAAACATTTACTCCCAAACACTCTAAAGTATCCTAATGTAGGCTTGTTACCTTTATATAGTTCATAAGGAGTTTTATTCAAAAATGGTCTAATTAAGACTCGATTTAAAATGTACGTTGATGTGTCAACGGCATTACACCAAAACTTTTGTGGAATGTTTTGTTCATTAAGCATTATTCTACTCATCTCTTGCAATGTCCGGTTTTTACGTTCTACTACACCATTAGATTGAGGAGTACGTGGAGCCGAAAAATTATGAGTTATACCATTATTATCACAAAAGTTTCCAAATTGAAATTCATTATCAAATTCACGACCGTGATCCGTTCTAATAGACACAATATTAGACCCTACTTGATTTTGAATTTTCTTACTTAGAATTTCAAATTTATCAAAAGCTTCATTTTTACTTTTCAAAAATTTTGTCCAAGTATATCTTGAGTAATCATCAACTATGACCAAAGTGTAGAAGTTACCTCCATAACTTTGTATAGCGGATGGACCAAATAAATCCATATGCAAAAGTTCTAGACACCTAGATGTAGAAACCAAGTTTTTAGCCTTATGGCTATTATGGACTTGTTTACCGACTTTGCAAGCATCATAAAAGTGTTGGTCGTATTTCAACTTAGGTAGGTTTTGAACTAAGTCTTTGGAGGAGAGGTTTTGGATTAGTCTCATGTTAGCGTATCCTAAACGTCTATGCCATAAAGTTGAAGATTCATCTAATGAGGTAAGACAAAGTTTGTCTCTAGATGTTGGATCCATCTTCATGACATATACGTTGTTCTTAAGGACACCTTTGGCTATGGTTATACCATCTTTAAGTATTTTACTACCATTTTCACTAAAAAGGACATTATACTTATTACGACAAAGTTGACTAATACTAAGAAGATTAAAACCTAAGTTATCAACATGAGCTACATCATCTATAAAAAGGGAGTCATGAGAGATTGTACCTTTTCCGATGATTTTGCTTTTAGCATTACTACCAAACGTAACATTACCTCCGTCACATTTGTGATAAGAAGTGAAGAGGCTTTTGTTACCCTTCATGTGCCTTGAACAACCGCTATCTTTAATCCATTCATTCGGTTCCAAACAAACTTTGAGGCACACCTATTTTATGAAAAACACTCAAACATTTGGTCCCCAATTTCTCATGGGTCCATTTTGGTTAAGCATACCATTAACTTGTTCCAAGTATGAAAATAGAGTGTAAGGGTTCTATGGCATGTGATTTGGAGTTTGGTAATGTCTAGGAGTGTTTTGGTTCCAAACATGTTGGTAGTTTGGTCGAGCATTGAAGTTGCTCTTTGGAAAGGGGCGTTTGGGAATTGGAGTCTTAGGTCTTGGTTGAGTAGTCTTAGCTCTAAATACATTTTTACTAAATCCTACTTCAGTTTTAAACACAGGTTTTGTACCATTTTTGTATGTAACTTTTACAAATTTTGAACGATTCGATGTGGATGGTGTTACTGCTGCAGCAGACCTGGCGGAACCTTCGGGTCCAATGGGCGGAACCCTGGGTTGGGTTCCGTCTGATCCGCAGGCTGCTGTAGCAATTTTGTTTGTTTCTTGTGCAATCTTTTCTTGTTTCGTTTGACCCTTTGAGGTTTCTATGTTCGTAAATCCTAGTCCTGTTTTATTCGAGTGAGTTCTTCTATTTTATTTCTTTCCATTTCTTTTCGACGACTTTCTTTGAGGAGTTCTTTTGTCTTTCGTGCGTACTTGGTCGTTTCGCAGACTTGATTCTTTTCTAACTTTCTTGTCTCCCACACGAGACTTTACAAAATCTATTTTCTTCCAAATGCCATTGTATTTACAAAACTTTTACTCAAGCATTGTTTATTGAGGTATTCGAGTATAGTTCTGACTTGTGCCATTTATATTGATTAGGTTGTGCTGAGGTCCATTTTGCTGTGATGCATTATTGATTGGTTGCTATATCTCGTTTCCTGCTGCTATTGTTAAGGTATGATTCATAGCCCCGCTTTTATATTTTAAATTGTTTATAAACCCATGGGGTGAGACACATGCTTTAAATGTTTTCTGAGCACAAGTATTATTTTTGGTATGCTTTTTCCTGAATGATATATATTTCCTGACGATGTACTAAGTAGCTTGTCTTGCTGGAAAGACCCTCAGATCATGAGCCATTAGTCACCTGCGGGTGAGCGCGAACTTGGTAGATAGGCCTGTTTGGATTGACCATCCCATTCGTAGTTGTCAAGGGCTTGACATGCGAGTGTACTATTTTTGTTTTGCCGGGTATTGGCAAGTACCTGGCCTTGGGGGCGCTTTATATTATGAAATTCCGCGGTTATTGTTTATGTTAGTACAGAGTTACTGTCGATTGGTTTGGTTAACGTCTTGCGTGTCATGAGCTTAATATCATCAAGCGTATGTATGCACGTGTTGCCTCTACATATTGGGTGTTACCTTTATTACCCTGGTATTTGCATTTGTTGCTTATATCATATGATTAAAACCCTTGTTCTCAACTTTATCATTTTAAACCTATGGATTACACTCAATCTTGTGTTGACTTTTAAGCATGTGCTTCTCAGGTACTACTACAAATTAATTTGTGGAGCTTTATGATTTTGGGCGTGGTGGAGTGGCTGGACGAAGGAAGTTTTTCTGTCAAGGCAGCTTATTCATTTCTACTATCTTTATTTTTCATGTCATTCGTAAAACCTTGGTGTGTCTTTAATATTTTTCCGCTGCTAAACTTGTTTATTTTCCGCTGCTAAGCTTATTTACTTTCCGCTGCTAAAATTTGTATTTCTACTACTAAACCTGGTTTTTCCGCTGCTAAACTTTGTCATTTTCCGCTGCAATCTTTTATTTTTATTCCGCTGCTATTTGTTAAAGAGCCTATGTGCTCTAAAATGGTTTGTAAAACGAATGATGTGTTTTGAGGCACTTTTAAACGTCCCGTGTTGTGGTCATTAGCTATAAAGGTGCCTGGTTTCTATTCGCGTAGTGGCCCCAGCATGTCATCTGCCGTATTTTGAGTTGGGGGTGCTACAACCGGGCCCACTTCGATTCCCAAAAACTTGAACCAAACATTTAATTTTAAAAATGAAAGCATTCCTTAAATCGAAAAGCTATAAACCAAACGGGCCCTAAATTTAGATTTGAGATTGTAGATGAAATATATTGTTTGGCATGTAAATGTGGGATTTAAGATTAGGATTGAGTCTCTCAAATGAGGTGTTTCACTCAAGATACAAAATTGATGGGTTTTTGATGAAAAATCTATGTAGTCTTTAAAATATATATTTTCGAAAATGCATAATTGCATATATATCCAAAGCATGCATAAAAATCATTGTTTTATGTGCATAAAAAACTTGTACAAATGATATATATGCAATTATCCACTTTGAGAGGGATATATATATATATATATATATATATATATATATATATATATATATATATACAAAATTTTAGAATCAAAAACCAACTCTTTAAATAAAAGAACACATTAAAACAAAAACCATTGCCTTATTAGAATCAAATAACTTACAAAATTTTATACATTTGAAAAATTAATCATGTAAGATAAAAAAAAATATAGAAACCAATTTGATGACGTACCCTTCGAGCAGTTCAAAGGCCATCCCTTCGCATTGCTCGAAGCCTATATTTCGAAGACCCAAGTCAACCTCTTAAAATTTCTATTGGCGTCAAACCATTCATTGAAGTAAAGCCTTGACTTGGTCATACGCATGTTCCCCTCTTTATTTCTTCTTTCCCGCCAAGATAAGGATCATGGGACATTAACCCTAGTTGTTACCTAAAATCATAGGACGCCTCCATCATCATTGGATTTTGTGCATAAGCTCTCCAAGGCCTATATTTTCCTCCTATAGCTTGGACGGGTCACTCGATGATGGTATGCTCACTAAACACTCTAACTCTTCCCTAAACTCACTTACTTACCATATCACATACTTATTCACGCACGGGAGATGGTTCGCACGGTCCAACCCCGACGCAATCACTTAATGTAGTGTCTTTGTATTTCTTATTTTAGGTTACTAACGAGCTTGGCTAGATCACACACCCCCTTTATCCTTCGATAACCATCGCAAGGCCAGGTCGTGCAAATTATTGTAAATCAATGGCGCCATCCGTGAGACCCACTAATATTAGTCCCATTATTTCCAGGTTTGTAACTGTCTAACCAACTTCACTACATTTCCGGCATGGAACAAGGAAGAGAATATACTCCCCCACCGGGTTTCTCAACCTTGGCACCAATACCAGTAAATGATACCAACAATATCCCCTATAACCGCTTCCACTATCACTACACGATCTTATCTAGAAATAACACTCAATCATTATGCTTTGACATCAGCCAACCCGGAACGAGTAATCAGTCTAGCCTTTGTCGAGGCCAATTTTGAAACACTAGAATCTCTGATGAGGGCTCATAGGAGGAAACCTTGGAACACAGAGATGCAAAGAAAGTTGGAATACTCTAGTGATGATTACGATGAGGAGATTGAAATGAAACCTATGCCTCCTGTTCGAGGGATGACACCTTCTACACTAAGGGTAGGGTCTCCCATCGCTCGAAGGCCAAACAGAAGGTCTGTGGGGTTTGAAGGAGTAACTAGATGGGGCTCCGATCAAAAGAGAATGAGTAGTAGTAGAAGGGAGGAATGATAATTCTAACGGAAGAAGCAACCAAAGGGGAAACACAGGGGTCAAACTACCTCCTTTGTTAGCTGCTCACATAGGAAGGACCGAAGCAGGGGTTCCATCACAGCCTTTACATAGGTCAAACTACCCCTCGTTTCAAACTCAGTCAAATCTTCATGCTTTATACCCCCTATTAAATGGGCAGTCAACAACCCTAGTTTTTCTCATTCTTAAGGAAATGTACCTTTTTAGCCTACGGTATATCCACCGTTGCACATGAGAGGGGGGGGGGGGAATCCCCCTTTTGTGTACACACGGCCTATCCACCTTACCCTAACCAAACTCTCACTACTGTACCTCCAAGTCACAATCCAAACAACGTGTAACAATTCGCATTTTCAGGTTACCATTCAATCCCAAATTTTACTATTCACTTCACTATTCATTTTCCAAAATTTGATTTTTATTTCATATTCTCGTGTGATAAATCATTTCCATGGCAAAATAAAAGTTTGACACTCATCATGTTAGGAATTACAAGATTTGAAGATTACAAAACCACGAGCAAGAATGAAGAAAGAAGAAACAAGAGGGACCTAAATATAAAATAGTTAGCTAGCTTGATTATTAAGCTAGGTTTTTATGTAAACCCTAGCCTCTCTATTATATAAAGAGGGGTAGGGCGTTGGTTTTAGTATTGAAGTCATAGAAAACTCTTTCAATGAGAGTCTAGACATACGATTATAACGTGTGTATATTAGTAATGTAGTAGTTTATTTTATTTATAATAAAGAAAACTGTTAATACAAATATTGCCTAAAAACGTTATTTATATTTTACGATCTTTGCTAAGTTTTGTTAATGACAAAGTATGAACTTTAGCTAAGAGTAAATCATCACTTTGAGTGTTTAAGTCTTGTTTAACTAATGTTTACATTTCCTTTTAAACTAAACATTGTTTTTATTTCTTAAATTAGAAAGTGTCTTGTCACATCACACTTATTTCTTAAAATAGAATTGTCACATCATATTTATGGCAAGTTTTGTCTATATGTATTTATGGTAAGAAATGTGTTTTACTTGCTTTGGTGTGGCTTACAAGTTTTGTGTTTGACTTGATTTAAGTGATGTGACATTGTTTGGTTGCTAGGTGTTATGAGACAAGACCTTGTTTGGTTTGAAGAGTTATTGCAAAAACCTACTGCAGACCCGGTGGTACCCTGGGGGTACATGGGCGGAACCCATCTAAGGGTTCCGCCTGATCCGCCAGACATGCAGAATAGTTTGCTATAAATACCAAACCATTTGTTTGTTTTGTGTAACCCTTTAGGACTTATTCTCACATATTCTCTCAACTAACTCAGTAACCCTTGACTTGTGTGATTCTCTTATGTAGCAAGGAACTCCACAAGATCATTCAAGAAGTTGCAATCTTCAACTCTAAAGTTGCAAGTCTTGGTAGCTTGGTCATGTATAAGCTTTGGTAGTTTATACTTCATGTGTGTCATGTATGTAGAAGTTATCGGTTAGTATTTTAGGCCTCAAAATACATAGTGTGTTGGGAGTTGTTGTACCCTAGTAAAAGAACTAACGGGAGTGGTTGTACCCTTGGTAAAGAACTCGACATCTAGCTTTGTGTCGGTAAAAGTGTAAGCGACGAATGGGAATTGTTGTACCCTTGTAAAAGAACTCGACATCTAGCTTTGTGTCGGTAAAAGTATAAGCAACGTGTAAGGTTTTCTCCGCCGGTGAAAGGAGCTTGTTGATTAGTGTTTATAACTCTTGAGTTGGAAACTCGGGACGTGGATGTAGGGCACGGAAAAAGAGTCCTTGTAGCCGAACCACGATAAACTATTGTGTTGTGGTTTGATTGTTTCTTTCTCTATCTTTGCTTATTATATGTTGTTGTTTAGTTAGAATTGTTGATCACATATAAAGCTTTTCAAAGAACCAAAACAAGTAAAGTTGTTCTTATATCTTTAAACATAAGTAAAGCTTTTCAAAGAACTAAACAAGCAAAGTTAGGATCATTACAAGTAAAGCTTTTCAAAGTATGAAACAAGTTAAGTTAGAATTGTTATCCACGTGAAAAGTCTTTTCAAAGAATCAAACATATTAAGTTTTGTTTATATCTTTAACCAAACGTCAAGTTCTCAAAGGTTATTTAAGCTAAAAAGGATTTAAAAAGCGGTAAACTATTCAACCCCCCTTCTAGTTTTCCACAATTGACATCAAGAGCTACGTTACTCAAGATCTTTAAAATAGAATGTATTTTAAAACTTGGATCGATCCATGGATTTTGAAAATCTCAAAGAAGGGCAACCTATTAAAAACCAACCGTTATTTGAAAAAGAAAACTTACTTGAATGGAAAATTAATTTTGAAAACTATGTAAAATCAATTGATCAAGATCTTTGGCATATTATTTCTTTTGGTAATTTCAAACCAAAGAAAACAAGTTTTTGAAAACCAAGATAACTATCTTAAACTTGATAAAAATACTAAAGCTAAAACAATGCTTTACAAAGCTTTAGTACCAAATATGAAAGAATGTATTTTTGTCAAAAGGCTAATGATGTTTGAAAAATATGGTAAACTTTCATCAAGGAATATGTCAAGTCAAAGATGATCAATTTAATCTTACATATGAATTAGAAGTTTTAGAAAAACTAATTGATAGACACTTAGTAGAATTTAATACATGTGCTACTAGTTTAAATGTTTTAAATGAAGGTACAAGTGAAGATGAGTACGTGTGTTTTGTTGAACCTTCTTGCGTATCTTGGAATGTAATGGATGTTGACGAAGACAATGATCCGGTAGTTTATTGTCAACTTATTGATACAACAAGCAAGGTGTAAGTAAAGGTGATTACTCGTGTCAAGCTCGTAGTTGTCTTGCTTGCGATTCATGGAATAACTCGGATGAAGATGAAGTCAATCATCCGGTTTGTGATTCTATACTAGATAAAACATCAAGCAAGGTACACTTTGAAACCAAACTCTTTTGCTTTGATTAATTTATCCTAGAGTTTTCTAAACTAGAAAATGAGTCTAAACATTTGTGCAACATGGACCTAAAAGCTATCTTCAAGAATGAGTCTTTAAAATCTCTTAAGAATATCTTTGAAAAGGAAATCTTATAGGAAGATAAAATGTATAGAATTAAGAGTAATGTTGAAATTAATCTAGAATGTAAATTATGTCTAGATTACAAACATGAGATTAAAATGCAAAATGAGAAAGGAAAAATTATTAGTTAAATTTGATGAAAGCTCAAAATCTCTTGAAAGATTGTTGGGGAGTCAAAGGTTGTTTAAAGATAAAACCTGATTAGGATTTAACTCAAAAGCACCATTAACTAATAAAACAAAGCAAGTAAAATTTGTCTAATCTAGAAGAAAGATTTAGAGATAATTCTATCTCTAATAGAAACTCATGATAAAAGAATTAAGATTATCATGCTTTATGCCTTTATATGATTGTCTAACCTTCTTGGATACATGAGTTATTGAGTTTCAAAGCATGTCGTCAAACCAAGTTTTTACGCTTAATGCTTATCCGCTTGATAGCATCTCTATGCAATTTAAAAGGTACGCATTACTTAAACTTGACTTTGGTTATATCTTGTCTCTAGCATTATGTGCTCAAATATGTGTTATTTGTAATACTCTAGAGTGTCTACCTGCTATTTGTAAATAACTAAGATTAGATTCTATGCAACAAGGAATTTAGTCTTTAGTACTAGTAAGGAGATATAAGGTGTTTTGGTTATTTAACCATCAAGAGATAAACACGAAAAACTCTTGAGTTTGTCTCACTCAACTCTTGCTTACAAGTGAGCTAACTAAGAATCTCCTAAGTGTTAAAATGTCTAACACTTTTGTGATGCTTGCAAAACAAACCTTTGTTAAACAATTTTCTCAAACACCATACTTTGAGTCTTTAATTGTATCTTTCTTCAATCACTCCTTTATAATCTCACATAAAACACACAAGGTAAAATAAATCACATTAGCATATATTAGGATGTGTGAAAGAAAATAAGTTTTCAACATCTAGGATTTACACATCAAATGTGACACATAGTCTAATGATGTTGTACCTCTTGGACTTTTTAAAAATAAATAGAGTTCATAGTGTCTTAAGTAAGAAAACCTAAAGAGTCGAGGAGTCGTTGAATATGACATTTAACGAGTGATCTCCTCCTTCTATGATATCATCTTTGGTAGATGATAACTTAGTCGAAAGTCGAATGATGGCAAGACAAGCATGGAGTTAAAGTACAAAACAACATCTTCTCACCTTGAGTTAAACATTAAATCAAGTAAAATTGACATAAGTTATAAAACTTGATTTATAGGTTATTAGTTGTGTCTAAACAAATTCAACAAAAACAATTTTTGGAATTTAGAATAAAACAAATAGTGAAACGAAGTTGATATTTTAAAGTAATCAAGTGAGTATAGTGTCAATATTTGAAAGACTTTTTGATAATAAAAGCAAGCCACAAAAGCAAAGGATTTTAACTTAAAGACATTCCTAGTTGCTCTCTTGTTCTCAATGGTTAAGTTATTGATGACTTATCAAGAATGAGATTAGTAAATCCGTAGGTAAAATTAAACGTAGAGAAATGTTTGGAAGACTACTTGTTCTCATAACAATTAGATTCAACATTATGTTTAGTTTTTGTCTATGTGATCGTGTTAAAGAAGATCCTAAAACAACTCTTTAATTGAGCCTATTTGGATACATCATAAGGTACTACACAACTAGGATTATGGTCTCCCAAAAGAACGGGAATAGAAACCATAGTGTATGCCAAATGGAATTATGTCGGTAATAAGTTGATAAGAAAAGCACAAGTGGTACTTGCACTTTTATACTTACTTACCCAATGATTCTCCAAAACGCGTAAGATTCTCAAATTAGTATCGGATGGAGAAGCACATCAACAAGCTCCGCTTGAACAAGCAAATTCGCGTCAACAACGGAATTCATCTCATCAAAGTTGTTATCCCTTCAACAAAGGAAGCATCGACTTCAGCGACAATTCAATTCATTATGTTCTTAATAGACATACTTGTGATCCATCATCATCGCCTTGGTAAGATTGTTCATTGAGGAACGTCTTATCCAAGAAAGTCTTCTACGTTAACTATTTCATCAACACGTTAACAAAATCTCTTGAAAGTGAAGCATTCATAATTCCTAGGCTTAGTCAAAGACCCATAAGACCTAAAACCGTAAGGTTTGAACGTTAGGATAAAACCATAAAAATCTAGACAAATCATTTTTTTTTTTAGTTTCTCCCTGCAGAATCCACGGTACCTTCAGACCATACGGGCGGAACCCATTTTTTGGTTCCGCCTGGTCCGCCAAACCTCAGAATGTATTATTTGTTATTTCAAAACTAAACACTCTCTTAAATCTTAACAAAAACTTTCAAACAGCATCACCCTCTCTAAAACACATATCCTCACGAATTTTAGGGCTTCTAATCCAATCTCTTCCAATCCAACTAACTTTGTAAGTATTCTAATCACAATTGCATTTTTAATCTAATTTTAACATTCTTGCTTACAATCATTAACTAGAATCTTAGGGCTTTTGCATAAAACTTCATGATTCTTGAAAAACTTGGTGGCTAATCAATTATATATTTCATTAGTTAAGAAATGTATCTTCTCATTGTTACTTTGATTTACCAAACACACCAAGTGCATTATTTTTCTAATTGCAACATGATTCATCACTACATTGTTAAAACAAATGAAAAACATCATTTAAACATCACTTGCATACTATCTCTTGAATGCTAAAGGGGATACATAACTAATATGTATTTTCGGGTACATTCAATCGAAGACACATTCAATTAGGAGAGTGTTGGTTATCTTTTGTTTTCACAACAAAATTTGCATAACAAAACGATTTAGGAATCAAAATGAGTCAAGATAACCATGTCTTCACATTGTCTTGCATATAAGAATATATTAGAACATCCTCGTTGTTAAAAGTCATTAACATACGATTTTATGTTTTCTAGGAATCAACATGCCTCCCGCAAATAAATCCGATCACAAAGAAACCCTTAAATACATGCCCAAACACCATATGACCAAAGGTCTCAACTCGGTTCAAGTAGAAACCTTTAAGGCATTAGAAAAACGCTATGTTCACGAAGGTAGAACCATTGATCCATCCTTTCTAGAAGGAACATCTATTCGCCAAAACTTTGCCGCAATCAACTTTGATTGTCTCCTTGATTTAGATGAGCCAATTTGTCCTAGGTTCATTTTGGAATTTTATGCAACCGTAAACCTTTCCTCATGTGCTGGTGGTAGGATATCATTAAACTTCACAACCAATCAAATATCACATGACATTGATTTAAAAGATTTAGCTATAATTCTTGGTGTACCAAATGAGGGAACTTGTCTCTACACGGATAAGTGGCCCATTTCAACTCTTGATTCTATTGATCGTTTTTATCCATACGATACACCTCTTGCTAGTAAAGAAACCATTAAGGAACACCTCTTTGTTAGAACCTCTACCACTAGGGTGAATCGTTCGGGGAACATTGTAGACAAGGATCCTTTTGGTATGGAGCTCAATGAGCTTAAACCACAATTTAAGAAGTGGGAAGAAATTCTTAGGGCTAACGTAATAAGTACCATAGGAAATAGAGATCACATCAATGCATGCCTATGCTACATGCTATATAGCATTTCCACCGGTCAACCCTTCAACTTAGCCTATTACCTTGCCAAAAGAATGGCCGACATATCCTTAGTTGGAACAACCGCTCTTCCCTATGGCATGTTTCTTACCCGCCTCTTTAGAGCAATCTCACCCATTTCTCCTAACGAAGATGGAATACGTCTTGACTATTTTCTTGTTCCTCACACCTTCGTTCCCCTATGTGATAAACGTGTTTACAAAAATAAGGGCAAATGTACTCGATAACCTACACCATCATCATCATCATCATCTGACATGAGAAAGGATGATTAACTTCCTAACTCTAAGTTATCTCCTTTAGACTACCTTCTAGAACTACCCGTCATTGAAAATGCATCCGAAGAGTTCAAGCAAACCAAAGGAATTTTCAAGTGCTTTGGAAGGTACATAAGCAAGCTCAATAAGAGGATAGACCGGTTATGAGACGATTAAGGAGTGTTTGGCTTAAGAATGCTTTAGAATCATCTTTGTGTTAAAACTACGTGAATTATGTGTTTTTCACTTTCATGGTTCATTATGTTTGTTGGATTATGTTTGTATGAACTTTTATGCATAATGACAATGTTTAAAGTGTTTGTCATTTTTTTCTATGCCTATGGCAATTCTTACTAAGTATAGTAAAATCCTCGACCTCAAGGTCAAAGTCCCATGATATGTATGTTTACATGTCTAATTTTTGCATTGCCTAACCAGAAATACCTTATCTCTTTGATTTTAGGAGTTTTCGAAAATTTTGAAAATCGTCTCGCGGGTCAAAAACGCGGACTGCCTAATTTTTTACCCCTGGCGGTACCCAAAATTGGGGTCCGCCAATGTATTTTCTGGGAATTCCAGAAATGGCCCAACGGACCAGGCGGTACCCTCAAATGGGTTCCGCCAGTGTCTTCTGAGGGTTCCGCCAGACACCTGCAGAAAATTCTTCCATTTTTCTTAAAGTCCAAAACTTGTAATGTGTCAAAATCATTATCCTAAGTGAGAAACATCTTCCATTAACTCCAATAACCATATTAGAACAACTCTCACTCACTAAAACAATTAGGAAGCCACTTCCCTCCAAAAATTCAAATTCAAACATAACTAACCCAAGGAACCCTTTTAAAGGATCCTTCAAACCATTGAAACATTTTCAACCAAATCACATCCCATGATCACAAAGCATTGAGTGCATACGTTGATCTTTCACTCCACCCTATTCCATTGAATTAACATCAAATGATGTGACATGGTCATGAAAATCATTTGAAACCTCATTCTTTGAATGGTAGAACATCAAATCCAAACACCCATTTCAACACCTTTTCAACCTTATAAATTTGAAAGTTTTGCAACAATTCAAATCACATCATAACCATCAAAATCCTTCTCAAAAACCACTAGGATTAGTGTCAAACCTTGTTGCTTCAACAAAACCATCAAGTCAAGCTCATCATCTTCAAGTGATGCTTCGCTTAACATTTCTTCACCTATCCAAGATTTCCTTAACCTCACTACCTCAACACATTTCAATACCAATGTGATCACTATTCAAGATTTGCTTAATCTTGCTACTTCAACACTTACACCAATGGAACTTTTCCATACACCATCAACATCACCACATCCACTATTGGAAACTTTTGAAAACCTATCACCTAAACCATCAAGCCCTCCATCATTGTCACTCTTTGACACCATTGCCGAAATGGAAACCCATCAACAACCAATATTTCAACCATACGAGTCATTGGATGATGCACCTCATCCACCGTCATTGCTTGAGAGTTTGGCCTACCTTTATGCTAAATCCTCAATTTTTCCAAATGGTCAAGGTCATACACACCTACAATCATTTGTGTTTCACCCCATTCACAAAAACCTTCATGGTAACCATTTACAAATAACCAAGCCTACACCATTTTGTTCAAACAACAACCACCACAACAACAATAACTACCACTACCACAAGAACCTTCCCAACACTTTGAATCTCTATTTTCTTCGTATAAGAAAATAAAAGCATCTCAATGATCTTACACTAAGACCAACAACAACCACCACCTTTCACAAATGAATAACCAAGGTCATTGCTTAACCAAAATGAGTCTTTCGACCACAACCAACCACCACAACAAGAGTATCATCACCCAAAACCATTGTTGTTTCACCCTATCCAATAAAATGAGGTTTATCCTAAACCACATTGTGGAACGTCTCAAGTTTAGAGTCTTCAAAATGAAACAAAACCGTTTCTTTTGGAAAATGTTACTCATTAAAACCAACAAACCAAGTTTAGAGTACCAACACCACCTCAAGTTTAGAGTCTCCAAAATGAAACAAAACCGTTTCTTTTGGAAAATGTTTCCCATTTAAACCAACAAACCAAAACCCGTGTCACCCTCTCAACCTTCAAAATAAAGCCCGCTACAACCACAACCCACATTTTCTTCCTTAAACAACCTTAGCCTTGTTTTTGGAAAATGTTTCTCACAAAGGAAAATGATGATTTCCTTGTAGCTTTTTATGGTCGTAGCTTATTTGTAGCTATTTCTTTATTTCTAGAGGTAGGATAGTGTAACCAAAATTTCTTGTCTTTCACTTTTTAAGAAGTCTAAATTTTACATGAAATGAATTTCGTTACACTACAAGGTTCTCTTTGTTTGTTGACCATTTAGGTATGATGTGTGAACTATACCTTGTTATGGTACCATACATAAATCTTGTGCTTTAGAAACTAACCTCTCTTTTTGTAGGTTCATTATCCATGTTTTCCTTCCTTAATACTCCATTTAGGGGAGTAATATTCAAGGGGGAGCATGAGTGTTGTACTATTTCACTTCACAACTCTTAGTTGTGTTTTAACATGAAACACTTTCATGACTTATCTTGTGCGGAAACTAACTTTTCTTTTGTAGGTTCAAAATCCATGTCTCCGCTCTTGGCACTCCATTTAGGGGGAGTATCGTCCAAGGGGGAGCATGGCCATTATTCCGCTTCGCTTCTCTACTTTTTGTTTCGACAAAAAGGGGGAGATTTTATATTAAACTTGTTCAACTTTTGATATTTCCGCTTCGCTAACTCTTTGCAAAAACAAGTTTTAATACTAACTTTATAAGACTTAACACTAAATCTTATGGCTTACTTTTAAATAAAGTTTATGTTTTGTCATCAACAAAAAGGGGGAGATTGTTAATACAAATATCGCCTAAAAACGTTATTTATATTTTACGATCTTTGCTAAGTTTTGTTAATGACAAAGTATGAACTTTAGCTAAGAGTAAATCATCACTTTGAGTGTTTAAGTCTTGTTTAACTAATGTTTACATTTCCTTTTAAACTAAACATTGTTTTTATTTCTTAAATTAGAAAGTGTCTTGTCACATCACACTTATTTCTTAAAATAGAATTGTCACATCATATTTATGGCAAGTTTTGTCTATATGTATTTATGGTAAGAAATGTGTTTTACTTGCTTTGGTGTGGCTTACAAGTTTTGTGTTTGACTTGATTTAAGTGATGTGACATTGTTTGGTTGCTAGGTGTTATGAGACAAGACCTTGTTTGGTTTGAAGAGTTATTGCAAAAACCTACTGCAGACCCGGCGGTACCCTGGGGGTACACGGGCGGAACCCATCTGAGGGTTCCGCCTGATCCGCCAGACATGCAGAATAGTTTGCTATAAATACCAAATGATTTGTTTGTTTTGTGTAACCCTTTAGGACTTATTCTCACATATTCTCTCAACTAACTCAGTAACCCTTGACTTGTGTGATTCTCTTATGTAGCAAGGAACTCCAAAAGATCATTCAAGAAGTTGCAAGATTCAACTCTAAAGTTGCAAGTCTTGGTAGCTTGGTCATGTATAAGCTTTGGTAGTTTATACTTCATGTGTGTCATGTATGTAGAAGTTATCGGTTAGTATTTTAGGCCTCAAAATACGTAGTGTGTTGGGAGTTGTTGTACCCTAGTAAAAGAACTAACGGGAGTGGTTGTACCCTTGGTAAAGAACTCGACATCTAGCTTTGTGTCGGTAAAAGTGTAAGCGACGAATGGGAGTGGTTGTACCCTTGTAAAAGAACTCGACATCTAGATTTGTGTCGGTAAAAGTATAAGCGACGTGTAAGGTATTCTCCGCCGGTGAAAGGAGCTTGTTGATTAGTGTTTATAACTCTCGAGTTGGAAACTCGGGGCGTGGATGTAGGGCAAGGAAAAAGAGTCCTTGTAGCCGAACCACGATAAACTATCGTGTTGTGGTTTGATTGTTTCTTTCTCTATCTTTGCTTATTATATGTTGTTGTTTAGTTAGAATTGTTGATCACATATAAAGCTTTTCAAAGAACCAAAACAAGTAAAGTTGTTCTTATATCTTTAAACATAAGTAAAGCTTTTCAAAGAACTAAACAAGCAAAGTTAGGATCATTACAAGTAAAGCTTTTCAAAGTATGAAACAAGTTAAGTTAGAATTGTTATCCACATGAAAAGTCTTTTCAAAGAATCAAACATATTAAGTTGTGTTTATATCTTTAACCAAACGTCAAGTTCTCAAAGGTTATTTAAGCTAAAAAGGATTTAAAAAGCGGTAAACTATTCAACCCCCCTTCTAGTTTTCCACAAAAACCTTATTAGTAACTTTGATTGTTCTTATTATTATTCCGCTGTGCTTATCATTGTGAAGAACTAAAACGATCTCTACAATTGGTATCAGAGCACAGGGGGCTCTTGATATCTAGGGATCTACATGGTTTTCGTTGTTGAATAAAAAGCAGTTGTGACGAAGAGAAGCAGATCTGGTAAAAGCAGTCCACAGAAGCAGACTTGATAAAGGTATTATCGATGAATCTTATAGTTATTCATTACTGAAGTCATGTGATATACCTCGTACCTCATTAATGTATAACTAATTTAAATTGCAAATAGAGTTTGTCGTGTTTTGCACATATGAGTTAATTGATGGTTTGTCGTGGGATATACGCATATGGGTTGTTAAGTAGTGTCAAATTAATTTGTGTGGGACTCATTTGTAGCCTTCTTAATTAATGGAATGTTGATACATTGGTGATTGATTGGTTGATACATTAAACATGGCGACAAAGATACGATGTAGAGAAGAGAGTAAATTGAATCCATGGAATCGGTGTTTAATATTCTGGGATTCACATTTAATGCATCAATGCTTAATTGAATCAATGGAATTAATTGTGATTTAATGATATAAATTGTGTGGGTCATGATGCGTGGGAATCGCAACAGGCTTTACCTCTCGAGGGATCTCGAGAAGCTTACAACCCCCACCAGGCAGTGTACCTGAATAAACATAGAATGAAACGGGATGGTAGTCCGTATGTTTTTTCTCTTTTTCCTTTTTCTATTTTTTTTTCTTTTTCTTGATTTTTTTCGATTTTTTTTTTTTTTTTTTTTTTACATACACTCTTACCCTACCATCCAAAATAATACATCATAGGGGATGAGAATTCCCCTTATACTTGAATCTTTACATACTTTACAATTAACTAATCTAATGACTCGAATTAAGAAAATCAAAACACTTGGAGCACTTTTAAGATTAACGTACATATGGGGGTAATAAATGATGTTCTTCCCCATTACTCCATAAAATAAGTACTTACCCATGAGTCCCAATCGTCCCAAAACAATATGTACAAGGATATGACTCGACTTAGCAACCATGTAATCAATTAGAAAGTTAACTTAGGGTTTAACAAATAACAATAATGCACTAAAAATGAGCGCATACACGGAAGGCTAAGGCGATTTGGTTGTACATTTAAGTGGGGTGTAACAAATTCTTCCTTTAAGTAAAATGCTTAAAGTTAGAAACGAAAAGATAGGCTCGAAGGGGTGTACTAGGGTTTTCGTGTACTAAAAATGAGTAAAACGCTAAGGGTGTGGGAAAAATTAGTTGACTTAACTAGCCAAGTAATATGACTTAAATGGTCAAGTAATTATGATACGGGTTTAACACAAGGGTGATCCTAATGCCTCTTATCATGTAGTAAATCCTACCACACGAATGTAGTCTCACTAGCGGTCTCGGGATGCATCACTAACGCAAGTTCTAGAATCTAAATGCTACCGGTACACTCATAAGCACTAATAGTAAATGCTTTTCCTATCAAATCTAAAGGCGAACCTCACATATTTGGGTGGAAAATTTTTCTGAATATACGGTTATGTGCTAGTCATACAATCTCCTATCCATGAGACGCTTGCTATGGCTAAAGTTTCACTCCTACATGTTGTAAAAAATTTTAAATTTGGCTCTAAAATTGCACTAACAAGTATTTCTCATAGTTTTATTACACATCTACTATCAAACAAAACAAACTCAAGCGAAAGTGCATATGTAAGGTATCATCTTTTTACCCTCCCCTTACACTTAAGATGAACATTGTCCCCAATGTTCAAGTAAAGAATGTAAAAGTGAAAAAGTAAAGAGAATGAAATCAAATACTCCCCTGATTCGCTCGGTATGGATAATAGGATGGCCAGGTTAAATCTTCCTCCAAGAAAACGAACAATCAAAGCTTCCCTTCCAGAATATAAATCATCTTCTTGTCATACATAACCTGTAAAACCTGACAAAATAGACAAGACAACCTCGCGTAAAATCGGCGGCATTCTATATAAGTTACTAAATCCTAGAAAACAAGATAAGATATAATGCTTGTGGAATGAAGTTTGCAGATCTCCTGGAGATTATAAAACTTAATAATTCACAAAAACCATAAGACTTCGTTAGAAAAACAAAACCGGTAAAATTTCCAGATTTTAACTCCTGACGCCGTCAAGAGTAAAGCCCTGACGCCGTCAGAATGGACCTGCAGAAATTCTTATGTTAAGTTTCCGGAAAATTTCTGGAAAAACTTGGTCCTACTTCCTGAAAAATCCTGCAAAACTTCATTATGACTCAATACAAGCATTTGACTCTAACGAATACGAATATACATGTTCATTTAATATTGTTGAGAATCATGATCGGTTTGTTTCTTAAAAACATATTTGGGGTTTCCCCTTACACTTATTTTTTGCAAAAATACCTTTAGGTGGAGTTAAGACTAGGCCAAGACAACAAAGTAAAGTATTTCCACTATTTAGTTTAGAAACATGATCTACCAACAATAAAAATAAAGCATGCATACGGAAGCAAATAACAAACAAACAAATAAAATCACACAAAACATAGGTTGCCTCCCAAGAAGCGCTTGTTTTTGTTCGAGTCACGAGCCTGACTCTATCCTTATTTAACGGAAATAGGGGATGTTCTCCCTACACTTAGAATTAAGTGCGGGTGAAAGTAGCGATACACACCCTTAGGGCGGAAATATGCCTTGTGAGGAAAGAGTGGTGGATGAATTATATGCTCAAAGGGGTGTGCACCTATCATCATAACCTTACCTAATTCAATTGAGTTAATGGGTGGATTAAGATTTTCTCCTAAAAAGGGATCATTTTCTATCAACTTCGAGAGACTCCTAGTTGGGGATCCATCTTGACCTAATAAACCTGATTTAAACCCATAATGTTTCTTGTGATCAATCATAAATGGGTGATGTAAGCATGTAAGGTCTTTTTCCACTCCTATATTGGCTTCCTCTCTACAAGGCTTAGAGTCCACTACCTTTGTCCTAAGACTACCCGGACTATATGGTTTGATGGGTGGATCGGAACCTATTTCAATTCCTAAATTTTCATCCAAGGATGGAAGATTAGGTAACGATTTTGGTTGAGGCTCCGATTCATCAAAACTAGGAACTTCCCTAGAACTAGGAGTAAGGTTATCACTACAAGTGTTCAAACCTATATCCTCAAGTGGTGCCTGGTCCAAGGGTTCTACCTCCATCAGAATTCCTAAAGTTTCTTCTACTTCTTCCGGGTAAGTCACGGGCGGTGTGTGTGCCTCAAATGATGGTTGAGTATTTTGTGGGCTTATGTTGTTCACCTCATCATTCCATGTGTCAGGATCTAGCCCTAACATTCTCCCAAGTATCTCACGTGCTTCTCTAGGCATCTCAACTTCTATGTCCGAATCATAAGGATCATCTTCAATATTCTGACTGCTATATACAAATTGCCCAAGAGATTCATCATTTGTTTCCTGAGATTCATCATCATCGATCATAAAACCTAGGTCTTTTTTATCAATGTGATCATGCTCGGCTAAATCCTCCATCACATCAAGGTCACCTATGTGTTCATCCTGTATTCTGGTAGGGCCTAGCCAAGACATGCAGCTAGGTGGCTCATACGAAACTATCCTAGGTGAAAGCTCATATGGTGCATAGGTTTCACTAAGTGAGGCATTTTGAGGGGTTGATGGAGCTCTTAAGGTGAATTCTCTAAAAGCATTATGCACTTGGCCTCTTTTCTCAAGGTATTCAATAAAATCAATATAAGATCCTGTCCTCCTCATCTCGTTCCTCCATCTTGTAATATCCAAACTAGTGTAATTATATTTTTTCTGGTAAAACTCTAGTGTCGGACTTGGTGGATTCGCGTTCTCCATAATGGCAAACGGAATAGTCAATGGAAAAGTTTTTACAAACAAAGACACAAAGAAAAGATAGACTAAAGAAAACCTAAAAATAAAAATAAAATTTTACTAGAAAGGAATCTAGCAAGTAGACCTAATAAAAAGAAATTCTAACCTAGACAATAACTATTCCCCGGGCTGCGGCGCCAAAAACTTGATGCGTTGGAATCGCAACAGGCTTTACCTCTCGAGGGATCTCGAGAAGCTTACAACCCCCACCAGGCAGTGTACCTGATCGTTGTAGTATAGTATAGTGACAAGTACCGGGGGATTGATCGTTCAGCTTAGGAATAGTGTCGCTAGGATTAGAAAGCCTAAATACTAGTTCTAAAGGTGAGGGATGATTATTTTTGTATTTTTATATTTTTATGAAAGCAAGTAAAATCTCGGGTTTTGGAAGAGTGGGCGGAATTAGTTGCTATTCAACTAACCCAATACTAAGATGCAATCAAAATAAAATACTAAAAATGAAATTAAGCTAATTTATACTAAAGTTGTGAGTAGTAATTGGAGAAAATGTGTTTACTTAGATTTCACTACTCCCTAGATATCTTTTACACGTTAATTACTTGTTATAATTGCATGGATGATGGATCGTATTCCTTAATACCATTCATGGGGTGGCACACATAACTCCCCAATTCTATGAGCTCTTATCTCCTCCTACACCATGCCCAGCACAACTATAGGGATTGTAAACAGTGGCTCATGCATTAAATACAACCAATAAAGACCTAGTGCGCCTCGGTTCATGTTTCTTAAGACGTTCAAGCATGTTACCATTTGGAGATCTGCCAGTTTTCTTAAGCCTAACATATAAATCATTCATCCAAAACAAAGATAAACAAGTAATCAACACATAATCAATATCTAGGTTTCATTAGATCTAAGCAAACACAAAAGAGATCTAGCCTAGCATGATAGAATTAAGACAAGAACATGATATAGACAACCAACACATAGACATATTGATTGAATTAGAAGAACACTTATCTTGATTAATCATGCAAGGTATCAAGGGGTTGGAACCCTTGAAAAACCTGTAAAGTTACACCAAAATCGTACTTAGGGTTTCTCCCAAAAACTTCTCTCTTTTAATGTGAAAAATTAGAAAACTATATATAGAAAAATAGGGCTGACGGCGTCAAGACAAACAATGTGACGCCGTCACCTCGCCGCCAAAACTCTCCTCGGACTGCCTAGATCCACTTCTGACGCCGTCAAGACTTAGGTACTTCCAGGCCGTCACGACTCTTTTACTCTTGACGCCCTTCCTACGTGACGCCGTCAAAACTCTTCTGGGTCGTCATGGAAATTCATGAAATTTGCTCTTGACGCCGTCAAGGATTTGCTCTTGACGCCGTCACCTACTGTTCCCAGCATGGAAAATTAAGACTTTGGCGTTTTCTTCACTTTTATGCTCCAAAAACGTCCGAATTGCTTCCTTTTCCAGATTTCTCTCCCAAAGTACTTAAAATCACAAAAGGAACGATTTAGGGCAATATTTGATCAAATAAAGTCAATTCCGGGCTTAAATGACCCTCTAAAAGTGGTTCATTTTTCGCCTCATCAGGTCACGAAGATTATTCTTTTGAAAATTGGGTTATCATCGTAATATTATTTATTACTCCATGTGATAGTAAATAATTGATTATGGGTCGGTGATGTTTATTATGTCTCGTATTTTATTTATTCGACCACATGGGAAAGTGAATTTATGGGAATTGTTATAGCAGTATTGGGTTATTGATGTAATTGGTTATATGAGAATTGATCACATGTCAAGTGGGGTTATTGATGGGGACTGATCATAGGTGGTCATACTTGTTTATTTGTGAGTCATGGAGCAAACCTTTTACACTTTATTATTGGTTAAAAAGCTGCTGCTGTTGTCATACTACCTAATACAGTCGAATCATAGATCAGCAGGGTGGGATTCAATGGTATTGTGGGGTACTTGGTTTGTCGAAGTTTATTTAATTCCATATTAATGAATGGACATTGGTACTGCTGATTGCTTTTGTGATTGGATTGAGGGTCTAAGTCAGGATGTATTGAGGTAAAAGTGGAGCAGCTATATATTATTTAAACGATCATGTTGACTAGCAAAATTTTTGAGATTGAAGATGCCTTTGTATTGCTACTGATTCGTCTTGATGCTGCTGATTGATTATTTTAATGGGGTCAATGGTCTCATTATGGTATTGATTTCATGGTTATTAAATTAGAGGATCGTGTATTAGTTGATGGGATCACATTTATTTGCGGATTATGTGCTATGAGACGTTCACATGGGTATTAAATAGGACAGTTGTATTAATGGATTCTACTGGTTGTTCAGTATTTGTGTTTCTGCTGATACACTATTTTTTTCCTGCTGCCATCATATTGTTTTTGCTGCTGATGGATGATATTCGGTTCCTCCTGATTGGTTCCTACTGATGGGTTCCTGCTGATACATACGGTTCTTGCTGAATTTTATATGGTTCCTGCCGGCTTGTTGTATACTTTTTCTTTTGGTCGATTTTGGTTCCTACTAGTCATGTGCGATTACTAATGGTTAGGGAGGACGGAGTTATCAACTATCATCATTTTGTTGAGAAGATTACTTGACGAAGACATTTGATTATCGCTTGTTTGATGTTGTAATTGATTTTCCCAAGTATTGTGTTCTTATCATATCTTAAAGGGATCATTAGCTTTTTAAGATAACTTGCTTGGTTTGTATGGTGACAAAGACTTGACGACTCTAGTGAAGGGGTATGATCCATTTTATTGTGCTTAATGCGTACATTTGCTATCACTTAAAGGAGTTACGTTGTAGTGCTCAGTGTCTCATTGGATAAGTCAATGAGGAGTTTGTCAATAGGTCGTCACATGGATAGTGCAAGACATAAGATGCAAGGTTGGGAGATTCCATTTCTTCACCAAATCAGTTATAGTTGATTTTCTTCATCAGTGATCACTCAATGGAACCTACTGGATTCAAGAGATGGCAAGTATACTTTTAAGGGGAAACTTATTGTTAATATACTTGGCCATCCTCTTACACTTTGTGCTGGTGTGCTTACTTGTTTCTACTGTTCGATACTGCTGCTCGTTCCTGCTGCTCGTTACTGCTGCTTGTGTTATTAGTTAAAAAAAATTAAAAAAAAATAAAATAAAAAACTATTATTATTATTATTAATTATTAGTTGGTTCCTGAGATGGCTAGTCTATTCTTAAGGGGAAGCTTGTTAACCATTTACATGCATCACTTGAGGGGAAGCATTTACGAGTTGTACAAGACCCCTATTAGAAGATTACAAAAAGGGGAAGAATAGTTATGATGTGCAGCTTATTATTGGTGATGACATTGTTTTTTCATGCAGATTGTTTTGTAATATCAAATAGGGGAAGATTGTTGGGAATTACAAGATTTGAATATTACAAAACCATGAGCAAGAATGAAGAAAGAAGAAACAAGAGAGACCTAAATATAAAATAGTTAGCTAGCTTGATTATTAAGCTAGGTTTTTATGTAAACCCTAGCCTCTCTATTATATAAAGAGGGGTAGGGCGTTGGTTTTAGTATTGAAGTCATAGAAAACTCTTTCAATGAGAGTCTAGACACACGATTATAACGTGTGTATATTAGTAATGTAGTAGTTTATTTTATTTATAATAAAGAAAACCTTATTAGTAACTTTGATTGTTCTTATTATTATTCCGCTGTGCTTATCATTGTTACTAATCCTAGAAGAGCTAAAACGATCTCTACACATCAGATCATTTTCGCGAAAGTTATTAAGGAACTACACGTTTAGGTTAAAACGTCATTTAAAAATCCTACGCACAACGAAACTCAACCGCGTTAATTTTCCCCGCATCAGAAAAATGTTTAGTACTCTCATGATTAATTAGAGAATTAATCATGACTAAGAAAAATGTTACCAAATAGACCTTGGGCCGTCAGAAACAGAAAATTTACGTTCTTAAGCACTTTTACTTAGCCGTAACCTTAGCCTATACCTGCACCGCGTTTCTAAGACGATTTGAGTTTTCACATTTTTGAAAAAGTCAACATATTTTTCCCGCCTCCTTTGACCAAAAATCATTCTTTGATTTTGTAAATCATTTTTTGATTTTTAGGCTTACGGTTTTACGTCTAAAAGACATTAAATACCAACCGACACTATACTGAGCCCAGTCTAGACATTATAAGTCATTTTAAGTCATTATTATCCTATTACAAAAGTAACATTTTACTTTTCTCAATTTTACACAGTATTCGTATGTTTTACGTATTACGTGTTTTAGACCCGCGTTTCCAGTTTTAGCAGGGTTTGAGCAACCCAATGGAACCTACCACTCATTTTATATTTTATTATGGAGTATATTGACAAGTTTAGTCATTCTTTCAAGTTTCATATTTTTAAGATACCCGGTTTTGCATTTTGTGGCTTAACAACTTACGGTTAGCAATTTACGGAGTCAAAACTAACTAAGTAACTAGGATAATATCACCAATGACCAACTCATCCTTTCCTATCTTTGTGAAACTGCCAATAGGGGGGATCACCCTTGTGTGGCTTGATCTTGACCAGTGATCCATTAGATGTCAACATGTGTAAAACTTGACCACCAAGTTTTAGGAAAATATCCTAAACTTGCACCTCCTTAAGGAAACTTCCTAGTTACTTTCCTAACCTCCTCAACCTCATATAACCCCCCCCCCTCCTCTTCTTTGTACGCCACACACAACACACCTACACACATTCTTCAATTGTTCTCTACTTCAAGTATCATCTCAAGAATTCAAGCTACAAGTAAAACACATCAAGTCCTTTGCAAATCTTCATCAACTCTTAGCAACCTTTGGTGATTCCTTAAGTTTAAAGCTACTTAAGTAACCAATAGATTAGTACATGTCCTAAACACATTCACAAGAAGTAGGAGACTTCAATGGAGTGGAGATTTCTCAAAGTCCTAGTTCCTAGTTCTTGTCCTAGTTTCCCTTTTCATTAAGGCCAAAAGTTATAAGCAAACCCTAATATACTTTCTTGTTAAATATCATTATTTATATTTCATTCATACTATATATTGTCTTGTTATTATATTCATGATGTATAAAAATTGGTAAAACAAGTTATGATATATATATATGTTAACTTATATTAAGAAAACAAGAAAACTAGTGACTTTCATGGAGAAATCTGACCAAAATGGTATAATCATGATTTTGGAAAATTACATATTGTATTATAGGACTTAAAAAGGAAAACATAGCAATTTGAACCACCTAAAACGAGTACACGAGTCAAAAGTTATGGCCAAAAGAAGTTAGCGAATCCAAAACGCCGAAACTGCCTAAAACAACATGTTAACAATCTGACCATTTTGAAAGTGGTTCTTCTGGTCCGATTCATCAAAAATTTAAAACACAAAAGTTGTCCGGAAAGACATTTTCGTTCAGGTGTAAAGAAGCTTGAGCCCTGAAAACGCTTTACGAGTGATATTTTTCTTCAAATTCTTAACAGCCCATTTTTATACCAAATGACCATGTAATAGTTATGATTAAATGAAACCAAGAGGTCTAATGACCTAAAGCCAAGACCACAACCATGGATAAGGCGAAGGATGAGTCTCAAGACAATGGTAACAATGACCAAAGTCACGGCAAAGCCACGGCTAAAGACCATATAAACTTACCAAGACGAAAACATGAACTAATGAGTTAATGGCAACATAAACATCCAATTTGGATCTACTCCATCAAAAACAACCATGAAACTTTACAAGTAATATTAATACTAGACTCAAGAAACTCATTGTAATAACAATCTTCATCCAAAAGTAAACTTTCCTAAGTTTATTCAATTATTTGGACATGTAACTTTTCGGATCAAAAACTTATATATATTTTATCAAATACTGCAATAGTAGGGAGCCTCATGTGAGGGGTTCATTAAAGTAAACCGTCGAGATGAGTTGTGGCTCCTCGAACGTTTACTACATGACCTCTGAATTATGTCGGCCCGAACGGTAGTAAGCGATATACAAACTATACATGTTTCATAAACCATTTTATTCAACGACTTACACTATATACTAAGTACTACATCATGAACTATATGCAAGACATATATAGGCAATTCTTCGTATTCTTAGACATTACTCCAAACCTAAGTCGTAACATTCTATTATAGGCTGCTCTTAGAGACTTTCGCGATTCGACTACCACTTTCAGTTCTCATTACATAAACTTAAGGTGAGTCATAGCCCCACTCTTATTCTTTTAATACTTGTGTTAACTCTTTGGGGGAGATACATGCTCAACTACTTGCTTTTACTTGTACAAATACTCAAAACATTTATACTTGATTGCAGACATACATGATTATGATAAACTTATTTGCGTTATTCTTGAATGCATTATACTTAATTGCGTTATTCAATTTAGTGGCTCCCAGTTATCTTTGGGAAGTGGCTCCCAGTAGTCTTTGGGAAGTGGCTCCCAGTAATCTTTGGGAAGTGGCTCCCAGTAGTTTTGGTTTGTGCATAAGGCTCAACCGTGTGACTTGTTTAAGTGTTTGTCTATACACATATGTCATAATCATACTATATGTTAGCAGTGGGTTGTGAACACACAGGTTGCAAGTGTTGTTATGGGCGGAACTTGCAACTGAGTGGATTCACAATGCCTTTGCTGTGTGAACATTCTTTAAAGTCTTTTCAACTGTTTTAAAACAAACTCTATGAACTCACCAACCATTGTGTTGACACTTTTAGCATGTTTGTCTCAGGTCTGTAAGGTGATAGCTGTTGCATGGAGCATAGAGTCGCTTGGCATGTTTTGAAGACTTATGCTTTTATCATTACTATTCGATATGTTTTAAAACACTTATGTATTGTATTATGGAACTCATGTTTGTAACTCAGAATTTATTAATCGAATGGTAACTTTTCAAAATGTCTCATTTAGAGGTCGTTTTCTATATCTTGTACTTTGTATTATGAAATAGCACCCCAATGACACAATCTTCCGCTGCGATATTTTGGGGGTGTTACACAACGCTACCCCAATGTACATACCACCATATAACTGCATGTATTCGGAACCCATGGGGTCCATCGCACCCTCTGTAAGATGGATCGAATACTACCCTTTACCTGATGGGCTAAAAATATCTTCAAAATATAGGTACCTATGATGGGAAGGGGGACCCTAATAACTTTATGCATCTATTCGAATACATAAGTGGTTTATGCCTTTAGCATGTCACATGTTTACATATACCTTACGAGACTCCGCTCGTATCTGGTGGAATAGGCAAAAGCCAAGCAGTATTGCGAATCTTGATGACCTTAAAGATAAGTTTCGATCACATTTTAGCCAACAAAAAAAGTTCACAAAGACTCATTTGCCGATACACAATATTAACATAGAGGGAAGGCGAAAGTATAAGAGCCTTCGTCACGAGATATACTGATGATACTTTGCAGATCCTGGGTTTACATAAAGATCAGTGAATTTCTGGCTTCGTACATAGCCTACGAACTTACAGCCTGGTTGAATTTATATCAACTGATCTTCTTGAAACTTACAAAGGCCTAATGGAAAAGACGTATACTTGGATTGAAGCAAAGGGGTGGTTAATAATGGGGCTCCGATCGAACACAAGGAGAATCATGATAAGTTTTCAAAGAATTCTTTGGGAAGGGTAAAAAAACAGGAAGAAGAACAAGGATACGTTCACTCCATACAACAAAAGTTCTAACCATAAGCTCCTAGGAAGTTTGATCAAATCTCCAAGGGAAATACTTGCAATAGAGAGGGCTGCAAAGGCCTTCGATCCACCCCCTCGAATGACAACTAGAAGCAAAAATAGGGACATGACCAAGTTTTATCACTTCCACGAAGATGATGGTCATGAAACAAAACCATTACAGAGAGCTGAAGAAGCCGTAAGGTCCGGACAACTAGCACATTTGGTGAAAGGTATAAAGAAGGGGAAAGACAAGACCTCCGACACTCAGTTGGGCAAAGAAATTACCCTAGTCGAATCTCCTATATTCATGGTTCATCGAAGCGAGCCGAACTTGAAAAGAAAAGTGGCGGAAAATAACATTCCCCTGCATCACATGCAAAGCACCTTAACTGATCCGGTTGTTATCAAGGTGTTAATCTCCAAGAGTGAAGTAAACAGGGCATATATGGACTGTGGAAGCTCATGTGAAACCATATACGAGCATTGTTTCCTCAAACTCAAGCCTTCGATCAAGTCAAAGAAGATTGACTCCAAAATACCTTTGGTAGGATTTTCGGACGAACACGCATGGGCTTTGGGAGAGGTACCGTTGGAAATAACGATTGGGGAAGGAACACTTGCAAGGACCGAAACCCTCACTTTTGCCATCGTAAGTTCGGATTCTCCTTACAATTTGCTGATAGGAAGAACCACCATGCAGAAGATAGGTATTGTAGTCTCCATTATACATGCAACAATAAAGTTTCAGACACCTTACAGAGTAGGAACTGTGCATTCTAGTTACAATGGTGAAAAATTGGGGGATACTTACAAAAAATTCAAGGAAGGTCGTGTAGAGTCTCCGAAAGCCATTCTAAGCTGTGCAGATGTCGAAGAATGCATCGTGGTAAACAAACTTTATCCGGAGTAGACCGTGGTAATTGAGAAACAACTTCCCGCGAGCTTCAAAATGGAGTTACAAAAGTTGCTCCAATTTAATGTGGATGTCTTCGCATGGGACATACTTCGACATGACAGGAGTTCCGAGAACACTTATGATTGATGGAAAGCCCTTCAGCACAGAACACAAGCTCAATGAGTACAAGCATATCGTGCCAATCAAACAGAAACGAAGAAGTTTAGTGTCAGAAAGGAACGCGGCTGCCTGTAAGGAGGTTGTTGAACTCATGCAGGCTGAGATACTTAAAGAGGCGAATTACCAAACTTGGGTGGCAAACCTAGTTATGGTTAAGAAGCGAAGGGTGGCGAATGTGTGTTGACTTCCCTGATATCAACAAAGCCTGACCAAAAGACTGTTACCTTCTGTCGGAGATCGATTGGAATGTGGAATCAAAATTTAGTTGTGTTTGACCAAATTGAAGTCAATTTTGAATTTTATTGGCCAATCAGAAGCCTCGATTTTAAAATTGAGCTCTCCTATCGATCAACAGAAAATTTGATTTTTTTCATTTTGTATCTTCTCTCATTATATAAGAGATAATCATTTTTTTTCCAACATAGATTGTCAACCTTTGATCCTTCAAGTCTGTTGAGTTGGTTGATTTTGATATAGAAAACATTTATTGTGTTAGTTTTCTAGATGTTTTTAATTATTCTAATAAATCAAAATTGCTTAAGCTAAAGAAAATCAACACGCCATCATTAAAAGCTACCGTATAAAATATGAAATGTGATGTGGATCTTAAATGTGAACGTCTTGACCTAAGTTTTTGGTTGTGGCACAATTTATTTGAATCATATAGTTTTGTAAAAGTAAAACATAAAAAAGCATAGGTTGATGGTGACTACCTCCAGCCGATTTGTAGATGTAAAAAACAATATTTTTAACATTTTTTCAATAAATTATAGTTTTGTTATCTTAAGAAACCTAACGAAAGACTCGGTCTCCGTCCCACTAAGACCGGATGTGACAAGGGACTATGCCGATGCATGGTCTCCTACTTTGCACTTGTTGCACACATGAAGGGTTAGTACAGGGAGTAAACGAAGTCACCAAGACACGTGGCCGAGCAAAATAGAAGGCATTCGGTGGTCTACACCACCGAATGATAATAAAATTTGTGTACGTGTGAGTGTGTTATGAGGTATTTGAATGTTTCCGTGATGTATACGTAAATAGTGAGAAAGATGTTAACTAGTACGAGGGTATATGATATGATGTTTACGCGAACTGGTAATGACTAGTGACCAAGTGACCACCACATACCCTGTCTTAAATTTTTTGTAACTAAAATGGTAGTGACTAGTGACCAAGTGACCACCACATACCCTGTCTTAAATTTTTTGTATCTAATTTTTTCTTCTTACGGTCTCTTACTTTTCATTCTTATAGCCTTCTTTCTTGAATATTAAAATTTTCAAACGTAGAAGTATGCCTGTCAAAACTTATTCCGAAATGTTAATGTGATTAGTTGTTGTACATAAATTTTTTCATCTACCACCTTAAAAGTATTCACAGCATGACATTATTAGTCACTAATGTAATTGGTATACATATCAAACATGGTTGTATCGATGCACGGGAGGTGATTTACACACTCTTTTAATTGATTGGGACACTCAAAAGTATTGTATATTGACATATATACCTTTATATTACTTTTACTCATGTTCGCCCTGTAAAGGTATTAATGTCAAAATACAATACTTTTGAGTGTCCAAATCAATTAATGGAGTGAGCAAATCACCTCTCATCCGTTAATGTTATCACTGATGTCATGTTTCAAGGACATTAGTGATACACTGTTTGTGACTTTGTTGCCATCTTTTTCTTGCGTAGATAAAGTACTAAAATTTTTAGAAAAGTCATGAGAAACGAGAAAGACACACCAACAACCCAATGTATTTTTTCCATTGACTTGTAGTCCATCAAATACCAAATTTTCTTTTTCTTTATTCCTTATAGTCTTACTCTTCAACTATTTATATTTGAACCTACCATAGCTTCACATTTGCATTTTAGCATGGCTTCCTTCATGCATTTCTATTCTTTTGTAACCATTTTTTTGTTTGTCCTAAATCCACTTAAGGCCACTTCTCACCACCACCACCACCATCATCATGGACTCAAATCTCTACACTTTTCACTCTACCAACATGAAACGTTTAACAAAACCGGTTACATAATTGTGAACGGAGTAACTGGGCCACCTGTTGGCCCAACCACTACTCCGTTTGGGACCCTGTTTGTTTTTCAGGATCCCTTAACTCTTAAACCGAACACTACTTCCAAAGTTGTTGGAACTGCCGAAGGGACCTCAATCACTTCAGGACTAGACGGGCTACAAAGCATTTCCATTGCTAAACTCACTTTGGATGTGAAGAAACACAAAGGGTCGATATCCATTGTTGGTGGCACACATAACATCAAACCTTCAAATCACCCTGTAGTAGGAGGTACAGATGATTTTCTATTTGTTCAAGGTTATGTGACATCGTCTCCGGTTAATCTAGCAGGAATAACTGTTACATACAAGATTGAGTTTCATCTTTATTGGCCACCTTATGCGTCTTCTAAACTTTAAACCTATCTCAACATCAAATTCTTGAACTTCTTGTTCGTAGGATTCTCAACATAAATGGATGAAAAAGAGTTGCAATATCACATATTTATGTGCTTTACTATTTATTTTTTTATAGTAGAAATAAGACGAGTACTTTGTATGTTGTAGCTTTATAAGCTCCAAGATAATAAGAGCAAGAACCCGAACGTAGTTTCTACTTGAACAAACAACCGTGGTTAGTAAGTATATGTCCATGTTTCTTGTTTGTATGTTCATCGCATGATTTACAGTTTTTGTATGTTCTATAGAAATCAAAAGCACTTGTCATAACCAAATCTATGTATGCTGAGTTGACTATTTTAGTCAAACAAGTCACAATAAGAATAACACCTATTTGCCTATTAGGCCAGACTTGTCAGGAATTGGATTTAAAGAAAGCACATATGGAATATCCACTTGATCATGGTACATACTGAAGGGGATTGAAATAAAATACATAAAAACCTTGGTGTTATCTATTTGATCACATAAGTCAAAAAAGACTAGTTTGACTTTTCATGTTGAAAGTAATAAAACCATCTCATAAGCTCCAATTTGGATCAGATTCAAAGAATATAAAAGCTTTGTTGTTAAAAAGAAAGAATGTCACAGTTTGGAAGTTAATCCTAACATTGCCCAATTCAAAACATGAACTACAAAAAAACAACCTTAAACAAAGATCATTTTAGCCAGAAATGAACGTAAGCTAAAAAGTTTTACCGCTACAAGCTTCCCAACAGGCTCATTAATCAGTGAGGAGGCTTGTTCAAACGGGGTCGATTGCAGAAAAGTCGACCATGGGCTTTCACGAATGTTGCTACAGCTATACTCAGTCCCGCCCAAACCAAAGAAATCAATAATTGCCAGTAATCACTCCTAACTGCATAAAAGATACGTAGTATAAAGTTTTATAAATACCCCAACCAAAATCTCAAATATGACGTTTTATGTAAGCTATAACATTTTTTTTTCTTGGAAACCCATCAAGTAAACATACAAACTCACCTCTCATGAGCGACAGTATCGTGAAAATGAACCCCATTATGATCAGCGCTAAAGCAAGCGGGAAAGACTGCAAAAAAAGTTGATAAAAATCAAAACTTGTAGGCATTCTTATATTCAACTTTGTCCAAGTAACTAATGGAGGTAATTCCACTTGTGTTATATTTCTTCTATTTGCTAAGTAATGCAAAAGATTATCATTACTCATTAGACTGTGCTTACTGCAATGGCTTCGATCCCTCCTTTTGGTGCAGTTGGAGCCATATCACGGGTCACAGAAACGATGTAATGACCTTGCAGCAGATCAATCGAATCCTACATACGAAAAAAAGAAAGAAGAGCAAGCTGAGAGTTAAAAAATCTAATGTCAACTGGAAAAATGATGAAATTTAGCTGTCTTTAAAAGTCGTTCTGAAACTAATCTTGTGGTTATGTTGTTCAAGCAAACTAGTTTTCATATTAAAACCAGTCAAACTTATTTATAGACCAAAAAAAACAAGTAACTAAGTACATCAAATGAACATTCTTGTGGTTGTGGCTATGCAATAAACTTGCTGACCTGCTTTGTGCCATCGGCAAAGTTGTTCAAGTAATAGCGCATTAAGGCATTCCAGCCATCTTTAAGAATCCCTTCAGGAGTCCTCTTACCAAATCTATAAAGACACAGAAAAAGAACTACATCAAACAAAAAAATTGCTACACATTCCTGAATATGATATCAACACAGTTTCAATGAGGATTTGGAAAGAAAATGTCTATAATACCCCTCATAACTAAATCTCCTTTCAAACTCATGTAAGTTACCTGACAAAATCTCCTTTCAAAGCTGGCGTGCCTGAATACTGGATGCTTATATCGTCGCCATGATTAGCCCATACTGACATTAAAACATGAAGAAGATAAAAATTAAAATGACAAGAAATTTAAAGAACGTATAATCTAAAGAAATATTGGTAATGAAGTATGTACATATTTTGAAGCAGTCATCAAAGTTAGGATGTGTGGTGATATTTTCTTCAGCAGTAAAAACACCAAGCCTTCTAAGTTGATATTCCAACATTTTGCGCCCAATCATGCTCTGCATCAGCAATTTTAGAACAGTAAGTATACCATCAAAATCATACTTAAAGGGAAAAGTAAGTATACCTGTGTGACATTCGTACGGTCCAAGCAATCAACACAATTCGTCCTCACAATTCCAATTTGTCCTTCAACCTTTTCGCCCTTTTCGCTTAGCAAATAGTACCTGCAATTCGAAAAACATGTAAACAAGTAGATTCGAAAGACCAAAGAATGAAAACATACTAATTGTATAATGGAGATAGAAAGTACCTATTTTTAATCAGAAAATCCTCAATTTGATCATAAAGGATTGACAGCCGATCAAAATGAACATGCCCACATATGCGATGGAAGTCAAAGTGCAAGTATCTACACAAGTCTACCTGTTTAACATATAGCACAGAAAATATGTAATAAGAGAATTAATTATGAACTATCGTACCTCACATCATCACTAAGAATATTCTTCACTGAAGTGGCAAATTGTTGAGTCAATCGTCCCTCATCACCATGCTAAAACATAGAAAGCAATCAAGTTAACAACATGTTCATGTTTTTGCTAAAACATGGAGCTAATTGTTAGAGTTTGTGGATAAATATTAATAATTATATGTCTAGTATCGAACTCGAGACCGCGGGATTGCACACTTTACGTATGAGAATTAAAGTTTAATAATTTATATAAAAAGTTATATTTAATTATTAATTACACAAAACAAATAAAGAATGTTAGTAATTGGCGAAAATTGACTAACGTACAAAGATAAGGACCATGGATAAAAAATAAAGAACAGAAGGATCTAGAACCCTAGCCCTAACTTGTTCCCTAAGTTTTGTTATCCTATAAAAGCAAGGTAAAGAGTTTATTTTATGGTGTCTCTTGTACGCATGATACATCGTTAAAAATATAACAACACTTTGCTGCTTTCTCTTTTGTCGACATATACATACATGCACATGTCTTACAAGTACATGTATAGTATATTAATGTTTTTCTTTTCCTTTTGACTTAGTGGTCGACAACAGCAACAATATCACAATTGTTTTAGTGATTTGTTTTATTCGGTCCATTGGTTTTGTTTTAAACAAAATATTGTTTTGTGTATATTTAACTAGCATTAACTTTAATTCGTTAATAGTACGTGTGTACAAGAACGTGGTGTAAACATACTTTTGTTTACATCTTGGATCGAATAACAAAACGGTAAGGGGTTATTCATAGATCCCTAATTCATATAAACCCTAATTAGGGTTCTTCATATTGTTAAAGACAATTGCTTTTGATTCTTGTTCGGGCTAGAATCACCACGGTACGTTCCTATTTAATTTATGTTAATCTCTTATGTGTTATAGATGTTCCTACGCTTCCGCATATGTGTTTACCTATTTTATGATTGTCATGATTCTTATATTCTAACACTAATGACATGAGAAAAGCATATATTACAGTATTGACAAGATCGACAGCTACAACATTTCCATATTTCTTCCTTAAATCCAGAAAATGTCGCTCAGCAACTCGAGGCTGCAGAATTTCATCATATAGAAAAGCAGTAGCCAGTTAAAAACCGTGAAAAATTTATTTACAATATTACATGTACCTAAAATATGCCAACAAAGTTAAACAGGGTACACCCACCGCTTCCTCAGGTCTCAGGATATCAAACTTAGGCTTGTATGTTAAATCGACAATTTGTTCCCAGAGAAAAGGCATTGAACCTCTGATCTATAAAACCAACAATGAAATAAACACTATTTGTAAATGCTATCATTTTAATTTACAAAAGGTTGCTTTAAAGTACCAATGTAGCATGATATATCATTAATATCGTTTCAGAATCCTGATTACATTTCATTAAGGGATTGTTTGGGAAAACATCAGATGTATATGATACAAACCTGCACAAATGATGCAGTAAACCCTTTTAACTGTATGATTTGTTCACTTTCCACAAAGTTTGCTACATAACCATCAGGATCAGCTCCTCTTCTCCACATCCGTGTTCCTGGCCAAAAGTTAAACTTCACATTCAACAAGGCTGTCCGTGACACTTAACACCTAACTAATAAGTATTCTAATACAGTATAAGTTACAATCATACCTGTTCTCCTAGTACACCTTCGTGCAATCAAGGTGACGTCTATTATATCTACACCTATAGCCGACTGAAAGGTGTTGAATGCTGGTGATAAGTCAAGGGAAAAAAAGGAACGATGGAATATGGTTTGCATAGTATAAATTGCAAAAGCAAATAGTAATGAAAGAAAGGATACACCCTTGAATAACAGGAAGCATGTATGGATCAAGCTGCATTCAAATGATCAGACAAGGTCAGCAACTCGTATGTTCTAAAAGTCAAAATTTACCCAAAAAACGAACCTTGTTATCTGAAAACATTTCCAACATATAACTGTTCCATAAGAACCGTGGCTCAGCCTGTCTCCAAAGAGGAAGCAGCTTTGTTTCATCACCTAAATCATTCAAACGTTGGGCACTACAAAATGAAACCACCAAATACAATTTTAAAACCCGTTATAACCAAACAATAGAGTGTACGTTCTTATGTTTAGGGTAATTAGAATGACCTTAGTGTTATATTGACATCATATGAGAAATACAGGCCGCGAGTCTTTTCAGCAACTTTTAACAAATAAGAAAATTCAGATTCCATTCGTTTCTGTCAAAATTCAGAATCGTTAAACAATCGCATATACTACCATAACATTTAATCGATTAGAATAGGTGATGGGTAATGAGGTCATTTCACCTGTTCCTCGGGTGAATTTCTTAATGAATGATCACAAGGGAAGACTCTGAGTGACGTAACTTTGAAGATTGGATACCCCAAATAAGTTCCAACAGTTTCACGATCCGTAACAACCAATAAATATGATCCTAAAATTATAACAAAAACATTTCAAGAGTCATGAAAAGTACCACTAGTTCAAAATCTTACAGACACAAGAACCATTAACTTCCAATAGTCCATAAATCGCAAAATAGTCATTGCAGACTGTCAAAAAGAATCTTTACATAACATAAGAATCGTTAACTTTCTAACAGTATAAATAATCAAAGTAGAACTATTGTTAAACTTTGAACTATTTTACCAAACTAGCAACTACTTTAATCATTCAAACCACAGACTTAAGGGGGGTGTTTGGGGATTTGTATCAAAATGGTAATCTACTTCTTTTTTGAAATATTCAAACTTGAAAAAGCAACTCCAAACTGCTTATTCAGAAACAACTTATTTCACTTACTAATAATCAAATAAGCAGTTTGGACAAGCAATCCCCCTCTCCCACAAAGTGCTTAAAATATCAACAACGCGGCAAGAAGTTTTAACAACCAAATCCCAAACACCCCCTTAACAGATTTACAAACATCTTTTCTTTTCAAAGATCTCATTCAATATCAACTGTATATTATGCAACTTATAACCATATAACCTGCTAATAGTTTTAGCATTCCAAGAACACCAAAAACAGTCTGAATCTTCGGAACACGAACTGATGAACAATGTGGAACTTCATCTACGCAAACAAACAATTAATAATTAGTCCGATCTAATCAGGTAAAAAAAATTTATAAAACCAAATGTACGTGTATATAATTAAAAAGATAATCATAAAAAGAACGAACCAACAAGAGTCATGGAGCCATTAACACGACTAACAGCTAAACAAGAACCCGAAGAACCATCTGTCGGTTCAATGATATATTGATCCGGGAACTCCCATAACCTCATGCGCGTGTAAAGTTTCTGGGAGTTAAGCGTTTTTGCCATCATTTTCCTTGATTCTTTTTTTACGTAAATTGGTAACAAATGATTCGAATCATATGGGTTTTTCTTGATGCAAATGGTGGATTTGAGTTATGAAGATCGAAAAGAATATGAAAGTTAACAGATTAACGGAATTACGTCATGACATGCATATATATCGTTAAAAAGCTTGTATAGATTTAACTGATCGATATGGCCCCTGTGTTATGATGTATTTACATTCAAATCCCTCAACTTATGGGCGAAAATTACATGGGAGGACACTGTCCAGTGTCCACACCATGTGACTTGCAGAGGACCGAATTTTTTAAGTTTAACCAGATGGACCAACTGGTCGTGAACCAAATAGCGTGACCAAACAACCTTACGTGTGTTGACTTGTGTTTCTAAATTTTCCTTTGTCATCCATATGGTTCTTGAAGATTCCTGTTATAACATGACCAAAACAAGTACCCATGTGTAAAACATAACTTAGCGTGTGTACATAATCAATCTAGTATATACTAAAAAGATACATACCAGATGAAACATTAAAGCCTTGTTGTCTTAGGATTCGGAACCATTGTGAAGTACTTTTCAGGTTGTCTGTACCGATCCACTGATCACCATGTATAGCATAGACATGCTGCAAGGCTTCCTCAATTTCTTGTTCGAAATGATAAGATACTCCAAGGCGTTGGACTGCATCTAAGCTTTACGAGCTTCGTATGCTGCTTTGGCTCACTAAAAGCTGTGTTCAATAGCTTTTTCCTCATTTCTTCAACCTCTTCAACATGTTGTTTCTCAGTGACTAGATCTTTTTTCTACATGCACAAAATTAGCAATATCAAACAACTTAGTCAATAATATTACAAAAGTATCGCATGTAGCTTGGTTTTATTATTATTATTATTATTATTATTATTATTATTATTATTATTTATTTATTTATTTTTTTATAACAACACTTCATTATAAAATCATATGATTTACAAGAAATTAGTAGGGAGCCGAGATACTAACTGGGCCCCACTCCTCTAGCTATAGCGAAGCTAATCCGACTAAAAATATGAGCAGCGGCACGTGCTCTTCCAATGTCTTGAGTCACCGAGAATCTTCGAATACGCTTTAATAAGGTAACCGCATCCTTCTCAAGTTCTCCAAAAGAAGAGAATGAGAAGGGGAGAAACCCATATCCAATATCCGCGAATTTAGCATCGTCCTTGACACGTTTACTTTGTGCGGCTTCAATAACCGCACTACCCAGCACAAAATCAACCATACCGGTTTGCGTCAAAGGTGATGACCATGTCATATCAACACATACATCAAGCCCACTATCCCACGAGTAAAGTAACACATCAGCAGGGCATAAGGGTTTGTTCCTTTCCTCACTAAGCCCAATATCAACCTCCTTACGAGCTGAAATTCCTGACCGAGAACATATGTCAACAAGAACATCACGCACTACGTTATGCCGATGTTTAATACCAATAATACCCGCACACGATACAACATGGTCCCCATAAATATCCCCAGTAAAGACCTTGGAACAAGCTAAGCACGACATCTAAACAGAAAATAGGGGAACACCTAGCCGATAACACAACACACATCGGTAAGTCGTAGCATTCATGGCCTCTCCCAACCCAGATATTGGAACCACCCTAAGCCAATCTGAAGTGTGTTCTTCCTTTTGCGAACTCCATAGCGCCATCTGTCTAGAAGATAAGCGAAAGGTGGATTCAACCGTTTGGGTAACACGTGTGAAATGTATGTCTGCCAATTTCTTCATGAGTTTGGGGGCAGCAATCTCACTTGGGTTACTCAAAAGATCAATCTCCATTTTCGCACTAAAAGTATATAAGGCATCATCAAAGGAAGGACCAGAAGTCACAATACCAGAATGTCGGAGAAGCTTAGTCTGTAAGCTAGCAGATTGAAGTCTAGAAGCAAGGAATGCATCGTTCAAGACATCACTTGCAGAATATACACCAAGCCCCCCAAACGCAAAGGGTAATGTGGCAAGTCTCCACTGCCAATCACCAAAACCAGGTCCCGAAGCAGTTATAATACGCTCCAAAGAAGAATGAAGTGCCGCATCAAATGAAACCTGAGCACACTCAATGACACGAGGAGAACATGTGCGCATAGAAAAATACAACTTGGAAATACCAACACATGCACGAAGGAGCAACAACTCACACTGAGGATCATTAAGCTTAGCAACGGCACCCATAAGCTCAATGGTTTTAGCAACCCTTTTCATAACAAGCTCACTACTAAACTCAAAGTCCAAGCTAGCAGGCCCACCCAATAATTTAACACCGTGCAAAGGTCGAGAGATATTAGGCGAAAAAACACCAACAAGCGTGCTTCTGTTGTAACACCCCAAAAATTTGATAAGCAGCGGAAGTCTAATCGGGGTCATTACAGTTTAGTACACAGTCATACTCATAGAAAACAATTCAAAAGATAGTCAATATCATTCCATGAAAACTCAAAGTAGTCAGAGTTACAAACATTTTCCAAATGTTAATTGTTTCGCAAAAGAAGTGATGAGTTTGAAAAGAATGATATTATTATTGAAATAAAAAGGGAGGTCCCGAGTGCCCTTTTGCCAGCTCCGTGCCACCATGCCTGCTAGTTTTCTGAGATAAACATGCTTAAAAAGTCAACACAATGGTTGAGTGAATCCATAGCAGTTTAAATAGTAATAGTGTGAACACAAGTCAATCATTTGAAATAAATAAGCTAAGATAGAATGGTCTTGACTAAACTGGTGAAATATTGCTCCTAAGCCTCACGAAACGCAAGCCTTAACATCGTATCGACATACCGTAAAGATAATAATCACCTACACCACGAGGGGTGTAGATAACAAAGGGGCCCTCGGTGACTAGAAATGTGCCAAATTTCCATGGTACCTCAAATATAGCACACCTCCTGCCAAATAATCACTTTGACAGAGATGGGCTGCCATTCCAATAGATCTATCAACTATATTCGCGCTCACTCACAAGTGATTAAGGTTCGTGTTATGAGGGACTTGTAGCACGGGTGTCAACTTAGGCAATATCAGGTAGTAACAACATACAGAAAATACTTGTGTTCGGTTTATAACATGTATCTCCCCACGGGGTTTAGAAATAATTAAAAATGTGGGACCATGAACTCACCTGACAGGTGTGTAAATCACAACGGTGCTCAAAGTGACGGTGTACTGCTACGACTAGCAATGAAATTTCTCTGACTTGCGACCTATATATATATATATATATATATATATATATATATATATATATATATATATATATATATATATATATATATATATTGTCATCGGTGTCTTAGATTCGATTCGTAAATGACATGCGATATGTCTCGAGTATGGTGATATCCATTCGGGTGTCTTAAAATATTCCAAAATAACTTTACGTAGTTATTTATAATGTTGATACGAACCGGTGTTCAATAAATGTTAATTTATTTGTGAAAATAATATCGTTAATAAAAATATTTATAATTAAATATTTTTAGTAAAAATACATATTTATTTTAAAACTACAAAGTATATATATATATATATATATATATATACACACACACACACACACACACATATATATATATACACAAAATTTAATTATGTAAAATAATTAATAAAGTATCTTTTGTCGAAATTGACCCTTAACTTTAATAAAGTTACACTTTTTACCCCTTGGTCAAAATAATTACATTTTAGTCCTTTTTATTACCTTTTTACACTTTACACCTCGAGCTTTGGAAAAATTTACAATTTCTACCCTCAACTTCTGTTAGAAATCGATTGTGTTATATTTAATCCGATAGTTTGGCAGTTTTGACACTTTTGGTGCCTTAACGCAAGGTTTTGCAAAAATAGTCCTTTGTTATGTTTTTGAAAAACAAACTTTTTGGTACAATTAAAGTAGTAATTACAACTTACAAAAATCCTTAAAAATCAGTTTTATGCATCTCGTCATTTTCCAAAATTTTAAACCGAAACTTCCCTTTTGAAAGGTTCATGGGCTCGTTAGCCCATCCTAGGCCCAAGTGGCATTTTATTTGTATAAAAAGAGTGCTCAACTAGGATTTGGTTTTGGTCTAGTTCACATAGCATAAGATCGAGTATGTTTTGCATGTTTAGTTGGTTTAGTTAAGCGTGAGTCGAAGAATTTGGACATCGAAAAATATATATATGCTGTACATGTAAAAACGAAATGGTGAGCCCTTTCCTAAGGGGTGTCGAGGCATGTACATATATAGTTATAAGTGTAACGAGTGTATATACTTAGATAATAAAGTGTGTCGTGTGAAAAATAAACGTGATATGCATGGATGTAGTAGAGTAGGAAATGAAATAGGTAACGATGACTTACAACACCAAAGATGGTGGAGAGTCCAAGTAATACGCGACAACAAGAACCAACAAACGTTATACCCTCTTCGTAGTGACCCTCGTTCCAAAATATATCTTACCCAAGTTGTTCTTAACCCAAAACCTTCGTGTGTGCCTTCCTTGGTCTCGACAACAAGCAAGAAAGAAAGAAAGGAGTGTTTGTGATATGAGATCTTGGTGAAACTTGTAAGTGTGAGCAAAAATGCATTAAATGTGGATTTTATAGTGAAAGTCGGGTAGTTAACAAAGGTAGCATGTGACTTGGTCTTTGGATGTGTCAATCGAACAAGACAAGCTTGTCCCTAGTCGCTTGTGTTTTGTCAAGTCGAGTGTGTAGTCTTTGGAGGCTATGATGATTTTGTTGATTAGTTTAGTACTAGGTTAAGGTAGTTTAGGGGGAGTATGTGATAGTACTTGCATAATTTGTTTAATTGAAAGGTGTTTTGTGTTATGGATTAAAGAAACACTTGATCCAATGGTTAATGAAACTTAGGATGTAATGGTTTGAACCAAGAGTCTAACTAGTTCAATAGGTTACATGTAGGGTGGCTTGGGTGTTGGGTTCTTGGTTGGTCTCACACACAAAATGCATAAAATCATGGGATGGTTTTCATTTCGAGTTGCAAGGAATCCAAGGGAAGAATGGTGTTCAAAAGTTAGTCATGTTTATGTTTCGAGGTGTCTAGGGGCTGTGGTGTCGAGTGTGTAGGGAACCAAAGAAAAGAATGGGTGTGGTTTGTATGAGTAGTACACGAGCTGAGCTCGTTTGGTGCCATGCTACGCAAAAGAAAGAAAAAAAAATATAACTAGCCATTGGGCTTGGTGAATTCTCGGCCCAAAAGAAAAACAAAAATAAAAATGGATTTGGGCTAGTGGTTGTGTTTCGGCCCAGCAGCGAGTCAAAAGGAAAAAAAATAAGAAACTTGGGCTTAAGTGATACACTGCCCATCACAAAAAGAAATGGGGTATCGGTGACTAGAGCTGGCATAACAGGTCCGACACGACACGACACGACACGAACACGATAAGACACGGATCTGTTAAGCCCTGACACGAACACGACACGATAAGCTAATCGTGTCAGATCTTAAAACACGAACACGAAAATTAACAGGTCACACGAACACGACATGATAAGACACGATAAGAGGTCTTAACAGGTCTTGACACGCTAAAACACGAAATCTTAACAGGTCTTAACAGGTCTTTAACAGGTCTTAACATGTCTTAACAGGTCTTAACAGGTCTTTAACGGGTTTTAACAGGTCTTAACAGGTCTTATCGTGTCTTAACAGGTTACACGAGGTCTTGACACGAACACGACACGTTATCTTATCGTGTCATCTTACACAAACACGAACACGACACGAAACACGATAAGCCAAACACGAAACCTGTTAACTTCGTGTCGTGTTTTCGTGTTTCGTGTCGAAATTGCCAACTCTATCGGTGACTAGTGTTCTCGTAGCTTTAGTTTCGGTATCGGTGTCGGTGTCGGTGTCGATTCGTGTAGTCCATATAAACATAAACGGTGTCGTTCCTAGGTATATATACTTATATATACATAGTGTGATAGTAGTTTCGTAATAATTAATATATATACATAGTTATATATATATATATATATATATATATATATATATATATATATATATATATATATATATATATATATATATATATATATATATATATATATATCGGTGTCTTCTCAAGGTGTCGGGTCGCAAGTGGGAGTTATCGGTGTTAACCTCATTGGGTGACATCTAAGAGTGACAACAGGTGATACTAGGTGACAAACATACGGTGACTAAAGAAATTGGGTGCCAAACAAACGGTGACCAAAGTAATCGGGTGTCAAACAAACGGTGTCTCATATAAAAATTTCAAATTAGCCCGCAAAAATGGCTTAGATTAGAATAGTTTCGGAAATTAGCATTAATAAATGACCAGGGATTTTACGGAGTATTACATCTGTGGTCTTCCTTAGGCAAAAAAAAACCCTAAGTTTTATCAACATTAAGGTGTAAACCGCAACGAGGTCCATCCATCATAATAAGCTCTAAAACCTTCCCTACAACCAAAGTATCCCCAATAATAGTGCCATCATCCAGATACCAAGCTTGAAGAGAAAGGCTAAAGGAGTCTCTAATCTTACATACGAAAGGATGTAAGAGAGAGAGGGAGAATGATGCTACCAGTGTTTGGTGGCAATGATGTTACCAAAAAGACTTGGAAAACATTGTTGACGCAGAGTTATGAAAACTTCTCTTCAACCAACAATGAGTCTATTGATAGCATCTTTACAAGACTCCAGAAGATTGTTACTCAATTGATTGTGTTTGGCACTGAGATAGACAAGGAAAACCTCAATCTGAAGTTTTTAAGGAGTTTACCTTCTGAGTTTCAAACTAATGTGATTGTCTAGGAAAATAAACTAGAAATTGAAACAATGAAACTCAATGATCTTTACAATAATTTTAAAATTATTGAACAAAGGTTGAAGAACGCTAGAAAGTTAAGTACAAGTTATGGGAACTTGGCACTTATATCATCTTATGTTGATGATTGTCGTGATGATGATAGTGATGAAGATAATGCTACTGCTGATGTTGTTGTTTCCACTGTTAGTGCAAGTGTTACCACTTCTAGTTCTAAAAAGAAGATTGCTGGACTTGGAGACCCTACCTTCTATGCTTTCATCTCAAGCCAAGTTAGTGGTTCACTTCTAACTCATGAAGAAGGTGAAATGTTTCAACTGCCATAAGTTAGGACACTTTGCTAGAGAGTGCAAAAAACCTAGGAAGACAAATAACAGATCCACTTGGTACAAGCAAGAAAAGAAAAAGGAGCCATCTGTGGAAGAACCAAAGGCCATGCTAGCTATTGATGGTGTTAGCTATGACTGGAGTTACATGGCTGACGAAGAAGAAGCACCTTCAGAATCTGCAATGGTAGCAACTGAAATTGCTCTAATGGTTTTCTCTGACTCTGAGGTACATTCAATTGAAAGTTATTCCAAATCTTGTAAAGCTTTAAAAGAGTGTGAAAGACTTAGGGAACTTTTAGAAAAACAAACAACAGAGTTAATGGATTCTAACTATACTTTATCTAACTATAAAAGAGGTTTGTCTGTCTTACAAACACAATTAGAACATTTTAGAGCAAATGAGTCTAAATATACTGATGATATTGTTGTGTTAAAAACAGATTTAGACTATAAGATTGCTATTAATGAGGTTCTTAGAGAAGAGCTAGAAAAACTTAAGAAGTTTAATGAAAATGTTTATATAACTTGTGATACACTAGCTTATCAGTATGAGGGTATAGATAAAATTTGGCAAGCACAGGTTGTTAATAAGGCTAAGTCAGGTGTAGGCTACAAGTCAGTTCCTCCACCTCTAAGAGGTGTTCCATCATCACCAGGAATAGACCTAGCACATACAGGGTTAGAAGAGTTTCAAGAACCAACTTTTGAATATGGCCCAAATTTTGTGAAAAGTGCTAATGATGAACAGGTTAAGGTAGAGACTGATGCCTTTGAGAGTGCAAGTGATTTATCTCTAGTAGATGAAAGTGTTAAGATTAATGCCGAAGCTACTGTTCCCAAAGTAGTTAAAGATGATACAGTGACACCTAGAATACATGTTAATCAATCTAGGCCAACCGTAAAATATGCTGAGATGTATAGGAACAAGTCACCAGCTCCTAGGGGTAACCAGAGGAACTGGAATAACCTTAAGTCTCAACAACTTGGTAGTGATTTTGTGATGAATAATAAAGCATGCCATATTTGTGGAAGTTTTGATCACTTGCATGCTAATTGTAACTACCACAAGGGAAGAAGGGAAGTTTTTGGGAACAAAAGGGTGAATGAAAACAATTTTCAAAATCATACTCACCCCTATACTCACAGGAAAATGATTCCCAGAGCAGTTCAACTAAAATCTGGCATTTAATCTTTTGCAACTGCTAGAATTGTTAAGACTGCTTACCCAAAACCACATGTTTCAAGTGCAAAGCCAATTACAACTTTTGTTAAATCAGCACAAATAGGTAAAAGGACCTTTTATGAGAAAAAATTTGTTTACAACCAGAAGTGGGTACCAAAAACCAAAATTTCCGAGACAGCAATTTCCACTACTAGGCCAAAAGTTACCACTGCTGTGAAGGCCTCAGCACGTTGGGAATGGAGACCAAAAGGAATAAACACCTCAAACAATCCTAATGATGTATCAATGACCTTTGATAGATATAATTATATCGATACACGAGGCAGAGCCAAGTTAATAATGGCTTGGGTCTCCAAAAGGAACCAATTCCTTTATTTTATGTGCAGGAACATCCAAAGACTAAAATAGAAGATCAAGGTTATTCAGATAGTGGATTTTCGAGGTACATGACTGGAAATAAGTCCTATCTCTCAGATTTCAAACCTATTGATGGACAATTTGTCAGTTTTGGAGGTGGAATTGGTGGTAAAGTTTCTGGTAAAGGTACTATTAAAACTGGAAACTTGGACTTTGAAAATGTGTACTATGTGAAAGAGTTTAAGTCTAATCTATTTAGTTTGTCACAAATGTGTGACAAGAAAAACAAAGTTCTTTTTACTGATAATGAATGTTTTGTCCTTTCTAAGGATTATAAGTTGCCTGATGAAATTAAGGTTCTACTTAAAATTCCTAGAAAAGGAAACTTATACAGTATTGATATGAAGAACATTGTTGCTAAAGATGATCTTACTTGCTTGATAGCAAATGCCACATTAGATGAGTCTATGTTATGGCACAGAAGACTTGGTCACATAAACTTTAAAACCATTAGTAAAATTGTGAAAAATGGTTTAGTAAGAGGTTTACCTGAGAAAAGATTTGAAAATGACCAAACCTGTGTTGCCTGTCTTAAAGGTAAGCAGCACAAAGCTTCTTGTAAGACCAACGCATATAACTCTATTGCTCACCCACTTTATATGTTGCATATGAACTTGTTTGGTCCTACATTTGTGAGTAGCATAAATTTTAAGCAGTATTGTATTGTTGTGACTGATGATTTTAGCAGGTTTACATAGGTTTTCTTTCTTAGAACTAAGGATGAAACAACTAGTATCCTTAAGACCTTTATCACAGAAGTAGAAAACCTAGTTGATAAGAAAGTCAAAATTACCAGGTGTGACAATGGGACAGAGTTCAAAAATAGAGTTTAGTGTAGCTAGAACTCCTCAGTAGAATGGTGTTGCTGAAAGGAGAAATTAACACTAATAGAGGTTGCTAGAACCATGTTAGCTGATTCCAAATTGCCAATTACTTTCTGGGCTGAAGCAATTAACACTGCTTGCTATGTTCAAAACAGGGTTTTAGTGGTGAAAACAAAGAATAAGACACCTTATGAGTTATTTAGAGGTAGATCACCTGCCTTATAGACTTCATGAGACCATTTGGATGTCATGTCACTATTCTTAATACCATAGATCATCTGGGCAAATTTGATGGAAAATCATATGAGGGTTACTTTGTTGGGTACTCAATGGTTAGCAAAGTATTTAGGGTATACAACTTGTGAACGAAAAAGATAGAAGAAAATATGCATGTTGAGTTTCTAGAAAATAAACCAAATATTACAAATGCAGGTCCAACATGGTTGTTTGATCTTAAGACTCTAACCCATACTATGAATTATGTACATATTGTTGTAGATACAGATACTAATGATTTTGCAGGTTCAGAAGAGTTTGTTAATGATGATGAACCAAGCAAGGATTCAGAGGATGATCAAGATCACATGGTTATGCCAATTTAGGACTTTGCAGGTGATGACTTTGTTGCAAAGAATGGAGATCCACAACCTTCTAAGGATGCTGGAAAAGAAGGTGGTATAGATATACCCAAAGTAGTGAATGTGGATACTCAGAACAAAGATATTCCTGAAAACAGTACAAATGGAGTTAGCACTGGTAGGCCAGAAGTTTCCACTGTTGTACCAAATGTGGAAAATATAACTTGTGCTACTTAGGAAGCACATGCAAATGATGTAGAAATTTTTAATATGCCTAGTGCATATGATGTTCCTTATACTCCCCAAGCAACAATTCACAAGATACATCCACTTGATAATGTGATTGGAGATATACAATCTGGGGTGAAGACAAGAAAACAGACAAGAATGGCTGATCATCATGGTTTTATCAGTGAAGTGTATGAATCCAAGGACCATGAAGACAAAAATGAATGTCTGTTTTTATGTTTTCTGTCACAAATGGAACCAAAGAATGTGTTTAAGGCATTGGAAGACTCAAGCTGGGTAGAAGCAATGCAAGAGGAATTGCTTCAGTTCAGAATTCCAAAAGTTTGTTCTTTGTGATTTGCCTAGTGGCATGAAGGTTATTGGTACCAAGTGGGTGTTCAGAAACAAGAAAGATGAAAGAGGAATTGTCATTAGGAACAAGGCTAGGATTATGGCTCAAGGATACTCTCAGGAGGAGGGTATTGATTATGAAGAAGTGTTTGCCCTAGTTTCCAGAATTGAGGCTATAAGACTTTTTCTAGCCTATGCATATTTTATGGGCTTTACTGTTTACCAAATGGATGTAAAGAGTGCCTTTCTTTTTGGGAAAATTGATGAGGAGGTATATGTTTCACAACCTCTAGGTTTTGAAGACCCTGATCATCCAGACAAGGTTTATAGAGTGGTAAAAGCTCTTTATGGTCTACATCATTGATGAGGCGAAAAATGATCCGTTTTTAGGGGGTCATTTAAGCCCGAATCCGAATTTATTTGATCAAATATTGCCCTAAATCGTTCCTTTTGTGATTTTAGGTGTTTGGAGAGTGAATTCTGGAAAAGAGGCTATTTTGGACGTTTTTGGAGCATAAAGTGAAGAAAACGACAAAGTACCAAAAATCCAAGCTGGAAATACAAGGTGACGGCGTCAAGGGTTTGCTCTTGACGGCGTCAGACATGAAGAATAATTTACCGTAGCTGGTGAAGGCGTCAGATGGAGTTATGACGGCGTCAAAGTGACCAAGATTAATTTACCGTGGGTGGTGACGGCGTCACATAGGCCGTCACGATTGGATCTAGGGCGTCCGAGGAAGTGTATGGCGGTGAGTTGACGGCGTCAGATTTAACTCTTGACGCCGTCAGGACGATTTTCCTATATATAGTTTTCTAGTTTTTTCATTAAAGGGAGAGAAGTTTTGGTGAAACCCTAAAGACGATTTTGGTGCCTCTTTTACAGGTTTTTCAAGGGTTCCAAACCCTTGAGACCTTGCATTGTAATTGAGATAAGTATACTCTTAATTCAATCAATATGTCTATGTGTTGGTTGTTTATCTTTTGTTCTTATCTTAATTCTACTATGCTAGGCTAGATCTCTCTTATGTTTGCTTAGATCTAATGAAACCTAGATGTTGATTATGTGTTGATTACTTGTCTATTCTTGTTTTGAATGAATGATTTTATATGTTAGGCTTAAGAAAACTGGCAGATCTCCAAATGGTAACATGCTTGAACGTCTTAAGAAACATGAACCGAGGCGTACTAGGTCTTTATTGGTTGTATTTAATGCATGAGCCACTGTTTACAATCCCTATAGTTGTGCTGGGTCATGGTGTAGGAGGAGATAAGAGCTCATAGAGTTGGGGAGTTATGTATGCCACTCCACGAATGGTATTAAGGAATACAACCCGTCATTCATACAAGTGTAACAAGTAATTAACATGTAAAAGATATCTAGGGAGTAATGAAGTCTAAGTAAACACAATTTCTCCATATACTGCTCACAACCTTAGTTTAATATTAGTTTAATTTTATTTTCATTAGTTTAATTAGTTACAAAGTAGTTTTTGGGTTAGTTGAATAACAACTAATTCCGCCCACTCTTCTAAAAACCCGAGATTTTAATTGCTTTCATAAAATATAAAAACACAAAAATAATCATCTTTCATCTCTAGAACTTTTAATTAGGTTTTCTAATCCTAGCGACACTATTCCTAAGCTGAACGATCAATCCCCCAGTACTTGTCACTATACTATACTACAACGATCAGGTACACTGCCTGGTGGGGGTTGTAAGCTTCTCGAGATCCCTCGAGAGGTAAAGCAAGGTGCGATTCCCACGCATCAAGTTTTTGGCGCCGCTGCCGGGGATTGTCTATCTTTACATTTATTCCTAAACTTTCGCAAAAGAGTGCGGCGCCATCAAGTTTTTGGCGCCGCAGCCCGGGGAATAGTTATTGTCTAGGTTAGGATTTCTTTTTATTAGGTCTACTTGCTAGATTCCTTTCTAGTAAGATTTCTATTTTTATTTTTAGGTTTTCTTTAGTCTATCTTTTTCTTTGTGTGTTTGTTCGTAATTTCCATTGACTCTTCCGTTCACCATTATGGAGTACGCGAATCCACCATACCACCAACCACAAAGGCCATTCTACCCTATTGACATCTTGAATTTCAAACAATATCGAGATGAACCCATATATGATGCATGGACTCGTTTTAAAATTTTACTTCGAAAATTCCCTCATCATAGTTTCTCTTTATCATCCCTAACCGAAACCTTTTACTATCGTGTCAGCCAATGTGACCAAATGCGCATCGATGATTTTGCCGATGGGGGCCCTAGGGAATTAAATGATGAAGAAGCATGGGATACCATAGAAAACTGTGCCCAATATTATTATGGAGTAGACAACCCAACAAACAACATCACAAATCAATCAAAAACAAGTCTGAAGGAGCAAACAGGAAGTTTGTCTGGGGATGAGTATACTCATGTTGAGATACCTAGTTGGATGTCACCTAAAGCCATAGTGCAAAGCAAACACATAGGTAATCTTGATAAAATGGAGGATGAGGTGGATAATCCAAGCCCACAAAGTACCCCACAAATCCTACCATCATTTGAGGCACACACACCGCCCGTGACTTACCCGGAAGAAGTAGAAGAGACTATAGGAACCCCAATAGAGGTAGAACCTTTGAACCAAACACAACTAGAGGATATAGGTTTGAATACTTATAATGATAACCTTACTCTTAGTTCTAGGGAAGTTCCAAGTTTTGATGAACCGGAGCCTCAACCAAAACCATTACCTAATCTTCCATCCTTGGATGAAGATTTAGGAATTGAAATAGGTCCCGATCCACCCATCAAACCATGTAGTCCGGGTAGTTTTACGTTGAAGGTAGTAGACCCCAAGCCTTGTAGAGAAGAAGCCAACATAGGAGTGGACCCTGACCTTACATACTTACATCACTCATTTATGATTGATCATAAGAAATATTATGGGTTTAAACCGGGTTTATTAGGTCAAGATGGATCCCCAACTAATAATCTCTTGAAGTTGATTGAAAATGATCCCTTTCTAGGAGAAAATCTTAATCTACCCGTTACCCCGATTGAATTAGGTAAGGTTATGATGATAGGAGCACAACCCTTTGAGCATATAATTCATCCACCACTCTTTCTTCACGTGGCATACTTCTACCGAGATGGTGTGTATCGCTACTACCACCCGCACTTAATCCTAAGTGTAGGGAAAACCTTACCTTTATCCGTGAAATAAGGGTAGAGTCAGGCTCGTGACTCGAACAAAAACAAGCGCTTATTGGGAGGCAACCCAAGCTTTATTTATTTATTTGTTTGTTTGTTTATGTGTTTGTTATTTGCTTTCGTATGCAAGTTTAATTTTTATTGTTGGTTGATCATGTTTCTCAATTAAAATGTGGAAATACTTTATTATGTTGTTTGGCCTAATCTTAACTTCAACCTAAAGGTATTTTTGCAAAAGATAAGTGTAAGGGGAAACCCCAAATATGTTTTTAAGAAACAACCCGATCATGATTCTCCACAATATTTAATGAACATGTATATTCGTATTTGTTAGAGTCAAATGCTTGTATTGAGTCATAATGAAGTTTTGCAGGATTTTCCAGGAAGTAGGACAAAGTTTTTCCAGAAATTTTCCGGAAACTTAACATAAGGATTTCTGCAGGTTCATTCTGACGGCGTCAGGGAATTGCTCTTGACGGCGTCAGGAGTCAAAAATCTGGAAATTTTACCGATTTTGTTTTTCTAACGGAGTCTTATGGTTTTTGTGAATTATTAAGTTTTATAATCTCCAGGAAATCTGCAAACTTCATTCCACAAGCATTATATCTTACTTTGTTTTCTAGGATTTAGTAACTTATATAGGATGCCGCCGATTTTACGCGAGGTTTCCTTGTCTACTTTTATCAGGACTTACAGGTTATTTGTGACAAGAAGATGATTTATATTCTGGAAGGGAAGCTTTGATTGTTCGTTTTCTTGGAAGAAGATTTAACCTGGCCAACTAAAATCCATACCGAGCGAATCAGGGGAGTATTTGATTTCATTCTCTTTACTTTTTACTTTTACATTCTTTACTTGAACATTGGGGACAATGTTCATCTTAAGTGTAAGGGGAGGGTAAAAAGATGATACCTTACATATGCACTTTCGCTTGAGTTTGTTTTGTTTGATAGTAGATGAGTAATAAAACTATGAGAAATACTTGTTAGTGTAATTTTAGCGCCAAATTTAAAATTTTTTACAACATTTAGGAGTGAAACTTTAGCCATAGCAAGCGTCTCATGGATAGGAGATTGTATGACTAGCACATAACCGTATATTCAGAAAAATTTTCCACCCAAAAATGTGAGGTTCGCCTTTAGATTTGATAGGAAAAGCATTCATTATTAGTGCTTATGAGTGTACCGGTAGCATTTAGATTCTAGAACTTGCGTTAGTGATGCATCCCGAGACCGCTAGTGAGACTACATTCGTGTGGTAGGATTTACTACATGATAAGAGGCATTAGGATCACCCTTTTGTTAAACCCGTATTATAATTACTTGACCATTTAAGTCATATTACTTGGCTAGTTAAGTCAACTAATTTTTCCCACACCCTTTGCGTTGTACTCATTTTTAGTACACAATACCCCTAGTACACCCCTCCGAGCCTATCTTTTCGTTTCTAACTTTAAGCATTTTACTTAAAGGAAGAATTTGTTACACCCCACTTAAATGTACACCCAAATCGCCTTAGCCTTCCGTGTATGCGCTCATCTTTAGTGCATTATTGTTATTTGTTAAACCCTAAGTTAACTTTCTAATTGATTACATGGTTGCTAAGTCGAGTCATATCCTTGTACATATTGTTTTGGGACGATTGGGACTCATGGGTAAGTACTTATTTTGTGGAGTAATGGGGAAGAACATCATATTATTACCCCCATATGTACGTTAATCTTAAAAGTGCTCCAAGTGTTTTGATTTTCTTAATTCGAGTCATTAGAATAGTTAAATGTAAAGTATGTAAAGATTCAAGCGTAAGGGGAATTCTCATCCCCTATGATGTATTATTTTGGATGGTAGGGTAAGAGTGTATGCAAAAAAAAAAAAAAAAAAAAAAAAAAAAAAAAAAAAAAAAAAAAAAATCGAAAAAAAAAAATAGAAAAAACAAGAAAAAAGAAAAAAAAAATAGAAAAGAAGAAGAGAAAAAACATACGGACTACCATCCCGTTTTTATTTTATGTTCATTTTATGTTTTTGTTATTTTTCATTTATTAGCTTAAGTCGAGTCTAGTCTTGGCTTAGCAACGCCATCTTGTACATGTAATTTACTAAGATTGTTAACTCGCCACCAGTAAAATCCCCTTTATCCAACAAAACCGTGTAATTCATATCCCTACACCTAACGTTATAACCCTTTAAAAAGACCTCTTTGATAGTTTATCCTAGGTGCTTACGCCATGTGGTGGAGGTTTGATCCTTTCCCAAGCCTATGGTAATCTATTTTGCTATGACAGGTAGTGAGAGATATCTTCCATTTCCATAATGTTATATTACTTTATTACACCCGAGATATGTGAGTATCTAAACACTATTTGTGAGGTGCTTGTTTATGACCTCCGTGCTTGTCTATTGGTCTTTAGTGGAACGATTATTTGTTGTAATTACTTTTATATTAGTGTTAAATGACCCCTAACTTGTCTTTTGAGTAGAATAAAAGCTCATTTGCTTGAGGACAAGCAAATCTCAAGTGTAAGGGTATATGATGAGGCGAAAAATGATCCGTTTTTAGGGGGTCATTTAAGCCCGAATCCGAATTTATTTGATCAAATATTGCCCTAAATCGTTCCTTTTGTGATTTTAGGTGTTTGGAGAGTGAATTCTGGAAAAGAGGCTATTTTGGACGTTTTTGGAGCATAAAGTGAAGAAAACGACAAAGTACCAAAAATCCAAGCTGGAAATACAAGGTGACGGCGTCAAGGGTTTGCTCTTGACGGCGTCAGACATGAAGAATAATTTATCGTAGCTGGTGACGGCGTCAGATGGAGTTATGACGGCGTCAAAGTGACCAAGATTAATTTACCGTGGGTGGTGACGGCGTCACATAGGCCGTCACGATTGGATCTAGGGCGTCCGAGGAAGTGTATGGCAGCGAGTTGACGGTGTCAGATTTAACTCTTGACGCCGTCAGGACGATTTTCCTATATATAGTTTTCTAGTTTTTTCATTAAAGGGAGAGAAGTTTTGGTGAAACCCTAAAGACGATTTTGGTGCCTCTTTTACAGGTTTTTCAAGGGTTCCAAACCCTTGAGACCTTGCATTGTAATTGAGATAAGTATACTCTTAATTCAATCAATATGTCTATGTGTTGGTTGTTTATCTTTTGTTCTTATCTTAATTCTACTATGCTAGGCTAGATCTCTCTTGTGTTTTCTTAGATCTAATGAAACCTAGATGTTGATTATGTGTTGATTACTTGTCTATTCTTGTTTTGAATGAATGATTTTATATGTTAGGCTTAAGAAAACTGGCAGATCTCCAAATGGTAACATGCTTGAACGTCTTAAGAAACATGAACCGAGGCGTACTAGGTCTTTATTGGTTGTATTTAATGCATGAGCCACTGTTTACAATCCCTATAGTTGTGCTGGGTCATGGTGTAGGAGGAGATAAGAGCTCATAGAGTTGGGGAGTTATGTATGCCACTCCACGAATGGTATTAAGGAATACAACTCGTCATTCATACAAGTGTAACAAGTAATTAACATGTAAAAGATATCTAGGGAGTAATGAAGTCTAAGTAAACACAATTTCTCCATATACTGCTCACAACCTTAGTTTAATATTAGTTTAATCTTATTTTCATTAGTTTAATTAGTTACAAAGTAGTTTTTGGGTTAGTTGAATAACAACTAATTCCGCCCACTCTTCTAAAAACCCGAGATTTTAATTGCTTTCATAAAATATAAAAACACAAAAATAATCATCTTTCATCTCTAGAACTTTTAATTAGGTTTTCTAATCCTAGCGACACTATTCCTAAGCTGAACGATCAATCCCCCGGTACTTGTCACTATACTATACTACAACGATCAGGTACACTGCCTGGTGGGGGTTTTAAGCTTCTCGAGATCCCTCGAGAGGTAAAGCAAGGTGCGATTCCCACGCATCAATCATGCTCCAAGGAAGTGGTATGAAACCCTAGCTGCTTATCTTTAGAATAATGGGTTTCATAGAGGCAAGATTGATCATACTTTGTTCATCAAGAAAGACAAGGGTGATATCTTATTAGTTCAAGTTTATGTTGATGATATCATCTTTGGCTCCACAAAGAAAGAGATGTGCAAAGAATTTGAGAAGCTGATGAAAGAAGAGTTTCAGATGAGTTCTATGGGTGAACTCACATTGTTTTTGGGACTTCAAGTGCAACAAAGACAAGATGGTATTTTTATCAGTCAAGACACATATGTGACTAAAATACAAGTTAAGTTTCAATTCACTGATGCAAAGCTTTCAAGCACACCTGCTAACAAGGATACTTATATGATTTTGAAGGACAGTAGTTGAGAAGCAGTTGATGTGCATACTTATAGATCCATGATTGGTTCCTTGATGTATCTCACTTCATCAAGACCAGACATCATGTTTGTAGTATGTGCTTGTGCAAGCTTTCAGGTCACTCCCAAGACATCTGATAACGCTCCGCGTTATTTGTATATTTTGTATATTATTTAGTTATGTTTATGGGCATTTTTATGCTTATTTGGTATAAAGATGTGTTTAAGTCTAGGTGCAAGGAAATATCAAAGGATGGCGAAGAAAAGCTAAAAGATGAAAGAAAAGAGTTTCGTCAAAGATATCGGTTCATGTTACAATTATTTTCGTTGCACGTGTGAAGAATGAGAAGATTTCTAATGAAAGATGAGGTATGATTTGGTGTTATTTAAGTCTAAATTCGTGTTAGAAAAACAATTTCCAATTAACATTTTATAAATTCACACTCACAAATTAATTGAATTTGTCAAGTTCATCGTTTTTGAATAAGTGGAAAATTAGTTTGTTGGGAAAAGTTCCAGTTACGTGATAAGTATTTATTTTATACATTTTAAGGGGTTATTTAAGCCTAAATTCGTGATTATATAATCAAATATTGCCTCAAATCATTTCATTTTGTATTTTAGGTACTTGGGACGTGAATTCTGAAAATTGAAGCTTTTTGGACGTATTTGGGCTAAAGAGCGAAGAAAATGACAAAGTCATGAAAATCCTGCCATAATTGTATACCTGATGGCGTCACGTTCTACTTTGTGACGTCATCGCTTACTATTTTGAAGCTAGAAGAATTAACACACGTCGCTTCAGAAACAAAAGTTCAATTAACACATGACAGCGTTAGGTTATCTTGAAGATGGGCGTCACGTTTTAGAGTTTACAAGTGACAGACAAAATGGTGTATAGAGTGAAGGCGTCAGCCTTGAGCTGACGGCATCAGAGTTCAAAGAGTGACGGCGTCAGAGTGGTGACTTGCACAAGAAGAAACCTTAATGGTGGCGAGCTGACGGCGTCAGGACTTACAACCTGGCGCCATCGCCAATGTAAATCTATATATAGAATTCGATTTTTCTTTTATTGTGGAATTTTTTATGCAACTTTTGGGAGACACAAACCCTAAGATGATTTTGCACCTCATTGTAAGGCTTTTACAGCCTCCTATCCTTCATGTTTAATTAAAGATAAGTAATCGTTTACTCATTCAATATGTCTATGTGTTGTTTGATTACTTGTTTTTCTTTTTGTTCTTTTAACATGTTAGCTTAAATTATCTAGTGTTTGATTAGATCTAATGAAACCTAGTTATTGATTGTTGATGAGTTGTCTATTGTTTAGTTGATTGATTCACGTTACGTTAAGAAAATGGCTGATCTCCTTTGTGTAACTTGCTTGAACGTCTTAAAAAACGTAATCGTATGTCCACTACGGTTTTTCTCGTTGTATTTAATGCATGAATTGATGTTAGTCATTCTATGATAGTGTACTTAATGTGTGGTCATAGGAGAAATTGATATATTCATAGAGTTGGGGAAGTTAGCACACCCCCACGATTGTTATTAAGGAATACAGTGCTTCAACTAAAACAACTGCACTGTGACATTCAACGAATCAATAAAATATAACTAGGGAGTAATTAAGTCTAAGTAAACACGATTGACTCACTATACGAAGTTCACCAATTTACTTTTCTTGTTGTTTTAATTTTTCTTTATATAAATAGTTTTTTTTTTGTTAGTTGACTAGCAACTAATTCCGCTCACTCCTACAAAAATCGAGATTTTTAATTGCTTTTATAAAATATAAAAAGAATCATCCCTCACCTTTAGGCTTATTCGACATACACTTCAACCTAACGACATTATTCCCCTAGAGAACGATCAATCCCCCGGACATACATATACTATACTACAACGATCAGGTATACTTTCTGAAGGATTGCAAGCGTCTCAAGATCCCTTAAGAAGTAAAACATTTTTCAAGGGTTGCAATCCACGCATCATTATGTATGACTTTAATTGAATTAACTGAATTTGGTAAAGTTCTAATTACGTGTGATCTTTATATATATGAAATTCTTTTAGTAATTATTAATTTATATTTTCGTTGGGACCAATATTGATACACTGGGGTTTCAAAAATTATTATCTTATTATTTTATCGATTGGATTCCAAAACTGGTCCCAAGTTGGGACTGGACAAATTATTACTCCCTCCGTCCCATATTAAATGTCATGTTTGACTTTTCAAAGTTTTTCTTTCTCAACTTTGACCTTAAATATTTATATTTGTGTAATATAATACTTGATACAAAATATATGAATAGATTAAGTTTTAAATGTATTTTCATTGCGTAATTTTTATCAAATATTATATAAAACAAGCAAAAATACTTAAGGTTAAACTTGATAAGAAAGACTTGAAAAGTCAAACATGGACATTTAATATGGGATGGAGGGAGTAATATTTATCGAGGTTATTAATTTATCGAGTATTAATTTATAGAGGTTTTACTGTATATCCCTCCAATGTCAAATTTTTTATGTTTCTAGAAACACAAATCGTATCAACACTTAAATAACCACTTGATACGTTACACATGTTTTAATCGAAATCAGAACCCACCACCTTTTGATTGATGAACAATTCACGTATCCCATATATAGGCTAACTAAAAACATATCTTCTCTATATAATAGGTATGGATTTAAAAGTAGAACATAAAAAGAAAGAAAAGAATATCGAATTTTTCTTCTGATAAATTTTTGTGAGACACAAATAGAAATGAAAAAGAAGAAAAAAAAACCAAATTAGTGTATGAGGAACCAAAAATGATAGATGGACCTAATAAATAGGCATAAAAATGAACCTAATGTATTAATTACTTGTACATTTGATTAAATGTACATGTCATTAATGCATTAGGTCCATTTTTAGGCCTATTTATTAGGTCCATATATCACATCTCTTGTGAAACTACTTAGTGTTCGTCTAGTGGTAAAATGATTGTGAGTTGTGACTACGCCAATCTTCTCAAAAATAAAAGGAGGGTTTTTAAACACTTTATGCATGTGTACTTTATGCATGTGTGACAATAAGCTCAAGTCATAAAGAGTAGTCGGCCAAAGATCAAAGCCAAAATTACCCAAACAAAAGCAAAATGGCTAGAAGGAAATATAATTTTCATTCATCGATCTTGTTTAAACTAGATTCTTAAAAGATATCAACCTTCTACTAATTTGACTAAATTACAACAGTTTGCAGGGCCTTAATGCACCTAACATTTAATTGAACGAGCGTTTAGTCTAACTTTTTAGTCTAGCTATGTAGTGTTGTAGGCTCGTAGCATGCTTTAGTTGATACATGCATACATCCACTTTCCTTTTTTGTTTATAAACAAGATACATAGTACATTTTATGAGTCTAAGCTACATGTTTTCATTTTTCCTACAAACACAGCTATAGTTTATCGTTAAACGAGTAAACTACAAAATACATCATTATGGTTTGTCAAATTTCACATTTTACATCCATGTCAGAAAAGTTAAGACATCTACTTCTTCCGTCAATGAACGTTAGACACTATATATCCTTAAGGACAAATGTTGCAAATTCTTTTCCTTTATCTGCTAACGATGTTCTAACATGAGATGTATTTTCGTCTTTTTGCTTGTAACATGAATGTATTGTGTGGTTTATTATTATTATTATTATTATTATTATTATTATTATAATTATTATTAGTTACTCTCTCCGTTCCAAAATTTAAGTTCATATTGACTTTTTAAATCCAACTTTGATTATAAATATTTATGTTTTTATTATATAATACTTAATGAAATTTATATCATATAAAAATACATTTAAACTCAATTCATTTATATATTTTGAATTAAGTATTATATAATACACACACTAATATTTAAGGTCAAAGTTGGATTAGAAAGTCAAAATGAACTTAAATTATGAGACGGAGATAGTAATATTCTTAAAATTTTTAAAATTTTTTATTTTTATATTTAATTATTATTGTTATTTTATGTTTTATTGTTATTTTATTTAGTTTACAATTATTGTTATTACTATTACTTAAATTTTTATATTTCTTTTTTAATCATTATTGTTAGGTCACATATTCTAGCAGTGTTGCATAAGTTATGATATGATGTTATTTCTAAAGAGACAAAGAGAGTAGAGAGAGAGTGGATCTGTGGATGTAACTAGTTTAATAAAAATGAAAATGTATAAATAGAACTATGATTGTTTTAAAGATGTTAATAAATGTCTCCTTTTGCTCTTGGCATAATGTCAAGCTTGTTGAACTGGATTTATGTGGAAACGGTCTTAAACTCGTCATGATACAAAGAAAAACTATGATTTCCCATTACCTTTATCAGATTAAAAAATGGTATACAACTTTCTGAATGTCCGTCATACATCTCACGAATCTTACAAAGATTAAAGAAGTTGATAAGTGCGGGCTTGAATAATAAGGTGTTGAGCCTGATCTCATCGATCAGTTGCTTCCTAGTTTTAATAATCTACATTAATAGAAGCTTGTTAATGCTGTTTGATCATGTTTTAAGATTTTTTAGTTTGTCATATGTTACATGAATTGTTTTTTAAGTTTCTTATGAGTTGCTTGCATTCAGTATCATATCAGTAGCTTCGTATCTTTCACATATGCAAGTGGCTACATTTTTGTTAGTTTTGCAAATAGGTAAGCATAATATTAAAAATATATGAGTCATATAGTTCAAGTTTATATGCAATTTCTCTTTAGTTTACAAGTTTAATATGGGCTCTTTGTTGTCATTGCTCAGGGCCACTGAAAAATACGAGACGACCCTGCTTATATACTAGTGACAGGTCAAATACCATCATGCTAACTCGATGGAATGAACACAAGTATTCAGAGACGGAGCCAGTGGGGGGGCTGGAGGGTGCTTGGCCACCCCCAACTGTGGCGGACCTACCCCTTGACAAGCTGGTTTCCAGAAGCAATCTTAGAGATCGAAGCTTTATAGAGAGCATGTATAAGAGAAAAATAAGACCTGCCTTCGAATTAGATCGGGCACCACTTTACATTTATGTGAGAAGAAATACAGACAAGAAGCAATTTGATGAATGATAAGAGTTGAAAACAAAGAAACTGGTATTTTTGTTTTAATGGAGGTTACAGAACTGTTTGTTATGAGGAAGATGATACCAAAACAAAATAAAAAATAGTGTGTATTTTATTATTATTGAGTTAGTGGTGTACTTTTATTAGTAAAAAGTTTAATATTTACCCTTCCAGTTTATACGTATCAATTCAATTAGGCTTAAAGTGTTATGATTGAACACTTGTTTTTTTTTTTTTTTTTTTTTTTTTTTTTTTTTTAAAAATACTATATTGGTCCATTTTATGATTGAACCATTTTTGGTACCATCTACGCCAACCTTCGCTCATTTTGTTCATTTCTTCAACTGATCAAGTAACTACATGTTAGTAATGAAAAAAATATCATTGAAATCGTATGTCGAACGATTCAAACTTAAATGTAGCTTTTAAAACAAAAAGCGTATGTTACTACGGGAAAACAAAATTGAGCCCCCCCTAATATAGATTCCTGGCTCCGTCCCTGCAAGTATTATGATTTCCAAGTTTTACTTAACTTAAACTGCATTCATTCTTATATGTAAGATACCTTGCTTGATTAAATTACTAAATCTGCATTCAGCCACTAAACTATGTGCATCTACTATTTTTGTTAGGATTCTCCTTCATCACGTATTCACGTGTGGTGTTTTACCGTAGTGGTGCTTGAGTCGCGGTCACTATTTCCACGCGTGAAAACACCCCTTTATTACACTTGATTTAACGCTATTACTAAATTATTTCTTTCTTAATACCAAACTAGATGATTATAGACTTATCTTCTAATAGTGATAAGCTAAAATCCAAAAATCTTTTATTCTTCTTCGTTCCCTAATTCTCAACCAGGTATTTGAACAAACACTCTTTTATATCTTTCATATAATAATCCAAAATGTCATTGTGATATGCGCAAATAAATAATATATGTAAAGTGATACCCAAATAAATGTAAATATTATTTAACAATTTACTGTTTAAAATCCCCGCATACGTATACATGTGGCAAAAATTTGTATATATTTTTTATAACTATTTTGTATTTCAAAACTCATTTGGTCAGGTTACATAATTTTTTTAAAGTATATATTGTAATACATGAACTTTAAGTTTTAAACGATTACCATTTATTATTACTATTTAAAAAGAAACTGATTGTTAGAAACCCAGGTGTAAATCAGCTTCGTTTATTCATGACTTTTGCGAAATCGTAGGTGTTACATATTTAGATGGAGTACTGACGAGAACCATCAAATGCGATTAAACTAAAGGATGAACAAGGAGCGACTTAATGTAACTGATCACTTCTTCCCCTGCATGATTGTAACTATCATTGGTTTTATAAAGGATATCCGCCACACGAGCAAGGTTGAGTGGAGGTATAGTTAGAGACATGGGAGTTTCTGTAGGCCTTAGACACTCCTTATTTATAACTTTCCATGCATTCTCAACTTTCTTTGAAAGAAACTTAATTGCATCCTCCTCTGATGCTCCAGTTTCATTAATGTAGCATTCAATACTTGAAACAACATGGTCTCTTTCTTGTTCTTCCTGAAATATATATCTCATCAAAAACTATACACATACAATGCACAACCTTGATTAATAATAAAACTTGATTAGTACATTAGTACCTTGTGGCCGGCGATATCGTCCATAAGCCTTAAAATCAAACATGTATCATTAACAAGAGGAGGAAATTTGGCAACCCACTTAAAGGTTTCCTCTGTGACCATATTTTCCCGTCCAACATATGAGTTGGCGATCATGACCGCATAGGCACTAGTAATACATGAAACTGACATGTGTTCTTCAAGTGTTGGTACGTACCCCTCTTTTAACCATCACTACTAGAATTGGGACATTTAGACACGGAAATCTGTTAGCCACGACCGAATTCGTGACTAAAAGTCCACAAAACGACAAAATAGACGATTTTCGCCGTTTTCCTTTAAAAATTACTTTTAGTCACGACGAAATCGTGGCTAAAAGTTATAAACCCTTGACTTTGACTTTCAACGTGAAGAATTTGGTCAAGATAACTTACTTTTTCTTTTAGTCACGACCCATGTCGTCACTATAAGTTCCTGATATTTTTATTAGTTTGTTTGACTTGGAAAAATACTTTTAGCCACGGACGAGTCGTGACTAAAAGTTATTGTAAGGAATTAAATAATCCATAGATTTAATAGATTTGATGATCATAAACAAGAAGAATGAAACATGAAGAATACTGAAATGATAAGCAAAATATGCTAAGTGCAATTCTGCTGAAGAGTGTTTCCACTAATAGATTCTGCTGATGAGCAAAAAGTTTCTGCTGATGGATTCTGCTGAAGAGCAAAATAGTTCTGCTAATGAATTCTGCTGAAGAACGTTTCTACTGAAAAGTGATTCTGCTGATGGATTCTGCTGATTGACACTGCTGCTAAACAATGAGTCATACTACCAAATGGAAAAGGATGAAAGAAGATATTATGTGCATAAAAGTCAAGTATATCTTTTAGATAATATCTTTCATCAGTCATCAAATTGAATACTCCAAGTGAGTTGTAAACATAGATACGTGTGTATCTTAGATGACTTGACATCCTAGTCATAAGCTAGATAGTAGATGACAAAGACTTATCAATTTTGTAATGATCTCCTTATGTTATAAAAGGAAGATCACACCCCTTTAGATAGAAGTGGTGGTGAGTGCATGATTCACAGTGAAACAAAGTGAACGTCACCTCCAAGGTGCTTCGTACTTAGAAATTACAATAACACCAAGTGTGTTAAAATGTAAAGCACCTAAAAGAGTGTGTGTGGGAACATCAGACGAGGGGTCTGATGAACATTAGACATGGGGTCTTTTGTTGTTAGGTTTGTTTAGCCTCAAGGATCTTTGATCCCTGTTAGATGTAAACCGTGCTATACTTGATCACATAGCATTGGGGCTAGTTGGAATAACAAACGGTGAAAAGTTGGCAAAACCTTGTTGTGATAGTATTGTTTCTTTCATAGAATATTCCGTCAATATTATCAGCAGGCTTTTCATAGCCAAAATCCTATATCAAAGGTGTAACAGCCTAGAGCCCATAAACGATCACAAAAGCTTATTAAATAGATCAAAGGATATTTAGAATAAGCTTTTCACAGTTATTAAGCTTCACTTTAATTTTCAACGAAGATAATTTGGTCAAAATACTAACCGTTAACCTTTAGTCACGACCCAAGTCGTAACTATAAGTCTTTACTGTTTTTTTTAAATTATTTTAAGGATTTATCTGAATATTAATAAAAATATTTGTGACTTTTAGCCACGATAGTTGTCGTGACTAAAAGTTTTAACATTATTTTATAAAAACAATTTAATTCTGAAAGATTTTAAAAATATTGAAAACTTTTAGCCACGATTTGGAGCGTGACTAAAAGATTTACAATTGCTTTTGGGAAATTGAAGTTTGCCTCCAAAATTTTGGCCCTAAAAAAAATGTTCCCACCCAACCTATAGTGACGACCTGTCGTGGCTAAAAGTTTAATATAGTAATTATGTTCTAATTTATATATAAAGTTGTATTAGAAATCGAGCTAAATTCGTCTAATGTTGTTGCACTACGTTAGGCGGTGTTAAACAAACAAAGGAGTAAAAACATACTAATTACATTACAAACCGATAAACGTTCAAACATTAAAACATACGAATTACATTACAAATCGTTAAACGTTCAAACATTAAAACATACGAGCCGGGATGATATGGTTATACACGAGATGTTAAACGAACGAGCCGAGATGATATGCATGGTTATACACGATATGTTAAACGAACGAGTCGAGATGATATGCATGGTTATACATGAGATGTTAAACGAACGAGCAGAGATGATATGCATGGTTATACATGAAATATTAAACGAACAAGCCGAGATGATATGGTTATACACGAGATGTTAAACGAACGAGCCGAGATGATATGGTTATACACGAGATGTTAAACGAACAAGCCGAGATGATATGCATGGTTATACACGAGATGTTAAACGTATTATGTCACAACTCGTAAATTCTGGTCTTTTCCTGAACTTTCACATTTACTATTCATCGGTTACTATTCATCGATCACTATTCATCATTTTACTATTCATCTTTTTCGGAGTCAGTTTGTGATTCTGAGAAGCGTTCTAAAATTTTACTATTCATAAAACACTATTCACCTCCGGAGAAAATTTGTCATTTATACGTGAGTTGCGTCATTTCTGTACACGTACGATTATCAACCTAATAAACGTTATCTTATGGGCTATTATTTTGAATAATTGATCCGTCAATCCCAACTATGGTCCTAACACATTTTTATATTCATTATAATAATATAAAAATTATATTATTAATTTACCCGGTGTTTTAAAATCAATTACTATATTTTACGGTCGGAGCTTATAACTCCGTCGGTTTGCGATATTTCAACCCAATAATTATTTTGACACCCGATTCTCATCAGGAATATTATTTTACAACTTTTACAACTTCGTCGTACTTTATTTCACCTCGGTAACATTTATTTTTAGATAACTCGGTACCCGATAACACCTAAAGTGTACACAAAACACACTAACTCATCCAACATTTAGACAACAATATTAATTAGCCACATTCTTCCTTGTTTTACTCTTGGTGCCCCCCCCCCCCCCCCCCTAGCCACCCTAGCCCCCTTTTTATGGATCTTGTTTCCCCCTAAACCAAATATATACTTCCTTTCACACATTTTTATTCATTTACACAACAAAACTCCTAGCAAAAAAAAAAAAAAAAACACTTTCTTCTCTTCCTCCCTTGGTGCATAATCGGCCAAGGCAAAGACCAAGGAAGAAATCACTAACTTTTCAAGATCCAAGTGTTTATCAAGTTCTAATCATGATCTAGTTGGGGTTTGGTGGTAAAAATCCCTAGATTTCTTATTCATTTTCATCCAAATCATCTCAAATCTTTCTTGTAAGTTGTCAAACTCTTCTTCATAATTTCTTCATGCTATTTTTATGGTCATATGATTTCATACAAGGTTTACATGCATATGTTAGTATATACCACTCATTTATATATATATATATATATATATATATATATATATATATATATATATATATATATATATATATATATATATATATATATATAACTTTTGATACCTAGAAATGGATTATTGTTAGATCCTTGTTAGATCCACTTGATTTATGATGTTTAGGAACCCATGACACCCTAAGAAGGTGTATGGTAAGATTAGACTAGATTTGTGGTGATTGAAAGTGGTTTGGTTGAAGTTGGAACTAGATTGGAACACTAGAAATGATTTTTGAAACTATATTTATACCTACTGTCCTTATTTTGAAAACGTGGGAAAATCAGTAGATGATGGGTAATTTTTGACCAAAGATTTAGAAAATACTTTCAAAAACGAAGCCGTGGGCGAAAGAACGGATTAAAACGAGTTAATAACGAAGGAGATATGATTTTCCGAATTTAACAACGAAAACTAGTTTTCTGAAAAACTGCTTGCTGATGAACAGTTGTCACGGGCTGTTTTGGGCATAAAACTTGATCTAGCCGTCCCGACTTATCAAAAATATGTTAGTATGTTGTCCCACGATTCCGGGAATGTAAAGAACATAGAAAACGAGCTTAAAACGACCAAGATATACACTTTTGAAACTAGGCGAACTATATATATATATATTTGACAACTTCTAATAGCACATATTCTCTTAAGTTATGGAAACACTATAAATCAACGCCAACGCTTATTTTCAAACTACGAGTGGTATAGGCTTCATGTGCATGTACATTCATCGCATCCCCTCATAATTTAAGTAGATCGTATCATTCGTTCATTATAGGTCGCGGTTAGAGATCGAACCTCATTTCTGTGTAACCACTTTTGTCTTCGTAACTATCGTACCAGGTGAGTCATAGCCCCTACTCTTTTAAATTGTTTTGTCAACTTTTGGGGGAGAATACATGCTCGTTTTTACTTGAACTATTACTTGACTCTTTAAACATGGTTTTGACTTGAACTTTATTATGAACTTATGACTTGTCTTGACCTTTTGAACTTGACTTAAACTTTTGAACTTATGTACCGTACGTACTTTGACTTAAAGTCTCCCTTGTTCGGAGCAACACTATGAAGTCTCCCTTGTTCGGAGCAGCATTATAAAGTCTCCCCTGTCGACGGAGCAGCATCCTAATACGACGGTATTGGAAGGCCATTAATTTGGATACATCCTAATACTACGGTATTGGAAGGCCATTAATTTGGATGCATCCCAACCGTAAGTTGTTGGAAGACCCTAGAGGTGTGTTGTGCATCCTGACTGTATGTCGGAAGACCCTTGTGGTGACGTTTACACTTTTAACTACTATGATACACGTACATATGATTGACAATTTGACATATTATATTGACCACTTGTGCTTGACGACTAGACATAAACTATTTAGCAGTGGGTTGTAAACACACAGGTTACAAGTCTCTTATGGCGGGACTTGTAACTGAGTGGATTTACGATGCCTTTGCTGTGTGATCACTTTACTATAAACTTTATTTTTTTAAACAAACTCTATGAACTCACCAACCTCGTGTTGACACTTTAGCATGTATTTTCAGGTTTTAACCAATGGCACGCTACTGGAGGTTTTGGCAGGGCATGGCATGGTCATAGAAGACTCTGATTATTTATATGGGGACCGTTTTAAACTATTTTAAGGGCCTACTTCCGCACCACTTTTAACGATGTAAATTCAATATTTTTGGTTAAACAATTTTATTCTAAATGATTGAAGTGAAAACCATTTTTGAACTAGTGTTGTAATACCAATTGAGTTACACCCCAGCTACACGTATGCTTCCGCTGGACCCGATTTTGGGGGTGTGACAGATTGGTATCAGAGCTTTGGCTATAGCGAACTAAGTGTTTTTTAAAACCTAGACTATAGCTACTTTTACGAAAAACTTAACCCTATGACCGTCACGTGCCTGCCTGCCAAGCTGAAGCCTCACTTGTGGTTTGTTGCTGACTTAGGTGATGAGATTTGTGTCTCATTATCTGGTATATTATGTTCATCTATTCTAATTGATTTCTATCATTGTCTTTCATATAAGCATGTTCACGTATCATATATGTCATCGCGTTATGTCTTTCCTTGCATAGTTTCATCTTTTGACCTCGAGTTTGATCACCTGCCTTAGTCTTTCTGAACGTCTTGGTCTTGTGAAGGACATAGTATTAGTATAACTGAGCTGAGTATTTCAAAATTCATGGAACCTCGGTGGAATATAGACTAGTCACCTATATTCAACCCGGGATAGTGGGACATAGGCTGACTACCTATGTCTGACTCAGAGATGAATTTTGCAACACTAAGAATGGTTATAATAAAATTCTGTCTGGATTGAATTCTCTACTCAATTTCCAAATGCTTCATTTATGTGTGTGTATACCCTCGTTGTCAAAACGCTTATACTTTTCATCACCTCGTAAACCGCCGCTTGAAAGCACGTCAACCGGTCATTTCGTCTCATGAATCTTCACCTTTATAACACTTCAGAGACCAACGATAACTGAACTTCGGGACGAAGTTCCTTAAGGGGTAGAGACTGTCACAACTCGTAAATTCTGGTCTTTTCCCGAACTTTCACATTTACTATTCATCGGTTACTATTCATCGATCACTATTCATCATTTTACTATTCATCTTTTTCGGAGTCAGTTTGTGATTCTGAGAAGCGTTCAAAAATTTTACTATTCATAAAACACTATTCACCTCCGGAGAAAATTTGTCATTTATACGTGAGTTGCGTCATTTCTGTACACGTACGATTATCAACCTAATAAACGTTATCTTATGGGCTATTATTTTGAATAATTGATCCGTCAATCCCAACTATGGTCCTAACACATTTTTATACTCATTATAATAATATAAAAATTATATTATTAATTTACCCGGTGTTTTAAAATCAATTACTATATTTTACGGTCGGAGCTTATAACTCCGTCGGTTTGCGATATTTCAACCCAATAATTATTTTGACACCCGATTCTCATCAGGAATATTATTTTACAACTTTTACAACTTCGTCGTACTTTATTTCACCTCGGTAACATTTATTTTTAGATAACTCGGTACCCGATAACACCTAAAGTGTACACAAAACACACTAACTCATCCAACATTTAGACAACAATATTAATTAGCCACATTTTTCCTTGTTTTACTCTTGGTGCCCCCCCCCCCCCTAGCCACCCTAGCCCCCTTTTTATGGATCTTGTTTCCCCCTAAACCAAATATATACTTCCTTTCACACATTTTTATTCATTTACACAACAAAACTCCTAGCAAAAAAAAAAAAAAAAAAAAAAAAACACTTTCTTCTCTTCCTCCCTTGGTGCATAATCGGCCAAGGCAAAGACCAAGGAAGAAATCACTAACTTTTCAAGATCCAAGTGTTTATCAAGTTCTAATCATGATCTAGTTGGGGTTTGGTGGTAAAAATCCCTAGATTTCTTATTCATTTTCATCCAAATCATCTCAAATCTTTCTTGTAAGTTGTCAAACTCTTCTTCATAATTTCTTCATGCTATTTTTATGGTCATATGATTTCATACAAGGTTTACATGCATATGTTAGTATATACCACTCATTTATATATATATATATATATATATATATATATATATATATATATATATATATATATATATATATATATATATATATATATATATATATATATATATAACTTTTGATTCCTAGAAATGGATTATTGTTAGATCCTTGTTAGATCCACTTGATTTATGATGTTTAGGAACCCATGACACCCTAAGAAGGTGTATGGTAAGATTAGACTAGATTTGTGGTGATTGAAAGTGGTTTGGTTGAAGTTGGAACTAGATTGGAACACTAGAAATGATTTTTGAAACTATATTTATACCTACTGTCCTTATTTTGAAAACGTGGGAAAATCAGTAGATGATGGGTAATTTTTGACCAAAGATTTAGAAAATACTTTCAAAAACGAAGCCGTGGGCGAAAGAACGGATTAAAACGAGTTAATAACGAAGGAGATATGATTTTCCGAATTTAACAACGAAAACTAGTTTTCTGAAAAACTGCTTGCTGATGAACAGTTGTCACGGGCTGTTTTGGGCATAAAACTTGATCTAGCCGTCCCGACTTATCAAAAATATGTTAGTATGTTGTCCCACGATTCCGGGAATGTAAAGAACATAGAAAACGAGCTTAAAACGACCAAGATATACACTTTTGAAACTAGGCGAACTATATATATATATTTGACAACTTCTAATAGCACATATTCTCTTAAGTTATGGAAACACTATAAATCAACGCCAACGCTTATTTTCAAACTACGAGTGGTATAGGCTTCATGTGCATGTACATTCATCGCATCCCCTCATAATTTAAGTAGATCGTATCATTCGTTCATTATAGGTCGCGGTTAGAGATCGAACCTCATTTCTGTGTAACCACTTTTGTCTTCGTAACTATCGTACCAGGTGAGTCATAGCCCCTACTCTTTTAAATTGTTTTGTCAACTTTTGGGGGAGAATACATGCTCGTTTTTACTTGAACTATTACTTGACTCTTTAAACATGGTTTTGACTTGAACTTTATTATGAACTTATGACTTGTCTTGACCTTTTGAACTTGACTTAAACTTTTGAACTTATGTACCGTACGTACTTTGACTTAAAGTCTCCCTTGTTCGGAGCAACACTATGAAGTCTCCCTTAAAGTCTCCCCTGTCGACGGAGCAGCATCCTAATACGACGGTATTGGAAGGCCATTAATTTGGATACATCCTAATACTACGGTATTGGAAGGCCATTAATTTGGATGCATCCCAACCGTAAGTTGTTGGAAGACCCTAGAGGTGTGTTGTGCATCCTGACTGTATGTCGGAAGACCCTTGTGGTGACGTTTACACTTTTAACTACTATGATACACGTACATATGATTGACAATTTGACATATTATATTGACCACTTGTGCTTGACGACTAGACATAAACTATTTAGCAGTGGGTTGTAAACACACAGGTTACAAGTCTCTTATGGCGGGACTTGTAACTTTGTGGATTTACGATGCCTTTGCTGTGTGATCACTTTACTATAAACTTTATTTTTTTAAACAAACTCTATGAACTCACCAACCTCGTGTTGACACTTTAGCATGTATTTTCAGGTTTTAACCAATGGCACGCTACTGGAGGTTTTGGCAGGGCATGGCATGGTCATAGAAGACTGATTATTTATATGGGGACCGTTTTAAACTATTTTAAGGGCCTACTTCCGCACCACTTTTAACGATGTAAATTCAATATTTTTGGTTAAACAATTTTATTCTAAATGATTGAAGTGAAAACCATTTTTGAACTAGTGTTGTAATACCAATTGAGTTACACCCCAGCTACACGTATGCTTCCGCTGGACCCGATTTTGGGGGTGTGACATATTAGCCGAGTTGATATGGTTATACACGATATGTTAAACGACTGAGTCGAGTAATTATGGATATGCATAACATTTCCCACCAAACACTTCCTGCCAAAACATCTCGACTCATATGTTTAACATCTCATGTATAACACTATCTCGACTCATCCGTTTAACATCTCATGTATAACGATATCATCTCGACTCATCCATTTAACATCTCATGTAGAACGATATCATATTGACTCCTCCGTTTAGCATCTCATGTATAACGATATCATCTCGACTCATCTGTTTAAGATATTATTTATATCCATATCATCTCGACTTATACGTTTAACATGTCATGTATAACGATATCATCTCGGCTCGTCCGTTTAACATCTAATGTATACCAATATTATCTCGACTTGTCCGTTTAACATCTCATGTATAACGATATTATCTCGACTCGTCCGTTTAACATCTTATGTATATCGATATTATTTTGACTTGTCCGTTTAGCATCTCATGTAAACCATATCATATGGACTCATCTGTTTAACATGTTATTTATATTCATATCATCTCGACTTATACGTTTAACATCTCATGTATAACGATATCATCTTGACTCATCTGTTTAACATCTCATGTGTAACCATATCATCTCGACATATCCATTTAACATGGTATGTATATCCATATAATTTATTTTTTGATAATCTAGTTATTTAAGATATAGATAAACTTAAAATAAATATTAACAACATTTTTAATTAATTGTTGGTGATTTTACATCACAAATATGATTTAAGTGTAATGGATTGACTTAGTTGACCAATGTGTAATCATGATAAATGTTCAACAAGTCGGGGGTTGTGCTGAGTGCACACTTGTATTACGTTATTGTGATTATTGCCCCGAATCACGGGGGTCCAGGGGCAGCGCCCCCGGTAGCGGGTTCCAGGGGCGGCAGCCCTTGGTAGCAGGGTCCAAGGGGCGGCAGCCCCTGGCAGGGTCCAAGGGGCAGGAAAATTTTTTATTTGGTATAAAGTGATATGTTAAAAACGCACTAAAAAATAAAATTCCCGTTATTTTGGACATATATTTCGCTTGTTAATTTAACTAATTTGACGGTTAGAATAACTGCATAGCAGTGGTAACCATTTTTCGGTTTTAGTTGGTCATATTCTATTCTCTGTTTTGGTTCTGGTTCATAATATCAAAACATATTCATAATTCGTAAAATCTGAGTTTTATCCGATTAAAAATTTCGATAGAACCATCGAAATACTTCAATTTAAAAGTGTTTACACGACTCTCAGATTAATGTGATCCAAATAACTCTAACAATTTTAATTTAGTTTTAATAAGTACGGCACCTTTAGCCACGACTATAGTCGTTGCTAAAAGTGTTTTCCCTCTCAAAAATTTCGTGAAAAGTCAAGTTTTCCCTCAAAAATTTTGGTGAAATACATTTAGCCACGAGAGGGTCGTGACTAAAGGTCTTGGTATTTAATAAAACCTTTTATCTATTCCACACTTTACTCTTTTATCTCATTAATTTACAACAAAAAATTAGTTCGACCCAGCTCCACCACTCCTATCACCACAGAAGACAACCACAGCTACACTCACAACTCCCGTCACCACCATCTTTGCCGACAACTCACAACTCACGACTAGTTATTAAAGGTTGTTTTGATTTTGTGAAATTAGTTTATGTTATTTTGTGTTATGATTTTGTGAAATTAGTTAAACTCACCACGAAGGGGCTATTAAACCCAGCCAATGCCAACAAAATAATTGTTGACCAACAAATGTTCTTTATTTAACATAGTGACCCGTTTAAAGGTGTTATCTTTTGATATGTTTTTACTTATTTAACTTATGTGAGAAGTAAATCATTATTTGTGAAAAATCCATGCTTTACTGTTGAAGGTGTTATCTCTTGATATGTTTTTTTCTTTGAAGTATGAAATTAGTTTATGTTATTTCTTGATATAAAATTTTTTTCTGTTTTCTTTATTCTAGTGATGAGTGTGATTGATATGAAATTGTCATTTGTAAAAAGCATATTGTTGTTATAATGTTCATTATCGCTATCATGTTAATTTTTGTTATTATATTGTATTTTTAGTTTCCTGATTTGTATGCATTATGTCCAGTTATTATGAAATGTGTACTATTTTGTAGATGTCAATCGAAGTAATGGCGGGGATGCGGGTGGTAATGATCGTCCTCGAGGCCGTTCTAGGGCACCAACCGGAGGCAGCCAAGGTAAAGGATCAATTTTTAAATGCTTTGATTCTTTTGAATTAAACTTGATTTTACTTCTATCATTTTTACAATTATACTTAAACTTGATTGCTTGTCTTATTAATCTTTTTGCTTGAACTTATAGGCTCAGGCGGGGGTAAACATGGACGTGGTAAAACCACGTTAGCCGCATTTAGAAAGATGTGGGAAGATAATGGTAAGAAACTTCTTCCCATCGAGCTTAAATATCAAAAACAGTTACTATTTAAGGGAGTGTTTGGTTTATGTTCATTTTTTTGATTCAAAACAATTTTTGGTCATTTTGGTTAATTAGATCTGTCATAAGTTAGTGTAATTGGTTGTTTATAGTCTAAATTCAGCAGGTTAGGAAAGTTTATAAGCTTCTATATCAATTTTCAAAGTTTTGTGGTCTTAGTCCTTTTTAAACAGTCAAATAGGCAAATCATAGCTTAGGGTCATATTAGTAGGTAAAAGTTGTGTCACAAGAGTCTATTTAGTGTATTTTGACTATTAGAATTGGTGTCTAAAGTATTGCATAGCCCGAGTCTGTTTTGCAATTTCTGAGTCACAAAGTCAAAAACCAAACAGTTGCTGATCTAGGGTCATATCTAGTGCTAATTTGTGTTTTAAAATCCATCTACATTGCTTTTTCTAGTTGTCTAGTTGGTAATCTAAATCTATCATAAGCCTTTGTAGTCTTGCTTGGTCATTTTTTAGTCTAAAAAATCCTTGGTTGCATAACTTCTGTCTGCTATTGTGTAATTGTGTATCTGATATTTTTGATTGTTATGATATATTTGTTTCATGTGTTAACAGCGAAAAATAGGCAAAGATGGTAATCCTGACGAATATCAGAGCCGAATAGATGACTTTGGTCTAATGCATAAGAAAAAAAAAATCGGTGCCTACGTGAACGAGGCTGCTGCTACCAAGCACGTAAGTTACAACACATTATTTACATTTTTCATTTTTTTTAACGTGAACATAGGTGTTTGGCTATTGTTTTAGTATTGATCTTTATTTATACCAAACTTACTGTAACACACATAAACACATATCTACATGTAGACATGAATACACATGCCTAGATAAATACATATATTGAGGGCGTTGGGTTGGACCACAGGTCAAAATGGATCAAACCACATAACTTGCCAATACCTTTTTTGTCCTTTGTTTACAAAATTTATAAACAATGGATGCATATTTAGTATAGTTACAAAAGAAATACAAATAACCATTTTTTTTTTATAAACGTAGTTAGACAGTTGGTTGTTTCTGCAAAGCAAAACAAGACACATGAACAGGTTGCAAGCCCAAACTTAACATTCAAACAACACCCAAACACCCCCTGATGTACATGGCTATCTATCTTGAATTGAATTTGAACCATTTGTATATTTGCATATGCACTGTATGGAAAATGCAATTACACTAGCTATGTAACAGAAATTTCCGTTGTGCTATTTGTTTTATCGGTATAATGAAGTAACGAAGTTACTAAGTGCTATTTGTTTTTATCGGTATAATGAAGTAGCTATGTTATACTTGCTCGTTATCATGTCTTTAAGCAACCACTGCACATGCATATATTCTTTTGTAATCTTTATTTATTTTTATTTTTTTCTGTAACTACACAGAAAGAACTCGAAGACGCCAAAAAGAGCACCCAAGAGAGCGGGGAGAATGTGCCCGAAATTGAAATAATGGCAAAGGTTTTAGGAACACGGAGTGGGTACACCCGTTCGGTGGGGCGAAAGCTTAAAGGGGTTTCAAGTTCCTCTTCGGCTACATCTTCGTCTTACTATAGTGCTTCAAAGACATATACACAAGAGGAAGTGAATAAGCTATTCGTCGAGGAACGTAAAAGTATGAAAAATACTATGAAAAAAAACTATTCGTAAACAAGTTGCAGCCTCCTTTAACAAGAAACTTGAAAACATGTTGACACAATTGGCCGACAAAGGTATAAGTTTGGATAAAGCATCTGTGGTTGGCAAAGAGGATGAAGAAAATGAAGAAAGCGATGACGAATGAATGGAGGATGTAGATGATGAGATGGAGAATGAAGATGATGAGATGGAGAATGAAGATGAAGGAACAGATGAAGACGATCAAGATGAGTAGGTGTTATGTTTTCGCAAAATAATTTAAGTTATAACTATTGTCTTTTGGTATTATGAATCATGTTGAAACGATTTAGGATTCTATGAATCATGTTGAAACGAATTAGGATTTGTTGAGACTGTTTATGTTAATATGAATTATGTTGATATTTGGGATTGTTTGTAAGTTACGGACCGAGAATGGCATCCGGGAAAACCCGGGAAAACTGCAGGTTTGCTGAAACAGCAGCTGCATTAATACAGAAAAAAAACACTGCTTTTAGCCACGACAGGTCGTGACTAAAAGTGGAACATAGTTTTATGTTTGAGCTTTTAGACACGAGTGTGTCGTGTCTAAAAGTTTACACCTAAACTACCAGTATACTTATAGCCACGAGACGTCGTGCTTAAAAGTTTAACGTTATTTTAATAATTCTCTTTTTATCACGGCCTGGTCGTGGCAAAAAGTTTTCCAATTAAATATTAATATATATTTAGTCACGGCTGTCGTGACAAAAAGTTTTAATAATATTATAATTGGTTTTTTTATTATATTTTTCCAAACTGTACAGTGACGCTTGATCGTGACTAAAAGTAGTTGACTTTGGTGGCTAAAAGAGTCGTGACTAAAGGTATGAGCCAGATGTGACAAAAAGTCTTTAGCCACGGGCCTATTGCCACGATCATTTAGTCACGGAATTTCGTGACAATAAGTTTATAGCCACGACAAATTGACTATTAGCCACGATTTTTGGTCGTGACTAAAAGCGTCGATTCTTGTAGTGCATTTTGCTTCCACTAAGAGGTTCCGACAATATTCTTTTATCTGTACCCCAAAGCACACAATGACATTCCACAAAATACATATATATACTCGTATTTTTAATTCTACAATCACAGAATATGCAAAATTGCAAATTACCATCTCTTTAACATAAAATAATTGATATGATTTTCCTTCCTTTTCAACTGATTCCTCCATTTCCTGGTAATGATTTATAAGTTCTTGATATATAAGTGTCATGTATTCTGGAAGTGAGTCCAAGCAACTTAAGGACCATCTAGACAGCATATAGTTAGAAATTAGCATCATTAGATTGTTAAAATGATTTAAAGGAGCAATGACCTCTAGTCTTACAGACAATTGAGCATACATATTAATGTATTATGTACCTCTGAACAGCTTCGGTAAAAATCTCAAGTTCTTCATAAGTACCATAATTATCATATGTGTCATCAAGAACAATTAACCACATACTCGTTTTGACGAGAAACATTCTTGACCGAGAATGTTGAGGTTCAAAATAGACCCCCAATATCCAAAAATATATTTCAACCAATCTATCTCGAACATGAGGTAGCTTGTTTTCGAAGTCCAAATTCTTCCACCATCTAAGACATCAACATCATTAATGCATAGTGTCAAAACATATAGTAATTTTTAGTTATCCAATGAGAAATGCTCTATGATTCATGCCAAAAGTTCTAAATTAAGGTATAAGTTAGTTGTAGTCAACTTTGGTAACAATATCGATTTGCCTGTATGACACTTACTTGCAGATTTCACTTATCTCCTTTTTATGCATTGATTGAAGCATGTTATAGTCCAGCTTTGCAAGATGTAACAAGGTCTCGTCACGGGAAGCTTCTTGTTGGTATTTAGGTATGTAATGCAGCGCCTCTAGCCTTGGCAACCTTCTCCAAAGTGGTTGGTTTAGTGCTTGTTCTATTTGTGTTCTTAGAGAAGCATTTTGAGAAGGATCCTTGGCTATATTTCTAAGGTGAGTTTAATGAATTCGAGGGCATCATCTAGCTCTTTCTCGCCTTTCACACTCATATATGCTGCTTCATACAAACCAAGCATGCCTTGAACATCGCCACTCAAGTGTTTCTTAAATTTTCCTTTGTCATCCATATGGTTCTTGAAGATTCCTGTTATAACATCACCAAAACAAGTACCCATGTGTAAAACATAACTTAGCGTGTGTACATAGTCAATCTAGTATTATGTACTAAAAAGATACATACCAGATGAAACATTAAAGCCTTGTTGTCTTAGGATTCGGAACCATTGTGAAGTACTTTTCAGGTTGTCCTTACCTATCCACTGATCACCATGTGTAGCATAGACATGTTGCAAGGCTTCCTCAATTTCTTGTTCGAAATGATAGGGTACTCCAAGTCGTTGGACTGCATCAATAAGCTTTATGAGCTTCATATGCTGCTTTGGCTCACTAAAAGCTGTGTTCAATAGCTTTTTCCTCATTTCTTCAACCTCTTCAACATGTTGTTTCTCAGTGACTAGATCTTTTTTCTACATGCACAAATAAATTAGCAATATCAAACAACTTAGTCAATAATATTACATAAGTATGTATGTAGCTTGGTTAGATTAATTAGGCTAAACCGGTTCGTGGTATGTAAGAAACTGATCTCCCCATATGCTAGGAGGAAATTTAACAGTGTTGCGGACGATCTCTTGGTTCAGGCTACTATTATGTTCACGTGATGATGGTAACCCATGAGATGGGGAGAATGAGTGTTAAATGTTACGTATAAACATTAATAGGTAAATTTCTAGGATCGAACGCGAGACCTCGGGATTGCACACTTTACAAACAAGAATAATGTAAATAAATATATATATTTATTAAATGTATGAAATATATATATTTATGACACTTAATGGACTAAAAGGTCGTTAGTTGTTAACCGTATGGACTAACTATCGTTAAATAAGAAAGATAAGGACTAGAGTGTAACTTGGGTGTCAAGGAGGTTCTAGAATCCCCTAGGGGGAGCTATGGCCGGTCGAACAAGGGTGGGTCAAGCCCAACCCATGTTTGCTTGATCACCAAGAAATCACCTAGTATAAATACAAGGCCTTGGGGTTAGACTTAACAATCTTTTGTGCACACACACTAACCCTAAATCTTGTTTTCTTTCTTTGTCTCTTGTGGCCGATCGACTCAACCCCCCTCCTAGGGTTTGGATCGATTTTTCATAAGTAAAACATAAGTGTTTTTGTTTACTTGCAACAACCTTTATTCGTTGGTAGTTTGTGTGTACAAGAACGAGGTAATTACTTACTTTAGTAATTATCAAGAGATCGATAAACAAAACGGTAAGGGGTTTATCATTGATCTAATTGTCCAAGAATCAAGGTTTATTGAAGTGCATCGGGTACGTTTACTATTTATGTTTTAGTTAATATTTATGTGTTATACTTGATCCTAGCTTCCGCAATATGTGTATTTGATTGTCAAACTCTAACAGTGGCATCACGAGCCATGTATAACATGTAATTGATTACTAAAACGTAATAAAAACCGGATCTTTAATTGTTTTAGATACATGTTTTTTTTATCTAGGGTTTTTTCCCATTTTTTTCTAAAAATTTCGAAACCCTAACCCTAATTTTTTTTGGGGGGGGGGGGGGGGGTCGATTTTCCCATGAAACCCTAATTAGGGTTTTGTGGTTTTCTTGATTATGTGTAATCACAAGAAACCCTAGGTCATTAACCGGTTAATTGAATGTATCTTGTGACCTAATTGCTAATTGTTAGGTATTAATCCGTGACTTACATGCATGTTTGTCATGGATCTTGTTTTGTTGTCTCATATTTAGATAGATCTTAAATTGGGGAAGACTCCAATATATATTAAAATCAATTTTATATGCTATGTGGTGTGTTTTTAGCTTTGGCCTACGCAATTGATTCGTCAATGTATGTGGCTCACCTCCATTAAGAGGTGAAGGCCTTAGTTGATTACATGCGTTATTATACCTAGAATTGATTTTATTAGGATCTTTTCTAAAACGGTTTGCATGTGGCTAATTGTTTCACTTATTTATTATTGTTTGTTTGATTTTCTTTGCAACTTGTTTTATTGTTTTTTAGTTGGACTTGATGTAAGCAATAAAAGGGTGTTTTCATAAAGAAAATTAAAACGGACTAATAATTGTGAAACCCTAAAGTGATAAAGTAAGAATCTTGCAATGGTCTTATGACAATCGTGGTCCGATTCGCACGGTAATCAGCTCCCAGTCGAGACTAGCATTATTCAAACTTTATTACTATTTTGAGATTGAATCCATAGACTTTTGCTTGAATGATGTTTTGTGCAAATATGGTTTTAAAATTAAGTCTTTTAAGATGATATTCATAACCGTGATTTGAAGGCTTAGAAAGAGCCTTAGAGTCTGCCTTGGTTATCACAATCTTGAATATATCTTAAACGAATTACTTTTAAAAATTATATGTTGTAGAAAGTCATCTTAGGGTTTTGGCATAAACCTCAAGTAAAACTTTGTGTATTAATTTCAGGAATCGGACATAAAAAGTTTTTATGAAAACTTATGTTATAAAGATGAGTGCATGCATCTTTGTACATAATTTTGATTGACATATAAAAAATTAATACCCTTAAAAATTTAAGTTACGTGCCATCTACCTATAAGAAACACTTGGAATTTTAATTTAGTAAACGTGAGACCTAGGCTAAATTACTATAACAAGGTAAAATTCTTTTAACGCGTGAGACCATAATTGTAATTTTACAGTTTCTAAGGTAGACGACTTAATTAAGTTGTGCGTGAGACCTAGAACTTAAGGCATGAGATGGGATAAAACATGCTTACAAAGGCAAATTGATGAATCAATTTGATGTAAATCCCATAATGATCTAGGAATTGGAAATCCTGTTTGCCAATTATTGTTCGACAGATTACTATCTTTTGTACTTTTACCACTAGCAGATCAACTGGTGTGGTAAAACTATGTAAAGTTAGATCCTAGATTTTCAAGAAAATTAGTTGGTTATATGAATATAGCCTTGGGTATTTTATTTTCTTGAAGATATTGATTATCGAAAATACTAATATTTGAACTTTATCTGTAGATATGGCTCAACCCGATAACCAAACTGTGATTAATGCTTTCAAGAGTCATCTTGAGAGAGAGAAACTCACTGGAAAGAATTTCAATGACTGGTACCGTTCGCTCAGAATTGTCTTGAGGGCGTCTGGTAAGATGGATTATGTGACCGAGGAATGCCCTGCTGAACCTGCTGCTACGGCAACACCTGAAGCAAAGGCAGAATGGAAGGTGACTAATGCTAAGTACAATGAGGTTGCTTGTCTAATGCTCACTAGCATGAATGCTCAATTACAAAAGAAGTATGAGTATTCGTCTCCTAAGAATATGCTTGATAACCTCAGGCAATCTTATGAGAAGTCACCTGCAGTTGAATTGTATGATGAACTTGACAAGCTACACAACTGCAAGCATGGTGATGGTAAACCAGTAGCCGATTATGTGGATGAGATGAAGGACTCCTTTGATCAACTTCACAGAATTGGTTTTGGTTACCCCGAGAATGTGCAAGTGCACTTGATCAACAGATCCCTTAACAAGGATTTTGCTGGTTTTGTGCAGAACTTCAACATGCATTGCTCGGGGAAGACAGTCTCAGAATTACTCGCATTGCTTGTTGATTATGAGAAAAGTCTACCAGCCAAGGTCAAGAATCCCACCCCGCAAGTGTTGGCAATTCATGGGGGGAGAATCCAGAAGAAATCGCATGTGAACAAAGGCAAAGGTAAAGGTGATAAAGGCAAGCAGGTCATGGCCTATCAACCTCAACCCAAGATGAAACAACATCAGCCTAAGCAGAACAAGGTGAATCCGCCAAACAGGAAGGATCAGGCTTGTCACCATTGTCATGAAAAGGGCCATTGGAAGCGCAATTGCCCTCTCTACATTCATGACTTGCGACTCAAGAAGCAGGGGAATGATGCTGGTAACCCCAGCACATCAGGTGCGTTCTTTATGATTGAATTATTCACTCTTACTCCTAAATTGAATTCATGGGTATATGATACTGGATGTGGCATTCATATCTGCAATACCATGCAGGGGTTTAGAGTTGAGAGAAAGCTGGCCTATGGACAACAATTCTTGCACGTTGGTAACGGAGCGCATGCAGGAGTTGAAGCTATATGAGTATTTAATTTAGTGTTGCCTTCGGGCCTAGTACTATCTTTAAATAATTGTCATTATGCTCCGTCAATTGTTAGAGGTGTAATTTCATTTTCATGTTTGTTAAACCTTGGTTTTGAGCATACTATTTCAAGCAATGGAATTTCAGTTTCTTTAAATAATGTTTTTTATTTTAATGCTATTGCTGTGAATGGTGTATTTGAAATTGATATGAATGATAATGATAATGCTTTTGTTACAAATAATTCAATGTATAGCATCAACAATAAGAGAATCAAGAAAGGTCTGGATTCGTCTTATCTTTGGCATTGTCGACTTGCTCACATTGGCAAAGATCGCATGAAAAAGCTGCAACATGATGGGCTTTTAAATAAGATCAATGATGAATCATTTGATAAATGCGAATCTTGCATTGCTGGGAAGATGACTAAGAAACCCTTTAAAAATAGGATTGAAAGGGCGAATGATCTACTTGGTCTTATTCACACAGATGTGTGTGGACCACTTAGACATGTGTCAAGGAGGGGTGCTAGCTACTTCTTAACATTTACTGATGATTACAGCCGTTATGGTTATGTTTATTTACTTAAACATAAACATGAGGTATTTGAAACATTCAAAGTGTTTAAAGCAGAAATAGAGTTGCAACTTGGAAAGAAGATTAAAGCTCTTCGATCCGATAGAGGTGGTGAATACCTGAGTCAGGAGTTCATAGATTATCTAGCAAAGGAGGGAATTGTCCAGCACCTTACTTCTCCATATACTCCACAACAAAATGGTGTATCTGAGAGAAGGAATCGTACATTGCAAGATATGATACGATCTATGTTTAATCTAACAACTCTTCCTTTCTCGTTTTGGGATTATGCCTTAGAATCTGCGGTTCGCATTCTAAATATGGTTCCAACAAAGAAGGTTGATAAGACACCATATGAGGTATGGACTGGAAAAGCTCCTAACCTGTCTTATCTTAAGGTCTGGGGTTGTGAGGCGTATGTTAAACGTGACTCAGCAGACAAACTCCAACAAAGATCTGTGAAGTGCATCTTCGTAGGATACCCTAAGGAAACTATGGGATACTACTTTTATTACCCACCTGAAAACAAAGTATTTGTTGCAAGGTATGGAGACTTTCTTGAAAGAGAGCTCATATCTCAAGAATTCAGTGGGAGAGTGTATGACCTGGAAGACGGTCAAGAAGATGTAGAACCTTCTGAAAACACTAACCAACTTCCGGTAGAACCTGAAAGCTTAGGTCCTCCACCTGAAGTTGAAGTGATTCCCATTCGTAGGTCAACAAGACCAGTAAAAGCTCCTACTCGTCTATGTCTTAATGTAGAGAGTGATGAGTATATACTGGGTGATCTTGATGAGCCTACAAGTTATAAAGCTGCCATGAATGGTCCTGAAAAGGCCAAATGGAAAGAAGCTATGGATGGGTAAATGCAATCCATGGAAGACAATGATGTCTGGGAAGAAGTAGACCTACCTCCGGGTGCCAAACTAGTTGGGAGTAAATGGCTCTACAAGAAAAAGACTGACATGGATGGCGTTGTACACACCTATAAGGCCCGTTGTGTAGCTAAAGGCTATACACAAACTTTTGGTGTTGACTATGAGGAGACCTTTTCTCCTGTAGCTGACATAAGGGCAATTAGGATTCTTATAGCCATAGCCGCTTACTATGACTATGAGATTTGGCAAATGGATGTTAAAACCGCCTTCTTAAATGGTCGCCTAGATGAGGACATCTATATGGCGCAGCCTGAGGGGTATGTAAATCCAGAATTTCCAAATCGTGTATGCAAGCTTAAGAGATTCATTTATGGATTAAAGCAAGCATCACGACAATGGAATAAGAGATTTGATGGTGAGATTAAAAAGTATGGATTCACTAAAAATCTTGATGAGCCATGTGTATATCACAAAGTTAGTGGGAGTAATGTAATTTTCCTTATATTATATGTCGATGACATATTGATCATGGGGAACGACATTCCAAGTTTACAAAAGGTTAAGGAATATCTTGGAAGTTGTTTTTCTATGAAAGATTTAGGGGAAGCTGCATTTATTCTGGGAATCAAGATATATAGAGATAGATCTCAGCGATTAATTGGATTAAGTCAAAGTGCTTACATTGATAAAATATTGAAGAGATTCAATATGCAAAATTCCAAGAAAGGATATTTGCCGATGCAAGAGCAACATGGCTTGAGCAACAAGGTTTGTGCTTCAACACCTGCAGAGGTGCAATGCATGAAAAGAGTCCCTTATGCTTCGGCTGTGAGATCTATTATGTATGCGGTGAAAAGTACAAGACCTGATGTAGCATTTGCTCAGAATTTAACCAGTCGATAGCAGCTCACTGGACTGCTGTTAAGAATATTCTTAAGTACCTTAGGGCAACTAAGGATATGTTTTTGGTTTATGGGGGAAATCCATCGGCAGAACTTGATGTTACAGGTTACTGCGATGCTTCTTGGAAAGGTGATAAGGATGATACGAAGTCTCAGACGGGTTATGTCTTTGTCATTAATGGAGGAGCAGTGGATTGGAGGAGCAGAAAGCAGAGTGTACTAGCGATGTCTGCTACAGAGAGTGAGTATATAGCTGCTTCAGAAGCTGCAATGGAAGCTGTTTGGATTAGGAAGTTTGTTTCAGGGCTTGGAGTCATGCCTTCGATTCAAAGACCTATTAAAATGTATTGTGACAATTCTGCTGCAATCACATTTGCCAATGAGCCTGGAATCATGAAAGGCACCAGACATTTCCCGATTAAGCATCACTATGTTCGAGAACAAGTCGAAATAGGCGAAATCGAAATGCTCAAAGTTCACACAGATGATAACTTGGCGGATCAATTAACAAAGCCTCTACCTGGCACTAAGCTTTACAAGCATGCTGAAGGTGTAGGACTTAGATTAGCTGAAAGTTTCATGCCCATTTGTGATTAGTGTTTGGATAAAGGATGTAATGTATAATTATTATTTTAATGGAATAAAATAAGTTTTATGTTTATTTATCATTGTCTTAATAATATATCCTATATTTGCATGTTTAAGATCCTTGAATAATTTATTATTCTAAATGTCCATTGTCAATTAATGATATGGGAATATCATTAAACTAAGACAAATTTGAGTATTGGTTTTAGAATATACTTGAAAGTATATTGATGCGTAGTCATACCAATTTCACATAATATTCGATGAATTGAATATTGGACTTATCCCAACAATATGATTTAATATTTAATGTGAGAATCATATTTAAAGTTATCCTCAGACTTGAGATACCAGATAAGTGTCATGGATGTAGTGCATTTTTGTGAAGCAATCTACCGCTCACCGTAACAGGGAGTCATAAGGATTGTTTTCAGAAGTGTTGCAAAGTTCATGGGTTATTCTTGTAGTCAAGAAAGAATTCATTCCTTCTGATTTGTTTAGAAGTTTAATACTGCTGGGCCCCTCGTAGGGTTGACAAAATGTTTGCATGGCCATGCCCAAAGTCTATCTGGAATACGTTCAGATGTTTTGGTAATTTTGTTCAATCATAAAGAAACGAGAAACAGAATTTTAATAAAGGAACTCACATCTTTATTAATGCGGTATTAGTAATGAAAGGATAATTATAATGATGAATCATTAAAGGTTTTTCCAGGAAACCTAGCTCGGTTTGAACTAGGGGCATTGGAGTGTTGCAAGACGCTAACCAATGTCATTTTACTATTAATGAATATACGAGTGGGAGCTGTTAAATGTTATGTATAAACATTAATAGGTAAATGTCTAGGATCGAACGCGAGACCTCGGGATTGCACACTTTACAAACAAGAATAATGTAAATAAATATATATATTTATTAAATGTATGAAATATATATATTTATGACACTTAATGGACTAAAAGGTCGTTAGTTGTTAACCGTATGGACTAACTATCGTTAAATAAGAAAGATAAGGACTAGAGTGTAACTTGGGTGTCAAGGAGGTTCTAGAATCCCCTAGGGGGAGCTATGGCCGGTCGAACAAGGGTGGGTCAAGCCCAACCCATGTTTGCTTGATCACCAAGAAATCACCTAGTATAAATACAAGGCCTTGGGGTTAGACTTAACAATCTTTTGTGCACACACACTAACCCTAAATCTTGTTTTCTTTCTTTGTCTCTTGTGGCCGATCGACTCAACCCCCCTCCTAGGGTTTGGATCGATTTTTCATAAGCAAAACATAAGTGTTTTTGTTTACTTGCAACAACCTTTATTCGTTGGTAGTTTGTGTGTACAAGAACGAGGTAATTACTTACTTTAGTAATTATCAAGAGATCGATAAACAAAACGGTAAGGGGTTTATCATTGATCTAATTGTCCAAGAATCAAGGTTTATTGAAGTGCATCGGGTACGTTTACTATTTATGTTTTAGTTAATATTTATGTGTTATACTTGATCCTAGCTTCCGCAATATGTGTATTTGATTGTCAAACTCTAACAATGAGGCATTGCAAACTAGAAAAGTGGACATCGCTATTAGGTATGCTGTAAGGCTGATATATATGATTTTAGAATGATTTTGCATTGGGAGAAGAAGATATATATAGATGAGATTTGAAACCAGTGCCATGAGAAACATAAATATGGACCACTAGTGGATCGGTTTTCTATCTTTAACCCACGTGGGGGAAATGCATATACATATATATGTATATATATCCCTCAAAATGTCAAATTTGTTATGTTTCTAGAAACACAAATCGTATCACCACCTAAATAACCACTTGATACGTTATACATGTTTTAATTGAAATGAGAACCCACCACCTTTTAATTGATGAACCATTCACATATCCGGATATAGGATAATTAAAAACATATTCTCTCTATATAATGTATGGATATTTAAAAGTAGAATATAAAAAGAAAGAAAAGAATATTGAATTTTTCTTCCGATAAATTTTGAAGTTAAAAATTAACAAGAAAGAGCGTGAAAATTCTGTGAGACACAAGTAGAAACGAAAAAAAAGAAAAAAAATACCAAATGTATGAGTTGAAAATTCACCCATCTCCATGGGTTTCGGTCTTGGAAAATATAGGATTTGCAACTGAGTTGATTTAAAATGCCTTTACCTTGTGAACTTTCTTAAAATGTTTTTCTTATTATATAAACCGTGTGTACTCACCAACTATTTTCATAGTTGACCCGTTTTCTCTCATGCATTTCAGGTAATCGTAAGTAAGTTTTTCTTTAAGGTCTATGCATAATTAAGTTTTCACATGTCACTAATGATCATTATGCATTACAAAGCTATCTTTTGGGAACTAAGACTTTGTATTTTAATTGCCAATGTCGGCCATAACAATGTTGTAGTGATATACTTTTTCTTGTAATGTAAATTATGGTGTTGTTCAATATCTCTTTTGTGATGATTATTGATTATGTTACATCTCGCGTTTTCGCCTTCGGCGGGGTGTTGCAGATTGCTCATATTACCGTCGATTTTTAATGTTACAAACAGACATTGATCTTTTTCGTTATCAAAACTAAACATTAGCTAATTTAATTTTGAAACTCAAATCCTAAAACAAAAATATCCTTTTCATGTATTCTCTTTCTGTAAATTGGTTGGCGGAACTGCTTAGTGTTGGTCTAGTGGCAAAATTATTGTGAGTTGTGACTACGCCAATCTTTTCGAAAATAAAAGGAGGGCTTTTATCCACCTTATGCATGTGGACAATAAGCTCAAATCATAAAGAGTAGTCGGCCCAAAGATCAAAAGCTAAAATTACCCAAACAAAAACAAAAATGGCTAGAAGAAAATATAATTTTCATTCATCTTGTTTAAACTAGATTCTTAAAAGATATCAACCTTCTACTGTACGAATTTGACAAAATTACAATAGTTTGCATTCAGGTGTTATTTCTTAATGTACCTAACATTCGATTTGTGCGAACGAGTGTTTAGTATAGCTTTGTGGTCTAGTTATATAGTGTTGTAGGCTCGTAGCATGCTTTAGTTGATACACGCATACATATTTTTTTATAAACATGATACATAGTACATTCTATGAGTCTATTAGCTACGTGTTTTCATTTTTCCTACAAACACAACTATAGTTTATCGTTAAAAGAGTAAAGTACAAAATACATTATTCGGTTCCAAAATCTAACTCGGATCAATCGAGTCAACCCAATTAACCCGGGTTCGAACTAGGGTCGGGTATCGGGTTCGAAATACTTAGCCTATTCGGGGTTAACCCGAGTTAGCTTTTTTTTTTTTTTTTTTTTTTTTTTTTTTTTTTTTTTTTTAACTTTTCTCAATCTCTATTTTATTTTTAATTGTGATGAATTGATGATACCTGAACATGTGCATCACGCTAAATCTTGTTAATTTACTAGTCACGAAAACAACTGTATGCTCTACAATTCGTTGTAGGCAGCTAGAAAGACTTGTGATTGTTCTATAAAATATTCATTTGATTATTTTGATAAGAAATATTTTTGTATTATGATTTTTTTTCCCTTCAAATGAATTGATGCATGCCATATTACCATTACCAAATACCAAACAGAACGCCATTTTAGAGGTTGGGCTAGTTTTTTGTTGTGATCACAAAACTATGATCTATTGGGGCAATGGGGCTAGAAGATTCTTATTATAGAGCTTTAATTTCTTTTAAGTCTTTGTTTTCGGTAACGTAAGTTATAGTTTCTAAAACTAAAATCACCGCAAGCAATTTAAGTACTCAGTTAAAAAAAAATCAAATTATGTGATTTTGATTTAAGCCTAAATTCGTGATTATATAATCAAATATTGCCTCAAATCATTTCATTTTGTATTTTAGGTACTTGGGACGTGAATTCTGAAAATTGAAGCTTTTTGGACGTATTTGGGCTAAAGAGTGAAGAAAATGACAAAGTCATGAAAATCCTGTCAGAATTGTATACCTGATGGCGTCACGTTCTACTTTGTGACGTCATCGCTTACTATTTTGAAGCTAGAAGAATTAACACACGTCGCTTCAGAAACAAAAGTTCAATTAACACATGACAGCGTCAGGTTATCTTGAAGATGGGCGTCACGTTTTAGAGTTTACAAGTGACAGACAAAATGGTGTATAGAGTGAAGGCGTCAGCCTTGAGCTGACGGCATCAGAGTTCAAAGAGTGACGGCGTCAGAGTGGTGACTTGCACAAGAAGAAACCTTAATGGTGGCGAGCTGACGGCGTCAGGACTTATAACCTGACGCAATCGCCAATGTAAATCTATATATAGAATTCGATTTTTCTTTTATTGTGGAACTTTTTATGCAACTTTTGGGAGACACAAACCCTAAGATGATTTTGCACCTCATTGTAAGGCTTTTACAGCCTCCTATCCTTCATGTTTAATTAAAGATAAGTAATCGTTTACTCATTCAATATGTCTATGTGTTGTTTGATTACTTGTTTTTCTTTTCGTTCTTTTAACATGTTAGCTTAAATTATCTAGTGTTTGATTAGATCTAATGAAACCTAGTTATTGATTGTTGATGAGTTGTCTATTGTTTAGTTGATTGATTCACGTTACGTTAAGAAAATGGCTGATCTCCTTTGTGTAACTTGCTTGAACGTCTTAAAAAACGTAATCGTATGTCCACTACGGTTTTTCTCGTTGTATTTAATGCATGAATTGATGTTAGTGATTCTATGATAGTGTACTTAATGTGTGGTCATAGGAGAAATTGATATATTCATAGAGTTGGGGAAGTTAGCACACCCCCACGATTGTTATTAAGGAATACAGTGCTTCAACTAAAACAACTGCAGTGTGACATTCAACGAATCAATAAAATATAACTAGGGAGTAATTAAGTCTAAGTAAACACGATTGACTCACTATACGAAGTTCACCAATTTACTTTTCTTGTTGTTTTAATTTTTCTTTATATAAATAGTTTTTTTTTTTGTTAGTTGACTAGCAACTAATTCCGCCCACTCCTACAAAAATCGAGATTTTTAATTGCTTTTATAAAATATAAAAAATATAAAAAGAATCATCCCTCACCTTTAGGCTTATTCGACATACACTTGAACCTAACGACATTATTCCCCTAGAGAACGATCAATCCCCCGGACATACATATACTATACTACAACGATCAGGTATACTTTCTGAAGGATTGCAAGCGTCTCAAGATCCCTTAAGATGTAAAACATCTTTCAAGGGTTGCAATCCACGCATCATTACGTATGACTTTAATTGAATTAATTGAATTTGGTAAAGTTCTAATTACGTGTGACCTTTATATATATGAAATTTTTTTAGTAATTATTAATTTATATTTTCGTTGGGACCAATATTGATACACTGGGGTTTCAAAAATTATTATCTTATTATTTTATCGATTGGATTCCAAAACTGGTCCCAAGTTGGGACTGGACAAATTATTACTCTCTCCGTCCCATATTAAATGTCATGTTTGACTTTTCAAAGTTTTTCTTTCTCAACTTTGACCTTAAATATTTATATTTGTGTAATATAATACTTGATACAAAATATATGAATAGATTAAGTTTTAAATGTATTTTCATTGCGTATAATTTTTATCAAATATTATATAAAACAAGCAAAAATACTTAAGGTTAAACTTGATAAGAAAGACTTGAAAAGTCAAACATGGACATTTAATATGGGATGGAGGGAGTAATTTTTATCGAGGTTATTAATTTATTGAGTATTAATTTATAGAGGTTTAACTGTATATCCCTCCAATGTCAAATTTTTTATGTTTCTAGAAACACAAATCGTTTCAACACTTAAATAACCACTTGATACGTTACACATGTTTTAATCGAAATCAGAACCCACCACCTTTTGATTGATGAACAATTCACGTATCCCATATATAGGCTAACTAAAAACATATCTTCTCTATATAATAGGTATGGATTTAAAAGTAGAACATAAAAAGAAAGAAAAGAATATCGAATTTTTCTTCTGATAAATTTTTGTGAGACACAAATAGAAATGAAAAAGAAGAAAAAAAAACCAAATTAGTGTTTGAGGAACCAAAAATGATAGATAGACCTAATAAATAGGCATAAAAATGAACCTAATGTATTAATTACTTGTACATTTGATTAAATGTACATGTCATTAATGCATTAGGTCCGTTTTTAGGCCTATTTATTAGGTCCATATATCACATCTCTTGTGAAACTACTTAGTGTTCGTCTAGTGGTAAAATGATTGTGAGTTGTGACTACGCCAATCTTCTCAAAAATAAAAGGAGGGTTTTTAAACACTTTATGCATGTGTACTTTATGCATGTGTGACAATAAGCTCAAGTCATAAAGAGTAGTTGGCCAAAGATCAAAGCCAAAATTACCCAAACAAAAGCAAAATGGCTAGAAGGAAATATAATTTTCATTCATCGATCTTGTTTAAACTAGATTCTTAAAAGATATCAACCTCCTACTAATTTGACTAAATTACAACAGTTTGCAGGGCCTTAATGCACCTAACATTTAATTGAACGAGCGTTTAGTCTAACTTTTTAGCATGCTTTAGTTGATACATGCATACATCCACTTTCCTTTTTTGTTTATAAACAAGATACATAGTACATTTTATGAGTCTATGCTACGTGTTTTCATTTTTCCTACAAACACAGCTATAGTTTATCGTTAAACGAGTAAACTACAAAATACATCATTATGGTTTGTCAAATTTCACATTTTACATCCATGTCAGAAAAGTTAAGACATCTACTTCTTCCGTCAATGAACGTTAGACACTATATATCCTTAAGGACAAATGTTGCAAATTCTTTTCCTTTATCTGCTAACGATGTTCTAACATGAGATGTATTTTCGTCTTTTTGCTTGTAACATGAATGTATTGTGCGGTTTATTATTATTATTATTATTATTATTATTATTATTATTATTATTATTAGTTACTCTCTCCGTTCCAAAATTTAAGTTCATATTGACTTTTTAAATCCAACTTTGATTATAAATATTTATGTTTTTATTATATAATACTTGATAAAATTTATATCATATAAAAATACATTTAAAACTCAATCCATTTATATATTTTGAATTAAATATTATATAATACACACACTAATATTTAAGGTCAAAGTTGGATTAGAAAAGTCAAAATGAACTTAAATTATGAGGCGGAGGTAGTAATATTCTTAAAATTTTTTATTTTTATATTTAATTATTATTGTTATTTTATGTTTTATTGTTATTTTATTTACTTTACAATTATTGTTATTACTATTACTTAAATTTTTATATTTCTTTTTTAATCATTATTGTTAGGTCACATATTCTAGCAGTGTTGCATAAGTTATGATATGATGTTATTTCTAAAGAGACAAAGAGAGTAGAGAGAGAGTGGATCTGTGGATGTAACTAGTATAATAAAAATGAAAATGTATAAATAGAACTAAGACTGTTTTAAAGATGTTAATAAATGTCTCCTTTTGCTCTTGGCATAATGTCAAGCTTGTTGAACTGGATTTATGTGGAAGACACCGGATCCTTTAAAAAGTAGAAAAAAATAAAAAGTCTACAAAGTGTTCCTACGCTGACAAGTGTCCCCCTCCCCCATTTTGTTTAAAAAATCTGCATGGGGGTAAATTCGTAAACTTATACGTTTTTTCTTTTCCACCTCAAATTTCAAACGCACATATCTTTTAAACAACAAACTTTTAGAAAAAACCAATTTCACCATAATTTTAAAAATTTAATCCTCTTTAATATGGTATAAATCTTGTTAATTATTTCAATTTTTTTTTTTTTTTTTTTTTTTTTACATATTCAATGGTTTTTTATTTTCTTGATGTTTTTGGTATTTTTGACCATATTTTTTACCTTTAAATCTATCAAATCATGATAAACTTAAAACACGAAAGTCGTAGATTTTGGTTCACTCTTTATCAAGAAATTTGAATCACTCAAATTCGATATGATATGAGTGAGATATCGAATGTTAAAAATGACGTTTTAGTCATTTTTGTTGCACACCATGTGTTTGATGAAATGTCTAGCTTAGATTTTTTGTGTTAAAATTGCGTTAAATGCATTAATTTTTGTACCACAACGCATCACTAATCGTTTTATTAATATAAGATTAAAAAGGAAAATAAACTGAGTTCTATTAAACTGAAATAACTTGTCGATACCAACCAACCAAAATCACTTTTCCATACCAACTGGCAACTGATGAACAAAAAAATCTAATATTTATACAATTCATCAATTACATCAGATTGTTCCAGAAACTATTTAACCATACGAAGCAAACAAATATTCCAAACATTCATCAATTACATCAGATTGTTTTCACTTGACCATTGTGTTCACTTTCGAAGAAGAGCGCTAGCTTCTTCGAAATAAGCGCTGCTACGTTCACAAATAGACTTCTTTGACATCTTTTGGAGCATTCTCTTTTCCTTCAGACTTAAACTTTGATATTCATGAACCTCACTCTCCAGTATTTTTCTGTTCTCATTGGACTCAGACAATAGAATCTTTGCTAGGTACTTCTTTCTCAAGTCTTCCATCTGTTTGTCTTGTTCCTTTCCCTTGTTCCTTTTCTTCTCTTACAAATCCAACATCGAATCACTAAACCATAGGGTTCTTTCCTTTTTTTAGCTTTTTTACCTATCCAATAAAACAAATAATTGTGAAACTGATGAACCTACTGAAAACAAAATAAACAAAAAATCAAAATAAAAGATGAAGCCAAACCAAAATAAACACAAACGCACAAGCAATAACTGATGATCCTACTTGCACAACAACTGATGAACCTACTTTTAAAAAACACTAGCAAATAATTGATAATAAAAAACACTAGCAATAATTGATGAACCTACTTTCAGTAACTGATGAACCTAATTTACAAATCCAGCAATAACTGATGAACCTAATTTTCAAATAACTGATGAATCTAATTTACAAATGCAGCAATAACTGATGAACCTACTTGCACAATAACTGATAATCAAAAACACTAGCAATAACTGATGAACCTAATTTTCAAATAACCGATGAACCTAATTTACAAATGCAGCAATAACCGATGAGCCTACTTGCACAATAACTGATAATCAAAAACACTAGCAATAACCGATGAACCTAATTTTCAAATAACTGATGAACCTACTTTCAGTAACTGATGAACCTAATTTACAAATCCAGCAATAACTGATGAACCTAATTTTCAAATCCAGCAATAACTAATGAACCTACTTGCACAATAACTGATGAACCTAATTTTCAAATAACTGATGAACCTACTTTCAAGAAACACAAATGCACTAGCAATAACTGATGAACCTAATTTTCAAATAACCGATGAACCTAATTTACAAATGCAGCAGTAACTGATGAACCTACTTGCACAATAACTGATAATCAAAAACACTAGCAATAACCGATGAACCTAATTTTCAAATAAATGATGAACCTACTTTCAGTAACTGATGAACCTAATTTACAAATCCAGCAATAACTGATGAACCTAATTTTCAAATAACTGATGAACCTAATTTACAAATCCAGCAATAACTGATGAACCTACTTTCAAGAAACACAAACGCACTAGCAATAACTGATGAACCTACTTACACAATAACTGAAATCAATATAAACAAAAATGCACAAACAATAACTGAAACCAAATCACAACGACAGTTATAGTAGCTAAAACAAACACCAACTGATGAACATATAAAACAACTATAGAAGCTGAATCAAACATCAACTGATAAAAAAAAAAAAAACATTTTTAATAAAAAACAATTTTAAATACAAGCAAGCAACTTTATAATCCTAAAATTTAAAAAAAAAAAAAAAAAAAAGAAGACACAATTTAGTTTATAACATCATTCGCATAACTCAAAAAACCCATATAGAAAAATATTCTCACAAAATTTTACAAAATAGTAAAATTTGGGGGAAAATTAAATAAGAAAAATTAGAGAAATTAAAAACCTGGATAATGAAATTATATGTATGAATTAGAATAATTGATAAACTTACAATTAGGATTCATCTTTTCGAGTAGATTATCGGAGCTTTTGATAGGAAATATGAGAATCAAAACCATAATTATTCCCCCAATTTTTTAGTGAGAGAATTGAGAGAGAATAAAGAGTGAAATGAATGTGAGTGAGAAGATGGAGGGAATAGATATGACCGCTTTTGTTTGTTAAATGACTTTTTTTATCCTTTTAATAGAACGGAGCATCATTTTTTTCCCCAATTTAAATCAGACCGTACAATTGAATAATTAGATGATCGGACGGTGGGAAAGTCTTTTTAGACTTTTTAATTTGCACCCTCTTTGTAAGGGATCGCAACCCTTATGTGGAAACGGTCTTAAACTCGTCGTGATACAAAGAAAAACTATGATTTCCCATTACCTTTATCAGATTAAAAAATGGTATACAACTTTCTGAATGTCCGTCATACATCTCACGAATCTTACAAAGATTAAAGAAGTTGATAAGTGCGGGCTTGAATAATAAGGTGTTGAGCCTGATCTCATCGATCAGTTGCTTCCTAGTTTTAATAATCTACATTAATAGAAGCTTGTTAATGCTGTTTGATCATGTTTTAAGATTTTTTAGTTTGTCATATGTTACATGAATTGTTTTTTAAGTTTCTTATGAGTTGCTTGCATTCAGTATCATATCAGTAGCTTCGTATCTTTCACATATGCAAGTGGCTACATTTTTGTTAGTTTTGCAAATAGGTAAGCATAATATTAAAAATATATGAGTCATATAGTTCAAGTTTATATGCAATTTCTCTTTAGTTTACAAGTTTAATATGGGCTCTTTGTTGTCATTGCTCAGGGCCACTGAAAAATACGAGACGACCCTGCTTATATACTAGTGACAGGTCAAATACCATCATGCTAACTCGATGGAATGAACACAAGTATTATGATTTCCAAGTTTTACTTAACTTAAACTGCATTCATTCTTATATGTAAGATACCTTGCTTGATTAAATTACTAAGTCTGCATTCAGCCACTAAACTATGTGCATCTACTATTTTTGTTAGGATTCTCCTTCATCACGTATTCACGTGTGGTGTTTTACCGTAGTGGTGCTTGAGTCGCGGTCACTATTTCCACGCGTGAAAACACCCCTTTATTACACTTGATTTAACGCTATTACTAAATTATTTCTTTCTTAATACCAAACTAGATGATTATAGACTTATCTTCTAATAGTGATAAGCTAAAATCCAAAAATCTTTTATTCTTCTTCGTTCCCTAATTCTCAATCAGGTATTTGAACAAATACTCTTTTATATCTTTCATATAATAATCCAAAATGTCATTGTGATATGCGCAAATAAATAATATATGTAAAGTGATACCCAAATAAATGTAAATATTATTTAACAATTTACTGTATAAAATCCCCGCATACGTATACATGTGGCAAAAATTTGTATATATTTTTTATAACTATTTTGTATTTCAAAATTCTTTTGGTCAGGTTACATAATTTTTTTAAAGTATATATTGTAATACATGAACTTTAAGTTTTAAACGATTACCATTTATTATTACTATTTAAAAAGAAACTGATTGTTAGAAACCCAGGTGTAAATCAGCTTCGTTTATTCATGACTTTTGCGAAATCGTAGGTGTTACATATTTAGATGGAGTACTGACGAGAACCATCAAATGCGATTAAACTAAAGGATGAACAAGGAGCGACTTAATGTAACTGATCACTTCTTCCCCTGCATGATTGTAACTATCATTGGTTTTATAAAGGATATCCGCCACACGAGCAAGGTTGAGTGGAGGTATAGTTAGAGACATGGGAGTTTCTGTAGGCCTTAGACACTCCTTATTTATAACTTTCCATGCATTCTCAACTTTCTTTGAAAGAAACTTAATTGCATCCTCCTCTGATGCTCCAGTTTCATTAATGTAGCATTCAATACTTGAAACAACATGGTCTCTTTCTTGTTCTTCCTGAAATATATATCTCATCAAAAACTATACACATACAATGCACAACCTTGATTAATAATAAAACTTGATTAGTACATTAGTACCTTGTGGCCGGCGATATCGTCCATAAGCCTTAAAATCAAACATGTATCATTAACAAGAGGAGGAAATTTGGCAACCCACTTAAAGGTTTCCTCTGTGACCATATTTTCCCGTCCAACATATGAGTTGGCGATCATGACCGCATAGGCACTAGTAATACATGAAACTGACATGTGTTCTTCAAGTGTTGGTACGTACCCCTCTTTTAACCATTTTGCTTCCACTAAGAGGTTCCGACAATATTCTTTTATCTGTACCCCAAAGCACACAATGACATTCCACAAAATACATATATATACTCGTATTTTTAATTCTACAATCACAAAATATGCAAAATTGCAAATTACCATCTCTTTAACATAAAATAATTGATATGATTTTCCTTCCTTTTCAACTGATTCCTCCATTTCCTGGTAATGATTTATAAGTTCTTGATATATAAGTGTCATGTATTCTGGAAGTGAGTCCAAGCAACTTAGGGACCATCTAGACAACATATAGTTAGAAATTAGCATCATTAGATTGTTAAAATGATTTAAAGGAGCAATGACCTCTAGTCTTACAGACAATTGAGCATACATATTAATGTATTATGTACCTCTGAACAGCTTCGGTAAAGATCTCAAGTTCTTCATAAGTACCATAATTATCATATGTGTCATCAAGAACAATTAACCACATACTCGTTTTGACGAGAAACATTCTTGAACGAGAATGTTGAGGTTCAAAATAGACCCCCAATATCCAAAAATATATTTCAACCAATCTATCTCGAACATGAGGTAGCTTGTTTTCGAAGTCCAAATTCTTCCACCATCTAAGACATCAACATCATTAATGCATAGTGTCAAAACATATAGTAATTTTTAGTTATCCAATGAGAAATGCTCTATGATTCATGCCAAAAGTTCTAAATTAAGGTATAAGTTAGTTGTAGTCAACTTTGCTAACAATATCGATTTGCCTGTATGACACTTACTTGCAGATTTCACTTATCTCCTTTTTATGCATTGATTGAAGCATGTTATAGTCCAGCTTTGCAAGATGTAACAAGGTCTCGTCACGGGAAGCTTCTTGTTGGTATTTAGGTATGTAATGCAGCGCCTCTAGCCTTGGCAACCTTCTCCAAAGTGGTTGGTTTAGTGCTTGTTCTATTTCGGTTCTTAGAGAAGCATTTTGAGAAGGATCCTTGGCTATATTTCTAAGGTGAGTTTTAGTGAATTCGAGGGCATCATCTAGCTCTTTCTCGCCTTTCACACTCATATATGCTGCTTCATACAAACCAAGCATGCCTTGAACATCGCCACTCAAGTGTTTCTTAAATTTTCCTTTGTCATCCATATGGTTCTTGAAGATTCCTGTTATAACATCACCAAAACAAGTACCCATGTGTAAAACATAACTTAGCGTGTGTACATAATCAATCTAGTATTATGTTAAAAAGATACATACCAGATGAAACATTAAAGCCTTGTTGTCTTAGGATTCGGAACCATTGTGAAGTACTTTTCAGGTTGTCCTTACCTATCCACTGATCACCATGTGTAGCATAGACATGTTGCAAGGCTTCCTCAATTTCTTGTTCGAAATGATAGGATACTCCAAGTCGTTGGACTGCATCAATAAGCTTTATGAGCTTCGTATGCTGCTTTGGCTCACTAAAAGCTGTGTTCAATAGCTTTTTCCTCATTTCTTCAACGTCTTCAACATGTTGTTTCTCAGTGACTAGATCTTTTTTCTACATGCACAAATAAATTAGCAATATCAAACAACTTAGTCAATAATATTACATAAGTATGTATGTAGCTTGGTTAGATTAATTAGGCTAAACCGGTTCGTGGTATGTAAGAAACTGATCTCCCCATATGCTAGGAGGAAATTTAACAGTGTTGCGGACGATCTCTTGGTTCAGGCTACTATTATGTTCACGTGATGATGGTAACCCATGAGATGGGGAGAATGAGGCATTGCAAACTAGAAAAGTGGACATCGCTATTAGGTATGCTGTAAGGCTGATATATATGATTTTAGAATGATTTTGCATTGGGAGAAGAAGATATATATAGATGAGATTTGAAACCAGTGCCATGAGAGACATAAATATGGACCACTAGTGGATCGGTTTTCTATCTTTAACCCACGTGGGGGAAATGCATATACATATCCGGATATAGGATAATTAAAAACATATTCTCTCTATATAATGTATGGATTTAAAAGTAGAATATAAAAAGAAAGAAAAGAATATCGAATTTTTCTTCCGATAAATTTTGAAGTTAAAAATTAACAAGAAAGAGCGTGAAAAATTCTGTGAGACACAAATAGAAATGAAAAAAAAAAAAGAAAAAAAATACCAAATGTATGAGTTGAAAATTCACCCATCTCCATGGGTTTCGGTCTTGAAAAATATAGGATTTGCAACTGAGTTGATTTAAAATGCCTTTACCTTGTGAACTTTCTCAAAATGTTTTTCTTATTATATAAACCGTGTGTACTCACCAACTATTTTCATAGTTGACCTGTTTTCTCTCATGCATTTCAGGTAATCGTAAGTAAGTTTTTCTTTAAGGTCTATGCATAATGAAGTTTTCACATGTCACTACTGATCATTATGTATTACAAAGCTATCTTTTTGGAACTAAGACTTTGTATTTTAATTGCCAATGTCGGTCATAACAATGTTGTAGTGATATACTTTTTCCTTTAATGTAAATTATGGTATTGTTCAATATCTCTTTTGTGATGATTATTGATTATGTTACATCTCGCGTTTTCGCCTTCGGCGGGGTGTTGCAGATTGCTCATATTACGGTCGATTTTTAATGTTACAAACAGACATTGATCTTTTTCGTTATCAAAGCTAAACATTAGCTAATTTAATTTTGAAACTCAAATCCTAAAACCAAAATATCCTTTTCATGTATTCTCTTTCTTTAAATTGGTTGGCGGAACTGCTTAGTGTAGGTCTAGTGGCAAAATTATTGTGAGTTGTGACTACGCCAATCTTTTCGAAAATAAAAGGAGGGCTTTTATCCACCTTATGCATGTGGACAATAAGCTCAAATCATAAAGAGTAGTCGGCCCAAAGATCAAAAGCTAAAATTACCCAAACAAAAACAAAAATGGCTAGAAGAAAATATAATTTTCATTCATCTTGTTTAAACTAGATTCTTAAAAGATATCAACCTTCTACTGTACGAATTTGACAAAATTACAATAGTTTGCATTCAGGTGTTATTTCTTAATGTACCTAACATTCGATTTGTGCGAACGAGTGTTTAGTATAGCTTTGTGGTCTAGTTATATAGTGTTGTAGGCTCGTAGCATGCTTTAGTTGATACACGCATACATCTTTTTTTTATAAACATGATACATAGTACATTCTATGAGCCTATTAGCTACGTGTTTTCATTTTTCCTACAAACACAACTATAGTTTATCGTTAAAAGAGTAAAGTACAAAATACATTATTCGGTTTCAAAATCTAACTCGGATCAATCGGGTCAACCCAATTAACCCGGGTTCGAACTAGGGTCGGGTATCGGGTTCGAAATACTTAGTCTATTCGGGGTTAACCCGAGTTAGTTGTGTTTTTTTTTTTTTTTTTTTTTTTTTTTTTTTTTTTTTTTTTTTTTTTAACTTTTCTCAATCTCTATTTTATTTTTAAGTGTGATGAATTGATGATACCTGAACATGTGCATCATGCTAAACCTTGTTAATTTAGTAGTCACGAAAACAACTGTATGCTCTACAATTCGTTGTAGGCAGCTAGAAAGACTTGTGATTGTTCTATAAAATATTCATTTGATTATTTTGATAAGAAATATTTTTGTATTATGATCATATGTTTTTTTTATTTTTCCTTCAAATGAATTGATGCATGCCATATTACTATTACCAAATACCAAAAAGAACGCCATTTTAGAGGTTGGGCTAGTTTTTTGTTGTGATCACAAAACTATGATCTATTGGGGCAATGGGGCTGGAAGATTCTTATTATAGAGCTTTAATTTCTTTCAAGTCTTTGTTTTCGGTAACGTAAGTTATAGTTTCTAAAACTAAAATCACCGCAAGCAATTTAAGTACTCAGTTAAAAAAAATCAAATTATGTGATTTTGTAAATGGCACAAACCCGAACCCGACTTGACCCGACCCGACTTAACTCGACCAGATTTGACCTGAACCCGACTAGCCCGACCTCAAATAGCGTCGGGTTCGAGTATATTATTTTTAGTCTTGACCTGACTTGGACCCGACCTGAACCCGACCAACCCGACCTGATTAACACCCCTATCACCCTAAGAACAAACGTTGCAAAATCTTTTACTTTATCCGCTAACGATGTTCTAACATGAGAGGTATTTTCGTATTTTTGCTTGTAACATGAATATATTGTGCATATTCTAATAATAATAATAATAATAATAATAATAATAATAATAATAATAATAATAATAATAATAATTATTATTATTATTATTATTATTATTATTATTATTATTAGAAAATCATAGGATTTACAAGAAATTAATTGGGAGCCGAGATATTAACTGGGCCTCTAGCTATAGCGAAGCTAATCCTACTAAAAATATGAGCAGCAACACCTGCTCCAATGTCTTCAGTCAACGAGAATCCTCGAATACGCTTTAGTAAGGTCACCGCATCCTTCTCAAGTTCTCCAAAAGAAGAGAATGAAAAGGGGAGAAACTCATAACCAATATCTGCGCCTTTAGCCACGTACTTGATGCGTTTGCGTTGTGCGGCTTCAAAAACCGCACGACCCGGTACAAAATCAACCATACCGGTTTGTGTCAAGGGTGATAACCCTGTAAGATCAACACATACAACAAGCCTATTATCCCACAAGTAAAGTAACATATCAGCTGGACGTAAGGGTTTGTCCCTTTCCCCAATAAGCCCAATATCAACCTCCTTACGAGCCGAAATACCTGACCGAGAACATATGTCAACAAGAACATCACGTACCACATTATGTCGATGTTTAATACCAATAATACCCGCACACGATACAGCATGGTCCCCATAACATCCCCACAAAGACCCTGAAACAAGCTGAGCATGGCATCTGAACAGAAAATAGGGGAACACCAAGTCGATAACATAACATACATCGGTAAGTCCTAGCATTCATAGTTTGTCCCAACCCAGATATTGGAACCACCCTAAGCCAATCTGAAGTGTAATCCTCCTTTTGCGAATTCCATAGCGTCATCTGTCGAGAAGATAGGCGAAAGGTGGATTCAACTGTTTGGGTAACACGTGTAAAATGTATATCTGCCAATTTCTTTATGAGTTTGGGGGCAGCGATCTCACTTGGGTTACTTAAAAGGTCAATCTCCATTTTCGCATTAAAAGTACATAAGGCATCATCAAAGGAAGGACCAGGAATCACTATACCAGAATGTCGGAGAAGGTTATTATTATTATTATTATTATTATTATTATTATTATTATTATTATTATTATTATTATTATTATTATTATTCAACTTTTTTGATTTTTTTTTATATTTAATTATTATTGTTACTTTATATTTTATTATATTTTATTTATTTTATAATTATTATTACTATTACTTTAAATTATTATATTTCCTTTTTAATCATTATTGTTAGGTCACATATTCTATCAATGTTACATAAGTTATGATGTTATTTCTAAAAAGAGCACAGAGAGAGAGTGGATGTAACTAGTATAATAGGAATGCAAATGTATAAATAGAACCAAGATTGCCTTAAAGATGTTAATAAATGTCTCCTGTTTGCTCTTGGCATAAAGTAAAGCTTGTTGAACTGGATTTATGTGGAAACGGTCTTAAACTCGTCGTGATACAAAGAAAAACTATGATTTCCCATTGCCTTTATCAGATTAAAAAATGGTATACAACTTTCTTAATGTCCGTCATACATCTCACGAATCTTACAAAGATTAAAGAAGTTGATAAGTGTGGGCTTGAATAATAAGGTGTTGAGCCTGATCTCATCGATCAGTTGCTTCCTAGTTTTAATAATCTACATTAATAGAAGCTTGTTAATGCTGTTTGATCATGTTTTAAGATTTTTTAGTTTGTCATACGTTACATGAATTGTTTTTTAAGTTTCTTATGAGTTGCTTGCATTCAGTATCATATTAGTAGCTTTGTATTTGTGTTGGTTGAATGTTTAAATATCTTTCACATACAAGTGATCACATTTTTATTAGTTTTGCATATAAGTACGTATAATATTAAACATATATGAGTTATATAGTTCAAGTTTATATGCAGTTTATATTTAGTTTACAAGTTTAATATGACCTCTTTGTTGTTATTGCCTAGGGTCACCGAAAAGTACGAAACGGCCCTGCTAGTGACGGGTTAATACCATCAAGCTAACTCGATGGAATGAACACAAGTATTATGATTTCCATGTTTGACTTAACATAAACTACATTCATTCTTATATGTAAGATACCTTGCTTGATTAAATTACTAAGTCTGCATTCAGCCACTAAACTATGTGCATATACTATTTTTGTTAGCATTCTCCTTCATCACGTGTGGTGTTTTACAGTAGTGGTGCTTGAGGCGCGGTCACTATTTCCACGCGTGAAAACTGTTAAATGTTACGTATAAACATTAATAAGTAAATGTCTAGTATTGAATCCGAGACCTCAGGATTGCACACTTTACAAACAAGAATAATGTAAAATAAATATGTATATATTAAATGTATTGAATATATATATTTATAAACACTTAAAGGACTAAATGGTCGTTAGTTATTAACCGTATGGACTAACTATCATTAGTAACGAAAGATAAGGACTAGAGTGTAACTTGGGAGTCAAGAAAGATCTAGAAACACCCCTTGGGTGCTATGGCCGGTCGAAGCCCATCCCAATGGGTCGACCCATGTTTTCTTGGTCACCAAGATATCCTCTAGTATATATACAAGGCCAAGGATTAGGGTTTCACATCTTTTGTGCACACACACTAACCCTAAATATTTTCTCCTTGTCTTTTCTTTTGTGGCCGATCGGTTCATCCCCCCTCCCCCATAGGGTTTGGATCGATTTTTCCATAGCTAAAAACTAAGTGTTTTGTTTACTTGCATCAAACCTTTATTCGTTGGTAGTTTGTGTGTACAAGAACGAGGTAATTACTTACTTTAGTAATTATCAAGAGATCGATAAACAAAACGGTAAGGGGTTTATCATTGATCTATTTGTACAAGAATCAAGGTTAATTTGAAGTGCATCGGGTACATTTACTATTTATGTTTTAGTTAATATTTATGTGTTATACCTGATCCTAGCTTCCGCAATACGTGCTATTTAATTGTTAAACTCTAACAGTGGCATCACGAGCCATGTATAACATGTAATTGATTACTAAAACGTAATTAAAACCGGATCTTTAATTGTTTAAGATACATGTTTTTTTTGATCTAGGGTTTTTCCTTTTTTTCTAAAAACTTCGAAACCCTAACCCTAATTTTTTTTTTGGGGGGGGGGGGGTCAATTTTTCCATGAAACCCTAATTAGGGTTTTGTGGTTTTCTTGGATTATATGTAATCACTAGAAACCCTAGGTCTTTAACCGGTTAATTGAACGTATCTTGTGACCTATGTGCTAATTGTTAGGTTTTGATCCGTAACTTACATGCATGTTTGTCATGGATCTTGTTTTTTTATCACATGTTTAAGATAGATCTTAAATTGGGGAAGACTCCAATACATATTAAAATCGATTTTATATGCTATGTGGTGTGTTAATTAGCTTTGGCCTACGCAATTGATTCGTCAATGTATGTGGCTCTCTTCCATTAAGAGGAGAAGGCCTTAGTTGATTGCATGCATAATTATACCTAGAATTGATTTTATTAGGATCTTTTCTAATACGGATTGCATGTGGCTAATTGTTTCAATTATTTATTATTGGTTGTTTTGATTTTCTTTGATACTTGTTTTATTGGTATTAGTTTGACTTGATGTAAGCAATAAAATGGTTGTTTTTATAAAGAAAATAAATACGGACTAATAATGGTGAAACCCTAATGTGATAAAGTAAGAATCTTGCAAGGTCTTATGTGCCGCTAGTGGTCCGATTCGCACGGTATTCAGCTCCCAGGCGAGACTAGCAAAATTCACACTTTATTACATAATTTTGAGATTGAATCCATAAACTTTTGCTTGATTGATGTTTTATACAAGTATGCTTTTAAAATTAAGTCTTTTAAGATGATATTCATAACCGTGATTTGAAGGCTTAGAAAAGAGCCTTAGAGTCTGACTTGGTTATCACAATCTTGAATATGTCTTAAACGAATTACTTTTAAAATCATGATTGTAGAAAGTCATCTTAGGGTTTTGGCATAAACCTCAAGTAAAACTTTGTGTATTAATTTCACGAATTGGATATAAAAAGTTTTTATGAAAACTTATGTTATAAAGATGAGTGCATGCATCTTTGTACATATTTTGATTGACATATCAAAATTAATACCCTTAATAATTTAAGTTACATGTCATCTATCTATAAGGAACACTTGGAATTTTAATTTAGTAAACGTGAGACCTAGGCTAAATTACTATAACAAGGTAAAATTCTTTTAACGCGTGAGACCATAATTGTAATTTTACAGTTTCTAAGGTAGACGACTTAATTAAGTTGTGCGTGAGACTTAGAACTTAAGGCATGAGATGGGATGAAACATGCTTACAAGGCAAATTGATGAATCAATTTGATGTAAATCCCATAATGATCTAGGAATTGGAAATCTTGTTTGCCAATTATTGTTCGACAGATTACCAACTTTTATACTTTCACCACTAGCAGATCAACTGGTGTGGTGGAATCTATGTAAAGTTGGATCCTAGATTTTCAAGAAAATTAGTTGGTTATATGAATATAGCCTTGGGTATTTTATTTTTCTTGAAGATATTGATTATATAAAATACTAATATTTGAACTTTATCTGTAAATATGGCTCAACCCGATAACCAAACTGTGATTTCTGCTTTCAAGAGTCATCTTGAGAGAGAAAAACTGACTAGAAAGAATTTCAATGACTGGCACCGTTCGCTCAGAATTGTCTTGAGGGCGTCCGAAAAGCTAGACTTCTTGACCGAAGAATGCCCAGCTGAGCCTGAAGCTACTGCTACACCAGAAGCAAAGGCGGCTTGGAAGGTGGTAAATGCTAAGTTTAATGAGGTTGCTTGTTTAATGCTCACTAGCATGAGTGCTCAGTTACAAAAGAAGTACGAGTACGCGTTCCCAAAAGACATGCTTGAGATGCTTAAGCAGTCTTATGAGAAGCCACCTGCAGTTGAATTGTATGATGAACTCGACAAGCTACACAACTGCAAGCATGGTGATGGTAAACCAGTAGCTGATTATGTGGATGATATGAAAGATTCGTTTGATCAACTCCATAGAATTGGTTTTGGTTACCCCGAAAATGTGCAAGTGCACTTGATCAACAGATCCCTCAACAGGGATTTTGTTGGTTTTGTGCAGAATTACAACATGCATTGCTCGGGGAAGACGGTCTCAAAATTACTCGCATTGCTTGTTGATTATGAGAAAAGTCTACCAGCCAAGGTCAAGGCTCCTACCCCACAAGTGTTGGCAATTCATGGGGGGAGAATCCAAAAGAAATCGCATGTGAACAAAGGCAAAGGTAAAGGTGATAAAGGCAAGCAGGTCATGGCCTATCAACCACAACCAAAGATGAAACAGCATCAGCCTAAGCAGAACAAGACAAATCCTCCAAACAAGAAGGATCAGGCTTGTCACCACTGTCATGAAAAGGGCCATTGGAAGCGAAATTGCCCACTCTACATTCATGACTTGTGACAGAAGAAGCAGAATAATTCTTGCACGTTGAGAGAAAGCTGGCCTATGGACAACAATTCTTGCACGTTGGTAACGGAGCGCATGTAGGAGTTGAAGCTATAGGAGTTTTTAATTTAGTGTTGCCTTCGGGCTTAGTACTATCTTTAAATAATTGTCATTATGCACCGTCAATTGTTAGAGGTGTAATTTCATTTTCATGTTTGTTAAACCTTGGTTTTTATCATACTATTTCTAGCAATGGAATTTCAGTTTCTTTAAATGATGTTTTTTATTTTAATGCTATTGCTGTGAATGGTATATTTGAAATTGACATGAATAATAATGATAATGCTTTTGTTACAAATAATTCAATGTATAGCATCAACAATAAGAGAATCAAGAAAGGTCTGGATTCATCTTATCTTTGGCATTGTCGACTTGCTCACATTGGCAAAGATCGCATGAAAAAGCTGCAACATGATGGGCTTTTAAATAAGATCAATGATGAATTATTTGATAAATGCGAACCTTGCATTGCTGGGAAGATGACTAAGAAACCCTTTAAAAATAGGATTGAAAGGGCTAATGATCTACTTGGTCTTATACACACAGACGTGTGTGGACCACTTAGACATGTGTCAAGGAGAGGTGCTAGCTACTTCTTAACATTCACGGATGATTACAGCCGTTATGGTTATGTTTATTTACTTAAACATAAACATGAGGTATTTGAAACATTCAAAGTGTTTAAAGCAGAAGTAGAGTTGCAACTTGGAAAGAAGATTAAAGCCCTTCGATCCGATAGAGGTGGTGAATACCTGAGTCAGGAGTTCATTGATTATTTAGCAAAGGAGGGAATTGTCCAGCACCTTACTTCTCCATATACTCCACAACAAAATGGTGTATCTGAGAGAAGGAATCGTACATTGCAAGGCATGATACGATCTATGTTTAATCTAACAACTCTTCCTTTTTCGTTTTGGGATTATGCCTTAGAATCTGCGGTTCGCATTCTAAATATGGTTCCAACAAAGAAGGTTGATAAGACACCATATGAGTTATGGACTGGAAAAGCTCCTAACTTGTCTTATCTTAAGGTCTGGGGTTGTGAGGCGTATGTTAAACGTGACTCAGCAGACAAACTCCAACAAAGATCTGTGAAGTGCATCTTCGTAGGATACCCTAAGGAAACTATTGGATACTAATTTTATTACCCACCTAAAAACAAAGTATTTGTTGCAAGGTATGGAGACTTCCTTGAAAGGGAACTCATATCTCAAGAATTCAGTGGGAGAGTATATGATCTGGAAGACGGTCAAGAAGATGTAGAACCTTCTGGAAAGAAGCTATGGATGGGGAAATGCAATCCATGGAAGACAATGATGTCTGGGAAGAAGTAGACCTACCTCCGGGTGCCAAACTAGTTGGGAGTAAATGGCTCTACAAGAAAAAGACTGACATGGATGGCGTTGTACACACCTATAAGGCCCGTTGTGTAGCTAAAGGCTATACTCAAACTTTTGGTGTTGACTATGAGGAGACCTTTTCTCCTGTAGCTGACATAAGGGCAATTAGGATCCTTATAGCCATAGCCGCTTACTATGACTATGAGATTTGGCAAATGGATGTAAAAACCGCCTTCTTAAATGGTCGCCTAGATGAAGACATCTATATGGTGCAGCCTGAGGGGTATGTAAATCTAGAATTCCCAAATCGTGTATGCAAGCTTAAAAGATCCATTTATGGATTAAAGCAAGCATCACGACAATGGAATAAGAGATTTGATGGTGAAATTAAAAAGTATGGATTCACTCAAAATCTTGATGAGCCATGTGTATATCACAAAGTTAGTGGGAGTAATGTAATTTTCCTTATATTATATGTTGATGACATATTGATCATGGGAAACGACATTCCAAGTTTGCAAAAGGTTAAGGCATATCTTGGAAAGTGTTTTTCTATGAAAGATTTAGGGGAAGCTGCATTTATTTTGGGAATCAAGATATATAGAGATAGATCTCAGCGATTAATTGGATTAAGCCAAAGTACTTACATTGATAAAATATTGAAGAGATTCAATATGCAAAATTCCAAGAAAGGATATTTGCCGATGCAAGAACAACATGGCTTGAGCAACAAGGTTTGTGCTTCAACACCTGCAGAGGTGCAACGCATGAAGAGAGTCCCTTATGCTTCGGCTGTGGGATCTATAATGTATGCGGTGAAAAGTACAAGGCCTAATGTAGCGTTTGCTCAGAATTTAACCAGTCGATATCAGCAAAATCCAGGTGAAGCACACTGGACTGCTGTTAAGAATATTCTTAAGTACCTTAGGGCTACTAAAGATATGTTCTTGGTTTATGGGGGAAATCCATCAGCAGAACTTGATGTTACAGGTTACTGCGATCCTTCTTGGAAAGGTGATAAGGATGATACGAAGTCTCAGACGGGTTATGTCTTTGTCATTAATGGAGGAGCTGTGGATTGGAGGAGCAGAAAGCCGAGTGTACTAGCAATGTCTGCTACAGAAAGTGAGTATATAGCTACTTCAGAAGCTGCAATGGAAGCTGTTTGGATTAGGAAGTTTGTTTCAGGGCTTGGAGTTATGCCTTCGATTCAAAGACCTATTAAAATGTATTGTGACAACTCAGCTGCAATTACATTTGCCAATTAGCCTGGAATCATGAAAGGCACCAGACATTTCCCGAATAAGTATCACTATGTTCGAGAACAAGTCGAAATAGGCGAAATCGAAATGCTCAAAGTTCACACAGATGATAACTTGGCAGATCAATTAACAAAGCCTCTACCTGGCACCAAGCTTTACAAGCATGCTGAAGGTGTAGGACTTAGATTAACTGAAAGTTTCATGCCCATTTGTGAGTAGTGTTTGGATAAAGGATGTAACGTACAATTATTATTTTAATGAAATAAAATATGTTTTATGTTTATTTATCCATTGTCTTAATAATATATCCTATATTTGCATGTTTAAGATCCATGAATAAGTTATTATTCTAAATTGTCCATTGTCGATTAATGATATGGGAATATCATTAAACTAAGACAAATTTGAGTATTGGTTTAGGATATACTTGAAAGTATATTGATGCGTAGTCATACCAATTTCACATGATATTCGATGAATTGAATATTGGACTTATCCCAATAATATGATTTAATATTTAATGTGAGAATCATATTTAAAGTTATCCTCAGACTTGAGATACCAGATAAGTGTCATGGATGTAGTGCATTTTTGTGAAGCAATCTACCGCTCACCGTAACAGGGAGTTATAAGGGTTGTTTTCAGAAGTGTTGCAAAGTTCATGGGTTATTCTTGTAGTCAAGATAGAATTTATTCCTTCTGATTTGTTCAGAAGTTTAATACTGCTGGACCCCTCGTAGGGTTGACAAAATGTTTGCATGGCCATGCCCAAAGTCTATCTGGAATACGTTCAGATGTTTTGGTAATTTTGTTCAATCATAAAGAAACGAGAAACAGTAATTTAATAAAGGAACTCACATCTTTATTAATGTGGTATTAGTAATGAAAGGTTAATTATAATGATGAATCATTAAAGGTTTTTCAGGAAACCTAGCTCGGATTGAACTAGGGGCATTGGAGTGTTGCAAGACGCTAACCAATGTCATTTTACTATTAATGAATATACGAGTGGGAGCTGTAAAATGTTACGTATAAACATTAATAAGTAAATGTCTAGTATCGAACCCGAGACCTCGGGATTGCACACTTTACAAAAAAGAATAATGTAAAATAAATATGTATATATTAAATGTATTGAATATATATATTTATAAACACATTAAGGACTAAATGGTTGTTAGTTATTAACCGTATGGACTAACTATCATTAGTAACGAAAGATAAGGACTAGAGTGTAACTTGGGAGTCAAGAAAGATCTAGAAACACCCCTTGGGTGCTATGGCCAGTCGAAGCCCATCCCAATGGGTCGACCCATGCTTTCTTGGTCACCAAGATATCCTCTAGTATATATACAAGGCCAAGGATTAGGGTTTCACATCTTTTGTGCACACACACTAACCCTAAATCTTTTCTCCTTGTCTTTTCTTTTGTTGCCGATCGGTTCATCCCCCCCATAGGGTTTGGATCGATTTTTGCATAGCTAAAAACTAAGTGTTTTGTTTACTTGCATCAAACCTTTATTCGTTGGTAGTTTGTATGTACAAGAACGAGGTAATTACTTACTTTAGTAATTATCAAGAGATCGATAAACAAAACGGTAAGAGGTTTATCATTGATCTATTTGTACAAGAATCAAGGTTAATTTGATGTGCATCGGGTACGTTTACTATTTATGTTTTAGTTAATATTTATGTGTTATACTTGATCCTAGCTTCCGCAATACGTGCTATTTAATTATTAAACTCTAACAAAAACACCCCTTTATACACTTGATTTAATGCTATTACTAAATTCTTTCTTTCTTAATATCAAACTAGATTATTATAGACTTATCTTCTAATGGTGATAAGCTAAAATCCAGAAATCTTTTATTCTTCTTCGTTCCCTAATCTGAACCAGGTATTTGAACAAATACTCTTTTATATCTTTCATATAATAATCCAAAACGTCATTGTGATATGCGCAAATAAATATATGTAAAGTGATACCCAAATAAATGTAAATATTATTTAACAATTTACTGTTTAAAATCCCCGCATACGTATACATGTGGCAAAAATATATATATATTTTTTTATAACTATGTTGTATTTCAAAACTCTTTTGGTCAGGTTACATAATTTTTTTTAAAGTTTACTGTATATTGTAATACATGAACTTTAAGTTTTAAACGATTACCATTTATTATTACTATTTAAAATGAAACTGATTGTTAGAAACCCAGGTGTAAATCAGCTTCGTTTATTCATAACTTTTGCGAAATGGTAGGTGTTACATATATAGATGGAGTACTGATCGAGAACCATCAAATGCGATTAAACTAAAGGATGAACAAGGAGCGACTTAATGTAACTGATCACTTCTTCCCCTGCAAGATTGTAACTATCATTGGTTTTATAAAGGATATCCGCCACACGAGCAAGGTTGAGTGGAGGTATAGTTAAAGGCAAGGGAATTTCTGTAGGCCTTAGACACTCCTTATTTATAACTTTCCATGCATTCACAACTTTCTTTGAAAGAAACTTAATTGCATCCTCTTCTGAGGCTCCAGTTTCATTAATGTAGCATTCAATACTTGAAACAACATGGTCTCTTTCTTGTTCTTCCTGAAATATATAAGTTATCTCATCAAAAACTATACATATAATGCACAACCTTGATTAATAAGAAAACTTGATTAGTACATTAGTACCTTGTGGCCGGCGATATCGTCCATAAGCCTTAAAATCAAACACGTGTCATTAACAAGAGGAGGAAATTTGGCAACCCACTTAAAGGTTTCCTCTGTAACCATATTTTCCCGTCCAACATATTAGTTGGCGATCATGACCGCATAGGCACTAGTAATACATTAAACTGACATGTGTTCTTCAAGTGTTGGTACGTACCCCTCTTTTAACCATTTTGCTTCCACTAAGAGGTTCCGACAATATTCTTTTATCTTTACCCCAAAGCACACAATGACATTGCCACAAAATATATATACTCTCGTATTTTTAATTCTATACAATCACAGAATATGAAAAATTGCAAATTACCATCTCTTTAACATAAAATAATTGATATGATTTTCCTTCCTTTTCAACTGATTCCTCCATTTCCTGGTAATTTATAAGTTCTTGATATATAAGTGTCATGTATTCTGGAAGTGAGTCCAAGAACCTTAGGGACCATCTAGACAATATATAGTTAGAAATTAGCATTATTAGATTGTTAAAATGATTTAAGGGAGCAATAACCTCTAGTCTTAGAGACAATTGAGCATACATATTAATGTATTATGTACCTCTGAACAGCATCGGTAAAGAGCTCAAGTTCTTCATAAGTACCATAATTATCATATGTGTCATCAAGAACAATTAACCACATACTCGTTTTGACGAGAAACATTCTTGAACGAGAATGTTGAGGTTCAAAATAAACCCCCAATATCCAAAAATATATTTCAACCAATCTATCTCGAACATGAGGTAGCTTGTTTTCGAAGTCCAAATTCTTCCACCATCTAAGACATCAATATCATTAATGCATAGTGTCAAAACATATAGTAATTTTTAGTTATCCAATGAGAAATGCTCTATGATTCATGCCAAAAGTTCTAAATTAAGGTATAAGTTAGATGTAATCAACTTTGCTAACAATATCGATTTGCCTGTATGACATGTTGGTTAATTAAGTGTTAACAAGTTCCCAAATTAGGATTAAGATAATCAATAAGGTACCTGTTAGCATTAGAAGTGTTGATAATTTATGTAATCAAAGAGAGATCTCAATGATCGTCCCTTAGGGGGAGATTGTTAGCATTAAAAGTGACGATCATTATTGAGTCAAACAGTTAGTTAAATATATTCATGTAATAGTTAGTAAATGCTAGTTTATTAAGTTCATGTGTATTATTCATGCTTGTATAAAGTCTAAGGGCTAGTTATGTAATATGGTCAAAGATATGTGAAGCCCTAGACTACAAGTATAAATACCCATGTAAGGCCTTATTTAGAGGTTGGTTCTCTTGGTAATATCAAGGTTATTCATTTCACATAAAAGAGTTCCCATTCCTCTCTTCTCTCTCTCTCTCTCTCTCTCTCTCTCTCTCTCTCTCTACTTTTCTCTTCTATTCTCAATATAACTTGTGTTACATATAAGATCAAGGGTCCTAATAAGTGGTATCAAGAGCCTAACAATGATTTAGGAGGGTTGAGGGTTTGCTAGTTTCGTGTTTTTAAGCCTTTTATCACGATTTTATTATAAAAAATTCTTACTTTTCTTGTTTTTTTTTGGTTTTTAACACTTTTTTGATTACAAACTAGTGTTATAAACCTTCTCTAACAAGAAAGTTTCAATCTTTTTGAAAAATTCTAGCTTAAAAAACTCGATTTGGTTCTTGTACTTGTTTTCTAGATCACGAAAAAGTTTAATAAAAATCATCAAGTTTACAACTTTCTTCAAGTTTTAGTGTTTTTAAGCCTAGAAGTACAAGAATCTTGGATTACAAACTTCATTTGTGAGTGCTTTTTGAAAAATCAAAAAACTGTCTTTGTTTCGAAATCCTATAAGTACTTGTTTTCAAAATCAAGGTTGTTTTCGAGAACACAAGAATCGGCTCCTTTCGTGATCATAGTTGGATACTCGGTACTTTCTCTCTTGTATAAGAAAGAAAATACTTTGACTTTTGGCCTAATTTCGAAATTGGATAATTTCGAAATTCTTTTTGTGAGATTGTATTTTCGAAAATTTATTTTTCGAGAACACATTTTTTCGCAAAAAACTAAGTTTCGCAAACTACAATAGTTTCGAAATCTCCTAAGTTTCGTAAAGACAAAGTTTCGCAATCTCCAGAGTTTCGCAATCCTAAGTTTCGCAAAGACAAAGTTTCGCAATCTCAAGAGTTTCGCAATCCTAAGTTTCGCAATCTCTCTAAAGTTTCGAAATCACCTAAAATTTTCGAGAACTCACCTAAGTTTCGAAATTTTTGACGATCAAACACACCTCCTATTTCGTTGGAAAGATCCATTCATCTACACATCTATCTTTTAAAAAAAAAAAAAAAATTCACGAGTTTCAAAGTTTGGCGGGAAATTTTGAGTAAAATTTATTTTTTACTCGAGATTAAACGTTCAATTTTTACGCGAGATTCAAAGTTTGGTATAACGTTGAAAATTTTGACCCAAAATTCAAATTTTTAGGCCAAAAATTCAAATTTTTTCGGTAAATTTTGACGTAAAAACTTTCAAAACTCAAAATTTTCTGGTAACCTTAGAAGTGCCTTTCATAGTGATTTTCAAATTTTGGGAGAGTAAATTTTTTAAATTATTTTGGAGGGAAAATCAGAATTCTGTATTTCGACCTTTGTGTGTGATATATCAACTATACATTTGATAATGGAATCAAGTTCAAAAAGAAGAGAGACGCAAGTAAGGATAAAGCTCGCAATGCACTCCAAAGAAAACTGTTTAATACATTTTGAATCAGTTAAGCTTCAATATGTGGCCCTCTCAGAAGCAAGTCAACCATTATGGGATTCATCATTTCTTAGAACTTTTGAGACATTCTTCGGATCTGAAATGGACGTTGTTACCTTCATAAGGAATCTTCAAAACAACATAGTTCAACTCGAAATGCAAATTGAACAGGGAAGTGATTGCATGGTAGGATTTAGAGAGCTCAAGACACAGTTAAAAGGGTTCATGTCCATGGATTTTAGAGCGTTTAAGAATTCTTGGGATTATGCATCAGCAAGCAGTATATGGAAAAAACACTTCACTAGCATGGAAGTTGAAGTCTTTAGAGATCAATTGCTTAATCTTATGAACATACTGGAAATGGTGCTTAATGCAAGATCTCTTCATCTGAGGGAGATGCAGAAAAAGAAGAGGGATTCAAATGAAAAAGAAAGAAGCACTTCAGGGAATGAGATTGAGAAGCTGAAACGGGAAAAAGAGCAGAATGAAAGAGAGATGCAGTTAAATGAAACTGAGGTGATTGAAAAAGAGACAGAGAAAGATGTTCAAAAAGAAGAGGAAACAGTCAATGAGGGTGATGCATCAGATGTCAGTTTGGTTTTTACGGGCAGTGATTCATCTTCAGAACAGCAAGTTGAAAGCAGCAGTCCTAGCTATGATTCGGATGCTGATGTTACTCAAAGGAATGAAACTGTTTGGGATACCGAGGATGATCATATCAGACCTTCATCAGACACAGAAATATTGGCTACAGTACAACATTCATATGCTTATGATAATGTTGATATATTTGAGAATATGTTTGTTCATGATCAGACACATCCTGAGCATCCTGAGTCTATTAGTGACACTTATGTGGTGGAACAAAATGATAGTAATATCACTTTTGATACTCCAGATATGGATCCTAATAGAGGTGAGCCTGCCCAGGATGGATCTTCTTATGAACAAGATCGTGCCTTATTTGCTTCATTAATCAATAATTTCAAACATGAACTTGACAAGTGCAAAAACGACAATCGTGAAGCTAAGCAAACGAATGTCTTATTGACAAAAGAGCTTGAGAGATTTAAAGAAATGGAAAAAGGTTTTCAAAATGTAACAAAAAGAAAAGCTGAACTTGAATTTGAAAAGTCAAACCTTAAATCTCAAGCTCGGAAGTTTGAAATGAATGGAGAGTCTGTCAAACCAATTTTAAAAAGAAATGAAGAACTTGAAGTTGGTTATAGTGAAGCTGTTCTTCGTGAAAAACGTTCCATTCAAAAACTGGATGCTCAAATGGTTCTTAACAACAGAAAGGTTCAAGCTCTTGTAAAAGAGAACAGTGATTTAAAAAGTGAAAATTCCAGGCTTAAGACAACCACTTCAAATTTTGAGATTGTTAATACAAAACTTGAGAATGAAAATCAAGAATTTTTTAAACGAACAAACGATCTTGAAAACAAACTTCGAAAATTGGGACAAACTTCTCAGACAATCAACATGCTGCCTACTAAAGATGAGGAAGTTTCTAAACAAACATCTGGAATTGGTTTTGAAAATAGTGCTCAGTTGGGAAATGGAAAACCGTGTTTTTTAAACAAAGTGAAAAAGTTGACACATATTTTGTATAACGCTGAAGATATGGGAAAAGAATTGTCAGATGATCTTTTGTTTGAATCTCAAGATATTTTAAAATTTGAAGAGGAGAAACGTTTGAAAGTTAAACAAAGAAAAACCCCATTCTCTTACCACGGCCTTGTGTATGGTTGTACACAATTGACAGATATTCCAAAAGCACATTTCATAAGAAAAGACACAAATGTGAAAAGATTTTTCAAAGAAGCTCAACTTGCTACTTATGATGCTACGTTATGGCAAAATAGAGCAAGGAAACAATTTTGTAGTCTTAAACATCACATTGAGCACACGTTAAAGGCCATTTGGTTTAAGCAAGTAGACATCGATACCAGCGTTTTCTCCAATCCTCTTTCATCAGATGTACGCCTTAAGATTGAAGTCCAAAAGATTTTGAAAGATGAGATTGAACCTCATGTGAAAAATCTCAACTTAAGTTTTGAGTACTTTGAAAAACATCTTGTCACTGAAATGAGAGAAGATTTAAAGTATGTTCATTCTCTTGAAGACGAATTTGATGAAAAATGCTTAATACTTGACATTGAAAAGGAATTTTTCACAAATCAAATAGAGTCGTTCAAGTCAACATCTATCAACCATGAGTATGAGAATGTGAATTTCGAACAAACATCTTTTTTGAAATCTGAAAATCTTTGTCTCAAAAAGAAAATCACCGAGCTTTCAAAAGAAGCAGCTGATGTCAAAGAAGAACTGTCAAAACGAACTGCACAGTTTGAGAAAGATTTAACAAAACTCGAAGCTCAAAGTATTTCTTTCCAACTAAAACTGCAAGAGAACAATGAGAAAAAGTTTTCGGAAAACTCTTCGACATCGGTGCTTAAAGGAAAAGAAAAGATTTTTGAAGAAAACTGTGATGATACGAAAATCAAGTTTGATCTTGATGAACTTGATACTAAAAATCTTGAATTGGAACATGCTGTGGCATCATTACAAAAAGAAAATGAACATTTGAAACAAACTTACAAAAACTTGTTTGATTCAATCAAGCGGTCAAGAGTTCAGAATCATACTTCAAACAAATCTGACTCTCAGATCACACCAAATCATCTTTTTGAAAAAGAAAAGTTTGTGCTTCAAAAGAAAATTGCTGAATTGGAAAAAACGATTGCACAACAAACCAAAGATTTTAGTGATGCCAAAAACAATTTTTCAATCGAAACCAACAAATATGAAAAATATTTTCCACATCTTGAAAATCAAAATGCTTCTTTGCAAGAAAAAATGGCATCATCAGATCATCTTTCTCTTCAAAAAGAATACAATGATTTGAGAACGTGATACAATGCCTTAAAAGCAAAGTTTGATGTTCTTAACCGGTCAAAAGGAAAATCTCAAGTTTCAAACGAGTCTAAACCACAAGTAAGTGTTTCAGAAAAGGTTTACACAGGTGAATCTTCAAAACCATTTTCTAAAAGGGTTTCTCAATTTACCACCTATTCTTTGCAAAAAGGAAGGAAGTTTTCAAAGAGACCTAATTTTTCTGAAACATTTACTCCTCAAAAGGTTTCAAATGCAAGTGCTCATAAAGAAAAGAATCAAGGTTTTCAAACTCCATACTCTCATTTTACTCCGGTAAAGCCAGTGTGGAAACCAAAGTAAAGTCGTTCAAAACATTTGACATATTCATACTCTGAAATGCTTCCGCTACAACAAAGAAATGGCTATGCTTGGAAAAATCCAAATTCTGGAAGGTTTCCATTCATCTCAAAAACGAATTTTCAAAATGAAACACCGAGTTTCAACAATGGATCGAAAAATTCTTCTTCAAGTTTTAAAACTCCAAAAGAGACACCGAGTTTCTTAAACAACTTTCAAAAGAAAAAGAGTTTTAAATCACCGTTGATTCCACGAGCTTTATTTCAAAATGAAACACAGGTTTTCAGTCCTCGTTGGAATTCAACTTCTTTGTCTCGGATTGACACAACTTACAAATGGATTTCAAAATATGGTAACCCAGTTGGCGCCGTGCTTAAATGGGTTCCAAAAGTTGTTGTCTAATCCAAATTCATGATGGCTTTCGTATACTTCAGTACGAAACCCGGGCTTCAATGATGACTTCTTAGTATTTCAGCTAAGGACTCGTTCTTTAAAGAAAAGAAAGTGCTTAAGTTTAAACAAAGGTTTTAAATATTTTTCGAGCACTTATCCTAAAAACATTATGGCTTATGCACACATAACAGTGTATAACCCGTGATTTTCAAAGAAAGGACCCTGTTGTACATGTCTGTGCAACAATCCTAAAAGATAAGAAGACTTCTCTCCAAAAAGCTTATCAAAGTCTTCTTAATTTTCTGAGCAAAATTTAAAAAAAAAATGTTTCAAAAGGTTTTCAAAACTTTTCACGATGTAGCTCAAAATATTACTCCCTCAAATCCTTAAAAGCTTAAATTTACTCAAAATGTTCTATTTTTGAGGGGGAGTAATGAAAAGATGTTCCAAAATGATCATGCTTAAAGAAAACTTATACGGAATTAACAAACATTTGTTTCTCCCATATGCTATCCAAAAAGAAAAGGTTTTAATCAATTGGTATAAAAAATACCATGGATATGCTATTTTTGAGGGGAGAAGACGTGATTAAAATGTGATCAATGTGTTTAAGATTGTGGCTGAATCTCATGCGAGCTCGACTCAGAAATGACCCAAGAATTGATGAAACAACAAAAGTTAGTAATCGAAAAGACTTATCCTTGACGGGTAATAACATCAAGTTAGTTACTAGAGCCAGTTGTCACCTAAAAGCTGACAATGGAACTCTTTAACTAGCCACGTAAGCGTGTCTCGAAAAGGATTTGTCTTAGTAGAAATGTACCGTTTCGAGAAACTTTCTGTGGACTTGACCAGGCCGGGTAATAACTTCAAGCTAGTCTAACTAGTGATGTAAGCGTGTCTCGAATCGGTTGTGTTCATTGATAGTGGATCAATTCAAAAGTGCAAACTCCTCCCGCATGCGCAAATTTCCTAAAATATACATGAGCACATGTGAAGGGGGAGTCCTTCAAAAAGAAATCAAAACTCTCAAAGTGTTAAAAAAAATATGTTTCATGATCATAAACACTTTGAGAAGATTTTCAAATATTTGGTTTGATGGCAACAATAGGATAGTCATGAAGATATAAGGTGACTAAGGTTAGGAAAACCGTCCTATGATCCACCAAAGCCGGAGGGATCTACCCAAGGACAAATCCAATAGATTAGAATTAGAAGTCCTTATGTATGATTGAAAAAAAGGAGAAAATGAGAAAGGAGAAAGAAGGGGTTGAAGAATTAAAAAGAAAAGCAAATGAAAGGGTGAAAAGAAATAGCCCTCCATATGTTCAACCTTAGGGCAGACACCGGGTTCAACTCATATGCTACTGGTTGTTACTAAGGTGACACCGGTATTGAAGACAAGACGTCATGGACCCAGTGACGCACTGCACTAAACCTTCTAGCCACTCAAGTTCTCTTAAAAGAGCTTGTTTCATTCTCACGGGGAACCGGTGTAATCTATCGACTTATCTCTTAGAGATGGTTGATATTGAAGCAGGAGACCCATCCCTAGTCTCCGCATAGGAAACCAAATTATGCACTTATCGAGTCTAGAGCCATGAGATTCATTAAAAGATCTCTTAGGACACACTTTCCTATGAATACACTTGTGTTCGCCAAAAAGGACACAAGTTGTAAGAGTCTTTATAAGATCTACGGATCTTGCCTTATCTATCATGATGGTTACTATGTCTCAAACGGTCTACAGTTGTGGGGTGATCTCCAGCAACTCACCTGAATCATTGATGTACTTCAGTGGATCTAGTAAGCCCTCTCGGGGGTATCTGGTTCAGGAACGGCCTTGGCAAGGGTTAGAGAGAGTTTTCACACTATGCTGTTAACGATCTCTAATTCCGAACCTGTAAGTACCAGATATTTTATTGCTAACTGTTTTATGCAGGTACTAATGAATGCTCCTTGGAGAAAGACCGTTACCATCACTCAAAGATCCACATGCTCATACTCTGCAAAGCTCTCTTCAAAGATCAAAGCAAAGCAAAGTTCAGAACGTTTCTAAGTCAAAGTCAAAGAATCTACAAACTAAAGAAACAAAGATTAAAGTCAAAGAAAAGAGAACTTCACAAGGATTCAAAGTCAAACAAAGTATGAGCATGTTGGAAAAGACGTAAAAACATCCATATTTGAAGATGTTGATCAAAGGCAAGAAAGATCACAAAGCATGATTGGAACAAAGGAACTAGCAAAACTATTACACAACAAGACTCAAAGTTCTAAAAGAACAAGCTTTAAAGATCAAAGATCAAGGTCACAAAAGAGAGATCTCAATGATCACCCTTAGGGGGAGATTGTTAGCATTAGAAGTGTTGATCATTTATGTAATCAAAGAGAGATCTCAATGATCGTCCCTTAGGGGGAGATTGTTAGCATTAAAAGTGACGATCATTATTGAGTCAAACAGTTAGTTAAATATATTCATGTAATAGTTAGTAAATGCTAGTTTATTAAGTTCATGTGTATTATTCATGCTTGTATAAAGTCTAAGGGCTAGTTATGTAATATGGTCAAAGATATGTGAAGCCCTAGACTACAAGTATAAATACCCATGTAAGGCCTCATTTAGAGGTTGGTTCTCTTGGTAATATCAAGGTTATTCATTTCACATACAAGAGTTCCCATTCATCTCTTCTCTCTCTCTCTCTCTCTCTCTCTCTCTCTCTCTCTCTCTCTACTTTTATCTTCAATTCTCAATATAACTTGTGTTAGATATAAGATCAAGGGTCCTAACAGTACCGGATATTCACTTGAAATCGTGGTATCACTTTCCAATAGAAACTATTCGACCCTATGCCTGGGTTACACGGATATCTCTATGGGATAAGACCAAGTGATGTTCTTGTTTTAGGCACAAACCAAGAACCAGATGCGTATTCAAGTGTTTAGGGTTTTGTGATTTCGTATCTCCATGCAGATGTATTATGACCTCTATTTATAATAGAAAATACTCAAACCTAGCCCATGGAATTATGTATAATTAACGGCCCATTAATTATAACATAATACTTTCCATAATAGTAGGAATCAGTGGTTAAAAATGAGCAGCAGAATAAACTGATGTCGTCAGCAGAATCATACTAGCAGCAGATTCTACTGGCAGAATCCATCATCAGCAGAATCTCTCATCAGCAAAATCTCTCATCAGTAGAAACAGATTCCACTAGTAACCACTATTGAGTCAGGGGATTCAGTGACCAAATGGGTGTACACTCCGTACCTCTAAACCCATTACCAGGTGTGAATTAATCCCTCAAGTGCATTAAATTTTCTAACAATCATCCCCAAATTTAGTTCACTTCCTTTGCGTGAAAAATTAAACACAAAACAAAACAAGTGCATAAATGAAAATATCATGAGGATTGAATTTCCACATTAGTACATATACTTTCAAATATTCGAGAATCAGGGTGTTCTAAGAATTGAACCCTTCAACCCATTTGAATACCTGATGATAAATACACACAAGTTTTCAAACACTAAAATACTCTTGACACTATACAAGCCATGTGTCCATATCCAATTCATAAATGTTCTAAAAGCTAAAAGTCCAAAGCTTCCTGAAACGGCAAAACTTCAACATTCACATAGGTGGTTCATCTTTAATTCATGCTCCTGCTTAGCACTTTTTCAAAGAAAATTAACCATTAAGAAGTTATGACTTCATCCTCCTTTCCAGCAGATAACAAGCACAACCTTGGGATGTTTGTGATACATGTGCTTCAGTCCACTAAATGATCAGCTTTCCACATTGAACTCAACTTCCAAGTTTCCTTAGAAGGGAGTTGAGTATCCTTGATTTCCACATTTAATTCATGCTCCTGCTTAGCACTTTTTCAAAGAAAATTAACCATTAAGAAGTTATGACTTCATCCTCCTTTCCAGCAGATAACAAGCACAACCTTGGAATGTTTGTTGTAACAATTCGCATTTTCAGGATAATTACTATTCCCGAAAAATTTCACTTTTCACTTTTACTATTCATTTTTCCCGAAAATTTTCCCGAAACTTGATTTTTATTTCTTGGGCTGAAGTGATAAATCATTTCCATGACAAATTAAAAGTTTGACATTCATAAGCTCATTTTCGTGAAAGTTATTAAGGAATTACACGGAATTACACGTTTTAGGGTAAAACGTCAATCAGAAATTCTACGCACAACGAAATTCAACCCCGTCAGGTGACCCCGCATCAGAAAAATGTTTGACGCACTCATGATTTATTTGAGAATTAATCGTGACTGAGAAAAACATGACCAAAGACTTCCCGGCAGGTCACCCAAGCCGTACTACTCTCGCATGAGCACGCTTAACCGTATGGGCGATTAACCGTTAGACCACAAAACGCGTTTCTAAGACAATTTGAGTTTTCAACTTATTAGAAAAAGTCAACATATTTTTCCCTCCTCCATTGACCAAAAATCATCCCTTGATGTTATAAGTCATTCCTTGATTTTTAGGCTTACGGTTTGATGTCTAAAAGACATATAATACCAACCGACACTAGACTGAGCCCAATCTAGACATTATAAGTCATTTTAAATCATTTTTATCACATTAAAAAAGTAACATTTTACTTTTCTCAATTTTTCGCAATATTCGTACGTTTTACGTATTACGCGTTTTAGACCCGTGTTTCCAGTTTTTAGCAGGGTTTACCACCCAAATGGAACCTACCACTCATTTTATATTTTATTATGGGACATATGGACATGTCTAACAATACTTTAAAGTTTCATAATTTTACGACACCCGGTTTTACGTTTTGAGGCGTAACAACTTACGGTTTGCATTTCCCGGAGTCAAGTTTCATCCAATATCTAGGATAATACCAAGCAAAAGCCAAAGCTTGCTCTCCAAGCTCATGAAACCGGCCTAGGAGGGGGGAGTCACCCCCATGTGGCTTCATCTCATGAATCTACCCCTAAATCATCATTTTATTACAACTTGGTCACCAAGTTTTAGTAATTTCCTAGCACTTTCCTAACCTCCTCATTTTGGACTATAAATAGCCCCTCTCCCCCCCTTGTTATGCCATGCACCTCCACCACCATAACCATCCATCCTTAGCTTTATTTCCCTCTAATTTCTTGCAAGGTTCAAGTGCTTATTCAAGAAGAAACCCTAGTTTGATCATAAGTTACCAAAAATCTTCCAAACCCTAGAATACTTGGTGATTTCTCTTGAGTTTAAATCCACTCAAGTCACCTCAACTTTCATCATCTCTCTTTCAAGATTACAAGAGTAGAAAGATTGCATGAAGTGAAGTGGGTTGAAGCAAGTCTATCAATGTCCTATCCTTACATGTTAACTTCCTTTCATGTTTGAAAGCCAAAAGTTGTAAGCCAAACCCTAACATGATTCTTGTTAAATAATCATATTCATGTTATTTACATATTATTCATGCTATATTATGTCTTGTATTCATATCCATGATGTATAAAAGTGAGTAAAACAAGTATTGATACATATATGTAACTTATGTTATTCAAACAAGTAAACTAGTGACTTTCTTGGAAAACCGCGACCAAAATGGTAAAATTATGATATTGGATCATTACATATTACAGTAGAGGACTTAACAAGGAAACCATAGCAATTTGAACCACCTAAAACGAGTATACGAGTCAAAAGTTACGCTCATTTGAAGTTACCAAAGATTTCCGGCAAAACTGCCAAATACCATTCTGATCAAATTTGGGTTTTGAAAGTCCCACTTCTGCTCCGATTCATCAAAAAGTTAAAACACGAAAGTTGTCCGGAACGACGTTTTCGTTCAGGAATAAAGAAGCTCGAGCCCTGAAAACGCTTTCCGAGTGATAAATTTCTTCAAATTCAAAACAGCCCATTTTTAGGCGAAAGTCACTAGATTATGGTTATACTTTGAAAGGAACAAGAGGTCTTATGACCTATAATCGAGACCACAACCATGGCTAGAGCCAAGGTTGTGTCTCATGACCTTGGAACAAGGACCAAAGGTCATGGCTAGGCCATAACGAAATGATCATACCAACTTACATAGGCGTAAACATGAAACAATGAATTAGGCGATAACTTGAACAAGCAATTTGGATCTACTTCACTTAAAAGGGAACCATGAGATTTTACCAAGAGAAAATGGTCATTCAAGACTTATGAAACTACCCCTAATAACAATCTTCATGTACTAATAAACTTTCCTAAGTTTATTCAAATATCGGACATGTAACTTTTCGAATCAAAACTTATATCTATATACTTTATCAACTACTACAATAGTAGGGAGCCTCATGTGAGGAGTTCATTATGTAAGCCGTCGAGTTGAGTTGTGGATTTACGAGTTAAAGTGTCCTGGCTCCTCGAACGCTTACTAACATGACTTCTGAATTATGTCGGCCCGAACGGTAGTAAACGATATACCAAAATATACATGTTTCATGAATCTTTCTTTCAAAGACTTATACTATACATCATACCACATCATGGACTAAATGCAAGATATATATATAGGCACTCATTCATATTCTTTACTCCGATCCTAAGTCGCAACATTCTATTATAGGTTGCTCATAGAAACCTACACGATCCAACCATCACCTTCATTACTTGCTATCTTACTTAAGGTGAGTTCGTAGCCCCACTTTCTATTGTTTAACTATTTTACAAATCCATGGGGGGAATACATGCTATTATTTTTCTACTCGAACACGATGCTTTCTACTGTATGCTACCCGACGATGTTTTATTTTCACTAAGTAACGATTGCCATGTTCGAAGTCCCTATATCATGAACCATTAGTCACTACCTTTAGTGAGCGCGAATATTGTGAATAGATCTATTGGGATTGACGGATCCCATTTGTGTTGAACAACGATGAGTTCACACAAATGCACTATATTTGAGATTTAGCGGTATAATGGCAAAAGTACCTTGATAGGGCTTCTATAATGCCAATTTTGTTGGTTCGATGTTAACGCTTTGGTTGTATGAGCTTAGTGAAATAAATAACGATTTTGTTTTCTAACTATGAGTGTGAGTCTATAGCTCACACTACGATTATTGTGTTAAAACGATTTAACTAAACTCTACGAATTCCACTCAACCTTTGTGTTGACCTCTCAAGCATGTATTTCAGGTTCATGACGATCAAGGATGGCACGGAAGGGCACGGATACTCAAGAGGGCTATAAATTTTATTATCATTCAAAACTCATTTAATTTGTAAACATGGAACCATCTGGGACCTCATTTTGTAATCTCTGATATTTATACAATTTGAATGATAAATCTTTTAAAACGACTCAATTGGAGTTCGTTTTCTATTATTGTGACTATTGTGCCATCAAGTAACACCCAGTTCGAATTCCGCTGCATCCATGAATTGGGGGTGTTACAGATTGGTACCAGAGCCATGGTTATAGAGAAACGGGTCTAATTGAGACCTAAACTATAACCACACTACAAACAAAAACATTTTATAGCCTTCCGATCTCCGTGTCTTCCATCCTCCAGACGATTATGGACTTATTAAGCATTTTATGCTACATGAACATATAAGTATATTTATATATACATTCGAGTTATTTTCAATCATTTTATCTAAACATATCTACACATGCCTATTCTATGGCATTTCGACACAACCACATTCTCCCAACCATGTTCCTACTCCAACATTTTATATCCAAGATATTGTAACGAATTACGATGGTCTTTTCTATTTCCCGAACATTGTATGACACAATGGTCTTAATCATTTCTCAAATGTTTTGAGTCACACAATGGTCTAATCTACTTCCGAGACATTGTGATTTGTGCAATGGTCTCTCGAATTATTCCACCACCTCATCAATATCATTTCATATGATATCAAAAACCCATCACAATCTATCGATTTCCAAACAAGAAATATGAGATTTCTAAAGGATAAACTAATCCATCACCTACGAAAGCTGAATTTTCTCTACATTCATCAAAGTTTTCTTCTGAAACCTTCATTGTTAAAAGTTCGTGATCCTGGCCAAGTATGTTCTATTTTAGAACTACTTAAAACTTCCTTTCCACACGTATCTACCCGTACTATCTTCTATGCAATGGAATGTGAAAACATAGGTTACAAGTCTTGTATGGGCGGGACTTGTAACTGAATGGTTTGACATCGCCTTTGTTTAGTGGACAGTTTCCCGAAAGCAACGGACATATCAAAAGTATACCTAATTTAGGTGTTTAAAAATTTTATCGAACCTTGGCTAAATATAGACTAGTCACCTATATTTAACCTAGGGACAGTGGAATATAGTCTGACTAACTATATTCGACTTAAAATTTTCAAATACTGAGAGTAGTTGTACTAGGGTTATGTTTAGGTTGATTTCCTACATGAACACGATAAACCACCAGAATACATTAAAACAATCTAGAGACACGATAGTGCCTTACCACTCAGCAAGATCTTAACACCTTATTTGTATGATCTAAATTCATTCTTGAAATTTTTCATTTATGAGATAATCCGAATTACTATCTTGGGATAGTTACCAATTCTTCTCTTCATCCTGTAGAAGTACTATCCTGTTTAGGTCCTAAGGATACCATTCCATCATAAACTTTTAAAATCTCTTAAGATTTTTAAAGCAAACTCAACATCTATACCTAAGAGTATTAATGTTAAGCATACACTAAGCATTTTTGTTCATCAACATATCACAACATTACCTTCACAATCGTGGCAAACACAAGCTCATTAACAGATCTTGATGCACTTTTAAAGCTCAAATCATCCTTAGTTACATCACAAGCACCCTTATCAGCTTTACAAGATTGAATATTCATCTTGTACTTTTGGAACACCAGTATTATCTCGTAATACCCTACCTTGTAACTCACCGACTAAGTATGAATGTTGTGTAGGATGATTTGTAATTATTTGAATGGATTGGGATGCCTTTTCATTTAAATAAAGACATTGTAAATCACTAAACCATAAGTTTATATTTCCTTATCTACATTGTTTGGGATGCCTCTCTATGTAAATAAAGAATTATAAACAAGTGGGCTTATTTGTATCCGAAATAACATAAGTATGAAGTCAATAAACACTAGGTACAACAATCGATTACCTACTAGGCTATGCTTGCAATTACTATCTCAATTCCTATTAATATTCGACTGCTATATCAATTTCCTTTGATATTCGACTATTACCATACTTTTCCTACATAAAAGTAAGCCTCATCCTACACCATACACTGAAATGACAAATCAAACTGCATCACTGGTAATCCCAGACTTTAGTCCTCATAAGTAACCACACCTGTTCATCGACACCACTCCAACAGATAACACACATAGAACTTCGGGACGAAGTTCCCCGTAAGGGGTAGAGACTGTAACAATTCGCATTTTCAGGATAATTACTATTCCCGGAAAATTTCACTATTCACTTTTACTATTCATTTTTCCCGAAAATTTTCCCGAAACTTGATTTTTATTTCTTGGGCTGAAGTGATAAATCATTTCCATGACAAATTAAAAGTTTGACATTCATAAGCTCATTTTCGTTAAAGTTATTAAGGAATTACACGGAATTACACGTTTTAGGGTAAAATGTCAATCAGAAATTCTACGCACAACGAAATTCAACCCCGTCAGGTGACCCCGCATCAGAAAAATGTTTGACACACTCATGATTTATTTGAGAATTAATCGTGACTGAGAAAAACATGACCAAAGACTTCCCGGCAGGTCACCCAAGCCGTACTACTCTCGCATGAGCACGCTTAACCGTATGGGCGATTAACCGTTAGACCACAAAACGCGTTTCTAAGACAATTTGAGTTTTCAACTTATTAGAAAAAGTCAACATATTTTTCCCTCCTCCATTGACCAAAAATCATCCCTTGATGTTATAAGTCATTCCTTGATTTTTAGGCTTACGGTTTGATGTCTAAAAGACATATAATACCAACCGACACTAGACTGAGCCCAATCTAGACATTATAAGTCATTTTAAATCATTTTTATCACATTAAAAAAGTAACATTTTACTTTTCTCAATTTTTCGCAATATTCGTACGTTTTACGTATTACGCGTTTTAGACCCGTGTTTCCAGTTTTTAGCAGGGTTTACCACCCAAATGGAACCTACCACTCATTTTATATTTTATTATGGGACATATGGACATGTCTAACAATACTTTAAAGTTTCATAATTTTACGACACCCGGTTTTACGTTTTGAGGCGTAACAACTTACGGTTTGCATTTCCCGGAGTCAAGTTTCATCCAATATCTAGGATAATACCAAGCAAAAGCCAAAGCTTGCTCTCCAAGCTCATGAAACCGGCCTAGGAGGGGGGAGTCACCCCCATGTGGCTTCATCTCATGAATCTACCCCTAAATCATCATTTTATTACAACTTGGTCACCAAGTTTTAGTAATTTCCTAGCACTTTCCTAACCTCCTCATTTTGGACTATAAATAGCCCCTCTCCCCCCCTTGTTATGCCATGCACCTCCACCACCATAACCATCCATCCTTAGCTTTATTTCCCTCTAATTTCTTGCAAGGTTCAAGTGCTTATTCAAGAAGAAACCCTAGTTTGATCATAAGTTACCAAAAATCTTCCAAACCCTAGAATACTTGGTGATTTCTCTTGAGTTTAAATCCACTCAAGTCACCTCAACTTTCATCATCTCTCTTTCAAGATTACAAGAGTAGAAAGATTGCATGAAGTGAAGTGGGTTGAAGCAAGTCTATCAATGTCCTATCCTTACATGTTAACTTCCTTTCATGTTTGAAAGCCAAAAGTTGTAAGCCAAACCCTAACATGATTCTTGTTAAATAATCATATTCATGTTATTTACATATTATTCATGCTATATTATGTCTTGTATTCATATCCATGATGTATAAAAGTGAGTAAAACAAGTATTGATACATATATGTAACTTATGTTATTCAAACAAGTAAACTAGTGACTTTCTTGGAAAACCGCGACCAAAATGGTAAAATTATGATATTGGATCATTACATATTACAGTAGAGGACTTAACAAGGAAACCATAGCAATTTGAACCACCTAAAACGAGTATACGAGTCAAAAGTTACGCCCATTTGAAGTTACCAAAGATTTCCGGCAAAACTGCCAAATACCATTCTGATCAAATTTGGGTTTTGAAAGTCCCACTTCTGCTCCGATTCATCAAAAAGTTAAAACACGAAAGTTGTCCGGAACGACGTTTTCGTTCAGGAATAAAGAAGCTCGAGCCCTGAAAACGCTTTCCGAGTGATAAATTTCTTCAAATTCAAAACAGCCCATTTTTAGGCGAAAGTCACTAGATTATGGTTATACTTTGAAAGGAACAAGAGGTCTTATGACCTATAATCGAGACCACAACCATGGCTAGAGCCAAGGTTGTGTCTCATGACCTTGGAACAAGGACCAAAGGTCATGGCTAGGCCATAACGAAATGATCATACCAACTTACATAGGCGTAAACATGAAACAATGAATTAGGCGATAACTTGAACAAGCAATTTGGATCTACTTCACTTAAAAGGGAACCATGAGATTTTACCAAGAGAAAATGGTCATTCAAGACTTATGAAACTACCCCTAATAACAATCTTCATGTACTAATAAACTTTCCTAAGTTTATTCAAATATCGGACATGTAACTTTTCGAATCAAAACTTATATCTATATACTTTATCAACTACTACAATAGTAGGGAGCCTCATGTGAGGAGTTCATTATGTAAGCCGTCGAGTTGAGTTGTGGATTTACGAGTTAAAGTGTCCTGGCTCCTCGAACGCTTACTAACATGACTTCTGAATTATGTCGGCCCGAACGGTAGTAAACGATATATCAAAACATACATGTTTCATGAATCTTTCTTTCAAAGACTTATACTATACATCATACCACATCATGGACTAAATGCAAGATATATATATAGGCACTCATTCATATTCTTTACTCCAATCCTAAGTCGCAACATTCTATTATAGGTTGCTCATAGAAACCTACACGATCCAACCATCACCTTCATTACTTGCTATCTTACTTAAGGTGAGTTCGTAGCCCCACTTTCTATTGTTTAACTATTTTACAAATCCATGGGGGGAATACATGCTATTATTTTTCTACTCGAACACGATGCTTTCTACTGTATGCTACCCGACGATGTTTTATTTTCACTAAGTAACGATTGCCATGTTCGAAGTCCCTATATCATGAACCATTAGTCACTACCTTTAGTGAGCGCGAATATTGTGAATAGATCTATTGGGATTGACGGATCCCATTTGTGTTGAACAACGATGAGTTCACACAAATGCACTATATTTGAGATTTAGCGGTATAATGGCAAAAGTACCTTGATAGGGCTTCTATAATGCCAATTTTGTTGGTTCGATGTTAACGCTTTGGTTGTATGAGCTTAGTGAAATAAATAACGATTTTGTTTTCTAACTATGAGTGTGAGTCTATAGCTCACACTACGATTATTGTGTTCAAACGATTTAACTAAACTCTACGAATTCCACTCAACCTTTGTGTTGACCTCTCAAGCATGTATTTCAGGTTCATGACGATCAAGGATGGCACGGAAGGGCACGGATACTCAAGAGGGCTATAAATTTTATTATCATTCAAAACTCATTTAATTTGTAAACATGGAACCATCTGGGACCTCATTTTGTAATCTCTGATATTTATACAATTTGAATGATAAATCTTTTAAAACGACTCAATTGGAGTTCGTTTTCTATTATTGTGACTATTGTGCCGTCAAGTAACACCCAGTTCGAATTCCGCTGCATCCATGAATTGGGGGTGTTACATTTGTGATACATGTGATTCAGTCCACTAAATGATCAGCTTTCCACATTGAACTCAGCTTCCAAGTTTCCTTAGAAGGGAGTTGGGTATCCTTGGATTCAGTAACTAAGTTGGACTTAAACCCATCCCTTTAGCAGACTTCAAAACCAAGTCTCTAGCCAAACCCTTCGTCAAGTGATCAGCTAAGTTTTGTTGAGATTTAACAAACTCTATAGATATCACCCCATTCATGATAAGCTCACGAATCATGCTATGCCTAACACCTAAGTGTCTAGACTTCCCATTGTACATCAGGCTATAAGCCTTTGCCAATGTAGCAGCACTATCACAACGGATAGAAATAGGTGCTATAGGTTTAGGCCACAATGGAATCTCAAGAAGCAAGTTTTTCAACCATTCAGCTTCTTTTCTAGCAGCAGCTAAAGCCACAAATTCAGATTCCATGGTTGAACTGGTAATACAAGTTTGTTTCTTGGATGCCCAAGAAATTGCACCTCCACCAAGTAGGAATACCCAGCCACTAGTAGACGAATTGTCTTCAGTGTTATTGATCCAACTTGCATCAGTGTATCCTTCTAATACTGAAGGATAACCAGTATATGAGAGACTATAATCCATAGTTCTCTTCAAATACTTAAAGACCCTCTGAATTGCTTGCCAATGATGAACACTAGGATTACTAGTATACCTGCTCAGTTTACCTACAACAAAAGCAATATCAGGTCTTGTACAAGTCATGGCATACATCAAGCAGCCAATCACCCTAGAATACTCAAGTTGAGATACAACTTTGCCAGTATTAGGCATTAGCTTCTCACTTGTATCCATAGGAGTACTCACTGGAGTACAATCAAAGTAATTAAATTTCTTTAACACCTTCTCAATGTAATGAGACTGAGAGATAGAAATTTTGTTACTTTCATGTTTAATCCTAATACCAAGGATAACATCAGCCTCCCCCATATCCTTCATGGAGAACTTTGATGACAAAAATTCTTTTGTAAGATCAACTTGATCTTGCCAAAGATCAACATGTCATCAACATATAGACAAATGATGACTCCTTTACCAGATTCATCAAATTTGCTATATACACAGTTGTCAGCTTGATTAAGTAAATAACCACTCAACAAAACCACTTTATCAAACTTTTGATGCCATTGCTTAAGTGCCTGTTTTAGTCCATAAAGAGACTTAATCAGTTTACACACCTTGTTTTCATTTCCAGGCATGATGAAGCCCTGAGGTTGGTTCATGTAAACCTCCTCATCTAAATCACCATTCAAGAAAGCTGTCTTCACATCCATCTGATGAATAATCAGATTGTGAATTGATGCCAAAGCAATTAGCAATCTTATGGTACTGATACGTGCCATTGGAGCATAAGTATCAAAGTAGTATATTCCTGACTTTTGTTTAAAGCCTTGAATAACTAATCTTGCCTTGAACTTTTCAATAGTTCCATCTACCTTCATTTTCTTTTTGAAAATCCATTTGCAACCTAGAGGTTTGCAACCAAGTGGTAGATCAGTCAACACATAAGTGTTATTGCCCATAATGGAGTCCATCTCATCATTTATTGCTTCTTTCCAGAAAGCAACATCCTGGGACTTCATTGCTTCTTCAAATGTTTTGGGATCATCCTCCACAATGAAGCAATAGGAGTATTGGTCAGAGACCTCACTCCTTGTACCTTCAATTAAGTATAATTGAAACTCAGGTCCAAATGACTTTGGAGTCCTCACCCTATTGCTCCTTCTGAGCTCAGGTTCAGGTTGTTGTTCCACAACCTCAGCAGGAACCACATCAGATACTTCTGAAAAACCATTGTCATTGGTTCCATTTGGAATCCTTTGACTTGGTCTAGGGATAGATGAGAATCTGTTCTCATCAAAGAGCGCATCACTTGATTCAATTATTGAGTTAATTGAAACAGACTCATTAGGTTCTATAACATAAAACCTATATGCCTTGGAATGCTTAGCATATCCAACAAAGATGCATTCAATGCCTCTTTCTCCCAAAGTTTTCTGCTTTGGATCAGGGAGTCTTACAACAGCCCTACAACCCCATATCCTAAGATAATTAAGGTTAGGTTTCTTTTTAGTCTAAAGTTCATAAGGGGTAACTTTGTTCCTTTTGTTGGGAACCCTATTTAATAAATAGCAAGCTGTTAACATAGCTTCACCCCAGAACCCTTGACTCAGCCCTGAATAGGACAACATGGAATTAACCATCTCCTTCAGCACCCTGTTTTTCCTTTCAGAAATACCTTTTTGCTGAGGAGTATAAGGGGCAGTCGTTTCATGGATTATACCAACAGACTGAAAATACAGAGTATCCATGTACTCACCTCCCCTATCAGTCCTTAATCTTTTGATCAGGGAACTTTGTTGCAATTCAACTTCAGTTTTAAATACTTTAAATTTATCTAATGCTTCATCTTTAGAATGTAATAAGTAAATATGACAAAACCTAGAAGCATCATCAATAAAAGTCACAAAGTATTTCTTATTCCCCAAAGAGGGAGTAGCATGTAAATCACAAAGGTCACTGAGAATTAACTCTAAAACTTTAGTTTCACGTTTTACTCCTTGAAAAGGTTTCTTAGTTATCTTGTTCAACATACAAGTTTTACACTTTTCAGTGTTCATATCAAAAGCTGGTATTAACCCATCCTTGGACATATCTTGCATTCTTTTAAAATGTACATGGCCAAGTCTTGCATGCCATAGGTTTGAATCATAAAGTTTAGATGTAGATATAAAAGCAAAATCAATATTATCCTGAACAATATTAAGTCTGAACATTTGATTACACAAATAACCAAAACCAATAAACACACCATTTTTAGACAAAACAAACTTATCAGATTCAATAACTTGTTTGTAACCACAATTATTCAAAACACTACTAGAAACCAAATTCTTTCTAATATCAGGAACATGTAAAACATTAATTAAAGAAACAATCTTTCCAGAAATAAACTTCAAATCAACACATCCTTTTCCATGCACCAGGGCAGTTGACTCGTTTCCCATATGAAGAATAGAACCATCATTCATTGACTCATAGGTCTTGAACCAGCTTCTATCTCTACACACATGAATTGTTGCTCCAGAGTCAACCCACCATGCAACATCATCATCCTGCACAAAGTAAATGTCAGATATATATGTAACATAATAAATCTTAAAAGACTTATTAAACACATTCTGACCTTTCAGAGAATTGGTGTTACCATTCCCTCCACCTGTGCCTGATCCATTGGATTTGTTTCCAACTTTACCACCCTTGCAATCTTTCCTGAAGTGTACAGGTTTCCCACACTTCCAACAAGTCACCTTAGGTTTCTTGTTAAGATCAGATTTGGTGTTATCTTGATGCTTACGCTTGCCCTTGTTGTCATTGTACTTGGTGGAGTTGTTATGCTCCACCATATTGACAACTGACAGTAGAAGTGCTACTCTTTGGCTTGTCAATGTCTTGAGCTTTGAGAGAATCCTCAATGCGCAAGTGACTGACCAACTCAACAAGAGTTAACTCCTCTTTCTTATGCTTAAGCATATGCTTGAAATCTTTCCAAGAAGGAGGCAGTTTATCGATGATACAAGAGACTGAAATAGCCTCATCCATGTTCATCTTGTGTTGTGTGAATCGACCAAGTATACTAAGAAGTTCATTGTATTGTTCCATGACAGGTCTAGAATCAACCATTTTGTAATTGTTAAAATTGCTTACAAGGAACTTCTTACTTGATGCATCCTCAGCCATATACTTGGCTTCCAAGGAATCCCATAGTTCTTTAGAAGTTTCAACATTCTGATAAATATCAAATAGAGAATCAGACAAACCATTGAGAATTAAACCTCTGCAAACATAATCATCATTCTCCCATTTGCTTCTTGCCCTCATCTGATCCATAGTAGCATCATCTCCAAAATCTTCTGGAATCTCAGTTGTGAGAACATAAACCACATTCATACTTGACAACAAGAAGTGCATCTTCTTTTGCCATCTTCTGAAATCAACACCTTCAAACTTTTCCAACTTGGAAAAGTTAGCAGCCATTTGTCTCATAGCAGCAGCCATTGATTATCACTAATCGTTTCTATTGATTGTTGGTTAATTAAGTGTTAACAAGTTCCCAGATTAGGATTAAGATAATCAATAAGGTACTGGATATTCACTTGAAATCGTGGTATCACTTTCCAATAGAAACTATTCGACCCTATGCCTGGGTTACACGAATATCTCTATGGGATAAGACCAAGTGATGTTCTTGTTTTAGGCACAAACCAAGAACCAGATGCGTATTCAAGTGTTTAGGGTTTTGTGATTTCGTATCTCCATGCAGATGTATTATGACCTCTATTTATAATAGAGAATACTCAAACCTAGCCCATGGAATTATGTATAATTAACGGCCCATTAATTATAAGATAATACTTTCCATAATAGTAGGAATCAGTGGTTAAAAATGAGCAGCAGAATAAACTGATGCCGTCAGCAGAATCATACTAGCAGCAGATTCTACTAGCATAATCCATCATCAGCAGAATCTCTCATCAGCAGAAACAGATTCCACTAGTAACCACTATTGAGTCAGAGGATTCAGTGACCAAATGGGTGTACACTCCGTACCTCCAAACCCATTACCAGGTGTGAATTAATCCCTCAAGTGTACTAAATTTTCTAACATGACACTTACTTGCAGATTTCTCTTATCTCCTTTTTATGCATTGATTGAAACATGTTATAATCCAACTTTGCAAGATGTAACAAGATCTCATCACGGGAAGCTTCTTGTTGGTATTTAGGTATGTAATGCAGTGCCTCTAGCCTTGGCAACCTTCTCCGAAGTGGTTGGTTTAGTGCTTGTTCTATTTCGGTTCTTAGAGAAGCATTTTGAGAAGGATTCTTGGCTATATTTCTAAGGTGAGTTTTAGTGAATTCGAGGGCATCATCTAGCTCTTTCTCGCCTTTCACACTCATATATGCTGCTTCATACAAACCAATCATGCCTTGAACATCGCCACTCAAGTGTTTCTTAAATTTTCCTTTGTCATCCATATGGTTCTTGAATATTCCTGTTACAACATGACCAAAACAAGTACCCATGTGTAAAACATGACTTAGCATATGTACATAATCAATCTAGTATATACTAAAAAGATGCATACCAGATGAAACATTAAGGCATTGTTGTCTTAGGATTTGGAACCATTGTGAAGTACTTTTCAGGTTGTCCTTACCGATCCAGTGATCACCATGTGTAGCATAGACATGCTGCAAGGCTTCCTCAATTTCTTGTTCGAAATGATAGGATACTCCAAGGCGTTGGACTGCATCAATAAGCTTTATGAGCTTCGTATGCTGCTTTGGCTCACTAAAAGCTGTGTTCAATAGCTTTTTCCTCATTTCTTCAACCTCTTCAACATGTTGTTTCTCAGTGACTAGATATTTTTTCTACATGCACAAATAAATTAGCAATATCAAACAACTTAGTCAATAATATTACATAAGTATGTATGTAGCTTGGTTAGATTAATTAGGCTAAACTGGTTCGTGGTATGTAAGAAACTGATCTCCCCATATGCTAGGAGGAAATTTAACAGTGTTGCGGACGATCTCTTGGCTCAGGCTACTATTACGTTCACGTGATGATGGTAACCCATGAGATGGAGAGAATGAGGCATTGCAAAGTAGAAAAGTGGACATCGCTATTAGTTATGCTCTAAGGCTGATATATATGATTTTAGAATGATTTTACATTGGGAGAAGAAGATATATGTAGATGAGATTTGAAACCAGTGCTGTGAGAGATGTAAATATGGACCACTAGTGGATCGGTTTTCTATCTTTAACCCATGTGGGGGAATTGCATACACACACACACACACACACACACACACATACACACACACACACACACATATATATATATATATATATATCCCCCCAAATGTTAATTTTTTTATGTTTCTAGAAACACAAATCGTATCAACACCTAAATAACCACTTGATACGTTATACATGTTTTAATCGAAACTAGAACCCACCACCTTTTAATTGATGAACCATTCACATAGCCGGATATAGGCTAATTAAAAACATATTCTCTCTATATTAATGTGTATGGATTTAAAGTAGAACATAAAAAGAAAGAAAAGAATATCGAATTTTTCTTCTGATAAATTTTGAAGTTAAAAATTAATAAGAAAGAGCGTGAACAATTTTGTGAGACACAAATAGAAACGAAAAAGAAGAAAAACACCAAATGTATGGGTTGAAAACTCACCCATCTCCATGGGTTTCGGTTTTGGAAAATATTAATATTACCGTTGATTTTTAATGTTACAAACGGACATTGACCTTTTTCATTATCAAAATTAAACATTAACTAATTTAATTTTGAAACTCAAATCTTAAAACCAAAATATCCTTTTCATGTATTCTCTTTCTTTAAAATGGTTGGTGGAATTTCTTAGTGTTAGTCTAGTGGCAAAATTATTGTGAGTTGTGACTACGCCAATCTTCTCAAAGGGCTTTTATCCACCGAGTTGAGATCCATGAAGAACCCCTCCATGCCATAGATCCAATCAACAAATCCTAACCATAAAATCTAATTTGATCCAATGGCTTAGATTAAATCTAATATTTACACTTGAGGGGCAAAAAAGGCAATTACATAATCAAAAAAAAAAAAAAAAATTCAATAACCTCATTCTTTCCTCAAAAAATTTTGGGCAAAAAACACACACACACCCCTCCACCCTCTTCTCCAACCGTCCACCACCTCCACCTTCCACCTCCAACCGTCCACCACCTCCACCGTCCACCTCCAACCGTCATCCAAACCATCGACCACCTCCCCAATCGTCATCCCCAACAGTCCACAACCTCCTCAATCGTCATCCCCAACTGTCGTCATCCATAACCGTTGTCATCCCCAACCGTTGAATCAGATATGGTGGATGCTGATGTGGAAGAAGGTATGAAATGTAAATCAGCTTATTTTTTTATAGTAGAATCAGATATGGTGGCTTCTGTGTTTCTGTTTTTTTATTTTTATAGTAGAATCAGATATGAAATGTAAATCAACTTATTTTTTTTTTCTTTTTAAGCTTATTAATAGATTCTGTTTTATCTATAACAGAATCATATATGATTCTATTTAGAAAATAAAGAATATTTGATCGTTGTAATTTAAATACAATATATATATATATATATATATATATATATATATATATATATATATATATATATATATATATTAACAAAATCACATGTGATTTTCTTAAAAAACAGAATCTCAGATCGTTATGGTGGATGATGAGGTTATGAATGAAGCTGAGATATTGGTGGATGCTGATATGGAACAAGAAAATATTGCTGATGTGGAAGAAGAAAATATTGATGAAATATTGGTGGATGCTGATGTGGAAGAAGAAAATATTGCTGTTATTCAAGGTAAATAATATGTGATTCAGGTTATTTTTATTTTTATTTTATTTTTTGCTTTTTAAGCTTATTAATAGATTATTGTTGAATCATATATGATTCTTTTGGGGAATCTGTTTATAATATACTCTATTTTATACTTTCTGTAAATTATAAAAGAAAACAATCATATATGATTCTTGTGGAATCATATATGATTCTTGTTAAATCATATATGATTCTTCAAGAATTATATATGATTCTTCATAAATCATATATGATTCTAATGAAAATACTATATTTCAGCATCTGTGACAACACCAAGGCCGACTTTATACACAAATGAAGAAACTCCCGGGGGATCTGTTACTTGGGAACCAGTGGTTGATGATATTTATATACCTGTTGAGGGGAAAAAGTATAATACGATAGAGGAATGTGTTGAAATGTATAACAAATATGCTGAAGTAGCAGGATTTGAAGTTAAAAAATCGGCGCAAAAAATACAAGAAGTGGTTTGGTAAAAAGTAAGTACCTTATGTTTAATAGGCAAGGGTTTCCAAAAGAGATAAATATAAACACATTGGATCCTGAAAACAGTGACAAGAAAGTAAGAAATACAAGACAACGGGTAACAGGTTGTATGGCGCGAGTATTAATAACTTTGGATGAGGTTTCTGGAAAATATGTAGTTCATAAATTCCATTCTAAGCACAGTCATTTAATGATTCCGAAAGAGTATCAGCATCTAACAAAGAAACAAAGGAAGATGACTCAAGCGGAAAAGGTGTTCGTTGTTAAAGCTTCAGATATGAAACTTGGTGCGACAAAGGCACACCGTTTCTTATGTGGCATAAAAGGTGGCTATCAATATGTTCATGGCACAAGCAGCGATTTCAAGAATCATCAAAGGGATATAAATGTATGTATAGGTGAAAGTGACGCGCAAATGTTGATAAACAAAATGGAAAATCGACAGAATTATGTGTCGAACTTTACATTTCATTATATGGTTGAAAAAAGTGAGTTGGTTGCACTTTTTTGGGCGGATGAAGTTGCCAAATGCAACTATAAGGAATTTGGAGATGTAGTGTCATTTGATGCAACATTCAGAACTAACATGTAAGTAACTTTTCATATATGATTATGTGAGATTTGAAACTCTTGATTCTATTCTTGAAATTATTTTGTGAAACTGTTGATATTCAGGTACGAAATGGTGTTTGTCCCATTCACCAGGATAGATAATCATAAAAAGTGTGTGACATTTGGTGCGGGAATGCTTCTAAGAGAAGATGCAGAAGCTTACACATGGCTACTGAAATCATTCATGAAGGCACATGGGAAACAACCAAAAATGATTGTAACGGATCAAGATGGAGCCATGAAGTTAGCAATTGAAGCTGTACTTACTGAATCCAAACACAGACTATGCATGTGGCATATCACCCAAAAAATTCTAGCAAAGGTATTTTAATTTATATACTATATATTAAAAATGCAAAATACGATTTTTCATATGTGATTCATGAAGAATCATATATGATTCTATGAGAATCATATATGATTCTCATAGAATCATATGTGATTCTTCAAGAATCATATATGATTCTTGAAGAATCATATGTGATTCTTGAAGAATTAAATGAATAACATAATTTTTTTTTCTTACAGATTTGTAAAGAAATATATGATGAAACTAATTTCAAAAAGCGTTTGAACAAGATTATGTGGAATATGTTCATTGAACCATTGAAGTTTGAAGAAAAATGGGAAAAATTGATTGAAGATTTTGAATTGCAAGACCACAAATGGATGAAGAAGATGTTTGGACTTCGAGAAATGTGGATACCAGCGTATTTTATTGACTCACCATTGTTTGGATTAATGAGAACTACTTCCAGGTCTGAGAGTGAAAACGCATTCTTCAAAAATTTCACAAATCACGTAATCAACATTGGTTCATCTCATGATGTGCTTCGAATATGCAATGAAGAGGCAAAGGTATCGGCAAGAACAAATGGACTTTAACGCATTTGAATCAGCTCCACAACTTTCTCCACAATTGAGTATGGAACGCCATGCATCTAAAGTATATACAAGAACAATATTTCTGCTTGTTCAAAAGGAATTAAAGGAAGCTTGTTGGAATTGCACAATAGAAGAGTTTAGAACGGAAGAGGGCTGTGAGATGCTTAGGATTAGAGATAGAAATGCAGCTGCTTATAGGACACTTTATAAAAAAAGGGAGAAGAACAAGTGCAGGAATGTGAAAAAGTAGTAGAATACAAGGTAAATTTACTTGCATATTATTAAATGGTTTTTAGCTTTTATCGTTGTATATAGACAATCACATGTAATTCTCAAGAACATCATATGTGATTTTCAGGAAAATCATATGTGATTCTCATTGAAAATCATATGTGATTCTGAATATATGTGATTCTTATACATGATTCAAAAGAATCATATATGGTTCAAAAGAATCATATATGATTCACATTAGAATCATATATGGTTCACATTAGAATCATATATGATTCTGAACATTAGTAGTTAATGAATAATATAGGTTCTAATTTTCTTCCCTTTCTTTTCTGTAATAAGGTTATACGTTCTCTTGAAGACGGGTCAGTGGAATGTACTTGTAGGCATTTTCTTCGATTCGGATTTTTATGTAGACATGCATTCTGTGCTTTGAAGAACCGTGATGTTCAAATGATCCCAGAAAAGTACATTTTGAGGCGTTGGAGGAGGGACATAATACCACCTGCATTGAGAAGAATGACAAATAGGTATGGTGAAAAGAATGTACCAGTTGAGAAATTAACAAATGAGGCTACTTTCGTGGTAGACGAGTGTCTATATTTGTTGGGTAAAGATGAAGGAAAGTTAGGAAAGTTTGTGGAACAATTGAAATCAATCAAGAAAGGAATTGAGGATGAAGCGCCTAAACCTCCTTCACGGAAAAAAGAAATTGAGAATGTGCTTGAGGATGTATATGCAGTTAAGAAACCTGACAAACAAGTGGTCAACAATCCATCCATAGCTAAAACCAAAAGTTGGTCTAAAGAAGAACGTAGAAAGAGTGCAAGAGAAATAGCACTTGAAGAAACATCTAAGCGGAAAAGGAAATGTGGATTCTGTGGTGAGAATACTAACAAGTACACCAAGTCGACATGTCTAGAAAATCCAAAGTATATTGCAAAACTTGCGAGAGTTGCTGCTGCACAAAAGGGTGGAACTGATGCATGTGTACAACACACAAGAAATGTCGCAGCTGAAAAAGCGACTTAACGCTTCTTGAATAACAATTTCTTTAAATTTGTTTATTATTATTGCACTGTTGGAAAACTGAAACACTTTACATCATATATGAAACACTTTAAATTTATTTCAGGTTTTGAGAATTTGAGACAAGGACAACTTTGGTCCAGAATCATATATGATTCTGGAGAATCATATATGATTCTGGAGAATCATATATGATTCTGGTTTTGAGAATTTGAGACAAGGACAACTTTGGTCCAGAATCATATATGATTCTGGAGAATCATATATGATTCAAAATAAAAGATACACCAAAATACCATCAGAAAATTTAAAACATCAAAATAGCATCAGTTTACCATTTCATAAACTACGCATCAGAACTTGTTCAATACTACCATCAGTTTTCAAAATATATGTATAATATTCATAAACATAAACACGTATGGTTTTGTGTAGAATGGATCGAATAGATGAAGTAATCTAGAGAGAAGTTAGAGAGAGAGAGAGTAAGAGTTTTGGGAGCCTTTGAGAGAAATATGAAAGTGCATTAGCTTGTAATGAAAGGTCTAACCCTCTCCCTTGGGTGGGAGAGGGTATTTATACTACAATACTTGGTGCTCCATGAAACGAGCTGTAGAGTGAGCTGACAAAGGGTAAAGACCCAACCCACTCTACGAATACTATTTACATATTTAACTACTAATAAACTATGTACTAACTATAATAAGGATAATTCTACGAGCTATGTAATGCTTAGCAATACTTGGGGTGACCGAGTCTTTAACTGAATAATCGTATTCCAGAAGATGATAAGTACGGAATTCTTGCATCCATGAAATCTTGTAGCTCGTAGACTTTGATTCTTCAAACATGTCTTTGTACATTCAGCAGCAGACTCTAGATGGCTTGTTCAATGAGTTGGATGATCTTTGGCATTACTTCGAGTTCATCATCTAAATGAGTATCTGCAAGTCATCTTAGAGTAGTAATGTCTCCATGTGATTTGAACATCTTTGAGTTGACATGCTCACACTTTTCTGGATCATGATCTTCTGCATCAGAGTTGTGGAAGCATAGATGAGGCCTAATCAATGATCATGATTTCTTAGATAGTGATGTTGAAGTGCGAGCATGTGGTGATGGATCAGCGTCTTTTCTGCAATCGACAGCAACCGTCAGAATTTCCTGCAAGCAGACAGTTAGCAATAAATCGTCCGGGACTTATAGGTTTGGAATTAGAGATTGTCAACAGCATAGTGTATAGACTCCTTCTAACCCTTACCAAGACCGTTCCCAATCGGTAAACCCTGAGAGGATTTACACGAACTACCTAAGTAGATCAACGAATGGGAGAGTCGCTGGAGATCACTCCACGACTGTTGACCGTTTTTAACCATTGCGACCACTAAGCGTAATCCACAAGGAATTACCTAAGTGACCTGCTTTCAGGGCTGTTTAATGTTGACCCTGGCAGGAATTTCCATTCAATCACTGGGAGTTACTAAAGCAACATCCCTCATAAATGTTCTGGCAGATTACTAAGATCTGCGTAGGACTCATAAGTTTACCACTGGTGTCCTTAATGTTGAACAACCAGGGTAGAAGTAGCACGTGTTCCTATGAGATCTTTTTATGTGTCTCGAGGCTCTAGACTCCATAAGTGCATTTGGTATTCCTATGCGGAGATTAGGGAGAGGTCTCCTGCTTCAATATCAACCATATCTAAGAGATATGTCGATAGATTACACCGGTTCCCCGTGAGAATGAAACAAGTTCTTTTAAGAGAACTTGAGTGGCTAGAAGGTTTAGTGCATTGCGTCACTGGGTCCATGACGTCTTGTCTCCAATACCAATGTCGCCTTAGCAACCATCAGTAGATTATGAATTGAACCCGGTTTCTGCCCTATGGTTGAATAATTGGAGGGCTATTTCTTTTCACCCTTTCTCATTTCATTTCTTTTTAATTCTTCAACCCCTTCTTTCTCCATTCTCACATTTCTCCTTTTTTCATAATCATACCTATGGACTTTCTAATACTATCTATTTGGTATTGTCCATGGGTAGATCCCTCCGGCTCTGGTGGATCATAGGACGGTTTTCCTAACCTTAGCCACCTTATAACTTCATGACTATCCTATGTTGCCATACACCAAATCATTGAAAATTCTCTCAACGTGTTTATGATTGAGAAACACATTTTGTTAACACATTGAGAGTTTTGTCATTTTCAAATGCTCCCCCTTAACATGTGCTCATATGTATTTTTTTGAAAATTTGCACATGTCGGGAAGAGTTGCACTTTTTGAATTGATCTACCTTAAGTGAATATGAACGGGCATTGGAGACACGCTTACATCACTAGTTAGACTAGCTTGAAATTATTACTCGGCCCGATCAAATCCACACAAGGTTTCTTGAAACGGTACATTCTACTCAGACAAGTCCTTTTCAAGACACGCTTACATCACTGGTTAGACCAGCTTGAAGTTATTACCCGTCCAGAACTAGCCCTTTCGATTCATGACAATTATTGTTTTCTCAATTCATTGGTGAAGTCTGAGTCTTGATCACATGAGATGCTAAAGATCCTTTTTCACAAACCATTTGCTCACAAACCATATGCTCCCCCTCAATATGTGCATTGATATACAAAAGAGTTTAGCACATATAGGGGAGCGTTTGTTAAAGTCCAAAGCAATCACATTTTATATCAGATTTCATATTTAAATCACATTTTCTCCCCCGATCAAAAATTTCAAACCATTTGAGATTTGTGATCCCAAGTGATTTAAATGCGTTTAAAGATTTTGGGAGAAAAATGTGGTCAGATTTAAGAATGACTGATTTAGAGACAATACATTTGCTCCCCCTCAATCCTTGAGGGAGCATGTTATGTGTCAGAAATGATGAGTTTTTAAATGATTTAGAGTTTAACGAGAAACTCATGAGAAATTCATACTCTGACACCTAACATTTGATATTACACTACTTTGGAATGAACAAGATAACAATTATGACACCAATGATATTGACCTTTTTGCTTCTACGAATGAGTCACTAGTCAACATCAATTATCCATCCACCAACAAAAACTGCCAAAAGAAATTGTAGATCCCCACTTGGCAGGACCAGAATAGTAATGCTTTGTTGAAGTGAAGGTGGTGGTGGTGATGAAATCGTTGTTGTTGTTTTTGTTGTTGCTGATGTTGTTGTGATGAATTCAGAACCAGTTAGTAGAGTGTGAATGTCTGATCATAAGGTTAGAGCGGGAGCAGGCACATTCATATTGGACATGGAATCTGCATAAGAATATCAACATAGATATACATACATACAGATTCATTCTTCATTAACTGCTACCACGTAGCAACATGCCTACTCATAATACCATATATATCATGATCAAACCACATTCAAGCAACTCATCAAGATGCTATCTAGTCATTAAAAAGCAACTAGCAATCATAAACATTCATTGCAAGCCACTATTAGACATAAACAACAATCACTAACATGGCAATTCACACATATTTAAACTTTCAAATCAGGAGCTTAGAAACTAGATATTAGCTCAGTAGCTACATACCTAAGCAAATCCTGAAAACTTAAGCACATAATCAACAGTAGTTGAGCAATTATCAGCTAACAACATGCAATACACATTCAATCAAATCATATAAATGCCAGAGGAGAAAACATGAACATCAAACACACTGGTTATCTAACTTGTTTTAGATTTTGGGTTTAAAAGTATTTAGGGGATTATATGAGGATTCCAAAGTGACACAAATGAACTTAATAGTTACATAAAGCTAGGAAACTATAATCAGATTGCACATAATGCCCTAAACTTTCTAGCAATAACACATTTGGCCAATAGAGATAAAGCTCAGTAAGTTCCTCTTCAACTAATACCCCATTAACTACAAAACCTTTTTCTAACAATTGTTAGATAACCAAGAAATCCATTTGATGATATAAAATATGAAACCACTCTCCCCCTCAATCAATGAACCGTATTCTAGTTAAAGAGTTGTAGTCATTAGATTGAGAGACAAATTTTTATGAACAATCCAAATCTGATAGAATATCAAACAACAAATTACCGCCATTGTAGAAGCCTGAAGACGTTTTTGGTATTTCACTGTATTTAAGACAGTGGTAAATATAATCACACCAATCAATGTTTGGAATGATAGTATCTTCACTAATACGCCTAACAATAGTCAAATCTATAAGCGCCTTCATTGTATGAGCTTTGGCTATAACATTGGCAAATAAAGTAAGGAAATTGACTTTAAACATAAAGTCAACTTGCGTTCCGGTGATCAATTTTCCAGCAATATCACTAGCTCTGATTTCTGTATACTTCTTTGGATAAAATTGCTTAAGCCACAGCTTCACAAAAGGGTCATCCAAAGATCTCTCAGGTAACTCAAAAAACTTTATTCCACCAAGAGGAACTCCTAAAATCTCATGGATTTTCCCAGGAGTCACAAGAATCTTCCCCTTCTCCAACACAAGCTCGTAAGTTTGTTTATCAAATTTTGCCACCACAAACCCTGCCATACGAGAAGGCAGTGACTCTATATTAACCCCGTGTAGTAAAGAAAACCCAATATCCTCCAAGAAAGATTTCATATCAACTCTTGCATCACGGATAGTAGAAAACAAGCTGGCAGGTACGGTCCTAGAAAGGAGAGTCGAAAATTTTCTCAGATACTCATCCTTCTTAATTTGTGCGGCGGAAAGTGGTTTCTTCTTTTTCTCAATTGGTTCTGACTTACGCTTCTTTTAAACCTTCTCTTCTATCTTTACTACACGCTCCTTCTTTGGCTTCAAAACCTTCTTAGACTCGAAGACCTTCTCTTTTGCCTTTAATGCAAGCTCCTTCTTCGGCTTCAAAACCTTCTTAGGCTTCACTTCAACAATAGCCTTCTTTATAGATTTCTTAGGCTTCACTTCAACAATAGACTCAGAAATACGCTCCCGTTTCTTAGTCGTTTGAACACGCTTCTGTTTTTTAGTCCTTTGTTCTTTTGAATCACCGTCAGACTCAGAAACGGCTTTCTTAACCTTTGATTTATAACTTGTAAGTGCCTCCTCTTCACTTCCTTCACCTTCGCTATCTTCACCTTCTTCACCCTCTTCACTAACCTCATCATCTTCACCCTCTTCAGACTCACCTCCCTTATCATCTTCACCCTCTTCAGACTCACCTCCCTTATCATATTCACCTTCTTTAGACTCACCTCCCTTGTCATCTTCACCTTCTTCAGACTCACCTTCTTCAGACTTGTCTTTAGACTAAGCATTTTTATCAGACCCACCTTCTTCACCAGATTTACCCTTGTCCTCATCATCATCAGACCCATGTTCATACTCACTACTACCATCTTCATCAGTTTCATCCTTCTTATTCTCATCCATCTTCCTTTTCACAGAAACTTTTGTTTTGAAAGAACGTTGAGGTTTCACATAAGAAGGTTTACGTGCAACACTTTTTGATCAACCTGCATAAAAATTTTAATTGTTAATAACCATAAAATAATATAATAAAAAAGAAAACAATCATATATTCTGTTTATACATTCTGTAAATTAAAAAAGAAAACAATCATATATGATTATGATATAATCATATATGATTATGATAGAATCATATATGATTCTGATAGAATCATATATGATTATATCATAATCATATATGATTATATCAGAATCATATATGATTATATTAGAATATGAGCAGACACCACTTTTTGAGATTAATTTTAGAGAAGCAAATGAACTTGAAATTGTGAAATTCTTTTTGATTTAGATGCACAAGCAACCAAAGAATATAGAAAACCAATTTTTAGCAATTTCCAATTATTATTAAGCTCTAAAATGGATCAAAGGTGAAGACCTTTTAACTAGTTTAAGAAATTATGCAACTATTGAAAACAGAAAGAAAGTACTGCTAACAGAACCAAAAACTAGTGACGGAACGACTAGCATTGTGATTCTCGCAGCTAAACACAATTTCTTCATTTATATACATTATTTCAGATCTGCATGTTACTAGTTTCGAGCCTACATTTTGGAAATTTCTTTTATTGGTTGAGCTAGCGGGATTGTTAACTACTTGTGTAACATATAATTGCCTCATTGAACCTATCATCATGTAACATTGGTTGCTCTGGATAACTCACTTTTTTCAAAACATTGGTTGCACAGTACGACCCCAACGCCTAATATTTCACAAGCATAACCTTAGTACGCCTTGTACCATTATTAAAAGTATTCCTACTTAAATGCACACTTCTCACGTGTATGATAGTCCCTATCTAATTACATCTCAGCAAGTCACGTGCATCAACAAAGATGTCATGAAATACTGGAAGTGCAGCACGTACTTTTAGGATAACTATCAGCCACAAGTAGGAATTAGCGCAGAAGTTAATATACAACTTATACAAATAGGAATTAGTGCAGAAGTTAATATACACTTCTCACATTCAGTACACATTTTAAAAAAGCGCTTAAACTTATACGATTCCAGTGACTAATATTTCACCACACGACAGTCACTCAACACTCAACGCACTTGCAGCACAACCATAATCCTTTCATCAAACTAAAAAACTATATTACTATCAATCAAATATACCTAACAACAAACTCATTCAAATCACGCTATAATAATTCCTAATTTAAACCTAATCATCAGTAAACACATAGTTCACATAGACATATCGATCAATTAACAACAGCAACAATAACAAAAACTCTATAAACCTAATCTAATCAGCATCAGATTCAAAATTAGGTCAAAATAGCTTAATAATACAATAAAATCATCAGCAATCGATAAAAATATACCAAATAAGCAAAAAAAATAAAATAAATAAATAAACAAAACGTAAATAATAAACAAAATAAGCAATTTTACCCTTCGATTGATCAACTAACTTCATTATATCAACAACTATGGCGGTTAACGGCGGTTTAACGGTGGCGGTTAACGGTGGCGACAGCGGTTAACGGTTATTGAGGAGAGATTGAGATTGAAAATGAGGGTTTGAATGGGGTAGGTGAGAGTATGTAACCGTTAGTTTGAATGGGGTGGGTTTGAGAGAAGCGTTATAATGCTTTAAGTGTATTGTCTGTTTTGCCCTTTTGGTTATTACTAAAAAAAAAAGGAATTAATCTAACGGTTGGGAGGGTTTTAAATGGACGGATGAGATGGATAGATGAGATCTTTGGTAAATGGGAGATCTACATGGAACTTTTGGCTTTATCCACCTTATGTATGTGGACAATAAGCTCAAATCATAAAGAGTAGTCGGCCCAAAGATTAAAAGCTAAAATTACCTAAACAAAAACAAAAATGGCTAGAAGAAAATATAATTTTCATTCATCTTGTTTAAACTAGATTCTTAAAAGATATCAACCTTCTACTGTACAAATTTGACAAAACAAAATTACAATAGTTTGCAGTCAGGTGTTATTTCCTTAATGTACCTAACATTTGATTTGTACGAATGAGTGTTTAGTATAGCTTTGTGGTCTAGCTATATAATGTTGTAGGCTCGTAGCATGCTTTAGTTGATACACGCATACATCTTTTTTTCTTTTTCTTTTTTTTTTTCTTTTTTTTAAACAAGATACATAGTATACCATTCTATGAGTCTATTAGCTACATGTTTTCCTTTTTCCTACAAACACAACTATAGTTTATCGCTAAAAGAGTAAAGTACAAAATACATTATTGTGGTTTGCCAAATTTCACATTTTACATCCATGTCAAAAAAAGTTAAGACATCTACATGACTACATCTCTCCGTCAATGAACGTTAGCCAATATATATCCCTAAGGACAATGGGTGCACATTCTTTTCCTTTTAACGATGTTCTAACATGAAAGATATTCTCGTCTTTTTGCTTGTAACATGAATGTATTGTGCAGTTTATTATTATTATTATTATTATTATTATTATTATTATTATTATTATTATTATTATTATTATAACAGTGAAATTAAATACATAATCCAATACATATTATAAGTGTGTACAAACAAAACTACAATGCATAATTTATAAGAACTCACATCCAAGAATTTCGGGATGTATCTTCTGAAAAATCTCTTTTTTAAAATGCCAAGAAACTAATCTAGGGTAACCATTTTCATGTTTAAAATAAATAAGCGACCCTTCTGGAAACGCCTCCAGTATCCACGTCTGGAAAAAAAATTACTTGTTTAAATTCATTAATGTTACACGTTGTAAGACCCCCAATTTCGTGATACGTATCAGAATTCAAACTGGGTGTTACTCATCAGTACGACAGTTATAAAATAGAAACGAACTCTAATGGAGTTGTTTTTAAAAGATTTATAATTCGATTTATATAAATATCAGAGTTTACAAAAATGAGGTCCTAGTAGTTTCACGGTTTAAAAATTACATTAAATGTGTTTTAGAATGATAATAAGATTTATAGCCCTCTTGAGTATCCATGCTCCTCAGTGCCAGCCTCGATCATTATGGACCTGAGATAAACATGCTAAACTGTCAACACAAAGGTTGGTGAATTCATAGAGTTTGTAATTCGAAGTATGGACAACAAGATTTCAAAGGGATAGTAATAATTGTAATGAATACAATTAATGGTAAATATAGTTTTTAACGTATGAGGCTCATGACTCTCAAAGCGTTTAGCAAAGTATCAACAAAAAATGATATTATAATCGAATATCAATAGAGATTGATATAATAGTCGGGTATCAACAGAAATTGATATAATAGTCGGATATCAACAGAAATTGGTATAATAGTCGGATATCAACAGAAATTGATATACTATATGGATCTCAATAGAAATTGATATAATACACGGATATTAGAAAATGATATAGCACCTAACTTCCAGTACATAATTCAAAATATCAATAAAGACTATTATAGTACATAGTTTCAAGCACATAGTTCCTAGTACGTATAAAGATTGATATAACACATAGTTTCAAGCACATAGTATAGTTTTCAAGTACTTGTGATTCATTTATAAAAATTGTAGCATGTATCTCCCCCAAAGTAGTTCAAAACAAGTAAAAGAGGGGCTATGGCTCACCGTGAGTTATGATGTTTAGAGATATAACGAAATCGTTGGATAAGCCGGGAAAACCTCTACATGCATCATAGAATAATTGTTGCAACTTATGTTTGGAATTATGTCTAAGGAAACATAAACGAGTCTATATATGTCTTTATATTGATCATGATGTAGTACTTGATAGGTTTTTATAGAAATGGTTTATGAAACATTTATAGTTTATATATCTCGTACTACCGTTCGGGCCATCATAATCAAGAGGTCATGTAGTAAATGTTCGAAGAGCTAGGACACTTTAAATCATCAATCCAACAACTCGTCGATCTGTTTACCTAAATGAAACCCCTCACATGAAGAATTTTCACGGGGATACATTATTCACGACTAGAATTGTTTTGTTTAACTACATGATCACGAGGTTATTGTACGGTATTATTGATTTAACTTTTAAGTGGCATTTCAAAAAGTGCATTTATTTATCTCAAAGTCTAGGGGTGGTTGGATGCACGACTTTTGAAGATAATTTGTCTGTGAAAATAAAAAATTTTGGTTTTGACTATCTAGTTATTACTGATGTAAGGAGTTACGTTGTAGTGCTCACTGTATGGCTATCACTGTAAGGAGTTACGTTGTAGTGCTCACCGTATGACTATCTGTCAATTAGTGATAGAATGGCACCGACTAGAAGAACGTCAACGTCTACTACCTCTGCCATGACTCCAGAAGCCATTAGGCAACTAGTTGCTGATAGTGTGAATGCAGCACTAGAATCCATAGTTGCTAACATGGCTAACGCGGCCCCGAGCCTAGAGAAATTCCTGTAGTGAAGAAGAGTAGCTACAAAGAATTTATGAGCTGCCAAACTATCAATTTCAAAGGTTCGGAAGGTGCTATAGGATTAGTTCGCTGGTTTAAATGAAGTGAATCAGTGTTTGCCCGTAGCAACTGTAGTGAGGACTGTAAAGTCAAGTTTGCTACCGGTACTCTTACAGAAGAGGCTTTGTCCTGGTGGAACTCATATGCCCAACTGAGGGGTATTGAGGAAGCTTATAAAACCACCTGGACTGAGTTCAAGAATCTTTTGATTAAGAAATACTGCCCCCGGACCGAGGTCAAGAAAATGGAGGATGAATTTTCTAACTTGACGGTTAAGGGGAATGATATAAAAACTTACATTAGGAGATTTCAGGAGCTGTCAACATTGTGTCCCACAATGGTGCAAACTGTTGAAAAGACAATGGAAGTTTTTATTGGAGGTTTGCCTCGTAGTATCGAAGGGAATGTTACTGCCTCTAAACCTCAAAGCTTAGAGGAAGCCATAACCATCACTCAGAGGTTAATAGATCAAGTAACAAAGCACATTTCTGTGCCAGAGCCCCGAGATAATAAACGAAAGTTCGATGATCGGAGATCTTTTAACAATAACAACAACTTTCGTAACCCTAACACCAATACCCATAATCGTACGAACCCTTATCCCCAACCAAACCTTAGGAAAGAAGAAACTAGAGCTTATGTTGCCACTCCATCTAAGGGAAGTGGTTATGCTGGGAAAGCCCCTCTGTGTAAGAAATGTAACTTACATCACACAGGGCCTTGTTGTGTTAAGTGTAATACTTGCAACAAGGTGGGTCATAAGTCTAAGGATTGCAAGCTCAAACGACCTGCCACTGGGAGCAACCAGCTACCAGTGACAGTTACTTATCATGCTTGTGGAGAGAAGGGACACTATGCAAATAAATGTCCTAAAAAGAGTACTGATGGTGCCCAGGGAAGAGCCTACATATTAAAGGATAGGAATGAACAACAGGACTTGAACGTAGTTACGGGTATGTTCTTTCTAAATCAACATATAATTAGGGTATTATTTGATTCTGGAGCTGATAGAAGCTTCATAGATAGATCCCTTGCCACTAGGATTAGGATTTTCCCTAGCATCCTAGATACCCACTATGACATAGAATTAGCCGACGAAAAACTAGTTAGTACTAACACCGTTATCCAGGGTTGTACCCTGACTCTCTTAAACCATCCTTTCCAAATCGATTCCATGCCAATCACACTCGGTAGTTTTGACGTTGTCGTAGGTATGGATTGGTTGTCTGAGAATCATGCTAAGATTCTTTCTGATGAGAAAACCATTCATATCCATATCAATGGTGAAAAATTAATAATCCGAGGAGATCGAAATGGATCCCGACTAAATCTCATCTCTTGCGTCAAAACCGAAAGGTTTGTTTCTCGCGGCTGTCCAGTATTTGTTATCCAAGTAACAGAGACAAAGCCAGATGAAAAATGGCTAGAAGATATCCCCGTAGTTAGGGAATTTCTGGACATTTTCCCTAATGATTTACCTGGAATTCCTCCCGTCCACCAGGTAGACTTCCAAATCGACTTAATTCCCGGATCGCCACCTGTTGCCCAATCACTCTACAGATAAGTTCCTTGATAACACGTAAATTATACATGTTTTTAGGTGTGTTTTATGCATCCTAATTAGCCATATTTGTATGTATTTGTTACTTAATCGTGGAAAAGTGTTTGTACAAGCAAATGTAGCCAAAAATAGGAAAAAGTGATGAAAAGATGAAGAAATGAAGTGAAGGTGCATAATTGGATATTTTTGAGAAGGAAACAAGTGAAACTCAAGGATTTGATAGATTCAGGATTTCTACATTCATATGTCAAGATAATATCAAGTTTTATAAAAGGAATTAGCACCAAAGTGGAAGAGAATGCATGTGGCGAAGAACGATAAAGAAAAAGACAAAAAATTGCATGCAGGTTCAATCCAACCATTCGGTTGGAGCCCGCAACCGAATCGGTTGGAGTTGACATGAAGAACCAACCGATCGGTTGGAGCAAATACCGATAGGTTGGATGTTGGCTGTTGTTACAAGATTGCATTTATTGGCGTTTTTACTCCTCATTATCATGGATGGCTGATCATTTCTCACTAATACCTTCTTAGGGGACGTTTTTACTTGAGAATTAAGTGATTGGAGGCTATATAATGATATCTAGGCTTGCAACCAGAGTGTACCACTAAATCCTAAGTAATAACTTACACCAAGTTATTACTAATTTAATATTTTCTCACCCGAAAGGTTGCTACAGCAGTAAAAACATCCAGGAAACTTTGAGTTAGAGTCTCAATAGTTTGGTTAAGTGTGTGGAGTTGTTTATTGTAGTTGGTAGTCGATTGGAGGCGTGTGGTTGCTATAGTTCCACGGTTTTAGTTCTTGTAATTCTCAAGCTAGGTACATCTTGTTTCTTACAATGAATTCTTGTTACTTTAAATATAATGAATGTTTTGTTTACTACTTGTGTGAATGATGTAGTTAGTCATGGAGTATTCTATATTTTAAAAAGGTGATGCATGAAAACTCTTCTTAATTTATGAGTTTGTTAGGATAATATCTAATCTTTCTTAATTTGTTGATAAAAACATCTTTGGGGAATATTGGCCGAAAGGGTTTTCTAAATGTTTTTATTTCAAAAAGTTAATGCACGAATTAGTATGGGATATGGTGTGTGACGAGCATCATGTCTACTCTTTAAAATGGATTTGAGAAGATTTCATCACTAAATTAGGCCGAAAGGATTCATAGGAATTCATAAGTAAAGAATTGCTTTTTAAACAACATTGTGTTAATGGAATTATTACTCTAGTTGTCTTAGGCCGAAAGGAAGTAACTAGATGATTGAATTCTAGTAATGGTTTAACATGCTAAACACCATTGATTGTTAGTCATTCATATAAAAGTTATGCATCATAACAAGTTTACACCAAGCTTAACATGAATACTCCAATTGATTGATTGTGGCATTTCACACAAGTATATGTTTTAGTTTTATTGTTTCTTGAATAATTGATTTTCAATATAAAGGATTGACACCCCTTTTATACAAACTAGTTTTCTAATACTTTGATCTATAAATCCTCTGGGACGATCTCGACTTACCCACCTTTACTAAAATGGACGAGTATACTTGCTCGTATGTGTTAAATAGTTAATCGGTAATCATGTTTATAAATTTTAAAACTTGTACACACCGTGAGCACATCAAGTTTTTGGCGCCGTTGCCGGGGATTTAATTAGATTTCTTAGTTTTTAGTTTTTTTTTTTCATAAAATTCGATTTGGTAAAGTTAAAAAGTAAAAAAAATAATAATAATAATAATAAAATTGGTTGTTCAATCCAACCGAACGGTTGGATTTCCAACCAAACGGTTGGATGAGTCGGTATTTTTTTTTTTTAGTTTTTGTTTTTTATTTAATGTTTTATTGTTTTTAATTTATAGTTATTTAACGTTAGATAATTTGGTTATGATTAGTTTTAATTGTTTTAAGTTAATTTTCATTAATTAAAGGTTTTAATTAAGTTTTATGATTAGTAATTAATGTTTTTAATAAGTAGTTAATTAAGTTTATGAGATTAATTAGTCATTTAAAGTTTAGGATAATGAAAAGTTTTTAAGTTTTTAATAATTAAAGTTTTCTTTTATGTTTTTAATTAAGAATTAATAATATAATAAATATAGTTTAAGTTTAATTGAGTCACTAGAATAAGAGTCATTTGTAATTAAATTGTTAAATCTTTAAATTTAAAGTTTTAATAAAAGTGTAAAATTATAAAAATAATTTTTTTTATAAGTTCAAAGAAACCTATCGGTTACAGCCCGTAACCGATCCTGTTGCTTTTTGTGTTTGATCCAACCGATCGGTTGGAGTAGAAACCGAACGGTTTCTCGCCTCGGATTTAATTTTTCGAAATTTTTTATTTTGAGTTGTTTTTGAGTTTTTATAGCTTTGGCTTGTTAATTTATTAGGTATTATTTCATTTTAAGTTTATTTTGATTATTACTAACCCCAATGCTAATGATTTGGTTGTTTTGTTGATGGTTATGTTATAGTTAGTTATTTGCTTTAGTGAAATGGAGAGTTTAAGTCAAATTTCGGAGTACTTAAGGAACTTGGAGGATATGTTCAAAGATTCGGGTGATTCTTTGGAGAAATTGGAAAGCATGTTGGAGAAAGTGAAAAAGGATTTGGAAAATGGAGAAATAGTTGGGGAGAATGATGTTTGTTTGCCTAAGGAACTTAAGAAAAGGGTGGTTGTTTTCACAAGAGCTCCTTCTAAGAAGTATGATGCCCCACACATGAGGTATTCTACACCTTGTGCGGTGGAGGGGATCAAAGCTATGGATGCGGAACTTAATATGGAGTATGGGGACAACTATATAACGGAGGATGTTCTAGACAAGCTTGGTTTTGTTCGTCTTGACTATGAGGATTATGGAAGAAAGAAGGTTAAGGATGTGAAAGTGAATATTCATGGACACATTTTTAAGGTTGACTTTGTTGTTCTTGATTATTGCAATTCTGATGAACCGGTGATAGTTTTTGGTAGTGAATTTCTTGTGACTACCAAGTGCACGGTGGACTTTGCACTTAGTGAGTTAAGGATTAATATAGCTGATTTGGAGGAAGAAAAAGAAGTGGATGTTATGATAGCAGAGTTATGTGAAGGTATGGAAAAGAAAAAGGAAGGAAAGAAAGAGGTTTGTAAGATGGGAAAAGCGAATAGGAAGAAAGGAACACCAAACAAACTTACCCAACCATCCAACCCAAAAGTAACTAATTCCACAACATCATCATCATCATCATCATCACTACCTAGTACACCACCAAATTCACCAAAATTTACTCAACCTTTAACTAATGAACAAAAAGAAGCAATATTGGAGAATTTAGAAGAAAAGATTCATGAACTCATGGAGAAGAAACCGGTTATTAAGGTTTTGAATGATTACATGACCTATAGGAAGAAGTTGGATTCGGTCATGATGGCAAGGTCAAGGTTGGATGATACAACATTTGATGAAGTTGAAAGAGAAAGGATAGTAGAAAATGGGCTTCCTAAGAAGATGAGTGACCCGGGAAACTTTGTCTTACCAATTAAAGTGAACGGGACTACTCCAATGTATGCGTTGGCCAATACGGGGTCAAGTGTTAGTGTGATGCCTTATCCGTTGTACAAAAGGTTAGGACTTTGTAACCCACAACCTAACCAATCAAACCTTACAATGGCAGATAATTCGAAAGCTAAGGCTATGGGAGAAGTTAAGAATGTACGTTTTCAAATTGGCTACCAAGCATTTTTGTGTGATTTTCTTGTGCTAAACATTCCGGTTGATAAGGAGTTACCAATTTTGTTAGGGAGACCTTTCTTGAGAACATGTGGGGCAATAATAGATATGGGGCATTGAACCATGACCATTAATGATGGAATTCTTAAGCATACTTATTATCCTAAGCCTAGGAGAGGAAAGAGAGATAGTTTTGATGAAGAAGTAGAGGATTACTTTGGTTGTTTTGAAGTTGGAAGAGATGAAGAGGGTAGGCCAAAGTATGGGCCATTGACACCTAGTTTCTTTGACATTGAGGATGAAATGGAAAGAGCTCTTTCTATGGAGGCTTTCTTTAAACCGTTTAAAAATATTTTTGTATTTAATAAACTTACATATTTTCTTGGATCATTACCGGTTCCACTTAAAAATTTGGAGTGGGGGCCCGATGGACCTAGCAACTACAAGAAAGAAGAAGGAGATGGAGAATGGCATGTCAAGTTTGATATTGTATGCCCAAGCGGAAGAAACTTTGCTAGGAGGTTCAAAACACAAAAGACAAATCGGAAGATATCGAGAAAGTACCAAAGTGAAGACATTCTTAGGAATGAGTATTTTCAAGGCTAAATGAGCAAGAGGAGCAAGTTTCAAGAATAAAGCACTTCCTGTGCTAGCTTGTTTGATTTTACCTTTTATGCAATTTTCATTTTAAGTTTTATGGTTAAGACTATCTATTTATCTATCTATTTAGGTTTGATGTCTTATGTTATGTTTATGTCTTAATAAGAGTTTGAGTTTTAAGTTTTTAGTTGAGTTATTTAGTATTTAGTTTTTTTTAAGAGTTAGTAGTTATAGACCAATTTTGGTAGTGTGGTGGAAAAATTACATAAAAAAAGGTTTTAGTTAAAAGTAAACACATTAGTTACTTGTATCAAGTAAACTAAGTGTTGAGGTTTTGAAAAATTTAAGTTTTGCAAAAATTCAATCCAAAACGGATGGATCAAAAACTGAATGGTTAGAATTGAATATAGAAACCCAACTTTTCAAAAATCACAAGAAAACCACCCACACATATACACCAAATTGGGGGTCTAGAAACTCGATCACATAGAGGTTGTTTGAGTTGCAGGAGTGTTAGGATATCATCCATGGCTACAAAACAAGTAAGTAACATCATCAATTTACTTTAATTAAGTTTTAATTCGGATTATTGGAATTAGGTCAAGATTTGGGTATTTTTGATATATTGCGAATTAAGATGTAATCTTTTGAGGATATGTGGGTAATTGATAGTGGAAGTCATTGCAAAAAGAATTAGATTGATTGTTTAAGTCTTGAGGAAGAATTAATTAATTGAAAATTCGAATTGAATTGGGTTTTTATTTTAGAACATGTTTGCTTGCAATTGATGATTTCCAGATGTTATATACTATACTTGTTAATTAGTGATGTTAGGATAGTGCATTGTTGATTAGAACACTAATTTGAAGGTTGATTAGATAGTGTTCTTGCATATTCTTGGGTTTGATTAAGGAAGTGTTTAGAGATGATATGGATCGTTATTAGGATGATTTGGATGATTAGAAACCACCATGGGTGATCAAAAATAGGTTAGGATGAAGTAGGAATGGATTGGAAGTGAAAGGAACGAGAAATTAGGATTTGGAATTTTTGTAGAAAATCCAACCGACCGGTTGCGAGGGGCAACCGATCGGTTAGATTGGACATGAGCATCCAACCGATCGGTTGGATGGGATACCGATCGGTTGGATGGCTCGTTAACATTTTTAAAATTTTTTCGTTTCGACTTTTTGACTTCTAATTTGTGTAGCATTGGCTCTTATAATCTTATACTAATGTTAATTTGTAATTTTCAGAGTCATATTTTGGGAAGTTCGAGAATAGCAAAGAGAACTAGAGATGGATTAAGGAAGAGAGAGTTGATGCCAATCCCAGAATGCCATCCGAATCTTTTATGGAAAGGAAAGGAAGCTGAAGTTAAGAAATTGTTTAATAGTATTCTTCTAAAAATTGGTGGGCGTGTGGTTCATACACCAAGAGTGATGAATTGGAACATGATGAAAGAATTAGGATGTGATGAGTTCTTGGAAGACCTATTTATCATCACGATGATATGGGATAAGAAGATTTTGACGTCGGATATGTGGAAGAGAGCATTTAACATTAGAGAACTGATATATAAAGAATGGTGTTTGGAGTTTTTGTGTTCTATGCAAATGAAGGAAAAGATTACTGATGTGGGAGTGACAACTAATAAATTTCTCAATTTTCGTTTAGGAGGTAAGAACATGAGGTAACATTATTTGAATTTGGGAACTTATTAGGGTTATATTCCGATACGGACTTGAGTAACAAGGACTTCAAATTTTTGGTTATAACGGGGGTAAGAAACATAAACAATTTTGATGCGCATGGATATTGGAAATGGATTAGTACAGAGGATAAGTTAGAATATGGAGAGAGTAAGGTGTCATCAATTAAGACACCATTGTTAAAAGTACTTCATAGAATCTTAGTACAATCAATATTACATAGAACTTCTAACGCAGAGTTCGTTTACGAAGAAGATTTATGGGTGTTGCATGCACTAGAAAAGAAACATCTTCTTCGACATTTGAACGTAGCTTGGGTGATTGTGGAACATTTACACCGACGTTCAACAGTGGGAACAAAGAATTATCTTTGCGGGGGTCATTTTATTTCGCGAATAGCTAGAAGTCTTAGGCTATTTAACGAAATAGAAATGAAGAATTTCAGTGAGCCAGTTATACCAATGAGCATTGACATCAAACACCTTCGAGAAAATAGAAACGGAAAACTTTTGGGACTTCCAGAAATTATGGATGTGCAACCAATTACAGTTTGGGATGGTTGATTGCAAAAACAATTATGTGTGTTGAATAATTTCTATTTCTTTCTATAACTCTTTCTTTTAGGATTAATAACGTGCTTTGTTAACATTTGGTTTTTTTGAGTATTTGTGTTTTTATTTTTGTTTGTTTGTTTGGTATATGTTTGCAGTTTTTGTAGGGGTAACATTACGGAAGCTTATGGTTGATCAATATTTGGAGTCGGAGAACTCATTTGCTTAGTTGTGATCAAATATGCATATCGCGTATTTTTACCCCAGTAGTTTCTATTTTACTAAAATTTTCCCATTTCCTTTACTTTAAAGTTATTTGTAACACCCCCAAAATCGTCACGTCAGCGGAAGACTTAAAATGTCAGCGGAAGACTTTTGGGTGTTACTTCGAGGATCTTTATCACAATCATAGAAAACGACACAAAAGTGACGCTTTAAAGTTTAATTCATTCAAAATACCAAATATTAGATACATCAAGATGTTTCATAATTTAAACAACAAGTTTATTTGAAATGTGTCAAAACGTTTATTTAAGCCCATGCCGGGTTACAAGCCCACTCCGTGCCTTCAAGTTCCTTCTTGTATAGTTACCTGAGATAAACACATGCTAAAAAGTGTCAACACAAAGGTTGGTGAGTTCATAGAGTTTATAGTTTAAATCGTTAATTAGAAAATGAGTGATTTCCTTATTAATTCAAAAATAGTTCGTTGGTTTGCCCTTCACCGGGCCAACATCAAAATAGTAGTTTGTTTATAAATCCATTTAACATGAGTTTCGATATTTGGGCCACGTTGTTGCGTCCATAACATAAACAGTTTACGGGGAACCGTATTTAAACAGTTGAAACTGTATCCGAACAGTTTGTAGAGAACCGTATTTAAACAGTTGAAACTCTATCCAAACAGTTTGCGAGGAACCGTATTTAAACAGTTGAAACTGTATCCCAACAGTTTGTGGAGAACTGTATTTAAACAGTTGAAACCGTATTTAAACAGTTTGTTCCATAATTCCGAATATCGATAGTAAAATCGCTAGAAAAGTTGTTACACATGCATCTCTCCCAAAGAGTTTATAAAACAGTTAAACGATAGAAGTGTAGCTATGAACTTATAGTAATATATAAATAGTTAACGAGTACTTGTAAAAGTATAAAACAATAGTTAAGCATGTATCTCCCCCAAAAACGTGTATAAATCATTATAAAACAATTAAGAGTAGGGGCTATGACTCACCTGAGTAGTACGGTAGACAGAGTATAAGTAATGTCAGAAGTGAAGATGGAATTGACTTCAAGAGATAACCTGAATGTTATAGAAGTTCGAGATAAGTTTGAGTTATCGAGAATCGTGATTTGAATAGTGTTCGATGACAAAAATGACTTTGTGGCAGAGGTGGCTTGCGTGGCAAAACGCTTAATATTTCAAGAGCAAGTTATATACAATATAACTTGTCTTTATGCATAAGTATCGTCTATTATTTTATATTTCTCGTCATGAATTTATAATATGTATCGAAAGTTGGTGAATGATAAATTATAGTAATTGTACGTTACTCCTAGTTAAGTGAATCAATGAGTTTTATTGTAGGAATAACCATTTATTGATGTCTATTCATGTTAACCGATAATATCGTCAAGTCATATAATTTACGTTATAAATTATATATATGTATGTTCAGAAATATATAGTTATTCATAATTATTACTTCATTATCTCCTCAAAATGTAGGTTTCTATATACGTCAGTATGATGTCGTCATTTTTATATTTATCATTTTTGTTAAGTTTCGAGGTGTGAAAATATATAAAGTATATATTTATTAAATTCGTGATAATATATTAGGACTAATATATATAGCTCATTGTTTACGTTGATGTGGTTGCCAAGTAAAATTAGTGTTAACCATATTTTCATTTAGACGAAGATTGGTAAAAACTATATACGTTCATATTTATAAAAGTTTTAGGTGAAAAATGTTACGTTTTAGAATTGAGGTGCTGAAATTGTAACAATGACATAATAGTTTAATAATTGTGAAACTTTTAGAAATGTGACAAGTAGAATATAGTTGAGGGGTTGAAATTGTTAAAATGTGAAAGTTGTAAAAATCTAACAAAATGGCAAAGCTGCCTTTGCCAAGGCTTGAACTCAAGACCTCTAGTTATCTCCACGGCACAACCAACCGAGTTAGAGTCTCTTTGTTGTTATAGGTTACTAGTTAAGGTACTTAAGGGGTTTCAACTGTTTATTATTTGTACATATATTATCTATACATATATTACTTGAACACGTTCTTGAGTTGTTATATTTAATCGTAGCATAACTGTTGTAAGTTTGTTATAAACGTATATCAGTTCGAATTTATGCATGGTGCTTTTATATCTTGTGTTTCCCATCAACAGACGAGTTGTTCAGGTTGTTGGATAGTAAACTACAGAAAGAGTAGAAACATGGTTTAAACTTATGAGCTTGTTATTTGTGGCTTTAAAACGGGTTATGAAAACTGGTTATCAGTAGTTCTATATATGTTTGGGTAATTTCATGCATAGCCACGCAAGGAGTTGTGATGCCACGTATATTTGAAAACGATTACGTGAGTACATAAATTTAGAGTGCAAGCTAGAGTGGGTATGGATGAAAGGATGGTAATAAAAATAAATAACGTGACTTACTACACCAAGAATGGTGGTGGGAAATGGTGTGGAAGACGAGCAAGGGGCCAAAACATTCACAAAGCTTCGAAGCTTTTAAACCCATCTTGTACAAAAGTAGCATGGATTTAGCATCTAAAAGAGTAACCAAAGACTTCTTGATCCTTCTTTCTCGACAGTGAATAAAAGAGAGTGAGTAATTAAGTGAGTTTTGTTGGTGGTTTGTGATTGAGTCTTTGTACGCATGAAAGGATATATAGGCTTCTTTTGTTGGCTAGTTCTTCTCGTATAGTAACAGCAAGAGAAATCGTTTGGTTTAGTGATAGCTGAGATGTGGAAAGACGATGGTGTAAGGCTTGGTTAAGGGCTCACCCACAAACCAATATCAGTTCCAAGTTACAACCTGGCTTCAACAGAAACTATGATTTTATGTGAGTTGTAGTGAGTTTTTAAATGTCGACATGCATGGAGCCATTATGTACTTGAACTAGAAGGTGATAAGTGCTAAAATGGAACAGGAAAGTAGTGTAAGAATTGCACATGGTTTCCCCCCCTAGGTTATACCTGATGTAGTAACAACGAGGGAAGGTGAAGGTGTGTGAGCTGCCATATACATGTGACATTCTTCAATGACCAATCAAGACTAAACATCAATCATGAGCAAAAGAATGTGTATGACATGTGTTCGAATATTCCTGATCATACATAGATGTTTACAAGCAATTGGAGGGCTGTGGAGGTTGTTGTAAGAGCTTGTACATGGTTTTCTTAGGTACACTTGGGGTAGTAACGAGTGAGGGAGGTGGTTCTTTTGTTTTTGCCTAGTCGATCAAGAGAAAGGAACAAGAAAGAAAAGTGGCTTAGTTTTCAGGTAGCAATGTACACGAGATTGAGAGACAAATGTCATCCTTGAGTCCTTGAGGTAAGGTTAATCCAGAAGGTGTAATAATATGGTTATGTTGTTAGCCGAAAATGTGAGGAGAACAGGCAAAGTAAACTGTACAAGCGATTGAGATTTAGAAAAGATAATACAAATGAACAAAGGGTCCTTGAGATGTGGCCTGGTGAGCTTCGTGGTAAATGGCAGATCAGGAGTAAACGAAAAAAGTGATAAAAGGATTAAGAAGTCCGTTTGGTTTGGCAAAGGAATAGCTCTCATGTGTTTATTTGTTTGTGTACTAGAGTTGATATATGCATACATGTAAATGGGGTTGGTTTGTGTTGTTTATTTGTTTGGTTATACGAATGGATTTTTAAGTAACATACAAATTTGTATTAAGTTAAAAGAAAAAATGGATTAATCGAGCTGAGCTTTGGTGATATTTAAAGTAACAAACGTATGTTAAAATGGGAAATAATTATCATTCGTGATTCCTTGACGTGAGGATAATTGAGTCGTGAAATAATATAAATATGTTGTCAAGAGATTTCGTAAAAGATTTGGCCAAAGTAAACAAGCATGAGCCAGTTATTTTTAAATAAAATTTATGAGTTTAGGCTTGAATTAGTTCATGATTTGGAATAACAGGTACGCATGCAAGTGTGATTTTAAAGGATGTGAATTTATGTTACAACATCCGTTTCGTAACATAGTTGAATAAAAGCAAAAATTTAGCCCGTAAAGTGGATAGTTGAATGGTGACGATAGATTACTCGTGTTAATCATTAAAAAAATTAAGAGGGGATATTCACGGGATGTTATATTATTTTTTATTACATTGAGGACAATGCAAAACTTAAGTGTGGGGGAGGGAAGAAAATAGGAAAAATAGGTTTATTTTTAATTTTTTAGGATTAGTTGAGAATTCAAGTAACTAGGATTCATTCGCCCTTGAAAATCTAGTTGTTTGAACACTTGAGTTATTTTTAAAATAAAATTGTTTTAATGGTAAAAATAAGGGTATTTGAAAATTTTTGGAGCTTAATCAAGTTGTTAGAGCAAATTCATTTTGGAATTGATGACATTTACTAGTACATGTTATAGTATTCACCTTAAATTGTGAGGATTTAAGCCTTTTTGTATAAAGTATTTCTTATGATATATATTCTTTCTATGAGTATGCCGGTGATTGTGTTGATTCTAGAACTTGTACTTGTTATGCATTACGGTTAAAATCACTTTCGAGTGGTAAAACAGATTCAAATGATAAGAGGCAACTTAGGATTTACACCAAAAAAGCCTTCCATTTATAAAATAATTTTTGCTAACCACATCGGTGGGTTGCTAGTTGCTTGGTTGATGGATTGTTTTTGATGATTATTAGTTAGCCACACTTTATCATTTATGTGTGCCGTTCCAACAAAGATGAAGATTGATCTCCTTTAGTTTTGTATTTTTGTGGTGATGCTTATGCGAAGTGTGGGGGAGATGTGATGAAAAAAAAATGAATAAGTCATCGCAATTATAAGATGACAATTATAGCCAATGTGCTATATTATGTATGGAGATGGAATAAGAAAGTTATGTGATATTTTGTTAGTCAATGTGCTAAGAATGAAGAATATTATTATGGCGAATCAATGTATCAATATATGAAGAGTTCATAAAGGAGGAAAATGATTGTAACTATAATCATTTTTGGGTTTGAGGTTTGTTCGGTAACTAGCAACAATGGGATTTAGACTTGACTTTATTTTTCTTTTAAAACCAATTAAATATTTCCCATGCCTTATTCCTACCTTTTTGGCCTTGTGAAAATATAAAGTGCATGAAAATTTTAGTGACCATCCATATTTTTGGTAATGGAATGACGCGCCAGCGATCTAGAGAATGTTTTGGTGACCATCCGTTATGCAAATGACGCGCCAGCGATTCAAGGTATAATCTAGTGACCATCCGTTATTATTTACTAAAAAATACGCGCCAGTGATCTATTTGATTCTTGTATGAGATGTTTGAACATTAGCCAGGTACAACCCATTAAGCCTTAAGTTACAACCCGAATAAAAGTACTCTTTGATGCTTTGTTTGTTGTTTTGATACTTGTACAAGCTTATGGTAAGAAACATGAATCATGACTGAGCAATGAGTGGTTTACCAATCAAATTACCTTTGAGTGTTGAGTGAATTCAAATTATTCTTTCGTGAGGTGCTTAGTTATGTTATCATGCCTTACACTTATTTATGCTCCATATAATTTTCTTATTAAAAATTAACAATTAACCTTAGGGATGATTGTTAGATTTTTGGGAACATAAATAAATCATACCATTGAGATTATTTTTCTTCTAGACTTGCTCGAGGGCGAGCAAAACTCAAGTGTGGGGGATTTGATAACACGTAAATTATACATGTTTTTAGGTGTATTTTATGCATCATAATTGGCCATATTTGTACGTATTTTTTACTTAATCGTGGAAAAGTGTTTGTACAAGCAAATGTAGCCAAAAACAGGAAAAAATGATGAAAAGATGAAGAAATGAAATGAAGGTGCATAATTGGAGATTTTCGAGAAGGATACAAGTGAAGAATCACACAAGGACTCAAGAATTTGATAGATTCAAGATTTCTACGTTCATATGTCAAGATAATATTAAGTTCTATGAAAGGAATTAGCACCAAAGTGGAAGAGAATGCATGCGACGAAGAACGATAAAGAAAAAGACAAAAAATTGCATACAGGTTTAATCTGTAACAACTCGCAATTTCAGGTTAATTACCATTCCCGGAAAATTTCACTATTCACTTTTACTATTCATTTTTCCCGAAACTTTCCCGAAAGTTGATTTTTATTTGATATTCTCGAGTGATAAATCATTTCCATGGCAAATTAAATGTTTGACATCCATCAGATCATTTTCGTGAAAGTTATTAAGGAATTACACGGAATTACACGTTTTAGGGTAAAACGTCAATCAGAAATTCTACGTACAACGAAATTCGACCCCGTCAGGTGACCCCACATCGGAAAAATGTTTGACACACTCATGATTTATTTGAGAATTAATCGTGACTGAGAAAAACATGACCAAAGACTTCCCGACAGGTCACCCAAGCCTGTACTACTCTCGCGTGAGCACGCTTAACCATTTGGGCGATTAACCGTTCGACCACAAAACGCGTTTCTAAGACGATTTGAGTTTTTCAACTTATTAGAAAAAGTCAACATATTTTTCCCTCCTCCATTGACCAAAAATCATCCCTTGATGTTATAAGTCATTTCGTGATTTTTAGGCTTACGGTTTGATGTCTAAAAGACATTTAATACCAACCGACACTAGACTGAGCCCAGTCTAGACATTATAAGTCATTTTAAATCATTTTTATCACATTAGAAAAGTAACATTTTACTTTTCTCAATTTTACGCAATATTCAGCGTTTTACGCGAATTACGCGTTTTAGACCCGTGTTTCCAGTTTTTAACAGGGTTTTAGCACCCGATAGAACCTACCACTCATTTTATATTTTATTATGGAGTATTTTGACAAGTTTAACCATACTTTCAAATTCCATAATTTTACGACACCCGGTTTTACGTTTTGAGGCTTAATCATTTACGATTGGCATTTCCCGGAGTCAAAACTCATCTAGTAACTTGGATAATATCATCCAAGGCACACCTCACCCTCCCTTATCCATGTGAACCGCCCTAGGAGGGGGGTTTCACACTATGTGGCTCAAACTTATGAATTTACCCTTAAAATCAACACTTATTTACAACTTGGTCACCAAGTTGTAACACCTTCCTAGTAAGCTTCCTAACTTGGACTATAAAAGCCCCCATTCTCCCCTTCTTGGTGCCGTGCATCCCCAACCCCAAATCCCTCTCATCCTTAGTTCATTTCCTTCTAATTTCTAGCAAGATTCAAGTAAAGTTCAAGTATAGAAACCCTAGCTTAGTTTCTAGTAATCAAACACTTCCATAACTTCATATACTTGGTGATTTCTCTTGAGTTTGAATCCACTCAAGTCACCTAAACCTTCATCATCCATCTTTCATGAATACCAAGGGTAGAAAGATTGCATGAAGTGAAAAAGGGTTGAAGCAAGTCTATCAAAGTCCTATCCTTACATGTTAACTTCCTTTCATCTTTGAAAGCCAAAAGTTGTGAGCCAAACCCTAACTTGATTCTTGTTAAATAATCATGTTCATGTTATTTACATGTTATTCTTGCTATATTATGTCTTGTAGTTATGTCCATGATGTATAAAAGTGAGCAAAACAAGTTATTGTTATTGATTGTTACAACAAGTTACTAAAACAAGCAAACTAGTGACTTTCTTGGAAAACCACGACCAAAATGGTAAAAATATGATATTTGATTATTACATATTGTGGTAGAGGACCTAACAAGGAAACCATAGCAATTTGAACCACCTAAAACGAGTATACGAGTCAAAAGTTATGCCCATTTGAAATTACCAAAGTTTCCGGCAAAACTGCCAAATACCATTCTGATCAAATTTGGGTTTTGAAAGTCCCACTTCTGGTCCGATTCATCAAAAAGTTAAAACACGAAAGTTGTCCGAAACGACGTTTTCGTTCAGGAACAAAGAAGCTCGAGACCTAAAAATGCTTTCCGAGTGATAAATTTCTTCAAATTCTAAACAGCCCATTTTTAGACAAAGTCATTACATATAGGTTATGGTTTATGAAGACAAAAGGGGTCTTATGACCTAGAATCAAGACCACAACCATGGCTAGAGCCAAGGTTGAGTCTCAAGACCTTGGAACAAGGACCAAAGGTCATGGCTAGGCCATGACGAAATGACCATAACAACTTACATAGGCGTAAACATGAAACAATGAATTAGGCGATAACATGAACAAGCAATTTGGATCTACTTCACCTAAAAGAAACCATGAGATATTACCAAGAGAAAATGGTCATTCAGGACTTATGAAACTACCCCTAATAACAATCTTCATGTACTAATAAACTTTCCTAAGTTTATTCAAATATCGGACATGTAACCTTTCGAATCAAAACTTATATCTATATATGTTATCAACTACTACAATAGTAGGGAGCCTCATGTGAGGAGTTCATTATGTAAGCCGTCGAGTTGAGTTGTGGATTTACGAGTTAAAGTGTCCTGGCTCCTCGAACGCTTACTAACATGACTTCTGAATTATGTCGGCCCGAACGGTAGTAAACGATATACCAAAACATACATGTTTCATGAATCTTTCTTTCAAAGACTTACAATATACATCATACCACATCATGGACTAGATGCAAGATATATATATAGGCACTACTTCATATTCTTTACTCCGATCCTAAGTCGCGACATTCTATTATAGGTTGCTCGTAGAAACCTTCACGATTCGACCATCATATTCACTACTTGCTACATAACTTAAGGTGAGTTCGTAGCCTCACTTTCTATTGTTTAACTATTTTACAAACCCATGGGGGGAATACATGCTATTATTTTTCTACTCGAACACGATGCTTTCTAATGTATGCTTCCCGACGATGTTTTATTATCACTAAGTAACGATTGCCATGTTCGAAGTCCCTATATCATGAACCATTAGTCACTACCTTTAGTGAGCGCGAATATTGTGAATAGATCTATTGGGATTGACGAATCCCATTTGTGTTGAACAACGACGAGTTCACACAAATGCACTATATTTGAGATTTAGCGGTATAAACGGCAAAAGTACCTTGATAGGGCTTCTATAATGCCAATTTTGTTGGTTCGATGTTAACGCTTTGGTTGTATGAGCTTAGTGAAATAAATAACGATTTTGTTTTCTAAACATTGGTGTGAGTCTATAGCTCACACTACGATTATTGTGTTCAAACGATTTAACTACAAACACTACGATTATTGTGTTCAAACGATTTAACTACAAACACTACGATTATTGTGTTCAAACGATTTAACTACAAACACTACGATTATTGTGTTCAAACGATTTAACTAAACTCTACGAATTCCACTCAACCTTTGTGTTGACCTCTCAAGCATGTATTTCAGGTTCATGACGATCAAGGATGGCACGGAAGGGCACGGATACTCAAGAGGGCTATAAATTTTATTATCATTCAAAACTCATTTAATTTGTAAACATGGAACCATCTGGGACCTCATTTTGTAATCTCTGATATTTATACAATTTGAATGATAAATCTTTTAAAATGACTCAATTGGAGTTCGTTTTCTATTATTGTGTCTATTGTGCCGTCAAGTAACACCCAGTTCGAATTCCGCTGCATCCATGAATTGGGGGTGTTACATAATCCAACCGTTCGGTTGGAGCTCGCAACCGAATCGGTTGGAGTTGACCTGAAGAACCAACCGATCGGTTGGAGCAAATACCGATCGGTTGGATGTTGGCTGTTGTTACAAGATTGCATTTATTGGCATTTTTACTCCTAATTATCATGGATGGCTGATCATTTCTCACTAATGACTTCTTAGGGGACGTTTTTACTTGAGAATTAAATGATTGGAGGCTATATAATGACATCTAGGCTTGCAACCAAAGTGTACCACAAAATCCTAGGTAATAACTTACACCAAGTTATTACCAACTTAATATCTTCTCACCCGAAAGGTTGCTACAGTAGTAAAAACGTCCAAGAAACTTTGAGTTAGAGTCTCAATAGTTTGGTTAAGTGTGTGGAGTTGTTTATTGTAGTTGGTAGTCGATTGGAGGCGTGTGGTTGCTATAGTTCCGCGGTTTTAGTTCTTGTAATTCTCAAGCTAGGTACATCTTGTTTCTTACATTGAATTCTTGTTACTTTAAATATAATGAATGTTTTGTTTACTACTTGTGTTTTAATATAATTGATATGGAGTGATTTGGTATATACTTGTGTGAATGATGTACTTAGTCATGGAGTATTCTATATTTTAAAAACTTGATGCATGAAAACTCTTCTTAATTTATGATTTTGTTGAGATAATATCTAATCTGTCTTAATTTGTTGATAAAAACATCTTTGGGAAATATTGGCCGAAAGGGTTTTCTAAATGTTTTTATTCCAAAAAGTTAGTGCATGAATTAGTATGGGATATGGTGTGTGACGAGCATCATGTCTACTCTTTAAAATGGATTTGAGAAGATTTCATCATGAAATTAGGCTGAAAGGATTCGTAGGAATTCATAAGTAAAGAATTGCTTTTTAAACAACATTGTGTTAATGGAATTATTACTCTAGTTGTCTTAGGCCGAAAGGAAGTAACTAGATGATTGAATTCTAGTAATGGTTTAACATGATAAACACCATTGATTTTTAGTCATTCATATAAAAGTTGTGCATCATAACAAGTTTACACCAAGCTTAACATGAATACTCCAATTGATTGATTGTGGCATTTCACACAAGTATATGTTTTAGTTTTATTGTTTCTTGAATAATTGATTTTCAATATAAAGGATTGACACCCCTTTTATACAAACTAGTTTTCTAATACTTTTATCTATAAATTCCTTGGGACGATCTCGACTTACCCACCTTTACTAAAACGGATGAGTATACTTGCTCGTATGTGTTAAATAGTTAATCGGTAATCGTGTTTATAAATTTTAAAACTTGTACACACCGTGAGCACATCACTCCTTCATAGATGAAGGAACTCTCTGAACAACTCTTAGAACTAACCAATAGGGGTTTCATCCGTCCGAGTACATCACCCTTGGGAGATCCTGTCTTATTCGTAAAGAAGAAAGACGGATCTTTTAGGATGTGTATCGATTATCGTGGGTTGAATAAACTCACCATTAGGAATCGTTACCCATTACCCAGGATCGATGAATTATTCGACCAACTTCAAGGGTCATGCGTCTATTCTAAAATCTACTTAAGATCTGGTTAACATCAATTGAGAGTTAGGGAAGAGGATATTCCTAAGACTGCTTTCAGGACAAGGTATGGACATTATGAATTTCAAGTGATGCCATTTGGTTTGACAAACGTACCTGCGGTTTTCATGGATCTCATGAACCGGGTGTGTAAACCATATTTGGATAAATTTTTTATAGTGTTCATAGATGATATCCTTATCTATTCTCGTAACGAGGAAGAGCACGCTACTCATTTGAGAATAATCCTTGAATTACTCAGAAAAGAGAAACTTTATGCAAAGTTCTCTAAGTGTGATTTTTGGATTAGCGTCGTGCAATTTCTCGGACACTTGATAGATAATCAAGGAATTCATGTTGATCCCGTCAAAATAGAAGCCGTTAGGAATTGGCCATATCCCACGACACCTACCGATATTCGCCAATTTTTAGGATTAGCCGGTTACTACCGTAGGTTTATCGAAGGTTTTTTCAAGGATTGCAAAACCTTTGACTGAGTTAACCTAGAAAAACACAAGGTTTGTCTGGGGAAAGAATCAACAGTTAGCTTTCCAACTTTTGAAGATGAAGTTATGCGAAGCTCCAGTATTGGCATTACCCGAGGGTAACGATGATTTTGTCATTTACTGTGATGCCTCTCATCAAGGATTAGGAGCTATACTGATGCAAAGGGATAAGGTCATTGCCTATGCATCACATCAACTCAAAACCCATGAGAAAAACTACACCACCCATGATTTAGAGTTAGGAGACGTTGTGTTCGCTCTTAGAATATGGAGACATTATCTGTATGGCACAAGATGTATGGTTTTCACCGATCATAAGAGCCTACAACATATTCTAAATCAAAAAGAGTTGAACATGAGACAACGTCATTGGATTGAACTACTCGCCGATTACGACTGTGAGATTCGTTATCATCCTAGCAAGGCTAACATAGTAGCAGATGCCCTGAGCCGTAAGGAGCAAATCAAACCTCTTAGGGTTAGATCCTTAGTTATGACTCTTCATCCTACACTAGTACAGATTTGGCCTTTCGTCACACATAGCATATTTCGAATGGTCACACAGCAACATATTTACGTGACTAAATGTACCAGCCTTAAATAAACAACCATACTTGATCCGACTTGTGTGACCATTTCGTAAAATATATGTCACACATTTGTGTATATATGTGACCAGAGGGTAACTCGTAAATATTTTTCGACATTTTAGTCACTTTTAATTCGGGACGTGTGACGGATACAAATCAGCTCGAAACATTAGTCACACTATAGATATACATATGTGACAAATATATGTCACACAATTGAATAGTGTGACCAAAAAGATATATGTTCACATGAAGTACTTGCGTATGTGGCTAAATTATATAGTCAAGTTTGTCACACATTATATAAACGTGACTGCTATTCTTTGCTGAATAGTTAGCCACATAAGAATTTGAAATGTGTGACAACTAAAAACTTAGTTTGAAACGTTAGTCACGAAATGCGTTTAAGAGTGACAAATATATGTCACACACTTGAAGAGTGTGACCAAATGTCATATATGGTCACACTAAACCATAGAAACATGATTATGTGTAACTAAAATTCGATACATATGGTCACGTAAGTTAATATGTGTATCTAAAGTTTAGTGTGTGTTTGTTTGCCAAATCCTAATGTGTATAGCCACACTTAATTGAAGCAGGATCATGTGACTATAGGCTTTCCAATAGTCACACCATATCACACATGTGTATCTTAATAATGTTTATGGCCACATCATAAGGGTATTATATGTGACCAATACATTCAAAATAGTCACATTGTGAAATATTCATGTGACTATTATTTATAGCAAAATGTGAAGTCAGTTATCATTAACCTTGATATTAGTCACATTGAGTTTTTGTGTGACTAAATTAAAGATGCTATATATATGGTCACATGAAGTATTTATTTAGGTGTCTAAATCATAGTGTCATATTTTGTCACACATTATTTAAATGTAGTCACAATTCGATACATATGGTCACACATTTCTGATAACTTATGTATACTCTATCTAGTTTGAATCTAATTTGATATTCACTGCATGAATTGAGTTCAGACTATTAGTCATGACTCTTCATTTGCCCCATTACAATGCTCCTAGTTATACTTAGAACTGTTAAGTATATTTAGATGTTGGGATCATTGTGCATATGTTATGGCTTGTATTTTCTTTGTTTCTAGACTAACATTTTGCAGGAAAAGCAAAGAAAAAGTTGTTTGGATTGGAATTTGGGTGAATGCTAGTAACTTCGAACTTAATGCTGCTAATGCTAGTAACTTGGAACTTAATGCTACTAGGCAGAACTTAATGCTGCTAGCCTGTTAGTGAGCCCTCATGTGCGTTGCACATCAGGGTATTTTTGTCATTTCACTGTTCCTGACTATAACACACTTCAGCTACCTCCCTTTCACGAAAATTGACAAGGACATTTTTTGCAAATGTGTTTAACACAACAAAATCACACACACATAAACGCTCTATCTTCTTTCAACCTAATATCTCAAACAATACAGTCGATGCTTAGCAGTCATGATTCTTCAAAAAACACACGTACCAAGTAACCACATTTACTGATTTTTACTTCATTCAAACGGTATTTTTCATTTTTTATAACCTTAATTGTTAATGCAGTAACCATGTTTGGTAATCAATTTATTTGCGCTGTGGACAATCCTGATGTTTTGGATGAGTTTGTAAGTTAACACCATTATTGACAAGCTATTATTTCTCTAAGAAACTAGTTTAATTACTCCTTCCCATAATTATAGTCCACTGTTGACTTTTGAAGTCTTTAGTTTTCAATTTTGACCTTAAATAATTTTATTTGTGTTATATATTACTTGATGCAAAATATATGAATGGATTAAGTTTTGAATGTATTTTCCATTGGTATAATTTTCATCAAATATTATATAACACAAATAAAAATATATAAGGTCAAATTTGCCAAATGAAGACTTATGTTAGCATTAAAAATATGTATTGAGAAGTGATGGTCATTCTCATATTAGGAACTTTGTAATGTGTCTTAGTTTATGGAATAGGATAGTCATTGGGCTTTAGACTTGACAAGCTAATATGTTATGTGCAATGTTATATAAGCCTTATTATCTAATCATGTAACCAAGTCTAAGCCCAAGCCCAAGCCCAAACCCATAGAAAGCCTTTAGGGCATGTCATGTAACCAACTATTTAAACACCTCAAAGGCTCATTTGAGGTCTGTGCTTGTGTGTGTATTATGTGTGTTTCTTGAATAAAAGTTCTCTCTTTTCATCTCTTTCTCTCTTATATTAACGCCATACATATCATCATCAAGTCACCATCTTTACTTCATCTAGTGCTTATATTTGTGATAAATTTGACAGATTTAAGGTCCTACAAGTGGTATCAATCACCTAACAATGATTTAGGAGTGTTTTTATCAAGTTTTTGTTAAAAAGTTGCGTATTTTTCATATATACGTGCACTTTTTCTTCAAAAAGTTTTGATTTTTACAAGTTTTAGTGTTAAAGTTGTTGTCTTTATTGAAGTTTTAGAGATTTTAAGTGTTTTGGGAAAGATTTAATCAAAAGAAACAAGTGGAAAATGAGTTTTGGGTGAAAAAAATCATTTTTTTAGCTGGTTGGTAATCCTTTGTTTAAAGTTTAGCAAAAAACCCTTTTCCTACTCAAAAGATCCTACTCAGAAGATCCTACTCAAAAGATCCTACTCAAAAGATCCTACTCAGAAGATCCTACTCAAAAGATCTGTAGGATCGAAATATTATGTTGATTATGTGGTGATTCGGGTGGTCTTGTATGATGGAAGAACAAGAATGCCATTGTAAGAGTTAGAGAGAGAGAGAGAGAACAGAGAGGGGATGTTTCTAGTGAGAGAAACACCTAATGAGGTGTGTGTGTAATATTAGAAACAACCAACCCTCTCCCTTGGTGGGAAGAGGGTATATATACAATTACAATATATGCCCCATAAAACGGGCTGTGGAGTGAGTTGACTGTGGGTAAAGACCCGACCCACTCCACAAGTATAACTATAATTAGACTAATTCTATGATATCTAATCTAATAATAATAAGCCTACGAGCTAAATTAATGCTAAATAGATACTCGGGGTGACCGAATCTTCATATGAATATTTATATTCCTAATAATCTCCCCCTAAGGGAGGTCACCCCGGAAAATAAATTCTGAATTGTGGCATTCTTGTAATCTTGTAGCTCGTAGTTTCTGATTCTTCACTTTTGGCTCACTTTGTACTTCAAGCAATGATCTTGTGATTAATGTTCCTTTGGCATGTGTGATCTTTGAGCATTCTTTGAGATCATTAGACACCGTAAATCTCCAAGCTCATCCTTTGTGGACTCGCCTCCATGTGATATAGTGATCATCAGACCGTCATGCTCACACCTTTCTAGATCATGAAACTTTGCATCAGAGTTGCGGAAGCATTGTTGTTGATCTTTCACTTTTCATGATGTCTTTAATTGTGACTGTGGAGTGTGAGCATGAGGTTATGAATTGACGTCTCATTTTCCATCAGCTGCAACCGTCAGGTGTTCCTGCAAACAACAGTTAGCAATAAACACATGAAAGTGTCTTTGTTCACCTTCGTTGAATAGGGTTGCAAGAACCACGGTTCCCCGTTAATCAGTATAAATACTGCCTATGATCAGGTAGAATTCCGAAGAACTTCCTTGACAGGGTTTCGCAGCTATACTAGCCGTTCTCAAACTGGAGCGTCTCAAAGTAGACAACACAGAGTGAGTGAACTGGTGAATTAATGATTCACCGATTAATGAGGAAATTGATTTTGAAAAACAATCGCGTATTGCTAGAGAAAGAGTTTTTGCAATACAACGAGAGTTTTATGATAAGCATCAATTTTATGTCAAATACTTTTGTTTGAACATTATGCACAGTCAATATGCTCGAAAGAAAGTAGTTGAGCACATCGAAGGGTTTTCCAAAAGTATCCGTCAATTCATTTCCTGGAACAAGTTTGATTCAAAAATGAATCGCCCCATCGTTGCTTTCCAGTTTTCACTAGTTTGATCCATGAAGGATCTCACATGTCACCTACCAAGAGCTTGATTGAAGTTCACTCTAGAAGGATTTCCATCTTCATCGTGAATATTTTCACATCACTCGGATGTTCTGGCAATACCACAAGGATAATGCGTAGGACTCTAAATATTTTATCTTACTTTCCACATTGTGTGGAACAATAAGCATATTGGAAGTGTGTCCTAGTGAGATTTATGGATGATCTCTTTGGCTCTAGACTTAATAGTGCATTTTGATCCGCTCCTGGAGACTGGGGAGGCGTCTCCTGTTTAGGTATCAACATAGCTCGCAATGAGCGGTCGATACATTGCACAGGGTTCCCCGTGAGAATGAAACAAGCTCTTTTAAGAGAACTTGAGTGGTTGGGAAGTTTAGTGCAGTGCGTCACTGGGTCCATGACGTCTTGTCTTCAATACCGGTGTTACCTTAGTAACCGCCAGTAGCTTATGAATTGAACCCGGTTTCTGCCCTAAGGTTGAATATATGGAGGGCTATTTCTTTTCACCCTTTCTCATTTCATTTCCTTTTCATTCTTCAACCCCTTTAGTGCTTACCGAGACTTCATCACTAGAACCTTGTTGGGTTTGTTCTAGTCCTAGCTCTATCTCAGTCGGCACTCTTCCCTTTCTCACTTTTATCCTTTTTTCAATCATTCCTAAGGACTTCTAATCTATCTAGTGGATTATCCCTGGGAAGATCCTTCCGGTTCTGGTGGATCATGGGAACTCATACCTAACCTTAACCATCCTTATAACTTCGTGCATTAACGTAAATGGCTGGTCTTTGGTATTTTTCCACAAACGCCTTTTGCTCCCCCTTAATATGTGCATCGGTATTATGAAAGAGTTTAGCACATATGAGGGAGCCTATTATTGAGTACAAAAGATCACATTTTATCAGATTTCATATTTAAATCACATTTTCTCCCCCGATCAAAAATATCAAACCTTTTTGAGATTTTGGATCTCAATTGATTTAAATAAGTTAGAAAACGTTTTTGGGAGAAAATGTGGTCAGGTTAAACTTTGTCTGATAATAGGAACATTTTTTAAGCTCCCCCTTAATTTATGAAGGGGACGCTTATGTGTCAAAACTGATGAGTTTATAAATGATTTTTAGTTCAACGAGAAACTCATGAAAAGTTCATGCATTGACACATAACAACAAATGTTTATTCACTGCTTATGATGCACAAAGAAAAACATTTGATGATCTAAAATAAAATTTGAAATCACTCTCCCCCTCAATCTATGAGTATTTGTACATTTAAAATTTTGTGAAAAGATTAAACCTTTTTGTCATAGATTGAGTGGCAAATTTTATGAGAGACTTAAATCCAATTGATTTTCAAATATTGTTTTAAACCACCATTTTATATACAAAACATTTTTCTGAAGAATCATAGATGGAAAAATATTTGTTTTGATAAAAGAAGACTTCTCTTCTTAAACAAGAAATAATGCACTGAAACGTACATTAAATCGAAGAAACACGGATATAAAGTAATCCGTACCCGGGTGAACATCACCCAGTGAGAGGAACAACCGTCTTTTTGGCGACATGCTTTCCCCATTTTGAAGAGCGGGTTGCTATCTGAAGTAATAGCAAGCCATCATTTTGAAGTCCGGGTTACAGCCTGAAATGACTGTAAGCCATATTTTTAAGAATGTTTTGAGAAACGACATGTTTTAGAAAAACATTATTTGAAAAAGAAAAACTCTTGCTCAAGCATATCTATGATTCCGTGTCATTATTGAATGACATTTCTAGAAACGTACATAATATTGATTACACAAGAGACATGTCGTGAGAAGAATATTTTTTTGGATTTTTTTGTAGTTTTTCAGATTTTTATGGTTTTTTATAGGTTTTATATTTTTCTATTTTCTTTTTGTTTTAAGCTATGTACAAAGGATATTATGCAGTTTAAGAGGATGTTGACATGAGTACCAAAAAGAGGATATCAGTCTGCACGTAGTAGAAGTCAGTAGTCAACATCTCTTAAACTTTCACCACCAAAGCGTTCGAGGCTCCTGAATAGTCGTTAGAAGTTGAGCCTTCTCAATGTGAAGCTTTGATAGCTCAGCAACGTATCATCTCACACTTGAATAGTACTTCTCATCTTTCTTCCCGCTGAAGGCTGAAGTAATGCGTACCAAAAAGTATCCAGAGACCACTTCCCCCCAAGTAGTTGAAATGATGCAATCAGTCTCATTATATGAAGATCAGAAACCCGAAGTACACACACAATCAATTGTGTACGTCTTTGTCATCAGAAACTATTTCTTACATCACTTCCCCAACGTAGTTGGAATAATACACCAAAAGAACGAGTTAAAACACTGATCTTCTCTGCGGTTATGACATTTGTCTTCCCGGAATAACTTCACTTAAGTAGAAGTGTAAAGCTCATCACGTGTACTCATTGTGCGTTCTGATGTATGTCTCCTTCCCCCTTGCTGGTTTTGATACCTCAGAATCAGCAACACATTTTACGCCCATATACTTGAAATCTTGTGAGAAGAACAAAATAAGCTCAAATGTATCCTATGAGAATCAACTTGCTAAAGAGCAATGTGAGCACATCTAATTAGGGATTTTAACACATACTTTTCACTCTCCCCTAATTAGTGTTCTCCCCTAAACTGACAACCTTTCTTAATGAATGCCATGAATATGAAGAAGTCTTTTGATAATTAAATGCATATCGTCTTTAGTCTTCTAACACGCAGAAGAAAATGTAGAACGGACTGTAGACTCGACCTTCTTCAAGGTTGTTCATTTGGGAATAGAATATCAACATCTTCATCTCACCAAATGCTTTCCAGTTAGATTACATCGACCAAATCAGCCCATAATGCACACATGTACCCAACACAAGTCGAAACGATAACACCAAAGTAACAGGTTGAAGCACTGATCATCTCTGTAGATATCAACTCCGGAATAAATGATTAAGCTCGATCATGTGAACCTGTTGTGCGTCCTTGATGTACACATTTCTCTCTCCCCTGATGGTTGTGATTAATCAGCTCGTGACGTGCGCATGAAGTGATAATACCAAAGTAACAAGTTGAACCACTCATCATCTTTAATTTGTTTCATAAGACATTAAGCCCGATCACGTGAACTCATTGTGCATCCTTGGTGTACACATTCCTCTCCCCTGATGGTTGCGATTAATCGTAATCATCATAATGATGTGTACATGAAGCATTAACTTGAAGCCCTTTATCAATAACTGGAAGCCCTTTATCAATAATAATATCAACCTGTGAGAAGATGTCGATAAACCTCATGAGTCCTGAACTAAAGTATTCAGGAGTCATGAGATGATGACTAAATGAGTTTGCCCCCCCTCAATTATGCCATCGTATGTAAAGAGCCTCTTCAAAAACTTGTGAAGTTGTTGAATCGGCTCCCCCTCAAACTGACCATCCCCTTTTATGGATTCAACACTTTAACGTCATGATCTCGTTTGAAGGTCTTGATATTAACCATCTTCTTCTTTATCTGAATTAATCAATCAACTGGAGTACTAAATGATAACACCAAGTTCGAGTCCCCACAATGACTATAGAACTCGAATAGAGTAACAAACCACGGAATATATCAGAGAGGTAGACATAAATTTTCCCGACATGAATAATTAAGCTTGATCCCTTCATGATTTATAACCCCAGCATACACATTACTCCTCCTACGAAAAAGGAGAAAGAACACACGCCTATTCTCCCCCTCAAAAGTGGCATGCTAATGACATTTTTGCCACAGTCGAAAGGAGAAGGACATACACTAATTCTCCCCCTAAAAAATGGCATGCAATGACATTTTTTCCATAGTTGAGATTCCGTGATGGTTGAAATTTATCAGATGCATCATAAATATGTGTGTAGCACCAAAAAACTACTGCGAAGAAGATGATGATTAAAACACTCTTGAAGCAGCCCCTCTTTTGTTTCCTCATAGTTTAGCAAAATGAAGAGTTCCATGAAGCTTGTAATACGCCTAAACCACTTGTTGAAATGTGTCAAACCTTAGAGGGAGAAAATATCTGCGTACAAGAGCCGAATGACCATTCTTCAAACATCATCAACATGTAGTATCTTCATCCTTTCCCTTCTCCCCCTCAAAAATTGCAAATGCCTGTTTGCAATTTTTGATTGAATAAGTGAAGCACAAAAATATAATCCAATGTATGTCGATCCACTTGATGACTGTATGAACATGGGAAACGCATGAAGCTTGTTGATGAGAATGGTCATAAACAAGAAGATTTCTCTTCTTTCTAAGATAAGGCGCACTGACACGTACACCTTTCTTTTCTTTGAGGAATGGGGCCTGAAGTGTTATTTGCAGACGCCATAATGTTGAAGAACGAGGCTTGAACCGTTATGTCCAAACGTCATCTCTCTCTTTTCTATTTCTCTCAGCTAACTCGTTACCAACCCCATTATCATTCTGTCGGCTCTTTGTCGTGACTACTGATGGAGAAAAACCCAATATGATGCACTTGAGACTGAAGTAAATTAACCCGAACATGTGACTTAAGCTTGCACTAATGTGTGACTAAGAGCGGTGTTCGTTATAACCAAAATGCCATGAAGTATGTCAAAACTCATCCAATACATGACGTACATTCTTTATCCCTTCTTCAGAGTCGAAACTGTAGCACCAGAATAGAATGAAAAAGGTCCTTCATCAATAGATTGAATGTCTTCTGAAACGTTTGACATGATATTGACTTGCACGGGATTTTACAAATCTATGATTTAAACCGAGAAATAGATTCTTTTGCGGGATTTTACAAAATCAAGACGAAACCGTGAGACAATAATAACTTGAATGTGTTATGACAAATTTGGTTTTTGTGAATATCTATTTGGGGAAGCATGCACGAGCTTAGCAACGATTCTTCTCACATATGTAGAATACTTCACAAACCATACTAAATAAAGTAGTATAAACTACTTCCCCCTGGAGGTTGACCTTATATCATCAAAGTACACGTTTCTCCCCCAATGATGGTTTTGAACTTTCAGAAGCATCATTTGACGTGTACGACCATATACACAAGAAGTTCTAGTCTGAAGCAAAAATCTTGAAAAATCATGAATGGCATTGAAGGATCGTGAAAGATTTTGCTTAGACTGTGAAGTATCTTTGACGTGTAGTAGCGTCGAATATCCCATGAGAATTGCTGATCACATCTCAACCTTCAAACTTAGCTAACAAACCAACCTCGTATTCTGTCGGCAATTATTGTGACCACTTGGTGAAGTAAACCCGATATAACTTGAAAATGAAGTAGAATTCCCCAAATTTGTTACTTAAACTTGCATTGTTTTTGGAAGAACGGTGTAGAGAATTTGTGAACCATGCAAATCTCTAAGTACTCAATACTATCACGACAAAGTAAGAGACTATCATCACCTCTTGCGATTATCCACATCGTCTTTTACGTGTGACACTGAGTACTATAATGTAACTCCTTTAAGTGATAGTTAACCAGGTCTTCAACCATCCACCCCGACTGCTGGTAACTAGATAAACCAAGTCTTCATCTTAACTCTTAAGCACGAGCAAGTTATCATTGAAAGTCATGCATCCAACCAACCCAGACTTAAAGATAAAATAAGTACACGCCTTCGTGAAACCCACTTCAATCTCAAATAAGAGATACCAAATAAACTTCATGATCATCTCATGCGGTTAAATACCCAACACTAGCCTTTAGATGGCTGAGTTTGTGATTTACCCTAATTCTATATATACCCCCTATTCCGCGGATCGAACTAGGGTTTTGTATGTCAAGTTTTCCATTCATGTCAACAATGTATCCCCGTGAACATTTGTAACACATCCAAGTCCAATCCTATTTGTTCACCCAATCCTATAAGTAAATCCACCCCGATCTTGTAAAAAACGTAACCCCGCGAAATTTTATTTTAACCAAAGTGACTCTTGTACCATAAAAATCAACCCAAAATCAATATTACATAACATATTAAATGTCAGCCCCAAAAGAATTAGTGTGATATAAGCGTTTAAGCCCAACAAACATAATTGGATAAAGCCCAAATTTAAAGACTGGTACATAACAAACAAAGAATACAAATCTGGTCCAATCATAAGCCTACATATTAAATGAATAAGCCCGATCCAAATCTGCTTGTGCTAAGCCCGGTTATGACCATATCACCCCTAATTATGCGTTCATAATCTAACCCTAATCACACATTCTCAAACACCAACAAGCCACGCCCCCATCTCATTTCATCTCTCACCTTTGTTTAATGCAGATTAAAAAATATCATCTCACAAATGATTATCATTTATCGATCTCATCTCCTTCATCAATCAATCTAACACAAAAACAAACTCATAGTGATTTACTATCCCAAACACAAACGAACCAAACTTCTTGTTATACGATTAATCACAAAGACCAAGACTGATGAGTATACTCTTTGGTGAATGTCTTAGGACGAATCATTGAATACCAAAAGAGATAGAACTGAGATCTAATTATCCTTTTATGTTTTGATTTGAATCCTTGTGAAGTTAATGGAGTTGGGATTAAATGAGCTCGCTGACTGTTGTTTGTGGATAAAGGTGTTGATTGAAAGAGTGGATTTGTTGAATATTTGTTGTTGTTGAGGCTGATGATGTTAATCACAGAGATAACAAATGAGGTTGTTTGTCCTTTTCATCTTCATTTTATTTATCAGTTCATGTATATCTGCTTCATCATGTTTCTTTCAATTTGGTCACTTGGTTTTAGCAAATCGCCATAACTCACGAAATTTTGACAGCATGCCGTTTTCATTTTGCAAATGAAATTAATCATCAAAGGCAAATCGCTGGTAAATTGCAGTGGCAACTCGCTGGCTTTTATCAGGTCGCTTTCACCAATTTTGTCTTTTTCATGAAAACCGGATCTGGATTTCTCTTACATCAACTCGCTACCAAGAATCACACCTCATAATCAAATGCAACCCAGAATAAAGGTACCAAACGACCATATTCACTTTTGAGACCACAGATTCACTCTAACATCATCAAGGCTTGCCAGATTCACTTTTAAGACCATGTATTTTTGAGACCACATATTCACTTTAATTGGTGCAAAAAAAAATCACAAAAGATGATGTACACAAAAAGACTGTTTGGACATACAGATGACACAAAAATAGGTGTAAAACTAGAAGTGAAATCCATGATTTATTGTTTTGACCATGTTTGATACAATTTATCTTGACTGCAAACTGTTTTAGCAGAAGAGTAGGAAGAAAAAAAAATCCAGCATACTAAAGAATATTGACAAAAAACAGCTTCTAAACAAGTACGAGCCACAAAAAATCAACCAAATAACTCAACCTAGGCTCTGGTACCAATTGTAGGATCGAAATATTATGTTGATTATGTGGTGATTCGGGTGGTCTTGTATGATGGAAGAACAAGAATGCCATTGTAAGAGTTAGAGAGAGAGAGAGAGAGAGAACAGAGAGGGGATGTTTCTAGTGAGAGAAACACCTAATGAGGTGTGTGTGTAATATTAGAAACAACCAACCCTCTTCCTTGGTGGGAAGAGGGTATATATACAATTACAATATATGCCCCATAAAACGGGCTGTGGAGTGAGCTGACTGTGGGTAAAGACCCGACCCACTCCACAAGTATAACTATAACTAGACTAATTCTATGATATCTAATCTAATAATAATAAGCCTACGAGCTAAATTAATGCTAAATAGATACTCGGGGTGACCAAATCTTCATATGAATATTTATATTCCAAACAAGATCCTACTCAGAAGATCCTACTCAGAAGATCCTATTCAAAAGATCCTACTCAGAAGATCCTACTCAAAAGATCCTACTCAGAAGATCCTACTCAAAAGATCCTACTCAGAAGATCCTACTCAGAAGATCCTACTCAAAAGATCCTGCTCAAAAGATCCTACTCAGAAGTTTTACTCAGTACTTCCCTAGCTTGGACAAGTTAGTGGAATACTTCGACTCGGGATATCTTTCAAGCTTGGACAAGTTTGAGAGATTTATTTGGTTCTTTAACTTTACGCATAAACAATTGCTTACGCCTAAGCCAAAAACTTACGCATAAAGTAAAAGTTTACGCCTAAACTTTCAGTTTACGCATAACTTCTCTTTACGCCTAACTTTTTGTTTACGCATAAGTTATCAGTTACGCGTAAGATTCAAGTTAACCATAAGATTAGTGTCTACGCATAAGATCAAGGTTTACGCATAAGAACAGATCATCAGAGTTGACTAAAAACGCTCTGGGAAGAAGTTATTGAGGATTTAAGGTTTCAGATCAAATTTTTCACCATAAAAACATGCATCAACTTACACTAAACATAACTCCTACTTTGCTGAATTGATCCAAGATCAACTTTATCATCTATCAATGGCAACTCAGCAAGACATTCATGCAGTCGGTGCCGAAAACCGACCTCCCATGCTGTCATAGGGTAGATACTCACAGTGGGCTAGTCGTATGATGCGCTATCTTAAGAGCAAAACAAATGGAACACTTCTTGTCAAATCCATTGTGGATGGACCCTTCAAACCAATACAAGTCCTAGACCCTGGAGATCCAAATGGAACCCCCCCAATACAACCATTCTACAGAGATCAGAATGAGACTGAGTACACTGAGCAAGACAGACAACAGATTGCAGCTAATGATCAGGCATTTCATTACATCGTTCTTGGTTTACCAGAAACCATTTATGCTACTGTTGATAGTGAAGTAAGTGCTCATGCTGTCTGGGAAAGAGTCAAGAGGTTAATGTATTGGACAGACATCGGGAAATAGGAAATGGAAACACAATTGCTTAAGGAACTTCGCAAGTTTACTTCAATTCCTGGTGAATCCATAGAGTCGTACTACCACAGGTTTTGTAAGATCATGAATGATTTATTGAGACACAACCTCAGTCAGACAAATATTGCTAACAACACCAATTTTCTGAATGAGTTGCAACCAGAATGGGGAAGACACGTCACTATTGTTTATCAGACAAATAATTTGCATGAAGTGACTTATGATCAGTTGTATGACTTCTTGAAGCAAAATCCAGATGAAGCTAATGAAGTAAGGGCCGAATTACTAGCTAAAAAGCATGATCCTCTTGCATTAATGGCTAATACACCAACACCTTTACCTGTAAACACACAACAACCATTATCATCTTCCACTCACAACTACATGCAACCATCCTACATTCAACAACCAACACCTGTCTACCAACAACAGTTCTAGCCATAACAACAACAACATGTTATTCAACAACAACAATACCCACAGTTCCAAGAACCAGAATTCACTGACAATGATGAAGCTACTGCAGCCTTGACACAAGCATTTGCTTTTCTGACAAAGGCGTTCCAAGGAAGTTCTTGTACACCAACTAACAACAACCAAAGGATTTCATCAAACACTCGCAACAAGCAAATTGCTCAGCCGAGTTTCAATATGGGCAATGAAGACCAAATGGTTGGAGTTATAGGGAATCAACAGGGATATGCCACTGTATTTCACATGGGTAATCAGAATATGTAGAATCAGTTGGGTTAGTATGCAGGGAATCAGTACGGTCAGTATGCAGGGAATCAAATGGGTCAGTTTGTTGGAAATCAGAGGGGTCAGAATGTTGGCAATCAGGCAATGGGTAATCAGAATAGGAATGTGGCAGCTCCAGTTGTTGGGAATTATGGAAATGTGAATCAGGGTAATCCGGTAAAGTGTTTCAACTGCCAAGGTGTAGGTCATATGGCAAGGAACTGTCCTACTAAGCCGAACAAGAAAGATCTAGAGTATTTGCCGAAAGCAGTACTGTTGGCACAAAAAGAAAAGGAGGGTTTCAATTGAATGCAGAGGAACATGATTTTATGGCTCTTATGGATGAAATGGAAGACAGAGAGGATATCGATGCGAACTGCATATTCATGGCGAATCTTCAGGAAGCTAAGTATGACACGGATTCTGACACACTTCCTGTTTATGACACCAATACACCATCTGAGGTTTCAAATTTAAACACATGTCATAATAATGATATATTTGATATGTCTCCTCATGAGGAACAACATTCTGAGAAGCAAGCACCCACTTATGATACATCCCTGGACACGCCAAGTAGTAGCAATACTCCTTCAGCAACTCCAGATGTGAATCATAATGGAGGCTTCGTTTCACCGCATGCTGAGAATGATGAGGAAACACGTGCTTTATTTGAATCATTATTAAATAATTGTGGTATGGAAATCGAGAAAGTGAAAAAGGTTAATCGCGATGTTAAGGCCGCGAATGAGAAATTGACCACTGAGCTTGAGAGATACAAGGAAAATGTAAAAAGTTTTCAAATTCACAAAGAACGCGAGTCAGAACTTGAAATTGGTTATAAGAAGTTACTTGTTAAAGATAGGGAATGGAAAAACAAGTTTGCTAATCTTGAAATAAGTTCAACAAAAACCATTAACTCTTTAAAACAAGAAATTTCTAAGTTAACAAACCAACTTTCAAAACAAAAAACAGCTTATACCAATCTTGAAAAAGAAAGGGATGAGTTGAAAAAGGACTTTGCAAAGAAAGAAGACATACTTTTGGATAAAATCATAGAGTCAGAACACATGATTGCACATCTAGAAGAATTAGTGGTTAAGTCGGGTCAGTCAAGTCAAACAATGAAAATGATTTCAAATCAAACTAATCCGATTTACCATACGAAAAATAAAATGGCTCTTGGTAACACAAATCCTTGTAATCTCAAGAAAGCTCAGCAAGAACAAAATGTTTTGTATAATGGTAGTGTGATTTACACCAAACATGATCCTCCCGTCGTTCAGGATTCTGTGGAAACGATGGAACTTGTCGAAGAAAGCATTACTAAAATGAAACAAAAGGATTTGAAACCGATTGATTACAACAAATTGAACAAACTTTCGGGAATTACTTTTGTTCCATAAAAAGAACCATCAGTGTTTTCCATAAAACGACCATTCTCAAAAATGTTTTCTAAAAAAGTAGTTGCTTCCAAATCAATTTCTAACATGGAACAGATTTCCTCAAACAACACTTTTAACACAAGTGCTGCAAGGGGATATCTTGATGATCTTAAAGCAAGAGTTGGGCAACTTAACACGACTTTAGAATCTAAAAAGAGACGTAATGAGATCAACTGGAATTCCACGGTTCATTTACAGCTTAAAAAGATTCTTGAAAGTGATTTTGCTCCTCAAATTAATAACATTCATGCTCGTGTCATTCATTTTGAACAAGCATTTTAGAAAGAAATAGCTGATTTCGTCACGGATCACAAATCCCTGATAAAGAAGGCTAATGAATCTTTTGAGCAACTCAATGTTTTGGAAAACCTAAATGATTCTCTCTTCGAAGCCGTTATGATTACAGATATAATGTCTATCATCATACAAACATATTCGGTTCAAGACGATGAAAGACTGAGAGCTGAGACCTCCGAAATTGTTTCCAAATATGAAAATGCTCTTATAAAACTTGAAAAAGAAAATGTGTCATGTTTTAAACAACTTGATCGAAAAAAGGAAGAATGCAAGTATGACAAACTGTCGTATGAGCGTGCCTTCAAGAACATGAAAGAGCAAAATGATATTTTGAGGGCTCAGCTTGAAAGTAAAAAAAGGAAGGGTGAGGAAACTAAGTTTTCAAAACCATCAACTTCGGAGAAACCAAATGTTTTAAACACGGTTCAAAAACCAAAAATGTCAATTTCACGGTTTGCTCCAAAAGTCGATGAGAAAAAGGATTTGACCAAACCAGTCACTCCAACACCCTTGCCCCAACAAAGTGAAAATGAAAAGATTGTTGATAAACAAAAATTGGTTGTTGAAAGTAACACAAATGTGAGTGCACCTGGCCCTTCTAAGAATAGTACACCAAATGTGACTACAAATATTGTTAAAGAATTTGTTGGTTCTAACGACATGGTCCACAATCACCATCTAGAAGTAGCTAGGAAAAAGAAACAACTTCGACAAGACGGAATTTTAGGCGCAAAACCTAGTGTGATGAATTCTACAAGATTCCAAAGCACTGCTAGTAGTAGTAAATCATTACCTAAGAACAATCAACAAAACACTAGGGAGTGGCTTGCATCTAAGAGTAGTTGCGCAAAAGAGAATGTTAGGCACGTAGATCAAAACACCATGAATTCAAAGTCTTATTCGAATAAAAATCAATCGCCAAATGACTGTAGTGACAACGTTAAGGTTGCAGTTTTAAACAAAAATGTTGAATTTGTCTGTCCTACATGTCAAAAATGTGTTTTTTCAGCTAATCATGATGCATGTGTTGCACAATATATCAAGAAAGAAAATGCACGTGCTAAGGTACAATCCACTAAGAAACCAAATAGAAACAAACCCGTTGATAAGAAGCAAAAGGCTAAGAAACCTAATAGGTGGATATCTACATGACGTAGTTTTTCTCAAAATGAGACTTCCGTTGCATCTGAAAAGAAAATAACTCCTAGATCTTACCTTAGGTGGATTCCCATGGGAAAAGTTTTTAATACAGTTGGTCTTAGATGGATTCCCACAGGAAAGATTCTTGATTGTTGCACCAAGAAAAATAATAGTAAAAATCATCAGGAAAAGGAAGTAGCAACCACTACAACCGATGATAGTGAGCATCCTCAATGTGAGGAAACATGTACTTCAAACACTGTTATTTGTGCAAATTCTTCTTCTGTGGATGCAGGTACTTGTGAAAGTGATGAGAGTTCATACACCCAATGTGGTAAAGAAGAACTTTACGCCAACATCGCATGTGGAAATCCTTTTCTAGTTCTACTTTTAACTCCACTTTTACTTGTTACAGCTTAACTTTTCTTTCTTCAAATCTTCTTTGTATATATTTTTTTTGAAAAACAAAATACAAAAATATAAAATTTTCAAAAATCCAAAAACATTATAAAATCAAAAAATCCAAAAATATTCTTCTCACGACATGTCTCTTGTATAATCGATATTCTGTACATATCTAGAAATGTCATTCAACAATGTTACGGACATGTACAGATGCTTGAGCGAGAGTTTTCAAAAATGTTTTCTAAAACATGTCATTTATCAAAAGTTTCTTTAGAAAAACTTTTGATTTCATGTTCTCTCTACTTTAAAACAAAGATTTCAAATATTTTTTGAGCACTTATCCTAAAAAAAGAACCAAACACTTATCTGGCTTGAGTTTTCTTTAGAAAAACTTTCAAAATCTTTAAGCTCAAGTCCATGATTATTGATCTAATGATAAATTATATTTTCAAAATGAGCACCACCTTTTCAAGATTTTTCAAAAAGATTTTCAAAATCTATCAAAATCGGTGCTCATCATCAAAATGACTTGTGTACACTTTACAGTGCACAACTCAAGTTTTCAAAGAAAGGAAAGTGCTACGCAAAATGATTTTCATCAACAAAGTGCACTTATCCTAAAAATGGACATTGTTGTACGCCTCAGTGCGACATTCCTATTCAAACAAAGAGAAGTCTTTGTGTTTCAAAAAACCTTGATGCAAAATTCATAAAATCTGAAATTTCTTTCTCTTTCAGAATTTTGCTTCGAGAAGACTCCTTCCCTCTAAACTTTAAAAAGTTTAAAATTCTCAAAAACATATGCGAGTTTTGAGGGGGAGTATTTAATTTCATAAACAAAAAAGTTCTGATTTCATGCAAATACAAATCTGTCTATCTCTCCAAAAAGCTTTTTCTTAATCAGTTGATATAAAAAATATCACGATATGCTATTTTTGAGGGGGAGAAGACATGATTAATATGTGATCAAAAATGTGTAAAGATTATGATTGAATCTCAAAAAGAGCTCGACTCAGAAATGACCCAAGAATTGACGAAACAACAAAAGTTAGTAATCGAAAAGACTTATCCTCGACGGGTAATAACATCAAGTTAGTTAGTAGAGCTAGTTGTCACCTAAAGGCTGACAATGGAACTCTTTAACTAGCCACGTAAGCGTGTCTCGAAAAGGATCTGTCTTAGTAGAAATGTACCATTTCGAAAAACTTTCTATGGACTTGACCAGGCCGGGTAATAACTTCAAGCTAGTCTAACTAGTGATGTAAGCGTGTCTCGAATCGGTCATGTTCATTGAAAGTGGATCAATTCTAAAAGTGCAAACTCCTCATGCATGTGCAAATTTCTTAAAAATTCATGAGCACATGTGAAGGGGAGTCCTTCTAATGAAATGTAAAACTCTCGAAGTGTTAACAAAGTATGTTTTATTATCATAAACACTTTGAGAGATTTTCACAAATGTTTTGATGGCAATTATAGGATACTCATGGAGTTATAAGGTGACTAAGGTTAGGAAGAACCGTCCTATGATCCACCAGAGCCGGAGGGATTTACCCAAGGAAAAATCCAATAGATTAGAATTAGAAGTCCTTAGGTATGATTGAAAAAAAGGAGAAAATGAGAAAGGAGAAAGAAGGGATTGAAGAATTAAAAAGAAAAGTTATGAAAAAGGGTGAAAAGAAATAGCCCTCCAAATGTTCAACCTTAGGGCAGACACCGGGTTCAATTCGTATGCTATTGGTCGTTACTAAGGTGACACAGGTATTGAAGACAAAGACGTCATGGACCCAGTGATGCACTGCACTAAACCTTCTTAACCACTCAAGTTCTCTTAAAAGAGCTTGTTTCATTATCACGGGGAACCGGTGTAATCTATCGACCTGTCTCTTAGAGATGGTTGATATTGAAGCAGGAGACCTCTCCCTAATCTCCGCATAGGAAACCATATGTGCACTTATCGAGTCTAGAGCCCCGGGATTCATCAAAAGATCTCATAGGAACACATGATATTTCTACACTGGTTGTTCATCATTAAGGACGCCAGTTGTAAACTTAAGAGTCCTACGCAGATCTTAGCAATCTGCCAGAACAATTATGAGAGAATTCACACAAGTGTTTCTCAATGATTCAATGGAAACTCCTGCCAGGGTCAACATCAAACCGCCCTGACAGCAGGTCACTTCGGTAATTCCTTATGGGTTACGCTTAGTGTTCGCGGTGGTTTCAAACGGTCTACAGTCGTGGAGTGATCCCCAGCGACTCACCCAGTCATTGAGCTACTAAGTAGGTCTTGTAAGCTCCCTCGGGAGTATCTGACATCGGAACGGCCTTGATAAGGATTAGAAGGAGTCTTCACACTATGCTGTTGATGAGCTCTAATTCCTTATCTGTAAGTACTGGTTGTTTATTGCTAACTGTTTACCTGCAGCTATACATCATCTCTATGGTGAAAGATTCCGCATGCTCATACATACATCTGGAAGTTAAAGAAAGCTCCCTCAAAGATCTATACAACACAACGTTCAAAGAAAGATTCTACGCCAAAAAGAAGAATCTACAAAGTATAAAGACTAAAGATCAAAGTGAAAGAAAGGGAACTACGTGCATATGAATATCAAAGTCCAAAGATGTATGAGCATGTTGGAATGGCGAACAACCACCACAGACGCAGAAGTGACGAAAGACAGATCGCTCCACATCACAAAGGAACAAAAGAATGATGAAAAGTCAGTCATCAAAGATCACAAAGCATGAAGGAACAAAGACTTAAGACTATTCTACAACGACATACAAAGTTCAAGACAAAGTACACAGAAGACCTAATCACATGGAGCATCATTCGAATGACCACCCCTTAGGGGGAGATTGTTAGCATTAAAAATATGTATTGAGAAGTGATGGTAAGTCTCATATTAGGAACTTTGTAATGTGTCTTAGTTTATGGAATAGGATAGTGTTGGGTCACTGAATTCACCAATCTTCTTCTAACAAGGATTTGAACATAAAATAACCTAAGTATAAACAAGTCACTGAGTGAACAGTAACTCAGTGAGTCATCTTCATGATGCTTAGACCGAGCCTAAGAAGAAAGGTTCTCCATTCAGTGAGGCGCAACTCAGTGAAGTGTGATCTAAGCCAAGCAGAAGGTGATGGGTTCAGTGAGGATGACAATAACTCACTGAACCCCATGACACCTCAACAACTTCATGGTACTGAAGACTGATGACTAGAAGACTGAAGTTTTGGCGGGACTGGGTGGGAAAGTCTGAGCTGCATTATTAAAGTGCTTTATCACTTTAATGTCAAACTTTCCCAAAATGGTTAAAACCAGTCTGTCATCAGAAAGTGCCTTTTGGACTTAACTCAATGAAGGTTCCTTTCCAGAAGAATAATATCTTTCAAGATATTGTTAAGGAAGCTTTATGTCCAATGTATAACTAGTTGTTCTATACTTGTGTATAAATAGGTAGCATAAGAGAAGAGTAAAAGTTGACAAGTTTGTGCAATTAATGCAAAGCATTCACAAACCACTTTTACTCCTCCAAAGAACAATACAACCCCTGAGATAGCTCAGTGGGTCCTGAAAGTTGTCACTCAACATAGATTGAGTTTAGTGAGGAGTCCATACCATACTTGTCATTTTCAATCCAAAGTGTTATTCCGCAAACACTTGGGTATGATTTTTTTTGATTAACTTCTAATAAAGAATTAAACGTTGTAAAATATTGTCTCTTATGTTTACGTTTCTTTATTGTTAATCTTTTTATATATCTTTGTTTAATGTCATAGAACTTGGTTACTTTAGCTTTATAGTTATAGTTAACCAAGTAAAAGGGACCAACAAGTGGTATCAGAGCCTCTAATTTGTAAAACTTAAACCTGTTTTCAAAACTTAAGAGTGCTCAAGTTTTTAAAATCAAGATCCCACTATGACTGACATAGATGTTCCCCAACTTGTCGACAAAAAGGGTGGAAGTTATTCAGCAACTGCCCCTCGACTAGAAGTTGGCAAATTTAATAAGTGGAAAAAGCGAATGCTTTGCTACTTAACTAGGATGGAACCATATTACATTAAGTTGATTAATGATGGTCCATATGTCCCAACAACTGCCCAAGGTTTAATTAAACCTGAAGCTCAGTGGACCCCAGATGAAAGAAGGGTGGTCAATCAAGACCAGTGCCTGATGATATAATGGAATCAGTGATCAATTGTCCCACTGCCCAACAGACATGGACTGACCTGGTTCATAGCTATGAAGGGCCTTCTGATACCAAAGAGAATAGAATCATGGACCTGAAGCTTGAATTCAACACCTTCAGAGCCAAGGATTCTGAAAGTCTCTTTGAGACTTATACTCGGTATAAGACCCTCCTGAATGAGCTGACCAATGATGGTGTTATACTGTCAAAACATGAGATCAATGTTGGTTTTGTAAACAGTCTTCCTGAGAAGTGGTTAAACTTCTCTCAGGGATTGAGAAATGCAAACCACATTCAGAACCTTGAGCTCCCTGCCATCTATGGGAAGTTTGTCTATGAAGACAATCTTATCACCAGGAGATACCCTGGTAAAGCTCAGGAGACCAAAAAGGCCTTGACAATTTCACCCATATCAACTATTTTCTATTCAAAAGGTGTTGTGCAGGATTTTCAGGATGGATCTGATGATGAGGTTGACCAAAGAACCAGTGAGGAGTACCTAAATGATCTTCAAATTGAATTTCATGAAAGGGCACTCCTTGCTAATTCAAAAAGGTTTTTTAAGAAAAACAAATTTCCTTCAAAAGCAAATGACAACACTGAATGCTTTAAATGTGACAAAATGGGCCATTTTGCTAAAGATTGTTTTTCAAAAACAACCTCAGAACCATCCTTTAAATTTTCAGGAAATAACTCTTTTTCAGGCCCCAGCAAATTTCAACCAAAAATGCTTCAGTCTAGTCAAAGATTTGAAAAAGTCTCTCAAATTGACTTTGAAGCCAAGTACAGAAAGTCAAAAGCTAAACTTGCCCTTCTTGAATCATCCTCAACAGTCTCTCAGCCTCCTCAGGCTCCAAAGCCTTCTCAAGCCAAGAATAAAGGGCTTGTTGCTGAAACATATGACTGGGATGAGGTTGAAGTGTCCTCTGATGATGAGGAAGTTCACATCAGTGCCCTGATGGCTTTGTCAAATGCCAACAAACTTGCTGTGGGGAAGAGTCATGCAAGAAATGGTGAATGGGTTAACATCACTATGAGGAAGGTAACTCTTTTACTTTCTATGGATGATAATGATGATTGGAAATCTTACTTAGATTATATTAATGTTGATCTTAAGTATGTTGAAGAGCAAAGACTTAATTTATTTTCAAAATTTAACAAACTGAGCTTTGAATTAAATCATTGTAGAGATGAATTAGTTGCTTTAAAACAAGCCAAGCTTGAAAGTGTTACACTCCAAATTCAAAACTCTGAACTTGTAAAACAAAATCAAGCTCTTCAGGAAGAACTTAAGAAAGAAAAGGAAATTATTTGGAAATGGACTCAGAAAAACCCCAAACTTTATGAAACACTGAGTCTCACACCCAGCCCCAAAAAGGCAGGTCTAGGTGATGATCAACTCACTGAAGTTTCTGGGGAGAGTAGCTATTCTACAACTTTTCTATTAACCAACATACTCTCTTGCAAAGAACTTGCTCCCAAACCTAGTGATTGGATTGAAAGAAACAATCCTGATAGTAAAATGCCAAATTTTAATACTGGAAGAATTCTGGAGCCTGAAAGTCAGGCTATCAAGGAGCTGCTAGGAGTCACTGATGAACTTAGTCCTACTGAGTCCGTCACTGAGTCTAAGTCTGATTCACCACTCCCTCCACTGAAACAACTTCAGGGAGCGGAACCCAATTCTGACCTTGCACCATTAGTCTATCAACCACATTCTCCCAAAGAGAAATCAGGGTTAGGAAAGACTATTCTGAAAAGACCTACTCCTGCACCCACTGAACACCAAAAACCTTCCGTTCCCACTGAAGTAAAGCATGAAAGCACTGATTCAAAAGTTGATCAGCTTACTGAACTTGTTAGGATGCTGAGTGAGAAAATCGAGTCTACTGAGAAAAACTCTGACTCAAAATCTACAAAGCCCTCAGTATCCTCAGGTTCTTCCAAACCTAAAACCACACCTAGACCCTCAGGGAGATGTGAACTGTGCAATTATCCAAATCACAGCACTGATAAATGCTACATAGTCCTGTTTTGTATGATATGCAAACAAGAGGACCACAGAACTTGTGATCACATCCCCCACACTGCTTCTTTAAAAGCAAGGGGTCTATACAAAAACCAAGGCTATCAATATGCCACACCTTCCAAACAAAGACTGAAGGCTAAGCCTTTCTCACCATGTCCTCACTGTGGTTTCAATGATCATCTTCCTGATGATTATATGATGAAAGATTGTTGTGACATCTGTGGAGATCCCTCCCATGAAACCAGGGGACATGACAAGGTTATTCAGTCCAGAAGGAAAAACCAGACCAACACTTCTCAGTCACCTGAGGCATCATTCTCCACAAAATGTAAAACATGTGGAAGCTCAGGTCACACAACTTCAGACCATGATTCACTAACTGAGTTCAAAAAGTCCATGAGGACCAAGCCCACTAGAAAGTGGGTCAACAAGAAAAACTAACCCAGTTTACTGTTTATGCAGAAACACATCAAGGATCCTACTTGGCATCTAGACAGTGGATGCTCCAGAAGCCTGACTGGTGTGAAAATTTTTCTGCACAAATATGTGGAAGAACCAGGACCCAAAGTAGTATTTGGTGATAACTCATCAGCTCCCACTGAAGGTTATGGTTCAGTAAACTGCAATGGTATAGTTTTTACAAGAATAGCTTATGTTAATGGTTTCAAGTACAACCTGATAAATGTTTCCCAACTATGTGATGCCAAAACATAGTTCTGTTTGATGACAAGAGAGGGACCATCTTTAATGCCAATAAGGAAGTTGTGTTGATTGCCCCTAGAAGGGATGATGTATATGTCCTTGACATGTCATCCCTGACTCAGAATGGGACTTGTCTATTCTCAAAGGCAAGTGAGACAATCAACTGGATATGGCATAGGAGACTCTCTCATCTCAACTTCAAGAACATCAACAACCTGGCCAAACAGAACAAAGTTCTGGGCCTTCCATCCCTGGTGTATACCAAAGACAAGCCTTGTTCTGCTTATGAAAAAGGAAAACACCACAGGCATCATTCAAAACCAAACAAACCTTTTCCATCAAAAGCTGCCAACATCTTCTTCATATGGACCTTTTTAGATCTGTCAGTCCAATATCCATTCACCATGAGAAGTATACTCTGGTCATTGTGGATGAATACTCAAGATATACTTGGGTTTACTTCCTGACCAAGAAGAGTCAGGCAGCTTAAATCTTCATGTCATTTGTCAGGAACATTGAAAATCAAAATGATGTCAAAGTTAAATAGATCAGGACTGACAATGGCACTGAATTCAAAAACCAAGACCTTGAGTGTTTTTGTGATGATAAAGGAATTTCTTAAAATTTCACTTCTCCCTATACTCCTGAACAAAATGGAGTAGCTGAAAGGAGAAATAGAACACTTATTGAGGCAACAAGAACAATGTTGAATGGCTCAGTCCTCTCAAAACATTTTTGGACTGAGGCAGTTAAAACAGCCCGCTACACTCAAAATAGGTCAATCATTGTGAAGAGGCATAACAAGACTCCTTATGAAATATTCAAAGGAAGGATTCCTGACATCGGCTATTTTCATGTATTTGGGTGTCCTGTGTTTATACATAATCACAAGGATCACTTGGGTAAATTTGATGCCAAAGCTGATGATGGATACTTCCTGGGATATTCCCTGGTTTCTAAAGCCTTCAGGGTGTTCAACACAAGGAGACAACAAACTGAGGAAACTTGTCATATTACTGTTGATGAGAGCACTGAATCCATCAGGTTCTCAAATTCCTCAGTAGAAGAAATTGGTATTGATGACTCATCAAGGTATCCTCCTGATGAGTATCATCCTGAGAACAATCCCTCAACCCAATACCAAGCTGATGCTGACATGTCCTATTACATCATCCCTCACAACCTTCCCCAACCACCTATCAGTGAGTTCATTGAAACTCAGCCTGTCCCAAATGAGACTGACACCACTGAACAAATTGTTCAGGTGCCCTCAGAACAAATTATTCCTACAGTTGTCACTGAAGCACATATTGAGGAGTTACCTCATGTTCCTGAGTCTGAACCTAATCAGGCTCCTACAAGCTCAAATTCCTATCCCAAACCTCAGGATAGCTGGACTAGATCCAAAATCATTGAGCTTGTGAACATCATTGGTGAACCCACTGAAGGCATGCTCACAAGAAGCAAGGCTGCTAAATTCAAGGCTGCCACTGCCAATATATGTCTTTATGCTTACTATCTCTCAGAGATTGAGCCTAAAAATGTCAAAGAAGCCCTGACTTATGAAAGTTGGGTTCAGGCCATGAGAGATGAATTGGAACAATTTGACAGAAATGATGTCATGACCCTTGTTGAATGCCCCCAGGGTGTTTTAATCATTGGTATGAAAATGGGTCTTTAAGAACAAGACTGATGAGAATGGCACAGTCATCAAAAACAAAGCATGACTGGTTACCAAAGGATATAATCAACAGGAAGGTATAGACTATGAGGAAACCTTTGCACCTGTTGCTAGAATGGAAGCCATCAGGATCTTCCTTGCCTATGCAACTTACATGAACTTCAAAGTTTACCAAATGGATGTTAAAAGTGCATTCTTGAATGGTAACATCAAAGAAGATGTTTATGTGCAACAGCCTCCTGGTTTCGAAAGTAGTGAATACCCCAACCATGTCTACAAGCTTAAGAAAGCCCTTTATGGACTGAAACAAGCACCCAGGGCATGGTATGAAACTCTTTCAGCCTTCCTGATCCAAAACAAGTTTGTCAGAGGAAGAATTGACAACACACTGTTCATCTACAGAACAAAGAATGATGTCATTCTTGTCCAAGTATATGTTGATGACATCATCTTTGGCTCAACAAGTTACAAACTTTGCACACAGTTTGAGAAATTGATGACCACAAAGTTTGAAATGAGCATGATGGGTGAACTCACATATTTTCTTGGACTCCAAATAAAACAAACTGAAAAAGGAATATCCATTCGCCAAGAAAAATACCTCAGGAACCTACTGAAGAAGTATGATCTCATTGACTGCTCTTCAGTAAAAACTCCTATGGTTCCTCCAAACAAGCTTGGCCCTGATCTCACTGGAAAATCAGTGAATCAAACCCAATACAGAGGAATGATTGGCTCCCTGATGTACTTACTTGCCTCAAGGCCGGATATCCAATTCTCAGTCTGCCTGTGTGCAAGATACCAGGCTGACCCTAAAGAATCACATCTCACTGCTATTAAGAGAATCATCAGGTACCTGAAGGGTACTCCAAACCTTGGTGTGTATTACCAAAAATGTTCAGGATTTGATCTTAAATGGTACACTGACTCTGACTATGCAGGATGTAACATGGATAGGAAAAGTACTTCAGGATCCTGTCAATTTCTTGGTGGTAAACTTGTGTGTTGGAGTACAAAGAAACAACAGTCAGTGGCCATGTCCTCAGCTGAAGCTGAATATATGGCTGCTGCAGGATGTTGTGCAAATGTACTATGGATGAAGAGCCAACTGAGTGACTATGGCATTCAGTATAAGATGGTACCTATCTTTTGTGATAATACTAGTGCCATAGCCATCTCAAACAATCCAGTACTTCATCAAAGAACCAAACATATTGACATCAGATACCACTTCATCAGGGACCACATTTCTAATGGAGAAATTGAACTACATTTCATCCCCACTGAATATCAGCTAGCTGATATCTTCACTAAACCTTTGGATGAACCCACTTTCACAAGATTTAAAGCTGAACTGGGCATGTTAGACATAGAGTCAGGAAACTGATCAAAAGTGTTCCAACCTGATGTATATTCTCTAGGTCACTGATCACACCCTTCCTTAAAAATTTTTTGAATGAAAATTCATTCAGGGGGCTCAGGATAAAAAATGGCATTGAATACCCTAACTAAATGCTCTAAGTACTTAGTTAGTTAATGTCCCAGGTAGGTAACTAAATCCTATTAAATATAGGAATATATGTCACTTACACAACTGGCATCCACTCTTTGGGCCCCCACATCTCTCTCACCAAACACCACTGAGCATTAAATGCTCCCTCACACACAAAAGTTGTGATGATTCTCACTCTGCAAAAGTGCATTATTTACAGAGCTGCACAGCTGTTCACCCATGATGTGAGAGTAAATAGGGTAATGGGAATCGTGATATTTAATGCGGATATCAAACCAACATTATTATGACGTTTCGGTTAAATAAATTAAACCTATGGTATCCGGAACATCACTACCCTAATTCCCACGTACCCTATAAATACCCCCACACAAAAAAAGGGAAAAACACACACGTTTTTTAAAAAAAAATTATAACAAAAATCTTGCAAATCGTTTTCAGAACTGCGTGTGTTTCCCTCACTGATACCTATTTTTCAAAAAAAAACCAGGCTTTTATCTAACCCAAATGGCTTCTTCTAAGGTCATAAAATACGCACCCAATGTGGATTTCCAAATGGAAAGCGTAGACCTTACCAAGAACAATGTGGTAGGGAACTTTGCCTACCCTGAAGGGTACCCTGAACACAGGGAGGTGGTGTAGTTCCTTCAGAACTGCTTTCTGACCACCTCATTCACAAAAACCCCCTCAGTCATCTATCATGACTATTTGAGAGAATTTTGGTGGACAACGGTGGTTGAAAACCCTGATGCGCCAAAAGAGGCCAAAATAAAGTTTACAGTCAAGAATGGAACCAAGTCCCTAACTCTTGACTATAAAACTTTTGTCAAAGCCACAGGCCTTGACTACACCACGACTTTCACTGCCCAACCCTCTGAGAAAGAGGTGAAGGAGGTCTTACTGAAACTGGGGCCCTATGACAAAAATCACCCAGAGGTAACACCAGGGTCCCTCTTATCCAAAGCCCCTATAATAAAGACCTGGTTCCCAGCTCCCTAGAGGATTCTAATGACTTTTGTCATTCAGGTTCTCTGGGGAAATAAATCCTCTACTGAGCAATTGAACACTACTCAGGCAATGATAGTGTTCTGTCTCATTGAGGGTAAAATGATTGACCTTGGAGAAATAATCTCTTCAGGGACCTCATAGCAAAGTTAGGAGGGAATTCTAGGCAAAAACACATGTCATACCCTAGATTCGTTTCCTGTGCCCTACAAGACTTGCTTGGGTCTGAGTATGTTAAGCCTGACATAGCAGGTTTTGAGCCTGATGTCCTACACAAGGAAAATTACTCTCGTGACCCTCATGAGGTTACACCTGTCACCCTGACAATGTATATGCGTTCTGCTATCCAGGGTGACAATAAAGTTTCACCAATCCCCTCTCCCACCAAGAAGTTAAAGAGGAAGAAGAGACAGGGGTCTAGGAAGGTGGCTCAACCCAAGTCACTAGACACTGAGACCTCTGATCCCAAGCCTACCATAAAGGGGCAACTACAACCGCCCTTGACTGCTGACACCATGAGAATAATAACCCAGTCACTAGGCCTGCAACAAAAGCCAACGGAGGGCACTGAGACATCACACTCAGTGTCCTCGGGCATACCCGTTCCAAAGACTCTATTGTCAAAAACAAGACAGTGGAGCCGGAACTAACCAAACCTTCACATCCTGCTAAAGGCTCTGGCAAATCACAACCAGAGTATCAGGGAGTAAGGGGTCCTATACCCTCGGTGGGGCAGCACTACTCCACTGAGAAGGGGGCCCACAAACAATCACATCCTGCCAAAGGCTCGGGTAAATCGCAACCCAAGCAACAGGGAGTTCTAGCCCCTAAATCTTCGACAAGCCAGCACAAGCCTGTTGGAATGGAGGGCATAACCACTCAGATGCCTGATGAGGACACTCGCCAATCAAAACTTTTGTCTGAGGGCACAACAAATCATCCCAAAGACTCAGAGGGAAACATACAACCCGCTGATAGGGACACAACAATCACGGCTCCTAGTGATGGTACTGAGAAACACCCATCAGTGCCTGAAGGGGTCACGAGGGACAAAGACTTAGAGGGAAACATACCACCCGCTGATATGGAACTCACAACCCACCCCGAAGGTGCGCATAACTCGGGAACTGACCCTGAAGACCAGGTAGGTAAAACCCAACTTACCGGATTTGAAGGGTCAGGACCTGGCCAAAACAAAGGCGAGTCTTTTTATGAAGAGGAGCCGGCTAACCTTTTTTTGCAGATTCAGTCTCTAGCAGAAGCTCAGGCTGTTTTGTACTCTGATGATGAATTTAACAGTGATGAGGAAGTCTTCAAGGCCGGAGAGGATATGGAGCTTGAGGAGACAGTCCATGAACCAATTCCTCAGTCTCCTCAATCTTCAAACCATGACGATGCTGACACTCAGTCCGAGCCAGAGTCCTCAGGAGATGATCAGGCTCCTCTCACTCTGAAGACCTTCACCAAATTCATCAAAAAGATTACTAACATTTTGTACAGGGGGATCACTGATGAAGTCTTTGACATGTACACTGAACAGGCGGTTCACTTTCACAATCTCAAAGATGTTGTCGAAGACTTCTATGAAGATGTCAGGGAACAAAATTCCTCAGTCAATCATTCCCTAACACAAATGATCACCCGCCTGAACCAGTTTTTGATAACCCTCAACCAGCTGAATGTAGGGGTTCAGTCGGTTCAACAATCAGTCAAGGATGATCCTGAACTCACCAGGAAGCTACTTCAGGCATCCGAGACGTATCAAGTAAACTCAGTGGCTCTCACTGAATTACTTGACTTGCTGAAGGGTTCTAATCTTCAGGGTCTCACCACCACCGTGGAGTCTCTCAAATCTTCCTTCATCAAAATGGAGGAATCAGTGACAGCTCAGTCCTAAAGGTCTACTTCTCTGGCATGGACCTTGGGCTCCAGGATGAAAGCTCTTGAAAATGCACAGGCTGCACTTGACTCCAGGGTGTCCATCATTCAGCAGGATACTCAGGAGATCAAGTCTATGATGACAGAAATTTTTCAAGCCTTCAAGGGTGCATCTACTTTTTCAGTACAACCAACACTTGCCATCACTGACATTCAGGAAAATGTTGAGGGGGAGAACACTACCAAAAGTCCCTAATACTGTTGAACAAGAAGCTGGACAACCCTCTCACACTGAGGGGGAGCATGTCACTGAAGCAACACCAATCACTTAAGTTCCACCACAGGAGGAACCAGTCTCCTCTTCTCTCGGACAGGATAGAGGCAAAAGTATTGCTACCACCTCTAGTCCTGAAAATGTTCTCAAGCCAGCCTCTACCATGGTCAGATTTGACCCTGATGCACCTGTCAGGGTTCCGTTTGAAATCAATGGAGTAGTACAGCTTCTCACTCATGACAAAATTCAAGCTCACATGGAAAGGACTGAGACACTACTCAAGGTGGCTGAGGAAGAGAGAATGAGCAAGCCTGCTATCATTAAGGTTGTTCATGAGGAAGCTGAAAAGATTGGTTTGAATACTGAGGCACTAGCAACTGTACAAGTTGGTGCTGTGTTTAAAAAGGCTCAGGAAGAAGAGCTAAATGCTCTCAAAATGGAAAGGGAAAACAAGCTCAGGAAGGATGCCCAAATCAGAAAACACAGGATCGAAAAGTATACTTGGGTGATGAAAGAAAGGTTATGACCTGAAACCATCACTGACGTTCAAATCCACAGAAACACCAATCCCGTAATGGTCACCGTCTTCAGGGGACGTGATAAAATAATAATGGACATCCATAAGCCTTTCAAGTTTGCAGACTTTGGCACCACTGAGCTTGATGAGCTTCGATCAATCATTGCCAAAAAGAACAATGTTGTAGTACCTAAACTTCTCGAATCACTGAAGGATAGGTACGACAGACTGAGAGCAATGCCTAAGGCTCTTAACATTCCCTCACTTTTTCCTGACTCAGGAGAAGAGACTGCTCCATCTAAGGCTTCCAAGAGGAAAAGGAAGCAAATAGAATTGGAGCCTGAGATCAAGGTACCAGGGTTAGAGTGTGACAGGTCGCTTCCTGAAGGGATCACGTTCGTGAACAATGCAGTCCTTGAAGCTCCTGAAAGAGGCTTATGCTTTATTGATGAGTATGGAAGCCTGGCGTTCCAAAGGTGGTCTGATATGGATAAGGCAGGAATCAAAGCTATGATCATGTACCTCATGTTGGCGTCCCCCATCAAGAGTGATGAGAACAAAAGATTCTGCTAGGACTTTGAAGCAATGATCAATGAACATCCTGAAAGACACCTACTCAGATCAAAGAAAGCAAAGATTGAAAACCTTGGATACCACCTGAACATCTGATCTGCAGCAACTATCCTTTTATTTTTTGTAATTTGTAGGACTTGTAATAACTATGAATAAACTTTGATGTTTTGTTTAAAATTATGTGTCCTACTTATAATTACAACAACATTCAATAAGAGATGAAGACCCCTACCAACTCACACTGAATCAAGAAACACTTAAGCTATTTGTATGTTCAAATAGGGGGAGATTGTTGGGTCACTGAATTCCCCAATCTTCTTCTAACAAGGATTTGAACGTAAAATAACCTAAGTATAAACAAGTCACTGAGTGAACAGTAACTCAGTGAGTCATCTTCAGGATGCTTAGACCGAGCCTAAGAAGAAAGGTTCTCCATTCAGTGAGGCGCAACTCAGTGAAGTGTGATCTAAGCCAAGCAGAAGGTGATGGGTTCAGTGAGGATGACAATAACTCACTGAACCCCATGACACCTCAACAACTTCATGGTACTGAAGACTGATGACTAGAAGACTGAAGTTTTGGCGGGACTGGGCGGGAAAGTCTGAGCTGCATTATTAAAGTGCTTTATCACTTTAATGTCAAACTTTCCCAAAATGGTTAAAACCAGTCTGTCATCAGAAAGTGCCTTTTGGACTTAACTCAATGAAGGTTCCTTGCCAGAAGAATAATATCTTTCAAGATATTGTTAAGGAAGCTTTATGTCCAATGTATAACTAGTTGTTCTATACTTGTGTATAAATAGGTAGCATAAGAGAAGAGTAAAAGTTGACAAGTTTGTGCAATTAATGCAAAGCATTCACAAACCACTTTTACTCCTCCAAAGAACAACACAACCCCTGAGATAGCTCAGTGGGTCCTAAAAGTTGTCACTCAACATAGATTGAGTTTAGTGAGGAGTCCATACCATACTTGTCGTTTTCAATCCCAAGTGTTATTCCGCAAACACTTGGGTACGATTCTTTTTGATTAACTTGTAATAAAGAATTAAACGTTGGAAAATATTGTCTCTTATGTTTACGTTTCTTTATTGTTAATCTTTTTATATATCTTTGTTTAATGTCATAGAACTTGGTTACTTTAGCTTTATAGTTATAGTTAACCAAGTAAAAGGGACCAACAGATAGTCATTGGGCTTTGGACTTGACAAGCTAATATGTTATGTGCAATGTTATATAAGCCTTATTATCTAATCATGTAACCAAGTCCAAGCCCAAGCCCATAGAAAGCCTTTAGGGCATCTCATGTAACCAACTATTTAAACACCTCAAAGGTTCATTTGAGGTGTGTGCTTGTGTGTGTATTTTGTGTGTTTCTTGAATAAAGGTTCTCTCTTTTCATCTCTTTCTCTCTTATATTAACGTCATACATATCATCATCAAGTCACCATCTTTACTTCATCTAGTGCTTATATTTGTGATAAAGTTGATAGATTTAAGGTCCTACAACTTAAAAAGTCACACATTAAGTGTCCACTATGACTTTTTCAAGTCTTTTTTCTTCAACTTTGACTTTAAATTTTTTTGTCCGTGTTATATAGTACTTGATGCAAGATATATGAATGGATTAAGTTTTTAGTTGTGTTTTCATTTGTATAATTTATTTTCATATACAGGAACTGCATAATGATTATGTTCTAGGAGGTTCCTATACTGGCAATGGTTTTATTTTCTTAGTTAACTGTTGGGGGGGGGGGGGGGTTAGATGGAAAGTTCGTGTAAGAGAGTCTCATAAATTAAGTGTGTTGTTGAGGGAGCAAGGTGGAATGATTTTGTCATTCACAACATCTCCTGTTCTGCTGTTGAGTACATACATTTTGTTGAAGAGGGTGAGGATGTGTTTTATGCAACTTGCTATGGTGAGGATGGGTTGGAGTTTCACAATTATGAACCCGAGAGTGCCCCATTTTGGAGATGTTTAGTGCCTGTGACAGACACATCTCTGCTTATGCAGTCGTTGGAGGAAGACTTTCTGAGATATCTGGATGGTCCAACCCCTACTAATTCGTTCGTGGTTTCCACTAACATGACTGACTACAATGTTAGGGTGTCCAGTGATCATCTCTATGGTCGATACGTCCACTCCTTCTTCTATGGCGGTGGTTAGTTGACACTCGTTCGGGACTTGCATATGAAGGCTGGTCAGTGGATGGTTTTTACTCAGGTTGACCAGGGCCAGGAATTTAATGTGATGTTGTTTGAACCTGATGGAGGGGCCATCACAACTCTAGAGACATACAGCACCAATATTGCCATGAATGCCTTGTGTCACCAACCACATGACTATGGTATTTTTCCTTTATTAGCTTTAACTACATCAAGTATATGATATCTTTATAACATTTTGAATTATCTATAACTTACTCATTTTGTATTATTAAATTTAGATTTTGAAGCCGGACGGATGAACTGGATGTGCAAATGGTCGTTTCACACTGTCCACGACCAAGAAGATAGGGCATTCTACCAACCACTGACTGCATGCTTCTGGAGAGATAGACGACTAGTAAGTGTCTTGAAAACTTTGATAATTTGTCAAATTGTTATGCTACAATTTCACTGAGATTACAAACTAGACAACTATCAATCTATAGCAGTTGTAACTTTGTACATTTTGTAACAGACTATACCATCAAAAATTGTGCACAAGTACAATTTGTATGGGTACTCTGTCGCTGTTGTGAAGCACCAAATGATACAGAAAGTGTTCCAAGTACGTGAGAGAACACTGGTGGTACCTGGTCGAGGGAAGGTGAGGAGGAAGGTGTTTATTGTTTCATGCTCTGGTTTCAGGGAGTTAAGACAGGAAGCCGGCTTTGGTGCAGCTGCAAAGGTCCGCTTCTTTAAAACATATGACACAAACAGGTCCCAAAGAGTCTTAAGGTTTGATGTGTGTTGATGGTTTGATGGTTGTTGATGGTTTTATGTTTGTTGATGGGTGAAACAATGTTTGAAAGTTTTTGTAAGTTGGATAAACTTTTTTGTAAGTTTCTGATGTATGATAAACCAAATGGGTTTGTCACTAGACAATGGTATGTAATTAGCTAATGTAGGATGAACCATATGGGTTTATCCATAGACAATGTTATGTAGTAAACTATGTAGATTGACATTATTGTACGAAAGCGGCTTATACGGCCTTATAACTAGTTAATTGGGGATTTAATCCCTTAAGTGTAAATGTTACCAATCCACCCCTGCACTCACATATCTAGCAGTACAAACCCACCTGCAGTAACGTTTTCTTAGGAGCAGAAACTTTTGATTTTTTTTTTTAACAGAGCAGAAACTTTTGACTAACATAATACAAAATATATCCTAAGTTATTGTTAATGAACACAACAATCAAAATATTGTAATAATTAAGTGTAAATGTTACCAATCTACCCCTGCACTCTCATATCTAGCAGTACAAACCCACCTACAGTAACGTTTTCTTAGCAACAGAAACTTTTGATTTTGATTTTTTTTTTTAACAGAGCAGAAATTTTTGATTAACATAATACAAAATATATCTCAAGTTCTTGTTAATGAACACAACAATCAAAATATTGTAACAATTAATGAGAAAATTTAGCAATGACAAAGTACGGGAATTAAAATTAAACATATTCCATTAAAACTTGAAATGAAAAATTATAAAATACTGGTAACAAAAGGTACACATTCTAAAAATCTAATAATCTAAAAGGATTACAACATGTTTATTCATAAAGTCAAATAAAGTAGTACAAAAGGATTACAAGGTTTATTCAAATTACTTCCTAACTCAACTAATACATTTTATTTTTACCCTTGCCTTTTGAACAAACTTTGGGCATTTTTTGTTCCCATGGTTTTATACCCTTGTCTTCACAAGTCTTAGCATTGGGCCGGCCTAGCACCTAAACTCTCTCATCAAAAAGCTCTTTGGCAGTCTTTTTTTGGAGTTTTAACCTTCCTAGCATCTTCCTTTTTGTGCCTGATCCAGAATATCCCTTTGGAAAATAGTCTGCCCATGTATTTGGAGGACCATCAGAACTGCTTGATATGTGAAATGAACTTGAGTCACTGCTGTCAATTTTAATGATTTCTGCAAAAAAAATAAAAAATATATTAAAATTAAAAAAAATATAGTGTAAATGAAATAAAAGATAATGTTGCAATTCAGGGTATGTTTGAAACAACCTTTGTTCTTGGAACTCTAATGGCCACATTACTTGGTGGATGGGTTGTTTTAGATCATAAAAAAGAATGGAATGCAATAAACCCAGATATGTAACCCTTCTAAGTTCCCACTACTGCTCCTTTTATCGTTTCAACTCCCTTTGAGCAAAGGACTGCACCAGCCGCATTGCTAGATTGTTAAAAAAACAAAAGAAACAGTATGGGAACTTAGAATGGAATGGTATGTTGAAATTCCAGACTCAAAGTAATACAAACAATCTAGAAATGTTGAGTAAAGAATAGAGTCTAAGTAACATCACTCATATTGAATGCGATAATGAAGGAGTATGGCATGTCATGAACAGTACACACTATATCATTATTGCATTGAAGACGTCTCAATGATCAGGCCAGATCTATCTACCGTTGCAGAAAGGTTCCGTTGCTTTGTTTTTTGGACACCGTCTAATAACCACACAAACGGTAGTAGACGTTTTCCAAATTAAGCAATGGAACCATCTACAACGCTAGATAGATCTGCCCTAATAATTAAGCTTTAAGTTATTAGAAAACAGATTCTTACTATCATTTATATTGCTCCCTTAATTGTGACGAACATACATATTAATTATGTAGATTCTACGACATTATAGAGCTAATTGTGCATGAATGAAATCATATAAAATTTATATTAACAATGCAATGAACTACCATCCTTTCTACCCTAGCCAACAACAACATATTATTCAGCCTTGAATCTCTAACCTACCAACATACTGGAAGACGAAGACGCTAAATTCAAGCATCGAACCTACAAATTATACTTGATAATTGTTTCAGTATTTTGACAAAGAGCAAAGATTAATCAACATGGATGAACAACACCAAAACAAGTTTATGTTCATACTTGAAAGTGGTGTCTGTTCACCCATGTTGATACTTCTTCCATCTTTGATACTTGGATGTTTTAGCCTAAATATTCGCACACACACATCCACCACTTTTCTTCCTTATTCTCTCAAAACAAATGTAACATAATTCTTATACCAGATAGTCAACCTAAGCCTAAGATAAAATAAGCTAATCCAAGCAAACCTTAATATCTCTTTTGCTCTAATTATTCGCAAAAACAACACAACATGTTCTTCCTTATTCTATCAATACAAATGCAACGCAATTCTTATAACAGATAATCAACCTAAGCCTAAGAATAAATAGCTCTAAGGGGGTATTTGGATTATATTAATTTGTGATCTTATCAGCTTTTTGAGATTCGGGATCAAAACCCTAGATCCGAGTGAGTTGTAACTGTGAGTGTGAGAGAGAATGAGAGGATTATGTTGAAGTATTCGAAGTGTGTTTGATAAGTTTGTATATATTATAAGTTTAAAAGTGAAGTGTGTTTGATACTCTTGGTAGGGGTAATTTATTTATATTATAAATAGCTCGGTTCGGTTAACCATGGATATCTAAAAGTAAAAACCGAAACCAAATGCTTGGTTTGTCGGTTTCTCGGGTTATTTGAACCAAGGTTTTCAAGATCGGGATCCTACCCAGGTTCGTTTTTGTCTTTGCAAGATTGTGATCGTAAGATCGGATCGGGATCTTAAGATCCTACTATAATGTCATTTTCTTAATAGTTTTGTAATATTATACAAATTTACAAATTATTATATATCATAAACACAAAATTATTATATATCATAGTTTTGTAATATCATTTTCTTAAGATCTTAAGCTTTCAAAGATCCTATGTAAGATCCGGATCGTTTTTGCTTTGTAGTATCGTAAAATTGTAAGATCCTAAGATCAGGATCGGGATCATGACAACCATGATTTAAACACCCCTAATGCTAATTGGTAGGGGGTTAATTATAGGGGGTGAAGAATGGGAAAGGTAATGAAAAAATATGCTTTGGTAAAGCATAATGCAATGACCCATTACCCAATAGTGTGTTACCCATTGTCGATCACCAGGAATGTATTGGTCGATAACATGACACTATAAGCCACTTTTAAAATTTTGAATTTAGCATAACTAATTAAGTTGTAGCTTAGTTGGTTTAAAGGGTAAAATATCATAACGGTTTAAACCATTTTCGTTTGTTTTTTTTTTTGCTTTCTTAATTTTGACCGTTTTTGTCCATTGTCTGACATTTTCTTTAAAAAAACGTATGAAGGCATATAAAATGTATGAAAGCGAACACAACTTAGCAAAACAAAGAAAAAAGGATAAGGACGTGTGAAAACAAAAAAGTCGTACAAAAATGTACGAGAACGTAGTAAACGTTTCATAATGTTTTAATACAGAGGAAAATGTTCATAAAAGCTTGAATTGTATTTGAAGTTATTAAAGGCGGTCATGCATATGGGTTGCACCGGCTTGGTAGGTGTTCAGTGTGAAGGTTATATGAATTGTATTTGAAGTTATTAAAGGCGGTCATGCATATGGGTTGCACCAGCTTGGTAAAAGTATACCGTTTGTCACAAACACTAAGAAGCAAGTATTCAGGGACCTCTCGATCATGTTATTCAGGATAGAGAAAGTTTGAACTCGGCTTGAGCTTGACTCAAAAAGCTCGATTTATTTTGTTTTCTTACACAAATTAAAATTCTAATATAACTTAAGAATCGAAAACTCAACAATAACTCGAGTCGAACTTATATAAGGTTAAGCTCAACTCATTAAACATTTCGAGTTCATTTTATATATATAGGCTTGAGCTTGAGCTCAAAGCTCGATAAGAATTAGCTCGAACTAAAACTAGTTGGCTTGAGCTCGGCTCATTTATGCCATTAAGAAAAAATTAAATTTTAGCTCGAGCTTCGCTAATAATATATCTATTTTGAGCTCGTTAATAAGCTTTTTATCGAGCTTGTTAATAAGTTCACCTATAATACAAATGCATAACATTTTATACATGTTTAATATGTAAAATATCATAGTGTCATTTAGGCTCGTGAGCCAAATCAAGTTTTTTATGTAAAACTCAGGGTCGAGCCCGATTGATAGATGAGTTGCAACTTAGGCTCAAGCTCGCGAGCTTGTTTAAGCTCAGCTCATTCAAGCTTTTTACTAATATGATCCTGAGTTTTTCACGATCGGCTCGGCTCATTTCCGCTTCTAATATAAACAAAGATTAAGGGTGCGTTTGGTATGTCGCCATCAATCACAATAGGAATGATTTTGATAGTAGTTGTGGGCCCCTAGATATGAAAGATTCATACCTTACTCTTTTGAGGTGTGTAGGGTATGGAGGATTTCTATCATTCATTACCATAGTTGTGGGCTCTCTCATCTTAAACAAACACATTTAATCACTTTCATAGTGATAGTGTCATTACCATAGGCCGATACCAAACGCACCCTAAGGTATTTCATGTGAGTATAAAACTAGTTGGTTTATAAATAAAATATCTTTACTACATATAATGGAAAAATGGTCAACAATTGAAATGTTGAGTTTTCAAAAAATGTTGAGTTTTCAATAATGGTCAAATGAGAGAGAAAAGTGAAATGTAATTAATAATTTTATTAAAACACCCCATTACTTAAAAGTACAATGATTTATTCACATTGTACAACCAATTAAAAACAGATCTACCAATTTTTCGACCGGAACGGTTCAACCGGTTGAACCACCCAGGTCAAACCGGGTTTCAAAACATTATCCATTACTTAAAAGTACAATGATTTATTTACATTGTACAACAATTAAAAACAAATCTATCAAATTAAATACAACCAAATAAACACACAAACCGGGTTGAGCCAGGACTCTTCAAACCCGACGGGTTGACCTAGTTTAATTGGACCCGTTTTCGACCCAACCTAGCAAGTTGACCAGGTTTAAATCGACTTATTTTCCACCCGAAACGGTTCAACCGGTTGAACAACCCGGGTCGAACCAGGTTTCAAAACATTATCCATTACTTAAAAGTACAATGATTTATTTACATTGTACAACCAGTTAAAAACAAATCTATCAAATTAAATACGACCAAATAAAACACAAACCGGGTTGACCCGGGACTCTTCGAACCCGGCGGGTTGAGCCAGTTTAATTTGACCCATTTTTGACCCAACCTAGCAAGTTGACCAGGTTTAAATCGACTCATTTTTCACCCAGAACGATTCAACCGGTTGAACCACCTGGGTCGAACCGGGTTTGAAAACATTATGTTTAATTCCCAAATCTTCAAACTTTTATTATTTTTCGTTTATAACCTATAAATTTTTTTTATCAATAAACTATCTACCGCTATAAAAAATCTCGTTGCTATGCACGGGTACTCGTCTAGTATAAATTAAATTAGATTTCCCTCTCACATTTTCAGTTGTCCCGCTCTAAGTTTTCTCCAAAAATCAAAATTATCCCCTCCATCCAACATTTTGAAAATCAAAGAAAATAAACCACCATCATAATCCCCAAATCAATTCCCCATTAGATTTCCCTCTCACATTTTCAGTTGTCCCGCTCTAAGTTTTCTCCAAAAATCAAATTATCCCTCCATACATCAATTTGAAAACCGAACAAAATAAACCACAATCATAATCCCCAAATTAATTCCCCCCCACAACAAAACCAATTATCCCCCAAATCAGTTAATCCACAAAAAACCACATACCTTTAATCAATTATTCTACATATTGCCGGTTTACAAACCTACAACACCAGGAAAAAACACTAGTCTTGAATCTAATTATTATTATTTTTTATCATCAAAGATCATACATAAAGATGATTAAATACACCTCAAAAAAATACCGGATCTGGGAGAAACCAAACACACGCCACCAAGGTTTGAGTTTTATTGGTAAGATTTATCTTTTGATTTTGTTCCTTTTTTGGGGTTTTTAATCTCGTTGATTTTGGGGGTTTTAATTAACTATTATGTTTTCTTGAAATTAGGGTTCAATTCGTTTCATCCTTTAAGAAAGAATCATTAATGGAATGCGTTACCTGAAGCTCGGGGTATATGCTAACTCGGCGGATTGATACCAGTGGTGCTCGAAGTGAAACAATCATTATCATTAATGGAATGCTCTACCTAAAGATACAACATATTAATTCTTGGTTAGTTGTTTTATTTGTTAAAGAAAAGTATATAGTAATACTGTGAATACCTTTGGGCAGGTCAAGACAGATGGCGTTCTAAATGCTTCAATTCGGCTTCCTTTGTGGGAAAAGCCAATCCTCTAAATCGTGCTCCCCATAAATGAAAGAGTGAACTTCACCATGCACTTCGCAATATGTTGTCAAACATTTTAGCACCACTTGAAGATGGTGGCCTCCACCTGGTGTACACCCCGCACTTTACTTATGGTATGAAGTAGTTGCACGCATAAAAGTGCAACTCATGCATTGGACAGATAAATATAGCAAACATATAGCTGTAAGTAAATGACCGTATCTTTTTATAATATAGATTTTGCACTGCTTCTTTGCATAACCTTACTTGGTTCTCCTCGTATATTAAAATTATAATGTTTGCTTCTTGTTTCACCATGTTAGGTTGCTTATGCTTTGGTGACTTTGCTTCTCTGTCTTGGTGATCCTATCATATTTCTCAATAACTTTGATCCTCATATGGAGCAACTGTACAAGCATCTTCGGGGCAACATTAATTAGTTTAACTCGTTGTCTAGAGATACATTTGAACAACACTATTTACAACCTTGTTTTGACCTTTTTCTATCATTGTGCTTCATTGGCAGCTCATGACATTGGCCATTATGTTCCAAAAGCAAAAGCTGCAATTGAGTCCATATTGAGGTCATGTAATCGAGCTTATAGTCAGGCTATCTTCACATCTTCAACAGCCCACATATGGACTACTTTATCTAGCAGTGGGGAGATGATGTTCGAGTACTTGGACGTCCCTGTTGTGAAAGGGAAAAATAGTGAGTTGGAGAAGTTTACTGGTGGGCTTTATACTACTAGTGTGGAGGTATCTGTATGTATTATAGGTTGACCTATAAATGTATTATAGATTGACCTATAAATGTATTATAGATTGACCTATAAATGTATTATAGTTTGACCTATAAATGTAATCCATGCTTCAGGAAGTCGAGAAGGATGTGAAAGCTAAGACAAAAGGGGAGGTCGGAGCTGCAAAGACACTTTGTTCTCCATTTGACCAGCTTGAACTGCATGAAGGTATTTTTTTAATTAGAGGGCTTTCCTAATTCTGTTTGCGATACCCGTTAAATTCATATAGATTAATAACACTAAACTGTCTGCTCGTTTTGTTCCACAACTGCAGCAAAATTGGTATTTGAAAGCAGATGACACATCAGACCGCTTTTCCGTCAGCTCTTGGTAAATTTATTCTTATCTCTTAAATGCAAGCACATGCACATACACATACAAATCAAACACAGTCATCGATGGCAAGAAAGGATATTGTATATGCTTCTAACTTTTGTCTTTTCTATTTAAAAGAGACGAAGAATATCCAAATGATGAGATTAGTACAAAAGTTAGTGATGCTAGTAAAAGTTAGTACTGCTAGTATAAAGTGTGGACTGCTCAGAGATTAAGACTGCTCGACATTAATACTGCTAATGTATTAGTATTCCACTTTAAACAGTGTCATGAAAAATATCATAGTGTCATAGGAAAGTATTGTAAGCCGACTACGACTCCTTGGTGTATAAAGGAGGTCCTAGGGTAGAGAGTTGTATACGAATTTTATATTTACAATTTTATTGTATTTGAATTTGTTTTGAAATATATTGATTTCTTAAATGAGACTAAAAGATGTTTATAGTCACACTTATTATCAGTTTTGGTCACTATTTACTTTATTCGTTGTGTGACTAAATGTTACAGAAGGCCACACAAACATAAAATTCACGTGGCCATTGGATGAACTATAGTCATACAAAATACGCATTTCTTCACTTTAAACAGCATACGGCCACACTTATTAACACTTTTGGCCACTGTTTCCTAAATGGTATGTGATTAAATACCCAAAACAAACATGCTTTGTGTGACTAAATATTACAAAAGGCCACACAAACATAAAATTCACGTGGCCATTGGATGATCAATAGTCACACAAAATACACATTTCTTCACTTTAAACAGCATATGGTCACACTTATTAACACTTTTGGCCACTGTTTGCTTAATGGTATGGTATGTGACTAAATACCTAAAACAACCATGCTTTGTGTGACTAAATATTACAGAAGGCCACACAAACATAAAATTCACGTGGCCATTGGATGATCTATAGTCACACAAAATACACATTTCTTCACTTTAAATAGCATATGATCACATTTATTAACACTTTTGGCCACTTTGTGTTAAATTGTATGTGACTAACTCCAAAAAAACAACACCAATTGTGTGACTAAATCATCACAAACGTCACATTTATTGTATATTCATGTTACCACAGGACGGGAAATAGTCACACAAAATACACATTTACTTGAATATATCATCTCAAATGTCACATATATTATATATTTATGTGGCCAAAGGCTGAAAAATAGTTACTCTTAAAAAACATTCGCGTGACTATGAAGTGTTTACGGTCACTGATAATGACTAATCAAACAAAACTTGTGTCTAATTTGTCACACACATTCGGGGTTTTGGTCACTCTTTTTCGATGGAAAAGGCCACGAACTCAACAATGTGACCATATGCCACCTACGGTGGCGGGACCTATGGTGACACAGAACAAAAAAAACGTATGTGACTATATGCATATCGTCACATATTTTTGGCGTGACCAATACAACTTTTTGTACCAGTGCTAACTTACCCTCTCAAATTCTTAGAGCCCAAAACGATGCCCTTAAGGCAGAAAATCTTCCATCTGAGAAATTGTAAGGAATGGATAAGGCTTTTGAAGCCCGTCCAGATGGAACTCGTTGTATCAAGAATCGGAGTTGGTTACCATACCTTGGTAATTTAAGAAACTTGATAATGCACAAGTTCGATAAATCTAAGTACTCAATTTATCCAGGTTCTGATAAGATGTATCAAGATCTGAAGAAACACTATTGGTGGCCTAACATGAAAGCAAATATTGCTGAATATGTAGGCAAGTGTTTAACATGTTCCAAAGTGAAGGCTGAGTGCCAGAAACCATCCGGTTTACTGATACAGCCTGAGATTCCCATGTGGAAGTGGGAAGGAATCACGATGGATTTTGTTACAAAACTCCCTAAGACATCGAACGGGCATGACACCATTTGGGTCATAGTCGATCGTCTTATAAAATCTGCTCACTTCATTCCTGTCTGAGAAACTGATAGTATGGAAACCCTTACAAGGTTGTACCTAAAGAAAATAGTTTCCCGGCATGGAGTGCCAATATCTATCATATCGGATCGCGATACTCCCTTCACCTCTAGATTTTGGCAATCTATGCGAAATGCCCTAGGTACTCAGATAGAAATGAGTACGGCATATCACCCTCAGACTGATGGTCAAAGTGAAAGAACTATTCTCACACTCGAAGATATGCTTCGAGCTTGTGTGATAGACTTTGGAAAAAGTTGGGAAAGACACTTACTGTTGATCGAATTCTCTTATAACATTAGTTATCACTCTAGTATTAGGGCCGCACCTTTTGAGGCACTTTATGGTAAAGAGTGCAGATCTTCTATCTGCTGGGCAGAAGTTGGAGAAGTTCAACTCATGGGTCCAGAGATAATTCATGAGACTACTGAGAAAATAGTTCAAATCCATAGGAACTTGAAAGTTGCAAGAGATAGGTAGAAAAGTTATGCTAACATTAGGCGTAAACCCTTAGAATTTCAAGTAGGAGATCGTGTCATGCTTAAGGTATCACCTGGGAAAGGTGTCTTTCATTTTGGTAAGCTAGGAAAGCTTAGTCCGAGGTACATTGGACCATTCAGGATCTTAGAGCGAATTGGTCTAGTGGCGTACAACACTTTCCAGGGTAAATTTTTTGCCATAGCTATCCCCACTATGCCTTAGCTATCACCACTAAGCCTTAGCTATCCCCACTATGCCTTAGGTATCCCCACTCTGCCTTAGCTATCCACATTATTCCTTAGCTATCCCCATTATGCATTAGCATAACCCTAGGATACATTTCCCCACTATATCTTAGCACTTATTTCATTACAAATTCCCGTAAGTATCATTACTTATACCTACTATGTAAAGTAACTTACATAGCCCCCTATGTTATGCCTTGTAAACCTCCTAGTATGTCAAGCCTAAGTTCTAAATATAATTTCACTAAGTATTATATCACTCTAGTATACTATAGCTATTATAAACCCTAAACCAGCCATATCTGTTTACGGTTCTCTCTAAAGCCCTAATTTCTTAACCAAACTAGTTTGAAAGTGTTCAAGGCTCATGTATATGATATCTTAATTATATTACCTCATCAAAACCCTAGTACCACTAGTCATAGCTCATAGTACAAGTCCTTTAAGCTTAGAACACTAAATAGGCTTTAAAGTCCCAAAACTAGGTCAAAACGTTCCCGAATCTCTAGTATAAACTACCACCACTTAGAGTAAGCTTCCTAGAACATAATCTAAGTCACTAAGCACTCATAGGACCCTAATCTAGGCACTATAACCTAAGATAGACCGTAATCACTCACTAAGCAAGATTAGGCTTAAACTAAACCCTAAACTTAGAAATAAGCTACTTAAGCACCTCAAGCTACCAACCTAGTAGCTTATCCACCACCTTAGTCATCCCAAGCAACCAACCACACACCACCATCACCACAAATAGAGCTACTTGTGACCTCCTTGTGCCATGACCCCCTAAGGTCCAACCACCCTTCACCATTGATCCAAGCTACTTCTAGATATCACTAGTTACCTCCCATAGGCTTATATTGTCACTAGCAGATGTAGTTAGTCACCCCCTCCTCCTCATGACACCATGCAAGCCTTTACTTGCTCACCACTCTTGTCGAGCACTATAAAAACCCCCACACCCTCACCACTTCAAACCAAAACTTTATTTCTTCTTCACCTCACACATACAGTAGTATAGGAGCCCTAGTAAGAGTAGGAGTCGAGCAAAGCAAGCCTAGAACGCCTGTCGAAGTGAAAACCCAATCGAGAAATCCTAGTCCCTCGTTAACCCTAGTTTTGCCAAAGTAAGCTTATATTTTGATCACTTTAGCTTTAGTACTGACCTAGCATGCTATATAAGAGTATTAGATCACCTAGGAACCCTTGAATGAGCCTTGGTCATTTTCTTTTGCTTGTTTCCATTTTGAAACCCTAAAATGAGTCAAAACCATGTTTGCATGCAACCAGCCCATTTCATGAGCCATAACTGGTATAGGATACTTTAATAGGCTTATATTAGTTAATCATAAGCTAGTGTAGCTTCTTGTTTCATAAAAATGTAGTTTATGTGGAAAAAGGACTAGTTTTGCAAATGTTGTCATGCATAGGGGTATATATTGTAACTTTCTGAAAATATTAGGTCTAGGATCTATTTTTTCCATATCTTAGTAGTATAAAGCATTAGGACCTATTTTGTAAAGTTATATAGCATAAGGATATAGTTATATATAGTTATTACCGTTAAGGACTAAAATTGTAAAAGTTATTAGGTTAAAGGTATATTATGTAAATAATTAAACTTAAGGGTATATTTGAAGTATTTTCATATATATAAAACCCTATATTTCTTAAATAAAACATAACACAATAGTAGGGAGCTTCATGTGACGGGTTTCATTTGGGTATTCGTTTTGACGAGTTTGCTGGGTTTACGAGTTAAAGTGCCCTGACTCCTTAAATGTTTACTACATGACCTTTGAATTATGATGGCCCAAACGGTGTTGTGTTCTATTTATAACTTAAGAATATAACAACAAGATTCAATAGTAGGGAGCTTTGTGTGAGGAGTTATACACTTCTGAATTATGATGGCCCGAATGGTATTATGACATACATAATACAATAGTAAGAAGCTTCATGTGAGGAGTTATACTTCTGAATTACAATGGCCCGAACGGTGTTATGTTATATCTAAATCTAGAAACCTTAAGAATACTTAATTAGAAGAACTTAAAATGCAGCCTGTGGAAAACTAGAAGGGGGGGGGGGGGGTTGAATAGTTTTACGCCTTTTTCGTTTTATTAGTTTTGTAAAAGATAGCTTCTAAAATTTAGATGAAAGTTTCAAATCTTTATTGGGGAAATATAGATACTAGTGTATTTACGATTTTGTATAAACACTACTTGAGTTTAATGTTAGGAAAGAGTTTATAATTTCGTATATCATATATAAGCATATATATATGTATAAGTGTTTTAATATAAATTTATGCACTTGGTTGGTTTTTGTAAAATTAGTTTTATGAATGAATTTTTGTTTGATCTTTATGTGAAATCAACATACGCACCACACAAGCAATTGTAACTATGAATGATATGCAAGTAAGTAATTAATCAAAGAGTGAGAGATGGAAAGATCAAACCGAGAGACAAAGGATTTATAGTGGTTCGGCTACAAGGACACCTTCCTTGCCCTACTCCACTCCCCGAGTCACCTACTCGAGATTTTTCTTCACTAGATCAAAAACCTCCTTTATGGCGGAGAAAACCTTACACACCAATTAGCACACCACAACAATGTCACACCATAATCACAACTTCAACACAACTTCTTCACACCAATCTTCTTCACACCTATCTTCTACACACCAATCTTCTACACTTCAAATTTCTTCACAACTTTCTGCTTTGCTCCTAGCTTCTTCACAATTTAATACTTCCTAACTCTTTTTCTTAACGCCACTTGTTTCTTCACACCTTCACTACTAAGTCCTATCCACTACCCCAAGATATGTACTACTTCACAACTTCTAGGCTTCAAGGTCTTTTCAACTTCAAAGCTTCAACTTCTTTGTCTTCACAACTATCTCCACTTCACTATGCAATTACGACTTATTTCTTCTAACACAAATCCTATCCACCTCTACTTGTTCACTACTAGTACAACTTCACACCTTCAATAGATCTAGATCCTATATCTAAATCTATCTAACCAATGTATACACAATGTTCACAAGGAAGAAAATGATATACAAGATGAACTAAATAAACAACTTAGATAGCAAGATGATACTAAGTTGTAATACTCCTAATCTTGATAAGTAGGAGTATTCTTCTCTTTGCACTTGAAAGAATGAGGCTTTGGATCACTTGGAAACAAAGGCTTATGAATTGTATGATCAAAGGATTTTTAGGATTGAAATGGAGATTTGAATCAGAAAGTTTTTGTGCAAAAAGGTAAGGAAAAAATCCAGGTTTAAGGTGGTATTTATAGGCAACAGATTCTGACAGAGGAGCGTGGCCGGTCCCCTTAAATCATGGCCGGTCCCCTTAATTTTAAGGGGACCGCCCCTTATAATTAAGGGGGCCGCCCAGCTGAAACGGCCAGAATCTTTGTCTTTTAGTGAGTAAAGTTTATTTGGTGAAAAACTAACTGATTTTGGTTAAAAATTTGAAATCATATATTTAGTATGATTAAAACATTTTTCTTTATTACCAAAAGTGTTTTTCAAAAATATATAATATGTTTATATAATTTAAATAAACTTTGTATTAGTTGATTAAATACCCCTTTGATCATAAATTGCACTAAACACTTTGTTTATTCATACCTTAAGTGATTAGTTGGTGAAAGTGATTATTTACCACTACATACTTGTTCACGTCATAATATTTGGTTTGACGAGTTTAAGTTTTGTGATTATCAAAACATAGAGATATCGAAAGATATGAATAATGTTTTTAGTCAATTATTTATATCAACAATCTCCCCCTTTTTGATGATTACAAAACCTAAACTTATTAAATCCAAAAATTAGTTTTTAGACAAGTATTTAGTAAGTTTACATTCACTTCTCCCCCTTTTTGTAGAATCAAAAAGGTTAGGCCGAGTAAGCTTCGTGAGAGAAGTTTAAACGGGTAGAAAACTCCCCCTTGATGTATGCTCCCCCTCGTTTGAGGGCACCAAGGGTTCGAGTAATGGAATTCTTGCAAGAAAAATATTAGAAGCACAAGCATGGCACAAGCAAACACATATATCATAACATCAACAACTAGTAAGCATGGCAAGGATAATTCGAAACATATATTAAATCATTCAATAATAGAAAATGATTATGTCAACCCGTAATCATTGTTACAAAGGCCATAAAATTAGAATGACAAACAAAGTAGAACATCCTAATGTGCCAACAAGGAGTGTCACCAAACTTTCTTGAATTCTAAAATGGTTGAGGAGTCTTATTTGAAAATGAGAAACATAAGCATATAAAATGCTTGGTGGTTTAGTGGAGGTAAACTTTTGGTTGCATGGATGTTGGTGAGTTTGAAGATGTGGAGCTTGGAGGTGGTGGAATTGAAGTTGGGTTTGTTGGTTGAGAGTTTTGATGTTGTTTAAGTGATGGTGTTTGTTGAGATCTAGTAAGAAGATACTCAATCCAAGTAAAGTGCTCATTTAATGCAATGGTTTGTTGTTGGAGGAAGATGCAACAAGGGCAATTGTTAACATGCTTCACAATTTGGTTATTGTTGTGTGGTGATGATGGTGAGCTTGATTGGGGTGGATCCAAATTGCGTTGAGCAAGATGTAATGCTAAAAGAGCACTAAGCTCATGAGCCTCTTTTAGCTCCTCAACCAACTTCAAGTGTTCGGAGGAAGGTGATGGTGTAGGAGCATGATAGTTGTCTTGGGTGAAGGTTTGAACATGCAACATAGGAATGGCATGTGAGGTTGTAGGATGTGGTGGTGGAGACATGATTGAGCTTGGGTAATCATGAACGCATGATATGGGTGGAAGAAGTTCTTCATGAGATGATGGTGTTTTTGTTGAATGAGCAACATATGAGGTGTTGATTGAGAGGTTGGGATCGTTGTTTTGGGATTGAGCATGCTCATCAAATGAAGAAGCATTAATGAGAGCATGAGTGGATGATAGGTTGTGAGATGAGTCATTAGTGTGGGATTGAGGTTTAGTTGTTGGTTGACATGGAACAACATCACTTGAGTTATGACAAGAATCAAGTTTCCTCCTCCAAACGGGTTTGACGGAGATCCTTGCGGTTCTTAAATCTTAGGTTTTTGGTTGTTGGGAGATGACATGTTTGGGTGTGATGGCATTAATGATGGGAAGAGGGTATTTATAGTGTATGAGAAATGTGGTTTAGGAAGGTAAATTTTGAGGGATAACATGGGACAAAATATGTTTGTGAATTTTGGGAAGTATAGGCTGAAGTGGGTCAAAAAGTGATAAAGAAAACAGTATCCCCGACCATCAGATGGCCGGTCCCCTTAATCAATAAGGGGGCCGCCTTATATGATTAAGGGGGCCGCCCATCTGGTGATTCCCAGAATGCCAGAAATGGGTTTTTTTGGCAGAAAATCTTCAAAAAGGTTGTATTTTTGGATTTGGATTCAAGTAAGTTCAACTCTTTGAGGCAATATAGGGCATACTATTCATGAATGTAGAGAGTGATATAGAAATAATTGGAATAAGCAATAAATTTCTAGTAATCATGCTATCTATTTATTTATCAATTAAGATATGCAATTAAGGAGGCAATAAGGCAAATAAGCTAAATGTGCAACTATATGAAAATAATAACATTTAGCCTAGAGCAAACATATTGATGATTGTTAACAAGTAACAAATAGGTGGATATGATTATATGGACTTCAAGACTTGTTACAAACAAGATCCATATGGGCAAGTCATGATTCTCATGAAATAATTTGATTAAATTGTGAATGTCATTTCCAATAGAGGTGTATGATACATGTGAGAAAATTAAATGTGTTTTAAGCAAAACGTTTTTAGTTTTATTCAACAATGTTTTGAAGTAAATTCAAGTGTGCATTACAATAACGTAGATTGAATTTTGTTTCATAATGTGAAGAAAAACAAGACAAAAAGAAAATTTAAATCTTGTTTTTGATTAAAGTAATGGTTATGAAAGAAGTTTTAGTTAAGAAAAAAAATATTTCATTCAAAAAGAGAGAAGTTTCAAACATGATGTTTTGATCATGATAATCAAGAAGTTGCAAGTGAAGGATTTGAAATGGAAGCTTGTCATGCTTCAAGAGAATCACTTAAGCCCATTGTCACACATAATCATCCTTAATGACACCTAAAGATATTAAAGTGAAATGATAGATACTTATGATCTAAATGCAATGGGACAGGGTTCATGGATACAAGATAGACATACACATAATCATCCTTAATGACACCTAAAGATATTAAAGTGAAATGATAGATACTTATGATCTAAAAGCAATGGGACAGGGTTCATGGATACAAGATATATATATATATATATATATATATATATATATATATATATATATATATATATATATATATATATATATATATATATATATATATATATATGTATACAAAGAACATTTTAATATCAAGTTGCAAACAAATATTAATTATAATGCATCTATTTATGCAACTAGTAAAATCATATAGCTTAAGTGGAAGGGTTCTACTATAGATCATAGAAGATTAAGAAAAGTGATAATAGACTAAACAACAAGAAGGTTAATAATGCTAATATCATACATGCATATATTAGTGTTGATAATCTAAAAGCATGGCAATTTATCAGTTAAATCGAATTCACATACTAATTAAAACAATCTAAAATATAATGTAACATTGACAAGTTTTTGAAAAGAAAACTTATCTCAGGTCCAGCACTACTCCAAGAGTGAAGAGCAAAATGCCGAGACAAGAATATTCCCGCAACAACGTCATATGCGAAACATTTTCAGAATGTGAAACAACGTGATAGAGACCAATATCCGTCAAAGGTAATAGAGCGAGATGAGTAAATCAACACGTAATAGACTCTTCATTCGTTAATTACCTAAACATGATAAACAACTTGGTACCCAGATTCTCATGGGTCCTTCTTTGTAGTTATAAATTCTTGACATGCTTTGTTTGTAGTTTCACTTGGATCTAGAAACATGTAGTTCTTGTTAATGTTACGTATAAACATTAATAAGTAAATGTCTAGTATCGAACCCGAGACCTCGGGATTGCACACTTTACAAACAAGAATAATGTAAAATAAATATGTATATATTAAATGTATTGAATATATATATTTATAAACACTTAAAGGACTAAATGGTCGTTAGTTATTAACCGTATGGACTAACTATCATTAGTAACGAAAGATATGGACTAGAGTGTAACTTGGAAGTCAAGAAGGATCTAGAACACCCCATTGGGATGCCTAGGCCGGTCGACCCAACCCATTAGGGTCGATCCACCCTTGCTTGGTCACCAAGTAATCCTCTAGTATATATACAAGGCCAAGGATTAGGGTTTCACATCTTTAGTGCACACACACTAACCCTAAAATCCTTGTTTCTTTCTTGTTTCTCTTGGCCGATCGGTTCATCACCTCCCAAGGGTATTGGATCGATTTTTCCAAGTCTAAAAACTAAGTGTTTTGTTTACTTACATCAAACCTTTATTCGTTGGTAGTTTGTGTGTACAAGAACGGGGTAATTACTTACTTTAGTAATTATCAAGAGATCGATAAACAAAACGGTAAGGGGTTTATCATTGATCTAATTGTCCAAGAATCAAGGTTAATTTGAAGTGCATCGGGTACGTTTACTATTTATGTTTTAGTTAATATTTATGTGTTATACTTGATCCTAGCTTCCGCAATACGTGCTTATTAATTGTTAAACTCTAACAGTGGCATCACTAGCCATGTATAACATGTAATTAATTACTAAAACGTAATAAAAACCGGATCTTTAATTGTTTTAGATACATGTTTTTTTTGATCTAGGGTTTTACTTATTTTTCTAAAAATTTTGAAACCCTAACCCTAATTTTGGGGGGGGTCGATTTTCCCATGAAACCCTAATTAGGGTTTTGTGGTTTTCTTGGATTATGTGTAATCACTAGAAACCCTAGGTCATTAACCGGTTTATTTAACGTATCTTGTGACCTATGTGCTAATTGTTAGGTTTTAATCCGTGACTTACATGCATGTTTGTCATGGATCTTGTTTTTGTTTTATCACATGTTAATATAGATCTTAAATTGGGGAAGACTCCAATACATATTAAAATCAATTTTATATGCTATGTGGTGTGTTAATTAGCTTTGGCCTACGCAATTGATTCGTCAATGTATGTGGCTCTCTTCCATTAAGAGGAGAAGGCCTTAGTTGATTGCATGCATAATTATACCTAGAATTGATTTTATTAGGATCTTTTCTAATACGGATTGCATGTGGCTAATTGTTTCACTTATTTATTATTGGTTGTTCTTATTTTCTTTGATACTTGTTTTATTGTTATTAGTTGGACTTGTTGTAAGCAAAAAAGGGTTGTTTTTATAAAAGAAAATAATACAGACTAATAATGGTGAAACCCTAATGTGATAAAGTAAGAATCTTGCAAGGTCTTAAGAGCCGCTAGTGGTCCGATTCGCACGGTAATCAGCTCCCAGGCGAGACTAGCAAAATTCACACTTTATTACATAATTTTGAGATTGAATCCATAAACTTTTGCTTGATTGATGTTTTATACAAGTATGCTTTTAAAATTAAGTCTTTTAAGATGATATTCATAACCGTGATTTGAAGGCTTAGAAAAGAGCCTTAGAGTCTGCCTTGGTTATCACAATCTTGAATATGTCTTAAACGAATTACTTTTAAAATCATGATTGTAGAAAGTCATCTTAGGGTTTTGGCATAAACCTCAAGTAAAACTTTGTGTATTAATTTCACGAATTGGATATAAAAAGTTTTTATGAAAACTTATGTTATAAAGATGAGTGCATGCATCTTTGTACATATTTTGATTGACATATCAAAATTAATACCCTTAATAATTTAAGTTACATGCCATCTATCTATAAGGAACACTTGGAATTTTAATTTAGTAAACGTGAGACCTAGGCTAAATTACTATAACAAGGTAAAATTCTTTTAACGCGTGAGACCATAATTGTAATTTTACAGTTTCTAAGGTAGACGACTTAATTAAGTTGTGCGTGAGACCTAGAACTTAAGGCATGAGATGGGATGAAATGTAACACCCCCAAAATACCGCAGCGGAAGACTGTGTCACAGGGGTGCTACTTCATAATACAAAGTACAAGTTATAGAAAACGAACTCTAAATGAGACGTTTTGAAAAGTTACCATTCGATTAAAGAATTCAAAGTTACAAACATGAGATTCCAAAGTATGATACATAAATGTATACAAAGTGTTTTTGAATGGTGAATGATAAAAGCGTAAGTCTTCAGAATATGCAGCTTGACTCTAAGTTCCACGCACTAGCTATCGCCTTACTAACCTGAGATAAACATGCTAAAGTGTCAACACAATGGTTGGTGAGTTCATAGAGTTTGTCTTAAAACAGTTGAAAAGGTTTAAAAGAATGTTCACACAGCAAAGGCATTGAGAATCCACTTAGTTGCAAATCCCGCCATAAGAGACTTGCAACCTGTGTGTTCACAACCCACTGCTAACATATAGTATGAATAAGGCATGTATAAGTTCATCAAAACAATTAAGCAATTAGTAGTGAGTCTCTACTTCATCTCCGAAGACCTCACTTGGGAGCCAATTCCCAAAGACAACTGGGAGTCAATTCCCAAAGACAACTGGGAGCCACTTCCCAAAGATAAAAGACAGTCATGTATGTATTAAATCAAATATAATGCCATCAAGTATAAGACAATCAAGTATAACACAGTCACGTATAAACGTTTTGAGTATTTGTACAAGTAAGCAAGTAGTTGAGCATGTATCCCCCCCAAGAGTTAAAACAAGTACGAAAAGAGTAGGGGCTATGACTCACCTTAAGTCTATGTAATGAGAAATGAAAGTGGTAGTCGAATCGCGAAAGTCTCTAAGAGTAGCCTATAATAGAACGTTGCCACTTAGGTTTGGAGTAACGTCTAAGAATACGACGAATTGCCAATATATGTCTTGCATAATGTTCATGATGTAGTACTTAGAATATAGTGTAAGTCTTTGAATATAAGTCGTTTATGAAACATGTATAGTTTGTACATCTCTTACTACAGTTCGGGCCGACATAATTCAGAAGTCATGGAGTAAACGTTCGAGGAGCCAGGACACTTTAATTCATAAATCCACAACTCGTCTCGACGGCTTACTTAATGAACTCCTCACATGAGGCTCCCTACTATTGTAGTATTTGATAACATATATATAAGTTTTTGATTCGAAATGTTACATGGTCTTTAGCCGTGGCTTTGCCGTGACCTTGGTCATTGTTACCATGGTCTTAAGACTCAACCTTGGCTTTAGCCATGGTTGTGGTCTTAGCTTTAGGTCATTAGACCTCTTGGTCTCATCTAATTATAACCATTATATAGTTACTTTGGTCTAAAAATGGGCTGTTAAGAATTTGAAGAAATTATCACTCGGAAAGCCTTTTCAGGGCTCGAGCTTCTTTGTACTTGAACGAAAACGTCGTTCCGGACAACTTTCGTGTTTTAACTTTTTGATGAATCGGACCAGAAGTGGGACTTTCAAAATCATAATTTGATCAGAATGGTATTTAGGCAGTTTTGCCGTTTTGGTTTCGCTAACTTCAAATGGTCATAACTTTTGACTCGTGTACTCGTTTTGGGTGATTCAAATTGCTATGTTTTCCTTGTTAAGTCCTCTTTAACAATAATTAAGTGTCAAATATCAAAGTTATACTATTGTGGTCGTGGTTTTCCATAAAAATCACTAGTTTGCTTGTTTACTTGTCATAAGTTAACATATGTATACCAATACTCGTTTTATCCATTTTTAAACATCATGAACACAATAACAAGAACATATATAGCATGAAAGGAACACAAAGAGTATGAAAATGATAATTAAGCAAGGAGTATGTTAGGGTTTGCTTACAACTTTTGGCTTTCTAAAGAAAGGAAGTCAAGTATAGAACTAGGACACTAAACCTAAGCTTGCAAACCCTTCACCATAACTCTTGTAACCCTTGCTAGCCTTGATCTAACCCTTGATAAAACCCATTAACTTCAGCCCCTAATCACCTTGTGTAGCTCCTAATTCAACCATGGAATCACCAAACAAACTTAAGAACTAGGTAGAGAATACTAAGACATTGAACTTTGTAGTGTAATTTGTATATTGAAGATCAAAGGATCATGGTGCTAAGGATAATTGGTATGGCGTTTGAATGATGAATAAATGAAGACATGAGCTTGCTTTTATACTAAAAATGAGGAGGTTAGGAAGGTAACTAGTAAGCTTCCTAAACTTGGTGACCAAGTTGTAATTAAAATGATCTAAAGAATCAATGGTCAAGATTTAACCACACATGGTGACTCCCCCCCTCCTAAGTCGGTTTGTATATGGATAGGGTGACTAGATGAGTAGTCATGGTCTTTGGATGATAATATCCTAAGTATGTAGCTAGTTTTGACTCCGTAAGTTGCTATCCGTAAGTTGTTAAGCCACGAAACGTAAAACCGGGTATCCTAAAAATATGAAACTTGAAAGTATGGTCAAACATGTCAATATACTCCATAATAAAATATAAAATGAGTGGTAGGTTCTATCGGGTGCTAAAACCCTGCTAAAAACTGGAAACACGGGTCTAAAACGCGCAATTCGCGTAAAACGCTGAACTGAAAAACGTAAATTTCTGAAACTTTTGGAATTGTCCTAAAATGAGAGAAAATCATATTTCTATTGTTTATAATGTTTTATGGACATATCGGGATGCCGGAAGGACGTTTAAACCTAAAAGTAAATCTCGGACACGGCTTTGTGATTTTTGCAGAAATGATCCGACGAGCGTCAAACTCTCGGATTATCGTTAAAATAGTTTAACTTACGAGAATATGAAATAAAAATTTCTGAGATGAATAGTGAAAAGTGAATAGTAAAAAGTGAATAGTAAAAAGTGAATAGTGAAATTTTCGGGAATAAAAGTTAACCTGAAATTGCGAATTGTTACAGTCTCTACCCCTTAAGGAGAACTTCGTCCCGAAGTTCTGTTGATGTTAACCACTTACGGTGTGTCTAAGAGAATTCGGGATCTCAGGATCTAAAATAGTGGTGTTTATTCTGATTCGTCTAAGGTTCTGGTTAAGGAGTTGTATCGGCTACAATTAAGCCCACTTATTTATAACTCATTACTTACATAAAGAAGCGTCCAAATTTATGTAAGTAAGGGATCATAAACTCATGGTTCGGTGATTTACAATTTCTTTATTTAACTGAAGAGGCGTCCCAATCCATTTAAATAAGGAGATTCTAAATCATCCTACTTAAGAATTTCCGACACAAAATCCGCCTTCTGAGGCCGATAGTAAGATAATCAAGTCATCAAATCCCTAAAGCTAAGCAATAATATTATTTAACTCAAATCTTGTGCCTCATCAAACAAGAACTATCACAAGATCAAGTTAACTAATTAGTTATTACTGAGCTCCATGTTTCTAATGACTCGGCTAATCTCTGGGGCTCCTTATAATATTAAAGTCACATCATCTAATAGCATGGAACTAAACCAGCAACTACCAAAAAGCGTATGTGTATGTAGTGTGTGTAAGGCAAATAAAGAGGAAGGTCCCAAGGTATATAGCAGTTATAGTCTAGGCACTAAATGCAACCTAGTTCTCTATAACCAAGGCTCTGATACCAATCTGTAACACCCCCAAAATACCGCAGCGGAAGACTGTGTCACAGGGGTGCTACTTCATAATACAAAGTACAAGTTATAGAAAACGAACTCTAAATGAGACGTTTTGAAAAGTTACCATTCGATTAAAGAATTCAAAGTTACAAACATGAGATTCCAAAGTATGATACATAAATGTATACAAAGTGTTTTTGAATGGTGAATGATAAAAGCGTAAGTCTTCAGAATATGCAGCTTGACTCTAAGTTCCACGCACTAGCTATCGCCTTACTAACCTGAGATAAACATGCTAAAGTGTCAACACAATGGTTGGTGAGTTCATAGAGTTTGTCTTAAAACAGTTGAAAAGCTTTAAAAGAATGTTCACACAGCAAAGGCATTGAGAATCCACTTAGTTGCAAATCCCGCCATAAGAGACTTGCAACCTGTGTGTTCACAACCCACTGCTAACATATAGTATGAATAAGGCATGTATAAGTTCATCAAAACAATTAAGCAATTAGTAGTGAGTCTCTACTTCATCTCCGAAGACCTCACTTGGGAGCCAATTCCCAAAGACAACTGGGAGTCAATTCCCAAAGACAACTGGGAGCCACTTCCCAAAGATAAAAGACAGTCATGTATGTATTAAATCAAATATAATGCCATCAAGTATAAGACAATCAAGTATAACACAGTCACGTATAAACGTTTTGAGTATTTGTACAAGTAAGCAAGTAGTTGAGCATGTATCCCCCCCAAGAGTTAAAACAAGTACGAAAAGAGTAGGGGCTATGACTCACCTTAAGTCTATGTAATGAGAAATGAAAGTGGTAGTCGAATCGCGAAAGTCTCTAAGAGCAACCTATAATAGAACGTTGCCACTTAGGTTTGGAGTAACGTCTAAGAATACGACGAATTGCCAATATATGTCTTGCATAATGTTCATGATGTAAATACTACAATAGTAGGGAGCCTCATGTGAGGAGTTCATTAAATAAGCCGTCGAGACGAGTTGTGGATTTACGAATTAAAGTGTCCTGGCTCCTCGAACGTTTACTCCATGACTTCTGAATTATGTCGGCCCGAACGGTAGTAAGAGATGTACAAACTATACATGTTTCATAAACGACTTATATTCAAAGACTTACACTATATACTAAGTACTACATCATGAACATTATGCAAGACATATATTGGCAATTCGTCGTATTCTTAGACGTTACTCCAAACCTAAGTGGCAACGTTCTATTATAGGCTGCTCTTAGAGACTTTCGCGATTCGACTACCACTTTCATTTCTCATTACATAGACTTAAGGTGAGTCATAGCCCCTACTCTTTTCGTACTTGTTTTAACTCTTGGGGGGGATACATGCTCAACTACTTGCTTACTTGTACAAATACTCAAAACGTTTATACGTGACTGTGTTATACTTGATTGTCTTATACTTGATGGCATTATATTTGATTTAATACATACATGACTGTCTTTTATCTTTGGGAAGTGGCTCCCAGTTGTCTTTGGGAATTGACTCCCAGTTGTCTTTGGGAATTGGCTCCCAAGTGAGGTCTTCGGAGATGAAGTAGAGACTCACTACTAATTGCTTAATTGTTTTGATGAACTTATACATGCCTTATTCATACTATATGTTAGCAGTGGGTTGTGAACACACAGGTTGCAAGTCTCTTATGGCGGGATTTGCAACTAAGTGGATTCTCAATGCCTTTGCTGTGTGAACATTCTTTTAAAGCTTTTCAACTGTTTTAAGACAAACTCTATGAACTCACCAACCATTGTGTTGACACTTTAGCATGTTTATCTCAGGTTAGTAAGGCGATAGCTAGTGCGTGGAACTTAGAGTCAAGCTGCATATTCTGAAGACTTACGCTTTTATCATTCACCATTCAAAAACACTTTGTATACATTTATGTATCATACTTTGGAATCTCATGTTTGTAACTTTGAATTCTTTAATCGAATGGTAACTTTTCAAAACGTCTCATTTAGAGTTCGTTTTCTATAACTTGTACTTTGTATTATGAAGTAGCACCCCTGTGACACAGTCTTCCGCTGCGGTATTTTGGGGGTGTTACAGATTGGTATCAGAGCCATGGTTATAGAGAACTAGGTTGCATTTAGTGCCTAGACTATAACTGCTATATACCTTGGGACCTTCCTCTTTATTTGCCTTACACACACTACATACACATACGCTTTTTGGTAGTTGCTGGTTTAGTTCCATGCTATTAGATGATGTGACTTTAATATTATAAGGAGCCCCAGAGATTAGCCGAGTCATTAGAAACATGGAGCTCAGTAATAACTAATTAGTTAACTTGATCTTGTGACAGTTCTTGTTTGATGAGGCACAAGATTTGAGTTAAATAATATTATTGCTTAGCTTTAGGGATTTGATGACTTGATTATCTTACTATCGGCCTCAGAAGGCGGATTTTGTGTCGGAAATTCTTAAGTAGGATGATTTAGAATCTCCTTATTTAAATGGATTGGGACGCCTCTTCAGTTAAATAAAGAAATTGTAAATCACCGAACCATGAGTTTATGATCCCTTACTTACATAAATTTGGACGCTTCTTTATGTAAGTAATGAGTTATAAATAAGTGGGCTTAATTGTAGCCGATACAACTCCTTAACCAGAACCTTAGACGAATCAGAATAAACACCACTATTTTAGATCCTGAGATCCCGAATTCTCTTAGACACACCGTAAGTGGTTAACATCAACAGAACTTCGGGACGAAGTTCTCCTTAAGGGGTAGAGACTGTAACAATTCGCAATTTCAGGTTAACTTTTATTCCCGAAAATTTCACTATTCACTTTTTACTATTCACTTTTCACTATTCATTTCAGAAATTTTTATTTCATATTCTCGTAAGTTAAACTATTTTAACGATAATCCGAGAGTTTGACGCTCGTCGGATCATTTCTGCAAAAATCACAAAGCCGTGTCCGAGATTTACTTTTAGGTTTAAACGTCCTTCCGGCATCCCGATATGTCCATAAAACATTATAAACAATAGAAATATGATTTTCTCTCATTTTAGGACAATTCCAAAAGTTTCGGAAATTTACGTTTTTCAGTTCAGCGTTTTACGCGAATTGCGCGTTTTAGACCCGTGTTTCCAGTTTTTAGCAGGGTTTTAGCACCCGATAGAACCTACCACTCATTTTATATTTTATTATGGAGTATATTGACATGTTTGACCATACTTTCAAGTTTCATATTTTTAGGATACCCGGTTTTACGTTTCGTGGCTTAACAACTTACGGATAGCAACTTACGAAGTCAAAACTAGCTACATACTTAGGATATTATCATCCAAAGACCATGACTACTCATCTAGTCACCCTATCCATATACAAACCGACTTAGGAGGGGGGGAGTCACCATGTGTGGTTAAATCTTGACCATTGATTCTTTAGATCATTTTAATTACAACTTGGTCACCAAGTTTAGGAAGCTTACTAGTTACCTTCCTAACCTCCTCATTTTTAGTATAAAAGCAAGCTCATGTCTTCATTTATTCATCATTCAAACGCCATACCAATTATCCTTAGCACCATGATCCTTTGATCTTCAATATACAAATTACACTACAAAGTTCAATGTCTTAGTATTCTCTACCTAGTTCTTAAGTTTGTTTGGTGATTCCATGGTTGAATTAGGAGCTACACAAGGTGATTAGGGGCTGAAGTTAATGGGTTTTATCAAGGGTTAGATCAAGGCTAGCAAGGGTTACAAGAGTTATGGTGAAGGGTTTGCAAGCTTAGGTTTAGTGTCCTAGTTCTATACTTGACTTCCTTTCTTTAGAAAGCCAAAAGTTGTAAGCAAACCCTAACATACTCCTTGCTTAATTATCATTTTCATACTCTTTGTGTTCCTTTCATGCTATATATGTTCTTGTTATTGTGTTCATGATGTTTAAAAATGGATAAAACGAGTATTGGTATACATATGTTAACTTATGACAAGTAAACAAGCAAACTAGTGATTTTTATGGAAAACCACGACCACAATAGTATAACTTTGATATTTGACACTTAATTATTGTTAAAGAGGACTTAACAAGGAAAACATAGCAATTTGAATCACCCAAAACGAGTACACGAGTCAAAAGTTATGACCATTTGAAGTTAGCGAAACCAAAACGGCAAAACTGCCTAAATACCATTCTGATCAAATTATGATTTTGAAAGTTCCACTTCTGGTCCGATTCATCAAAAAGTTAAAACACGAAAGTTGTCCGGAACGACGTTTTCGTTCAGGTGCAAAGAAGCTCGAGCCCTGAAAAGGCTTTCCGAGTGATAATTTCTTCAAATTCTTAACAGCCCATTTTTAGACCAAAGTAACTATATAATGGTTATAATTAGATGAGACCAAGAGGTCTAATGACCTAAAGCTAAGACCACAACCATGGCTAAAGCCAAGGTTGAGTCTTAAGACCATGGTAACAATGACCAAGGTCACGGCAAAGCCACGGCTAAAGACCATGTAACATTTTGAATCAAAAACTTATATATATGTTATCAAATACTACAATAGTAGGGAGCCTCATGTGAGGAGTTCATTAAGTAAGCCGTCGAGACGAGTTGTGGATTTACGAATTAAAGTGTCCTGGCTCCTCGAACGTTTACTCCATGACTTCTGAATTATGTCGGCCCGAACGGTAGTAAGAGATGTACAAACTATACATGTTTCATAAACGACTTATATTCAAAGACTTACACTATATACTAAGTACTACATCATGAACATTATGCAAGACATATATTGGCAATTCGTCGTATTCTTAGACGTTACTCCAAACCTAAGTGGCAACGTTCTATTATAGGCTGCTCTTAGAGACTTTCGCGATTCGACTACCACTTTCATTTCTCATTACATAGACTTAAGGTGAGTCATAGCCCCTACTCTTTTCGTACTTGTTTTAACTCTTGGGGGGGATACATGCTCAACTACTTGCTTACTTGTACAAATACTCAAAACGTTTATACGTGACTGTGTTATACTTGATTGTCTTATACTTGATGGCATTATATTTGATTTAATACATACATGACTGTCTTTTATCTTTGGGAAGTGGCTCCCAGTTGTCTTTGGGAATTGACTCCCAGTTGTCTTTGGGAATTGGCTCCCAAGTGAGGTCTTCGGAGATGAAGTAGAGACTCACTACTAATTGCTTAATTGTTTTGATGAACTTATACATGCCTTATTCATACTATATGTTAGCAGTGGGTTGTGAACACACAGGTTGCAAGTCTCTTATGGCGGGATTTGAAACTAAGTGGATTCTCAATGCCTTTGCTGTGTGAACATTCTTTTAAAGCTTTTCAACTGTTTTAAGACAAACTCTATGAACTCACCAACCATTGTGTTGACACTTTAGCATGTTTATCTCAGGTTAGTAAGGCGATAGCTAGTGCGTGGAACTTAGAGTCAAGCTGCATATTCTGAAGACTTACGCTTTTATCATTCACCATTCAAAAACATTTTGTATACATTTATGTATCATACTTTGGAATCTCATGTTTGTAACTTTGAATTCTTTAATCGAATGGTAACTTTTCAAAACGTCTCATTTAGAGTTCGTTTTCTATAACTTGTACTTTGTATTATGAAGTAGCACCCCTGTGACACAGTCTTCCGCTGCGGTATTTTGGGGGTGTTACATGAAACATGCTTACAAGGCAAATTGATGAATCAATTTGATGTAAATCCCATAATGATCTAGGAATTGGAAATCTTGTTTGCCAATTATTGTTCGACAGATTACCAACTTTTATACTTTCACCACTAGCAGATCAACTGGTGTGGTGGAATCTATGTAAAGTTGGATCCTAGATTTTCAAGAAAAATAGTTGGTTATATGAATATAGCCTTGGGTATTTTATTTTTCTTGAAGATATTGATTATCGAAAATACTAATATTTGAACTTTATCTGTAGATATGGCTCAACCCGATAACCAAACTGTGATTTCTGCTTTCAAGAGTCATCTTGAGAGAGAAAAACTAACTGGAAAGAATTTCAATGACTGGCACCGTTCGCTCAGAATTATCTTGAGGGTGTCTGGTAAGCTAGACTATGTGACCGAGGAATGCCCTGCTGAACCTGCTGCTACTGCAACACCAGAAGCAAAGGCAGCATGGAAGGTGACTAATGCTAAGTATAATGAGGTTGCTTGTTTAATGCTCACTAGCATGAGTGCTCAATTACAAAAGAAGTATGAGTACTCGTCTCCTAAGAATATGCTTGATAACCTCAGGCAGTCTTATGAGAAGCCACCTGCAGTTGAATTGTATGATGAACTTGACAAGCTACACAACTGCAAGCATGGTGATGGTAAACCAGTAGCTGATTATGTGGATGAGATGAAAGATTCGTTTGATCAACTTCACATAATTGGTTTTGGTTACCCCGACAATGTGCAAGTGCACTTGATCAACAGATCCCTCAACAGGGATTTTGTTGGTTTTGTGTAGAATTACAACATGCATTGCTCGGGGAAGACAGTCTCAGAATTACTCGCATTGCTTGTTGATTATGAGAAAAGTCTACCAGCCAAGGTCAAGGCTCCTACCCCACAAGTGTTGGCAATTCATGGGGGAGAATCCAGAAGAAATCGCATGTGAACAAAGGCAAATGTAAAGGTGATAAAGGCAAGCAGGTCATGGCCTATCAACCACAACCAAAGATGAAACAGCATCAGCCTAAGCAGAACAAGACAAATCCTCCAAACAAGAAGGATCAGGCTTGTCACCACTGTCATGAAAAGGGCCATTGGAAGCGCAATTGCCCACTCTACATTCATGACTTACGACAGAAGAAGCAGGGGAATGAAGCTGGTAAAGCCAGTACTTCAGGTGCGTTCTTTATGATTGAATTATTCACTCTTACTCCTAAATTGAATTCATAGGTATATGATACAGGATGTGGCATTCATATTTGCAATACCTTGCAGGGGTTTAGAGTTGAGAGAAAGTTGGCCTATGGATAACAATTCTTGCACGTTGGTAACGGAGCGCATGCAGGAGTTGAAGCTATAGGAGTTTTTAATTTAGTGTTGCCTTCGGGCTTAGTACTATCTTTAAATAATTGTCATTATGCACCGTCAATTGTTAGAGGTGTAATTTCATTTTCAAGTTTGTTAAACCTTGGTTTTCATCATACTATTTTGAGCAATGGAATTTCAGTTTCTTTAAATGATGTTTTTTATTTTAATGTTATTGCTATGAATGGTGTATTTGAAATTGATATGAATGATAATGATAATGCTTTTGTTACAAATAATTCAATGTATAGCATCAACAATAAGAGAATCAAGAAAGGTCTGGATTCATCTTATCTTTGGCATTGTCGACTTGCTCACATTGGCAAAGATCGCATGAAAAAGCTGCAACATGATGGGCTTTTAAATAAGATCAATGATGAATCATTTGATAAATGCGAATCTTGCATTGCTGGGAAGATGACTAAGAAACCCTTTAAAAATAGGATTGAAAGGGCTAATGATCTACTTGGTCTTATTCACACAGATGTGTGTGGACCACTTAGACATGTGTCAAGGAGAGGTGCTAGCTACTTCTTAACATTTACGGATGATTACAGCCGTTATGGTTATGTTTATTTACTTAAACATAAGCATGAGGTATTTGAAACATTCAAAGTGTTTAAAGCAGAAGTAGAGTTGCAACTTGGAAAGAAGATTAAAGCTCTTCGATCCGATAGAGGTGGTGAATACCTGAGTTAGGAGTTCATAGATTATCTAGCAAAGGAGGGAATTGTCCAGCACCTTACTTCTCCATATACTCCACAACAAAATGGTGTATCTGAGAGAAGGAATCGTACATTGCAAGACATGATACGATCTATGTATAATCTAACAACTCTTCCTTTCTCGTTTTGGGATTATGCCTTAGAATCTGCGGTTCGCATTCTAAATATGGTTCCAACAAAGAAGGTTGATAAGACACCATATGAGGTATGGACTGGAAAAGCTCCAAACCTGTCTTATCTTAAAGTCTGGGGTTGTGAGGCGTATGTTAAACGTGACTCAGCAGACAAACTCCAACAAAGATCTGTGAAGTGCATCTTTGTAGGATACCCTAAGGAAACTATGGGATACTACTTTTATTACCCACCTGAAAACAAAGTATTTGTTGCAAGGTATGGAGACTTCCTTGAAAGGGAGCTCATATCTCAAGAATTCAGTGGGAGAGTATATGATCTGGAAGACGGTCAGGAAGATGTAGAACCTTCTGAAAACACTAACCAACTTCCGGTAGAACCTGAAAGTTTAGGTCCTCCACCTGAAGTTGAAGTGATTCCCATTCGTAGGTCAACAAGACCAGTAAAAGCTCCTACTCGTCTATGTCTTAATGTAGAGAGTGATGAGAATATACTGGGTGATCTTGATGAGCCTACAAGTTATAAAGCTGCCATGAATGGTCCTGAAAAGGCCAAATGGAAAGAAGCTATGGATGGGGAAATGCAATCCATGGAAGACAATGATGTCTGGGAAGAAGTAGACCTACCTCCGGGTGCCAAACTAGTTGGGAGTAAATGGCTCTACAAGAAAAAGACTGACATGCATGGCGTTGTACACACCTATAAGGCCCGTTGTGTAGCTAAAGGTTATACTCAAACTTTTGGTGTTGACTATGAGGAGACCTTTTCTCCTGTAGCTGACATAAGGGCAATTAGGATTCTTATAGCCATAGCCGCTTACTATGACTATTAGATTTGGCAAATGGATGTAAAAACCGCCTTCTTAAATGGTCGCCTAGATGAAGACATCTATATGGCGCAGCCTGAGGGGTATGTAAATCCAGAATTCTCAAATCGTGTATGCAAGCTTAAAAGATCCATTTATGGATTAAAGCAAGCATCACGACAATGGAATAAGAGATTTGATGGTGAAATTAAAAAGTATGGATTCACTCAAAATCTTGATGAGCCATGTGTATATCACAAAGTTAGTGGGAGTAATGTAATTTTCCTTATATTATATGTTGATGACATATTGATCATGGGAAACGACATTCCAAGTTTGCAAAAGGTTAAGGCATATCTTGGGAAGTGTTTTTCTATGAAAGATTTAGGAGAAGCTGCATTTATTCTGGGAATCAAGATATATAGAGATAGATCTCAGCGATTAATTGGATTAAGCCAAAGTGCTTACATTGATAAAATACTGAAGAGATTCAGTATGCAAAATTCTAAGAAAGGATATTTCCCGATGCAAGAACAACATGGCTTGAGCGACAAGGTTTGTGCTTCAACACCTGCAGAAGTGCAACGCATGAAGAGAGTCCCTTATGCTTCGGCTGTGGGATCTATAATGTATGCGGTTAAAAGTACGAGACCTGATGTGGCATTTGCACAGAATTTAACCAGTCGATATCAGCAGAATCCAGGTGAAGCTCACTGGACAGCTGTTAAGAATATTCTTAAGTACCTTAGGGCTACTAAGGATATGTTCTTGGTTTATAGGGGAAATCCATCGGCAGAACTTGATGTTACAGGTTACTGCGATGCTTCTTGGAAAGGTGATAAGGATGATACGAAGTCTCAGACGGGTTATGTCTTTGTCATTAATGGAGGAGCTGTGGATTGGAGGAGCAGAAAGCAGAGTGTACTAGCGATGTCTGCTACAGAAAGTGAGTATATAGCTGCTTCAGAAGCTGCAATGGAAGCTGTTTGGATTAGGAAGTTTGTTTCAGGGCTTGGAGTTATGCCTTCGATTCAACGACCTATTAAAATGTATTGTGACAACTCAGCTGCAATTACATTTGCCAATGAGCCTGGAATCATGAAAGGCACCAGACATTTCCCGATTAAGCATCACTATGTTCGAGAACAAGTCGAAATAGGCGAAATCGAAATGCTCAAAGTTCACACAGATGATAACTTGGCAGATCAATTAACAAAGCCTCTACCTGGCACCAAGCTTTACAAGCATGCTGAAGGTGTAGGACTTAGATTAGCTGAAAGTTTCATGCCCATTTGTGATTAGTGTTTGGATAAAGGATGTAATGTACAATTATTATTTTAATGAAATAAAATATGTTTTATGGTTATTTATTCATTGTCTTAATAATATATCCTATATTTGCATGTTTAAGATCCATGAATAAGTTATTATTCTAAATTGTCCATTGTCAATTATTGATATGGGAATATCATTAAACTAAGACAAATTTGAGTATTGGTTTAGGATATACTTGAAAGTATATTGATGCGTAGTCATACCAATTTCACATGATATTCGATGAATTGAATATTGGACTTATCCCAATAATATGATTTAATATTTAATGTGAGAATCATATTTAAAGTTATCCTCAGACTTGAGATACCAGATAAGTATCATGGATGTAGTGCATTTTTGTGAAGCAATCTACTGCTCACCGTAACAGGGAGTCATAAGGGTTGTTTTCAGAAGTGTTGCAAAGTTCATGGGTTATTCTTGTAGTCAAGAAAGAATTTATTCCTTCTGATTTGTTCAGAAGTTTAACACTGTTGGGCCCCTCGTAGGGTTGACAAAATGTTTGCATGGCCATGCCCAAAGTCTATCTGGAATACGTTCAGATGTTTTGGTAATTTTGTTCAATCATAAAGAAATGAGAAACAGAAAAATTAATAAAGGAACTCACATCTTTATTAATGTGGTATTAGTAATGAAAGGATAATTATAATGATGAATCATTAAAGGTTTTTCCAGGAAACCTAGCTCGGATTGAACTAGGGGCATTGGAGTGTTGCAAGACGCTAACCAATGTCATTTTACTATTAATGGATATACGAGTGGGAGCTGTTAATGTTACGTATAAACATTAATAAGTAAATGTCTAGTATCGAACCCGAGACCTCGGGATTGCACACTTTACAAACAAGAATAATGTAAAATAAATATGTATATATTAAATGTATTGAATATATATATTTATAAACACTTAAAGGACTAAATGGTCGTTAGTTATTAACCGTATGGACTAACTATCATTAGTAACAAAAGATATGGACTAGAGTGTAACTTGGAAGTCAAGAAGGATCTAGAACACCCCATTGGGATGCCTAGGCCGGTCGACCCAACCCATTAGGGTCGATCCACCCTTGCTTGGTCACCAAGTAATCCTATAGTATATATACAAGGCCAAGGATTAGGGTTTCACATCTTTTGTGCACACACACTAACCCTAAAATCCTTGTTTCTTTCTTGTTTCTCTTGGCCGATCGGTTCATCACCTCCCAAGGGTATTGGATCGTTTTTTCCAAGTCTAAAAACTAAGTGTTTTGTTTACTTGCATCAAACCTTTATTTGTTGGTAGTTTGTGTGTACAAGAACGAGGTAATTACTTACTTTAGTAATTATCAAGAGATCGATAAACAAAACGGTAAGGGGTTTATCATTGATCTAATTGTCCAAGAATCAAGGTTAATTTGAAGTGCATCAGGTACGTTTACTATTTATGTTTTAGTTAATATTTATGTGTTATACTTGATCCTAGCTTCCGCAATACGTGCTTATTAATTGTTAAACTCTAACAGTTCTTGCCATCAATACTTGTGTTCTCATTTGTTTGAATATTCTCATAAGTCGTATTATCATCGTTTTCTTTGCACTTGTTGCACCATGATTTATTCACGCTCTTTCTTCGGATTTGGTTCATGTATTCTTCGTTGTACATACCTTCAATGATCACATTTGAACTAGTAGTACATGTGTTTAGTTCAACTAAATATTTATTTACTAAATTTTCTAGATTGACTATTTCTTATGCAATATCAAGTTTATCATCTTTGGTTTTACATTTCTCTTGGCGAATCTTTAAAAGGCATTTCCAAATATCATTTGCCGTTTTACAACGAAATAATCTTTCATATTTAACTTTTGGTAGAGTTTTGAGAATAAGTAATTTGGCTTTAGTGTTTTTATCAATATTAGTTTGAAGATTATTATATTGATTTTCAAAATCCATTTTGGTTGTTTTAAGATCACCAATTGAAATGATATGCCAAAGATCTAGATCTATTGATTTCACATAATTTTCAAATTTAGTCTTCCATTCAAGAAAATGATCATTTTCAAATAATGGTGGTTTTTGCATAAATTCCTCTTCTAGATATTTTTCAAATTCCATAGATCGTTACAAGTTTTAAAATAAAATATATTTCAAAAATCTTGCTAGACGTGGCTCTTGATACCAATTGTGGAAAACTAGAAGGGGGGGGGGGGGGGTTGAATAGTTTTACGCCTTTTTCGTTTTATTAGTTTTGTAAAAGATAGCTTCTAAAGTTTAGATGAAAGTTTCAAATCTTTATTGCGGAAATATAGATACTAGTGTATTTACGATTTTGTATAAACACTACTTGAGTTTAATGTTAGGAAAGAGTTTATAATTTCGTATATCATATATAAGCATATATATATATATATATATATGTATAAGTGTTTTAATATAAATTTATGCACTTGGTTGGTTTTTGTAAAATTAGTTTTATGAATGAATTTTTGTTTGATCTTTATGTGAAATCAACATACGCACCACACAAGCAATTGTAATTATGAATGATATGCAAGTAAGTAATTAATCAAAGAGTGAGAGATGGAAAGACCAAACCGAGAGACAAAGGATTTATAGTGGTTCGGCTACAAAGACACCTTCCTTGCCCTACTCCACTCCCCGAGTCACCTACTCGAGAGTTTTCTTCACCAGATCAAAAACCTCCTTTATGGCGGAGAAAACCTTACACACCAATTAGCACACCACAATCACAACTTCAACACAACTTCTTCACACCAATCTTCTTCACACCTATCTTCTACACACCAATCTTCTACACTTCAAATTTCTTCACAACTTTCTACTTTGCTCCTAGCTTCTTCACAACTTAATACTTCCTAACTCTTTTTCTTCACGCCACTTGTTTCTTCACACCTTCACTACTAAGTCCTATCCACTACCCCAAGATATGTACTACTTCACAACTTCTAGGCTTCAAGGTCTTTTCAACTTCAAAGCTTCAACTTCTTTGTCTTCACAACTATCTCCACTTCAATATGCAATTACGACTTATTTCTTCTAACACAAATCCTATCCACCTCTACTTCTTCACTACTAGTACAACTTCACACCTTCAATAGATCTAGATCCTATATCTAAATCTATCTAACCAATGTATAAACAATGTTCACAAGGAAGAAAATGATATACAAGATGAACTAAATAAACAACTTAGATAGCAAGATGATACTAAGTTGTAATACTCCTAATCTTGATAAGTAGGAGTATTCTTCTCTTTGCACTTGAAAGAATGAGGCTTTGGATCAATTGGAAACAAAGGCTTATGAATTGCATGATCAAAGGATTTTTAGGATTGAAATGGGGATTTGAATCAGAAAGTTTTTGTGCAAAAAGGTAAGGAAAAAATCCAGGTTTAAGGTGGTATTTATACGCAACAGATTCTGACAGAGGAGCGTGGCCGGTCCCCTTAAATCATGGCCGATCCCCTTAATTTTAAGGGGGCCGCCCAGCTGAAATGGCCAAAATCTTTGTCTTTTAGTGGGGAAAGTTTATTTGGTGAAAAACTAACTGATTTTGGTTAAAAATTTGAAATCATATATTTAGTATGATTAAAACATTTTTCTTTATTACGAAAAGTGTTTTTCAGAAATTTATAATATGTTTGTATAATTTAAATAAACTTTGTATTAGTTGATTAAATACCCCTTTGATCATAAATTGCACTAAACACTTTGTTTATTCATACCTTAAGTGATTAGTTGGTGAAAGTGATTATTTACCACTAAATACTTGTTCACGTCATAATATTTGGTTTGATGAGTTTAAGTTTTGTGATTATCAAAACATAGAGATATCGAAAGATATGAATAATGTTTTTAGTCAATTATTTATATCAACACAGCCACTGAGGCTTGACATACACACTACACCAGGTTACGTAAGTAGACCGTCTAGTAGCACCCATACTTATCTCTAATCCCAGGTGAGTTCATAGCCTCACTTTTTAAATACTTTACAAACCCTGTATGGGGGATACATGCTTTACATCGAATACAAGTCTTTTTATTTGGTTGTTGCACGGGTACCTTCTATGCCATCATTACATTACAAAATATCATGAACCATAATCACATGCGAGTGAACGCGAGTATAGTGAATATATCTATTTGGAGTTTGACAACTCCTGTTGGTTTGCCCCTGTCGGGTACCAATAGCACTATATTTGAGAACTAAAAGGGTTGACCTTGGCAAGTTAATTCCCTATTGTCCCATCATGCAAGGGTCTGCAGTGCCCCATGATCTGGACATGTTAACATGGGGTGTCATGAGCTTAGTGCAATAATACTCTATCCATACTTTTTCCACAATCCCCAAGGGTTTCAGCTGAACCCTATAGAACTTGTATTCAACACTATACTAAACCTAAACCTATGACTCTCACTCAACCTTAGTGTTGAACTTTAAGCATATTATCCTAGGTAACTAGACCTTTAGGACTTAAGGCATGGAGTGGCAATGGATATGAGGATGTCCAGACCTGTTATCATTCATAGTACTTTACTTTACACCGAGTCTGTGGGACCTCTATTTTGTAAAAGTTCATCTTTTACTGTAAAACTCTGATGAATAAATGAATGGTAACTCTTTTTCCTATAAAAACGTCTCTTTTGAGTCGTTTTCTATTATTGTGAATGTGTTCCTGTAACACCCCCATTTTTCACTGATCGCAGCGGATAAAGTGTTTGGGGTATTACTTCGTAAAATCATAGATACGGTAATAGAAAATGACTCGAAAAGAGACGTTTTGAAAATTTAGTTATCCTTCATAATTATCAGAGTTTTAATTAATAAAAGATATACTTTTATTTTGTTGAGGTCCCAAAAATCTAAGTGTTAGGTTGGTTGTGTTTGAATGATAACCATGAAAAGACCTCCGAGTTCAGTACCTCCTTCTGCCATGGGTCCATAGAAGTAATATACCTAGAATACATGCTTAAAAAGTCAACACTAGGTGTTGAGTGAGAATCATAGGTTCAGGGGTTAGTGAATACAAGTTCCTTGGGTTCAGTTGTTACACCCATCTGGGAAAATGCAAGTTTTTGTGATAATTGTGATGCATGCACAATTATCAGGAGTTTAGTAGGTTGCACTAAGCTCATGAATCACACCTTAACGATCCGGGTCATGTGGGCTGCAGACCCAACATGAGGGGATAGAAGGATAACTTGCCAAAGTTATACCTTGAGTGAATTCAAATATAGTATTTATTGGTACCACCTAGTGGGGTGTTAATACCAACGGGAGTTGTCAAACCCCAATAGATCTATCAACTATATTCGCGTTCGTTTGGATAAAACGTCCCAAACGATTAGATTCATGAATTTTGGTTATGTAGTGGTGGCTATTAGTTTACTCGTGCAAACAACCAAAGAAAAAGACTTGTATTCGGTTTTAAGTAAAGCATTTAGCATGTATCTGTCACAATTCGTAATTTCAGGTCCTTGTTCAGATGTCGAAATTTCATTATTCATCTCGGAAGTTACTATTCATCAGTTACTATTCACCGATCACTATTCATCATTTTACTATTCATTAGTTTTGTTGTTAGTTTGAGATTCCGAGAAGCGTTCAGAAAATTTACTATTCACATGACACAATTCATTTCCGAAGAGAAACCACTATTCATGTACCTTATTCATTTCATCGTAAATTTAGTTTACGGGTAATTAAATTCGCGTAACCAGTCAGGTTAAGCTGCGAATTCATGCATTATCATTGGGACATTTCATACGGACTAGAAATAGTCTGCATATCATCATTATGGCACTTGCATACTATTTCACTCGTAGGATATTTAAATTAGTACTTTTGGTATAACTAACTTTTACGTATATTTATTTCTAAATAAACGTTAACACGCGATTAATAATGTGACTAACACGTCCGACACTCCCGACTATGATCCCAATATATTTTTATATTCATTTTAATAATATAAAAATTATAATATTAATTTACCCGGTGTCTTGGAAATTTATTTAATTAATATCGTAAGTTTAATTTAATTACGACGGTTTTCGTAAAAACTAAACAATAATTATCCAAACACTCAATATTTATACCCAACATATTTTTACAATTTTTACGACTTAATTATGTCCTGGTTAACTCCATAAAAATTTATTTTTAGTTAACTCGTACCCGGTATTTACTAAAACTACCAAATATATACATTATAATATATAAACTCCACAAAAGTCTTCCATCAAATCCAATCCTCATCCAAATCCGCCCCCCCCCCCATGTTATTCACTTACAACTTTTGAAAATCTTACTATTTTGTCTAAACAATAATACATAACTTACTTGGTATTTTTTTTCTCATTTATGCAAGTTACTAAAAGTTTTTCATTCTCTCTTTCTCTCCTCTCTACAACCGGCCACAACAAGAACCAAGTAAGACTCCATCTTTATTTTCAAGATCAAGGTTTAAACAAGATCCATTAGTACTCCTTTCTAGGGTTTTGTAATACAAACTCAAGGTTTACTTAGGTTTTCACCATCAAAAGCTCAATAATCTTTCAAGTAAGTGTATGAAACTCATCTTTATAATTTTACCAAGTTTTTACAAGATTCACATGATATATATACAAGATCTACATGCGTATGTTATTTATACCACTCCATTTTATACATATCTAACTTTTGAGCCATAGAAATAGATTATAGTTAGATCCTTGTTAGATCCACTTGATTTATGATGTTTAGGAACCCATGACACCCTAATAAGGTGTATGGTAAGATTATACTAGATTTGTGGTGATTGAAAGTGGTTTGGTTGAAGTTGAAACTAGATTGGAACCTTAGAAATGATTTTTGAAACAATATATATACCTACTGTCTATATTTTTAAAACGTGGGAAACTCAGTAGGTTATGGGTAATTTTTGGCCAAATATTTATAAAATACTTTCAAAAACGAAGCCGTGGGCGAAAGAACGGATTAAAACGAGCTTATAATGAAGGAGTTATGATTTTTGCAAGTTTAACGACGAAAACTATTTTCTGAAAATTTAACGTGCTGATTGGCGATTTTCGATGGACAAAGAGAGGCGTTAGACGTAATCTAATGGAGCCGAACTATCAAAAATATATTAATACAGGTTAAGACGAATCCGTGGATATAAAGAACGAGGAAAATGAACTTAAAACGACAAAGTTATACACGTTTTAAAATCGTCAAAACTATATATATAGTTATAGTCACTAATAGAAATAATATAACTACGTACTAAATACTATATTTTCTAGATTTCTTGTTCAAGAACTATATTTTTAACTAATGAAGTACGTACGACCCAAGGCTTATTTATGCGACCACTAGACGTTATTTCAAGGTTTTTAAGGCGATGAATATAACACGAACGTTTTATATACTATATCCAACGACTAGTTTTTATTAGTTTAGTTGGACTTATTTTTCTTAAGTATGGAAATTACCTACTTTGACAATAACAAGTATTTTCAAGTTACGAGTGTTATAGGTATCATGTGCATGAATATTCATTACATCGTTTCATGATCTAAAGTAGATCATATTCATTCATTTAGGTTGCGGCTAGTGTTCGCGCCTTGTTGTCTCGATCATTTCATCACATTGTACTATCACTTCAGGTGAGTTTTCATAGCCCCGTTTTCAATTACTTATTTGATTTCAAATCCCACGGGGGAGAATACATTTCATCAATTACTTTTGTACATGCCCAAGTATTCAATTCCATACATTGCTTAAGTTGCCTTACTACCAAGTTAAGTCACCTTTATTATCATGGACCGTTAATTATATTGCCAAGCGAGAGTGAGTGGATAGATCTATCGAGGGTGACGCCTCCATCCGTGTTTGGGTTGCTCCAACGGAATTACGGATGCATTTCATGTCTAATCTATTTGAGTGTCTGGTAAACACTCCTTTGGGGCCAATACAATATTATGTCTAGCTTCGGGGTCATGAGCTTAAAAGACAATGTAGCATTTTTGACAATTTGTTAGTTTTCTTTATACTTGTGGTTTATGTACATACGATTTAACTTACAAACCTATGGAATTCACCAACATTCGTGTTGACGTTTTAGCAATGTATTTTCAGGTTATTAAGGTAGCTCCTGCTTGCATGCATTTGGACCTTCATGGAGTCGCGGAGTCGACGCGTCTCACATATATATATTTCCTGCACTTATGAAACGTTTGATCTGGATTGAACTTGTTTTTCATAAACTTGTAACACCTTTTTGGGACCTATGTTTTGTAAACTCTGAATGTTTTAATGATCAAACGATGTATTTTTCCAAACGACACTTTAGGTCGTTCAATATAAATGTAACCGTGGTGCTATGAGAGTCACCACCAGGTATTCCATTCCGCTGCCATTCAGGTATTTTGGGGGTGTGACAGATTGGCATCAGAGCTAAGGTTATAGCGAACTAGGATGTATCTTGGACCCTAGACTATAACCACATCATCATAGCATCTCATCATTTCATCATAGGTGCATATTCATTATGCATGTTGTTTCATGCACACATTGTGCGAATTATTTATACCCATACTCATATATAATTATATTGACCTGGTTCACAAGTGACATGTCTTCAGATGCACACCCTGTCATCCTTTCGTCGGATTCCGACATTGAAGATGCCTTGTCATCTTCCACTACCATTGTACTACCAGTTGCACTTACACCACCATTAACACCATTGAGTTTTTATAGGAACAGGGTTTTCCTATCATCCAGCCAATACATAGAATGCCGTTTGGTAGAGTATTCAGACTAAATCTTAATGGACCTATTAGGATGCTTATTGCAAGGGAGATAGTATGTTTTCTTTCCTTCACTAGTAGGGCGCTTACTACTCAGGTACTACCACCACCATCAACTACTTATTTCACTATTGGTTGTCCCATAGTGCGTACTTCAGTTTTACCTCTTAGATGTCGCGAGATAGCGCGAAAGAGGGTAGTATTCCATTCACTATTATCACCATCGTCTCCTAACTCACCACTAGGATCTCATCGTCAGCAACTTTGTTTTCATCATCTAAAGCACCACCAACACCATCACATCTCAGAGACCCTACACCCATATATGACAGGCCACTTAAGAAGCAACCACTATTTGACATACCATTACCATTTACCACACGTTACACCACCTTATAGGTATGAGGTTGGTGAGAATTTGAGAGCCTCTAATGCTTGACAACCTACTACTCTTCATCGTTAGACGATGATCTCTAATTATTTGAGATTACCCACGAGTGTTTGGACGATAGCCTCTGAATAATACCACAAGCCTCACAAACACAATAAGAATTGCAACAAATCGCACAAGGGTGGCATCTATCACAAGGACTCTATATTATCTTAGATATGATCGACTCATACCTCCATTGTAACAATTCGCATTTTCAGATTAATTACTATTCCCCGGAAAATTTCACTATTCACTTTTTACTATTCACTTTTCACTATTCATCTCAGAAATTTTTATTTCATATTCTCGTAAGTTAAACTATTTTAATGATAAACCGAGAATTTCACGCTCGTCGAATCATTTCTGCAAAAATCACGAAGCCGTGTCCGAGATTTACTTTTAGGTTTAAACGTCCTTCCAGCATCCCGATATATCCATAAAACATTATAAACAATAGAAATATGATTTTCTTTCATTTTAGGACAATTCCAAAAGTTTTGGAATTTTACGTTTTTCAGTTCAGCGTTTTACGCGAATTACGCGTTTTAGACCCGTATTTCCAGTTTTTAGCAGGGTTTTAGCACCCGATAGAACCTACCACTCATTTTATATTTTATTATGGACTATATTGACATGTTTAACCATACTTTCAAGTTTCATATTTTTACGATACCCGGTTTTACGTTTTGAGGGTTAATCATTTACGGTTAACAATTTACGGGGTCAAAACTAGTCACATAAGTAGGATAATATCATCAAAAGTCCACACCTTGTTCTCCAAGTTCATGAACCGCCAATATGAGGGGGGGAGTCACCATGGGTGGTTAAATCTTGACCATTGATCTCTAGGATGTTTACAAGTGTCTAAACTAACCATGGTTAAATTCTAACCCAATATATGGTTAACTATTTTTCCTACCCTATAAATACCAAGCTAAGAACACATAGAAAACTTGCACCACACCTTCTTATAACCTTCAAGTCCTAAAACCTAAGGCACTTTTCTTATATTTTGTAAGAAAGTTAACTAGTTTTTGAAAGAAAACTAGTGTTTGATCTTCAATCCTGAAAATTTTCTAAGAAAAGTTGTTATAACTTTAAAGTCTCCAAAAAGACGTCGTTATAATCTTCAAATAGCTTTGGACTTCAAGAAGGCGTCGTTATAATCTTCAAATAACCTCGGTTTATCATAGATTGCAAAGAGTGAAGCTTAAGTCTATCAAAGTCCGTACCTTACTAGTTACTTACCTTTCTTTTAGAAAGCCTCAAGTTGTAAGCAAACCCTAACATACTTTCTTGCTTAATTATCATTTTCACGCTCTTTGTGTTCCTTTCATGCTATATATGTTCTTGTTATTGTGTTCATGATGTTTAAAAATGGATAAAACAAGTATTAGTATACATATGTTAACTTATGACAAGTAAGCAAGCAAACTAGTGATTTTTATGGAGAACCACGACCAAAATAGTATAACTTTGATATTTGACACTTACTTACTGTTAAATAGGACTTAACAAGGAAAACATAGCAATTTGAATCACCCAAAACGAGTACCCGAGTCAAAAGTTATGACCATTTGAAGTTAGCGATACCAAAATGGCAAAACTGCCTATACCTACTGTTTTTGCATTCTGCCATTTTTAAAGTCACCCTTTTGGTCCGATTCATCAAAAAGTTAAAACACGAAAGTTGTCCGGAACGACGTTTTTGTTCGGGATCAAAGAAGCTCGAGCCCTGAAAACGCTTCCTGAGTGATAATTTTCTTCAAAATCTTAACAGCCCATTTTAGACCAAAGTCACCATATTATAGTTATGATTTACTAAGACCAAGAGGTCTAATGACCTAAAGCCAAGACCACAACCATGGCTAAAGCCAAGGTTGAGTCTCAAGACCATGGAAAAATGACCAAGGTCACGGCGAAGCCATGACTAAATGACCATATTAACTTACTTAGGCGAAAACATGAAACAAGGAGTTGACGATAACTTGAACAAACAATTTGGATCTACTTTATCTAAAAGAACCATGAGATACAAGTTATAATAAACTTACCCTAATAACAATCTTCATGTAAAAATAGACTTTCCTAAGTTTATTCAAATATTGGACATGTAACTTTTCGGATCAAAACTTATACATTTGTTATCAAATACTACAATAGTAGGGAGCCTCATGTGAGGAGTTCATTAAGTAAGCCATCGAGATGAGTTGTGGATTTACGAATTAAAGTTTCCTGGCTCCTCGAACGTTTACTCCATGACTTCTGAATTATGTCGGCCCGAACGGTAGTAAGAGATATACAACCTATACATGTTTCATAAACCATTTATATTCAAAGACTTACACTATATACTAATTACTACATCATGAACATTATGCAAGACATATATAGGCAATTCTTCGTATTCTTAGACGATTACTCCAAACCTAAGTCGCAACGTTCTATTATAGGCTGCTCTTAGAGACTTTCACGATTCGACTACCACTTTGATTTCACATCACTTAAGCTTAAGGTGAGTCATAGCCCCTACTCTTTTTATACTTGTTTTAACTCTTTGGGGGGGATACATACTCAACTACTTGCTTACTTGTACAAATACTCTTAAACATTTATACTTGTTATACTTGATTGGCATTATACTTGATTGCGTTATACATACTTGTTACACTATACTTGCTTAATTTAAATACAAGATTCGTATTTACGTGCATACATAATACTCTATTCTGTCGGAGAGGTATTGGTAGTACTCATGGGAAGATTCCCCCTACCCTTGTGTCTATACTTGACCTTGGATGACGTAGTACTATTTGGGAAGATGCCCCCGCCCTTGTGTCTATTCTTGACCTTGGGTGAATATAATCCGGTGCATTGTATAAACTAACTTTTAGCAGTGGGCTGTGGACACACAGGTTGCAAGTCTCTTATGGCGGGACTTGCAATTGAGTGGATTCTCAATGCCTTTGCTGTGTGAACATTATTTTGAGGTTTTTTTCAACTATTTTAAGACAAACTCTATGAACTCACCAACCATTGTGTTGACACTTTAGCATGTTTATCTCAGGTCTATAAGGTGATAGCTGTTGCATGGAGCATAGAGCCGCTTGGCATGTTTTGAAGACTTATGCTTTTATCTTTACCATTCGATATGTCTTAAAAACTCTTATGTATTGTATTATGGAACTCAAGTTTGTATCTCGGAATTTATTAATCGAATGGTAACTTTTCAAAAACGTCTCATTTAGAGTTCGTTTTCTATACCTTGTACTTTGTATTATGAAGTAGCACCCCTATGACACAGTCTTCCGCTGCGATATTTTGGGGGTGTTACATCCATGACACAATAAACCAACAAGGTGCTTTGAACGATATTATACCATCATAATGGAACTCATCACAACTCTCCCTTCATTATCAAGTTTGATTACACCACATTCTAAGTCGATAATTACATCATTAGTCGCTCTAGCAACACTCTACTGACTAAGGTGGTCACATTAGTAGATTTGACATGTAATTACAACTTTGGGAAGATGCAAGTAAGACAATAGGATTAATAAAGACGAAGATGTCTTTACGATTAAATGGTCATGTTGACCAAGATAAGAGTGACTGCCCTAGTTTTCGTGTTTCGGAGATAATAACAATTCAAGTAAGTCAAAGTCAAATTAATTTTTTGTACAAACAAAAAGATTTCTTGCAAACCTTACGAAGTACAACAAATTATTGATTTTCAATGGTTGGATTAAAACTCATTTTTGTTTAAGCAATAATCTTCTCGAACTCCCTTTTTCCAAAGACATATATATATATGAGATATTGTTTTTATCAAAATACAAAATATTTCGTAGTCACATCTTTTACGTAACTATATTCATTACAAACTTCAAATAAAGTCACTCCAAAATACAGTTATGATCGAATTTTCACAATGTTTCACTCAAATAAATGTTGTTAATTTTAGAAACCATGTCTCCAAGAAGGAACACGCATAACTCATGAATGAATCTCGAAAGAAACCACTATACCTACTTACTATTTGACCTTAGATGTGAAAGAAACCCCTCTACCAAAGAGTGCCAATATTGATACACCATGCCTTAACACCACTACTTCAAATTACGACTTTTTCGCTCATTCCATATTATAAGACCCTCACGCTAGTATAAGCTTGTTGGATTAAAAGATCAAGGTACAATTACTCAACAAAATTTATATTCTTTTCGGAGATCGATATAGCTTAGACACATTGGGACAAGACCTTATTTTCATGAAAGGATATCGAGAAGTTTCACCTGACCATAAGACATTTAGCTTGCATTCAGGGAAAATCAAACATCATCCGATGTGATACCTACTTGACTCAGATCACCTGTACAACAATTTCCATTCTTTATACATCTTAGTCATGCCTAGAGGGATTACGCATTTGAACCTGCAAATTTTACCTAGTATAAATTCTCGAATACTTCAAATCATTGGCACCAAATTTCTGCACTATATCCTTTCACACATAGACTATCCTTTTCAGTTGACTGTAGATGCCTTAACAACACGTTCATCCTTCACGCTCTCAATATCACTACCGTATTCTCGACCACTTCATAATCATAAACCACTACCCTGTTATGAACTAAGATATTTACATTCTTTAAATAGTGGTTTAGTAGACTATTACCATTGCATAAGATTCACCCATGTATCCAATAAACCATTCAACGAATTTTACTTCAAGCTATTTTACTATCATATGGGGAAATTGTTTTACAGAATTTTTAAAATAAGCTATTTTATTACTACCCGATAAATTAATTTTTCCGTTATTGCACCAAGTATTTACTATTATTACGCGAAACAATTTTCATGTTACTTGAAAGGAAATGACTAGAATACCATTTTTCAAAACAAAACGTTGAAGACCATCTAAAACTTTTGAGAAAAATAATGCTACTTTGATAACTCAAGCATTGCATCATTAGTCCTCAATTATACATAGCTTGATCACCTATGTATAATTCAGGAAGGATTATGATATGAAGAAAATAATTACTTTTTGGGGATTGTTAATAACAATCTTCATTCCAAAGCGTTGTAAACAAATAAACTTTTTCATAAACATCTCTTTTTAACAAACCCTCCCTGGATACTTACCCCACCTGTAACTTACTCGGCCATTAAGTTGGATTTTTCCATTGATTTCCCTAGGAGAGAGTTCCCATATCAATTACTAGGAGGATTCCTCGATACAAGAAAAAACAATGAAAGGATTACATAACTACTAACCTAGACTAGGAGTATACAGTAAGACAATTTATAACTCAACAACAATTCTAAGATACCACGAGACCATCCGAACCACCATCTCCGACCTAGTTGTCCAGCTCTATCATTCAAAAGTACTAGCTAGATTGAGTTGGAGGATCGAACACACTGTGAAGGTACGCTAAACAACACTATAAAAATAAACCAAGCCTCTTAACCGATACCGTAAAGCATTCCAATTAAACATACGCAAACTTCCCTGCAGTGAGTTTACGCCAAGAATGATTGATTCGAATTATGGATATCGATATAGATTCCCCTAAGGCATTGTGTTCTCTAGAACTTCTGGATAACCTCACCTACACATCAAGAGAGGCATCAGGCCCAAGCATATCTCCCCAGCTTTATGTGGAAATAAAATAGACATTCATCGACATAGTATCAATGGACACCCTCATTTTGCCAACATGATGACAATTTCAATGATAAACCATTTCAGGAGTTAAGTTGGTTGAATACCTAGGCTTGTAGTTTTTCCAGATAATTGCCAATAGGCATCTTCCAATATCAGGAACCGAATGTTAGACATCTATACATTTATGCGAACATTTCCTATCCTACTATTTTATCCTTGTTAGTATTTCTACTTTTAAATGAAGTTGATTTCAAAATTGTATTTATACAAATCACATATCTCGTAGAAAATAATTTTGAATTGCCTATTTTGAACAAATACGCTCCTTTTTAGCCAATATTTAGTAGAACCATTGTACAATGAGAAATATTTAAACATCAAACTTTGGTAAACAGTCCTACTCACAACATGTTTAAAAATCGCGTCACATTTCGTAACTATTGAATATTGAATCATCAAGAAAGATATTAGTTAGTAAACCATTTGTTCCATTTGCTAAATTCTTTTATTCAGAAAAATATTTCGACCAAAAACTCAAAACTGCGAGATAAATTTTGAAAACAAATCACCATACTACATCGCTTATGCATTTAGGGTTTTGTGATTTGACAATAAGGAATATTAGAATCTGTGACGAAGAAAATTAGGAGGGATACCATAGATCGATTACAAAAGTCAGTAATGGAGACCAAGCACAATAGGCAAAGAAAGACACATGTCTTAGCACCCATTAGACCAAAACACAAAGAATAAAAAATTGTTACCCATATTCTATCTTCTTCGTATAACGCAATTTTCGAAAAGTATAACGTTGTATAATTAGTCACCAAATTCATTGTAATCGTTTCAATTATTCCTGATCAAGGTGATCGAATCACCTCAGACTTCTAGCAATCATTTTAAGATTTCCTTCGGAACCCCATTTAGATTTAAACACCGCCTATCATCCTCATACCAATGGTCAGATCGAGAGGACAAATTTAAACATAGGAAAGATATGCTCAGAGAGTGAGCGATTGACTCTAGAAATGGTTGGACTAACCATTTATCATAAATCAGATCCGTTTGAAACGATAGTTATCGCACGAGCGAAGAGACTACACCATTTGAGGCACTCTATGGTCGAAGTACCAATTACCCATTTACAGACCGAAATCGGAAAGTTAAATTCACTGGTCTAGAACTAAACTATGGAACAACAAAGGAAATTTCACAAGTCATGAACCAGTTACAAGCAACGAGAAACTGGTAGAAGTTAGGTGGGTGCATGATGCACATCATGCGGATTGGGTATCCCTGAACAGCAAACCAACTAGATTCAAGTGGGAGAACGAACTAAGTTAAAAGCTTTGCCTTGGAGAGGCATGATGCAATTTTGGTAACATGAGATTTTGAACCTCTAGTATATTGGATCATTTAAGATTCGTTTTAGAATCGACCATCTGACGTACAAATTTGAGTTCTGGTAGAGTTCAGCAACATATATTACCCATATCACATTGTAAACCTCAAGAAGCGCCGACTATCGACTAACGGACCGAACTCGGAAAAAGCCCAACTCACTATTCCTATACGCTTTCATGAAATAACCAAGAATTTCTTACAAATCAAGGATTTGTTACACGTTTAATAAGATGTAAACCATTAGAATTTCAAGTTGGTAACAAGATACGTTAAAAGTTCTGCCTAGGAAAGGCATGATACCATTCAGAAAAATCCGGGAAGTTAAATTCGATGTACACTGGACCATTAATATTTCAGACAGACTAGGCCAGTAACCCTCAGACTTGAGCCTTGACAGAAAGTAGCAGATTACACAAACATGTTTTACATTTTCAGATCCCAAGAAATGACTTTCAGATTAGTCACAGATAATTCCATTGGAAGGAATCCAACCCAATGACAAACCTAAATCTGGTAGGAGAACCAGTAGAAATCATGGACCGTGAGGTCGAACAGCTGAAGCAAAGATGAATTCCTATCGTGAAAGTTCGCTGGAATTCTCGAAGAGGTCCCGAATTTACTTGGGAACGGGAAGACCAAATGCAACTCAAGTATCCACGTCTTTTTACCGAATATACTTCAGAGAACAACCAAAACTGAACTTCGGGACGAAGTTCCTTTTAGAGGGGTAGACTGTCACAATTCGTAATTTCAGGTCCTTGTTCAGATGTCGAAATTTCATTATTCATCTCATCAGTTACTATTCATCGATCACTATTCATCATTTTTGTTGTTAGTTTGAGATTCCGAGAAGCGTTCAAAAAATTTACTATTCACATGACACTATTCATTTCCGAAGAGAAACCACTATTCATGTACCTTATTCATTTCATCGTAAATTTAGTTTACGGGTAATTAAATTCTCGTAACCGGTCAGGTTAAGCTGCGAATTCATGCATTATCATTGGGATATTTCATACGGACTAGAAATAGTCTGCATATCATCATTATGGAACTTGCATACTATTCCACTCGTAGGATATTTAAATTAGTACTTTTGGTATAATTAACTTTTACGTATATCTATTTCTAAATAAACGTTAACACGCGATTAATAATGTGACTAACACGTCTGACACTCCCGACTATGATCCTAATATATTTTTATATTCATTTTAATAATATAAAAATAATAATATTAATTTATCCGGTGTCTTGGAAATTTATTTATTCAATATCGTAAGTTTAATTTAATTACGACGGTTTTCGTAAAAACTAAACAATAATTATCCAAACACTCAATATTTATACCCATCATATTTTTACAATTTTTACGACTTAATTATGTCCTGGTTAACTCCGTTAAAATTTATTTTTAGTTAACTCGGTACCCGGTATTCACTAAAACTACCAAATATATACATTATAATATATAAACTCTACAAAAGTCTTCCATCAAATCCATTCCTCATCCAAATCTTATACACTTACAACTTTTGAAAATCTTACTAACTTCATTAATACATGGTACCTTTTTGTCTAAACCAATAATACATAACTTACTTGGTATTTTTTTTCTCATTTATGCAAGTTACTAAAAGTTTTTCATTCTCTCTTTCTCTCCTCTCTACAACCGGCCACAACAAGAACTAAGTAAGACTCCATCTTTATTTTCAAGATCAAGGTTTAAACAAGATCCATTAGTACTCCTTTCTAAGGTTTTGTAATACAAACTCAAGGTTTACTTAGGTTTTCACCATCAAAAGCTCAATAATCTTTCAAGTAAGTGTATGAAACTCATCTTTATAATTTTACCAAGTTTTTGCAAGATTCACATGATATATATACAAGATCAACATGCATATGTTATTTATACCACTCCATTTTATACATATCTAACTTTTGAGCCATAGAAATAGATTATAGTTAGATCCTTGTTAGATCCACTTTATTTATGATGTTTAGTAACCCATGACACCCTAAGAAGGTGTATGGTAAGATTAGACTAAATTTGTGATGATTGAAAGTGGTTTGGTTGAAGTTGAAACTAGATTGGAACCTTAGAAATGATTTTTGAAACTATATATATACCTACTGTTCATATTTTTAAAACGTGGGAAACTCAGTAGGTGATGCGTAATTTTTGACCAAAGATTTAGAAAATACTTTCAAAAACGAAGCTGTGGGCGAAAGAAAGGATTAAAACGAGCTTATAACGAAGGAGTTATGATTTTTGCAAGTTTATCGACGAAAACTATTTTCTGAAAATTTAACGTGCTGATTGGCGATTTTCGACGGACAAAGAGAGGCGTTAGACGTAATCTAATGGAGCCGAACTATCAAAAATATATTAATACAGGTAAAGAAGAATCCGTGGATATAAAGAACGAGGAAAATGAACTTAAAACGACAAAGTTATACACGTTTTAAAATCGTCAAAACTATATATATAGTTATAGTCACAAATAGAAATAATATAACTACGTACTAAATACTATATTTTCTAGATTTCTTGTTCAAGAACTATATTCTTAACTAATGAAGTACGTACGACCCAAGGTTAATTTATGCGACTACTAGACGTTATTTCAAGGTTTTTAAGGCGATGAATATAACACGAACGTTTTATATACGATATCCAACGACTAGTTTTTATTAGTCTAGTTGGACTTATTTTTCTTAATTATGGAAATTACCTACTTTGACAATAACAAGTATTTTTAAGTTACGAGTGGTATAGGTATCATGTGCATAAATATTCATTACATCATTTCATGATCTAAAGTAGATCATATTCATTCATTTAGGTTGCGGCTAGTGTTCGCGCCTTGTTGTCCCGATCATTTCATCACATTGTACTATCACTTCAGGTGAGTTTTCATAGCCCCGTTTTCAATTACTTATTTGATTTCAAATCCCACGGGGGAGAATACATTGCATCAATTACTTTTGCACATGCCCAAGTATTCAATTCCATACATTGCTTAAGTTGCCTTACTACCAAGTTAAGTCCCCTTTATTATCATAGACCGTTAATTATATTGCCAAGCGAGAGTGAGTGGATAGATCTATCGAGGGTGACGCCTCCATCCGTGTTTGGGTTGCTCCAACGGAATTACGGATACATTTCATGTCTAATCTATTTGAGTGTCTGGTAAACACTCCTTTGGGGCCAATACAATATTATGTCTAGCTTCGGGGTCATGAGCTTAAAAGACAATGTAGCATTTTTGACAATTTGTCGGTTTACTTTATACTTGTGGTTTATGTACATACGATTTAACTTACAAACCTATGGAATTCACCAACATTCGTGTTGACGTTTTAGCAATGTATTTTCAGGTTATTAAGGTAGCTACTGCTTGCATGCATTTGGACCTTCACGAAGTCGCGGAGTCGACGCGTCTCACATATATATATTTCCTGCACTTATGAAACGTTTGATCTGGATTGAACTTGTTTTTCATAAACTTGCAACACCTTTTTGGGACCTATGTTTTGTAAACTCTGAATGTTTTAATGATCAAACGATGTATTTTTCCAAACGACACTTTAGGTCGTTCAATATAACTGTAACTGTGGTGCTATGAGAGTCACCCCCAGGTATTCCATTCCGCTGCCATTTAGGTATTTTGGGGGTGTGACAGTATCCTCCTTACAGGGTTTATAAAAGCATTTAAAGTGAAAGTTTAAAAAGATGTAAGGCTATGAAAACTCACCTGGGTGTAAAGTAATCTAAGTGATGCAAATAGTGACTCGGGAACTAGACCGCCTTACTCACGTATCCTAGTGTGTTGTTGGTTTTGTATGTATGTCAAGCTTTAGTTATCATGTTTATGTTTTTCAAGTTATTGTTTTTAGGTTTGTTAATCTTTTAGATATAACATAACACCATTCAGGCCATTGTAATTCAGAAGTATATGACTCCTCACATGAAGCCCCCTACTATTGTATTATGTTATCAACATAATACCGTTCGGGCCATCATAATTCAGAAGTTAATACTCCTCACAAAAAGCTTGCTATTATTGAGTTATGTTGTTATTAGGGTTTAGTTATAATTAAATCACCGTTCGGGCCATCATATCTCAGAAGTATATGCAATAGTCGTTCGAGGAGTCAAGCCACTTTAATTCGTAAACCCAACAAACTCGTCAAAAATGAAATATCCACATAGTACTCCTCGCATGAAGCTCCCTAGTATTGTGTTATGCTTCTAATTTTATTTAGGTTTTATACTTATATGATATTTTCACCTTTTACCTTTATAGTTTATATATTTACGTTTCTACCCTAAATTTTATATTACTTATATTACTTATACTAATAACTATCTATACTTGACACAACTAGTCCCTAGACTTCTATATTTTATGTAATTAACCTAAGACTCCTAACTTTTCTATATTTACCATTTTAGACCTTTAACTTTATACTACTTACATTTTTAGTCTTTTTTTAGTTTATATTTATGTTATTATCTATCCTAGGGTTTTAATATTATGCAAAAATAGTCCTTACAACTTATAACTTCTAGGGAATGTCAAAAACAGTCCCTAGACTTTATAATTTCAGGAATTTAGGATATATACCCTTATGCATATAAAGTTTTGCAAAACTAGTCCTAATATGCATGTAACTTATATTTTATCTAGTATTTAAGTTTTCTAGCCTATGTTTTACTTATTTTAACTTATTTAAGTTATGTTTAACTAGTGTATGACCTAAATTAATTACTTATAGCATGCATGCAAGTATATGACTCGATCTAGAGTTTTAATACGTAAACTAGCAAGTAAAATGGTTTAAGGCTCATGCAAAGGCATCTAAGCTATCTAAGGCATCCTAAATCTATCCTAAGACTATACTAAAACTAAATTAACTAAATGTAAGACTTACTTGGCTAGGTGGGGTTTACGTGGGTTAGAACTAGGGTTAGGGTTTTTACAAGGGTTTTAAGGTTTTGTGACTAGAAATGAGACTCGATACCATGCAAGGTCCTCCTAGCTTGACTCTTAGCTCTTCTATGATCTCTAAACTACTACTAGGTACACAAATTTGAGGTGGAAGAAGAAGTGTGGGATGGTTTAGAATGAAGCAAGGGTCGCGGGTATTCATAGGGTCGAAAGGAGTGGTGGCCAAGTATACTTAACATGGCTATCTTATAACGTTTAAGGAGGAGGGAGCGGTGACAAGGAAGAGCTAGAGGAGTAGCTAGGGGGCTGCCTAGGCCGGTTGTGGTGGAGAGTGAGCCGTAGAGGCGGTTTATGGAAGAAGGCTGACAAGTAGCTTACAAGTAGGTGATCCACCACCTTGCTTGGTAGCTTGGAGGTGCTTGTAAGCTGCTTGGTGGGTTTAAGGGTGGTTTAGGGTGATTATGGGTGATTAAGGGTGGTTTAGTGGTGGATTAGGGGAGGTTTAGGGTGGATTAGTAGTGATTCATGGTGGATAAGTCAAGTAGGTGATGCACCTACTTGTGTGTGTGCTTAGAGGTGTTAGGGTGTGTAACAATTCGCAATTTCAGGTTAACTTTTATTCCCGAAAATTTCACTATTCACTTTTACTATTCACTTTTTACTATTCACTTTTCACTATTCATCTCAGAAATTTTTATTTCATATTCTCGTAAGTTAAACTATTTTAACGATAATCCGAGAGTTTGACGCTCGTCGGATCATTTCTGCAAAAATCACAAAGCCGTGTCCGAGATTTACTTTTAGGTTTAAACGTCCTTCTAGCATCCCGATATGTCCATAAAACATTATAAACAATAGAAATATGATTTTCTCTCATTTTAGGACAATTCCAAAAGTTTCGGAATTTTACGTTTTTCAGTTCAGCGTTTTACGCGAATTGCGCGTTTTAGACCCGTGTTTCCAGTTTTTAGCAGGGTTTTCGCACCCGATAGAACCTACCACTCATTTTATATTTTATTATGGACTATATTGACATGTTTAACCATATTTATAAGTTTCATATTTTTAGGATACCCGGTTTTACGTTTCGTGGCCTAAAAACTTACGGTTAGCAATTTACGGGTCCAAAACTAGCTACATACTTAGGATATTATCATCCAAAGACCAAGAGTCATCATCTAGTCACCTTATCCTCATTCAAACCGCCACTAGGGGGGGGGTTCACACTTGTGGTTAAATTTTGACCATTGATTCTTTACTTAATTACAACTTTGGCTCCAAGTTAACCTTGGTCACCAAGTTTGTGTAGTTTCCTAGTAAGCTTCCTAACCTCCTCTTCATGCTATAAATACAAGCTCATACCTTCATCTTTTCACCACAAAAACGCCACACTCTTTATTCATAGCACCATGATCATTTGATCTTCAATATACAAGTTACATTACAAAGTTCAAGGTCTTAGTATTCTCTACCTAGTTCTTAAGTTTGTTTGGTGATTCCATGGTTGAATTAAGAGCTACACAAGGTTACTAGGGCTGAAGTTAAATGGTTTTCACAAGGGTTAGATCAAGGCTAGCAAGGGTTACAAGAGTTATGGTGAAGGGTTTACAAGCTTAGGTTTAGTGTCCTAGTTCTATACTTGACTTCCTTTCTTTAGAAAGCCAAAAGTTGTAAGCAAACCCTTATACACTTTCTTGCTCAATATCATTTCATGCTTATTATGTTTCTTTCATGCTATATATGGTCTTTGTATTGTGTTCATGATGTTTAAAAATGGATAAAACAAGTATTGGTATACATATGTTAACTTATGACAAGTAAACAAGCAAACTAGTGATTTTTATGGAAAACCACGACCACAATAGTATAACTTTGATATTTGACACTTACTTACTGTTAAAGAGGACTTAATAAGGAAAACATAGCAATTTGAATCACCCAAAAACGAGTACACGAGTCAAAAGTTATGACCATAAGAAGTTAGCGACACCAAAACGCCGAAACTGCCAAATACCCTACTGTTTTGCATTCTGTGATTTTGAAAGTCCCACTTCTGGTCCGATTCATCAAAAAGTTAAAACACGAAAGTTGTCCGGAACGACGTTTTCGTTCAGGAACAAAGAAGCTCGAGACCTGAAAATGCTTTCTGAGTGATAAATTTCTTCAAATTCTTAACAGCCCATTTTTAGACCAAAGTTACTATATAATGATTATATTTAGATGAGACCAAGAGGTCTAAATGACCTAAAGCCAAGACCACAACCATGGCTAAAGCCAAGGTTGAGTCTCAAGATCATGGTAACAATGACCAAGGTCACGGCAAAGCCACGGCTAAAGACCATATAACTATTAAAGATCAAAAAGCCTATATATATATGTTATCAAATACTACAATAGTAGGGAGCCTCATGTGAGGAGTTCATTGAGTAAGCCGTCGAGACAAGTTGTGGATTTACGAGTTAAAGTGTCCTGGCTCCTCGAACGTTTACTCAATGACTTCTGAATTATGTCGGCCCGAACGGTAGTAAGAGATATACAACCTATACATGTTTCATAGACCACTTATATTCAAAGACTTACACTATATACTAAGTACTACATCATGAACATTATGCAAGACATATATTGGCAATTCGTCGTATTCTTAGACGTTACTCCAAACCTAAGTCGCAACGTTCTATTATAGGCTGCTCTTAGTGACTTTCGCGATTCGACTACCACTTTCATTTCTCATTACATAGACTTAAGGTGAGTCATAGCCCCTACTCTTTTCGTACTTGTTTTAACTATTGGGGGGGATACATGCTCAAACAACTTGTTTACTTGTACAAATACTTGATCGCATTATACTTGATTGTTCTATACTTGATTGTCTTATACTTGATGGCATTATACTTGATTTCATACATACATGACTGTCTTTTATCTTTGGGAAGTGGCTCCCAGTAAACTTATATCTTTGGGAATTGACTCCCAGTTGTCTTTGGGAAGTGGCTCCCAGTTGTCTTTGGGAATTGACTCCCAGTTGTCTTTGATACATCCTAACATTTGCGAATGTTTGGATACATCATAAAAGTGAGGTCTTCGGAGATGAAGTAGAGACTCACTACTAATTGCTTAATTGTCTTGATGAACTTATACATGTCTTTATCATACTATATATTGTAGCAGTGGGTTGTGAACACACAGGTTACAAGTCTCTTATGGCGGGACTTGTAACTGAGTGGATTCTCAATGCCTTTGCTGTGTGAACATTCTTTAAGGCTTTTCAACTGTTTTAAGACAAACTCTATGAACTCACCAACCATTGTGTTTACACTTTAGCATGTTTATCTCAGGTTAGTAAGGCGATAGCTAGTGAGTGGAACTTAGAGTCAAGCTGCATATTCTGAAGACTTACGCTTTTATCATTTACCATTCAAAACTTTGTATACATTTATGTATCATACTTTGGAATCTCATGTTTGTAACTTTGAATTCATTAATCGAATGGTAACTTTTCAAAACGTCTCATTTAGAGTTCGTTTTCTATAACTTGTACTTTGTATTATGAAGTAGCACCCCAATGACACAGTCTTCCGCTGCGGTATTTTGGGGGTGTTACAGATTGGTACCAGAGCCTTGGTTATAGAGAACTAGGTTGCATTTAGTGCCTAGACTATAACTGCTATATACGTTGGGACCTTCCTCTTTATTTGCCTTACACACACATATGCTTTTTGGTTAGAGGTTTGCTTAGTTCCACGCTATTAGATGATGTGACTTTAGTATTATAAGGAGCCCCAGAGATTCGTCGAGTCATTAAAAACATGGAGCTCAGTAATAACTAATTAGTTAACTTGATCTTGTGACAGTTCTTGTTTGATTAGACACAAGATTTGAGTTAAATAATATTATTGCTTAGCTTTAGGGATTTGATGACTTGATTATCTTACTATCGGCCTCAGAAGGCGGATTTTGTGTCGGAAATTCTTAAGTAGGATGATTTAGAATCTCCTTATTTAAATGGATTGGGACGCCTCTTCAGTTAAATAAAGAAATTGTAAATCACCGAACCATAAGTTTATGATACCTTACTTACATAAATTTGGACGCTTCTTTATGTAAGTAATGTGTTATAAATAAGTGGGCTTAATTGTAGCCGATACAACTCCTTAACCAGAACCTTAGACGAATCAGAGTGAACACCACTATATTAAAGATCCCGAATTCTCTTAGACACACGGTAAGTAGTTAATATCAACAGAACTTCGGGACGAAGTTCTCCTTAAGGGGTACAGACTGTAACAATTCGCAATTTCAGGTTAACTTTTATTCCCGAAAATTTCACTATTCACTTTTTACTATTCACTTTTACTATTCACTTTTTACTATTCACTTTTCACTATTCATCTCAGAAATTTTTATTTCATATTCTCGTAAGTTAAACTATTTTAACGATAATCCGAGAGTTTGACGCTCGTCGGATCATTTCTGCAAAAATCACAAAGCCGTGTCCGAGATTTACTTTTAGGTTTAAACGTCCTTCTAGCATCCCGATATGTCCATAAAACATTATAAACAATAGAAATATGATTTTCTCTCATTTTAGGACAATTCCAAAAGTTTCGGAATTTTACGTTTTTCAGTTCAGCGTTTTACGCGAATTGCGCGTTTTAGACCCGTGTTTCCAGTTTTTAGCAGGGTTTTCGCACCCGATAGAACCTACCACTCATTTTATATTTTATTATGGACTATATTGACATGTTTAACCATATTTATAAGTTTCATATTTTTAGGATACCCGGTTTTACGTTTCGTGGCCTAAAAACTTACGGTTAGCAATTTACGGGTCCAAAACTAGCTACATACTTAGGATATTATCATCCAAAGACCAAGAGTCATCATCTAGTCACCTTATCCTCATTCAAACCGCCACTAGGGGGGGGGGGGTTCACACTTGTGGTTAAATTTTGACCATTGATTCTTTACTTAATTACAACTTTGGCTCCAAGTTAACCTTGGTCACCAAGTTTGTGTAGTTTCCTAGTAAGCTTCCTAACCTCCTCTTCATGCTATAAATACAAGCTCATACCTTCATCTTTTCACCACAAAAACGCCACACTCTTTATTCATAGCACCATGATCATTTGATCTTCAATATACAAGTTACATTACAAAGTTCAAGGTCTTAGTATTCTCTACCTAGTTCTTAAGTTTGTTTGGTGATTCCATGGTTGAATTAAGAGCTACACAAGGTTACTAGGGCTGAAGTTAAATGGTTTTCACAAGGGTTAGATCAAGGCTAGCAAGGGTTACAAGAGTTATGGTGAAGGGTTTACAAGCTTAGGTTTAGTGTCCTAGTTCTATACTTGACTTCCTTTCTTTAGAAAGCCAAAAGTTGTAAGCAAACCCTTATACACTTTCTTGCTCAATATCATTTCATGCTTATTATGTTTCTTTCATGCTATATATGGTCTTTGTATTGTGTTCATGATGTTTAAAAATGGATAAAACAAGTATTGGTATACATATGTTAACTTATGACAAGTAAACAAGCAAACTAGTGATTTTTATGGAAAACCACGACCACAATAGTATAACTTTGATATTTGACACTTACTTACTGTTAAAGAGGACTTAATAAGGAAAACATAGCAATTTGAATCACCCAAAAACGAGTACACGAGTCAAAAGTTATGACCATAAGAAGTTAGCGACACCAAAACGCCGAAACTGCCAAATACCCTACTGTTTTGCATTCTGTGATTTTGAAAGTCCCACTTCTGGTCTGATTCATCAAAAAGTTAAAACACGAAAGTTGTCCGGAACGACGTTTTCGTTCAGGAACAAAGAAGCTCGAGACCTGAAAATGCTTTCTGAGTGATAAATTTCTTCAAATTCTTAACAGCCCATTTTTAGACCAAAGTTACTATATAATGATTATATTTAGATGAGACCAAGAGGTCTAAATGACCTAAAGCCAAGACCACAACCATGGCTAAAGCCAAGGTTGAGTCTCAAGATCATGGTAACAATGACCAAGGTCACGGCAAAGCCACGGCTAAAGACCATATAACTATTAAAGATCAAAAAGCCTATATATATATGTTATCAAATACTACAATAGTAGGGAGCCTCATGTGAGGAGTTCATTGAGTAAGCCGTCGAGACAAGTTGTGGATTTACGAGTTAAAGTGTCCTGGCTCCTCGAACGTTTACTCAATGACTTCTGAATTATGTCGGCCCGAACGGTAGTAAGAGATATACAACCTATACATGTTTCATAGACCACTTATATTCAAAGACTTACACTATATACTAAGTACTACATCATGAACATTATGCAAGACATATATTGGCAATTCGTCGTATTCTTAGACGTTACTCCAAACCTAAGTCGCAACGTTCTATTATAGGCTGCTCTTAGTGACTTTCGCGATTCAACTACCACTTTCATTTCTCATTACATAGACTTAAGGTGAGTCATAGCCCCTACTCTTTTCGTACTTGTTTTAACTATTGGGGGGGATACATGCTCAAACAACTTGTTTACTTGTACAAATACTTGATCGCATTATACTTGATTGTTCTATACTTGATTGTCTTATACTTGATGGCATTATACTTGATTTCATACATACATGACTGTCTTTTATCTTTGGGAAGTGGCTCCCAGTAAACTTATATCTTTGGGAATTGACTCCCAGTTGTCTTTGGGAAGTGGCTCCCAGTTGTCTTTGGGAATTGACTCCCAGTTGTCTTTGATACATCCTAACATTTGCGAATGTTTGGATACATCATAAAAGTGAGGTCTTCGGAGATGAAGTAGAGACTCACTACTAATTGCTTAATTGTCTTGATGAACTTATACATGTCTTTATCATACTATATATTGTAGCAGTGGGTTGTGAACACACAGGTTACAAGTCTCTTATGGCGGGACTTGTAACTGAGTGGATTCTCAATGCCTTTGCTGTGTGAACATTCTTTAAGGCTTTTCAACTGTTTTAAGACAAACTCTATGAACTCACCAACCATTGTGTTTACACTTTAGCATGTTTATCTCAGGTTAGTAAGTCGATAGCTAGTGAGTGGAACTTAGAGTCAAGCTGCATATTCTGAAGACTTACGCTTTTATCATTTACCATTCAAAACTTTGTATACATTTATGTATCATACTTTGGAATCTCATGTTTGTAACTTTGAATTCATTAATCGAATGGTAACTTTTCAAAACGTCTCATTTAGAGTTCGTTTTCTATAACTTGTACTTTGTATTATGAAGTAGCACCCCAATGACACAGTCTTCCGCTGCGGTATTTTGGGGGTGTTACAGATTGGTACCAGAGCCTTGGTTATAGAGAACTAGGTTGCATTTAGTGCCTAGACTATAACTGCTATATACGTTGGGACCTTCCTCTTTATTTGCCTTACACACACATATGCTTTTTGGTTAGAGGTTTGCTTAGTTCCACGCTATTAGATGATGTGACTTTAGTATTATAAGGAGCCCCAGAGATTCGTCGAGTCATTAAAAACATGGAGCTCAGTAATAACTAATTAGTTAACTTGATCTTGTGACAGTTCTTGTTTGATTAGACACAAGATTTGAGTTAAATAATATTATTGCTTAGCTTTAGGGATTTGATGACTTGATTATCTTACTATCGGCCTCAGAAGGCGGATTTTGTGTCGGAAATTCTTAAGTAGGATGATTTAGAATCTCCTTATTTAAATGGATTGGGACGCCTCTTCAGTTAAATAAAGAAATTGTAAATCACCGAACCATAAGTTTATGATACCTTACTTACATAAATTTGGACGCTTCTTTATGTAAGTAATGTGTTATAAATAAGTGGGCTTAATTGTAGCCGATACAACTCCTTAACCAGAACCTTAGACGAATCAGAGTGAACACCACTATATTAAAGATCCCGAATTCTCTTAGACACACGGTAAGTAGTTAATATCAACAGAACTTCGGGACGAAGTTCTCCTTAAGGGGTACAGACTGTAACAATTCGCAATTTCAGGTTAACTTTTATTCCCGAAAATTTCACTATTCACTTTTTACTATTCACTTTTACTATTCACTTTTTACTATTCACTTTTCACTATTCATCTCAGAAATTTTTATTTCATATTCTCGTAAGTTAAACTATTTTAACGATCATCCGAGAGTTTGACGCTCGTCGGATCATTTCTGCAAAAATCACAAAGCCGTGTCCGAGATTTACTTTTAGGTTTAAACGTCCTTCTAGCATCCCGATATGTCCATAAAACATTATAAACAATAGAAATATGATTTTCTCTCATTTTAGGACAATTCCAAAAGTTTCGGAATTTTACGTTTTTCAGTTCAGCGTTTTACGCGAATTGCGCGTTTTAGACCCGTGTTTCCAGTTTTTAGCAGGGTTTTCGCACCCGATAGAACCTACCACTCATTTTATATTTTATTATGGACTATATTGACATGTTTAACCATATTTATAAGTTTCATATTTTTAGGATACCCGGTTTTACGTTTCGTGGCCTAAAAACTTACGGTTAGCAATTTACGGGTCCAAAACTAGCTACATACTTAGGATATTATCATCCAAAGACCAAGAGTCATCATCTAGTCACCTTATCCTCATTCAAACCGCCACTAGGGGGGGGGGTTCACACTTGTGGTTAAATTTTGACCATTGATTCTTTACTTAATTACAACTTTGGCTCCAAGTTAACCTTGGTCACCAAGTTTGTGTAGTTTCCTAGTAAGCTTCCTAACCTCCTCTTCATGCTATAAATACAAGCTCATACCTTCATCTTTTCACCACAAAAACGCCACACTCTTTATTCATAGCACCATGATCATTTGATCTTCAATATACAAGTTACATTACAAAGTTCAAGGTCTTAGTATTCTCTACCTAGTTCTTAAGTTTGTTTGGTGATTCCATGGTTGAATTAAGAGCTACACAAGGTTACTAGGGCTGAAGTTAAATGGTTTTCACAAGGGTTAGATCAAGGCTAGCAAGGGTTACAAGAGTTATGGTGAAGGGTTTACAAGCTTAGGTTTAGTGTCCTAGTTCTATACTTGACTTCCTTTCTTTAGAAAGCCAAAAGTTGTAAGCAAACCCTTATACACTTTCTTGCTCAATATCATTTCATGCTTATTATGTTTCTTTCATGCTATATATGGTCTTTGTATTGTGTTCATGATGTTTAAAAATGGATAAAACAAGTATTGGTATACATATGTTAACTTATGACAAGTAAACAAGCAAACTAGTGATTTTTATGGAAAACCACGACCACAATAGTATAACTTTGATATTTGACACTTACTTACTGTTAAAGAGGACTTAATAAGGAAAACATAGCAATTTGAATCACCCAAAAACGAGTACACGAGTCAAAAGTTATGACCATAAGAAGTTAGCGACACCAAAACGCCGAAACTGCCAAATACCCTACTGTTTTGCATTCTGTGATTTTGAAAGTCCCACTTCTGGTCCGATTCATCAAAAAGTTAAAACACGAAAGTTGTCCGGAACGACGTTTTCGTTCAGGAACAAAGAAGCTCGAGACCTGAAAATGCTTTCTGAGTGATAAATTTCTTCAAATTCTTAACAGCCCATTTTTAGACCAAAGTTACTATATAATGATTATATTTAGATGAGACCAAGAGGTCTAAATGACCTAAAGCCAAGACCACAACCATGGCTAAAGCCAAGGTTGAGTCTCAAGATCATGGTAACAATGACCAAGGTCACGGCAAAGCCACGGCTAAAGACCATATAACTATTAAAGATCAAAAAGCCTATATATATATGTTATCAAATACTACAATAGTAGGGAGCCTCATGTGAGGAGTTCATTGAGTAAGCCGTCGAGACAAGTTGTGGATTTACGAGTTAAAGTGTCCTGGCTCCTCGAACGTTTACTCAATGACTTCTGAATTATGTCGGCCCGAACGGTAGTAAGAGATATACAACCTATACATGTTTCATAGACCACTTATATTCAAAGACTTACACTATATACTAAGTACTACATCATGAACATTATGCAAGACATATATTGGCAATTCGTCGTATTCTTAGACGTTACTCCAAACCTAAGTCGCAACGTTCTATTATAGGCTGCTCTTAGTGACTTTCGCGATTCGACTACCACTTTCATTTCTCATTACATAGACTTAAGGTGAGTCATAGCCCCTACTCTTTTCGTACTTGTTTTAACTATTGGGGGGGATACATGCTCAAACAACTTGTTTACTTGTACAAATACTTGATCGCATTATACTTGATTGTTCTATACTTGATTGTCTTATACTTGATGGCATTATACTTGATTTCATACATACATGACTGTCTTTTATCTTTGGGAAGTGGCTCCCAGTAAACTTATATCTTTGGGAATTGACTCCCAGTTGTCTTTGGGAAGTGGCTCCCAGTTGTCTTTGGGAATTGACTCCCAGTTGTCTTTGATACATCCTAACATTTGCGAATGTTTGGATACATCATAAAAGTGAGGTCTTCGGAGATGAAGTAGAGACTCACTACTAATTGCTTAATTGTCTTGATGAACTTATACATGTCTTTATCATACTATATATTGTAGCAGTGGGTTGTGAACACACAGGTTACAAGTCTCTTATGGCGGGACTTGTAACTGAGTGGATTCTCAATGCCTTTGCTGTGTGAACATTCTTTAAGGCTTTTCAACTGTTTTAAGACAAACTCTATGAACTCACCAACCATTGTGTTTACACTTTAGCATGTTTATCTCAGGTTAGTAAGGCGATAGCTAGTGAGTGGAACTTAGAGTCAAGCTGCATATTCTGAAGACTTACGCTTTTATCATTTACCATTCAAAACTTTGTATACATTTATGTATCATACTTTGGAATCTCATGTTTGTAACTTTGAATTCATTAATCGAATGGTAACTTTTCAAAACGTCTCATTTAGAGTTCGTTTTCTATAACTTGTACTTTGTATTATGAAGTAGCACCCCAATGACACAGTCTTCCGCTGCGGTATTTTGGGGGTGTTACAGGGTGTGTGCTTGGGTATGACTAAGGTGTTAGGGTGCTAGTTTGAGGTGTTTAAGGTGCTTATATTTAGGTTTTACTAAGTTTTAGTTAAGTTTAGACCTAGTTTCTACTTACTATGTGTTTAAGGTTTTACCTAAGGTTTAGTGCCTAAATTAAGTTCCTATGTGTATCTAGTGACTAATCCTAAGACCTAAAGGGTTTATTCTAAGTGTGGGTAACCTATGGGAAAGTTTTGGGAGGGTTTAGACCTAATTCTAGTTATCTATGACCTAGTTATAATTTGCGGCTTAGGGGATTTGTATCTAAGCTCTAAGGGTTATTCTATAGCCTAATAGTCCTAATATATCCTAATATTCCTAAGGAAACTCTTACTTAAGCCTTGAACACATTCATACTAGTTTAACTAAGCATATAGGTTCAAATAAGCACATAATCCAACTTAAGTTTTAGTTTAGGGTTTATTAGGGTTTTGTGTTATGTTTAGTGTTTTAGATTGGTGAATTACTTATTATGGTATTGTTGTGAGTTTATGCTTGACATACCTAGGGTTTATAGGATATGAGTGTTGAGTTATTTGGCTTGTGTAGATACGTGAGCAGGTCTAGTGAGTCATGCAAGTAATAATGTATATAAAAAGCAAAAATTTACCTGTGAAATACCTACTATAGGTATTTGTAATGGGAATGATAGTAATGGGTGTTTGTGGGTTGTTATAGTCTTACCCCCTTAGAGAAAATCTCATCCCGGGACTTTGACGATTATAGGAGTTGGGGAGAGAATAAGTCGAGGAAGTAGAGAAAAAAGAGGATTATCGAGGAAAATGATGTGAAAAGGAAGAAGATTTTGCACAAGCGGAGTAAGAATTACTTATACGGATACCAGATACTTAGGTTTTTATATCTCATTATTTGCAAATAAAGAGCGTATAAATTCTTAACCTATTTGACTTATAACTTTCTCATTAAAATGTAGGAACATCCTAGTTCATTTTAAGAGGATAATCATAATAAATCATCCTTAAGCAGTATCGGTGGAAAATGAAGAGAGTTTTACCATATTTAAGGATATGTGGTAAGGAAATTTTTAGAGACAATTTTCAACTGATATGACAACTAGTTTTCATCTTAGTGAAGACAAGTTCTAGATACAGTAAAGGAATATTCTAGTCAAGTAGAGACAAGTTCTAGTCATGATAGAGACAAGTTCTAGTCATGATAGAGACTAGTTCTAGTCATGATAGAGACAAGTTCTAAAGTTCTTCGGTTTAGCAACTTGTCACATGGTAGATTCCCATGTTAAGACTAGAATGACGGACGTAGAAGATCTCATTTTTACAATTTCTTGCAAAGCGAGATTTAATATCGTAGTCGAGCTTAATGAGGATTAAAGTTCGATGTGGATATTCTTACAAGTTCTAACTAATAGAAACTTGCGTTATGACGAGAAATGCAAGTTCTAACTAATAGAGCATTGTAGGAAGAGGTAGGGAGAGAATATAGAGAGAAGAAAATAGAGTGTAAAATGACGGAGAATAAAAAAATGAATGGAAATGGAGTAAAGGGTTTATGGGAGTGGAGTGAAGTGGGAAAGGAAAAATGATGAAAGGGTAAAGTAGGGGAAATGGAAAAGGAAAAGAAGTTTGGAGTGGGTGGTGTGGGGAAAAGTATAGGAGTAGGGAAAATGGAAAAGTATGGTTTTAATTTGTAGAGTGGGGAAAAAGGCGGGAAAATGGGATTTTAAATGGAAGAGTAGGAGGAAGTAAGAGGAAAAGGATTTAAACGGTAGAAAGAGAGAAATGAAAAGATGTGATTAAATGAAAGAGTAAGATTATAGGATACCTGAAGGAGAATATCCTATCAGAGTTTTAGATTTACTAGATTTCTTCCCAGAGTTTTCTTTTCCCCCTAAGGTTCTTCTAACTAATCCTAATTTCTAAGGGTGAGGTGTTTGGTTTCATTGAGGTAGAGGGTTCTAAAGAGGGATTAGGTTTAAGTGTTTTCTTTCCTAAGGGTTGACTAGGTATATCCTTATTTTTAGGTGTTGTTTTAGGTTTTCTCTTTTATTTTAGGTTGTCTATTATTACCATTATTACTATTATTATGAGTATTACTATTCCTAGGGATTTAAAAACAGCTAAGGCACTATCCATAGTATCTCCTAAGTGAAATTTCCTAATGGGTATTCTAAAAATTGTCAAATCCTAAGGTATAATCTAAAATCCTCAAGTGTATAAGTATGGTTATCCTAATGGCTAGGTATGGGTAATCTATGACCTAAATCTACTTATTCCTATGGGGTAAGTGTGTCTATCCGAAACTAGGGTTCTAAAGGCTTAGGGTGAGGGTTATCTAATCCTAAGTTTTTCCTAATTTATATTCTAATCCTAATGGTCTAAGGTTTTCTAATCCTAATGGTCTAAGGTTTTGGGGTTTACTATAAGGAATTGGGGAAAACTAGCTCGGGTATCAAAGTAATCTAAGAGGAATAAAGAGTAGGAATATGCTTATATATGAGGATCATATATTTGCATATAGAATAGTTAGGGGTAGATCTCTAACTAGAACGAAGATAGCTTAAGAAAGCCATGGAAAGAAGTGAAGGTTTAGAGATCAGAGGAGAAAGAATTCAGATCTCTATGGTGAAGAATGAGGATTCTCACCATCGGTAAGTGTTAGCATTAAATATATATATATATATATATATATATATATATATATATATATATATATATATATATATATATATATATATATATATATATATATAGAAGTGATGGTCATTCTCATATTATAACTTTGTGTCGTTGGTTAAGATTAGTAATAGTTTAGTCATTGGGCTTTGGACTTGGCAAACTAATATGTCATGTGATATGTTTCATAAGCCTTGTTATCTACCATGTAACCAAGTCCAAGCCCAAGCCCATAGAAAGCCTATGTATGGAACTATAAAAGGTACCTTACCTCTCATTTGTAAGGTGTGCTTGTGTGTGTAGTGTGTGTGTTTTTAATAAAAGCTTTCTATTTCATCTCTCATTTCTCTCTAGTTTTAACACCACTTATATATAATCAAGTCACCATATTTCCTTCTTTTAAGCTTCTATATTTGTGTTAAAGTTGATATATTTAAGGTCCTACAAGTGGTATCAATCGCCTAACAATGATTTAGGAGTGTCTTTATCAAGTTTTTTGTTAAAAAGTTGCATTTTTCATTCATTTGTGCACTTTTTCTTCAAAAAGTTTTGATTTTTACGTGGTTTTAGTGTTAAAGTTGTGAGCTTTATTGAAGTTTTAGTGATTCTAAGTGTTTTGGGAAAGATTTGATCAAAAGAAACAACTGGAAAAAGTGTTTTTGGTTGATAAAATCGGATTTTTCATGTTTTCTGCTCATCTTACGCGTAAGTTTTGAGCATAGTACAACTCTACAGCTGTCTACAGTACTTTTTGGCAAGTCTACGCGTGAGTTTTGGCTTAAAACCCTTTTTCTACGCGTAACACAACTTTCTACACGTGAGTTTTGGCTTAAAACCCTTTTTCTACGCTCAAGTTGGATTCCTACGCAAAAGGTGAAATCCTACGCATAAGATCTACGCTTAAGATCCTACGCATAAGATCTACGCTTAAGATCCTACGCATAAGTTTTCTACGCAAAAAATCCTATGCATAAGTTTTCTTCATCGATCAGCGACTACTCAGTACTTCCCTGACTTGGATAAGTTTGTGGAATACTTCGACACGGGATATCTTTCAAGCTTGGATAAGTTTGAGAGATTAGTTTGGTTTGTAAACCTTACGCGTAAAATATCTTACGCATAAGCTAAACCTTACGCATAACATAAATCTTACGCATACACACAAAGCTTACGCATAAACTAACTAATCTTACGCATAAGTTTTTTCTTACGCATAAGTTTACTGTTTACGCATAACTTTTTGTTTACGCCTAACATTTACCTTACGCATAAGATTCAGTTTACGCATAAGTTTCAGTCTACGCTTAAGTTTACAGTTTACGCATAAGATCTGGGTTTACGCATAAGAGTTTTTGACTTTTGACAACCAAACTTCAAACGGCCATAACTTTTGAACCGTAACTCCGTTTTCGACGAATCAGCTGTCAAAACGACCGTGAAACAGAGAAGAAGGACACGTTGAATTTTTCATCGTTGGAACGATCCAAGAATCCGAGAAGAAGTTATTGAGGTTTTAAGGTTTTAGATCAAATTTTTCATCATAAAAACTTGCATCAACTTACACTAAACACAACTCCTACTTCGTTGGAACGATCCAAGAATCAACTTTATCAATCTACACTTCATCAATGGCAACTCAGCAAGACATTCATGCAGCCGGTGCGGAAAACCGGCCTCCAATGCTTGAAAAAGGTAGATATCTCCCATGGACAAGCCGCATGCTTCGTTACATCAAAATAAGCCTGATGGTAAATTAATGATCAACTCCATTACAAATGGTCCATTCAAGCCAAGACAAGTTCAAATTGAAGGTAATCCAAATACAACACCTCCTACTCAACCATTCGTGCGTGAACAAACAGAAGCAGATTACACAGAGGAAGACAAGAAACAGATCGCCGCAGATGATATGGCAATGCATTTAATCCAACTTGGATTACCACGGGAGATCTTTGCTGCGGTCGACAGCTGTGAAACTGCTTATGCTATGTGGGAACATGTTAGAAGGATATGTCATGGAACAGAGATTGGACAACAAGACGTTGAGAACAAACTTCTTACTGAATGGGAGAACTTTACATCCACTAAAGGTGAACAGATTGAATCTTGCTACACAAGGTTTTGCACTTTGATGAATGAGTTAATCAGAAACAAGTTGACACCTCGGACAATTGCAACAAACATCAAATTCATCAATAACCTTCCAGAAGAATGGGGTCGTTATGTTACAATTGTCAATCAAACAAAGGATTTACATAAGGTGAATTATGATCAACTCTATGATTTTTTGAAGCAAAACCAAGCTGAGGCTAATGAAGTAAGGAAAGAAAGATTAGCAAAGAATCATGATCCTCTCGCATTAATTGCTACTACACCAACACCGCTACCAGTGAACACACAACAACCATCATCATCTTCCACTCACAACTACTTGCAACCATCATACGTTCAACAACCAACACCGGTCTACCAACAACAGTTCTACCCACAGCAACAACAACATGTTATTCCACAACTGCAATACCCACAATTCGAAGACCCAGAATTCACTGAAAATGATGAAGCTTCTGCAGCATTGACCCAAGCGTTTGCTTTTCTGTCAAAGGCATTCCAAGGACGCTATTCTACACCAACAGACAACAACCAAAGGATTTCATCGAATACTCGCAATAGGCAGATCGCTCAGCCGAGTTTCAATATGGGCAACGGAGGCCAAATGGTTGAAGTTTATGGGAATCAGCAAGGATATGCTACTGCAATTAACATGGGGAATCAGAATATGCTGAATGCAGGGAATCAGAATGCAGGAAATTAGTATGGTCAGTATGCAGGGAATCATATGGGTCAGTTTGTTGGAAATCAGAGGGGTCAGAATGTTGGTAATCAGGCAATGGGTAATCAGAATAGAAATGTTGCAGCTCCAGTAGTTGGGAATTTAGGAAATGTGAATCAGGGTAATCCGGTAAAGTGTTTCAACTGTCAGGGTGTAGGTCATATGGCAAGGAACTGTCCTACTAAGCCGAACAAGAAAGATCTAGAGTACTTGCAGAAAGCAGTGATGTTGGCACAAAAGGTTCAGGCAGGGTTTCAGTTGAACGCAGAGGAGAATGATTTTATGGCTCTTATGGATGACATGGAAGATAGAGACAATATCGATGCGAACTGTTTATGACACCAATGCACCATCTGAGGTATCAAACTTCAACACATGTCACAATAATGATATATTTGATATGTCTCCTCATGAGGAACAATATTCTGAGAAGCAAGCATACAATTATGATACATATCTAGACACGCCAAGTAGTAGCAATACTCCTTCAACAACTCCAGATGTGAATCTTAATGGAGGCTTCGTTTCACAGCATGCTGAGAATGATGAGGAAACACGTGCTTTGTTTGAATCATTATTGAATAATTGTCGTATTGAAATTGAGAATGTGCAAAAGGTCAATCGCGATGTTAAGGCCGTGAACGTAAAATTGACCACTGAGCTTGAGAGTTACAAGCAAAACGTTAAAGCTTTTGAATTTCATAACAAAAGAGTGTCTGAATTAGAAACTGGTTATCAAAATTCCGTTTCAAGGGAAAAACAATTGCAACTCAATTTTGATACACTTGATGTTAATTCTTTCAAAAAGATAAAATCTTTAAACGCGGAAATTTCTGATTTACAAAACCAATTTTCTAAACAAAAATCAGCTTATACCAATCTTGAAAAAGAAAGGGACGAGCTAAAAAAGGACTTTGCAAAGAAAGAAGACAAACTTTTGGCCAAAATCGTAGAGTCAGAACACATGATTGCACATTTAGAAGAATTAGTGGTTAAGTCGGGTCAGTCAAAAATAGGTGTTGATTTGTTTGGGAAACCCATCGATCAGAAAAAATATCGGAGCATGATCGGTTCTCTCATGTACCTAACTGCTAGCCGACCCGATATTCAATTTGTTGTTTCTTTGTTAGCAGGGTTTCAGGCAAAGCCTACCGAACTTCACCTCAAAGACGTTAAACGGATCTTTCGGTACCTACGAAGCACCATTAACATGGGACTTTGGTATCCGAAGGATTCGGGGATTAATCTAACAGCATTTTCAGATGCAGACCATGCTGGTGATCAAGTTACAGCAAAGAGTACATCAGGTGGAGCACAATTTTTGGGTGAAAAGCTAGTAAGCTGGTCGTCAAAGAAACAGGATTGTACTGCACTATCAACCGCCGAAGCCGAGTATGTGTCTCTATTTGCGTGTTGTGCCCAAGTTCTTTGGATGCGGACACAACTCACAGATTATGGCTTTACTTTTGACAGAATACCTATGTATTGTGACTCAAAAAGTGCCATAGCCATCTCGTGCAATCCCGTACACCACTCTAAGAGGAAGCATATCAAAGTCCGCTACCATTTCATCAAAGAACACGTGGAAGAGGGTACTGTTGAATTATTTTTCGTTAAGACTGATTATCAACTCGCCGATCTATTTACTAAAGACCTTCCAAAAGAAAGGTTTGACTATTTAGTTCGACGAATTGGCATGCGAAGCCTAACTCCTGAGGAGCTAGAACGTCTTCTCGAATCTTCTTGAAAAATGATTTCAAAATCGCTTCGCTGTAAGTAATTTTTGAAAAAAAAATCAAAATACAAAATTTGAAAAACCAACAAGAACAAAATACGAAAATATAAAATTTTCAAAAAAATACAAAAACAATATAAAATCAAAAATCCAAAAATATTCTTCTCAGGACATGTCTCTCGTATAAATTAATATTCTGTACATTTCTAGAAATGTCATTCAACAATGATACGGACATGTACAAATGCTTGAGCGGGAGTTCTTTTTTATGTTTTTCTAAAACATGTCGTTTCTCAAAAGTTTCTTCACTATGGCTTTCGTATACTTCAGTACAAAACCCGTACTTCAACAATGACTTCTGATTATTTTTAAATCAAGGACTCGTACGTTCAATGACAAACTCTTTTTCAAAAAGTTCGAGTCTAAAAAAACGAAAAAGATTTCAAGCAAAAACTCGTTTTCAAAATAGAATTCTTGAGCACTTTTTCAAGATTGTTCAAAAGGTTTCTCAAAATTAGTGCTCAAGATAACTCCCTCTAAACCCTTAATTGATTTTAAATGTGCTATCATTAAGGGGGAGTATAAAAAACTAAAATGTTCCGATTTCATGCAAAATCAAATCTGTCTATCTCTCCAAAAAGCTTTTTATTAATCAGTTGATATCAAAAATATCAAGTTATGCTATTTTTGAGGGGGAGAAGACATGATTAAAATGTGATCAAAGATGTTTAAAGTTTGTGACTGAATCTCAAAAGAGCTCGACTCAGTAAGTACCAATGAATTGACGAAGCTTAAAATGTTAGTAATCGAAAAGACTTGTCCTGGACGGGTAATAATTTCAAGCTAGTCTAACTAGTGATGTAAGCGTGTCTCGAATAGGACTTGTCTGAGTAGAATGTACCGTATCGAGAGACTTTCTTTGGACTTGACTAGGACGGGTAATAACTTCAAGCTAGTCTAACTAGTGATGTAAGCGTGTCTCGAATCGGTCATGTTCACTGAAAGTGGATCAATTCAAAAAGTGCAAACTTCTCCCGCATGTGCAAATTTCATAAAATATACATGAGCACATGTGAAGGGGGAGTCCTTCAAAAGTTGCAAAACTCTCAAAGTGGTAACAAAAATGTGTTTTATTATCATAAACACTTTGAGAGATTTTCAAATGGTTTCATGGAAATTACAGGATAGTCATGGTGTTATAAGGTGACTAAGGTTAGGAAAAACCATCCTATGATCCGCCAGAGCCAGAGGGATCTACCCAAGGACAAATCCAATACATTAGAATTAGAAGTCCTTAGGTATGATTGAAAAAAAGGAGAAAATGAGAAAGGAGAAAGAAGGGGTTGAAGAATTAAAAAGAAAAGTTACGAAAAAGGGTGAAAAGAAATAGCCCTCCAAATGTTCAACCTTAGGGCAGACACCGGGTACAATTCATATGCTACTGGTTGTTACTTAGGTGACACCGGTATTGAAGAAAAAGACGTCATAGACCCACTGACGCACTGCACTAAACCTTCTTAACCACTCGGGTATCTCTTAAAAGGTACTTGTTTCATTCTCACGGGGAACGGGTGTAATCTATCGACTTGTCTCTTAGAGATGGTTGATATTGAAGCAGGAGACCTCTCCCTAATCTCCGCATAGGAAACCAAATGTGAACTTATCGAGTCTAGAGCCCCGAGATTCATCAAAAGATCTCATAGGAACACATGATATTTCTACACTGGTTGTTCATCATTAAGGACGCCAGATGTAAACTTTAGAGTCCTACGCAGATCTTAGCAATCTGCCAGAACATTTATGAGAGGATTCACATTTGTGATTCTCAATGATTGAATGGAAATTCCTGCCAGGGTTAACATCAAACTGCCCTGACAGCAGGTCACTTCGGTAATTCTTTATGGGTTACGCTTAGTGTTCGTGGTGGTTTCAAACGGTCTACATTCGTGGAGTGATCCCCAGTGACTCACCCAGTCATTGAGCTACTCAGTAGGTCTTGTAAGCTCTCTCGAGAGTATCTGACATGGGAACGGCCTTGGTAAGGGTTAGAAGGAGTCTTCACACTATGCTGTTGATGATCTCTAATTCTTATCTGTAAGTACTGGATGTTTTATTGCTAACTGTTTATATGCAGGGACAATTCATCTCCATGGCGACAGATTCCACGTGCTCATACATACATCTGGAAGTTAAAGAAAGCTCCCTCAAAGATCTATTCAAGACAAAGATCAAAGAAAGATTCTACGCCAAAAAGAAGAATCTACAAAGTATAAAGACTAAAGATCAAAGTGAATGAAAGGGAACTACGTGCATATGAATATCAAAGTCCAAAGACGTATGAGCATGTTGGAATGGCAAACAACCACCACAGACGCAGAAGTGACGAAAGGCAGATAACTCCACATCACAAAGGAACAAAGAACGATGTAAAATCAGTTATCAAAGATCACAAAGCATGAAGGAACAAAGACTAAAGACTATTATACAATGACACACAAAATTAAAGACACAGAACACGGAAGACCCACTCACGTGGAGTGATAAGGCGAAAAATGAACCACTTTTAGGGGGTCATTTAAGCCCGAATCCGAATTTATTTGATCAAATATTGCCCTATTCCTTTTGTGATTTTAGGTACTTGGAGAGTGAATTCTGGAAAAGAAGCCATTTTGGACGTTTTTGGAGCATAAAAGTAAAGAAAACGGCAAAGTCTCAATTTTCCATGCTGGGAACAGTAGGTAACGGCGTCAAGAGTAATGTCCTGACGGCGTCAAACCTCAATAATAAAATCCGAGAGTTCATGAAGGCGTCAAGAGTTTTCCTGACGACGTCAAACCCTAAGAATTAAAATCCGTAGTTGATGATGGCGTCACACACAGGGCGTCAAGAGTAATTTGTGTGACGGCCTAGGCCTTGACGGCGTCAGAAGTAGATCAAGGCCGTCTGAGGAAGTATTTGGCGGCGAGATGACGGCGTCACACCTTTGTTCTTGACGCCGTCATCCCTATTTTCCTATATATAGTTTTCTAGTTTTTCACATTTAAAGAGGAGAAGTTTTGGGAGAAACCCTAAGTACGATTTTGGTGTAACTTTACAGGTTTTTCAAGGGTTCCAACCCCTTGATACCTTGCATGATTAATCAAGATACGTGTTCTTCTAATTCAATCAATATGTCTATGTGTTGGTTGTCTATATCATGTTCTTGTCTTAATTCTATCATGCTAGGCTAGATCTCTTTTGTGTTTGCTTAGATCTAATGAAACCTAGATATTGATTATGTGTTGATTACTTGTTTATTCTTGTCTTGGATGAATAATTTATATGTTAGGCTTAAGAAAACTGGCAGATCTCCAAATGGTAACATGCTTGAACATCTTAAGAAACATGAACCGAGGCGCACTAGGTCTTTATTGGTTGTATTTAATGCATGAGCCACTGTTTACAATCCCTATAGTTGTGCTGGGCATGGTGTAGGCGGAGATAAGAGCTCATAGAATTAGGGAGTTATGTGTGCCACCCCATGAATGGTATTAAGGAATACGATCCGTCATCCATGCAATTATAACAAGTAATTAACGTGAAAAAGATATCTAGGGAGTAGTGAAATCTAAGTAAACAAATTTTCTCCAATTACTGCTCACAACTTTAGTTTAATTAGTTTATTTTCATTTTTATTATTTTATTTTGATTGCATCTTAGTATTGGGTTAGTTGAATAGCAACTAATTCCGCCCACTCTTCCAAAACCCGAGATTTTACTTATTTTATGTAAAAATTCAAGTGTAAGGGAAATGTTCATTCTCTATGATGTATTATTTTGGATGGTAGGGTAAGAGTGTGTGCAAAAAAAAAAAAAAAAAAAAAAAAAAAAAAAAAAATACGGACTACCATCCCTTTTTATTCTATGTTTTTGTTATTTTTCATTTATTAGCTTAAGTCGAGTCTAGTCTTGGCTTAGCAATGCCATCTTGTACATGTAATTAACTAAGATTGTTAACTCGCCACCAGTAAAACTTCCTTTATCCAACAAAACCGTGTAATTCATATCCCTATACCTAACGTTACAACCCTTTAAAAGACCTCTTTGATAGTTTATCCTAGGTGCTTACGCCATGTGGTGGAGGTTTGATCCTTTCCCAAGCCTATGGTAATCTATTTTGCTATGACAGGTAGTGAGAGATATCTTCCATTTCCATAATGTTATATTACTTTATTACACCCGAGAGATGTGAGTATCTAAACACTATTTGTGAGGTGCTAGTGTATGACCTCCGAGCTTGTCTATTGGTCTTTAGTGGAACGATTATTTGTTGTAATTACTTTTATATTAGTGTTAAATGACCTCTAACTTGTCTTTTGACTAGAATAAAAGCGCATTTGCTTGAGGACAAGCAAATCTCAAGTGTAAGGGTATATGATAAGGCGAAAAATGAACCACTTTTAGGGGGTCATTTAAGCCCGAATCCGAATTTATTTGATCAAATATTGCCCTAAATCGTTCCTTTTGTGATTTTAGGTACTTGGAGAGTGAATTCTGGAAAAGAAGCCATTTTGGACGTTTTTGGATCATAAAAGTGAAGAAAACGTCAAAGTCTCAATTTTCCATGCTGGGAACAGTAGGTGATGGTGTCAAGAGTAATGTCCTGACGGCGTCAAACCTCAATAATAAAATCCGAGAGTTCATGAAGGCGTCAAGAGTTTTCCTGACGGTGTCAAACCCTAAGAATTAAAATCCGTAGTTGATGACGGCGTCACACACAGGGCGTCAGAAGTAGATCAAGGCCGTCCGAGGAAGTATTTGGCGGCGAGATGACGGCGTCACACCTTTGTTCTTGACGCCGTCATCCCTATTTTCCTATATATAGTTTTCTAGTTTTTCACATTTAAAGAGGAGAAGTTTTGGGAGAAACCCTAAGTACGATTTTGGTGTAACTTTACAGGTTTTTCAAGGGTTCCAACCCCTTGATACCTTGCATGATTAATCAAGATAAGTGTTCTTCTAATTCAATCAATATGTCTATGTGTTGGTTGTCTATATCATGTTCTTGTCTTAATTCTATCATGCTAGGATAGATCTCTTTTGTGTTTGCTTAGATCTAATGAAACCTAGATATTGATTATGTGTTGATTACTTGTTTATTCTTGTCTTAGATGAATGATTTATATGTTAGGCTTAAGAAAACTGGCAGATCTCCAAATGGTAACATGCTTGAACGTCTTAAGAAACATGAACCGAGGCGCACTATGTCTTTATTGGTTGTATTTAATGCATGAGCCACTGTTTACAATCCCTATAGTTGTGCTGGGCATGGTGTAGGAGGAGATAAGAGCTCATAGAATTGGGGAGTTATGTGTGCCACCCCATGAATGGTATTAAGGAATACGATCCGTCATCCATGCAATTATAACAAGTAATTAACGTGTAAAAGATATCTAGGGAGTAGTGAAATCTAAGTAAACACATTTTCTCCAATTACTGCTCACAACTTTAGTTTAATTAGTTTATTTTCATTTTTATTATTTTATTTTGATTGCATCTTAGTATTGGGTTAGTTGAATAGCAACTAATTCCGCCCACTCTTCCAAAACCCGAGATTTTACTTGCTTTCATAAAAATATAAAAATACAAAAATAATCATCCCTCACCTATAGAACTAGTATTTAGGCTTTCTAATCCTAGCGACACTATTCCTAAGCTGAACGATCAATCCCCCGGTACTTGTCACTATACTATACTACAACGAACAGGTACACTGCCTGGTGGGGGTTGTAAGCTTCTCGAGATCCCTCGAGAGGTAAAGCCTGTTGCGGTTCCCACGCATCATGGAGCATCATTCGAATGACCACCCCTTAGGGGGAGATTGTTAGTATTAAAAATATATATATATAGAAGTGATGGTCATTCTCATATTGTAACTTTGTGTCGTTGGTTAAGATTAGTAATAGTTTAGTCATTGGGCTTTGGACTTGGCAAACTAATATGTCATGTGATATGTTTCATAAGCCTTGTTATCTACCATGTAACCAAGTCCAAGCCCAAGCCCAAGCCCATAGAAAGCCTACATATGGAACTATAAAAGGCACCTTACCTCTCATTTGTAAGCTGTGCTTGTGTGTGTAAGTGTGTGTGTTTATTAATAAAAGCTTTCTATTTCATCTCTCATTTCTCTCTAGTTTTAACGCCACTTATATATAATCAAGTCACCATATTTCCTTCTTCTAAGCTTCTATATTTGTGTTAAAGTTGTTATATCTAAGGTCCTACAGTAAGGGGAAAAAAATTGAAAAGGGTTAGAGTAAGAGAAATTTAAAACAGTTTAGAGATTCTATTTACCTAAGACATCGGGGTGGGTTTCCTAAGATCCTAAGGGTAAGGGTTAAGGGTAGGTTATAGGTTTTCCTAAGGGTTGTCTAAGGTGAAGGGTAATCCTAAGTCTAGTTATTTAATCTATCCTAATTGAGGGGTACTAGGTAGTTTCTAAATCCTAACTTATTTTATTTATTTCCTATTATGTTGATATAAATAATGTATAAAAACGTTATTAATATCTTTCGATATCCTTAAGTTTTGACGATCACAAACTATAAGAACATTAAACGCAAAGTTAATACGTAAACAAGTTTTAAGCAAGTTTATATCATCTCATCCAACATAATCACTTAAGGTATGAATAAAAAAGTGACTAATACGTTTTATGATCAAAGGGATGTTTATTTAAATAATACAAAGTTTATAAAATTAAATAAACTTATTATACATTTTTGAAAAACATTTTTGGTAATAAAGGAAAATGTTTTATTCATAATAAATATATGAATTCAAAATTTTAACCAAAATCAGTTAGTTTTTCACCAAATAAACTTTCCCCAGAAAAAGACAAGAAAACTGCAGTTTTCGTCTGGGCGGCCCCCTTGATTTTAAGGGGGCCGACACACAATTAAGGGGACCGGCCACACTCCCCTGTCAGATTAAGACAGAAATTTTTTCCTATAAATACCACCTTAAATCTTGAATTTTTCCCACCTCTTTCACGAAAATTTTCAAATCCAAATCTCTCTAAACATCCTTCTAAAAACCCTTTGATCATATAATTGTTAATCCTTGTTTCAAGTGATTCATTCCTTCACCTCTCATCTCTCAAAGTGCAAGAGAAGAATACTCCTTCAACATCAAGTTGTGAAGTATTGTAGATTTGTGTATATAGTCTAGTTGTTGTGTACATTCATTGTAAAGGTGTGATAGTATTGTAACTAGATAGATCTAGGAGTAGAAGTTGTGAATAGAAGTAGTGAGATATAAGTATTGTTGTGAAGAAGAAGAGTTAGAAAGTAGAAAGGTGTGAAGAAGATTGGTGTGAAGTAGAAAGGTGTGAAGTAGAAAGGTGTGAAGAAGTATTGGTGTGAAGTAGATTGGTGTGAAGAAGTTGTGTAGAAGTTGTAACGAAGTTGTGGTGTGTACATTGGTGTGTAAGGTTTTCTCCGCCATAAGGGAGCTTGTTGACATAGTGAAGCAAACTCTCGAGTAGGTGACTCGAGGAGTGGAGTAGGGCAAGGAAGGTGTCCTTGTAGCCGAACCACTATAAATCCTTTGTCTCGCGGTTAGATCTTTCCACATCTTACTTATTATCTTGCTTATATCGCTATTACTTTTGTAGACGTAGACATATATATATATATATATATATATATATATATATATATATATATATATATATATAGTTGCTCATATAGTGCTAGTATTGATTTTACTTAAAGATCAAACAAAAGTTTCATTCACAAAACAAAGTTTTTACAATCAAACCAAAAAAAGGTAACATACATATAATTGATCATTTCGATCAAGTATAGTTTTCATACAAAATATAACTAAGGATTATAAAATAAACGTTTACTTATTTATCTCTCGTATATAGCTATAATTGTTTATGTTATTCATGTGTTGATTTCACATACTTAGTTTACATTATTATTATTATTCATACTTAGATATAGTTGTTCATATTGTTCAAGATTTGAGTTCACATAAGATCGAATCAAAGTTTTAAAAGTAAACAAGTTTTTAAAACTAAACTAAGTTTTCATAATAAAATCAAAAAGACGTAAAACTATTCAACAATTGGCATCAGAGCCAGGTTAAACAAGATTTTTAAAATATACTGTATTTTAAAACTTGTATCGATCTATGGAATCGGAAAAATATTTAGAAGGGCAATCTATGCAAAGACCACCACTATTTGAAAGTGATGGTTTTCTTTATTGGAAAAATAGATTCGAAACTTATGTGAAATCAAAAGATCTTGATCTTTGGCATGTCATTACCTTTGGTGACTTTCCCCCTATTCAATATAATTTTGAAACTAAAATGGATGAAATTGTATCTTTTGAAAAATAAAATGATGATTTGAAAAAGAAACTAGCAAAAAATAATGAGGATAAAATGGTTATTTATAATGCGTTACCACGCAAAGAATATGAAAGAATTTTTATATGTAAAACCGCAAAAGAAATTTGGGATTCTTTACTAATCACTCACCAAGGTAATAGTCAAGTTAAAGATAACAAAATAGATCTTCTTGTTTGTCACAATTCGTAATTTCAGGTCCTTGTTCAGATGTCGAAATTTCATTATTCATCTCGGAGTTACTATTCACCAATCACTATTCATTATTTTACTATTCATCATTTTTTGTGTTAGTTTGAGATTTCGAGAAGCGTTCAGAAAATTTACTATTCATATGACACTATTCATTTCCGAAGAGAAACCACTATTCATGTACTTTATTCATTTCATCGTAAATTTAGTTTACGGGTAATTAAATTCGCGTAACCGGTCAGGTTAAGCTGCGAATTCATGAAATCATCAGTAGAGACACTTCATATGGACTAGAAATGGCTTACATATCATTACAATAGCATTTGCATACTATTCCACTCGTAGGATATTTAAATTACTACTTTTGGTATACTTGACTTTTTATGTATATTTATTTCTAAATAAACGTTAACACGCGACCAATAATGTGACTAACATGTTCGACACTCCCGACTATGATCCCAATATATTTTTATATTCATTTTAATAATATAAAAATTATAATATTAATTTACCTGGTGTTTTGGAAATTTATTTAATTTATTTATATCGTACGCCTAATTTATTTACGACGGTTTTCATAAAAACTAAACAATAATTTTCCAAATACTCAATACTTGTACCCAACATATTTTTACAATTTTTATGACTTTATTATGTCCCGGTTAACTCTGTTAAAATTTATTTTTTTATTAACTCGGTACCCGGTATTCCATAAAACTATTAATATATGCATTATAATGCAAGATTTACCAAATATCTTACACAAAACCTCATTTTTCTTTTCCCCTTCCATAAATGCAGCCCCCCCCCCCTCCATACTAATCATCTTACAACTTTGAAAATCATACCATCTCATTAATGTTGATATATAGTTGTCTAGTATATATAATATATAACAAAAACCTACTCATTTTCAACTCATTTTCAAGATCTAAACAAGTAAACTTTTCTCTCTTTCTTTCTTTGGTGGTGCTCAGCCAAGACGACAAGAACAACAAGAAAACTTTATTTTTCAAGATCTAGTAAATTATCTAGTGTATTTTGTACTCCTATAATGGTTTTGTAATACAAACTCAAGGTTTACATAGGTTTTCATCATCAAAATCCCATTAATCTTTCAAGTAAGTGTATGAAACTCATCTTTATAATTTTACCAAGTTTTTACAAGATTCATATGATATATATACAAGATCTACATGCATATGTTATTTATACCACTCCATTTTATACATATCTAACTATTGATCCCTAGAAATAGATTATAGTTAGATCCTTGTTAGATCCACTTGATTTATAATGTTTAGGAACCCATGACACCCTAAGAAGGTGTATGATAAGATTAGACTAGATTTGTGGTGATTGAAAGTGGTTTGGTTAAAGTTGAAACTAGTTTGGAACCATGGAAATGATTTTTGAAACTATATATATACCTACTGTCCCTATTTTGAAAACGTGGAAAAATCAGTAGATGATGGGTAATTTTTGACCAAAGATTTATAAAATACTTTCAATAACGAAGCCGTGGGCGAAAGAACGGATTAAAACGAGCTTATAACGAAGGAGTTATGATTTTTGCAAATTTAACGACGAAAACTATTTTCTGGAAATATAACGTGCTGTTGGACGATTTTCGACGGACAAAGAGAGGCGTTAGACGTAACCTAGAGGAGCCGAGCTATCGAAAATATATTAATACATACTAAGACGAATCCGTGGATATAAAGAACGAGGAAAATGAACTTAAAACGACCAAGTTATACACGTTTTAAAATCGGCAAAACTATATATATATATATATATATATATATATATATATATATATATATATATATATATATATATATATATGTTTAGTCACTACTAGAAATAATATAACTACGTACTAAATGCTATATTTTCTAGATTTCTTATTCAAGGATTTTATTCTTAACTAACGAAGTACGTATGACCCAAGGTTTATTTATGCAACTACTAGACGTTATTTTAAGGTTTTCAAAACGAGGAATATTACACTAACATTTTATATACTATATATTACGACAAGTTTCTATACTTCTAATTGGACTTATTTTTCCTAAGTATGGAAATTACCTACTTTGACGATAACAAGTATTTTCAAGTTACGAGTGGTATAGGTATCATGTGCATGAATATTCATTACATCATTTCATGATCTAAAGTGGATCATATTCATTCATTTAGGTTGCGGCTAGTGTTCGTGCCTTGTTGTCCCAATCATTTCATCTCATTGTACTATCACTTCAGGTGAGTTTTCATAGCCCCGTTTTCAATTACATATTTGATTTAAAATCCCACGGGGGAGAATACATTGCATTACTTATTTTTCTGTACATGCCAAAGTATTAAATTCCTAACATTGCTTAAGTTGTCTTATTACCACGTCATGACAAGTCCCCTTTATTATCATGGACCGTTAATTTATCTACAAGCAAGAGTGAGTGAATAGATCTATTGAGGGTGACTCCTCCATTCGTGTTTGGGTTGCTCCAACGGGTACGAATGCATTTCATGTCTAATATATTTAGAGTGTCTGGTAAACACTCATTTGGGGCCAAGTAACATCTAGCTTCGGGGTCATGAGCTTAAGAGCTAATGTACTACTTTTGACATTTTGTCGGTTTACTTTATACTTGTGGCCAATGCACATACGATTTAACTTACAAACCTATGATTATTTACCAACATTATTGTTGAAAGTTTTCGCAATGTATTTTCAGGTAATTAAGACATATTCTTCATGGCATGCATGGAGTCATATCATTGAGTAACAAGGATGACGCATCTCATTTTGGATTTTCATGCACTTATGAACTATCGTTTGATTGTACTAAACTTAATTCCTTAAACCTTTCAAGACTTTTGGGACCTATGTTTTACAACTCTGAATATTTTAAATGAATCAAACGATGTATTTTCAAAACGACACTTTAAGTCGTTCAATATAACTGTAACTGTGGTGCTATGACAGTCACCCCCAGGTATTCCATTCCGCTGCCATTCAGGTATTTTGGGGGTGTGACAGATTGGCATCAGAGCTAAGGTTATAGCGAACTAGGATGTATCATGGACCCTATAATATAACCACATCATCATAGCATCTCATCATTTCATCATAGATGCATATTCATTATATATGTTGTTTCATGCACACATTGTGCGAGTTATTTGTACCCATACTCATATATATATGATTATGTTGACCTGGTTCACAATTGACATGTCTTCAGATACCCACCTTGTTATCCTTTCGTCGGATTCCGACATTGAAGATGCCTTGTCATCTTCCACTACCATTGTACCACCAGTTGCACTTACACTGCCATTAACACCATTGAGTTGTTATAGGAACAAGGTTTTCCTAACATCCAGCCCATACATAGAATGCCGTTTGGTAGGATATTCAGACGTAATCTTAATGGACCTATTAGGATGCTTATTGCAAGGAAGATAGTACGTTTTCTTTCCTTCACTAGTAGGGCGCTTACTACTCAGGTACTACTACCACCATCAGCTACTTATTACACTATTGGTTGTCCCATAGTGCGTACTTCAGTTTTACCTCTTAGATGTCGCGGGATAGCGCGAAAGAGGGTAGTATTTCATTCACTATTATCACCATCGTCTCCTAACTCACCACTAGGATCTCATCTTCAGCAACTTTGTTCTCATCATCTAAAGCACGACCAACACCATCACATCTCAGAGACCCTACACCCATATATGACAGGCCACTTAAGAAGCAACCACTATTTGACATACCATTACCATCTACCATACGTTACACCACCTTATAGGTTTTGGGTTGGTGAGAGTTTGAGAGCACCTACTGCTTGACAGCCTACTACTCTTCATTGTTAGACGATGATCTTTAATTATTTGAGATTACCCACGAGTGTTTGGACAATACACTCTGAATAATACCACAAGCCTCACAAACACAATAAGAATTGCAACAAATCGCCGAAGGGTGGCATCTATCACAAGGACTCTATATTATCTTAGATATGATCGACTCATACTTCCATAACACAATAAACCAACAAGATGATTTGAAGGGTATTATACCATCATAATGGAACTCATCACAACTCTCCCTTCATTATCAAGTTTGATTACACCACATTCTAAGTCGATGATTGCATCATTAGTCACTCTAGCAACACTCTACCGACCAAGGTGGTCATATTAGTAGATTTGACATGCAATTACAACTTTGGGAGGACGCAAGTAAGACAATAGGATTAATAAAGACGAAGCTGTCTTTACGATTAGATGGTCATGTTGACCAATGATACGTGGGAATCGCACCAGGCTTTACCTCACAAGGGATCTCGAGAAGCTTACAACCCCCACCAGGCAGTGTACCTGATCGTTGTAGTATAGTATAGTGACAAGTACCGGGGGATTGATCGTTCAGCTAGGAATAGTGTCGCTAGGATTAGAAAACCTAATTACTAGTGCTAAAGATGATGGAAGATTATTTTTGTGTTTTTATATTTTTTAGAAAGCAAAGTAAAATCTCGGGTTTGAAGGATTTGGGCGGAATTAGTTGCTAGTCAACTAACCCAATACTAAAGATGCAATCAAAATAAAATACTAAAAATGAAAATAAACTAAATTATACTAAGGTTGTGAGCAATAAGTGGAGAAAATGTGTTTACTTAGATTTCACTACTCCCTAGACATCTTTTACACGTTAATTACTTATTATAGTTGCGTGGATGACGGATTGTATTCCTTAATACCATTCATGGGGTGGCGCACTTACTTCCCCAATCCTATGAGTACCTACTTCACTCCTATGTCGAGCCGTTAAAAACTCATAACATGGGATCATTAGAAATTACTCATGCAGTAAATACAACCAATAAAACCTAGTGCACATCGGTTCATGTTTTCTAAGACGTTCAAGCATGTTACCAATTGGAGATCTGCCAGTTTTCTTAAGCCTAACATCGAAATCATTCATCCAATACAACCATAAACAAGTAATCAACACATAATTAACATCTAGGTTTCATTAGATCTAAGCAAACACAAGATAGATTTAGCCTAGCATGATGGAATTAAGACAAGAACAAGATATAGACAACCAACACATAGACATATTGATTGAATTAAAAGAACACTTATCTTAATTACACATGAAAGGGATCAAGGGCAAAGAACCCTTGAAGAACCTGCAAAATTCGTCTTAAGTTCGGACCTAGGGTTTCTCCAAAACTCCTCTTTTTTTAATGTGAAAATTAGAAAACTATATATAGGAAATAGGGGTTGATGGCATCAAGACAAATCTTGTGACGCCGTCATCTCGCCGCCAAAATACTTCTCGGACTAACTTGATCTACTTCTGACGCCGTCATGTGTTAGCATTTTCCAGGCCGTCATGCATTTTACTCTTGACGCCCTACTTCGTGACGCCGTCAAATCTGTACTGGGTCGTCATGGAAAGTCATGGAATTTACTATTGACGCCATCAGAAATTCCTTCTTGACGCCGTCACCTACTGTTCCTAGCTTGGAAAATTGAGACTTTGTCGTTTTCTTCACTTTTATGCTCCAAAAACGTCAAAAATGCCTTCTTTTCCAGATTTCACTCCCAAAGTACCTAAAATCACAAAAGGAACGATTTAGGGCAATATTTGATCAAATAAATTCAATTACGGGCTTAAATGACCCCCTAAAAGTGGTTCATTTTTCGCCTCATCATATACCCTTACACTTAAGATTTGCTTGTCCTCAAGCAAATGCGCTTTTATTCTAGTCAAAATACAAGTTAGGAGTCATTTAACACTAATATAAAAGTAATTACAACGAATAATCGTTCCACTAAAGACCGATAAACAAGCACGGAGGTCATACACAAGCACCTCACAAATAGTGTTTAGATACTCACATCTCTCGGGCGTAATAAAGTATAAATTACAATATGGAAACGGAAGATATCTCTCACTACCTGTCATAGCAAAATAGATTACCATAGGCTTGGGAAAGGATCAAACCTCCACCACATGGCGTAAGCACCTAGGATAAACTATCAAAGAGGTCTTTTAAAGGGTTGTAACGTTATGTGTAGGGATATGAAATACACGGTTTTGTTGGATAAAGGCAGTCTTTATTGGTGGCTAGTTAACAATCTTAGTTAATTACATGTACAACATGGCGTTGCTAAGCCAAGACTAGACTCGACTTAGGCTAATGAATGAAAAATAACAAAAACTTAAAATGAACATAGAATAAAAAGGGATGGTAGTCCGTATGTTTTTTTCTCTTTTTCTTTTTCTATATATATATTTTTTTTTTTTTTTTTTTTTTTTTTTTTTTTTGCATACACTTTTACCCTACCATCCAAAATAATACATCATAGCGAATGAGCATTCCCCTTACACTTGAATCTTTACATACTTTACAATAACTAATCTAATGACTCGAATTAAGAAAATCAAAACACTTGGAACACTTTTGAGATTAACGTACGTATGGGGGTAATAAATGATGTTCTTTCCCATTACTCCATAAGATAAGTACTTTACCCATGAGTCCCAATCATCCCAAAACAATATGTACAAGGATATGACTCGACTTAGCAACCATGTAATCAATTAGATAGTTAACTTAGGGTTTAACAAATAACAATAATGCACTAAAAATGAGCGCATACACGGAAGGCTAAGGCGATTTGGTTGTACATTAAAGTTAGAAACAAAAAGATAGGCTCGGAGGGGTGTACTAGGGGTTTCGTGTACTAAAAATGAGTACAACGCTAAGGGTGTGGGAAAAATTAGTTGACTTAAGTAGCCAAGCAATATTACTTAAGTGGTCAAGAAATTATAATACGGGTTTAACACAAGGGTGATCCTAATGCCTCTTATCATGTAGTAACTCCTACCACACGAATGTAGTCTCACTAGCGGTCTTGGGATGCATCACTAACGCAAGTTCTAGAATCTAAATGCTACCGGTACACTCATAAGCACTAATAGTAAATGCTTTTCCTATCAAATTTAAAAGCGAACCTCACATATTTTGGTGGAAAATTTTTCTGAATATACGGTTATGTGCTAGTCATACAATCTCCTATCCATGAGACGCTTGCTATGTGTAGAAAACTAGAAGGGGGGGGGGGGGGTTGAATAGTTTTGCGTCTTTTTCGTTTCAATAAGATTTTGCTTTCAAGTAATTAATGGTAGTTTGTAAAAACCCTTTGAAGCTAAAGTATAGATACAAGTTAATTCACATATGTCACATAAATACTTCTTATTTAAAGTGTTAAATAGAAATTATAATTTCATATATCTCACTTAAACATAAGTTTGTATTTATATATGTTATGTGTTTTAATGATTGTATATACTTCAATTTACTAATGTATAATTTATGTTTTGAATGGAACCTAGTTTGATCTTTATGTGAAATCAATATATGCACAACACACAAGCAATTGTAACTATGAAAGATATGCAAGTAAGTTATAAATCAAAGAGTGAGAGATGGAAACATCAAACTGAGAGACAAAGGATTTATAGTGGTTCGGCTACAAGGACACCTTCCTTGCTCTACTCCACTCCCCGAGTCACCTACACGAGAGTTTTCTTCACTAGTTCAAAAACCTCCTTTATGGCGGAGAAAACCTTACACACCAATTAGCACACCACAATCACAACTTCTTCACACCAATCTTCTTCACACCTAACTTCTACACACCAATCTTCTACACTTCAAATATCTTCACAACTTTCTACTTTGCTCCTAGCTTCTTCACAACTTAATACTTCCTAACTCTTTTTCTTCACGCCACTTCTTTCTTCACACCTTCACTACTAAGTCCTATCCACTACTCCAAGATATATACTACTTCACAACTTCTAGGCTTCAAGGTCTTTTCAACTTCAAAGCTTCAACTTCTTTGTCTTCACAACTATCTCCACTTCAATATGCTATTACGACTTATATCTTCTAACATAAATCCTATCCACCTCTACTTCTTCACTACTAATACTACTTCATACCTTCAATAGATCTAGATCCAATATCTAAATCTATCTAACCAATGTATATACAATGTTCACAAAGAAATAAATGATATACAAGATGGACAAAACAAACAACTTAGATAGCAAGATGATACTAAGTTGTAATACTCCTAGTAGAAGTATTCTTCTCTTTGCACTTGAGTGTTGAGGCTTGAATCACTTTGAAACAAAAATCAAAGTATATAAGATCAAAGGATTTTTAGAAGATGTAGAGGGATGTTTAGATCAGAAAGTTTTAGTGCAAAAAGGTGAGGAAAAAATCCAGGTTTAAGGTGGTATTTATAGGCAACAGAATCTGACAGAGGAGCGTGGCCGGTCCCCTTAAATCATGGCCGGCCCCATTAAAATTAAGGGGACCGCCCTTTATAATTAAGGGGGCCGCCCAGCTGAAACGGGCAGATTCTTTGTCTTTTAGTGGGGAAAGTTTATTTTGTGAAAAACTAACTGATTTTGGTTAAAAATTTGAATTCATATATTTAGTATGAATAAAACATTTTTCTTTATTACCAAAAGTGTTTTTCAAAAATATATAATATTTTTATATAATTAAGTAAACTTTGTAATACTTAATTAAACTTTCCTTTGATCTTATAATACTTTAATCACTATGTTTATTCATACCTTAAGTGATTCGATGGTGAAAGTGATTATTAACTACTAAATACTTGTTTACGTCATTATCTTTGATTTAATGTGTTTTCGTTTTGTGATCATCAAAATATAGAGATATCGAAAAATATGAATAACGTTTTTAGTCGTTTATTTATATCAACAATCTCCCCCTTTTTGATGATTACAAAACCTAAACTCATTAAATCTAAAAATTAATTTTTAGACAAGTATTAAGTGAGTTTACATTCACTTCTCCCCCTTTTTGTAGAATCAAAAAGGTTTAAGCCAATAAGATAAAAACTCCCCCTTGATGTATGCTTGCCCTCGTTTGAGAGCACCAAGGGTTCGAGAAATGGGGTTCTTGTAAGAAAAATATTAGAAGCACAAGCATGGCACAAGCAAACACATATGGCATAGTACTAACTAATAATGAGCATGGCAAAAGAGAATTAGAAACATATATTAAATCGTTCATTAAAAGAAAATGATTATGTCAACCCATAATCATTGTTACATAGGCTACAAAGATGAAATTCTAAGCTAAGTAGAATGTCCTAATGTGCCAACAAGAAGTGTCACCAAACTTTCTTGAATCCCAAAATGGTTGAGGAGATTTATTTGAAAATGAGAAACATAAGCATGTAAAATGCTTGATGGTTTAGTGGAGGTAAACATTTGGTTGCATGGATGTTGTTGGGTTTGGAGATGTGGAGCTTGTAGGTGGTGAAATTGAAGATGGGTTTGTTGATTGAGGGTTTTGATGTTGTTCAAGTGATGGTGTTTGTTGAGATCTAGTAAGAAGATACTCAATCCAAGTAAAGTGCTCATTCAATGCAATGGTTTGTTGTTGGAGGAAGATGCAACAAGGGCAATTGTTAACATGCTTCTCAAGTTGGTTTTTGTTATGTGGTGATAATGGTGAGCTTGATTGTCGTGGATCCAAATTGCGTTGAGCAAGATGTAATGCTAAAAGAGCACTAAGCTCATGTGCCTCTTTTAGCTCCTCAACGAACTTCAAGTGTTCGGAGGAAGGTGATGGTGGTGGAGTTTGATAGTTGTCTTGGGTGAAAGTTTGAACATGCAACATGGGAGTGGCATGTGAAGTTGTAGGATGTGGTGGTGGTACTCTTGGTGGTGGAGACATGATTGAGCTTGGGTAATCATGAAAGCATGATATGGGTGGAAGAGGTTCTTCATGAGATGATGGTGTTTTTGTTGAATGAGCAACATGTGAGTTGTTGATTGAGAGGTTGGGATTGTTGTTTTGGGATTGATCATGCTCATCAAATGAAGAAGCATTAATGAGAGCATGAGTGGATGATAGGTTGTGAGATGAATCAATGTTGTGGGTTTGAGGTTTAGTAGTTGGTTGACTTGGAACAACATCACTTGAGTTATGACAAGAATCAAGTTTCCTCCTCCAAACGGGTTTGACGGAGATCCTTGCGGTTCTTGAAATCTTAGGTTTTTGGTTGTTGGGAGATGACATGTTTGGGTGTGATGGCATTAATGATGGGGAGAGGGTATTTATAGTGTATGAGAAATGTGGTTTAGGAAGGTAAATTTTGAGGGATAGTATGGGACAAAATATGTTTGTGAATTTTGGGAAGTATAGGCTGAAATGGGTAAAAAAGTGATAAAGAAAACAATATCCCCGACCATCAGATGGCCGGTCCCGTTAATTAGGGGCCGGTCCCCTTAAACATTAAGGGGGCCGAATTATATAATTAAGGGGGCCGCCCATCTGGTGATTTCCAGAATGCCAGAAATGGATTTTTGGCAGAAAATTTTCAAAAAGGTTGTGTTTTTGAATTTGGATTCAAGTAAGTTTGACTCTTTGAGGCAATATAGGGCATACTATTCATGAATGTAGAGAGTGATATAGAAATAATAGAAATAAGCAATAAATTTCTAATAATCATGCAATCTATTTATTTAACATTTAAGATATGCAATTAAGGAGGCAATAAAGTAAATAGGCTAAATAAGCAACTTATATGAAAATGATAACACTTAGCCTAGAGCAAACATGTTAATGATTGTTAACAAGTAACACATAGGTGGATATGATTATATGGACTTTAAGACTTGTTACAAACAAGATCCATATGGGCAAGTCATGATTCTCATGAAATGATTTGATTAAATTGTGAATGTCATTTCCAATAGAGGTGTATGACACATGTGAGAAGGTTAAATATGTTTTAAGCAAAACGTTTTTAGTTTTATTCAACAATGTTTTGAAGTAACTTCAAGTGTGCATTACAATAACGAAAAAAAAATTAATCTTGTTTTTGATTAAAATAATGGTTATAAGGAAGTTTTAGTTAAGTAACGAAATACTTCATTTCAAAAAGAGAAGTTTTAAACATAATGTTTTGACCATAATAATCAAGAAGTTGCAAATGAAGGATTTGAAATGGAAGCTTGTCATTTTTAAGAGAATCAATTAAGCCCATTGTCATATATAATCATCTTTAATGACACCTAACGATATTAAAGTGAAATGATAGATACTTATGATCTAAATGCAATGGGACAGGAAGAAGCAAGGTAAATAGTTCATGGATACAAGATAGACATATGTATTTATATATACAAAGAACATCATAATATCAAGTTGCAAACAAATATCAATTACAATGCATCTATTAAAGCAACTAGTAAGATCATATAGCTTAAGTGGAAGGGTTCTACTATAGATCATAGAAGATTTAAGAAAAATGATACTAGACTAATCAACAAGAAAGTTAATAATGCTAATATCATGTATGCATATATTAGTGTTAATAATCTAAAAGCATGACAACATATCAGTTAAATTTTATTCACACCCTAATTAAAACATTCTAGAGTATAATATAATATTGACAAGTTTTAGAAAAGAAAGACTTATCTCAGGTCCAGCTTTTCAAAAAGAATGATCATGACGGTGAAAGAATAAATTTAGGAGGCTTCATCTTGAAAAAGTAACGGACACACCATGATACCAATACTCCAAGAGTGAAGAACAAAATGCCAAGACAAGAATAAATCCGCAACAACGTCATTGGAAAAACATTTGCAGAAAGTGAAACAATGTGATAGAGGCCAATATCCGTCAAAGGTAATAGAGCGAGATGAGTAAATCAACACGTAATGTACTCTTCATTCGTTAATTACCTAAACATGATAAACAGCTTGGTACCCAGATTCTCATGGGTCCTAGTTGGTTAGATGAGAACATCCATTGCATTTGAATGTACATGAAGTGGATGTCGCCGATAAGTACAAGAATTCATCAATAGTTTGTTTTAATTAACAAACACTGACTTTCTTGACTAGAATAATAAGTAATGAATGTTAATAGTATTAGTTCTAAATTTATTCACTAGATTTAACAAATTTTATTTGTTTTAATGCATTTGTTGAAGGATCATTTACGATAAATCCTAACCCGGTTTTATCATAAAATGGCTTTTGAATGTCGAGAAAATATTTTAAAGATTTAGAGCTATTTTCAAATTTTGTCAATGTTTTTGCTTTTTCATTTTCCATTTTAATTTCATGTTTGTAGTCTCGACATTTTTTACATACAAGATCGATTTCAATATTACTTTTAAGTCTAGACATTTTGTCTTTTAAAATGATTTCTTTTTCAAAGTTGTTTTCAGCGGATGTTGAAAATTCGTTCTTAAAAATAATTTTTGAGTCAATGTTGCAAAAATGTTTGAAGTTGTTTTCCATTTTTAAAAATTCTAATATAAATTGATCATAACAAAAATGTTCAGTTTTGAATTGTACCTTCTTTGTAGTTGTACATTCCTCAGATGCTATACGGTGATCAATTTCATTTTCCATGTCGCTCCATGTTTTGTTTGTAGTTTCACTTGGATCTAGGAACATGTAGTTCTTGCCATCAATACTTGTGTTCTCATTTGTTTGAATATTCTCATGAGCCGTATTATCATCGTCTTCTTTGCACTTGTTGCACCATGATTTATTCACGCTCTTTCTTTGAATTTAACTCATGTATTCTTCGTTGTATATACCTTCAATGATCATATTTGAATTAGTAGTACATGTATTTACATCAACTAAATATTTATTTACTAAATTTTCTAGATTAACTATTTCTTGTGCAATATCAAGTTTATTAACTTTGGTTTTACATTTCTCTTGGTGAATCTTTAAAAGACATTTCCAAATATCATTTGCCGTTTTACAACGAAATAATCTTTCATATTTAACTTTTGGTAGAGTTTTGAAAATAAGTAATTTGGCTTTAGTGTTTTTATCAATATTAGTTTGAGGATTATTATATTGATTTTCAAATTCTATTTTTGTTGGTTTAAGATCACCAATTGAAATGATATGCCAAAGACCAAGATCTATTGATTTCACATAGTTTTCAAATTTGTTTTTCCATTCAAGAAAATGATCATTTTCAAATAGCGGTGGTTGTTGTGCAAATTTCCCTTCTACGTATTTTTCAAATTCCATTGATCGTTGCAAATTTTAAAATACAATCTATTTTAAAAATCTTGCTAGACGTGGCTCTTGATACCAATTGTAGAAAACTAGAAGGGGGGGGGGGGTTGAATAGTTTTGCGTCTTTTTCGTTTCAATAAGATTTTGCTTTCAAGTAATTAATGGTAGTTTGTAAAAACCCTTTGAAGCTAAAGTATAGATACAAGTTAATTCACATATGTCACATAAATACTTCTTACTTAAAGTGTTAAATAGAAATTATAATTTCATATATCTCACTTAAATATAAGTTTGTATTTATATATGTATATGTGTTTTAATGAGTGTATATACTTCAATTTACTAATGTATAATTTATGTTTTGAATGGAACCTAGTTTGATCTTTATGTGAAATCAATATATGCACAACACACAAGCAATTGTAACTATGAAAGATATGCAAGTAAGTTATAAATCAAAGAGTGAGAGATGGAAAGATCAAACCGAGAGACAAAGGATTTATAGTAGTTCGGCTACAAGGACACCTTCCTTGCCCTACTCCACTCCCCGAGTCGCCTACTCGAGAGTTTTCTTCACTAGTTCAAAAACCTCCTTTATGGCGGAGAAAACCTTACACACCAATTAGCACACCACAACGATATCACACCACAATCACAACTTCAACACAACTTCTTCACACCAATCTTCTTCACACCTAACTTCTACACACCAATCTTCTACACTTCAAATATCTTCACAACTTTCTACTTTGCTCCTAGCTTCTTCACAACTTAATACTTCCTAACTCTTTTTCTTCACGCCACTTGTTTCTTCACACCTTCACTACTAAGTCCTATCCACTACTCCAAAATATATACTACTTCACAACTTCTAGGCTTCAAGGTCTTTTCAACTTCAAAGCTTCAACTTCTTTGTCTTCACAACTATCTCCACTTCAATATGCTATTACGACTTATATCTTCTAACACAAATCCTATCCACCTCTACTTCTTCACTACTAATACTACTTCACACCTTCAATAGATCTAGATCCAATATCTAAATCTATCTAACCAATGTATATACAATGTTCACAAAGAAATAAATGATATACAAGATGGACTAAACAAACAACTTAGATAGCAAGATGATACTAAGTTGTAATACTCCTAGTAGAAGTATTCTTCTCTTTGCACTTGAGTGTTGAGGCTTCAATCACTTTGAAACAAAAATCAAAGTATATAAGATCAAAGGATTTTTAGAAGATGTAGAGGGATGTTTAGATCAGAAAGTTTTAGTGCAAAAAGGTGAGGAAAAAATCCAGGTTTAAGGTGGTATTTATAGGCAACAGAATCTGACAGAGGAGCGTGGCCGGTCCCCTTAAATCATGGCCGGCCCCCTTAAAATTAAGGGGACCGCCCTTTATAATTAAGGGGGCCGCCCAGCTGAAACGGCCAGATTCTTTGTCTTTTAGTGGGGAAAGTTTATTTGGTGAAAAACTAACTGATTTTGGTTAAAAATTTGAATTCATATATTTAGTATGAATAAAACATTTTTCTTTATTACCAAAAGTGTTTTTCAAAAATATATAATATGTTTATATAATTAAGTAAACTTTGTAATACTTAATTAAACTTTCCTTTGATCTTATAATGCTTTAATCACTATGCTTATTCATACCTTAAGTGATTAGATGGTGAAAGTGATTATTAACTACTAAATACTTGTTTATGTCATTATCTTTGATTTAATGTGTTTTCGTTTTGTGATCATCAAAACATAGAGATATCGAAAAATATGAATAACGTTTTTAGTCGTTTATTTATATCAACACTATGGCTAAAGTTTCACTCCTAAATGTTGTAAAAAATTTTAAATTTGGCGCTAAAATTGCACTAACAAGTATTTCTCATAGTTTTATTACACACCTACCATTAAACAAAACAAACTCAAGCGAAAGTGCATATGTAAGGTATCATCATTTTACCCTCCCCTTACACTTAAGATGAACATTGTCCCCAATGTTCAAGTAAAGAATGTAAAAGTGAAAAGTAAAAAGAATGAAATCAAATACACCCCTGATTCGCTCGGTATGGATAATTAGGTGGCCAGGTTAAATCTTCCTCCAAGAAAATGAACAATCAAAGCTTCCCTTCTAGAATATAAATCATCTTCTTGTCATACATAACCTGTAAATCCTGAGAAATAGACAAGACAACCTCGCATAAAATCGGCGGCATCCTATATAAGTTACTAAATCCTAGAAAACAAAGTAAGATATAATGCTTGTGGAATGAAGTTTGCAGATTTCCTGGAGATTATAAAACTTAATAATTCACAAAAACCATGAGATTCCGTTAGAAAAACAAAACCGGTAAAATTTCTAGATTTTTACCCGTGACGCCGTCAAGAGTAAACTCGTGACGCCGTCAAGAGTAAACTCGTGACGCTGTCAGGATTGACCTGCAGAAATTCTTGTGTTAAGTTTCCGGAAAATTTCTGGAAAAACTTGGTTCTACTTCCTGGAAAATCCTGTAAAACTTCATTATGACTCAATACAAGCATTTGACTCTAACAAATACGAATATACATGTTCATTTAATATTGTGGAGAATCATGATCGAGTTGTTTCTTAAAAACATATTTGGGGTTTCCCCTTACACTTATCTTTCGCAAAAATACCTTTAGGTGGAGTTAAGACTAGGACAAAACAACAAAGTAAAGTATTTCCACATTTTAATTGAGGATCTACCAACAATAAAAATAAAGCATGCATACAGAAGCAAATAACAAACAAACAAAATAAAATCAAATCACACAAAGCATGGGCTGCCTCCCAAGAAGCGCTTTTCTTTATTTACGAGTCTTGTAGCTAGACTCAAGGTCATGGGTTACTATGTGACCTCGTCATCAAATGTTACATCCTCCTCACCAATCATTTCATTATTATTTTCTTGATAATGTTTTACACATTGAATGTTAACGGTAAATTCCCTACCTTCATCATCTAATAACACAACGGCCCCAGTTTTAGAGGAGCTTCTCACTGTAAATGGTCCATCCCATCTAGACTTCAGTTTTCCCGGAAATAACCTTAACCGAGAGTTGTACAGCAGGACTTCGTCTCCTTCTGAGAATTCTTTGGGTTTCTTAATTCTCTGGTCATGCCATCTTTTTGCTCTCTCTTTATATGTAATGGAGGACTCATAGGCCTCTAACCTAAGCTCATCAAGCTCGTGTAATTACAAGAATCTATTAGTTCCGGCAATTGTATAGTCTAAGTTACATGCCTTAAGTGCCCAATAAGCCTTATGTTCTAATTCTACTGGCAAGTGACACGCCTTTCCATACACCATGTGAAACGGGGTCGTTCCAATGGGTGTTTTGTAGGCGGTTCGGAATGCCCACAAGGCTTCGTCGAGTTTAAATGACCAGTCTTTCCTATTCTGACTACCCGTTTTTTCAAGTATTCTTTTTATAGCTCTATTTGTGCTTTCGACCTGGCCATTGGTTTGTGGATGATAGGCGGTGGAGAACCAATGGGATGCTCCATACCTCTTCATGACCTTCTCCATTTGTGCATTGCAAAAGTGGGTCCCCCTATCACTGATGAGAGCTTTAGGAATTCCGAATCTAGCGAAAAGCTTTTTTAGGAAATGAATAACTACTCTAGCATCATTGGTCCTAAGGGCTTGTGCCTCAACCCACTTTGAAACATAGTCTATGGAAACTAGAATGTATTCATTCCCCCCTAAAGATGGAAAGGGCCCCATGAAGTCAATTCCCCAAACATCGAAGACCTCACATACTTGTATAAAATTCTGAGGTGCTTCATCCCTATTTGATATGTTTCCGGCCCGTTGACATGCATCGCATGCTTGCACCATCTCTTTGACATCATGGAAAATTGTGGGCCAATAGAATCCTGCATCGAAAATCTTTCGGGCGGTGGTGTTTGTCCCATGATGCCCGCCAGAGGGACCAGAGTGACATTCCCTCATAATCTTTACTGCCTCACTCTCGGAAACACAACGTCTTATAATCTGGTCAGGACACCTTCGGAATAAAAATGGTTCATCCCAAAAGTAGTATTTTAACTGAGAAAAGAACCTTTTTCTTTCGTATCTAGTCAGGTGTTCAGGAATGATTCTGCTCGCGAGATAATTAGCAAAATCGGTCATTAACATGAGTTGTTCATCAGGAAATGAATCCTTAATCTCACTCCTATCGTGCTCACCTAAGGGGTTTTCGAGACGAGATAAATGATCTGCGGCCAGGTTTTCTGCCCCCCTCTTATCACGAATCTCAACATCGAATTCTTGTAACAACAAGATCCACCGAATTAGTCGTGGCTTAGCATCCTGCTTAGCGATAAGATATCTAACAGCTGAGTGATCAGTAAAAACTACTGTCTTTGAAAGGACAAGATATTGCCGGAATTTATCGAATGCGAACACCACGGCTAACAATTCCTTTTTGGTAGTGGAGTAATTCTCTTGAGCGGGATTCATGGTTTTGCTAGCGTAGTAAATGCGTTGGAATAGCTTGTCACGCCGTTGGCCCAATACAGCCCCAACAGCGTAATCGCTAGCGTCACACATGATTTCAAACGGTAGCTCCCAGTTGAGTGTAATCATGATTGGAGCTTGTGTGAGCTCCTTTTTCAAGAGATCGAATGCATCCTTGCGCTCTTGGGAGAAATCGAATGGAGCGTCCTTTACGAGCAGTTGGGTCATTGGCCGAGCTATTTTGGAGAAGTCCTTGATGAATCTTCGATAAAACCCGACGTGCCCCAAGAAGCTGCGTATTGCTTTATCAGTCGTGGGGTATGGCTAAGATATAGCTTCAACTTTAGCTTGGTCCACCTCTATCCCATTCCCTGAGATCTTGTGCCCTAACACAATCCCTTCTTTCACCATGAAATGACACTTTTCCCAGTTTAGCACCAAGTTGGTTTCCTCACAGCGTTTAAGCATCTTTTCTGGATTGGCAAGACAGCGGTCGAAGGAGTCCCTGAAGAATGAAAAGTCATCCATGAACACTTCCATGCTGTCTTCCATAAGTTCGTGAAAGATTGCGGTCATGCATCGTTGGAAAGTGGCAGGGGCATTACATAGCCCAAAAGGCATTCTTTTGTAAGCAAACGTTCCATAAGGGCAAGTAAAAGTGGTCTTTTCTTGGTCCTCAGGTGCTATGGGAATTTGAAAATACCCTGAGAATCCATCCAAGAAACAATAGTATTCGTGCCCAGACAATCTCTCTAACATTTGGTCAATGAATGGTAAGGGAAAGTGATCTTTTCTTGTGGCATCCTTGAGCTTTCGATAATCAATGCATACCCGCCATCCAGTAATCGTTCTCTGGGGTACCATCTCACCCTTGTCATTCTTAACCACTGTCATCCCACCCTTTTTTGGTACAACCTGTACAGGACTGACCCATGGGCTATCCGAGATTTGGTAAATCAATCCTGCATCCAGAAGTTTGATGACTTCTTTCTTCACCACTTCCTTAATATTGGGGTTCACCCGCCTTTGGGGTTGCACGGAAGGTTTATAATCTTCTTCCATGAGAATCTTATGTGTGCAAAAAATGGAGTCAATCCCCTTAATGTCGGCTACACTTCATGCAAGCACTCCCTTGTACTTTTTTAGGACCTCTAAGAGTTTACCTTTTTGTTCATGTTTGAGGGAAGAGTTTATGATTACCGGCAGTTGGTCCTCTCCCTGAAGGAAGGCATACTCCAAATGGTTAGGAAGTTCCTTAAGTTCTAGCTCAGGAGGTTCGATACTAGAAGGTTTAAGCTTGTTTTCGGTTTTTCGGAGTTCGAGATGCTCCGTGGCCTCTTGTATAGGGTAGAAGGATACTGCACCAACATCCTCCGTCTTTTCCACCTCCCGCAAAGGTAGAAAACTCTCATCTCGTAACCAGCCTTCCTCGATTTGTTCATCAACACAGCTATCGATGACATCCGTGAGTTCATCAACCTCCCCAATGAAATAGAGCCGGTTAGCTGCTTCGAGAGAGAGATCCATGGAGTCCTTAATGTTGAAGGTCGTGCTATCGGTACCCACTTGCAGGGTTAACTTGCCTTCATAAACATCAATGACAGCACGAGCGGTAGCAAGAAATGGTCTCCCTAAGATGATGGGTACCAAGTCATCCTCCTCCATATCTAGGATTACGAAGTCGACCGGGAATTTAAATTTCCCAACTTTAACTAGCACATTCTCGCATATCCCTATGGGGTACTTGACTGATCTATCGGCTAGTTGGATGTTCATACGGGTAGGCTTTAATCCGGAGTATCCTAGTTTAAGGAACATAGAGTGAGGCATGAGGTTGATACTCGCCCCTAAATCGGCAAGAGCATTCTTTATTGATAGAGATCCTATGGAGCAAGGCAAGGTGAAGCTGCCTGGATCGTCTACCTTCTTTGGTAGCCCTCGATGGGTTACCACCAAACATTCTTCCCCCAAGGTCACAAGACCCTCGAGTTTCTTGCGGTTAGCGAGTAATTTTTTAAAGTACGCGCTATACTTCGGCATGTGATAGCAAGCATCAAGGAGGGGTATGGTGACTACTGAGTCTTTTAGGTATAACAAGAATCTTTTATTATCATTCTCAGTTTTCTGGTTCTTTAATCGGGATGGGAATGGAATTCTCACGCGTTGGTTAGGTGGGGTTGATGGGGAAGGGGTTGTCAAGGGAGGTTGGTTGGGAGTCTCGCTGCCTACATCCTCCTCCTCCTCACGAGGCTTGTTTGGATCGGGAGAGATGGGGGACGAGCTTGGGTAAGGGGGGTCCTTGGTTGTTGTTCCAGCTCGAGTGGTTATTGCGAGCATGGGGTCTTTTTTGCTTACAGATGGCCTTTCAAGGTTATCGAGGGCTGAGTTAAGCTAGTTGAAAAACTCTCCAATGTCATTCTGCTGCTCGTCAACAAGTTCATTGGGACCGTTTAATTGTAGGCCCTTTTCTTGAGTGAAGTGACCAAGGTCATCTTCAAAAGTGCTACTGATTTTGAATTCAGGAACTTCCTCTCATTCTCCTCTTTTCACCAGATTTCCCCAGAGGGTGTAGTCATCATTTTGGTAAAAAGGCAAAAGGGAAGGATCAGCATAGATGTCACCTACTGATAAACATGCATGTTCAGTAGTGGCTTCTCCTCCGCATTCCTCTATCTCATGCGGGCCCCCATAGTAGTCGCAGATCAAGTAGGGATTTGAAAGTTGCTTGGGTAACTGTGACCCAGCTATGTAATCCACTCTTTTATGAATTTTTCCTAACCGATCTGAATTGATCTCAGAAATGTTGACAGTCGACTCAGGTTCATCCCAAGTGTCATCCTGGTCTTGAGCATATTCTTCAATTCTGTCCCATCCTTCTTCGGCACTAAGATTGGCTAGCCTACCTTTTCTAGAGTTGTTGATTCCATTCCGATCATTTAAGGAGGTATTTTCGTAGAAGATTTGGACCAAAAGCCAAAGCTCGATGCCATGATGGGGAACTTGTCTTATTAAATCCTTGAATCTAATCCACGATTTATGGAAGGGTTCATCCCTCCCTTTTCGGAAATGGAGGATCCTATCTCTAAGCGCTGAGGTTTTTCCGGGTGGAAAGAACTTTTCATAGAACTTGGATATGAGTTGCTCCCAGGTGAAAATAGATTCAGAAGGAAGTTTATCATACCATTCTTGAGCTTTTTCATAAAGGGTGAAAGGGAAGAATCGTAATCAGGACGTGTCTCTAGTAGCCCCATCCGTATGGAGGATGTCTACTATTTTCAAGAAGTCTTTAATGTGTTGAATTGGATTTTCCGCATCTAATCCACGAAACTTACACACACTTTGGACAAGCCAAACATCGGGTGCATGTAAGACCTCACTGGTGTGTTCGTTTGGGTAGACAATGGCATTTGAAAAGCCACGAGGGGTTGGGGAAGAGTAGTCCTTGAGGCGCTTAGGAGGAGGGGTTACGGGGGTACTCATCTCATTGTTGGGGTGGGAGCTAGGGGTTGTGACGTGATTTTCTGAATTTTTCTCAGAAAGGGGTGCATCAAAGTCGATAGCAATGCTAGATGGTTCAGGAGTTGAGTGAGTTCGTCTTAACCTACACATTTCTCTTTCGGGTTCTGCATAAGGCAAGACAAGGTCTCTAGTGGTACTACGACTCCTAGTGATCCTAAGGTTGGAGAATTCGTAGGTTGCCATAATGGCGGACGGTAGAGAGGTACAAACAAAAACACGAAGAATTAGGATAGACTAAAGAAACCTAAAAATAAAAATAAAATCTTACTAGAAAGGAATCTAGCAAGTAGACCTAATAAAAAGAAATTCTAACCTAGACAATAACTATTCCCCGGCAACGGCGCTAAAAACTTGATACGTGGAAATCGCACCAGGCTTTACCTCTCAAGGGATCTTGAGAAGCTTACAACCCCCACCAGGCAGTGTACCTGATCGTTGTAGTATAGTATAGTGACAAGTACCGGGGGATTGATCGTTCAGCTAGGAATAGTGTCGCTAGGATTAGAAAACCTAATTACTAGTGCTAAAGATGATGGAAGATTATTTTTGTGTTTTTATATTTTTGAGAAAGCAAAGTAAAATCTCGGGTTTGAAGGATTTGGGCGGAATTAGTTGCTAGTCAACTAACCCAATACTAAAGATGCAATCAAAATAAAATACTAAAAATGAAAATAAACTAAATTATACTAAGGTTGTGAGCAACAAGTGGAGAAAATGTGTTTACTTAGATTTCATTACTCCCTAGACATCTTTTACACGTTAATTACTGGTTATAGTTGCGTGGATGACGGATTGTATTCCTTAATACCATTCATGGGGTGATGCACTTACATCCCCAATCCTATGAGTGCCTACTTCACTCCTATGTCGAGCCGTTAAAAACTCCTAACATGGGATCATTAGAAATTACTCATGCAGTAAATACAACCAATAAAACCTAGTGCACATCGGTTCATGTTTCCTAAGACGTTCAAGCATGTTACCAATTGGAGATCTGCCAGTTTTCTTAAGCCTAACATCGAAATCATTCATCCAATACAACCATAAACAAGTAATTAACACATAATTAACATCTTGGTTTCATTAGATCTAAGCAAACACAAGATAGATTTAGCCTAGCATGATGGAATTAAGACAAGAACAAGATATAGACAACCAACACATAGACATATTGATTGAATTAAAAGAACACTTATCTTAATTACACATGAAAAGGATCAATGGCAAAGAACCCTTGAAGAACCTGTAAAATTCGTCTTAAGTTCGGACCTAGGGTTTCTCTAAAACTCCTCTTTTTTTTAATGTGAAAATTAGAAAACTATATATAGGAAATAGGGGCTGACGGCGTCAAGACAAATCTTGTGACGCCGTCATCTCGCCGCCAAAATACTTCTCGGACTGCCTTGATCTACTTCTGACGCCGTCATGTGTTAGCATTTTCCAGGCCGTCATGCATTTTACTCTTGACACCCTACTTCGTGACGCCGTCAAATCTGTACTGGGTCGTCATGGAATTTACACTTGACGCCGTCAGAAATTCCTTCTTGACGCCGTCACCTACTGTTCCCAGCTTGGAAAATTGAGACTTTGCTGTTTTCTTCACTTTTATGCTCCAAAAACGTCCAAAATGCCTTCTTTTCCAGATTTCACTCCCAAAGTACCTAAAATCACAAAAGGAACGATTTAGGGCAATATTTGATCAAATAAATTCAATTCCGGGCTTAAATGACCCCCTAAAAGTGGTTCATTTTTCACCTCATCAACCAAGATAAAAGTGACTGCCCTAGTTTTCGTGTTTCGGAGATAATAACAATTCAAGTAAGTCAAAGTCTAATTAAATTATTATACAAACAAAAATATTTCTTGCAAATCTTACGAAGAACGACAAATTATTGATTTTCAATGGTTGGTTTAAAATTCATTTTTGTTTGAGCAACAATCTTCTTCAACTCCCTTTTTCCAAAGACATATATATATGAGATATTGTTTTTATCAAAACACAAAATATTTCGTAGTCACATCTTTTACATAACGATATTCATTACAAATTCAAATAAAGTCACTCTAAAATACATTTATGATCAAATTTTCACAGTGTTTCACTCAAATAAATGTTGTTAATTTTAGAAACCATATCTCCAAGAAGGAACACGCATAACTCATGAACGAATCTCGAAAGCAACCACTATACCTACTTGCTATTTGACCTTAGATGCGAAAGAAACCCCTCTACCAGAGATTGCCAATATTGATACACCATGCCCTAACACCACTACTTCAAATTACAACTTTTTCGCTCATTCCATATTATAAGACCCTCACGCTAGTATAAGCTCGTTGGACTAAAAGATCAAAGTACAATTATTCAACAAAATTATATTCTTTTCGGACCTCGATATAACTTAGTCACATTGGGACAAGACCTCATTTTCATGATAGGATATTGAGAAGTTCCACCTGACCATAAGACATTTAGCTTGCATTCATGGCAAATCAAAACATCATTCGATGTGGTACCTACTTGACTAAGATTCACCCATGTATCCAATAAACCATTCAACGAATTTTACTTCAACCTATTTTACTACAATACGGGGAAATTGTTTTACGGAATTATTAAAAGAAACTATTTTATTACCACCCTATAAATTGATTTTTCCGTTATTGCACCAAGTATTTACTATTATTATGCGAAACAATTTTCATGTTACTTGAAAGGAAATGACTAGAATACCATTTTTCATAACAATATGTTGAACACCATCTAAAACTTTTGATGAAAAATAATGCTATTTTGACTAAATCAAGCATTGCATCATTAGTCCTCAATTATACATAACCTGATCACTTATGTATAATTTAGGAAGGATTATGCTATGAAGAAAACAATTATTTTTTTAAGGATTGTTAATAACAATCTTCATTCCAAAGCGTTGTAAACGAATAAATTTTTTCATAAACATCTCTTTTTGACAAACCCTCCCTGGATACTTACCCCACATGTCACTTACTCAACCATTAAGTTGGATTTTTCCATTGATTTCCCTAGGAGAGACTTCCCATATCAATTACTAGGAGGATTCCTCGATACAAGAAAAACAACGAAAGGATTACAGAACTACTAACCTAGACTAGAAGTATACACCAAGACAATTTATGCCACGAGACCATCCGAACCACCATCTCCGACCTAGTTGTCCAGCTCTATCATTCAAAAGTACTAGCTAGATTGAGTTACAGGATCGAACACACTGTGAAGGTGCGCTAAGAAACACTATAGAGATAAACCAAGCCTCTTAACCAATACCGTAAAGCATTCCAATTAAACATGGCCTCATCCATACGCAAACTTCCCTGCAGTGAGTTTACGCCAAGAATGATTGATTCGAATTATGGATATCGATATAGATTCCCCTAAAGCGTTGTGTCCTCAAGAAATTCTAGATAACCTCACCTATACATCAAGAGAGGCATCAGCCCCAAGCATATCTTCCCAGCTTCACGTGGAAATGAAATAGACATTCACCGACATAGTATCAATTGACACTTCCATTTTGCCAACGTGATGACAACTTCAACGATAAACCATTTCAGGACTTAAGTTGGTTGAATACCTAGGCTTGTAGTTTTGTCGGATAATCGCCAATAGGCATTTTCTAATATCAGGAACTAAACGTTAGACATCTATGCATTTATGCGAACATTACCTATCCTACTATTTTATCCTTGTTAGTGTTTTCACTTTTAAATGAAGTTGATTTAAAAATTGCATTTATACAAACCACATACCTCGTAGAAAATAATTTTTGAATTGCCTATTTTGAACAAATACGATCCTTTTTGGTCAATATTTTGCAAAACCATTGTACAATGAGAAATAAATAAACATCAAACTTTGGTAACCAGTCCTATTCACTATATTTTGAAGACGGTTTCACATTTTTATAACTACTGAATTTTGAATCATCAAGAAAGAGATTACTTAGTAACCCATTTGCTCCATATTCTAAATTAGTTTATTCGGAAAAAATATTTCTACCAAAACTCACAATCCCGAGATAAATTTTGAAAACCAATCACCTGACAAGATCACTTATGCATTTAGGGTTTTGCGATTTGACAATAAAGAATATTGGAATACGTGATGAAGAAAATTAGGAGGGACACCATACAGCAATTACACACGTCGGTGATGGAGACCAAACACAATAGGCAAAGAAAGACATAGGTCATAGCATCTATTAGACCAAAACACAAGGAATCAAAGTGTTACCCATATTCTATCTTCTTCGTATAACGTCCTTTTCGAAAAGTATAACATTGTAGAATTAGTCACCAGATTCATTGTAACCTTTCTAATTATTCCTGATAAAGGTGATCGAATCACCTCAGACTTCTAGCAATCATTTTAAGATTTCGTTCGGAACCCCATTTAGATGTAAACACCGCCTATCATCCTCAGACCAATGGTCAAAGCGAGAGGACAATTCAAACAAAAGAAGGATATGCTCAGAGAGTGAGCGATTGACTTTGGAAATGGTTGGACTAACCATTTATCATAAATCATATTCGTTTGCAACGATAGTTATCGCACGAGCGTAGAGAATACATTATTTGAGGCACTTTATGGTCGAAGTACCAATTAACCATTTACAGACCAAAATTGGAAAGTTAAATTCACTGGTCTAGAACTAAACTATGGAACAACAAAAGGAAATTTCACAAATCAAGAACCGGTTACAAGCAACGAGAAACTGGTAGAAGTTAGGTTGGTGCATGACGCACATCATGTGGATTGGGTATCCCTAAACAGCAAACCATCTAGAATCAAGTGGGAGAACGAACTAAGTAGAAAGCTTTGCCTTGGAGAAGCATGATACAATTTTGGCAACACGAGAGATTAAACCTCTAGTATATTGGACCATTTAAGATTCATTTTAGAATCGACCAGCTGACATACAAATTTAAGTTCTGGCAGAGTTCAGCAACATATATTACCCATATTACATTGTAAACCTCAAGAAGCGCTGATCATCTATTGACGGACCGAACGCGGAAAAAGCCAAACTCACTATTCCTGTAAGCACTCATGAAATAACCAAGAATTTCTTACAAATCAAGGATTTGTTACAAGTTTAATAAGATGTAAACCATTAGAATTTCAAGTTGGTAACAAGATCACGTTAAAAGTTCTACCTAGGAAAGGCATGATACCATTCAGAAAAATCCGGGAAGTTAAATTCGATGTACACTGGACCATTAATATTTCAGACAAAGTAGGCCAGTAACCCTCAGACTTGAGCCTTGTTGGAAAGTAGCAAGATGTCACAAACATGTTTCACAATTTCAAACCCCGAGAAACGACTTTCAGATTAGTGACTCATGATTCCATTGGAAGGAATCGAACCCAGTGACAAACCTAAATCTGGTAGGAGAACCAGTAGAAATCATGGACTGTGAGGTCGAACGGTTGGAGCAAAGTCGAATTCCTATCGTGAAAGTTCGCTAGAATTCTCGAAGAAGTCCCGAATTTACTTGGGAATGGGAAGACCAAATACAACTCAAGTATCCATGTCTTTTTACCGAATATACTTCAGAGACCAACCAAAACTGAACTTCGAGACGAAGTTCCTTTTAGAGGGGAAGACTGTCACAATTCGTAATTTCAGGTCCTTGTTCAGATGTCGAAATTTCATTATTCATCTCAGAAGTTACTATTCATCAGTTACTATTCACCGATCACTATTCATCATTTTACTATTCATCATTTTTTGTGTCAGTTTGAGATTTCGAGAAGCGTTCAGAAAATTTACTATTCACATGACACTATTCATTTCCGAAGAGAAACCACTATTCATGTACTTTATTCATTTCATCGTAAATTTAGTTTACGGGTAATTAAATTCGCGTAACCTGTCAGGTTAAGCTGCGAATTCATGAAATCATTAGTAGGGACACTTTATATGGACTAGAAATGGCTTACATATCATTACAATAGCATTTGCATACTATTCCACTCGTAGGATATTTAAATTACTACTTTTGGTATAATTGACTTTTTACGTATATTTATTTCTAAATAAACGTTAACACGCGACCAATAATGTGACTAACATGTTCGACACTCCCGACTATGATCCCAATATATTTTTATATTCATTTTAATAATATAAAAATTATAATATTAATTTACCCGGTGTTTTGGAAATTTATTTAATTTATATCGTACGCCTAATTTATTTACGAAGGTTTTCATAAAAACTAAACAATAATTTTCCAAATACTCAATACTTGTACCCAACATATTTTTACAATTTTTATGACTTTATTATGTCCCGGTTAACTCTGTTAAAATTTATTTTTTTATTAACTCGGTACTCGGTATTCCATAAAACTATTAATATATGCATTATAATGCAAGATTTACCAAATATCTTACACAAAACCTCATTTTTCTTTCCCCCTTCCATAAATGCAGCCCCCCCCCCTCCATACTAATCATCTTACAGCTTTGAAAATCATACCATCTCATTAATGTTGATATATAGTTGTCGAGTATATATAATATATAACAAAAACCTACTCATTTTCAACTCATTTTCAAGATCTAAACAAGTAAACTTTTCTCTCTTTCTTTCTTTGGTGGTGCTCAGCCAAGACAACAAGAACAACAAGAAAACTTTATTTTTCAAGATCTAGTAAATTATCTAGTGTATTTTGTACTCCTGTAAGGGTTTTGTAATACAAACTCAAGGTTTACATAGGTTTTCATCATCAAAATCCCATTAATCTTTCAAGTAAGTGTATGAAACTCATCTTTATAATTTTACCAAGTTTTTACAAGATTCATATGATATATATACAAGATCTACATGCATATGTTATTTATACCACTCCATTTTATACATATTTAACTTTTGATCCCTAGAAATAGATTATAGTTAGATCCTTGTTAGATCCACTTGATTTATAATGTTTAGGAACCCATGACACCCTAAGAAGGTGTATGATAAAATTAGACTAGATTTGTGGTGATTGAAAGTGGTTTCGTTAAAGTTGAAACTAGTTTGGAACCATGGAAATGATTTTTGAAACTATATATATACCTACTGTCCCTATTTTGAAAACGTGGAAAAATCAGTAGATGATGGGTAATTTTTTACCAAAGATTTATAAAATACTTTCAATAATGAAGCCGTGGGCGAAAGAACGGATTAAAACGAGCTTATAACGAAGGAGTTATGATTTTTGCAAATTTAACGACGAAAACTATTTTCTGGAAATATAACGTGCTGTTGGACGATTTTCGACGGACAAAGAGAGGCGTTTGACGTAACCTAGAAGAGCCGAGCTATCGAAAATATATTAATACATACTAAGACGAATCCGTGGATATAAAGAACGAGCAAAATGTACTTAAAACGACCAAGTTATACACGTTTTAAAATCGGCAAAACTATATATATATATATATTTAGTCACTATTAGAAATAATATAACTACGTACTAAATGCTATATTTTCTAGATTTCTTATTCAAGGATTTTATTCTTAACTAACGAAGTACGTACAACCCAAGGTTTATTTATGCAACTACTAGACGTTATTTTAAGGTTTTCAAAACGAGGAATATAACACTAACATTTTATATACGATATATTACGACAAGTTTCTATACTTCTAATTGGACTTATTTTTCCTAAGTATGGAAATTACCTACTTTGACGATAACAAGTATTTTCAAGTTACGAGTGGTATAGGTATCATGTGCATGAATATTCATTACATCATTTCATGATCTAAAGTAGATCATATTCATTCATTTAGGTTGCGGCTAGTGTTCGTGCCTTGTTGTCCCGATCATTTCATCTCATTGTACTCTCACTTCAGGTGAGTTTTCATAGCCCCGTTTTCAATTACATATTTGATTTCAAATCCCACGGGGGAGAATACATTGCATTACTTATTTTTCTGTACATGCCAAAGTATTAAATTCCTTACATTGCTTAAGTTGTCTTATTACCACGTCATGACAAGTCCCCTTTATTATCATGGACCGTTAATTAATCTACAAGCGAGAGTGAGTGAATAGATCTATTGAAGGTGACTCCTCCATTCGTGTTTGGGTTGCTCCAACGGGTACGAATGCATTTCATGTCTAATATATTTAGAGTGTCTGGTAAACACTCATTTGGGGCCAAGTAACGTCTAGCTTCGGGGTCATGAGCTTAAGAGCCAATGTACTACTTTTGACATTTTGTCGGTTTACTTTACATACGATTTAACTTACAAACCTATGATTATTCACCAACATTATTGTTGAAAGTTTTCGCAATGTATTTTCAGGTAATTAAGACATATTCTTCATGGCATGCATGGAGTCATATCATTGAGTAAAAAGGATGACGCGTCTCATTTTGGATTTTCATGCACTTATGAACTATCGTTTGATTGTACTAAACTTAATTCCTTAAACTTTTCAAGACTTTTGGGACCTATGTTTTACAACTCTGAATATTTTAAATGAATCAAACGATGTATTTTCAAAACGACACTGTAGGTCGTTCAATATAACTGTAACTGTGGTGTTATGACAGTCACCCCCAGGTATTCCATTCCGCTGCCATTCAGGTATTTTGGGGGTGTGACATTGTTCAACAATATGAAAAATTTACGACTCCAGAGGAGGAATCAATAGATAATGCTTTTGCTAGGTTTAACACTATCATCACAAGTTTAAAAGCACTTGATGAGAATTTTTCTAGTAAGAATTTTGTTAGGAAATTTCTTAGGGCTCTTCATCCAAAATGGCGAGCTAAAGTTATGGCGATTGAAGAATCGAAGAACTTGTCAACTCTTCAACTTGATGAGTTGATTGGCAACCTGAAAGTCTACGAAGCAATAATAAAGAAAGACTCCGAGATGGTAAATGGAAAAAGAGAGCAAAGCAAGTCAATTGCGTTGAAAGCTAGGAAGGAATCTAGTAACGAGGATAGCTCAACCTCCGAAAGTGATGACGAAGAATATGCGATGGCCGTAAGAGACTTCAAGAAATTCTTCAAAAGGCGAGGAAGATTCGTTAGACAACCGCATGATGAAAGGAAAGCAAACCAAAGAAATAAAGATGACAAAAATGGCAAAAGTGATAGGAAGTGCTTTAAATGTGGTGATACAAATCATCTCATCGGAAAATGTCCAATGATGTCAAGAAATCAAAATCAAAAGGCGTTTGTTGGAGGAGCTTGGAGTGATAGCGATGACGATGAGAAAGAAATCACAAATGAGGAGAAATGTCTTATGGTTAAGACATCAAGCGAGGTACGTTCCGAAACCGAATACTTTAGTGACGAAAACTTATCATTAGACGAAAAAGACCTTGATAGTGAATATAATAGGTCATGCAAATTAGGTCAAAAGGCTATAGCTAAAAATAAGTCACTAAAACATATTAGTAATCTATTAGAAAATGAATTACTCGAATTAAAAATTAGACTACAACATTTGGAAAAAGGAAAAGAAGTTTTTATAGAATGTAAAACATGCATAGAGGTTAAAAATGAAAACGAAAAACTTAAAGATGAAATTTTCAAACTTGACAAGTTTAAAAATAGTAGTAACCCACTTAAGAAAATAATAAGTGTTCAAGAAACTTCGGGAGATAAAACCGGTCTAGGATTAACCTCAACTAATGTTTCAACTAGTGAAAATAAAAGTATAAAGTTTGAATGTGAATCTAGTAAACAAAAATCATTAGAATCAAAACCTAAGTATATACTTACAAAAGATAGAAAAATACCCATTGCGAATGATGAAAAAGTAAAAACTTTTTATAAAGCATCCTTAAAGACCGAAGTAGGATCCTCTAAATCTAAATTATGATCTAAAACTCCACCACCGAGAAAACCAAATAACCTTCATACTCGATCTAAAACACCTCAACCTAGAAGAAACCAAAATAGACAAAACTACAATAATACTAGTCATCAAATGTGGAATTATCAACCAAGTTACAATCCTTGGGGAATACTACCACCATACATGCATCCTAGCCAAATGTTGAATATGTTTGGACCAAACAACTTTGGACCAATGAGACAATGGGGACCAAGTTGCTAAGTTGTCAATCTTGGAAGAAGTTGGAATATCATCTACAAATGACTTCTATAAGTCAACATGGTCACTTGAAGTGCTTGAAGATATTCCATTGAAGACTAAAAGGTACGCGTTTCTTTTAAGTTCATCGCTATAATTTGCATGCTTAGATATATGATTAGTTAGATTAATGCTTAGCTATACATATATGTATTCATAATAGCTTATATTCTTATAACCTAGAAACATCATTGGTTGACTCTCCTAGGAATAAGATAAAATTGTTCATTGCCGAACAAAATAGAAAATGGAAATCTTCTATATCCACTATTAGCAAACTCATGGTGATGAAGTGAAATGAGTTAAGTGGATCGATCGTTAATATACAAGTAGGATTAGATCCCTTGCATAAGAAAACTAAGGATGAAACAAGCTCTCGTAGACTATGGCATTAAGTTAGATAAGCGTGCGAAAACAAAGGAACTATAGATGTTAGGTTATACCCCATTCAACACGATAGCATGAGATAATAATAGGCTTAACCAATCCTCTTGAGCATGAGATCTTTAATAAACATTTTTTAAAATATTTGATTTATGATATTTGTTGTCAAAAATCTAATATCTCTAAAAATATGCAAAAACCTCACATTTTGGAAAATAGTTTGTCAAATAACTATCCCACTATTAAATAACATGTTTTCACTATCAATATCCACAATTTTGTTTTGATCAAAATTAAAGATTGGGAAAATATTCTTTACCGTTCATTCACACATTTTGAAGTAAAAACCCAATCTATCTTATTCAAATAACTCTCACATCTAAGTGAAAACTTACTTTCAAACATTGTGGAATAATGCTAAAAACGTCTCTTTTAAAATCATGTATGGTGATCTCATATTTGTCATTTATATTTATATAAATGACACTTATAAGTGAATTAAATCAAATCAAGAGGACCATGGTTTGTTCATTAAGACTTTGTTTGTAACAAGTCTAGAAATCCATGCTATCATAACTACCCACTTATTGCACATTGATACACATTAGGATTAATCCTCCTAGTTATGTAGTTATGAAATACATGATGTTGCTTATTGTTTCCTAGCACTTATATTTTACTTGCTTGATGAGTATGTTTGCATGCTAGATGAAACTGCTTGTTTACTTAATCTCTTTGATTAACATGCTTTGGCTACATAATTTCCTACATAATTAGTATATGCTTAATTGCCTCAAAGAGTTGGACTTGTTTGAAACCAAAAACACAACCTTTCTGTAATTCACTACCAAAAACCCTTTTCTGGAAATCTGGGAATCACCAGATGGGCGGCCCCCTTAAATCATAAGGCAGCCCCCTTAATTATTAAGGGGACCGGCCTCCAATTAAGGGGACCGGCCATCTGATGGTCGAAGGTGTTGTTTCCTTTTTCTACTTTTTAGCCCATTTCATCCTACACTTCTCAAAATTCACAAAGCTATTTTATCCTAAACCTTCTATCAAAGTTTATCCATTCTTAATCCCACCTATCCTACACTATAAACACTCCCATTATTCATAATCTTCATTCATCTCTTCATGTCCTCTCCCATCAAACTAAAACCACCAAGAAACCCTGTTTGGAGAAGAAAGCCTAACTTTCATTAAAAGCCCATCAAACCAAATGATGTTGTCAAACATCCAACACCAAAATCCTCCTATGTCTTCAATATTACATATCAACAACCTTTACTCACCAAAACCTCAAATTTCATCTCCTAGTGCACCTAATGCACCATCTATAACACCCTCCTACCAAGAAATCCCTTCCATGAACATCGCTCTTTCACTCTAAGCTATCACATCACTTGATACTCATTTACCATCTTCACCAATAACTCAACCTAGTCATCCTGACAAAAGATTCAACCATATACCCATTTCCTACACTCTACAAAGTGTGTCATCACCACTACAACTTAACCCACGAAGGTCAAACCATATTTCATGATACACAAACCTCATGTTCACTCAAATGAACCCTTTCACAAACCTCATCATAATAACCAAACATCCATCCTTGTTCCCAAAAATACACCTTCATCTTACCAACATAAGCCAAATGAAGAGCATGTTCAATCTCAAAACAACAATCCCAATCTCATTCCTAACACCTCACATTTTGTTCAACCTACCAATCCACCATCCAAAACATCCTCCACTCATGATACATCCTCCACAACATCATTCTCATCTATTCATGATTACCCAAACTCACAAATATCTCCACCACCAAGAGTATCACCACCACCTTCTACCAACACACATGTTATCCCTATGTTGCATGTCCTATCACCTTCCTCTGAACACTTGAAGTTCATTGAAGAACTCAAGGAAGCCCATGAGCTTTGTGCTCTTCTTGCCTTACACCTTGCTCAATGCAACTTGGAACAACTTTCATCTAGTTCTCCTTTCGTTACCCCACAACTTGAATCAAGTTGAAAAACATGTCAACAATTGACCTTGTTGCATCTTTCTCCTAAAAACCATTGCATTCAATGAACACTTCACTTGGATTGAATATCTTCTCACTAGATCACATCCAATACCCTCACTTGAACAACATCCAAAACCTTAATCAACCTCTTCCGCTACAAACTCTCCACCACCAAACTCTCCAACATTCATGACCCAAACATATACCTCCATTAATCCAACAACCTTACCCTAACTCAATCATCTTCATTCCAAACACTTCATCATCAACCTTCTAATCATACCATATGCTTATGATTTTCACTTTCAAATACGAATCAACCAACCTTTTGTTACAAGCAAGTCCGATGGCTCTCTTTGGCAAATTAGGATCTTTAACATAATCACTTTGAATTAATTGTTATGCATCCTTAATATTTGTTTGCTATGCTTGTTATTTGTATATTGCATATTCTTCTATATATGCTTGTGCTTCTATTATTTTTCTTGTGAGCATTCCATATCTCGATCTCTTATGACCTCAAAACGAGGGGGAGCTATACATTCGTCGGGATAACCTTTTTGATGTTAACAAAAAGGGGGAGAAGTGATATAAACTCACACTAAAAAACTTGCATATATATTAATTTTTAGTTTAATGTGTTTAGATTTTGTAATCATCAAAAAGTGTAACAATTCGCATTTTCAGGATAATTACCATTCCCGGAAAAATTTTACTATTCACTTTTTACTATTCACTTTTCACTATTCATCTCAGAAATTTTTATTTCATATTCTCGTAAGTTAAACTATTTTAACGATAATCCGAGAGTTTGACGCTCGTCGGATCATTTCTGTAAAAATCACAAAGCCGTGTCCGAGATTTACTTTTAGGTTTAAACGTCCTTCCAACATCCCGATATATCCATAAAACATTATAAACAATAGAAATATGATTTTCTATCATTTTATGACAATTCCAAAAGTTTTGGAATTTTACGTTTTTCAGTTCAGCGTTTTACGCGAATTGCGCGTTTTAGACCTGTGTTTCCAGTTTTTTAGCAGGGTTTTAGCACCCGATAGATCCTACCACTCATTTTATATTTTATTATGGACTATATTGACATGTTTAACAATACTTTCAAGTTTCATATTTTTACGATACCCGGTTTTACGTTTTGAGGCTTAATCATTTACGGTTAGCGATTTACGGAGTCAAAACTAGCTACATACTTAGGATATTATCATCCAAACACCAAGAGTCATCATCTAGTCACCTTATCCCATTCCAAACCGCCAATGTGGGGGGGGGGGGAGTCACCATGGGTGGTTAAATCTTGACCATTGATCTCTAGGATAGTTACAAGTGTCTTAAACTAACCATGGTTAAATTCTAACCCAATATATGGTTAACTATTTTTCCTACCCTATAAATACCAAGCTAAAACACATATAAATCTTGCACCACACCTTCTTATAACCTTAAAGTCCTAAAACCTAAGGCACTTTTCTTATATTTTGTAAGAAAGTTAACTAGTTTTTGAAAGAAAACTAGTGTTTGATCTTCAATCTTGGAAATTTTCTAAGAAAAGTTGTTATAACTTTAAAGTCTCCAAAAAGACGTCGTTATAATCTTCAAATAGCTTTGGACTTCAAGAAGGCGTCGTTATAATCTTCAAATAACCTCGGTTTATCATAGATTGCAAAGGGTGAAGCTAAAGTCTATCAATGTCCTATCCTTACATGTTAACTTCCTTTCATCTTTGAAAGCCAAAAGTTGTAAGCCAAACCCTAACATGCTTCTTGTTGAATAATCATGTTCATGTTATTTACATATTATTCATGCTATATTATGTCTTGTATTCATGTCCATGATGTATAAAAGTGAGTAAAACAAGTATTGATACATATATGTAACTTATGTTATTCAAACAAGTAAACTAGTGACTTTCTTGGAAAACCACGACCAAAATGGTAAAATTATGATATTGGATCATTACATATTACAGTAGAGGACTTAACAAGGAAACCATAGCAATTTGAACCACCTAAAACGAGTATACGAGTCAAAAGTTACGCCCATTTGAAGTTACCAAAGATTTCCGGCAAAACTGCCTAAACCTTACTGAATCGCATTCTGACTTTTTGAAAGTCCCACTTCTGGTCCGATTCATCAAAAAGTTAAAACACGAAAGTTGTCCGGAACGACGTTTTCGTTCAGGAATAAAGAAGCTCGAGCCCTGAAAACGCTTTCCGAGTGATAAATTTCTTCAAATTCTAAACAGCCCATTTTTAGACAAAGTCATTACATATAGGTTATGGTTTATGAAGACCAAAGGGGTCTTATGACCTATAATCAAGACCACCACCATGGATAGAGCCAAGGTTGTGTCTCATGACCTTGAAACAAGGACTAAGGGTCATGGCTAGGCCATGACGAAATGACCATAACAACTTACATAGGCGTAAACATGAAACAATGAATTAGGTGATAACATGAACAAGCAATTTGGATCTACTTCACTTAAAAGGAAACCATGAGATATTACCAAGAGAAAATGGTCATTCAAGACTTATGAAACTATCCCTAATAACAATCTTCATGTACAAATAAACTTTCCTAAGTTTATTCAAATATCGGACATGTAACTTTTCGGATCAAAACTTATATCTATATATTTCATCAACTACTACAATAGTAGGGAGCCTCATGTGAGGAGTTCATTATGTAAGCCGTCGAGTTGAGTTGTGGATTTACGAGTTAAAGTGTCATGGCTCCTCGAACGCTTACTAACATGACTTTTGAATTATGTCGGCCCGAACGGTAGTAAACGATATATAAACATACATGTTTCATGAATCATTTCTTTCAAAGACTTACATTATACATCATACCACATCATGGACTAAATGCAAGATATATATATAGGCACTACTACATATTCTTTACTCCGAACCTAAGTCGCAACATTCGATTATAGGTTGCTCATAGAAACCTTCACGATTCAACCGTTACATTCATTACTTGCTATCTTACTTAAGGTGAGTTCATAGCCCCGCTTTACATTACTTCAATGTTTTACAAACCCTTGGGGGGAATACATGCTATTTTAACCGAGCACAATGTTTTTAAATTGTATGCTTGCCTGATTGTTTTATTATCACTAAGTACCAACCTTGCTAAACCGAGATCCCTTATTATGAACCATTTAATCACTAGCAATAGTGAGCGCAAATATTGTGAATAGGCCTATTGGGATTGACGAATCCCATTTGTATTGACTAAGTTCAAACAAATGCATTAATATTTGAGATTTAGGTATGTTAGTAAAGTACCTACCGGGATAAATCTGCTGATCGATATTGGTACACGTTAACGTTTTGGTGTCATAAGCTTAGTGTATAATACATTTTATGGGCGTATAATAACGTAGCCTACCTGTTTTGTTTCCAAACATTGGTGTGAGTCTATAGCTCACACTACGATTATTGTGTTCAACGATTTAACTACCAACACATTGTGTTCAAACATTAAACAAACTCTATGAATATCACTCAACCTTTGTGTTGACCTCTCAAGCATGTATTTCAGGTTCATGACGATCAAGGATGGCACGGAAGGGCACGGATACTCAAGAGGGCTATAAATTTTATTATCATTCAAAAACTCATTTATTATACATTGTAAACATGGAACCATTTGGGACCTCATTTTGTAATCTCTGATATTTATACAATTTGAATGATAAATCTTTTAAAACGACTCAATTGGAGTTCGTTTTCTATTATTGTGACTATTGTGCCGTCGAGTAACACCCAGTTCGAATTCCGCTGCAACCATGAATTGGGGGTGTTATAGATTGGTACCAGAGCCATGGTTATAGAGAAACGGGTCTAATTGAGACCTAAACTATAACTACAACTACAAGCAAAATCATTTTTATAGCCTTCCGCTCTCCGTGTCTTCCATCCTCCAGACGATTATGGACTTAGTAAGCATGTTATGCTACATGAACACATATAAGTATATTGATATATACACACTAAGCATTTTATGCTACATGAACACATATTAGTATATTGATATATACACACTAAGCATTTTATGCTACATGAACACATATAAGTATATTGATATATACACACTAAGCATTTTATGCTACATGAACACATATTAGTATATTGATATATACACACTAAGCATTTTATGCTACATGAACACATATAAGTATATTGATATATACACACTAGGCATTTTATGCTACATGAACACATATAAGTATATTGATATATACACACTAAGCATTTTATGCTACATGAACACATATTAGTATATTGATATATACACACTAAGCATTTTATGCTACATGAACACATATAAGTATATTGATATATACACACTAGGCATTTTATGCTACATGAACACATATAAGTATATTGATATATACACACTAGGCATTTTATGCTACATGAACACATATAAGTACATTGATATATACACACTAGGCATTTTATGCTACATGAACATATTAGTATATTGATATATAAACTCGGTTTATTTTCAATCATTTATCTAAACAATGAACTAAACATATCTGTGTATGCCTATTCTAAGGCATTTCGACATAGCCACACTCTCCCAATCATGTTCCTACTCCAACATTCATTTTCCAAGACATTGTGAGATACAATGGTCTCATTCATTTTCCAAGACATTGTGAGATACAATGGTCTCATTCATTTTTCAAGACATTGTGAGATACAATGGCCTCATTCATTTTCCAAGACATTGTGAGATACAATGGTCTCATTCATTTTCCAAGACATTGTATGATACAATGGTCTTAATCATTTCTCAAATGTTTTGAGTCACATAATGGTTTAACCTACTTCCCAGACATTGTGAATTGCACAATGGTTTAACCTACTTCCGAGACATTGTGATTTGTGCAATGGTCTCTGGAATTATTTCACGACCTCATCAATATCATTTCTTATGATATCAAAAACCCATCACAATCTAACGATTTCCGAACAAGAAATATGAGATTTCTAAAGGACAAACTAATCCATCATCGACAAAAGCTGAACTTTCTCTACATTCATCAAAGTTTTCTGATGAAACCTTCATTATTAAAAGTTCGTGATCCTGGCCAAGTATGTTCTATTTTAGAACTACTTAAAACTTCCTTTCCATACGTATCTACCCTTACTACCTTCTATGCAATGGAATATGAAAACATACGTTACAAGTCTTGTATGGACGGGACTTGCAACTTAAGGGTTGACATCGCCTTTGTTTAGTGAACAGTTTCCCAAAACCAACGGACATATCACAAGTATACCTAATTTAGGTATTTGAAAATTTTATCGAACCTTGGCTAAATATAGACTAGTCACCTTTATTTAACCTAGGGACAGTGGAATATAGTCTGACTAACTATATTCGACTTAAAATTTTCAAATACTGAGAGTAGTTGTACTAGGGTTATGCTTAGGTTGATTTCCTACATGAACACGATAAACCACCAGAATACATTAAAACAATCTAGAGACACGATATTGTCTTACCACTCAGCGAAATCTTAACACCTTATTTGTATGATCTAAATTCATTCTTGAAAGTTTTCATTTATGAGATAATCCGAACTACTATTTTGGGATAGTTATCAATTATTCTCTTCATCCTGTAGAAGTACCATCCTGTTTAGGATACCATTCCATCATAAACTTTTAAAATCTCTTAAGATTTTCAAAACAAACTCAACATCTATACCTAAGAGTATTAATGTTAAGCATACAACTACACACTTTTGTTCATCAACATATCATAACATTATCTTCACAACCGTTGGAACCACAAGCTCATTAACAAATCTTGATGCACTTTTAAAGCTCAAATCATCCTTAGTTACACCACAAGCACCCTTATCAGCTTTACAAGTTTGAATATTCATCTTGTACTTTTGGAACACCAGTATCATCTCGTAATACACTACCTTGTAACTCACCGGCTAATTGTGAATGTTGTGTTGGGAATTCTTAAGTAGGATGATTTGTAATTATTTGAATGGATTGGGATGCCTTTTCATTTAAATAAAGAAATTGTAAATCACCGAACCGTAAGTTTATATTTCCGCATTTACATTGTTTGGGATGCCTCTCTATGTAAATAAAGAATTATAAACAAGTGGGCTTATTTGTATCCGAAATAACATATGTATGAAGTCAATAAACACTAGGTACAACAACAGATTACCTACTATGCTATGATTGCAACTACTATCCCAATTTCCATTGATATTCCACTACTATATCTATTTCCATTTATTGGATTCCTATGTAAATTGCTATTGTTGTTCAACTGTTATATCAATTGCTATTGATACTTGACAACTATATCAATTTCCATTTTGATATTTAACTATATCAATTTCTGTACAACTACTATATCAATTTCTATTAATAATCGACTGCTATATCAATTTTCTTTGATATTCGACTATTATATGGATCTCTACTGATATTCAACCATGTTATCAATCTCTATTGACACACCGTATTCTGAGACAAATCAAACTACATCACTAGTAATTCCAGACTTTGGTCCTCATAAGTAACCACACATCTTTATCGACACCACTCCAACATATGACACACATAGAACTTCAGGACGAAGTTCCCCGTAAGGGGTAGAGACTGTAACAATTCGCATTTTCAGGATAATTACCATTCCCGGAAAAATTTTACTATTCACTTTTTACTATTCACTTTTCACTATTCATCTCAGATATTTTTATTTCATATTCTCGTAAGTTAAACTATTTTAACGATAATCCGAGAGTTTGACTCTCGTCGGATCATTTCTGCAAAAATCACAAAGCCGTGTCCGAGATTTACTTTTAGGTTTAAACGTCCTTCCAACATCCCGATATATCCATAAAACATTATAAACAATAGAAATATGATTTTCTATCATTTTATGAGAATTCCAAAAGTTTCGGAATTTTACGTTTTTCAGTTCAGCGTTTTACGCGAATTGCGCGTTTTAGACCTGTGTTTCCAGTTTTTTAGCAGGGTTTTAGCACCCGATAGATCCTACCACTCATTTTATATTTTATTATGGACTATATTGACATGTTTAACAATACTTTCAAGTTTCATATTTTTACGATACCCGATTTTACGTTTTGAGGCTTAATCATTTACGGTTAGCGATTTACGGAGTCAAAACTAGCTACATACTTAGGATATTATCATCCAAACACCAAGAGTCATCATCTAGTCACCTTATCCCATTCCAAACCGCCAATGTGGGGGGGGAGTCACCATGGGTGGTTAAATCTTGACCATTGATCTCTAGGATAGTTACAAGTGTCTTAAACTAACCATGGTTAAATTCTAACCCAATATATGGTTAACTATTTTTCCTAACCTATAAATACCAAGCTAAAACACATATAAATCTTGCACCACACCTTCTTATAACCTTAAAGTCCTAAAACCTAAGGCACTTTTCTTATATTTTGTAAGAAAGTTAACTAGTTTTTGAAAGAAAACTAGTGTTTGATCTTCAATCTTGGAAATTTTCTAAGAAAAGTTGTTATAACTTTAAAGTCTCCAAAAAGACGTCGTTATAATCTTCAAATAGCTTTGGACTTCAAGAAGGCGTCGTTATAATCTTCAAATAACCTCGGTTTATCATAGATTGCAAAGGGTGAAGCTAAAGTCTATCAATATCCTATCCTTACATGTTAACTTCCTTTCATCTTTGAAAGCCAAAAGTTGTAAGCGAAACCCTAACATGATTCTTGTTGAATAATCATGTTCATGTTATTTACATATTATTCATGCTATATTATGTCTTGTATTCATGTCCATGATGTATAAAAGTGAGTAAAACAAGTATTGATACATATATGTAACTTATGTTATTCAAACAAGTAAACTAGTGACTTTCTTGGAAAACCACGACCAAAATGGTAAAATTATGATATTGGATCATTACATATTACAGTAGAGGACTTAACAAGGAAACCATAGCAATTTGAACCACCTAAAACGAGTATACGAGTCAAAAGTTACGCCCATTTGAAGTTACCAAAGATTTCCGGCAAAACTGCCTAAACCTTACTGAATCGCATTCTGACTTTTTGAAAGTCCCACTTCTGGTCCGATTCATCAAAAAGTTAAAACACGAAAGTTGTCCGGAACGACGTTTTCGTTCAGGTATAAAGAAGCTCGAGCCCTGAAAACGCTTTCCGAGTGATAAATTTCTTCAAATTCTAAACAGCCCATTTTTAGACAAAGTCATTACATATAGGTTATGGTTTATGAAGACCAAAGGGGTCTTATGACCTATAATCAAGACCACCACCATGGATAGAGCCAAGGTTGTGTCTCATGACCTTGAAACAAGGACTAAGGGTCATGGCTAGGCCATGACGAAATGACCATAACAACTTACATAGGCGTAAACATGAAACAATGAATTAGGCGATAACATGAACAAGCAATTTGGATCTACTTCACTTAAAAGGAAACCATGAGATATTACCAAGAGAAAATGGTCATTCAAGACTTATGAAACTATCCCTAATAACAATCTTCATGTACAAATAAACTTTCCTAAGTTTATTCAAATATCGGACATGTAACTTTTCGGATCAAAACTTATATCTATATATTTCATCAACTACTACAATAGTAGGGAGCCTCATGTGAGGAGTTCATTATGTAAGCCGTCGAGTTGAGTTGTGGATTTACGAGTTAAAGTGTCCTGGCTCCTCGAACGCTTACTAACATGACTTCTGAATTATGTCGGCCCGAACGGTAGTAAACGATATATAAACATACATGTTTCATGAATCATTTCTTTCAAAGACTTACATTATACATCATACCACATCATGGACTAAATGCAAGATATATATATAGGCACTACTACATATTCTTTACTCCGAACCTAAGTCGCAACATTCGATTATAGGTTGCTCATAGAAACCTTCACGATTCAACCGTTACATTCATTACTTGCTATCTTACTTAAGGTGAGTTCATAGCCCCGCTTTACATTACTTCAATGTTTTACAAACCCTTGGGGGGAATACATGCTATTTTAACCGAGCACAATGTTTTTAAATTGTATGCTTGCCTGATTGTTTTATTATCACTAAGTACCAACCTTGCTAAACCGAGATCCCTTATTATGAACCATTTAATCACTAGCAATAGTGAGCGCAAATATTGTGAATAGGCCTATTGGGATTGACGAATCCCATTTGTATTGACTAAGTTCAAACAAATGCATTAATATTTGAGATTTAGGTATGTTAGCAAAGTACCTACCAGGATAAATCTGCTGATCGATATTGGTACACGTTAACGTTTTGGTGTCATAAGCTTAGTGTATAATACATTTTATGGGCGTATAATAACGTAGCCTACCTGTTTTGTTTCCAAACATTGGTGTGAGTCTATAGCTCACACTACGATTATTGTGTTCAACGATTTAACTACCAACACATTGTGTTCAAACATTAAACAAACTCTATGAATATCACTCAACCTTTGTGTTGACCTCTCAAGCATGTATTTCAGGTTCATGACGATCAAGGATGGCACGGAAGGGCACGGATACTCAAGAGGGCTATAAATTTTATTATCATTCAAAAACTCATTTATTATACATTGTAAACATGGAACCATTTGGGACCTCATTTTGTAATCTCTGATATTTATACAATTTGAATGATAAATCTTTTAAAACGACTCAATTGGAGTTCGTTTTCTATTATTGTGACTATTGTGCCGTCGAGTAACACCCAGTTCGAATTCCGCTGCAACCATGAATTGGGGGTGTTACAAAAAGGGGGAGATTGTTGATATAAATAATGTATAAAAACGTTATTAATATCTTTCGATATCCTTAAGTTTTGACGATCACAAAATATAAGAACATTAAACGCAAAGTTAATACGTAAACAAGTTTTAAACAAGTTTATATCATCTCATCCAACATAATCACTTAAGGTATGAATAAACAAGCGACTAATACATTTTATGATCAAAGGGATGTTTATTTAAATAATACAAAGTTTATAAAATTAAATAAACTTAATAGACATTTTTGAAAAATATTTTTGGTAATAAAGGAAAATGTTTTATTCATAATAAATATATGAATTCAAATTTTTAACCAAAATCAGTTAGTTTTTCACCAAATAAACTTTCCCTAGAAAAAGACAAGAAAACTGCAGTTTTCGTCTGGGCGGCCCCCTTAATTTTAAGGGGGCTGGCACACAATTAAGGGGACCGGCCACGCTCCCCTGTCAGATTCTGTCAGAAATTTTTTCCTATAAATACAACCTTAAATCTGGAATTTTTCCCACCTCTTGGACGAAAATTTTCAGATCCAAATCTCTCTAAACATCCTTCTAAAAACCCTTTGATCATATAATTGTTAATCCTTGTTTCAAGTGATTCATTCCCTCACCTCTCATCTCACAAAGTGCAAGAGAAGAATACTCCTTCAACATCAAGTTGTGAAGTATTGTAGATTTGTGTATATAGTCTAGTTGTTGTGTACATTCATTGTAAATGTGTGATAGTATTGAAACTAGATAGATCTAGGAGTATTGTTGTGAAGAAGAAGAGTTAGGAAGTAGAAAGGTGTGAAGAAGATTGGTGTGAAGTAGATCGGTGTGAAGTAGATAGGTGTGAAGTAGAAAGGTGTGAAGAAGTATCTGTGTGAAGTAGATTGGTGTGAAGAAGTTGTGTAGAAGTTGTGATTAAGTTGTGACGAAGTTGTGGTGTGTACATTGGTGTGTAAGGTTTTCTCCGCCATAAGGGAGCTTGTTGACATAGTGAAGAAAACTCTCGAGTAGGTGACTCGAGGAGTGGAGTAGGGCAAGGAAGGTGTCCTTGTATCCGAACCACTATAAATCCTTTGTCTCGCGGTTAGATCTTTGCACATCTTACTTATTATCTTGCTTATATCGCTATTACTTTTGTAGACGTAGACGTATATATATTGTTGCTCATATAGTGCTAGTATTGATTTTACTTAAAGATCAAACAAAAGTTTCATTCACAAAACAAAGTTTTTACAATCAAACCAAAAAAAGGTAACATACATATAATTGATCATTTCGATCAAGTATAGTTTTCATACAAAATATAACTAAGGATTATAAAATAAATGTTTACTTATTTATCTGTCGTATATAGCTATATTTGTTTATGTTATGCATGTGTTGATTTCACATACTTAGTTTACATTATTATTATTGTTCATACTTAGATATAGTTGTTCATATTGTTCAAGATTTGAGTTCACATAAGATCGAATCAAAGTTTTAAAAGTAAACAAGTTTTTAAAACTAATCTAAGTTTTCATAATAAAATCAAAAAGACGTAAAACTATTCAACCCCCCCCCCCCTTCTAGTTTTCCACATATTCTACTTATCCTAAAGGCTCTAATTATTCTAAGGCATGTCTCCTATGGTTATTTATCTACTTACGGTTTTCTAAAGTTTTCTAATTTCCTAATTCCATGTGTTAGTGATTTATAAGTTTTCCTCATCATTATCTATTATCTTTTCTAAAGTGCAAATCCTAAAGCGGGCAAAAGCTATTTTATGGTGATGTCTCATTTGGTTTTTCTGTATTTTAGCTATTTTAAAAGGGTTTTCTTGTAAATTCTTTCTTAAACTACTATAGTCAGGTTGATTATCTAAGTTATTATTATTATGACCTTTTTCTATCTTCTCAAGAAGATCAAGAAAAATTTCATCTAAGTTATTTAAAATCTCCTCTAATTGGTTTTCCTCATCTTCTATAGTCAACCTAGAGGGTTTTTCTCCAATTTCATCTTTCCAAGATGGAATGGGAGGGTTTATTAAGTAAGGGGTAGGGTTTAAGGTATAGGGTTGCCTAAATTCGAATCTAGGGGTATAGGTGGGGATAGGGTGTTTAGGTATATATGGTTCTCTCGGGAGAAAGAAACCATGGGGTTTTGTTTTATGGGTAGGAAAAGTGGATGTATAATAGGGTTTAGGGGAGGTAGGGGTGATGTCTTAGCATAGAAATCTCTTATGTGTTTTAAATTAGGGTTATCTAAACTATTCCTAGAGTCTTCTAAGTTATAGGGTTTAGGTGAATAATCTAGTACATTCGGAGAGGAAAGATCATTCTCTGGATGTGGACTAGATGAGATAAGGGTAGAGTAGAGTGGAGTAGACATAACTATATAATAAAGAAAATATTGTTAATCATTTAGCAGTTAAGCAGGCAATTATTATACTTACCTTAGCACATATGGTTATGGAGGATGGTAGAGGTACTGAGGACTTCCTCGGGTTTAGGAAAAATAGTTGTAGTTTAGGTTTTGACCTTGTTCTCTACAACTGAAGCTCTGATGCCAATCTGTAACACCCCCATTTTTCACTGATCGCAGCGGATAAAGTGTTTGGGGTATTACTTCGTAGAATCACAGATACAGTAATAGAAAATGACTCGAAAAAGAGACATTTTGAAAATTTAGTTATCATTCATAATCATCAGAGTTTTAATTATAAAAGATATACTTTTATTTTGTTGAGGTCCCAAAAATCTAAGTGTTAGGTTGGTTGTGTTTGAATGATAACCATGAAAATTCCTCCGAGTTCAGTACCTCCTTTTGCCATGGGTCCATAGAAGTAATATACCTAGAATACATGCTTAAAAAGTCAACACTAGGTGTTGAGTGAGAATCATAGGTTTAGGGGTTAGTGAATACAAGTTCCCTGGGTTCAGTTGTTATACCCATCTGGGAAAATGCAAGTTTTTGTAATAATTGTGATGCATGCACAATTATTAGGAGTTTAGTAGGTTGCAATAAGCTCATGAATCACACCTTAACGATCCGGGTCATGTGGGATGCAGACCCAACATGAGGGGATAGAAGGATAACTTGCCAAAGTTATACCTTGAGTGGATTAAAATATAGTACTTATTGGTACCACCTAGTGGGGTGTTAATACCAACGGGAGTTGTCAAACTCAAATAGATCTATCAACTATATTCGCATTCGTTTGGATAAAATGTCCCAAACGATTTGATTCATGAATTTTGGTTACGTAGTGGTGGCTGTTAGTTTACTCGTGCAAACAACCAAATAAAAAAACTTGTATTCGATTTTAAGTAAAGCATTTAACATGTATCCCCCTTACAGGGTTTATAAAAGCATTTAAAGTGAAAGTTTAAAAAGATGTAAGGCTTTGAAAACTCACCTGGGTGTAGAGTAATCTAAGTGATGCAAATAGTGACTCGGGAACTAGACCGCCTTACTCACGTATCCTAGTGTGTTGTTGGTTTTGTATGTATGTCAAGCTTTAGTTATCATGTTATGTTTTTCAAGTTATTGTTTTTAGGTTTGTTAATGTTTTAGATAGAACGTAACACCGTTCATGCCATTGTAATTCAGAAGTATATGACTCCTCACATGAAGCTCCCTACTATTGTATTATGTTATCAACATAATACCATTCGAGCCATCATAATTTAGAAGTTAATACTCCTCACACAAACTACCTATTTTTGAGTTATGTTGTTATTAGGGTTTAGTTATAATCATATCACCGTTCGGGCCATCATATCTCAGAAGTATATGCAATAATCGTTCGAGGAGTTAGGGCACTTTAATTCGTAAACTCAACAAACTCGTCAAAAATGAAATATCCATATAGTACTCCTCGCATGAAGCTCCCTAGTATTTTGTTATGATTCTAACTTTATTTAGGTTTTATACTTATATGATATTTTCACTTTTTACCCTTATAGTTTATATATTTACGTTTTCTACCCTAAATTTTATATTACTTATATTACTTATACTAATAACTATCTATACTTGACACAACTAGTCCCTAGACTTCTATTGTAACACCCCCAAAATACCGCAGCGGAAGACTGTGTCATAGGGATGCTACTTCAGGGCACAAAGTACAAGATATAGAAAACGCCCTCTAAATGAGACGTTTTAGAAAAGTTACCATTCGAATAGATAAAAGTCATAGTTTACAAAACAAAGATCCCAAAGTAGAATGATACATAAGTTTTTAAAGTGTATCGAATGGTAAACGATAAAAGTGAAAGTCTCCAAAAGCATGCCCTAAGACTCTCAGCTCCACAAACCTGCTATCGCCTTCCTAACCTGAGATAAACATGCTTAAAGTGTCAACACAAAGGTTGGTGAGTTCATAGAGTTGTCTTAATACAGTTGAAAAGCCTATAAAGAATGTTCACACAGCAAAGGCATCGTAAATCCACTCAGTTGCAAGTCCCGCCATAAGAGACTTGTAACCTGTGTGTTTACAACCCACTGCTACAATATAATATAATTAAGATATGTATAAGTTCATAACAACAGTTAAGCAATTAGTAGTGAGTCTACACTTCATCTCCGAAGACCTCATGTTTGTATGTATGTCTCAATGGTTGTGTCCAGCAACTTAATCTGGGGCCATTGGAAGTCTGTATGTATGTATGATTACTGGGTGCCATTTCCCAAAGTATAATAGTAAGTATGTGTGCATGTATCAATCAGGTATGTATGTAATCAAGAATAATGAAATCAAGTATAATGTAATCAAGTATAATGTTATGTGAATCCGTACAAGTAAGCAAGTAGTAGCATGTATCTCCCCCAAAGAGTTGATAGAACAATTAAAAGAGTAGGGGCTATGACTCACCTCAACTGATGATACTGATGATAATATGAAGTGAACAACAATGCACGGTTATCTGCCGCAACCTAAAATGAATGATGAATGATCTCATTTAGATCACCAAATGATGTTATGAATGTCCATGCTCATGTTTCTATACCACTCTAGTCTTTGGAAAAACACTTGTGTTATCAAAAATATATAATCCAAGAATGTGGAAAAATATTGCTATTAGAAAATATAATAAGCTAGTTGTAATATATATATACTTATATATATATATATCGTATGTTTCCATGTTAGTGTTGAAATCCTCGGGTTGAAATCCTTGAAATATCGCCTTGAAATGATGAAAATATACTTGTAATAACTAATACTTCATTAGTTATAAAGCTTGGTACTTAATATTATTTCTAGCTAACAAAAGTACTTTGTAGTTTTAGTGTCCATTTTTATTAAAAGCTGCCAAATAAAAATGGTTTTAGCCGATATTCAAACGTGAATATCTTTGTCGTTACTTGTCCGTTTTACTTGTTCTTTATGTCCACGGTTACGTCTTAGTATGTAGTAATATATTTTGGAAAGCTCGGCTCCTCCGGGTTACGTCTAAAGTCTCTTTTTGTCCAATGAAAAACGTCCAACAGCAAACATTTTCAGAAAAATACTTTTCGTCTACAATCTTACAAAAATCATAACTTCTTCGTTATAAACTCTTTTTAATCCGTTCTTTCGCCTACAGATTCGTTTTTGAAAGTATTTTCTAAAATTTTTGCCAAAGTTCACTTGGTGTTTACTGATTTTCCAGATTTTCACAAAATGGGACAGCATGTCTATAATATGTTCCAAATCAAGTTTTCAAGGTTTATAACTAATTTCTAACATCACCAAACCTCTTGTAATCACCACATAGCTAATCTAATCCTACCATACACCTTCTTAGGGTGCCATGGACTCCTAACCAAGTTATTATAGCAAGGGGATTCATAAATAAAAAGTTAGGGTTTGTATGTTCCATTTTAGACAAAATAAATGGTGGTATAGCTAGTTGTACATGGTTTTTAGCATGGAAATCATGAAATACAAGTAAATATAAGATGTTTCATGTAAAAATAAAGTTGATAACTTACTTGATAAAATGAGATGATTAGATGATGATTATGATTGGATTTCTTGTGTTTTTCTTGATTGATTCTTGAGTAGGCAAGTATAATGAACAAGTTTGTAGCTTTGTACTAAGAAAAATTATGGCTTGATCATTGATCTTATTATGGATCGTGGGTTTGAAGATGGGGAAGAGAAAAGATGAGCTTTTTGATCTTAAGGATAATGTATGATTTGTTAAAAATGGTTTATGTAAATACTTGCACAAGTATATTAGTATAAAATGAATACATTAATGCATGGGGTTAAAATTTTTAAGTATTATCCTTGGGAGGACTTTAGGGGGCCGGTTATGGTGAGCCAAGGGGGGGGGGGGGGGGTAGGGGTGCTTGGTATTTAATTAGAAATCTAGTGTATCGTTAAGTGTTATTACGTGTTATTCGTTAAAATCGGGTACCGGGTTTAATAGAAATAAACGTTCACGAAGTTAACCGGGATGAAATAATGTTATAATAATGATAAAAATATATTAAAAATATGTTGGGTACATTTACTGAGTGATCGGGTGATTATTGTTTAGTTTTCACGAAAACCGTCGTTATATTCATACGCGTACGTTATAAATAAAATAAATTTCCAAAATACTGGGTAACTGAATGTTATAAGTTTTATGATGTTAAAATGGATATAAAAATATGTCGGGACCATCGTGGGAATATTTGGATATATTCGTCATGTATAAACCGGGTGTTAACGTTTATTATAAATACTTATACGTAAAAACGTTAAATGTATCAAATATATAAATTTGAAAATCCTGAGAGTGGTATAACATGAAAATGCTGTTATGATGATATGCAGACTATCTCCAGTCCGTATGCAGTGTTCTCAACACTAATGAAATGAATTCGCACCTAAACCAATCCGGTTACGCGAATTTGAATACCCGTAAACTAAATTTACGATGAAATGAGTAATGCAAGTGAATAGTGAAAACTTTTCCGGAAATGAATAGTGTTTAGTGAATAGTAAATTTCCCAAATGTTTCTCAGAATATCAAAATGACCTCGAAAATGATGAATAGTAAAACGATGAATAGTGTTTTGATGAATAGTGATTTATGAATAGTGTTTTCCCAAAGTTCCCGAAATGACCTGAAATGGTGAGTTGTGACAGTCTTCCCCTCTAAAAAGAACTTCGTCCCGAAGTTCAGTTAATGTTAATCAGTTAAATGTGTCAAAGCTTATGTATGTGGGTTTCTATCCAACTAGGTATGTTCTCGTGGTCAGACTTGATGAGGCAAACCTTCCCAATCCCGAGCTTAGTCCTCAAAAGACCTCCTTTAGGTTAATCCTTTAAGTAACCGATTTTCACTTAATCCCACAACCCAATCAAACAAGAACAGTCATGAGATTAGGCTAAATCGGTTTGAGTGATGACTTTAATTTTTATCTTGATTTTCGCAACCCAATCAAACAAGAACAGTCACTAGAACCAAGCTAAAAATCAAGGTCTGGATTCAACATCCTTGAAAAAGATCTTTTGAAAGATTGGCTCGACTTTAGGATTGCCTACACTAATCAAATTACTAATGTTAGTATGACTAAGGTTAATGCTGCTAGGTCTCAGATTAGTCAGTGTTGTGTATAGGTCCTATATTAAGACTTAAGTGCTACTAAAATACGATAGTTGTTCAAGAGAATGTACCCGTTATGCTACCGCGGACATGTTGGGTGATAGGATTTCCTAAGAAGTAAGCTCTGCCAATTGCGGGTGGAATCTCATTGGCCTCATCTCGTGGCCCTTCAATTGCTGCTGCTAAGTTTGGACGATTGCCTCCTTGGTTAAGATTTCTTTTCAACTTAGGACAGTTTTTCCGAAAGTGATCCGGGCTGTTACATTCATAGCATGTCCTTTGGTTGTTCGTCATATTGCCCACATTTGCTAGTTCTCTACACTGGTTTGTAAAATGACTAGACTGTCTGCAAAATGCACACACACGGCAGGGCGCAATCTTTTGATGATGAAAGTTACATTTCGTACATTTAGGATGCGGGCCTAAATACTCTTTCTGACCAGGATTAGTTGCCGCAAAGGTCCTTGCCCTTTTGTTGTCAGCTATTGTGCCCATTTGCTTGTTTGACTCGCTTGTTCCCTTCCTTTTATCATTGTTCCTCAAGCTTCCATTTCTAACCATTTCATCTGTCAGAGTCCCTGCTCTCAATATTGCACTCTGAATTGTAGAAGGCTCAGTTGTTTTCACAGTCCCACGAATTTCTGGGACAAGACCATATATGTACCTCTCGATCCTCTTGGACTCAGGGGTAACTAGGTGTGGAACTAGTCTGGCTAATTCATGGAATCGATCTGTGTAGGCTGCATGTCCAGCCCCTATCATAGAGTGATGATAGAGTTCATCCTCCAGCTTCTGCATCTCGTTATCCGGGCAGTATTCCTCTTTCAATAATGCCTTAAAATCGTCCCATGTCATACCTACAACTGCCGCTCTTCCCCTAGCTTGAATCTGCGTATTCCACCATGTCAATGCCTTTCCTGATAGTAAGCACATGGAATACTTCACCATTTGATGTGCTGCACAGTTACTAATGTCAATCACCGTCTCCATCTTTTCAACCCATCGAGTATACGCCAACGCGCCTCCTACACCATTGAAATCAATTGGCTTGCATGACGTAAATTCCTTATACGTGCATCCAGTCCTAATGTTGTTGTTGCCATTACCATTCTGGCCTATACCATTGGTGTTGTTAATTCCGCTTTCGTGGTTTGCCAAGTTATTCATATGATCGCCAACTTGAGTGACAATAGTGGGGAGAAAGTTTTCAAGTTGTCGAGCGATGATGGCTTCAAAATCAGTATTTCCACCGTCGTTGTTATCATTGTTTTCAACGCCGTGACCACCTCCTCTACCTCCACGTCCACCAGTTCTTCCACCATCGTTACTTGGGTTACTAGTGTCATTAGCAGCTCCTCTACCTCCTCTACCTCCACGTCCACCAGTCCTTCCACCCCTTGGTGTTGCGCCTCCTCGAACAGAGCTACGAGTCACTCTCTTTGGTGCCATGATTTCTTGAGAGGAAGGACATTTAGTGGACGTCAGAGATGAGGGAAAACCGTTGATTATCCGAAGTCTATACTTAACATCCTCATATATAATACCGTGCTACCAGTTGTTTCCTAAGTTGTGCCAACACCGATCTACATCTGCATAGTCATATGTCCACGTGTGTCGTGAAGCACTTATAATTATGTTGGCCACCACAATTATAAATGTTTCCTTTCACAAGTGTACATATCACCAGGCACACATATCTCAGTGGTAGACGTTGCTTAAATGGGCATCTAGGGAATGTCACGCTTAGTACAAAGGAACAAAAGATTCTCCCTTAAGTGTTAAAGTCACTGGGAAGTCTAGTTTCTAATGGTTTCTACAAAGTATCTAATAGCGTAGGTCTAAAAATAAATAAATTACCAGCAAGCGTAAGTGTATGTAAAGTGCAAGGCGATAGGGAGGAGAGTCTACATGTATGTAGTTATAGTCTAGACTCTAAAACAACCTAGTTCTCTATAACCAAGGCTCTGATACCAATCTGTAACACCCCCAAAATACCGCAGCGGAAGACTGTGTCATAGGGATGCTACTTCAGGGCACAAAGTACAAGATATAGAAAACGCCCTCTAAATGAGACGTTTTAGAAAAGTTACCATTCGAATAGATAAAAGTCATAGTTTACAAAACAAAGATCCCAAAGTAGAATGATACATAAGTTTTTAAAGTGTATCGAATGGTAAACGATAAAAGTGAAAGTCTCCAAAAGCATGCCCTAAGACTCTCAGCTCCACAAACCTGCTATCGCCTTCCTAACCTGAGATAAACATGCTTAAAGTGTCAACACAAAGGTTGGTGAGTTCATAGAGTTGTCTTAATACAGTTGAAAAGCCTATAAAGAATGTTCACACAGCAAAGGCATCGTAAATCCACTCAGTTGCAAGTCCCGCCATAAGAGACTTGTAACCTGTGTGTTTACAACCCACTGCTACAATATAATATGATTAAGATATGTATAAGTTCATAACAACAGTTAAGCAATTAGTAGTGAGTCTACACTTCATCTCCGAAGACCTCATGTTTGTATGTATGTCTCAATGGTTGTGTCCAGCAACTTAATCTGGGGCCATTGGAAGTCTGTATGTATGTATGATTACTGGGTGCCATTTCCCAAAGTATAATAGTAAGTATGTGTGCATGTATCAATCAGGTATGTATGTAATCAAGAATAATGAAATCAAGTATAATGTAATCAAGTATAATGTTATGTGAATCCGTACAAGTAAGCAAGTAGTAGCATGTATCTCCCCCAAAGAGTTGATAAAACAATTAAAAGAGTAGGGGCTATGACTCACCTCAACTGATGATACTGATGATAATATGAAGTGAACAACAATGCACGGTTATCTGCCGCAACCTAAAATGAATGATGAATGATCTCATTTAGATCACCAAATGATGTTATGAATGTCCATGCTCATGTTTCTATACCACTCTAGTCTTTGGAAAAACACTTGTGTTATCAAAAATATATAATCCAAGAATGTGGAAAAATATTGCTATTAGAAAATATAATAAGCTAGTTGTAATATATATATACTTATATATATATATATATCATATGTTTCCATGTTAGTGTTGAAATCCTCGGGTTGAAATCCTTGAAATATCGCCTTGAAATGATGAAAATATACTTGTAATAACTAATACTTCATTAGTTATAAAGCTTGGTACTTAATATTATTTCTAGCTAACAAAAGTACTTCGTAGTTTTAGTGTCGATTTTTATTAAAAGCTGCCAAATAAAAATGGTTTTAGCCGATATTCAAACGTGAATATCTTTGTCGTTACTTGTCCGTTTTACTTGTTCTTTATGTCCACGGTTACGTCTTAGTATGTAGTAATATATTTTGGAAAGCTCGGCTCCTCCGGGTTACGTCTAAAGTCTCATTTTGTCCAATGAAAAACGTCCAACAGCAAACATTTTCAGAAAAATACTTTTCGTCTACAATCTTACAAAAATCATAACTTCTTCGTTATAAACTCTTTTTAATCCGTTCTTTCGCCTACGGATTCGTTTTTGAAAGTATTTTCTAAAAATTTTGCCAAAGTTCACTTGGTGTTTACTGATTTTCCAGATTTTCACAAAATGGGACAGCATGTCTAAAATATGTTCCATATCAAGTTTTCAAGGTTTATAACTAATTTCTAACATCACCAAACCTCTTGTAATCACCACATAGCTAATCTAATCCTACCATACACCTTCTTAGGGTGCCATGGACTCCTAACCAAGTTATTATAGCAAGGGGATTCATAAATAAAAAGTTAGGGTTTGTATGTTCCATTTTAGACAAAATAAATGGTGGTATAGCTAGTTGTACATGATTTTTAGCATGGAAATCATGAAATACAAGTAAATATAAGATGTTTCATGTAAAAATAAAGTTGATAACTTACTTGATAAAATGAGATGATTAGATGATGATTATGATTGGATTTCTTGTGTTTTTCTTGATTGATTCTTGATTAGGCAAGTATAATGAACAAGTTTGTAGCTTTGTACTAAGAAAAATTATGGCTTGATCATGGATCTTATTATGGATCATGGGTTTGAAGATGGGGAAGAGAAAAGATGAGCTTTTTGATCTTAAGGATAATGTATGATTTGTTAAAAATGGTTTATGTAAATACTTGCACAAGTATATTAGTATAAAATGAATACATTAATGCATGGGGTTAAAATTTTTAAGTATTATCCTTGGGAGGACTTTAGGGGGCCGGTTATGGTGAGCCAAGGGGGGGGTAGGGGTGCTTGGTATTTAATTAGAAATCTAGTGTATCGTTAAGTGTTATTACGTGTTATTCGTTAAAATCGGGTACCGGGTTTAATAGAAATAAACGTTCACGAAGTTAACCGGGATGAAATAATGTTATAATAATGATAAAAACATATTAAAAATATGTTGGGTACATTTACTGAGTGATCGGGTGATTATTGTTTAGTTTTCACGAAAACCGTCGTTATATTCATACGCGTACGTTATAAATAAAATAAATTTCCAAAATACTGGGTAACTGAATGTTATAAGTTTTATGATGTTAAAATGGATATAAAAATATGTCGGGACCATCGTGGGAATATTTAGATATATTCGTCATGTATAAACCGGGTGTTAACGTTTATTATAAATACTTATACGTAAAAACGTTAAATGTATCAAATATATAAATTTGAAAATCCTGAGAGTGGTATAACATGAAAATGCTGTTATGATGATATGCAGACTATCTCCAGTCCGTATGCAGTGTTCTCAACACTAATGAAATGAATTCGCACCTAAACCAATCCGGTTACGCGAATTTGAATACCCGTAAACTAAATTTACGATGAAATGAGTAATGCAAGTGAATAGTGAAAACTTTTCCGGAAATGAATAGTGTTTAGTGAATAGTAAATTTCCCAAATGTTTCTCAGAATATCAAAATGACCTCGAAAATGATGAATAGTAAAACGACGAATAGTGTTTTGATGAATAGTGATTTATGAATAGTGTTTTCCCAAAGTTCCCGAAATGACCTGAAATGACCTGAAATGGTGAGTTGTGACATCTATATTTTATGTAATTAACCTAAGACTCCTAACTTTTCTATATTTACCATTTTAGACCTTTAACTTTATACTACTTACATTTTTAGTCTTTTTTAGTTTATATTTATGTTATTATCTATCCTAGGGTTTTAATATTATGCAAAAATAGTCCTTACAACTTATAACTTCTAGGGAATGTCAAAAACAGTCCCTAGACTTTATAATTTCAGGAATTTAGGATATATACCCTTATGCATATAAAGTTTTGCAAAACTAGTCCTAATATGCATGTAACTTATATTTTATCTAGTATTTAAGTTTTCTAGCCTATGTTTTACTTATTTTAACTTATCTAAGTTATGTTTAACTAGTGTATGGCCTAAATTAATGACTTATAGCATGCATGCAAGTATATGACTCAATCTAGGGTTTTAATACGTAAACTAGCAAGTAAAATGGTTCAAGGCTCACGCAAAGGCATCTAAGCTATCTAAGGCATCCTAAATCTATCCTAAGACTATACTAAAGCTAAATTAACTAAATGTAAGACTTACTTGGCTAGGGGGGTTTACGTGGGTTAGAACTAGGGTTAGGGTTTTTACGAGGGTTTTAGGGTTTTGTGACTAGAAATGAGACTCGATACCATGCAAGGTCCTCCTAGCTTGACTCTTAGCTCTTCTATGATCTCTAAACTACTACTAGGTATAGAAATTTGAGGTGGATGGTTTAGAATGAAGCATGGGTCGCGGGTATTTATAGGGTCGAAAGGAGTGATGGCCAAGTATACTTAACATGGCTGTCTTCTAACGTGTAAGGAGGAGGGAGGGGTGACAAGGACGAGCTATAGATGACAAGGAAGAGCTAGAGGAGTAGCTAGGGGGCTGCCTAGGCCGGTTTTGGTGGAGAGTGAGCCGTAAGGGCAGTTTAGGGAAGAGGGGTGACAAGTAGCTTACAAGTAGGTGATTCACAACCTTGCTTGGTAGCTTGGAGGTGCTTGTAAGCTTCTTGATGGGTTTAAGGGTGTTTTGGGGTGATTAGGGGAGATTAGGGGTGGTTTAGTGGTGGATTAGGGGAGGTTTAGGTTGGATTAGTGGTGATTAGTGGTGGATTAGTCAAGTAGGTGATGCACCTACTTGTGTGTGTGCTTAGAGGTGTTAGGGTGTGTGCTTCGGTATGACTAAGGTGTTAGGGTGCTAGGTTGAGGTGTTTAAGGTGCTTATGTTTAGGTTTTACTAAGTTTTAGTTAAGTTTAGACCTAGTTTCTACTTACTATGTGTTTAAGGTTTTACCTAAGGTTTAGTGCCTAAATTAAGTTCCTAATTATGTCTAGTGACTAATCCTAAGACCTAAAGGGTTTATTCTAAGTGTGGGTAACCTATGGGAAAGTTTTGGGAGGGTTTAGACCTGATTCTAGTTATCTATGACCTAGTTATGATTTAGGGCTTAGGGGGTTTGTATCTAAGTTCTAAGGGTTATTCTATAGCCTAATAATCCTAATACATCCTAATATTCCTAAGGAAACTCTTACTTAAGCCTTGAACACATTCATTCTAGTTTAACTAAGCATATAGGTTCAAATAAGCACATAATCCTACTTAAATTTTAGTTTAGGGTTTATTAAGGTTTTGTGTTATGTTTAGTGTTTTAGATTGGTGAATTACTTATTATGGTGTTGTTATGAGTTTATGCTTGACATACCTGGGGTTTATAGGATATTTGTGTTGAGTTATTTGGCTTGTGTAGATACGTGAGCAGGTCTAGTGAGTCATGCAAGTAATAATGTATAAAAAAAGTAAAAATTTACCTGTGAAATACCTACTATAGGTATTTGTAATGGTAATGATAGTAATGGGTGTTTGTGGGTTAATATAGTTCCAATGAGTAATACCCCAAAGATTTAGCTTCCGCTGCTATCTATGAATTGGGGGTGTTACACTTTGTGGAGGACATTTTATTTCACTTATAACCAGGAATCTTGGGCTATTTATTAAGGAAGAGATGAACGATTTTAGTGAACCGATTATTCCAATGAACATTGACATCAAAGGGTTCACACATCTTTGCGAAAGTAAGAATGGGAAACTCAAAGGACTCCTCGAAGTTTTGGATGTGTAACCAATTTCCACTTGGGGTGGTTGATAAGTGTTTGTGTTATAAAAACAATTATGTGTGTCAAATAATATCTATTTCTATCTCTTCTTTCTCTAACTTTTTCTTGTAGGATTAATAACGTACTATGATAACGTTGGTTTGTTTTAAGTATTTGTATTTGTTTTAGTTTTTGTTTGTTTGTTTTGTTTCGTATATTTTTTCAGTTTTTGCAGAGGTGATACACCGGAAGCTTATTGTTGATCAATATTTGGAGTCGGAGAACTCATTTTCCTATTTGTGATCAAATATGCATGTTGCGTATTTTATCCCGGTAGTATCTATTTCACAAAAATTTTCCATTTCCTTTACTTTCAAGTTATTTTATTACATTGAGTACAATGTAAAAGTTAAGTGTGAGGGAGGGAAGAAAATAGGAAAAATAGGTTTAATTTTTAATTTTTAGATTTATTTTTAGAACTTTGGATTCAAGTAACTAGGATTCATTCACCCTTGACTTTTCTAGTTGTTTATCACATAATTTTTATTGTTTTAAAACTAGATTGTTTCAATGGTAAAAATAAGGTTATTTGAAATTTTTTGGAATTTAATCAAGTTATTAAGAGCAAATTCATTTTGGATTTGATAACATTTACTAGTACATGTTATGGATTTTCGTCTTAAATTGTGAGGATTTAAGCATTTTTGTATATAGCATGTCTTATGTTATATATTTTCCTATGAATGTGCCGGTGATTATGTTGATTCTAGAACTTGTACTTGTTATGTATTACGGTTAAAATCACTTTCGAGTGATAAATACATTCAAATGATAAGAGGCAACTTAGGATTTACACCAAATGGCCATCCGTTTACAATAATAATTTTTACTAACCATATTGATTAGTTAACCTTGTACTTGGAACACATTTGTTAGCATTAATCTTTTACGCTAGATACCCTTAGTTAAACCTTCTGGGCCTTTCTTTTCTTTTGATTAAATTCAGAAAATACAAAAATATTTTACACTTTACACCTTAGCCTTACCCGAATCAAGTTCATTCGAAGTTCGTAATTTTTTATTTCTTGATGATTATACGTTGACCACAATTTGATACGCGCATATGATGTGTCAACAAAGAAGGAGGTCTCTACTCTTATTTGTTTTTTTGTAGCGTATGCTCATCCAAAGTGTGGGGGTGACGAGAGAAGTTGTTTGTTGGAAAAAAAAGTATAGCTAATGAGAGTATATGAAGTATCAAAAAGCCAATGGGGCTAAAGAGGAATAAAAATGTATGTGATGCGGAATAACGTTTGAAGGAGTGTGGAAGTAATCATTTTTGGTATAAAGAGTTGAGAACAGAATTTGAACTTGATTCTTATTTATTTTTCATTTTGTAGAACCTTTCACAAAATAATTCCATGCCTTATTTCTACCTTTACCAAATTAGTTTATTCGTTGTTAGCTTTTAAGCATCCGGATTTAGTGATGCTATGTAAGAATATTTAGTGCATTAATATCTTAGTGACCATCCGGTTTTTTAGTATTGGAATGACGCGCCAGCGATCTAGAGCATATTTTGGTGACCATCCATTATGAGAATAACGCGCCAGCAATCCAAGGTACAATCTAGTGACCATCTATCGTTTGCTTATTCAAAAATACGCGCCAACGATCTATTGTATTTTTGTATGAGATATTTGAACATAAGCCTGGTATTAACCCTGAAGCCTTAACGTTTCAACCCGAACAAAAGACCTCTTTGATGTTTTATTTTGTTGTTTTGATACATGGACAAGCTTATGGTATAATACATGAATCATGACTGAGCTTTGAGTGGTTTACCAATCAATCTTTCTTAGAGTGATGAGTGAAATTCAAGAACTCTTTGTGAGGTGCTTAGTTATGTTATCATGCTCTTTATTAATTTGTTTACATTTTAAATAATTTTCACATAAAAATTAAAGTGAAACAATTATTCCTTTGTGATGGTTGTTAGATTTTTTGGAATCACGATGGCAACACCATTGAAATCATTTTTCTAAAAGCTAGACTTGCTTGACGGCGAGCAAAACTCAAGTTTGGGGGAATTTGATAACGCTCAGGATGAGTACGTTTTTAGTAGCGTTATTGATAGTTTTGTGCATCATATTTGATTATATTTGTTACTTTGTCATGGAAAAGTGTATATTGATGAGGCGAAAAATGAACCGTTTTTAGGGGGTCATTTAAGCCGGAATTGGAATTTATTTGATCAAATATTGCCCTAAATCGTTCCTTTTGTGATTTTAGGTACTTTGGGAGTGAATTCTGGAAAAGGAAGCATTCTGGACATTTTTGGAGCATAAAAGTGAAGAAAACGGCAAAGACTTAATTTTCCATGCTGGGAACAGTACTTGACGGCGTCAAGAAGGAAAATTTGACGGCGTCAAGAGCAAAATGCGTGACGACCCAGTGAAAACGTGACGGCGTCAGAAGTAGGGCGTCAAGAGTTATTTTGGTGACGGCTTGAAGAAGGATTACACATGATGGCGTCAGCTCCAGATCTAGGCAGTCCGAGAACTTTATTGGCGGCAAGATGACGGCGTCAGAAATTTACTCTTGACGCCGTCACCTAACAAAATCTAAATATGCTTTTCTATTTTTCATTCATTAAAAGAGGAACTTGTGTGGAGAATACTAGGGTCCAACCTAATAAACCCTAGGTCGTTTGTAACAGTATTTTCAAAGGTTTTCACCCCTTGAAACCTTTCATGTTCAATTAAGATAAGTCTCCTTTCAATTCATTCAATATGTCTATGTGTTGTTTGAATATATCTTATGCTTGTCTTGATTATAACTTGCTAGGCTAGATCTTTTGTGTGTTTACTTAGATGTAATGAAACCTAGATGTTGATTATAGGTTGATTTCTTGTTTATAGTTGTAATGGATGAATGATTTCAATGTTAGGCTTAAGAAAACTGGCAGATCTCCATTGTGTAACTTGCTTGAACGTCTTAAGAAACATGAACTGATGTGTACTAGGTTTTTATGGTTGTACTTAATGCATGAGTGAATTCTAGTGATCCCATGTTAGGAGCTTCTTAGCAGGCTCGACATAGGAGTGAAGTAGGAGCTTATAGGATTGGGGAAGTAAGTACGCCACCCCATGAATGATATTAAGGAATACAATCCGTCATCCACGCAACTATAACAAGTAATTAACCTATAAAAGATATCTAGGGAGTAGTGAAATCTAAGTAAACACCATTTTCCCACATATTGCTCACACCCTTAGTTTAATTTAGTTTATTTTCATTTTTATTATTTTATTTTGATTGCATCTTAGTTATTGGATTAGTTGACTAGCAACTAATTCCGCCCACTCTTCCAAAAACCGAGATTTTACTTGCTTTCATAAAAATATAAAAATACAAAAAGAATCATCCCTCACCTCTAGACCTAGTTTTTAGGCTTTCTAATCCTAGCGACACTATTCCTGATTTGAATGATCAATCCCCCGGTACTTGTCACTATACTATACTACAACGATCAGGTACACTGCCTGGTGGGGGTTGTAAGCTTCTCGAGATCCCTCGAGAGGTAAAGACTGGTGCAATTCCCACGCATCAAATTTTTGGCGCCGCAGCCCGGGGAATAGTTACTGTCTAGGTTAGGATTTCTATTTATTAGGTCTACTTGCTAGATTCCTTTCTAGTAAGATTTTTATTTTTATTTTTAGGTTTTCTTTAGTCTATCTCATTTCTTCGTGTGTTTGTTCGTAACTCTTTACCATCCGACATCATGGAAGGTGGTAACATCTTTGAACCCATCAACCCACCACAACAAGACCACCCACAAAACCCACCACTAGCTAACCAACCTCTTAGGCCCCGAACCCTAGGAGAGTATTCCCGACCTAGCCACCAAGGCTATCTAAACACTATTGAGCTCACCGGAGCCAATGTGTCTCCCTTGCGATCCGACACCATCCGGTTGGTGCAAAGCGGATGTGCATTCCATGGACTTCGTTCCGAAGATCCAAATCAACATCTCAAGGACTTCCTTAAAATCGTAGATTCTATAGACCTTGATGTTACAACTAGAGAGTCAACCCGATTACGCCTATTCCAATTCTCTCTACGTGATCAAGCTAGTCAATGGCTTGAACGTTTACCCGTGGGATCCATCACCTCATGGGATGATCTCACCACTCGTTTCCTTGCTCAATTTTTCCCACTGGGGAGAACTACCAAGCTTAGAAATGATATCTTGATGTCCAACAACGTCAAGGTGAAACTCTATATGAAGCATGGACTCATTTCAAGGACTTACTCCAAAAAGTCCCTCATCATGGCTTAGATCTTTGGCTCCAAGTCCAAATCTTCTATGACCATATCGATATCTCCACAAGGCGAACCATTGACCAATCGGCCGGTGTCAAGCTACATGATCTAAGTGCAGAAGAATCATGGGAACTCATAGAAGATCTTGCTCTCTATGACAACGAAAGTTGGAATGATCCCCGTGATTTGAACAAAACGGTCAAGGCAATATCTTTGCCTACGAACAATTCTAGCACTTCAGACCGTAGGATCATGGAACTTGAGGACCAAGTCAAGTTTCTCATGAAATCTTACGAAGCTCCTAAGCCTACAAGCCAAGTGAACAAAATCACTTCTTCATGCGAATTATGTAGTGGTCCCCATGACACTCGTGATTGTGTGGAACTCCCTGGAACAGCTTTTGCGAACTACGCATCTTCGCGTACCAACGAAGCAGTAGATAAGTTGTACACTTTCAAACCCGAGCCAAACCCTTACGGTGATTCCTACAACCCCTCTTAGAAAAATCACCCAAACCTTAGGTGGAAACAAAACCAAAACAATTCTTCCAATCCGCCTAATCGGTACCAACCAAACGGTCCACCCTCCAACCATACTTTCAACAACAATCCTTCTAACAACTATGGTAGTACCAAAAATCTTGAAGGATTGATGTCCAAGTTTGTGGCATCTCAAGAAGCTCGCACATCCAAGTTTGAAGCCGATTTCAAACAAAAGCAAAGCGAGATGACCACCAAAATTGACACATTGTTGAAAGTTCTCAACGACCGAGAAATGGGAGCACTCCCAAGCGACACGGTCAAGAACCCGAAACTAAACGTTAATTCTATATCATCAGTTTCGTCACCCACTTCTTGTCCGCAATACTACTCGGTTAAATCAACGAGCACGTGTTTCAAACAGAACCAAATTCTTCAAAAGGACCAATCAAACAAAACACCCGATATAAAACCGGTCAATAGCATAGTTGAAACACCTCCTACACAGGACCTTGACGATGAATTCAAGGAGCTTCACCTTGAACGCCTCGTCATTGATGTCTTAGCCCGTGCTCCTTACTATAGTGCCCTCCTGGAAAAGTATGAGAAGTTTAAGCTAGGTAAAAATGGGACCGCCTTTGTTCAAAACAAGTTGCTTGATGATCCGAGTATATTTGTTTTGCCTTGTAAGATAGGAAGATCCGAAGCTTTCGACACACTAGCCGATTTAGGATCAAGCCTCAATTTTATTCCCTTGTCCCTTTTCACCACTCTCAAGCTAGGGAAGTTAGAGGAGACGGAGGTCTTAATTGGTCTAGCGGATGGGAGTATTGCCCACCCGGTTGGAATGATTAAGGATGTAGTTGTTCATGTAGGGAAGATAACTATTTTAGCGGATTTTCACGTCCTAGATATGGTTAGTGATACTACATGCCCACTATTAGTAGGAAGAGGATTTTTAGCAACCGCTAGCGCCATGATAGATTGTAAGGAGTCTAAGATAGCGGTAGGTGAGGGCGATACTTGGTCGGTATATGATGTTAAAAAACATAGCAACGATTGTGAGGATGAACCGACACCACATTGGGTAGAGATGAATAGGAGACCATCTAGATACGGACCTTGGATAGAAAGGAACTTCACAGGACCTCAACGCCCATTCTATCTAGAAAAAGATTTCCTCGATAAAACACAGTCGGTGGAACAACTCATAGCTAGAGATGAAGAGCTAGACCCTTTTGAGGACCCCCTAGTATTTAGGAAGATGATTGAGTTCTTGAGTGTAATGCCCATTAACATAGAGATGAACAAGTGGAAAAGAGAGGGGGATAAGTGTAAATGGAGGTGGGACAAGCCACCTAAGGAAGGTGACGGATCATGGCATATGAAGATGATTTTGTATGATCCGGATGGAGAAAAGTTTGAAAGGTCATACCGTACTAAGAAAACCGATAGGAAGTTGAAACCTAAGTTTGATCCCAAAGATGTCCTCAATGAGGAACTCACCCATGTCACGTAGTAACCCATGACCTTGAGTCTAGCTACAAGACTCGTAAATAAAGAAAAGCGCTTCTTGGGAGGCAACCCATGTTTTGTGTGATTTTTATTTTGTTTAATTGTTATTTGTTTCCGTATGCATGCTTTATTTTTATTGTTGTAGATCATGTTTCATTTTAAAATGGTGAAAATACTTTATTTTTTGTTGTTTGGCTTAGTCTTAACTTCATCAAAGGTATTTCGCAAAAGATGAGTGTAAGGGGAAACCCCAAATATGTTTTTAAAGAAACAAAACCAATCATGATTCTCCAAAATATTAAATGAACATGTATATTCGTATTTGTTAGAGTCAAATGCTTGTATCAAGTCATAATGATGTTTTGCAGGATTTTCCAGGAAGTAGGACCAAGTTTTTCCAGAAATTTTCCGGAAACTTAACATAAGAATTTCTGCAGGTCACTTCTGACGGCGTCAGGAAGAAATTCCTGACGGCGTCACGTGTAAAATTCTGGAAATTTTACCAGTTTTGTTTTTCTAACGGAGTCTTAAAGTTTTTGCTAATTCTTTAGTTTTATAATCTCCAAGAAATCTGCAAACATCATTCCACAAGCGTTATATCTTACTTTGCTTTCTAGGATTTGTTAGCATATATAGATTGCCGCCGATTTTACGCGAGGTTGCCTTATTAGTTTTCTCAGGTTTAACAGATTATGTTTGACAAGAAGATGATTTATATGCTGGAAGGGAAGCTTTGATTGTTCATTTTGTTGGAGGAAGATCTAACCTTATTACCTTATTATCCATACTGAGCGAATCAGGGGAGTATTTGATTTCATCCTTTTACTTATTTCACTTTTACATTCTTTACTTGAACATTGGCAACAATGTTCATCCTAAGTGTAAGGGGAGGGTAAAATGATGATACCTCATAGGAAACACTTTCGCTTGAGTTTGTTTGTTTGATGGTAGGTGTGTAATAAAACTATGAGAAATACTTGTTAGTGTAATTTTAGCGCCAAATTAAAAAAATTTACAACATTTAGGAGTGAAACTTTAGCCATAGCAAGCGTCTCATGGATAGGAGTTGTATGACTAGCACAAAACCGTACTATTCAAAAAAAATTTCCACCCAGATATGTGAGGTTCGCCTTTAGATTTGATAGGAAAAGCATTTACTATTAGTGCTTATGAGTGTACCGGTAGCATTTAGATTCTAGAATTTTCGTTAGTGATGCATCCCGAGACCGCTAGTGAGACTACATTCGTGTAGTAGGATTTACTACATGATAAGAGGCATTAGGATCACCCTTGTGTTAGACCCGTATCATAATTACTTGACCATTTAAGTCATATTACTTGGCTAGTTAAGTCAATTAATTTTTCCCACACCGTAGTGTTGTACTCATTTTTAGTACATGAAACCCCTAGTACACCCCTCCGAGCCTCTCTTTTCGTTTCTAACTTTAAGCATCTTACTTAAAGGAAGAATTTGTTACACCCCACTTACATGTACACACAAATCGCCTTAGCCTTCCATGTATGCACTCATCTTTAGTGCATTATTGTTATTTGTTTAAACCCTAAGTTAATTATCTAATTTATTACATGGTTGCTAAGTTGAGTCAAATCCTTGTACATATTGTTTTGGGACGATTGGGACTCATGGGTAAAGTACTTGTGTTATGGAGTAATGGGGAAATACATCATATATTACCCCCATATGTGCGTTAATCTTAAAAGTATTCCAAGTGTTTTGATTATCTTGATTCGAGTCATTAGATTAGTTTATTGTAAAGTATGTAAAAATTCAAGTGTAAGGGGAATGTTCATTCCCTATGATGTATTATTTTGGATGGTAGGGTAAGAGTGTATGCAAAAAAAAAAAAAAAAAAAAAAAAAAAAAAAAAAAAGAAAAAAACGAAAAATTAAGAAAAAGAACCCTTTAAAAGACCTCTTTGATAGTTTATCCTAGGTGCTTACGCCATGTGGTGGAGGTTTGATCCTTTCCTAAGCCTATGGTAATCTATTTTGCTATGACAGGTAGTGAGAGATGTTTTCCATTTCCATATTGTGATAATATACTTTATTACACCCGAGAGATGTGGGTGCTAGTGTATGACCTCCGTGCTTGTCTTTGGTCTTTAGTGGAACGATTATTTGTTGTAATTACTTTTATATTAGTGTTAAATGACCCCTAACTTGTATTTTGACTAGAATAAAAGCGCATTTGCTTGAGGACAAGCAAATCTCAAGTGTAAGGGTATATGATGAGGCGAAAAATGAACCGTTTTTAGGGGGTCATTTAAGCCGGAATTGGAATTTATTTGATCAGATATTGCCCTAAATCGTTCCTTTTGTGATTTTAGGTACTTTAGGAGTGAATTCTGGAAAAGGAAGCATTTTGGACGTTTTTGGAGCATAAAAGTGAAGAAAACGGCAAAGACTTAATTTTCCATGCTGGGAACAGTACCTGACGGCGTCAAGAAGGAAAATTTGATGGCGTAAAGAGAAAAATGCGTGACGACCCAGAGAAAACGTGACAGCGTCAGAAGTAGGGCGTCAAGAGTTATTTTGGTGACGGCCTGAAGAAGGATTACACATGACGGCGTCAGCTCCAGATCTAGGCGGTCCGAGAACTTTATTGGCGGCGAGATGACGGCGCCAGAAATTTACTCTTGACGCCGTCACCTCACAAAATCTATATATGCTTTTCTATTTTTCATTCATTAAAAGAGGAACTTGTGTGGAGAATACTAGGGTCAAACCTAATAAACCCTAGGTTGTTTGTAACAGTATTTTCAAGGGTTTTCACCCCTTGAAACCTTTCATGTTCAATTAAGATAAGTCTCCTTTCAATTCATTCAATATGTCTATGTGTTGTTTGAATATATCTTATGCTTGTCTTGATTATAACATGCTAGGATAGATCTTTTGTGTGTTTACTTAGATGTAATGAAACCTAGATTTTGTTTATAGGTTGATTTCTTGTTTATAGTTGTAATGGATGAATGATTTCAATGTTAGGCTTAAGAAAACTGGCAGATCTCCATTGTGTAACTTGCTTGAACATCTTAAGAAACATGAACCGATGTGTACTAGGTTTTTATGATTGTATTTAATGTATGAGCGAATTCTAGTGATCCCATGTTAGGAGCTTCTTAGCCGGCTCGACATAGGAGTGAAGTAGGAGCTTATAGGATTGGGGAAGTAAGTACGCCACCCCATGAATGGTATTAAGGAATACAATCCGTCATCCACGCAACTATAACAAGTAATTAACCTGTAAAAGATATCTAAGGAGTAGTGAAATCTAAGTAAACACCATTTTCCCACATATCGCTCACACCCTTAGTTTAATTTAGTTTATTTTCATTTTTATTATTTTATTTTGATTGCATCTTAGTTATTGGATTAGTTGACTAGCAACTAATTCCGCCCACTCTTCCAAAAACCGAGATTTTACTTGCTTTCATAAAAATATAAAAATACAAAAAGAATCATCCCTCACCTCTAGACCTAGTTTTTAGGCTTTCTAATCCTAGTGACACTATTCCTGAGTTGAACGATAAATCCCCCGGTACTTGTCACTATACTATATGATGAGTGCTCAAACACTAATCATTTTTGGTCATTCTGAACAGCAAAAACACACAAAAACACTCAGTAATGCATCAAAACAAATTCCCAAGATGCTTATGAAAGATCTATTAGGGAATTAATGGAAAAAGAAAAAGCAGCCAGATCTAGCTCTTGATTTCGTTTCATTCCTGATGACAGTGATGATGAGGATATCCTTGATATTCTTCAATTTTATAAAGATTCATCAGATGAAATTCCATCAGTTGAGATTCCATCTCAACCCACTGTTATCACACCCGAGGTTCCCACTCATTCTCTGAGCATGGGGGACGAGCATCTTGACACTGTTCCTGAAAGGGAATCGGACGAATTCATAAAGTCTAGTGTTGAGGACCTTGTTCCAATACCAAGAGAGTCACAGGGAATTCTTGATCATATTTGTGATATCCCGCTCCTCTTGTCTTCCCAACTAATCATGTTGAGATGTTCTCCGATTCTACTGATGACGATTCGTTATCTTGTGGAGACATCGTTTTTATGGAAGAATTACCTTCTAAGCTAGTTAGCTTAGAAGAAGAGAATGATGAGATTGACACTGAAATCAAGGATGAAGCACTTCGTGCAACATTATTGAATGTCGATCTCCTCATTTCTAAAATTGAGGCTTTCAATATGAAACCTATTTCATCTCCTATCCCGATTAAGGATAGTGACATTTTCTCCGATGATCCTATTCCGGAGTTTGAAGCCTTTACCTTTGATCATATGGAAGAGAAGATTAGTGGTAGTACCACTTCTCATTCTCAAATTTCTCTCCCCGAGTATGATTCATTTACCTTTGAGGAGTTCTCCGGTGAACTCACTCATATCATATCTCCACCAGAGTATGATAACTTTTACTTTGATCTAGACAAAGTTGATCTTTGTTTTCCGGAGGGAAATATTCTCAACCTTGAGAATTTGATTGATATCAAAATCCCAACCCTCCCACCCATAATCTGTCTAGATCATACGAGCCTAAATGATGAGATTCATGATACACCAATCATGAATTCTCTTTCTGATGATGATGAATCAATCTTGATTGTCATCAAGATCTTTCTTCCCTTCTTCACCTATCAGGTGACTTCTCCTGTTCTTCATTCCTTCGGGAATGAAGACATTATCTTTGACCCCGGCATCACCGCTTATAGTTTATACTATTTCAAGCCAGGGTCTATATATCTCATCGGTGTGGAACTTTCACGTGCTTCAAATGTTTGTCCAAACATCTTGAATGAAAGTCCGATTGAGATTGTTTCTTCCATATCATGCTTCCCCAAGGACAAATGAATTCGGGGTCGAGTCAAGCTAGCGACTCGGTAAACAAAAACAGTAGCATGTACTTAGGGTTTTCACCCTAAGTGTGGGGGAATTACCCCCACTGTGGTTACAAATAAAGTTAAAAACAAAATGGTGTTTCCACATTTAGCTTATAATGTTGCCCTTTTACGTTCAAAGAGTCGGCATAATAGCCGGGACTTTGAATATTTAGGACAATATTCATTCTAAGTGTGGGGGGTATTTTGCTATTCTAGCGAATTTTATCACATTTTACTATCTAATACCCCCGTTTTTGGCAAAAAATTTAAAAAATTTTTCACTAAAGTTTCAAAATTTTTGTGGTTATCAGTCCGCCATGTCTAAACGACAAAAGGATTGGCTAATCCAGGAGCAAACGGCTCTTGGTAAAAATATCTCAAATCCGTTGATGGCTTGCAATTTGCCAAAAATTGTATGGTAAATCAACTCGCCATATCCCAAAAAGTGAATGAGTTGGCTAGCCCGCAAGATTATGGCTTGTGGTAAAGGCGGTGGAAATACCATAATTGGTAATCAGCTCACCAAGATGTTTACTATTCCATCAAGAGTTGGCTAGTCCAGAAGCAAAAGGCTTCTGGTAAAGACTAATCAAATCCGTTGACAGCTGGTGGTTTGCTCAAAATCACATGGTTATCAGGTGGACCATAGTTCTTACTTGAATTGATACATCTGGCTACTCCAGAAGTGATGGCTTTTGGTAAAGAGATTAAAATCCATTAAGTTTTCAAAAAAGTTTATTGCTAGGGACTAGCAATAGTTTAGTGTGGGGGATTGATGAGTTGTCATATTTAGTCCTTTGATGAAAATTCTAAAAGTTTTGGAAATTTATAGTTTGGTCCCTAGAGTTTCAGACATTGACAGATTTGGTCCCTGTTGGGATATTTTTGGAAGAAAAGTCAACTAGGGTCCTTGGAAAGTCAAATGTTGTCAATAATGGTCCTTGGATGAAATTTTTCATGAATTGGCAAAACAGGTCCCTCAACTTTCACATTTGGCAGAAATAGTCCCTAGGAATTTCAATTTTTGGGAAATAAACAATATTGGTCCTTGGAAATGAAACTTGGCAATTATGATCCTTGGTTTAATGTTTGGAGGTTCGGCAAAACACACCCTCAATTTCTGAAAATGACAATAATGGTCCTTGTGTTTAACAACTACAAACCAAATGGACCTCTATTATTATTTGACCCCAAATACAAAACCAAATCCAACCCCTAATCTAGTCCAATCACCCCAGGCCTATTGCAATATCAAGCCCACCCCAACCCCATCCATTTTAATAATAAAAACGGGGGTCAACCACTGGTCAACCCTTTCTTCTTCCCCTTGCCGCCAAATCCAAACAAACACAACCTGCCATCTCCAACATCCTTTCCCCCCTCCTCTCCTACCTCAGCCACCCTACCCTACTACCTCAAATGTCAACCCCATGTGATAAAACCCATCCCCCTCCACTGCCATGTCATCAGTCCACACAACCTTTTGGGCGCCAATATACAATCAAGGGATGAGGTTCCTCCAAGATTGATCCAATGGGTGGGAATTTACCCCAAGAAGCACACAAGAGGCAGGAACAGAAGTGGGGAGGAAACCCTAGCTTAATTTAGTATATATAGTTTTTGTATGCCAAAGAAAATGGCAGTAGCTAATTAGGGTAGAATTAGGTTTTTAGTTTAAATTTCAAGTATTGTTAGCTTCTAAATCTCAGTTTGTAATTTCTTTTCTTTAAATTCAGTGAAAGTTTTATTTTCTAAAAACTTATTCAACTTATTACCCTGCTTATTATTTGCTTATTTTTACTGCTTATGTAATGTTCCATTATTGCTTTTTCCTTTCTTATTATGTCTTGTATGTAATGTTTATGCTTAGATGGTAGTTTACAGATTACTAGATTATGTCTGAGTGTGAAACTGCCCATTGTAGCCTCTTAACTACTCAATCTTGGTTGCTCAAGTTAAAGCCCTTACCTAGCTTTCAAAATTAACTTTTTAAGTGTTTTATACTTAGGTAACAACCTGTGTTCAAGAGTTTGGGGTAAAACAGTTTTCATGCTCTTTAAAATTCAGTTTCTCATACCTTAAGGACTGTTTCGCACAGGGGTGTTTCTCTAGATTTGGACTCTAAATCAAGTTGATTAAGCCTCCTTTGAGTCAAACTTGTAGTTTAGAAGTCAGCTATAGAGTTCTTTTCCAAACCTTCTTAGCTTTTGTATTGATTTCTAAAAATCATGGTTCAAACTAGACTTTTACAGCTTAAACTAGAACAAGTAGATTTAAGGAGTTTTGGTGGTTGTTTTCATTCCTTACTAGTCCATTATAGACTAGTATAATTGAACAAAAGTTGGTTATTGTGCTTTGCTAGTCAAATTGCTCATTTTTACCCAATTTGCACCATCTGTGCACCAGTCAGAACAGGCCCCAACCAACCCCTTTGATCTTGAATTTAGGCTAGGTAGAGTAGGACTTAGGATTAGATTTTGGATTTATAATTAGTTAGTAATATAGACTTCATCTAGACCAGCTTATTTTAGCGTTTCAAACTAATTTGTTTGCTTAATTTTGACCCTGCAGTTAACCCCTACCCCAAGCCTGCAACTTTACATGTCCAACAGCCATTCAAACATGCATTTTTAATTTGGTTATTACTTGGTCTTAAGCTCTGAAACTTGGTACTTAGTTTATCTCCTAGCTTGTTCACATGCTCATATTTTCAACTTATTTTTAGAATTTTTCATTTGGCATGTGCTTTAGCTTAATTTAGCCTATTTGGACCTTAATTAGGACTGCTTGGTTCAGGAAGATTGGTAGAGCTTATTGATTGATGTTAGCTTATCTAATCTGCTTATCTGTGCTTATTAGGATTTCCCTAGTTGCCAATAGATTGTTCCCCATTAGGACAGCTTATTTGTAGCTTATTGTTAGTTTTCTACCCCTGCAATTTCACCCCTTGGCCTGCTGAGCTTATTGGTGCCCTGCACCAGCATACCCCAGTACTGACCACTTTTCCTAAGCCCACAATAAGCTCAATCCTTGAGCTTATTTTCTGGTTTTGGGTGCTTTGGGAAGTCCCCCTAGCTGGTTGTTGAGTTTCATTTTCTCCTTGGACACTGGGTCACCCAGGTGGGCCCCACCAAGGGCTGCTAATTGCCTCTAGGGCCTGTTTGGTCTTAGTGGTTTTTGTAGTTTTGCTTATTCTTCTTCCCAGCTTATTTAGTGAGATATTTCTTGTGTTTTAGATTACTTCAAGCTTCTTTCACCTTGTTCTAGCTTATTGTTATTTTTGGTTTCAGTTTGTAGCTTTTGTAATAGCTTTTCAAAGCTTAAAAATCCATTTCAAATATATTGCTTAAGCTGTTAAGCAAATAAGCTCACTCTGAGCTTATCTTTGAGTTTTGAAAAGTTTGTCTTTATAAAAAGTTGTTATTTTTATGTGTTTAATAAATTTTTGTAAGAAAAAGCAAAAAGAAAAATAAAAAAAGAAATGTGCAAAAAGCATGGGTCGAACCTGGGACCTCATGCTCACTGACACAACACACCATGCACAACCAACTACCCTAGGGTCTTTTTCAGTTTATATCTAGCATATTTTATTTATATAGTTATTGTAGTTCATTAAGCTTATTTGGCTTATTTGCTTAATTTCTGTTTATTGATAAACTGTGCCCCCACTTTTTATATTTTTCTTAGGAGCCTTTTAACTTGTAGTATTTACTAAAAAAGTTTCAGATTTTTAGAGTAGTTTTTATTATTAGAATTTAATTAGTGTTAATTAGTAATTAATTCGTAATAAATAGAATTTTTATTGAAAAATTAATTTTCTTTTTTCTAAAATTTTCTTTTGTCTTCTAATACATAGGAAAATTAATTGTACACCCGTAGGATTAGCGTAGCATAAAATTCACTTTTTATTTCGCGCACTCGCGTTTTATTTAAATAACTTTCACGTTTTTCGAATTTAGATTACATTAGCAAAAGTAGTTTGTTAAGTAAAGAAAAACCAAAAACATAAATAAAGTGATAGCTTCTCTTTAAGCCGTTTGGCTTATTTTTCTGCTTATCTTTAAGCAAACTCTAATTTTAAATTCTTAGATTACGTTTTTGGTTAATTTGGTTTCGCGTTATTGTTAATATAGTTTGTTTAGATCGTTCTCATTCGTATTTCCTTAGTGTAATCATTCAAACCCTCATATACCTTATTCCTGTCCAAATTCACCCGATCCCAAACCCGTTTTGATTACCATCACACCTCGTCGGGACATAATGACCCGGGGAAACCCTATACTTCCGCGGAGCATTGAGCCTAAAGAGTTTGACTATCTTGACCACATCCGTGGTTGACTTTAGTTGACTGCTTTTGCCTCAATCAAATTTTGGCGCCGCTGCCGGGGAGGTTGTGCGCGCTATTCTAGACGGTATTGTGTATTAGTGAACCTGGATATACATCCATTGTATATTTACCATCCTAGTGTATATTTTCATAAAAACGGTTCCCGAAAACTTTTTAAAATTAGTTTTCAACGAACACAAAAAACCCAAAAAGATTTTCTTTCTCATTTGTACAAATTGTTTATCCAAAAATCCAAAAATATTCACCTTTACCTTCTCACATCTTTGATTCTTCATTCCTTACCCTCCCAAACCTTTTGATTCTTTCTATGTCTCATCCACACCTTCTGATTTGTCTATGGTGTGGTAGTCCTTATAATGGTGGTAATTGCCCCAGTTGTGTCATGGTAGAGTCAGGAAACGGGTCTGTCTATAACCAAGATCCCTATTCTTACCATGACACAACTGATTTATTCCATCAGCTACCACACCATGAGACTCAGCAGTTTTATTGTTGTGAGTACTGTGGTGGTTCACACTACAGTTCTGATTGTCAATCGGGAAACACGCTTGTCTATGAGCAGTTTCCTGATAACGATTATGACTCTAGCACATACAACCCACAGCCACATCAGTTTTACTGTTGTGATTACTGTGGAGGTCCACACTTCAGCTCCGATTGTCAAACAAGGAATCCATTTCCTTGTAACAATTGTGACACATTGTATTATGACGAACCTCCACCTCAGCCAATTCCTCAAAGTCTTCTCCTTGATCTTTTGGATTTAGTGAAAGATTTGAAAGGAATTACACATACCCCAGATAATCCAAAACAAAAATCGATGGAAGAATTGTTAGCTGACGAACATGCTGCTAAAATAAATTCCCAATATGCTTATGAAAGATCTATTAGGGAATTAATTGAAAAAGAAAAAGCAGCCAGATCTAGCTCTCGATTTCGTTTCATTCCTGATGACAGTGATGATGAGGATATCCTTGATATTCTTCAATTTTATAAAGATTCATCAGATGAAATTCCATCAGTTGAGATTCCATCTCAACCCACTGTTATCACACCCGAGGTTCCCACTCATTCTCTGAGCATAGGGGACGAGCATCTTGACACTGTTCCTGAAAGAGAATCGGACGAATTCATAAAGTCTAGTGTTGAGGACCTTGTTCCAATCCCAAGAGAGTCACAGGGAATTCTTGATCATATTTGTGATATCCCTCCTCCTCTTGTCTTCCCAACTAATCATGTTGAGATGTTCTCCGATTCTACTGATGACGATTCGTTATATTGTGGAGACATCGTTTTTATGGAAGAATTACCTTCTAAGCTAGTTAGCTTAGAAGAAGAGAATGATGAGATTGACACTGAAATCAAGGATGAAGCACTTCGTTCAACATTATTGAATGTCGATCTCCTCATTTCTAAAATTGAGGCTTTCAATATGAAACCTATTTCATCTCCTATCCCGATTAAGGATAGTGACATTTTCTCCGATGATCCTATTCCGGAGTTTGAAGCCTTTACCTTTGATCATATAGGAGAGAAGATTAGTGGCAGTACCACTTCTCATTCTCAAATTTCTCTCCCCGAGTATGATTCATTCACCTTTGAGGAGTTCTCCGGTGAACTCACGCATATCATATCTCCACCGGAGTATGATAACTTTCACTTTGATCTAGACAAAGTTGATCTTTGTTTTCCAGAGGGACATATTCTCAACCTTGAGAATTTGATTGATATCAAAATCCCAACCCTCCCACCCATAATCTGTTTAGATCATATGAGCATAAATGATGAGATTCATGATACACCAATCATGAATTCTCTTTCTGATGATGATGAATCAATCTTGATTGTCATCAAGATCTTTCTTCCCTTCTTCACCTATCGGGTGACTTCTCCTGTTCTTCATTCCTTCGGGAATGAAGACATTATCTTTGACCCCGGCATCACCGCTTATAGTTTATACTATTTCAAGCCAGGGTCTATATATCTCATCGGTGTGGAACTTTCACGTGCTTCAAATGTTTGTCCAAACATCTTGAATGAAAGTCCGATTGAGATTGTTTCTTCCATATCATGCTTCCCCAAGGACAAATGAATTCGGGGTCGAGTCAAGCTAGCGACTCGGTAAACAAAAACAGTAGCATGTACTTAGGGTTTTCACCCTAAGTGTGGGGGAATTACCCCCACTGTGGTTACAAATAAAGTGAAAAACAAAATAGTGTTTCCACATTTAGCTTGTAATGTTGCCCTTTTACATTTAAAGAGTCGGCATAATAGCCGGGACTTTGAATATTGAGGACAATATTCATTCTAAGTGTGGGGGGTATTTCGCTATTCTTGCGAATTTTATCACATTTTACTATCTAATACCCCCGTTTTTGGCAAAAAATTTTAAACATTTTTCACTAAAGTTTCAAAATTTTTGTGGTTATCAGTCCGCCATGTCTAAACGACAAAAGGATTGGCTAATCCAGGAGCAAACGGCTCTTGGTAAAGATATCTCAAATCCGTTGATGGTTTGCAATTTGCCCAAAATTGTATGGTAAATCAACTCGCCATATCCCAAAAAGTGAATGAGTTGGCTAGCCCGCAAGATTATCACTTGTGGTAAAGACTGTGGAAAAACCATAATTGGTAATCAGCTTATCAAGATGTTGACTATTCTATCAAGAGTTGGCTAGTCCAGAAGCAAACGGCTTCTGGTAAAGACTAATCAAATCCATTGACAGTTGGTGGTTTGCTCAAAATCACATGGTTATCAGGTGGACCATAGTTCTTACTTGAATCGATATATTTGGCTACTCCAGAAGTGATGGCTTTTGATAAAGAGATTAAAATCCATTAAATTTTCAAAACATTTTATAGCTAGGGACTAGCAATAGTTTTGTGTGGGGGATTGATGAGTGCTCAAACACTCATCATTTTTTGTCATTCTGAACTGCAAAAACATTCAAAAACACTCAGTAATGCATCAAAATACTAAAAATATTTCAAAATTGTGTTTTATATGTTTTAGATGCAAAATTAGTAAAAACAAATGAAAAATGTACAAAGTTTGCAAAATTGGCAGTTTCAGTCCCCCAACCTTCAAAAATTAGCAAAAATAGTCCCTGAGCACATATTTTAAAAGAAAAGTCACCAAAGGTCCTTTTGAAATCATAAGTTGTCATATTTAGTCCTTTGATGAAAATTCTAAAAGTTTTGGAAATTTACAGTTTGGTCCCTAAAGTTTCAGAAATTGACAGATTTGGTCCCTGTTGGGATATTTTTGGAAGAAAAGTCAACTAGGGTCCTTGGAAAGTCAAATGTTGTCAATAATGGTCCTTGGATGAAATTTTTCATGAATTGGCAAAACAGGTCCCTCAACTTTCACATTTGGTAGAAATAGTCCCTAGGAATTTCAATTTTTGGGAAATAAACAATATTGGTCCTTGGAAATGAAACTTGGTAATTATGATCCTTGGTTTAATGTTTGGAGGTTCGGCAAAACACACCCTCAATTTCTGAAAATGACAATAATGGTCCTTGTGTTTAACAACTACAAACCAAATGGACCTCTATTATTATTTGACCCCAAATACAACGCCAAATAAAACCCCTGATCCAGTCCAATCACCCCAGGCCCATTGCAATATCAAGCCCACCCCAACCCCATCCATTTTAATAATAAAAACGTGGGTCAACCACTGGTCAACCCTTTCTTCTTCCCCTTGCCGCCAAATCCAAACAAACACAACCAGCCATCTCCAACATCCTTGTCACCCCTTCCTCTCCTACCTCAGCCACCCTACCCTACTACCTCAAATGTCAACCCCATGTGATAAAACCTATCCCCCTCCACTGCCATGTCATCAGTCCACACAACCTTTTGGGCGCCAATATACAATCAAGGGATGCGGTTCCTCCAAGATTGATCCAATGGGTGGGAATTAACCCCAAGAAGCACATAAGAGGCAGGAACAAAGTGGGGAGGAAACCCTAGCTTAATTTAGTATATATAGTTGTTATATGCCAAAGAAAATGGCAGTAGCTAATTAGGGTAGAATTAGGTTTTTAGTTTAAATTTCAAGTATTGTTAGCTTCTAAATCTCAGTTTGTAATTTCTTTTCTTTAAATTCAATGAAAGTTTTATTTTCTAAAAAATTATTCAACTTATTACCCTGCTTATTATTTGCTTATTTTTACTGCTTATGTACTGTTCCATTATTACTTTTTCCTTGCTTATTATGTCTTGTATGTAATGTTTATGCTTAGATGGTAGTTTACAGATTACTAGATTAGGTATGAGTGTGAAACTGCCCATTGTAGCCTCTTAACTACTCAATCTTGGTTGCTCAAGTTAAATCCCTTACCTAGCTTTCAAAATTAACTTTTTAAGTGTTTTATACTTAGGTAACAACCTGTGTTCAAGAGTTTGGGGTAAAACAGTTTTCATGCTTTTTAAAATTCAGTTTCTCATACCTTAAGGACTGTTTGGAACAGGGGTGTTTCTCTAGATTTGGACTCTAAATCAAGTTGATTAAGCCTCCGTTGAGTCAAACTTGTAGTTTAGAAGTCAGCTATAGAGTTCTTTTTCCAAACCTTCTTAGCTTTTGTATTGATTTCTAAAACTCATGGTTCAAACTAGACTTTTACAGCTTAAACTAGAACAAGTAGATTTAAGGAGTTTTGGTGGTTGTTTTCATTCCTTACTAGTCCATTATTGACTAGTATAATTGAACAAAAGTTGGTTATTGTGCTTTGCTAGTCAAATTGCTCATTTTTACCCAATTTGCACCATCTGTGCACCAGTCAGAACAGGCCCCAACCAACCCCTTTGATCTTGAATTTAGCTAGGTAGAGTAGGACTTAGGATTAGATTTTGGATTTATAATTAGTTAGTAATATAGACTTCATCTAGACCAGCTTATTTTAGCTTTTCAAACTAATCTGTTTGCTTAATTTTGACCCTGCAGTTAACCCCTACACCAAGCCTCTAACTTTACATGTCCAACAGCCCTTTAAACATGCATTTTTAATTTGGTTATTACTTGGTCTTAAGCTCTGAAACTTGGTACTTAGTTTATCTCCTAGCTTGTTCACATGCTCATATTTTCAACTTATTTTTAGAAATTTTCATTTGGCCTATGCTTTAGCTTAATTTAGCCTATTTGGACAGCTTATTTGTAGCTTATTGTTTGTTTTCTACCCCTGCAATTTTGTCCCCTAGGCCTGCTGAGCTTAGTGGTGCCCTGCACCAGCATACCCCAGTACTGACCACTTTTCCCATGCCCACAATAAGCTCAATCCTTGAGCTTATTGTCTGGTTTTGGGTACTTTGGGAAGTCCCCCTAGCTGGTTGTTGAGTTCCATTTTCACCTTGGACCCTGGGTCACCCAGGTGGGCCCCACCAAGGACTGCTAATTGCCTCTAGGGCCTGTTTGGTCTTAGTGGTTTTTGTAGTTTTGCTTATTCTTCTTCCTAGCTTATTTAGTGAGATGTTTCTTGTATTTTAGATTACTTCAAGCTTCTTTCACCTTGCTCTAGCTTATTGTTATTTTGGGTTTCAGTTTGTAGCTTTTGTGATAGCTTTTCAAAGCTTAAAAATCCATTTCAAATATATTGCTTTAGCTGTTTAGCAAATAAGCTCACTCTGAGCTTATCTTTGAGTTTTGAAAAGTTTGTCTTTATAAAAAGTTGTTATTTTATGTGTTTAATACATTTGTATAAGAAAAAGCAAAAAGAAAAATAAAAAAAGAAATGTGCAAAAAGCATGGGTCGAACCTGGGACCTCATGCTCACAGACACAACACACCATGCACAACCAACTGCCCTAGGGTCTTTTTCAGTTTATATCTAGCATATTTTATTTATATATTGATTGTAGTTCATTAAGCTTATTTGTCTTATTTGCTTAATTTCTGCTTATTGATAAACTGTGCCCCCACTTTTTATATTTTTCTTAGGAGCCTTTTAAATTGTAGTATTTACTAAAAAAGTTTCAGATTTTTAGAGTAGTTTTTATAATTATTAGAATTTAATTAGTGTTAATTAGTAATTAATTCGTAATAAATAGAATTTTTATTGAAAAATTAATTTTCTTTTTTCTAAAATTTTTTTTTGTCTTCTAGTACGTAGGAAAATTAATTGTACACCCGTAGGATTAGCGTAGCATAAAATTCAGTTTTTATTTCGCGCACTCACGTTTTATTTAAATAACTTTCACATTTTTTCGAATTTAGATTACGTTAGTAAAAGTAGTTTGTTAAGTAAAGAAAAACCAAAAACATAAATAAAGTGATAGCTTCTATTTAAGCCGTTTGGCTTATTTTTCTGCTTATCTTTAAGCAAACTCTAATTTTAAATTCTTAGATTACGTTTTAGGTTAATTTGGTTTCGCGTTATTGTTAATATAGTTTGTTTAGATCGTTATCATTCGTATTTCCTTAGTGTAATCATTCAAACCCTCATATACCTTATTCCTGTCCAAATTCACCCGATCCCAAACCCGTTTTGATTACCATCACACCTCGTCGGGACATAACGACCCGGGGAAATCGTATACTTCCGCGGAGCACTGAGCCTAAGGAGTTTGAATATCTTGACCACATCCGTGGTTGACTTTAGTTGACTGCTTTGCCTCAATCACTATACTACAACGATCAGGTACACTGCCTGGTGTGGGTTGTAAGCTTCTCGAGATCCCTCGAGAGGTAAAGCCTGGTGCAATTCCCGCGCATCATATATGCAAGCAAATGTAGCCAAGTACAGGAATAAATGATGAAAAGATGAAGAATTGAAGCGATTATGCACATTTGGAGATTTTCAAGATAAAGACAAGTGAAAAACCACACAAGAACTCAAGGATTTGATAGTGTCAAGATTTCCACATTTATGAATCAAGAAAATATCAAGTTCTATGAAAGAAATCAACATTACAATGGAGGAGAAAGCATGCGTCAAGAAAAGACGAAGAAAAGTCAAAGATGTGAGTTCAGGAAGGATCCAACCGATCGGATGCAACCCGCATCCGATTTGGTTGGAATTGACCAAAAGCTCCATCCAATCGGATGGAGTGCCAACTGATCGGATGGAGGAGTGCTGCTGTTACATTTTCGCATTAAATGGGGGTTTAACTTCCCATTAATCATTGGTGTCCGATCATTTCTTGATAATAACTCTGTAGGAACGTTTTGACTTGAAGAAGAAGTGTTCTTAACACCATATATTGAACCATGTACATTCATGCTAAGTGTGACACCCCAAACTAGTAATACGCTTACACCAAAGTCATTACTACTTTACTATTATTTTCCGAAAGTCTATTGTTGCTTTAGAAATGTCCAGGAAACATTGAGGAAAGTCACAAATGTTTGTTTCGATTGTAGAGTTGTTTATTTGTCATAATAGGCAATTAGAGGAGTGTGGTTGCTCTAGTTCCATGATTCTAGTTCTTGTAATCTTTAAACTAGGTAATCCTTGTTTACTTATCATGAACTATTGTTACTTTAAATTAAATGAAAGTTTTGTTTGTTACTTGTGTTTTGTTATGATTGTTATAGAGTAATTATTGGTATACTTGTGTGAATGATGTAATCAATTGTAGAGTATTCTTGTCTTTAAAAAGGTGATGCATAAAAACATATCTTGTTTTATGAGTTTGTTGGAGTAACATCTAATCTTGATTAATTTGTTGGTAAAAACACTTTTTGAGAATATTTGGTTGAAAGGGTTTTCTAAATGTTTTTATTCCAAAACATTAGTGCACGAATTAGTATGGGATATGATGTGTGACAAGCATCCTATTTACTCATTAAAATGGATTTGAAACAATTTCATCACGAAATTTGACTGAAAGATTCGTAGGAAATCATAAGATAAGAATTGCTTTTCAAACAATAATGTGTTAATAGAATTATCATAATAGTTAATTTGGCCGAAAGGAGTTAACTAGGAGATTGAATTCTTAGTAATGATATACCATGATAAAAACCATTGATTGTTAAATCATTCATATGAAATTGTGTATCATAACAAGTTTACACCAAACTTAGTGAATACTCTATGCAATTGGTTAAGGAATCACACAAGTATATGTTTTGTTAGATTTGACACTTACTTTGAATTTACATTTAAAAATTGGATTGACACACTCTTTTGCTTAAACTAGTTACTTAATGCACTAATCACTAAAATCCCTTGGGACGATCTCGACTTACCCACCTTTGCTATAAACGAAAAGGCACATCATAACGTTAACCTACTTCTACATGTAAGCTTTGAAGCATAATCCTAAAATAACAAAAAAAAAACATAAAACTATATATTACGACACATATACATAACAAATAAACAATAATGATTATGGAACAAAAAAAAGTATCATACCGCATCATTCGCCATATTCACCGGAAATAGAACAAGTAAACAACGGTCGTCAACATGGCTATCACAACCATTAACCGACAAAAACCACTGTCACCACCAAACCGTCACCATAATAACCATAACCACCAAGACGTCACCACAAAACCGTCGACCTACAACCAACACCAACAACAAACCGTCACCACCACCGTTGAACTACAATACACAAGTTTGGAAAAGAATAGTTTCGTTTGTGATAAACTGATCGGAAGCATGCTTCTTATAATCAAATTTCCATGATATGTCAATCAAAGATATATTCCGGTCATTCACAAAGATTTCTCATTTTTGCGATGTTTGTTTTTCCTTGTTGGTCGCGATAAAAAACTTGGTTCGAAATATGCTTCGCGACCTAATGACATGGACGATTAGTTTTTTTTTTTCTTTTTCTTTTTTTTTTCCTTTTTTTGTAGTTTTCTTCACAAGCTGACAGGTGTTGAGTTGGTTGGTCTGAATACATGCTTCGTGACCAATCAGTCCAAATGGGTAAATGAGAAAACTTCGGTCCTATGCTTATCACATGGGTTGGACAAAGTCCTCCCATGTAATTTTTTTATTTATGGCTGTCACTAATCGAGTAAGAATCTATTTAGGAAAAAACTTAAAATGAGAAGAATGAGAAATAACTGTAACTGCATATTTGAGATGAATCGACTTGATTTAGATGCATCTCTATTCATTTAGATGCATTACAATTAGTTTCGAAAGTAATTTTGATGTGCAAACGATGTAAAGTAGTACTAGCAACAGATTGGATCTGCATATGACGAAAAATACATGGGATTCGTCTAACTTGATGAAATGCATCTAATATGTGTACATGCATCTAAATTTAGCTAGAAAATATATTATTATGCATCTAAAAGATTAGGGATGCATCTAATTCAAATTGATGCATCTCTAACTAGTTTTAGAACCGTACACGCGTTGCTTTGGGTTCGATTTTTTTTAGATTAGTTTTGGGTTAATAATTATTTATACATAAATTTAATAATCATACAATAAGATAATATAAACAGATCGTACTAAAAAAAGATAATATAAATAGAATAAGATAATATATCAACTTGACAGAAGAATGTTGATGGGTCTTTCTAATGAGCATTTAAGAATGTTGATGGCTCTCATTGTTTGTCATATTAAGAATGTTGATGGGTCTTTCTGATGAGCATTTTTGATGAATCATTCTGATGACCAATGAACATTTCTGATAGGTGTTTCTGATGACCAAATTTGTTTCATTCTTATGGTCATCCTGAACATAAAAAGTGCACGCAAGGGGCTAAGACATAAAATTTTAATTAAGTGTTAATCTTGCAATCGTTATTCTAAAGTATATTGTATTTTCTAAAATATATATATATATATATATATATATATATATATATATATATATATATATATATATATATATATATATATATATATATATATATATATATAGGGTAAGGATCCAGTGAGAAGAAAACTTAAAATGAGAAGGATGAGAAATAACTATAACCATACATTTGAGATGCATCGACTTGATTTAGATGCATCTCTATTCATTTAGATGCATCCCAATTAGTTCCGAAAAGTGATTTGAAGTGAAAATGATGCAAAGTAGTACTAACAACAAATTTGACCTGCAGAGGACGAAAAATGTATAGGATTTGTCTAACTTGATGAAATGCATCTAATATATATATATGCATCTAATTTTTTGCTAGAAAATATATTATGGTGCATCTAAAATATTAAGGATGCATCTAATTTAAGTAAATGCATCTCAAATGTGTGGTTATAGTTATTTCCCATCCTTCTCATTTTAAGTTTTCTTCTCATTTGATCCTAAGTCTATATATATATATATAGTTTTAGAGTCACAACGGATCTACCTGCTGGATTATACAAAAATAAAATTGAGTAGGTCCAAAACCCCAAAATACATTACAAAAAATGCAATATTGGGCTTAGATAATGACCTCATTAAAGGAAAGAGTGCCTTTTTAATCTCAATTCTGTTTGATTGAAGATTTTTGTGAAGTGATGACATCAAATAAGTACATATTATTGTCGTCATTTATCCTATTTATTTGACTTGTTTAATTATATTATATATGAGAATTGGTGCTTTAATGTTTACTTTAGTAATTCTCAGGTAAAAAAAAGCAATTGGTGAAACTTGGCGATTTTGGACGAATTATGGAGTAAAACTAGCAAGATGTCAAAAGTCTACAGAAATCCAGAAGATGTGCCATATCTCTCTCAACAGATACGCCGCAATATCATACTTAGATGAATTCGAAGACCATTGCCTGACTTTGAAGAATGCGCCGCATGGAATTCAATCATGCGCCGCATATGAAATTTTAGTCAACGAAGAAGATCAAGCTTGTTCTACTCCAGATACGCCACATTATACTTCTAACATATGGCGTATCACTATCCAGACCTCACCAGATACAATCCAAGATACTGAAGGACATGCGCCGCTTAAAAATCAAGATACGCCGCATCTAAAGACGGTGTACGAATATTCCAAAATATATTAATCTTGGACCCCACGCGAAGTTAAGTCAATGCGCCGCATCTACTAACTCGATGTGCCGCATCGTGCCCTCAGACAGAAACTATAAATACCCCAAGACAGATACAAATTTTATGTGCAACAAAACCCTAAGGAGACGAATTCAGTCGAAGAAGCATCATAAGACACACCCCAAACGAAGATATCAGAGCTGTAAGAAGGTCCTGCATGTATTTAATTCATTGAGTTGTTTTGTTTTATTGTATTAGTACGCTTTAATTCATCAGGATTGATGGGCTTGTGGCCACCATACTGCTCCCCTTAAAATTGTTTTCCCATCAATTAAAGTTTATATAATGATGTTTTTGGTGACTTGTATATGTGCATTGGTTTACCTGAGCTTTCTGGGCTACCATACCTGTTCCTCGCCTACTTATCTAGCGTCTAGAAGGTAGGATAGACATAATTAATCATTAAGAGTTTACTCACCTATATTTAGGATCCAACGAGACATATTAGATTACGATACTCATCATATAAAACTAGTAATAAAACAAGTGACAAGCTGCTTAACTATCAGGACAGGCCTTCTTCTGCTTCTGTTATTTATCTGTGTACGTGTTGCTATTTGCTGATTCGTGCTCATTAGTTTATTTACTGTTTAATAAAACCAAACTGTGCTAGTCTCTCAGGCTGAACCCCCTTTCGTTAGATTAGACTGTAAAACTAATTAACTTATGATATTAAAATACTGATTAGGTTAAGTAGATAATACGTTCCACTCTTAATGATCGGCACTCTACTTACCATTATATTCATACTGACCGGGTACACTGCTCGTTAGGTGTGTGTGTGTGTGTTATTGATAAGTCGGCTAAATATAAATTTAAAACTTGAGAAGGCATTAATATTGCCAAAACACAACGACACATGACCGCCATCAAATTTTTGGCGCCGCTGCCGGGGACTGAATTGTTATTATCTGTTTATCTGATTAGAATTTTAAGTTTTTTTTTTTTAATGTTTTTAGGTTTTTATATTCTAACCGCTAACATTGTTGTCTATTAGTTAGATTGCATTCATTGTATAATTTGCATATTTATTGTTTTTGTGTGTTTTTATTTTTCTGTAATTTTTGTTTTTATTTATTTTCTTTATTTTTCTGCATAACTGTTGTCGTTGTATTCTGCTGATACAAACGATACGGCGCGTCTGTTTCTTAGATACGGCGTATTGCGGTTTAACTTTTTATAAATACAACGCATTTAATATTTTGAGTACGGCGCATCTATCCCCAAGATACGGCTTATTCTGTTTTTAATCAGAAATTTTTTTGAAACCCTAAACGCCATACGACGCATCTGTTTCCACAGATACGGCGTATTATATATTTAATTAAAAGCAGTTTTTGAATTAATTCAACAGAAGCGACGCATCAATTATTATCGATACGGCGCATTTACTAAATCAAAAACTTGTATTTTGAAACGTAACGAAAATATGGCGCATTAGTTTTTGCTTATGCGGCGCATTTAAATTTTTATAAATATAACGATTTTTGATATTTAACAAGATACAGCGCATTCTAATTTAAAAGCGACGTATTGATTTTCTGAATAAAAGTCTGATTTAATTTTAACGTAACTAGATACAGCGTATCCTTTTTCCAGGATACGGCGCATCGTCTGCGGATATCAACAACTTTTATCTTTGATATTCGTTTCCTACTCTATCAATTTTTCTTCCAGCAGACAAATCCTACTAACAATTTTACCTATGATGACAAGGATTACTATGGAAGACATCACTATGAACAAGTATCTTGCTATGGACACAAGGAGAATAGGTATTATAAAAAGTCTCGCACTGAGAAGCTATGGATTTTGGAAAATGATGATGAGTGCGATGACTATGAAGTTAGCTTGAGTGAGTTCCCAGCAATATGCAAAACCCCTAGTGGATTAGAATTGATGAAGGATGTCTTACTTTCATATTCTTATGAAAGTTACGATGATATTTTCTGCAACTTACCTACGATTGATGATTTGCTTAAATCCGTGTGCTCATTGGAAGTTTATGAAGATGTCAAATTCAATATACTCACAATCGATGCTGATTTAATTTCTTGGGAAACTCCTCTTGAAACTACGTTTATGGAATTCAAACGTTTAAGCAGCATGGAGAATGATTTATTCACTTATGACTTACTAATGAGCTACACTGAAGATGATTTGCTCCTCTTGTGGCCCATAATTGAATCCAAAGGATTGGTTTGGACTACTATCAAAGAAATAGATGGGAAGTTTCAAATTGAATACAAGAACAATTCTATGGATTTGACAAAAGCAACCTGGAAGATGAGATGATGTATGTAGAAGCAAAAATTCTATTCAACAAAAAATTAATAAGGCTGATGGATATCTCTTTAGAAGAATGGCTTGAGCTTAAATTTGGTGACCCTAAATTAGCCCCTAAAGATGAAGTTAAATGAATAATCACCTCATGGTTGTCACGAGATTTCAAGAAGCAATTCAACAAGTTTGAAGAAAGTAAAAAGAAGATGATGAGCAGTACTAGCTTTGAGGTTAACTATGATCCTGATGACGAAGATTTTTCTGACTGGGTGGCTAGTAAGTTTAACAACCATGAAACCGTGGATCGAGCTACTAAGAATGCACTTTGGGTTTATTGGATGAGAGGAGATGTTGAAGAAGTTGAAAGTGATTATGGATCATCATATGATGGGTCTACTATTCAAGAAAATATCAAATAATTTTTTAGTATCGACATAGATGTGTTTAACTACGAGACACCTCTGTGTAAGCAATTAAGGGAATTTAACTATCTTCTTCAAATTGACATTAATTCACTCACTGGGGATTTCCCTAGATTCAAAACCGATGATGATCTCAATAATGTATGGCTTTATGAATGGAAAAATCAAATCCCTCGGGTAGATGAAAAGCCTTGGCTTGAGTACATAACTGGGGAAGAACCTATTTATGAAACCAATCATACTTGTGAACCTATCCATTTGAAGGACGGAAGTAGTGAATGGCCAACATGTGAGTGGAAGAATGATGGAACCTGTAATGGAGGAAGCATAATTGGAATGAAACGAGTTGGTAACGATGTTTGCTTTGAAGACTACGATTGGTACGATCAAGTTGAAGACTGCTCGCTTAGGGCAGAAGCTTTATAAGAAAAAGGTAGAATCGAGTACTTAAAGGAAGTAAGGGGAGCATCGAATACTACTTTCTGGAAATGGGTGCATAGAGAATTTGATGATTATACAAGGCTAGATCAACGATTACAATGGCAGCTAAAAAGAAAATGGGACGAGATCCAAGATTATCATCAATCCATCAAATATGAAAATTATTATTATCCCCATGAAGAAATTCAAGGAAATCTCGATGAGTCACACAAAGAATTAATGGATGAACTTGATGACAATTTGAATACGAATGATTATTAAATTTGTTGATAATAGAGAGGAAGAGTTCATTAAGAGAAAGTGTCAACTACTTGGGATCGCTTATAATAACCCGCCTACAATGATCTCTGAAAAACTCCAAGTCATCAAATACTCTTTGGGACCATGTGAAGAGTATGTTGCAATTAAGACCAAGGAATATATTAGATTGAGTCGATCAGAAAAAATGTGGTGCAATTATATAAAAACATCTTTCGCATGATAGACGAAGGGTGGCACGTAATGAGACCAAAATAGGAGTTGAACATGAGTCTAACTTGAAGACTCTGGAATAAAGATAAGTGCTGACCGAGAGACAACCCAAAATTTTATCTTATTTTTCTGTTTTCTGTCGAGTATGTCAGACCTGCAAAAGATGCGGCGCATCCCCATCATAGGATGCGTCGTATCAACTGAACTGGTCATATCTGTTTTATTTTTCTGCATTTTATTTTTAGACCTTAAAATTTTCTATCAGTTCATTTAATGCGGCGCATCCTTGGTTAAGGATGCGACACATTTATTTTTTGATTCGTATTTATTCCAGGCTCGATACGGCGCATCCTCTTCCATAGGATGCGGCGTATCAACTGACCTGATGATTTGCAGTTTTATTTTTTAGGTTTAATTTTTACTAACTACTAATGAATTACACAAGTTGTAACCTTCTTAACTCAGGTGTGTTAAAGTTTTGGTGGTATAATAGATTCCTGTACTTTCTGTGGAGACATCATTCATGGAGCTTGAACACCTCTCATCCACAAGAAAGTAGATTTTGCTTATAAACGCATAATGGAGGATCAAACCGAGCAAATCTCAGGGGAGTTTTTCCGTTCTAATTCTTTTATTTTCCAGTTTTTAGTTTTTAATGCAAACAACGAGGACGTTGGGGATGGAGAATTAGAACGCTTACTTGTCCCAAACTTTTCAAAATATGCTTAAAATATGCTAAATATATCAAAATTTAAAATTTTTTAGCATGTTTTTGTTTAGGTCTAAATTACATAGCCGCACACATAACCTTATTTTTCCAAAAATTAAAAACTTTAGTATGCCGGTGACTTGTAAACTGTAGAACTTTGCTTGTATACTACTCGAGACCACCATAATGAGTATTATTGATATAATTTGAGTGACTTGTCTAACTTAGTAAATTTCTAGGATTACAACCAAAAAGCCTATACGTGTTATGTGATATTAACTAAATACACTGGTTAGTTAACCCCTGTATAAACCCTTTTGTTTACTCTCATTTTTAGAGTAAGATACCCCTAGAAAAACCCTCAGAGCCATTCCTTTTATTTCTTACACCTTTGTTAAAATGTTTCGTTACACCCTTACACCTTAGCCTACCATGTAGATTAAAGTCCGTGGTTAGTTGCTTTAGGCAAAGCGTGTTTCCTTGCGTTACCTGTGTTCGTGTGCGTAATTCATTATCTTTGGTTAGGTCGGGAAATTGCACAATGCAATTGGAAGTGAAAGTACATATTGTATAATTTTTAGTTTATTTTTCGTGTGTTTACTACTTTCACTATTTACAGTTATTTCTAAAAGTTATATAAAGTATGAAAAAATTATCCGAAAAAATTATTGTAGTGATGTAGTGAAATTTTACACATCATACATACATACATATATATATATATATATATATATATATATATATATATATATATATATATATATATATATATACACACACACACACACACAAACACTAGTCTCAAAGCCCGCCCAATGGGCGGGCATGACTTGTAATTTTACATTTTAATTTAATTATAATATTTTTAATTTTATTTTACTTATATATATATATATATATATATATATATATATATATATATATATATATATGTGTGTGTGTGTGTGTGTGTGTGTGTGTGCGCGCGCGTGCCACAATACAATATCATCGTTTACAATTAAATTTTATAGTTTACAATATAATATATATATATATATATATATATATATATATATAAGAAGGTGGGTCAAAAATGGTTGAAAATGTGACAAAGGAATAAATTAAGCAATGGTTAATGAAGAACGAACATCGTAAAATATTTATACAGTGAATAAACAAAAAAAAATAAATAAAAGGTAATCTAATATGAGGAAATAAAACTTAATAAATGATCCGTCATTACAAAGCACATTCTTTTAGTTCAAATGCGAAATTTCAAATGGTAAAGCTACCAACTACAAAAAAACATGTTAGTAAAAAATAACAGCAATGATATCGATTACATTACTATTTTCCATTTATATAAAATATTTAAATAGAAAGAGATAATGTAATATTTCCTAAGTTAAAAAGTGTTCATGATAACCAATCCAATCCAATCCCATTCGACTCCACTACAGCAGCCAACTCCCATATCAATGCCAATTCGATAACCACAAATTAAACTAAATATTAACAATAATTGTTGCCGACTATAATTCATTTTATTACTTGAGCATATCCATTTGGCGCATATCGTGTTATGAACTTAACAAAAGTAATAAGCTCATAAACCAAAAAAGTATGTTTATGACATTTCCAAAATCTTTCATAAGTTCACTAAATAAGCTAACACAAATTTAAATGTGAAAGCTATAACACTAAACTTCTATTAGACTGTGATTTATAAGAAACATGGAATATAACCATTGTATCCACAAAGCCAAATTTAATAATCTTGACCCACAACCTCCAAATCAAATAAATATCTAACTTGGAAAACTATAACACAAAACTTCTATTTAGATACTTTTTTCAACACATAAAAATGACCCATGATAATTTTAACTGTTGAATCTTAGTTATTATAAATTGCCATCATTAAAACGTTATACTACGTTCGACGTGCTTTTGTAAAAAAGTTTATTACCTGTTGAATGTGAATTAGTATCTCACTCATAGTTGAGCACGTAGTTGTTTACTTTGATTCACATTCAGAAACCATTTGTCTTAGTAGAGTTCAACTCTTGTTTGCTAAATTTACATTTAAAAACAATGTCATCGTTCCTAATTCTCAACATTCCAGCATAATATTTATTGTCATAATCCCGATAAAAGTAATACCATCTATAGTCATGTATACACTCATACCTAGTTTTTTAATTATCAACCCAAATAGCTATAGAAGTTTCAGTTAGCATTTTTTTAAGAAAGGCTTTTAGTTAGCATTTTAATTATCAATCCAACCAGCCCACAACAATTTTAATTAGTAGCATTTTAGTTATAAATCCAAAACAGCCCATAACAGTTTCAATTAGCGTTTAAATATCAATCTAAACAGGTCACAGTAAAGCTAATAAGCCATTATCTTCAGCTGGTTAGCTTATTAACATTAAGATTATGAATTCAAATATGCCATAAGCTCATACGTCGAAAATCTGAGCCAAGTAAGCTTTATCCTAAGACCCCCTGAAATCGAACAAAAAATTTTCTAACCTGTTCCTTAGAGTCGTTACACTACTCGCACAACTTACCATTTTTCCACTTCTACATAATATAATATAACATACCTTTAGTTAACTAAAGGATATGCATAGAAAATATTTGGCTGCAAGTCTCACAATAGTACTCTCGTCTTTGAACATCTGATTCGCACAAGCTTGTCTGCTATAACATGGGTCATAAAATAGTAAGGATTTAATTACCTGCTATTAGACGTAGTTCCTTGAAATACCAGTTTTAGTACCTGCATTCGATCATCAAGAATTGCTATTCCAATTTTATCAGAACAACTCTTTTCTACATTGGTTTGCCATATTTCTTCAACCTACTGCGAGATTCCATATTGTCTCTTTATTTATGGCCTACTCAGTATTAAACTCGTACTTCTCGAAATGCCATCCTTAGCTAAAACTTTCCTGCTATGCTACATTCACTCCTCTAATTCGCTCCTCTAATTCGCTCTATGGTCGATGATAAAAATAATTCTAAATGACATGAAGTACTACCGACTCCTTACTATAACAGAAAGAAGGAAAGGTCATAGTAAATACTAAGATATGCTTATTAACGTTTGTAAGGTTCCTTTTTTTCGTAAACACGGGTTTCCGACTCGACATTGCGAGCAGAATAATCCCATGGTGACTACCCTTTTTAGATAGCCTGGAGTCGTCGCAGGTGAACCTCCATAGCCACAAAGGGATTAAAAGGGTTTGTACCCTTTTTGTAAGGTTCCTTTGATGCATTAACAATGAGAATAAATGAACATTAACTTTTATAGAACAATTAAGTTAGTGAAAATAAGCTATAAACATACCAAAGAACAAAATGGATTAAACGTTTATCGAATATGATATAATAAAAGTAAAAATTAAACAACGTTTACGGTCACAAGTAAAATAAGAAAAAACACAAAACCTTAAGCTCTTGTAAAGCTTGTTCAACACGCTTAATAATATCACAATCTTTCTGATCAGATTGCAACTTGCACCGTCTAATCCAAGGCATAATTCTTAAGTATACCCGAAGCTGTAAACAAAGAAAATCAGTAAAAATAAAATAAAATAGAAGCAATGTTACATATAGGAAGTATTGGGAAGAATTAAAAAAAAGGGACCAAGACTTGTTTATTACGCTATTTATCCTTAAAATATATACTCAGCTGCAACTTCTTAACATATGGTGAATAGGACTATGTATCAAATATTATTACCACTCTTTTCTTAAACAAAGTAATGGTTTTCAAATGCGTCACGAGTACAATATTGCAATTTCGACTTACTTGATTGTTCTCATCTTCAAATTCAGTTAGTTCAGCGTTAATGGTGAACTATGAGCAAAAGTGTACCAAGGAGCCATCACTCCCCAAGCTTGGTTAATAAAACCGATATCTGTAGGGGAAGTTTTATTGTAGTAACATATATAAGGGATTCTGATAGGCGATTTAGTAGATTAATTAAAGCAATCACTTTATTTCTTTGTAATTGCAACTGTAACAACAGAATTACAATAGTGTTCATTAAGAAATGAAAAGACCTTCACTGAGACCAGCTTGGAAAGAATATAAGATACTCACATGCGGGTCCAGGTTATTCTAATCATCGACAGAGAAAAAAAACCTTCAATGCACTTCCAAGACCAATAACTTGAAGTTTTCCCCAAAGACAAATGGGTTCAGGTTGAAATGGGTAAATTAAGTACTGTACTTGTATACCTTGGGACGATCAGAAACCATTTATTCTTTAATCATAAGACACAGCAACTAAAAATTCACACCTGAGAGGAAACTTGGTTCTTTTGCCAAGATTTACGGTAGCCTTCTATTTCTTTCATGTTCCATATAACCTACGAATGAGAAAATTGGATACATTTATCATTTAACCTGATATTTGAATATGCAAACACCCTATAATAATCCCTCACTTAATATACATTAAAGTGGTATTTAGATAGCAAACTTATATTAGAATGGTATTTAGCTCTAACTTAGTCAATACCTCCAGTTAAGAAATACGGCATAATTAACCTGTTCGTCCGGTTACGTGACCTTTTTGTACAATTAACTGGACAAAAGAGCATTGTTCTCTTGTTACTTTATAAAATAGAAGAATTATTTAGTGGCTTAAAATTAGTTAAATGAAAAATACGAATGAAGGGCGTACAACTCCTCCGAAGAGGTCAGTCGAGAAAATAAAGATGCTATTGAGCCCTCAAAAGAGTTCCCCTCAACCTCCTATATAAACATCAATCATTTTATAATTATACGGTTCATCTCATAGACCTTGATATTTCATGAATATCAACTTAAAATTATTGTAACTGTATCCAATTCCCTATAAAGTCGGGTATTCTCCCTGTTAAATTACTGTCCGAACCCAATCTGAAAGGCGAGTGTTTTAGTTTCATAACAAATAATGTAAGTTTTAAAATGCTAATGGTCCATAAAAGTAAATGTTGTTACACTGTGACCATGGTACTTAAATTCGCGAATGTGGAAGGTATTTCACCACTAAGTTCAGCACTATTAATGTAAATGAAAAATTAAACATACATGAAGATGATATTAGCTATCTAAGAACTAAATTTTTTTGGTAAAAGAATATTAGAAGGATCAAAATCATGAATGTGCTTACATTTTTTGTAATCTTCGTAAATTCCAAAGTGTAAAAGAAAATGAATAAAGTGGGCTAAGGTCAATAAGCCATACAAGCTCCGGTGGAATTTCAAACATAGTGACTACTTCATACAGATTTGTAGAGAAGGGTTAGTTTAGTTAATAGTCAAACTTAGTGAACCTTTTTTATTTGTATAATTACTCAAATATGTTCATTTCATTCAGTAATTCATGAAAAGATACTTGTTTAGAATCTCAATTTACTTCAATTCTTATACTACTTCATTGAGAATTTTGGTATTTGGGTTCAGTTCTTCGATTCTTTATTTGAAACCTGATTCGGGTCTTATCACAAAAGTTATAATTGCAAACCTAATCATGATGACACTATAGCTCATTTGAAGCATTTGTTACTCAATCTGTTAAAAAAATGTTATCCTCTTGGAGACCACACTTAATAATATTAAATTGAAGGTTTAACTCAATGGAATAAACTACTAACTTGAGAGCCATTTCAAAACGTATCACTTGCCGCCTGTTGCCTCTACATCTTCTAGCACCCTAGACAAACGTTGACCGGATAAGCAAAGGTTTTCCAACAATTCAGAAGGAAAAAAGCGAAACACACAAAGATGCATGTGAACAGGGAAAAAAATAGATGAAAAGACACAAAATAAGAACTTTTCCCCTTTCAAATTTCACCCCATTCTCAAATCTTCTAGGAATGCTAATGGAGGTGAATGTGTCACAAGGGTAAAAAAGGATAAAAATGAAGGTAACAATGCTGAACCCATCATTATACTTTGTGCAAAAATTAGTCAGTGATGACTGCCAACATGTTGAACTCCATACCTGCTTGCAAAAGCTAAAACTTGTTTGTATTATTCCTTCTAAAACGACATATCTTTGTTTCCTGACTACACTTGAGATGAATCTACGACACGTCTTTCCTTTCCAGACATCTATTTCGACAATTTACGGTACCTGACATTTAACAACGGAACATACATTTTAGTAAGATATGGGTATATGGTGCAACGTAGTTTAAAAAATAGAACATATGTTTATGCAATGTTTGTTGTGGAATTGAGGAGAAGAGGAAAGTAAGTAGGTACCTTCAATGTTAGCAATATTAATATTATCAAAGTAAGACACACGTGCAAAGGGTAAGATACTCCATCAATTTCTTAAATTTTGGAGGGTTGGTTGGCCTGTCAGAAAACAAAAAATCACGATATCAGCGACAAGCTCCATCAGTTATTCCAAAAAGCTTAAAGTGTGTAATAGGCCTCTCAAGTAGGAAAAAATGAATCTACTAAGATATGAATAATGGTTAGTAGAACAGTGATATGAATATGAGATTCAAAGTTTGATATACAATCTGTTATTTCTTACTAATGGGTCGAAAAGATCTCCATACATCCCCTTGCTCAGTTCTCTATAACACTGAGAGAAAACGCAATTATAAGACGACAGGAAAAAAAATCACTGTCTCCATCTGATGGATAAGAAAATCACTATGGCAAGCAAGATTACACTTAATGAATACTGAAACACATTTATTTAGTTTTAATAAAATAACTAAAAAATGGGACATATGATGTCTCATCAAAATAGATGTTTATTCGAGACAAATTTTTTTCCTTGTAAATCAAGTTGAAGTGATACTTGGTTTGGAACTCTAAATATAAGTTCTCTCAGTATATGAGTATCTCGAAAGCATTAAGTATTGAAACATCAACATAACGCTTACATATATCGCTTCGTGCATATTAGATACTCCTTTTTGTTGTATTTTCATCAACTCGCTTATATCCCCTGCATCATAAAACTCAACTTATTATGGGATATAACTTCTTTATAATTGATCAAGCCAATGAGTTAATGTGATTTGAAAATAACCTGTATCTCGAGCAGCTATTAATTTGAATGTGACCCAAATCAGATTATCCCAATTTTGTAACTTGAACCTAGCTAACGTCTATAGATAGTTTAGTGATCGTAGTGACTAGTGTGTATCGAGTACCTGATTGACTTTATTTTCAAATGACTCCATTATCGTTCGACCAGGCTCTGCCTCCAGTTGATTATCTTGAGCAGCCCTAATAAGCTCATTCACCTCATTTTTAGCTCTGAAGATGGCTTCACTAATTGTTTCCATAGTGGATGCATCAGCAATTGTGTCTCCAATACCAATGTTGAATGCTTGTTGCAAAATCTACTAGTAAATAAGCCACTATGTATATCCAAGAAACTTGCTAGCAGCATCTATACCAATCTCCTCCTAAAATAATATTATTATAACCAATAGTTAATTAAATAGACACATACTCGTATTGTAGACTTACCATATAAGAAAATGTTAGCAGTCAAGAAAACAAACCAGATGACGTGTATAAGTCTTTGCAAGCTTGTATAATGAAGGCACCTCTCTTGGTGATTTTATGGCAGCCTAAAAGTGTATCTTATACAATACCCATAACAGGGCGATTTGCTTGAGGCGATACAATGTATTTAGGTACCATCATCAGCTCTAGAACCTCTGCTCTTGTTTCAAAAGACTGAGATACGTGCATGCTCATTTCATCTCCATCAAAATCAACATTATATGGTGATGTGACTGATAGATTCAACCGGAAGGTGGAGTGAAGTAGAACGATATGTTGTAGTACCTTAAGACTAACATCACTCCCAAACCATATGTCACCTGTGACCTTCAAGTTTTCAAGATCGATGATGCTTGGAATAGACTTAAAACGAATGACTCTGGCAGTCAACCTATACAAAGCTGATGCAGAATCCGGCAGCGCTTCCCACATGGTCTCAAATGCCTTGTTGGTCAGAATCCTAGAGAGTAACACAAAGGGTCACATAAATAATACGGGTCCATTAATGAAAATAAAAAAATACAACAATGCATCTAATATATGACCCTTTAAAATGTGAAAGTAAGTAATGGACATACCGAGCTGATTCATTCATAAGGGCAAATGGAGTAACAGAAAATAATGGCACCTAAAATAAATTACACAACAAAATAACTGATAATGAATGATAACTTACAAATGCATATGATGTAATACAAAGGAGCCCAGATATGATTTATAAAAAAATGTCAAAAAATGCATATAGAAACCTGAAGTATTTCTGCAAATGCTTCTCTAGGAACCATTCTCACCCTCTTTTTCCAAGGCCAAGCCTTTGTTGTAGAACTGCTCAGCTTCAAAGATACCATTATTTTCTGTTAAGATGGGTGTAACTTTACAGGATGTGTTCATGAGAGATCCCCTACATAATCTCATTCAGTGGCTCCAACTGGATGCTTTAATGAACATTTCTTACTTTCTCTAGAATCATGTGGATCATGTATGGTTATGGATGATGAATTGAACCTATTCATATAGATAAGGTGCATATTTATGGCCTGACAATATGAAATAACACATTCGTCGGTTTGTTGGTGATTTTTTTTTTTTTTGCATTGAAAGGATGACAAATTAGGGTTTTACCATTATTAACTGACTGTAACACCACCATTTGTAGTTAAATTGGTTAAAATTATCCTAAAAATAATAGAGCTTGCACAGAATACCAAAATAGGAAGGGAAAAAAAGGTAAACATACCGGTAATATGCAATCGAGGAGCAGAGTAGTAAGTAATAGTTTCAGACTTCAAAAGACAAGCCTCGACATCATGCCATTGTGATAATTTCATATAAACAATAGCTAGATCTTGCCATGTTTGCATCTCCAAATTTTAACATGTTTTCCACCAATCTATCATAACCAAAAAAAAAAAAAAAAAAAAATCAACTTTTTTATTCAAATAAAACTTTTGCTAAAAAAATCACACCCATAATTCAACTTTTTACCTCATGACTCTTTTTCTGAGATCGAAAACTTTTACTCTGAACTTGAAGAACCCCATGAATCTGTGTATACGTTTGAATAGGTTCTTTATTTGACCTTGTGTAACTTAAAGCCTAGCTTTGGTTTTCAACAGTTCCCTTAATCCCATTTCCCAGTTTGTTCTAAAGCGGCTTTTATGACCGTTTCGCACTCCGAGAACCTTTTCTGTCCCGACAATATCTAGCCAACAATATCCACCCTTTAAGACTCGACCCACCTTCCATTTTAGCCAAATGTTTTGCATAGCCAAGAGCCACATCCAACTTCCACTGATCATCATTTTATAAACTCAAAGAATAGACAATTCTTGTGTCATTTATTCCGGTTAATTTTCCAGCCTTTTCTAAACACTCTACAAACGGCAGATTTTATTGCAGCAACTGTGCAAAGCCTGTCCAAAATTTGCGCCTTGTTTTGTATCAAGCACTTAAGCTATAGAAAGTCACTCTAATAACAAACGAAGATCATAATATATCCAGGTTTGAGCTCAAACATTTAAAAGGAGATGCATACTTCTGCTCATCATCAATACAAATGCCAAGCTCATATAACCTTTCAAGACTACATATTTGATAAAGTTATGTAACTTCGTAATTGCCAGCACGTTTTGAAGGTTCATAATCATGAAAGGTTCATAAGCACGTTTTGAGACTCCCGTGGCTTTAGTGATAAGGAGACCCCCTTTGGTTATTTTTTGAGACTACTACAAAACGACATGTAATTGTGGAACCTTTCCATATGCACTATTTTGCATCAAGGGTGCAAGCACAACCCTGTTAAAATGGTAAGTTAGAAAACGACATCAATGATGGAGTTGTACATTCTACACGAATGATCTAAATTAAAGTGAAAATACCTATGGGAGAGATTAACGTTTTGCATCTTGTATGAAGTAAGAAGATGAATAGTGGGTGCCGTTGCTTTGTGAGGTTTACATTCAAGAATCATATAGATAGATTTATGTAAGATGAAGGGGCTTATTGGACAGGTTCTAACTAAAAGTGAATGTTTGGAAGAGCCCTTTTTAGTAGACTTTTCAGCAACCAAAGAAGTGTCACTGCCAAAAATTCAGCGATAAAACCACGTTTTAGAAGTACGTTGCTCACCATATATTTCAGCAACTAAACAAACCTTTATGATCCAGTTTGCTGCATAAAACTTTAGAAACTACACAGCCATTTTAAGAACATCTTTTCTTCATAAAACATCAGCAACAAAACAGTCTTAAATTCTACATAAAGTGGCCACGAAATTCTGAAAAAAACTACATAAAAATAGTTGGTCCAAGCAGCTGCGCAATTTTAGTCACACTTTTATATACAAACTTTACATAATCACATTATAAAAATCTAAATCAGGATATTTTTCAAAAAACATCTCGAGAGTCAACTTAGAGCCATACTAAAAAAAGCTTGATCAATTCAAAACTCTTTTTGTATTGCAAGGGTGTATAAACAAAAAATTAGAGTCATGTTACGCCAAGAGTCAACATGCAATCGTAATGGTTATACCTAAGATGAAGGGGCTTATTGGACAGGTTCTAACTATCGGGTCAAGCTACTGTTTTTGGAAAGACACTAACAAATTCACAAGTTAAACAGTTACATCTACTTCTATCGGGTGAATTTTAGCTTCAAGAGCAGCATCATTTTTACCCTATATGAAATAACACAGCTGACTAAAATAAATTCCACGTGTTAAGTAACTTCCTCGCATACATATAAGCAAAGAAAGACACTAACAGAAATTTTTGTACACTCTATCCAACGATCAGAACTCTCGGGATCAGAAACCCAACATTCTTTTCTTTTTCTAAGATAATCTGCAACTGCTTTTCACGTTCTAGTCCAGTTTCACCGTATTATCTTGCATGCCATGAAAGTTTACTATAACTGTCGCTGCAGAAACCATAATTAAAAACGCATCAGAACATGAAAGGCTAATACATAGACATAAAACACTGATATAAGTTACTAATAAATAAGATAGATGCGATCACACGGTTACCAATGCGAGGTTCAGGCCTTGCAACAGAAACGGGTGCTGTTGGATGACATGACCGTCTGGTCTGAGAACCACAGATTCCAACCACATCTTCTTGAACAGTCGAAACAGTCTGAACATCAACAATGCCCCGACCAAAATAAGCACCGTCACCCCCTCACCGACACTGACCCATAAAAGTACATTAGGATTGATGAAGGCAATATGTATTATTGATCCATATACAATCCCATATAGCCCCTAATTTTGCATCAAATATATCTGTTAGATTATGTACTATTAGAAAGGAAAAAAAAGACAAAGTTACACCAGTTCGAGGACCAGTAAAAGCAAAGAGTTCAATCACTTCCAATAGTCAGAAAACCGGCTTCTGATTCACATACTGAAACACTGAACCAATCAATGAAAAACAAAATGGCCCAATTATAAGAAAACAGGTCAATAACGGTTAGTTCTTCTCCTTAAATATCTGAAACACGAATATACATCATCTCATGAAAAAACATCTACCAGTAAGGTGATAAATGAAAAATTTATTTAAACTATCTCAATATTTATCTTTTATCCCAACAGGTGGTTTAATAAACACAAACTACGTATTTAACATAACCGTAATATGATCATAGCATGTTGACAATTTTTAACACTAACCATTATTTTATGATTTATTTAAGGGGTAAACGGTTTGACTACAATAACTGAGCTATTAGATTCAACAATGCACATATAATTACTAATGTATTCGGGGTTACCCAGTTCTTCTATATGGAGACTCGATGTATGACAAAAACGTATGCAACTCAAACAAAGTATGCCGGTATGCTCCATTTTATGAAGTCTTAGTGGTTCCAATATGGGCTTCAACTTGCTAAAACATGGCATGTTTCTTTTATGCCCCGAACCGAGCTACTCTTAACATAAATGTATATCAGGTCAATATTACTTAAAAATTAGCATGTGCATACCCGATTATACTTTAAGCAAGTTAAAATATAAGCAAACATTATAAATTTATAATAGACACAAACATGTATTTTAGATTGATGTGAAGGAGGAATGGCAACCTGGTTGGTGATGATAGATAAAGGAACAGTAAAAGTGTATGCTATAAGCATTCCGCATACAGGTGACTTCATGAAAGCTTCCTATAGACTGGAACTGTTTTGTTGCATAATCATGATGATATTTAACCACCACATGCAGAAAAAATAAAGACGAAGGAGTGATGTCGAGGATAAAAGCATGAAAAAAGATTGGTAGTTCCTATGAAATTCATAAATTCGTATGGTTAGATGTACCATATATATAAGAACAACTAATCATTGCATAACAACAAAACATTATTAGTTAGTTGTGTGAACCTCAGCCTATTAGGGTTTTCAGAAAAAAAAAGAATGAGATATTCGACTTGTGGAACACAATGATATTAGGGTTCTGAGTTTTTTTTTCAAAAAATATAATGAATGAATCGGGCTATATTGTAGGTAATGTGGATTAGTAGAAATCATTAATTGCATAGGGTTATAGATTTGCTGTTGCAAAATATAAAACAAAAAAGATGTTGGTCTAGTGGTTATGATGCTTGTTAATCTTTCCAACACGTTCGATCCTTGCAAGTGACAAAATTAAAAAAAAAAAAAAAATATCTGAATATTTTACTAAAATTAATTATTCCAAATTTAATTAATATATACTTGCTTACGTGGCCAAAATGTGATGACATGACACTCGAAAACTGATGACTGGGCATTAACCGTGCTTATTTGGCATTAAATGGTCAAACGCCTCCTGTTTTATATATATATATATATATATATATATATATATATATATATATATATATATATATATATATATATATATATATATACTAGATTAACAACCCCCGATGGGCGGGCTAGTTTTGTTATATTGTTTACATATATTAAAAGATAAGTGTAATTTAATGAAATGTTGTTTAGTAATCGACATCAAACGGAAGAGTTTTTTTTAAATATAACCTATACTTAAACTTGAAATTATATTGAGTATGAACTTATAGTGTGTGTATATATATATATATATATATATATATATATATATATATATATATATATATATATAACCTTATGATATTTAACAATTTTAATTCTGATATTGAATACAATCATCTTTCATCGCACATGATTTAGCAAAAATGACATGAGAATTTTCCCTAAAAATGCAATCAGAAGTTTCAAAAATCGAGATCGTACAATAAAAACACGATTTAATCCTTTAAATTTCATTCTGTTTGCGCCTAATGTCACTACTGTCCATTGACAATACATGCCCAAGATTTAACCTGATTGCTCGTCACTACATAGAATGTCAACCTGCGCATGCAGTATGCCCAATTATGTGATTCTAGCGCACCCGAATGTTGGATCAAACCTGCATTTAACTCTAACATCAGAAAGATCCCAACCTTTAACAATAAAAGTATGAGAAATATCTTACATTCAATTTTATCTAATTCTGGTAGTGCATCAGGATGGAAGATGCTTAGCAAACAAACAAATTCATCAAATTTAATAACTCATCTTGGATCTTGAAAACTACTAACACTATACAATCGCCTTTGAAGAAAAAAAAATGTGTTGATTTTTATGATGTTTTTATTGTGTGTGATCATGAACGAAATAAGAAGAAATCGAAGGGTTGGTAAATCGTTGTTGAGCACTATTGAGGTAGAAGTGATAAGAATAGGCATGATCATGAAAGTTATTGCTTACTTCGTCATTGGTGAAACCATCATTTTGATAATAAAGAATAGCTAATTTATGCATGTATCCATAGATCTAGGACGTCATTATTCTAGAAGAACGATTTCAATGAACAATTACGTATAATGGTAATTTATAATTGTAATCCAAACATGTCTTATTCTTGAAATAGAAGTAACTCATGTATTTTTATGTTTGTAGATCAAAGATATATACAAAGCAAACAAAACGATTCAAAATTTGTAACGTTGTTTGTTATGTTTGTGTAGTTACCGTCTTTATCAAAACAAAGCACTTTGTCATTTCTTGCTCTTGATACTTGAATGACCAATTAAACAATCAATATAAAAGTTGATTTTCCTTCTAAATGTGATCACTGTGAAAAAAAAAATGTCAAATTTTCTCCTATGTGAAATTATATGGGTTTAATGCTTAAATCCCAGATGAATAAACTTTAAGCAACCTAGCACAAATATTTATATAGAAGATAAATTATAAATAATTTATAGTTTATGGGCACTATATACTCGCCAACTGATTGATTCACTTTCTTTCTTTCCATTTATGGATATTTTTTTAATACACCACAACTGAGATAATGACATGAAAATGACTTAAAGTATAATAGATCAAAACCTTGTTCAAACATAGCTTGGAAGTAAGGAACATGAATACTAAACTCCATACCGATAATAAGAAAAATAGCTTGATAAACTATAAAACAACAATTGGGACGAATTTAATAAAATGTTGCTTTCTAGTATTTTATTTGATAGTTTTCCAAGCTTACTGGTATGCAATGAGCATCTTTATCCTCCCTCCAATACCAAAGAAACTACACCATGTTAAGCTGTAATCCCAAGAAGCTCACTTTTGACACAATGTTAATCCAATATGGTCTAAATGGAAAATAAGACCATAAATTTCGCAAACATGATTCTAGAAATTCATAAATTGAGTTGCCATTTACCATGTTAAGACACCTTATCTTCATCTGCAATACATAATAATCCCAAAAAGGCATTTAATACGGTTAACTGTCACATGTAGATTATTGTAGGTAGCATAACTGTTGGTATTAGCAACAATGGAGTGTTAGCCGGAGTTATAACGGGTCAAAACTGGTGCCTTTCTATTACACCAATATTTTAAATTTGCTAGTAACAAAAGATACACGTTATAACAAAAGACACACGTTATAATCATAAAGCTATTAATGAGCATAGAGTACTAATATGGTTAGATTAACTTACCACATGATTCCACAACATGCCAACTTACCCGTTTGACCCATTAAAGATTTAAAAAATAATAATAACAATAATAAATAAATATATAATTAAAAAAATGTTTGACAGGTTATAGATAAAAACCAAAAACCTGAATCTATCCATTCATACAAAATAGGCCCATGTTGACACTTGGACTAAACTATTGAAAAAAAATTAAAAAAAAAAAAGGTTTAATTGTAATGAGCTCATATTCACATATGACTATAGTTTTAACTTTTAAGGACCAGGAGCTTGTAGTTTGGTCCAGAAATTTTAATACAACAACATCACCTTAGTAAGAATCCTTCCTTTCTCAAAACTTTTGTTTTTTCTTTCCTTGGACTCTGAATTTTGTAAGATTATCATGAGAATCAAGAGCAATGGCAAATGGACCTAAAAGAACAAAGCAATATAGGTGACATAAGTAATAAAAAAAACAGATAACCATTTTATAAACTACAGGGATTGGTTCCAATGATACGAACCAACACCATAAGTGGCTTCCGCAAATACATTATCTTTATGTAAATAGAATGTTCAATTTAGGATCAAGGTGCTCAAAACACAACTCCACTTCATATGCAAGAAGGATTTGCTATTCACAACTTTTTACGTGAACTTTTCGAAGCTACATAACCTGCTACATTATGGTAACAATATGAGTTATAAACACAGCTTAATCCGTTTTGAATGGAGTGTCTTGTTGTTGTCAGGGGGTGTTTGGATGGCTGCGTAAGGGGCTTTTTGTTGATGTCAAGGGCTATTTGGATAGCTGTTGGGAGAGGGTGTTTAGTTGATGACATAGGGTGTTTGGGTGGCTGTTTTAAGGGGGTTTAGTTGTTGTTGTAAGGGTTCTAATGGGTGACTGAAATAAATAGCGTTCAAACAGGCCCTAAAACACTTTCTGTCCGAACAACCCCTGAAAAAGGTTCGGCCCAAACAGCCCATATTGCATACTAAGCCTATTTCGACCCATTTTAACTTATAAACAGGTCGAGTCAGGCTTTTTTTATGGGTTAAACAGTTAAAGGAATTATAGCTGTATTTTAGATGCATAAACTCTCCTATATCTTGAGGATGTATTGTACCTTGGAGTATCCAAAATCGCAAATTTTGATCCGAGGAGCAGGGTTTCCATCTAGTAGCGTGTTCTCCTGATTCAACTCTCGATGGCATAGTTGCTGCATTTTACAATTATAGTCCATTAGTAACAATTATACACTATTGAGGCTACATTTGTGTAGAGACAGAGCTAATCCATACCATATTATGGCAGTAGCTAATGCACGAAATGAGTTGCTGGAAGAAGAAGCGTGCCTACAACACAACAATCATCAACACTTTTAACACAAACAAATCGCATATGGCAATCAATTGAATACATTAAGGGCAAACCTCATCTTCCGGAAACCGTCCAAATATCTGCTCAAATAACTCTCCTCCAGATGTATATTCCATAACAATCACCAGATGTGTTGGCGTTAAAATAACCTAAAAGATTAAATCACCCAATTTCAATATAACCACTACTTCAAAACATAATCGACCACAGTTAACAAACACATATACCTCTTTAAGCTTAACAATATTCGGATGCCTTAATGACCATTGATTAATGATTTTCCTTTGGACATTCTCATCTATCTCTTAACAATAATGAAAACAAAAAACAAACTATAATAATAATAATAATAATAATAATAATAATAATAATAATAATAATAATAATAATAATAATAATAATAATAAATAAATAAATAAATAAATTTAAAAAAAAAACACTAACACTCGATTCCACAATTTCAACTTTACACCATATGGACACGTAAATCATCACGCATCGACCAATAAAAAATAAGAATAAAATTCAAAAAGCTACAATCTTTAGACCATATGTGGTGTTTGGGATTGCTTACCAAAATGGCTCATTTGCTCATTTTGACGCATCAATGTGCCCTGTAAGTAGTTTTGTTGCAACTTATATGAAATTGATCATCCAAAACTTATTATTTGACCTGTAAGTAGTAAGATTTAGATGATTAATGTCACGTAAGTTGCAACAAAATGGCTAATTTTCTCATTTTGGCGCGTCATTTAACAACACACTTAATCACTCAATCCAATAACATACCTTGTAAATTCTGTGATGAAATACTCCAAGCGGTCTAAGTTTGGCATTTAGAGGTAAATCCACCAATTTAACATGCATCCTGAAGAGCATGAATAACAACAGATTCGAGAATTCAATATATGATCCATAGAAGCAAGTATAATTGAAAACGAAAATACCAACTTTACCTGCAGGATAACATCTTTAACTGCAATGACAAACATACGAATACACATATATAACGACAATAATACCCAATCCTAGCGACTTTTTCAAAGAAAACGTTAAAAACCATATAGGTGATGTGGAATATGCATAACAAAGGTAACAGGCATATAGGAAAAAAAAGTTTGTGAGCTTAAAATTAAGTTGCACTTACACGCTCAAAATGATTGTTTTTATGAATTTACCTGGATTGCAAGCTCATCGGTTACATATTCAACTTCATCATCGTCAATAACATTATCTATGGCATCTAACATCATTTCAGTCTGCAGAAAGAACGAAAAATAATCAGTTTAAAGAATATTTACAATTGAAGTAGGGTGCAAATTATAAGATGAAATTATGGTTAATAATGTATTAAAATTTGATTAATATTAGACTATAATTAAGGAAAGAATATTTCAGTTTTTAAAATTTAAAATGTAGCGGTAATTTCGGTAATCTTTTATCAGATTATTTTTGATTTTTTTTGAAGTTATACATTTTAAAAAATCAAATATGGTTACTTAAATGTAATTAAAATCCACTTTTGAAATGATTCAGTTTTAAATTATTGACCGGAAAATATTCATCATCTAAAAAACCTAAATAATTTAAATTAATCAACAAACATAAATTCGTATAAATGACATTGCTTCCTCCATAAGTTTTGCTAAACATTGATTTGGAAATAGATTTTCATCCCAAAAAATTCTCGACAAAACGCCTAACTTAATGAGATGGTCAACACTTCTTAAATTGTAGCCATAAGTTTAATGTGTAGATTGTGTCAAATTTCAAATTTGAAATCTTTGTTTCCTAATCCACAAATGAAATCAAATTAAATATATGAATATTTTAAAATTTTAAAAAAAATAATTGATTGTAATTCATAACTTAACGTTATCTTCGTTGGAAAATTGACGCCGTAACATGATTGACCGGGTAACTGCAATAAAAAATAAATATAAATCTTTTATCAGAAAATTAGTATTCAAAATAAAAAACGTTAGTTGATGCCATAAATTAGTATTCTAAATAAAACACATTATTTGATGTCGTAATATGAACTCGTCATGATGAAGATAGCCAATGATTCAAACCTTTATATATGAATACAATGAAAAATGGTTACTTGATTGTAATACATACCTTTTTAATGCGATAAGGTTATCATCACAAACGTAGCCGGAAAATTGATGCCATAAAACGATCAAACTGGAAAGTGCAAAATAAGAAAACACTAATTTTTTTAGGAATTAATAATCAAAACGAAAACAATACCACAAACCTAAATTAGAAGTCAAGATATCCGACCGGTTCTTGGTATCCATCATGTCGCTCGAAAAACAGTTTCGCATAATTTGATTTTATCATCTGATGAATGATTGATTTATGATTTAAATCAGTGGAATGAATTAAAGGTTTTAATCGATTGGGTTTTGTTTCAGATTTGTGATAGAGAGGAAGAGTGCAAATTGTATGGTTGAAATTATGGTTTCAAAATCCAATTTCAGAGGATAGGTTGGGGGAGTGATTTTCGGATATTGATTAATAATAATTGTGAAAACGGATACTGAATGTATGAATAAGTCAAATGGATGCCAACATGGCTTCCTACATGGCTTTCTCTCTCCTCCACCTAATTTTACTTGACATGTCATCAATCCAAAACACTCTATTATATAGGTTGGGATATATATATCGATAAAATAGGAAAGAACAAGAAAGAGGAAACAGTTGGAAGTTTGTTTAACCAACTTATGTAAAGTTTTGTATTAAGTGGAAGATATCTCTACTAATTGTTGTTGTAATATATTTATCGATTGAATGGGAGTTGGCCGTTATGGGAACGCCAACTAATGTTTATTTATTTGTTTAAGATATTATTGAGTTTAATTCATGTCAAGCATGAGTTACATGATTCAAAAGCGTGAGTTATTCAATGATACGAGTCTTATTCATGGGATGGTTGGGAAAGTGATTAACCATATTTAGGACTTTAATCTATTTGTTTTGTTTATTTTTACTTTACACCAATTTATATCCTAAATGTTATCCATACCCAACTGTATCATTATATTCGTTGTTAGCTTTCGAGCATCCGGATATGATGATGGCCAAGTGAGAATATTAAATGCATGAATAAGATAGTGACCATCCGAGTATTAGATTAATTGACTAACGTGCCAACAATCTAGTGTGTGACTTGGTGACCATCCGTTATGAAAATAACGCGCCAGCAATCCAAGAAGTGCACTAGTGATCATACGTTAGTTGAAGCATCGAGGACTCTCGCAAGCGATCTACTAAGTTTATGCAGTAGATATTTAAACGAAGCTAGGTTTAACCCTTAAGCCTCAAAAATCCTTTTTACCGCTTTAGTGGGGGAGATGCGTATGCTTGCCAAGCTTATGATAGAACATTCGTCACGACTAAGCAACTAAACGATTTAGAATTGTTTTGATATTGAAAAAATTATTTTGTTTCTACTTCGTTAAGTGTTTGGTTGTGTGATTATGATAAAACGAATACGTGCTTAATGATATAAATAAATCCTAATACCTTTTAGGATACATTTTCATAATTATTAATCTAGAGTTTAATTGGGGACAAGCAAAGTTCAAGTGAGGGGATATTTGATGACATCAAATAAGTACATATTATTGTTTTCATTTATCCTATTTATTTGACTTGTTTTATTATATTATATATGAGAATTGGTGCTTTAATGTTTACTTTAGTAATTCTCAGGTAAAAACAAGCAATTGGTGAAACTTGGCGATTTTGGATGAATTATGGAGAAAAATGTAACACCCCCAAAATTTGATACAGCGGAAGACTCAACAAGCTTTCGGGGTGCTACGGGGATTGGTATCCATTCAAAGTTATAAAAGAACGAGATAAAGTAAAGATAATAAAAATACAACCACGCGGGGTTTTAAAGTTTACATTTATCCCAAAATCATCCAAAGTCAGGCCCAAAAGAAATAAATATAGGACCACAATAGTTATCAGAGTTTTAGAAATATAGATCCATAACCGGTGCCAATGCCAAGCCTCCAATCCCAAGCATCCATAGAGCATCACTTAATTACCTGAGAAAACGTGCTAAAAGTCAGCTTTCGCTGGTGAGATCATAGGTTTAAATTCATAATTCAATATAGTGGACATATACGCAAAACGCTTGCTAGCTAGACTAGGCCTCAATCATCCAACCAAAATAATCCAACCAAATCAAATCAACCCTATAGGTGCACGCTATAGCTCAAATCAATCCAATCAATAGGTTACCTAGCTCAAGTCTAGGCCTCGCTCTATAATCAATCCAATAGCTTACCTAGTTCGGGACTAGGCCTCGCTCAACAACCAATCAATAGCTTACCTAGTTCGGGACTAGGCCTCGCTCAATAACCAAATCAATAGCTTACCTAGCTCATGTCTAGGCCTCGCTCAATAACCAAATCAATAGCTTACCTAGTTCGGGACTAGGCCTCGCTTAATCCTACCTAGTTCTATAAGCATAGCAAGTTTTAAATAAACGAAGCGATAATAGTCCACATAAAACATTTGCACGTTTCTCTTCCCAATATATTGAAAACAAAGTTCAAGAGTAAAAGTAGGGCTATGACTCACCTCAAGTCCAGCAAATCCTCAAAAGAAATCAATAGAAGAAAGACGTAAGCAAACTCAAGCAACTCACGTAACGGCGACTACAGACTCGGCACTTCCTAACAATATCAAACTCGTTCAGAAATCATTTCCTCAAAATCAAATATTCCCATTCCCGAACGTATTCCATTTTACTTTCCAAAAATATCCATTTCTCGAATTAACTTCATATAAATATGAAATTCGACGTTTGGTATCCATATGGGTGGAGGGTCGACACAACTCAAACCAAAAAGCCACAACAAGCAAAATAATAAACCAACTATAGGTCTAATGTTAGCCCAACATATTATTTAAATAATTATCGAAGCTCATCAAATCCGTCGATTTGGTAATCTCCCATATTTATTTACTTAATATATCGTTCCAAAATTATACCCAACCTAAAGCACATAGCACAAAGAATTCTATTTGGTATATATCGTAGTCCAATAAATTCCCTATATATATCGTCAAATCGGCCAAATTCCACGAGATACATAGTAATTTATTACCCTAAAACATATACCACAACCTACGGGCGTCATGGGATACGATGCCCATTAATATACTCATTTTATATCGTCAAATAACTCGATCTAATCTGTCGATTAAATAAGTCACTTGATATATAAAATGTTTATATTAATCGTCATATATCCGTGACAACACAAAAGTCACAATACAAAGCCCACTTGGACTTTAACGAACCACAACTCGTATGACTCGATAAGTTTCCAAATTTATAAAAATCACGTTTTTAATTATTATTCACCCGGCTTATTAGTTTCGCCGTTATATATATATATATATATATATATATATATATATATATATATATATATATATATATATATATATATAGTTATTATTTATAACAATATTCCGACATTTATTACACTATTTGCATAGCATAATAACTATCGTTATATTATTATACGTTTACTCGTGATCGTATTATTATTAACGAGGCAGGCAGAACCCGTGCTACGCACGGGCTAAGAATCTAATTGTTAATCGTGTATTTTTTCTGTATATTGGCGAGTGTATACTTAATTATTGTTTAGTATGTTGTATGAAATATTTTAACTTTCTTGTATAAAAACTTAAAAGTGTTTGATGTTGTTTTGGTTTTGTGGTGTTGTATTCTATACATGGGCTTTTGGCTATTAAGTTGTGATGGCTTTGTTTCTTTTGGCCTATTACTTAGCCCTACAATACTTGTCTATTAAATGATTTTTGCATGGTAATATAAAGCACACGGGGTCTATCTAATTGGTCATAGTTTAATGTGAGTTAAATATTTTCATTATTAAGTGTGTAAGTTAAAGTTTGTGTCTAATATATGTATAATAATGACATATAAACTGTATAAAAATCATTACAAACCTTTTAAGCTCCATCTAATTTTATTGTACAACTAATTTCATTGAAAATTAACATTGAAGTCTAACTAATATTAATAAATTTTATCAATAAACTCAATTATAAATAGCTAACTAAATGAATATTTATTAACACACAATGAATAATTCCTAAAACCTTTGGACTCTACTATTATGTCTTAAACTTAATTTTTTAATTTACAATTGGGTTTGAGCAAAACTTATATACTTTTTCTTTTATATTCATTATTCAAGTTGTATGCTTACATAAACTAATCATGCTTAAGGGTAGTCGCCGTGGGATTAGTCGACTGGCAATGTCGAGTCGGAAACCCATGTTACCAGAAAAAAGAAAAAAAAATTAACTAATCATGCTTAAAAGTATCATTTAACCATTTAAATGTTGCTTTACATGCATGCTCGTGCACATTTTCTTTAATCAATTCGCACATGTGAGCTACATCAATAGAAAACACACATAAATTACTTGTATATGAAAATGCATTAACATAATATATATATATATATATATATATATATATATATATATATATTTATATATATGTATATATATATATACTAGATTTCGAGGCCCGCCCGATGGGCGGGCATGACTTATAATTATAGTTGGATTATTTTTCGATAGCGAAAGAAGTGTTGTAAAATTACATATTATTTAATATAGTAAAATTACATTGTAAAACATATATTGTTTTTAAAGGAGGAGTAGACTTATGAATATCATTCAGAAAAATAATTTAATGATAAATAAGCTATAAACATACTAAATTTTTTATTTAATGCATTAAGAACGAAAACAGTTACATGCTTCTCCCCGAAGAGAAGGGTCTTTTCTTACTTGACCTTGAGTTCATGATTCTTCCATTGGCTGTGTACACTGTCGTACTTGAACGTGTATGTCTGAATGTATGATAACAACCGGTTAATTCTTGTAGGGGACATATATAGTAACATTTTTAATAAATTAATTAGGATAAACTCTACACAAGTGTACCCACTGAGTAAAACACTTCTCGTTTCAATTCATTCCTAGATATGATTAGTACAAACTCTAATAGTTGGATCCTCATCAAGATCAGGTTAAATGTTTGATTGCATGTTAAATGCAGACCTTAAAACTTTGAAGTAAAATAATGATTGCATTCTATAACAATTATATGTCTAATGAAACTTACGTTGCCATGGGGGTACCATTGCTTTCTTTTCTAGAATCAACTGGCAATTTCGACCTCCACACCTTCTTTACATGATTATTAGTATCACCATATTCCTTTCATGAGGTTAAAATTCTCCTACCAGCATCTGCAAGAACAAAAGAAATAGCTTAAGTTCAAATACCAGCTGACAAATATTGTCACTATTATACATCAGCATAATATGGGTGAGCGATTAAGAAGAAATTCTAAAAGGAGAATAAAACTTTTCATAGACATATATGACGTATGAATCAGATTCCACGACTAATCTCAGTCTAATCATTACCCGTATATGCTATATGCTGGTGAAAGGTAAAACTTAGTAAAAAAAAAAAAAAAAAAAAAAAAAAAAAAAAAAAAAAAAAAAAGTGAGTTTGCACCGTAATTAAACATACATGAAAAACTAACGAAAGTGGTCTATGTGTGTAAATGCTAAATCCACGCTAGAATTGTAAGCATACCATTAAAAACTTTTGATAAACAACATCGTGTACTGGATTGGTCTGTGTCGTATCTGTTACAGCACGTCTGACCACATTACGTGGACCAGCCGGGACTCTTGCCTGGGGCCTTGATCGTTTGTGTTGTGTCGTTCTTTCGCCACTCTTAGGAGGGGAATATGTAGCGACACTCACAATGGTTGTTGAACCCAATAAAAAGATATGGTCAAAATAAAAAAATCCTTTACTTTTCAAACTGTTGGACCAAAAGTGTTATACCCGGTAAACCACGATGACCAAAAATGTAGTTAACTCTATAAATAATCAAATTGCTTTCTCGTTACCTGTAAAACAGAAGTATGAGTGTTAACTACTTCAATGGTATGTAGTGTCTAACATCTTTTTGTCTACCAACACTAATAAAATCTGCCTTTAAAAAAAACACTAATAAAATCTACCACGTACCTTTGGTCTCTTTGTTGGTGCTCTTGTAAAGTGAGAAATACAAATGTTCTATCCCTGCAAGACACAATGCCAATGTCATGTCAAAATAGTAACTTACGAATATTAGTATATAAGAGGTTAAGCTAAAATAGAAGATATTGTAGTGAACTCACATGCATAATAAACTCACATATAACCCTTTCCTGCTAATGAAAAACTTGCAAAAGAAACTTGATAACATAACCTGTAAAACAAAATGATATAGCATGTCCTAGTTTTTGAACTTGTTGATAGTTTGACAGGAGACTACGAATCTTCGATAGTAGAAATGGTATGACCTATGTCTTCTATTGGTGGTATTGAGCTCGAACCACACATTCAGCAGCCACCTGAACTGAGGTGGAAGCAGATTAGGTTGTACTATACCCATATGAGGCATAGGAAGCGGATGGGCAGAAGAAACATGAATTGTATTGCGTATGGTGATTGGTGGGGCAATCCTGTGATGAGCCTTGAAGTGTCCAACATGGATATATGGTGCATCTCCAACTGCAGGGAACTTGTGTGGTCCGGTTGACGTTTTTAAGGGATGTTTTTATGGAGACGGGTTTGGCGGGAAAAATTTTATGTTTATTAGCACCCAAAAACTTTTCCACCACTACTCCATTCTTTAGAAATATAAATTTTAGCATTGGATCCACTGAGAAATCTCAGCAACACTCTATACACGGAACTAATGAAATTTGGGTTATTCATTTTTGAGTCGAAATCCACGATTGAAGTAATTTGAGGAGAAAGTAGTATACAAAATTTAGTTTGAGTTCATCCATACCAACCCCATTATTATTCTTGCGAATATAGAAAATCACGGGCACATGAATCGCCTTTGCTGCTCATTTTCATGTTTAGCTTTGACCCCACTTCGTACCCAATCATTCATCACTGCCAAAACATCCCAGTACTAATTATGTACCCCCTTCACCCACAATTTTTTTTTTTAAAAAGTCACACCCACAATCCGGATGTGCAAGATCTCCAACAGGGCCCATTGCACCTGATCCAATATGGCAGGTGTACTTGTTTTCATTGTCCCATATGAATGGGGCCAACAGATTCACAGAATTCCTCAATCCAATATGGCAGGTGTACTTGTTTTCATTGTCCCATATGAGAAAACTGATGGTCTTGTTATGTCCATTCCATAAAAGTTTTCATGACTTTAAGCGGTTACTGGTAGCCCAACTGCATTTAGAAATTTAATATAAACAACGAATTTAGAAATCAACAATACATTTAAAAATGAATGACTATTTCTTTCAGTATCTTACGTTGTACCTTATAGGAAGGGCCACCAGGCTATTCTGACCAGGCATATAATTATTATTTATTGGACCAGCTTGTTGGGCCGTGATATAGACAATATCGGTCTGCTCGGTTGACCATCAGGCATTGGAAAAGCTTGGGCAGCAGGTGGTGGAGGAGGAGGCTTTGAAATCACAAAAAAAAGCAGCAAATTGACACCATCAAGATACTTATCATACAATTCAGCTGGAACACAAATTCGAAGATCAAGCATTAATTAATGTAAGCCTGATCAATACTATTTAACATCCATCAGAGGAATGTTTGTATGTTATACTTGTCAGAGTCCCATTGATAGACAATTTATAAAGAAATAGCATGCTTACCACCAAGCCTTGCAATCACCAACGACACATATTGTCTCATTTAGCACATCACCAACACTTTTTTCATCATCAAACAATAGCCACCTAAAAAAGTTGAGAAAGCAAAGACATTAGTTTATGACATTTAAACAAACATGTATCTGGAATCATCATTAGTATTAGGTACTGTTCAAAAAGATTAGCGGACTTGGTCTTTGATACTAAATTGCATCAGATTTTAACGGTACGTAATGTTTGCCAAAAATTGCATCAGAATTTAACTCGTCGGTGTTACGTTTTCGCCCAGTATGTTTATATTCATGTTGATCATGATGAACGTGTCATAAACCTGTTGCGCCCAAGTTAATCCAATATATCTACAATGATCATCATTTCCTCCGTATAAATCAATTAATTAACTAAAACTATTATTTTTTTAAAAAAAGAAAGAAGAAAAGGTAGTTACTTTTGATATGCCATTCTTTACAGCCTTCACCCCTTGGCATCTGCTATCCATAGATTCATTTGCCACGTTTCTAAGTGAGCCCGTGTTACTATGTCTATGAAAGGCCCTGCATCACATGGGTAAACAATATAGGTAGTAACTTCTGTAAAGATACGGGCCTGTGTAAACTACGCACGATAAATAGTAAATATCATCATCACATGCATTACATTCCATGCAACACAGAACCAAACTAATAACAGCAGCTCTCATTTCAAACAACTTCATACCTGATATATACCAAAAGCAAATAAGGAATACCCTTTCCGATAACTGTTGCATTTTTTTTTAACAAAAAATAGGAAGCAAAACATGTTTGCATTTAGCAATGTAACTTTCAAATGTTGGATTTAAAAAGTTTTGGTCCAACCCACCTGTTTTGACCCATTAGGCCTTTTTTCAGTGAGATACCATTTCTTGGTTGCCGGGACTGAGACAAAACATTAGCAGCAGCCTAAAATAGGTGCTAAATTATGATTAGATAAAGTTTACAATAATATTACGGTTATCTTAAAATGGTCAAATGGGTGAAATGAAAAAAAAAGGCCAGTTGAATGGTCACTTACAATTGATATGACCATCATTCTGATACCATAAAAACTTATTGAAGTTGCAATAACCACATACAGGTAGCTATTCAATCGATAGATCACCAACATTAAGTATAGGATGGCCTCCACGTAGCCATGCTATGTTAAATTCATATGTCATGCAAGCGTCGTACATAATAACATGGATAACCACACAAATGACAAGATACAACAAAGAATTTATAATTATACCTGAAGTTTGATCTGCGGATGGTTCAAAAGAAGCGCTAGGATCAACTGTATATAATAGTCTGATACCACGAATTTCAGTGCAAGTAACTCTCTCCCGTTGCTTTCTAGGTGAAATTTTTTTTAGCTATAGACGATTAGCAAGCGTACATTATGCATAGAGGTTGTGCCAAATTACTAAGTTACCTGGTATGCCATCGAATATATTTCATCTTTAAGCTTCAACACCCAAGCCCATGATGACTCTAGAGAATCATCCAACTCGCTTGTACACAGACTCTCAAAGCTACAGCTATGAGTATCTATAATCTATAATGCTATATAATTAATTATTAATGGACTACATATATGAGGTAAAGAAACTACATTCCATCATCAATAACTATTGCATCTTTACTAACTTAATACGGGTCTAAGAGCCTAAAAGCTTTAATAATTCAAATTAACAGATAATATATGAATGTACGTGAAGTGCAATTTTCGTAAGAGCCCGAACCATCTTACCACCTCAAATGCATGTCAATGGTAGGGAGTGACAAATTCAAATGGAGTTAGATACAAATATATCACCCGCTTGTATCACACCTGCTTCATCATAGAGTATTCTAGTCTTTTTCCTGATTATCCTTCGCTTGACCCACTTTTGTATATGCATGGCTGATCTATGTAGAGTTACCGGATGTGCGATCATGTAGAGGAATATGAATGTAGTTTTACCTTTTAGTTTTTAAAGTTAATTGTTGATAAAGTTTATGTCACACCCCCAAAATCGGGTCCAGCGGAAGCATACATGTAGCTGGGGTGTAACTCAATTGATATCACAACACTAGTTCAAAAATGGTTTGCACTTGAATCATTTAAAATAAAATAGTTAAATCAAAAATGTTAAATTTACATTGTTAAAAGTAGTGCGGAATTAGGCCCTTAAAGTAGTTTAAAACGGTCCCCAAATGATTAAATCAGAGTCTTCGATGACCATGCCATGCCCTGCCAAAACCTCTAGTAGTGTGCCATAGCTTAAAACCTGAAAATACATGCTAAAGTGTCAACACAAAGGTTGGTGAGTTCATAGAGTTTGTTTAACAAATATAGTTTATGCATATGTATGAAGGTTTCCCAGCAAAGGCATCGTAAATCCACTCAGTTACAAGTCCCGCCATAAGAGCCTTGTAACCTGTGTGTTTACAACCCACTGCTACAATATATAGTATGAGTAAAACGTATATAAGTTTATCACAACAGTTAAGCAATTAGTCGTGAGTCTACACTTCATCTCCGAAGACCTCACGTTTGTATGTATATCTCCATGGTTGTGCCCAGCAACTTAATCTGGGGCCATTGGAAGTATGTATGTCTCCATGGTTGTGCCCAGCAACTTAATCTGGGGCCATTGGAAGTATGTTTGTCTCCATGGTTGTGCCCAGCAACTTAATCTGGGGCCATTGGAAGTCTCAAGAGTACACCATCACAGTTTAGTATAACACAGTTAAGTATAGTACAATCACGTATGTATGACATCAAGTATAATGTAATCAAGTATAATGTTTCCAAGTATAAATGTTATGTGAATCTGTACAAGTAAGCAAGTAGTAGCATGTATCTCCCCCAAAGAGTTGATAGAACAATTAAAAGAGTAGGGGCTATGACTCACCTGATGCAACAGCTACGATGACAAAAGTGTATACACAGAAATGAGGTTCGATCTCTAACCGCAACCTAATATGAATGATGACGATCTACTTTAGATCATGAAATGATGTTGAAAATGTCCATGCACATGTTACTTAAATGTGTGTGGGAAGCTTGGTAATCTAGTTCACGGAGTCGGTTTTGGTTCCGTTATTCGCAAAACGTAAAGTTTTAAATCGCGAAACGTAAATTCGGGTATCGTAAAAATATGAAACTTGAAAGAATGACTAAACTTGTCCAAATACTCCATAATAAAATATAAAATGAATGGTAAGTTCCATTGGGTTGCTTAAACGCTGTTAAAACTGGAAACGCGGGTTAAAAACGCGTAATTCGCGTAAAACGCTGAACTGAAAAACGTAAAATTCCAAAACTTTTAGAATTGTCGTAAAATGAGAGAAAATCATATTTCTATTGTTTATAATGTTTTATGGACATATCGGGATGCCGGAAGGACGTTTGAACCCAAAAGTAAATCTCGGACACGGCTTCGTGATTTTTGCAGAAATGATCCGACGAGCGCCAAACTCCCGGATTACCGTTAAAATAGTTTAACTTATGAGAATATGAAATAAAAATTTCGGACATGAATAGTGTTTTGTGAATAGTAAAAGTGAATAGTAACTTTCCGAGATAAAAAATGAAATTTCGACATGTGAAAAAGGACATGAAATTACGAGTTGTGACATTCTTCCCCTCTGAATGGAACTTCGTCCCGAAGTTCAGTTGATGTTAATCAGTTAAGTGTGTTTAAGAAAATGTATCAAAGCTTATGTATGTGGGTTTCCTGTCCAACTAGGTACGTTCTCGTGGTCAGACATGACGAGGCAAACCTTCCCAATCCCGAGCTTAGTCCTCAAAAGACCTCCTTTAGGTTAATCCTTTAGGTAACCGATTTTCACTTAATCCCACAACCCAATCAAACAAGAACAGTCATGAGGTTAGGCTAAATCGGTTTGAGTGATGACTTTAACTTTTAGCTTGATTTTCGCAACCCAATCAAACAAGAACAGTCACTAGAACCAAGCTAAAAATCAAGGTCTGGATTCAACGTCCTTGAAAAAGGTCTTTTGAAAGATTGGCTCGACTTTGGAATTGCTTACACACAATCCAGACAAAATATCATTATAACTATTCTTAGTGTTGCAAAATTCATTTCTGAGTCGGATATAGGTGGTCAGCCTATGTCCTACTATCCCGGGTTGAATATAAATGACCAGTCTATATTCCACCGAGGTTCCATGAATTTTGAAATACTCAGCTTAGTTATACTAATACCATGTCCTTCACAAATACTAAGGTGTTTAGAAAGACTAAGGCAGGTGACCAAACTCGAGGTCAAATGATGAAATTATGCAAAGAAAAACATAACGCTGTGATATATATGATACGTGAGCATGCTTATATGAAAGACAATTATAGTAATCAACTATAATAAATGAATATAATATATATCAGATAATGAGACACAAATCTCATCACCTATGTCAGCAACTAACCACAAATGAGGCTTCAGCTTGGCAGGCAGGCACGTGACGGTCATAGGGTTAAGTTTTCTTGAAAGTAGCTATAGTCTAGGTTTTAAAAACACTTAGTTCGCTATAGCCAAAGCTCTGGTACCAATCTGTCACACCCCCAAAATCGGGTCCAGCGGAAGCATACATGTAGCTGGGGTGTAACTCAATTGATATCACAACACTAGTTCAAAAATGGTTTGCACTTGAATCATTTAAAATAAAATAGTTAAATCAAAAATGTTAAATTTACATTGTTAAAAGTAGTGCGGAAGTAGGCCCTTAAAATAGTTTAAAACGGTCCCTAAATGATTAAATCAGAGTCTTCGATGACCATGCCATGCCCTGCCAAAACCTCCAGTAGTGTGCCATAGCTTAAAACCTGAAAATACATGCTAAAGTGTCAACACAAAGGTTGGTGAGTTCATAGAGTTTGTTTAACAAATATAGTTTATGCATATGTATGAAGGTTTCCCAGCAAAGGCATCGTAAATCCACTCAGTTACAAGTCCCGCCATAAGAGCCTTGTAACCTGTGTGTTTACAACCCACTGCTACAATATATAGTATGAGTAAAACGTATATAAGTTTATCACAACAGTTAAGCAATTAGTCGTGAGTCTACACTTCATCTCCGAAGACCTCACGTTTGTATGTATATCTCCATGGTTGTGCCCAACAACTTAATCTGGGGCCATTGGAAGTATGTATGTCTCCATGGTTGTGCCCAGCAACTTAATCTGGGGCCATTGAAAGTATGTTTGTCTCCATGGTTGTGCCCAGCAACTTAATCTGGGGCCATTGGAAGTCTCAAGAGTACACCATCACAGTTTAGTATAACACAGTTAAGTATAGTACAATCACGTATGTATGACATCAAGTATAATGTAATCAAGTATAATGTTTCCAAGTATAAATGTTATGTGAATCTGTACAAGTAAGCAAGTAGTAGCATGTATCTCCCCCAAAGAGTTGATAGAACAATTAAAAGAGTAGGGGCTATGACTCACCTGATGCAACAGCTACGATGACAAAAGTGTATACACAGAAATGAGGTTCGATCTCTAACCGCAACCTAATATGAATGATGAACGATCTACTTTAGATCATGAAATGATGTTGAAAATGTCCATGCACATGTTACTTAAATGTGTGTGGGAAGCTTGGTAATCTAGTTCACGGAGTCGGTTTTGGTTCCGTTATTCGCAAAACGTAAAGTTTTAAATCGCGAAACGTAAATTCGGGTATCGTAAAAATATGAAACTTGAAAGAATGACTAAACTTGTCCAAATACTCCATAATAAAATATAAAATGAATGGTAAGTTCCATTGGGTTGCTTAAACGCTGTTAAAACTGGAAACGCGGGTTAAAAACGCGTAATTCGCGTAAAACGCTGAACTGAAAAACGTAAAATTCCAAAACTTTTAGAATTGTCGTAAAATAAGAGAAAATTATATTTCTATTGTTTATAATGTTTTATGGACATATCGGGATGCCGGAAGGACGTTTAAACCCAAAAGTAAATCTCGGACACGGCTTCGTGATTTTTGCAGAAATGATCCGACGAGCGCCAAACTCTCGGATTACCGTTAAAATAGTTTAACTTATGAGAATATGAAATAAAAATTTCAGACATGAATAGTGTTTTGTGAATAGTAACTTTCCGAGATAAAAAATGAAATTTCGACATGTGAAAAAGGACATGAAATTACGAGTTGTGACATTCTTCCCCTCTAAATGGAACTTCGTCCCGAAGTTCAGTTGATGTTAATCAGTTAAGTGTGTTTAAGAAAATGTATCAAAGCTTATGTATGTGGGTTTCCTGTCCAACTAGGTACGTTCTCGTGGTCAGACATGACGAGGCAAACCTTCCCAATCCCGAGCTTAGTCCTCAAAAGACCTCCTTTAGGTTAATCCTTTAGGTAACCGATTTTCACTTAATCCCACAACCCAATCAAACAAGAACAGTCATGAGGTTAGGCTAAATCAGTTTGAGTGATGACTTTAACTTTTAGCTTGATTTTCGCAACCCAATCAAACAAGAACAGTCACTAGAACCAAGCTAAAAATCAAGGTCTGGATTCAACGTCCTTGAAAAAGGTCTTTTGAAAGATTGGCTCGACTTTGGAATTGCTTACACACAATCCAGACAAAATATCATTATAACTATTCTTAGTGTTGCAAAATTCATTTCTGAGTCGGATATAGGTGGTCAGCCTATGTCCTACTATCCCGGGTTGAATATAAATGACCAGTCTATATTCCACCGAGGTTCCATGAATTTTGAAATACTCAGCTTAGTTATACTAATACCATGTCCTTCACAAATACTAAGGTGTTTAGAAAGACTAAGGCAGGTGACCAAACTCGAGGTCAAATGATGAAATTATGCAAAGAAAAACATAACGCTGTGATATATATGATACGTGAGCATGCTTATATGAAAGACAATTATAGTAATCAACTATAATAAATGAATATAATATATATCAGATAATGAGACACAAATCTCATCACCTATGTCAGCAACTAACCACAAATGAGGCTTCAGCTTGGCAGGCAGGCACGTGACGGTCATAGGGTTAAGTTTTCTTGAAAGTAGCTATAGTCTAGGTTTTAAAAACACTTAGTTCGCTATAGCCAAAGCTCTGGTACCAATCTGTCACACCCCCAAAATCGGGTCCAGCGGAAGCATACATGTAGCTGGGGTGTAACTCAATTGATATCACATCACTAGTTCAAAAATTGTTTGCACTTGAATCATTTAAAATAAAATAGTTAAATCAAAAATGTTAAATTTACATTGTTAAAAGTAGTGCGGAAGTAGGCCCATAAAGTAGTTTAAAACGGTCCCCAAATGATTAAATCAGAGTCTTCGATGACCATGCCATGCCCTGCCAAAACCTCCAGTAGTGTGCCATAGCTTAAAACCTGAAAATACATGCTAAAGTGTCAACACAAAGGTTGGTGAGTTCATAGAGTTTGTTTAACAAATATAGTTTATGCATATGTATGAAGGTTTCCCAGCAAAGGCATCGTAAATCCACTCAGTTACAAGTCCCGCCATAAGAGCCTTGTAACCTGTGTGTTTACAACCCACTGCTACAATATATAGTATGAGTAAAACGTATATAAGTTTATCACAACAGTTAAGCAATTAGTCGTAAGTCTACACTTCATCTCCGAAGACCTCACGTTTGTATGTATATCTCCATGGTTGTGCCCAGCAACTTAATCTGGGGCCATTGGAAGTATGTATGTCTCCATGGTTGTGCCCAACAACTTAATCTGGGGCCATTGGAAGTATGTTTGTCTCCATGGTTGTGCCCAGCAACTTAATCTGGGGCCATTGGAAGTATGTTTGTCTCCATGGTTGTGCCTAGCAACTTAATCTGGGGCCATTGGAAGTCTCAAGAGTACACCATCACAGTTTAGTATAACACAGTTAAGTATAGTACAATCACGTATGTATGACATCAAGTATAATGTAATCAAGTATAATGTTTCCAAGTATAAATGTTATGTGAATCTGTACAAGTAAGCAAGTAGTAGCATGTATCTCCCCCAAAGAGTTGATAGAACAATTAAAAGAGTAGGGGCTATGACTCACCTGATGCAACAGCTACGATGACAAAAGTGTATACACAGAAATGAGGTTCGATCTCTAACCGCAACCTAATATGAATGATGAACGATCTACTTTAGATCATGAAATGATGTTGAAAATGTCCATGCACATGTTACTTAAATGTGTGTGGGAAGCTTGGTAATCTAGTTCACGGAGTCGGTTTTGGTTCCGTTATTCGCAAAACGTAATGTTTTAAATCGCGAAACGTAAATTCGGGTATCGTAAAAATATGAAACTTGAAAGAATGACTAAACTTGTCTAAATACTCCATAATAAAATATAAAATGAATGGTAAGTTCCATTGGGTTGCTTAAACGCTGTTAAAACTGGAAACGCGGGTTAAAAACGCGTAATTCGCGTAAAACGCTGAACTGAAAAACGTAAAATTCCAAAACTTTTAGAATTGTCGTAAAATGAGAGAAAATCATATTTCTATTGTTTATAATGTTTTATGGACATATCGGGATGCCGCAAGGACGTTTAAACCCAAAAGTAAATCTCGGACACGGCTTCGTGATTTTTGCAGAAATGATCCGACGAGCGCCAAACTCTCGGATTACCGTTAAAATAGCTTAACTTATGAGAATATGAAATAAAAATTTCGGACATGAATAGTGTTTTGTGAATAGTAAAAGTGAATAGTAACTTTCCGAGATAAAAAATGAAATTTCGACATGTGAAAAAGGACATGAAATTACGAGTTGTGACAGTTTAAAATACAATTCATGCTTATGAGAGATTAGATTCTAGAGAAAGAGAAGAAACCAATTACAGTTAAACAGTTCTTATGAAGTCAGTGCAATATCATTTGTACATTGATATTTTTCTCCGTTTAGGAACAGTTGATAACAGAATTTACAAAAAGAATACATACCATTGGGAGTGGTCCATACTTGCTCTGGAAGAGAGTTTGATGCATTAGACCTCGAAGAATTTGCCACTTTTTTATTTCTAGCACCCAAGTGTATAACCAACTTCGGCCCATTGGTGTCATTGGATTAACAGCCTCTTTTTCGGTAACATCCACAGTGCCCAGTTGATGTGGCATGTGATTTTTTTGCTTGTCTCTCAAGAGTATACTGTCTGTCTTCACTGAAACTTCATTAACAGGCTTTGTTTTTGCGACCTCGGTCCGATCAACTGGCCATACCAAATTATAAAATTGTCAAAGAATATGATATGAAAAATGAGGGCACTTACTTGGTAGAGTTGAGGTAGGCAAAGAGACAAAGGCAATCATCATATGTGAGGTGGGTGGTAGGCAGTATGTGAGGGTCGGCTATTATTTCATCGCTAGTGGAAAAATCAGTATAAAGGATCATGCCAGCTGCACCAGCATGAGCTGCTTGTGTACTTTTGTAAATTCTAGCATTGTGTACGTCTCCAACAACTTGTAATAGGTAGAAAAGATCTTGTTGTACAACAGAGAATACTCACAATCATTTACAAAATAGCTAGAGCTCCTGGGTTCAGTATTAAGAGTATGTCAAACTGCACCAGATGCAACTACATTAGCATTGAAATGGTTATCTAAATCGAGTGACCTGACATTTGCTGCATTAGTTGTATGCGAAGTCTGTGGGTCTATCCAATTGTGGTGTATGGACCTTTGTAGACATTGGTTAAAACCCAGATCTTAAACCCTCACTTGGCTCAAACCTATAGGATGAAGTAAATATGTGCGAAAAAGAAATCATAAATGAAGTAAATATCCAAAGGCAATTTTGAAAATAAAATCAAGAAATCATAAACGAAGTAAATATGTGCGAAAAAGAATCTAAGGATTCATATAATCGAAATCAGTTGTTTACATGTTGATTCAGTAGACGGATGAAATTCATTCGCATCTCCACTATTTGCATTTTTTTGTAGCTCCAAATGCTAACTGAATTCCAGCCGATGGTATATATTGCCCCTCTATAAGATCGTTTCTTCTAAGTTTTCTGCACCTTTACAGAGAACAATTAGCAGGCGGTAAAGATGATTGAATTCAACAACCTTGAAAGCAAATGAAAACCTTACCTTATAAGCCCATGAAGCTATCAAGACACATAAGTAATAAACAATAAAGGAGCTAAAACTGAAGATGAACAATTAAAAGAGAACAAGAATGAAACATTTATTACCTTTTAGTAAAATAATTGGATATCTTCTGATAATTGATATCAAATTCAGTATCAACAGCCTACAAACTTGCATGATCAATATTCGAAAACAGTTACATGTAGTTGTGTAACGTATAGGTGACTTGCAATAAAGTTAAACTCAGGTTCTCCTTTGTTTAGCGGTAAAATTGAGCCTTTATGGTTAAAGAATTCTCCTCCTGATTGAGTTGTTTTCTCGCAGTGCCAATATCTTTTTTATAAAACTTCAAATGGGTAAAACTTTTACACGCATTGCGCATTTAGAACTCACCAGCAGTTTGATGTGGCCTATGCAAATACACCTTGAATATTGATAAGTCAAAAGCTCACTTGATATGTTCATAGTTTGGACTTAACTTCAATTCGTACCGACCCTTGTGCCCACTTGTGACTGGTAGTGTTTAAATGCAAAAACCGAGGATGAACCCTTAAGTGATCCATACCACCTGTGTTACAAAAAGAATACAGTAAATTAATTACTTGCCCGCATGACAAACTTATCAAATGAAAAAGTATCCAATCCTAACAAAATTCATCAGTTACAACACATCTAATAAATTTAGGTTGTTCCCTGATCTTTAAATTCTAGTAATTATGCTTTCACTTGTATCATATAACTTTGGTCCTTCCAGTGAGAGTCAAAGTAACCAAGTAAACAGCAAAAGTAACTTACGATAGTCCTATTTTAATTTAGATATATCGGATTTCAAATGAGTATAAGCCTGGTATATGGATTATAAATACAGGATGTATTATAATTCAGACTTGTAACATTAAACATTATACAAACTCAGACTACACAACAGTGAAGTAGGAATAAAGACATATACCAAACTGCCCAAACCACCCATCTTGCCCCTGTAATTTGTGGAAAACTCATTAGATATTGTACCTGATTTTTCTTCCATGGTCTTGAATTCTTTGAAGGGAACTTGCAATTCAGATATCTGAGCAGTTTGAGGCCTTGGGATCAAGCAATGGTGTAAATTCTGCAGTGGTTAGCTTTTGCTTAGTTGCAATGATTTAAATTAGTTTGCAGTTGATAAACTCTTTTAGTCAATAGCCTACTTCATTATAAGGTCAATCAAATATATCAACTCGCCACTTCCTTGAACATAATCTTAAATTTGTTTTGACCCGGTAGTGAAATTCATCATAACAATGTAGCCTACCTGCAAAAACATGAATGGGTCATTACAATGGTTTATTTATAGCTGCAGAAACGATATAATGTCACAGGTTAATATGACATGAATAAACCAAATGTTACCGATGTCATATCAAGTGAATGAACGAAATTTTCGGGAACGTGAGAATCATATAAACAAAGCTTATTATTTGACACACTTTCTGTGGCTTTTTGCTCGTTTAACCTGTTTAATACCTTCCAGAAATGTAAAATTATTACCAGTACTTGAATTGTGGGAACAAATAACATACTTCCATGCAGATACGACTCCCGAGTTGACCGAAAAGCTATTTTTTCCTGTTCAGAGAACACACCCAATTCCATGTGAGTTACTGCTATTAAACGGCACATGTCTGCAATCATGGCAGTACCTAACCAAATAGTAACTAATTAATGTTTGTTTCCTGTCAAGAGAATACACCCTGTTTCGTCAGAGTTGTTGCAATAAAACATCACGCGTCTGCAGTCATAGCATCACTTGAGCAAAGAGTCACTAATGCTCACATAACAGCTACTACAATAACATATCGTCAAAAATTAGTATAGCTTAAACGTGCAAACATGATCTCTTTAAAAAAAGAGTACATATTAATTGTAATGCTCATAATATTACCAACATTATAACCAAAGCCTTGAACACGCATGCTAACAGTTTGTTATCAGTTAGATGTCCAACTTCTGTAAAAAAAAAGGATTAAACTTTTAAATACGAAAGTGCTTATGAAATCTTATAAACAATCTATAGAGTTGAAATCTTGTACTATGTTAAACAATACTTTTGTAGAGCCTTACTTCCCAACCCATTGCAAGCAAGGCCTGATTAACTGCGATATATAGAACATAGAAAATAGGTAATCATAAAATGGTTAAATGACAATACCTCCTCTAATTCAAACAGCCGTTGAAAACAAACCATATTGCTATACGCTTGTTCATAGTTCTCAACAACCTACATGTTATTAGATATCTGAACACAATATGCAAATATGAGTTTCAATGCATGAAAAGCTACAACATAGATTTCCTCTAACTTTAGACCTGCCAATCTATATCAGGAGTATTTGTATGCTTTCAGCAACATATGCACATGATCTGGCCATACAAATTAAGAACAACAACCTCTTATATCGTGAAGTGATCTGTTATTATTGGATCAACATAGAATATCACTTAAATATAGGGTCATAGGTTATATCATAATATAATTTGTGAACATCATACGTCAAAAAGATGAAGCGCACTCGGAACATCTTTAGACTAAAGACAAGCTTCAGCCGTCGGTAAGCCTCAACCTGTATACACCATAACATCATAATTATTTATTAATGATTACAAAAAAAATGGGGTTTTGGAAAAGAGCACGTACAAAACCGTTTTTAGGTTATGAGAATGAATGAGAAAAATAAGGGTAAAACAAATTAATATTCTGTAACTATATTTAAGGAAAAGATATGTGTGATAATTTAAATTGTTCTTTTTTCTACTATATATTTTTTGTTTTCTGTTCTTGATCACAATAAATGGATTGTCTCCATTGGTTGAGACGTTTGCATGTTAACCTAAAGACGCAGGTTCTAATCTCACTATGTTCATTTTTAATCAAATTTAATCCGAATTTTAAATTAAATAAATGGTATATATAATTTCGAAATAAATTAAAAAATACAAAATAAATTATAAAAATTGCTTACATGGATAGAATGTGATGGCATGGCCATGACATGGCTGATAATGAATTACTGGGCATTGACTGGGCAATGAGGTGGCATTTTCTTCAAATGCCTCCTGTTATATATAATGTAGAGATGTATATATATATATATATATATATATATATATATATATATATATATATATATATATATATATAAACTGCATTAGGTTAAATCATCAATTATTCTTGCAACCTTTTCAACTTCATCTCAATTCATAACCGACTTTTAATTGTATACTAATTACTAAATATCATGTGATAAATTCCGGCAAGTCTTGCAGTTCCATCTCGATGTTGTATATATTTCACATTAAATGCACCGGTTTTGTTTTTCGATAAAAGTTTGACATTTTGCTTATGTTTAAAACTCAACTTTTTTAGTTGATACTATAATTTACAAACGGATTTAAACCAAAATTATGCATTTTTTCCTTTCTATTCATTACCCAATGTGATATTTTTAATATGTCGTATTTTGCTATTATGGCAAACTCATTTAATTGGCGTAAATATTAGTTTCTCACTAATGATTCTACATATAGAAAAAAGAAAACACTCTGCGATGCGCAACCTTCTTCTTTTCAATAATAATTCAATTGCACACGATAAATTCATTCTAATATTTCTCAAAGAGCATTAGAAAGCAACTACTTACATAAACTAATCATGCTAAAAAGTATTATTTAACCATTTAAATATTGTTTTACATACATGCTCGTGCACATTTTCTTGAATCAATTCGCACATGTGAGCTACATCAATAGAAAACGCACATAAATTACTTGTATATGAAAATGCATTAAAATAATATATATATATATATATATATATGTATATATATATATATATATATATATATATATATATATATATATATATATATATATATATATATATATATATATATATATATATATATATATGCTTATCTATAACAATCACCTAAATATGTAAGAAACAAAGAAAATAGTTGGTATCCCAATCTTTGGTTTTATTTATCTGAGCATGCATGATCTTGTGTGATTTTCATAGTACCTGCGTATGATAACTAAATTAAGAAAAAAAGAAGATCAAGTTAATTACAAAGATCTAAAAGATGTGTGAATCATCTCTAAAATGTTGCAAAAGAGAATTTATATACCGCTACTAACAATCAAAGATCTAAAAGATGTGTGAATCATCTTCAAATTTACATACTAAATGTGATTTTGGCCGGTTTATAAAGTTATGAATTATGTTAAATCATTAATTATTCTTGCAACTTTTCGCAATCCTTGCACTTCATCTAACCGGCTTTTAATTCTATACTAAATGCTATGTGATCAACTCGGGCAACCCTTGCACTTCACCTCCTTTCATGATTGTATAAATATTACGAGGCTGCATTGAATTCCGAGCATTAGCTATCCTTTACTCTATGCAACTAATAAACGACTCCGACTTGTTTCTAACTCTAAAACTCTATCATCATAACTCCACACTAAATTTAGGGACTGAATCTTATAGTATTATAGATATACGCATTTATATTTATATATATATACGTTTATCACGTCTATATACTTATATAAACGATTATATTATCAATAATATTATTACGAGTATCGTTTTTAATATTTGACTTTTAAATATTTATCGAGTCATAGAATTTGGTCACATGTCCGAGTCATGACTCTCGGCTCATAGTCCAAGTCCAAATATAAGAATCAAGTCAAAATAAATACATCATCTCCGTCCAAACAATCCCATATCCACGTGCTACAACATGAGGGTCCGACTACGGCACCCAACTATCCTATCTCCGTCATCTAATCGACCGTCTCACAATCGGTCCCCAATTCCACATTCGTCAACAACTCCAACAATCACACATGTCCAAAAGTACCATGCCCAAACTAATAATATCATGACAATAAGAATAATCCGACAATCATAAACGACAACCAAATAGTCTATCAAGCTTACGGGTTGATTTACCAAGTCAACCCGGGTCAAAATATTAAACCACAAACATGGTAATCTCACCCGAGACCTCTTGGTCTCGGCTTGCTCCAAACGAGCCAACCAAACGGACCATAATGATCGAATAGCACATAAGCCACAATAACATTCGACCGGACCCAAAGGGTCACGGTCTTGCTCTCAACGAGCAATCACAAGCCAAACGCACCCTTGGGTCATTGGCAGTAAACCCAAACAACAACAACACAATGCAACGAGCTTTTAGGGTCTCGGCATGATAATCGAGCCACAAAACGCGACCCCGAGACCTCTTGGGTCTCGGTCATGCTCAATCCGAGCATCAAACCACCAAGAATTAACCAACAATCCAAAACCTTCACAAATTCGAACCCAAATCGACCCAACCCGGATACCAAACCAAAACTTTATCAAAAATCTTTCCCAATATCTTTTTACTCTTTAAATCTTGCCCCAAAAATCAATAATCCATACGAGTTTGACTCGATCTAGTCAAACCCACGTATGAAAACATGTTTTCTCACCTTCAAACTCACGGATCTATATTAACCTCAAAGAAATAGTGGTGTGGGGGTGGTGTACGCGCGGCGGTGAAGCAATTCGAGGGGGGGAAGGGGTTCACTTTGAGGCGCGTGGGATACTACACAAGATAGGGGAGGTGATGGGGAGTATTTTGATGATGATGTGGGTGGTGGTGGTGCGGCGGTGAGGCGGCAGCAGAGGGGCGACTAGGGTTTGTTGGTGAGGAGAAGAGAGAGATGTGAAAGTGTTGAGGGTGATGATTGTGTTTATGTTTGTGTTGTGTGTGTGCATGTGGGTGATTATACCCAAAACCAAAGCCGGCTCCAAGCCCACACAAACAAAAGAAATAAAATGATAATAATAATAATGGTAAAAGTATTAAAAAGGTGGGTAAGGTAACCCGATAAAATATACGCGGACCAAACCCGAAACTTTTTAAAATATACCAACCAAATTTCTCAAACCGAACTCGTTCCAAAATAATAATATCCGAACCCATAATAAAATATAATTAAAATTGTTAGGTCAACCTAGTGCCGGAGTCAATGTAGTGCCAAAATAACGATCTCACAATAAATCATCACGAACGAACCAAAACAAACCATAAATAAATACTCGAATCCCATAAATAACGTACGATCAAAAATCACGTACCAACGTTCGTAAAATATCTCGTCACAATAAACTTTTCAAATATTCCAAATTTATAATTTTAATGTAATGCGGGTTTTAAAAACGGCTCCCTATTTTGCCAGTTGTCACATCCTCCCAGCCTCAGAAGAAACCCATCCCGGGTTTCTCTCGGAACAAACCATCTACGAAGTAAAAAGCTTCGGATATCTCTTTCGAAACTCATCCTCACGTTCCCACGTGAATTCCGGTCCATGCCGCGAATTCCAACGAACTTTGATGAGTGGAATACGACTTCTCTTAAGTCGTTTGATCTCTCTATCCAATATCTCAATTGGTTCTTCCACGAAATTCAAACTCTCATCCACACGAATATCCTTGATTGGTATAACTGGCGTTTCCTCCGAAAGACATTTCTTCAGATTGCTAACATGAAACACATCATGAACTTTATTCAATTCCATTGGCAATTCCAATCGAAAAGCTACAAGCCCAATTCTTTCCAAAATAAGAAATGGTCCAATGTAGCGGGGATTTAGTCTCCCACATTTCCCAAAACGTATCACACCGTTCCAAGGCGAGACTTTCAACATCACTTTGTCTCCAACCTGGAATTCTAGGGGTTTACGCCTCTGATCGGCGTAGCTTTTCTGCCTATCTCTAGCTGCTTGCAGTCGATCTCGAATTTGTGTTACCTTCTCAGTAGTTTCCAGAATAAGATCAGGGCCTGTGAGCTGGCTATCTCCAACTTCTGCCCAACCAATAGGTGAACGACATTTACAACCATACAAAGCTTCAAATGGTGCAGCCTTAAGACTTGTGTGGTAGCTATTGTTGTAGGAGAACTCCGCAAGGGGTAGATATTTCTCCCAGCCTTTACCAAAGTCTATGATGCATGCACGAAGCATATCCTACAAAGTCTGAATAGCTCTCTCACTTTGACCATCGGTTTGGGGGTGATATGCAGTACTCATACCAAGTCTCGTCCCAAAAGCGGTTTGAAGTGATCGCCACAATGCTGACGTAAAGCGGCTGTCGCGATCAGAAATAATCGATATCGGAACTCCATGGCGAGAAACAATCTCCTTCACATACAACCTCGCAAGTTTATCCACACTATCGTCTTCACTAATTGCCAGGAAATGAGCAGACTTAGTCAATCGATCCACAATTACCCATATAGCGTCGCAACCGCTAGCTGTCTTTGGTAATTTAGTAATAAAGTCCATCGTGATACGCTCCCACTTCCAAACTGGGAGTTCTGGCTGCGTCAATAATCCTGACGGTCTTTGATGTTTGGCTTTAACCTTAGAGCAAGTCAAACACTTACTAACATACAACGCTATATCTTCCTTCATATTTGGCCACCAATATAACTTTTTCAAATCCTAGTACATCTTGTCAGACCCAGGATGAATAGAGTATCTTGCCTTATGCGACTCGTGCTTAATCAACTCTCGAATTCCTCCATATAATGGTACCCAACTTCGCTCTCCAAAACATAATACTCCATCAGAACGCTTGATAAATCCTTTCTCATTTTCATCCATCCCAAATATGTTCTCAGGAGGCCTATTTTCTGCTTTCAACACTTCCGTTTGAGCTTCTAATATTTGAGACGGTAATGGCAATACGATAGTCATTCCTAATGACTTAACTCGTAACAGTGGTATTCTCTCCTTTCGGCTAAGAGCATCGGCAACAACGTTTGCTTTACCAAGATGGTAGCGAATTTCACAATCATATCGCTTAGCAACTCAATCCAACATCGTTGTCTCATGTTGAGCTCTTTTTGATTCAAGATGTGTTGTAGACTTTTGTGGTCAGTGAACACTACACACTTTGTTCCATACAAGTAATGTCTCCATATCCTCAAAGTAAAAACCACAGCACCTAACTCCAAATCATGGGTGGTGTAGTTCTTCTCGTGCTTCTTGAGCTGTCGGGAAGCATAAGCTATCACTTTCTCTCGTTGCATTAACACAGCTCCTAAACCTTTATGAGAAGTGTCACAATAGACGACAAAGTCCTCGTTACCTTCGGGTAACGCCAAGATAGGAGCACTACACAACATCTCCTTAAGTAACTGAAATGCTTCCTTTTCCTTATCTCCCCATTCATACTTAACACTCTTTTGAGTCAATTTGGTCAACGGTTTTGCTATCTTCGAAAATCCCTCAATGAATCTTCAGTAATAACCGGCTAATCCCAAAAATTGACGAACTTCTGTTGGGGTCGTAGGTGCAGCCCAATCTTTAATTGCTTCAATCTTAGCAGGGTCTACATGAACTCCTTGTCTATCGATCACATGACCCAGAAATTGTACTGTCGGAATCCAAAATTCACATTTCGAAAACTAGGCATACAGTTTCTCCTTCCTGAGTTATTCTAAGATAAGTCTTAGATGCTCCTCATGCTCCTTCTCACTCTTCGAATAAATCAGAATGTTATCAATGAACACAATCACAAACTTATCTAAGTAAGGCTTGCACACCCGATTCATGAGATCCATGAATACCGCCGGTGCGTTAGTCAACCCAAACGGCATCACCTGAAACTCGTAATGCCCGTAATGGGTTTTGAAAGCCGTTTTCGGAATATCTTCCTCGCGCACTCGAAGCTGATGATATCCCGATCTCAAATCTATCTTCGAATACACACTCGATCCTTGAAGCTGATCGAACAAATCGACGATTCTCGGTAACGGGTATCTATTCTTCACCGTTAACTTGTTCAACTCTCGATAATCAATACAAATGCGAAAGGATCCATCCTTCTTCTTCACAAATAAGACCGGGGCTCCCCAAGGTGAAGAACTTGGTCTTATGAATCCCTTTTCAGCTAACTCCGCTAATTGTTTTAACAACTCTTCCAATTCAGTAGGTGCAAGACGATAAGGCGCTCGTGCTACAGGTGCAGCACCAGGTATCAACTCAATTTGAAATTCCACTTGTCTAGTAGGTGGGATTCCCTGCAAATCATCGGGAAACACATTCGAAAAATCACGAACTATAGGTACATCTCCAATGCACCTTTCCTTCTTCTCCTTCTCTCCTTTCTCAGAAATTTGAGCTAAGAAAAGGCAACTTCCTTTTTCCATTAGCTTCGGCAATTTAGTGCAAGATATGACTGCTAATCTAGATGGGCCTCTCAAATCCTTTCTATCTCCTGGTATGTTCAGAATCTCCTTGCCGTATGGAACACGCACAATCTTCTCATCGCAAATTATATGAGCACGATATTTCGACAACCAATCCATACCAATAATGACATCAAAACTTCCTAATGTGACGGGTAGAAGAACTATGTTGAAAGGACGATTCAGAAAGTTTAACGTGCAACCGTGAATGATAGTCCTAATCCTCTCCATGTTCCCATTAGCTAACTCTACATCATAACCAATTCCTAAGGCCATCGGGGGTTTCTCTAGTAAGGGTGCAAACTTAGTGGACACAAAACTCTTATCGGCACCAGTATCAAATAGTATGGAAGCATAACGATTATTGAGAAGGAACATACTAGTAACGACGATCGGATCTTCTCCTCTCTCGTTCCCAAGTGCATACACTCTCCCATGAGCAGCTCCAGCTTCCACACAATGGTACCCATTGTCTTGTCGTCCACGATTTCCTCCAGCTCCACGGTTTCCATTATTGTACCCATTACCACCCGATCCTTGATTTCCTCGGTTCCACGATTCCCTACACTCATTCCGATAATGTCCCTTCTTTCCACATCCATAGCAAGTAACATTTTCCTTGCTCATAGTTTCAGGAGTAGCTTGAACCATAGCAAGGGGTCGAGCTCTACAATCCTTAGCTATATGTCCCATCCTAGAGCAATTCTTGCACATCACAGTACATCGACCAGAATGATGTTTATAACATCGATTACACTTGGGTGCATCTCCATTGTAGTTCTTCTTGTCTCCATCTCTCATAGCATAAGCTCTAGTAGTTGTTTGTCACTTGTTTCGACGGTCATTACCCTTAGAGTGATCATCCCTCTTCCTCTTTCCATTCTTGTCTTTCTCAGCTTCTTCCAATGCCAAAGAGTCCATCAATTGTTGAGCGATAGTGATAGCCTCATGAATGTTTGCAGGCTTAGCAGAAATCACATCGTTCCTTGTAGCTACCGGCAACCCATCGGTATACCTCTCAATCCTTTGAGTGTCAGTCCTAACCATATCGGGACAAAGTAAGGCTAACTCTCGATAACGGCGATTGTAAGTTGCCATATCGGTACCTTTCACCTTATGGTTCCAGAACTCAATCACCAGCTTCTTAATCTCATTCCTTGGGCAGTAAGTCTGAATCAACAAAGACTTAAATTGCTCCCAAGTCATAGCATAAGCCACATCACTCCCAACCGAGTTACGGTAATTGTTCCACCAAGTTAAAGCTTCATCCTTGAAAGTAAAAGAAGCAAACTTTACCTTCGCATTCTCCGCACAACCACTGATATTAAACACTGACTCAGTCTTCTCAATCCACCTAACCAAGTAAACCACTCCTTCAGTCCCACCAAACTCAATAGGTCCACAAATCTTAAACTCCTTGTAGTGACATCCGTTAGCACGGACAGGTGGAAATGTTCCAGCAGAATTGTTGGAATGATTTGACTCAGCTAGTAGCTCAGCAACTCATTGCTCCACAAGTTGATTGATCATTGCTTGATCCACAGTAGGTGCATTAAGTGGAACATGATCATTGTCTCCCTGAACATCAACATTTTGATTCCTGTTGTTGCAATTAGTAGTGTCCAGGTTATCAGGAGTAGGGGTCTCAACAGTTCGAGTAGGACGGCGTCCTCGACGACCAGGGGTAGTCGTTGCAGGTCCAGTTCTGGTAGCTCTAACAGGGTTTCGTCGTGGGGCCATTGATCAGAAACATCATACAAGTTCGTGAGTCTCCGATAGAACTTATCATATGCTCAACAAGAATTAAATCAACGAAGCCAAGTCATGGAAAAAATATCAACAATACACAACAAGACATCAATAAGGCGCATAGGAACTCAATTTCCATAATATCCAAAAACCACATAATACCATAAAATAATAACCTTCAACCATACAATAAAGATCCAACATTGTTCCAACTACCGAAAACACAAAGGTAACAATCATTCCAACAAGACGAGTAATCAGCGGAAAATACATCAAAATAAGATAACTAGCTTTTCTAACCGAACACTCCTCGGTTAAGAAAGCAACAAGATAACATAGCTCAAACATCTAGCCATGCTGCTGGCGGAGGCTCCTTAACTCCAGCCTCAAGCCATCAAGATCTCTCCATAATGATCCTAACTCCACACTATGGGTGTCTCTGTCTCTCTTGAGGTCAGCCACCTCCTTCTCTAGCTCGGCATTCCTTTGCCATAGCTTGCGGTCGGCCTCTCGAGCTGTAACAAAACCTCGCTGTAAACTCTCGATATGCTCGTGAACCTCCATCAAAACTCTCCTCATCTTAGTAGTCCTGCCCACAACCACAGTCATATCAACTCTCAGATCCGCTATGAACTCTCCAATAACCCTCTCAAGTCGATCAGATATACGAGCAACTCTCTCACCAAGATCAGTAATCTAAGCCCACAACCTACCAATCTCACCTAACTCTGCATGCTCAGCAGAAATATCAGAAGGTGCATCCGACTCAACGGGACTACCAGGTGGCAACTCAGCCAAAAACTGATGATCAGGTGAATCAGGCTCAATCAGATGTATAGGTGAATCAGGCTCCTTAGCCTGAGCTGGCGGCACTAACAAATCATCATCATCAGGCATCTCCTCCTCCTCAGGGTCATCATCATCACCCTGCTCAGCCTCCTGTGGGTCATCAGCCTCATCCTCACCCTCGTACTCCTCCTCCTCCTCATCGGAAGAGTACATCATCAATCGTCGTCTCCTAACAGGTGAACCATGTGGTGAAGGGGTAGATGATCTAGGATGACGATGTAATGATGCAGGTGGTGCCTCAGACAGAAGAGAGTGAGCATCAATCTGTAAAGGTGGTGAAGTAGGGCATACCGACATACGTGCCGTAGCTCGGTGGGCAAAACGGGGAGCCACACGAGCCAAAGCCTAATGAAGAGTAAGCTGCCTCGATGTACCAGGGAGCCCTAGAGAAGATGAGGGTCCCTGCGTAGATGCAGCAGGTGGTGCTGAAGTAGAACCTGTCGGTGTCACAGTAGCTGAATGCATGGCAACCTAGTAAGGGTCATCAGGAGCCATGGTGAACTGTGCTGGAAATACCGGTGCAGTAAGAATATCCTCAACAACGTCAGGCATACGGGAGGCCATAGTCTGTGACAACGGCGTAGGGTAGGTGTAAGTGTTTCAAAACAACTAAACCGCGTACTCAAAATACCATACCCAAAAATCATCATATAATTCCACATCATATATAATCAAGAAAGATTTAAAATACCGCATTACTAAAACCATTCGCAAAACAATTAAGCCATATAATACCTCAAAAACGTATATAATCCCTCAAAACGCCATCATATCACTAAATCAATAAACCTCAAAACCTCAAATCATCTAAAGAAATCCCAAATCTATAATCATCTCAATAATCTCATAATACCTCAATAATAAACAATGATGCTTTGGCTTGGCGGGCAATGGTCGAGGATCGTTTTCTATAAAAATCGGTTATAGTTTAGGTGTCTATTTACCTAGTTCTCTATAACCTGGCTCTGATACCAATCTGTAACACCCTCAAAATTTGATATAGCGGAAGACTCAACAAGCTTTCGGGGTGCTACGGGGATTGGTATCCATTCAAAGTCATGAAAGAACGAGATAAAGTAAACATAATAAAAATACAACCACGCGGGGTTTTAAAGTTTACATTTATCCCAAAATCATCCAAAGTCAGGCCCAAAAGAAATAAATATAGGTCCACAATAGTTATCAGAGTTTTAGAAATATAGATCCATAACCGGTGCCAATGCCAAGCCTCCAATCCCAAGCATCCATAGAGCATCACTTAATTACCTGAGAAAACGTGCTAAAAGTCAGATTTCGCTGGTGAGATCATAGGTTTAAATTCATAATTCAATATAGTGGACATATACGCAAAACTCTTGCTAGCTAGACTAGCCCTCAATCATCCAACCAAAATAATCCAACCAAATCAAATCAACCCTATAGGTGCACGCTATAGCTCAAATCAATCCAATCAATAGCTTACATAGCTCAAGTCTAGGCCTCGCTCTATAACCAATCCAATAGCTTACCTAGTTCGGGACTAGACCTCGCTTTATATACCACAACCTACGGGCGTCGTGGGATACGATGCCCATTAATATACTCATTTTATATCTGTCGATTAAATAAGTCACTTGATATATAAAATGTTTATATTAATCGTCATATATCCGTGACAACACAAAAGTCACAATATAAAGCCCACTTGGACTTTAAAGAACCACAACTCGTATGACTCGATAAGTTTCCAAATTTATAAAAATCACGTTTTTAATTATTATTCACCCGGCTTATTAGTTTCGCCGTTATTTATATATATATATAGTTATTATTTATAACAATATTCCGACATTTATTACACTGTTTGCATAGCATAATAACTATCGTTATATTATTATACGTTTACTCGTGATCGTATTATTATTAATATACGCCTTTATATTTATATATATACGTTTATCACGTCTATATACTTATATAAACGATTATATTATCAATAATATTATTACGAGTATCGTTTTTAATATTTGACTTTTAAATATTTATCGAGTCATAGAATTTGGTCACATGTCCGAGTCATGACTCTCGGCTCATAGTCCAAGTCCAAATATAAGAATCAAGTCAAAATAAATACATCATCTCCGTCCAAACAATCCCATATGCACGTGCTACAACATGAGGGTCCGACTACGGCACCCAACTATACTATCTCCGTCATCTAATCGACCGTCTCACAATCGGTCCCCAATTCCACATTCGTCAACAACTTCAACAATCACACATGTCCAAAAGTACCATGCCCAAACTAATAATATCATGACAATAAGAATAATCCGACAATCATAAACGACAACCAAATAGTCTATCAAGCTTACGGGTTGATTTACCAAGTCAACCCGGGTCAAAATATTAAACCACAAACATGGTAATCTCACCCGAGACCTCTTGGTCTCGGCTTGCTCCAAACGAGCCAACCAAACGGACCATAATGGTCGAATAGCACATAAGCCACAATAACATTCGACCGGACCCATAGGGTCACGGTCTTGCTTTCAACGAGCCATCACAAGCCAAACGGACCCTTGGGTCATTGGCAGTAAACCCAAACAACAACAACAACACAATGCAACGAGGGGCCCTTTTAGGGTCTCGGCATGATAATCGAGCCACAAAACGCGACCCGAGACCTCTTGGGTCTCGGTCATGCTCAATCCGAGCATCAAACCACCAAGAATTAACCAACAATCCAAAACCTTCACAAATTCGAACCTAAATCGACCCAACCCGGATACCAAACCAAAACTTTATCAAAAATCTTTCCCAATATCTTTTTACACTTTAAATCTTGCCCCAAAAATCAATAATCCATACGAGTTTGACTCGATCTAGTCAAACCCACGTATGAAAACATGTTTTCTCACCTTTAAACTCACGGATCTATATTAACCCCAAAGAAATTGTGGTGTGGGGGTGGTGTACGCGCGGCGGTGAACCAATTCGAGGGGGGAAGGGGTTCACTTGGAGGCGCGTGGGATACTACAGAAGATAGTGGAGGTGATGGGGAGTATTTTGATGATGATGTGGGTGGTGGTGGTGCGGCGGTGAGGCGGTAGCAGAGGGGCGGCTAGGGTTTGTTGGTGAGGAGAAGAGAGAGATGTGAAAGTGGTGAGGGTGATGATTGTGTTTATGTTTGTGTTGTGAGTGTGCGTGTGGGTGATTATACCCAAAACCAAAACCGGCTCCAAGCCCACACAAACAAAAGAAATAAAATGATATTATTATAATAATGGTAAAAGTATTTAAAAGGTGGGTGATGTAACCCGATAAAATATACGCGGACCAAACCCGAAACTTTTTAAAATATACCAACCAAATTTCTCAAACCGAACTCGTTCCAAAATAATAATATCTGAACCCATAATAAAATATAATTAAAATTGTTAGGTCAACCTAGTGCCGGAGTCAATGTAGTGCCAGAGTCAATGTAGTGCCAAAATAACGATCTCACAATAAATCATCACGAACGAACCAAAACAAACCATAAGTAAATACTCGAATCCCATCAATAACGTATGATCAAAAATCACGTACCAACGTTCGTAAAATATCTCGTCACAATAAACTTTTCAAATATTCCAAATTTATAATTTTAATGTAATGTGGGTTTTAAAAACGGCTCCCTATTTTGCCAGTTGTCACAAAAAACTAGCAAGATGTCTAAAGTATACAGAAATCCAGAAGATGCGCCATATCTCTCTCAACAGATACGCCGCAATATCATCCTTAGATGAATTCGAAGACCATTGTCTGACTTTGAAGAATGCGCCACATGGAATTCTATCATGCGCCGCATATGAAACTTTGGTCAACGAAGAAGATCAAGCTTGTTCTACTCAAGATACGCCGCATTATACTCCTGACATACGGCGTATCACTATCCAGACCTCACTAGATACAATCCAAGACACTGAAGGACATGCGCTGCAGACAAGATCAAGATACGCCGCATCTAAAGACGCTGTAAGAATATTCCAGGATATATTAATCTTGGATCCCACGCGAAGTTAAGTCAATGCGCCGCATCTACTTACTCGATGCGCCGCATCGTGCCCTCAGACAGAAACTATAAATACCCCAAGATAGATACGAATTTTATGTGCAACAAAACCCTAAAGAGACGAATTCAGTTGAAGAAGCATCACAAGATGTTGGGAATAGACTTTATTAATTCAAGTGTCGGTCATTGAATTTTGTAATAGGTTGAATTATTAAGTTAGTACGTTAGTGTTTTAATATGTTTTTATTAAGGTGATGTTTGGTTGATGGGATTGGTATAGATTCACCCAAAGAAAAGATGAATTCTTTGTTTGGTTGTTATTTGGGGCCCACAAATAGGAATGAAGGAAAGAAAAAAAATGATAGATCTCATTCCACCCTAGGGTGGTGGGTTTTTATGACTATAAACAATCAAAAACTTCTTTTTATTTGATAGAATTTTGTCAACCACATATTATTTATTCTTTTTTTATTTCTTATTTTTTTATTACAAACAAATACATAAAACTTATTAAAAATATATATAATTTAAACATCAATTAATTTTCTCTCTCCTTCTTTTATTTCAAACATTTCCCAAATCCGAATCCAATTCCAATCCCACTTACAAACCAAACGCACCCTAAGTTTTATGCTAAGTTTATAGGTTTGGTAAAGGTCTAAGGGCTTACTATGTAATAATATCAAAGTTTAGTGAAGCCCTAGTCCTTACCTATAAATAGACATGTAACCCCTCATTTGAGGGTGTTTGTTCTCTAGTGATTACATCTCTTTCATTTTCATTTCAAGAGTTCCTTCCACTCTCTCTCTAAACTACTTTCTCTCTCTAAGATTTAGTGATTACTTGTTAAGAAAACGTGACCTAACAAGTGGTATCATTCGCCAAGGGATAATATAGGTTGATTTAGGTTAGATTTGGTCATAAAAACTAGGCTTTAATCGGTTTTTTAAGCTATAGACTACTGTTCATCGGCATTTCTGCGAGTTACACTAGTTTCTATCGAGTTAGTTTTTTTTCTTTCGAGTTAAGATTGGTTTTCTAGCGAGTTAGATTCATTTTATTTTCGAGTTAAGTTACTAATTAGCGAGTTAGCCATTTCCTTATCGTTTATCGAGTAAGGTTACGTTCTTAGTACTTAATACCTAGAGGAAACTATACTCACTTTAATTTAATTTACCGAGTTAGAAAACCTTACTTTATCAAGTTAAGAATCTCAAGTTTCAAGCAATACCGAGTTAAGTTTATTACCGAGTTAAATAGTCTGCTAGTTATATCGAGTTACTAAACCAAAGCTGCTACCGAGTTAAGTTGTCTGCTTGCTTTATCGAGTTAAGTACTCAAGACTAGTGTTACCGAGTTAAGTCTAGTGTTACCGAGTTAAGTACTCAAAGACTAGTGTTACCGAGTTAAAGTTAGAATCCAATTTTTTTTAAAGTTTGACCTACAACTCAAACCTTTATTTATCCTTAACGATCCAACTTTAACATAATCACTAATCATCTCATCTTCACAAGTTTATTCTTCTTATCTTTCTCTTCTTATTTCCAAAAAAAAATTAAAAAATAAAAAATAAAAAAAATTTTGAAACTCAATTTTTACGCGAGATTCAAATTTTGGTAAAATTTAATTTTTACAGGAGACTAAACGTTCAATTTGAGTAAAATTTAATTTTTACAGGAGACTAAACGTTCAATTTTTACGCAAGATTCAAATTTTGGTTTAACGTTGAAAATTTTGGCCCAAAATTCAAATTTTTATGCCAAAATTCAAATTTTTTCGATGAAATTTGGCGGCAAAATTTTTGAAACTCAAATTTTTCTTGCAACCTTATAATTTCATTTCATAGTGATTTTCAAATTATGGGAGATAAAATTTTCAAATTAAATTTTGGAGGGAAAATCAGAATTCAGTATATCGACCTTGAGTGTGACATTTTTGTTTGATTATTTCGATTATGTCGCAACAATCAAGGGGGAGAGAAATGCCATTTACAATGTCTCAATCACCTTCTTCCAACCACCTTCCTCACCAATATTCTCATCAGCAACAGTCATCAGCAACAGTACATTCTTCCAACTACCTTCCTCACCAATATTCTCATCAGCAACAGTACCTTCTTCCAACTACCTTCCTCACTAATATTCTCATCAGCAATAGTACCATCAACAACAAAGTCGCAGCTCCCTCATTCGTCATGTTCTGCTCTTTGGCAATGAATCAAGGCCTCCAATGTTGCTACCAGGAATGTATACTGATTGGAAACGGAGATTTCTACATTGCCTCACAGATCGTCCTGCTGCAGATCTCATGCTTAAATCCATTCAAGATGGTCCATACAAAATGATATTTATTGCTGACTCAACAGGGATTATCAGACTACAAACTGATGAAGATTTGAATGCTACTGAACTCGCTCAGTACAATGCTGACCAACAAGCTGCATGGTTCATGACACTAGCCCTTCCCAACTCAATTTACATGAATATGGACTTTCAAGCCAGTGCTTATGAAATGTGGAAATATCTTGAAGCTATGCATCATACAGAAGAACTTCATCACATCAGAATGAAGCAAATTCTTGAATCTTGTTTAAGCATGAATCCACTGAAGACCATTCTCCCTGCTCCACCATCTCCAGCTGTTGACCATGGATCCTTAATTTACACTCCAAATGGTCTCTTCTTCATTCCTCCAAATGCACCTTAGCATATCTTCATTCCATAGTACCATCCTGCAACACTAAATGATCACATGCAATCTCTTCTTCAAAATCTAGTGAAGCTTGGACAAGCATCTACTGATAAAGACAAATGCATGAAGACTTTAAATTATGAATGCTTTAACACAATGGAAGATACTGATGATGAAGAATATCTTATCGTACCAAGCATGGCATTTTTGGCATATACGGAAAATATTGCAGATGTGGAAGATCAAGATTATGATTCAACTCCACTCTTTGATTCTAATGTTGAATACGAAGCCACACTTAGTCAAATAGAAGTTAAAGGGGGTAATCTTAATGCTGTTTTGCAAAGTGTCATGGGAGATATTCCATCTGATGATGAATATGCAGATTTGGAATCCAATACAGGATATTTGGAAGCCAATACAACAGATGTGATGTTAATGGCAAACATGCAGGAATTTCACATGAATAATACTGGCCCAGAGTATGATTCTGATGATTCTGAAGATCCATTTGTGAAATTAAACAAAGAGAAACGCATGACATCTTTAAGATTACTTTATTCACACCTTAAGCTTCTCTCAAACAAAGACTTAGCAGAAACTCGTTCCGAGTGTGGATTCAAATGGGTATTTCCAGACCTGTTTGGAGAAAAAGTTGATATTTTCACTACTTCTATGTTCGACAACGTGAATCAACTTGAAAAGCAACTTGCAACTGAAGAATTTCACGAAAGTGAATCCAGTGCCGCCTTCAGAGTGCTCAAGAAACAGTTTCAACATTTCATCTGTTATGACTGTGAAGTAGTAAGCTAGTATTTTTTAGAATACACACGAATTGAGGCTCAAACCTTCAAAGATATATTGCTCCAACACCTGGATGCTATTGAAAAGTCAATTATTGAAAGAGTACTTCACAGACTAGAGCATGACAAAAGGGTTAATAAAAGGAAGTTGCATATTCAAGAAGAGCAAATTCATAACATTGATGTATTGGAAGCTAATTTGGTTGTCATGGAAAGCAATGGGACAGAATCAAAAGAGTAGGATGACAACAGCAGATTGGGAAATGATACAGATGCAGATTGTGTAGAGATCAGACCCTTCTATGACTTAGAGCCCAACTTTGACAAAGAACAGATGGATGAGGATGATGTCATACCCATCTATGACACAGAACCTAACTTTGACAAAGAGCACATGGATGAGGTACAATCTATTGTTGATCATATTATGCCTGCAATTGAGAAACAACAATCTAAGCAACCTTACTTCAGTAATGAAGGAGAGGTTGACCAGAATGTTGTTCGATGTCTAGACAAACATTCTGAGTCTGAGTCCTTACCTGATAATCTATTAACTGAAACATCATACCAGACTCTTGAGTCTGAAAACATTCTTCTCAAAAAGACAATTGCCCAGTTTCATAAAGAATTTTCAAACCTGGAGGCACATAGCATCTCACTTGAACTTAAATTGCAAAACGAATCTATAAATTCGGGCAACGATGGTCAATTTTTGAATGAACAAAGTAAACGTGTGGGTACATTAGTTAAAGAAAATGAGCTTTTAAAAGGTCAAATTCAAGCAAAGGTGTTTGCACATGCTGCATTGCAAAACAAATTAAAAAGACTGACTAGCTAGAGTGTGGATACTAAGTTTGCAAAACCATCAATCTTGGGGAAACCGAATTCTCAAAGAAACAGAAAACAATCAGTGGTTAGACAACCAACTGCATTTAAATCTGAACGATCTAAATTTTCAAAACCTCAGTTTACCACCCAGGTTGTTCAAAAAAACAATTTGACAAAACCAGTCACTCCACATTCTTGGCCTAAGGAAAATGCATCTAGGTCTGCTAAATCTCAACACGTGATTATACCTGGCTCATCTAGGATTAGTTCGAAAACAGTGTCTAAAACGAGCATTAAAAGTAAAGAGTCTTATGACACATATGACGTGTACAAGAACTATGATCTAGAAAAGGCTAGAAAAAAGGCGCTACTTCAAATGGATGGAATTCTAGGTTCAAAACCTCGTGTGATGCCTTCCACAGTAGTACAAAACACTGCTTGTAGTAGCACACCAAAACCTAAGAGTAAACAAAAAAATAATAGGAATTGGCTTGCTTCTAAGAGTAGTTGCGTAAATAATCATGTTGTTTGTGCTTTAAAATATCTTGTTAGCATTAAAAGTGATGATCATTATTGAGTCGACAAGTATTGTAATAGTTAAGAATATTGGGCTATGGACTTGGTACTTATTAAGTATATCATGTAAGCCTTTATTAGAAAATGTAAATCAAGCCCATTAGACAAAGCCCATAGAAAGGCTCATTTGAGGTGTGTGCTTGAGTGTGTAAGTGTGTGTTTCTCTAATAATATTCTCTCTTCTTTCTTTCTCTACATTCTCTATTTTCTCTCTCTAAAATACTTCACATATCAAGTCACCAAGGCTATTGTGAATGATAAAGTTGAAAGATTTACGTTCCTACAAGTGGTATCAAGAGCCTAACAATGCTTTAGGAGTGTTGGGAGTTTGTTTTTTTCGCATTTTTTAAGCTTCTACACGTTTTTGTTTTTGAAAAGATCCTTACTTTTCTTGTTTTTCTTGGCTTTTAACACTTTTTTGATTACAAACTAGTGTTATAAACCTTTTCTAACAAGAAAGTTTCAATCTTTTTGAAAGATTCAAGCTTTAAAAATTCGTTCTTGATTTTGTACTTGTTTTCTAGAACACAAAAAATTTTCATAAAAATCATCAAGTTTGAAACTTTCTTCAAGTTTTGGTGTTTTTATAACTAGAAGTACAAGAATCTTGGAATACAAATTTCATTTGGGTGAGCTTTTTGCAAAATCAAAATTCTGGCAAACTTTCTAGAACACACTTGTACCATAATTCTAATTCACAAAGTTTCGAGAATACATTTGTACCAAGTTTCGAGATTACACCTCGTTGATCCTTAAGTGCTACCGTTGCTTACTCGGTGTTTCCCTTGCTTGTATAAGTGAGAAAACACTTTAACTCGTGGTATACTCTCTAAATTGTATAATTTAGAAAGTTTTGGTGCAAAGTTTCTAAAACACTGAAAAGTTTCTAGAACACTGAAAAGTTTCTAAAACACTGAAAAGTTTCCAGAACACTGAAAGTTTCTAAAACACTAAAAAGTTTCAAGAACATTGAAAAGTTTCTAAAACACTGAAAAGTTTCTAGAACACCGAAAAGTTTCTAAAACACTGAAAAAATTTTTAGAACACCTTTTAGAATTTTTTTCTAGAATACTTTTAGAATTTTTTTTCTAGAACTCTTTTAGAAAATCTTTTGGTGGACAAAGTTTCGAAAATTGTTGGTGGATTAAAAGTTCGTTGACCAATGAAAGTAACCTTCACCAAACCCAACTCCTATTTCGTTGAGCCGATCCAAGATCAACTTTATCACACATCATTTTACAATGGAAATGAAAATGAAAATCCAAGAGAGAGATTCAAAGAAAGTGTTTATAGTATTCAAGTCATATATAGAGAAGGTCATCAATATTTATGGTTATGATTCAAGGTTCGATCAGGCATTTGAATACTACGTCAGAGTCTGATATCACAATTTCAAAGAAAAACTCAATCAAAGCCTGAATCAACTTGAGATGCTACTTAATGAAGAAGAACTTGATACGAGTAACTGCAAGGAAGTTTTAAAGTGATCCAAACTCAATTTCATAGTATCTTTAACCCTTGGATAATGAACCAGTCAGAGTTTATCGATGCATTTTACCAACAATTTTGGGTAAGCAATTCGACCTTCAGAACTAAATGCATAAATGACATGGGGGAACTCGAAAAGATACTTGATGCTGAGGAAGCTGAGTTAAATGAAATTGAGAAGCTGAAATGGGAAAGAGAGCAGATTGACAAAGATATGCAGTTAAAGGAAAGAGAGCAGATTGAAAAAGATATGCAGTTAAAAGAAAGAGAGCTAATTGAAAGAGAGATGCAGTTAAAGGAAACAGAGGTGATTGAAAGAAAGACAGATAAAGACTTTCAAAAAGAAGAGGAAACGGTCAATGATGGTGAAGCATCTGATGATAGTTTGGTTTTCACGGGAAGTAATTCATCTTCAGAACAGCAGGTTGAAAGCAGTAGTCCTAGCTATGATTCAGATACTGATGGTACACAAAGGAATGAAGCTGTTTGGGACACCGAAGATGATCATATCAGACCTCCATCAGACATAGAGATATTGGCTATGGTACAACATTCAAACAATAATGATAATGTTGTGTTCGATAATGTGTTTGCTCATAATCAGACACATCCTGTGCATCCTGAGTCTATTAGTGACACATATGTGGTGGAACAAAATGATAGAAATATCACTTTTGAGATCCTAATAGAGGTGAGCCTGCCCAAGATGGATCTTCTTATGAACAAGATCGTGCTTTATTTGCTTCTTTAATCGATAATTTCAAACATGAACTTGAAAAGTGCAAAGAGGACAATCACAAAGCTAAGCAAACAAATGTCTTATTGACAAAAGAGCTTGAGAGATTTAAAGAAATGGAAAAAGTTTTTCAAAATGCAACAAAAAGAAAAGCTGAACTTGAACTTGAAAACTCAAACCTTAAATCTCAAGCTCAAAAGTTTGAAATGTATGGAGAATCTGTCAAACCACTTTTAAAAAGAAATGAAGAACTTGAAGTTGGTTATAGAGAAGATGTTTTGGATAAAAAAACGTTCCATTCAAAATCTGGATGCTCAAATGGTTCTTAACAACAGAAAGGTTTAAGCGCTTATAAAAGAGAACAGTGATTTAAAAAGTGAAAATTCAAGGCTTAAGAAAACCACTTCAAGTTTTGAGATTGTTAATACAAAACTTGAGAATGAAAATCAAGAATTTTTGAAACGAAGAAACGATCTTGAAAACAAACTTCAAAAATTGGGACAGACTTCTCAGACTGTCAACATGTTACCTACTAAAGATGAGGAAGTTTATAAACAAACATCTGGAATTGGTTTTGAGAATAGTGTCATGTGGAAAATGAAAAACCTTGTTTTTTATACAAAGTGCAAAAGTTGACACCTATTTTGTATAATGCTGATGATATGGGAAAAGAATTGTGAGATGATCTTTTGTTTGAGTCACAAGATATTTTAAAATCTGAAGAGGAAAAATGTTTGAAAGTAAAACAAAAAAAAAGAAACCCACTCTCGTACCACGGCTTTGTGTATGGGTGTACACAATTGACAGATATACCAAAAGAACCTTTCAAAAGAAAAGATACAAATGTGAAAAGATTTTTCAAAGAAGCTCAACTTGCTACTTATGATGCTAATTTATGGCAAACTAATGCAAGGAAACAATTTTGTGGTCTTAAACACCACATTGAGCAGACGTTAAAGGTCATTTGGTTAAGCAAGAAAACATCACATACAACGTTTTCTCTAATCCTCTTTCATCAGATTTACGCCTTAAGATAGAAGTCAAAAAGATTTTGAAAGATGAGATTGAACCTCATGTGAAAGATATCAACTTATGTTTTTAGTACTTTGAAAAACATCTTGTAACTGAAATGAGAGAAGATTTAAAGTACGTTCATTCTCTTGAAGATGAATTTGATGAAAAATGCTTAATTCTGAACATTCAAAAAGAATATTTCACAAATCAAATAGAGTCGTTCAAGTCAGTATCTGTCAGCCATGAGTATGAGAATGTGAATTTTAAACAAACATCTTCTTTAAAATCTGAAAATCTTTATCTCAAAAAGAAAATCACCGAGCTTTCAAAAGAAGCAGCTGATGTCAATGATGAATTGTCAAAAAGAACTGCTCAGTTTGAGAAACATCTTGCAAAACTCGAAGCACAAAGTATCTCTTTCCAACTAAAACTGCAAGAGAAGAATGAGAAAATGTCTTCTGAAAACTCTTTGACATCGGTGCTTAAAGGCAAAGAAAAGATTTTTGAAGAAAATTGTGATGATACCAATATCAAGTTTGATTTTGACGAACTTGATACAAAAAATCTTGAATTGGAACATGCTGTGGCATCATTACAAAAAGAAAATGAGCATTTGAAACAGACTTACAAAAACTTGTTTGATTCAATCAAGCGGTCAAGAGTTCAGAATAAAACTTCAAACAAATCTGACTCTCTAATCACACAAAATCATATTTTTGAAAAGGAAAAATCTTTGCTTCAAAAGAAAATTGTTGAATTGGAAAAGACGATTGCACAACAAACCAAGGATTTTGGTGACGCCAAAAATGATTTTTCAATCGAAACAGACAAATATGAAAAAAAAAGTTTGCACATCTTGAAAATCAAAATGCTTCTTTGCATGAAAAAATGGCATCATCAGATTATCTTTCTCTTCAAAAGGAATACAATGATTTGAGAACTTCATACAATGCCTTAAAAGCAAAGTTTGATGTTCTTAACCGGTCAAAAGAAAAATCTCAAATTTCAAATGAGTCTAAACCTCAAGTAAGTGTTTCCGAAAATGTTTACACGGGTGAATCTTCAAAACAATTTCAAAAAGGGTTTCACAGTTTACTACCTATTCTTTGCAAAAAGGAAGGAAGTTTTCTAAGAGACCAAATTTTTATGAAACATTTACTCCTCGAAAGGTTTCAAATGCAAGTGCTCATAATGAAAAGAATCAAGGTTTTCAAACTCCATACTCTCGTTTTACTCCTGTAAAGCCAGTGTGGAAACCAAAGCAAAGCCGTTCAAAACATTTGAAAAATTCATACTCTGAAATGCTTCCGCTACAACAAAAGAATGGCTATGCTTTGAAAAATCAAAATTCTGGAAGGTTTCCATTCATCTCAAAAATGAATTTTCAAAATGAAACACCGAGTTTCAACAATGGATGGAAAACATCTTCTTCAAGTTTTAAAACTCCAAGAGAGACACCGAGTTTCTCAAAAAAACTTTCAAAAGCAAAAGAGTTTTAAATCACCGTTGATTCCACGAGCTTTATTTCAAAATGAAACACAGGTTTTCAGTCCTCGTTGGAATTCAACTTCTTTGTCTCGGATTGACACAACTTTCAAATGGATTTCAAAATATGGTAAACCCGTTGGCGCTGTGCTTAAATGGGTTCCAAAAGTTGTTGTCTAATCCAAATACATAATGACTTCTTAGTATTTCAGCTAAGGACTCGTTCTTCAAAGAAAGGAAAGTGCTTAAATCAAAACAAAGGTTTTACAGATTCTTTAAGCACTTATATTAAAAACATAATGGCTTATGCACACATAATAGTGTATAACCCGTGATTTTCAAAGAAAGGACCCTGTTGTACATGTCTGTGCGACCTAAAAGATAAGAAGACTTGATGAGTGTGTAAATACTCATCATTTTTACCTTTTCTGAGCTGCCAAAACATCTAAAAACACTCAATATTGAATCAAAATAGTGAAAATATCCCAGGAATGTGTTTTATATGTTTCAAATGAAAAATAATCAAAAACAGATGAAAAATGCACAAAGTTTGCAAAATTGGCAGTTTCAGTCCCTCAACGTTCAAAAGTTGTCAAATCTAGTCCCTGGTCGTTCTAAAAACTTGAAAAAGTCACCAAAGGTCCTTTTAAATCAAAAAGTTACACAATTAGACCTTTGGTGCAAAGTTTCACAAAATGTCAAGTTTAGTCACTGAAGTTTGGAAAATTGTCAAGAATGGTCCCTGGGATATTAAAACTTTGAGAAAAACAAATTTTGTACTTATACTAATCTTTTATGGCAGGTTTGGTCCTTGGGTGACAAGTTTGGTGAAATTACATTTTTGGTCCCTGATCTTTGCAACTTTGGCAGAAAATACCCCTGGAAGTATAAAAGTGAAAAGTTACATTTGTGGTCCTCTGGTTATTAAGATATGGCAAGTTTGATCCCTTGATTAATTTTGGAAACATTACACAACCTGCCCCTCAATTCTTAGGAAATTACAAAATTGGTCCCTATTGTTTTCACTAAAATACCAAACCGGATCCTTAATTATTATTACCCACTAATAAAAACCTTACCTGATCCAATCCACTAAACACAAGCCCACTTCCTTTTCTTGGCCCACTCCACAACACAGCCCAACACCCACACCTTTTACTATAAAACGGGTCAACCTTTGACCCTTTGGTCAAATACCAGTCAAACCCACCTTCCCTACCTTTCCCACCACAGCCATTACCACTTCCCATCATCCCTGGTATTCACCCCCACTTGCCACCACTTGCCACCATCACATCCCACCTCCCTTATCCCTCTAATTACACACCCCAAGGCCACATTTAATGCCCTCTGACAATATCTCAGAGCAAATGGCCAAATACCATTTTGGCGCCAAATTTCACCAACGACCAAGATCAAATATTTATCATCCAATGGTGCTAGGAAATGCTCTGTGGGACCCACAAGATACAATTTGAGGCTATAAATTGAGGAAGAAGCAGAAGTGGAAGATAATTAGAGTAGTTTTAGTTTTAGGTAATCGTAGGTAACCTAATGTAGTAATTCAGTTGTAATTTCCAGTTTTTAAAGCTTGTAATTCACATTCACATTTCCATTGTAACTTAACTTTTTATAATCTCAATTTCAAGTTTCATTACCCATCTCAGTTTATGCAATTTACTCTCATTTCAATAAATCTCAAAAAGTTTAATTGGTTGTTTCTGTTTGTTGTATTAGAATCATAGGGTCACATAAGCCCCTTGAAAGCTTTTTAAAGCTTTAGAAACTTTAAAAGTAAAGGTAGGATCATAAAGCAAAAATACAAAAAAATAAGAAAAATATAAAAAAAAAAAAAAAAAAATTGGCAATCATGATGATCACTAAGCTGGAGCAGGGTAAAGTATGGATGGCCCTGGGTTAGTGCTTCTTGGGAAGCTATAGGATGAGTTAATTGGTTCTTGGTTCTTGTTGATAAGCTGTGGAAGGCAATTGTAAGTTTTTCACCCATTTCATGGTTTCACTGATTCATTAGCTTAATTAACTGCTTGTTATTGCTTATTTGTTGTTATTAATTGTTATTGTAAGCTTAAAAGAGGTCTGAGCTAAATACTTCTCCTTGTGCAAACAATTAGCACCCTAACTGTCTCAGTAAGGGGTGTTTGGTTTAATCTCTACTTAGGGTATTAAGGTTAATTAGTGGTTGCAGTTAGTTAAGATAAGTCACTTTATGTTTATATAGGCTAAATACAACATAAAATCAGTAGGTATAGTTTAAAAAGTCAAAAACTCATTTGGATCTCACTTGTGAACTCCCTGATAAGCTTTTGGTTTCTAAATTCCTCAAGACAGTTCATTAGTAGTCATTTTAGCTTAAATTCATCTTAATATATCTTAATATAGCTTATTAAGTTAGTAGTGATCATTCAAAACTCACTTAAGTCAACTTTAGGTTTCATTTCAGAAAAGTCAAAATTACACCTCTTGTTAGAAACTCTAATATTGTAGGATTTTTATTGAATTTTGGGCATAGTTTTAGGCTTTAATATTTTTAGGGATTAAAATTTGGTAGCTTATCTTTAGGAATCCACATCTGTCTTATTTTTACAATTTTTGTTTAGCTTATTAGATAAGCTCAAAGTTGGTTGCAGGCCTGCTACATGCCCTGTACCACAGGTTTGGACAAAACTCATTGGTCTCTTGTGTGCTCATTAGTGGACCCCACACCTGATGCTTTGGCTTTTTAGAGAGCTTATAAGCTCAGATTCTTAGTTTTAGGATCCATTTGAGGTTTAGCTTATTTGGCATAGCTTATTTAACCTTTTCTTGTGGCCTGTTTCCAAAATCCAATACTGACCACTCAGTTTTTGTACCCAACTTCCATAGCTCACACATAGCTCATTAATAAGCCATAAGCTTGGCTTATTGGATTATCTTGAAGCTTATCACCCCAAATTTGAGTACCTAGGTTTATATTGGACCCCCTTTCACTCTTGTGGACCCCACAGAGGTCCAAAAACCCCACCTCAGGCCTGCTTTAGTTCAAAGTTGCAAAATGCTTATTTCATCCAATACAGCTTATTTGTGCTTACTGCTTGTTGTTTTTGGCTTATTTGAGTTTTGAGCTTATTTGTACCCATTTCCATCATTGTGGACCCCACCTACACTGATTTGAGCTTATTTGTCCATCCAGTCAACATAAGTCAACTGTTTAAGTTTAGGGGGTGCATACAACTTATTTATAAGCCATTTCAAAAGTGTTTTCACAAAAGTTCTCTATTTTCAGTAGTTAAACAAGTTTGTAAAAGAAAAATCCAGAAAATCCAAAGTAATTTCAAGTGATAGTTTCTATTTAATTCTATTTAATTTTAATTTTCATTTTTATATTTTTATTAAGTACTTAGCTTTTTTATATTTTTATTAATTACCTTATATAGTAAAGTAATTTTAGTAAATTTTTCAGATTTTTATTTTGCCATTTAGTATTTATTAGATTTAATTTATTTTTATTAGTAATTAGTTAATAATCAAAATTTTAAATAGCATATTTAGTTTTTATAAAGCATAACCTAGTTTTTATATTTTTCCTAGCTCTAATATAGTATAATAGACTTTTATAAAATAAATTTTTAGTTTCTACTGTTCATTTTCAATTTTTCCTATTTTAATTATTTAAATTAGACTTAAGTTAATTAAAAGGTAATTAATTAGTGGAATAGTCTTAAATATAATTTTTAGAAGTTTTTATAATTTTGTAGGATTCCTGTGATGGTTAAATAATTTTATAAATTTTCTCTTAATTTTCTAAGTTAATTTAGTATTAATAGTAATTTAAAGTATTTTAATTAGTTTAATTAAGTTAAATAGTTTTTAATTAATAAAAAACCCATAAAAAGACAAAAAATATTTATTTTTAATTTTTATACTTTCTTCAAGTTCTAATTTAAGTTTAGAAATTATTTTTGCAAGTTTGTAGGTTAATTTGTAACATTTGTCATTTTAAGTTAATTTAAATTAGATTTTAATTAGTTTTATTAATTAAATAATATTTAAATATTAAAATATTCACTTTTATAATTTCATTTTCATTTTCTAATTTCTTTTTAAATTTCAAGTTTCAAAAGTTTCAAAAGCACCCCCTGTTGTTTGTAATTCACCAAATCCCATTTTTCCAATCCGTTACGTGATCTTAATTGTGAATTTGTGCATATACTTGTATATCTGATTTTTGTGAATATTATATCTGTGTACAAATACCAAAATAACAATAGCAAAATCAATTCCACATTATCTGGGCTACTGTCCTCAGTGCCACTCACTCATAAACGATTTCAAACGACACCATTTCAATCTCGCTAGGACATAACGACCCGGGGACACACTATACTATCACCGGAGAATTGGAACGAGGATGTCTTTGACTTATTGACCTTGGTTAATAATATCTGACTGCTTTCGCCACAATCAAGACTTCTCTCCAAAAAGCTTATCAAAGTCTTCTTAATTTTCGAGCAAACTTTTGAAAAATGTTTCAAAAGGTTTTCAAAACTTTTCACGATGTTGCTGAAGATATTACTCCCTCAAATCCTTAAAAGCTTAAATTTACTCAAAATGTTTTACTTTTGAGGGGGAGTAATACAAAGATGTTCCAAAAAAGGTCATGCTTAAAAGAAACTAATTCGGAATTATCAAACATCCGTTTCTCTCCATAAGCTATCCAAAAACAAAGGTTTTAATCAATTGGTATAAAAAATACCATGCCATTTTTGAGGGAGAGAAATGTGATTAAAATGTGATTTTCTTGAATCTCTAAAGAGCTCGACTCAGACATAACCAATGAATTGACGAAGCTTAAATGTCATTAATCGAAAAGACTTGTCCTGGACGGGTAATAACTTCAAGCTAGTCTAACTAGTGATGTAAGCGTGTCTCGAATAGGACTTGTCTAAGTAGAATGTACCGTATCGAGAGACTTTCTTTGGACTTAACCAGGACGGGTAATAACTTCAAGCTAGTCTAACTAGTGATGTAAGCGTGTCTCGAATCGGTCATGTTCACTGAAAGTGGATCAATTCAAAAAGTGCAAACTCCTCTCGCATGTGCATATTTATTAAAAAAATACATTAGCACATGTGAAGGGGGAGTCCTTCAAAAGAAATGCAAAACTCTCGAAGTGTCAACAAAATGTGTTTTATATTCAAAAACACTTTGAGAGATTTTTACAAAAGGTTTTATGGCATGTGATCAATTATAGGATAGTCATGGAGTTATAAGGTGATTAAGGTTAGGGAAAACCGTCCTATGATCCGCCAGAGCCGGAGGGATCTACCCAAGGACAAATCCAATAGATTAGAATTAGAAGTCCTTAGGTATGATTGAAAAAAGGAAGAAAATGAGAAAGGAGAAAGAAGGGGTTGAAGAATTAAAAAGAAAAGTTATGAAAAAGGGTGAAAAGAAATAGCCCTCCAAATGTTCAACCTTAGGGCAGACACCGGGTTCAACTCATATGCTACTGGTTGTTACTGAGGTGACGCCGGTATTGAAGATAAAGACGTCATGGACCCAGTGACGCGCTGCACTTAACCTTCTAAGCCACTAAAGTTCTCTTAAAAGGACTTGTTTCATTCTCACGGGGAACCGGTGTAAACTATCAACGTATCTCATAGAGATGGTTGATATTGAAGCAGGAGACCCATCCCTAGTCTCCGCATAGGAAAACCAAATGTGCACTTATCGAGTCTAGAGCCATAAGATTCATCAAAAGATCTCTTAGGATACACTTTCCTATGATTACACTTGTGTTCGCCAAAAAGGACACAAGTTGTAAGAGTCTTTTATGAGATCTACGGATCTTGCCTTATCTATCATGATGGTTACTATGTTCCAAATCGGTCTACAGTCGTGGGGTGATCTCGAGCGACTCACCTGAATCATTGATGTACTTAGGTAGATCTAGTAAGCCCTCTCGGGGGTATCTGGTTCAGGAACGGCCTTGGCAAGGGTTAGAGAGAGTTTTCACACTATGTTGTTAATGATCTCTAATTCCGAACCTGTAAGTACTAGATGCTTTATTGCTAACTGTTTTATGCTGGTACTAATGAATGCTCCTTGGAGAAAGACCGTTACCATCACTCAAAGATCCACATGCTCATACCCAGCAAAGCTCTCTTCAAAGATCAAAGCAAAGCAAAGTTCAGAACGTTTCTAAGTCAAAGTCAAAGAATCTACAAACTAAAGAAACAAAGATTAATGTCAAAGAAAAGAGAACTTCACAAAGATTCAATGTCAAACAAAGTATGAGCATGTTCGAAAAGATGTAAAGACAACAGTGTAAAGATGTTGATCAAAGGCAAGAACGACCAATCGACATTATTCAGAGATCACAAAGCATGATTGGAACAAAGGAACTTGCAAAACTATTACACAACAAGACTCAAAGTTCAAAGAGAACAAGCTTCAAAGATCAAAGATCAAGGTCACAAAAGAGAGATCTCAATGATCACCCTTAGGGGGAGATTGTTAGCATTAGAAGTGTTGATCATTTATGTAATCAAAGTGAGATCTTAATGATCTTCCCTTAGGGGGAGATTGTTAGCATTAAAAGTGACGGTCATTATTGAGTCGACAAGTATTGTAATAGTTAAGAATATTGGGCTATGGACTTGGTACTTATTAAGTATATCATGTAAGCCTTTATTAGAAAATGTAAATCAAGCCCATTAGACAAAGCCCATAGAAAAGCCTTTAGGGCATAATGTATGACACTATATAAATACATGAAAGGCTCATTTAAGGTGTGTGCTTGTGTGTGTATTGTGTGTGTTTTTCTTAATAAAAGTTCTCATATTTCATCTCTCTCTCTCTACAACCTAACGCCACCTACATAACATCAAGTCACCATCTTTACTTCATCTTTGCATCTATATTTGTGATAAAGTTGTGATATCTAAGGTCCTACATATCTTCAAAAAGGAAATTCACTTGAAAAGGCTCAATCGACTAAAACAAACAAACCCGTTGAACCAAAAGTCATAAGTCAGAAACCTAAGAAGTGGATCAATATAGGACGTAGGTTTTCTCAATGAAGTGATGCACCCACATTTCATTCCACTGCATCTAAAAGGAAAACATATCCTAGATCTAACAGTAGGTGGGTACCCACGGGTAGAATTTTCAAAATGATTGGTCTTAGGTGGATTCCTACAGGAAAGATTTTAGACAATTGCACCAAAACTAATGTGATCTCCACAACATCTACCTCTGAGACAAGAATGAAAACCATCGGAATTGTGTGTTCGAGTGTCAAGAAGATAATTGACACTACATCTTTATGCTTCTAACATCTAGAAGCCAGTTACACTTGGGAATCCATGTTCTCTGTTTTGTCTCTTCTTTCTTTCTTTACAGATTCTACAGCAATGGCTTCGGAACAACTCAGTTTCGGACCCGAGCTTAATGACAATGGCTTCGGAACAACTCAGTTTCGGACCCGAGCTTAATGACAATGGCTTTGGAACAACTCAGTTTCTGACCCGAACTTAATGTTATGGCTTCTGAGCACAACAGCTTAGGACCCACAACCAACCGTTTAAAAGCACATCAACAATGGCTTCTAAGCGAAACAGCTTAGGACCCGCATCCAACCGTCTAAAATTTTCGGATTCTTCGGCTGAACCATTGTCACTCTCTCGCAAAGACTTGGAAACCTTGTTTGCTCCACTGTTCGATGATACAATTGAAAACCGTCCTTCTAAGGTCTCACCCATTTCCGCTGCACACCCAGAGAATATTCAAGTACCTGATACACCTCAACAAGCAACAACCATTGTTGATAAAGACGGCCCTCCAATTCCATCTCCAATAACAGCAGAACAAACTGCTTCCAACTCCAGATAATCAGCTGACGATCCAAAACAATGATTAGTACCACAACCTGTAGATTATGACGGAAATGCTTTCTTCAATCCATTTGCACAGACTCCAACCGTTTCTGATATAGTAGAGTTGTTTTCTCGCAATTTGGATCTGTCTAATATGCATATGTTCTACCAACATTACCCTTCGACACATCATTGGACTTAAATGGATTTGGAAAACAATCTAGACGCAGAAGGCACAGTGATTCGCAATAAATCTTGTTTAGTTACAAAGGGATACAATCAATGAAGCAGGATTGTACATCACTGTCATCAACAAAAGCTTAGTATGTAGCCATGTCTGCTTTCTGTGCTCAAATCATTTGGATGAGAACTTAGCTGACGGACTACGGCTATGTATTTGACTAGATCTCAATGTACTGAGACTCAAAGTGTGCTATTGCTATCTCGTGCAACACCATTCATCATTCCAAGGCCATACAAATTGCTCTCCGCTATCTTATCATCAAAGAGCATATCGAGAAGGGTACAATTGAATTAGATTGTGTGGGTACTGAATACCAAGTGTCAAACTTGTTTACAAAGGCATTACCTCCATCAGGGTTTGTTGATTTAGTTCACCAAATTGGTATATTGTGTTTGACTCCAGATGATTTGCAAATTTTTCTTAAAAACTAAGTGAGTTAAACATCAAACTCTTTTTGTAAATATCTTTAAAAAAAAAAAAAAAAAAAAAAAAATCTTCTTTCTTTGTGTACAAACTTCTAATCTTCAAAACTATGTTCCTCCATTAAAACAAATTTTGCTTCACATTGTCAAAATGGAACATGTTTTTTTTTTTTGGGGGGGGGGGGGGGTGAGAAAATTTTTCACAAAAACATGAAGTTTGCACACCTAATCATTATTTTTTAAGGATAAAATGTTTCTTCATCATTCGGATTAAAAAATCATTTTCAAAAAGTTCTATGATCTCTCGAATTAAAATGTGCAAAAAATGTTTCACAAAATAAATGCTAATTCGAGAGGGTGAAAAGAAATTTTTTCGGCAAGGATTCCAAGTTAACCATGTTTAGACTTCAAATGGAAAAGTAATTAACCTTTAATGAGTAAAGTTCACAAAAGTCTTAAACGTAGGTAAAAGGACATTGCATGAAAAAATAAACCGGGCTCTAATAAATATTTCCACAAATGTTCTCAAAAGTTTCACACATAATTAGAAACCTCAACTAATCAGACTAACGATTTTTTATCCTTAATTTCTTTTCGATTGTGAGTTTCTAAGTTCTTCATTGTTGTTGTCTAATCGTTCCCTAAATGTTTCAAGTGTTTTCAACGGTCAAAAAGGCATAATCAGAAACTAGGGTTTATGTAATTATCGATCGGGGCATTTCTTTCATTTCTTTTATGTCTTTAGTCTATTTAATTATTTCATATAGCTTTAGAGAACACTAAAGAATGCTCGATTGGTGTGTTTGCATGATTAGAATCAACATAGGTTTGAAATCATGTGATTTAGGGTTTAAGATGTCGATGTCTTTGCTGCTATTACTAGGATGTTTGTTTGGTTAATATTCAGGCATTATGATGCTAACATGTGTGCATAGACTCAAATCATCACCCCAAACCATAATCATAATTGGAAAATCTCGAGTGAAAGAATGAATTTATTTGTGATCTTGTGTGTTAATCTGAGAATTCTGAGCACTTTGGTAGATTTAGAGTGAGTTTTTGATTCATCTGTATACCTGTTTGTGCCTAATGCATTTTCTATGTGTGCAACTACATGTCATCCCATTGAAAGTCAAAATTTCAACATTCGACAAAATGTGTCTTATGAAACATATTTTTTGAGGATAAAGGGAAAAATCTGTTTAAAGGCTAAACTGGTAAAAGGATTCAAAATGGTGAGAAACAAATTTTTCCAAACTCTACACTCTCGCTTTACACCGGTAAAGCAAGTGTGAAGAACCAAAGCAAAGTCGTTCAAAACCTTTCAAATTTTCAAAATCTGGAATGCTTTGGCTGCAATAAAAGAATGTCTCTGATCTGAACATCCCAAATACGGGAAAGTTTTCATTCATCACAAAATCAAATATTCAAAAAGAACCCATGAGGTTCAACACTAAATGGAAATCTTCTTCTTCAGATTTTAAAACTCAAAAGAGAGACTCCGGGTCTCAAACAACTTTCAACAGTAAAGAGTTTTGAATTTCAAGCATTCTTTGTTGTATAATACTTGATTATGTTTTCTAAAACATTGAGCAAAATCATCTCACGAATTTTCAAAAAGTATTTTAAAATACAATTCAAAATTATGCTCAAGAAGGCTATCTCTTGAATAAACTTCATTATTTGAGGGGGAGTATTTTATTTAAAGAAAACTAATTTTGTATGAAAACAACGACTTGTGCACACATTTCAGTGTACAACTCGGGTTTCTAAGAAAGGAAAGTGCCTTTCTAAACCATTCTTTAAAACCATACGTGCACTTATCCTTGAAAACAAGAAGAAGTTCTCATGCAAAGCTTATCTAAAACTTCTTAATCTTGAGCAAAATTTATTCAAAATTTCTCATAAAGGTTTTTCAAAACTTTTCAAAATTTTGCTCAAGATTTTTCAAATCTTTACTCCCAAATTTACTTCATAAGTTTAAAATTCTCAAAACATATGCGAGTTTTGAGGGGGAGTATTTCCAAAACAATATGTTTTGTCATAATCATGCTCATTGGTTTGTGCACATATAACAGTGTACAACCCGTGCTTATAATGAAAGGACCCTGAGGTATGCTTCAGTGCTTCAATCCTAATATAAGGAGCGAAGGCTTCTTACTTTTGAGTAGAATTAATCAAACATTTTCGGATTTTCATAATTCTACTCAAAAGACAAGTATTTCACCTCAATGAGTATTCACTTGTTGTGGGGGAGCACTTGAAAACTCATCGTTTTAAAAAACAAAAGTTCTTGTTGATATCTCCCCATAAGACTCAAAAAGCATATTTTAATCAAAAGTTTAACAAAAACAACATCTCATATGCTATTTTTGAGGGGGAGAAAAGTGAAAGTGATTAAAATATGAAAGTTCAATGTTGCTTAAAGTCAAATCTCATGCGAGCTAGACTCAGATTCACCCAAGAATAGACGAAACATAAAAGTTAATAATCGAAAGGACTTATCCTCCACGGGTAATAACATCAAGTTAGTTACTAGAGCTAGTTGTCACCTAAAAGCTGACAATGGAACTCTTTAACTAGCCACGTAAGCATGTCTCGAAAAGGATATGTCTTAGTAGAAATGTACCGTTTCGAGAAACTTTCTGTGGACTTGACCAGGCCAGGTAATAATTTCAAGATAGTCTGACTAGTGATGTACGCGTGTCTCGAAACGAAAGTGGATCAATTCAAAAAGTGCTTGCTCCTCCCGCATGTGAAAATTTATTAAATACTTATGAGCACATGTGAAGGGGGAGCCCTTCAAAACAAAAAACTCTCAAAGTGTTAAAGAAAATGTTTGATAATCACAAATGCTTTGAGAGATTTTAAATCAAAGGTTTCATGGCAAATATAGGATAGTTATGGAGTTATAAGGTGATTAAGATAGGAAAAACTGTCCTATGATCCGCCAGAGCCGAAGGGATCTACCCAAGGACATCACCAATAGTTTGAAATAGAAGTCCTTAGGTATGATACGAAAAAAGGAGAAAAGAATGAAAGGGGAAATAAGGAGTTGAAGAATTAAAAAGAAAAGTAAAGAAAAAGGTGAAAAAAAATAGCCCTCCATATGTTCAACCTTAGGGCAGACACCGGGTTCAATTCGTATGCTACTGGTTGTTGCTAAGGTAACACCGGTATTGAAGACAAAGTCGTCATGGACCCAGTGACGCAATGCACTAAACCTTCTTAACCACTCAAGTTCTCTTAAAATAACTTGGTTCATTCTCACGGGAACCAGTGTAACCTATCGACTTATCTCTTAGAGATAGTTGATATTGAAGCAGGAGACCCCTCCCTAGTCTCCGCATAGGAAACCTAAGTGTACACTTATCGAGTCTAGAGCAATGAGATACATCAAAGATCTCTTAGGAACACTTAGTATTTCTACAACTGGTGTTCTACATCAATGGACACCAACTGTAAATTATCGAGTCCTTCGCAGATCTTAGCAATCTGCCGAGAACGTTTATGAGAGAATTACAAATGTATTTCTCAATGATTGAACGGAAATTCCTGCCAGGGCAACATCAAACAGCCCAGATAGCAGGTCACTTCGGTAACCACACTCGGATTACGCTTAGTGTTCGCGGTGGTTCTTTAGCGGTCTACAGTCGTGGAGTGATCCCTAGCGACTCAGCTAGTCATTGAGCAACTTAGTAGGTCTCGTAAGTTCCTTCGGGGGTATCTGATATGGGAACGGCCTGGATAAGGATTAGAAGGAGTCTTCACAATATGCTGTTGACAAGCTCTAATTCCGTATCTATAAGTACCGGTTGATTATTGCTAACTGTTTACCTGCAAGTACAAATCACCTCCATAATGGTAGATTCCAACATGCTCATGCATACATCTTGAAGCCAATGAAAGCTCCCCCAAAGATCTAAGCACCACAAGGTTCAAAGAAAGATTCTACGCCAAAAGGAAGAATCAACAAAGTATAAAGACTAAAGATCAAAGTGTATGTAAAGGATCTTCATGTGTTTGAAAGTCAAAGTCCAAAGATGTATGAGCATGTTGGAATGGCGAACAACCACCACAGAGATAGAAGTGACGAACGACAGACAACTTCATAACATGATCACCATCACATCAACAAAGAACGATGAAAGATTTTGCTAACAATTTTTTGAAGACGTCTACAACAAAGTCAAAGTTTAGAAGATGACGACGTCGGGAAACCTTTGATGACCAACACTTAGGGGGAGATTGCCGGGAATAGACTTTATTAATTCAAGTGTCGGTCATTGAATTTTGTAATAGGTTGCATTATTATGTTAGTACGTTAGTGTTTTAATATGTTTTTATTAAGTTTTATGCTAAGTTTATAGGTTTGGTAAAGGTCTAAGGAATTATTATGTAATAATATCAAAGTTTAGTGAAGCCCTAGTCCTCACCTATAAATAGACATGTAACCCCTCATTTAAGGGTGTTGGTTCTCTAGTGATTACATCTTTTCATTTTCATTTCAAGAGTTCCTTCCACTCTCTCTCTCTAAACTACTTTCTCTCTCTAAGATTTAGTGATTACTTGTTAAGAAAACGTGACCTAACACAAGACACACCTCAAACGAAGATATTAGAGATGTAAGAATGTCCTGCATTTATTTAATTCATTAAGTATTTTTGTTTTATTGTATTAGTACGATTTAATTCATCAAGATTGATGGGCTTGTGGCCACCATACTGCTCCCTTTAAAATTGCTTTCCCATCAATTAAAGTTTATATGATGATATTTTTGGTGACTTGTATATGTGCATTGATAACCTCTGTGTTTAGCTGAACTTTCTGGGCTACCATACCTGTTCCTTGCCTACTTATCTAGCGTCTAGAAGGTAGGATAGACATAAGTAATCATTAAGAGTTTACTCGCCTATATTTAGGATCTAACGAGACAGATTAGATTACGATACTCATCATATAAAACTAGCAATAAAACAAGTGACAAGCTGCTTAACTATCAGGACAGACCTTCTTCTGCTTCTATTATCTATCTGTGTACGTGTTGCTATTCGTTGATTCATGTTCATTAGTTTATTTACTGTTTAATAAAACCAAACTGTGCCAGTCTCTTAGGCTGAACCCCCTTTCGTTAGATTAGACTGTAAAACTAACTTAGGATATTAAAATATTGATTAGATTAACAAGATAATACATTCCACTCTTAGTGATCGACACTCTACTTAGTATTATATTCATACTGACCAGGTACACTGCTCGTTAGGTGTGTATGTTATTGATATGTTAGCTAAATATAAATTTAAAACTTGAGTAGGCATTAATACTGCTAAACCGCAATGACACACGACCGCATCATGAAGCTTGTAATGCTTAAAAATGGGTACATGGTATGAATAACAATATCAACTAAGTCATTCTTAAATTTAGCAGAAAAACATAAAAATTTAAATGGAATACAACTAATGCGAAAGAATTCCAACTCTCGTTTCATACTTTCATTCTCTTGAACTAATGCGAAAATTTGTGCTTTTTGCCTTGCATTGATAAACTGCAAGCTGCTGCTACACTCCTCTTTGTGTCTCTGAAGATAGATTGGAGACCTGATCGGAAACATTTACAATAATATAAGCCAAAAAAAAGTAGCATGTAACCTATATAAGTTCAACAATGCAAACAAATATAAAATTAACCTTGCTAAGTGGTCACGGAGAGATAAATGATCTTCTTCCGGAACATGAAGAACGTGACTGTTGTCATAATTAATTGCAGTAGCAACTAACGCCTTGAGATTTTCCTTCTCACTTTCTCCTTTAATATTGTAATCAGTCCTCGAATGATCCCACGACCCCATTATTATTCCTACTTGAGGCCCGTGCTTGCCACCGAAGTTAATAACATCAACAGCTAAACCCTTCACTTTTAACTTCGTTGCAATTTCTTTTATATGATACTTAAACCAACTTCAGCCGAAATACTAAGCCATAACCCCATGCATCGACTAAGTGGAACAACAACTATATCATGTATCAAGATTATAACATGACATTACAAATCTAAATTAGCATTTAATTTTTCGTATCAAGTCGAGTTATACAATAACCCACAAGAAAACTATCAAACTTGGAAGACCTATACACAAAAACTACAAACATCACAAATATATACTCTATATATTATATAAATTTAATTTGGCTCGTTATCAATATTAGTAAAAGGTCCAACAAAAGATACCTTTTGGTCTTCAAGATTAGCAACATGACCTCATCTTCAATGTCTTTCCATGCCTAAAATGAGCCCTCAGTATGAAGACTTTAGAAACAAAATAACTAATATAACACATCAAAAACATCATATTTTACATTACAAATTATCGAGAGATGTTACCTCTATCATCCAGATCACCAAAGCTATTAACATAGATGTACCATTGTGTTAATACAAATATCGCCTAAAAACATTATCTATATTTTACGATCTTTGCTAAGTTTTGTTAACGAAAAAGTATAAACTTTAGTTTTTAGTAAAATATGATTTTAGTTTTAGTCTTGCATAACTAGACTTTATTTGCTACAGTTACATTTCATATTAAACATAACATTTTCATATTTCTAAATAAAGAAAATGTAACATGACATCATGGCATGCATCATGTGCATTTATGGAAAGGTTACTAAATCTAGGATGTGACCTTTCATAAGATCTCTTACACATTATAGAAGGTCTCTCACTCAAACTATTGAGTGTGGACTTGTAGAATCTTGATTTGACATTGCTAGATATGGAAAGATTTCTTATGGTCTTTGATTGTCAGAACTGGCGGAACCTAGGGGGTACAAGGGCGAAACCCTTGTTTTAGTTCCGCCAGATCCACCAGTCTGCAAATTTGGTTAGCTATAAATACCAAGCCATTTGAAAGAAATCTTTCATCACTTCTTATTATAATTTACATATATATTCTCATTACATTCATCTACCTCATTAACATTTCATTTGTGAGATCTTTTGTAGGAAAGAAGGTCACAAGTTTACAGCAAAGGCTACAAGCCGCAACGTAACATTGCAAGTCTTGTTAGTTTAGTTTTGTGTAACCTAGTGAGGTTCATACATTCATTCATTGTGTACCTTCAGTCGTGATCGGTTAGTATTTTAGGCCTTAAAATACATAGTGTGACGGGAGTGGTTGTACCCTTGTAAAAGCACTCGACATCTATGTAGAAACTAGAAGGGGGGTTGAATAGTTTCACCGTTATTAATTAAATGTTTTATAAAATTGGCTTTACAAATTGTGTTTGACAAAAGGATTCGATTCGAAGCTTACGTGAAATCAACACAACAATAGATATAAGCAATGATAAGTAAACAAGTAAATATAAAGAAAGGAAAGATCAAACCGGCACACGAAGATTTATAGTGGTTCGGCCACGAAGCTCACTCCTTCGTCCCTACTCCACTCCTCAAGTCTCACACTCGAGAGTTTCACAAACACTATATCAACACGCTCCCTTATGGCGGAAGAAACCTTACACAAGCTTACACCAAGTTTAACGACACTAAGCGGAATGTCGAGTCCTAATCCTAGCTAAAACCAGTCTACCAAAGCCCACGTGGCTTCACACTTCGTACCAACATGATGACACGATACAACACAATACACAATATAAGACTTGCACTCAAGTCCTATTACATATATGAAACAATGAATGAAAGAGATGATAGATCCGCAACAATAAGATGAGATGAGCAAAACTCTTCTTCAACACTTCGTTTTTTGATTACAACGAATGTTCTTCTCTTACATTTATGAGGAAAGATGAGAGTGATCACTTGTAAACAACTAGAACTTGAAAATGTGATCAAAGATTATGTTTAAGAAAGAATTTCAGAATACATAAGGTTTTGGTGCATAAGAGGTGCAGATTTCTGAAGGAAAACAGTATTTATAGGCGTCAGGAAAGAGGCGACGGTCTCTTAAATGCTAGACGGTCCCTTATCGATAAGGGACCGCCATCCTATTTAAGGGACCATCCAGACAAATGCTCCTCGTTTTGTCCTGACGTGGTGAAAAACTATCTGGTGAAGTTTTGTTGTCGGTTTTGAGTGGGAAATATGGCTGTTATGGTTTTGAATGTTGAAAACATTTTCTTAATAAAACATTTGTTTAAATTATACAAAAATACATTTGTAAAGATGTATTGTGACATGAAAATGTAAAGTTTTTAAATCCTTTGATCACATACACAAGTTGGTAGAAGTTTGTACATACCTTAAGTGATGTTGATGACGAAAACGAGTTTTCCCGATTAAAAACTTAAAAGTCATAGTTTTATGTAACGTGTGTTGCATTTTGTGATTATCATAACTAGTAAAGACCGATTAATGCTGATAAGGCGAAAAATGAATCATTTTTAGGGGGTCATTTAAGCCCGGATTTGAATTTATTCAATCAAATATTGCCCTAAATCGTTTCTTTTGTCATTTTAGGTACTTTTGGAGTGAATTCTGGAAAAAGGAAGCATTTTGGACGTTTTTGGAGCATAAAAGTGAAGAAAACGGCAAAGTCTTAATTTTCCTTACTGGGAACAGTACCTGACGGCATCAAGAGTCTTCATGTGACGGCGTCAAGAGTAAAACAAGAATTGGAAGTGGTGACGGTCCAGAGAAAACATGATGATGTCACGTATGGCCGTCAAGGTTCAAGATATGGTGACGGCCCAGAGTAATATTACACATGACGGCGTCAAATCTGGATCTAGGCAATTCGATCTCATTATGGGCGGCGAGTTGATGGCGTTAGAAATTCCTTCTTGACGTCGTCACCCTGTAAAATCTATATATAGTTTTGCAATTTTCATTCATTAGAGAGGAACAAGTAGGGTATAACTTTGGAGAAACCCTAGCACGAATTTTACTGCTCTTTCAAGGGTTTTTACCCTTTGAATCCTTTCATGTTCAATTGAGATAAGTACTCTTTCAATTCAATCAATATGTCTATGTGTTGTTTGAATATATCTTATGCTTGTCATGAATTTAACATGCTAGGCTAGATCTTTTGTGTGTTTGCTTAGATGTAGTGAAACCTAGATGTTGATTATGGGTAGATTGTTTGTTTATAGTTGTTACGGATGAATGATTTCGATGTTAGGCTTAAGAAAACTGGCAAACTTCCATAGGTAACATGCTTGAACATCTTAAGAAACATGAACCAATGCGTACTAGGTTATTATGGTTGTATTTAATGCATGAGCGAATTCTAATGACACATTTTAGGAGCTTTTAGCAGGCTCGACATAGGAGTGAAGTAGGAGCTTATAGAGTTGGGGAAGTATGTACACCACCCTACGAATGGTATTAAGGAATATAACCCGTCATCCATGCAATTGTAACAAACTATCAACTTGTAAAAGATATCTAGGAAGTAATGAAACCTAAGTAAACACAACTCTCCCTATTATTATTCACACCACTAGTTTAATCAGCTTTATTTTCATTTCTGTTATTTTATTTTGATTGCATCTTAGTTATTGGGTTAGTTGATTAGCAACTAATTCCGCCCACTCTTCCAAAAACCCGAGATTTTTAATTGCTTTCATAAAATATAAAAAATACAAAAAGAATCATCCCTCACCTCTAGATCTAGTTTTTAGGATTTCTAATCCTAGCGACACTATTCCTGAGTTGAACGATCAATCCCCCGGTACTTGTCACTATACTATACTACAACGATCAGGTACACAGCCTGGTGGGGGTTGTAAGCTTCTCGAGATCCCTCGAGAGGTAAAGCCTGGTGCGATTCCCACATATCAAGTTTTTGGCGCCGCAGCCCGGGGAATAGTTATTGTCTAGGTTAGGATTTCTTTTTATTAGGTCTACTTGCTAGATTCCTTTCTAGTACAATTTTATTTTTATTTTTAGGTTTTCTTTAGTCTATCTTATATCTTCGTGTCTTTGTTCGTAACCTTTACCATCCGACATCATGGAAGGTGGTAACATCTTTGAACCCATCAACCCACCACAACAAAACCCACCACTAGCAAACCAACCTCTTGGGCCCCGAACCCTAGGAGAGTATTCCCGTCCTAGCCACCAAGGCTATCGAAACACTATTGAGCTCACTCAAGGAGCTAATGTGTCCCCCTTGCGATCTGACACCATCCAGTTGGTGCAAAGCGGATGTGCATTCCATGGACTTCGTTCCGAAGATCCTAACCAATATCTCAAGGATTTCCTTAAAATCGTAGATGCTATAGACCTTGATGTTACAACTAGAGAGTCGACCCGATTATGCCAATTCCAATTCTCTCTACGTGATCAAGCTAGTCAATGGCTTGAACGTTTACCCGCGGGATCCATCACCTCATGGGATGATCTCACCACTCATTTCCTTGCTCAATTTTTCCCACCGGGGAGAACTACCTAGCTTAGAAATGATATCTTGATGTTCCAACAACGTCAAGGTGAAACTCTATATGAAGCATGGACTCGTTTCAAGGACTTACTCCAAAAAGTCCCTCATCATGGCATAGATCTTTGGCTCCAAGTCCAAATCTTCTATGACCATATCGATCTCTCCACAAGGCGGACCGTTGACCAATCGGCCGGTGGTAAGCTATGTGATCTAAGTGCAGAAGAATCATGGGAACTCATAGAAGATCTTGCTCTCTATGACAACGAAAGTTGGAATGATCCCCGTGATTTGAACAAAACGGTCAAGGCAATATCTTTGCCTTCGAACAATTCTAGCACTCCCGACCATAGGATCATGGAACTTGAGGACCAAGTCAAGTTTCTCATGAAATCCTACAAAGCTCCTAAGCCTTCAAGCCAAGTGAACAAAATCACTTCTTCATGCGAATTATGTAGTGGTCCCCATGACACTCGTGATTGTGTGGAACTCCCCGGAACAGCTTTTACGGACTACGCATCCTCGCGTACCGACGAAGTGGGAGATAAGTGGTACACTTTCAAACCTGAGCCAAACCCTTACGGTGGAAACAAAACCAAAACAATTCTTCCAATCCGCCTAATCGTTACCAACCAAACGGTCCACCCTCCAACCGTACTTTCAACAACAATCCTTCTAATAACTATGGTAGTACCAATAATCTTGAAGGGTTGATGTCCAAGTTTATTGCATCTCAAGAAGCTCGCATATCTAAGTTTGAAGCCGATTTCAAACAAAAGCAAAGCGAGATGACCAACAAAATTGACACATTGTTGAAAGTTCTCAATGACCGAGAAATGGGAGCACTCCCAAGCGACACGGTCAAGAACCCGAAGCTAAACGTTAATTCCATATCCTCGGTTTCGTCACCTACTTCTTGTCCGCAATACTACTCGGTTAAATCAATGAGCACGTGTTTCAAGCAAAACCAAATTCTTCAAAAGGACCAATCGAATGAAACACCCAATATCAAACCAGTCAAAAGCATAGTTGAAACACCTCCTACACAAGACCTTGACGATGAATTCAAGGAACTCCACCTTGAACACCCCATCATTGATGTCTTAGCCCGTGCTCCCTACTATAGTACCCTCCTAGAAAAATATGAGAAGTTTAAATTGGGTAAAAATGGGACCGCCGTTGTTCAAAACAAGTTGCCTAAAAAGCTTGATGATCCGGGTATATTTGTTTTGCCTTGTAAGATAGGAAAGTCCGAAGCTTTCGACACACTAGCCGATTTAGGATCAAGCCTCAACTTGATTCCCTTATCCCTTTTCACCACTCTTAAGCTAGGAAAGTTAGAGGAAACGGAGGTACTAATTGGTCTAGCAGATGGGATTATTGCCCACCCGGTTGGGATGATCAAGGATGTAGTTGTTCACGTAGGGAAGTTAACTATTTTAGCGGATTTTCACGTCCTAGATATGGTTAGTGATACTACATGCCCATTGTTATTAGGAAGAGGATTTTTAGCAACCGCTAGCGCCATGATAGATTGTAAGGAGTCTAAGATAGCGGTAGGTGACGGCAATACTTGGTCGGTATATGATGTTAAGAAGCATAGCTACGATTGTGAGGACGAACCGACACCACATTGGGTAGAGATGAATATGAGACCATCTAGATATGGACCTTGGATAAAAAGAAACTTTACAGGACCTCAACGCCCATTCTATCTAGAAAAAGATTTCATCGATAAAACACATTCGGTGGAACAACTCATAGCTAGAGATGAGGAGCTAGACCCTTTTGAGGACCCCCTAGTCTTTAGGAAAATGATTGAGTTCTTAGGCGTAATGCCTATTAACATAGAGATGAACAAGTGGAAAAGAGAGGGGATAAGTGTAAATGGAGGTGGGACAAGCCACTTAAGGAAGGTGACGGATCATGGCATATGAAGATGATTTTGTATGATCCAGATGGAGAAAAATTTGAAAGGTCATACCGTACTAAGAAAACCGATAGGAAGTTGAAACCCAAGTTTGATCCCAAATATATCCTCAATGAGGAACTCACCCATATCACGTAATTACCCATGACCTTGAGTCTAGCTACAAGACTCGTAAAATAAAGAAAAGCGCTTCTTCGGAGGCAACCCATGTTTTGTGTGATTTTATTTTTTGTTTGATTGTTATTTGCTTCCGTATGCATGCTTTATTTTTATTGTTGGTATATCATGTTTCAAAAGAAAATTGTGAAAATGCTTTATTTTGTCGTTTAACTTCGTCTTAACTTCATACAAAGGTATTTCACAAAAGATAAGTGTAAGGGGAAACCCCAAATTTGTTTTAAGAACAAAATTGATCATGATTCTCCACAATAATAAATGAAAATGTTTATTAGTATTTGTCAGAGTCAAATGTTTTTATCGAGTCATAATGATGTTTTGCAGGATTTTCCAGGAAGTAGGACATAAGGTTTTCCAGAAATTTTCCGGAAACTTAACGTAAAGATTTATGCAGGTCACTTATGACGGCGTCATGAGTTAACTCCTGACGGTGTCATGGGTAAAATTCTGGAAATTTTGCTAGTTTTGTTTTTCTAACGGAGTCTTGAAGTTTTTGTTAATTCTTTAGTTTTATAAACTCCAGGAAATCTGCAAACATTCATTCCACAAGCATTATATCTTAATTTGTTTACTAGAATTTGTTAGTATATATAGATTGCCGCCGATTTTATGCGAGGTTGCCTTGTTTGTTTTCTCAGGTTTAACAGGTTATGTATGACAAGAAGATGATTTATATTTCTAGAAGGGAAGCTTTGATTTTTCATTTTCTTGGAGGAAGATCTAACCTTGTTACCACACTATCCACACCGAACGAATCAGGGGAGTATTTGATTTCATTCTTTTACCTATTTCACTTTTACATTCTTTAATTAAACATTGGGGACAATGTTCATCCTAAGTGTAATGGGAGGGTAAATGATGTTACCTTATAGGATACACTTTCACTTGAGTTTGTTTATTTGATGGTAGGTGTGTAATAAAACTATGAGAAATACTTGTTAGTGTAATTTTAGCGCCAAATTTAAATTTTTTTACAACATTTAGGAGTGAAACTTTAGCCTTAGCAAGCGTCTCATGGATAGGAGTCATATGACTAGCACAAACCATACTATTCAGAAAAATTTTCCACCCAAATATGTGAGGTTCGCCTTTAGATTTGATAGGAAAAGTATTTACTATTAGTGCTTATGAGTGTACCGGTAGCATATAGATTCTAGAACTTGCGTTAGTGATGCATCCCGAGACCGCTAGTGAGACTACATTCGTCTAGTAGGATTTACTACTTGATAAGAGGCATTAGGATCACCCTTGTGTTAAACCCGTATTATAATTACTTGACCATTTAAGTCATATTACTTGGCTAGTTAAGTCAATTAATTTTTCCCACACCTTAGCATTGTACGCATTTTTAGTACACGAAACCCCTAGTACACCCCTCCGAGCCTATCTTTTCATTTCTAACTTTAAGCATCTTACTTAAAGGAAGAATTTGTTACAACCCACTTAAATGTACACCCAAATCGCCTTAGCCTTCCATGTATGCACTCATTTTTAGTGCATTATTGTTACATGTTTAAACCCTTAGTTAATTATCTAATTGATTACATGGTTGCTAAGTCGAGTCATATCCTTGTACATATTGTTTTGGGACAATTGAGACTCATGGGTAAAATACTTGTGTTATGGAGTAATGGGGAAGAAAATCATATTACCCCCATATGAGCGTTAATCTTAAAAGTACTCCAAGTGTTTTGATTATCTTGATTCGAGTCATTAGATTAGTTTATTGTAAAGTATGTAAAAATTCAAGTGTAAGGGGAATGTTCATTCCCTATGATGTATTATTTTGGATGGTAGGGTAAAAGTGTATGCAGAAAAAAAATCGAAAAAATTAAGAAAATGAAAAAAAAAAAAAAAAAAAAAAAAAAAGAATAGAGAAAAAACATACGGACTACCATCCCGTTTCATTCTATGTTTATTTTATGTTTTTGTTATTTTTCATTTATTAGCTTAAGTCGAGTCTAGTCTTGGCTTAGCAACGCCATATTGTACATGTAATTAACCAAGATGATTAACTCGCCACTAGTAAAGATTGCCTATATCCAACAAAACCGTGTATTCCATATCCCTACACCTAACGTTATAACCTTTTAAAAGACCTCTTTGATAGTTTATCCTAGGTGCTTACGCCATGTGATGGAGGTTTGATCCTTTCCCAAGCCTATGGTAATCTATTTTGCTATGACAGGTAGTGAGAGATGTTTTCCATTTCCATATTGTGATATATACTTTATTACACCCGAGAGATGTGAGTATCTAAACACTATTTGTGAGGTGCTAGTGTATGACCTATGTGCTTGTCTTTGGTCTTTAGTGAACCGATTATTTGTTGTAATTACTTTTATATTAGTGTTAAATGACCCCTAACTTGTATTTTGATTAGAAGAAAAGCGCATTTGCTTGAGGACAAGCAAATCTCAAGTGTAAGGGTATTTGATAAGGCGAAAAATGAACCGTTTTTAGGGGGTCATTTAAGCCCGGATTTGAATTTATTTGATCAAATATTGCCCTAAATCGTTCCTTTTGTCATTTTAGGTACTTTTGGAGTGAATTCTGGAAAAGGAAGAATTTTGGACGTTTTTGGAGCATAAAAGTGGAGAAAACGACAAAGTCTTAATTTTCCTTGCTGGGAACAGTACCTGACGGCGTCAAAAGTCTTCATGTAATGGCGTCAAGAGTAAAACAAGAATTGGAAGTGGTGACGGTCTAGAGAAAACGTGATGGCGTCACAAATGGCCGTCAAGGTTCAAGATATGGTGACAGCCCAGAGTAATATTACACATGACGGCGTCAAATCTGGATCTAGGCAATCCGATCTCATTATCGGCGGCGAGTTGACGGTGTAAGAAATTCCTTCTTGACGCCGTCACCCTGTAAAATCTATATATAGTTTTTCAATTTTCATTAATTAGAGAGGAACAAGTTCGGTATAACTTTGGAGAAACCCTAGCACGAATTTTACTGCTCTTTCAAGGGTTTTTACCCTTTGAAACCTTTCATGTTCAATTGAGATAAGTACTCTTTCAATTCAATCAATATGTCTATGTGTTGTTTGAATATATCTTACGCTTGTCTTGAATTTAACATGCTAGGCTAGATCTTTTGTGTGTTTGCTTAGATGTAGTGAAACCTAGATGTTGATTATGGGTTGATTGTTTGTTTATAGTTGTTACGGATGAATGTTTTCGATGTTAGGCTTAAGAAAACTGGCAGACTTCCATCGGTAACATGCTTGAACGTCTTAAGAAACATGAACCAATGCGTACTAGGTTATTATGGTTATATTTAATGCACGAGCGAATTCTAATGATCCCATGTTAGGAGCTTCTAGCAGGCTCGACATAGGAGTGAAGTAGGAGCTTATAGAGTTGGGGAAGTACGTACGCCACCACACGAATGGTATTAAGGAATATAACCCGTCATCCATGCAATTGTAACAAACTATCAACCTGTAAAAGATATCTAGGGAGTAATGAAACCTAAGTAAATACAACTCTCCCTATTATTGTTCACACCACTAGTTTAATTAGCTTTATTTTCCTTTCTGTTATTTTATTTTGATTGCATCTTAGTTATTGGGTTAGTTGATTAGCAACTAATTCCGCCCACTCTTCCAAAAACCGAGATTTTTAATTGCTTTCTTAAAATATAAAAAATACAAAAAGAATCATCCCTCACCTCTAGATCTAGTTTTTAGGCTTTCTAATCCTACCAAGACTATTCCTGAGTTGAACGATCAATCCCTCGGTACTTGTCACTATACTATACTACAACGATCAGGTACACTGCCTGGTGGGGGTTGTAAGCTTCTTGACATCCCTCGAGAGGTAAAACCTGGTGCGATTCCCACGTATCAAATGCAAATGACGTATCTGAAATTATTTGTATTAACAATCTCCCTCTTTTTGATGATTACAAAATATAAACTCATTTTAGATAAAACTATGCATTAATGAGTTTTAAAACGAGTCTCATTTTGTTCTCCCCCTATTTGTAGAATCAAAAAGGCTTCGTAGAAGAGATGAAATCCACGACATTATGATGACTCCCCCTTGCTTAGTGCTCCCCCTTGATGAGGACAATTGGGAATCGGTCGATGGAATTAAGCTGCAATATGTTAGAAGAAACATGCAAGCAAACATAGAAATCCTGTAGAAAAGATAAGAGAAGGAAGGATAGGATTATACTGAGGATGGCCCCGTAAATGGGTTGACGGTCCTTTAAAGATTTGGACCGCCACCTTGATAAGGGACCGCCGAAGAAGATCTATGATATTCAGATAGTGGATGTTCTAGGCACATGACTGGCAACAAGTCCTATCTTTCAGATTTGAAACCTTATGATCGACAATTTGTCAGCTTTGGAGGAGGAATTGGTGGCAAAGTTTCTGGCAAAGGCACAATCAAGGCTGGAAACTTGGATTTTGAGAATGTGTACTATGTGAAAGAGCTCAAATATAATCTTTTCAGTGTGTCACAGATGTGTGACAAGAAGCATAGAGTTCTTTTCGCAAAATATGAATGCTATGTCCTATCTAATGATTATAAGTTACCTGATGAAAGTGAGGTGTTACTTAAAATCCCTAGAAAAGGTTATCTCTATAGCATAGACTTGAAGAAAATTGTAGCTAATGAAAATGACACTTGCTTGATTGCAAAATCCACTTTGGATGAATCAATGCTATGGCACAGAAGACTTGGTCATGTTAACTTTAAGAACATCAACAAAATTGTGAAAGATGGCCTAGTCAGAGGGTTACCAGAGAAGAGATTTCAGAATGAGCAAACCTATGTTTCCTGTCTCAAAGGCAAGCAACATAGAGCATCTTGCAAGAACAAGGCCTATAACTCTATTGCTCATCCTCTCTATATGTTGCATATGGACTTATTTGGTCCTACATCTGTAAGCAGCATAAATTTGAAGAAGTATTGTCTTGTTGTAACTGATTACTTCAGTAGGTTTACACGGGTTTTCTTTCTAAGAACAAAGGATGAAACAACTGGCATCCTTAAAACTTTTATTACTGAATTTGAAAACCAAGTTGATAAGAAGATCAAGGTTATCAGGTGTGACAATGGGACAGAGTTCAAGAACAGAGTTATGGATGATTTCTACAGAGAGAAGGGTATTAAGAGAGAATTCAGTGTTGCAAGAACCCCTCAGCAAAATGGTGTAGCTGAGAGAAGAAACAGAACACTGATTGAAGCTGCTAGAACCATGTTAGCTGATTCTAAGTTACCAGTGACATTTTGGGCTGAAGCAATGAACACTGCTTGTTATATTCAGAACAGGGTTTTGGTGGTGAAGACAAAGAACAAGACACCTTATGAGTTATTCAGAGGAAGACCCCCTATCTTGGATTTCATGAGACCATTTGGATGTCATGTTACAATTCTCAATATCATTGATCATCTGGGTAAATTTGAAGAAAAGTCTGATGAAGGCTTCTTTGTTGGATACTCTATGGTCAGTAAAGCATTCAGAGTATACAATTTGAGAACAAAGAAGATTGAAGAGAACCTGCATGTTGAGTTTCTTGAAAATAAACCTAACAGTGCAGGTGCAGGTCCAGAATGGCTATTTGATGTTGAAACACTATCAAATACTATGAACTATGTACCTGTTGCTTCAGGTACTAGGGATAACAACTTTGAAGGTTCAGAAGAGTTTATTGATGAAGATGAACCTAATAAAGATTCTGAGGATGATAAAGATCAAATTGTTATGCCACTTTGGGACTTTGTAGATAATGATCATGTTTCAAAGAAGGAAGATCCACAACCTTCAACAGATATTGAAAGAGAAGGTGATGTAGAAGTTGTGAATTTTGATGCTCAGAACAAAGATATTCCTAAAAGCAGTGGTCATATAGTTTCCACTGCTATACCAAATGTTTCCACTGTTGAATCAAATGTGGAAAACTCTACCTCTGTTGCTCAGAAAACTATCATCAATGATGTGGAAATCACAAATATGCCTTCCGCATATGATGTTTCACATACTCCTCAAGCTTCAATTTACAAGGTGCATCCACTTGACAATGTGATTGGTGATCTACAATCAGGAGTGAAGACCAGAAAACAAACAAAGATGACCAATGATCATGGATTTATTAGTGAAGTTTATGAGTCCAAGAAGCATGCAGACAAGAATGAGTGCTTGTTTTTCTGTTTTCTATCACAAGTGGAACCTAAAAATGTGTATAAAGCACTGGAAGAATCAAGCTGGGTAGAAGCAATGCAAGAGGAATTGCTACAATTCAAGCTTCAAAAGGTTTGGGTTCTTTGTGACTTGCCTGATGGGATGAAGGTTATTGGTACAAAGTGGGTCTTCAGAAACATGAAAGATGAAAGAGGCATAGTTATCTGGAATAAAGCTAGGCTAGTTGCTCAAGGATACACAAAGGAAGAGGGCATTGACTATGAAGAAGTTTTTGCTCATGTTGCAAGGATTGAGGCTATTAGATTGTTTCTTGCATATGCATCTTTTATGGGTTTTACTATATATCAAATGGATGTCAAGAGTGCTTTTCTCTATGGGAAGATTGATGAGGCGGTCTATGTTTCACAACCTCCAGGCTTTGAAGATCCTGAACATCCTAATAAAGTTTATAAAGTGGTCAAGGCTCTTTATGGCTTACATCAAGCTCCCAGAAAGTGGTATGAAATCCTTGCTGCCTACCTACTGAACAATAGGTTTCATAGAGGGAAAATCGATCAAACTTTGTTCATCAAGAAAGACAAAGCTGATATCTTATTGGTTCAAGTTTATGTTGATGATATCATTTTTGGATCCACAAAGCCAGAGATGTGCAAAGAATTTGAGAAGCTGATGAAGGATGAGTTTCAAATGAGTTCTATGGGGGAACTTACTTTCTTTTTGGGACTTCAAGTACAACAAAGAAAAGATGGCATTTTTATCAGTCAAGACAAATATGTGAATGAGATAATCAAAAAGTTCCATTTTACTCATGCAAAGCCTTCAAGCACTCCTGCTGATAAGACTACACACTTACTCTTGAAGGATGATGGTGGAGAAGAAGTGGATGTTCACACTTATAGACCAATGATTGCCTCTTTGATGTATCTTACATCATCCAGACCAGACATTATGTTTGTCGTGTGTGCTTGTGCAAGGTATCAAGTCACTCCAAAGACATCACACTTGACTGTAGTGGAGAAGATTTTCAGATATTTGAAGACATATCCTAATCTAGGATTGTGGTATCCAAGAGAATCTCCTATGGAATTGGTTACCTACTCAGATAGTGACTATGCTGGTGCAAGTTTGGATAGAAGGTCAACCACAGGAGGATGTCAATTTCTTGGACGTAGAGTGGTGTCATGGCAGTGCAAGAAATAGACAATGGTGGCTACTTCAACAACTGAAGCAGAGTATGTGGCTGCTGCAAGCTGTTGTGCTCAGGTCTTATGGCTTCAAAATCAACTTTTGGACTATGGGTACAATTTCATGAACACCATTATCTTTATTGACAATAGCAGTACCATATGCATAATTAAAAATCCTGTTCAACACACTAAGACTAAACATATTGAAATTAGACATCACTTTATCAGAGATTGTTATGAGAAAAAGCTTATTCAAGTTGTCAAAATTCATACTGATGAAAACTATGCTGATTTATTAACAAACGGACTTGATGTGGGAAGGTTTCAGTACTTGGTAACAAGTATTGGAATGCTTAACCCATAAAATTTTGATGTCTAATAGTTTTTAGTGTTGAGGGGAGGTCTTTGGTAATTGCCATATATGTTTGTATATGTTTGTCCACTAACTTTTATGCAGCGGATAAAGACAACAGTGGAAACTATATTACAAACAGTGGTAAACATTGCTCTCATAGTGGAAAAGGAAACAATGTAACTTTATTCATTCAACCATCAACAGAGTTACATTACATAGACAGAGAGTAAAAACATCCACACATCAAAACACAAAATCCTAACAACCTACACCCTACACCAGCTACTCCATTGGCTTCTTGCCCTTTCCTTCCTTTTGAGCACTTTTCCTCTGGTTCTCAAAGGTTGATCACCTCTTTGGGCAAACAAGACCAAGAACTTTTTTGGGAGGCTTTGGGAGTCTTGCAGGCTTCTCTAGAACAGGCTTCTTCATGTTTACTAGTGCAGATCCTAAAGCTTGTGTTAGTGCCTTTGGCAACTCCTTGGAGAGGGTGTATGGCTCATCATCAGAAGAAGAAGAACTGGAGTAAAACTCAAGTGATGGTGCAGGTGTTGAAATCTTCTTGTTTGGCTTCATTTTTGAAGATCTTGAAGCACATGGTGGAAAGTAATCACCCCATCCTGATGCCGCTTAGGAGTCAGACATGTAACTTATTTCTTCTGAAGATGAATCAGAAGAGATGTAAATAATGTTCGGGAAATTGCTCATGGCGATTAAGGATTTTGTGATGATAAAGAAAGTTTTTGGTGAAGACTATTGGTGATTTGAGCCCTTTTTATAGGCAAAGTCAATCCCAAGGGACAATTAAGAGGAATAATAACTCCTACCTGTTTTGGTAGATTGGGGAAGTAAATATGGATATTATTTACTATATCGGGTTGACTTTGAGGATATATTTTTATGAATAGTGGCTCGGTCAAAAAGTTACTTTGGTTAGTGATTGGTTTAAAATCAAATATAGTTTATAGTATAGAGTATTATATTTCTCCAAAAGATTTGAAGGAAATACAAATCCCGAGATCGTAGTCCGTGTGAAGGTGTGAATGGAATATGAAATTCCCGGTTCGTGAAAAGTGTCGTGAAAGTGAGAAAAGTGATTTCAATGAGAATTACACTAACGAATATGAAAATGAAGAACAATTAACCAATTAAGCAAGTAATTCAAATCACCAAACCTAAAACGTAACGTAGAATTAAAACCGTAAGTTAAAACGTAAAATAAACATTAACGCGCGAATTAAAAAGTGAATTTGAAGCTAGGCTAATCCTACAGGTTTGAAAATAATTTTCCTAAGTTAAAAATGATAAAAGAAAATTTCTAGAAAAAGAAAAATATTTTTTTGGCTTTTTATTTAATTTTTATGAATTAAAAACTAATTTAACTAATTAAAAGTAATAAAAATAAAAATAAAAAACTGAAATTAAGTGAGAAAAATACAAAATTAATTTAAAAAAATCTAAAATAATTAAAAACTATTTTCTAAAGTATTTTTTGAATTTTTTATGCTTTTTTTTATTTTTATTTGATTTTTCTTTAATAAAAGTAATTAAAATTTGATTAAAAACTAAAATAAAATAAGAAAAATAGCAAAACAACTCAGAAAAATCTGAAAATTTTATGGAAACACTAATAAGCTGTATGAGCTAATAAGCAGTTTGTAATAAGCTAAATAATAAGCACTGATAAACCAATGAGTACCAAAAGCTTTCAGAAGGCACAAGCAACTTATTTAATCACAACTCAATGTAATTGCATAGATAAAGCTCATAGAATAAGCAGATGGACATACAAGCAGTTGTAAAAGCATTTGTCAATAGGCTTATTTCTACCCAATAAGCCCCAGTGGTTCATAAAGGGTTCAAACAGCTTATTTATGCTTGAAACTACTTGACTAAGTCAGATAAGCACCAAGAGAAACCAATTAAGCATATAAATAGTTCACAGAAATAGATGGCTAATTGGCCTAATTCTAGCTTAATTTGGAGAATGCAAATAAGCAAATTATTCCAAACAAAAGATGGATACTTGAACCTAGCACTATGAAAATTCTAGAAAACCAGAAAGCCCTAAATTTTAAACCTATTTGATCACCTAAAAGTGTCCTAGATCAGATGTGCCTGAAACAGTCCTAGGGAAATTTTGACTTTTTGTTTGCAAACTAAAGTTGGCCAAGTTGAGATTCTAATGTTCAATCCTTACTCTAAATGTTATATTAAGCTAATAAATGACTTGATGAACCTAAATATTTCCTAACTTTAACAGAATGCAGGAATCAAGGCCAAGTAGGCCTTGTGCTCAAGTTCAAAGGGCAAATGGCAGGCTTTCCCGTAAACCAGCTTGTAAGGAGTACACCCAATGGGTGTTTTGTAAGCGGTCTGAAAAGCCCATAATGCATCATCTAACTTATCAGACCATGTAGCACGATGTTCTCCTACGGTCCTTTCTAAGATACGTTTCAAGCCACGTTTGGACACCTCAACTTGACCGCTCATCTGCGGGTGATATGCAGTAGATGGACGATGTGTGACACCATATTGATCATTGCAGAAATGGGTCCCACGATCACTTATAATAGCACGAGGTGCACTAAATAGGGCAAAGAGACTTTTGAGAAATTTCACGACAACTCGGGCATCATTGGTGGGGAGTGCCTTTGCTTCAACCCATTTCGACAAGTAATCGACAGCCACGAGTATATATTTTTTTCCTCTAGATGATGGGAATGGTCCCATGAAGTCAATACCCCAGACGTCAAAGATCTCACAAACTTGAATAGCATTTTGAGGCATTTCATCTTTTTGAGAGATTTTTCCTTGACGCTGGCAAGAATCACATGACTTAACCAAATCATGGGCAGCCGGGTATATCATCGGCCAGTAGAAGCCAGAATCAAAAACTTTCTTTGCGGTGAAGTTGGCACCATGATGTCCCCTCGTGGGTCCATTGTGGCATCCCTAAGAATTTCAGCGGCTTCCTTGCCGTGAACGCACCGCCGGATCACTTGATCCATACAAACTTTGAACAAATAGGGGTCGTCCCAGAAATAATGCTTAACATCTTTTGAAGAATTTCTTCTTTTGTTGGAACGACATCCCTTTTCTTACGAAATTCCCCGCATGGTAATTCACAAAGTCGGCGAACCATGGGGTACTAGGATCACTGTGTGATAAACTCCCAAGTGTTTCGAGAGGAAATGTTTCGGTAATTTCCTTTTTCTCGAAATCACTTTGATGGGGATTTTCTAAACGTGAGAGGTGATCAGCAGCAAGGTTCTCAGCTCCCTTTTTGTCTCGAATTTCAACATCGAATTCTTGAAGGAGTAGAACCCACCGCATCAATCATGGCTTAGCATCTTGCTTTTCCATTAGATACTTAAGAGCCGAATGATCCGTATACACTATGCATTTCTTTAAGACAAGATAAGGTCGGAACTTTTCAAAAGCATAAATGACGGCTAACATTTCTTTTTCAGTAGTTGTATAATGGTATTGAGCATCGGTCATTATTTTACTAGCATAGTGTATCGGCTGAAAATATTTTGACTTACGTTGCCCCAGAACTGCACCAATAGCATAATCGCTAGCATCACACATTAGCTCGAAAGGTAAGTTCCAATCGGGGGAAACTAAGATAGGAGCCTCCGTTAACTTCTTCTTTGAGATATTAAATGCTTCAATGCACTCATTTGAGAAGATAAACAAAGCATCTTTTTCAAGTAAGTGGGTCAGGGGCCAGGCTATCTTGGGAAAATATTAAATAAAACGTCGGTAAAAGCCGGCATGACCGAGAAAACTTCTAATTCCTTTTACAATCGTGGGATGAGGTAACTTAGCAATCATGTCGACTTTAGCTCTATCGACCTCAATCCCAGATTTCAAAATCTTATGGCTGAGGACAATGCCCTCTTTAACCATGAAGGGGCACTTTTCCCAATTTAGAACCAAGTTGGTGTCTTCACACCGTTTCAGCATTCTTTCTAAATGGGAGAGGCAAGAAATGACGGAATCTCCATAAACTAAGAAATCATCCATGAAAACTTCCATGGTTTTCTCAATCATATCATGGAAAATTGCCATCACGCACCTCTGGAATGTGCCTAGAGCAATGCATAAGTCGGTAAGCAAACGTTCCATAAGGGCAAGTGAAAGTGGTCTTTTCCTGGTCTGGAGGGTCAATCGGAATTTGAAAATACCCGGAAAAGCCATTGAGAAAACAATAGAACTCATTTCCCGCTAAATGTTCGAGCATTTTATCCATAAAAGGAAGTGGGAAATGGTCCTTACGAGTCGCATCGTTCAATTTTTTGTAATCAATACACACTCTCCATCCGGTAACAAGACGTGTCGAAATCAATTCATTATCTTCATTAGTCACGACGGTCATACCACCTTTCTTCGGAACACAGTGGACTGAGCTAACCCATGAGCTATCCGAGATTGGATAAATCATTCTGGCATCGAGGAGTTTGATAACTTCCTTTTTGATAACCTCATGAATTTTTGGGTTAACCCGTCTTTGTTGTTGGTCGGAAGCTTTGTAATTATCTTCAAGTAGAATCTTGTTAGTACAAAAATGAGGGTCTATGCCCTTGATATCGGAAATCAGCCAAGCGATGGCACTCTTATGCTTCTTGAGCACATCTAAGAGATGGGTCTTCTCCTCATCTTTAAGGTCTTTCGGAATTATGACGGAAACTTTATTGGATCCTTCTAAAAAAGCGTATTCAAGATGAGGAGGTAAATCCTTGAGCTTGGGCTCTGGAGGATTCTCAGTAGATGGCTTAACTTCTTTAACATCGGCCATTTTAAGGTCCATCGGAGGGAGAGGCGGAGTCGAGTCTTCATTCAACAATTTTTCAATCAAAAGAACATCTCCGTCCGATTCACAAACGGAATGATCAATTTCCGATGAAATCGAATCATTAGAAAGAAAGGCCTCGATCTCTTCTAAAATGAAATCACTTCCCTCAAACGGAGTAAGGGAAGGGGAAGGATCGGAAACAATTGGTTGAGAAGAAGGAGTGGGATCCACTCGAAGAATTTTTAGTAAAACCGAGAAGTTCTTGAGAATACTCCTCCGTAGCAATATCAATAACATCGATACGGTTCACAGAAAAATGGTTATAATTGGAGGAGTATCTAGCGGTTTGATCCAAATTAAACGTTACAGCTTCGGTACCAATGCGTAGGGTAATTTCTTCATCATAAACATCAATTAATGCACGACTAGTCCTTAGGAAACCTCTTCTGAGAATGAGAGGTACCCGTGGATCAGCATCATAATCAACAATGACAAAATCGGCGGGGAAATGGAACTTTCCCACATTGACGAAGATATCCTCAGCTATTCCCATCGAGCGGGAAGTAGTTCAGTCAGCAAGCTCGAGGGTCATGCAAGTCGGAGTCAAATCGGGTAAAGATAACTTTTTCCAAATAGATAATGGCATTAGGTTAATGCTAGCACCAAGATCGGCCAAGGCGAAGCATTCACCCATCCCCGGAAAATTGCAAGGAATGAGAAATCGACCGGGGTCTTCAAGCTTTTCGGGAAGCTTTTTGAGGATAACCGCCGAGCAATTCTCATTCAACAGGGTTTTTGCCATTTCAAACAATTTTTCCTTATTATGCAAAAGATTTTTAACTATAGACGCAAATTTCGGGATTAAAAGTAGAGCATCCGCAAAGCTAATGTCGAAGTGTAAATCTTGGAAGATTTGGAAGAACTTCTCCATTTGATGATTAGCTTTGTCACGGAGCTTCTGATCTTTCAATCTTGACGGATAAGGCAATTTGGTCTTGACTGGAACTTCTTTTTCTAGTTCAACAACTTTTTCCTTCTGCTTTGACGGCTGGACAACCGGAGGTTGGACGTATTCGGTACTTTCGTTATTAGTAGGAAGCACTGGGTCCTTTGTCGCCTCGGTCTCACAGTCAACTACCTTGGGAGGAAGAGAAGACGAGGTAGTCGGAGCCATGGGTCCATCGTATGAAACACCACTTCGAGTCGTGATCGCTTTAACATCGCCCCTCGAGTTAGCGATCGTGTTGCTTGGAAGAGTACCCGAACCCGAGGGCCGATCATTTAAACGCTTATTCAATTCAATCATTTGATTAATTAACATATTGTTTTTTTCCTATTGACTTTTCATAAATTGCTTAAGTAACTCATCCGAGTATGACTGATTTTGATTCACAACTGAATTTTAGTTTTGAAAATTTTGTCCATGGTTATTGTTGTTGAAACCTTGATTTTGAAAATTTACATAATTTTGATTTCCATGATTGTAATTCCCATGATTAGCATTTTGAAAATTTCCCTGAATATTCCCTTCATTCGGGCCTTGATTGTACTTCCCCCGATTTTGATGAAAACCTTGATTTCGATTTTGAAAACCATTATTCATCCGATTTTGATTTTGATTCTGGTTAAATTGATTGTTTCGGTTTTGCACATTATGATTCACTTGATTAACTTGATTGACTTGATTCGGTTGATTGAAACCGGGTGGTCCAAGATAATTATTAGAACGGTAGCTAAGAAGATTACGGTCTCCCTGTGGTTGGTAACCATTACCGGCCATATTGTAGGTTCCCGAAGTAGCATACACATTCTCGTGAGTGAAGCCACCGGAGGCTGGGCACTCAAAATACGAATGAGGACCACCACAAGTCTCACAAACATGGTTGACCATATTGAGTTGATGGTTTTTTATTTGATTAGAAGATCTTTCAATAGCCATTGATTCAACTTTTTTAGTGAGGGCAAGTATAGCATTCATAACTTCATCATTAGATTTGCTACTAGCAGTTGAAGTTTGAAGTTTGTTTCTAGCTATCCTCACTTTAGCTTTATTCTCAATAATTGTGAAAGCATCTTGAATGTTTTGGGTCAACAAGTTTCCACCCGCAGCAGAATTGAGTGAATCTTGGTCGGCAAGACTCAACCCATTGTAGAAAGTATCAATCTGATGCAAAGGTGAAAACCCTTGATTTGGACATTTTTCCAACAACTCCTTAAATCTATCCCAAGCTTCGCTGGATGATTCATCGAAAGCTTGCTGAAATCGAAAGATTTGAATGCGTAGATTAGATGTTTTTTATGGAGGGTAAAAATGATTCACGAACTTTGAAGCTAGATCATCCCAAGTATGAATTGAGTTCGGTGGTTCCTTTTCAAGCCAAGTCCGGGCTGCTCCCTTGAGGGAGAAAGGAAACAATTTCATTTTAACCACATCATAAGGAACTTGGTTTAACTTTATAGTTTCAGTGATGTCGGTGAAATTCCTTATGTGAACATAAGGATCTTCACTTTCTAAACCGTGAAATGAGATACTCGTGATGATGTTGAGTAACCTGTGATAAATCTCAAATTGATTTGCAGTGATATCGGGAATCACGATGGCTCTCCTCACACCATTGAATGGTGATTGGAGTTGTTCCTCCATCGGACGTAAATCGTAAGCTGGTTGGGGTCCCATATGAGGGATCCCGTTGTTTTGAGCACCACCCATCGGCGGGGGTCCCAAGTGTTGTTCGCTTTGGTTCATTTCCTCAACGATTGGGAAAAGAACTCCGTGATTGTGTCGAAATAAACTTTCCAGATTTGAAAGTGGAGAAATAAGGCGTTTAGAAGATGAGCGGGTGTTCATACACCACAAAAATCAAAAATTTAAAAAGAAAAAGAAAATCAAAATTGAAAAGGAAAATCTTTTTGTATTTTTGATTAGGAAGTATTTTTGGCTTTTTTAATATATTAAAAAACAAAATCAAAAACTTTTATTCTCTCTTTTGTAGCCGTTACGTTATTCGTAACCTTTTCCTCAATTACTATGTGCAGCAGAGACGGAGAGAAGAATGGATCTCTCTTCGGTCTGCAATTTAATGTCAAGACCTCTGTATTCCCCGTTTAGTTGGTTGTAGTAATAAAGTAATCCGAATACGTATAATTTCACGATCTTTTTTGTTGTTTTTTCGGAATGGTTTACAACACTCCCTCGAGAGTGAGGATGTTTATTTTATTTTTGGATTTTTTGAAAACACTTTAGTAAAAGTGTTCTCGATTTTTTACTTTTTATATTTTTATAGAAAATATATACAAGAATAAGGAAGATTTTCAAAACACGATTCGAAAACGAAAATCAAAAATTCACTTCAACCTTCCCCGGCAGCGACGCAAAAATTTTATTGGTTTGAAATCAAATATAGTTTATAGTATAGAGTATTTATATTTTTCCAAAGGATTTGAAGGAAATACAAATCCCGAGATCGTAGTCCGTGTGAATGTGTGAATGAATTTGAAATTCCCGGTTCGTGAAAAGTGTCGTGAAAGTGAGAAAAGTGATTTCAATAAGAATTACACTAATGAATATAAAAATGAAGCATAATTAACCAATTAAGCAAGTAATTCAAATCACCAAACCTAAAACGTAACGTAGAATTAAAATGGAAATTAAGTGAGAAAAATACAAAATTAATTATAAAAAATCTAAAATAACTAAAAACTATTTTCTAAAATATTTTTGGAATTTGTTATGCTTTTTCTGGTTTTTATTTGATTTTTCTTTAATAAAAGTAATTAAAATTTGATTAAAAACTAAAATAAAATAAGAAAAATAGCAAAACAACTTAGAAAAATCTGAAAATTTTATGGAAATTCTAAATTAATATTCTAAACCTAAGAAAAATAAAATTACCTACTTTGGAAACCCTAATAAGCTGTATGAGCTAATAAGCCGTTTGTAATAAGCTAAATAATAAGCACTGGTAAACCAATGAGTACCAAAAACTTTTAGAAGGCACAAGCAACTTATTTAATCAAAAATCAATGTAATTCCACAGATAAAGCTCATAGAATAAGCAGATGGAAACATACGCAGTTGTAAAAGCATTTGTCAATATGCTTATTTCTACCCAATAAGCCCCAGAGGTTCACAGAGGGTTCAAACAACTTATTTATGCTTGAAACTACTTGACTAAGCCAGAGAAGCACCAAGAGAAACCAATTAAGCATACAAATAGTTCACAAAAACAAATGGCTAATTGGCCTAATTCTAGCTTAATTTGGAGAATGCAAATAAGAAAATTAGTCCAAACAAAAGATGGATACTTGAAGCTAGTACTATGAAAATTCTAGAAAACCAGAAAGCCCAAAATTTTAAACCTATTTGATCACCTAAAAGTGTCCTAGATCAGATGTGCCTGAAACAGTCCTAGGGAAATTTTGACTTTTTGTTTCCAAACTAAAGTTGACCAAGTTGAGATTCTAATGTTCAATCCTTACTCTAAATGTTATATTAAGCTAATAAATGATTTGATGAACCTAAATATTTCATAACTTTAACAGAATGCAGGAATCAGATATGCACAGAACACCTTTTTGAACCTGGATTTGGATTTTATAGTTAAGTTTGACTTTTAATGTTTAACCTACCAATTTAATGACCAAACTAATTTTTTTATGCCTAAGTTGAATCAATGATGTAGGAGAAACAACAATATATCAACTAGAGCACCCAAAACAAGACAAATCCAAACACCCCTTTATAGGTTCACTTACACTAACTTATGCAAATTTGGGCTTATATAAACTAACTTAATGGTCAAACTGTATTACTTTACTACTATGAAAACTAATGGAACAGTAAGATCAAGCTAAGTACCTTAAGAAATCACATGTGCAGGTTAGGCTATAAAGGCAGTGTGGTCACAAGGCTACACTATAGTCTATGAAATCACAATATAAATAAGTAATAAGCTACTAACAACTGATATGAATAAAAATAAGCAAATTAACCTTATGAAACAATATTATGAACTAAAAATGCAAAAATGTAAAGAGAGACTTACTAGGAAATTATGCAGAAAAATGAACTAAGCTACTGGATGATGAGACAAACTCACAAGAGCTATTGAGAAGATTTTATGAGCTTATCGAAAGGGTGTATCAGCTTACAAGAACCTATGTACCCTTGGTTACTAATTAATTAATTTTTTTATATGAAAATAGTAGCAGAACTTAACTTTGTAAAAGCTAAAGTAAACTTAAGTAAGCTTAAAGAAAACAAAATTTAAGAGCTTACGAGACTTAAGAGAGCTTATAGGTAAATGCTAAAAAAACTGAATAAACAACAAAATTAAGTAAACAACTGATCTTTTATTAAATTGAAAATCAAATTACATTAAAACTTAATACATTGAACAGAAATTTAAATCTAAGCTTTACTCTAATTTCCTACACGATTACAATGAAGAGAGGTATCCCTATTTATAGCCTTGAGGAGAAGCAGGTATAGCTTTGAGAAGCTCCCAGAAGCATGATATCAGCCATTTGATCAAATCCCACTAGAAGCTTCATGATATAATGATCCTCAGCCCTTGGATCATGTGCCTTCAATGATTGGTTAATTATTGTATCCAAGGATTGCCATCGTGTCATTCCATGTGTCAGCACGTATCAGGACCTTCTAGATTTTCCAATGATTGGGTAATTGGCTTGGGTTGGTTAATTACGGTTCATGTAAACAGTAATTTCCTGGGTTTTGGTAAAATTTGGGGGGCGGGAAGGTGTTTTTTATTGTTTGTGTTGACCGGGTATGGGATGTTGGGTGGATCGGGTAAAGGGAGTGCGTTGGATCGATATACTCTGACCAAACTACTTTGTAGCTTGTAAGGTTTTAGCAATCTTGAAAGACTCAAAACATTTAATATTGAAACAATGATATTACTTTGTAAAGTATGCGGAATCTACTAACACAAAGCTAAGAAGAACTTTGTTTTTATTAAAACAACTCTTTGAACCTGCCTCTCTAAATACAAGTTCACTAACAATCCCTAACTTTCTCTAAAATCGTCTTTGTAAAATTCTAAGACTCTTAGAAAACTTCGTATAACTTCGTACCTCTAGTACCATCATAAGGCTCCTTATATAGATAACCTTATGTCGGTTTACAATATCTACTTGAACGACAAGTAATTATCCCTAACTAATTCTAGAATATTCATACAATATTAAATAGCAATCCTATAATCAATATTGCACTTAAGTCCTTTTTCTTCGAAGTACTTTGAATGATCTTCAATAAGTAGCAGTGCTTTGACCTTGATCAGCATGTTGACTTTGAGCAGTACTTTGACATAGTAGTACTTTGACTTTTCCAGCATTACTTAGATCTTCATATCCCAACAATCCTCCCCTAACTTGAACTCCACTTGCTTGATTTCAAGTTTCTTTGTTTTCTTTGATCTTCAATGTCTTTATCATTCAGGAAGATTGTATCTTTATCTCTTTTCAATCTTGTATGTCAAAGTGCTCTTGATCATCATCTTCTCAGCAACTCAGCAACATTTTGACAAAGTGTGCATCAAATATTTTTAAAGTTTCATACTGTCTCATCACTTCCAGATGTGTAAAATTCTGTGAGAGGTGAATCATTGAACTTTTAATGGATTTTGATGTCTCTTTACCAAAGTCATTAACTCTGAAGTAGCCAATGTTTAGGTTCTAACAACCATAGTACACTGATAACCATATGATTTTTAGCAAATCATCAGCTATCAACGGATTTGAGTAGTCTTTACCAATAGTCGTTTGCTTTTGGACTAGTTAGTTCTTTGATCTCAACCATGGTGAAATAATTACCATAAATGGTTTTCCACAGCCTTTACCATAAGCCATTTTCTTGTGGGCTAGTCAACTCTTCACTTTTACAGATATGGTGAGTTGAATACCATACAATTTTTAGTAAATTGTCAACTAAAAACGGATTTGATTATCACATCAGAGCCGTACCCTCATGATGAGTCAAACTCTTTCTTGTCTGTTAAACATGGTGTGTTGATTAGCATTTGTTGTGCAGTACAAGTACTAACACCATGTTTTATTCTTTAAATCCTTTTATTTACTTCATCTTAAACATCAAAAACTTTTATTTTTATTTTACAAAGGACTTATACTGGTTTTATGCAGCAAACAGTACTTTGAGAAAAATACTTATTATTCAAAACAGATCATACCAGTACTTGTGCAATATTATTCTTCTGATTTTGTCCACCTGATAAATAGCTTAATCACCATAAAAGATACTTCAGTTTCATCTTCAAGCTCCATTCCATGATCCAACATCCTGATCATAAGTTCTCTTATCAAAGGATATCTTCTTTTAGCTAACATGTGAATCATGGTACCATCTTCCATCTCAAGTGAATGAACTCCTGATGACTCAAAGAATCTCCATCTTGTTATCTCCAAGTTTTCTTGATCATTCCACAGAGTATCATTACTTGTTTCTTCTGTTTCCCAGATGGTTATTAAATCTCCATGTAAGATTAATCCCACTCCTGTTGCTTCAATAGTCTCATAGTATATCTGCACTTGTAAGTACAAGTTGTATAGATCTTCTCTGTCTATTATGTGCAGAACATCCCATAGCATATTAAACACTGTGAAGCTTTCATCTTCTCTGTTGAACATAAGATAGTTCCCTTCTTTTGATTCAACCACAGAGAATGAGATCATCTTTGATTTCTTTCCAGAGTCTTATGTTTTCTTGTTTTCAAAATCAACCACTCTGAAAAAATTCTTCAGTTCATCAATTGTATCTTCATGTATCATTTTAAGCTTCTTTGACAATTGATCATTTTGAACAGCTTTCTTTCTTTTTAACTTTCTTTTCTCAGCTTGTTCCTTCCTTATATCTTCTAACTTCTTTCCCTTATCAACATCCATGGGCACAAAACTTTCTAACTCTTTCTGAATAGACTCTTGTACTTCATCCCATAGAGCTTTCACTTCTGGATATGTTAACTTTTGTAAATTCTTGTATCCTCTTCTTTTCAAGAAACTAATCATCCAGTTTCTCTCTTGAGCAATAGTCATAGGCCTTCTTGTTACAGCAACTGGCTTCTTTCTTCCAAGTACTCTACATCATACATAGCTTGTTGCTTTCTAGCAATCTCTTCATTCTTTGCTACCTCTATTTCTCTCAGCTGTGCAAGAGTAAACTTCTTCTTTTTCTTCTTGATCTGCTTCTGCTTCATGATCCCTATTCCATTGTCTTTAGAATCTAATTCTTCAGATTCAGAAGAAGATTCAGAGACTTGTTGTGCAGGCTCAGAAATATGTATACCTCCTGAAGGTCTATCCAAATTGAGCATTATCTGAGCTATAGTCTCATCATCACTTGCTGTATGCTCTTTGACTTCTTCTTGTTGAATAGGATTGGAAGGACCAACTTCATCTTCAAAAGTCTTTGTAGAAGGTCCAGCTGTAGAAGTTCCAATTCCATCAATATCCATAGCAGCAGTACCTTACACATCACTACCTTGCAGACCAGTACTTTCATCAACAGTACTTTGAACATCAGTACTTTGATTGTGAGTACTTTGAATATTTTGTTCTCCAGCATCTTGCTCAACAGCTTCTTCTTGAACAATATTCTCATCCTCTTCAATCTTTTTCTCTGGCACAAAATTCAAAGGTTCTTCTGGATAATGCAATGAGCATCTTCTGAATATTGAACCCCAGCATCATCTTCATTCAAATTATCATCTTGATTCCTCCCCAATTTGAAAGATGATGACTTCTTGTGACTCTTCTTAGACTTAGAAGCTTCCTTAGCTGATATAGACTTTTTCTTTTGAGATTATTTCTTTTCTTTCACATAAAGTCTAAAATTCTTCACAAATGGCCACACAAACCTCTTTAACCTTCTGAACCTGTTTCTCAATTTTTTAATCTCTGCAGTCTGATTATCCATGACTTTCTTCATTCTCCATAACTCCCTAGTCAAGGCATAATTATCCAAAGGACCCTCAATTCCCTCATCTCCTCCAGGTGTTTGAAACCCACCTGTGGAAGTGTAATCATTGGGAGAAGGTACTAGAGTATGCTCTGAAGCAGTACCTTGCAGAGAAGTACTTTGTGGAGAAGTACATTCAGCAGAAATAGGTTTTTCCCTAAAAACAGATACTGAGGGAATTCTTTCATTTAAGTCATCAGGCAGTGGTAAAGCAATAGGTGGTGTAGGTGTATGTACTAATGCAGAATGCTTAGAATGATCAGATTGGTCAGCATTATCAGAATTAGCAGAACCACTAGCTTTAGCAACATCAACCCTAATAGCCTGTGCTACTTCTAACATATAAGCATTAAGAGGTGTATTGTTACCCGAAAAATTAACTCCCTTGTGAGACATAAAGGTAAACACCTTTGGTGGCATCCTAACAGTAGGTATATAATCCTGAGGTTTTGGTATCCCATCAAGTGAATTCTCTAAGAAAAGTTGAACAAATCTAGGATACATCAAGAAAGGGGATCCAGCCTTAATATGTGCAATCATACCATCAAGGATCATGTAGGAAAAGTTGAATTGCTGATTGGTAACTAGGCCAACTAATGCAGAAGCTATGGCATGTCCAAATTGATCCCAACCAGTACTTTTGGGACTTAAGCAATGAAGCAAAACATGAATAAGATATTTCCAATAAGGACTTACCATTGCTTTCTGAAAAGTAATCTTGTTCAAAGGACCTTCATACCCAATATCTCTCAGTGTGTCACAACTCATCATTTCAGGTCATTTCAGGTCATTTCGGGAACTTTGGAAAAACACTATTCATAAATCACTATTCATCAAAACACTATTCATCGTTTTACTATTCATCGTTTTCGAGGTCATTTTGATATTCTGAGAAACATTTGGGAAATTTACTATTCACTAAACACTATTCATTTCCGGAAAAGTTTTCACTATTCACTTGCATTACTCATTTCATCGTAAATTTAGTTTACGGGTATTCAAATTCGCGTAACCGGATTGGTTTAGGTGCGAATTCATTTCATTAGTGTTAAGAGCACTGCATACGGACTGGAGATAGTCTGCATATCATCATAACTGCATTTTCATGTTATACCACTCTCAGGATTTTCAAATTTCTATATTCAGTACATTTAACGTTTTTACGTATAAGTAATTATAGTAAACGTTAACAACCGGTTTATACACGACGAATATATCTAAATATTCCCACGATGGTCCCGACATATTTTTATATCCATTTTAACATCATAAAACTTATAACATTCAGTTACCCAGTATTTTGGAAATTTATTTTATTAATAACGTACGCGTACGAATATAACGACGGTTTTCGTGAAAACTAAACAATAATCACCTGATCACTCAGTAAATGTACCCAACATATTTTTAATATGTTTTTAACATTATTATGACTTTATTTCATCCCGGTTAACTTCGTGAACAATTATTTCTATTAAAACCGTTACCCGAATTTAACGAATAACACGTAATAACACTTAACGATACACTACATTTCCCAAGTGATCAAAACCGTTTTGGCTACTCCCTTTTCACACCAAAACCGGCCACATGAACACCCTTTAACCTCATGCCTTAAATTCTAAATACAATATTAATAAACCTCTAAATATAAACTTAAACCTAAAACTAGAAATCATAATATACACTTTTAAGAAAGATCAATTTTCATCTCATCTTTTCCTTGTTCTTCCTCAAACCCACGACCCAACCATGAATCAAAGATCCATCCATGGTTTTTGAAAAGTTAAAGCTACAAACTTGTTCATTATACATGCCTAATCAAGAATCAAGCAACAAAAACACAAGAACATCAAGCATAATCATCCTATAATCATCTCATTTTGTCAAGTAAGTTTTCATCTTTATTTTTATGGATCATCCTATTTTTACAAGTATTTCATAAGAATCATGCTAAAAACCATGTATAAGTAGCTATACCACACTTTATTTTGGCTAAAAAGAAACATACAAACCCTAACATTTTTGTTATGAATCCCCTTGCTCTAATAACTTGGTTAGGAGTCCATGGCACCCTAAGAAGGTGTATGGTAAGATTAGATTAGCCATGTGGTGATTACAAGAGGTTTGGTGATGGTAGAAATTAGTTTTTAACCTTGGAAACTTGATTTGGAACATATTTTAAACATGCTGTCCCGTTTTGTAAAAATCTGGAAAATCAGTAAACACCAAGGAAACTTTGGCAAAATTTTTAGAAAATACTTTCAAAAACGAATCCGTAGGCGAAAGAACGGATTAAAAAGAGTCTATAACGAAGGAGTTATGATTTTTGCAAGATTGTAGACGAAAAGTATTTTTCTGAAAATGTATGCTGTTGGACGTTTTTCATTGGACAAAAAGAGACTTTAGACGTAACCCGGAGGAGCCGAACTTTCCAAAATATATTACTATATACTAAGACGTAACCGTGGACATAAAGAACAAGTAAAACGGACAAGTAACGACAAAGATATACACGTTTGAATATCGGCTAAAACCCTTTTATATTTGACAGCTTTTATATAAAGTTGGCGCAAAAACTACGAAGTGCATTTTTAAGCTAAACATGATATCAAGTACCGAGCTTTATAACTAATGTAGTATTAGTTATTACGAGTATGTTTTCATCATTTCAAGGATTACAACCCGAGTATTTCTACGTCAACATGGAAACTTACGTTATATATATATAAGTATATATATTATAACTAGCTATTTATATTTTCTAATAGCAATATTTTCCAAATTCTTGGATTTTATATTTTTGATAATACAAGTGTTTTTCCAAAGACTAGAGTGGTATAGAAACATGAGCATGGTCATTCATAACATCATTTGGTGATCTTAACGAGATCATGCATCATTCATATTAGGTTGCGGTTAGAGATCGAACCTCATTTCTGTGTACACTTTTGTCATCGCAGCTGTTGCATCAGGTGAGTCATAGCCCCTACTCTTTTAATTGTTTTATCAACTCTTTGGGGGAGATACATGCTACTACTTGCTTACTTGTACAGATTCACATAACATTTATACATGGAAACATTATACTTGATTACATTACACTTGATGTCATACATACGTGATTGTATTATACTTAACTGGGTTATACTAAACTGTGATGGATACATACATACATACTTCCAATGGCCCCAGATTTAGTTCTGGGCACTACCATGGAAACATATATACTTCTTATGGCCCCAGATTAAGGTTCTGGGCACAACCATGGAAGTATACATACTTAGGTGAGGTCTTCGGAGATGAAGTGTAGACTCACTACTAATTGCTTAACTGTTGTTATGAACTTATACATATCTTAATCATATAATTATTAGCAGTGGGTTGTGAACACACAGGTTACAAGTCTCTTATGGCGGGACTTGTAACTGAGTGGATTTACGATGCCTTTGCTGTGTGAACACTTTCTATAAACTTTATTTGTTAGACAAAACTCTATGAACTCACCAACCATTGTGTTGACACTTTAGCATGTATTTCAGGTTTTATGCTATGGCACGCTACATGAGGATTTGGCAGGGCAGGGCATGGCATGGTCATAAAAGACTCTGATTTAATCATTTGGGAACCGTTTTAAACTACTTTAAGGGCCTACTTCCGCATTACTTTTAACGATGTAAATTCAACAATTTGATTTAACTATTTTATTTTAAATGATTCAAGTGCAAACCATTTTTGAACTAGTGTTGTGATATCAATTGAGTTACACCCCAGCTACATGTATGCTTCCGCTGAACCCGATTTTGGGGGTGTGACAGATTGGTACCAGAGCTTTGGCTATAGCGAACTAAGTGTTTTTAAAACCTAGACTATAGCTACTTTCAAGAAACTTAACCCTATGACCGTCACATGCCTGCCTGCCAAGCTGAAGCCTCATTTGTGGTTAGTTGCTGACATAGGTGATGAGATTTATGTCTCATTATCTGATATAATATATTCATTTATTATAGTTGATTACTATAATTGTCTTTCATATAAGCATGTTCACGTACCACATATGTCACCGCATTATGTTTTCTTTGCATAGTTTCATCATTTGACCTCGAGTTTGGTCACCTGCCTTAGTCTTTCTAAACACCTTAGTATTTGTGAAGGACATAGTATTAGTATAACTGAGCTGAGTATTTCAAAATTCATGGAACCTCGGTGGAATATAAACTGGTCATTTATATTCAACCCGGGATAGTAGGACATAGGCTGACCACCTATATCCGACTCAGAAATGAATTTTGCAACACTGAGAATAGTTATAATGATATTTTGTCTGGATTGTGTGTAAGCAATTCCAAAGTCGAGCCAATCTTTCAAAAGATCTTTTTCAAGGATGTTGAATCCAGACCTTGATTTTTAGCTTGGTTCTAGTGACTGTTCTTGTTTGATTGGGTTGCGAAAATCAAGCTAAAAGTTAAAGTCATCACTCAAACCGATTTAGCTTAATCTCATGACTGTTCTTGTTTGATTGGGTTGTGGGCTTAAGTGAAAATCGGTTACCTAAATGATTAACCTAAAGGAGGTCTTTTGAGGACTATGCTCGAGATTGGGAAGGTTTGCCTCATCAAGTCTGACCACGAGAACATACCTAGTTGGATAGAAACCCACATACATAAGCTTTGACACATTTAACTGATTAACATTAACTGAACTTCGGGACGAAGTTCTCTTTTAGAGGGGAAGACTGTCACAACTCATCATTTCAGGTCATTTCAGGTCATTTCGGGAACTTTGGAAAAACACTATTCATAAATCACTATTCATCAAAACACTATTCATCGTTTTACTATTCATCGTTTTCGAGGTCATTTTGATATTCTGAGAAACATTTGGGAAATTTACTATTCACTAAACACTATTCATTTCCGGAAAAGTTTTCACTATTCACTTGCATTACTCATTTCATCGTAAATTTAGTTTACGGGTATTCAAATTCGCGTAACCGGATTGGTTTAGGTGCGAATTCATTTCATTAGTGTTAAGAGCACTGCATACGGACTGGAGATAGTCTGCATATCATCATAACTGCATTTTCATGTTATACCACTCTCAGGATTTTCAAATTTCTATATTCAGTACATTTAACGTTTTTACGTATAAGTAATTATAGTAAACGTTAACAACCGGTTTATACACGACGAATATATCTAAATATTCCCACGATGGTCCCGACATATTTTTATATCCATTTTAACATCATAAAACTTATAACATTCAGTTACCCAGTATTTTGGAAATTTATTTTATTAATAACGTACGCGTACGAATATAACGACGGTTTTCGTGAAAACTAAACAATAATCACCTGATCACTCAGTAAATGTACCCAACATATTTTTAATATGTTTTTAACATTATTATGACTTTATTTCATCCCGGTTAACTTCGTGAACAATTATTTCTATTAAAACCGTTACCCGAATTTAACGAATAACACGTAATAACACTTAACGATACACTACATTTCCCAAGTGATCAAAACCGTTTTGGCTACTCCCTTTTCACACCAAAACCGGCCACATGAACACCCTTTAACCTCATGCCTTAAATTCTAAATACAATATTAATAAACCTCTAAATATAAACTTAAACCTAAAACTAGAAATCATAATATACACTTTTAAGAAAGATCAATTTTCATCTCATCTTTTCCTTGTTCTTCCTCAAACCCACGACCCAACCATGAATCAAAGATCCATCCATGGTTTTTGAAAAGTTAAAGCTACAAACTTGTTCATTATACATGCCTAATCAAGAATCAAGCAACAAAAACACAAGAACATCAAGCATAATCATCCTATAATCATCTCATTTTGTCAAGTAAGTTTTCATCTTTATTTTTATGGATCATCCTATTTTTACAAGTATTTCATAAGAATCATGCTAAAAACCATGTATAAGTAGCTATACCACACTTTATTTTGGCTAAAAAGAAACATACAAACCCTAACATTTTTGTTATGAATCCCCTTGCTCTAATAACTTGGTTAGGAGTCCATGGCACCCTAAGAAGGTGTATGGTAAGATTAGATTAGCCATGTGGTGATTACAAGAGGTTTGGTGATGGTAGAAATTAGTTTTTAACCTTGGAAACTTGATTTGGAACCTATTTTAGACATGCTGTCCCGTTTTGTAAAAATCTGGAAAATCAGTAAACACCAAGGAAACTTTGGCAAAATTTTTAGAAAATACTTTCAAAAACGAATCCGTAGGCGAAAGAACGGATTAAAAAGAGTCTATAACGAAGGAGTTATGATTTTTGCAAGATTGTAGACGAAAAGTATTTTTCTGAAAATGTATGCTGTTGGACGTTTTTCATTGGACAAAAAGAGACTTTAGACGTAACCCGGAGGAGCCGAACTTTCCAAAATATATTACTATATACTAAGACGTAACCGTGGACATAAAGAACAAGTAAAACGGACAAGTAACGACAAAGATATACACGTTTGAATATCGGCTAAAACCCTTTTATATTTGACAGCTTTTATATAAAGTTGGCGCAAAAACTACGAAGTGCATTTTTAAGCTAAACATGATATCAAGTACCGAGCTTTATAACTAATGTAGTATTAGTTATTACGAGTATGTTTTCATCATTTCAAGGATTACAACCCGAGTATTTCTACGTCAACATGGAAACTTACGTTATATATATATAAGTATATATATTATAACTAGCTATTTATATTTTCTAATAGCAATATTTTCCAAATTCTTGGATTTTATATTTTTGATAATACAAGTGTTTTTCCAAAGACTAGAGTGGTATAGAAACATGAGCATGGTCATTCATAACATCATTTGGTGATCTTAACGAGATCATGCATCATTCATATTAGGTTGCGGTTAGAGATCGAACCTCATTTCTGTGTACACTTTTGTCATCGCAGCTGTTGCATCAGGTGAGTCATAGCCCCTACTCTTTTAATTGTTTTATCAACTCTTTGGGGGAGATACATGCTACTACTTGCTTACTTGTACAGATTCACATAACATTTATACATGGAAACATTATACTTGATTACATTACACTTGATGTCATACATACGTGATTGTATTATACTTAACTGGGTTATACTAAACTGTGATGGATACATACATACATACTTCCAATGGCCCCAGATTTAGTTCTGGGCACTACCATGGAAACATATATACTTCTTATGGCCCCAGATTAAGGTTCTGGGCACAACCATGGAAGTATACATACTTAGGTGAGGTCTTCGGAGATGAAGTGTAGACTCACTACTAATTGCTTAACTGTTGTTATGAACTTATACATATCTTAATCATATAATTATTAGCAGTGGGTTGTGAACACACAGGTTACAAGTCTCTTATGGCGGGACTTGTAACTGAGTGGATTTACGATGCCTTTGCTGTGTGAACACTTTCTATAAACTTTATTTGTTAGACAAAACTCTATGAACTCACCAACCATTGTGTTGACACTTTAGCATGTATTTCAGGTTTTATGCTATGGCACGCTACATGAGGATTTGGCAGGGCAGGGCATGGCATGGTCATAAAAGACTCTGATTTAATCATTTGGGAACCGTTTTAAACTACTTTAAGGGCCTACTTCCGCATTACTTTTAACGATGTAAATTCAACAATTTGATTTAACTATTTTATTTTAAATGATTCAAGTGCAAACCATTTTTGAACTAGTGTTGTGATATCAATTGAGTTACACCCCAGCTACATGTATGCTTCCGCTGAACCCGATTTTGGGGGTGTGACACAGTGCATCCCAAACTTCTTGTTTGGCAAACAAAACAGAGCCTCCCTCATCATCAAACAGCAAAACCTCCCTAATTGTTGCCTTAGTAACACGGATGGCTCTTATCACACCCCACAATTTCAGGTCATTTTTCCAAACCTCAACATCTTACTATTCACCAATTACAATTCATCGATCACTATTCATTATTTTACTATTCATCATTTTTTATGTCAGTTTGATATTCCGAGAAACATTCAGAAATTTCACTATTCACATGACACTATTCATTTTTGACTGAAAACCACTATTCATGTGCATTACTCATGTCATCGTAAATTTAGTATACGAGTATTCAAATTCGCGTAACCGAATTGGTTCAGGAGCGAATTCATGCATTATCATTGGGACATTTCATACGGACTAGAAATAGTCTGCATATCATCATTATGGCACTTGCATACTATTCCACTCGTAGGATATTTAAATTTATACTTTTGGTATAATTGACTTTTTACATATAATTATTTCTAAATAAACGTTAACAAGCGATCAATAATGTGACTAACACGTCCGACACTCCCAACTATGATCCCAATATATTTTTATATTCATTTTAATAATATAAAAATTATAATATTAATTTACCCGGTATTTTGGAAATTTATTCAATTATTATCGTAAGTTTACAAAAATTACGACGGTTTTCATAGAAATTAAATAATAATTATCCAAACACTCAATATTTATACCCAACATATTTTTACCATTTTTACGACTTTATTATGCCCCGGTTAACTCCGTTAAAATTTATTTTTACTTAACTCGGTACCCGATATTCCCTAAAGATACTAATATACATACAATAATACAAGATTTACTAACTTTCTTACACAACACCTCATTTTTCCTTTCACCCTCCATACTAATTCCTTACAAGCTTTGAAAATACTTCAAACTCATTAATAATTGTCATAGCTTTGTCTAATATAATATATATAACATATCCTTATACATTGTATCTCATTTCACACAATCAATCAAGAAACTTTTTCTCTTTTCTTTTCCTTTGGGGTGCACGGCCAAAACCACAAGACCAAGAAGAACCATAATTTTTTAAGATCTAGTAGATTATATAGTGTATTTTGTACTCCTTTTAGGGTTTTGTAATACAAACTCAAGGTTTACATAGGTTTTCATCATCAAAATCTCATTAATCTTTCAAGTAAGTGTATGAAACTCATATTTATAATTTTACCAAGTTTTTACAAGATTCATATGATATATATATAAGATCTACATGCATATGTTATTTATACCACTCCATTTTATACATATCTAACTTTTGAGCCCTAGAAATAGATTATAGTTAGATCCTTGTTAGATCCACTTGATTTATAATGTTTAGGAACCCATGACACCCTAAGAAGGTGTATGGTAAGATTAGACTAGTTTTGTGGTGATTGGAAGTGATTTGGTTGAAGTTGAAACTAGATTAGAACCCTAGAAATGGTTTTTGAAACAATATATATACCTACTGTCTGTATTTTTAAAACGTGGGAAACTCAGTAGGTGATGGGAAACTTTTTACCAAATATTTAGAAAATACTTTCAAAAACGAAGCCGTGGGCGAAAGAACGGATTAAAACGAGCTTATAACGAAGGAGTTATGATTTTTGCAAGTTTAACGACGAAAACTATTTTCTGAAAATATAACGTGCTGTTGGATGATTTTTGACGGACAAAAAGAGGCGTATACGCATTTTAAAATCGTCAAAACTATTTTCTAATGGAGCCGAACAATCAAAAATATATTAATACATGTTAAGACGAATCCGTGGATATAAAGAACGAGGAAAATGAACGTATACACGTTTTAAAATCGTCAAAACTATATATATATTTATAGTCACTAATAGAAATAATGAACTACGTACTAAATGATATATTTTCTAGAAATATTATTAAAGAGCTATATTCTCAACAAATGAAGTACGTACGACCCACGGCTTATTTATACGACTACTAGACGTTATTTCAAGGTTTTCAAAACGAGGAATATAACACTAACATTTTATATACGATATATTACGACAAGTTTCTATAATTCTAGTTGGACTTATTTTTCCTAAGTATGGAAATTACCTACTTTGACAATAACAAGTATTTTCAAGTTACGAGTGGTATAGGTATCATGTGCATGAACGTTCACTACATCATTTCATGATCTAAAGTAGATCATATTCATTCATTTAGGTTGCGGCTAGTGTTCGCGCCTTGTTGTCCCGATCATTTCACCACATTGTACTATCACTTCAGGTGAGTTTTCATAGCCTCGTTTTCAATTACTTATTTGATTTCAAATCCCACGGGGGAGAATACATTGCATCAATTATTTTTGTACATGCCCAAGTATTAAATTCCATACATTGCTTAAGTTGCCTTACTACCAAGTTAAATCCCCTTTATTATCATGGACCATTAATTATAATGCCAAGCGAGAGTGAGTGAATAGATCTATTGAGGGTGACGCCTCCATCCGTGTTTGGGTTGCTCCAACGGAATTACGGATGCATTTCATGTCTAAACTATTTGAGTGCCTGGTAAACACTCTTTTGGGGCCAATACAATATTATGTCTAGCTTCGGGGTCATGAGCTTAAGAGACAATGTAGCATTTTGACATTTTGTCGGTTTACTTTATACTTGTGGCTAATGTACATACGATTTAAATTACAAACCTATGGAATTCACCAACATTCGTGTTGATGTTTTAGCAATGTATTTTCAGGTTATTAAGGTAGCTCCTGCTAGCATGCATTTGGACCTTCATGGAGTCGCGGAGTCGACACGTCTCACATATATATATTTCCTGCACTTATGAAACGTTTGATCTGGATTGAACTTGTTTTTCATAAACTTGCTACACCTTTTTGGGACCTATGTTTTGTAAACTTTGAATGTTTTAATGATCAAACGATGTATTTTTCCAAACGACACTTTAGGTCGTTCAATATAACTGTAACTGTGGTGCTATGACAGTCACCCCCAGGTATTCCATTCCGCTGCCATTCAAGTATTTTGAGGGTGTGACAGATTGGCATCAGAGCTAAGGTTATAGCGAACTAGGATGTATCTTGGACCCTAGACTATAACCACATCATCATAGCATCTCATCATTTCATCATAGGTGCATATTCATTATACATGTTGTTTCATGCACACACTGTGCGAGTTATTTATACCCATACTCATATATAATTATATTGACCTGGTTCACAAGTGACATGACTTCAGATACACACCCTGTCATCCTTTCATCGGACTCCGACATTGAAGATGTCTTGTCATCTTCCACTACCATTGTACTACCAGTTACATTTACGCCGCCATTAACACCATTGAGTTGTTATAGGAACAGGGTTTTCCTATCATCCAGCCCATACATAGAATACCGTTCGGTAGAGTATTCAGACTAAATCTTAATGGACCTATTAGGATACTTATTGCAAGGGAGATAGTATGTTTTCTTTCCTTCACTAGTAGGGTGCTTACTACTCAGGTACTACCACCACCGTCAGCTACTTATTTCACTATTGGTCATCCCATAGTGCGTACTTCAGTTTTACCTCTTAGATGTCGCGGGATAGCGCGAAAGAGGGTAGTATTCCATTCACTATTATCACCATCGTCTCCTAACTCACCACTAGGATCTCATCATCAGCAACTTTGTTCTCATCATCTAAAGCACCACCAACACCATCACATCTCAGAGACCCTACACCCATATATGACAGGTCGCTTAAGAATCACCCATGATTTGACATACCATTACCATCTACCACACGTTACACCACCTTATAGGTTTGAGGTTGGTGAGAGTTTGAGAGCCTCTATTGCTTGACAACCTACAACTCTGCATCGCCAGATGATGACCTCTAATTATTTGAGATTACACACGAGTGTTTGGACGATACACTCTGAATGATACCACAAGCCTCACAAACACAATAAGAATTGCAACCAATCGCCCAAGGGTGGCATCTATCAAAAGGACTCTATATTATCTTAGATATGATCGACTCATACCTCCATAACACAATAAACTAACAAGATGCTTTGAACGGTATTATACCACCATAATGGAACTCAACACAACTCTCCCTTTATTATCAAGTTTGATTACACCACATTCTATGCCGATGATTACATCATTAGTCGCTCTAGCAACACTTCGCCGACCAATGTGGTCACATTAGTAGATTTGACATATAATTACAACTTTAGGAAGATGCGAGTAAGACAATAAGATTAATAAAGACGAAGATGTCTTTACAATTAAATGGTCATGTTGACCAAGATAAAAGTGACTACCCTAGTTTTCGTGTTTCGGAGATAATAACAATTCAAGTAAGTCAAAGCCAAATTAAATTTTTGTACAAACAAAAAGATTTCTTGCAAACCTTACGAAGTACGACAAATTATTGATTTTCAATGGTTGAAAAAAAAAATTATTATTTTAGCAACAATCTTCTTGAATTCCTTTTTTCAAAGACATATATATATGAGATATCGTTTTTATCACAATACAAAATATTTCATAATCACATCTTTTACATAACGATATTCATTACAAACTTCAAATAAAGTCACTCCAAAATACATTTATGATCAAATTTTCACAGTGTTTCACTCAAATAAATGTTGTTAATTTTAGAAACCATATCTCCAAGACGGAACACGCATAACTCATGAACGAATCTCGAAAGCAACCACTATACCTACTTACTATTTGACCTTAGATGCGAAAGAAACCCCTCTACCAGAGATTGCCAATATTGATACACCATGCCTTAACACCACTACTTAAGATTACAACTTTTTCGCTCATTCCATATTATAAGACCCTCACGCTAGTATAAGTTCGTTCGATTAAAAGATCAAGGTACAATTACTCAACAAAATTTATATTCTTTTCGGAGATCGATATAGCTTAGTCACAATGGGACAAGACCTCATTTTCATGAAAGGATATCGAGAAGTTTCACCTGACCATAAGGCATTTTGCTTGCATTCATGGAAAAATCAAACATCATTCGATGTGGTACCTACTTGACTCAGATCACCCATGCAACAATTTCCATTCTTTATACATTTTAGTCATGCCTAGAGGGATTGAGCATTTGAACCTGCTAACTTTACCTAGTATAAATTCTCGAATATTTCAAATCATTGGCACCAAATTTCTGCCCTATATCCTTTCACACACAGACTATCTCCTTCAGTTGATTGTAGATGCCTTAAAGATACGTTCATCTTTCACGCTCTTAATATCACTACCATATTCTCGACCACTTCATAATCATAAACCACTGCCCTGTTATGAACTAAGATGTTTATATTCTTTAAATAAGTGGATTAGTAGACTATTACCATACCATCAGATTTACCCATGTATCCAATAAACCATTCAACAAATTTTACTTCAAACTATTTTATTGCTACCCGATAAATTGATTTTTCTGTTATTGCACCAAGTATTTACTATTATTACGCGAAACAATTTCATGTTACTTGAAAGGAAATGACTAGAATACCATTTTTCAAAACAAAACGTTGAATACCCTCTAAAACTTTTGAGAAAAATAATGCTATTTTGACCAACTCAAGCATTGCATCATTAGTCCTCAATTATACATAGCCTGATCACCTATGTATAATTCAGGAAGGATTATGCTATGAAGAAAATAAATTTTTTTTTAGGGATTGTTAATAACAATCTTCATTCCAAAGCGTTGTAAACAAATAAACTTTTTCATAAACATCTCTTTTTGACAAACCCTTCCTGGATACTTACCCCACCTGTCACTTACTCAGCCATTAAGTTGGATTTTTCCATTGATTTCCCTAGGAGAGACTTCACATATCAATTACTAGGAGGATTCCTCGATACAAGAAAAAAAATGAAAGGATTACAGAACTACTAACCTAGACTAGAAGTATACACTAAGACAATTTATAACTCAATGACAATTCTAAGATACCACGAGACCATCCGAACTACCATCTCTGACCTAGTTGTCCAATACTATCATTCAAAAGTACTAGCTAGATTGAGTTGCAGGATCGAACACACTGTGAAGGTGCGCTAAGCAACACTATAGAGATAAACCAAGACCCTTAAACCGATACCGTAAAGCATTCTAATTAAACATGGCCTCACATATACGCAAACTACCCTGCAGTGAGTTTTCGCAAACAATAATTGATTCGAATTATAGATATCGATATAGATTCCCCTAAAGCGTTGTGTTCTCTAGAACTTCTGGATAACCTCACCTACATATCAAGAGAGGCATCAGGTTCAAGCATATCTCCCCAGCTTTATGTGGAAATAAAATAGACATTCATCGACATAGTATCAATGGACACCCTCATTTTGCCAACATGATGACAATTTCAACGATAAACCATTTCAAGACTTAAGTTGGTTGAATACCTAGGCTTGTAGTTTTGCCAGATAATCGCCAATAGGCATCATCCATTATCAGGAACCGAACATTAGACATCTATGCATTTATGCGAACATTACCTATCCTACTATTTTATCCTTGTTAGTATTTTTACTTTTAAATGAAGTTGATTTCAAAATTGTGTTTATACAAGTCACATATCTCGTAGAAAATAATTTTTGAATTGCCTATTTTGAACAAATACAATCCTTTTAGTCAATATTTACCAAAACCATTGTACAATGAGAACTATTTAAACATCAAACTTTGGTAAACAGTCCTATTCACAACATGTTTGAAAATAGTATCACATTAAATAACTACTGAATTTTGAATCATCAAGAAAGATATTACATAGTAAACCAATTGTTCCATTTCCTAAATTCGTTTATTCAAAAAAAAAAAAAAAAAAAAGATTTCGACCAAAAAACTCAAAATCGCGAGATAAATTTTGAAAACAAATCACCATACTACATTGCTTATGCATTTAGAACTTTGTGATTTGCCAATAAGGAATATTGGAATATGAGATCGATTACAAACGTCAGCAATGGAGACCAAGCACAATAGGCAAAGAAAGACACATGTCTTAGCACCATTAGACCAAAACAAAAGGAATCAAAGTGTTACCCATATTCTATCTTCTTCGTATAACGCCCTTTTCGAAATGTATAACGTTGTAGAATTAGTCACCAGATTCATTGTAACCGTTTCAATTATTCCTGATAAAGGTGATCGAATCACCTCAGACTTCTAGCAATCATTTTAAGATTTCCTTCGGAACCCCATTTAGATGTAAACATCGCCTATCATCCTCAAACCAATGGTCAGATCGAGAGGACAATTCAAACACAGGAAAGATATGCTCAGAGAGTGAGCGATTGACTCTAGAAATGGATTGGACTAACCATTTATCATAAATTAGATTCATTTGCAACGATAGTTATCGCACGAGCGTAGAGACTACACCATTTGAGGCACTCTATGGTCGAAGTACCAATTACCCATTTACAGACCGGAATTGGAAAGTTAAATTCACTAGTCTAGAACTAACTATGGAACAACAAAGGAAATTTCACAACTCAAGAACCAGTTACAAGCAATGAGAAACTGGTAGAAGTAGGGTTGGTGCATGACGCACATCATGCGGATTGGGTATCCCTGAACAGCAAACCATCTAGATTCAAGTGGGAGAACGAACTATGTTGAAAGCTTTGCCTTGGAGAAGCATGATACAATTTTGGTAACACGAGAGATTGAACCTCTAGTATATTGGACCATTTAAGATTCATTTTTGAATCGACCAGCTGACATACAAATTTGAGTTCTGGCAGAGTTCAGCAACATATATTACCCATATCACATTGTAAACCTCAAAAAGCATTGATCATCTATTGACGGACCGAACGCAGAAAAAGCCAAACTCACTATTCCTGTAAGCACTCATGAAATAACCAGGAATTTCCTGCAAATCAAGAATCAGTTACAAGTCAATAAGTTGTAAACCCTTAGAATTTCAAGTTGGTGGTTGGGTCACATTAAAAATTCTGCCTAGGAAAGGCATGATACCATTCAGAAAAATCCGGGAAGTTAAACTCGGTGTACACTGGACCATTTAATATTTCAGACAAAGTAGGCCAGTATCCCTCAGACTTGAGCCTTGTTGGAAAGTAGCAGGATTACACAAACATGTTTCACAATTTCAAATCCCGAGAAATGACTTTCAGATTAGTCACTCATGATTCCATTGGAAGGAATTGAACCCAATGACAAACCTAAATCTGGTAGGAGAACCAGTAGAAATCATGGACCGTGAGGTCGAACAGTTGAAGCAAAGTCGAATTCCTATCGTGAAAGTTCGCTGGAATTCTCGAAGAGATCCTGAATTTACATGGTAACGGGAAGACCAAATGCGACTAAAGTATCCACATCTTTTCACCAAGCCAATTTCCGAGACCAACACTAGCTGAATTCAGGGACTGAATTCCTTTTTGGGTGGGCGACTATGACACCCAACAATTTCAGGTCATTTTTCCAAACCTCAACATCTTACTATTCACCAATTACTATTCATCGATCACTATTCATCATTTTACTATTCATCATTTTTTAGGTCAGTTTGATATTCCGAGAAACATTCAAAAATTTCACTATTCACATGACACTATTCATTTCCGAGAGAAAACCACTATTCATGTGCATTACTCATGTCATCGTAAATTTAGTATACGAGTATTCAAATTCGCGTAACCGAATTGGTTCAAGAGCGAATTCATGCATTATCATTGGGACATTTCATACGGACTAGAAATAGTCTGCATATCATCATTATGGCACTTGCATACTATTCCACTCGTAGGATATTTAAATTTATACTTTTGGTATAATTGACTTTTTACGTATAATTATTTCTAAATAAACGTTAACAAGCGATCAATAATGTGACTAACACGTCCGACACTCCTGACTATGATCCCAATATATTTTTATATTCATTTTAATAATATAAAAATTATAATATTAATTTACCCGGTATTTTGGAAATTTATTCAATTATTATCGTAAGTTTACAAAAATTACGACGATTTTTGTAGAAATTAAATAATAATCATCCAAACACTCAATATTTATACCCAACATATTTTTACCATTTTTACGACTTTATTATGCCCCGGTTAACTCCGTTAAAATTTATTTTTAGTTAACTCGGTACCCGGTATTCCCTAAAGATACTAATATACATACAATAATACAAGATTTACTAACTTTCTTACACAACACCTCATTTTTCCTTTCACCCTCCATACTAATTCCTTACAAGCTTTGAAAATACTACAAACTCATTAATACTTGTCATAGCTTTGTCTAATATAATATATATAACATATCCTTATACATTGTATCTCATTTCACACAATCAATCAAGAAACTTTTTCTCTTTTCTTTTCCTTGGGGGTGCACAGCCAAAACCATAAGACCAAGAAGAACCATAATTTTTCAAGATCTAGTAGATTATATAGTGTATTTTGTACTCCTTTTAGGGTTTTGTAATACAAACTCAATGTTTACATAGGTTTTCATCATCAAAATCTCATTAATCTTTCAAGTAAGTGTATAAAACTCATATTTATAATTTTACCAAGTTTTTAAAAGATTCATATGATATATATATAAGATCTACATGCATATGTTATTTATACCACTCCATTTTAGACATATCTAACTTTTGAGCCCTAGAAATATATTATAGTTAGATCCTTGTTAGATCCACTTGATTTATAATATTTAGGAACCCATGACACCCTAAGAAGGTGTATGGTAAGATTAGACTAGTTTTGTGGTGATTGGAAGTGATTTGGTTGAAGTTGAAACTAGATTAGAACCCTAGAAATTGTTTTTGAAACAATATATATGCCTACTGTCCATATTTTTAAAATGTGGGAAACTCAGTAGGTGATGGGAAATTTTTGACAAAAGATTTAGAAAATACTTTCAAAAACGAAGCCGTGGGCGAAACAACGGATTAAAACGAGCTTATAACGAAGGAGTTGTGATTTTTGCAAGTTTAACGACGAAAACTATTTTCTGAAAATATAACGTGCTGTTGGACGATTTTCGACGGACAAAAAGAGGCATTAGACGTGATCTAATGGAGCCGAACTATCAAAAATATATTAATACATGTTAAGACAAATCCGTGGATATAAAGAACGAGGAAAATGAACTTAAAATGACAAAGATATACGCGTTTTAAAATCGTCAAAACTATATATATATTTATAGTCACTAATAGAAATAATGAACTACGTACTAAATGATATATTTTCTAGAAAAATTATTAAAGAGCTATATTCTCAACAAATGAAGTACATACGACCCAAGGCTTATTTATACGACTAGTAGACGTTATTTCAAGGTTTTCAAAACGAGGAATATAACACTAACATTTTATATACGATATATTACGACAAGTTTCTATAATTCTAGTTGGACTTATTTTTCCTAAGTATGGAAATTACCTACTTTGACAATAACAAGTATTTTCAAGTTACGAGTGGTATAGGTATCATGTGCATGAACGTTCACTACATCATTTCATGATCTAAAGTAGATCATATTCATTCATTTAGGTTGCGGCTTGTGTTCGCGCCTTGTTGTCCCGATCATTTCACCACATTGTACTATCACTTCAGGTGAGTTTTCATATCCCCGTTTTCAATTAATTATTTGATTTCAAATCCCACGGGGGAGAATACATTGCATCAATTATTTTTGTACATGCCCAAGTATTAAATTCCATACATTGCTTAAGTTGCCTTACTACCAAGTTAAGTCCCATTTATTATCATGGACCGTTAATTATAATGCCAAGCGAGAGTGAGTGAATAGATCTATTGAGGGTGATGCCTCCATCCGTGTTTGGGTTGCTCCAACGGAATTACGGATGCATTTCATGTCTAAACTATTTGAGTGCCTGGTAAACACTCCTTTGGGGCCAATACAATATTATGTCTAGCTTCGGGGTCATGAGCTTAAGAGACAATGTAGCATTTTGACATTTTGTCGGTTTACTTTATACTTGTGGCTAATGTACATACGATTTAACTTACAAACCTATGGAATTCACCAACATTCGTGTTGACGTTTTAGCAATGTATTTTCAGGTTATTAAGGTAGCTCCTGCTAGCATGCATTTGGACCTTCATGGAGTCGCGGAGTCGACGCGTCTCGCATATATATATTTCCTGCACTTATGAAACGTTTGATCTGGATTGAACTTGTTTTTCATAAACTTGCAACACCTTATTGGGACCTATGTTTTGTAAACTTTGAATGTTTTAATGATCAAACGATGTATTTTTCCAAACAACACTTTAGGTCGTTCAATATAACTGTAACTGTGGTGCTATGACAGTCACCCTCAGGTATTCCATTCCACTGCCATTCAAGTATTTTGGGGGTGTGACAGCTCTCCCAGCAACTGTAGCATGAATAACATCCTCTCCATCCTCTATCTCAGCCCTAGCCGTGGCCCAAAACGCTTGTATCCAAGGTCCAATAATTTTTGGGTTTACTAAAAGCGTAATTGATGGTTGTTCTAGTGAGAAAATCAATGATTCCATGAAAGTCAATGTTCCTCTGTGTTTTCTCAAGGTTTGCAATCATGTTGTGTTTGGTGATGGTTGGTCGGTGTGCCATTGCGATTATGATTTGAGAGAAGCATGGTAATCGTTGATGAACTTGGTGGATTTGATGAATGATAGTCGTGAATGAATACAGGTGTATAAATATGAAAAAGATATGAGTAAAATGGATAATATACAAAGAATCACGGTGAATTAATTATTTTACCATTATTTTTGGAAGTTATCTTCCCCATATCTTTCGAAAGTTTGTTACCCGCATTTTTGACCATTGGAACAGTATCCTGACACGTCAGCGTACCCTTCAGAATACCAAGCAGTACATTCCATATAACATGGAACAGTACTTTCATTAGTAAAACAAAGAAGTACGTTGGCAAAGTACTTTCCCATCAAAATATCTTTAGCGTTGACTGTTTGACCAAAATATCTATTGAAAGTCAACCCGAGATAATTAATACCTTTCCAAATTAATTCCCAAAGCTACCAAGGCAAGTAGAATTGAATGAACTTCATTAATTACCCTTATAACTTATCTTTCCTATAAAAGTAACTTTCCACCAACACATCTCTTCATCAATACTTGTAATACTTCTCACAAAAACCCTAGTTATCAACATGAGTCACTTCCCTTTGGTGTACATCTCTTCTAATTCAGATGGCTCCACTGATTCAGAGATCCTCTATTACTCTGACTCTGACTTTGATGATGATGCAGGATGGAGTGGGTACTTTCCTCCTAATGTATCAACCTCTACTATCACTGATGCAGCAAACACTACCAATCTAAAGCCCAAGAAAAAGGTGTCAGTCCCTGCTCCTGGTTCTTCTTTGGCAAATGAACTTCCACATGCCTTGACCCAAGCCCTTGAATCATCTATAAAGAACATGAAGTGGCCTACTCCAAGAAAAGAGAGACCTCCCAAACAAGTACTTGGCCTGGCTTGCCCAAGGAAGCAAGCTTCTTTTGATGACAAAAGAAAGACTGCTCAAAAGGGAAAGCAAAGCTATCAGGGTAAAGGAAAAAGGCCAATGGAGTAGGGTGTGTTGGGTAGGTTAGGTAGGTTTGGTGTAGGGTGTTTGTGGTAGTTCTCTGTGTGTCCTGGTTGTGTCTTTGTCATGATTGTCTGTATCTTTTGGATGAATGAATGTAACCCCTTGATAATAATGAATAAAAATCTTTTCTTTTGAATGATACATGTAGCCTCCCCTTAATTAATGACTAACTACTAATGCCTCCCCTAAAAAATAGCTTAATTATTAATAATACCAGTACTCACTACTAAGAAAGTGAATCTTGAAACATCAAAGCCCTTTGTGAGTAGATCTGCTACATTATCATTTGTATGGACTTTAACCACATTGATAAGCCTATGCTCATAGCAATCTCTGAAAAAATGATGTCTGATTTGAATGTGATTTGTTTTGGAATGATAGACTGGATTCTTCACAATACAAATGGTACTCTCATTATCAATGTTGATAGGAGTATTCTTGAAGTTGAATCCATAATCCAAAAGCTGATTTTGCAACCAAAGTACTTGTGCACAACAACTTGCAGCAGCTACATACTCTGCTTCTATGGAAGATGTTGCTGCAATTGTTTGCTTTTTGCATTGCCATGAGACTAATCTACTTCCAAGATACTGACACCCTTCAGTTGTTGATCTTTTGTCATAGTTGTCACCAGTATAATCACTGTCTGAAAAAGCTTGTAGATGAAAAGGGGACTCCATAGGATACCACAATCCTAGCTTAGGTTGTTGCCTAAGGTACCTAAAGATCCTTTTGATAGCATTCAAATGTGATACCTTGGGATGAACTTGATGTCTTGCACATAAACAAACAGCAAAAGTAATGTCAGGCCTAGATGCAGTTAAGTACATTAGACATCCAATCATAGACCTGTATAATTTGACATCAACATCTTCTCCTTCTTCATCTTTTCCCAAAGGCTTGTTAGCATCAACATGTGTGGATGCTGGCTTGACAGTTGTGAAGTTAAATCTCTTAAGAATGTCTGCTACATACTTATCTTGACTTATAAAGATTCCACTGCTTGATTGTTGCACTTGAAGTCCCAAAAAGAATATTAATTCTCCCATTGAACTCATCTAAAATTCTTTTTATGTAAGATCTTCAAATTCCTTCACCATAGAATGCTTAGTAGCACCAAAAATAATATCATCTACATAAACTTGGACAAGCATGATATCCTTCTTATCTCTCTTGATAAACAAAGTCTTGTCAATAGCACCTCTCCTGTAACCATGTTGTAATAGAAAATTGGAGAGTCTTTCATACCATGCTCTTGGGGCTTGATGAAGGCCATATAGAGCCTTGATAACCTTGTAGACTTTGTTTGAATGTGCAGGATCTTCAAAACTAGGAGGTTGTTTAACATAAACTTCCTCTGTGATAGTGCCATATAGAAAAGCACTTTTAACATCCATCTGATATACAGGGAATCCCATATAAGATGCAAAAGCCAAAAATAGCCTTATGGCTTCAATCCTTGCCACAAGAGCAAATACTTCATCATAGTCTGCTCCTTCTTCTTGTCTATATCCTTGAGCTACTAACCTTGCTTTATTCTTGATTACATTCCCTCTTTCATCTCTTTTCACTCTGAAAACCCATTTTGTTCCAATCAGCCTTTTACCATCAGGTAAATCACATAATACCCATACTTCTTGAAGTTTAAACTGTAAGAGTTCTTCTTGCAGAGCTTCAACCCAACTCTCCTTGGCTAATGCTTGTTTTACTGTCTTAGGTTCTTCTTGAGACAAAAGGCAAGCAAATAAACACAATTGCTGATCCTTTTGATTCACCCTGTTCTGCTTGTAAATAAAGCTAAGTAAAGAAGTATGTTGTTAAGACATATTCTTAGCTTTAGTTCTTATAAGCACTCCTGAATTAGAAGGTCCAATTATCTTACTGACAGGATGATCTTTGTGAATTCTTAGAGTAGGAGTTGGTGGTACTTCAAGATTATCTTCCAAATTTGTGAGGTCAGGGTCTTCATTAGAATCTAAGAAAATGCCTTCTTGTTCCAATTCATCATCAGTATCTTCTAAGGCAGGCATGTTTAGATCAGTTAAATCATCAGCATTCTTCCAATTTGAAGTATCTAAAACTTGAGAACTACTTTCAAATGTATCAGCAGTACTTTGCGGCAAAGTACTGTCAGTGCCTTTAGCCTTCTTCTTTTCTTCTTCATAAGCTCTCCTTTGATCATCTTCATAGGATTTGGCAATTGTTTCTTGAAGAAGCATCCTACTAAGTTCATCTTGGATAGCTTGGTCTATCAGATACTGTAGTCTTTGGTGGAATAGTACTTTGAGGATCAACAGTACCTTGAGGTGCATCAGTACTTTTCTTCTCATCATTGGGTGCTTCATCAAAATCATCTTCAGATCTTATGTTAACTCCATGAACAATGTACTGTGTTTCTTCTTCATTGTGAACAACTTGATTTTCTTCCCTTACAGGTACATAGTTCATGGATGAGGACATTAAATCAAGATCAAACATCCAATCAGGACCTTTGCCTTTTTGATTTTCTTGTTCTTCTAGAAATTCAACATGAAGACATTCTTGAACCTTCTTGGTAGCCCTATTGTACACTCTGAATCCTTTGCTATTTGTACAATAACCCAATAAGTATCCTTCTTCTGATTTACCATCAATTTTTCCCAAATTATTAGCAATGTTCAAGATAGTTAGGGGACATCCAAAAGGTTTCATAAACTTTATGTTTGGCTTCTTTCCCATGTGTAACTCATAAGGTGTCTTCATCTGAGGTTTTGTCACTGATACTCTATTCAGCACATAACAAGCAGCACTTACAACTTTAGCCCAAAATGGAACAGATAATTGGGAGTCTGCAAGCATTGTCTTTGTTGCTTCTATCAAAGTTCTGTTCTTTCTTTCTGCAACTCCATTCTGCTGAGGAGTTCTAGCAATACTGAATTCCCTTTTAATCCCTTTCTTAGCACAAAAGTCATCCATAAGCTTATTCTTGAATTCAGTCCCATTATCACATCTAATGCCTCTAACCTTGAGTCTCAACTGATTTTCAAGTGCTATTATAAGATCATGAATAGCATCAAAAGTTTCATCTTTGAAACCTAAGAAAAAGACCCAGCTAAATCTGCTACAATAATCTGTTATAACCAAACAGTACTTCTTCTTGTTTAAGCTAACAACTGAAACAGGTCCAAACAGATCCATATGCAGCAACTCCAAAGGCTCCTTAATAGTTCTTTCTTCAATATTCTTACATGAAGCCTTATGTTGTTTACCCTTCTTGCAAGCCAGACATGAATAATCAAGTTTGAATGTTTTAGAAGGTAAACATCTAACTAAATTTCCTTTGACCAGCTTATTGATGTTTTTGAAATTCACATGCCCTAGTCTTCTGTGCCATTGATGTGCTTCCTCCATTGTTGCCCTTGCAATCAAGCATGTTGCTCTTTCAGCAGAATTGATGTTCTTCAAGTCTATGCTATACACATCATTGGTTCTTGGTGCTCTCAGCATCACCAAGTTTTCATCTTCTAATTTAAACTCAGGGGACAGAATAAGACATTCTGTGTCAAGAAACAACACAGGGTACTTCTTGTCACAGATCTGAGAGACTGACAAAAGGTTGAATTTAAGCTCATTCACATATCTGACATTTTCAAAATCAATAGATCCTGCCTTAATGGTTCCTTTGCCATTGATTCTCCCTCTATCAGGATCATTCCCAAATGCAACTCCTCCTCCAAAATAAGGCTTACAATCTGACAAGAGCTCCTTTTCTCCTGTCATACTTCCAGAGCAACCACTATCCACAATAAGATGATCTTTAAGCTCATCTGGTGGGTTGCCCTGCATAAAAATGAAAAGGGTTAGTTTCTTTTAGGAACCCAAGCCATTACTGACTTGTGTTCCCCTTGTGGAGTAACATACTCAAATTCTTTGAGTATGTAATCACCACTGTTTTTGAAAATACTATCAAGAACTACTGTTTTTTATTCCAAAACCTGTGTTGAATTGTTATCAACACTCCCTTTTTCACCCTTATTTTTTGAAAGTACTTTGTTATCCTCAGCAGTACTTTCTTTCTTAACCCACTTAGTTGTAACTTTTGGTGTTGGGTTCTGTGTTCTAGCAGCTTTTCTTGGGTTGTAAGGCCTTCTAGATTTGTAAGAATTGAATCTCCTAGGTCTTAAACTTGAATCTTTGCTAGCAGTACCTTGATTGTGAAACTTCCTAACAGTACTTTGAGGAAGTACTACTTGACCAGTGCTTTTTGAAGGTACTGTTGGTGTGGAGAATGGTCTTTTCTGATGAGGGTACCTATAGTCTTTTGTGAAATTACTATGGTTAACCCTATTTGAGTAATTCCAAGCTGGTTTATTCTACCTTGGTTTATTCTCTTTGTGCTTATGGTTTGCAGATGTGGTCTTTGGGTATTTGCTCAAGTATTCTGAGTGATAATCACAGTCCTTGATCAAATGATGAGGACTATAACATACAAAGCATAACTTTGGATCCATCATTCCAAATCCATTCCCAAAAGGTTTTCTATGATAAGTAGTATTTTGAAAAGAGTTTCTTGTAGGTACTGCTGAATAATCAGCAGTACTTTGAGAAGTTTTTGGAAGTACTGCTTGTTTTGAAAAATCTTTTTCACATTCAGAAACCTTATTATCATCCCTAGGTTCTTCAACAAATTCTCCTAAAGGCTCAGGATTAGATTGACCTTTAAGCTTTTTCCTAAACTCTAGGTTATCTACTCCATAACAAGAAACATCTATCCTAGGTGATTGAAAACTACTTGGGGGTGGAGAAACTTCATTATATCCTTTGTTTTTCTTAAACTCAGGGAGTGTTGAACAAGGTGATTCCTCATCACTAGATGTGTTTCCTTCTAAACTTATGAATTATTCATCACTAGTTGAGGTTTCCTGAGAAAGATTTAATTCTTGGTTCCTAGATGAAAGTACTTCTGAATTATTATCATAACCTAGGCCAGTTTTAATGTTTGTTGTTCTCTGTTTTTCAACAAAACTAACATGTGACATACTTGATTCTTTCCAAACAGCAAGTTTTTCTAGCAACTTATCTCTTTCTTTAGTGACCTTTTCTAATTCAGAAACTTTACATCCTAACTTCCACTCACTTAGCTTTAATTGATAATCTTGTTGTTCATATTTTTCAGCCCAAGCTACTTCATTATTCTCATGAGTGATTATCTTAGCTTCCATGGATTCTAAAGTCAATTGATAACCAGCTATCTCAGACCTAGCCCTTTTATAGTTATCTCTTTCAGTTTCATATTCTTTAAGCGTCTTTTGATAAGAGTTACTACATTTGGAACATACCTCAGAGATAGTGGATGAACTTGGTGAAGTAGCCATCATAGCAAACTGAATAGGTTCTTCTTCACTTTCCATGCTCCAATCAAAGCTTTCTAGACCATCTCTTGACTCCAAAGCTTCATATCCTATTTCCTCATCAAAAGTTGTGCTCCAATCAACCTCTTCTAATGCAACCATAGAATAGGTTGCTGGTTCATCATCAAATTCTTTACTCCAATCAACTTCTGACAGGTCTTCTTGAGCAACCAAGGCTTGTGACTTTGACTCAGCAATAGGGACTTCTTTTCTTTCAACCTTGGGTTTAGGTTGTTCAATCATCTTGTTTGCTTGATACTTTGCAAACTTGCATTCCCTTGCAAAGTGACCAGTCCTTTGACAGTTAAAGCATTAAATTTTGTACTTGTCAAATGCTATACCTTGCTTAGCCTTGAAATCAATACCTCTTCCTGTCTTGTTCATAAGCTTTTTGATCCTTGCAGCAATCATGGCAACCTGCCATCTTATATCAATTTCTTCCATAGCATCATCATCAATTTGCAAAAGATCTTCTTGATAAGTAACAGGTAGAGTAGCTTATTGGGCAAAGAATGAACACAGAACATCATCTGAATTGGGGGTATGTTATGAAGTGGTAGTGATCAAAGTTGTACATGGATTATGTGTTTCTACAACAGTACTTTGGACAGGATGAGCAGTACTTTTAGTGGAAGTACTACTTTTGTTTTCAGAAGAGACAAAAGCAATGTTGTGAGAGCTTGAACCTTTATTACCCTTCATCTCATGCTCATACACATTTAGATTATTGTAAAGATCATCAAAGTCGATAGTGTCCAAACCAGGTTGTCCTCTAATCATGGTAGCAACCACATGCCATGTAGAAGGCAAACTTCTCAAGAACTTCAAATTAGCATCTTCAACTATTGCTTCAGCTCCATATAATTCTAGCATGCTGAGTAGATTTTGATATCTATCATAAGCAGAGTCATGACTTTCTCTTTCTCCAACAGTGAAGGTTTCAAACTGCTGCTTCAATAGGTTCCTGTGCATCTTCTTGGAAGCATCATTACCTCCAAATCTTGTTTTAATAGCAGCCCATAGTTGTTTTGCATCCTTGGCATCATGAAACTTCAATAAGTGACTATCAAGAATAGCAGAGAGCCGTATGTTGAGAGCCTTGTCTTGATTTCTTTTGGTAGCAGCTGGCAAGGTTGGCTTAGGTGGTGTTGGTTATCCTGGGAGCTCTACTGGTTCATCAATTACCATATTGCCATTGACAATCACATCCCATAGTGCATGGTCTGTGATGGCAATGTACTGCCTCATGTTCATGGCCCATAAATCGTATTCTCCCATCTTGACAATAGGAATTCTGACAGCAGTAATGGATGGAGCAGGTGCAGCATCTGTAGACATCTTTAAGGGTTTGTAGTAGAATCGGTTTAATAGGTTTTCTTCTTAATCAGAGTTTCCAACACAAGCTCTGATACCACTTGTTGGATCGATATACTCTGACCAAACTACTTTGTAGCTTGTAAGGTTTGAACAATCTTGAATGACTCAAAACAGTTAATATTGAAACAATGATATTACTTTGTAAAGTATGCGGAATCTACTAACACAAAGCTAAGAAGAACTTTGTTTTTATTAAAACAACTCTTTGAACCTGCCTCTCTAAATACAAGTTCACTAACAATCCCTAACTTTCTCTAAAATCGTTTTTGTAAAATTCTAAGACTCTTAGAAAACTTCGTATGACTTCGTACCTCTAATACCATTGATTCGCCTCAAACGGTCAGATAATTATTGGTCAACCACTTGTGAATGGTCAAGTATAATAGTCAAACAGCTGAGGCAAATGCTTCCGTGAAATACAGTGTTTTCCCGGGTCGTAATGTCCCAACGAGGTGTGCGATGTGTTATTAAAAACGAATTTGTGATCGAGTGAATATGAACAGGAAAGTTTATAAGTGTGTGTGTGTGTGTTTAACTAGGGTTTTATAAAACAAAATAACTTAGATAAACTATTTTAACTATTACGTAAAACCTAGATATCTGAAACGTTAAAACGTAAACTAAATTAAAAATCAGACGCGACTGCGTACTGAGAAAAAGGTGAGTTTTAAGAAAAATAAACTACAGGGGCTAAAAATGAAAATCCTATAAACTGAAACTTAAAATAAAATTAAATTAAAAAGAAAACTATTTTTTAGATTATTTTATTATTTATTATTAATTATTTAATTAAAAACTATTTAACTATTTAATTAAAACTAATTTAAATAAAAACTAAAAATAATAAACACTACAAATTAAACTAAAAATTTGCAAAAATAATTTCTAAACTTAAAATAGAACTTGAAGAAAGTATAAAAAATAAAAATAAATGTTTTTGTCTTTTTACAAGCTTTTTATTAATTAAAAACTATTTATATTAATTAAACTAATTAAACTAGTTTAAATTACAAATAATACTAAAATGACTTAGAAAATTATGGAAAAATTTATAAAACTATTTTATAACTTATAAAAGCTAGAAAAAATATAAAAACTAGGTGTTACCTTATAAAAATTAATTATGCTATTTATAACTTATTTATTAATTAATTAGTAATAAAATTATTATTAATTCTAATAAATACTATATTACAAAATAAAAATCTGAGAAAATTATTAAACTTACTTTAACCTAAAAGGAAATTAATAAAAATATAAAAACACAACTTACTTAATAAAAATCTAAAAATGAAAATTAAAATTAAATTAAATTAAATAGAAACTATCACTTATTTTTATGTTGATTTTTCTAGATTTTTCTTTTACCAATCTATATTATACTTAAAAATAAACAACTTTTGTGAAAACAACTAATTTATAAGCTACTAATAAGCACTGTGGAAGCTTATTACTTCCACAGTTGACTTTTGTTGACTGAATATGAAAATAAGCTCAAATGAGCTTATGTGAGACCCACTTTGGATGAATCTGATTCTAATAAGTATTTTGGACTTTTCAAAGTTAAATTTAGCCAAATAAGCTCAGTAGATAACCTGATAAGCACAAATAAGCAATTCCAAAACTCAATTTGAACTCAGAATGGGGACAGACTTGAGGGTTTATTTCAAGTGGGGTCCACAGGGTTTCAGGTCAAACAAATGGTCAATCCTAAGAGTCTGGTAGGAGGGGGTTCTATGGAACTAAGTTTGAGGTCTGGGTCCCACTGAGGTGGTCAAAAATCACCACCAAAGTGGTGGTGATAGACTTAATCTGCTGGTGCAGGGCACACCCTTGCCCTGCAAGTGAGTTTGAGGGTGAGTGGGGCCCAGGGTAAAAATCACAAAAATGTAAGGATTATGGAATCTTAAAGTTGAGGTGGTAGTCTATTACTAAAACAAATTTCAAGTCCTAGATCCTATTCCTAAATTCTAAATAGATCCTTGAAGATTTGAGAAAATCTGAGATGATGCAAATTGACTTTTGATGAAAATGAACTAGTTTGACTTATGTGAACTTTGATCCTAATTTAACTACTGAGAATGATGTAATATGATAAACTAAGACTAATTTATGTAATTATAACCAAGGATAAGCAAGTATGGCTGATATGGGGTTGTCAAGTCCACACAGTCAACTGCTTATGATGTTTGAGTGTGATTTTGACTTTCTAAACTAATGAGGTACCTATTTTATGACTGTTAAGACCTAATTAGACCTAAGCAAACATGTCAAAGTAAGAGTTGGCTACTGAATACCACAATTCCACAGCTTACACCCCTGTGCCAAACAACCCTATAACTAGACTGATTTTTGATTTTCACTACAATTGATTGTATAAGATCATGAGACTGATTCTAACTACTATAAGATGATTAACTAAGATCAAATGGACAATAATCAACCACACCGCAAGCTTATAACTCAGAATTGTCAATTATGAGTTTTCCACTGTAAATTTTTCAATTTTTAGAACAAATGAATTCCTAAGAACAAGTGACTGAGTTTAACTAAGATTATAACTAATAAGCAATTCAGAAACCTAAAATTACCAAGGGCTAAGCTAATTAAGAACTCAAACAGTAAAAAGTAAAAATGGAAAATAAATGCTTACAAAGGAAATAAGCTGAGGAACAATGAACCATGGATCATAAACAATACCTAGTGTCCCCCATAGGACTCTAAACCATGAACAATCCAAATTTCACAACCAGCTCAGTCTCCTTCTTGATCTTCTTTTCATTTTCTATTTTTCACTATTTTTTCTATTTTTAAAGTATTTTTGTGATTACACTCTAAACTGAGTTTTTAGGATATCTAAAAGATTTAATAAGCTTTGTCAAGGCTTATGTGAGCTTATCAATTCAATATAGCAACAATAAACAACATACAAGCTTTGTGAGATTTTTGAAATTCAATAAAAATGCATAACTGAGATAACAATCTGAAACTTGAAATTTACTTGAATTAAAGAGTGAAATACATTAAACTAATTGAGAACAAGTGTTTGTAACTGAAAGTAACAACTAGAAATTATTCTACACTACCTACGATTACATTAAGCTAAGACTAAACTAATAATACTTCACCACTGCCTCTTCTTCCTTTTGTAGAGACTTTAGAGGTTTGTGGGACCCACACTGATATTTCCCACCACTTGTGAGCCCTTGATGTGGTCAAAACAATCCTGGCCATTTAAACTTGTAACTTGGCGCCAAAACTGAAATTGGTAACTTGCAGCAGTAAAATTGCAATTAATGCATCTTGTTGTGACATGGAGAGTAGTAGGGAACATTTGAGATATTTTGGACCAAGTTGGGGTGGTTTTGATCAAAACAGGGGATAAGGGTGGTATTGGGGTGAAAAATGGTGAGAACATCATTAATTGTGGGGGGCTAAGGTTTACAGAGGTGGTGGAGAGAGTGGGTGAGAGTAGGTAGTGAGTTCGAAGGGGTGAGGTGGTGGTGAAGAGGTGGCATTTACAGGTGGAAGAAGGAGAGGGAAAACGGGGTACGTTTGTTTGTCTGTTTTATTTATTTAACAAAGGGGTGGGATGGGCTTGGTGTGTTTTGGGCCCAAGTAGTTTAGTAACTGGATTGGACTGGATCTGGTGTTTTGTTTATTTTGGAATTGGTATAAATGTTGGACCCGGATTGTATTTTTGGCCCATATATCACAAGGACTAAAAATGTAATTTTCTGGAACTTTGAGGATCTATTTTGCCATTATTCCAAACTTCTCATAAGGGTTAAACCTGTCAAATATGGTTAGTACAAGTACCATAAATGAATAATTTTCCATTTTTAAACCTCAGGGACCAAATCGGCCAATTTAGAAACTCCAGGGACCAAACTTGTAATTACTCAAAAACTTTTCTCATAAGGACCAATTATGTCAAACATGAATAGTACAAGGTTAATTTCCAATTTTAAAACCCTAAGGACCATTTTTGATAGTTTTGCAAAGTTGAGGGACCAAAGTTGTAAATTTGTGATTTTAAACTTCAAAGGACAATTTCTTACAACTTGAGAATCCCAAGGACCTTTAATGATATTTTTACAAGTTTTGAGTGACCAGGGACTAGTTTTGCCAATTTGTCAAAGTTCAGGGAGTGAAACTGTAAATTATGAATATTTTATATTTTTTTCATCTGTTTTCATCCCTTTTGCACTTGTAACACCTAAAAACACAGTTTCATGATATTTCCAGTATTTTGAAGCATATTTGTATGTTTTCAGATGTTTTAGTAGCCTAAATGTGAATGAAATGATGAGTATTTAGACACTCATCAACCATCATAAGGCTCCTTATATGGATAACCTTAAGTCGGTTTACAATATCTACTTGAACGACAAGTAATTATCCCTATCTAATTCTAGAATATTCATACAATATTACATAGTAATCCTTTAATCAATATTGCACTTAAGTCCTTTTTCTTTGAAGTACTTTGAATAATCTTCAATAAGTAGTAGTACTTTGACCTTGATCAGCATGTTGACTTTGTGCAGTACTTTGACATAGCAGTACTTTGACTTTTCCAGCAGTACTTAGATCTTCATATCCAAACAGAGTGGTATTAAAGGGAGATGGGCTGGATGTTTGGATTGGGCCTAGGAATTTTTGGACTAAACAATATTAAGGATCCGGTTTTGTAATTATCTAATATATGGAGGACCAATATTTGAATTTTCTTCTAAAATTTCTTCAAAGGGCCATATTTGTCAATATTTAAAAGTATATGGACTGAAGTTGCCAAACTCTTCAAACTTTGACCAGGGACTATTCTTGTAACTTTCTGAATCTCTGAGGACTTTTCTTGATATTTTGAGCTTTCTTTGATCATTAAGCTTCCCCGGCTCCGGCTTTGACCTTTTTCCTTTCTCGTGCTCGTTTTTGTCGGTTTTGCTTTGTTTTGGTCCATTTTTCACATATCCGTACCTGCACATACACAAATACAAAAGCATACATTTTCTTGGCATATTTGGTTAGTATTTGGTGTTTTTGGTCTAATTTTGTGTCTAAAAAGGATGTGTGAATAAGCACACATCAGTTAGACACTTTGGTTATTCATATTATTTGCTTTATACTAACATGTGCCGGTAAATAACCAAATTTTTTATGGGAGTTGATCATAAAAGGTGTGTAACTGAGACACACAACAAATGGTTAATGATTCACCATGTCTAATCCACATAAGAATCAACTAGTCCAGAGCAAACGGCTACTGGTAAAGACTTAAACAAATCCGTTTATGGTTGATAGTTTACTGATACGTGGGAATTGCGCCCTCGCAACAGGTTTTACCTCTCAAGGGATCTTGAGAAGCTTACAACCCCCACCAGACAGTGTACCTGATCGTTGTAGTATAGTATAGTGACAAGTACCGGGGGATTGATCGTTCAACTCAGGAATAGTGTCACTAGGATTAGAAAGCCTACTAAACTAGGTCTAGAGGTGAGGGATGATTCTTTTTGTATTTTTTTTATATTTTATGAAAGCAAGTAAAATCTCGGGTTTTGAAGGAGTGGGCGGAATTAGTTGCTAGCCAACTAACCCAATTAACTAAGATGCAATCAAAATAAAATAAAATAAATGAAAATTAAACTAATTTACTAATGTGGTGGAAACAATAATGAGAAAAGTTGTGTTTACTTAGATTTCATTACTCCCTATATATCTTTTACACGTTGAATAGCTTGTTACAATTGCATGGATGACGTGTTATATTCCTTAATACTAGTCGTAGGGCTATGTACAATATTCCCTAACTCTATAAGATCCTACTTCACTCCTATGTCGAGCCGTTAGAAGCTCCTAACATGGGATCATTAGAATTCTCTTACGCATTAAATACAACCAAAAATCATAGTACACCTCCGATCATGTTCCTTAAGACGTTCAAGCAAGTTACCAATGGAAGTCTGCCAGTTTTCTTAAGCCAAACATCGAATACAATCATCTGTAACAATTATAAACAAACAATCAACCCATATATAATCAACATCTAGGTTTCACTACATCTAAGCAAACACAATAAAAACCTAGCCTAGCATGTTAAAGAGAAGACAAGCATAAGATATAATCACACAACACATAGACATATTGAATAATTTGAATAAATACTTATCTTCAATTGAACATGGAAGAATCAAGGGGTTGAAACCCTTGAAAAAACTGTAAAATTCATCTAGGGTTTATGCCCTAATATCCCACACAAAGTTCCACACATTACAATGAAAAATTGGAAAAATATATATAGACTATGCATCCTGACGGCGTCATGTATTAACCTCTGACGCTGATGTGTGCTTTTTCACACATCCTTTTTAGACCAAAATCAGACCAAATACACCAAATACTAACCAAATATGCCAAGAAAATGTGTGTTTTTGTATTTGCGTATGTGCAGGTACGGATATGTGAAAAATGGACAAAAACAAATCCAAAACCGACAAAAACGAGCACAAGAACGAAAAAAGGTCAAAAGCCGAAGCCGGGGAAGCAAAATGATCAAAGAAAGCTCAAAATGTCATTAGAAGTCCTCAGAGATTCAGAATATTGCATGATTAGTCCCTGGCCAAAGTTTGGTGAAATTGGCAATTTCGGTCCTTGTACTTTCAGATATTGACGAGAATGGTCCCTTAAAGAAATATTTGAAGAAAAGTCAAGCTCGGTACTCCATAATTCAAAGTATTACAATAACAGTCCTTGGAAGAAACTTTAGAAGATTCACAGAATCAGTCCCTATTGTTTGCATAACTACAACATTGGTCCTTGTAAAGTTACTAATCCTAAACAAACCTGACAAATTACAACTGGATAAACAGATACCTAGCACCCCATTACCTGGCCCAATCATAAACATATCAGCCCATCACCCTTAATTCCTACCCGACCCAATCCACCCTTATTTCTACCCGGTCAAACCCATTTTCACCACCCGGTCAAAGTTAAAATAAAAACACCCAAAATTATTTAACTGCCCCCCAAAACCATATTAAACCCATAAATGTACTGTTCAATAAACCCTAACTTTTACCCCCACCTGAATTACCTCGTATCATAATAATTTACCCAATGATTGGGCTTCTAGAAGGTGTCAGGGATGGTAGGGACACGTGGACCAGTGAGATTATACACGCGGGATCAATCACATCACATCAATTAATCCAACGGATTAGGATGAGTGGAAGAATTTGGATTTTGATCATACGGCTTAGGAGGGCTCAAAAGAAACACAAGGTCGTGGATTGGTGACCTGGCTACATCCCATCTCAAGCTATATATACCTCCCTCCTCACTCATTTGAGGGTGTTAGATTTTAGAGTAGTGTAGGAGTAGGAGTAGTATAGGAATTAAGAGAATTAGATTTATATTTAAATTTCTGTTTTATTGTACTGAGTTTTAATGTAATTTGCTTTTCAATTCAATAGAAGTTTGTTTGTTATCATAAATATTCAGTTCTTTAGAATAAGCTCTTTTAGTCTCATAAGCTCTTAAATCCTGTCTTGTCTTATTTAAGCTTATTTCAGTTTATTGTAGCTTTTGCAAAACAATATTTCTGTTACTACTTTCAAAAAAAAAAAGAAAAAAAAAAACTATTATTATTTCTAAGGGTACATCAGTTTACAGATTATCATAACCCTTTTGATAAATTCACAAAGCTAATCCATAGCTTTTGTGAAGTTCTATCTCAAGTGTCTGGTAGCGTAATTCCGTTAAGTAATCTGTCAAGTAAGTATTCTGCACCTTTCTTTATTATAAGCGCATCAGCAGTAGTTTGTAGCTTGTTTTTGCTTATCAGTACTAGTTTGAGTTGTTTGAATAGGGTTGTTAAGCCTTTGGATACCTTAGCTTAAACTTACATTTCATTGCTAATCATTTGTGCGTATTACATATCTGAGTTCCTATGGATCTTTGTTAGATTTAATCACTTATTTAGTTTTAATATTAGTTAGAAAGTAGGAATTAATCAGCAGATTTGCTTAGTTAAGCTCTGATGAGGCGAAAAATGATCCGTTTTTAGTGGGTCATTTAAGCCCGAATCCGACTTTATTTGATCAAATATTGCCCTAAATCGTTCCTTTTGTGATTTTAGGTGTTTGGAGAGTGAATTCTGGAAAAGAAGCCATTTTGGACGTTTTTGGAGCATAAAAGTGAAGAAAACGGCAAAGTACCAAATTTCCATGCTGAAGATACAAGGTGACGACGTCAAGACCACCATCTTGACGGCGTCAGACATGAGGAATTAAACATCGTAGGTGGTGACAGCGTCAGAAGGCTTCATGACGGCGTCAAAGTGGCAAGAATAAAATACCGTGGGTGGTGACGGCGTCACATAGGCCGTCATAAGTGGATCAAGGCCGTCCGAGGAAGTATATGGCGGTGAGGTGACGGCGTCACAATTAACTCTTGACGCCGTCAGCCTGTTTTTCCTATATATAGTTTTCTAGTTTTTTTATTGAAGGAGAAGTTTTGGTGAAACCCTAAAGACGATTTTGGTGCCTCTTTTACAGGTTTTTCAAGGGTTCCAAACCCTTGAGACCTTGCATTGTAATTGAGATAAGTGTACTTTCAATTCAATCAATATGTCTATGTGTTGGTTGTTTATATCTTGTTCTTGTCTCAATTCTACTATGCTAGGCTAGATCTCTCTTGTGTTTGCTTAGATCTAATGAAACCTAGATGTTGATTATGTGTTGACTACTTGTCTATTCTTGTTTTGAATGAATGATTTATATGTTAGGCTTAAGAAAACTGGCAGATCTCCAAATGGTAACATGCTTGAACGTCTTAAGAAACATGAACCGAGGCGTACTAGGTCTTTATTGGTTGTATTTAATGCATGAGCCACTGTTTACAATCCCTATAGTTGTGCTAGGTCATGGTGTAGGAGGAGATAAGAGCTCATAGAGTTGGGGAGTTATGTATGCCACCCCACGAATGGTATTAAGGAATACAATCCGTCATTCATACAAGTGTAACAAGTAATTAACATGTAAAAGATATCTAGGGAGTAATGAAGTCTAAGTAAACACAATTTCTCCAATTACTGCTCACAACCTTAGTATAATTTAGTTTAATTTCATTTTCATTATTTTATTTTAATTATATAATAGCTTTGGGTTAGTTGAATAGCAACTAATTCCGCCCACTCTTCCAAAACCCGAGATTTTACTTGGTTTCATAAAAATATAAAAATACAAAAATAATCATCTTTCACCTCTAGAACTATTAATTAGGTTTTCTAATCCTAGCGACACTATTCCTAAGCTGAACGATCAATCCCCCGGTACTTGTCACTATACTATACTACAACGATCAGGTACACTGCCTGGTGGGGGTTGTAAGCTTCCCGAGATCCCTCGAGAGGTAAAGCAAGGTGCGATTCCCACGCATCAAGTTTTTGGCGCCGCAGCCTGGGGAATAGTTATTGTCTAGGTTAGGATTTCTTTTTATTAGGTCTACTTGCTAGATTCCTTTCTAGTAAGAATTTTATTTTTATTTTTAGGTCTTCTTTAGTCTATCTTATTTCTTTGTGTCTTTGTTCGTAAACTATTTCGATGGATAACAATAACATTGATCGGCTGATTCCTGTTATTCGTGTTTTTCGTCGTAGGATGTTCCAATTGCCCGCCCCACTTCCTTTAGCAGAAAATGAGAACCCACCTAACCTCTCACCCAACCACCACTTTGACAATAATTCTGAACTAGAAGAGTCTGATCATGATGATGACCATAGGGCTAGTCCTTTTTATTATTCAGACTCCGATGAGGATCTTGATGATGGCGATGTGATTAATGAGGATAGTATGGAAGAGGAAATAAAGTCTCTTAGGTATGTTGACCCTAGAACTAGGATTGAGTGTGATAGTTCATTCAACATCCAATTCCCTTGTAAGATTGGATTTAAGAGCTTTAACGCCTATCTCAACTCATCTCTTCCAATGAACGTAATCTCACGTAACGAATACAATAAAATCATGGTAGATGAGTTGGAATACAAAGGAGAAAACATTGTGGCTAGGGCTATACCATTGCATGTGTTTGTAGGAAGTTTGGTTTATCTTGTTGAGTTCATGGTTATGGAAAATCTAGGAGAATTTATTGATGATAAATTGACCCAAGTTGTGTTTGGAAAACCTTTCAAACGGTTGACCAACATCGATGAAAAACTCATAGAAGGGTTAATTACATTCTCGGGTGGGGATGAAGAATTTGTCTATCAAATGCCCCGTACACACCCTAGGTTCAAGGATTTCTCCATGGAAAAGTGTAGTAGGTATCCGCCTATGGAAATGCTAAGTGAGAATGATAAGAGAAAAGGACTTAAGTACACGTATGAAAAGAATAAAAGATATTATCACGGGTGCTTAGAGTTAGGAGAAGAATATAAGAAAGATGAGGCGACAATTAGATGGCTCACACTTGGTTATGTGAGCATAAGCGATACACGATAACCCACGACTTTGAGTCTAGCTACAAGACTCATAAATAAAGAAAAGCGCTTCTTGGGAGGCAACCCATGTTTTGTGTGATTTTATTTGTTTGATTGTTATTTGCTTCCGTATGCATGCTTTGTTTTTATTGTTGGTTGATTATGCTTCTAAAATAAAACGTGAAAATACTTTATTATGTTGTTTGGCCTAGTCTTAACTTCAACCTAAAGGTATTTTTTGCAAAAGATAAGTGTAAGAGGAAACCCCAAATATGTTTTTAAGAAACAAACCGATCATGATTCTCCACAATATTTAATGAACATGTATATTCGTATTTGTTAGAGTCAAATGCTTGTATTGAGTCATAATGAAGTTTTGCAGGATTTTCCAGGAAGTAGGACAAAGTTTTTCCAGAAATTTTCCGGAAACTTAACATAAGAATTTCTGCATGTCCATTCTGACGGCGTCAGGGTATTGCTCTTGACGGCGTCAGGAGTTAAAATCTGGAAATTTTACCGGTTTTGTTTTTCTAACGGAGTCTTATGGTTTTTGTGAATTATTAAGTTTTATAATCTCCAGGAAATCTGCAAACTTCATTCCACAAGCATTATATCTTACTTTGTTTTCTAGGATTTAGTAACTTATATAGGATGCCGCCGATTTTACGCAAGGTTGCCTTGTCTACTTTTGTCAGGATTTACAGGTTATTTATGACAAGAAGATGATTTATATTCTGGAAGGGAAGCTTTGATTGTTCATTTTCTTGGAGGAAGATTTAACCTGGCCAACCTATAATCCATACCGAGCGAATCAGGGGAGTATTTGATTTCATTCTCTTTACTTTTTTCACTTTTACATTCTTTACTTGAACATTGGGGACAATGTTCATCTTAAGTGTAAGGGGAGGGTAAAAAGATGATACCTTACATATGCACTTTCGCTTGAGTTTGTTTTGTTTGATAGTAGATGAGTAATAAAACTATGAGAAATACTTGTTAGTGTAATTTTAGCGCCAAATTTAAAATTCTTTACAACATTTAGGAGTGAAACTTTAGCCATAGCAAGCGTCTCATGGATAGGAGGTTGTATGACTAGCACATAACCGTATATTCAGAAAAATTTTCCACCCAAAAATGTGAGGTTCGCCTTTAGATTTGATAGGAAAAGCATTCATTATTGGTGCTTATGAGTGTACCGGTAGCATTTAGATTCTAGAACTTGCGTTAGTGATGCATCCCGAGACCGCTAGTGAGACTACATTCGTGTGGTAGGATTTACTACATGATAAGAGGCATTAGGATCACCCTTGTGTTAAACCCGTATTACAATTACTTGACCATTTAAGTCATATTACTTGGCTAGTTAAGTCAACTAATTTTTCCCACACCCTTAGCGTTGTACTCATTTTTAATACACGATACCCCTAGTACACCCCTCCGAGCCTATCTTTTCGTTTCTAACTTTAAGCATTTTACTTAAAGGAAAAATTTGTTACACCCCACTTAAATGTACAACCAAATCGCCTTAGCCTTCCGTGTATGCGCTCATTTTTAGTGCATTATTGTTATTTGTTAAACCCTAAGTTAACTATCTAATTGATTACATGGTTGCTAAGTCGAGTCATATCCTTGTACATATTGTTTTGGGACGATTGGGACTCATGGGTAAGTACTTATTTTATGGAATAATGGGGAAGAACATAATATTATTACCCCCATATGTACGTTAATCTTAAAAGTGCTCCAAGTGTTTTGATTTTCTTAATTCGAGTCATTAGATTAGTTTAATGTAAAGTATGTAAAGATTCAAGTGTAAGGGGATTGCTCAAACCCCTATGATGTATTATTTTGGATGGTAGGGTAAGAGTGTATGCAAAAAAAAAAAAAAAAAAAAAAAAAAAAAAAAAAAAAAAAAAAAATCGAAAAAATCAAGAAAAGAGAAAAAAAAAATAGAAAAGAAAAAAAGAGAAAAAACATATGGACTACCATCCCGTTTTCATTCTATGTTCATTTTATGTTTTTGTTATTTTTCATTTATTAGCTTAAGTCGAGTCTAGTCTTGGCTTAGCAATGCCATCTTGTACATGTAATTAACCGAGATTGTTAACTCGCCACCAGTAAAACTTCCTTTATCCAACAAAACCGTGTAATTCATATCCCTACACCTAACGTTATAACCCTTTAAAAGACCTCTTTGATAGTTTATCCTAGGTGCTTACGCCATGTGGTAGAGGTTTGATCCTTTCCCAAGCCTATGGTAATCTATTTTGCTATGACAGGTAGTGAGAGATATCTTCCATTTCCATAATGTTACATTACTTTATTACACCCGAGAGATGTGAGTATCTAAACACTATTTGTGAGGTGCTTGTGTATGACCTCCGTGCTTGTCTATTGGTCTTTAGTGGAACGATTATTTGTTGTAATTACTTTTATATTAGTGTTAAATGACCCCTAACTTGTCTTTTGAGTAGAATAAAAGCTCATTTGCTTGAGGACAAGCAAATCTCAAGTGTAAGGGTATATGATGAGGCGAAAAATGATCCGTTTTTAGGGGGTCATTTAAGCCCGAATCCGACTTTATTTGATCAAATATTGCCCTAAATCGTTCCTTTTGTGATTTTAGGTGTTTGGAGAGTGAATTCTGGAAAAGAAGCCATTTTGGACGTTTTTGGAGCATAAAAGTGAAGAAAACGGCAAAGTACCAAATTTCCATGCTGAAGATACAAGGTGACAGCGTCAAGACCACCATCTTGACGGCGTCAGACATGAGGAATTAAACATCGTAGGTGGTGACGGCGTCAGAAGGCTTCATGACGGCGTCAAAGTGGCAAGAATAAAATACCGTGGGTGGTGACGGCGTCACATAGGCCGTCATAAGTGGATCAAGGCCGTCCGAGGAAGTATATGGCGGCGAGGTGACGGCGTCACAATTAACTCTTGACGCCGTCAGCCTGTTTTTCCTATATATAGTTTTCTAGTTTTTTTATTGAAGGAGAAGTTTTGGTGAAACCCTAAAGACGATTTTGGTGCCTCTTTTACAGGTTTTTCAAGGGTTCCAAACCCTTGAGACCTTGCATTGTAATTGAGATAAGTGTACTTTCAATTCAATCAATATGTCTATGTGTTGGTTGTTTATATCTTGTTCTTGTCTCAATTCTACTATGCTAGGCTAGATCTCTCTTGTGTTTGCTTAGATCTAATGAAACCTAGATGTTGATTATGTGTTGATTACTTGTTTATTCTTGTTTTGAATGAATGATTTATATGTTAGGCTTAAGAAAACTGGCAGATCTCCAAATGGTAACATGCTTGAACGTCTTAAGAAACATGAACCGAGGCGTACTAGGTCTTTATTGGTTGTATTTAATGCATGAGCCACTGTTTACAATCCCTATAGTTGTGCTAGGTCATGGTGTAGGAGGAGATAAGAGCTCATAGAGTTGGGGAGTTATGTATGCCACCCCACGAATGGTATTAAGGAATACAATCCGTCATTCATACAAGTGTAACAAGTAATTAACATGTAAAAGATATCTAGGGAGTAATGAAGTCTAAGTAAACACAATTTCTCCAATTACTGCTCACAACCTTAGTATAATTTAGTTTAATTTCATTTTCATTATTTTATTTTAATTATATAATAGCTTTGGGTTAGCTGAATAGCAACTAATTCCGCCCACTCTTCCAAAACCCGAGATTTAACTTGCTTTCATAAAAATATAAAAATACAAAAATAATCATCTTTCACCTCTAGAACTATTAATTAGGTTTTCTAATCCTAGCGACACTATTCCTAAGCTGAACGATCAATCCCCCGGTACTTGTCACTATACTATATTACAACGATCAGGTACACTGCCTGGTGGGGGTTGTAAGCTTCTCGAGATCCCTCGAGAGGTAAAGCAAGGTGCGATTCCCACGCATCAAGCTCTAAACCTTAGAAGATAGTATAACTGCCCATTTAAGGGGTGTTTGGTTTAAGTGTGGTTTGAAGATTTTTATTGGTTTGTTGTTGATTTTGCTGCATAGTTAAGTTACCTAAGGCCTAGTTAAGTTAGATATAGCATAAAATAGGTAGGTTTCATAGCAAAAGTCCAATTTAATCTGTTTCCTATATCTGTGCTCAATTAGTGTTTATCTAAATCTGAGATTTTTGCATACTGTTAGATTTAAGGTACCTCTAGGTGAATCATCTCATAAAGTAGCATAATATAACATTTGAAATAAGTTGTGAGCTATTAAAACTCAGAATAGTCAACTAAGGATTGTCATTTGAAAGTCAAAGTTTTGGGTTATACTTGGTTTATGTGCACCTGTTCTTAGGGGTATTTAGAGCATCATTAGGTTTAGATTAGGGCTTGAATTTGTTTTTAAGGTTAGTTTACCTAGCAAAGTTTACAGTTAATCATTTCTGAGCATAACCAACAACAATTACTAGGTAAATTTGATCCACCAAATCTGTCCCAATTCTGTTCTTCATCAATACAGTTGCTACAATAGCTTATTCTAGGATTAATTTAGAGGTTCATTTAGGTGTTAGGCTTAGTGATATTTGGTTTTCTAGGTACTCAGTAGGTCTGTAAATCATTTGCCCCCATTAGCTCTTAAGTACTCAGATTATTAGACTGCTTATCTTGCCTGTTAATTTGTGTTGATCAAGCCAAGCTTCTGATTTCAAAATAGGCCTGCATTTGTGTTCAATTGATTCATAAGCTGAGTTTGTTGATCATTTGAGTTTCACTGTACCCCTAGTTACTATTTCCATTTGGCCTTTGCCTTTTACTTCATTTGAGTGCTTATTGCTTATTCCATTTTTAAAGCTTATTGCATCTGTTTATGTTCACACCTGTGTTTCTGAGTTCATTTAGTCCTTAGACTGTTCATTTAAGCTTCTTAGAGTCAAAAGGTCAATTAGTCAAGGTCTGGTCAACTGTGCTTATAAATAAGCACTTATTTTAACTGTTTTCAAAGCAAGTAGCTATTCCAGTGCTTATTTTCCAATTTTTATATTTTTCCTATCTTTAGAATATTAAATTAGAATTTCCTTTAATTTTTCATATTTTTTTGAGTTCATTTACTATTTTTCTTATTTTATTTTCATTTTTAATCAATATTTAATACTTTTTAATTACCAAAAAATCCAAAAAAAAAATCAGAAAAAGCTTAGAAAAATCCAAAAATATTTTAGAAATTTATTTTTATTTATTTTAGAATTTTAGAAATTTAATTTGCATTTTTCCCATTTATTTTGAATTTAATTTGAATTTTTAATTAGATTTAATAGTTTTTAATTCCCAAAAATTACACAAAAAGCCAAAAAAAATAGTTTTTAGTTTTAAAATTACTTCTTAGTTATTTTATAATTTTCCAAATTTATTTTTCATTTTTCTCACCTTAATTGCATTTTCTTTTAATTTTTAATTAGATAATTAGTTTTTAATTCATAAAAAATAAATAAAAAGTCAAAAAAAAAATTTTTTTTCTTAAAATGTTCTTTTATCATTTTTAACTTTTCAAAATTATTTTCAAGTCCGTAGGAGTAGTGTAGTTTAAAAGTCGCGTTTTATTTCGTACGTTAACGTTTATTTTACGTTTTTGATTCTACGTTACGTTTTTGGTTTAAGTACTTGAATTTCGTGCTTAGTTGATTATTTGTGCTTCATTTACTTATTTATTAGTATAATCTTTTCCAAATCACTTTTTACCACTTTCACAACACGTTTCACAAATCGGGAATTGAGAATTCCATTCACACCTTCGTTGGGACACGACCCGGGGAAATACTTTCCTAAGCATTTCTTCAGTAAAACAATCACTATACTTAAAACGACTGAATCAAATTTTGGCGCCGCTGCCGGGGAAGGTTGAAGTGAATTTTTCGTTTTCTTTTTTTGAAATTGTGTTTTTAAAACCTTCCTTGTATATATTTTCTATAAAAACCAAAAAAATTGAAAAATCAAAAACACTTTTCCTAAAGTGTTTTCAAAAATACCAAAAAAATAATAAAGTTACAGCCTCGACTCTCCCGTTGAAGGGTGGGCGTTGTAAACCAAATAAGCTTAACAACATAAGAACGCGTGAAATTAGTTGCTAATCGGATTACTTTAATTCTTCAACCGAATACGCGGAAAATACGTAAGCTTAGACATTAAATTGCAAGCTGAAGAGAGATCCATTCTTCTCTCCCGTTCCGTCGCGAGTAGGTTTAAAGGAAACGGTTTACGATTAACGTAACGTTTGAAAAAAAGCAAAAGAGAATAAAAGTTTTAAGTTTTTTAATTTTGTTTTCCAAAAATAAAAATACAAAAAGATTTTCCTTTTCCATTTTGATTTTCCTTTTATTTGATTTTTTGATAATTAAAAACCAAAAATAATCTTCTTATTCTCTTATCATTTAATTCTTCTTCTTTAACCCTCTATATGTTTAATTCTTATGGATCCGACATGTTTTAAGTGTGGTGAACCGTTCTTTGAAGGTTCATGTGTTTGGTGTACGTGCGAACAATGTGGTAATGATATTCACGATGGAGTTTGTATGTTTTGTAATACTCCCGAGTATGTTCGAAACGCAATCCTTCAAAACGTTCCCGATTACTATCCAACACCACCGCCGTCTCCGTTCACTTGCTTTAATTGTGGAAATCCATCCGACGAGGGATTACCGTGTAGGCAATGTTTTTGTAACCAATGTGGATATATCAATTGTATATGTTACGCCCCGAGTGCTGAAACGTCTTATGCTTGTGATACGAGTTTTGATAATTATCCTCAAAATGATTTCAATCTTCCTTCTCAAAACTTTTATGAGCAAGTACCGTATTTTAATGATGATTCATTCCAAAATACATCAAATTTTGAAAATTGTGGGGGAACGTTTGAAATTTTTTATTATGAGCCGAATCCGTGTTACGATTCTCATGGTTTTAACCAACCCCCACAAACTTCCGATTTTACTAATAATATTTGTGAAATTAAATCCATGATCGAGAAGCTAAAAGAGTTGGTGGCTAATCGTTATACTCGTACTCCCGAGCCTCGTGAAAAGTCTATTGCAGAATTACTTGCTGAAGAGAGAGCGTCTAATCCTTATAAAAATTTTGTTTATTATGATTCCAACGACGATGATGGGAAAATTACGTTCGTTCTTAATCCTCACAATACTTCCGATGTTTCTCCCGTAGAACCCGAGGACTCTCTAAAAATGGGGGACGAGAATTTAAAAGCTATTCCGGCAACGGAATCGGACGAATTCAATAAGTCTAGTGTTGAGAACCTCGTCCCAATCCCAAGTGAGTCCGGGGAAATTTCTAACGGTGATTCTGAAATTGTTTCTGATTCTTCCTATCTTTCTTTCACACCGGTTGAGAGGAGTGATGTCTTTTTGGACGAGAGATCGAGGCATGTCTTGCTAATGATTCCACTCCGATAATGGTTGATGTTGAGGATCGATTACACGGTAAGGTGGTTAAACCTTCGTTCTTTGTGTATGAGATATATTTGTGCGAATATGATTAAGTATGCGGAATCTACTTAACCACACTTAGAAGATTTATATTTATTGTTATGGAAATGGAATAGTTAACACCAAACGATTCAATATTATTCAAAAAAATAATACGAGTGATCTTTAGCTTATCACTAGGGTTACAAAGACCTTGAATCTTATGTTTGTTCTTTCTATTGTCTGTATATGAGAGTTGTGTATGGCATTGTCACACTTATCTACATATCTAAGATTTTCCTTTTATAGTCCAAGGAAATATCTTTTACAAACTACATGACTCAACAAATAACTAGCTTATGACTAATCACTATTCTAGCTTAGTCATACAAGATACATCATGTATCTAGGATAAACAACTCACTTGGAGTGTTCAATTTGATGACTAGAACTAAGATATTATCTTTTTATGCAAGTGTTGAATAAGTCATTCTTATCTACACAGCTGTTTGTTATGAGTCATAGCTGCAGAGTCATAGCAGCAGCAGAATCAAGCAGCAGTATTCATCAGCAGTAGGATTCAGCAGCAGAATCACCTTCAGTGGAAATAGTCTTCAGCAGAATCATACTTGTCGTATTTCCATTAAACCTTTATGCTGAATCTTCTGATTCTTGTGCTTATTTAATTCCTAACAATCCTCCCCTAAACATATGAATCACATTCAAACATGTTTTTCTGAATTAAATGAGGACTTTGTGAAGATCTTTCAAACACTTCATTGTCAGATTTGGTTGATCTGAACTTTCTTCTCTTCTGAGTGAATGAACTTATCTTTCTCTGGAACTTATTTGCTTTCTGATCTTTCAACAAGTGATGAACAAACATAGTGAACTGAAATTGAATCTTTTCAACTTTTTGACCTAGATAGAACTTTCTCCTTTGAAATGCTTCATCCTTTCTGAATACAACATTTAAGAATGTTCTTGTCATTTTCAACCTCTATGTCATCATCTTGAATGATCTTGTCTTTTCTTTTGGTTAATCTTCCTTAAACTGGGCTTGTATTTCCTCCCCTGAGATGTTTGTTTCCTCCCCTTTTTTGAAATATTTTCTCACAATCATAACATCATCATCTGATCTAGCATTGTTCCATGTTTTCAGACAATTTGTACATGAAGCCATCAATTCCTTAAGAGTTTAAGATTCTGCCCTCATCACTTTTAGGTGTGTTAACTCCTATGAGAGGTGATTCAATGGACGTTTTTGACTCATGGTCCATCTGATGATGGTTTTTAAAGTCATCTTTTAAAAATCCTTTTAAGAAACTTTTGCCTTAGCAGTATGTATATGATTTTATTATGAAAAATCCTGCTTACAACCATTTTTGAAGGGATTAAGTGTGTAACAGACACTTAGTCAAAATTTCGGTTTAAAGCAACCTCTGGTTGTGTGAGAACCAATGTTTTCAGTTATAAATAACCGCCTGTGTATAGATAAACCTATTCAAAAGGCTTTCTTTACAGAGTTTCCAGCTCGTGGCATTTGTTACCTCTAACACAAGTGTTAGATTCACTGTGGATCAATGTGAGCAAGTTCATCAGCGAACTCCTCAAGAAGAGGATCAACATCAGAATGAGGCAGTGGTGCCTCAATATACTCAATGTCTCCATGAGATGTACAATCATCATTAATATCTGAGAAAGTCTCAAAATGATCGTTTGAACACTCAAGAGGTGAAGGAATATCACATATATCATCCAAAGTTCCCTGTGACTCTCCTGGGATTGGGACAAGGATCTCAAGACTAGACTTTATTAATTCGTCCGATTCCTTATCAGGAACAGTGCTAAGATGCTCATCCCCCATGATCGGAGGGTGAGTGTGAACTTCGGGTGTGATAATAGACTGAGGGAGATAAGAAAGACTAGCACACATAGATTTTATATTTTTCATGTGTTCTTCTGCTAGCAATTCTTGCATACTCTTATCTCCCTGTGCTTCCATGGAAGGAATCTCAACTGATGAACTGGATGAATCTTTGTAATATTCCTTCATTTGAATAGAATCCTCATCATCATCGTCATCATGAAGAGCAGCATAGCGAAGATTGGCACGTATTTTAGCCGCTCTTTGCTCAGCAAGTAATTCTTCCATGCTCTTTTCGTTTCTAGCTTCTCGTTCTTCAGCAAGTAATTCTGCCATTGATTTCTCACGAGAATCTTGAAACGATGTAGTAGCCAACCCCTCCTTAAATTTTTTAATTGCTTCAAGAACCTTATCACAAAGGTCTTGCGGGAATTGAGGGGTTGCTTGGGTAATTGGGTCTTGTGGAGGTGGGTCTTGACATGAATAGTCATAATTGTTACAAGGAAATGGATTCCCTGTTTGACAATCCGAGCTAAAGTGAGGACCTCCACAATATTCACAACAGTAAGACTGATGTGGCTGTGGATCGTATGTGCTAGAGTCATAATTGTTATCAGGGAACTGCTCATAGACAAGCGTGTTGCCCGATTGACAATCAGAACTGTAGTGTGGGCCACCACAGTACTCACAACAGTTAAACTGTTGAGTCTGGTTAGGTGAATTGTATGGATATTGGTCGTAACCAAAATTTTGATTATTTTGGCAATCAAAACCTTGGTGAGGACCTCCACAATATTCACACGAAAAGTTTGGTGTATTTTGATACGAACAATCATTGTGGTATGGATAATATGATTCTTGCTCGTATGAATGTGATGGGTAATTGGAAAAATTTGAAGAGTCGTTGAATGAGTTTTGATTAGGATCATAAGCAAATGAATTACTCGACCCACAAAACAAACAACTCCCGTTTTGGATATCATTACCACATTGCACACATGTACACCAACGACATGGCAAACCAAAAAGTGGCTCACCACAACCAACACAAGGAATAAAAGCCGGAGGTGGGACAAGTGGTGTGCTCTTAGAGCTAGCAATTTCCACCACTTCCGTTATGGTCTCGGGTTTTGGTTCTTGATAAATGTGAGGATTGGGCAAGTCGTGCTTTTCAGTTACTGCCCTAAGCTCTGTACGTTTGCTTGATGACCTTATAACCTTATATCGTGAAAGATCAGGATTGATTCTTGAAGGTTTAGGAGCATTAGTGAGCTTAGGTTCTTGGACAACCATAGGTTGGACGTATTTAGCACTTTCATTGTCGGATGAAAGTACCGGGTCCTTTGTCACCTCGGTTTCTTGATTCATTTCCCTCACCGGAGAGGGAATAGGAATCGAAGGTCCATCATAATCAGTACGACATCTCGATATTTTTGACAAGGCCATAAGTTTTTCAATTTTACTTTCAAAGGCCCATTGTTCAAATAAATCGTCATCGAGAGATGTCATTTAGAATTATACATGGGAGGGGTATAAGAAGGTAGAATCAAACTGATAGAGGGTAAGGAAAAATATTTTTGGGTTTTTGGATAAACATTTTGTACAAATGATAAAGAAAATCTTTTTGGGTTTTTTGTGTTCGTTGAAAACTTGATTTAAAAAGTTTTCGTGAACAGTTTTGTTTTGATAATGGGAAAATATGAACAAAGGATGGATAAATGTACAATGGAACGAATTCCAAATACACTAATCAGAAAAACCGTTTAGATAAACGCGCACAACCTCCCCGGCAGCGGCGCAAAAATTTGATTGGCTCCAAACGGTCAACCTAATTGACCAGGTGATGGTCAACAGGGTCAAACAGCCTAGAGTCAATCTCCGTTGAAGTGTAGTGGTTTCCCCGGGTCGTTATGTCCCGACGAGGTGTGGATGGTTATCAAACGGTTTCGTGATCGGGTGAATTTGGACAGGAATAAGGGTTTGAGTGAGTGATGTGATTACACTAAGGAAAAACGAATGAGAACAATTTAAACACACTTTATTAACAATAACGCGAAACCTAATCAACTTAAAACGTAAACCAAAAACTTAAAATCAGAAATTGCTTATACGTAAGCAGAAAAATAAGCCAAACGGCTTAAATAGAAGCTATCACTTTATTTATGCTTTTGGGTTTTCTTAATTTTACAAACTACTTTTACAAACGTAACCTAAATTTAAAAACGTGAAAGTTATTTAAATAAAACGCGAGTTGCAAATAACGTACGAAAAGTAAAATTAACGCAACTAAAACATGAATTCGAACAAGGAGTAAAGATTAAAACTTAAAAACTACTTAAAATCCTACGGAAATGATAATAGGAAACTAGGGAAACCCTAAACGCATTCTAATTTAAAAACGTAAAAGTAACTTTAATAAAAACGCGAGTGCGCGAAATAAAAAGTGAAATTTGAGCTACGCAAATCCTACGGACATGAAAATTATATTTTTACGAACCTAATGATAAAAGAAAATTTAAAAAAAAAGAAAATTATTTTTTTGAATTTTATATTATTTATTATTAATTAAAAACTATTTAAATACTAATAAAACTAATTTAAATTATTAAAAATACTTAATGAACAGTGAATATTATAAAATTTATTACAAAAATACTAAATGGTACACTAAAGCTAGGAAAATTATAAAAGTTGTGAAAAGCTTAAAAATAAGCTGTAAAATAAGCTTATAAGCCAAATAAGCCAAACTAGAAACTGACTACTATAAAAAGAAGGGAGGAAACATATAACATTAACATAAGCATAGCCCAGATGGTGCTTGGCTATGGCGTGGGGTTGACCAGTCAACACAAGAGGTCATAGGTTCGAATCCCACCAGCTACTCTTTTCTCTCTTTATTTTTCTTTTTGATTTTTTTCTTTTGCAGAAACATTTTAACAACAAACATAAACAACTTTTTCAAACATACTTCCACTAAAAGGCTTCAAATAAGCTTATGCAAGCTGATTATTCTCAACAGTTGGGCTTTTAGGACTTGAAATGGATTCTTGAGTAACAAAAGCTAATTAATAAACTACTAAATTAAAGATGAGATGAAAATGAACTGAGGCAAGTGAATGTAAACTGAAAATAGTGAATAAGCACACTGAGTAGTTCAAATAAGCTGATACAAGAAAAATAAGCAAATCTATCTTAACCACAAGCCAAACAGACCCAAGCAGGCCACAGAGACAAGTTGCAGGCTAGATTTTGCTTATTCAATAAGCTAGAAAACCCAAAATGAACTTTGAATCTAAAACTCAGCTCTGTGGGCTTTTCAAAAAGCCATTAAGCATAAGCTTATTCCAACAGATAAGCTCACAATGAGCTTGTGGAATTGACTCCCAACACTGATGAGTCAGTGCAAAAGTCTCAACTGTGACAACTTAGGGGGTCAAGAAAAGCACTCAGATAAGCTGTAAGGTGAGTAATGAGCACATGCACAAGCAGATGGGGCAACAAGCTATCTAAAATATCAATAAGCTCTCAAAAATCAACCCTAATAAGCACTGTGCAACCCAGGGAAGTGGGTGTGCACACTGGTTACAGGGGAAAAGTTTGGACAATGGTGGGAACTCAAATCATCCAAAAGCTGTCAATAAGCTACCTAAGATGAGGGAAACAAGCTGAGGGCAATAGCAGGCCATTAACAAATCCAAAATCAAAAACTAGACAAACAAGCATAAACTGAAATTAGAATCAATAAGCTTAGCTAAAGTAATGTAGCAGCAGACCTGCTGAGGTGCAGGGCATTCACATGATCCATCAGTCAACTTTGAGCTTAATTTCTAGGCACCAAATGGATTCCAAATCACAAAATTCTTCTTGATAATGATAAACAAGCTTCTAAACAACAACAAACAACAAGATTTATGTATTTCCAAACTATATTGAAATCTACAAATTACCAAGAACTTTTGTCCATTTTCCTGAACATGAAAATTTTGACTTTTAGATAGCAACTTGATTTTGACTTACTTGAATCTCTAATGCACTTATATGTTCCTATGTGTTGTTCTAAGCTAATTTATGAATGTATAATCCTAGATTATCCTAATATCTAAAAGCATGAAAAGATCACAGATTCATATTTCCACTTAAGCATACAGATTTTGATTACAAGCTAAGTTTTGACTTTTAGCTAAAACCCTACTGATTTTATGATTCCAATAGCCTATATTAGCCTATTATAACTTAGCTAAACTAATTTCAACTACCTGAACTTATTAGAACAAAGGCAACACACATGTTCCAAACACTCCTTAAGGGTGGACTGAGTGAAATTCTAAGCTAGGACAAGCAGTTTTAAGCTAATGGTGTAACAGGCAAACATGTAATAAGCAAAACATGGGACTAAATAAGCAACATAAACTTAATAACAATCAGTAATAGATAAGCAGTTTTGAAAAGAAGCAGATACATGAAAATGGGACAGTTTAACAACGAACTCAAATTTTTACTTGCATTGATTCAGAAAAATAAAGAGTACATAAGACTTTAAAAAACTAAAAATTAAACTAAAACCTACTTCTATTCCTAAAATCCTAATGCCAAAAAAATGGCTACAAAAGATTCTATTTATACTAAAAATTAGGGTTCTTCCTTTTGTCTTGTTTCTTCTGCTTTCATATCAGCCTTTGGATTGTCTCTGAGTGATCTTGGCCACTGGTTCCATTTTGGGCGGGAAAAATTGATACAAGAGGTTCTGATAACTTGGGCAGGGGAAAGGTTTGGAGGCTAGTGTTTGTTTGAAGGTAGGAGGGGGTGGAGTGTGTAAGTGTAGGTGATGATGGTGTTGGGATGGTGCAGAGATTTGCAGGTCACGTGTGGTTTAGGGGGACAAGATGGTTGACCGTAGGGTTGACTAGGGTTGATATTACAAAGGGACGGGGTGGGTTTTGTTTTTTGGGATTGGGCTTTTTGAAGTTGGGCCAAGGATTTTTTTGTGGATCAGGTTAGGGGTTTAAGTGGATTAGTTTTGGTTTGGTTTATAATTACAAGGGTCCACTTGGTTTGTTCAATAAATACAAGGACCATTTATGTAAAACTCCTAAAGTTGAGGGGCTGAACTGTAATTCCTCCAAAGTTGCTCAAAGGACCAAACTTGCCACCTGTGATAATCCAAGGACCATAGATGCAATTTTCCAAAATTTGAAATCCCAAGGACCAAAATTGTCAATTTTCAAAGTTTAGGGACCTGTTTTGCCATTTTATGAAAACTTTTATCCAAGGACCAATATTGAACATTTTTGACTTTCCAAGGACTTAAGTTGACTTTTCTTTCATTTAAAACCTTCAGGGACTAGTTTTGTCAATATTTGAAACTTGAGGGACTGAAACTGCCAATTGTGCAAACTTTGTTCGTTTTTCATTTGTTTTTAAACATTTTGCATCTAAACCATATAAAACACACTTTTGGGATAATTTCTGTATTTTGATGCGTATTTGAGTGTTTTTGGATGTTTTGGCAGTTCATATAACACAAAAATGATGAGTATTTACACACTCATCAATCCCCCACACTAAACTATTGCTAGTCCCTAGCAATACTGTTTTGAAAACTTGATGGATTTTAAACTCTTTACCAAAAGCCATCACTTCTGGAGTAGCCAGGTGTAAGAACTGTGGCACACCTGATAACCGTGTGATTTTGAGCAAACCACCAGCTGTCAACGGATTTGAGTAGTCTTTACCAAAAGCCGTTTGCTTCTGGACTAGCCAGCTCTTGATGGAATAGTCAACATCTTGGTGAGCTGATTACCAATTATGGATTTTCCATGGCCTTTACCACAAGCCATAATCTTGTGGGCTAGCCAACTCATTTGTTTTTGGGGAGTTGAGGAACCATACAATTTTTGGCAAATTGCAAGCCATAAACGGATTTGAGATGTCTTTACCAAGAGCCGTTTGCTCCTGGACTAGCCAATCCCTTTTTCCGTTTAGACAAGGCGGACTGATTACCACAAAAATTTTGAAGCACCAGTGAAAAATTTTTAAAATTTTTGAAATTTTGGCTAAAACGGGGGTATTATATAGTAAAATGTGATAAAATTCGCTAGAATAGCGAATACCCCCCACACTAAGCATGAATATTGTCCTCAATATTCAAAATCCCGGCTATTATGCCGACATTTTGAACGTAAAAGGGCAACATTACAAGCTAAGCGTGGAAAACACCATTTTGTATTTTTCACTCTATATGTAACCATAGCATGGGGGACTCCCCCATACTTAGGGTGAAAACCCTATATGCATGCTACTGTTTTTGTTTACCGAGTCGCTAGCTTGACTCGACCCCGAATTCATTTGTCCTTGGGGAATGTGGAAGAAGTGATCTCAATCGGACTTTCATTCAAGATGTTTGGACAAACATATGAAGCACGTGAAAGTTCCACACCGATGAGATAAGTATCCGGCTCAAGATAATGATACATGAAAATGCCGGGATCAAAGATAGTGTCCTCACTCCCGAAGGAGTGAAGAACAAGAGAAGTCACCCTGTAGGTGAAGAAAAGGAAGAAAATCATGATAAAAAGTATGATTTGATCTTCTTCCTCGAGAGGAGGCTCCGTAGCCTGAGTTTGGATTCCAAAAGGTAAACTCGTAAACAACCCGGGAGGGTGGGTGGGAATTTGCAAATTCTCATGATTGAGAGCATCTCCCCCTGGGCTATCAAACTGATGAGCGAGTTCACCGGAGAACTCCTCATGAAGAGAATCATTCACAAGATGTGAATCAGGGAACTCATGTTCCGGAATAGACTCATCACAATCCTCGTCAAAGATTGGATTGTTAGAAATCATAGTGAATTCAGATTCGAATTCAAATAGAGGATTGGTGAGAGTCGTATTGAATGTTTCGGGAACAAAGTGAATATTATTCTCTGTTGGACTGCTGGGATTAGAAGTGAGTGACGGATCATGAGATAGGAGACTTTCAATTTCTCCCAGATCGGCTTGGAAATCAAGGAGACCATCAGCACTTTCCAAGGAAAGTGGATCGATGTGAGCAAGTTCATCAGCGAACTCCTCAAGAAGATGATCAACATCAGAATGAGGCAGTGGTGCCTCAATATACTCAATGTCTCCATGAGATGTACAATCATCATTAATATCTGAGAAAGTCTCAAAATGATCGTTTGAACACTCAAGAGGTGAAGGAATATCACATATATCATCCAAAGTTCCCTGTGACTCTCCTGGGATTGGGACAAGGATCTCAAGACTAGACTTTATTAATTCGTCCGATTCCTTATCAGGAACAGTGCTAAGATGCTCATCCCCCATGATCGGAGGGTGAGTGTGAACTTCGGGTGTGATAATAGACTGAGGGAGATAAGAAAGACTAGCACACATAGATTTTATATTTTTCATGTGTTCTTCTGCTAGCAATTCTTGCATACTCTTATCTCCCTGTGCTTCCATGGAAGGAATCTCAACTGATGAACTGGATGAATCTTTGTAATATTCCTTCATTTGAATAGAATCCTCATCATCATCGTCATCATGAAGAGCAGCATAGCGAAGATTGGCACGTATTTTAGCCGCTCTTTGCTCAGCAAGTAATTCTTCCATGCTCTTTTCGTTTCTAGCTTCTCGTTCTTCAGCAAGTAATTCTGCCATTGATTTCTCACGAGAATCTTGAAACGATGTAGTAGCCAACCCCTCCTTAAATTTTTTAATTGCTTCAAGAACCTTATCACAAAGGTCTTGCGGGAATTGAGGGGTTGCTTGGGTAATTGGGTCTTGTGGAGGTGGGTCTTGACATGAATAGTCATAATTGTTACAAGGAAATGGATTCCCTGTTTGACAATCCGAGCTAAAGTGAGGACCTCCACAATATTCACAACAGTAAGACTGATGTGGCTGTGGATCGTATGTGCTAGAGTCATAATTGTTATCAGGGAACTGCTCATAGACAAGCGTGTTGCCCGATTGACAATCAGAACTGTAGTGTGGGCCACCACAGTACTCACAACAGTTAAACTGTTGAGTCTGGTTAGGTGAATTGTATGGATATTGGTCGTAACCAAAATTTTGATTATTTTGGCAATCAAAACCTTGGTGAGGACCTCCACAATATTCACACGAAAAGTTTGGTGTATTTTGATACGAACAATCATTGTGGTATGGATAATATGATTCTTGCTCGTATGAATGTGATGGGTAATTGGAAAAATTTGAAGAGTCGTTGAATGAGTTTTGATTAGGATCATAAGCAAATGAATTACTCGACCCACAAAACAAACAACTCCCGTTTTGGATATCATTACCACATTGCACACATGTACACCAACGACATGGCAAACCAAAAAGATGCTCACCACAACCAACACAAGGAATAAAAGCCGGAGGTGGGACAAGTGGTGTGCTCTTAGAGCTAGCAATTTCCACCACTTCCGTTATGGTCTCGGGTTTTGGTTCTTGATAAATGTGAGGATTGGGCAAGTCGTGCTTTTCAGTTACTGCCCTAAGCTCTGTACGTTTGCTTGATGACCTTATAACCTTATATCGTGAAAGATCAGGATTGATTCTTGAAGGTTTAGGAGCATTAGTGAGCTTAGGTTCTTGGACAACCATAGGTTGGACGTATTTAGCACTTTCATTGTCGGATGAAAGTACCGGGTCCTTTGTCACCTCGGTTTCTTGATTCATTTCCCTCACCGGAGAGGGAATAGGAATCGAAGGTCCATCATAATCAGTACGACATCTCGATATTTTTGACAAGGCCATAAGTTTTTCAATTTTACTTTCAAAGGCCCATTGTTCAAATAAATCGTCATCGAGAGATGTCATTTAGAATTATACATGGGAGGGGTATAAGAAGGTAGAATCAAACTGATAGAGGGTAAGGAAAAATATTTTTGGGTTTTTGGATAAACATTTTGTACAAATGATAAAGAAAATCTTTTTGGGTTTTTTGTGTTCGTTGAAAACTTGATTTAAAAAGTTTTCGTGAACAGTTTTGTTTTGATAATGGGAAAATATGAACAAAGGATGGATAAATGTACAATGGAACGAATTCCAAATACACTAATCAGAAAAACCGTTTAGATAAACGCGCACAACCTCCCCGGCAGCGGCGCAAAAATTTGATTGGCTCCAAACGGTCAACCTAATTGACCAGGTGATGGTCAACAGGGTCAAACAGCCTAGAGTCAATCTCCGTTGAAGTGTAGTGGTTTCCCCGGGTCGTTATGTCCCGACGAGGTGTGGATGGTTATCAAACGGTTTCGTGATCGGGTGAATTTGGACAGGAATAAGGGTTTGAGTGAGTGATGTGATTACACTAAGGAAAAACGAATGAGAACAATTTAAACACACTTTATTAACAATAACGCGAAACCTAATCAACTTAAAACGTAAACCAAAAACTTAAAATCAGAAATTGCTTATACGTAAGCAGAAAAATAAGCCAAACGGCTTAAATAGAAGCTATCACTTTATTTATGCTTTTGGGTTTTCTTAATTTTACAAACTACTTTTACAAACGTAACCTAAATTTAAAAACGTGAAAGTTATTTAAATAAAACGCGAGTTGCAAATAACGTACGAAAAGTAAAATTAACGCAACTAAAACATGAATTCGAACAAGGAGTAAAGATTAAAACTTAAAAACTACTTAAAATCCTACGGAAATGATAATAGGAAACTAGGGAAACCCTAAACGCATTCTAATTTAAAAACGTAAAAGTAACTTTAATAAAAACGCGAGTGCGCGAAATAAAAAGTGAAATTTGAGCTACGCAAATCCTACGGACATGAAAATTATATTTTTACGAACCTAATGATAAAAGAAAATTTAAAAAAAAAGAAAATTATTTTTTTGAATTTTATATTATTTATTATTAATTAAAAACTATTTAAATACTAATAAAACTAATTTAAATTATTAAAAATACTTAATGAACAGTGAATATTATAAAATTTATTACAAAAATACTAAATGGTACACTAAAGCTAGGAAAATTATAAAAGTTGTGAAAAGCTTAAAAATAAGCTGTAAAATAAGCTTATAAGCCAAATAAGCCAAACTAGAAACTGACTACTATAAAAAGAAGGGAGGAAACATATAACATTAACATAAGCATAGCCCAGATGGTGCTTGGCTATGGCGTGGGGTTGACCAGTCAACACAAGAGGTCATAGGTTCGAATCCCACCAGCTACTCTTTTCTCTCTTTATTTTTCTTTTTGATTTTTTTCTTTTGCAGAAACATTTTAACAACAAACATAAACAACTTTTTCAAACATACTTCCACTAAAAGGCTTCAAATAAGCTTATGCAAGCTGATTATTCTCAACAGTTGGGCTTTTAGGACTTGAAATGGATTCTTGAGTAACAAAAGCTAATTAATAAACTACTAAATTAAAGATGAGATGAAAATGAACTGAGGCAAGTGAATGTAAACTGAAAATAGTGAATAAGCACACTGAGTAGTTCAAATAAGCTGATACAAGAAAAATAAGCAAATCTATCTTAACCATAAGCCAAACAGACCCAAGCAGGCCACAGAGACAAGTTGCAGGCTAGATTTTGCTTATTCAATAAGCTAGAAAACCCAAAATGAACTTTGAATCTAAAACTCAGCTCTGTGGGCTTTTCAAAAAGCCATTAAGCATAAGCTTATTCCAACAGATAAGCTCACAATGAGCTTGTGGAATTGACTCCCAACACTGATGAGTCAGTGCAAAAGTCTCAACTGTGACAACTTAGGGGGTCAAGAAAAGCACTCAGATAAGCTGTAAGGTGAGTAATGAGCACATGCACAAGCAGATGGGGCAACAAGCTATCTAAAATATCAATAAGCTCTCAAAAATCAACCCTAATAAGCACTGTGCAACCCAGGGAAGTGGGTGTGCACACTGGTTACAGGGGAAAAGTTTGGACAATGGTGGGAACTCAAATCATCCAAAAGCTGTCAATAAGCTACCTAAGATGAGGGAAACAAGCTGAGGGCAATAGCAGGCCATTAACAAATCCAAAATCAAAAACTAGACAAACAAGCATAAACTGAAATTAGAATCAATAAGCTTAGCTAAAGTAATGTAGCAGCAGACCTGCTGAGGTGCAGGGCATTCACATGATCCATCAGTCAACTTTGAGCTTAATTTCTAGGCACCAAATGGATTCCAAATCACAAAATTCTTCTTGATAATGATAAACAAGCTTCTAAACAACAACAAACAACAAGATTTATGTATTTCCAAACTATATTGAAATCTACAAATTACCAAGAACTTTTGTCCATTTTCCTGAACATGAAAATTTTGACTTTTAGATAGCAACTTGATTTTGACTTACTTGAATCTCTAATGCACTTATATGTTCCTATGTGTTGTTCTAAGCTAATTTATGAATGTATAATCCTAGATTATCCTAATATCTAAAAGCATGAAAAGATCACAGATTCATATTTCCACTTAAGCATACAGATTTTGATTACAAGCTAAGTTTTGACTTTTAGCTAAAACCCTACTGATTTTATGATTCCAATAGCCTATATTAGCCTATTATAACTTAGCTAAACTAATTTCAACTACCTGAACTTATTAGAACAAAGGCAACACACATGTTCCAAACACTCCTTAAGGGTGGACTGAGTGAAATTCTAAGCTAGGACAAGCAGTTTTAAGCTAATGGTGTAACAGGCAAACATGTAATAAGCAAAACATGGGACTAAATAAGCAACATAAACTTAATAACAATCAGTAATAGATAAGCAGTTTTGAAAAGAAGCAGATACATGAAAATGGGACAGTTTAACAACGAACTCAAATTTTTACTTGCATTGATTCAGAAAAATAAAGAGTACATAAGACTTTAAAAAACTAAAAATTAAACTAAAACCTACTTCTATTCCTAAAATCCTAATGCCAAAAAAATGGCTACAAAAGATTCTATTTATACTAAAAATTAGGGTTCTTCCTTTTGTCTTGTTTCTTCTGCTTTCATATCAGCCTTTGGATTGTCTCTGAGTGATCTTGGCCACTGGTTCCATTTTGGGCGGGAAAAATTGATACAAGAGGTTCTGATAACTTGGGCAGGGGAAAGGTTTGGAGGCTAGTGTTTGTTTGAAGGTAGGAGGGGGTGGAGTGTGTAAGTGTAGGTGATGATGGTGTTGGGATGGTGCAGAGATTTGCAGGTCACGTGTGGTTTAGGGGGACAAGATGGTTGACCGTAGGGTTGACTAGGGTTGATATTACAAAGGGACGGGGTGGGTTTTGTTTTTTGGGATTGGGCTTTTTGAAGTTGGGCCAAGGATTTTTTTGTGGATCAGGTTAGGGGTTTAAGTGGATTAGTTTTGGTTTGGTTTATAATTACAAGGGTCCACTTGGTTTGTTCAATAAATACAAGGACCATTTATGTAAAACTCCTAAAGTTGAGGGGCTGAACTGTAATTCCTCCAAAGTTGCTCAAAGGACCAAACTTGCCACCTGTGATAATCCAAGGACCATAGATGCAATTTTCCAAAATTTGAAATCCCAAGGACCAAAATTGTCAATTTTCAAAGTTTAGGGACCTGTTTTGCCATTTTATGAAAACTTTTATCCAAGGACCAATATTGAACATTTTTGACTTTCCAAGGACTTAAGTTGACTTTTCTTTCATTTAAAACCTTCAGGGACTAGTTTTGTCAATATTTGAAACTTGAGGGACTGAAACTGCCAATTGTGCAAACTTTGTTCGTTTTTCATTTGTTTTTAAACATTTTGCATCTAAACCATATAAAACACACTTTTGGGATAATTTCTGTATTTTGATGCGTATTTGAGTGTTTTTGGATGTTTTGGCAGTTCATATAACACAAAAATGATGAGTATTTACACACTCATCAATCCCCCACACTAAACTATTGCTAGTCCCTAGCAATACTGTTTTGAAAACTTGATGGATTTTAAACTCTTTACCAAAAGCCATCACTTCTGGAGTAGCCAGGTGTAAGAACTGTGGCACACCTGATAACCGTGTGATTTTGAGCAAACCACCAGCTGTCAACGGATTTGAGTAGTCTTTACCAAAAGCCGTTTGCTTCTGGACTAGCCAGCTCTTGATGGAATAGTCAACATCTTGGTGAGCTGATTACCAATTATGGATTTTCCATGGCCTTTACCACAAGCCATAATCTTGTGGGCTAGCCAACTCATTTGTTTTTGGGGAGTTGAGGAACCATACAATTTTTGGCAAATTGCAAGCCATAAACGGATTTGAGATGTCTTTACCAAGAGCCGTTTGCTCCTGGACTAGCCAATCCCTTTTTCCGTTTAGACAAGGCGGACTGATTACCACAAAAATTTTGAAGCACCAGTGAAAAATTTTTAAAATTTTTGAAATTTTGGCTAAAACGGGGGTATTATATAGTAAAATGTGATAAAATTCGCTAGAATAGCGAATACCCCCCACACTAAGCATGAATATTGTCCTCAATATTCAAAATCCCGGCTATTATGCCGACATTTTGAACGTAAAAGGGCAACATTACAAGCTAAGCGTGGAAAACACCATTTTGTATTTTTCACTCTATATGTAACCATAGCATGGGGGACTCCCCCATACTTAGGGTGAAAACCCTATATGCATGCTACTGTTTTTGTTTACCGAGTCGCTAGCTTGACTCGACCCCGAATTCATTTGTCCTTGGGGAATGTGGAAGAAGTGATCTCAATCGGACTTTCATTCAAGATGTTTGGACAAACATATGAAGCACGTGAAAGTTCCACACCGATGAGATAAGTATCCGGCTCAAGATAATGATACATGAAAATGCCGGGATCAAAGATAGTGTCCTCACTCCCGAAGGAGTGAAGAACAAGAGAAGTCACCCTGTAGGTGAAGAAAAGGAAGAAAATCATGATAAAAAGTATGATTTGATCTTCTTCCTCGAGAGGAGGCTCCGTAGCCTGAGTTTGGATTCCAAAAGGTAAACTCGTAAACAACCCGGGAGGGTGGGTGGGAATTTGCAAATTCTCATGATTGAGAGCATCTCCCCCTGGGCTATCAAACTGATGAGCGAGTTCACCGGAGAACTCCTCATGAAGAGAATCATTCACAAGATGTGAATCAGGGAACTCATGTTCCGGAATAGACTCATCACAATCCTCGTCAAAGATTGGATTGTTAGAAATCATAGTGAATTCAGATTCGAATTCAAATAGAGGATTGGTGAGAGTCGTATTGAATGTTTCGGGAACAAAGTGAATATTATTCTCTGTTGGACTGCTGGGATTAGAAGTGAGTGACGGATCATGAGATAGGAGACTTTCAATTTCTCCCAGATCGGCTTGGAAATCAAGGAGACCATCAGCACTTTCCAAGGAAAGTGGATCGATGTGAGCAAGTTCATCAGCGAACTCCTCAAGAAGATGATCAACATCAGAATGAGGCAGTGGTGCCTCAATATACTCAATGTCTCCATGAGATGTACAATCATCATTAATATCTGAGAAAGTCTCAAAATGATCGTTTGAACACTCAAGAGGTGAAGGAATATCACATATATCATCCAAAGTTCCCTGTGACTCTCCTGGGATTGGGACAAGGATCTCAAGACTAGACTTTATTAATTCGTCCGATTCCTTATCAGGAACAGTGCTAAGATGCTCATCCCCCATGATCGGAGGGTGAGTGTGAACTTCGGGTGTGATAATAGACTGAGGGAGATAAGAAAGACTAGCACACATAGATTTTATATTTTTCATGTGTTCTTCTGCTAGCAATTCTTGCATACTCTTATCTCCCTGTGCTTCCATGGAAGGAATCTCAACTGATGAACTGGATGAATCTTTGTAATATTCCTTCATTTGAATAGAATCCTCATCATCATCGTCATCATGAAGAGCAGCATAGCGAAGATTGGCACGTATTTTAGCCGCTCTTTGCTCAGCAAGTAATTCTTCCATGCTCTTTTCGTTTCTAGCTTCTCGTTCTTCAGCAAGTAATTCTGCCATTGATTTCTCACGAGAATCTTGAAACGATGTAGTAGCCAACCCCTCCTTAAATTTTTTAATTGCTTCAAGAACCTTATCACAAAGGTCTTGCGGGAATTGAGGGGTTGCTTGGGTAATTGGGTCTTGGGGAGGTGGGTCTTGACATGAATACTCATAATTGTTACAAGGAAATGGATTCCCTGTTTGACAATCCGAGCTAAAGTGAGGACCTCCACAATATTCACAACAGTAAGACTGATGTGGCTGTGGATCGTATGTGCTAGAGTCATAATTGTTATCAGGGAACTGCTCATAGACAAGCGTGTTGCCCGATTGACAATCAGAACTGTAGTGTGGGCCACCACAGTACTCACAACAGTTAAACTGTTGAGTCTGGTTAGGTGAATTGTATGGATATTGGTCGTAACCAAAATTTTGATTATTTTGGCAATCAAAACCTTGGTGAGGACCTCCACAATATTCACACGAAAAGTTTGGTGTATTTTGATACGAACAATCATTGTGGTATGGATAATATGATTCTTGCTCGTATGAATGTGATGGGTAATTGGAAAAATTTGAAGAGTCGTTGAATGAGTTTTGATTAGGATCATAAGCAAATGAATTACTCGACCCACAAAACAAACAACTCCCGTTTTGGATATCATTACCACATTGCACACATGTACACCAACGACATGGCAAACCAAAAAGTGGCTCACCACAACCAACACAAGGAATAAAAGCTGGAGGTGGGACAAGTGGTGTGCTCTTAGAGCTAGCAATTTCCACCACTTCCGTTATGGTCTCGGGTTTTGGTTCTTGATAAATGTGAGGATTGGGCAAGTCGTGCTTTTCAGTTACTGCCCTAAGCTCTGTACGTTTGCTTGATGACCTTATAACCTTATATCGTGAAAGATCAGGATTGATTCTTGAAGGTTTAGGAGCATTAGTGAGCTTAGGTTCTTGGACAACCGTAGGTTGGACGTATTTAGCACTTTCATTGTCAGATGAAAGTACCGGGTCCTTTGTCACCTCGGTTTCTTGATTCATTTCCCTCACCGGAGAGGGAATAGGAATCGAAGGTCCATCATAATCAGTACGACATCTCGATATTTTTGACAAGGCCATAAGTTTTTCAATTTTACTTTCAAAGGCCCATTGTTCAAATAAATCGTCATCGAGAGATGTCATTTAGAATTATACATGGGAGGGGTATAAGAAGGTAGAATCAAACTGATAGAGGGTAAGGAAAAATATTTTTGGGTTTTTGGATAAACATTTTGTACAAATGATAAAGAAAATCTTTTTGGGTTTTTTGTGTTCGTTGAAAACTTGATTTAAAAAGTTTTCGTGAACAGTTTTGTTTTGATAATGGGAAAATATGAACAAAGGATGGATAAATGTACAATGGAACGAATTCCAAAGACACTAATCAGAAAAACCGTTTAGATAAACGCGCACAACCTCCCCGGCAGCGGCGCAAAAATTTGATTGGCTCCAAACGGTCAACCAAATTGACCAGGTGATGGTCAACAGGGTCAAACAGCCTAGAGTCAATCTCCGTTGAAGTGTAGTGGTTTCCCCGGGTCGTTATGTCCCGACGAGGTGTGGATGGTTATCAAACGGTTTCGTGATCGGGTGAATTTGGACAGGAATAAGGGTTTGAGTGAGTGATGTGATTACACTAAGGAAAAACGAATGAGAACAATTTAAACACACTTTATTAACAATAACGCGAAACCTAATCAACTTAAAACGTAAACCAAAAACTTAAAATCAGAAATTGCTTATACGTAAGCAGAAAAATAAGCCAAACGGCTTAAATAGAAGCTATCACTTTATTTATGTTTTTGGGTTTTCTTAATTTTACAAACTACTTTTACAAACGTAACCTAAATTTAAAAACGTGAAAGTTATTTAAATAAAACGCGAGTTGCAAATAACGTACGAAAAGTAAAATTAACGCAACTAAAACATGAATTCGAACAAGGAGTAAAGATTAAAACTTAAAAACTACTTAAAATCCTACGGAAATGATAATAGGAAACTAGGGAAACCCTAAACGCATTCTAATTTAAAAATGTAAAAGTAACTTTAATAAAAACGCGAGTGCGCGAAATAAAAAGTGAAATTTGAGCTACGCAAACCCTACGGACATGAAAATTATATTTTTACGAACCTAATGATAAAAGAAAATTTTAAAAAAAAGAAAATTATTTTTTTGAATTTTATATTATTTATTATTAATTAAAAACTATTTAAATACTAATAAAACTAATTTAAATTATTAAAAATACTTAATGAACAGTGAATATTATAAAATTTATTACAAAAATACTAAATGGTACACTAAAGCTAGGAAAATTATAAAAGTTGTGAAAAGCTTAAAAATAAGCTGTAAAATAAGCTTATAAGCCAAATAAGCCAAACTAGAAACTGACTACTATAAAAAGAAGGGAGGAAACATATAACATTAACATAAGCATAGCCCAGATGGTGCTTGGCTATGGCGTGGGGTTGACCAGTCAACACAAGAGGTCATAGGTTCGAATCCCACCAGCTACTCTTTTCTCTCTTTATTTTTCTTTTTGATTTTTTTCTTTTGCAGAAACATTTTAACAACAAACATAAACAACTTTTTCAAACATACTTCCACTAAAAAGCTTCAAATAAGCTTATGCAAGCTGATTATTCTCAACAGTTGGGCTTTTAGGACTTGAAATGGATTCTTGAGTAACAAAAGCTAATTAATAAACTACTAAATTAAAGATGAGATGAAAATGAACTGAGGCAAGTGAATGTAAACTGAAAATAGTGAATAAGCACACTGAGTAGTTCAAATAAGCTGATACAAGAAAAATAAGCAAATCTATCTTAACCACAAGCCAAAGAGACCCAAGCAGGCCACAGAGACAAGTTGCAGGCTAGATTTTGCTTATTCAATAAGCTAGAAAACCCAAAATGAACTTTGAATCTAAAACTCAGCTCTGTGGGCTTTTCAAAAAGCCATTAAGCATAAGCTTATTCCAACAGATAAGCTCACAATGAGCTTGTGGAATTGACTCCCAACACTGATGAGTCAGTGCAAAAGTCTCAACTGTGACAACTTAGGGGGTCAAGAAAAGCACTCAGATAAGCTGTAAGGTGAGTAATGAGCACATGCACAAGCAGATGGGGCAACAAGCTATCTAAAATATCAATAAGCTCTCAAAAATCAACCCTAATAAGCACTGTGCAACCCAGGGAAGTGGGTGTGCACACTGGTTACAGGGGAAAAGTTTGGACAATGGTGGGAACTCAAATCATCCAAAAGCTGTCAATAAGCTACCTAAGATGAGGGAAACAAGCTGAGGGCAATAGCAGGCCATTAACAAATCCAAAATCAAAAACTAGACAAACAAGCATAAACTGAAATTAGAATCAATAAGCTTAGCTAAAGTAATGTAGCAGCAGACCTGCTGAGGTGCAGGGCATTCACATGATCCATCAGTCAACTTTGAGCTTAATTTCTAGGCACCAAATGGATTCCAAATCACAAAATTCTTCTTGATAATGATAAACAAGCTTCTAAACAACAAAAAACAACAAGATTTATGTATTTCCAAACTATATTGAAATCTACAAATTACCAAGAACTTTTGTCCATTTTCCTGAACATGAAAATTTTGACTTTTAGATAGCAACTTGATTTTGACTTACTTGAATCTCTAATGCACTTATATGTTCCTATGTGTTGTTCTAAGCTAATTTATGAATGTATAATCCTAGATTATCCTAATATCTAAAAGCATGAAAAGATCACAGATTCATATTTCCACTTAAGCATACAGATTTTGATTACAAGCTAAGTTTTGACTTTTAGCTAAAACCCTACTGATTTTATGATTCCAATAGCCTATATTAGCCTATTATAACTTAGCTAAACTAATTTCGACTACCTGAACTTATTAGAACAAAGGCAACACACATGTTCCAAACACTCCTTAAGGGTGGACTGAGTGAAATTCTAAGCTAGGACAAGCAGTTTTAAGCTAATGGTGTAACAGGCAAACATGTAATAAGCAAAACATGGGACTAAATAAGCAACATAAACTTAATAACAATCAGTAATAGATAAGCAGTTTTGAAAAGAAGCAGATACATGAAAATGGGACAGTTTAACAACGAACTCAAATTTTACTTGCATTGATTCAGAAAAATAAAGAGTACATAAGACTTTAAAAAACTAAAAATTAAACTAAAACCTACTTCTATTCCTAAAATCCTAATGCCAAAAAAATGGCTACAAAAGATTCTATTTATACTAAAAATTAGGGTTCTTCCTTTTGTCTTGTTTCTTCTGCTTTCATATCAGCCTTTGGATTGTCTCTGAGTGATCTTGGCCACTGGTTCCATTTTGGGCGGGAAAAATTGATACAAGTGGTTCTGATAACTTGGGCAGGGGAAAGGTTTGGAGGCTAGTGTTTGTTTGAAGGTAGGAGGGGGTGGAGTGTGTAAGTGTAGGTGATGATGGTGTTGGGATGGTGCAGAGATTTGCAGGTCACGTGTGATTTGGGGGGACAAGATGGTTGACCGTAGGGTTGACTAGGGTTGATATTACAAAGGGACGGGGTGGGTTTTGTTGTTTAGGATTGGGCTTTTTGAAGTTGGGCCAAGGATTTTTTTGTGGATCAGGTTAGGGGTTTAAGTGGATTAGTTTTGGTTTGGTTTATAATTACAAGGGTCCACTTGGTTTGTTCAATAAATACAAGGACCATTTATGTAAAACTCCTAAAGTTGAGGGGCTGAACTGTAATTCCTCCAAAGTTGCTCAAAGGACCAAACTTGCCACCTGTGATAATCCAAGGACCATAGATGCAATTTTCCAAAATTTGAAATCCCAAGGACCAAAATTGTCAATTTTCAAAGTTTAGGGACCTGTTTTGCCATTTTATGAAAACTTTTATCCAAGGACCAATATTGAACATTTTTGACTTTCCAAGGACTTAAGTTGACTTTTCTTTCATTTAAAACCTTTAGGGACTAGTTTTGTCAATATTTGAAACTTGAGGGACTGAAACTGCCAATTGTGCAAACTTTGTTCGTTTTTCATTTGTTTTTAAACATTTTGCATCTAAACCATATAAAACACACTTTTGGGATAATTTCTGTATTTTGATGCGTATTTGAGTGTTTTTGGATGTTTTGGCAGTTCATATAATACAAAAATGATGAGTATTTACACACTCATCAATCCCCCACACTAAACTATTGCTAGTCCCTAGCAATACTGTTTTGAAAACTTGATGGATTTTAAACTCTTTACCAAAAGCCATCACTTCTGGAGTAGCCAGGTGTAAGAACTGTGGCACACCTGATAACCGTGTGATTTTGAGCAAACCACCAGCTGTCAACGGATTTGAGTAGTCTTTACCAAAAGCCGTTTGCTTCTGGACTAGCCAGCTCTTAATGGAATAGTCAACATCTTGGTGAGCTGATTACCAATTATGGATTTTCCACGGCCTTTACCACAAGCCATAATCTTGTGGGCTAGCCAACTCATTTGTTTTTGGGGAGTTGAGGAACCATACAATTTTTGGCAAATTGCAAGCCATAAACGGATTTGAGATGTCTTTACCAAGAGCCGTTTGCTCCTGGACTAGCCAATCCCTTTTTCCGTTTAGACAAGGCGGACTGATTACCACAAAAATTTTGAAGCACCAGTGAAAAATTTTTAAAATTTTTGAAATTTTGGCTAAAACGGGGGTATTATATAGTAAAATGTGATAAAATTCGCTAGAATAGCGAATACCCCCCCACACTAAGCATGAATATTGTCCTCAATATTCAAAATCCCGGCTATTATGCCGACATTTTGAACGTAAAAGGGCAACATTACAAGCTAAGCGTGGAAAACACCATTTTGTATTTTTCACTCTATATGTAACCATAGCATGGGGGACTCCCCCATACTTAGGGTGAAAACCCTATATGAATGCTACTGTTTTTGTTTACCGAGTCGCTAGCTTGACTCGACCCCGAATTCATTTGTCCTTGGGGAATGTGGAAGAAGTGATCTCAATCGGACTTTCATTCAAGATGTTTGGACAAACATATGAAGCACGTGAAAGTTCCACACCGATGAGATAAGTATCCGGCTCAAGATAATGATACATGAAAATGCCGGGATCAAAGATAGTGTCCTCACTCCCGAAGGAGTGAAGAACAAGAGAAGTCACCCTGTAGGTGAAGAAAAGGAAGAAAATCATGATAAAAAGTATGATTTGATCTTCTTCCTCGAGAGGAGGCTCCGTAGCCTGAGTTTGGATTCCAAAAGGTAAACTCGTAAACAACCCGGGAGGGTGGGTGGGAATTTGCAAATTCTCATGATTGAGAGCATCTCCCCCCGGGCTATCAAACTGATGAGCGAGTTCACCGGAGAACTCCTCATGAAGAGAATCATTCACAAGATGTGAATCAGGGAACTCATGTTCCGGAGTAGACTCATCACAATCCTCGTCAAAGATTGGATTGTTAGAAATCATAGTGAATTCAGATTCGAATTCAAATAGAGGATTGGTGAGAGTCGTATTGAATGTTTCGGGAACAAAGTGAATATTATTCTCTGTTGGACTGCTGGGATTAGAAGTGAGTGACGGATCATGAGATAGGAGACTTTCAATTTCTCCCAGATCGGCTTGGAAATCAAGGAGACCATCATCACTTTCCAAGGAAAGTGGATGGATGTGAGCAAGTTCATCAGCGAACTCCTCAAGAAGATGATCAACATCAGAATGAGGCAGTGGTGCCTCAATATACTCAATGTCTCCATGAGATGTACAATCATCATTAATATCTGAGAAAGTCTCAAAATGATCGTTTGAACACTCAAGAGGTGAAGGAATATCACATATATCATCCAAAGTTCCCTGTGACTCTCCTGGGATTGGGACAAGGATCTCAAGACTAGACTTTATTAATTCGTCCGATTCCTTATCAGGAACAGTGCTAAGATGCTCATCACCCATGATCGGAGGGTGAGTGTGAACTTCGGGTGTGATAATAGACTGAGGGAGATAAGAAAGACTAGCACACATAGATTTTATATTTTTCATGTGTTCTTCTGCTAGCAATTCTTGCATACTCTTATCTCCCTGTGCTTCCATGGAAGGAATCTCAACTGATGAACTGGATGAATCTTTGTAATATTCCTTCATTTGAATAGAATCCTCATCATCATCGTCATCATGAAGAGCAGCATAGCGAAGATTGGCACGTATTTTAGCCGCTCTTTGCTCAGCAAGTAATTCTTCCATGCTCTTTTCGTTTCTAGCTTCTCGTTCTTCAGCAAGTAATTCTGCCATTGATTTCTCATGAGAATCTTGAAACGATGTAGTAGCCAACCCCTCCTTAAATTTTTTAATTGCTTCAAGAACCTTATCACAAAGGTCTTGCAGGAATTGAGGGGTTGCTTGGGTAATTGGGTCTTGTGGAGGTGGGTCTTGACATGAATAGTCATAATTGTTACAAGGAAATGGATTCCCTGTTTGACAATCCGAGCTAAAGTGAGGACCTCCACAATATTCACAACAGTAAGACTGATGTGGCTGTGGATCGTATGTGCTAGAGTCATAATTGTTATCAGGGAACTGCTCATAGACAAGCGTGTTGCCCGATTGACAATCAGAACTGTAGTGTGGGCCACCACATTACTCACAACAGTTAAACTGTTGAGTCTGGTTAGGTGAATTGTATGGATATTGGTCGTAACCAAAATTTTGATTATTTTGGCAATCAAAACCTTGGTGAGGACCTCCACAATATTCACACGAAAAGTTTGGTGTATTTTGATACGAACAATCATTGTGGTATGGATAATATGATTCTTGCTCGTATGAATGTGATGGGTAATTGGAAAAATTTGAAGAGTCGTTGAATGAGTTTTGATTAGGATCATAAGCAAATGAATTACTCGACCCACAAAACAAACAACTCCCGTTTTGGATATCATTACCACATTGCACACATGTACACCAACGACATGGCAAACCAAAAAGTGGCTCACCACAACCAACACAAGGAATAAAAGCCGGAGGTGGGACAAGTGGTGTGCTCTTAGAGCTAGCAATTTCCACCACTTCCGTTATGGTCTCGGGTTTTGGTTCTTGATAAATGTGAGGATTGGGCAAGTCGTGATTTTCAGTTACTGCCCTAAGCTCTGTACGTTTGCTTGATGACCTTATAACCTTATATCGTTAAAGATCAGGATTGATTCTTGAAGGTTTAGGAGCATTAGTGAGCTTAGGTTCTTGGACAACCGTAGGTTGGACGTATTTAGCACTTTCATTGTCAGATGAAAGTACCGGGTCCTTTGTCACCTCGGTTTCTTGATTCATTTCCCTCACCGGAGAGGGAATAGGAATCGAAGGTCCATCATAATCAGTACGACATCTCGATATTTTTGACAAGGCCATAAGTTTTTCAATTTTACTTTCAAAGGCCCATTGTTCAAATAAATCGTCATCGAGAGATGTCATTTAGAATTATACATGGGAGGGGTATAAGAAGGTAGAATCAAACTGATAGAGGGTAAGGAAAAATATTTTTGGGTTTTTGGATAAACATTTTGTACAAATGATAAAGAAAATCTTTTTGGGTTTTTTGTGTTCGTTGAAAACTTGATTTAAAAAGTTTTCGTGAACAGTTTTGTTTTGATAATGGGAAAATATGAACAAAGGATGGATAAATGTACAATGGAACGAATTCCAAAGACACTAATCAGAAAAACCGTTTAGATAAACGCGCACAACCTCCCCGGCAGCGGCGCAAAAATTTGATTGGCTCCAAACGGTCAACCTAATTGACCAGGTGATGGTCAACAGGGTCAAACAGCCTAGAGTCAATCTCCGTTGAAGTGTAGTGGTTTCCCCGGGTCGTTATGTCCCGACGAGGTGTGGATGGTTATCAAACGGTTTCGTGATCGGGTGAATTTGGACAGGAATAAGGGTTTGAGTGAGTGATGTGATTACACTAAGGAAAAACGAATGAGAACAATTTAAACACACTTTATTAACAATAACGCGAAACCTAATCAACTTAAAACGTAAACCAAAAACTTAAAATCAGAAATTGCTTATACGTAAGCAGAAAAATAAGCCAAACGGCTTAAATAGAAGCTATCACTTTATTTATGTTTTTGGGTTTTCTTAATTTTACAAACTACTTTTACAAACGTAACCTAAATTTAAAAACGTGAAAGTTATTTAAATAAAACGCGAGTTGCAAATAACGTACGAAAAGTAAAATTAACGCAACTAAAACATGAATTCGAACAAGGAGTAAAGATTAAAACTTAAAAACTACTTAAAATCCTACGGAAATGATAATAGGAAACTAGGGAAACCCTAAACGCATTCTAATTTAAAAATGTAAAAGTAACTTTAATAAAAACGCGAGTGCGCGAAATAAAAAGTGAAATTTGAGCTACGCAAACCCTACGGACATGAAAATTATATTTTTACGAACCTAATGATAAAAGAAAATTTTAAAAAAAAGAAAATTATTTTTTTGAATTTTATATTATTTATTATTAATTAAAAACTATTTAAATACTAATAAAACTAATTTAAATTATTAAAAATACTTAATGAACAGTGAATATTATAAAATTTATTACAAAAATACTAAATGGTACACTAAAGCTAGGAAAATTATAAAAGTTGTGAAAAGCTTAAAAATAAGCTGTAAAATAAGCTTATAAGCCAAATAAGCCAAACTAGAAACTGACTACTATAAAAAGAAGGGAGGAAACATATAACATTAACATAAGCATAGCCCAGATGGTGCTTGGCTATGGCGTGGGGTTGACCAGTCAACACAAGAGGTCATAGGTTCGAATCCCACCAGCTACTCTTTTCTCTCTTTATTTTTCTTTTTGATTTTTTTCTTTTGCAGAAACATTTTAACAACAAACATAAACAACTTTTTCAAACATACTTCCACTAAAAAGCTTCAAATAAGCTTATGCAAGCTGATTATTCTCAACAGTTGGGCTTTTAGGACTTGAAATGGATTCTTGAGTAACAAAAGCTAATTAATAAACTACTAAATTAAAGATGAGATGAAAATGAACTGAGGCAAGTGAATGTAAACTGAAAATAGTGAATAAGCACACTGAGTAGTTCAAATAAGCTGATACAAGAAAAATAAGCAAATCTATCTTAACCACAAGCCAAACAGACCCAAGCAGGCCACAGAGACAAGTTGCAGGCTAGATTTTGCTTATTCAATAAGCTAGAAAACCCAAAATGAACTTTGAATCTAAAACTCAGCTCTGTGGGCTTTTCAAAAAGCCATTAAGCATAAGCTTATTCCAACAGATAAGCTCACAATGAGCTTGTGGAATTGACTCCCAACACTGATGAGTCAGTGCAAAAGTCTCAACTGTGACAACTTAGGGGGTCAAGAAAAGCACTCAGATAAGCTGTAAGGTGAGTAATGAGCACATGCACAAGCAGATGGGGCAACAAGCTATCTAAAATATCAATAAGCTCTCAAAAATCAACCCTAATAAGCACTGTGCAACCCAGGGAAGTGGGTGTGCACACTGGTTACAGGGGAAAAGTTTGGACAATGGTGGGAACTCAAATCATCCAAAAGCTGTCAATAAGCTACCTAAGATGAGGGAAACAAGCTGAGGGCAATAGCAGGCCATTAACAAATCCAAAATCAAAAACTAGACAAACAAGCATAAACTGAAATTAGAATCAATAAGCTTAGCTAAAGTAATGTAGCAGCAGACCTGCTGAGGTGCAGGGCATTCACATGATCCATCAGTCAACTTTGAGCTTAATTTCTAGGCACCAAATGGATTCCAAATCACAAAATTCTTCTTGATAATGATAAACAAGCTTCTAAACAACAACAAACAACAAGATTTATGTATTTCCAAACTATATTGAAATCTACAAATTACCAAGAACTTTTGTCCATTTTCCTGAACATGAAAATTTTGACTTTTAGATAGCAACTTGATTTTGACTTACTTGAATCTCTAATGCACTTATATGTTCCTATGTGTTGTGCTAAGCTAATTTATGAATGTATAATCCTAGATTATCCTAATATCTAAAAGCATGAAAAGATCACAGATTCATATTTCCACTTAAGCATACAGATTTTGATTACAAGCTAAGTTTTGACTTTTAGCTAAAACCCTACTGATTTTATGATTCCAATAGCCTATATTAGCCTATTATAACTTAGCTAAACTAATTTCAACTACCTGAACATATTAGAACAAAGGCAACACACATGTTCCAAACACTCCTTAAGGGTGGACTGAGTGAAATTCTAAGCTAGGACAAGCAGTTTTAAGCTAATGGTGTAACAGGTAAACATGTAATAAGCAAAACATGGGACTAAATAAGCAACATAAACTTAATAACAATCAGTAATAGATAAGCAGTTTTTAAAAGAAGCAGATACATGAAAATGGGACAGTTTAACAACGAACTCAAATTTTTACTTGCATTGATTCAGAAAAATAAAGAGTACATAAGACATTAAAAAACTAAAAATTAAACTAAAACCTACTTCTATTCCTAAAATCCTAATGCCAAAAAAATGGCTACAAAAGATTCTATTTATACTAAAAATTAGGGTTCTTCCTTTTGTCTTGTTTCTTCTGCTTTCATATCAGCCTTTGGATTGTCTCTGAGTGATCTTGGCCACTGGTCCCATTTTGGGCGGGAAAAATTGATACAAGTGGTTCTGATAACTTGGGCAAGGGAAAGGTTTGGAGGCTAGTATTTGTTTGAAGGCAGGAGGGGGTGGAGTGTGTAAGTGTAGGTGATGATGGTGTTGGGATGGTGCAGAGATTTGCAGGTCACGTGTGGTTTAGGGGGACAAGATGGTTGACCGTAGGGTTGACTAGGGTTGATATTACAAAGGGACGGGGTGGGTTTTGTTGTTTGGGATTGGGCTTTTTGAAGTTGGGCCAAGGATTTTTTTGTGGATCAGGTTAGGGGTTTAAGTGGATTAGTTTTGGTTTGGTTTATAATTACAAGGGTCCACTTGGTTTGTTCAATAAATCCAAGGACCATTTATGTAAAACTCCTAAAGTTGAGGGGCTGAACTGTAATTCCTCCAAAGTTGCTCAAAGGACCAAACTTGCCACCTGTGATAATCCAAGGACCATAGATGCAATTTTCCAAAATTTGAAATCCCAAGGACCAAAATTGTCAATTTTCAAAGTTTAGGGACCTGTTTTGCCATTTTATGAAAACTTTTATCCAAGGACCAATATTGAACATTTTTGACTTTCCAAGGACTTAAGTTGACTTTTCTTTCATTTAAAACCTTCAGGGACTAGTTTTGTCAATATTTGAAACTTGAGGGACTGAAACTGCCAATCGTGCAAACTTTGTTCGTTTTTCATTTGTTTTTAAACATTTTGCATCTAAACCATATAAAACACACTTTTGGGATAATTTCTGTATTTTGATGCGTATTTGAGTGTTTTTGGATGTTTTGGCAGTTCATATAACACAAAAATGATGAGTATTTACACACTCATCAAAGTCCCAAACTTTTTCTATCATGAACCTATTATATCAGCAGCAATGATCAGCAGCTTTGATTAGCAAATTTCACTTGAAATAACCTTTCAGCTTAAATATTCATACTTGAAATTGTTAGTCTAAAACCAAAAGAACAAAGTACAAAGTACTTGTCTTGAATTAGAATAATCATAGAACTAACTGTATGAATAACTTCAAATATTGTTAATAGAAGACTTAAATAACAAAGTTAGATGCATTAACAAAATCTATATACAAAAACACATTATATTGAAAAATTTAAAGATTAAGCATTCCAATACTTGCTACCAAGTACTGAAATCTACCAACATCAAAAGCTTTGGTAAGAAGATCTGCAAAGTTTTGATCTGAAGCAATTTTCATTACTTGAATTAACCTTTTCTCATTGCAATCTCTTATAAAATGATGTCTTATTTCAATGTGTTTTGTTTTAGAATGTTGCACTGGATTTTTAATAAAGCAAATTGTACTAATATTATCAATATGTATAATGGTATGTAAGAAATTGTACCCATAATCAAGAAGTTGGTTTTGAAGCCATAGAACTTGACCACAGCAACTTGCAGCAGCTACATATTCAGCTTCAGTTGTTGAATTTGCCACAATTGTTTGCTTCTTACACTGCCATGAGATAAGTCTGCATCCAAGGAATTGACATCCTCCGGTTGTTGACTTTCTGTCCAAGCTAGCACCAGCATAGTCACTGTCTGAGAATGCTATCAAATCAAAAGGTGATTCTCTAGAATACCATAATCCCAACCTTGGTTGACCTTTGAGATATCTAAAAATTCTTTTGACTGCTGTTAAATGAGAAACCTTTGGAGTTACTTGAAATCTTGCACAGGCACAAACAGAGAACATGATATCAGGTCTGGATGATGTAAGATACATTAAAGAACCTATCATAGATCTGTATGTATGTACATCCACATTTTCTCCATCTGCATCTTTAAGAAGTGGCTTCTCAGGATCCATTGGTGTGCTTGCTATTTTTGAATCAGCAAATTGAAATTTTCTAAGAATCTCTGCAACATATTTGTCTTGACTAATAAATATGCCTTCAGATGATTGCTTAACTTGCAGACCCAAAAAGAATGTAAGTTCTCCCATAGAACTCATCTGAAACTTATTTTTCATAAGTTTTTCAAAGTCTAAACACATCTCCTTCCTTGTAGATCCAAAGATAATGTCATCCACATACACCTGTACTAACAGAAGATCTTTCTTGTGCTGTTTGATGAAAAGTGTCTGATCAATCTTTCCTCTTTGAAATCCATTCTCTAATAAATAGGAAGCTAGTGTTGCATACCAAGCTCTTGGTGCCTGATGTAGGCCATATAGAGCTTTAACTACCTTGTACACTTTGTCTGGATGGTCAGGATCAGTGAAGCCTGGAGGTTGTGTAACATACACCTCTTCTTCAATTGAACCATATAAAAATGCACTCTTGACATCCATTTGGTAAACTGTGAAGTTCATAAATGAAGCATAAGCTAAGAAAAGCCTAATTGCCTCAATTCAAGCTACTGGAGCATAAACCTCATCATAGTCTATCTCTTCTTCTTGTGTGTACCCTTGTGCTACTAATCTAGCCTTATTCTTAATCACTATGCCTTTTTCATCCCTTTTATTTCTAAAAACCCATCTAGTGCCAATTACCCTTACACTACTAGGTAAATCAACTAGCACCCAGACCTTTTGAATCTTGAACTGAAGAAGCTCCTCTTGCATAGCCTCTAACCAGCTTGAATTCTCTAGGGCTTTATGAATATTCTTTGGTTCTTCTTGTGAGAGAAAACATACAAACAAACAAGAGTTTGAAGACTCATGTTGCTTTGAAGCATAAAGGGCATCAAGAATCCCTTTTTGATCCAAAGACATCAATTGTTGTCTTGTCTTCACACCAGATTGTACATCTCCAATCACATTTTCTAGGGAGTGGACTTTGTGAATTCGTGTTTGTGGAGTGGAAGGAACTTGATAATCAGATGGAATATTGCACAAATCCACCTCATCTTCTGAAAAGTCTGATTTTGTTTCTTCTGAAGGACTATCAGCAGAGACAATTTGCTTATCAGCAGGAATTGTTTGATCATCAGCGGGAACATTTTGCTCATCAGCAGGAACATTTTGCTGTTCTTCTGTTCTTCCTTCTCTGATTTTATCTTCAACATCTTCTTTAGCTTTGCCAGAAGAAGATTCTCCATTGGTTGAAGTTGATTCCACATTGGTATTTGACCATATTGGCATCATCACATAATCTTGATGTGTCTTCTTGTCTAACCTTGCCTCATCTGTTGCTTGTGAACCTGAAAAATCATTAGTTTCTGCAACAACAGGCACATAATTCATTGAATGGGTTAGAGTTTCAAGATCAAATAGCCATTTTGGTCCTTGACCTTCTACATTAGACTTGTTCTCTAAGAACTCTATATGTAGACTCTCTTCTACTCTCTTAGTTCTTATGTTGTATACTCTAAAAGCTTTGCTATTGAGAGAATATCCAACAAAGAAACCTTCATCTGCTTTACCATCAAATTTTCTCAAATGGTCTAAGGTATTCAGAATTGTCACATGACATCCAAAAGGTCTAAGAAATCCTATTGCAGGAGTTCTACCTCTAAAAAGCTATTATGATGTCTTATTGTGAGGCTGTACTATTAAAACTCTGTTCTGAACATAACAAGCAGTGTTGACTGCTTCGGCCCAAAAAGTTATAGGCAACTTTGAATCAGCTAACATAGTTCTAGCAGCTTCTATTAGTGTTCTATTCTTTCTTTCTTTCAGCTACTCCATTCTGTTGAGGAGTTCTAGCAACACTAAATTCTCTCTTAATACCTTTTTCTTTGCAGAAATCATCCATAACTCTATTTTTGAATTCTGTTCCATTATCACATCTAATGACTTTTACTCTTTTGCTTACTAGGTTTTCTATCTCTGTAATGAAAGTCTTAAGGATGCTAGAAGTCTCATCCTTAGTTCCTAAAAAGAATACCCATGTAAATCTACTATAGTCATCAGTAACAACTAGACAAAATCTCTTATGCATTATACTACTTACTGAAACAGGTCCAAATAAGTCCATATGAAGCATAAACAATGATTGATTGATAGAGTTAAAAATCTTGGGCTTACAAGTGACTTTGTGTTGTTTGCCTTTAAGACAAGCAATGCATGTTTGATCATTTTCAAAACGTTTTTGAGGTAAACCTCTTACCAAACCATTCTTAACAATCTTATTTATGGTTTTGAAGTTAATATGACCAAGTCTCCTATGCCATAACATAGATTCATCTAATGTGGCTTTTGCAACAAGACAAGTTGAAGCATCTTTAGAAACAATGTTATTCATATCAACACTGTACATATTGCCCTTCCTAGGAATTTTAAGAAGTACTTGACTTTCATCAGGCATCTTAAAATCAGGAGAAAGTACAAGACATTCAGTCTCAGTAAAAAGAACATTATTCTTTCTGTCACACATTTGTGAGACACTAAAGAGATTATACTTAAGCTCTTGCACATAAAACACATCTTCAAAATCTAATTTACTGGTTTTGATAGTACCTTTACCAGTAATCTTTCCACCAATTCCTCCTCCAAAGGTAACATATCCACCATCAATTGATTGAAAGTTGGAAAGATAAGACATGTTGCCTGTCATGTGCCTTGAACACCCACTATCTGAATATCCTTGATCTTCATGATCTGTTGGTGAATGTCCCTGCACAAATTAAAAGAATTAGTTTTCTTTGGGGATCCAAGCCAACACTGACTTGGATCTGCCTCTTGCATCAATGAAATGTAATCTCTTGAGGACTGTTGATGCAACATTGGATTTAAGAATCCAACATGCTGAGGCCTTAACAGCATTTGCCCTGTTACCCTTAGCAGCAGTATGCTTAGCAGAAGAAACTGCTAGCTTTGTAGTTGTACCCTTTGGTCTCCAAACTTGTTTTTGGACCACTGCTTTTGTTTGAATGGGCCTTTGAACAATATTAGATGCATGTTTGAAAGTTGTTTTTGCACCCTTAATTGTTGATTTTGGGTAAACAATCATATATGGTTTTTCAGCAGAAACCATTTTCCTTTCAGCAGGAACAGTTTTTGTGACTGTTTTGGGTTTTGATCTTTTAGAATTAGAGTGAAAATGAGATTTAGGTGTTTGCCTTTTGTAGTTCACTCTATTACTTTCATACCCAGATACCCATTGGTTACAGAAAGCTGCAAGATGGTCAAAACTACCACAAATAAAACAAGCTTTATTGTGAAAAGCAAAGTCATCACCTAGTTGGTAAGACTTGAGGTTTTTCCAATTTCTTTGGTTACCTCTGGGCTTGTTTGTGGTTCTATATTGTTCACAATATCTAACTGGTTGCCTAACATGTTTTTCATTAGTCTTAGGCCTATCAGTATTGTGTTTGACTATCTTAGGAACTCTTGTTCTTGCTTTCTTAACCACTTCAGGTTTAGACATAACCTGTTTATTTATAAAGGACACCTTGTCCTGAAAAAGTAATGTTTTACATGAACATTTACTTTCTTTCTTAGGCTCATCAGCTACTATGTTAGAGTTTGGTTGAACTCCATATTGTAACTCAGGTAGCTGAAATTCAGGCAATCCTGAATGTTCTAGGTCGATCCCTGGGGGTTTTGGGATACCTCTATAAGGGGGTAGGGCTGCATTATATCCTAATCCTGACTTAACTTTATTATTCACTTGACTGTCTATTATTTTGTTTACATTTTTAGAAGCATGTTCAAGCTTCTCTTTAGTCAATTGAATGTTTTCTTTCTCAGTCTTAACCCTATCCAATGCTTCTTTTAAGGCCTCAATAATTTGATCTTTAAATTGATTATCATTTTCAAGTAAAGTTTTAGCATCACTAAAGGTAAGTTCATTCCTTTTATAGTGTAGGATTTGCCTCTCTACAGATTCTAAACCACTTTTATAATTGAAACAATCTAGATCAGATTTGGCGTATCGAACCTTTTGGTCATCATACTGTTTAATTAAGATTTTTAAGTCTTTAAGAGCAGTCAAATATTTGAACAGGTTTTATGATCATGTACCTCAGGTGCAGTAAATGCCATAAGAGCCATCTGTGAAGAACCCATTTCTTCATCATTCATGAAGCTCCAATCAAAACCTAACCCATCAATAGCTACCATAGCTTTTGGTTTAGACATCTCCCCTGTATTGGATTTTCTTCCAACATCTCTATTTCTGCTATCTTGTTGTCTTGGTCTTCTACACTCTCTTGAGAAGTGTCCCATCTTGTGACAGTTGTAGCATTCTATCTTTGACTTGTCATAACCAGCAGGATCATTGCTACTGATTGTGATCTTCTTCCCCGTCCTTTGATAGAATTTCTTAGCTCTCATGATAAGAAGAGAAATTTGCCATTTTAGATCCATTTCCTCCAGATCATCATCATTGATCTCTTGAAGGTTTTCATGAGTTAACATGGATCCATTATGTTTGCTTGTGAAGAAAACACAACATGTTTTCTCATCCAAAATTCCAAAAGTACTGCTTGATGAACTTGCAGCACTTGCAACATCATGAACTTTTTCATTAGTAACTGGAACTGAATTACTAGGAGATGACATAAATGCCATGTTCCCAGTGCTTGAACTAGTACCTCCAGTTTTCTTCAAATCTTGCTCAACAATCTTAAAGTTGCTATACAGATCCATAAGATCCATGGTGTCAATGTCTGACTTGTTCTTCCAGACAACAACATGCATAGCCCATTCTTCAGGTAAGCTTCTCAGAAATTTTGAGTTTAAATCTTCTTGAGGTATTTCAACTCCAAGAATAGCAAGTTGACTCACAATATTCTGTAGCCTGTTGAACATATGGTCTAAAGATTCATGGTTGGTTGATGTGAAATTTTCAAACTGTTGCTTAAGAAGAGTCTTCTGGGTCTTCTTGGTGGCTTCATTCCCACCATACCTTGCAATAATGGCCTCAAATGGTGACTTTGCATCTTTGAATTTGCTGAAGTTTATAAGTTGATCATTTGGAATGGTCATCATCAGCATGCTTCTGGCCTTTAGGTCATTCTTCTTCTTAATTCTGTCTTCTGCAGTTTGTGGCTTGGTTTGTAGCTTATCAACTTCCTTACCATCAATTGTTGATGTAGTGGTTGTAGGCTTGTAAGAATCTCCATCTTCAATGATTTCCCACAGTGCATAATCTTGCACTTGAAAATATTGTTCTATTCTTAACCTCCACATCTCAAACTCATTCTGTTTGAGCATTGGTAATTTTGCAGCAACATTTGTTTGAATAGACTCAACATCCATTTCTAGCTTCTTCTTCTAAAACAAAAATATCAACCTGTAGCTCTGATACCACTTGTTGAGGATCGATTACACGGTAAGGTGGTTAAACCTTCGTTCTTTGTGTATGAGATATGTTTGTGTGAATATGATTAAGTATGCGGAATCTACTTAACCACACTTAGAAGATTTATATTTATTGTTATGGAAATGGAATAGTTAACACCAAACGATTCAATATTATTCAAAAAAATAATACGAGTAATCTTTAGCTTATCACTAGGGTTACAAAGACCTTGAATCTTATGTTTGTTCTTTCTATTGTCTGTATATGAGAGTTGTGTATGGCATTGTCACACTTATCTACATATCTAAGATTTTCCTTTTATAGTCCAAGGAAATATCTTTTACAAACTACATGACTCAACAAATAACTAGCTTATGACTAATCACTATTCTAGCTTAGTCATACAAGATACATCATGTATCTAGGATAAACAACTCACTTGGAGTGTTCAATTTGATGACTAGAACTAAGATATTATCTTTTTATGCAAGTGTTGAATAAGTCATTCTTATCTACACAGCTGTTTGTTATGAGTCATAGCTGCAAAGTCATAGCAGCAGCAGAATCAAGCAGCAGTATTCATCAGCAGTAGGATTCAGCAGCAGAATCACCTTCAGTGGAAATAGTCTTTAGCAGAATCATACTTGTCGTATTTCCATTAAACCTTTATGCTGAATCTTCTGATTCTTGTGCTTATTTAATTCCTAACAGTTGACGACTCTAATTTGGATCCGGAGGGAGATATTTGTGTCCTTGAAGAATTATTGAATGAAGAACCGTCAACTTCTCTCCTTCCGATGAGCAATGAAAATATTGATGAAGTTGAAAGTTATTCCGATTCTCACAATGAGTATACTACGAGTGATGAAGATTCTTGTGGAGATATCGATGATAATGATGAGGATGATGATGTGGAAATTCAAGATGAAGCTCTTCGTGAAAAATTATTGAATATCAATCTTCTCATTTCTAAGATCGAGGCATTGAATGATCCTCCAACTTTTTCTCCTATCCCCGTTATGGATAGTGATTTCTTACCCGAGCTTGAAATTTTTTGATTTGAAGAGATGAGTAGTGGCAGTCCCACTATTCATGCTGATATCTCTCTTCCGGATTATGAGCGTTTTGATTTTGAGATCGACTCTTTACTTACTTTCGATAATCCGTCACGTGACCCTATTTTAGAGGATGTCAATCCATTTCTTGCTGCGGATGACTTGATACCACCGAGTATTGAGAATGAAGAGAATGACGTTCAAAGAAATATTCTTTCCGATTTACCTTCTTCTCGTCCACCGGCGAAACCACCCGATGTAGATTTTGAATCTGGTACGAATGAAGAAATTTTTGGAGTGGTGGACGAGACTTATGAACATGATGTTCTTGTGCTTGATATTTTACCCACCCAACCCACCCGTGATTCAGAAGTCAACTTTGCTTTTATCATCTGGGTGTTTTATCCGTTCTTTGCTTATCCCATTATTTCTTCACTTTTCCACTCCACCGGGAGTGAGGATACCGTTTTTGACCCCGGCATCTTCGTTTATCATGTCGGGTGTCCGTTCTTTCTGCTCTCCCCAAGGACGAATTAATTCGGGGATCGAGTCAAGCTCATGTGAGTCGGTTAACAAAAACAAGCGCTTCGTGGGAGGCACCCCATGCTTATCCATTTTCATTTTCTTTCTATTTTCTAAGTAACGTGATGTGAGGGGGGCAACCTTTTCCAAACTCGTGTTTTTGTGGTTGTTTGTGAATGTTCAGGAATTTCCCAGAAAATTGAGGACTCTCGTGCTCGTGGTTTGTCGTTCTCTCCACTCGAGTCTCAATTCTTCGCTGCTCTTTCGGAAATTCACCATATCCAAAATCTTATCGACTAACGTTTATCTCTTGGCATACTTAATAAACGGCCTTAGATATTACATAGGATTACCCGTACCCTTAAAATATTGAGGACAATGTTTCACTTTAGTCTGGGGGGGGGGGGTGAATCTTCGATTCGATTTGACCTGACACCTTCGTCTGAGCTGTTAACTTACGCAACTCCGTTTTCCACCAAAAATTTTAACATTTTTGTCACCTTTTTATTGTAAAAAAAAAAATGAATGAATGAAAATATATGATATGAATAAAAAGATTTGACACCTTGTTTTGACTTTCCTACCGGCGAGAGTAGAAATAAATGTTCCGACTTGACCGGGCGTGTTGAGCCCTAGCTCGTCTCCCTTAACCAATATAATCAAAAGATTATGGCTAAGCATCCGTGGATCTCATTACTTGGGATTTTAAATTGGCGGAGATCGAGGAATGATAGAGTTTATTTAGAAGTTTCGTGCTAAACGTGGAGTAGTTGGATCTCTTTAGAGCCCACGAAAAGTACTTGTGGCCTCCTTGTTCCCACAAGCTTGCACACCAATAATAATAGATCTCTAGGTTTAATTAAGGGTATACGGTTTGGGCAATACTTAGTTTTTTCTCGTTCCCAACAAAATCTCTGCATATGGGGGTTTGGTACACATAGGAGTACTGCCAGTGTTACGGTGAAATAGACTATTGCATCTTGCCGGTTCGTAGCCGATGTTGTGATCTTAGTAAAGGCCGTAGGACTCGGGGTTTGGCATATGATTATGAATATCAATAATAATAGTCCAAAGCCAAATAAAAAGGCAGAGGAATCCAAAGCTATAAAAAGCAGCGGATATAAATCCAAGGTCATAATAAAGCTCTTACATCTTGGCGGCTCATAAACCGTTGTTGTAAAAGAAATAAAGGACTAAGGACCAAGTATTATTAAAGTGCTTATAATTATGCAAAAATGCCAAGCTTCGACTCCGGGGGTTTCCTTAATAAAAAGCTTCCGTTTCGGGTCTCAGACATGGGATGTCTCGGTCGTAAATAAAAAGGGAGGATCCCAGAAATCGTTTTAAATCAGAGACCTTCATGTGGACCCGATTTCTGTATGCAGGGGTTTCCAGGGAAAGTTTGGAAACTACTTAGCGTTCAAATTTTGTGCTCTTACAGGACTAACAAATATCAAAACGAGAAAATATGAAGCAATTCATTTCTCAAAAATTAAAATCTTGAGCTACAAAACTTAGGAACTGGGAACAAGAGATAAATACACAATTAACTTTTGTGGGTAGTGTTAGCACCTAACTTGTGGATAAACAATGATCTCGGTTTTACGCTTAGTTTGGGAACTTGTGAAAAATCAAGGATGACGATTTTTATCCGTATGGTCTCTTCTCTGTGAGAAGTGTTTCTACTCGTTGACCCTGAAAGTTATCAACAGATAAGAATTGATAATGAAAGTCAAAGCAAACCGTCACCTATATAAAAAAGAAAAAGTACAAAAAAAAATAGTAGCAGTTGTTATTCCTGAAAATCGGAAAACGGAGCGTTTTTTAGAATAAATGATTTTACTATCTCTTTTGAACATCATTGCTACTTTACAACGTCAGTAAAAAGAGGTTTTGAAATTATTTATCTCTTAAGCGTGAGGTGATGAGATTGCGTGAGGACACGGCAATACCTTAGTCTGGGGGATTTTGATGTGTGTTTTTTCACACATCCTTTTTAGACCAAAATCAGACCAAATACACCAAATACTAACCAAATATGCCAAGACAATGTGTGTTTTTGTATTTGTGTATGTGCAGGTACGGATATGTGATTAATGGAAAAAAAACAAAGCCAAAACCGACAAAAACGAGCACGAGAACGGAAAAAGGTCAAAAGCCGAAGCCGGGGAAGCAAAATGATCAAAGAAAGCTCAAAATGTCATTAGAAGTCCTCAGAGATTCAGAATATTGCATGATTAGTCCCTAGTCAAAGTTTGGTGAAATTGGCAATTTCGGTCCTTGTACTTTCAGATATTGACGAGAATGGTCCCTTAAAGAAATATTTGAAGAAAAGTCAAGCTCGGTACTCCATAATTCAAAGTATTACAATAACAGCCATTGGAAGAAACTTTGGAAGATTCACAGAATCAGTCCCTATTGTTTGCATAACTACAACATTGGTCCTTGTAAAGTTACTAATCTTAAACAAACCTTACAAATTACAACCGGATCAAACAGATACCTAGCACCCCATTACCTGGCCCAATAATAAACATATCAGCCCATCACCTTTAATTCCTACCCGACCGAATCCACCCTTATTTCTACCCGGTCAAACCCATTTTCACCACCCGGTCAAAGTTAAAATAAAAACACCCAAAATTATTTACCTGCCCCCCCAAAACCATATTAAACCCATAAATGTACTGTTCCATAAACCCTAACTTTTACCTCCACCTAAATTACCTCGTATCATAATAATTTACCCAATGATTGGGCTTCTAGAAGGTGTCAGGGATGGCAGGGACACGTGGACCAGTGAGATTATACACGCGGGATCAATCACATCACATCAAGTAATCCAACGGCTTAGGATGAGTGGAAGTATCTGGATTTTGATCATACGGCTTAGGAGGGCTCAAAAGAAACACAATGTCGTGGATTGGTGACCTGGCTACATCCCATCTCAGGCTATATATATCTCCCTCCTCACTCATTTGAGGGTGTTAGATTTTAGAGTAGTGTAGGAGTAGGAGTAGTATAGGAATTAAGAGTATTAGATTTATATTTAAATTTATGTTTTATTGTACTGAGTTTTAATGTAATTTGCTTTTCAATTCAATAGGAGTTTGTTTGTTATCATAAATATCCAGTTCTTTAGAATAAGCTCTTTTAGTCTCATAAGCTCTTAAATCCTGTCTTGTTTTATTTAAGCTTATTTCAGTTTATTGTAGCTTTTGTAAAACAATATTTCTGTTACTACTTTCAAAAAAAAAAAAAAAAAAAAAAAAAAAAAAAAAAAAAAAAAAAAAACTATTATTATTTCTAAGGGTACATCAGTTTACAGATTATCATAGCCCTTTTGATAAATTCACAAAGCTAATCCATAGCTTTTGTGAAGTTCTATCTCAAGTGTCTGGTAGCGTAATTCCGTTAAGCAATCTGTCAAGTAAGTAGTTAAGTTAGATATAGCATAAAATAGGTAGGTTTCATAGCAAAAGTCCAATTTAACTTGTTTCCTAAATCTGTGCTCAATTAGTGTTTATAGAAATCTGAGATTTTTGCATACTGTTAAATTTAAGGTACCTCTAGGTGAATCATCTCATAAAGTAGCATAATATAACATTTTAAATAAGTTGTGAGCTATTAAAACTCAGAATAGTCAACTAAGGATTGGCATTTGAAAGTCAAAGTTTTGGGGTATATCTGGTTTATGTGCACCTGTTCTTAGGGGTATTTAGAGCATCATTAGGTTTAGGTTAGGGCTTGAATTTGTTTTTAAGGTTAGTTTACCTAGCAAAGTTTACAGTTAATCATTTCTGAGCATAACCAACAACAATTACTAGGTAAATTTGATCCACCAAATCTGTCCCAATTCTGTTCTTCATCAATACAGTTGCTACAGTAGCTTATTCTAGGATTAATTTAGAGGTTCATTTAGGTGTTAGGCTTAGTGATATTTGGTTTTCTAGGTACTCAGTAGGTATGTGAATCATTTGCCCCCATTAGCTCTTAAGTACTCAGCTTATTAGACTGCTTATCTTGCCTGTTAATTTGTGTTGATCAAGCCAAGCTTCTGATTTCAAAATAGGCCTGCATTTGTGTTCAATTGATTCATAAGCTGAGTTTGTTGATCATTTGAGTTTCACTATACCCCTAGTTACTATTTCCATTTGGCCTTTGCCTTTTACTTCATTTGAGTGCTTATTGCTTATTCCATTTTTAGAGCTTATTGCATCTGTTTATGTTCACACTTGTGTTTCTGAGTTCATTTAGTCCTTAGACTGTTCATTTAAGCTTCTTAGAGTCAAAAGGTCAATTAGTCAAGGTCTGGTCAACTGTGCTTATAAATAAGCACTTATTTTAACTATTTTCAAAGCAAGTAGCTATTCCAGTGCTTATTTTCCAATTTTTATATTTTTCCTAGCTTTAGAATATTAAATTAGAATTTCCTTGAATTTTTCATATTTTTTTGAGTTCATTTACTATTTTTCTTATTTTATTTTCATTTTTAATCAATATTTAATACTTTTTAATTACCAAAAAATCCAAAAAAAAATCAGAAAAAGCTTAGAAAAATCCAAAAATATTTTAGAAATTTATTTTTATTTATTTTAGAATTTTAGAAATTTAATTTGCATTTTTCCCATTTATTTTGAATTTAATTTGAATTTTTAATTAGATTTAATAGTTTTTAATTCCCAAAAATTACACAAAAAGCCAAAAAAAATAGTTTTTAGTTTTAAAATTACTTCTTAGTTATTTTATAATTTTCAAAATTTATTTTTCATTTTTCTCACCTTAATTGCATTTTCTTTTAATTTTTAATTAGATAATTACTTTTTAATTCATAAAAAAAAAATAAAAAGTCAAAAAAGTTTTTTTTTTTTTCTTAAAATTTTCTTTTATCATTTTTAATTTTTCAAAATTATTTTCAAGTCCGTAGGAGTAGTGTAGTTTAAAAGTCGCGTTTTATTTCGTACGTTAACGTTTATTTTACGTTTTAGTTTACGTTTTCGATTCTTCGTTACGTTTTTTGGTTTAATTACTTGAATTTCATGCTTAGTTGATTATTTGTGCTTCATTTACTTATTCATTAGTATAATCTTTTCCAAATCACTTTTTACCACATTCACAACACGTTTCATAAATCGGGAATTGAGAATTCCATTCACACCTTCGTTGGGCCACGACCCTGGGAAATACTTTCCTAAGCATTTCTTCGGTAAAACAATCACTATACTTAAAATGACTGAATCAGACGCCGTCAACTTTCCGCCATGATGAAATTCGTATTGCCTAGATCCACTTCAGACGCCGTCATGTAGGAATGAGCTTTTGGCCGTCACGTGTATTTGGACCCTAACGGCCTAGGTGACGTCGTCAGGCCAATAAGCCTAAAAACTTTCTGGATCGTCACGTGTATTTTCCACTTCCACCTCTTTTGCCACTCTTGACGTCGTCACTAGTAATCCCTTGACGTCGTCAGGTACTGTTCCCAGCAAGGAATTTGAGACTTTGTCGTTTTCCTCACTTTTATGCTCCAAAAATGTCCAAAATGCTTCATTTTCCAGATTTCTCTCCAAAAATACCTAAAATGACAAAAGGAACGATTTAGGGCAATAATTGATCAAATAATCTCGAATTCGGGCTTAAATGACCCCTTAAAAGCGGTACACTTTTCGCCTCATCAAATACCCTTACACTTGAGATTTGCTTGTCCTCAAGCAAATGCGCTTTTATTCTAATCAAAATACAAGTTAGGGGTCATTTAACACTAATATAAAAGTAATTACAACAAATAATCGTTCCACTAAAAACCAAAAACAAGCACGGAGGTCATACTCTAGCACCTCACAAATAGTGTTTAGATACTCACATCTCTCGGGTGTAATAAAGTATATATCAAAATATGGAAATGGAAAACATCTCTCACTACCTGTCATAGAAAATAGATTACCATCGGCTTGGGAAAGGATCAAACCTCCACCACTTGGCGTAAGCACCTAGGATAAACTATCAAAGAGGTCTTTTAAAGGGTTATAACGTTAGGTGTAGGGATATGGAAAACACAGTTTTGTTGGATAAAGACAATATTTATTGGTGGCGAGTTAATCATCTTGGTTAATTAGATGTACAATATGGCGTTGCTAAGCCAAGACTCGACTCGACTTAAGCTAATAAATAAAAAATTGGTAGTCCGTATGTTTTTCTCATTTTTTTTTTTTTTTTTTTTTTTTTTTTTTTTTATATATACCCTTTTACCCTACCATCCAAAATAATACATCATAGGGAATGTACATTCCCCCTTACACTTGAATTTTTACATACTTTACAATAAACTACTCTAATGACTTGAATCAAGATAATCAAAACACTTGGAGTACTTTTTAAGATTAGCGCACATATGGGGGTAATAAATGATGTTCTTCCCCACTACTCTAAAACATTAGTACTTTACCCATGAGTCTCAATCGTCCCAAAACAATATGTACAAGATATGACTCGACTTAGCAACCGTGTAATCAATTAGATAACTAACTAAGTGTTTAAACATATAACAATAATGCACTAAAAATGAGTGCATACAAGGAAGGCTAAGGAGATTTGGTTGCACATTTTGGTGGGTTGTAACAAATTCTTCCTTTAAGTAAAATGCTTAAAGTTAGAAACAAAAAAATAGGCTCGGAGGGGTGTACTAGGGGTATCATGTACTAAAAATGAGTACAACGCTAAGGTGTGGGAAAATTAATTGACTTTACTAGTCAAGTAATATGACTTAAATGGTCAAGTAATTATGATACGGGTTTAAACACAAGGGTGATCCTAATGCCTCTTATCATGTAGTAAATCCTACTATACGAATGTAGTCTCACTAGCGGTCTCGGGATGCATCACTAACGCAAGTTCTAGAATCTAAATGCTACCGGTACCCTAATAAGCACTAATAATGAATGTTTTTCCTATCAAATCTAAAGGCGAACCTCACATATTTGGGTGGAAAATTTTTCTGAATGGTACAGTTTTTGTGCTAGTCATACAACTCCTATCCATGAGACGCTTGTTAAGGTTAAAGGTTCACTCCTAAATGTTGTAAAATATTTTAAATTTGGTGCTAAAATTACAGTAACAAATATTTCTCTTAGTTTTATTACACACCTACCATCGAACAAACAAACTCAAGTGCAATTGGATCCTATAAGGTATCATCATTTACCCTCCCCTTACACTTAGGATGAACATTGTCCCCAATGTTCAATTAAAGGATGTAAAAGTAAAATAGGTAAAAGAATGAAAACAAATACTCCCCTGATTCGTTCGGTGTGGATAATGTGTTAACAAGGTTTGATCTTCCTCCAAGAAAATGAACGTTGAAAGCTCCCCTCCAGAAATATAAATCATCTTCTTGTCATATATAACCTGTTAAACCTGAGAAAACAATCAAGGCAACCTCGCGTAAAATCGGCGGCAATCTATATATATATACAAACAAATCCTAGAAAGATAGCATATATATCTTAATGTTGCTTTCTAGGAATCTAAGGGATATAATGCTTGTGGAATGAATGTTTGCAGATTTCCTGGAGTTTATAAAACTAAAGAATCAACAAAAACTTTTAAGACTCCGTTAGAAAAACAAAAAATTATGTCCTATTTCCTGGAAAATCCTGCAAAACATTATTATGACTCGATACAAGCATTTGACTCTAACAATTACTAATATACATGTTCATTTAATATTGTGGCGAATCATGATCATTTTCGTTCTTATGAACAAATTTGGAGTTTCCCCTTACACTTAGCTTTTGCAAAATACTTTTATATGAAGTTAAGACGAAGTTAAACAACAAAATAAAGCATTTTCACAATTTAGTTTGAAACATGATCTACCAACAACAAAAATAAAACACGCATACGGAAACAAATAACATCAAACAAATAAAAATCAAACAAATAAAAACACACAAAACATGGGTTGCCTCCAAAGAAGCGCTTTTCTTTATTTATGAGTCTTGTAGCTAGACTCAAGGCCATGGGCTATTACGTGACCTCGTCATCAAATGTTACATCCTCCTCACTAATCATTTCATTACCACTTTCTTGATAATGTTTTACGCGTTGTATGTTTACAGTGAATTCTCTATTTTCGTCGTCCATTAAGACAACAGCACCCGCTTTAGAGGAGCTTCTCACTGTAAAGGGTACATACCATCTAGACTTAAGTTTCCCAGGAAATAACCTTAATCAGGAATTATACAATAGAACTTTGTCCCCTTCTGAGAATTCCTTAGGTTTCTTAATTCGCTGGTCATGCCATCTTTTTGCCCTCTCTTTATATGTAACGGAGGATTCATACGCTTCTAGCCTTAATTCATCAAGTTCATGGAGCTTCAAGAACCTATTTGTTCCAGTGACCGTATAGTCCAAATTAAATGCCTTAATTGCCCAATAAGCCTTGTGTTCAAGTTCCACTGGAAGGTGACACACCTTGCCATAAACCATGCGGAACGGGGTCGTTCCAATAGGTGTCTTGTAGGCCGTTCGGAATGCCTATAAGGCCTCATCGAGTTTAAATGACCAGTCCTTTCTGTTCTGATTAACCGTCTTTTCCAATATTATCTTAATCGCCTTGTTGGTCTTTTTCAACTTGACCGTTGGTTTGCGGGTGATAAGCAGTCGAGAACCGGTGGGAGACTCCATATCTTTTCATGACCTTTTCCATTTGCGCATTGCAAAAGTGGGTCCCCCTATCACTAATCAGAGCTTTAGGAATGCTGAACCTAGCAAACAGCTTTTTCAGAAAATGAATAACTACCCTAGCATCGTTGGTCCTAAGGGCTTGTGCCTCCACCCATTTTGAAACATAATCAATGGCCACTAATATGTATTCATTCCCCCTGAAGATGGAAAGGGTCCCGTGAAATCAATTCCCCAAACACCGAAAACCTCGCAAACTTGAATAAAATTTTGAGGCGCTTCATCTCTTCTTGATATATTTCTGGCTCGTTGACAGGCATCGCATGCTTGTATCATATCCTTTACATCACGAAATATTGTAGGCCAATAAAATCCTGCATCGAAAATTTTTCGTGTGGTGGTGTTTATCCCATGATGGCCCCCAGAAAGGCCCGAATGACATTCTTTCATAATCTTCATTGCCTCTTTTCCCGAAACACAGCGCCTAATTACTTGATCAGGACATCTTCGAAATAAGAAGGGTTCATCCCAGAAGTAGTATTTTAGTTAGGTAAAGAACCTTTTCTTTTCGTGTCTAGTCATGTGTTCCGGAAGGAGCCTGCTTGCAAGATAATTAGCATAATCAGCGTACCATGGCTCAGAATCTGTCATTGACATAAGTAGTCAGTCTGGAAATGAGTCCCAAATCTCACTCTTGTCAAGCTCACTAAGGAGGGGATTTTAGAGATGAGAGAGAAGATCAGCAGCTAAATTCCCTGCCCCGCTTTTATCACGAATTTCGACATCAAATTCTTGTAACAACAAGATCCACCGAATTAGTCGTGGTTTAGCATCTTGCTTAGCAAAAAGATATCGAAGAGCCGAATGATCAGTAAAAATGACCGTCTTTGAAAGGACAAGATATTGGCGGAATTTGTCGAAGGCGAATGATGATGTACCCTCTGATTATCTCGAAGGATCCCCCTTCGAGTCTGATCACAACCTACATAATCCAAGGCTCTGGCTAGCCTCCTTAAACTTTCTTTGGCATAAAACTAATCATCAATGATCTAGTTACCAAGTGGGAATTCGCCAATCGAAGGATTAAGCCCTTCGGGGTATCTCTCGATAAGTTTTAAGGACGGAACGATGCCAAGTCCAAATATTGGTGAGACCAAGTCTTACCCATGTCTCCTCTTTCTCTTTAGCTCCCCCGCTAAACTAGGAGGAGTGGGTCACTAAACCCTAGCGGTTACCACAAATCATAGGACGCCCCCATGATCTCTCTCAAATGTGTGACCACTCTCCAGGACCGTTTTCTTCACCTATAAATAGTCCTGTACGATGACAAATCTGGTATGCAATTTCTCTCACCTTACTTTACTACATTTACACTTAAACTCTCTTACAGATCACTTATTCACACGCCGGAGGTGGTTCGCATGGTCCAACCCCTGCGCAATCACTTAACATAGTGTTTTAGTATTTCTTATTTCAGGTTATATCCAAGCTTGGCGTAATCACAACACCCTCATTTCCTTTGATCACCAACGAAGGCCTGGTAGTGCAAATTATTGTACAATCAGTGGCGCGATCTGTAGGACCCACTACAATTAGTCCCGTTATTTCTAATTAGAATAACCAAGTTAAATACACTCTCTATTATTCAGGCATGAATCCAGAAAGAGAGGTTACACCCCCACTGGGTTTCTCGTCCTTAACCCCTTTACCCGTAACTGACACCAACAGCCTTACGCCAATCACGGCCTCCACCTTCACCATACGATCTCACCTTGAAATAACGCCCAACTACCACGCATCCACGTCAGCTAATCCAGAGCCCATCATTAGCCCCGCCATTGTCGATGCTAATTACGAAGAGCTAGAGTCCTTGTTAAGGGCTCGAAGGAGGCAAATCAGAAACATGGAGATACGAAGGGAGTTAGAATATTCCAGCGATGAGTATGATGAGGAGATCGAGATTGAGCCGAGGCCTTCGGTCCCTAGGGCTCATCACCCTATCCTGCGCATTGGGTCTCCTGCGGGTAGAAGGGTTGGAGGAAGGAATGTAGGCTTTGAGGGAGTTCTCGAAAGAACTCCCACAAGGAGGGAAGGAACTGTCGCTGAAGGCCCTAATGGAAGGAGCCTGCAAAGGGAAAACACGGAGGTAAACCTACCTCCATTACTAGCGGCACATTTTGGGAGGACCGAAGGAGGAGTTCCACTGAAGCCCTCCCACGCATCCAGTGTGGGAGGTAACCCAGGTTCAGTCAACACAGGAGGAAGCCTCCCTCTCGTTGGCCTGTATCCCTAGTTTCCAGTTCAGAGTTATCCTCCAAACCTTTATCCACCCATGAATGGGCAACATGGCAATCAGTATCCCTCACAAACCGCTGTACCCTATAACCATCCCATGATATACCCTCCGTATACCATGTATAATGGTAACCCTCCAAACACGAGTACACCTCATCCTTTCTACACTAATCAACCCTCTTCAGGGGTACCCCCTCCTTATAATCCATATCATAATGTTCCCATGAACATACCACCTTACACCCACTCATACGCAGAGCCCGCATGTCCTACGACACCCTTTGTAAGATGGATCGAAGACTATCCCTTGCCGGATGGTCTAAAGATACCTTCACATATAGGGACTTACGATGGGAAGGGGGATCCAGATAGTTTCCTGCATTTGTTCGAAGGAGCCATAAGAATGCAGAAATGGGTCATGCCCGTAGCCTGTCACATGTTTACCTATACCCTCCGGGATTCCGCACCTATTTGGTGGAATGGGCAGAAACCCGGAAGCATCATCAACCTTGATGATTTGAAGGCTAAGTTTCGATCTCACTTTAGCCAACAGAAGAAGTTCACAAGAACACACCTCACGGTACACAACATTAAGAAGAAGGAGAACGAAAGCACAAGAAATTTTTACTAGGTACACCAACAAAACTCTGTAGATTCTAGGCTTACACGAAGAGCAACGCTTCTCTGGCTTCGTCCATGGCCTACGCAACCGGAATCTTATGGAATTCTTATCCACAGATCTTCCGGCCACATACAAAGGCGTGATGGACAAAACATACACATGGATAGAGGCCAAAGAGGTATCTACCAATGGGGCTCCGATGGAGAACAATAAAGGAGCGAAGCCGTCTTCGTGGGAAGGACCTAAGAAAAAACACAAAGGCTATAACAGGTTTACTCCATACAACAAGGGTCCAAACCTTGGTTTATGGGAAAGCCTGACAAAGTCCCCAAAGGAAATTTTGGCTACCGAGAAGGTAGCAAAGGCCTTCGAACTCCCTCCTCGCATGACAAGCAACGGGAGGAACTGAGATATGACCAAGTATTGCCACTTCCATGAGGATTTTGGTCATGAAACGAACAGCTGTAGAGAATTGAAGAAGTAAATAGAAGAAGCTGTCAAATCAGGACAGTTGACGCACCTAATAAAAGGTATAAGAAAGGGAAAAGAAAAGGTCTCTGACACTAAGGACTACATCCATGAGGCTCCGATCCTTATGGTTTGCAGGGGAGGCCCGAGTCAAAAAAGAAAAGAAATTGAGGAAGGAGCACCCAATGTAGGGGAAGTAACGTTTCCACCCTTAATGGGTCAACCTCCCTGAGATGATCCTGTAGTCATAAAGGTCCTCATTTTCAACCGAGAAGTTAATAGGGCCTACATGGACTGCGGAAGTTCTTGTGAGATCATATACGAGCACTGTTTTATGAAGCTCAAACCTTCCATAAGATCGCATAGGGTAGATTCGAAGATTCCTTTAGTAGGCTTCTCGGGAGAACACTCATGGCCTCTAGGTGAAATCCCTCTAGACGTAACCATTGGTGAGGGCCGACTATCAAGAACGGAAACCCTTACTTTCGCAATTGTAAGGTCCGATTCTCCTTATAATCTATTGATAGGGAGAACCGCCACGCAGAAGATGGGGATTGTGGTATCCACCATACACGCAGCAATCAAGTTCCAAACAGCCAATGGGATAAGGATCGTTGATAAGTGGGAATCGTACCAGGCTTTACCTCTCAAGGGATCTCGAGAAGCTTACAACCCCCACCAGGCAGTGTACCTGATCGTTGTAGTATAGAATAGTGACAAGTACCGGGGGATTGATCGTTCAGCTAGGAATAGTGTCGCTAGGATTAGAAAACCTAATTACTAGTGCTAAAGATGATGGAAGATTATTTTTGTGTTTTTATATTTTTTAGAAAGCAAAGTAAAATCTTGGGTTTGAAGGATTTGGGCGGAATTAGCTGCTAGTCAACTAACCCAATACTAAAGATGCAATCAAAATAAAATACTAAAAATGAAAATAAAACTAAGTTATACTATAGTTGTGAGCAATAAGTGGAGAAAATGTGTTTACTTAGATTTCACTACTCCCTAGACATCTTTTACACATTAATTACTTGTTATAGTTGTGTGGATGACGGATTGTATTCCTTAATACCATTCATGGGGTGGCGCACTTACTTCCCCAATCCTATGAGTGCCTACTTCACTCCTATGTCGAGCCGTTAAAAACTCCTAACATGGGATCATTAGAAATTACTCATGCAGTAAATACAACCAATAAAACCTAGTGCACATCGGTTCATGTTTCCTAAGACGTTCAAGCATGTTACCAATTGGAGATCTGCCAGTTTTCTTAAGCCTAACATCAAATCATTCATCTAATAGAACCATAAACAAGTAATCAACACATAATTAACATCTAGGTTTCATTAGATCTAAGCAAACACAAGATAGATCTAGCCTAGCATGATGGAATTAAGACAAGAACAAGATATAGACAACCAACACATAGACATATTGATTGAATTAAAAGAACACTTATCTCAATTACACATGAAAGGGATCAAGGGCAAAGAACCCTTGAAAAACCTGTAAAATTCGTCTTAAGTTCGGACCTAGGGTTTCTCCAAAACTCCTTTTTTTTAATGTGAAAATTAGAAAACTGTATATAGGAAATAGGGTCTGACGGCGTCAAGACAAATCTTGTGACGCCATCATCTCGCCGCCAAAATACTTCTCGGACTGCTTTGATCTACTTCTGACGCCGTCGTGTGTTAGCATTTTCCAGGCCGTCATGCATTTTACTCTTGACGCCCTACTTCGTGACGCCATCAAATCTGTATTGGGTCGTCATGGAAAGTCATGGAATTTACTCTTGACACCGTCAGAAATTCCTTCTTGACACCGTCACCTACTGTTCCTAGCTTGGAAAATTGAGACTTTGCCGTTTTCTTCACTTTTATGCTCCAAAAACGTCCAAATTGCCTTATTTTCCAGATTTCACTCCCAAAGTACCTAGAATCACAAAAGGAACGATTTAGGGCAATATTTGATCAAATAAATTCAATTCCGGGCTTAAATGACCCCCTAAAAGTGGTTCATTTTTCGCCTCATCATATACCCTTACACTTGAGATTTGCTTGTCCTCAAGCAAATGCGCTTTTATTCTAGTCAAAATACAAGTTAGGGGTCATTTAACACTAATATAAAAGTAATTACAACAAATAATCGTTCCACTAAAGACCAATAGACAAGCACGGAGGTCATACACAAGCACCTCACAAATAGTGTTTAGATACTCACATCTCTCGGGTGTAATAAAGTATAAATTACAATATGGAAACGGAAGATATCTCTCACTACCTGTCATAGCAAAATAGATTACCATAAGCTTGGGAAAGGATCAAACCTCCACCACATGGCGTAAGCACCTAGGATAAACTATCAAAGAGGTCTTTTAAAGGGTTGTAACATTAGGTGTAGGGATATGAAATACACGGTTTTGTTGGATAAAGGCAGTCTTTACTGGTGGCGAGTTAACAATCTTAGTCAATTACATGTACAACATGGCGTTGCTAAGCCAAGACTAGACTCGACTTAGGCTAATGAATGAAAAATAACAAAAACTTAAAATGAACATAGAATGAAATGGGATGGTAGTCCGTATGTTTTTTCTCTTTTCTCTTTTCTCTTTTTCTATTTTTTTTATTTTATTTTATGTTTTTTTTGCATACACTTTTACCCTACCATCCAAAATAATACATCATAGGGAATGAACATTCCCCTTACACTTGAATCTTTACATACTTTACAATAACTAATCTAATGACTTGAATTAAGAAAATCAAAACACTTGGAGCACTTTTGAGATTAACGTATGTATGGGGGTAATAAATGATGTTCTTCCCCATTACTCCATAAAATAAGTACTTTACCCATGAGTCCCAATCGTCCCAAAACAATATGTACAAGGATATGACTCGACTTAGCAACCATGTAATCAATTAGATAGTTAACTTAGGGTTTAACAAATAACAATAATGCACTAAAAATGAGCGCATACACAGAAGGCTAAGGCGATTTGGTTGTACATTTAAGTAGGGTGTAACAAATTCTTCCTTTAAGTAAAATGCTTAAAGTTAGAAACGAAAAGATAGGCTCGGAGGGGTGTACTAGGGGTTTCGTGTACTAAAAATGAGTACAACGCTAAGGGTGTGGGAAAAATTAGTTGACTTAAGTAGTCAAGCAATATGACTTAAGTGGTCAAGAAATTATAATACGGGTTTAACACAAGGGTGATCCTAATGCCTCTTATCATGTAGTAAATCCTACCACACGAATGTAGTCTCACTAGCGGTCTCGGGATGCATCACTAACACAAGTTCTAGAATCTAAATGCTACCGGTACACTCGTAAGCACTAATAGTAAATGCTTTTCCTATCAAATCTAAAGGCGAACCTCACATATTTGGGTGGAAAATTTTTCTGAATATACGGTTATGTGCTAGTCATACAATCTCCTATCCATGAGACGCCTGCTATGGCTAAAGTTTCACTCCTAAATGTTGTAAAAAAATTTAAATTTGGCGCTAAAATTGCACTAACAAGTATTTCTCATAGTTTTATTACACACCTACCATTAAACAAAGCAAACTCAAGCGAAAGTGCATATGTAAGGTATCATCATTTTATCCTCCCCTTACACTTAGGATGAACATTGTCCCCATTGTTCAAGTAAAGAATGTAAAAGTGAAAAAGTAAAAAGAATGAAGTCAAATACTCCCCTGATTCGCTCGGTATGGATAATTAGGTGGCCAGGTTAAATCTTCCTCCAAGAAAATGAACAATCAAAGCTTCCCTTCCAGAATATAAATCATCTTCTTGTCATACATAACCTGTACATCCTGAGAAATAGACAAGACAACCTCGCATAAAATCGGCGGCAACCTATATAAGTTACAAAATCCTAGAAAACAAAGTAAGATATAATGCTTGTGGAATGAAGTTTGCAGATTTCCTGGAGATTATAAAACTTAATAATTCACAAAAACCATAAGACTCCGTTAGAAAAACAAAACCGATAAAATTTCCAGATTTTTACCCATGACGCCGTCAAGAGTTAACTCGTGACGCCGTCAGGATTGACCTGCAGAAATTCTTATGTTAAGTTTCCGGAAAATTTCTGAAAAAACTTGGTTCTACTTCCTGGAAAATCCTGCAAAACTTCATTATGACTCAATACAAGCATTTGACTCTAACAAATACGAATATACATGTTCATTTAATATTGTGGAGAATCATGATTGAGTTGTTTCTTAAAAACATATTTGGGGTTTCCCCTTACACTTATCCTTCGCAAAAATACCTTTAGGTGGAGTTAAGACTAAGCCAAAACAACAAAGTAAAGTATTTCCACTTTTTAATTGAGAAACATGGTCTACCAACAATAAAAATAAAGCATGCATACGGAAACAAATAAAATAAAACAAACAATCAAACAAATAAAACAAATAAAACGGGCTTGGGTTGCCTCCCAAGAAGCGCTTGTTTTTGTTCGAGTCACGAGCCTGACTCTACCCTTATTTAACAGAAACAGGGGAGGTTTTCCCTACACTTAGGATTAAGTGCGGGTGATAGTAGCGATACACACCATCTCGGTGGAAGTATGCCATGTGAGGAGAGAGTGGTGGATGAATTATATGCTCAAAGGGCTGTGCTCCTATCATCATAACCTTACCTAATTCAATCGGTTTAATGGGTGGATTAAGATTTTCTTGTAGAAAGGGATCATTTTCTATCAACTTCAAGAGACTACTAGTTGGGGATCCATCTTGACCTAATAAACCCGGTTTAAACCCATAATGTTTCTTGTGATCAATCATAAATGGATGATGTAAGCATGTAAGGTCATTTTCTACTCTTATATTGGCTTCCTCTGTACAAGGCTTAGAGTCAACTACCTTTATCCTAAGACTATCCGGACTACATGGGTTGATAGGTGGGTCGGCTCCTCTTTTGTCTCCTAGATGTATATCTAAGGATGGAAAGTTGTGTGAAGATTGAGGTTCCGGTTCATTAACACTAGGTAATTCCCTAGAACTAAGAGTAAGGTTATCACTAGAAGTATTCAAACCTATATTCTCTAGTGGTTTTTGGTACAAGGGCTCTACCTCTATTGGGGCTCCTATAGTCTCTTCTACTTCTTCCGGGTAAGTCATGGGCGGTGTGTGTGTCTCAAATGATGGTAGGACTTGTGGGGTACTTAGTGAGCTTATGTTATTTACTTCATCATTCCTTGTGTCAAGATCACCTATATCCCCAACATGTGTTTCATTATAATCTAACCCTAACATTTTCCCAAGTATCTCACGTACTTCTCTAGGCATCTCAACTTCTATGTCTGAATCATACGGATCATCCTCAATATTTTTACTGCTATATACAAATTGCCCAAAAGATTCATCATCTGTTTCTTGAGATTCATCATCATCGATCATAAAACCTAGGTCTTTTTGATCAATGTGATCATGTTCAGCTACATCCTCCATCACATCAAGGTCACCTATGTGTTCATCCTGTATTATGGTAGGGCCTAACCATGACATGCAGCTAGGTGGCTCATACGAAACTATCCTAGGTGAAGGCTCATATGGTGCATAGGTTTCACTAAGTGAGGCATTTTGAGGGGTTGATGGAGCTCCTAAGGTGAGTTCTTTAAAAGCATTATGCACTTGGCCTCTTTTCTCAAGATACTCAATAAAATCAATATAAACTCCAGTCCTCCTCATTTCATTCCTCCATCTTGTTATATCTAAACTAGTGTAATTATATTTTTTCTGGTAAAACTCTAGTATCGGATTGGTGGATTCGCGTTCTCCATAATGGCTAACGGAATAGTCAATGGAAAGGTTTTTACAAACAAAGACACAAAGAAAAGATAGACTAAAGAAAACCTAAAAATAAAAATAAAATCTTACTAGAAAGGAATCTAGCAAGTAGACCTAATAAAAAGAAATTCTAACCTAGACAATAACTATTCCCCGGGCTGCGGCGCCAAAAACTTGATACGTGGGAATCGCACCCGGCTTTACCTCTCAAGGGATCTCGAGAAGCTTACAACCCCCACCAGGCAGTGTACCTGATCGTTGTAGTATAGTATAGTGACAAGTATTGGGGGATTGATCGTTCAGCTAGGAATAGTGTCGCTAGGATTAGAAAACCTAATTACTAGTGCTAAAGATGATAGAAGATTATTTTTGTGTTTTTATATTTTTTAGAAAGCAAAGTAACATCTCGGGTTTGAAGGATTTGGGCGGAATTAGTTGCTAGTCAACTAACCCAATACTGAAGATCCAATCAAAATAAAATACTAAAAACGAAAATAAAACTAAGTTATACTATAGTTGTGAGCAATAAGTGGAGAAAATGTGTTTACTTAGATTTCACTACTCCCTAGACATCTTTTACACGTTAATTACTTGTTATAGTTGCGTGGATGACGGATTGTATTCCTTATTACCATTCATGGGGTGGCGCACTTACTTCCCCAATCCTATGAGTGCCTACTTCACTCCTATGTCGAGCCGTTAAAAACTCCTAACATGGGATCATTAGAAATTACTCATGCAGTAAATACAACCAATAAAACCTAGTGCACATCGGTTCATGTTTCCTAAGACGTTCAAGCATATTACCAATTGGAGATCTGCCAGTTTTCTTAAGCCTAACATCGAAATCATTCATCCAATACAACCATAAACAAGTAATCAACACATAATTAACATCTAGGTTTCATTAGATCTAAGCAAACACAAGATAGATCTAGCCTAGCATGATGGAATTAAGACAAGAACAAGATATAGACAACCAACACACAGATATATTGATTGAATTAAGAGAACACTTATCTCAATTACACATGAAAGGGATCAAGGGCAAAGAACCCTTGAAAAACCTGTAAAATTCGTCTTAAGTTCGGACCTAGGGTTTCTCCAAAACTCCTCTTTTTTTAATGTGAAAATTAGAAAACTATATATAGGAAATAGGGTCTGACGGCGTCAAGACAAATCTTGTGACGCCGTCATCTCGCCGCCAAAATACTTCTCGGACTGCCTTGATCTACTTCTGATGCCGTCATGTGTTAGCATTTTCCAGGCGTCATGCATTTTACTCTTGATGCCCTACTTCGTGACGCCGTCAAATCTGTATTGGGTCGTCATGGAAAGTCATGGAATTTACTCTTGACGCCGTCAGAAATTCCTTCTTGACGCCGTCACCTACTGTTCCCAGCTTGGAAAATTGAGACTTTGCCGTTTTCTTCACTTTTATGCTCCAAAAATGTCCAAATTGCCTTCTTTTCCATATTTCACTCCCAAAGTACCTAAAATCACAAAAGGAATGATTTAGGGCAATATTTGATCAAATAAATTCAATTCCGGGCTTAAATGACCCCCTAAAAGTGGTTCATTTTTCGCCTCATCAACCGTACTATCCAATTACAACAAGAAAGGGACACCAGAAGGGAAAGAAGATTAAAGAAAATCCTCAGGAGCCTCCGAAGGCTATCTTGAGCTGCGGAGATGCCGAATAGCGTATTGTGATAAACGAGCTCCATCTGGAGAAAATAGTAGTAATCGGAAGACAACTCCCTACCACCTTCAAGGCAAGCCTGATTCAACTCTTGAAGGACAACAAAGATATCTTCGCATGGACATACTCCGATATGACAGGGGTTCCGAGAAGTCTCATGATCGATGGTAAACCTTTCAGAACGGAACACAAACTCAATGAATTCAAGCACATTGAGCCTATCAAACAAAAGCGCCGGAGCTTTGCACCGGAGAGAAATGCTGCAGCCTTCAAAGAAGTAGACGAATTAGTACAGGCGGGTATACTCAGAGAGGTCAAATACCAAACGTGGGTGGCCAATCCAGTTATGGTAAAGAAAAGTGATGGAGGATGGCGTATGTGCGTTGATTTTACTGACATCAATAAAGCGTGTCCAAAGGATTGTTACCCCCTCCCAGAAATAGATTGGAAGGTAGAGTCCTTATCAGGGTTTTGTCTAAAATGCTTTTTAGACGCTTACAAGGGATACCATCATATACAAATGGCAATGGAAGACGAGGAAAAAATGGCCTTCTACACGGGAAAGGGCGTCTATTGCTATAAGAATATGCCCTTTGGTTTGAAAAATGCAGGGGCAACTTACCAGCGTTTGGTAGACAAGGCCTTCAATAAACAGATAGGAAGGAATTTGGAGGCATATGTGGATGACATGGTCATAAAGAGTAGGACAGAGGAAGACCTACTTTCTGACATTCAAGAAACCTTCAACCAGCTAAGAGCCATAAATATGAAGCTCAATCTAAAGAAATGTTCGTTCGGTGTCGAAGAGGGGCAATTCCTGGGGCACTTGATAACAAAGCAAGGAATCAAAGCAAACCCTTCAAAAGTGAAAGCCATCACTGATCTGCAAGCCCCAAAGACATTGAAGAAGGTACAAAGCCTTAATCGAAAGCTGGCAGCATTGAGCAGGTTTTTGTCAAAGGGTGCAGATCGATCATTGCCGTTCTTTAAGACCCTTAAAGGATGTATGGATAAGAAGACTTTCTAATGGAGTGTCGAAGCTGAAGCTGCCTTTCAAAAGTTGAAGGAGTTCATGGAAATCCTACCAACACTCACGTGTATATGTACATCGCAGCATCACATGAAAGTATTAGCACAGTACTCCTGGCAGAAAGAGAGAAGAGGCAAGTTCCGATCTACTTTGTCAGTCGGGATTTGCAGGGAGCTGAATTAAATTACCCAGAATTGGAAAAGCTAATTCTTGCTCTAGTTCACGCTGCAAGACGCCTCCGAAGGTACTTTCAAGCTCACCCAATCACGGTATTAACTGATAAGCCCATCAAACAAATACTATCGAAGCCCGAGAAGTCGGGGAGGGTATCTAAATGGGCCATAGAATTAGGGGAGCATGAAATAGAATACAAGGGGCGAAACTCTATAAAAGGTCAAATACTCGCAGACTTCCTCGCTGAAACTCCTTCCGAGCCAGGAAATGATAAGGAACCTCCCAAGAAGAAGCCTTCGAAAAAAGAGAATAACTAGAAGTTATTCACAGATGGAGCCTCAAGCTCCGACGGTTCAGGGTCAGGGTTGATGTTAATCAACCCAGAAGGAAAAGAATACACTTATGCACTGCGATTCGAATTTGAGGCGACCAACAACGAAGCAGAATACGAAGCTTTGTTAGCCGGCCTACGCCTAGCTAAAGACATGGAGGTACGCAACCTTTTGATTTTTGTTGACTCACAGCTGGTCGCCAATCAAATCAAAGGCTCCTATGAGGCAAGGCAGTCCACTATCAAACAATACCTGGATAAAGCACAAGAAATCCTACAGGGATTTGAATCCTTCACCATTGAGCACGTCCGAAGAAACCAAACAAGAAGGCAGATGCATTAAGCAAGTTAGCCTCAATGGCCTTCGCTCACTTGACAAAAGAAGTTCTGGTTGAGGTGTTAGCTGAAAGATCTATCCAAAGGAAGGAAGTATCGGATATAATATCCGAGGAAGAAACCAATTGGATGACTCCGATAAGGGAGTACTTAATAAGCGGCATTCTACCGGAAGATCCAAAGCTAGCAAGAAAAGTTAGAGTCAAAGCTCCTCAATACAAGATAATATGATATTACCTCTACAGACGATCCTTCTTATCCCCATGACTTCGTTGTGTCAGACCTAAGCAGGCTGCAAACATAATTAATGAAGTTCATGAAGGATCGTGCAGTCTGCACGCAGGACCCCGCTCCGTCGTCTCTAAAATTATGAAACTGGGGTACTACTGGCCATCAATGCACAGGGATGCAATGGAAATAATACATAAATGAGAGGCATGTCAGATCCACTCGAAGGTCCCAAGACTACCTAAACAAGATATGACCTCTGTCACATCTGCGTGGCCTTTTTCCCAATGGGGAATTGACATAGTAGGACCTCTGCCAGTAGCACCAGGAGGAGTGAAGTTTTTGGTCGTAGCTATCGACTACTTCACCAAATGGGTTGAAGCCAAGCCTTTGGCATCTGTGATGGGCAGACACATGGAGAAATTTGTATGGGAACACATCGTTTGCCATTTCGGAGTCCCTCATATCATCATCTCTGACAATGAGAAGCAATTTGCCGAAGGCGTATTTCCTACTTTTTGCAATGGTTTAAAATTCAAGCAATCGTTCACATCCATGTACCACCCTCAAGGTAATGGCCAAGTAGAAGTTACCAACAGAGACATTATCAATGGAATCGAAAGAAGGCTAGGACGAAGTCACCAAGGGTGGGTGGACGAATTACCCCAAGTTCTCTGGGCTCATAGGACACATCCCAAGTCAAGTCACGGGGAAACACCTTTCAGACTTACTTATGGCACAGAAGCTGTCATCCCATCAGAGATAAGCATGGAAATGGAGCGCATTATGAAATTCGAAGCCTCAGAAAATGAGGAAAAGCTTCGAGAGAATATAGATTTACTCGAACAACAAAGAGAAATAGCCTCCATCAGAGAAGCTACGTACAAGCAAAAGTTAGAAAAATATTACAACAGCAGGGTTCGGCCCTCGAGCTTCAAACCAGGCGAATATGTCCTTCGACTTAATAGCGCAAGCAAAGCCGAATACCAAGGGAAGTTGGGACCAACATGGGAGGGGCCTTACGTAGTAGCTGAAGCTTACGATAACGGAGCGTATAAGTTGGCAACAATCTTTGGGGAAGAAGTTGACAGGACATGGAATGGCACCAACCTTCGTAAGTTTTACATATAAAACTTACAACCTTTCAGAAAATTTGTTTATTTCAAATTTATGTATTGAACTCTTCTCATTCGGGGAAAGAAACATTAATGGTAGGCGTCTTAGTATTCATTTCATAAAATGATGTAATCCTCCCTACCCACTTAATGATACAACATATTTCCCTTAAATCTCTTGTTTCGTTTTTTACAACAAATATTTATTCAGCCAAGTACTACAAGTCTCAATGTTCGAAGGATGATATTTATGTCTTGTACATGACATCCACTATAATTCACATTGACTTTCCTAAAACGTCTATGGGCATTTGAAGCCCTATTACTATAAGGATAAAGATGGAGTGGGTCGCAACCCTCTGTCAGCAGTTAAATTATATGATTGCTTAAAAATCTTGGTTCAAAGTACACACAATAAGGATACTCATCTACGGTTACCTTAGGTTGTATATTAACGTTATTAAATAACGTTGAGAGAAGAGAATCATATAATAAAAGGATAAATGAAAAGAACATCCTATGGCAAGTTGATAACAAATAAGCAAACATCCTAAAAATCAAAGTAGCAAGGAGAAAACATGTTCGGAGGGTACAAACCACCCTCGGGATAAACCATTGCCAACAAGGCAGTATTTATGTATTCTTTGATGAGGAGGGATTTTCGTGACGAGAGGGAACCTTCACACTAGAGGCCCTCCTACTTGGAGAAGATGGCTGAATCCGACAGGGCTTCTTTGATAGCAGTTTTTCAACAGAAACCATTGGATCTTTGGTCACCTTAGAAATAAAAGGAAAGTCTGCTAAAACATACGCATTACTGGCAGTATCATATTCCTGTTCATGCGAAGGGCGCTAGTAAGGAACCTTCGACAAGATCACAGGCTCTCCATTCTTAGCAATTTCTTCCAGAGTAGTGCATTTACCATGGAATAGGGCAGCATTCACCAAGTTGGCCACCACTTGTCCGACTTCATCACTATGATACAACTCCATAGCAATGTAAGGAATAACCTTGGCCACCACATCTGCCCTATCTTTCTAGAGAATTTCACATCGAAGGTTTAGAGCATCCGTTTCCTGTTGCAATTTGGTTTTTTGCTCCATGAGTCTATTCTTTTCAGATTTAAGACTTTCACACTTCGACTCAAGCACAGATACTCTCTCTTTTATCCCAATCGCTTTGGCCTCTTCCATTTTGAGCCTACCACACTCAGCTTGGGTTTCCTTTAGTCGATTGGCAAGCTTCATGGCGTTGGATCGAGATCTTGCATAATTGGATTCTTCTCAATATCCTTCGTAGCCCTGTCACACTTTGACTTCAGCTCAGTGATCAACTGCTCCCTATGTTCTCCTCAAGCCAGAACTACATTCAACTCTTCTTTAGCATTTTTAACAGTCCGTATCAATTCTCTTGTTCGGCTGTTAAGATGATTAGTTAGAATAGCTTGTCTTGTGTAGCTTTTGTCGTGAAGATCACACAGCTGCTCTATTGACATATTGTCAAGGGCTCCTTTCCAGCGGCCTGGAATAACACCTTCAACCAATCGGTGACAAGCTTGAGAGTTAGGGAGTTCCTTCATGTTCGATAAACCTGCACATTATCGAATTAGGATCTATTTTGAAGCTTTTAATTAATTTTGTGGTAGTATATAGGTCGTAATAGGCTCTTACCATGAATGTATTCATCATCCGAATCTTCGGAGGGTATGGTAGCAGCAGTCTTATCTTGGGAGTTCTTGTTCTTAGAAGCTCTGGATAAGAGTGTGGGTCTGTCAAGTTTCTTCTTGATTGGAGGCTTTGAAGCCTTCATTTCATTTCCTTCCCTTTCACGAACCCTGTCAGCTATACCAGAGGTACCGGCATACGTCCTGGGGACATCATCGGAGGAAAGGATCTCCAAGTCAGGTAAGGCTTCGATTGCCAAAGGCAGCTCCTCAGCATTAAGGGGAATCACTTCTTCAATTATTGTTGCTGGCTCCAGCACCATGGCATCCACGTCATTATTGTTGACTGAGGTTGAAGGGGAACCCACCCCGTAGCTGAATTCTCTAGGTTCCCTGGGAATGAAGCTAGCTTCCTTTGCACCATCAGATACGACAAAGTTCCTGAATACCATTACTGCAATATAAACGGAAACATAAATATAATCACATATGTTATTCATTTATGATAAGTTACATATACATGCTTCGGCCATCACAATGGATTTGTGGCGACAAAGGAGATCCTTCCCAATGGTCCACAAGACCAGTCATAAAGAGGATGGGTTCTGGAAATGTTTGTGCATTAATGGGGTGTCTGGCAAGACGTTGATAAATTGGGACTTCTCGAACATTGAGGGGAAGTTGATCATTGAATTTCTTATGGTCGAAATGGAATGCTTCATTCAAGAGTGCTAGATACCCCGGAGGTATGATTGTATCTTGTACATAAAAGAATTTCCCTTTCCAGTTTGTTATATTTGTGAAGGGTTTGGTGATTAGCACGGGCACATCTTCATCATTCCTCTTTGACAGTGTCAACCAATCTCCCCCAGGACACAGGTTAAGGAAGCCTCGAAGCACATTTAGTGTGGGCTCATACCCATATGCCTTACACATTACTATGTAGGTGGTAAGTTTGGCTAGTCCAAATGGATTAAAGGCATGAGTATATAGGCCCACATACCCTTTTGGGGCGTCATAGATGCTCTGATTATTTTTTGGGAGAATAACTTTGTGTTGTTTGGGTATTGGGTAATCATCTAGAAAGAGGGCTAGGGCTTCTCTGGAGAGAGTACATTTTTGTTGTCTTATAATACGTTTAGCATCCATGCTCATGCCTACCTGGTAATACCTAAAGGGCCTAATTAAAAGATGGGGGAAGAGTTTACCTTTTGATTGTTGCAGATAAACAGGTTACATCTTTGCGAAAGTTGCAGAGGAAAAAGTTGTGATTTAGAATTTGAGGTGCACCAGTATTTATATTACACATAATTATATCTACTCAACACTTTAAATTTTGAAAGATGGTTGAGCTTACCGATAATTATGCCGTTATATTCTTTTGTTCAACGGATAAGTCATAAGCATGTGCATTTAATGCATCTTTGTATTTCAGAAATTCATCTTATCCAATTTTTGAGGATATGGTGAAAGCATTGAACTATGATAGAGTTGAAAGCCACATATTCTTGTGCGCATATCCAACTTTCAACTGGGGGGCTTGATGATGTACCCTCCGATTAGCTCGAAGGATCCCCCTTCGAGTCTGATCACAACCTACATAATCCAAGGCTCTGGCTAGCCTCCTTAAACTTTCTTTGGCGTAAAACTAATCATCAATGATCTAGTTACCAAGTGGGAATTCGCCAATCGAAGGATTAACCCTTCGGGGTATCTCTCGATAAGTTTTAAGGAAAGAACGATGCCAAGTCCAAATATTGGTGAGACCAAGTCTTACCCACGTCTCCTCTTTCTCTTTAGCTCCCTCGCTAAACCAGGAGGAGTGGGACACTAAACCCTAGCGGTTACCACAAATCAAGGGACGCCCCCATGATCTCTCTCAAATGTGTGACCACTCTCCAGGACCGTTTTCTTCACCTATAAATAGTCCTGGACGATGACAAATCTGGTATGCAATTTCTCTCACCTTACTTTACTACATTTACACTTAAACTCTCTTACCGATCACTTATTCACACGCCGGAGGTGGTTCGCAGGGTCCAACCCCTGCGCAATCACTTAACGTAGTGTTTTAGTATTTCTTATTTCAGGTTATATCCAAGCTTGGCGTAATCACAACACCCCTCATTTCCTTTGATCACCATCGAAGGCCTATTAGTGCGAATTATTGTACAATCAGAAAACACCACAGCTAATAGTTCTTTTTTGGTGGTAGAATAATTCTCTTGAGCGGGATTCATAGTTTTGCTAGCGTAGCATATTAGTTGGAATTGTTTGTTAAACCTTTGGCCTAATACTGCTCCAACAGCATAGTCACTAGCGTCACACATGATCTCGAAAGGTAATTCCCAGTTGGGTGTAACCATGATTGGGGCTTGCGTGAGTTCCTTTTTTAGGAGATTGAATGCATCCTTGCATTCTTGAGAGAAATCGAAAGGGGCATTCTTTACAAGCAATTGAGTCATTGGTCGAGCTATTTTATAAAAGTCCTTAATGAACCTCCTGTAGAACCCGGCATGACCCAAGAAGCTATGTATTGCCTTAACAGTAGTGGGATAAGGTAGTTTAGATATAGCTTCAACCTTTGCTTGGTCCACTTCAATCCCATTTCCTGAGACCTTATGCCCTAGCACAATCCCTTCTTTTACCATAAAATGGCATTTCTTCGAATTTAGGACCAAGTTGGTTTCCTCGCAACGTTTGAGCATTTTTTCGAGGTTAGCGAGACAACGGTCGAAAGAGTCCCCGAAGACTGAGAAATCATCCATGAACACTTCCATGTTGTCTTCCATTAACTCGTGAATGATTGCGGTCATGCATCGCTGAAAAGTGGCGGGAGCGTTACACAGCCCAAAAGGCATCCTCTTATAGGCGAATGTTCCATAAGGGCAAGTAAATGTGGTTTTTTCTTGGTCCTCAGGGGCTATGGGGATTTGGAAATATCCTGAGAATCCATCCAAGAGGTAGTAGTAGTCATGCCCGGATAATCTTTCCAACATTTGGTCAATGAACGGGACGGGAAAGTGATCCTTTCTGGTGGCATCATTGAGCTTTCTATAATCGATGCATACCCGGCAACCAGTAACCGTTCTCTGGGGTACCATCTCACCGTTGTCATTTTTCACCACAGTCATTCTTCCTTTCTTTGGTACAACCTGTACAGAACTAACCCACGGGCTATCCAAAATCGGGTATATCAGCCATGCATCCAAGAGTTTGATAACTTCCTTTTTCACCACCTCCTTAATGTTGGGATTCACCCGCCTCTGGGGTTGCACGGCTGGTTTATAGTCTTCTTCCATAAGAATCTTATGCATGCAAAAGGTTGAGTCAATCCCCTTAATGTCGGCTACACTCCATGCAAGGACTCCTTTATATTTCTTCTAAACTCCTAACAGTCTATCCTTTTGCCCAAGTTCAAGGGAAAAATTTATGATCACTGGCAGTTGATCCTTTCCCTGGAGGAAAGCATATTCCAGGTGGTTTGGGAGTTCTTTAAGCTCTAGCTTGGGTGGTTCGATAATGGAAGGCTTTAGCTTGTTTTCGGGTTTACAGAGTTTAAGCAGTTCAGTGGTCTCTTGTTTGGGGTAGAAGGAGACTGCGCTAGCGCTTTTCGTATTCTCCTTCTCCATTATGGGGATCAAAACTCTCATCACGTAACCAGCCTTCTTCGATTTGTTCATCAACATAGTTGTCAATGACATCAGTTAATTCATCGACCTCTCCGATGAAATAGAGCCGGTTAGCTGCTTCGAGAGATAGATTCATAGTGTCTTTAATATCAAAGGTCAATCTATATGTCCCTACTCATAAGGTTAACTTGCCGTCTTGAACATCAATAATTGCACGAGCGGTGGCAAGAAAGGGTCTCCCTAAGATGATGGGCACCAGGTCATCCTCCTCCATCTCCAAGATCACGAAGTCAACCGGAAATTTGAACTTCCCTACCTTAAATAGCACATTATCGCATATCCCCAAGGGATATTTGACCGATCTATCAGCTAGTTGGATGCTCATACGGGTAGGTTTTAGTCCGGAATATCCTAGTTTAAGGAACATGGAGTGGGGCATGAGGTTGATGCTTGCCCCTAAATCGGCAAGAGCATTCTTTATCGACAGAGATCCTATGGAACAGGGCAAGGTGAATTTTCCTGGGTCGTCTACCTTTTTTCGTAGCCCTCGTCGGGTCACCACCGAACATTCTTCTCCCAAAGTCAAAAGACCCTCGAGTTTCTTTCGGTTGGCAAGCAATCTTTTGAATTATGAGCTATACTTGGGCATGTGGTAGCAAGCATCTAAGAGAGGTATGGTGACCACTGAATCTTTTAGATATGACAAGAATCTCTTATTATCGTTTTCAATCTTCTGGTTTTTTTAGGCGGGATGGAAATGGGATTCTCACAGGTTGGTTAGGTGGAGTTGGTGGAGATGAGGTCATCAGAGGAGGTTGTTCAGGAGCCTTGTTGCTCACATTACCTTCCTCCTCGGGGGGATCATTTGGCTCAACGGCGACAGGATGTTGGCTCGGATAAGTAGGGTCCTTGGTTGTTGTTCCAGCTCAAGTAGTAACCGCGAGCAGGGGATCTTTTTGGCCCACTGGGGGCCTGTTATGGCCATAAAGGGTGGCATTAAGCTTGTTGAACCATTAATCCATGTTATTCTGTTGCTCAGCGATGAGCTCGTCAAGACCTTTCAATTGTAAGCCTTTTTCCTGAGTAAAGTGCCCAAGGTCATCCTCAAAAGTGCTCCTGATTTTGAATTCAGGGCCTTCCTCTCCTTCTTTTCTTTTCACCAGATTCCCCCAAAGGGTATAATCATCGTTTTGGTAAAAAGGTAAAAGGGAGGGGTCAGGGTAGATGTCATGTCCCGACAAACACGCATGTTCGGTCGTGGTTTCTCCTCCGCATTCCTCTACTTTGTGTGGGCCCCCACAGTAGTTGCAGATCAAGTAAGGATTTGAAAGTTTTTAGTTGTTCGCGACCCTGCAAGGTATACCACCCTTTCGTGAATTTTCCTCAGCCGATCCGAGGGTGTTTGTGTGATTTCGGATATGCTCATAGTCGAATCGGGTTCATCCCAAGTATCGTCCTGGTCTTGGGCATATTCCTCAATCCTATCCCACCCTTCCTCGGCGCTTAGATTAGCTATTTTCCCTTTTCTTGAATTATTGATTCCGTTCTGGTCATTTGGGGAGACATTGTCGTAGAAGATTTGGACCAGAAGCCAAAGTTCGATGCCTGGTGGGGGACTTGTCTTATTAGATCCTTGAATCTAATCCATGATTTATGGATGGGTTCGTCCTTTCCCTTTCAGAAACGGAGGATCCTCTCCCTAAATGCTGAGGTTTTCCCTGCTAGGAAGAACTTCTCATAAAACTTGGATATAAGTTGCTCCCATGTAAAAATAGACTCGAAGGGAAGTCTATCATACCACTCCTTGGCTTTTTCATAAAGAGTGAAAGGGAAGAATCGTAATCGGGACGTGTTTCTAGTGGCCCCATTCGTATGGAGGGTGTCCACTATCTTTAAGAAATCCCTGACATGTTGAATTGGGTCATCGGTATGTAGCCCATGAAACTTGCATACACTTTAGACAAGCCAGACATCGTTTGCACGCAAGACCCCATCGGTGCGTTCGTTTGGGAAAACAATGGCATTTGAGAAGCCACGAGGATTCGTGGAGGAGTAGTCCTTAAGGCGCTTAGGGGTGGGAGTTTTAGGGGTGCTCATATCGTTGTTGGATTGGGGGCTAGATGGCGTGAGGTGATTATCTGAATCTTTTTCAGAAAGGGCCTCATCAAAGTTGATGGCTATGCTAGATGGTTCGGGTGTTGGGAGAGATTTCTTTAACCTATGCATTTCCCTTTCAGGTTCTGCATATGGCAAAACGAGATTTCTTACAGAACTACGACTCCTAGTGATTCTAAGGTTAGAGAGATCTTCATTTGCCATGATGGCGGATGGTGATGGTTACGAACAAAGAAACGAAGAAATGAGATAGACTAAAGAAAACCTAAAAATAAGAATAAAACCTTACTAGAAAGGAATTTAGCAAGTAGACCTAATAAAAAGAAATCCTAACCTAGACAATAACTATTCCCCGGCAGCGGCGCCAAAAACTTGATACGTGGGAATTGCGCCCTCGCAACAGGTTTTACCTCTCAAGGGATCTTGAGAAGCTTACAACCCCCACCAGGCAGTGTACCTGATCGTTGTAGTATAGTATAGTGACAAGTACCGGGGGATTGATCGTTCAACTTAGGAATAGTGTCGCTAGGATTAGAAAGCCTACTAAACTAGGTCTGGAGGTGAATGATTCTTTTTGTATTTTTTTATATTTTATGAAAGCAAGTAAAATCTCGGGTTTTGAAGGAGTGGGCGGAATTAGTTGCTAGCCAACTAACCCAATTAACTAAGATGCAATCAAAATAACATAAAATAAAGGAAAATTAAACTAATTTACTAATGTGGTGGAAACAATAATGAGAAAAGTTGTGTTTACTTAGATTTCATTACTCCCTAGATATCTTTTACACATTGATTAGCTTGTTACATTTGCATGGATGACGTGTTATATTCCTTAATACTAGTCGTAGGGTTGTGTACAATATTCCCTAACTCTATAAGATCCTACTTCACTCCTATGTCGAGCCGTTAGAAGCTCCTAACATGGGATCATTAGAATTCTCTTACGCATTAAGTACAACCAAAAATCGTAGTACACCTCCGATCATGTTTCTTAAGACGTTCAAGCAAGTTACCAATGGAAGTCTGCCAGTTTTCTTAAGCCTAACATCGAATACAATCATCCGTAACAATTTTAAACAAACAATCAACCCATAATCAACATCTAGGTTTCTCTACAGCTAAGCAAACACAATAAAAACCTAGCCTAGCATGTTAAAGAGAAGACAAACGTAAGATATAATCACACAACACATAGACATATTGAATGATTTGAATAAGTACTTATCTTCAATTGAACATGGGAGAATCAAGGGGTTGAAACCGTTGAAAAAACTGTAAAATTCGTCTAGGGTTTATGCCCTAATATCCCACACAAAGTTCCACACATTACAATGAAAAATTGGAAAAATATATATATAGACTATGCATCCAGACGGCACCATGTATTAACCTCTGACGCCGTCAACTCGCCACCATGATGAAATTCGTATTGCCTAGATCCACTTCTGACGCCGTCATGTAGGAATGAGCTCTGGGGCGTCACGTGTATTTGGACCCTGACGGCCTAGGTGACGCCGTCAGGCCAATAAGCCTAAAAACTTTCTGGATCGTCATGTGTATTTTCCACTTCCACCTTTTTTGCCACTCTTGATGCCGTCACTAGTAATCCCTTGACGTCGTCATGTACTGTTCCCAGCAAGGAATTTGAGACTTTGCCATTTTCTTCACTTTTATGCTCCAAAAATGCCCAAAATGCATCCTTTTCCAGATTTCTCTCCAAAAGTACCTAAAATGACAAAAGGAACGATTTAGGGCAATAATTGATCAAATAATCTCGAATTCGGGCTTAAATGACCCCTTAAAAGCGGTACACTTTTCGCCTCATCAAATACCAAAAACTATATGGTCATCAACTCACCATATTCCATGTGATGAAGAGTTGGCTAGTCCATAGCAAACGGCTCATGGTAAACACATATCAAATCTGTTGATAGCTGATAGTTTGCTAAAAACTATGAAAAGAGCAGTTAAATTTCTATATGTTTTACTTTTACCACTGCTCTTGGAAAATTTTTGTGAAAAGTTCCCACTGCTAGTTCACAGTTACCACTGCCAGTGTAATTTTTACCACTGATGAACTAGCCGTTACAACTGTTGTGTCAGTAACAATATTTTTACTAGCCGTTGAGAGTAACCGTTTTATCCACATTAATAGGGTGAATTTTTGGAGGATTATCCACTTACTTATTTTAAGTTATTTTTTTCTTGAAGATAAATCTTTTCTAAAGATAATCTCTCTTGCGCATAATTCTCAAACCCTAATAGTATATATTCTTTTTCTCTCAATCGGCGTGTTCACCATTCAATTCATACTCACACAATTATACTTTTCTCACAAAAACTATGGAAAGATTAAACCTTGCAAATGAGCACAACCAAGTGGCCTACTTGCAGACGTCAAACGAAAAGAGTGGCCTTGTTTTTCATCAGATTGTGGACTTTCTCAATACCACTCATATTAGGTATGCTTTAACTTTAAATCCCAAAATCTATGTCTCTCAAATCAAATAGTTTTGGAACTCTGTAGAGTCCATAACCATTGAACAAGGAGACACACATGAAACTGTGGATACTCTTAGAGTCACAGTGGATGGGGTAACTATTGATGTTACGGAATCATCCTTGAGGAGAATTCTCCAATTGGATGATCTAAATGGTATCATCACATTGCCCAATCCAGATATTCATAAACATCTCTCATCAATGGGGTATTGATTGTACAATATTTTGCACTACCAGGCCTTCGATGGTGATCAAAGGAAAATGAGGGGTGTTGTGATTGCGCCAAGCTTGGATATAACCTGAAATAAGAAATACTAAAACACTACGTTAAGTGATTGTGCAGGGGTTGGACCCTGCGAACCACCTCCGGCGTGTGAATGAGTGATTGGTATGAGAGTTTAAGTATATGCGTAGTAAAGTAAGGTGAGATAGATTGCATACCAGATTTGTCATCGTCCAGGACTATTTATAGGTAAAGAAAACGGTCCTACAGAGTGATCACACGTTTGATAGAGATCATGGGGGCGTCCCATGATTTGTGGTAACCGCTAGGGGTTAGTTCCCCACTCCTCCTGATTTTGCGAGGGAGCTAAAGAGAAAGATGAGACGTGGGTAAGACTTGGTCTTACCAATATGTGGGCTTGGCATTGTTCCGTCCTTGAAACTTATCAAGAGATACCCCGAAGGGCTTGATCCTTCGATTGGCGAATTCCCACTTGGTAACTAGATCATTGATGATTAGTTTTACGCCAAATATGCACACAAGAATACACTCTAAGGGGTGTCCTTCGAGCTGATTGGAGGGTACATCATCAAGCCCCCCAGTTGAAAGTCAGATATGCACACAAGAATATGTGGCTTACAACTCTATCGTAATGTAATGTTTTTACCATATTCTCTAAAATGGATAAGCAAATATTTGAAATACAAAGATGCATTAAATGCGCGTGCATATAACGTATCTGTTGAATCAGAAAAATATAACGGCAGAATTATCGGTAAACTCAACCATCTTTCAAAGTTTAAAGTATTGAGTATATGGAATTATGTGCTATATAAATATCAGTATGCCCTAAATTCTGAATCATAACTCTTTCCTCTGCAACTACCACAAAGCCGTGATCTACAGCAATCAAAAGGTAGACTCTTCCTCCATTTTAAAATTAGTTACTTTAGGTATAGCCATGAGCATGGATGCTAAACGCATTATAAGACAACAAAAATGTACTCTTTCCAGGGAAGCCCTAGCCCTTTTTCTAGATGATTACCCAATACCCAAACAACATAAAGTTATTCTCCCAAAAAGTAATCAAAGCATTTATGATGCCCCAAAAGGGTATGTGGGTTTATATATTCATGCATTTACACGCTCAAATCTAAGAATACCTCTGCACCCATTGTTTCTAGAGTTGCTACAATATTATGTGGTGCACATTTTGAGGTTTAATCCATTTGGATTAGCCAAACTTACTACCTACATAATAATGTGTAAGGCATATGGGTATGAGCCTACACTAAATGTGCTTCGAGGCTTCCTTAACTTGTGTCCCGGGGGAGATTGTTTGACATTATCAAAGAGGAACGATGAAGACGTGCCCGTGCTAATCACGAAGCCTTTCACAAATATAACAAACTGGAAAGGGAAATTCTTTTATATACAAGATACAATCGTACCTCCAGGGTATCCAGCATTCTTGAATGAAGCATTCCGTTTCGACAGTAAGAAATTCAATGATCAACTTCCCCTCAATGTTCAGGATGAACCACTTTATCAACGTCTTGCCAAACATCCTATTGATGTGCAAACTTTTCCAGAACCCATCCTCCTTATGGATGGCCTTATGGACTATTGGGAGGGATCTCCTTTGTTGTCACGAATCCATTGTGATGGCCAGAGTATGTATATGCAATTTATTATAAATAAATAACATCTCTGATTATATTTATATATCTGTTTATATTGCAGTAATGGCGTTTAGGAACTTCATCATATTTGATGGTGCCAAAGAAGCTAGCTTTATTCCTAGGGAACCTAGAGAATTCAGCTACGGGATGGGTTCCCCTTCAACTTCGGTCAATAATTGTGGAAACTAGAAGGGGGGTTGAATAGTTTTACGTCTTTTTAATTTTATTATGAAAACTTAGTTTAGTTTTAAAACCTTGTTTTCTTTTAAAACTTTGATTCAATCTTATGTGAACTCAAATCTTGAACAATATGAACAACTATGTCTAAGTATGAACAATAATAATATAAGCTAAGTATGTAAAATCAACACATGCACAATATAAACAATTATAGCTATATACGAGAGATAAGTAAGTAATCATTTACTTTATAATCCTTAGTTATATTTTGTATGAAAACTTTACTTGATCGAAATGATCAATTATATGTATGTTACCTTTTTAGTTTGATTGTAAAAACTTTGTTTTGTGAATGAAACTTTCGTTTGATCTTTAAGTAAAATCAATACTAGCACTATATGAGCAAATATATATATATATACGTCTACGTCTACAAAAGTAATAACGATATAAGCAAGATAATAAGTAAGATATGGAAAGATCTAATCGCGAGACAAAGGATTTATAGTGGTTCGGCTACAAGGACACCTTCCTTGCCCTACTCCACTCCTCGAGTCACCTACTCGAGAGTTTTCTTCACTATGTCAACAAGCTCCCTTATGGCAGAGAAAACCTTACACACCAATATACACACCAAAACTTCGTCACAACTTATTCACACCTTTTACACAACTTCTTCACACCTAGTCACTACTTAATCACAACACTACTTCTTCACACCTAGTCACTACTTAATCACAACACTACTTCTTCACAACTATCTATCTTCACAACTATCTACTTCACAACAATCTTCTTCACAACTATCAACTTCCCAACTTCTATACTTCACAACTATCTACTACACACTCACTCTATCTACACACCTTGCTAATCTATCTTCTATCAAATATTCACAACTAGTTACACAAAGAAATAGATATAATGGATGATGCTCTAACAACTTGGATGTGGAGGTCACAACAAGTTGTAATACTTCTTCTCTTGAAGGATTGAAGTATTCTTCTCTTGCACTTGAAAGGTAGAGGTTTGGATCACTTTGAAACAAAGATTTATGTATGTATGATCATAGGATTTTAGAGAATAGAAATGAGATCTAGAACAGAAAGTTTTGGGGTGCAAAAGGTGAGAAAAATCTGTGGAATGAACCAATATTTATAAGGGGTAAAATAATGTTTGGGAGCGTGGCTGGTCCCCTTAATTGGGTGTCGGTCCCCTTAATAATTAAGGGGACCGCCTAGTATAATTAAGGGGGCCGCCTAATAAAAAAATATTTTTCTTCAGATTTTTTTGTCTTTTTGTGGGGGAGGTTTTTCCTGAAGAATGTAGCCGTTTTTTGGGTTGAAATTTGAATTCAAACTATTTATATTGAATAAAACATTTCTTATAAATACAAAATTGTTTTGTATAAGTTTAAAAATGTTTGTCCCACTTTAATAAAATGTAAGGTTTGTAAAAACAAAAATTCCTTTGATCATAAAATGCATTAGACACTTTATTTATTCATACCTTAAGTGATATGGATGCTAAAGCAAATATTTACGACTAAATACTTGTTTACGTCATAATTTGTAGTTCAATGAGTTTACGTTTTGTGATTATCAAAACATAGAGATATCGATATATGTTAATAATGTTTTTAGGCATTATTTATATCAACAATCTCCCCCTTTTTGATGATTACAAAACCTAAACTCATTAAGTCTAAAAATTAATTTTTTTTTTAGACAAGTACTTAGTGAGTTTATATTCACTTCTCCCCCTTTTTGTAGAATCAAAAAGGTTATGCCATCTAGCTTCATAAATGAAGTTAGACGGGATGAAAGCTCCCCCTTGATGTGTGCTCCCCCTCGTTCGATGGCACCAAGGGATCGAGATATGGAATGCTCGCAAGAAAAATATTAGAAGCACAAGCATATATAGAAGAATATGCAATATACAAATAACAAGCATAGCAAACAAATATTAAGGATACATAACAATTAATTCAAAGAGATTATGTTAAAGATCCTAATTTGCCAAAGAGAGCCATCGGACTTGCTTGTAATAAAAGGTTGGTTGATTCGTATTTTAAAGTGAAAATCATAAGCATATAGTATGCTTTGATGATTGATGATGGAGTGTTTGGAATGAAGATGGTTGAGTTAGGGTAAGGTTGTTGGATTAATGGAGGTATATGTTTGGGTCATGAATGTTGGAGAGTTTGGTTGTGGAGAGTTTGTAGTGGAAGAGGTTGATTAAGGTTTTGGATGTTGTTCAAGTGAGGGTATTGGATGTGATCTAGTGAGAAGATATTCAATCCAAGTGAAGTGTTCATTGAATGCAATGGTTTTTAGGAGAAAGATGCAACAAGGTCAATTGTTGACATGCTTCTCAAGTTTATTTATGTTGTGTGGTGATGAGGGTGATCTAGATGAAGGTGGATCCAAATTGCGTTGAGCAAGATGTAAGGCTAAAAGAGCACTCATGGGATTCTTTTAGCACCTCAACGAACATTAAGTGTTCGGAGGAAGGTGATGGTGGTGGGGCATGATAGTTGTCTTGGGTGAGGGTTTGAACATGCAACATAGGAATGGCATGTGAAGTTGTAGGATGTGGTGGTGATACTCTTGGTGGTGGAGACATGTTTGAGCTTGGGTATTCATGAAAACATGATATGGGTGGAAGAGATGCTTCATGAGTGGATGGTGTTTTTGTTGAATGAGCAACATGTAAAGTGTTGGTAATGTGGTTGGGATTATTGTTTTGGGATTGTGCATGCTCATCATAAGAAGGAGCATTAGTGGAAGCACGAATGGATGATTTGTTGTTAAATGGATCATTTGTGTGAGAGTGAGGTTTAGGTGTTGGTTGATTATGAACAACATCGCTTGAGTTGTGAAAAGATTATGAGGTTTGAGTGTAATGTAGAAGGATATGTGTGAGTAAAGGTTTTTGATATGTAATGTTGGTGAGAAGGAGAGTGAGGTGTTAGGTATGTAATGTTGAAGACATAGGAGGAATTTGGTGTTGGATGTTTGACAACATCATTTGATTTGACGGGCTTTTAATAGAAGTTAGGCTTTCTTCTCCAAATGGGTTATTTGGTGGTTTTGGTTTAATGGGAGAGGTCATGAAGAGATGAGTATAGATTGAGAGGAATGAGAGTGTTTATAATGTAGGATTGGTGGGATTAAGGATGTGTAAATTTTGATAGAAGGTTTAGGATAAAATAGGTTTATGAATTTTGGGAAGTGTAGGATGAAATGGGCTAAAAAGTAGAAAAAGGAAACAACACCTTCGACCATCAGATGGCCGGTCCCCTTAATTGGAGGCCGGTCCCCTTAATAATTAAGGGAGCCGCCTTATGATTTAAGTGGGCCGCCCATCTGGTGATTCACAGATTGCCAGAAAAGGGTTTTTGGTAGTGAATTGCAGAAAGGTTGTGTTTTTGGTTTCACACAAGTCCAAATCTTTGAGGCAATTAAGCATATACTAATTATGTAGGCAATTATGTAGCCAAAGCATGTTAATCAAAGAGATTAAGTAAACAAGCAATTTCATCTAGCATGCAAACATACTCATCAAGCAAGTAAAATATAAGTGCTAGGAAACAATAAGCAACATCAAGTATTTCATAACTACATAACTAGGAGGATTAATCCTAATGTGTATCAATGTGCAATAAGTGGGTAGTTATGATAGCATGGATTTCTAGACTTGTTACAAACAAAGTCTTAATGAACAAACCATGGTCCTCTTGATTTGATTTAGTTCACTTATAAGTGTCATTTATATAAATATAGATGACAAATATGGGATCACCATGCATGATTTTAAAAGAGACGTTTTTAGCATTATTCAACAATGTTTAAAAGTAAGTTTTCACTTAGATGTGAGAGTTATTTGAATAAAATAGATTGGGTTTTTACTTCAAAATATGTGAATGAACGGTAAAGAATATTTTCCCAATCTTTAGTTTTGATCAAAACAAAATTGTGAATATTGATAGTGAAAACATGTTATTTAAAAGTAGGATAGTTATTTGAAAAACTATTTTCCAAAATGTGAGGTTTTTGCATATTTTTAGAGATATTAGATTTTTGACAACAAATATCATAAATCAAATATTTTAAAAAATGTGTATTAAAGATCTCATGCTCAAGAGGATTGGTTAAGCCTATTATTATCTCATGCTATCGTTTCTACATATCCTATGATCCTAAAGGAAATGAAGACGATAATTTATATGTTAGATGCGAGAGTGTTGAATGGGGTATAACCTAACATCTATAGTTCCTTTGTTTTCGCACGCTTATCTAACTTAATGCCATAGTCTACAAGAGCTTGTTTCATCCATAGTTTTCTTACGCGAGGGATCTAATCCTACTTCTATATTAACGATCGATCCACTTAACTCATTTCACTTCATCACCATGAGTTTGCTAATAGTGGATATAGAATATTTCCATTTTCTATTTCGTTCGGCAATGAACAATTTTATCTTATTCCTAGGAGAGTCAACCAATGTTGTTTCTAGGTTATAAGAATATAAGCTATTATGTACACATATATGTATAGCTAAGCATTAATCTAACTAATCATATATCTAAGCATGCAAATTATAGCGATGAACTTAAAAGAAACCCGTACCTTTTAGTCTTCAATGGAATATCTTCAAGCACTTCAAGTGACCATGTTGACTTATAGAAGTCATTTGTAGATGATATTCCAACTTCTTCCAAGATTGACAGCTTAGCCACTTGGTTCCCATTGTCTCATTGGTCCAAAGTTTTTTGGTCCAAACATATTCAACATTTGGCTAGGATGCATGTATGGTGGTAGTATTCCCCAAGGATTGTAACTTGGTTGATAATTCCACATTTGATGACTAGTATTATTGTAGTTTTGTCTATTTTGGTTTCTTCTAGGTTGAGGTGTTTTAGATCGAGAATGAAGATTATTCGGTTTTCTCGGTGGTGGAGTTTTAGATCTTAATTTAAATTTAGAGGATCCTACTTCGGTCTTTAAGGATGGTTTATAAAAAGTTTTTACTTTTTCATCATTCGCAATGGGTATTTTTCTATCTTTTGTAAGTGTATACTTAGGTTTTGATTCTAATGATTTTTGTTTACTAGATTCACATTCAAACTTTATACTTTTATTTTCACTAGTTGAAACATTAGTTGAGGTTAATCCTAGACCGGTTATCTCCCAAAGTTTCTTGAACACTTATTATTTTCTTAAGTGGGTTACTACTATTTTTAAACTTGTCAAGTTTGAAAATTTCATCTTTAAGTTTTTCGTTTTCATTATTAACCTCTATGCATGTTTTACATTCTATAAAAACTTCTTTTCCTTTTTTCAAATGTTGTAGTCTAATTTTTAATTCGAGTACTTTATTTTCTAATAGATTATTAATATGTTTTAGTGACTTATTTTTAGCTATAACCTTTTGACCTAATTTACATAACCTATTATATTCACTATCTAGGTCTTTTTCGTCTAATGATAAATTTTCGTCACTAAAGTATTCGGTTTCGGAACGTACCTCGCTTGATGTCTTAGCCATAAGACATTTCTCCTCATTTGTGATTTCTTTCTCATCGTCATCGCTATCACTCCAAGCTCCTCCAACAAACGCCTTTTGATTTTGATTTCTTGACATCATTGGACATTTTCCGACGAGATGATTTGGATCACCACATTTGAAGCACTTCCTATCACTTTTGCCATTTTTGTCATCTTTATTTCTTTGGTTTGCTTTCCTTTCATCATGCGGTTGTCTAACGAATCTTCCTCGCCTTTTGAAGAATTTCTTGAAGTCTCTTACGGCCATCGCATATTCTTCGTCATCACTTTCGGAGGTTGAGCTATCCTCGTTACTAGATTCCTTCCTAGCTTTCAACGCAATTGACTTGCTTTGCTCTCTTTTTCCATTGACCATCTCGGAGTCTTTCTTTATTATTGCTTCGTAGACTTTCAGGTTGCCGATCAACTCATCAAGTTGAAGAGTTGACAAGTTCTTCGATTCTTCAATCGCTGTAACTTTAGCTCGCCATTTTGGATGAAGAGCCCTAAGAAATTTCCTAACAAAATTCTTACTAGAAAAATTCTCATCAAGTGCTTTTAAACTTGTGATGATAGTGTTAAACCTAGCAAAAGCATTATCTATTGATTCCTCCTCCGGAATCGTAAATTGTTCATATTGTTGAACAAGAAGATATCTATTTTGTTATCTTTAACTTGACTATTACCTTGGTGAGTGATTAGTAAAGAATCCCAAATTTCTTTTGCGGTTTTACACATAAAAATTCTTTTATATTCTTTGCGTGGTAACGCATTATAAATAACCATTTTAGCCTCATTATGTTTTGCTAGTTTCTTTTTCAAATCTTCATTTTGTTTTTCAAAAGATACAATTTCATCCATTTTAGTTTCAAAATTATATTGAATAGTAGGAAAATCACCAAAGGTAATGACATGCCAAAGATCAAGATCTCTTGATTTCACATAAGTTTCGAATCTATTTTTCCAATAAAGAAAACCATCACTTTCAAATAGTGGTGGTCTTTGCATAGATTGCCCTTCTAAATATTTTTTCGATTCCATAGATTGATACAAGTTTTAAAATACAGTATATTTTAAAAATCTTGTTTAACGTAGCTCTGATGCCAATTGTGGAAAACTAGAAGGGGGGGTTGAATAGTTTTACGTCTTTTTAATTTTATTATGAAAACTTAGTTTAGTTTTAAAACCTTGTTTGCTTTTAAAACTATGATTCAATCTTATGTGAACTCAAATCTTGAACAATATGAACAACTATATCTAGGTATGAAGAATAATAATATAAGCTAAGTATGTGAAATCAACACATGCACAATATAAACAATTATAGCTATGTACGAGAGATAAGTAAGTAATCATTTATTTTATAATCCTTAGTTATACTTTGTATGAAAACTTTACTTGATCGAAATGATCAATTATATGTATGTTACCTTTTTAGTTTGATTGTAAAAACTTTGTTTTGTGAATGAAACTTTCGTTTGATCTTTAAGTAAAATCAATACTAGCAATATATGAGCAAATATATATATATACGTCTACGTCTACGTCTACAAAAGTAATAACGATATAAGCAAGATAATAAGTAAGATATGGAAAGATTTAACCACGAGACAAAGGATTTATAGTGGTTCAGCTACAAGGACACCTTCCTTGCCCTACCCCACTCCTCGAGTCACCTACTCGAGAGTTTTCTTCACTATGTCAACAAGCTCCCTTATGGCGGAGAAAACCTTACACACTAATATACACACCACAACTTCGTCACAACTTATTCACACCTTTTACACAACTTCTTCACACCTAGTCACTACTTAATCACAACACTACTTCTTCACACATAGTCACTACTTAATCACAACACTACTTCTTCACACCTATCTATCTTCACAACTATCTACTTCACAACAATCTTCTTCACAACTATCAACTTCCCAACTTCTCTACTTCACAACTATCTACTACACACTCACTCTATCTACACACCTTGCAAATCTATCTTCTATCAAATATTCACAAGTAGTTACACAAAGAAATAGATATAATGGATGATGCTCTAACAACTTGGATGTGGAGGTCACAACAAGTTGTAATACTTCTTCTATTGAAGGATTGAAGTATTCTTCTCTTGCACTTGAAAGGTAGAGGTTTGGATCACTTTGAAACAAAGATTTATGTATGTATGATCAAAGGATTTTAGAGAATAGAAATGAGATCTAGAACAGAAAGTTTTGGGGTGCAAAAGGTGAGAAAAATCTGTGGAATGAACCAGTATTTATAAGGGGAAAAATACTGTTTGGGAGCGTGGCCGGTCCCCTTAATTGGGTGCCGGTCCCCTTAATAATTTAGGGGACCGCCTAGTATAATTAAGGGGGCCGCCTAATAAAAAAATATTTTTCTTCAGATTTTTTTGTCTTTTTGTGGGGGAGGTTTTTCCTGAAGAATGTAGCCGTTTTTTGGGTTGAAATTTGAATTCAAACTATTTATTTTGAATAAAACATTTCTTATAAATACAAAATTGTTTTGTATAAGTTTAAAAATGTTTGTCCCACTTTAATAAAATGTAAGGTTTGTAAAAATTAAAATTCCTTTGATCATAAAATGCATTAGACACTTTGTTTATTCATACCTTAAGTGATATGGATGCTAAAGCAAATATTTACGACTAAATACTTGTTTACGTCATAATTTGTAGTTCAATGAGTTTACGTTTTGTGATTATCAAAACATAGAGATATCGATATATGTTAATAATGTTTTTAGGCATTATTTATATCAACAATAATAATGACGTGGATGTTGTGATGCTTGAGCCAACAATAGTAACTGAAGAGGCGATTCCCCTTAATATTGAGGAAGTGTCTTTGGCTATCAAAGCCTTACCTGATGTAGAGATCCTTTCTTCCGATGATGTGTCCAAGACATATGCCGGTACCTCTGGTATAACTGGCAGGGTACGCAAAAGGAAAGGAACTGCAATGAAGACCTCGAAGCCCCAAACCAAGAGGGAACTTGACATACCAACTCTTTTATCCCGGGCTTCTAAAAAGAAGAAGTTCCAAGAGAAGGCTGTTGGTACCATTCCCTCCGAAGGTTCGGATGATGAAGACATACATGGTAAGAGCTTATTATATTCCCACAAAATTATTAGGAAATTTCACACCGTACTTAATTTGACAACGTACAGGGTTACCGAATACTGAAGGACTACCTAATTCACAGGCCTGCCACCGATTGGTTGAAGGTGTTACTCCAGGCCCTTGGAAAGGAACCCTTGACAATATGTCGATAGAGCAATTATGTGATCTTCATGATAAAAGCTACACAAGGCAAGCTATGCTAGATAATCATCTTAACAGTCGAACAAGAGAGTTGATAAAGACTTTTAAGAATGCTAAAGAAGAGTTAAATGTAGTCCTAGCTCTGGAAGAACATAGAGAGCGGTTAATCACTGACCTGAAACCAAAGTGTGACAAGGTTACAGAGGATATAGGGAAGGATCCCATTGTTCGAGATCTTCGATCCAACACCATGAAGCTTGCTACTCGACTAAAGGAAGCCCAAGTTGAGTGTGGTAGGCTCAAAATGGTGGAAGCCAAAGCGATTGGGCTAAAAGAGAGAGTATCTGTACTTGAGTCAAAGTATGCAAGTCTTAAGTCCGAGAAGAACAGGCTTATTGATCAAAAAACCAAATTGCAACAGGAGACAGATGCCCTCAACCTTCGATGTGAAAGTTTTCAAAGAGATAGGGCGGATATTGTAGCTAAGGTTATTCCTTATATTGCAATGGAATTGTATCATAGTGATAAGGTTGGACAAGTGGTGGCCAACTTGGTGAACGCTGCCATATTCCATGGGAAATGTACTACCCTGGAAGAGATTTCCAAAACTGGGAAGCCTGTGATTTTATCGAAGGTTCCTTACTATCGTACTTCTCATGGGAAGGAATATGATGATGCCAGCAATGCATTTGCTTCGGCAGACTTTCCCTTTCTGTCCAAGGTTACTCAAGATCCAGATGCTTCCGTTAAAAAACTGTTGTCCCAGAAGCCTAATAGGATTTGGCCACCTTCTCCAACTAAGAGGGCCTTTGGTGTGAGGTTTCCCTCTCGTCAAGAAGGTCCTTCTTTATCAAAGAATGCGTAAATACTGTCTTGTTGACAGTGGTTTATCCCGAGGGTGGTTTGTACCCTCCGAATATGTTATTTCTTTGCTACTTTGATGTTTAGGATGTTTTGTTTATTTATCCTTTGATTATGTTATTCTCTTCTCTCAACGTTAGTTATTAATGTTAGTTACAACCTAAGGTTACTGTGGATGAGTATCTTTATTGTGTGTATTTTGAACCAAGATTTTTAAGCAATCGTATAATTTAACTGCTGACAGAGGGTTGCAACCCACTCCATCTTTATCCTATAGTCGTAGGGCTTCTAATACCCATGGACGCTTTAGGAAAGTCAATGTGAATTATAATGGATGTCATGTGCAAGACATAAATATCATCCTTCGAACATTGAGACTTGTAGTACTTGGCTGAGAAAATCTTTGTTGTAAAAAACGAAACAAGAGATTTAAAGGAAATACATTGTGTCATTAATTGGGTAGGGAGGATTACATCATTTTATGAAATGAATACTAGGACGCCTACCATTAATGCTTCTTTCCTGAATGAGAAGAGCTTGTCAAATAAATTGGAACAAACGAACGCTCCAAAAGGTTGTAAGTTTTATGCGTAAAACTTACGAAGGTTAGTGCCATTCCATGTCCTGTCAACTGTATCTCCATAGATTGTTGCCAACTTATAGGCTCCGTTACCGTAGGCTTCATCTACTACGTAAGGTCCTTCCCATGTTGGTCCCAACTTCCCTTGGTATTCGGCTTTGCTTGTGCTATTAAGTCGAAGGACATATTCCCCTGGTCTAAAACTCGAGGGTCTAACCCTGCTATTGTAGTATTTTTCTAACTTTTGCTTGTATGTAGCCTCTCTGATGGAAGCTATTTCTCTTCGTTCTTCAAGCAAATCTAGATTCTCTCGAAGTTTTTCCTCGTTTTCCGAGTCTTTGAAGTTCATGATGCGCTCCATTTCTACGCTTATTTCTGATGGGATGACAGCTTCTGTGCCATAAGTGAGGCTGAAAGGTGTTTCTCCATGACTCGATTTGGGATGTGTCCTATGAGCCCAGAGAACTTGGGGTAATTCATCTACCCACTCTTGGTGACTTCGTCCTAGCCTTTTTTCTATCCCATTTATAATATCTCGATTAGTAACTTCTACTTGACCGTTGCCTTGAGGGTGGTACACGGATGTGAATGATTGCTTGATTTTTAAACCATTGCAAAAAGTAGGGAATACTCCCTCGGCAAACTGTTTCCCATTGTCAAAGATGATGATGTGAGGAACTCCGAAACGACAGACGATGTGTTCCCATACAAATTTCTCCATGTGTCTGCCTGTCACAGATGCCAAAGGTTTGGCTTCGACCCATTTGGTGAAGTAATCGATAGCTAGGACCAAAAACTTCACTCCTCCTGGAGCTACTGGTAGGGGTCCTACTATGTCAATCCCCCACTGGGAAAAAGGCCAAGCAGATGTGACAGAGGTCATATCCTGTTTAGGTAATCTTGGGACCTTCGAGTGGATTTGATATGCTTCGCATTTATGTATTATTTCCATTGCATCCCTGTGCATTGATGGCCAGTAGTACCCCAACTTCATGATTTTAGAGACGACGGAGCGAGGTCCTGCGTGTAGGCTACATGATCCTTCGTGGACTTCATTGATGATGTTGGTAGACTGTTTTGGTCCGACACAACGAAGCCATGGAGATAGAAAGGATCGTCTATAGAGGTGGTCTCCTATTATCCTATATTGAGGAGCTTTAATTCTCACTTTTCTTGCTAGCTTTGGATCTTCTGGCAAAATGCCGCTTATCAAGTATTCCCTTATCGGAGTCATCCAATTAGTTTCTTCTTCAGATATTATATCAGATACTTCCTTCCTTTGGATAGATCTATCAGCTAGTACCTCAACCAGGACTTCCTTTGTTAAGTGAGCGAAAGCCATTGAAGCTAACTTGCTTAATGCGTCTGCCTTCTTATTTTGATTTCTTTGAACGTGTTTAATGGTATATGATTCAAACCCCTGTAGGATTTCTTTTACTTTATCCAGGTATTGTTTAATTGTGGGTTGCCTTGCTTTGTAAGAACCTTTGATTTGGTTGGCGACCAGCTGTGAGTCAACAAAAATCGAAAGGTTTTGTACTTCCATGTCTTTGGCTAGCCGTAGCCTGCTAACAAAGCTTCGTATTCTGCTTCGTTGTTGGTCGCCTCAAACTCGAATCGTAGTGCATAAGTGTATTCTTTTCCTTCTGGGTTGACTAACATTAGTCCTGCCCCTGAACCATCGGAGCTTGAGGCTCCATCCGTGAATAACCTCCAAACTGCCTTTTCTTTCAAAGGCTTCTTTTTGGGAATTTCTTTATCGTTTCTTGGCTCGGAAGGAGTTTTGGCGAGGAAATCTGCGAGTATTTGACCTTTTATGGAGTTTCGCCCTTTGTATTCTATTTCATGCTCCCCTAGTTCAATGGCCCATTTAGATACTCTCCCTGATTTCTCGGGTTTTGATAATATTTGTTTGATGGGCTTATCAGTTAATACCGTAATGGGGTGAGCTTGAAAATACCTTCGAAGGCGTCTTGCAGCGTGGACTAGAGCAAGAATTAGCCTTTCCAATTCTGGGTAGTTTAATTCAGCTCCCTGTAAAACCCAACTGACAAAGTAGATCGGAACTTGCCTCTTTTCTCTTTCTGCCAGGAGTACTGCGCTGATGCTTTCGTGTGACGCTGCGATGTACATATACAGTGTTTCTCCATTAATTGGGGTTGTGAGTGTTGGCAGGATTTCCATGAATCCCTTCAATTTTTAGAAAGCAGCTTCAGCTTCGACACTCCATTGGAAAGTCTTTTTGTCCATACATCCTTTAAGGGTTTTGAAGAACGGTAGTGATCGGTCTGCGCCTTTTGATAAGAACCTGCTCAAGGCAGCCAGTTTCCCATTAAGGCTTTGTACCTCCTTCAATGTCTTTGGGGCTTGTAGGTCAGTGATAGCTTTTACTTTAGATAGGTTTGCTTTGATTCCTTGCTTTGTGATCAAGTGCCCCAGGAATTGTCCTTCTTCAATACCGAATGAACATTTCTTTGGATTTAGTTTCATGTTTATTGCTCTTAGCTGGTTGAAAGTTTCTTGAATGTCAGAGAGCAGGTCTTCCTCTGTTCTGCTCTTTATGACCATGTCATCGACATATGCCTCCAAGTTTCTCCCTATCTGTTTATTGAAGGCTTTATCCACCATACGCTGGTAAGTTGCCCCTGCGTTTTTTAAACCGAAGGGCATTTTCTTATAGCAATAGACGCCTTTTCCTATGTAGAAAGCTGTTTTTTCCTCGTCTTCTACTGCCATCTATATCTGATGGTATCCCTTGTAAGTGTCTAGAAAACATTTTAGGCGGAACCCTGATAAGGATTCTACTTTCCAATCTATTTCTGGGAGGGGGTAATAATCCTTTGGGCATGCTTTATTGATGTCAGTAAAGTCAACACACATACGCCATCCTCCGTCGTTTTTCTTTACCATAACTGGATTGGCTACCCATGTTTGATATTTTACTTCTCTAAGTATGCCTGCCTATACTAGTTCGTCTACTTCTTTGCAGGCTGCGGTGTTTCTTTCTGGCGCAAGGCTTCGGCGCTTTTGTTTAATAGGTTCCATATGTTTAAACTCATTGAGTTTGTGTTCCATTCCAAAAGGTTTGCCATCGATCATGAGACTTCTCGGAACTCCTATCATATCGGAGTATGTCCATGCGAAGATATCTTTGTTGTCCTTCAAGTGTTGTGTAAGATTTGTTTTGAAGGTAGCAGGGAGTTGTCTTCCTATCACGACCGTCTACTCCGGATGAAGCTCGTTTACTACGATACGCTCTTCGGCGTCCCCACAGCTCAAACTTTAGGAGGCTCTTGAGGATTTTCTTTAATTTTTTTTCCCATCTCTGGTGTCTCCTTCCTGTTGTAATTGGATAGTACAGTCCCTATTCCATTGGCCGTTTGGAACTTGACTGCTGCATGTATAGTTGATACTACAATGCCCATTTTCTGCATGGAAGTTCTCCCTATCAATAGGTTATAAGGAGAGTCTGACCTTACAATTATGAATGTGAGGGTTTCCGTCCTTGCCAGTCGGCCTTCGCCAATGGTTACGTCTAAAGGGATTTCTCCCAGAGGCCATGAGTGTTCTCCTGAGAACCCTATTAAAGGTGTCTTCGAATCCACCCTTTATGCCCTTATGGAAGGTTTGAGCTTCAGAAAACAGTGTTCGTATATGATCTCGCAAGAACTTCCGCAGTCCATGTAGCCCTGTTGACTTCTCGGTTGAAAATGAGGACTTTTATGACTACAGGATCATCTGAGGGAGGTTGGTCCTTTAGTGGTGGAAACGTTACCTCCCCCACCTTGGGTGTTCCTTCCTTAATTTCCTTTCTTTTCTAGCTCGGGCCCTCCCTGCGAACCATAAGGATTGGAACCTCATGAGTATAGTTCTTAGCAATGGTGACCTTTTCTTTACCCTTCCTTATGCCTTTTATTAGATGCGTCAACTGTCCTAATTTGACAGCTTCCTCTATTTGCTTCTTCAGTTCTCTGCAGTCGTTTGTCTCATGACCAACATCCTCGTGGAAGTGGCAGTACTTGGTCGTGTCTCGGTTCCTCCCATTGCTTGTTAGGCGAGGAGGGAGTTCGAAGGTCTTTGCTGCCTTCTCAGTAGCCAAAATTTCCTTTGGGGATTTTGTTAGGCTTTCTCATAAACCAGAGTTTGAACTCTTGTGGTATGGAGTAAACCTATTATGGCTTTTGTTCTTGTTCTTCTGTCCTTCCCATGAAGATGGCTTCGTTCCCTTGTTGCTCTCTGTCGGAGCTCCATTGGTGGACACTTCTTTGGCTTCTATCCACATATATGTTTTTTCCATAAGGCCTTTGTATGTTGCCGGCAGATCTGTAGATAAAAACTCCACAAGGTTCCGGTTACGTAGACCATGGATGAAGCCAGAAATGCGTTGCTCTTCATGTAAGCCCAGAATTTGTAGGGTTTCGTCAGTGTATCTAGTAACGAAATTCCTTGTGCTTTCGTTCTCCTTCTGCTTAATATTGTGCACCGTGAGGTGCGTTCTTGTGAATTTCTTCTGTTGGCTGAAGTGAGATCAAAACTTAGCCTTCAAATCGTCAAGGTTGATAATGCTTCCTAGCTTCTGCCCATTCCACCAAATACGTGCTGAATCTCGGAGGGTATATGTGAACATGTGACAGGCTACTGGCATGGCCCATTTCTGCATTCTTATAGCTCCTTCAAATAAATGTAGGAAATTATCTGGATCCCCCTTCCCATTGTAAGTGCCTATGTGTGAAGGCATCTTTAAACCATCTGGCAAGGGATAATCTTCGATCCATCTCACGAAGGGTGAGTAGGGCCTATGGGCTCAGCATATGGATGGGCGTACGGTGGTACATTCATCGGAACAGTATGGTATGGATTAATAGGAGGGGGTACTCCCAAAGAAGGCTAACTAACATAGAAAGGATGAGGCGTACTCGTGTTTGGAGTGTAACCAGTATACATGGTATACGGGGGTATACCATGGAAGGATTATAGGACACAGCAGTTTGTGAGGGATACTGATTGCCAGGTTGCCCATTGATTTGGGGATAAAGAATCGGAGGGTAGCTCTAGACCGGGAATTGAGGATGCAGGCCAATGGGGGGAAGAATCCCTCCTGTGTTGACTGGGCCTAGGTTACCCTCCACACCAGACTCGTGGGAGGGCTATAGAGGGATTCCTCCTTCGGTCCTTCCTAAGTGAGCTGCTAATAATGGGGGTAGGTTTACCTCCGTGTTCTCCCTCTGCCGACTCCTCCCATTAGAGCCTTCGGCAACAGTCCCTTCCTTCCTTGTGGGTGTTCTCTCGGGAACTCCTTCGAAGCCTACGCTTCTTCCTTTAACCCTTCTACTTGCAGGTGACCCAATGCGCAGGATAGGGTGTCGGGCCCTATGGATTGAAGGTCTCGGCTCCATTTCGATCTCCTCGTCATACTCATCGCTGGAATATTCTAACTCCCTACGCATCTCCGTATTTCTGATTTGTCTCGTTCGAGCCCTTAGCAAGGACTCTAACTCTTCATAATTAGCGTCGACAAAGGCGGGGCTAATGATGAGTTCTGGGTTGGCCGAAGTGGATGCATGGTGATTGGGTGTTATTTCAGGGTGAGATCGTGTAGTAAAGGTGGAGACCGTGATTGGCGGCAGGTTGTTGGCGTCTGTTACGGGTAAATGGGTTAAGGACGAGAAACCCGGTGGGGGTGTAACTTCTCATTCTGAATTCATGCCGGAATAATAGCGAGTGTATTTGACTTGGTTATTTTGCTTGGAAATAACGGGACTAATTGTAGCGGGTCCCACGGATGGCGCCACTGATTGTACAATATTTTGCACTACCAGGCCTTCGATGGTGATCAAAGGAAAATGAGGGGTGTTGTGATTGCGCCAAGCTTGGATATAACCTGAAATAAGAAATACTAAAACACTACGTTAAGTGATTGTGCAGGGGTTGGACCCTGCGAACCACCTCCGGCGTGTGAATGAGTGATTGGTATGAGAGTTTAAGTATATGCGTAGTAAAGTAAGGTGAGATAGATTGCATACCAGATTTTTCATCGTCCAGGACTATTTATAGGTAAAGAAAACAGTCCTGGAGAGTGATCACACGTTTGATAGAGACCATGGGGGCGTCCCATGATTTGTGGTAACCGCTAGGGGTTAGTGCCCCACTCCTCCTGATTTAGCGGGGGAGCTAAAGAGAAAGAGCATACGTGGGTAAGACTTGGTCTTACCAATATGTGGGCTTGGCATTGTTCCGTCCTTGAAACTTATCAAAAGATACCCCGAAGGGCTTGATCCTTCGATTGGCGAATTCCCACTTGGTAACTAGATCATTGATGATTAGTTTTACGCCAAATAAAGTTTAAAGAGGCTAGCCAGAGCCTTCGATTATGTAGGTTACGATTACACTCGAAGGGGTGTCCTTCGAGCTGATCGGAGGGTACATCATCAGGTATGATACATCTGACAAAAAGGTTACTTTCCGAAAAGGATGTTTTTGTCCCCATTGGAGATTTTTAATTCATACTCTTTTGCATTACCTAAGTCCTAAGAAAACTTCTTATGAACAATTCAGTTCAACAATGGCTTATCCTTTGGTTTGCTTAGCCACAGATAGGACTTTCAATTTTTCAAAGCTAATTTTTATCAGTATGAAAGGCAATGTAAATAGTCCTTATAAATTTTTGATGTATCCAAGGTTTGTGCAAGCAGTGCTAAATGAATTTCCATTGCAACCCCACAAAAGAGTTTATAAAACCCCCTGTCTTAAGCCAAAAGTTTTTCAAAATATGAATAAGGCTTCAGATGGATGGAATGGGGAATTTAAACCACTTTTTCCTGAAATGCTTGCAAAGATTACACAGGTACAGGGTGAAGGTGCAGAAATCCCAGTTGTACCCCAACACACACCCACTATTACTGTCCCATCTATCCATTACACCCCACAAGTTACTCACACATATGAGAGGAGGCAAAAACAGCCACCTCCTCCCATCATAACATTGCATGATTCTGAACCTTTGGTCTAGGAACAAGCAGTGGTGGTTTCAGGCTTCAATCTAGTCCAACTAGAGAAGAGTCTGAACCAATGCCCTATGATTCACCTCTCCCAACAGGTAACACAGTTGGAAGTGTTGAGGGCAGTGAGCAACCAATTGAATTGATGGAACTTTGTACCAAGCTACTCAAACAGGTTCAATCTTTGGAGAAGGATTTGGCACAGACAAAGAAGCAACATACCACAGAACTTAACAGTTTGAGAGCTGAAATTTAGACTTTGAAGGAAGAAGTGCAGAGGTTAAAGACGCAAAGATCTGCCAAGATTGTAATCTCATCCCTATCTTCTACTCAAGATGATGATTCTGAAGCATCAGAAGATGATATGGGTGATTCATCCATACAGGGGAGGAAAACTGATGCTACATTTAAGGGGAGGAGGTTGGATTTTGAACAAGAGTTAGAACTTGATGATCAGGGTGATGAACAAGTAGAGAAAAATGAAGCAACGGAAACTCGAGAAGAAGCAGTGGACACTACTGATGCTGAATTTGAAAGAAGAAGGCAAGAAAAGGGGAAGTTCATATTTTTGAAGAATCAACTAAGCAACCAAGAAAGATTTCCAAAAGTGAACAAGCTCAGATTGATATGGATTATGAATTGGCAAGAAAGAGTGAAGAAGAGGATGTAGTAAGGTTCATGGAACAACAAAGGATTCAAAAAGAGATGGAACCTGGAGAAGATATTGTTCCCATTCCAATCACAGAAGAAGGTGCTCATCAATTTACTAATGAAGAAATTGGGCAAATGATTGTTTCAGATCTAGTTATCAAGAAGAAAGCTATTGAGCTTGTTGCTGATGAAAGCTTAACAGCTGAAGAAAGATCAGCTCAACTAGCTGATTTCATCAATATGAAGAATAATCAAGCATTTGATTCTATGCTGGATATAATTAAGAAGACTCATAAAAGACCAAGACAGACATCTCAGGCTCAAGTCAATTATGGAATGAAGAAGTACTTGTGTCATGTTGGAGGATGGAAAATGAATCAGCTTAAAGGAAAATCTTATGAAGAAATCCAAAGATTGTATTATCAAGAATACAGAAGAGACAAAGATTTTCTTCCTATTCATTCAGAAGAAGCTATGAGATACAAAAGATCACGTGTGGATATTGAACCCAAAGATGTTAAGAGGTCTAAGACTCAGGAGTCATCTCAAGCTAAAGAAGAAGATGACAAGTTGATTGAAGAGCAATTCTCAAGTATGATCTCTATTGAAACTGATGTATTGAATGTAGAACCTTTGCAATCAAAGCATCCAGTTATAGGTTGGGAGATGTACTCTGATGACTTTGGAGATGCATGGAAGATTATCAGAATTGGAGGCATAACAAGTATCTGCAGAGATTTTGAAGACCTTGTCAGATCTTGTGACATGGAAGACTTAGATACTTTGTGGAGAATAGTCCAAGATCAGTTCAAGAAAGATGAGCTTTTTGATGTCAAAGCTAAAGAATTGTGGGTTCAATACAGAAGACTTTATGAGCCTGATGCATCTGATAGATATTGGAGATTTGAAGCAGACAACTTAACCACATCATGGAAGTTTTATGACTCAAGTTCTGTGCATCATGTGTCTACACAACCTGGTGTTGATGTGTTTATGCTAGCTGAGAAAGAATATCCATTAAGAGCAGGTATTCTTACTGTGATGATATCTGTGAAGTTGAGATGCTGGGAAATAAATGAAGTCATAGAAGATCTGCTACAAAGAATATATGATCAAAGTGTAAGAGCTGATAAAGAGTTAAGAAAAAGAAGATAAGTGTTTGGAAGAATCCCCATCAACCTAGAAACTTGTTGATTTGAATAGAAATCATAAGTTTAGGGGAGGATTGTTGGGAATTACACTAACAGTTACCACTGTTAAGCATGGAAGAATCCACTGCTGAAGAATGCACTAGCAGTGGAAACTCATTACCACTGCTAGTACATAATATTACCACTGATGCAGGGTAATTGTTAGGAAACGTGTATTTAGATAAGTATAGAAAATATCTTGTGTATATTCTATTATTCTCAGTTAATACTTATCTTGTAAAGGACTCCTTGTGTCCTATAAAAGGAGGTCCTAGGTTTAGGTTTATACACGTATGAATTAGAGAGCTTCAAGGTGTAACCCTAGTGATAAGCTAGATCACTCGTATTATTATTCTTAATAATATTGGAGCTTAACGTTTGGTTTACATTCTGTGTTCATATACAACTGTTCTCACTCACAAACAAACTCATAAACAAATCTTCTAAGTATTGCTAAGTATATTCCGCGTACTTGTTAGTATCATTCAAAGTATCATTCTAACACAAGGCATGTGTTTAGATCCATCACAAGAGTTTTCGGAAATTTTGGATTTCGTCTCGACACCGAAAAACCTGTTCTGTCTCATTTTTGTGCTTTGGCGGAACTGGTGGAACCAAAATCTGGGTTCCGCCAGTCCATTTTCTGGGTAAACCCAGTTTGGCCCAACGGAACAGTCGGAACCCAAAACAGGGTTCCGCCCTTGTTTTCGTTGGGTTCCGCTGATCACCTTCAGAAATTTTTCAAATTTCTCAAATTTTAACTTCCACACATAACCAAAACATCCTTTTTTTTTGTTTGAAACTCATTCCTTCTTTGTTGTTAACTGTATTAGGATCATTCTTAGACATAAAAACCAATAGAAACCCATTTCCCGCCAAAAATCAAATTTAATCCTAACTAACCCAAGGAACCCTTGCTCATAAAGCAAGGAACCCTCCAAAAGGTTCCCTAGTATCCATGGGACACCTGATCCAAATCACTATGACAAGAACACTAAGCATTTAGTGCATATCTTGGTCTTCTTACTCCACCATTTTCATTGGATTGACCTCCAATGATTTGACAACCTTCATAACTCTTCCAAATCATTAGAAACCTCAATTTTTGTATGGTAGAACATCAAATTCAAACACTCCTTTCCACATTTCTTCAACTATATAAATTTGACCATCTTATAACACTTTCAAATCACACCATCACCATCTCAATCTCTGAATCTAATCTTCTAAACCACCATTTTGAAAATGACAAAGTCAACAATCACCTCTCCACCATCTCGACCCATTAGGAGAACCGCACGCATAAGTGTAAAACCCTTTTGTTGCCACACCACCATCAATCTTAGCTCCTCATCTTCGGATGAATCGCCACTAATCATCTCCTCACCTATAAAAAATGAAAACTTCCTAAATCTTGCAACTCTCACACCATCACCAAAGTTCAATCATGTTATCACCACTCCACCACCAACCAAGACACCCATTCATCCAAGTCCACCACTGGCTCCAACTAAACCATCCAAGTCTCCATCACCACCCAAATCACCAAAACTTGAACCAATGGAACTATTTGGAACTCCACCAACATCACCAAATCCTTTTCTAGAGGACCTAGAGGATCTTCCACCTAGATCACAAAATCCACCACCCTTGCCTTTGTTTGGCTCTAACAAAAGTATGGCACATGAATACACCTGGGCATTCTTTGAGCCAAATGTACCATTTGAACAAAAACCACCACCACAAGAACAACCACCATCACAACCTAAACCATTATTGTTTCACCCTATCTACAAAGAGATCCATGGACCTCTCTATGAAGAAGCCTACTTTTAACAAAACCAACCACCACAACCTCAAGTGTCACAACCACAATCACAATCCAAGTCCCAACACTTTGAGTCTCTCTTTCCGTCTTATGAGGAAATTGAAGCATCGTTATGGAACAAACTTCCAAACTCCTACGAGGAGATCAACGACCGCCTTGCCAACCTCTATTCCTTCAAAAGCATGGTGGACAATCATCTCCATCAAGCCATGGAGTTTCAAACCACCTTGCTTGCCTCCATTACAAACCCAACCTCCACTCAAGAAACCGCCACCATTCCACCACCATAACCATCATCAAATGATCCCATCCTATCCAATCCCCGCCATGGTTGCTCACATTGTGAGCGGGCGGCTAAAATAAGTGAGAGCATAAAAATCATGCTCCACCAAGTCCAAGATGAAACCCGCTTTGCTATACAGCACATTCTTCAACATTTGGATGCTCTCTCCCACCCAAACGACTCCTAGAGCGTATTATGGAGGCTTTGACCCATTTAAGAATTTGTTGGGAGACTTCATTTATAGAAGTAGGAATTTTATTTCTTAGTTATTTTTCTATTTTGTTTTTTTAGAAGTAGGATGGAATTTTTCATTTCTTGTCTTTGACTTTTACAAAGTCAAATTTTACTAGGAATGACATCTTTTCTACTATTTTGTTTGCATTGTTGGTTGATCATATATGAGTTGTGATTGTGATATGATTGCTTATATTCTCATATTGTGGTGTGGCTAGATGATTTATTGTGTGTCATCATCGCCAACTAACTTATTTTGTTGTAGGTTCAAAATCCATGTTTCCTAACTTGGCACTCCATTTAGGGGGAGTATTGTCGAAGGGGGAGCATTTGCATTATTCCGCTTTGCTACTCTTCTTTTTGTTTCGACAAAAAGGGGGAGAAAATATATTTAAACTTATAAACTTAAAATGGTTTTCGTCAATTAAGTAAAACAAGTTTAAATACAAACTTTCATAGACTTAACACTAGAATTAGTGATTTACTTAAAAAAAAAGTTTATGTTTTGTCATCAACAAAAAGGGAGAGATTGTTAATACAAATATCGCCTAAAAATGTTATTTATATTTTACGATCTTTGCTAAGTTTTGTTAACGACAAAGTAAATACTTTAGTTTCTAGTAAAACATGATTTTAGTTTTAGTCTTGCATAACTAGACATTATTTGCTACATTTACATTTCATATTAAATATAACATTTTCATATTTCTAAATAAAGAAAATGTAACATGACATCATGGCATGCATCATGTGCAATTAGGGAAAGGTTACTAAATCTAGGATGTGACCTTTCATAAGATCTCTTACACATTATAGAAGGTCTCTCACTCAAACTATTGAGTGTGGAGTTGTAGAATCTTGATTTGACATTGCTAGATATGGAAATATTTCTTGTGGTCTTTGATTGTCAGAACTGGTGGAACCCTGGGGGTACAAGGGCGGAAGTTCCGCTGGATCCGCCAGTCTACAGATTTGGTTGGCTATAAATACCAAGCCATTTGCAAGAAATCTTTCATCACTTCTCATTATAATTTACACATACATTCTCATTACATTCATCTAACTCATTAACATTTCATTTGTGAGAACTTTTGTAGCAAAGAAGATCACAAGTTCATAGCAAAGGCTACGAGCCACAACATAACGTTGCAAGTCTTCTTAGCTTAGTTTTGTGTAACCTAGTGAGGTTCATACATTCATTCATTGTGTACTTTCAATAGTGATTGGTTAGTATTTTTGGCCTTAAAATACATAATGTGACGGGAGTGGTTGTACCCTTGTAAAAGAACTCGACATCTAGCTTTATGTTGGTAATCTTGTGTAAGTGACGTGTAAGGTTTTCTCCGCTGGTGAAAGGAGCTTGTTGACTAGTGAAAGAAACTCTCGAGTTGGATACTCGGGGGGTGGAGTAGGGCAATGAAAAAGAGTCCTTGTAGCCAAACCACGATAAACTATCGTGTTGTGGTTTGATCGTTTCTTTCTTTATCCTTGCATATTACATATTGTCTTTTAGAGTAGATCTTTGATTACATGGAAAGTTTCAAAAGATAATTAAGTTAAAACCGGTAAACTATTCAACCCCCTTTCTAGTTTTCCACACATTGGTTCCTTGTTTTTTTTCAGTAAGATACAAACCACCGGCTGAGTCACCTATATCTGTAAGATATATGAAAGTATTTAAAATGAAAATTATGTCGAATTTTGAAAAGAGTTGCCCCACCTAATCATAAGGGAAACAAAAGACTTCTTATACCGTAACTTCATTTAGAATTTGTTTTTTTCTTTTCGTTTTCATTATATAAAATATATGTAAACCTTCATAAGCCTAAATCACAAACTGCTGTTAACATAAACTGATTATCATGTATATGGTTAACAGAACAAAGAAAAGATGTTACCTTGCAGTCATCGTCCTTATTTTGGAAAACTTATTGTGCATGCTCCTATAAACGTTAAACAGAATTACAGAACCACTAACCCATACCCTTTTGTGAGGATATTGGAAGAGCAACAGTTCAACTGAGTACTTTTGTGTTCCCATTTCGCCACCTATAGTTCAATTAATGGTCTACACGTCCATAGAATCTCAGTAGTTAATATGTTTTTTTTTTCACTTTATGTCAATGAAGAATTCTTATCATAGCACCACTTTTTAAGGTGTTTAGGATTACTTATTTTAAGAGCTTGTCTGCTTTGAATATAATCAGGTTGGTAACTGGTAGTTGTACTTTACATAAAACACACTTGTACATCCACATAATCTCAAAAAGGTTAGCAAGTGTATAAATTTTCATAGAGTAGACCACATTGAGGACTGTGCTAACCTTTAGGCCACTCAAAAATGATGTTTTCTTGCAAGGATGCAATTCGTTGTACCAAACTACCAATATCTATCCATCAATCAAACAAAATTCTATCTGCAAATTCATCAACTGTGTATTGATGATTTAAGATGGGTCAGTTTCATGAATTTCAATTATTGTAAAGAAAAAAGATCTATATAGTCATGATATAGACTGATAACTTATAAAACTAATCTTAACTGAACACCACAAATAACCTTATGTTATAACTTTAAAGAGGTCAAACGAGTCAAGAATGGCTTAAAAGGAAACTGTTAAAATTGACCAGATGTGTATTTCAAATGTTAAACCGCCCCAAAAATATTTATACATTGCCTGTTTCAGACCAACCAGCCCCAAGCCTTTTTGACAAAATATAATGACCCATTTAGTTGCAACTATTGTTGCACCAAGTACCCTCACTTCTATTCTTCTAGTGTCCCCATATAAAGCTTACGTGCAACTGCTGTTGGAGTTTCTGTAACAGCTTGTTCCTGTAAAACCATGTTAACATATTAAGTACAACTTTAGAACAATAGAATACTACCCTATATGGTTCATCGTAGACAAATAAGTTGATCACCTGGATATATTTCCAATGTTACTGATGTTTTGCAGTCGTGCCTTTGTCTAAAGCATCAGCTTTGAAGATCTTATTGGCTCGGTGACCCATTGCAGTTGAATGGATAATTTGCTATGGGTTATCCATCCTTCAAGAGGTTCAACTTGATGTATGCTTATGGTAGTAGTTAAAAGGTAAAATATATAAGAAAGCTTTCCAAATGTGCTAGTGGATCTCAGTTACAGAAAATCAGCTAATTAAAAACATCCTTTAGAAATTGAGTTGTATTAAGCATATTTAGTGATATCTTAAAAGCAGGATTACCCAATCGGATCTTCCTTTATTTATCCTCGTCAGGATCTCGTGGAACATTTATATATTTGCGTCTCAAAAGCTTTCTTCACTTTGGATTCATCCATCCTATATCAGCAACACATTCACGCGAAACTTATCTCAATATCAGAGGTAACGTTTCTAGAAAAAACAATAATTTGACAATTAATAATGTTTGACATGTTTCTTTATATATATTTTTTACTAATTTGACTTGTTATCAATAGAAACATACTCCAATTCACCAATAATTACATAACTTTGGACTATCCTGCATCTAGAAAAATAGTAAAATATGGTGACAACTGACATGATACATGTCCACATAAGTTTAAGAGCTACGCACTTCTGTTATTCTTTTTCTTGTCACCGTCAAGAGGCAATATGTAGTACATGCTGTAAGAAGCACAAACCTGAAAATCTTTGTAATTATCAGCAAGTACGTTTGCTACATAAAAATATAGATAAAAGGTTGTATATACTTTAGCAAGACCAAAATCAAGAATATGTACCTCATGAATATAGTAAAATTCAAACACATTAAACACACTTGAAAAGTATATATGGTTATGACATTATGGCAGAAAAAGGTTCATAATGTCGCCTGATTTGCTTTTCGACCAAGACCCATGAGAAAACTATCGTGCTTTATATCACAATGCAAAAACCCCTTTGAATTGAGTGTACTCGATTCTCGTTATCTGCATAGAAACATTAGCTCCATAATATTTTTTTATAAAATCGCTTTGCAAGGTCAATATAATATCTATGTAGTAGAGGTACAATATTAGTATAAATCATAAACACGTAATTACCGTTTAATCAGCCATTGAGACCCTTTTCAATTGAAAATTCCTCCTGCAATAGACGACTTTGAGTTGTTTTTTTTGTGTTAGTTTAGGGCACTGCAAACCCTAAAAAAGTTTTGGATAAAAATATATCTGCGACATTAAGGTGAATAGGGACGAATAACATATAATATAGTCAAAATCACTAATATCATGTAATAGCAAAATTATAAGATCAATTAAGATTTTAGGAACATGCATATGATTAAGAACCAAAAACATACTTGATGAATACTTCATACGAAAACCACCTGTGGAAGATAAAACCCACAAATCCATCTTATTAACAACTAAAAAAAATTATTTGCATAAATTACTTACCAAGATGTTTGAATCCCTAACATCAAAACGTTCTCAGAAACATGTAAAAAAAAGATCGTCTTTTATGTAATGTTCTGAAACACTAATTTTGATCAGAAACAATAAAACAAAAACAAAAATAAATAAATAAAATACATACCTTTATAACAAACAACCTGAAAATTTGATCTAGATTCATACAAACATTATTAGTTATAATAAAACAAATCAACCCAAAAAAAATGCAAATCAAAGATGAAAAAAAAGCAAAAAATCCAGTTAGGGTTTTCAGTGATTCAATCTAAAGAGTTACATCGCAAATATTAAAAAACTCATTAAGATGTTTGCAACAATTAGCAAAAAGTGTGTACCTTTAAGTTCAATCAAGTCATGATCAGATGTATTTGTGACTTGCAAAATTCAAGAATTGTATTATGATCAAATAGATTTGATGATTTTACTATAAATATAAAATAATTTTATTCTACAAACGTTAATGAGAAAGAAAAAAAAAAATATATTAGGGTTTTTTGGGAGGCTGAGAAGAGGGTTAGTAGAGTTTTTGGAGAGGGTGAATGGAAGTTCGATGTTTATGTTTTGAGAGGTGGAGTTCTTTACGTTTCTGATTAACTTGGGCTTTGTTTTTACGGGCTTTGTTTCTGATATTGCAAAAAAAGTCCCTCCGCCCTTTTTAAAGGTTTTTTTTTTTTTTACATTTTTGACACATGTGTTTTTTCAACAATACACGAAAATTCACTTTACACTAACCTATTTTTTAGGGATCAACATTTTAATTGGTCAATGAGAGGGCTTGATTTCAAAATCAAGCTCTCTCATTGGTTAATTGAATTCCTCGATTTGGCCTAAAATGAGTTCTCATATTATATAAAAGATGTGTAGTTATAGTTATTTCTTATCCTTCTTATTTTACTGATTTTTCTTATTTGATCTTTGGTCGTTGCTAATCAAGATAGTCACACAAAACTTTGAAGTTAATGGGGTTATGGGGGTTGTTAACCAAAATGAATTACCACCAAAGTGACCTAGTGGTCAAGTATTTAACTTCTTCAACTCTTTATATTCAAGCCAAAAGTTCCATGTAGATCTCCCATTTACCATAGATCCCATCTATCCATCTCATCCATCCGTTTAAAACCCTCCCAACCGTTAGATTAATTCCTTTTTTTTTTTAGTAATAACCAAAAGGGCAAAACAGATAAATCACGCATTAGTATATACGCTTCTCTCAAGTCTCAAACCCTCCCATTCAAACAAATGGTTACATTACTCTGTCTCTCACCCACCCCATTCAAACCCTAATTTTCAATCTCAATCTCTCTCATTAACTGTTAACTGCCATCGCCACCGTTAACTGTCACCGTTAAACCGCCGTTAAACACCGTAGTTGTTGATATAATGAAGTTAGTTGATCAATCGAAGGGTAAAATTGCTTATTTTGTTTATTATTTACGTTATGTTTATTCTTTTTGCTTATTTTGTAGATTTTTATCTATTGTTAATGATTTTATTGTATTATTAAGTTATTTTGACCTAATTTTGAATCTGATGCTGATTAGATTAGGTTTGTGGAGATTTTGTTATTGTTGTTGTTGTTAATCGATCGATATGTGTTTATTGATGATTAGGTTTAAATTAGGAATTATTATAGCGTGATTTGAATGAGTTTGTTGTTAGGTATATTTGATTGATAGTAATATAGTTTTTTAGTTTGATTAAAGGATTACGGTTGTGCTACAAGTGCGTTGAGTGTTGAGTGACTGTCGTGTGTTGAGTGACTGTCGTGTGTTGCAAGTGCGTTAAGTGTTGAGTGACTGTCGTGCGTTGAGTGTTGAGTGACTGTCGTGTGTTGAGTGACTGTCGTGTGCTACAAGTGCGTTGAGTGTTGAGTGACTGTCGTGCTTTGAGAGTTGAGTGACTTGCTGAGATGTAATTAGATAGGGACTAGCATACACGTGAGAATTGTGCATTTGAGTAGAAATACTTTTAATATTAGGCGTTGGGGTCGTACTGTGCAACCAATGTTTTGAAAAAAGTGAGTTATCTAGAGCAACCAATGTTACATGATGATAGGTTCAATGAGGCAATTATATGTTACACAAGTTAAACTAGTCGTTAAACTATGTGAAATATTGTTTATTTGGGGTATTTGGATCTGCTTGTTCTTGTTGGTTCTTGTTGTTTATTTGGAATGTTTGCTGCATTAATACACTACATTAGGTCGATGTAAGCTCAATAAGGCATAAAATTTGTAGGTTCTATAGCTAATAGTCGAAATTCAATAAACATCTCTCAACTGTTTTCATTTATTGTACTAAGCACTTTTGATTCTTGCATACTGATAGGATTAGGTTGTATTTAGGGTAATTTAGTTACAATTAAGCTTAACATATCATTTAGGGTTAGAATTAATCATTAGAAATTCAAGTTAGTCAACTTTAGTAGCAAATAAAAAAGTCAAAGTTATGGTGAATCTGTGTGAACAGCATCTGAATTAGGGTCTTTTTAGGGCATCAATTGAGCATTAGAATTAGGGCTTTTCAAATTTTAGGTTCTCTATAGTTCTAGCTTCATTTTGCCCCCCTTACCTCCCACTAATGAGCTTATTAAGTACTTTTAATTAAGCTGTCAAGTAGGTCCAGAGCTGCACTTTCTGTCTTTGCATTCAACCTGCACAAGTACTTCCTGGCTTATTCTAATTAATTTTCCTGTTGATTTAAGTTAATTTTAGCTTAAGTAAGTTGTGTGGACTGTTTAGAGCTTTTTGTGCATTCTGCTTATCAACTGCTTATTGTCAAATGCTTATTTAATTAATGTATATGATGTATTTTCTTTATAAGTGTATTTTGTCAGAATCATATATGATTCTCATAGAATCATATATGATTAAAAGAAAATCATATATGATTCTGATAGAATCATATATGATTATGATGGAATCATATATGATTTTCTTTTAATCATATATGATTCTATGAGAATCATATATGATTCTGACAAAATCATATATGATTGTATTAGATTATTTTATGGTTATTAACATTTAAAATTTTTATGCAGGTCGATCAAAAACTTATGCACGTAAGCCTAAAGATAAGATAACAAATGAATCATCGAAGAAGGCTACGACTTCTGATAAACCAAAGTTAAAAGTTGTCAAACCTCAACCTCAACCTCCTCCTTTAAAACAAAAAACTCAACCTCCTCCTAATAAGAAAAGTGAGTCTAAGGACGACTCTGAAGAAGATGAGTCTGATAAGAAAAGTGAGTCTAAGGACGAGTCTGATGAGGTTGAAGAAGATAAGGAAAGTGAGTCTAAGGACGAGTCTGAAGGAGGTGAGTCTGAAGAGGGTGAAGATGTTAAGGATAGTGATTCTGGTGAAGAGGGTGAAGATGTTAAGGATAGTGATTCTGGTGAAGAGGGTGACGATGATAAGGGAAGTGAAAACGATGATGAAAGTAGTGAAGGTGAAGGAAGTGAAGAGGAGGCAATTACAAATTATAAATCAAAGGTTGTATTAAAGAAAACAAAGGTTAAGAAATTCATTTCTGAGTCTGACAGCGATTCAAAAGAAAAGAGCGCTAAAAAACATAAGCGTGTTGCAACAACTAATAAACGAAAGCGTGTTTCTGACTCAGATTCTTTGGTTGAAGAAGAAAAGGTCTCAAAGCCTAAGAAATCTTTGAATAAGGCTATTGTTGAAGTTAAGTCTGAGAATGTTTTGAAGCCGAATGAGCGTGCAGTAAAGGCACAAGAGAAGGTCTTCAATTCTAAGAAGGTTTTGAAGCCGAAGAAGGAGTGTGTAGTTAAAATAGAAGAGAAGGATTCAAAGAAGCTTAAGTCATAACCAATTGAAAAAAAGAAGAAACCACTTTCCGCCGCACAAATTAAGAAGGAAGAGTATCTAAGAAAATTTCCTGCTCTCCATTCTAGGACAGTACCTGCCAGCTTGTTTTCTACTATCCGTGATGCAAGAGTTGATATGAAATCTTTCGTGGAGGATATTGGGTTTTCTTCACTACACGGGGTTAATATAGAGTCAGTGCCTTCTCGTATGGCAGGGTTTGTGGTGGCAAAATTTAATAAACAAACTTACGAGCTTGTGTTGGAGAAGGGGAAGATTCTCGTGACTCCTGAGAAAATCCACGAGATTTTAGGAGTTCCTCTTGGCGGAATAAAGTTTTTTGAGTTACATGAGAGATCTTCGGATGACCCTTTTGTGAAGCTGTGGCTTAACCAATTTTATCCAAAGAAGTATAAAGAAATCAGAGCTAGTGATGTTGCTGGAAAGTTGATCACCGCAACGCAAGTTGACTTTATGTTTAAAGTCAACTTCCTTACTCTATTTGCCAATGTTATGGCCAAAGCTCATACAATCAAGGCGCTTATAGATTTGACTATTGTTAGGTGTATTAGTGAAGAAACTATCATTCCAAACATTGATTGATGTGATTATATTTACCACTATCTTAAATACAGAGAAATACCTAAAACGTCTTTAGGCTTCTACAATGGCGCATTGTGCTTCTTGATTGTAAGTTTTTCCTTTTTTGTTTATAGATTTTGTGAATACTTTTTATGATCTCATTGTGTGTTATTTACTATTAACAGCTCCTGTACTTTGATTCCACAAAATTTGAGGGTTTGCCCATTATTTGTTACCGACCTGCTATCCAAAACTGGAGCTCAAGTTTGATGAATCAACGTCAAAAGCTTGAGATTGAATGAGAGGAAATAGGTACAATGGAATTGCATGGGGAGTGGAGTGAATCTGAAGTACAAAGTACCGAAGGTTTTTTTGGTGGTAGTGTCAAAGTGAGCCAGGCTCGTAGTTCCCGTGTGCCTCCTACCGACAAACAGGTTCGACTATTTTCTGTATATTATCTTTTGAATTTTTTGTTTGTACTGAATTAATTAAAATCATGTATGATTCCTGCTGAATCATGTATGATTCCATCAGAATCATACATGATTCCTGATGAATCATACATGATTCTACAAAAAGACAAAAAGTCAAACTGCTTGTTACTTTTTGCTTATTTGTTGTTTAAATTGCTTATTTACTGTTTTTATTTGCTTGTCTTCTTATTTTATTACTTTCCATAGCTTATAAGTAGTTTTCATCCCTTCTAGTTTAAGTTCTAACAAATTCTCATAAAATCAAAAAAAAAAATCAAAAATTACCTTTTAGAGATTAGCTTACATGTAGTGCTAATTGTTAATCCAATTCTGCTTTTTAGTTTATACTTAAGTTTGATTAGTTATTTGTTTCATTATCTAAGCTCATTTCAGCCTAAACCTTTTTAAATTTTCAAAACAGCTTTGCTTAAGGGGTGTTTGGTTCAGGACCACTTTGTGTGTTTATGACCATTTATACCATTTATACCATTTGTTTAGGTATATTTGGGTAGTTACATAGGATTTGCACTAGTTGTTCAAATTTTAACTTTTCAAAGTAGCTTTTGAGTTTTCTTAAATCCTTTCATGTCTTTTAGCTAAATTGAATCATATATGATTCTGTTTGAATCATATATGATTCTATGTGAATCATATATGATTCTATGTGTATCATATATGATTTTATTTATTTATTTATTTATTATTTTTTATTTTATTTTTTTGCAGAGTTTTTGCAGAATGATTAATGAGAAGCTTTCAAGCATATCTCGTCAAAAGGTTGAACTTGAAAATCTTTTGAAAAATGCTAATATTGAGTTCCCAAACGACGAAGATGTGCTTGAATTATACAACAAATATGGAGCTCTTTTCAAGGAAACTGTAGCTCTTGAAGATTTTCATATTGATCATTTTGAGCCAGAAGATCGACAAGATGATGGTAGCAATGATCGTGGCAAGAAAGATGTTGATGCTACTAAGAAAGATGTCGGGGTAGGTAAGGTGGTTTCTGAGAATGTTGGGGTAGATAAGGTGGTTTCTGAGAATGTTGATGTTGCATCGAAAGATGATGGTGCCACGAAAGATGCTAAAATTAAGCCAGAGTTGAGTGACGAAGAAGAACCAATATTGAGTGAAGACAGTTTTACGCAGTGGCTCCAAGATAACATTGACTGGATTGAAGAGGTGATTGACTGCATTTACGATGCGTATTATGATGTATGTATCGGCCAGTTTTTTTAAATACTTTTCTTTTTATTAATCTATGTAACTAAAAATTTATTTTGAATCAAGAGGAATTCCTAAACTGGCCTCGGGTTGTACAGCCGCTTAACACTGATTGTCCTCAGACTCCTGAACGAGTGGTTACTCGTTCATCTCCAAAGAAAAGAATTGTTAAGCCATCTTCTTACCTGTCATCTCCATATGAGAATAAGCCGACGAAAGTTATTGCTATGGTTCAGAGGATTGAGTTTGAGTTGGGGAATACTTTGTTTGCAATGCATGGCGATAAGATGTAAGTTTACTTTTATTTTGTTTGTCTACAGGTCAATTTAAGGAAGTATATATGTGATATTTGTCAGTGAGATAAGTTGATTGGGATTGATATAATGATTGTCTGATGTATAATGATTGATATAATGAGTGAGATAAGTGGTTTAGTGATTTTCTGATGTATAGGATTTTTGTTAGAATCATATATGATTCACACAGAATCATATATGATTCACAGAGAATCATATATGATTCACACAGAATCATATATGATTCACTCAGAATCATATAATATGTAATTTAAATTTGCTTTAAGAAAGTTTGCTATAATGATACGTACTTATTCTAATTCACTTTTTTGTTATGTTTTTCTAATTTTATTTAGGGAAACAGTTTTTCAAACTCGTTTTGGTGACCATGAGATATCAGCTGTATGAGTGAATATGTAGACTTTGGCACCAGGTTTGTGGATAGATAACAATGTCGTTGACTGTTGGGGAGCTATATTGAATTATGAAGAATCTGTTAAAAAGGATCCATTTTTTTCCAACTTGTTGTATTGTAAGTGTTTTAATTTTTATTGATAATATGTTTACTTTTATTATTAAGTGTATTTATTTTTACACTTCTTGTTTAATACAGACAGATGCTATGGTTGAAGGTACAATTGGTAAAAATGAGCAGTGGGATGTATTTTCAGCGGAGATTACGGCTCATTTTAAAAATGTCAATGCCTCTAAGTTTCTTGCAGAAATTGAATTGGTAATTTCTCATTTCATTTACATATATAATTTTTGGAAGTCTTAATTGCTTTTTTAAGTTTCCTTTTTTTTTGTTTTTATAGGCGTTCTTCCCAATTCAAGTCTCCAATCATTTTTATATTGTTGTTTTTAACATTAAGAAGAGTGTGATGCGTAGGGATTGCACCAAGCTTCACCTCTCGAGAAGCTTACAACCCCCACCAGGTAGTGTACCTGAACGATGTAGTATAGTATAATGACAAGTACCGGGGGATTGATCGTTCAGCTAGGAATAGTGTCGCTAGGATTAGAAAACCTAAATACTAGTTCTAGAGATGAGAGATGATTCTTTTTGTATTTTTATATTTTTTAGAAAGCAAATAAAAATCTCGGGTTTGAAGGATTTGGGCGGAATTAGTTGCTAGTCAACTAACCCAATACTAAAGATGCAATTAAAATAAAATACTAGAAATGAAAATAAAACTAATTTAAACTAAGGTTGTGAGCAATAAGTGGAGAAATGTGTTTACTTAGATTTCACTACTCCCTAGATATCTTTTACACGTTAATTACTTGTTATAGTTGCGTGGATGACGGATTGTATTCCTTAATACCATTCATGGGGTGGCGTACTTAACTCCCCAATCTTATGAGTGCCTACTTCACTCCTATGTCGAGCCGGCTAAGAAGCTCCTAACATGGGATCATTAGAATTTACTCATGCATTAAATACAACCAATAAAACCTAGTACACATCGGTTCATGTTTCCTAAGACGTTCAAGCATGTTACCAATTGGAGATCTGCCAGTTTTTTTAAGCCTAACATTGAAATCATTCATCCAATACAACCATAAACAAGTAATCAACACATAATCAACATCTAGGTTTCATTAGATCTAAGCAAACACAAGATAAATCTAGCTTAGCATGGGGGAATCAAGACAAGCACAAGATATAGACAACCAACACATAGACATATTGATTGAATTAAAAGAATACTTATCTCAATAACACATGTAAGGGTTCAAGGGTTGAAAACCCTTGAAAAAGCTATAAAATACGTATATGGTTCGGCCTTAGGGTTTCTCCAAACTTGTTCCTCCTAAATGAATGAAAATTAGAAAACTATATATAGATATAAGAGGCTGACGGCGTCAAGAACAACCTTGTGACGCCGTCATCTCGCCGCCAAAATAATTCTCGGACTGCCTTGATCTACATCTGACGCCGTCATGTTATCCACTTTTGCAGGCCGTCACACATTTAACACTCGACGCTCTACTTTGTGACGCCTTCATTTTTGTACTGGTTCGTCATGATCTTTACTCTTGACGCCGTCAGGATAGTACTCTTGACGCCGTCACACACTGTTCCCAGCTTGGAAAATTAAGTCTTTGGCGTTTTCTTCACTTTTATGCTCCAAAAACGTCCGAATTGCTTCCTTTTCCAGATTTCACTCCCAAAGTACCTAAAATCACAAAAGGAACGATTTAGAGCAATATTTGATCAAATAAATTCAATTCCGGGCTTAAATGACCCCCTAAAAGTGGTTCATTTTTCGCCTCATCATATACCCTTGCACTTGAGATTTGCTTGTCCTCAAGCAAATGCACTTTTATTCTAGTCAAAATACAAGTTAGGGGTCATTTAACACTAATATAAAAGTAATTACAACAAATAATCATTCCACTAAAGACCAAAGACAAGCACGGAGGTCATATACTAGCACCTCACAAATAGTGTTTAGATACTCACATCTCTCAGGTGTAATAAAGTATAAATTACAATATGGAAATGGAAGATATCTCTCACTACCTGTCATAGCAAAGTAGATTACCATAGGCTTGGGAAAGGATCAAACCTCCACCACATGGCGTAAGCACCTTGGATAAACTATCAAATAGGTCTTTTAAAGGGTTGTAACATTAGGTGTAGGGATATGAAATACACGGTTTTGTTGGATATAGGCAGTCTTTATTGGTGGCGAGTTAACAATCTTGGTTAATTACATGTACAATATGACGTTGCTAAGCCAAGACTAGACTCAACTTAAGCTAATAAATGAAAAATAACAAAAACATAAAATAAACATAGAATGAAACGGGATGGTAGTCCGTATGTTTTTTCTCTTTTCCTTTTTTTTTTTTTTTTTTTTTTTTTTTTGCATACACTCTTACCCTACCATCCAAAATAATACATCATAGGGAATGAAAATTCCCCTTACACTTGAATTTTTACATACTTTACAAATAACTAATCTAATGACTCGAATTAAGAAAATCAAAACACTTGGAGTACTTTTAAGATTAACGTACATATGGGGGTAATAAATGATGTTCTTCCCCATTACTCCATAAAATAAGTACTTTACCCATGAGTCTCAATCGTCCCAAAACAATATGTACAATGATATGACTCGACTTAGCAACCATGTAATCAATTAGAAAGTTAACTTAGGGTTTAACAAATAACAATAATGCACTAAGAATGAGCGCATACACGGAAGGCTAAGGCGATTTGGTTGTACATTTAAGTGGGGTGTAACAAATTCTTCCTTTAAGTAAAATGCTTAAAGTTAGAAACGAAAAGATAGGCTCGGAGGGGTGTACTAGGGGTATCGTGTACTAAAAATGAGTACAACGCTAAGGGTGTGGGAAAAATTAGTTGACTTAACTAGCCAAATAATATGACTTAAATGGTCAAGTAATTATGATACGGGTTTTAACACAAGGGTGATCCTAATGCCTCTTATCATGTAGTAAATCCTACTACACGAATGTAGTCTCACTAGCGGTCTCGGGATGCATCACTAACGCAAGTTCTAGAATCTAAATACTACCGGTACACTCATAAGCACTAATAGTATATGCTTTTCCTATCAAATCTAAAGTCGAACCTCACATATTTGGGTGGAAAATTTTTCTGAAAGTACGGTTATGTGCTAGTCATACAATCTCTTATCCATGAGACGCTTGCTATACCTAAAGTTTCACTCCTAAATGTTGTAAAAAAATTTAAATTTGGCGCTAAAATCGCACTAACAAGTATTTCTCATAGTTTTATTACACATCTACTATCAAACAAACAAACTCAAGTGAAAGTGTATCTGTAAGGTATCATCATTTTACCCTCCCCTTACACTTAGGATGAATATTGTCCCCAATGTTCAAGTAAAGAATGTAAAAGTGAAATAAGTAAAACAAATGAAATCAAATACTCCTCTGATTCGCTCGGTATGGATAATAAGGTGGCCAGGTTAGATCTTCCTCCAAGAAAATGAACAATCAAAGCTTCCCTTCCAGAAAAATAAATCATCTTCTTGTCATACATAACCTGTAAATCCTGAGAAAACAAACAAAGCAACCTCGCATAAAATCGGCGGCAACCTACATAAGTTACTAAATCCTAGAAAACAAAATAAGATATAATGCTTGTGGAATGAAGTTTGCAGATTTCCTGGATATTATAAAACTTAATAATTCAACAAAAACTTTAAAACTCCTTTAGAAAAACAAAACTGGTAAAATTTCCAGATTTTTACACGTGACGCTGTCAAGAGCAAGCTCATGACGCCGTCAGAAGTGACCTGCAGAAATTCTTATGTTAAGTTTCCGGAAAATTTCTGGAAAAACTTTGTCCTACTTCCTGGAAAATCCTGCAAAACTTCATTATGACTCGATACAAGCATTTGACTCTAACAAATATGAATATTCATGTTCACTTAATATTATGGAGAATCATGATCGGTTTGTTTCTTAAAAACATATTTGGGGTTTCCCCTTACACTTATCTTTTGTAAAAATACCTTTTGGTGAAGTTAAGACTAGGCCAAAACAACAAAGTAAAGTATTTCCACTTTTTAGTTTAGAAACATGATCTACCAACAATAAAAATAAAGCATGCATACAGAAGCAAATAACAAACAAACAAAATAAAATCACACAAAGCATGGGTTGCCTCCCAAGAAGCGCTTTTCTTTATTTACGAGTCTTGTAGCTAGACTCAAGGCCATGGGTTACTACGTGATACGGGTGAGTTCCTCATTGAGGACATCTTTGGGATCAAACTTAGGTTTCAACTTCCTATCGGTTTTCTTAGTACGGTATGACCTTTCAAACTTTTCTCCATCCGGATCATACAAAGTCATCCTCATATGCCATGATCCATCACCTTCTTTAGGTGGCTTGTCCCACCTCCATTTACACGTGTCTCCCTCTCTTTTCCACTTATTCATCTCTATATTAATAGGCATTACGCTCAAGAACTCAATCATCTTCCTAAAGACTAAGGGGTCCTCAAAAGGATCTAGCTCTTCATCTCTAGCTATGAGTTGTTCCACCGAATGTGTCTTTTCAATGAAATCTTTTTCTAGATAGAATAGGCGTTGAGGTCCTATAAAGTTCCTTTCTATCCAAGGTCCATATCTAGATGGTCTCCTATTCATCTCTACCCAATGTGGTGTCGGTTCATCATCACAATCATAACTATGCTTCTTAACATCGTACACTGACCAAGTATTGCCTTCACCTACCGCTATCTTAGACTCCTTACAATCTATCATGGCGCTAGCGGTTGCTAAAAATCCTCTTACTACCAATAATGGGCATGTAGTGTCACTAACCATGTCTAGGACGTGAAAATCCGCTAAGATAGTTAACTTTCCTACGTGAACAACTACATCCTTAATCATTCCAACCGGGTGGGCAATACTTCCATCCGCTAGACCTATCAATACCTCCGTTTCCTCTAACTTTCCTAGCTTAAGAGTGGTGAATAGGGATAAGGGAATCAAGTTAAGGCTTGACTCTAAATCGGCTAGTGTGTCGAAAGCTTCGGATCTTCCTATTTTACAAGGCAAAACAAATATACCCGGATCATCAAGCTTTTTAGGCAACTTGTTTTGAACGAAGGCGGTCCCATTTTTACCTAGTTTAAACTTCTCATATTTTTCTAGGAGGGCACTATAGTAGGGAGCACGGGCTAAGACATCAATGACGGGGCGTTCAAGGTGAAGTTCCTTGAATTCATCGTCAAGGTCGTGCGTAGGAGGTATTTCAACTATACTTTTGACCGGTTTTATATCAGGTGTTTTATTTTATTGGTCCTTTTGAAGAATTTGGTTTTGTTTGAAACACGTGCTCGTTGATTTAACCGAGTAGTATTGTGGACATGAAGTGGGTGACAAAACTGAAGATATGGAATTATCGTTTAGTTTTGGATTCTTGACCGTGTCGCTTGGGAGTGCTCCCATTTCTCGGTCATTGAGGACTTTCAACAATGCGTCAATTTTGGTGGTCATCTCGCTTTGCTTTTGTTTGAAATCGGCTTCAAACTTAGATATGTGAGCTTCTTGAGATGCCATGAATTTAGACATCAACCCTTCAAGATTGTTGGTACTACCATAGTTGTTAGAAGGATTGTTGTTGAAAGTACGGTTGGAGGGTGGACCGTTTGGTTGGTAACGATTAGGCGGATTGGAAGAATTGGGTTGATTTTGTTTCCACCTAAGGTTTGGATGATTTTTCCAAGAGGGGTTGTATGAATCACCGTAAGGGTTTGGCTCGGGTTTGAAAGTGTACGACTTATCTCCCGCTTCGTCGGTACGCGAGGATGCGTAGTCCGCAAAAGCTGTTCCGGGGAGTTCCACACAATCACGAGTGTCATGGGGACCACTACACAATTCGCATGAAGAAGTGATTTTGTTCACTTGGCTTGAAGGCTTAGGAGCTTCGTAAGATTTCATGAGAAAATTTACTTGGTCCTCAAGTTCCATGATCCTACAGTCGGGAGTGCTAGAGTTATTCGAAGGCAAAGATATTGCCTTGACCGTTTTGTTCAAATCACGGGGATCATTCCAACTTTCGTTGTCATAGAGAGCAAGATCTTCTATGAGTTCCCATGATTGTTCTGCACTTAGATCACGTAGCTTACCACCGGCCGATTGGTCAATGGCTCGCCTCGTGGAGAGATCGATATGGTCATAAAAGATTTGGACTTGGAGCCAAAGATCTATGCCATGATGAGGGACTTTTTGGAGTAAGTCCTTGAAACGAGTCCATGCTTCATAAAGAGATTCATTTTGACGTTGTTGGAACATCAAGATGTCATTTCTAAGCTTAGTAGTTCTCCCCGGTGGGAAAAATTGAGCAAGGAAACGAGTGGTGAGATCATCCCATGTGGTGATGGATCCCGCGGGTAAACGCTCAAGCCATTGACTAGCTTGATCCCGTAGAGAGAATTGGAATAGGCGTAATCGGGTTGTCTCTCTAGTTGCAACATCTAGGTCTATGGAGTCTACGATTTTTAGGAAGTCCTTAAGATATTGATTTGGATCTTCGGAACGAAGTCCATGGAATGCACATCCGGTTTGCACCAACCGGATGGTGTCGGATCGCAAGGGGGTCACATTGGCTCCGGTGAGCTCAATGGTGTTTCGGTAGCCTTGGTGGCTAGGTCGGGAATACTCTCCTAAGGTTCGGGGCCTAAGAGGTTCTACTGGTGGGTTTTGTTGTGGTGGGATGACGGGTTCAAAGATGTTCCCATCGTCCATGATGTCGGGTGGTGAAAAGTTACGAACAAAAACACAAAGAAATAAGATAGACTAAAGAAAACCTAAAAATAAAAATAAAATCTTGCTAGAAAGGAATCTAGCAAGTAGACCTAATAAAAAGATATTCTAACCTAGACAATAACTATTCCCCGGGCTGCGGAGCCAAAAACTTGATGCGTAGGGATTGCACAAGGCTTTACCTCTCGAGGGATCTTGAGAAGCTTACAACCCCCACCAGGCAGTGTACCTGATCGATGTAGTATAGTATAATGACAAGTACCGGGGGATTGATTGTTCAGCTAGGAATAGTGTCGCTAGGATTAGAAAACCTAAATACTAGTTCTAGAGATGAGAGATGATTCTTTTTGTATTTTTATATTTTTTAGAAAGCAAATAAAAATCTCGGGTTTGAAGGATTTGGGCGGAATTAGTTGCTAGTCAACTAACCCAATACTAAAGATGCAATTAAAATAAAATACTAGAAATGAAAATAAAACTAATTTAAACTAAGGTTGTGAGCAATAAGTGGAGAAATGTGTTTACTTAGATTTCACTACTTCCTAGATATCTTTTACACGTTAATTACTTGTTATAGTTGCATGGATGACGGATTGTATTCCTTAATACCATTCGTGGGGTGGCGTACTTAACTCCCCAATCCTATGAGTGCCTACTTCACTCCTATGTCGAGCCGGCTAAGAAGCTCCTAACATGGGATCATTAGAATTTACTCATGCATTAAATACAACCAATAAAACCTAGTACACATCGGTTCATGTTTCCTAAGATGTTCAAGCATGTTACCAATTGGAGATCTGCCAGTTTTCTTAAGCCTAACATTGAAATCATTCATCCAATACAACCATAAACAAGTAATCAACACATAATCAACATCTAGGTTTCATTAGATCTAAGCAAACACAATATAAATCTAGCTTAGCATGGTGGAATCAAGACAAGCACAAGATATAGACAACCAACACATAGACATATTGATTGAATTAAAAGAATACTTATCTCAATAACACATGTAAGGGTTCAAGGGTTGAAAACCCTTGAAAAAGCTGTAAAATACGTATATGGTTCGGCCTTAGGGTTTCTCCAAACTTGTTCCTCCTAAATGAATGAAAATTAGAAAACTATATATAGATATAAGAGGCTGACGGCGTCAAGAACAACCTTGTGACGCCGTCATCTCGCCGCCAAAATAATTCTCAGACTACCTTGATCTACATCTGACGCCGTCATTTTATCCACTTTTGCAGGCCGTCACACATTTAACTCTTGATGCTCTACTTTGTGACGCCTTCATTTCTGTATCGGGTCGTCATGATCTTTACTCTTGACACCGCCAGGATAGTACTCTTGACGCCGTCACACACTGTTCCCAGCTTGGAAAATTAAGTCTTTGGCGTTTTCTTCACTTTTATGCTCTAAAAACGTCCGAATTGCTTCCTTTTCCAGATTTCACTCCCAAAGTACCTAAAATCACAAAAGGAACGATTTAGGGCAATATTTGATCAAATAAATTCAATTCTGGGCTTAAATGACCCCTTAAAAGTGGTTCATTTTTTGCCTCATCATGTGACATCAATGATCATCCTTGATAATTCTCCACAGACATATATCTCAAAGTACAAGGGTGCGTGTGAAATTATGGTCAGTATTTTATTAGACAGAGCTCATGAATAATGTTCTTATGATTATGCTTGTGATCTTCTAAAATGATATATTATTTTCTGATTATTTTTTGTTTCTAGTACAATCATATATGATTTTACTAGAATCATATATGATTTTTCTAAAATCATATATGATTTTGGTAGAATCATAGTATATGATTTTACAAAATTCAGACAGATACTACGTTTATTAGCGTATTTTTTGTTTTTCTTTTTTGTAGAAAGACTTTTTTTCCAGGTTTCTGCTACAACATCAACATCCAAAAACTGATAACGTTGTAAATGTTAGACCACGGGTTCTTCAGCTGAAATGGAAGACTAAAAACAACCATGTTGACTGTGGAGTTTTTGCAATGATCCATATGGAGTCCTATGTTGGTGAAACTGCCTTAAAATGGGATGTTGGTTTGTGTTCAGAATCAGAGAAGCAGGAGTCGTTGTTGAGGCGAATGAGGTTCAAAATTGCTACCAAGATTCTCTTGCATAAGTTGAATTTGCATTCGCAAAAGATGTATGATTTGGCTTTCAAGTTCCAGTCCGAGATAGATGAACAAGCAAGGATCTCAATTATTGTGAAGGCAATTAGGAACAGGGCTGATCGTGATCCAGGAAAAGATGTTCATAAAGAAAATGTTCTTAAGATTGATGTTGATAAATAGATGTCTTTAAGTGATTGAAAACTGATGTCATTAACTGATGTTGATTAATAGATGGGTCCCTCTGAAGTCGTTAACTGATGTATTTAGTATTGAAAACTGATGGTAGGATATGAAAACTGATGCTATTTGTATATTTTGAAAACTGATGGTAGTATTGAAAACTGATGGTAGTATATGAAATGGTAAACTGATGCTATTTTGATGTTTTAAATTTTCTGACGGTATTTAAGTGCATCTCTTATTTTGAATAACATATATTCTCCAGAATCATATATGATTCTCCATAATCATATATGATTCTGCAGAATCATATATGATTCTGGAGAATCATATATGATTGTTGTTAACAGAAAAGATGTGTTTAATTGTCTTTGTCTCAAATTCTCAAAACCTGACCCAAATCTCAAATTCTTGGGCGACTTGTATTGGAAACTGATGTATTTTGGTAAAATCGCATGGTAGTATATTTGGAAAACTGATGGTAGTATTGAACAAGTTCTACTGCGTAGTATATGAAATTGTAAACTGATGATATTTTGATGTTTTAAATTTTCTGATGGTATTTTGGTGTATCTTTTATTTTGAATCATATATGATTCTGGAGAATCATATATGATTCTCCAAAATCATATATATGATTCTCCAGAATCATATATGATTCTGGACCAAAGTTATCCTTGTCTCAAATTCTCAAAACCTGAACCAAATTTAAAGTGTTTCATATAAGATGTAAAGTGCAATAAACAAATTTTTCCAACAGTGCAATAATAATAAACAAATTTAAATAAATTGTTATTCAAGAAGTGTTAGTCGCTTTTTCAGTTGCAACATTTCTTGTTTGTTGTACACCTGCATCAGTTCCACCCTTTTGTGCAGCAGAAACTCTCGCAAGTTTTGCAATATACTTTGGATTTTGTGGACATGTCGACTTGGTGTGCTTGTTAGTATTCTCACCACAGAATCCACATTTCCTTTTCCGCTTAGATTTTTCTTCAAGTGCTATTTCTCTTGCACTCTTTCTACGTTCTTCTTTAGACCAACCTTTGGTTTTAGCTATGGATGGATTGTTGACCACTTGTTTGTCAGGTTTCTTAACTGCATATACATCCTCAAGCACATTCTCAATTTCTTTTTTCCGTGAAGGAGGTTTAGGCGCTTCATCCTCAATTCCTTTCTTGATTGATTTCAATTGTTCCACAAACTTTCCTTCATCTTTACCCAACAAATATAGACACTCGTCTACCACGAAAGTAGCCTCATTTGTTAATTTCTCAACTGGTATATTCTTTTCACCATACCTATTTGTCATTCTTCTCAATGCAAGTGGTATTATGTCCCTCCTCCAACGACTCAAAATGTACTTTCCCGGGATCATTTGAACATCACGGTTCTTCAAAGCACAGAATGCATGTCTACATAAAATCCAAATCGAAGAAAATGCCTGCAAGTACATTCCACTGACCCGTCTTCAAGAGAATGTATAACCTTATTACAGAAAAGAAATGGACGAAAATTAGAACCTATATTATTCATTAACTACTAATGTTTAGAATCATATATGATTCTGTAGAATCATATATGATTCTAATGTGAATCATATATGATTCTTTTGAACCATATATGATTCTTTTGAATCATATATCAGAATCACATATGATTTTCAATGAGTATCACATATGATTTTCCTGAGAATCACATATGATGTTCTTGAGAATTACATGTAATTGTCTGTATACAACGATAACAGCTAAAAACCATTTAATAATATGCAAGTAAATTTACCTTGTATTCTACTACTTTTTCACATTCCTGCACTTGTTCTTCTCCTTTTTCTTTATAAAGTGTCCTATAAGCAGCCGCATTTCTATCTCTAATCCTAAGCATCTCACAGCCCTCTTCCGTTCTAAACTCTTCTATTGTGCAATTCCAACAAGCTTCCTTTAATTCCTTTTGAACAAGCAGAAATATTGTTCTTGTATATACTTTAGATGCATGGCGTTCCATACTCAATTGTGTAGAAATTTTTGGAGCTGAGTCATATGTGTTAAAGTCTATTTGTTCTTGCCGACACCTTTGCCTCTCCATTGCAGATTCGAAGCACATCATGAAATGAACCAATGTTGATCCGTGATTTGTGAAATTTTTGAAGAATGCGTTTTCACTCTCAGACCTTGAAGTAGTTCTCATTAATCCAAACAGTGGTGTGTCAATAAAATACGCTGGTATCTACATTTCTCGAAGTCCAAACATCTTCTTCATCCATTTGTGGTCTTGCAATTCAAAATCTTCAATCAATTTTGCCCATTTTTCTTCAAACTTCAATGGTTCAATGAACATATTCCACATAATCTTGTTCAAACGCTTTTTGAAATCAGTTTCATCATAGATTTCTTTACAAATCTGTAAGAAAAAAATTATGTTATTCATTTGATTCTTCAAGAATCATATATGATTCTTATAGAATCATATATGATTCTATATATGATTCTATGCATAGTCTGTGTTTGGATTCAGTAAAATACCTTTGCTGGAATTTTTTGTGTGATATGCCACATGCATAGTCTGTGTTTGGATTCAGTAAGTACAGCTTCAATTGCTAACTTCATGGCTCCATCTTGATCAGTTACAATCATTTTTGGTTGTTTCCCATGTGCCTTCATGAATGATTTCAGTAGCCATGTGTAAGCTTCTGCATCTTCTCTTAGAAGCATTCCCGCACCAAAAGTCACACACTTTTTATGATTATCTATCCCAGTGAATGGGACAAACACCATTTCGTACCTGAATATCAACAGTTTCACAAAATAATTTCAAGAATAGAATCAAGAGTTTCAAATCTCACATAATCATATATGAAAAGTTACTTACTTGTTAGTTCTGTATGTTGCATCAAATGACACTACATCTCCAAATTCCTTATAGTTGCATTTGGCAACTTCATCTGCCCAAAAAAGTGCAACCAACTCACTTTTTTCAACCATATAATGAAATGTAAAGTTTGGCACATAATTCTGTTGGTTTTCCATTTTGTTTATCAGCATTTGTGCGTCACTTTCACCTATACATACATTTATATCCCTTTGATGATTCTTGAAATCACTGCTTGTGCCATGAACATATTGATAACCACCTTTAATACCACATAACAAACGGTGTGCCTTTGTCGCAGCAAGTTTCATATTTGAAGATTTCACAACGAACATCTTTTCCGCTTTAGTCATCTTCCTTTGTTTCTTTGTTAGATGCTGATACTCTTTTGTAATCATTAAATGATTGTGCTTAGAATGGAATTTATGAACTACGTATTTTCCAGAAACCTCATCCAAAGTTATTAATACTCGCGCCATACAACCTGTAACCCGTTGTCTTGTATTTCTTACTTTCTTGTCACTGTTTTCAGGATCCAATGTGTTTATATTTATCTCTTTTGGAATCCCTTACCTATTACACATAAGGTACTTATTTTTTACCAAACCACTTCTTGTATTTTTTTGCGCCGATTTTTTAACTTCAAATCCTGCTACTTCAGCATATTTGTTATACATTTCAACACATTCCTCTATCGTATTATACTTTTTCCCCTCAACAAGTATATAAATATCATCAACAACTGGTTCCCAAGTTACAGATCCCCGGGGAGTTTCTTCATGTGCGTATAAAGTTGGCCTTGGTGTTGTCACAGATGCTGAAATATAGTATTTTTATTAGAATCATATATGATTTATGAAGAATCATATATGATTCTTGAAGAATCATATATGATTCTACAAGAATCATATATGATTTTTTTCTTTTTTAATTTACATAAAGTATAAAACAGAATATATTATAAACAGATTCCCCAAAAGAATCATGTATGATTCAACAATAATCTATTAACAAGCTTAAAAAGCAAAAAAAAAAAAAATAATAATAAGCTAAATCACATATGATTTACCTTGAATAACAGCAATATTTTCTTCTTCCACATCAGCATCTACCAATATTTCATCAATATTTTCTTCTTCCACATCAGCAATATTTTCTTGTTCCACATCCACCAATATTTCAGCTTCATTCATAACCTCATCATCCACCATAACGATCTGAGATTATGTTTTTTAAGAAAATCGCATGTGATTTTATTAATATATATATATATATATATATATATATATATATATATATATATATATATATATATATATATATATATATATATATATATAGTATTTAAATTACAACGATCAAATACTCTTTATTTTCTGAATAGAATCATATATGATTCTACAAGAATCATATATGATTCCACAAGAATCATTTATGATTCTATTACAGATAAAACAGAATCTATTAATAAGCTTAAAAAGCAAAAAAATAAGCTGATTTACATTTCATATCTAATCTACTATAAAAAAAAAAAAAAAAAAAAAAAAAAAAAAAAAAAACAGAAACACAGAAGCCACCATATCTGATTCTACTATAAAAAATAAGCTGATTTACATCAGCATCCATATCTGATTCTACTATATATATATATATATATATATATATATATATATATATATATATATATATATATATATATATATATATATATATATATTCATACCTTCATCCACATCAGCATCCATCATACCTTCTTCCACATCAGCATCCACCATACCTTCTTTCATATCTGATTCGACGGTTGTGGATGACGATGGTTGGGGATGACGACGGTTAGGGATGACGAAGTTTGGGGATGGCGACAGTAGGGGATGACGATTGGGGAGGTTGTGGACTGGGGATGACGATTGGGGAGGTGGTGGACGGTTGGAGATGACGGTTGGAGGTGGACGGTTGGAGATGACAGTTGGAGATGACAGTGGAGGAGGTGGATGGTGGAGGTGGGGAACGCATATCTGGTTGGAGAAGAGGGTGGAGGGGTGTGTGTATTTTTTTTGAGGAAAGAATGAGGGTATTGAATTTTTTTTTTTTTTTGATTATGTAATTGCCTTTTTTGCCCCTCTAGTGTAAATATTAGATCTAATCTAAGCCATTGGATCAAATTAGATTGTATGGTTAGGATTTGTTGATTAGATCTATGGCAAGGAGGAGTTCTTCATGGATCTCAACTCTTATATTCACTTGGTAAACATGTTTGGAGTGGCCTTGAAAAATATGAAAATTGTTACAGAGATACATTAAGTATGTTGTGTACAATTGAATCAAAGACTCATAGTCATTCATTAACCTAAATTGGGAAAACCAAGTGTATTTACAAAATTTGATATACTAACCAAATTTGTTTTATTTTTTATTTTTATTTAATTTGATATACTAACCAAATTTGTTTTATTTTTTGTATCTAAGAACGTATAATAATGTAATTGATTGATTTTTGATCGATTAAGTTTCTTTCACTATAAACTAACACGATTACTTTTGATTATGATAATATTTTTTTTCTTTTGTAACGGAAAAAAAGTTTTAAGGTGCCGTTTGGTTTGTAGATGGGTTTCGGATTTGGATTTGGATTCATATTTAAATTTGGATATGATGATTGTAAACATGTTGTTTGGTATCTATATAAGAGTTACATAGATTTTTGTTTTTGTCAAAAAAACAAATAATATTATGATAAATAATAGTAGTGGTATTTGTTATGTGTCAAAAGAAAAAGTCAAAAGCAACACCCCCAAACATATAATATTATAATAAATAGTGGTGGAACTTTGTTGTGTGAAAGAAGAAATAGTTGTAAACCCCTGCACCATAGTAGGATTGGTTGAATCATGCATATATGGGTGTCAGTTACTGTTTAAAAACACATATACATAAACCAAACGTCACTTAATACTTTGAATTCGTATCTTTCATACCAACATCCCCAAACAAACGCACCCTAAGAGGGCTGGGAGTGGTAACTTGAGTTAACACCAAAAACCTCGTCACGTCAGCGTCACATCATTTTAACATCAAATAACATAACACCAAAAAACATCAGGTAATCATAACACCCAATAACATCACTTTTTGGGCCTCACCTTTTTAACAAAAATACAATTTACAAATTAATCCCTTAACTAATATTTCAATCGTTAAACAAACCCTTCACTAACTAATATTTCATTCATAAAAACGCAAAAGTTGCATAAACATAAAATTAAAACGATACGAAATTAAAAATTACATAAACATAAAATTAAAACGTTACATAAACATAAAATAAAAACAATACAAAATTAAAACATTAAATAAACATAAAATTAAAATGTCACATAAACTTAAACTTAAATTTCAGTAATCCGGGTGATCATAAGTTTGAGAGTTGTCTAAGCGGTAACCATCGTCGTACGCAGAGTAGTTCGCAAACTTGCTCTCTTTGTACTCTGCTTCCAACATGAAGGGCCGGATTTGGCTATGGGCGGCGCGGATGACGGCCCAGGGCATCATATAAACAGGGGCATCAACTTTTTAGTGTTGTAAATCGTTATTTTATGTTATATATAGAGTTGTAATGTAAAATGATGTTTGGCATAATTTTTAAGAAGAAGAAAAGATAAATAAAGAAAACAACTTGTCGGAGAACATCATCGGAAAAAAAGAACAGAGACTACTAAGTAAGAGAGAGAGATAGGGGGTGTTAAGATAAAAGATGAAGAAATAGTTTATACTATTTATTTATATATGGCATGTTAGATCACGTGAGTAAATAGTTGTACATAGTAGAAAAGAGTTGAAAAGCAAGATTTGTCATAGAAATACGGGCTTATGAGAAACTATTTTTTTCTTATTCAATTATATTCATTTTTTAAGTTTACCTTTTAGTTTTCTTAATTTCATCCTTTTATTGAGTTTAGCTCTTAGTTCTTTTATTCTGTAAACGCAAATTTACATAGTTGATAACTAGCTAATTTAATGCAAATTGGAAAATAAGCTAATAAAATTTTCATTTTTTTTTTTTTTTTTTTTTTGTGACGTCTAAGAATATTAGTGACATAAAAACATTATATCACTATATTAAAGTGTACATATATACATCACAATGTTAAACGTCAATAACTCTGTATATAAAATAAACCATTTCAAATAATATTGAAAGTTTTAGTATCTTGATATGTGGGTATTGTTCTCAAGCCAAATCGCTAAAAAGAAATACTCCCTCCGTCCTAATATTATTATCCATATTTTCATTTTAGCTTGTCCCAAATTAATTGTCTACTACAAAAAATAGATAGAAAAATTTGGTCGAGATTACTATATAGCCCTTACTTGATATTGTTATCACAAACTTTTAATAAAATAACAATTAATTAGTTAAAGGTAAAACTGTTCAAAAAGTAAGAGAGAAATCGCAAATAATTATGTTTTTTTATAAGATATCTGTTCTTTTTTTTTCGATGGATAATTATTTTGAGACAGTGAAAGTTTTGTGTTTATGACATTTAATAGGGGCATCTTTCGAGTGTCTCGCCTAGGGTAGCACAAAACTCAGGACCGGCCCTGCCAACATGCTAAGCTCCCGCTCCTTACTCTCGTTTAAGCCCATATATTCTTCATAACCTAGCCGAAATTGATCCAGATGAGGTTGATATTGTTGTTGCTCAACAAATCTTGGTGCATCAGATGAAGTTGATGCACCTTGCACAAATTGTTGGTTCTGTTGTGATACAGAACCAGCTGCCATATTTTCCTCAAAACTCCAACGGATCTTGTTGGAGATTTGGCCCTGTATCTGATTCACACAACCCCACAAATGTCTCACTAACGGCAGTGTCTTTGCGATATTCATCGTACAAAAACTGGTCGATCACAGCTTTTCTTTCTTCAGAGATGTCTTTGCACTCTGTGTATCGTTGTCTCAATCGTTGTTTCAGTGCCTTTGCGAGCTCAAACTTCTTAATAACTTCGGCAATAGCCTGTTGTCGATCCGTGTCGTCTTTGTCGGCTTGTTTTTTTTATATACTTTTGCATTTGTTCGACGGTATAGGGGAGACGACAAGCCATAATTGTGAAGTGTGAAAATGAGTTATGTGTGTAAATATGTTAAGTGTGAGAATGAGTTAAGTGTGAAAATATTTGGAAAAGAGATGTATTTATAGGAGAAAAAAAAAAGTTAACCCCAAAATGGGGTAAAATGAAAATATTTTGAATTGAAAATCCAACCGTTTGTACCCAAATGATTTTTATTTTTATTTTTATTTTTTATTTTATATCTTGTTTGTCTCCTTTGCGTTACAATGCAAGTTGCCATAGCAACGTACGTTGCAACGCCTACAACCTAGAATCAACGAATAACGTGACAACGCCGCTGAAATGTGGAAAGTTAGGACGAATGGGTGTTGGGGCATTACCACTCCCTTCGCTCTAAGAATAGTTTTCCATACATACAGTAATAATTTTCCGTACAAACAGTAAATTCCTTCTTAATGTTAGTCATGAAATGACAGTGTGACAGACAGTTTTCGAAAGTCAGCCTGTTCAAACGGTGATGAGATTTTAACACAATCAGTTCTTACAAATTTCATACGTAATTGCTTTCTATCAATATAAGCATTTTTCAAATGTGCCCATAATTTGTGACTTTAAACAAGAGCACGACTACAAGACAATTTTGACCGACTAATTCATTGGATTTGAGCCACCAAGCCAACAATCACACATACTCAAACCAGATAAAGTTCCCGTTTTGGAAAAATTGAAATCTATTTAATGTTTGGGTAGCAAAATTTGAAAATTTTCTTTTAATAACACAAGTTAGTATATACTAACGGAAGACGTGTGATATCAAGCTGAAGATGGTTTTAAATCAACGATTGTGATACCATGCACAAGAGAACCATTTTAACATTTAACGATATGCATGTCTTAAAAGAATTGTCATTTGCAATTACACAGAATAATCTGATTCGACATGCTAGCTAAGGCATCCAATTTGAGACACTGCATAAAATTTGATTTGTAACCATCAAAATGTAGTTTCAGAATTGAAACAACATTTGATTGCTTACCTTACAAACTTCATACAATGGCTGATTCCATTTCTCTTTCTAAAATCAAGAGAACGCAGCAACATAGGATCAAGTCAAGTTCACAACGGTAGCAACAAATTTACTTACATAGAAATTATCATTTTAAGGATTACAATTTAGGAAAACAGGGAAGGCAAAACATCCAGAAAAAGCATTCATGCACCGATTTAAGAACATCTTTCGATGCAAAGCTCAGTCAGATCCAAACAGACCAGTTTCCCATGGTGTCGATGATACGGTATATATGTATATCTTAAAATATATGTAACAGCTCATAAACTTCTATTGACCAAGATTTCCCAATAGCCGCTCAACCGCAGCATGAACATTACCTGCGGTGGCTGTCAGTGCTTGAAGATTCTCACTAACATCGAAAAATCCCATTTCTTGTAGTTGCGCGAGTTGGGTAGCATACAGTTCTTCTGGAGGCACTGATATTTCAATAAACAAAACAATTATGAAGTTAATGAGTCAATAAATGAGAACGGGGAAATGGAATGATGGTGGATATGTTACCATTTGAATTGTTCGGCGCTGTAAAGCCGCCAGTTCCCAGGCCGCCAAACATGTTCATAAGCATATCCAAATTCATGTTGCCGGGAGCACCTGTATTTAAAACAAAAGAAACATCAAAATCGTCTGTATTAGGGATTCAAACATTACAAAAGCAATAAATATAAGAAAATAAATATACCTGTTCCTCCTCCAGTTTGACCTGCACCCCTGCATACAGAAACGATAATTTCACAATTAATATCAACCAACGAAGTGGAATGTAAGGAATCATAACCGACACATAGTTTAGAAGTTGGAGTTATATAAGGAAAGAGTGGAAGTTGATGTCATGCAATCTTCGATAACTTGCATATGTGGCAAACATATTTACTAGATCTGCGCTGCATATATGCCCTCTCAGTTATAATTTTCAATATCTCATTTTCGTCCACATTATCAAAATTTTCATGCTCAAATCTCAATCCAAGTCCAAAATCAAGCATTATATGCCTAACCAAATAAGATCAAAAGAATTAGGTAATTTACCCGGTGGGTTGTTGAAGTCCAGAGAGGAGAGATTGTAATGTCATCATTTGCTGTACAGTAAACACGATAGGGTCAGAAAAATGAGTACAACATAACAAGATCGTCACGGCATAAGAAAGACAAAACACACAAGCTAAAAGGAAATCTCACCATACCACATATATAAAAGAAATAGAAGAACTAAGATATCAACAACTTCATTTGCAAGTAAATAACATGTTTCAAGCAAATATACATGTTGAGTCTCAAACTAATGAAGCTGCAACAAATTTTAAGTCTTTAAAATTCATACAGCTCCTTACAAAACCAACTTCAGTTACACATCTTGAGCAGTTATAAAAGTTTATTTTCAACTTTTGGACCAATCAACAAATATATATTATGTTCAGGGGTTAACAAATCATGCTCGCATGGTAATAGTTAAGAAGTTCTATTAGTATATAACATTAAATTAGTAAGAAACATAAAAACTTAAAAAGCACACACATCGATTATTACCCTAAATGGCAGCTAAACCACCAAAGGCAAACAAGAACTACGTCAATGGAACATGGGTACAATGTTCAAAATGACAACAACTGCAAATGTCTATTTCGTTTTTACAGATTCAGCATATTTTTGGGTACCCATTTATACGGAGGGTTTCATTTGCGATGGGACAGAGATGGGGGGCCACAAATTTATTGAGTTAACCAGCTGCCGCACAAAATAATAATGTCGTCGTTCTACTCCATTCTTTGGTATAATAAAATAGGATTTTGAAAGTGTGGTTTGTACAAAGATGGTTAAGCTAATACCAGGAGTTGTCACAAGTTACCAGTTCAGCTATATTTTTCACCTTCTTTTTGTCTCGACTAATGTAATTTGGTTAGGCAGATGATCATGACAGCAATGACATGTGTATTTTCTTAAGGAGTAGACTCATCTATACACATGTGAAATGTAGAGTGCATATAATACTTCATGATCGAAGAGAAAGAAAGGGCATATGATAGCTGCCAAAGAGAGCCATGTGATAGTCTTGTAATTGCAATTAACATACGCATGATGATGTACTGATGTAGTAATGAGTATGACTGCATGTATTTGCCTATGATCCAATTTTAAATGTCAGACTTCCATCTATCTCACAATTATTTTACAAAGATGGTCATCATATTATGTATCATATATCAAGCACTGAAGTGAGCAAAAAGACACATCGCATATGATTCAAAGTGATAGCAGTAACAGCAACTTCACTAATGACTTGTCCTACCTTTTCACTTGACATATAAATAAACACTTCCTATGATCTAAAGACCCAGAATAGACACTATTTCAAAGTTGTAAGTTTATTATACCCATAAAAAAGTACCCTTCCCATGTGTATCCAAGTATTCACTTTTACTAAACCTTCTACAAATAGCCAACTACATGAAGGCGAACTGGAAACCAAATAAAAGCTATTCCATCAAACATTCTATATAAAAACAAACTGAGCATAAACTACATATAGACGGGACTAGAATGCCAGTAAAAAGCTGAATGGAAATCAAAGAGAGATACTAAAACTTGTAAATGCATTTGGTATTAGAGTTGCTAAACAATGTACCTGCATGGACTGCATGGTCTCTGGAGAAGTTAATTGACGAATGAAGTCAGGATTTTGCATCATCTCTCTTAATTGGGGGTTTGATTCAATCATGTTTCGCATCTGTGGATTGAGGCCGAGCATCTAAACAATGCAATATTGTATTAAGTACACAGTCTAGAAAATAAGAAAATTCAAAATTACAATAGCAAAACCAATACCTGATTCATAAATTGTGGGTTTGAAAGAAGACTTTGCATCATCTGTGAAATGGCTGGATTTTGCATAAGTTGGCTCATTGAATTGGGATCAGGAGTAGCGCCACCCAACAACCCCTCAAGTCCGCCTAAGCCACCAGGTCCCCCTAAACCACCTAGTCCACCTAAACCACCAAGTCCCCCTAAACCACCAAGTCCACCTAAGCCACCAACTGGCGGGGCACTACCAATCCCAGCAGGGTTTGTTGCAGCTCTTTGGTTAGCTCCACCTAAAAACTCACATCAAGTTTATCAATATATACCTATAACTTACTGTAATATACATGAACACTAACAATGATAATGAAGTCGTAAAAATGTTCTATATATCAAAGCTTACCACCGCCAGCAGCCCAAGGATTGGGAAGTGGATTAGTATTTGGAGCAGGAGAGCCAGTAGTTGTGTCAGCACCAGTGGTTGTCGGGTTAGCCGCATGATCACGGGGTGGACCCCCTTGGGCACCACCTAAAAGAGCTGTAAATGGATTTGAGTTCAAATCATTTGTTGTATCACCACCACCCATCGTAGCATTCAAAAGTGGCTCCTGCACATTTTCATACATCCGCCTAAGCATGTTAAATCCTTCAGGAGAAGATTCAATATTACTCATTGCTCTATCTGTATTGCGTGTCATTTCACGCATAAGTTCAGGGTTTCTTGCAGCCTCCATTGTTTGACGAAGAATTGCAGGATCATTGAGCATATGACCAAGCTCTGGATTTCGATCGATGAGGTCACGCATTTGAGGGTTACTCATCATCATGCTGCGCATAACATCAGGGTTGTTTAATAAGTTCTGAACAACAGGCAGATCCATGATTTCTCGCATCATGTTAGGGTTCTGAGTCAACTGTTGCTGCATTTGTTCCAACCCTGGAAGTCCAGCTCCAAACATGCCACCATTGCCTCCCAAACCCCCCAAACCACCCAAACCCTCCAAACCACCCAAACCAAGTCCAGCAAATGGTGAAGCACCAAGGCCAGTTCCACCTACAGGCACCCCGTCAGCAGAACCAGCGTCCCTTGCAGCAGGTGGAGTAGTATTTGCTCTGGCAGGGACACCATCTGCTGGCGTAGATGTAGCAGGCACAAAACCACGCACTAAGTGAACAGTGTGTTCTGCCTCCAAGCCTATAAACCACATAAAAATGTTAGAAACATTAGTCTTTCAGAATGTCTTAATACCATATCATAAAAATGATGTTACTACCAAATACATGCCACAACACATCAGGCAAAAAAGCCAACCGTAAATAACTAAGCATGAAATAACATGAAAACCTTTGTTCATTTAATTACTAAATCATTTTGGTCGAGGTTCACAATTTCAAATACCATTGAGTTTTCTTTCTGTTTCCATCTAATTAGACATTTACTTCAATGTTCAGTATATATATGTCTGTAAAGGGAAGTAGATTCAAATAAATGAGGTCAATGTAAGTCATTAAAGCTGTTGTCCTCTAATTATGTATATTGCCACCCTCATGATTTCATTTCTATTTAATTTTCTACCAAAACTGAGTTTTCCCCATAACATCATTCACTGCCTTTATTGGTCCTGCTCTTATTAAATTCGCAAATAATTTCATTGACTGAACTTATTCAAAGCAAGCCAATAATCAGAATACTGTATCACTTCTCATGTCACATATCACTATTATAGTTTAACTTACAATACGAAAAAACAGTGTTGTTATCTTTCTCTGTTTTCATAAGCTATTGCGCTTTGCTTAAGGAGACATCTCACAAAGAAAGAAACATGGAGGATATAAGACGCAAAAAAAGTAAAAGAATATAAGTGCTTTTTTTGCAGGATTTATCTAAAAAGCTAGCACTTGAGGGAATCCTGGAAGAGGTGAAGTTGGGTCAAACAGCTACTATAAAACCATAAGCAGCTCATGAACGTATTCACGTGTGATCCATTAAATTGCATCTAGTTTTTCTTAAAATGGCTGATTACATCAATTGCGCTAAAATAACGCATGACGTTGAAAAAACAAAACTTATAGAAATCAAAGACATAACCCACTTTTTACAAACTACATATTTGTCGTTTCGCTCGTCATGAGATGTCAGATGTGACGATTAGGCATCGACACATTACTTTATTACAACCCTCCACCACCAACTTGCGAAAAAAGACTAGTAGACCTCCACCAGTCACCACCCATTCAATCAAACTTTTCCTAAGAATAGAAATCCATTACTTTAACCCCTCTTTCCAAATCAACCAAGAAGCTTTATACAATACAAAACGATCAAAACCAATCAGCCCTAACATCCCCAACCGACACTAGGGAAAAAAAAAAAAAAAAAAAAAAAACCTAACCTATCACCTTTACTGATCTTGTGGTGAAGCTAACACAAACAGTATCTAGAAGTTTTACTGACAAATAACACAGGCGAACTTGATTCTAATTCTGCTGTCTAAGCTAACACCCACAGCATCTACTTGTATTACTTTCTTATTACTAGTACGTGACTGCATCAACACTCATCAACAATAAAACAAAACGAAACAGAAAAAATCTCCGATCTAACCTCAAACCACATAAGTTCCAGCATATTCAATCAGGTTTTGATATAAACAGTAACAAGACAAAAGTAAAAAAACCTAGCAAAAGCAACTCTTACAGACTATATCACTTCACAATCATAATCACAACAATGCTAAACCTAACATTTCAATCACAATCAGTAACCACATAAACAATTAGTAAACAATAAATTAATCAGTAAACACATAAACAAACAACATTGACTTATTTTACTGATAAAACATATACGCAAACTTGATTCTGTTATTTCTGTCTAAGCTAACACCAGCAGTATCTACTTGTATTACTTTCTTCTTTAGTTAGTGCGTAAACACTCGATCAACAACAAAACAAAATAAATAAAATCGCCAAATTAACATCAAATTTCAAAACACATTCTAGCAAATTCAATCGCATCCATATAATCGATAACCGTACAAATAGCAACAAATTACTATATCACTTCACAATCACAACATAACTAAACCTAACATATTAACTTTATATATAATCATAATCATTAAACACGGATACAATCTAGAAATTCTCTAAATAACATCAAAAACACGTAAATTCTGGCATATTCAATCACAATTTTATAATCAGTAACCGCACAAATAACAAAAACCTAACAACATAGCAACTTTAAGCCAACACAAACAGTATCTACGTTCATTACATTCTTCTTCACCGCATAAACACTCATCAACAACAACTTAAATAAAATTAAATTAAATTAATCCGCAAATTAACATCAAAACACATAAACTCTAACAAACTCAATCACGTTTCTAAACTCAATAACCGCACAAACGATCAAAACCTAATATTTCATCATAATCAGTAAACAATCAATTAATCAACATTTAAGGCGTGTTTGTTTAAGCTTATTTGTGAGCTTATAAGCTTCTATGACTACAGCTTATATTTCATAAACCCAGAGTTTCATCGCTTATATAAGCTTATTATATCAAATAAGCCGATATAAGTGAAAATCAAATAAGCTCATAAGCTCACAAATAAGCTTAAACAAACATGCGTTTTATAAGATTATACATATACCGTAGCACATCAAAACACATAAACTCTAGCAAATTCAATCACATTTTTATAATCAATAACCGCAAAAACGATCAAAACCTAACATTTCATTTATAATCAGTAAACAATCAATAAATTAATAAATAATTAGTAATAAAAAATAATAAAAAAATATAAAAAATTATAAAATTATATATACCATAGGATTTGAGAGTCTGATCGTCTTTAAGTATCCGTCCTTTATAAATCAAACGCTGTTGTGCAGCAGGTATCTCACACTTCTCTTCTAAAACAGTTTTAAAAGCCTCAACTGACAACTCAAGGCTAACTTGCACCGTGAATTTAGTTCCGTTAGATGAGCGGACGTTAACGGTAACGGAATCACCACCGCCTCCGCCGCTTGATTCAACACCGTCTGTTACAGCACTGTCGCCGCCCATCGTTAGGGTTTTTGAGTTGATTGATTTTGGTTTTTAAGTGATTGTTTGGGAATTTATTAGTGAGTATTAAGGAATTTGGTGACTTGGGGAAGGAGGCAGTGTTGTTTGTTTGTTTCAACTAATTTGTTTTTGTTCTTCTTGTTGTTGTTTGGTAAACGTAGACCGTTTCGGATTGAATTTTTTATTTCTTTATCTAGTCTCTCGCACCACTAAGAGAGACTCGCGAATAGAAATCTCTAAAACTTATGGCTTCGCATTAAGAGGAAAACCTGAATTTTCTTTATCTCTTGCGAGATTTGAACCCGAGTAAAACCCTTAAAAAGAACTCAAATGACTAACTGAGCTAAGTTAGTTGGTTGGTTAGAGACTTATTTGATTTCGGCTTATATCTCATAAGCCTTAATTTTATGATTTATTATATAAGCTTATTATGATATAAGATGGACGTTATAAGTCATTAAGTCTCAAAATAAGCAACAAAATTGAAGCTTATAAAAACATAAAATACAAGTTGAAATCAAATAAACCAATAAGTTGAACTTATAAGCTTAAACAACACCCTCTAGATTTACTGCTCTCTCTAAACGCTTGTAATAATGATCCTTAAATAAAAACATTTCATTTAAATACAAACATACCTCACAATAAATTACAAAAAAAAAAATAATAATAAATAAATAAATAAATAAATCGGTTGTGATAAAAAAAAATTGGACTTTCACACGTGGTTGTTGGGTTCCGTAACAAAGTGCGACGAGTCCCTAGTGGCCTTCATGCATTGTTTGATAATATATTATAAACAACCTTATAAGTTTGTTTTTTTGGAGCTGTATGATATAATTACTAAACCTAATTGTAAGCCAGTTAACTGAACTAGTATCTAGCAATGATAACTCATTTTAAAAATAGAGTTTTAGGGTCTTATGGAATTAAAATTGAGGTAAGGTCATTGCAAGAATCAAAATATTTATGTCTTATCAAAATTTTAATAAGCATCTCATATAAGTTTACACAGACACTTAAAAAGAAAATTAAGAACATACACGAACTTTGCCTGTAATGTTCTTGTTTTTTCTTTATGTTTGCCTTTCGATTATTTGTTTTGGGTCTCTAGATTGTGTTGAAAAGGGTTTACAAATGTTATCGCCAAACATGATGAGACAATGCATTTTTAACATGTTAACTGAATTTAACGAACATGAAACTATCGTTTATAGTAACTAAACCATGTGCATTTTATCATTAGGATTTACAAGAAAAGTAACGGATTTTGTCAGAAAAAAGGGACACCATTAACCCCTCACATCTATCACGGTTAATTTGTAGTATCATCGTAATTGATACACATGTTGGCTTGAAAACAATATTGTGTTAGTAAATTAATAGATCACACACCTCTCCATCAAAGTGTAGTCATTGCTTCTCGTAATAATTTCCTAGCTAGTCCTTCTCGGAACGTTTTTTTTGTAATGTTGTTAATAGCGATTCACCGGAAAATAGTCGTGAACTATCTCAAACAAGTTAACTGGTTACCATGATTCGACAGCGTGTTTGAGTAAATATCGTTACATTTGTGTATTCGTATAGTAAGGTTTTAGACAAGATGATAAATATAGAAAAAAGATAAAGGAACAATATATTAAGAGGAGTAAAACAGATAAAATGTAAAGTTAAAAACAAAATGAAACAATATGCCACTAATGAAAGACGAGAAACAAACAAGTAATTTTTTTTTCCCCTAAATAACTAGGAAACTAGTAAAACACGTGAAACTAAATAACTAGGAAACTAGTAAAACACATGAAATGATAAGAGTAAACACGTCAAAGGTAAGGCTTTCACAGTGGGACTGAAAAAGTCGGTCGAGGATATGGGTCGACTGATATGAATATCGGTCGTGCCCACTGTTGTGTTTTTTGCAAATATCGGTCGCCGGCTAAAACTTTCGAATATGGGTTGAGATTTTGACCGAGTTTAACCACACAAAAATCACACAAATTCTTCCACTTTTCAAAAATACAACCGTTGGTCTATTAAAAAAAATCAAAAAAATTTACCACTTTTCATCTTATGAATAACAACATCAAACCCACTTTCAAACATACAATTTCAAACACAATTCAAACAAATTCTCATCAATATTCACCATGTCCATGTCGTCTTACGAGTTTTTAATTGGTTCTTCGTCTTCCGACGACGATGATTAAGTTGTGAGTGAGTTTAGAGAGTTTGCTTGGAACACTTATCAAGCATACCAGCCAAAAGTTTCAAGAAGGTACATACCTAGGGATCATGTTGCTGCTCACAATCGTTAAGTGATGACATACTTCTCTGAAACCCCGCTGCACGATGAAAGAACATTCTGTCGGCGTTTCCGAATGAGGCGAGAACTGTTCACACAAATTGTTCGAGAGGTAACCGATTATTCTACTTATTTTCAACAAACTAATGATTGTATGGGCATACATGGTATTAGCCCATTGGTCAAGTGTACTGCGGCCATTCGTCAATTGGGTTACGCGGTCGTTCCTGATTCTCTTGACGAGGATCTGGCATTGATCGCAACAACATCCCGTGAATGTCTTCGTAAGTTTTGCAATGTTATCATGGAGTTATATGGTGTTGAGTATTTGCGAAAGCCCATGTATTCTGACCTTGAAAGATTATATGCTAATCACGAGCATAAGCATGGGTTTCCTGGGATGATGGGAAGCATTGAATGTACAAGCTGGGAGTAGGAGAATTGCCCAAATTGTTTGAGAGGTTAATATGTTAGGGGTGATCATGGGCCACATCCATTCATTTTATTGGAAGCGTTCGCTTCCCAAGATTTATGGATTTGGCATGCGTTCTTTGGTGTCTCCGGTGCGAATAACGACATCAACGTTTTACGTCGTTCCCCTATCTTCAATGATATCAGAGCTGGGAGAGCAGCAGACCTTGAATTCGAAGCTAACGATGTACAATATCAAAGGGGATATTATCTTACTGACGGGATATATCCACAGTGGTCCGTTCTTATTAAGTCCATTTCAAATCCTCCCGCATGTGATCATAAAAGAATATTGTATAAGAGAAAGCACGAAGCAGGAAGGAAAGATGTGGAACGGGCTTTTGGTGTGTTGAAGAAAAAGTGGAGAATGCTTAAAGTTCCGGCTCGAGGGATGTATAAAAAGGATCTCCGAGATATTATATATACATGTATCATATTATATAATATGATCATTAAACACAAGCAGTGGGCGATATGTCCTACATGGTTCGAAGAGGAGGTCCACCAACCACACGATCCCTTAAGAACATTTGAAGAATCTTTAAAAGTTACTCAAGAGCTTGAGAACGCATCAACTCATATAAACTTAAAATCTGATTTGGTCGAGCACATTTGGAGAAATCGTAGAAATCATCGGCTCCCTCATGACAATGAAGACGAAGATAAGGACGATGAAGAATTTCTGTGATCTTTTTACATAACATTTTTAATGTTTAATGAACTTTTTAATTTGATTTAGTATTGTAATGTTTTTTATTTTTATTAATGAAATTTAAGTTTATGTTAAAAATGTTTAAAAAAAAATAATACTCCCTCCGTCCCATTTTAATTGTCCGCGGGCCCGAATTTGACCGTAAATATTTTTGTTTGTATTATATAACACTTGATGAAATTTATATCATTGAAAAGTTCGTTTAACGAACTTTTCAATGATATAAATTTCATCAAGTGTTATATAATACAAACAAAAATATTTACGGTCAAATTCGGGCCCGCTGACATTTAAAATGGGACGGAGGTAGTAATAATATGGGTCATCACTGTGAAAAGATAGGTGAATACAGGTTAAGGAGAAAAAAAGCTGAGGTGGCAGCCAAAAAAATAATGCAATATGGGTCACCACTATGTCTAGCCTAATGTTTCTTGCACACATTGTTATATGGTGAATGCATGTCAATGATAAAAGCATGGTATAAAACTTTAAATAATCATATCCTAATCTAAAGTTCGGTTGTTACACACACAATCTTCAAAAAGTGCGGGCTCATATTCGTTATTGGACATGTGGTAAATGATTAATTAAATACACACAACAACTACCAAGTTTTAAATTACACGAAAAGGACAAACTATGTCGATAATTTGTTTAAGGTAAAGCATAAGAAGTTATATATATATATATATATATATATATATATATATATATATATATATATATATATATATATATATATATATATGGAAGGTATCCGGTACATTTTTGGATTTTAGTGCGGATGTACGGACGAATCTTAGCCCTCCATCTAATCAACCATCTAAAAAAAGCGGAGTGACATTATCGTAAATATCCCGACTTTTTTTAAAATCTTAATATCATAGTAGATTTTTTTATTGAAAAAAATTCAAAAAAATCTGAAAAAATTAAAAAAATAAAGAGAACAACAAATAATTATAAATCGCTGAAAAAAATTTCAAAAAAAAATCATTTTCATCGTTAAAGGTATTGTGATATTAGCGTATGATTTTGACTTTTTTACAAAAGTCAAGATCTGATCTTGACTTTTGTAAAAAAGTCAAAATCAGATTCTGATATCACATAAATTTTTTTTAATAAAAAATTTAATATCACAATAACTTTTTTAATATCATAAAAACTTTTTCTTAATAAAAATTGTTAATATCGCCGTAACTATCATGCTTTCTTAATATCAAAGTTAATTTTTTTTTAATATCAATTTAACTTTTTCTTAATATCGTAATAAAAAAAACATTGATATTAAGTTTTTTACTAATATCAAAGTAACTTTTTTCAATATAACGGTTCATTTTTACATGTAAAAAAGCTTAATATCACGTTGGTTTTATAATATCACAGTAACTATCATGGGTTTTTAATATCACGGTTCATTTTTACATGTAAAAAAACTTAATATCACGGTAGCACTCATAATATTGTTAATATCACACAAGAAAAAAGTGCTCAGAAAAATCTGAAAAAATAAAAAAAAAATAAAAGAACACAACTAGAGTAAGGATCGTTGTGAAGGAAAAAATAAAAAAAATCGTTTTCATGATCAATTGGTACCGTGATATTAGCGTCAGATCTTGACTTTTTTACAAAAAGTCAAGATCAGATCTGGAATGGGCGGTCCAGATCCATCCGCACATCTGCACTAAAAATTGAAATCCGCACCTGATCCTCGGTCTATATATATATATATACACACATGGGGACAGCTACAATTTTTGTAGCAATGGCTATAATCCTTCATAAAAATATACACACAATAAATCTGGGATCCGCAAAAAAGAATCAGGAACCTACAAAAATAAACAGAGACCCGCAGTTTTTAGCACAAAATTGTAGCCAATTGGCTATAATTAATTGTAGCTAATATATATATATATATATATATATATATATATATATATATATATATATATATATATATATATATATATATATATATATATAGGGGGTCGTTCATGTGAAAAAATCTAATTTTTGTGAGAACGCGAGAAGAGATCCTAGCCATCAATCTAATCTTTTTTTTTTAGATCTAATGGCTAATATTAGCTTAAAATTTGCACTAACCAAGGTACCAAACAAATATCTAGAAAAAAAACACATACATTCCTAAAAATTGGAGGTGAAAGAATACGATTCTCTCCCAATCCAAATACTTCATAACCACTACCATAACAACCGTTCAAATCACCGCCATAACCACCATTCAAACCACCGCAATTACCACCTTTCAAACCACCGCCATAACCACCTCATACACCACCGCCATAACAACCATTCAAACCACCGCCATAACCACCGCCGTTCAACATCAATTAGCAGCTTAAGCAACAGAATTGAAGCTGAGATAAGTGAAGAAGACAGTATTTTCTAATTATATTACACAAAAATTTCAAGTAACTGTTATTTTTTATTTTTTATTAAATTTAATTGTTGAATTGTGAATTATTATGCATTTGAAGTTAGTATCATTGTTTTAATTGTAAATATGTCACATGTGAATGAAGAGTTTACGATTTAGGTCTTGATTGTTATAGGTGACTTGATTAGTTTGCGTAAAGTAGAATATAGCAGTCATTAAGTTTTTTAATAGTATCTTCGCGTGTGAAAATCAGTGTTGTAAATATCGGTCTTGGCGGCCGATATATCAGTGATATATCGCTTATCGGCGGTCGACCGATACGATATTTCATTTATCGGTCAAATTTATCGGTTTGGTCAAAATCGGTCAAATATCGGTCATATCGGTCAAATATCGGTCATATCAGTCAAATTCATCGGTCATATCGGTCAAATTTATCGATCCAGGTTCTTTCCAATCAATCAGTCATATATTGGAGTTTAATTGGAGCACTTTGGTAGTATACCGGTTCTCTCTTATAAGTTATAAATATAATTTATGTTTTGTTTTGTATTACATATGTTGCATTTCAAAAATATAAATAAATTTCTTTACAATTTATGGTATCCGATATATCACTGATATATCGCTGCCATATCGGTCTTGGCGCTTGGCGGTGGTCGACCGCCGAGCGATATTTACAACACTGGTGAAAATATAGGAGATATTTTTCTTTGCCCGTGAAAAGATTATTAATAGTATCTTCGCGCGTGAAAATATTGGAGATATTTTTCTTCGCATGTGAAGAGTTTAGTGCGAGCATCTTCGCACGTGAAAATATAGGAGATATTTTTCTTTGCACGTGAAAAGTTTAGTAAGAGTATCTTCACACGTGAAAATTATCAGCAAGGAATGAAGTTTTGATGTTATTACAATTTTAAGGTTTGAGTTTTTGCTTTCGCTCCTAGGATGTGGTTAGTTCAGATGGATTGTACCTTGTAACTGATAGCTTGTGATATGTTTGTGCTCCTTTCATGGTTAAATGTGTTTGGATGAGGCAATTTTCTATGTTGGGAGCTACTATTCATTTTACACGAGTGTTAGTTGCATAAGGAAATTTCCTGATCTTGCAATTTGTTGGTGGGTTTAAGTTGTTGTTGGTTTGACATCAGCAGCATTGGGTTCGGTTTCAAAAATTTAACGTGTGTGCATTGCATTGATAGATTACATGGGACGTGTTCAGCGAGTTGGTAAACCAGTAGAATCGGCTTTGCAGGTTGAAGTTCGTCCTCCAGATGGAGATAGGCTTCGGAGGAACTGTTTACGCTGTGACACCATTCGGGTAATTTTTTTGTCCTTTCTGCTTTGAACTTTGGCTTTTAACCTTGACTTAGTTGTAGACCTAAGCAATTATTTGTTTTTTCGGTTATTATGGTCATTCTGCCACGGGAACCGAAAGGGTAGTGATGAAAAGCCATTCCGACTGACTAATGCAATCCATGGTGCCTAAAATGTTTTGGACTATTTAAGAAAGTCAACCTTTGACGAGTCATGACTATCTAATTCCATGAATTCTGTTACTTATGAATGAATGGAAATGGCATGATTTAATCTTCTTTTTTTTTACTTTGAATAGTTTTTGGTTTCGACTTTTAGCTTCTGCTTTGACCTTTTTAGTAACCTCAATGGAGTCTATCGTATTTAATGTTTTATCATTGTCACAAATTATATATCATTCAATATATATTATAGGCCATAGTACAGTAAATAATCTTTTTGCTTTGAAATTCTGCTTAAAGCTTTCTCTTTTGGCTATATTATCGTCTGGTGATGGAGGCTTGGATGGTCACGTAATATACATTGATGTAGAATCCAAATTTTGTTCAAAAAGGTTTGTAGGAGCTGCCATTTTAATATTTCATTTTGTATTATTTCTCTTTATGACACTTGCTATATTTTCTTCTTCCAATTGTTATTTACAATTGTTATTTCTCTTTATGACACTTACTTTGAATAGTTCTTGGTTTCGACTTTTAGCTTCTGCTTTGACCTTTTTAGTAACCTCAATGGAGTCTGTTGTATTTAATGTTTTATCATTGTCACAAATTATATATCATTCAATATATATTATAGGCCATAGTACAGTAAATAATCTTTTTGCTTTGAAATTCTGCTTAAAGCTTTCTCTTTTGGCTATATTATCGTCTGGTGATGGAGGCTTGGATGGTCACGTAATATACATTGATGTAGAATCCAAATTTTGTTTAAAAAGGTTTGTAGGAGCTGCCATTTTAATATTTCGTTTTGTATTATTTCTCTTTATGACACTTGCTTTATTTCCATCTTCCAATTGTTATTTACAGGTTTATTGAAATTGGTATTAATGGCTTCTTAGCTATATTTTACTTGTGGGCAAAGCCAAAGAGGTATGTGACGTGTCTCACACTTGGTTTTAATACAAATCACATGCGAATAGTTAGTTCTTGTGTTTGGGTAATAGTATATGGATCACATAACCAATTTAGTAATAGTTGCAATAACACTGATTAACCTTATAATTGGTTGTTCACTATTAGGCATCAGCCGAGTTATAATATGATGTCTCATCTATTGTCATTTGACCCAGAATTATACCATAACATATTTATCTACTTATCTTTTGATTTGCACATGCTCACTATTGGGTCAACAATGATTATGAGAACGACAAGAACACACAATGATGCTATTCAATGGTTCAAAGCATAGGTATTTTGTTCAATGCAAATGATTTGTTTTATTAAAAAGTTTCTATAATGGGAATGGTTTATTATATTAGCTTAATATATTTAAATGGTTATTTGAGTAATATTGTTCAGGTTAAACTAAGCACGAAATGCTTTGAAACGAAATGACCATATGTAATATAACAAATAGATAACAGACTACAAAGATGGGATCATGGGAGGTAATTGGTTTTTAATAAGCTATAATCCACTGGGCTTATTGCGTAAAGAAAAAGTTAAATTCTTTTAATTTTATATATTTCACATATTAATAGGAAATGGGATATGGGTTGCAGGATACTAAAACAATCTATACGCATCATCTAAAAACATAAATTGTTATAAACACCTAGAGTCGAATGCATGTCATTTGTTGCACTTATCCTAAAAATAAACTTTGGTAAGATATAGTGTGATTTACTCGATTTAAAATCATAGGACTCTGGTGACTTTATAAGCTCATATAAGAAATAGTTGCTACTTTTCACAATAAAACTCGATTTATACAATGTGTTTCCCTAACTAAAGACCATGGAATTCATAAGATGTTATGTTAAACAGGTTGCTTGGCTCTTACAAACTCACTCTCAACTAAGAATTATTTAAAGTACTATCAGATATAACGATCGCGCTACAAAAGGTGTGTGTGTAAATGAGTATCTTTCTAATGGCTCAAAAATGTAAAATTCTTAAAAGTTGATTACTGTGACTTCAAGTTGCAATTATTCTGTACGTCTTTAGAGTTTATAAGTAAAATTTAATATTATTCTTATTGTGGATATGCAAGTTTTTTAATGTTCATACCAAAAATGGGTTCTTTAGATAGCAATTTACCCAGTAACTAACTCTTTGTTCTTTTCGGTATCATGTTTTAGGATGCAAATTGAGGTTCCATATTAGAAGATTTTATAAGACGACACTCACCACGTGACGGGGCCAAAACAGTAACCAAATATGAAAGTAAAGAAGCCATTGATAGTAAGAGTATCTTCAGGCGTGAAAATTTTATATTGTTACTCACCATGGAATTCATAAGATGTTATGTTAAACAGATTGTTTGGCTCTTACAAACTCACTCTCAACTAAGAATTATCAGAAGTACTATCAGATATGACGATCGCGCTACAAAAGGTGTGTATGTAAATGAGTATCTTTCTAATGGCTCAAAAATGTAAAATTCTTAAAAGTTGATTTCTGTGACTTCAAGTTGCAATTATTTTGTACGTCTTTTTCTTGATTTATCTAACATATGTTTTCTAATTGCTCAAAAATGTAAAATTCTTAAAAGTTGATTACTGTGACTTGGCATTCGTCACTATATTGTTACTCACCATGAGTTCTACATTAGTATTGATTTGTCTTTTTCTTGCTTTAGACTCATAGGTTTTCCTATGGTGAACCGATGATTGTCGAGTAAATCTTGATACTAATTTGAGTTTCTTGAATCTTTGTGAACATCAAGTATTTATCTTTTAGTTTGTAGTATTGACATGCAATGCCTTAACTCTCCGTAAATCTTGATACTAATTTGAGTGGTTTTTGTTAAATTGTGAGTTGAAATTGTTGGTAACCAGAATGGCTTTCGGGCGGACCCGGATTAGAGGATTATGACCCAAATTGGATTTTTGGAAGGATAATTTGCAGTTAGGCCAAATCTGAAATTTGATGGTTGTATAGGGTCAAACATAATGGTAGTTAGGGTTTATGGTTATATAATTAGAAAGGGTTTTAATCGGTTCCTGTAGGCTAATCCTATTGATTTATCCAACACTTAAGTTTGTTGTGTTCTTGTTTGATCGCTTCTTTATTTCCGTGTTTTTTTTTCTAACCGTTTTCAACCGGAAATAATAAGTTTTGATGAATACCAAATGTGGGATTTAGACTCAAATAACTTGGCAGAAGTGGTAGACCCCATATGTAATCTGATAAAATTACGTGGAAAAAAAATCGTTAATATTGCGAAAATTGTTATATGGTGACCATGATTTATCTATCAGACCGCACTTCCTCAGGCTCCCCTGCGTAGGCCCCTTTGTACTCTGGTGGATCACTTGGATCCCATTTGTTATCTCGGTGTCCCCTTGTGTCAAGTTTCGCCATTATTAGTCCGGTTTGTTTTTCTTTTCTAAAAACATTCATATGACAAATTTTGATCAAGCTTGTTGTAATATGAGAAATGCTAATAATAGTCTTATGACTAATATAAAGCATATGATATAACAAGTTGTCACACAAGCATAAACATCAAGTCACAACACAAACAATAATATAGTGCAAGTATAAAAGTAAAACAATGAGTAAAAGGAAAGAGCAAACCGAACACAAGGATTTATAGTGGTTCGGTCACGGATCTCCTTTCCGCCCTACTTGATGAGACGAAAAGTGTACCGCTTTTGGGGGTCATTTAAGGCCAAAGTCGAGATTATTTGATCAAATATTGCCCTAAATCGTTCCTTTTTTCATTTTAGGTACTTTTGAGAGGAAATTTGCAAAACGAAGCATTTTGGACGTTTTTGGAGCGAAAAAGTGAAGAAAACGACAAAGTCTCAAAATCATGTTGAAAATTGTACCTGACGGCGTCTAATATTGCTAGTGACGACGTCAAGACTTGACAAAGAGGTGGATAAATCAAATTACACGTGACGTGCCAGAGAGGTTTTTGAAGATTTGTACATGACGGCGTCACCAAGGCCATCAAGAGTAAATTGCACATGACGGCCAAGACCAAGTTTGTACATGACGACGTCAGAGGTGGATCTAGGTAATACGAGTATTATTTTGGCGGCGAGTTGACGGCGCCAGACCCTACTCTTGACGCCGTCAGATTGTAAAATCTATATATACTTTTCTCGTTTTCATTCATTGTGTGCAACTTTAAAGGGAGAAAACCCTAGACGAATTTTACTGCAATTTTGAGGGTTTCAAACCCTTGTTTCATCCAAGATTAATTGAAGATAAGTCTTCCAACAAATCATTCAATATGTCTATGTGTTGTTTGATTATATCTTATGCTTGTCTTCTCTTTAACATGCTAGGCTAGGTTTTCTTTGTGTTTGCTTAGATGTAATGAAACTTAGATATTGATTATTGGTTGGTTGTTTGTTTGTAATTGTTGTGGATAAATGAATTCGATTTTAGGCTTAAGAAAATGGTAGACTTCCAATTGGTAACTTGCTTGAACGTCTTAAGAAACATGGTCGGAGGTGTACTACGATATATTGTTTATATTTAATGCATAGGTAACTACTAATGAGGCCATGTTAGGAGCTAGTAGTTGACTCGACATAGGAAAAGGTAGAAGCTTATAGAGTTAGGGAAGATTGTACACGGCCCTACGAATAGTATTAAGGAATATAACCCGTCATCCATGCAATTGTAACAAACTAATCAACCGGTAAAAGATAGCTAGGGAGTAGTGAAATCTAAGTAAACACATTTTCTCTCATTATTGTTTTCGCCACAATTAGTTTAAGTTTATTTTATTTTATTTTGATTGCATATGTAGTTATTTGGGTTAGTTGATTAGCAACTAATTCCACCCACTCCTTCAAAACCCGATATTTTTACTTGCTTTCCATAAAATATAAAAATACAAAAAGAATCATCCCTCATCTCTAGACCTAGTTTAATTGAGTTTTAACCCTAGCGAACACTATTCTTTGAGTTGAACGATCAATCCCCCGGTACTTGCCACTATACTATACTACAACGGTTAGGTACACTGCCTGGTGGGGATTGCAAGCTTCTCAAGATCCCTTGAGAAGTAAAACCTTTGGCAAGGTTGCAAAACCACGCATCAAGTTTTTGGCGCCGCAGCCCGGGGAATAGTTATTGTCTAGGTTGAAATTTCTTTTTATTAGGTCTACTCATTAGACTCCTTTCTAGTGAGATTTTTATTTTCATTTTATTAGCTGTCTTTAGTCTATCTTTTCTTTGTGTCTTTGTTCATAAAAAACCTTTCCATTGACTCTTCCGTTCACCATTATGGAGAACGTGAATCCACCAAATCCGACACTAGAGTTTTACCAAAAGAAATATAATTATACTAATTTGGATATATCAAGATGGAGGAGTGAAATGAGGAGGACGAGATCTTGCATTGATTTTAGTGAGTACCTTGAGAAAAGAGATCAAGCGCATAAAACTTTTCAAAAAATCACCTTAGGAGCTCCATCAAACCTTCAAAATACCTCATTTAGTGAACCCTACTCACCATATAAGCCTTTACCTAGAATAGATGTCAAACCACCTAGGTGCATGCTTCGATTAGATTTCACTAAGACATATGATGAACATGAGGAATCCTTTAGGCAAAAAGAGCATAGTGATCAAGTTATTGAGAATGATTCTTATGAATCGGACCAAGAATTTGAGATGAATAGAAAAGGATTTGAGATACCTAGGTGGATGTTGGGGATTGCCTTCAGCAAAATACATAATAAGCACATAGGTGATCTAGATGTGATGGAGGATAAGGCGAAAAATCCAAGTCCACTAAGTACTCCACAAGTTCCACCACCAGTTGAGGCACACGCACCACCCGTGACTTACCCGGAAGAAGTAGAAGAAACTTTAGGAATCCCGATGGAGGTAGAACCCTTGTACCAAACACCACTAGAGGATATAGGTTTGAATACTTGTAGTGATAACCTTACTCTTAGTTCTAAGGAAGTTCCTAGTTTTGATGAACCGGAGCCTCAACCAAAACCGTTACCTAATCTTCCATCGTTAGATGTGAATTTATGAATTGAAAAAGGTCCCGATCCACCCATCAAACCGTATAATCCGGGTAGTTTTACGTTGAAAGGAGTAGCCTTTAAGCCTTGTAGAGAGGAAGCTGGCATAGGAGTGAACCATGACCTTACATACTTACATCACCCATTTATGATTGATCACAAAAAACATTATGGGTTCAAACCGGGTTTATTAGGTCAAGATGGATTCCCAACTAGGAGTCTCTTAAAGTTGATAGAAGATGATCCCTTTTTAGGAGAAAACTTCAACTCGCCCATTGACCAAATTGAAAAAGGTAAGGTTATAATAAAAGGAACACACCCGTTTGAGCATATAATTCATTCACCACTCTTTCCTCATGAGGCATACTTCCACCGAGATGGTGTGCATCGCTACTATCACCCGCACTTAATCCTAAGTGTAGGGAAAACCTCCCCTATTTCCGTTAAATAAGGGTAGAGTCAGGCTCATGACTCGAACAAAAACAAGCATTTCTTTGGAGGCAACCCAAGTTTTATTTGTTTATTTGATTGTTTGTTTATTTGATTTTATTGGCTTTCGTATGCATGCTTTATTTTTATTGTTTGTGGATCATGATTCATAATAAATTGTGAAAATGCTTTACCTTGTTGTTTGTCTTAACTTCTTAAAAAGGTATTTCGCAAAAGATAAGTGTAAGGGAAATCTAAATTTGTTTTTAAGAAAGGAATTGGACATGAACCACAACAATATTAAAAGAACATGTATATTAGTATTTGTTTGAGTCAAATGCTTGTATCGAGTCATAATGATGTTTTGCAGGAATTCCAGGAATTAAGGCGTGAGTTTTTCCAGAAATTTTCTGGAAACTTAACATGAGATTTCTATCAGAGCACTCTGATGGCATCAGGATCATAACCTGACGGCGTCAGGTGTAAAAATTTTGCGAGTTTTGTTTTTCTAACGGAGTCTTAAAGTTTTTGTTAATTCTTTAGTTTTATAAACTCCAGGAAATCTGCAAATATTCATTCCACAAGCATTATATCCTTAGATATATAGATTGCCACCGATTTAACGCGAGGTTTGCCATGATTGTTTTCTCAGGTTTAATAGGTTATATTGGACAAGAAGATGATTTATATTTCTATAGGGAAGCTTTCAACGTTCATTTTCTTGGAGGAGGATTTAACCATGTTATCCATTTATCCACACCAAATGAATCAGGGGAGTATTTGTTTCATTCTTTTTACCTTCATTACTTTTACATCCTTTTTATTAAACATTGGGGACAATGTTCAGCCTAAGTGTAAGGGGAGGGTAAATGATGATACCTTAGAGAATACAATTGCACTTGAGTTTGTTTGTTCAATAGTAGGTGTGTAATAAAACTAAGAGAAATACTTGTTAGGGCAATTTTAGCACCAAATTTAAAATTTTCTACAACATTTAAGAGTGAAGCTTTAGCCTTAATGAGCGTCTCATGGATAGGAGTTGTATGACCAGCACAAAAACCGTACCACTCAAAAAAAATTTCCACCCAAATATGTGAGGTTCGCCTTTTGATTTGTTAGGAAAAGCATTCATTATTAGTGCTTATGAGTGTACCGGTAGTACTTAGATTCTAGAACTTGCGTTAGTGATGCATCCCGAGACCGCTAGTGAGACTACCTTCGTGTAGTTAGGATTTACTACATGATAAAAGGCATTAGGATCACCCTTGTGTTAAACCCGTATCATAATTACTTGACCATTTGCGTTGTACTCATTTTTAGTTCATGATACCCCTAGTACACCCCTCCGAGCCTATCTTTTTCGTTTCTAACTTTAAGCATTTTACTTAAAGGAATAATTTGTTTACAATCCACCCCAAATATGCAAGCAAATCTCCTTAGCCTTCCGTGTATGCACTCATCTTTAGTGCATTATTATTACATGTTTAAACCCTTAGTTAATTGTCTAATTGATTACATGGTTGCTAAGTTGAGTCATATCTTGTACATATTGTTTTGGGACGATTGGGACTCATGGGTAAAGTACTATTGTTATGGAGTAATGGGGAAGAACATCATATATTACCCCCCATATGTGCATTAATCTTAAAAAGTACTCCAAGTGTTTTGATTATCTTGATTCGAGCCATTAGAATAGTTGATTGTAAAGTATGTAAAAGTTCAAGTGTAAGGGGATGCAAATTCCCTATGATGTATTATTTTGGATGGTAGGGTAAGAGTGTATAAAAAAAAAAAAAAAAAAAAAAACGGACTACCATCCCGTTTCCTTTTATGTTTGTTTTATGTTTTTGTTAGTTTGTAATTAGCTTAAATCGAGTCGAGTCTTGGCTTAGCAACGCCACATTGTACATGTAATTGACCAAGATGATTAACTCGCCATCAGTAAATATTGCCTTTATCCAACAAAACCGTGTTTATTATATCCCTACACCTCACGTTATAACACTTTAAAAGACATCTTTGATAGTTTATCCTAGGTGCTTACGCCAAGTGGTGGAAGTTTGATCCATTCCCAAGCCTATGGTAATCTATTTGCTATGACAGGTAGTGAGAGATGTTTTCCATTTCCATATTGTGATATATACTTTATTACACCCGAGAGATGTGAGTATCTAAACACTATTTGTGAGGTGCTAGTGTATAATTTCTGTGCTTGTTTTTGGTTGAAGTGGAACAATTATTTGTTGCAATTACTTTTATATTAATGTTAAATGACCCCTAACTTGTATTTTGATTAGAATAAAAGTGTATTTGCTTGAGGACAAGCAAATCTCAAGTGTAAAGGTATTTGATGAGACGAAAAGTGTACCGCTTTTGGGCGGTCATTTAAGGCCGAAGTCGAGTTTATTTGATCAAATATTGCCCTAAATCGTTCCTTTAGTCATTTTAGGTACTTTTGAGAGGAAATTTGCAAAAGGAAGCATTTTGGACGTTTTTAGAGCGAAAAAGTGAAGAAAACAACAAAGTCTCAAAATCATGTTGAAAATTGTACCTGACTGTTGGTCCCTTTTACTTGGTTATCAGTAACTAGGAAGCTAAAGTAACCAAGCTGTATGACTTTAAACAAAGATGTATAAAATGATTAACAATAAAGCAACGTAAAGATAAGAGACAATATTTTCCAACGTTTAATTCTTTATTAGAAGTTAATCAAAAGAATTGTACCCAAGTGTTTGCGGAATAACACTTGGGTTTGAAACGATAAGTATGGTATGGACTCCTCACTAAACTCAACTATGTTGAGTGACAACTTAAAATTACCCACTAAGCTATCTCAGGGGCTTGTGTTGTTCTTTGGAGGAGTAAAGTGGTTTGTGAATGCTTTGCATTAATTGCACAAACTTGTCAACTTTTACTCCTCACATTTGCTTCCTATTTATACACAAGTATAGAACAACTAAATATACATTGGACCTAAAGCTTCCTTAACAATATCTTGAAAGATATTATTCTTCTGGCAAGGAACCTTCATTGAGTTAGATCCAAAAGGCACTTTCTGATGACAGACTGGTTTTAACCATTTGGGGAAAGTTTGACATTAAAGTGATAAAGCACTTTAATAAAGCAGCTCAGACTTTCCCGCCCAGTCCCGCCAAAACTTCAGTCTTCATGTCATCAGTCTTCAGTACGATTAAGTTGTTGAGGAGTCATTGGGGTTCAGTGAGTTATTGTCATCCTCACTGAACCCATCACCTTCTTCTTGGCTTAGATCACACTTCACTGAGTTCCGCCTCACTGAATGGAGAACCTTTCTTCTTAGGCTCGGTCTTAGCATCCTGAAGGTGACTCACTGAGTTACTGTTCACTCAGTGACGTGTTTGCACTTAGGTTATTTTACGTTCAAATCCTTGTTAGAAGATGTGGGGAATTCAGTGACCCAACAGTCTCCCCCTATTTGAACATACAAATAGCCTAAGTGTTACTTGATTTAGCATGAGTTGTCAGGGTACATCTTCTCTTACTGAATGTTTGTTGTAATTGAAAGTAGGACATAACTATTTAAACAAAACATCATTTTATTTATAGCTATTACATATTTCCTACAAATTACAAACAATATAAAGATAGTTGTTGCAGATCAGATGTTCAGATGATAGCCAAGTCCCTCAATCTTAGCTTTCTTTGATCTCAGTAGGTGTTTTTTAGGATGCTTCTCAATCTTTTCCCGAAGGTCCTTACAGAACCTTTGGTTTGCACCACTATGTATAGGAGAAGCTAACATCAGGTATGTTACCATTGCTGTGACCCCTGCCTTGTCTATATCAGACCATCTTTGGAAAGCAAGGTCTCCATATTCATCAGTAAAGCATAGACCTCGTTCAGGGTGTTCAAGCACGGTGTTGTTCACGAAGGTGATTCCTTCAGGAACGGTCCTGTCACAATCCAATCCTGGGACCTTGATCTCAGGCTCGGACTCAATGTGCTTCCTTTTTCTCCTGGTGGTGGTTGATGAAGCAGTTCCTGTTGTTGGAGCAGGAAGAAGGGAGGGAATGTTGAGGGCTTCAGGCATTGCTCTCAGTCTGTCATACCTTTCACTCAGTGACTTGAGGAGTTGATCAACAACGACACCATTTTTCTTGGCAATGATGGGACGGAGTTCATCAAGTTCAGTGATCCCAAAGTCAGCGAATTTGAATGGGTTATGAATGTCCATGATTCTTTTATCAGCCCCCCTGAAGACAGTGACCATTGCGGGTTTGGTATTCCTGTGGATTTTGATGTCAGTGATGGTTTCAGGCTTCAATCTTTCCTTCATCACCCAATGATATCTTTCAACCCTGGTCTTCCTGATTTGAGCTTGCCTTTTCAGCTTCTCTTCCCTTTCCTTTTTCAGAGCAATCATCTGTTCTTCCTGAGCCTTTTTAAAGGCTGCACCAGCTTGCTCAGTAGCTAGTGCCTCAGTATCCAGACCAATCTTTTCAGCCTCCTCATGAACAACCTGTATCAGTTCAAGCTTGCTCAATCTCTCTTCTTCAGCTGCCTTTGCCACTTTCTCAGTTCTCTCCATGTAGTCTTGTATTTGTTCATTGGTGAGTTGATAGATTTTTCCATTGATTGCAAATGGGACCCTGATAGGTTCATCAGGATTAGTTCTCACCATTGTGGAGGCAGGCTGGAGTCTTACTTCAGGTTCTGAGGTGGTGGCTATGCTTTTTCCTCTGTCCTGAAAGAGAGTGGAGGAGACTGGTTCCTCTTGTGGTGGAACTTGTGTGATTGGTGTGGCTTCAGTGACATGCTCCCCCTCAATGTGAGAGGGCTGTCCAGCTTCTTGATCATCAGTAATAGGGGTTTCAGGAACATTCTCCCCCTCAACAATTGCCGGAGCTGCAGTGATGGCAAGTGTTGGAGTTACTGAAGATGAAGTAGAAGAACCCTTGAAGGCTTGAAATATTTCTGTCATCATGGACTTGATCTCTGTAGTATCCTGATGAATGAGAGATACCTTGGAGTCAAGTGAAGCCTGAGAATTTTCAAGGGCAGTCATCCTGGATCCCATTGTCCACGCCAGAGATGTGGACTTCAGGGATTGAGCTGTCACTGATGCTTCCAACTGAGTGAAGGAAGACCTGAGGGATTCCACCGTGGAGCTGAGATTCTGAACATTTGAATCCCTTATCAAACCAAGTAACTCAGTAAGAGCCGCCGAGTTGACCTGATACATCTCAGATGCCTGAAGAATTTTCTTGTTGAGTTCAGGATCATCCTTGACTGATTCTTGAACTGACTTAACCCCTGTAGCCAGCTCCTTAAGGGATTCCAAAAACTGATTGATGTGTGAAGCCATTTGTGTCAGGGAGTGAGAGACAGTGGAATTTTGCTCCCTGACATCTTCATTGTAATCTTCAACAGCATCTTTGAGGAGGTGATAGTGGACTGCTTGCTCAACATGCATGTCAAACACCTCTTCAGTGACCCCCCTGTATAAAATATTGGTCATTTTCTTGATGAACCTTTTGAAGGCTCTTTCAGTGAGAGGAGTTAAATCGTCTTCTGAGGTTTCCGGCTCGGAATGTTGTTCATCTTCGTCATGGTTAGAGGTTTGAGGAGACTGAGTAACAGGTTCAGGGACTGTCTCCTCATCCTCCATATCATCTCCGGCCGTGAAGACTTCCTCGTCACTGTTGAATTCATCATCAGAAAATAAGAATGCCTTAGCATCCGCCAGGGAGGTAATCTGCAACAAATGGAGGTTATCCGGCTCCTCTTCATAAGAAGATTTGCCTTCGTTTTGGCCAGGTCCTGACCCCTCAAATCCAGTAGGTTGGGTTTTACCTACCTGGTCTTTAAGGTCAGTTCCCGAGTAATGCGCACCTCCGGGAGTGGTTTTGGGTTCCATATCAGCGGGTGGTTTATATCCCTCTGAATCTTTGTCCCCCGTGACCCCTTCAGACACTGATGGGTGTTTCTCAGTGCCATCATTAGGAGCCGTGATTGTTGTGTCCCTATCAGCGGGTTGTATGTTTCCCTCTGAGTCTTTGGGATGAGTAGGGGTGCCCTCAGACAAAAGCTTTGATTTGCGAATGTCCTCATCAGGCAGATGAGTGGTTGAGTCCCCCTTTCCAACAGGCTTGTTCTGGCCTGTCGAAGGTTTAGGGACATGTACTCCCTGATGCTTGGGTTTTGATCTACCCGAACCTTTAGCAGGATGTGATTGTTTGTGGACCCCCTTCTCAGTGGAGTAGTGCTGCCCCACCAAGGATTTAGGATCCCTTACTCCCTGAGACTCTGGTTGTGATTTGCCAGAGCCTTTAGCAGGATGTGAAGGTTTGGTTTGTTTTGGCTTAGCTGTCTTGTTTATGACAGTAGAGTCTTTGGAAACGGGTATGCTCGAGGACACTGAGTGTGATTTCTCAGTGCCCTCCGTTGGCTTTTGTTGCAGGCCTAGTGACTGGGTAATTATTTTCAGGGTGTCCGCAGTCAAGGGAGGTAATTCATGCCCCTTTTTGGCAGCATTAAGGTCAGAGGTCTCAGTGTCGAGTGACTTGGGTTGAGCCACCTTCCTAGACCCCTGTCCCTTCTTCCTCTTCACCTTTTTGGTAGGAGAGGGAACTGGTGAAACTTTATTGTCACCCTGGATAGCAGTTTGCATATATTGGGTCAGGGTGACTGGTGTAACCTCTAGAGGGTCACGAGAGTAATTAGCCTTGTGTAACACTTCAGGCTCAAAACCTACTGCATCAGGCTTTGCATACTCAGACCCAAGCAAGTCTTGTAGGGCACAGGAAATGAATCTAGGGTATGACATTAGTTTTTGCCTAGACTTCCCCCTAACTTTGCTATGAGGTCCTTGAAGATCAATTCTCCAAGGTCAATAAATTTACCCTCAATGAGACTGAACAATATCATTGCTTGAGTATTGTTCAACTGCTCAGTAGAGGATTTATTTCCCCCGAGGACCTGAATGACAAAGGTCATTATTATCCTCCAGGGGGCTGGGAACCAGGTCTTGATGATTGGGGCTTTGGATAGTAGGGCCCCTGGTGACACTTCAGGGTGAAGTTTGTCATAAGGCCCTAGGGTCAGTAAGACCTCCTTCTCATCTTTATCAGATGGTGGGACAACGAAGGTCTGTGAGTAATCAAGCCCAGTGGCTTTGGCAAAAGTTTTATAGTCAAGAGTTAGGGACTTAGTTCCATTCTTGACTGTAAACTTAATTTTGGCCTCTTTGGGCACATCAGGGCTTTCAACCACTGCTGTGCACCAAAATTCCCTCAAATACTCAAGGTAGATGACTGAGGGGGTCTTTGTGAATGCGGTGGTCAGAAAGCAGTTCTGAAGGAACTTCACCACTTCCCTGTATTCAGGGAACCCTTCTGGGTAGGCAAAGTTCCCCACCACATTATTCTTGGTGAGGTCTACGCTTTCCATTTGGAAATCCACATTGGGTGCGTATTTTATGACCTTTGAAGAAGCCATTTGGTTTAGATTAAAAGGCCTGGTTTTGAAAAAATGGTATTGGTGAGGGAAACACACGCAGTTTTGAAAACAATTTGCAAGAGTTTTGTTAAGATTTTAAAAGCGTGTGTGTTTTTCCCTTTTTGTGGGGGTATTTATAGTGGGAATTAGGGTAGTGATGTTGCGGATATCAAAACTTATAATATTCAACCGAAACGGCATAATAATATAGGTTTGAGATCCGCATTAAATATCACGATTCCCACTACCCCTTTTTCTCTCACCCTTTGGGGTGCCTCTGCAAATAATGCACTTTTGCAGAAAAAGAAATCATCACACATTTTGTGTGTGTGAGAGCATTAAATGCTCAGTGGTATTTGGTGAGATGGATGTGGGGGCCCAAGATGTGGATGCCAGTTGTGTAAGTGACATATATTCCTATATTTAATAGGAATCAGTTACCTACCTGGGACATTTACTAACTAAGTATTCAGATCATTTAGTTAGGGTATTTAATGCCATTTTTCATCCACATCCCCCTGAATGAATTATCATTCAACAAAAATGGGTTTTTCAGGAAGGTTATGATCAGGGACTTAGAGAATTTACATCATGTTGGAACAATTTTTGATCAGTTCCCTGATTCTATGTGAAGATATCAGCTAGCTGATACTCAGTGGGGATGAAATGTAGTTCAATTTCTCCATTAGAGATATGGTCCCTGATAAAGTGGTATCTGATGTCAATGTGCTTGGTTCTTTGATGAAGTACTGGATTGTTTGAGATGGCTATGGCACTTGTATTATCACAAAAGATAGGTACCATCTTATACTGAATGCCATAGTCACTCAGTTGGCTCTTCATCCATAGTACATTTGCACAACATCCTGCAGCAGCCATATATTCAGCTTCAGCTGAGGACATGGCCACTGACTGTTGTTTCTTTGTACTCCAACACACAAGTTTACCACCAAGAAATTGGCAGGATCCTGAAGTACTTTTCCTATCCATGTTACATCCTGCATAGTCAGAGTCAGTGTACCCTTTGAGGTCAAATCCAGAACATTTTGGGTAATACAAACCAAGGTTTGGAGTACCCTTCAGGTACCTGATGATTCTCTTGACAGCAGTGAGATGTGATTCTTTAGGGTCAGCCTGGTATCTTGCACACAGGCAGACTGAGAATTGGATATCAGGCCTTGAGGCAAGTAAGTACATCAGGGAGCCAATCATTCCTCTGTATTGGGTTTGATTCACTGATTTTCCAGTGAGATCAGGGCCAAGGTTGTTTGGAGGAACCATAAGGGTTTTCACTGAAGAGCAGTCAATGAGCTCATACTTCTTCAGTAGGTTCCTGAGGTATTTTTCTTGGCAAATGGATATTCCTTTATTAGTTTGTTTGATTTGAAGTCCAAGAAAGTATGTGAGTTCACCCATCATGCTCATTTCAAACTTTGTGGTCATCAGTTTCTCAAACTGTTTGCAAAGTTTGTAACTTGTTGAGCCAAAGATGATGTCATCAACATATACTTGGACAAGAATGACATCATCCTTTGTTCTGTAGATGAACAGTGTGTTGTCAATTCTTCCTCTAACAAACTTGTTTTGGATCAGGAAGGCTGAAAGAGTTTCATACCATGCCCTGGGTGCTTGTTTCAGTCCATAAAGGGCTTTGTTAAGCTTGTAGACATGGTTGGGGTATTCACTACTTTCGAAACCAGGAGGCTGTTGCACATAAACATCTTCTTTGATGTTACCATTCAGGAATGCACTTTTAACATCCATTTGGTAAACTTTAAAGTTCATGTAAGTTGCATAGGCAAGGAAGATCCTGATGGCTTCCATTCTTGCAACAGGTGCAAAGGTTTCCTCATAGTCTATACCTTCCTGTTGATTATATCCTTTGGCAACCAGTCTTGCTTTGTTTTTGATGACTGTGCCATTTTCATCGGTCTTGTTCTTAAAGACCCATTTCATACCAATGATTAAAACACCCTGGGGGCATTCAACAAGGGTCATGACATCATTTCTGTCAAATTGTTCCAATTCATCTCTCATGGCCTGAACCCAACTTTCATAAGTCAGGGCTTCTTTGACATTTTTAGGCTCAATTTCTGAGAGATAGTCAGCATAAAGACATATATTGGCAGTGGCAGCCTTGAGTTTAGCTGCCTTGCTTCTTGTGAGCATGCCTTCAGTGGGTTCACCAATGATGTTCACAAGCTCAATGATTTTGGATCTAGTCCAACTATCCTAGGGTTTGGGATAGGAATTTGAGCTTGTAGGAGCCTGATTAGGTTCAGACTCAGGAACATGAGGTAACTCATCAGTATGTGCTTCAGTGACTATAGTAGGAACAATTTGTTCTGAGGGTTCCTGAACAATTTGTTCAGTGGTTTCAGTCTCATTTGAGACAGGCTGAGTTTCTATGAACTCACTGATAGGTGGTTGGGGTAGGTTGTGTGGCGTGATGTAATAGGAGACATCAGCATTAGCTTGGTATTGGGTTGAGGAATTGTTCTCAGGATGATACTCATCAGGAGGATATCTTGATGAGTCATTAATACCAATTTCTTCTACTGAGGAATTTGAGAACCTGATGGATTCAGTGCTCTCATCAACAGTGATGTGATAAGTTTCATCAGTTTGTTGTCTCCTTGTGTTGAACACCCCGAAGGCTTTAGAAACCAAGGAATATCCCAGGAAGTATCCATCATCAGCTTTTGCATCAAATTTACCCAAGTGATCCTTGTGATTATGAATAAACACCGGACACCTAAATACATGAAAATAGCTGATGTCAGGAATCCTTCCTTTGAATATCTCATAAGGAGTCTTATTATGCCTTTTCACAATGATTTACCTGTTTTGAGTGTAGCAGACTGTTTTAACTGCCTCAGTCCAAAAATGTTTTGAGAGGACTGAGCCATTCAGCATTGTTCTAGCTGCCTCAATGAGTGTTCTATTTCTCCTTTCAGCTACTCCATTTTGTTCAGGAGTATAGGGAGAAGTGAAATTTTGAGAAATTCCTTTCTCATCACAAAAACACTCAAGGTCTTGGTTTTTGAATTCAGTGCCATTGTCAGTCCTGATCTGTTTAACTTTGACATCATTTTGATTTTCAATATTCCTGACAAATGACATGATTGTTTCAACTGCCTGACTCTTTTTGGTAAGGAAGTAAACCCAAGTATATCTTGAGTATTCATCCACTATGACCAGAGTATACTTCTCATGGTGAATGGACATTAGACTGACAGGTCCAAAAAGGTCCATATGAAGAAGATGTAGGCAGCTTTTGATGGAAAAGGTTTGTTTGGTTTTGAATGATGCCCTGTGGTGTTTTCCTTTTTCACAAGCAGAACAAGGCTTGTCTTTGGTATACACCAGGGATGGAAGGCCCAGAACTTTGTTCTGTTTGGCCAGGTTGTTGATGTTTTTGAAGTTGAGATGAGAGAGTCTCCTATGCCATAGCCAGTTGATTGTCTCACTTGCCTTTGAGAATAGGCAAGTCCCATTTTGAGTCAGGGATGACATGTCAAGGACATATACATCATCCCTTCTGGGGGCAATCAACACAACTTCCTTATTGGCATTAAAGATGGCCCCTCTCTTGTCATCAAACTGAACTATGTATTTGGCATCACATAGTTGGGAAACACTTATCAGGTTGTACTTCAGACCATTAACATAAGCTATTCTTGTAAAAACTATACCATTGCAGTTTACTGAACCATAACCCTCAGTGGGAGCTGATGAGTTATCACCAAATACTACTTTGGGTCCTGGTTCTTCCACATATTTGTGCAGAAAACTTTTCACACCAGTCATACTTCTGGAGCATCCACTGTCTAGATGCCAGGTTGGATCCTTGATGTGTTTCTGCACAAACAGTAAACTGGGTTAGTTTTGCTTGTTGACCCACCTTCTAGTGGGCTTAGTCCTCAGGGACTTTTTGAACTCAGTTAGTGAATCATGGTCTGAAGTTGTGTGACCTGAGCTTCCACATGTTTTACATTTTGTGGATGTTGATGCATCAGGTGACTGAGAAGTGTTGGTTTGGTTTTTCCTTCTGGACTGAATCACTTTGTCATGCCCCCTGGTTTCATGGGAGGGATCTCCACAGATGTCACAGCATTCTTTCATCATACAATCATCAGGAAGATGATCATTGAAACCACAGTGAGGACATGGTGAGAAAGGCTTAGCCTTCAGTCTTTGTTTGGAAGGTGTGGCATACTGATAGCCTTGGGTTTTGTATTGACCCCTTGCCTTTAAAGAAGCAGTGTGGGGGATGTGATCACAAGTTCTGTGGTCCTCTTGTTTGCATATCATACAAAACAGGACTCTGTAGCATTTATCAGTGCTGTGATTTGGATAATTGCACAGTTCACATCTCCCTGAGGGTATGGGTGTGGTTTTTGGTTTGGAAGAACTTGAGGATACTGAGGGCTTTGTAGATTTAGAGTCGGAGTTTTTCTCAGTAGACTCAATTTTCTCACTCAGCATCCTGACAAGTTCAGTAAGCTGATCAACCTTTGAATCAGTGCTTTCAGGCTTCACTTCAGTAATTACTGAAGGTTTTTGGTGTTCAATGGGTGCAGGAGTAGGTCTTTTCAGTATAGTCCTTCCTAACCCTGGTTTCTCTTTAGGAGAATGTGGTTGAAAGACTAATGGTCCAAGGTCAGAATTGGGTTCTGCTCCCTGAAGTTGTTTCAGTGGAGGGAGTGGTGAATCAGACTTAGACTCAGTAGGACCAAGTTCATCAGTGACTCCTAGCAGCTCCTTTATAGCCTGACTTTCAGGCTCCAAGATTCTTCCAGTGTTAAAATTTGGCAATTTACTATCAGGATTGTTTCTTTCAATCCAATCACTGGGTTTGGGAGCTAGTTCTTTGCTAGAGAGTATGTTGGTTAATAGAAAAGTTGTAGAATGGCTACTCTCCCCAGAAACTTCAGTGAGTTGATCATCACCCAGACCAGCCTTATTAGGGCTGGGTGAGAGACTCAGTGTTTCATAAAGTTTGGGGTTTTTCTGAGTCCATTTCCAAATAATTTCCTTTTCTTTCTTAAGATCTTCCTGAAGAGCTTGATTTTGTTTTACAAGTTCAGAGTTTTGAATTTGAAGTGTAACACTTTCAAGCTTGGCTTGTTTTAAGGCAAGTAATTCATCTCTACAATGATTTAATTCAAAACTCAGTTTGTTAAATTTTGAAAACAAATTAAGTCTTTGCTCTTCAACATACTTAAGATCAACATTAATATAGTCTAACTAAGATTTCCAATCATCATTATCATCCATAGAAAGTAAAAGATTTACCTTCCTCATTGTGATGTTGACCCATTCACCATTTCTTGCATGACTCTTCCCCACAACAAGTTTGTTTTCATCTGACAGAGCCATCAGGGCATTGACGTGAACTTTATCATCATCAGAGGACACTTCAACCTCATCCCAGTCATAAGTTTCAGCAACAAGCCCTTTGTTTTTGGCTTGAGTAGGCTTCGGAGCCTGAGGAGGCTGAGAGACTGTTGAGGATGATTCAAGAAGGTCAAGTTTAGCTTTTGCCTTTCTTTACTTTGCTTCAAAGTCAATTTGAGGGACTTTTTCAAATCTTTGACTAGACTGAAGCATTTTTGGTTGAAATTTGCTGGGGCCTGAAAAAGAGTTATTTCCTGAAAATTTGAAAGATGGTTCTGAGGTTGTTTTTGAAAAACAATCTTTAGCAAAATGCCCCATTTTGCCACATTTAAAGCATTCAGTGTTGTCATTTGCTTTAGAAGGAAATTTGTTTTTCTTAAAAAACCTTTTTGAATTAGCAAGAAGTGCTCTTTCATGAAATTCAATTTGAAGATCATTAAGATACTCCTTACTGGTTCTTTGGTCAACCTCATCATCAGATCCATCCTGAAAATCCTGCACAACACCTTTTGAATAGAAAGCAGTTGATATGGGTGTAATTGTCAAGGCCTTTTTGGTCTCCTGAGCTTTACCAGGGTATCTCCTGGTGATAAGATTGTCTTCATAGACAAACTTCCCATAGATGGCAGGGACCTCAAGGTTCTGAATGTGGTTTGCATTTCTCAATCCCTGAGAGAAGTTTAACCACTTCTCAGGGAGACTGTTGACAAAACCAACATTGATTTCATGTTTTGACAGTATAACACCATCATTGGTCAGCTCATTTAGGAGGGTCTTATACCGAGTATAAGTCTTAGAGAGACTTTCAGAATCCTTGGCCCTGAAGGTATTGAACTCAAGCTTCAGGTCCATGATTCTATTCTCTTTGGTATCAGAAGGACCTTCATAGCTATGAACCAGATCAGTCCATGTCTGCTGGGCAGTGGGACAGTTGATCACTGATTCCATTATATCATCAGGAAGGCATGATATAATGATGCTTTTCAGGCGCTGGTCTTGATTGACCACCCTCCTTTCATATGGGGTCCACTGAGCTTCAGGTTTGATTAAACCTTGGGCAGTTGTTGGGACATATGGACCCTCATTAATCAATTTGATATAATAAGGTTCCATCCCAGTTAAGTAGCAAAGCATTCGCTTTTTCCACTTGTTAAATTTTCCAGCTTCAAGTCGAGGGGCAATTGCTGAATAACTTCCACCCTTTTTATCAACAAGCTGGGGAACATCTATGTCAGTCATAGTGGGATCTTGATTTAAAAAAAAAAAAAACTTGAGCACTCTTAGGTAACAGGTATAAGTTTTACAAATCAGAGGCTCTGATACCACTTGTTGGTCCCTTTTACTTGGTTATCAGTAACTAGGAAGCTAAAGTAACCAAGCTGTATGACTTTAAACAAAGATGTATAAAATGATTAACAATAAAGCAACGTAAAGATAAGAGACAATATTTTCCAACGTTTAATTCTTTATTAGAAGTTAATCAAAAGAATCGTACCCAAGTGTTTGCGGAATAACACTTGGGGTTGAAACGACAAGTATGGTATGGACTCCTCACTAAACTCAACTATGTTGAGTGACAACTTAAAATTACCCACTGAGCTATCTCAGGGGCTTGTGTTGTTCTTTGGAGGAGTAAAGTGGTTTGTGAATGCTTTGCATTAATTGCACAAACTTGTCAACTTTTACTCCTCACATTTGCTTCCTATTTATACACAAGTATAGAAAAACTAAATATACATTGGACCTAAAGCTTCCTTAACAATATCTTGAAAGATATTATTCTTCTGGCAAGGAACCTTCATTGAGTTAGATCCAAAAGGCACTTTCTAATGACAGACTGGTTTTAACCATTTGGGGAAAGTTTGACATTAAAGTGATAAAGCACTTTAATAAAGCAGCTCAGACTTTCCCGCCCAGTCCCGCCAAAACTTCAGTCTTCATGTCATCAGTCTTCAGTACGATTAAGTTGTTGAGGAGTCCTTGGGGTTCAGTGAGTTATTGTCATCCTCACTGAACCCATCACCTTCTTCTTGGCTTAGATCACACTTCACTGAGTTCCGCCTCACTGAATGGAGAACCTTTCTTCTTAGGCTCGGTCTTAGCATCCTGAAGGTGACTCACTGAGTTACTGTTCACTCAGTGACTTGTTTGCACTTAGGTTATTTTACGTTCAAATCCTTGTTAGAAGATGTGGGGAATTCAGTGACCCAACACTGACGGCATCAAAGATTGCTAGTGACGGCGTCAAGACTTGACAAAGAGGTGGATAATTCAAATTACACGTGACTCGCTAGAGAGGTTTTTGAAGATTTGTACATAACGGCGTCACCAAGGCCATCAAGAGTAAATTGCACATGACGGCCAAGACCAAGTTTGTACATGATGACGTCAGAAGTGGATCTAGGCAATGCGAGTATTATTTTGGCGGCGAGTTGACAGCGTCAGACCCTACTCTTGACGCCGTCAGATTGTAAAATCTATATATACTTTTCTAGTTTTCATTCATTGTGTGCAACTTTGAAGGGAGAAAACCCTAGACGAATTTTACTGCAATTTTGAGGGTTCCAAACCCTTGTTTCATCCATACTTAATTGAAGATAAGTCTTCCAACAAATCATTCAATATGTCTATGTGTTGTTTGATTATATCTTATGCTTGTCTTCTCTTTAACATGCTAGGCTAGGTTTTCTTTGTGTTTGCTTAGATATAATGAAACTTAGATATTGAATATTGGTTGGTTGTTTATTTGTAATTGTTGTGGATGAATGAATTCGATGTTAGGCTTAAGAACACAGGCAGACTTCCAATTGGTAACTTGCTTGAACGTTTTAAGAAACATAATCAGAGGTGTACTACGATATATTGGTTATATTTAATGCATAGGTAACTACTAATGAGGCCATGTTAGGAGCTAGTAGTCGGCTCGACATAAGAAGAGGTAGAAGCTTATAGAGTTAGGGAAGATCGTACACGGCCCTACGAATGGTATTACGGAATATAACCCGTCATCCATGTAATTGTAACAAACTAATCAACCGGTAAAAGATAGCTAGCGAGTAGTGAAATCTAAGTAAACACATTTTCTCTCATTATTTTTTTCGCCACAATTAGTTTAAGTTTATTTTATTTTATTTTGATTGCATCTGTAGTTATTTGGGTTAGTTGATTAGCAACTAATTCGACCCACTCCTTCAAAACCCGAGATTTTTACTTGCTTTCCATAAAATATAAAAATGCAAAAAGAATCATCCCTTATCTCTAGACCTAGTTTAATTGAGTTTTAACCCTAGCGAACACTATTCTTTGAGTTGAACGATCAATCCCCTGGTACTTGCCACTACACTATACTACAACGGTCAGGTACACTGCCTGGTGGGGATTGCAAGCTTCTCAAGATCCCTTGAGAGGTAAAACCTTTTGCAAGGTTGCAAAACCACGCATCACTACTCCACTCCCCGGTACCCAACTCGAGAGTTACTTCACTAGATCAACAAGCTCCCTTCTTGGCGGAGAAAACCTTACAATCGTCGCTTACACTTTTTCCGGTACAAAGCTAAATACCGGGTTCTTTTACAAGGGTAAAACCACTCCCGCTAATTCTTTTACAAGGGTACAACAACTCCCGCTAGTTCTTTTACAAGGGTACAACAACTCCAGCTATGTTTTGTGGCCCAACATAGAAACCTTGTGTTTTATTGCACAAACACATAAACCATCTAATCTATAATAATGAGTACAATGATGATCCAAGAAATAAATGTCTAATGGATATGAATGACTAATTTAAAAGAACTTCCATTGATAGAAAGCCTTCAATGGATGAAGATCACAAGTTCTCTAAGCTTGTTGTGATGAATCTTCATGTATGTATACTTATGGTGGATGATGATGGCAAGATCTCCAAGCTTCTTTGGTGGATCAAGATGTATGATATGCTTACAACAAATATGAATGTTAGAAGCATTATGATCATGATAATGAGGGTGATTAATTATGTTTTCTACATGGTTTTCTATTGATCTAAGATGTATGTAAAGTGTAAAGAGAATGTATGTTTTTTTTTTTCAAGTTGTGAGAAAACCATGGACTTCTATATGTATGTAAACTACCAAATACATAAACCATGTGCAAAGACCATGCGCTACTTTACAAAACTAACAAAGATTTTACACAATCTTTCCAAAGTCAACTACAACATATCTTACAAAATCTATGACATATCTTACAAGATCTATAACATATCTTACAAGAATATTTGGAAAGATATACATTCTAGAATATGATGATCCATGTGATGATGTAATTATATAATTTCTATTTTGATAAAAATGTATATGAAAGTAAACTTGTAAAGTTATTAGAAGATGTATTAACTTGCTATATGATATTTAGTAAGTTACTAAAAATGTTTGATGTACTTATGGTTTCGTAAGACATATTTTAATAGATTGTAAACTTACTAAAATGTATTAACTTGCTATATGATATTTAGTAAGTTACTAAAAATGTTTGATGTACTTATGTTGTTATAAGATACATTTTTATAAATTGTAAACTTACTAATATTACCTAGACACCTAATGTGGCACTTATTTTATTTTATACCTAAAGTGCACTTTGACACCTAAAATACTTAAAGGCTCTAAAAGTATTTTAAACATTCTAAATGGTTGGTCAAGAGGTTTGATCATAATGCCACATAACAAACATGTACGAACCTGTGTTGTAGCATACGAGGACTCGAGACGTTGAGAGGTGTTGAATTTATGTTGAGACAAAATAAGATTGCAAGTAACTTCTACATTTTACGTTATGTATTAAGTTATATGTTTGTCATCAATCAAAACAAACGAGACTGTATAGATTAAATATCATAATATTTGCACTAACAATCTCCCCCTTTTTGATGATGACAAAATATGTAAACGTGATAGATAGTAAAATGTAAAAAGTTACTTGTGTCCGTATTACTTACTTGTATCCGTAACACCTTCTACATTTTCTTCTCCGTTTACACTCTTCTCCCCCTTTTGTCAAAACAAAAAGGGTGTGTCCTTAGAGTTAATTTCATTTCTCCCCAAAATGGTGAGCTTGCATCATCCTTAGTGAAGTTTAGTCTTCAACTCCAATTTCCTAAAGTTGTTGCGTCCCTTAGGTTGTTAGCGGATCTATGGATCAAATAAAGTTCCTTAACCTACATCAAGGTTAGTGTTGTGCAACATAAAAATTATACGAAAAATGCATGATGAATGAAAAGCATGTTGGACAATGTTGACCTATATTCTTTTTGTCGAAACACAAAAGTATGTCGAAGAATGAAAATAAAGATGAATGCGTGCATGCTTCCCCTTGATTGTAGCTCATCCTTAATCAATACTCCCCGTTGCTAGGGTCCCAACGTATATGACACAAGAAATAAAAAAGCTACAAAAACAAATGTTAGTGCATGATTAGCTCCCCCTATATCAATACTCCTCGTTGCTAGGGTACCAACGTATATGATGCAAGGATGAAGAATCCTACAAAATAAAGGTTAGTGTAAGACAATAATTGTCCTATAATGAGTATGTGATGTCTAACAATGCGTGTGTATGATGCATTCTATAAATGCTTGACGGAAGCTCCCCTTGCTTTAGGGCGTCAATATGAACCTACAAAACAAATATTAGTATACTAGAAGCTTTGTTAGTAGACACGTATGTCATGTACAACCAAGTGTATAGACGATGCAATATGAGTGGTTGATGAAGATTCCTCCTTGTTCGAAGGTACCAAGAAGCATCTAAAATAAGAAAATAATTAATGCAAACAACATCCTTAGATGAGTATGCTATATACGAAGAAGTATATATGATGAACCTACAATGAAAAGATTAGTGCAATATATTTCATCTTAAAGAAAAATAAGGTGTATTCTTCTAATAAGAAATAAAATAAAAGAAAAATGTGAATATAATATGATAAAATCCTACAAGATAGTGCCTCGAAGGAAGATATGAGTTGAAATTGAAATATTAAAAGTTAAGGTGAGTGATGCACATGTTGGTGTTTGGGAGAACGCGAAATTGAGAAAATATAGAAAATTCTTCAGGTTACTGGAGGCACCAAACGACTACATGGGCGGAACCCTGGTTTTGGTTCCGCCTGGTCCGCTGGGCCAAAACTAGGAATACCCATAAATTACACTAGCGGAACCCAAAATTTGGTTCCGCCATTTCGGCCAGACTCAAATTCTTAACAGACAAGCTTTTCGAAGGTCGACACAATTTTCTAATACCATAATTTTTCCTAAAACGGAAGCACTACATTAAATCTGATTGAGAAATGATAGAAATGCAAGTAAAAACACACGTATCGATAGAGTTTGAACGAGGGAAGTTTTTCTATATTCAAAGTACAATCATACCTCCACAATATCCAACTCTCCTATATAAGTCCTTCCATTTTGACCGTAATAAATTTAATGATCAATTGTCGTGCAATGTACACGTTGATCCTCTTTATCAGTGTCTTGCTCGCTATCCTTTAGATGTCCAAACCTTCCCAGAGCCTGTTCTATATATGGCGGGCATTATTGATTATTGGGAGGGGTCTCCTTTGGAGCCTAAGATAGAATGTGATGGACAGAGTATGTAACATATCTATTGAATTAAAAGAAATAACTCATCTGATAATATTTATGTGCTCTTTCATTTTGCAGAGATGGCTTTTCGAAACTTTGTTGTTTCTGGTGGTGCAAAAGAGGTTAGCTTCCTTCTTAGAGATGCAGAGTATTTCAGTTACGAGGCTGGTTCACCTTCTGTATCTGTGAACAACAATAACATTGATGCTTCTTCTAATGAGAACAAGGCTACATCATTGATCCTTGTGAATACAGAAGAAACCCCCTCATGGTGGAGGACATTGCTGATTCGGATGATTATCCATCATATGAAAACCAGATTGTCACCACTGTCTCCTCTGGTATAGGTAGCAGGGTGCGTGAGAGGAAAGGAAGAAGTGCAAGTGTTCTGAAGACTTCCTCAAAAAGAAAACCAGACATACCCCTTCCTACATCCAGGGTTGTCAAACAAAAGGAATCCTGTGGCAGGGCAATTGCGTCCGTAGCTTCCGAGGATGAAGACATCCATGGTAAGTAAAATTTTATAGAATCCTTCGTTTGTCATACTGTTCAGTGTCTGATTAAATCTTATGTAGGGTTGTCAAATACCAAAGAATTGCCAAACTCCTTTGCCTGCCGTCGATTGGTCGAAGGCGTCACACCAGCTAGCTGCAAGCGAACGCTTTATGATATGTCTCTTGAGAGGTTATGCAACCTCCATGACAAGAGCTACACTCGACAGGCCATTCTTGACAACCATCTCAACACGCGGACAAAAGAGTTGATTCAAACAGTCAAAAATGCCAAAGAAGAGTTGGGCATTATTGTTGCCAGGTAGAAGAGTAGAGAGCTACAATATGCTGAGTTAGAGGCAAAATGTGATAAGGCAACAGAGGATCTTGAAAAGAACCCAGTCGTGATGGACCTTCGAACCAATGCCATGAAGCTTTCTAGTCAACTTAAAGACGCACAAGTTAAGTGTGGGAAGCTCAAGTTAGAAGGATCGAAAATAGTTGGTTTACAAGAGAGGGTTAAAACACTTGAGTCCAAATGCGAAGGTCTTGAAGCTGAAAAGAGTAGAATTCTGTTGCAGGAGGCTAAACTCAAAGAGGAGGTGAGTGGTTTGGTCCTATGGTGCCGAACTCTTCAAAAGGAAAGGGCCGAGGTTGTTTCCAAAGTTATACCATACATTGCCATGGAATTGTATCATAGTGATGAGGTTGGGAGGACCATAGCTAATTTGGTGAATGCTGCGATTTATCATGATAAATGTACTACCTTAGAGGAAATAGCTACGACGGGGAACCTGTAATATTGTCAAAGGTGAAATATTACCGCACCTCCCATGAAAGGGAGTATGACGACATGAATAATGCCCTGGCGTAGGCAAAGTTTTCGTTCTTTAGCGAAGCCACCATTGACCCCATGGCCTCAGTTATAGAGCTTCTTTCAAAAAATCATCGAAGAATACAACCATCATCTCCTAGAAAGAAGACTTTGCTCATGAAGCCGCATTCCTCTAAAAATGTTTGAAAGCTGTCCTGTGGATATTGAATTAACCCCAAGGGTGGTGTGTACCTGAAAACAATGTTTTCTTTTATGTGTTGAACGATTTTAATGTTCGTAGGGTACTTTCGTAATGCAAACTTACTTTGTTTTTTTATTTTCTTCTCTTAACATCGTTTATTAATGTTATCGTACAACCTAAGGTTATGGTTGAAAAACCATCCTTATTGTGTGTACTTTGAACCAAGATTTTTAGCAATCGTTTAATTTGACTGCTGACGAGGGTCGCGACCCACTCCATTCTTTTCCTTTCTAGTGTAGAGGGATTTGAATACCCTAAGACTTTTAGGAAAGTTAATGTGAATTACGGTGGATGTTATGAATATTCAAGACAAGAATATCTTGATTCATCTTTCGAACATTGAAACTTTAAATACTTGGCTGAATAAATCTTTGTTGTTCGAGACAAAACAAGAGAGTCGAGGGAAAATAATATATCATTAATTGGGTAGGGAGGATTACATCATTTTAAGAAATGAACACTAGGACACCTACCATTAATGCTTCGTTCCCTAAATGAGAAAATTGCGATACAAGAACTTAAACAAACAAGTTTCTTTAAAGCTATAAGTCTTATATGTAAAACTTATGAAGGTTAGTACCATTCCATGTCCTATCAACCTCATCGCCGAAGAGTGTCATGAGTTTATAGACTCCATTGCCATAAGCTTCAGCTATTACATAGGGTCCTTCCCATGTAGGTCCTAATTTACCTTGATATTCGGCTTTGCTGGCACTATTGAATCGAAGAACATATTCGCCTGGCTTGAAGGTCGAAGGTCGAACTCTGCTGTTATAGTAATTTTCAAATTTTTGTTTGTAGATAGCTTCCCTGATAGAGGCTATTTCCCTTCTCTCTTCGAGTAAATCTAGATTTACTCGAAGCCCTTCATCATTTTCTGAGGTTTCGAAGTTCACAACGCGTGCTGTTTCGACACTTATCTCGAAGGGGATTACTGCTTCTGTTCCATAGGTAAGGCTGAAAGGTGTCTCCCCATGGCTCGACTTAGGGTACGTCCTATGAGCCCAAAGAACCTGTGGCAGTTCGTCGACCCATCAATGATGGCTTCAACCTAACCTTCGTTCAATCCCATGGACAATGTCTCTGTTTATGACTTCCACTTGACCGTTTCCTTAGGGGTGATACACAGATGTGAATGATTGTTTGATTTTTAGTCCTTTGCAAAAAGTAGGAAACACTCCTTCAGCAAACTGCTTTCCATTATCAGAGACAATGATGTGAGGAACCCCAAAACGACAGATGATGTATTCTCATACAAACTTCTCCATGTGTCTGCCCGTTGATTAATGTAGATTTATAGGTTTAAGTATTCCGAAGAAACACTCGTGAAAGTATTTCCCCGGGTCGTTCTCCCAACGAAGGTTGGATGGAATCGTGATTCGGTTCGTGATTTATGAAGTGAATGGTAATAAAAGTGATAATTTGGAATCTTACACTACCATATATGAATTAATAACTAAAAACAAAAAATAAAGCTATAACGTAAAAGATAAGAATGACTAAAACGTGATCTAAACTAAAAATGCGAGAACTAATTGAAATAAACATACGTACGCAAGATAAAAAGTGAAATCTAGGCTATGCTAATCCTACGGGCATAAAAATGAGTTTTCTACGTTCTAAACGATAAAAGATAATTTTGAGAAAAAGAAAAATAATTTCTCAATTTTTTATTTATTTATTATGATTAAAAATAAGAAATTAAATTAAGAAAAATAGCTAATGAAAATGAAAAATAATGAAACTTTTCCTAAAAATCTATTACTATAGCAGAATCATAAGAAAAATGGAAAAAGTGAGAAAAGGATACTAATAAGCTGAGAAATAAGCCAAACAGTTATATAAGCTAATAAGGGAAAATTCCATATAGGAATTAAAAGTGCAAGTACTAACAGAAAAGTCCCAAGGGCGATTTGGTTTAGATGTTAGCTGTGTGAGGTGTTGGCAATGAAGAGGTCCAGGTTCGAATCCTTGGACATCCTTTTTGCAAAACTTTTTATTTTTGAAACTTGTAAAACTAATGAAAATATCAACTTTTAATAAAATCAACTTTTTATGAGACTAAAAATTAAGAAGTATAGAAGCTAAGTTTATAAGAAGACGAGGCAGGCAGAACCCGTGCTACGCACGGGCTAAGAATCTAATTGTTAATCATGTATTTTTTATGTATATTGGCGAGTGTATACTTAATTATTGTTTAGTATGTTGTATGAAATGTTTTAACTTTCTTGTATAAAATTTTAAAAGTGTTTGATGTTGTTTTGGTTTTGCGGTGTTGTATTCTATATATGGGCTTTTGGCTATTAAGTTGTGATGACTTTGTTTCTTTTGTTCTTTTGTTCTATTACTTAGCCCTACAATACTTGTCTATTAGATGATTTTCGCACGGTAATATAAAGCACACGGGGTCTATCTAATTGGTCATAGTTTAATGTGCGTTAAATATTTTCGTTATTAAGTTTGTGTAATAATGTATGTATAATAATGTCATATAAACTGTATAAAAATCGTTACAAACCTTTTTAGCTCCATCTAATTTTATTGTATAACTAATTTCATTGAAAATTAACATTGAATTCTAACTAATATTAATAAATTTTATCAATAAACTCAATTCTAAATAGCTAACTAAATGAATATTAATTAACACACAATTAATGATTCCTAAAACCTTTGGACTCTACTATTATGTCTTAAACTTAATTTTTTTTAATTTACAAATGGGTTTGAGCAAAAATTATATACTTTTTCTTTTATATTCATTATTCAAGTTGCATGCTTACATAAACCAATCATGCTTAAGGGTAGTCGCCGTGGGATTAGTCGGCTCACAATGTCGAGTCGGAAACCCATGTTGCCAAAAAAAAAAAAAAAAAAAAAAAAAAAAAAAAAAAAACTAATCATGCTTAAAAGTATCATTTAACCATTTAAATGTTGCTTTACATGCATGGTCGTGCACATTTTCTTTAATTAATTCGCACATGTGAGCTACATCAATAGAAAACACACATAAATTACTTGTATATGAAAATGCATTAACATAATATATATATATATATATATATATATATATATATATATATATATATATATATATATATATATATATATATATATATATATATATATATATATATATATATATATATATATATATATATATAACCATAAACAAGTAATCAACACATAATCAACATCTAGGTTTCATTAGATCTAAGCAAACACAAGATAGATCTAGCCTAGCATGTTGAAATCAAAACAAGCACAAGATATAGACAACCAACACATAGACATATTGATTGAATTAAGAGAAGACTTATCTCAATAGAACATGTAAGGATTCAAGGGTTGAAAACCCTTGAAAAGCTGTAAAATTCGTACAAGGTTCGGCCCTAGGGTTTCTCCACACAAGTTCCTCCTTAATGAATGAAAATTAGAAAACTATATATAGATATTAGGAGGTGACGGCGTCAAGAACAAACTTGTGACGCCGTCATCTCGCCGCCAAATAAATCCTCGGACTACCTAGATCTACATCTGACGCCGTCATGTAGTCCACTTTTGCAGGCCGTCACACATTTAACTCTTGACGCTCTACTTGTGACGCCTTCATGTTTGTACTGGGTCGTCATGGTCTTTATTCTTGACGCCGTCAAATTCTTCCTCTTGACGCCGTCATGCACTGTTTCCAGCAAGGAAAATTAAGTCTTTGGCGTTTTCTTCACTTTTATGCTCCAAAAACGTCCGAATTGCTTCCTTTTCCAGATTTCACTCCCAAAGTACCTAAAATCACAAAAGTTGCATTAGGTTAAATCATCAATTATTCTTGCAACCTTTTCAACTTCATATCAATTCATAACCGACTTTTAATTGTATACTAATTACTAAATATCATGTAATAAATTCCGGCAAGTCTTGCACTTCCATCTCGATGTTGTATATACTTTACATTAAATGCACCGGTTTTGTTTTTTGATAAAAGTTTGAACTTTTGCTTATGTTTAAAACTCAACTTTTTTATTTGATATTATAATTTAAAAACGGATTTAAGTTAAAATTATGCATTTTTTCCTTTCTATTCATTACTCAATGTGATATTTTTAATATGTCGTATTTTGCTATTATGGCAAACTCATTTAATTGGCGTAAATATTGGTTTCTCACTAATGATTCTACATATAGAAAAAAGAAAATACTTTGCGATGCGCGACCTTCTTCTTTTCAATAATAATTCAATTGCACGCGATAAATTTATTCTAATATTTCTCAAAGAGCATTAGAAAGCAACTACTTAAATAAACTAATCACGCTAAAAAGTATCATTAACCATTTAAATGTTGTTTTACATACATGCTCGTGCACATTTTCTTGAATCAATTCGCACATGTGAGCTACATCAATAGAAAACGCACATAAATTACTTGTATATGAAAATGCATTAAAATAATACATATATCTATCTATATATAAATATATATATATGCTTATCTATAACAATCACCTAAATATGTAAGAAATAAAGAAAATAGTTGGTATCCCAATCTTTGGTTTCATTTATCTGAGCATGCATGATCTTGTGTGATTTTCATAGTACCTGCGTATGATAACTAAATTAAGAAAAAAAGAAGACCAAGTTAATTACAAAGATCTAAAAGATGTGTGAATCATCTCCAAAATGTTTCAAAAGATAATTTATATACCGCTACCAACAATCAAATATCTAAAAGATGTGTGAATCATCTTCAAATGTACATACTAAATGTGATTTTGGCCGGTTTATATAGGCATGAATTAGGTTAAATCATTAATTATTCTTGCAACTTTTCGCAACCCTTGTACTTCATCTAACCGACTTTTAATTCTATACTAAATGCTATGGTGATCAACTCGGGCAACCCTTGCACTTCACCTCCTTTCATGATTGTATAGATATTATGAGGCTGCATTGAATTCTGAGCATTAGCTATCTTGTACTCTATGCAACTACTAAACGACTCCAACTTATTTCCAACTCTAAAACTCTATCATCATAACTCCACATTAAATTTAGGGACTGAATCTTATAGTATTATAGATTTTAACTTGAAAGCTAAAAAGGAAAATTGCAAAATTCAAAATATAACACCCCCAAAAATGAACAATACAGCGGAAGAATTAATATTGACAGCGGAAGACTTTCGGGGTATTATATCGAGGATCTTTATCACAATCATAGAAAACGACTCTAGTGAGACGTTTTAAGTTTTTATTTAAAATACCAAATATCCAAGTTCCAAGATGTTTCATTATTCGACAACAAGTTTTAATCAAAGAAAGATAAATATTTCTTTAATGCCCATTCCAGGTTACATGCCCGCTCCGTGCCTTCGGGATCCATCCCATTCAGTTACCTGAGATAAACATGCTAAAGTCAACAAAAGTTGAGTGAAATTCATAGGTTTAAAAATTAAGAGTTTGAACACAAGAGATAGACGTTTACTGTATATCGATACAAATAAACAAGTTGAAAATCACATCCATTATTGCCTTAAGCTCATGACACACAACGATTAACAGACATCAAATAACCATGATAATGATGTGAAATAAGGTGCCCCCAGGATAGGTATTTGCCAGTAACATATGAAATCAAATAAAGTGCATTTGGTGGCTTTCCTCTAGCAACAAAATGAGGATTGTCAATCCCTAATAGATCTATTCACAATTATTTACGTTCACCCTGCAAGTGATTAAGCTTCATGATCGAGGGACTTTTGGCAATAGCAACTTAAGCAATAATAATATCAGTCGGTATCATAATACCAAGAAAAGACTTGTGTTCGATTTTTAAGCATGTATCCCCCCCCCCCCCCCACGAAACAAGTTAAATGTGGGCTATGAACTCACCTTAGTAGTACGGTAGAATAATCGTAATCTCAACGATGCAAGGCAACGGCTTCACACACAACCTAAAAGATATGACAAGTTTTAGTTTGATAGTCTAAGTCTTTTTTTATTGCGAACATTATTCATTAATAAGTCAAAATGTGTGTAGACGATGTGTAAGTGTAAAAGAAAATAATTACATTGTTATATCGTCAAAATTTAATTATAATTTTACGAATTATATAACGTATATATAAGTTAAATTCATTAAGTTTTACCTCAAATATATATATATATATATATATATATATATATATATATATATATATATATATATATAATATATAACAGGAGGCGTTACACGTAGATAATGCCACGTAAACGCCACCTCATTGCCCAGTAATTCATTATCTGCCATGTCATCAGCCATGTCATAGCATTCTAGCCATGTAAGCAATTTTTATAATTTATTTTGATTTTTTTTAATTAGATTCGGAAATTTCAGCTAAAATTCGGATTAAATTAGTGTAAAAATGTAGGCTAATGGATTCGAACTTGGGTATGTTAGTCCACAACCAAGCCTTCAGCCAATGGAGCAAGCTAGAAGTTGTTATAAACCATTCAAAACAAAACTTTCATATCTTAATAACACCACATTCTTTACATCTGACTAAATAAAACCGCATATACAATCCAATCCATAATAAAGAAAACGATGCATTAAAAAAAATCCATATCATATAAACCCTAATTGAATAATTATAATGGCTTTTCTGCATATCACGGGAGAAAATATCATAGTTTCTATTTTTTTAGTACAATATGCAGGATGTTAATTATAAGTTGTTTAGAGCCACGACAATGCGACATAGAAGAACAAAAGAAAAACTCCACGTATTTTTTACTTTTTACTTTTTAGAACAATATATAAACAGTACATGCTATGAGTTTTTGATGCAATTTTTAAGGAACATGATCTTTGTAAGTAATTCTCGAGCCTTGATCATAGTTTTTATTTTTTACTTCTAAATATGAACATATATTATGAGTGTTGATGAGGTTTTGATGCAGGATGTTAATTATCAGTTGGTTAGAACCACAACATAGAAGGAAAAAAGAAACACCCCACTTAGTGAAGGTATACAAATCGAACCTTGATCGTATTTAGTACAATATGTCAACACCTGCTATGAGTTGTTTATGAGTTTTTAATGCGATATGTATGAGTTGTTCATGAGTTGGTTTTGACTGCTCCAAGGGACATGATATTTGTAAGTAATTCTCGAGTCTTGATCATAGTTTTTATTTTTAGTACAATATAAATTGGAGCAGTCTACATACAACTATGAAAAGTTTAGCTTTGTGTAGCAAATTTTTTAAAGTTGATGATAACTCAATTGGCATTGTGTTTCCTTTATTTTTATTTTATGAACCATTGACATGTATAATGATTTTTGAACAATAAATGCACAAACCTTTGGTTAGAGACAAATGAAGCTGTTCAATGCATTTTAAAAGGTTTTACTGAAAACCTTATTCATCATGCTTCACGTATTTTTTAATTTTTCCTCATACTTTAGGAAGAGTGTATTTTATTGAATATGTGTGACCTTCCATTTGAACATCTTTTCCAGGGGCATTTAAAAAGCCGACTTCAGAGACATTTTCAAGAAAGTAAACGTAAGGTCTTTTGCTCTTCAAAGAAGTCAGCTTCGGAGACATTTTCAAGAAAATTAAGGTAATATCGCATATGTGCTCTTTAATATGATGATACTATGGTTAAATGTTTGGTATACGTTTTAGTTAATGCTTTATATATGTGTATTTAGGCTATTACTTTTGCATTATTGGATACTTGAAACATGATTTTACCAAATTATACACATTCCATTCACTCTTATATTGCTGTTTCAGCATTAAGTATATTGTTAAAACCATACTCTTATGCAGGATTTCACACGCAACGCTAACGGGAAAACAGTGCAGACAACCAGAACTCAACTGTTAGATCAGTAGCTTTAATTGTTTTGTCTTCATACTTGCAATTATAAAGATTAACGTTGTTCAAAATTCATTTTCAGAATTAAGTGTATTCTTAAAATCATGCGTTTATGCAGCCTTTCACAGGAAGTAGGCCAGCAGCAGCGTCACTGGCGGCAGCAAAGGATATTTATGAAAATGAAGAGCTGAGTAATTTGTACCGTAAGCATCAAAACTTTGATAAAGGGGTCAATTCGGTTGGTACGAGCGGGAAGATTAGATTTTTGCCAACAATGGGAGTATACTAAAGTTTGTAATTATCGACATGACTGGGGTATGTTATTGGTCATTTAATTTCGATTTGTAAAAGGGCAACTTCAAGTCATGTACATAAAAATGAGCATCAATTTAAGTTTTTGTAATCATATAGATTTTAGCTAAGAACGGAAGTGCTTAAATGAGTTAAAATTTGATTATTAATCAAAAAATTCATCTATCTATTTCTTACTTAACTTATGTGTCACGAGTCAATTTGGATTGGGTCTATTGTAGTCAGTTTCCAAACGCAACACCAAACGGCTCTAAAATGTAGGGTGGTGGATAAGGAACTGAGGGTGTTGGGAGTTGGTTCTCTTCAAGTGAATGATGGTTCTGTGTTTCTATTATTGAAAACAGGCTATTGATATGCTTCAAATATCAAGTAGTTGAGGTCAACGTTCAACGTCCTGGAGCTCAAATGATATGCTTCCAATATCAAGTATCATGCTCAATACAATCTCCATTTTCCACATATCGAGTACAACGCGAGCAACCATAATTTGCAGCAGCTGAGAATGTTTATGACCAGCTAATGTAGGTAAAATCTTAACCTTAACTTTCTTTATTCGATTGTAAGCATCCATATAACATATGTCAACCGTTTTGTATGTTTTTCAAGCCTATATGTGCTTGATTTCAGTGAGTGCTACGTCATGAATTTGTTATTGGTTTTATACTAGCAGCAAGGGTAACTCAGCAACCAACGTACCACTTCCAATTCTGCTTCTGTTTCTGATTTGCCTTCTACTCCTGCTCTGCAAGATAATGTATTCTCTCCTTTTCCACCTTGCCTCCCTCGGGCCCCCATTGACAAGTGCAAACAATAGTTGCAGATTGACATGCTACAGGAAGAAAATGAGAGTTTGGTTCAAAAGGTGATGGAGAAACATGTTCAAAAGGTAATGCAGGGGCTGCTATTATTACTCCAAGGCCCTTTATCGACAAGGATGGTCTGAATGACGGCCCAGTTGTGTAGTATTTTGTTAAAAGTTGTAGTTTAATGTAATGTGATATGACCATTTAATGGTGTAGGATGAGTTATAGCTGCCAGAGTTGTTTTAATCATTAACTTTATTTTTTTCTGTATATGTAGGATGATCCCCCACAAGACCAACCATGGAGCTGCTGCACTTGCGGCCGATGCATCTACTGTTTGGAAAGAGTTCACAACAGCAGAGGGTAAAAAGTACACCTATTCGTGCTTTTAACTTGATATCCAACTGCGTTGTTACATATTATTTGTATTTGTTAATCTGCTATATTCATACTTTTGCAGTACTATTACAAGAAGGATACAAAGCAATCTAAATGGAATACCTTGCCGTTCTTTACTCTCCATGGGAACAAAACTGGTTCGGCTTCCAAAATTTGAATGTTGTGTAATTTTGTATCAATGGTGGTAATTGTAAGATAACTATGTGTTTCTTGATAATTATTACTAGGTTGCTAATAAGGATTTTGTTTCTTGGTAGATACGTGGCTAAGCTTTGCTGACAGCTTACAAGAGGAGTATAGAGAAATGCAAGAAATGTACACCAAAATTTATTTTCATTTCTTTCTATTTCATAGTAAATGTTTGTCGTAGATTTAATAAATTTTAAGCATTAATTGTTGACACATGATAGGCTGGGGTGATACCAAATGGCACAGGTGGATGTTCAAATACTCTTAATGGAGACACTAAGTTGCTATTCATTACTGCATTAGTTACAGGTGAAACATGATTTTTCATGGTAGTCTTAACGAAGACACTAAAGGGTGTTTGTATTTTGAAGATGATTGTTTGATTGGTGTGCTTTAAATTAGTAGAAAATTAGTTTGGAATGTTTATGTCCAATCAAATAATCTGTTTAAAAGTAGCTGCAACAAAAAAGTAAGAGATTATGCAATGTAGAGATCATATAAGGGGTGTTTGGGATTGCTTATTTTAGAGCTTATCATCATTATTTTAAGTAGACAATATCACCATTAAGGCATAACTCTATATTCTGCATACCTTCAAAAGTAATACAACAATGTATAGTAAAACAAGGTGGGGAGATAGTGATTTAATTTACTTTAGTTGCTAAAAGTTGTAATTTTCGCTCTTAATGATGTTGTGTGTTTGGCCATGTTTAAGTATACGATCACAATAGATAGTATAAGGGTATATAACTAACTTTCCTATAACATTTGATTATCAAAAGGATGATTATTTAACCTCTAAATACTCGCACAATCCTTAACTCATCATTTACTGTTTTTCTACCATTTATGAAATCACTACTGACAATCAACCTCTATCTATCTGGTATTAAGGCATGAATCGACTCTCAATTAGTAAGCTCTTCTTTTCGATTACTAGAGTTGCCTCATGGTGGCCGCTTATGATGCATGTTTGAGAAGATATTTAGATGCCTGGAATTGGAAAAACGTGTGTAGTTTCCTTGTGGCTATGGGGGACATTTCGCTAAGAAAGTCTGGAGTACTAGAAGATAAAAAGGGCTATAGTGCAAAAGGAGTCTAAAATTCTTCTAGATTACACTTGGAAGGCCATTGCAAGATTGACTTATTTGAAAAGGTTATTAGAGTATATGAGATAATGTACGTTTTCTCTATAATTAGTTTTACCACTTTTGCTTAGTTATTGGCTTAAATAATATGAACTACTGTTGTACATGTGTTTATTGCAGGACAAATTGCAATTTCCTAACCTTAAGAATTCAAGGTTACGGACTGTCATAAATCAAAGGTGTGGTGACCGCTAACACTCCCCTGCTTGGATCATTACCAAAAGCCGGAGGCTTTCCACCTTCGGATGCACATGGCTTCTGCATTTAGTACTAAATATCAGTTTATCCCCATTGGATTTTATTCTTATTTATGAAATTTTGTTCTAATTTTATATGCAGAGCCTTTTCAGCCTACACCGGCTCCAGTGCATACTCCTCTTGGGAGTTGGATGTCTAATCCTCAACAATATATCATCCAACAATTATCATCTTTTGAACATTCGGTTCGCACATAACCATCTGCTATCTTTGCAAAAGAGGTAGAAAAATTATGAACCAAACACCCTTCAACATAACAACTTAAAGAGCACTGGTCTTACTACATCTTAACTGACAACAGTAAACTAATGAGCACGAAAGAAGTGAGATACTTCACTACCCTCTTATCTCTATCATGATAATTGTTTGCTGTAATTCAGAGTTCTACCAAGGTTCGACCGTATGTTTACTCACTTTGTAGTGTTAGTGATGGTATAGAAATCACCCCACACTTGATGACAGTAATGCATTCCGTCTTTTTCCTGCTGTGTCATTTATTGACATTCAGATTTCCCTACATTGTTACTGAGTATTTATTGGCCCTTATATTGGTAAATGATAAAAGGGGCGTTATTGTGAGACTGGATGCTCGAACTATTGATACCAACAAATATGTTTTGTAAGTGAATATGATAGTGAAAAGGGATTAGAGCAAAAACGAGTTAGCTTTTTTTCTTACCATGTTTTGTAATAGTATGCTCTGGGCAATGTATCCACGAAACTATGTTATACCCTTTTTTCATTGGCTGCCAACAGAATTCTGCCATGTGTTTTATTCAAACGTGGCTTTTCTTGCAGGATTTATGTGCAATTTGGCCCGATGTCATTATATCGGAGCTTTAGACTGCAAATTTCATAGCATATCAGGTTTTAAGTTGTGCTTTTTAGTGTTATTCTATAATATCAGTATCTTTCATTGCTTAGTATCTCCATTTTCGCTCTAGGTTCCGGTTTCGGTATAAGAATCTACGCATATATTATGGAAAATGTGAGCGTATGTATATATGTGTGACGGGTATGGGCTGGATTAGATTATTGGAGCTATAAGGAGTGTTTGGATTAGGTTATAACACAATTGAAAAGTTTTCATGCCCAGTATTGAAAAGGATACTTAAAGTTATAACAGCTTATGTATGAATACATGAAACCAAGAGCAAGTGATGAGCAATTCTGCTAAGTTTGCAGAGGTCTAACTTATAAACTATTTTCTGCTGTGATTTATAAGTTCATACATTTCTGTTTCTAAAATAAATAATATATGTCTCTTGATCTTTTTAACATCTAAGGAGCGAAATCACTGCGACAATCGACGAAATAGGAAAACCAAACTAAAACACCGGAAAAGTGTGGAATTGCAGATAACTTTTCTCATTTCATTCAAGCAGGTAGTTAATTATTCTTCTCTTAAACATCTTTAAAACGTTTATTTATTAGTACTAATTAGCAAATTTGAACATTTTTTCTCTTTTAGTTTTTCTTGATATTCTTTCGGGACCAAAAGATGAACCAGTGCAATATTTTATAAGGAGAGATAAGCTGCTTCTACTTATCGGGTTGAGCCAAGGTATATGTGCACTTCATTTGTATTAATTAGATGGTCATGACTTATAATTATTCTTTGGATAGTATTAGTTAACGAAAAAAATGTACGAATCTGATTTGGTATGTTTTAACATTCAGTCTTGAAAAATCATATTGAGTGGTTGTTTTGTTTAAGTAAGGGATAACTAAGTAATTTAAATAGATCTCAATAATTAGTTTTCTGACATTCTAACTTTAAAAACTAAAAATTGATAATTTTTTTTTATTTTTTGAAACTCAATAAACATATTATTGAGACTCCATGCAACAATTAGTTTAGTTATACATCTGAACATCCCTTTAATTGTTTGCTACACAATAAACATTAGATCCAATGAAACAGAGTGTCCTTACGGGATGCCAAGGTTAACTACTTATGTCACCATTCTAAAATAGTTGATAAAACATACATGGTGTGTTATGTCATATTTTAACCATACTTATTTGGCGTATCACTAAAAATGATAGATTAGCTATTTATTTTGTGTATTCTGAAACAGGTTATTTCAAGTGAGTTCTTAATTGTCATTGTAGTGCATTACTTTAGTACAATCTTTTAGAGGTTTGCTCGACATTATGGATGTTGATATAGAGGATTCTGCAAATGATATGGAGACAAGAAGTCAAGACGATGATATGTCGGCCGATAACAGTACCTACAACAACACAGTCTCTTCTCCAACTCGGTTCTCAATTTCTCATATAACAAGAACTCGAGCAAAACTCTTACTCATGAACCAAATATTCAAAAAGAAGACCTGGAGAAAGATGATTACAATGTCGTACTGAATTCAGTAAACGATATTGATATATACAGTCAAGAGGATGATATGTCTGCGTACAACGGTGCTTACAATAGCACATAATCTTCTCCAACCCGACTCTCAGCTACGGAGAACACAAGGAAAAATCTCGGGTTTGAACTAGATATTCAGAAGGGTAATTATGACACAACACTTGATGCTGCAACTGATATCTATATAATAGGTCAGGTAGAGGACGTGTCTAGCATTTTTAGCAGCCATCAAAACACCCCCTGACAACAACAAAACACCCCTTAAAGAAACCATCCAAACACCCCATGACAACATCATTTGTTGTTTCCGAATAAGAAGGCGAAGCCTAGACATGTACGTTATTGATATTTTACAAGATGGTACCAATTATATGTGGCATTCTGATTGGTATCTCATGGTTGGTGATATGAATAGGATCAATATTTTGGCACCAGTATTCCGAGAACGATGACGTGTTAACAGAATACCAACTATATATTCTCTTCCTTGTGGATAAAGGGGTTAACAAACTGTTGATATACCTGGGTCCCTAGACATTTACTTCATATGAAATGCTTGAAATTGGGTAGCTGCCAGCATTAGGTCTCATGCGAAACTTAGCGAACAGAAAAGTCGGTGTTCGTGCTACCTTTCTATATCATACAACCAAAAAGAAATACTCAATAGTCGTTCTATTAATCTGATGTTAGTAAAATCACTTTACTATATGATGTTATCCAAATATAAAGTTAGAAATGTTGTCCAAGTAAAATTCAAATTTATAAAGAGATACACACATCATGTTATTAATAAGTCGTATCTCACTTCGATTCACACCATTTGAATGAGTTGTAGCAGTTTGTTTTTGTGATATTAATGTGTAGTGCTTGGTTATCGATATACAGAATACTTAATAGTTGATCACTGGATTCAAAATGAGCATCTACATCTCTTAACCAAACACTTGGCATTATGAGGATTGAGGAGGGTTCACGTTGTCAAGCATCAATGTTGTTATGTCAAATATACATATATCTAATATGGTAGTGTCAATGGATATATATTGAGTGTTCATGGTTTTGATTTAATTGGTAGTAGAGTTTATATTGTATTGGTTGTATCAAATTCAATAACGTAACTTTCATCTCATAATGTATTGGTTGTATCATTACAGCCTCTCCGTCGTAATGATTTTTCCTTATCAGCTGAGCGTAAGTATCTGACGCGGACTTCCAATAATCCTTTCGAAATAAATCCTTGGAATCTTTGGATTCAAAACCAGTCGAATTAGCTGATGCCTCTTTGTGTTAGTCTTTTGTTTCATCGTCGTCGGTTTTTTTTTCTTTTTTTTTTCTTTTTCTTTTTTTTTTTAAATTATTATCACTAGAGTATTATTTATTATAAACACCACTTTATTAGAAACTCATAGGATTTACAAGAAGTTTGTGGGAAGCCGAGATACTAACTGGGTTCCCATTCCTTCACCTAAAGGCAAGAAGCCAAAAGCTATTGTAAGCTCTTTTGTAGTGCAATTATAGGAGCAGTTCCTGAAGTTACATATAGGTCGGTTGTACTTCCTACAATCATACTTTTCATATTCATTTTGCTTAAGAGCAAAAGAACATGTTAAAATTTATCGCCATTATTTTTGTAGATGTACTAATCTACTTTGGCTTTTGGCAAATGAAGGCTATTTTATTATATCCATACCATGTAACGTGACGGCTGATCACTTACAAGCTACTAGAGAAGTTTTTGAGAGGTTTCATTCCTGATTGAATTCAGTTATATTTCTCAAATAACATTCAAGACAACGAACAATCTAATGCCATAATGCATGTTTAAAACACACATGTTCATTTTTTTGGAAATTTTGTTTAGGTGAAACTATTTAGAGGGAATTGTTAAAGATGTTACGTTGTCTTATATCTCTTACAGCAGTTGTAAGCGACCAAGGGTGTAATATTCTTATGATTTGTTTTACATGAACTATTATTGAAGTTCTTTGAAAATGCCATATTGCAGGAGCAGCAGGTGCTTCCGGTCTTCCCCTTTCTGATTTTGCTGCTGAAGCAAGGCATGCATGCGAAATTGTTGGTACAATGGGCATCTTGCTTTCCGTTTGCACACTTCTAGGTTAGCCAAAATCAGCCCATATATAGGTCCAGGAAAAATGGAGCTTGGATTTGGAATTGTAAGTAGCGTTTTCTTTTTACGTCACCAAAGTGTTATTGCACATTTGAGTTTTTATTTAGTATTGCTTTTCAAGCTGATTAACTTGTATTGGTTCAGCATGGAGAACCTGGTGCAATTCGTTACAGAACAAATACCAGGTTGTTGTCCTCCTCCACAATTTCCTGAATTTTCTTAAAACGTTTGGCAACCTGAAACCATTGTATTCAAGTTGAAATTTATGATTAAGGCCAAAGGACTACATTGATAAAAGGTCATTAAAACATACATGTACTAATCAAATTATCAGAATACTTTATGATGCAGCAGGTGTGATACAAGCAGGCAATATTTTTGTATCTATCTCAGTTTGAATTTGTCACTCCCTACCATGTGACGCGTATTTGAGGTGGTAAGATGGTTCGGTTTAGCGTGATGGGTATGGGGGTCAAACCGGTTCACGTAGTAGCTAACCTTGGAAACAAGAAAAATGCACAAAGTTTACTAAAACTAAGAGCATACACATAACAAAAATCTATATAAGACAGAATTGGAGTGCCCTGAAAACTACCTTAGAGCAGCGCCAAACAAAGGTGCTTTTTGTGATTTCTGATTTTATAATATAGTTAGTGACGACAAAAGGGGTGAATGGATCGACATTTGTTATCCAAAATCATCAAGTTATGTATGAGAAACATAAATAAATAATATACCAAGTACTTATGTTAAGTTTTAATCTCTTCTTTGTGTATCCTTAATTACAGGTATGACTACTTCAACAAGATTATGAACGTGAATGTCACCGACCGCGATATGAAATTCAATCCCGTGTGGATATTGTACCATAGCAATAGTTTCACAGTAAGGTTGCACTCAGTTAGTGCTGTAAAGATGGTATGTTTGTTGTCCTTCATATCTAAACCAAATCTATCTTTTTGATTTTTAATGGAGTCATGATTTTTAAGAAGACATGTGGAACTATTGGTTGAGCCTATAGCAGCGTGGTTACAAAATGGCGGGCTAAGTTTTGCCTAAGGTCAAAATGTTCAATTTTTAGGACAGGTTAAAGGTTGGTCAAACCGCCAAAACTTTTACTTTTATACGTATTATTTTTCGTCTTTCAATAACAATAAAATACTTTAATTATGGATTATCATGGTTACTATCCAAATAATGCTCCATTTTTTTTAATAAATAGAAGAGGCAATGAGTTATGGGTGGCTTGAATGTATACTTTAGACTACTTTTAAACCAATTGGTCCTTTCCATTTTTTTTAATTATACCTATTTGACCCCTTGACAATTAAATATTAGCAAACCGACCTAATTTTACATAAATCGGATGAGTATGGCTTCATATTAACTCATGGAGACAAGTCTTGCAAATAGATCATATTTGTAATCTATAATTTTTGTACTTCCCACAATTTAGACCTTTGAGGGAACTGATACAAAATGTGATGACAAGATTAGCCTATAGTTGCCTTAAACTTTATTTGTTTAAAGAGTAGTTTCCTTTTCTTATTAAACATGTACTTTCATACAGTGTCAAAGTATCAGGAGTAGTGGATAATAAGATTGCATACCTTTTTTATGGGCGACTTCGACACCTCGTGAAGCATGGTAGTGACATCTTATTATGAGCTACAAGTTGTTGACATAGACTGTGTATGTAATTTCTGTTTCATCTTGCCTAACTTCTAATTATTGTTTGCACATCTTTATGAACTTCAATTTTTTTTCATCTCCACTAAACTTTGACTTCGTATTGCATATTATAAATGTAGTTCTTTTGTAGCATTCCAATATGAAAACCAACAACTTAGAGTGCTCGGTGCAACATGTAATAGGCAAAAAGTTTATTTTGCACCTGAGTTTATTTGGGTGTATATTTTATTTTTGCGTACCACTTTGTAACTTTTTTTTCTCTCATATTCAATAAATATTTATTTCTTTTCGTTCTTAATGCATTCATTAAAAATGATTTTCCGTAAACTAACACCATAACAAGAATAATTTTAAGTCATGCCCGCCCATCGGGCGGGCTTCGAAATCTAGTATATATATATATATATATATATATATATATATATATATATATATATATATATATATATATATATATATATATATATATATATATATAGACCAAGGATCAGGTGCGGATTTCATTTTTTCATGCGGACGTACGGATGAATCTGCACCGTCCAATCCAGATCTGATCTTGACTTTTTGTAAAAAAGTCAAGATCTGATCTTAATATCACCGTAAGTTTTAACCATCAAAACGATTTGTTTTTTTTTTCTTTTTCTTTTTTTTTTCTTTCTTTCAGCGATTCTTAATTATTCGTTGTCCTCTTTAGTTTTTTAATTTTTTCATATTTTTTTGAATTTCTTTTAATAAAAAAGTTAGTATGATATTAAAAATCGATGATGGCTTCTGTGATATCAGAAGTATGATATTTAAAAGCGATGATGGACTGATGGTTACTGTGATATTAAAAAAAAATAAAGAAAAGTTGTTTTACATATTAAAAGTACCTGAAATATTAAAAATTTTACTTAAAAAGTCACTTTTATATTAGTAAAAACCTTAATATCCCTGCTCTTTTTATTACGATATTAAAAAAAGTAGGGGTGATATTAAAAAAAATAACTTTGATGTTAAGAAAGTATGAGTATTAAAGTGATATTAAAAAAAAACCATAGTATCATAATACATTTTAACCATGAAAACGATTCTTTTCTGGAATTTTTTTTCAGCGATTCTTAATAATTTTTTGTCCTCTTTCTTTATATTATTTTTTCACATTTTTTTGAATTATTTTTTTTGAATGGTACTGTGATATTATCCGCACCTGATCCCTTTCCTATATATATATATATATATATATATATATATATATATATATATATATATATATATATATATATATATATATGGGTTAAAATAAAAAGGTCCGTATAATAAAAAGTGTAGGAAGGATTGTGCGGGCGACATGTGTCACCCCTATGCCACATCATATGACACATGTCACCCCACCCCCCCGCAAAAAAAAATTTTTTTCCCGCCAAAAAAAATTTTTTTTTTTTTGGGAAAAATTTTTTTTCCCGCCAAAATTTTTTAGTGCATCACAGTTATAAAGTTACTGCATCACAATTATAAAAGTTACTGCATCACAGTTTTAAATTTTAGTGCATTAAGGTTATAAGTTACTGTAACATAGTTGATGCACTAAACTATTAACTATGATACTGTAACTTATAATAAAGATGCACCAAAACTTAAAAAAGAATCGTATTTTAATTGTGATGCAGTTACATACATATATGATGCAGAAAACTTATGATAATTCAGTTTTCTTTATAACCATGATGCAGTAACTTTATAACTATGATGCAGTAACATTAAAACCACGAATGCAGTAACCGTGATGCAGTAAAATCATAATTGTGATGCAGTAAATGTGATGCAGTAACTTTATAACCGTGATGCAGTAAATTTATAACAGTGATGCAGTAAAAAATTTTGGAGGGAAAAAAAAAATTTTGCCCCAAAAAATTTTTTTTTTGCGGGAATTTTTTTTTTCCGGCGGGGGTGGGGTGGGGGGACACATGTCATATGATGTGGCATGGGGGTGACACATGTCACTCCTACAATCCTTCCTACACTTTTTATTATAAGGCCCTTTTTAGAATAACCTCACCATATATATATATATATATATATATATATATATATATATATATATATATATATATATATATATATATATATAACATTATTATTAAAAAAATAATATTACAACAAAATCCTTTAAGTTTCTCCAAAGTTACACTTTTAACCCTAACGGTATAAATTTTATATTGTTAGTCCAAAGTTAATTTTTATTACATTTTAGGTCCGTGAGTATCAATATTTACATTTTTTAACACTAAGTTTCATTTTAACAGTTTATAACCTTAGAAAAACAGTTTTGACAGTTTCTACCCAAACTTTACATTTTTAACAGTTTTAGTCCTTCGTTAGCGAAATTTTGCAAAAATAGTCCAAAAATTACCAAACTCAAAACTTATCATTTTTATTATTCCAATAAGCTCAAAATATTCAAAACAACTTATTTTAACTGCTTATTAGCTTAAAATCCACCTTTTCATTCTAAATGGGCTTAACGAACCAAAAATATAGGCCCATTAGTGTTTTACGATCCAAAAGGGTAGGGGAACAGTAGACCTACCTTAGTCCATATTTTTACGTTATGAAAACATTTCAAAAGGGTTGGTATGATCAGCTTATTGAAATAAGCTAAAAATAAGCTTAACGGGCTTATAGGCCCAAAGTGAATTTATTTTCCTTGAAATTCTATTCTAAAACCTGATTCACTTTAAGGTCGTGAAGGTAACGAAACTAAGTCACTAGGCTTAGATATTTACTTGTATCGATTGCTCATAAGATAGTTTATTAGTTCGAGCTTAAACATGGTATCGTTATGTGTCAATATTTTTAGTTATACGTACAAAGTAAATGGCAAAAACTCGTTTAATCTAGTTTTCAATATCCAAAATATTCTAAGTGTTTTAGCCAAACTCGTATAGGTCCAAACCAATATAGGAACGTGTGATATTTATACTTATACGTTAATTCTGAGTTCCAAATGTTTATAGGGTCTCGTTAAGGACCTAGCTAACAAATGATACGTGGTGTAAAAAGTAAATGTCATTTTTATTATTTACGAAATATATATAGTAAGTGCTCGTGCAAAAATCATACGAGTATAAGTCTAAAAATGAAAGATAGTTCAAAGTTCTTACCTCGCCTCACAAAGGTGGCGTAAAACTTTAGTAGGGATCGAGTAAGAGAAAAACTAGTTGCGTGGTTCAAGTCACGATCCACCAAAGGTTCAAGACGAGTAAACTTGGAATCCTAGGCTTGCTTTGAGGCTTCGTACACTTGACAAACCTTTTGTCCCTTAATAACCCATATCCTTCGTTATTATTTGTAATGTGGTACGTATATGTGTATGTTATCAACTGAGCTTGCATGGGAGGTTTTTATAGTGAGTTTTAGAGGATGATAACAAGTTAAGTTCACATGAGATTGAGTGTGGGATTGATACAAACGCATGTTACCTCCTTTCTTGTCCAATCGAAATGTTACAAAGCTAAGATTGTGTAAGAAGATCTCCTGTTCATTCCTGACATTCACAAGGTGTATAGAGTCGGTTTTGTTGTCAATGGGGAGCATGGGAGGTTTGTAGAACACTTGTGACACGTTGTGTCATATTCTCCAAAGGGTGAGTTTTGTAGTTTACTTAGGTTGTTTCTAAGGCAGTAAACGAGTGAGTGAGGTTCCAACTTTTACCATTCTCAATTGTTAGTTACTTGGTGAAACGAGACATGTAAAAATATGTATGTGTTACATGTCGAAAATTCTAGGAGTCTTCATTTACTCCGGTATAAAAAGGGTTATATCAAGGTCAATATTGCAAGAAAACGAGGGTGGTTTGGAGGTGTATCGCGACAGAAAACAAAAGAAAGAAAACGATATTAAGGGTGCGTTTGGGCTTGGCCTGGTGGGCTGCTGGTTTGGTTCCGGCCCAAACGAAAAGAAAAAGAAAGAATAGTCCTTTTGGTTTGTGTTGGGTTTAAATATGGCCCATAGGGTGCTGTGGGCCAACGTAGCTTGTTTTGGGTATCGTGTCGAGGTCCAAAAATATTAGTGAGTGATCTTGGGAATTTTCGTAGGCTTGGGAAATATATAAATAGTATACGGTAGTTAGACGAAACGTATATTTATAATTATAAACTTTTTATATTTATTGTTCGCAAAAATAATAGACTATCGAGGTTGTGTGTAAGCATCGTTTCTAAGTAAATGGTCAATCACAAGTTATCGTAGTGATTCATATATCAAGTCATCAGTAAAAAAAATTTGTTATCCGCAAAAGTGTTGTTAAGTAAACGTAATATCCTTTTATTCCATGTTATCATTTACTAATCGTATGGGAAAATTACGGGAGGCTACACAAAAGACTATAAGAAAATCTAAAGCAGACCTGATGAGCTAATAAAATTCAAATAAGCTATCTAAGATAAGCAATAAAGCATTGTGTAGAACCGTAGAGGGGGGGGGGGGGGTGAATACGGTTTCTTCAGCTTTTTAGATGTTTAAAAACTTTAAGCTAAAGAGAACATCAAGTGGTTGTACAATAATCCAACAACCACTAACACAACCAAAGTATGTAAAGCAAGTAAGAACACAACGATATATATTGGTTCGGGATGGGGGGTTTATACCATCCGTACATCCAGTTGCGAATCCACGACTCCGATACTATTCACTAGTATAATCCTTTCGGTGGACTACAAACCGTTACAATTCACTCCACCGATATGCACCAATATCGATGCTCACAAAGAAGGAGTTACTCCCACGGTATTTCGCCCTCGAAAACCACCCCAAAGAAACTCGCGATTCGACTTCACCTAAGGGTCACCAAGACCACTACCAAGACTTCCCACCGGAAGTATCAAACCCTAACTAGATCCCCAATGATCTAGGCTTGGTCACCAAGACACAAGACTTCCCTTACAAACAATTGAATGAATATAAGTTTCTTTGAACCAAGCCCTAACCTAACCTAGTGACTCGATTCTAATAGAAAGGGTATAGATAAGAAGACCCTCAACACAATCACAAGAGTGGATTAGGTTCTTGTGATTCTTCCCTTGCAAAGTGATGTGTTCTTTCAAAGATGTTAATGTGAAAATCAAGAACACAAGATTAGAGATTAGAGATAGAGAGATTTGAGAGTGTTTAGAAAGAATATAGAGAGAAAGAATAACGGCAAGAGGTAAGGAATACAAGAGGCAAGGGTGGTATTTATAGGCCAAGAACCCAAATTCAGCGCGTGGGCAGCGCGCCAGGCTTCTGTTAACTTTTCCCAAGTGTTGGGTGTTGGATCTTATAAATACCTATCCTTGCTAAACCCCCAATTGTACTTCACACTAAACCTTAACATTAATCAATCTAAGGTTTACCAACTCAAATAGCCAATTTGAAAATCATTTGTGAAGTGTTTAAAAAGAAAACAAATTACCAAGGGTATAAAGTGTAGATAGGGTAATTTGGATGGGGTAGAAATGTTATTCCTCACATGGCATAGAAAAGAGAGAAAGAATATGCCAATGTATATTCCATTGCTTGGGGGGAAGAATGAGATGGAGGGTTGAGATGAGATGGTTTGAATTGGATGGCTAGGATCAAAGGGAGCCTCCTTTGGTTTTCAAATAATTTGGCATGTGGGAGAAATGAAGGGTTGAGATGTGTTTATTTGAAATGGATGGTTGAGATGTAGAGAGTTGGGTTAAGGAGGGATATTCCAAAGGAATATGCTTTGCTTGGGGGGAAAGGGTGAATCAATGGTTGAGGTGGTTTTGGTTTGAAATGGATGGCTTGGATTAAACACATGTGATGGAATAGAGAGGAGGTTGGATGGATAGTTAAGATGTGTTTAGTTTGAATTGAATGGTTAGGATCAATGGAGCCACATTTGAAATTCAAATTAAATCACATGTGATGAAATAGAGGGTTTAGATGTGTTGTAAGGGAATGGATGGTTGAGATGTAGAGTGTGTAAGGGAATATGTAAGATTGTAAGAGATTGTGTAAGAGAATATATGATTTGGATATGATTGGATTTGTCTTTTGTAGAAATGAGATTAAGAGAAGATTAAGAAGAAATCTAATTGTCATTAAGAAGAAAAGGTTTAGACAATTAGGATTATAAGTTGAGAAATTCATAGGTTACTTATAAGTTCAAGTAACACAACGTCGAGAATCCATAGTTTCATATCTCGTGAATTTCCATGACTCGACGTTCTCAACTAATACCTTGGTTCAAACAAGTTAAGTGCTTTGCCTTGATGTAAAGCATAACCCAAGTGGGAAAGGATGCGTTTACGCAAAGTGACCTTTGACTTAGTTTGACCAATAAGGGAGTAAACCCGTTACGTAATTAGAGAAGACGTAAGCACGGGATATGAGCATATGGATACTTTAACACGATGTCACGTGAAGTATATAAGCTCCCTAAGTTTAGAAAAGCCTTGGCTAGAGGCGATAGTTAGAAAACATGAGTTGGCGTTTTCCCGTGAACGGGTGTTTTAAAAGTAGGGTCTCTCAAGTCTCAAAACTCGTTTCGAGTGTTCTCAATTAAGCACATAACATATTCATACTTTGAATTGAAAGATCCACATTTGTCGGGTAAGGGGAAAGCCGACTTTCAAAATTCGCCCGGAACCATACAGTGTCCAGGCGCGTCACCCGCGCGTTGACGCGCGGGCAACGCGCCAGGAGCAGATATGGGCTCCGGCGATTTTAAGCTAACGTTTGTTATTTTATGTGTTTCGATGGTTTATTTGTCATCATTAAAACATGAAAAGATCTTGATCATGTTTCCTCAACACATTGTAATAAGCAAATCCAACTAATTCACTACTGAGCAAAAATACCCTATTAAGCCAACTAGTAGTCAAGATTAAGGCAAACAAAACGGTCATCAAATTGAAGAATAAGCACAGAACTAGAAAGTTACCACCACCAGCTATCACAAGAAGCAAATATCTAATAATAAGCTGCATTAAAGAAGGAGTTATTGACTAATGAGCATGGGCTGAAATGGGTACAAATCTAATTATTGACCAAAAAGCTATGCATACAAGATATTAGACTAGATAAACAACCTAAATTGATCCTAATTTAATCAAAACTAATATCTAAAAGAGGTCTTATCTGCTGCTAATCAAGCTAAGAATCTGGAATCTACAAGAAGCTTATACTACCAAAACTTAAACAAACAGACTTAATGAAGCAACTAGAGGGCAGAAATTAAGCTAGAAAATAAACTCCTTATAGTAAACTTAAGAATAGAAATCAAAAACTAGAACTACTAGCTATCACTAGAAACAAAAATCATTCAATTAAGATAAGCAGAAATAGGGCTAGGAACAAGCCAAGATAAAACACTGACTGAAAGTGCAGGGGACGTAAGTTCCAAATAGCCAACAATTAAGCTCATGAAAAGCTTATAAGAAAAATTCCAAAAATTATTCTAAAAATATCCTAAATAATACAAACTGACAAGCTTTTCAAAACAACAAGTTTCAACTGATATGATTAAGAAATAAAGAAATGAAAAAATAAAAACAAAAATGGATTTAACATGATTTTTTGTATTTTTAACTTTTTAAATTGCATTAGAACTTTGACTAAAACCAAATTTTAATGTTCTAAACTAATTACTAGATGTATAACTAACAAGATTAAACATAAAAAACACAATCTCACACTTAAAATGCAACAAATTAAAGAAATCAGCAAGAACAAGTAACAATAATACAAGCAGTGATTGAATTGTAGACTAATTTTGACTTTTGTTATATAAACCACTTATATTATGCTACTTCTGACCTATTCTAACCTAAATGAGACTAATTAAGCAGAAATAACAACTAAATAACAACTACTACACCTAGTAATGAGCAGATCCAAACACCCCTATAAACAACAGATTACACTACAACTAGCAGATTTAAGCCATTATCTTCCAAACAAATGATTAAAATACTAAAATAACCAGTAATGGAAGCTATTAGAGCAATAAACTTCAACAAACAACTAGTAAAACTCATATTTGCATATTAAAATATGAAAATAGTAAACTATGAAATTAGACCAGATAACTACATATGACTATAATAGCAAAACTACATACTGAAAATATGAAGATAAGCAGAAACAAACCTCAAAAAAAGCAAAAAATATCAGATACTAAACTATATTAGCAGAAAGAACAATTCAGAATGAAAATTAAAAAGAGAACTTACACTCTAAACCCTCAGCTGAACAAAGGGAACATTTGAGCATAGCCTATCTTTGGATAGGCTTAACCAACATCAGAAAACATGGTTCCAATGCCTTATTAACCCAGAATCATCATCAAGAATCCTCCTTTGACTTACGTTAACCAGAATCAATAGAACAAATTTATGCAGAAACAAACTAACGAACTCACTACAAGCTATTATTTCAGCTTGAATGAGCTTATGAAAAACAGAAATTGAAAGCTTGGAAATAGATTAAAACATTAAATTGCTTGTAAAAAATTAAATGATAAGGAAATTAAATGAACACTCAAATTTTATTGAAAACTAAAAATGAGTACAAAGTACAAAAGCTGAAATACAATACGTGAAAGCTAAAATTACTCTAAAAGTTACTCCATAAGCTACTTACTCCTATTCCTAGCTAATAGCTTCAAATCATGGATGAGGAGTGCCTTTTATAGCTGAGGAGAGGTGTGTGGATAAGACCCTTGAAAGCTCCTAGATGCATTAATCACAACCATACGATCAATCTAATCCTGATTCCATCAATTACAGCCATTTGATTAACTTTGATGAGGTGTGAGGACCAATCATGAGCAAGGATTTGTCCACCTTGGCAATCTAGGCGTACCCTGACATTCCCTGACACGTGTGTCAGCTTCTAGAAGTGCGTGATTGTATGGTATTACCCTTACTCTCAGTTAATTTGGACGGAATAGTAATCTAGGGTTAAGGTGAATAGTAACCTGGGTAATTTAGGGGTGAATTTGGGTGGCGGGAAAAGGGTAAAGGGTTATTTTAATCGTGCTTGACTATGGGTGAGGGTGTTTGACCAAAAGGAGTGGGCTGGTTTTTGTATTAAGGAAGTGGGCTTTGGATTGTTTGTGGACTTGGATTATTATTCTTGGACTTGGACAAGATTTTTAATAAGGAAAGTAAGGTTTAAAGTGTTTTGTAATTTACAAGGACCAAATGTGTATTATTCTGAAAATGCAAGGGCTGATTATGCCAAACTTCAAGAGTAGTTTTCAAGGGCCAATCTTGCCAATCTTGAATAGATGAAGGGCTAATGTTGACTTTACTTCAAAATATATCTTTGAGGGACTTGTTTTGCCAACTTTGAAACTATGAGGGCCATTCTTGCAATTTCATCAAACTTCACAACAACGGTCAATCTTGTAAACCTTTCAAACTCTAAGGACCTCTTTTGATTTTATAAGCTCAACTTTGACTTTCAGATTCCCAGCTTTGACTTTCAACACTCATTCCACTCTCGTGCTTGTTTTTGTCAGTTTTTCGTCCTTTTATGAAATATCCGTATCTACACATTCACAATCACAAAAACACACTTTCTTTGGAAATTTGGGTTAGTTTTTTGATAATGTAGTCTCATTTTGGTCAAGAAAAGATGAGTAAATAAGTACTCACCACCCGTCACTGACGCTAAAGGTTTAGCTTCCACCCATTTAGTGAAATAATCTATGGCGACCACCAAGAACTTTACTCCTCCTGGTGCCACTGGTGGAGGTCCGATAATGTCAATCCCCCATTGGGAAAAGGGCCATGAAGATTTGACGGAGATCATATCTTGCTTAGGAAGCCTGGGAACATTCAAGTGGATTTGGCATGCTTCACATTTGTGAATTATATTTGTCGCGTCTCTGTGCATGGACGGCCAATAATATCCTAGCTTCATTATCCTTGAAACAACAGAGCGAGGTCCTGCATGTAGACTACAAGACCCTTGATGGATCTCGTGTATGATGTTCGAAGCTTGCTTCGGCCCTACACAACGAAGCCAAGGGGTGAGGAATGACCTTCTGTATAAATTGTCCCCTATCAGCTTATATTGTGGGGCCTTGATTCTGATTTTTCTTGCCAATTTCGGGTCTTCTGGAAAGATTCCACTTATCAGGTATTCTCTTTTTGGAGTCATCCAATTGGATTCATCTTCAAATATGACATCTGATACCTCCTTCCTTTGGATGGATCTTTCTGCTAACACTTCAACTAGAACTTCTTAAGTTAAATGAGCAAAACCCATTGAAGCAAGCTTGCTCAATGCATCTGCTTTTTTGTTTTGATTCCTTCGTACATGCTCGATGGTATAAGATGTGAATCTGTTAAGGATTTCCTTAGCCTTATCCAGGTACTGTTTGATGGTAGGCTGCCTTGCCTCATAAGAGCCTTTAATTTGGTTTGCGACCAATTGTGAGTGTACGAAGACCAAAAGATGGCGCACCTCCATATCTCTAGCTAACCGAAGGCCTGCTAACAAAGCTTCATACTCGGCTTCATTTTTCGTTGCTTCAAATTTGAACCTTAATGCGTAAGTATACTCCTTTCCTTTGGGACTTACAAGCATTAATCCTGCTCCAGAAACATCAGAGCTAGATGCTCCGTCCGTGTATAACTTCCATACTTCTTTCTCTTTTGAGGACTCTAATTTGGGTTCATTCGTAATGTGGCCAGGTTCAGATGGGGTTTCAGCTAAGAAATCTGCCAATATCTGACCTTTTATGGAATTCCTTCCCTTGTATTCAATCTCGTGCTCCCCCAACTCGATAGCCCACTTGGCTATCCTTCCCGATTTTTATGGCTTCAACAGTATTTGTTTGATGGGCTTATCAGTCAGTACAGTGATGGGGTGAGCTTGGAAATACCTTCGGAGTCGTCTCGCAGCGTGAATCAGAGCTAGAATTAGCTTTTCTAGTTCTGGGTAGTTCAATTCAGCTCCTTGCAAAATGCGACTAACAAAGTAAATCGGAATTTGTTTCTTTTCCCTCTCTGCTAGGAGTAATGCGCTGATACTTTCGTGAGATGCTGCGATATATATATAACACTCCTCCTTTGATTGCGGCTGTGAGTGTTGGTAGAATTTCCATGAACTCTTTCAACTTTTGGAAGGCAGCTTCGGCTTCGACACTCCATTGGAAAGTCTTCTTATCTGTGCATCCTTTGAAGGTTTTGAAGAATAGCAGTGATCGATCCGCATCTTTTGACAAGAATCGGCTAAGTGCTGCTAGTTTTCCATTAAGGCTTAAATGAACCCCCTAAAAGAGTATCAAATAAATCCTTATCAATGCATTTCACAGCAAAATGAATGAAAAAGGCACATACAATTTTGAAAATAATTGACGTAAACTAATATGATCACAACATTAATTAACCTCCCCGTCAAGAGGGTCAACTTAACAACAATAACAATATCTACATATAAACCATCGATTCATTATATCCATAATATTTCAATATAGCAGGTATGTTATTTAAACTGTTATAAAACATATTAACAACATTATACCAAAAAAACCAAAAAAATCTCTTATAATTCTTAACTTTTTTTTTTCTAAAACACACAAATAATAATAATAATAATAATAATAATAATAATAATAATAATAATAATAATAATAATAATAATAATAATAATAATAATAATAATAATAATAATAATAATAATAATAATAATAATAATAATATCTTAAAACATAATTTTACTATAACTAAAACCATCCAAATTATAATCACAAGTATATATATATATATATATATATATATATATATATATATATATATATATATATATATATATATATATATATAGAGTTAGGATCAAATAGGAAGATTAATTAATAATAATTTAAATATTACTACTTATGGAATGATGTGATTTTTTTCAAATATGAAAGTCCTTACTTTTGGGTTTTGTTTTATTATATAAAAAATCCATACTACTGATATTACTTCGATAAATCGACAATAACAGTGGGTTGTGTTATGCTCTGCCGAAAAATCTACCTTATTTTTAAAACTAAAAAGATGTATTAATCTAAAAGGGTGAAACCACGTTACTGCTCCCAACATATTTTAGTTATTACATTGATGGATAAATGTACATAATCAACAAATTTCCCAATTTTGTACATTATAAAATAGTTATATTTGGCCAATTTTGGGAATGAATCATGATGAAACGTCTAAAAAAGAGTTACAAATGAATGTTTTTAACTCTTCTTCTATATTTAACGCCTCACTTAAAAAAAATATTTGAAACGATAGCAAAGTGACATTACTAGTTTGATCGTGTTTCTGTTTTAATAGATTAAGATTAAAAATTTATTATCATGCATGTTTTTATCATTAACATTTATTTTACAATAACTCTTCATTCCCCTTGGAGTACATCTATAAAAAGGAAACAAACACTTAGTCTTTTTATCAAAATAAAAAACATGTCTCGTCCGTCGCATTGCCTGTTTCTTCTTGTTTTAACATTATCTCATGGTTACTCTATAACATCTTCAAATGTACCTGTAGTCAACGCTTTCGAACAGTTTGATGTATTCATCTTGAATCAAGATATTATGGGGGGGGGGGGGGGGGGGGCTTATTGGGCTTGGGCTTTTAAAATAAGTCGGCTAGTAAAATAAGTCTCATTTGTCACACAGGCTTATAGAGGCTTATGGCTTAGAAAATAAGCTATAAATCTCCATAAGCTAAGCCCATAAAATGGGGTTTATAGGGGCTTATGACTAGTTAAATTACATAAATACTATTAAAAATATAATGAAGAACGTGTTATCAAACTAGTAGAAAAATGTGTTATGCATGAACAACCATGTGATGATAATCTTAATCATCTAACAATTTATAGAAGCTACCCTAATTGTTATGGATCGAGATCCTCTAAAGTTCAATATGAGCATGATAAGTCATGTTGATATTTTTGTGAGAAACAAAAATATGCGGGATCCTCAATTTATCATTTTTATTTTACTTAAATTCAAAACTTCACTCAAAATAACATTAACATGATCTATCATGTAACATGACCTATCATGTTTAAATGATACTTGAAAGGATCGCAATCCAATTGTTATATATATGTATGCATCATATGTACAACTAATATTTTGTGAAGGTTTGCAAATTTGTTAAAAGAATTTTGCAACAAACTAAATGTGTCAAGATTGAATTTATCGTAGATAAGATATTGTCTATCCAAAGTAAGGTATATATAAAGGGCAATGATATATACACATATCATTTTACTTTGCACACATACAATTCATGAATAAAGACAAAACTACTCAATGTAATTTTATGTGTGCAAAGTTGTAATATACTCTAATGTAAGGCCATGGATGGTTATGTGATTTAGGATGATTAGAGATGTAATTTCTAGTAAGATGTTAGAGAGAGAATGAGATGAGAGAAGTGGGAGCCTTGTATGTGAAAACTTGTGAAAGGTTAGATTGCAAATGAAGGTCCAACCCTTTCCCTTGGGTGGGAAAGGGTATTTATACTTACAACACAAACACCTTCTGAAAAAGGCTGTGGAGCGGGCTGACAGTGGGTGAAGACCCGACCCGACTCCACAAATACTAACTAAATCTAAACTACCATAAAACTAATTAAGATTGATACCACGAGCTACACAATGCTGAGTTACACATGGTGTGACCGAATCTTCATACGAATAATCGTATTCCTAACAATCTCCCCCTAAGGGAGGTCACCCCAGAAAATAGATATTGAGTCAAAGCAATCAAGTCTTTGATGACATCTCTGTAGCTCGTGGCCTTTTGATTCTTCATAGTTGATATCTTTATGCATTGAGTTGTAGACTCTTGATGACACCTTTAATGTGTTGGATGATCTTTGGAAATAGCTTCGACTTCATCATCCATATGAGTATCTGAGGGTCATCTTTGAGTAGTAATGTCTCCATGTGATTTGAACATCTTTGTGTTGACATGCTCACACTTTTCAAGATCATGATCTTCTTCAGCAGAGTTGAGGAAGCACGGTTGAAGGCCATTCAATGATCATGATATCTTTGAGTTATGGAGTTGAAGTGTGAGCATATGTTACTGGATGAGCATCTTTTCAGCAATCAACTACAACCGTCAGAAATTCCTGCAAATAGACAGTCGACAACAAATCATCCGGTACTTATAGGTTTGGAATTAGAGATTGTCAACAGCATAGTGTGAAGACTCCTTCTAATCCTCACCAAGACCGTTCCCAATCTGTAAACCCTGAGAGGATTTACGCGAACTACCTAAGTAGATCAACGAATGGGGAAGTCGCTGGAGATCACTCCACGACTGTTGACCGTTTGTAACTATCGTGACCACTAAGCGTAATCCACAAGGAATTACCTAAGTGACCTGCTTTCAGGGCTGCTTGATGTTGACCCTGGCAGGAATTTCCATTCAATCACTGGGAATTACAATAGTAACTTCCCTCATAAATGTTCTGGCAGATTGCTAAGATCTGCGTAGGACACATAAGGTTACCACTGGTGTCCTTAATGTTGAACAACCAGGGTAGAAGTAGCATGTGTTCCTATGAGATCTTTTTATGCATCTCGAGGCTCTAGACTCAATAAGTGCATTTGGTTTTCCTATGCGGAGATTAGGGAGAGGTCTCCTGCTTCAATATCAACCATCTCTAAGAGATAGGTCAATAGATTACACCGGTTCCCCGTGAGAATGAAACAAGTTCTTTTAAGAGAACTTGAGTGGCTAGAAGGTTTAGTGCAGTGCGTCACTGGGTCTATGACGTCTTGTCTTCAATACCAATGTCGCCTTAGCAACCATCAGTAGATTATGAATTGAACCCGATTTCTGCCCTAAGGTTGAATAATAGGAGGGTTATTTCTTTTCACCCTTTCTCATTTCATTTCTTTTTAATTCTTCAACCCCTTCTTTTTCCATTCTAACATTTTCTCCTCTTTTTTTTCATAATCATACCTATGGACTTTCTAATACTATCTATTTGGTATTGTCCATGGGTAGATCCCTCCGGCTCTGGCGGATCATAGGACGGTTTTCCTAACCTTAGCCACCTTATAACTTCATGACTATCCTATGTTGCCATACACCAAATTATTGAAAATTCTCTCAACGTGTTTATGATAGAGAAACACATTTTGTTAACACATTGAGAGTTTTATCATTTTCAAATGCTCCCCCTTAACATGTGTTCATATGTATTGATTTGAAACTTTGCACATGTCGGGAAGAGTTGCACTTGTTTTGAATTGATCTACCTTAAATGATCATGACCGGGCATTCGAGACATGCTTACATCACTAGATAAACTAGCTTGAAGTTATTACCCTGCCCGATCAGGTTCACCCAAGGTTTCTCGAAATGGTACATTCTACTTAAACTAGTCCTCTTCGAGACACGCTTACATCACTGGTTGAACCAGCTTGAAGTTATTACCCATCCAGGACTAGTCTTTTCGATTCAGGACATTTGTGTTTCGTCAATTCATGAGTCAAATCTGAGTCTCGATCTCGTAAGATGCAAGGATCCTTTTTCACAAATCATTTGCTCCCCCTCAAAATGTGCATTGATATAACAAAAGAGTTTAGCACATAGGGAAGAGCATATATTTGGGTTTGGGTTCAAAACATCACATTTTAATCAGTTTTTCATATTTAAATCACATCTTCTCCCCCGATCAAAAATTTCAAACCAATTGAGATTTGTGATCCCAAGTGATTTAAATAAGTTTAAAGGTTTTGGGAGAAAGATGTGTCATATTTTAAGAATGACTGATTTTGAGACAATATTTAAGCTCCCCCTCAAACCTTGAGGGAGTATGTTATGTGTCAGAGATGATGAGTTTATAAATGATTTAGAGTTTAGCGATAAACTCATGAAAAATTCATATACTAACACATAACACTTGCACTTAATCCACTTGTAGTTATGCACAAAGATCATTGTTTTGATGATGTATAGTTTTTGAAATCATTCTCCCCCTCAATCTATGACACATTTTAAAATTAAACATTTTGCACAAAGTATTAATTCTTATAGCATCGATTGAGTGGTAAATTTTAAAAAACTTTTCAGGTTTGTTTGATCTTCAAAAACCATGGTACCACCAAGTTTGGAGCAAATACTTTCCCGAAGAATCTTTGAAGGAAAAGTATTTGAGATATAAAGAAGACTTCTCTTATTTTGCCAGAAATGATGCACTTAAGCGTAAATCAGATCGGAAAGGCACGAATATAAAGTAATTCATGCCTTTGTTGGGAACAGTCGTCTTTTTGGCGACAAACTTTCCCCAATACTAAGACCGGGTTGCTATCTGAAGTAATAGCAAACCATATTGAGAGATATAACAGAATGAATAGCACAACCACACACATAAGTTCACATGATTACATAGTTACAGACTGACATTGTACCAAATGTTACATAATAAACAGACACAGGATTAGATGGTACGTTCCATTAGTTTGTAGTCTCCTTCATAAATTCTTCCACCAACAAAGCATTCCAAACTTTGGAAAATTCGTCTTTCAAGCAAGAGTTTCCTGATGGCGTGAAGAAAGTGCTTGTTTCTTTGGAACATCTCAGCAGTCCAGAAGGTAGTGTACTTCACATCCTTAGCAATTCGGTATTCCTTATCTCTGACATCCAGAGCAGCTTCTACTTGTGTAACCGTTCCATCACTGAACTGATCGATTTCGTCAAGTCTCATGAGCATTCGAGTGTTGAAGCAGTCAGTGAAGACCACTGCTCTAGGTGACTCAACGATCGAGTAATCTCTCTTGAATTCCAAGTCCCTGGCATCCCATCGAGGTCTAGTGAGATTGAGGTGAGTCTGATAACTTTCAATCCCAATCTGGAAATCTTTCACTCTTTGTCTGATGACTAGCCCATGAATCCATTGAGTGACTGCAGATACAAGTGTTCTTCTTTCAAGAGCAGGAAGGTGATCCAGTTTTCCTTGGAGATGAAGCAGGAAAAGATCTTCAAAGTCATTAGGATGGAGGTACTTAAAGTCACCCTGGGATATGACATGCTCCCAATAACGTGATCTTCTAATAAAAATCCTTTTCAAGTAATTGTATCCACAGGTAGGAAAGATTTCAACACGAATGACACTTAGAATCTTTCTTCTAGAGTAAGCAGCTTTGGGGTCACCAGCAGCTGTGTGTCTTGCGATGTAGAATTCACGCTTTCTGTACCACCAGTGAGAGATACCAAAGGATGCTGCAACATCATACTTGCATTCTTCATCACACCATATTGTATTTGGCACCATTTGTTCCAAACCAACGTCAGTGTAGTGCGCAGCTTTCATCTTGTTGATGGATAGTGATATTTGTTGCCAGAGCGCAAGTACTCAAGGTCATTGTTGAAGAAGAAGTCAGCTTGGAGTGTGAGACGACCTGGAGACCCTCCAAGAGGGAGTGGTTTACCGTGGTTGTAATCAAGGACGTTATCTTCAACCTTATCAGTAAGCATCTTGTGGCATTCTTCCATTTGATATTGTAGATGTACAATATCAGGATGGAAAGCTTTGACAATCTCGTAAGCGGGGCCCTCTAGATCCTTTGTGGTAAGTTTGGATATTCCTTGTTGCTTACAGTACCATTGGATGAAAGTACCCATATCTCCTGTCTGAGCAAGTAGGGAATTAGAGGGAGGAGGGACAAAGTTATCTGCAACAGCATATGCCCAGTTGTTATCAGGAACAGATTGATTGTCAGAGGTGATCATCCACTCAGGCTCAGGTGAAAGAGACTCTTTTTCAACTTCATTTTGTTTCCACCATGTGCTAATGACATCATCCGTAACCGTCACAGGGGTAGATGGAGACCCATCTCTTCGTGTGAACGACTTCCACCATTGATCCCTTTTAGGTACGTGAGGAATATTGTCTACATTGTCATCACCCTCTTCTTCAGCAGACGAGGGGTCTTCATGAGGGGAACCAGAATCATAACCCAAATCATGTTCTACAGAGATAGAAGGTATGCATCGGGTTTCTGTAGTAGTCCATGCTTTGTAAATAGCATGTTGGGAAGACTTGGATTTACCGGATTCAGTGGTGGAGTCAGGTTGATCCTTCTAAGAGGGAGGTTGTAGTGCTTGAGGTGGCTGCAAAGATTGGAGAGTACTTGCACCACCAGACGACCTAGGTGCTCCAGCGGACCCTGAAGGAGGAGGAGGAGGTGGATGAGGAGGATCCTCAGATGGTGGTTTAGGGATGCTTTGCTTACGTTTCTTTCTTATTCATTCTACAGCCAAGTTTTGTTCCAGCTCATTGGCATCATCAATCTTCATAGACCTTTCCAGTGACTCATACAACTGCTGGTGAGCCACATGTTCCTTGTGATGATCTGTTTCAAATATACGTTGTTGTAGCAGATCTTTCATGTCATATGTGGATAAGTCTTTGAATCGCGCTTTGATTGGTGCATTCATGGCTCTTTTAACAGCAAAGGACACCTGTTCTTCAACTGCTTCACGCACCAAAGTATCAACGTTGATTAGCTCGAGATTAGAGATTCTTGACGCTTGGTGATGGATGACTTGATGCAGATTGAGCTTTTGAAGATCTTTAAGAACGTCTCGATGCTTCTCAAGTGTAGATTTGATGTCTAGAATTTCAACATTCGCTTTTTCAGCAGTAGATAATGCCTTAACAACTTGAGTAGACAGGTTCTCAATCGTACAAGGTGGGATGGTGGTAGTGTCTGCAGCGGAGGTGGGATTCGGCATGGTCACTGTGGGTATAGTAGACACATACTGTACAATGGGAACATCTACCATAGAGATGACTTCGCTCTCATTGGTAGGTTTAGAGGCCTCCTTCCCTTCAGGATTGTCATCTGCATCGTGATCCCCAAAAGTGTAATCATGATCCAACTGTTTGTATGAGGAGAGAGTTTCTGTCGACATGTCGGGTTCAACAACCAACTTCTGTTCGTCAGATTTCATCTTAAGATTCTCTTGAACCGCAGGGTAGATAGATGCAACAAAGTTATCTTGCAGTGTCGAGTGGGGTTCAGTGGAGGGTCCGAATTCAGGTGGAGGCAAATCCCTGGAAGATGTATCCCCGATGGTAGTGACAGGTGTCTTATCATCTTTCTTAGAGATATTAAGATCAGATTCAGAGTCACTGGATTCGATGAGAGGTTCATGACTCTGTTGATGCTCCAGTGTATCTTCAGAGGAAACCACTTTAGGTTTAGATGATTCCGGGGACCGTTTCTTGAATTCGTACCGAGGTTCTTTAATTTTAGAAGCAGGTGATGAAATATGAAGGAGTGTATGTGCAGCTTGTTCTTCAGTAACAACACTCTTTCCTTTCCCGACAGTATCAGGTAGTTGCTTAAGCTTCTCAGGTACCGGCTCATTAATGCTGACACCTGTCAATGGTGGACCAGGATGTGTTTCACTAGTTTTGAGACTCTCCTCGACAGCCTTTTGAATATCAGCAGCTTCAGTTGGGGACAGTACTTCATGTGGGTGTTCATCTAAAACTGTAGATTTAGTTTTCTTAGGTTTCTTGGACCCGGGTTTGCTGAAAGTTTTGTTTCTTTTGTGTTTTGTTGTGCCTCCAGATGTCATCTCAGTGGTTGAAACATTTTTGCGTTTCTTAGATAAAGCTTTGCTTGTGGTGGTCTTGACGGCGGATTGTTTGTGATACACGTCAACTTTGTTCTGATAGTTCTTGTAGTAAGGTGCTTCAAGGATATTGTTGGAGACAAGAGCTTCAGATATATTCATTCCAAACACTTCATGATCTGTTCCCTTAGTAACAAACTTGAGGTTTCCCACACAGTGTTCATCGGATGCCAGGTGCACTGAGGAATCAGGTCTAGGGTGTAGATTGTGACATTGTTGTAGATGAAGTATGATCAGCTTAGTAAATCTGATACTAGGAATTAGAGACTTGGATTTCCATTTTTTTGCTTTCTTTGTGAGCCTCTAGCTTCATCTTGTCATCTAAGAAAGTATTAATGGAGTGAGCAAATTCCTCCCATATACGTTCAGCAAAGTCAATATCTTTCCCTTTCACAATACCCCACAATATTTGCAGTGCAGGAGCACGCAGTCTCTTATGTCCCGATGTCTTCCCAGTGAGACATAAGTTGATAAGCGTGATAAGGACTCTCCAGGGTTGGTACATTTCATTAGTGGACATGGATGAAAGTGTGATGACCTCATTGGGGTACCCTAGATCATTCACAAACTGTAGGAGGGCTTCAGGGTTTGGTGGGGATGAGAAAGGTTTGTTTGGAACGATTGGGTTGATCTGGAGAGCATTCCTGAGCGTTTCTTTGTTGATTTCAAACCATTGTTCATCGAGTTGACACCGATAAGTGTTGCTTTCCTTGTTATGAGTCATGGTGTTCCAGAATTGTTGGATGTATATGGATGGAATCGATGAGGAAACCATGAATGCCTTGAAGAAGGATGTGTTTTTCAAGATGTCTATGGCAATCTTGTATGTGGGATTGTTCTGAGGTTTATCAATGTCAATATATAAGTTGCTCTTCCCAATAGATACCCATTCACTGTGTGGCAGTATCTCATCATCTGTGCGAGTGGGAGGCGGTGTAACTGACTCCAACTCGGTGGGAATATTTGCATCTGCCATTACTCTGCACACCCAAAATAACACACCACAATAGACACACATACATAGTTAGTGGTTAGAGCGGACATCAGTACGGGACACTCAAATAGTGACAATAGAGAGCAGCTGAGCAAGGGATGAGACTTGTAAGTTGTGCATACAATAATTGAAAAAAAATAAAGCACACATCCCAGATTGATGACACGTGAGACACATGACTCAGATATGCCACTAAATATTACATATCCATTAAGTGCAGCACATTCATAATATACACAGCAAAGATACGTATATGGGAAAGACCACTGATATCAGCAAGCGATTTTAGACACCATGCACTTTGGAGTAAAACCACAATTAGCAAACATCCAAAAGATAAGAAAACGGACCCTAGTTAACATGCTAGCAAAAGTAACGATCAACACGCAATTTATGAAGCAATTTGCTCACATGACTTATGGACAACACGCTACTTATGAATTGGTCCAACTCTCTACCACGAAATCATATCAACTCGCTATCAAGAAGTCTCAACAACTCGCTATAATGAACATTGATCATCTCGCTATACTGATGAGATAGTCAACACGCTATCAGTATTTTGATCAACTCGCTACCTAGTGACCTCATCAACACGCTACCAAGTTATTGCACCAACTCGCTATAACAAATAATGGTCAACTCGCTATAACACACATTGGTCAACTCGCTGTCATAAATTAGATCAACTCGCTACCTATTGACCTCATCAACACGCTACCAAGATATTGCACCAACTCGCTATATCAAACATTGGTCAACTCGCTATATCAAACATTGGTCAATACGCTATTATATCACCTCAACACGCTACCAAGAAATCTTATAAACACGCTACTAAGAAATTTTCATCAACTCGCCACCATGAACACATACCAACTCGCCATGACGAACATACACTATACCCAATCAAGATACCACCTACGCTAATAATCTAGCAAGTTAAGACATCACATAATCATACCAACAGACTTATTCATCACAATCTTGACAACATTATCACCCACAACCCAAATAATTCGAGAGGAACAATATAGGGCAAAATCACAAGCTATGCATATACGCTGAGATAAACAAAAAGCAGCGAGTGGAGTAGTATCATACCGGATAATCACGCAAAAACCCAATACAAATTATACACCAACGAGTATACACCACTTAATCACGGAAAGGGACGACCTAGGCATAAAAGAATGATCGCATAAACAGGTTTGACAAGATTAGGCAATGATTATAACACAAAAATAGGATCAAAACCTGAAGAAGCAACACGAGAGCGAAACAATAAAAGAAGAGGGGGGGCAGCGGGTTGGAGCGATTAGTGAGACAACCACAACCCGCTAATTAAAACAAATATTTATACCCCTTTTTTGACTTTAAAAGAATGACAAAACAGACCCTCTACTTAATTAAACTCCTTTTAACTTAATAAAAATGACAAAACAGACCCTCTACTAATATGAATTCCTTTTATCTTACACTAAATGACCTATCAGCCCCTCTCCATGCAAGCAACTCAACTGAGACATATTAAGAATAATTAAATCATGATATATGAATAAGAATGAACACCACAGATATTAGCACAGATATTAACATGGATGCATAATTATTAACCCCATGCATGAAACAGAAAAGGACTCTCCCCCTCAATCAATGACCGAAGTGTAAAACCTACACAGAGGCAGTTGATTGAATGAAGGATTGATGAATGTCTAAATACTCATCATTTTATACCAATCTGAACTGCCAAAACATACAAAAACACTCAAATATGCATCAAAATACTTAAAATATCTTAGAAGTGTGTTTTATATGTTTCAAATGCAAAATAAGCAAAAACAGATGAAAAACGTACTAAGTTTGCATAATTGGCAGTTTCAGTCCCTCAAGTTTCAAAAGTTGTCAAAACTAGTCCCTGGTTATTCTAAAAACTTGAAAAAGTCATCAAAGGTCCTTTTTAATCATAAAGTTACATATTTAGTCCTTTGGTACAAAGTTTCATAAAATTACAAGTTTAGTCCCTATACTTTGGAAATTGACATAAATGGTCCCTAGGATGTAAAAACTTTGAGAAAAATAAATATTGGTCCTTGTACTATTAATCTTTTGCAGGAATGGTCCTTGGGTGATAAGTTTGGTGATATTACATAATTAGTCCCTAAAGTTTGAAGTTTGGCAGAAAAGGTCCCCGGTTATTAAATATGGGAAATCATCATTGTTGGTCCTTGGGGTATTCAATCATGGCAAGTTTAGTCCTTATTTAAAACTTTGGAAAAGATACACACCAGCCCCCTCAACTTGGCATAATTTACAAATTTGGTCCTTGTGTGAAATTAAATCAAACGGACCCTTATTATTAAATACCCAAAACCAAAACTAATCCTAACCAAATACAAACCCAAGCCCACCATTTCTTTTGTCCAGCCCAACCAACAGCCCACTCCATCTCCAGGGTCAACACCCGATCAAACACCACCACTCCCAAACTACCCTTTCCCTCCAATACCACCCCTCACCACAGACCACCAAAACCACTTCCACCTCTCTGGTTTCACCACAACTTGGCCTCCAAAAAATCTCCCACCTGTCTCTCCACCTCACACAACCTCCCAAACCCATTTAATGCCCGTAAAACCCTCCACGTTACCCTGTGGAAACTTTGGCGCCAAGTTACAATTTTAAACGGCTTGGATTGTTTAGACCTTATCAACGGCTAAGGATTGGTGGGAAATGCCTCTGTGGGTCCCACAAACTCAGAAAGTATCTATAAAGCAAAAGAGATGCAGAAGAGATGAAGTATTAGATTAAATTAGTGTAGAGTAGTGTCGAATAGTTTAATTTAATCTTCTTAGTGTAATTTTAAGCTTTTGAGTAATCAATTAAGTTGTTTTAATGTATCTTTGAATTTTTGCAATAATCAATTTCAGATTTCAGTTTGATTCTCAGTTTTTGTATTTCTTAAATTCTCAAAAATCTCACAAAGTTTGTATGTTGTTATTTGTTGTTGTTATTGAAATCTAAAGTCCACTTAAGCTCTGACAAAGCTTATCAAAGCTTTTAGATATCCTAAGAATCCAGTTTAGAGTATAATTATAAAAATCTCAAAAAAATAGGAAAAATAACTAGAAAATAAAAAATTGGATCATAAGAAAGAAGAAGCAATGGAGCAGGTTTATTTCTGAATGGATCATGGTTTAGAGTCCTATGGGGGACACTAGGTTATGATTTGGTTAACTGGTTCACTCAGTCCTCAGCTTATTTCATTTGTAAGCCTTTATATCCATTTTTACTATTTTACTATTTGAGTATTTAATTAGCTTAGATCTTGGTAATTTTAGGTTCCTGTATTGTTTATTAGTTATAATATAGCTTAAAATAGTTTACTTATTCATTAGATTCATTTGTGCTTAAAAATCAAAATCTCACTGTGTAATACTCAATCTTGACAAACCTGTGTATTATGCTTGTGGCATGGTTGATTTATGCTTAGTTGTTCTTAAATAATCATAAAATAGTGTTAGGAATCAGTGTTGTGGCTTAAATTCACTGTTAGCCTTGAAAATCATAAATTGATATAGTTAAAGGGGTGTTTGGTTCAGTGAAATTCACTACTGAGCCTTGTGTTGCAGTTATTGTTTTTAGATGTATCAAGTCACAATAGGTCTATATAGGTTTATTAAGTCATAATATTAGTACCTCATTAGTGTAGAAAGTCAAAATAGTTCTTAATCTTACTCTAGGTATACATTGTTAGGATTTTGAGATCATAGACTCATCAAATCTGTTCTATAGTTATTAAGATACCTTAATTAAGTATTATTATACCTTAATACTTCAATTACAGTCATTAGATTAGATCCAAAGTTCACAAAAGTCAAATTTCTAAGTTCTTATCAAAAGTCAATTTGCTTGATACTCAGTTTTTACCAAAACTCCAAGATTTCTTGTGAATTTTGTATTAGGTTTCAAGATCTGAAATTTGTTGTAGTAATAGACTCCCAGCTCATCTTTGAGATTCCACCATCCTTATATTTTTATTATTTTTTCCCTGGGCCCCACTCACTCTCAAAGACACCTGCAGGGCAAAGTATTCCCTGCACCAGATACACAGTCCATCACCACCACTTTGGTGGTGATTTGTGACCAACTCAGTGGGTCCCACACCATAAACTTAGGTTCTCCCAACCCCCCTCCTAGTAGGCTTTCAGAATTGACCTTTTATTTGACCTAGGATTCAGTGGACCCCACCTGAAATAAGCCATCTTGTTTGTCCCTATTCTGTGTTGCTTTTGGGTTTTAGGAATTGCTTAATATTGCTTATTAGCTTATCTACTGAGCTTATTTGGCATATTTTAGCTTAGACAAGTCCAATATACTTATTTAGATCAGAATAATCCATAGTGGGTCCCACATAAGCTCAGTTGAGCTTATTTGCTTATTCAATCAACTAAAGTCAACTGTGGTGGCATTAAGCTTCCACGGAGCTTATTATTAGCTTATAAAAAAGTTGTTTTTATTAAATTTGTTTATTTTTATATATAATATAGTTTTGTAAAAGAAAATTCAAGAAAAACCAATATAAAAATAAGTGATAGTTTCTATTTAATATAATTTAATTTTAATTTTCATTTTTATATTTTTATTAAGTAATTTGTAATTTTATATTTTTATTAATTTCCTTTTATATTAAAGTATTTTTAGTAATTTTATTAGATTTTTAAATTATCATTTAGTATTTATTAGAATTAAAATTAGTTTTATTAATAATTAATCAATAATTAAGTTATAAATAGCATAATTAATTTTTATAAGGTAATACCTAGTTTTTATATTTTTCCTAGCTTTTAAATGTTATAAAATAGTTTTACAAATTTTTTCATAATTTTCTAAGTCATTTTAGTATTATTAATAATTTAAATTAATTTAAATAGTTTAATTAAGATAATTAGTTTCTAATTAATAAAAAATCCATAAAAAGACAAAAATATTTATTTTTAATTTTTATACTTTCTTCAAGTTCATTTTAAGTTTTAGAAATTATTTTTATTAATTTTTAGTTTAATTTGTAGTGTTTATCATTTTTAGTTTAAATTAAATTAGTTTTAATTAAATAGTTAAATAGTTTTTAATTAAATAATTAATAATAAATAATAAAATAATCTAAAAAATAGTTTTCTTTTTAATTTAATTTTATTTTAAGTTTAAGTTTATAGAATTTTCATTTTTAACCCCTGTAGTTTATTTTTCTTAAAACTCACCTTTTTCTCAGTACGCAGTCGCGTCTGATTTTTAATTTAGTTTACGTTTATATGTTTTAGATATCTAGGTTTCACGTAACAGTTCCAATAGCTTATTTAAGCTATTTTATTTTATAAAACCCTAGTGTAATCACTCACACACACACTTTATACTTTTCCTGTTCACATTCACTCGATCACATATTCGTTTTTAATAAAACATCGCACACCTCGTTGGGACATTACGACCCGGGGAAACACTGTATTCGACGGAAGCATTTGCCTCAGTTGTTTGACTATTATAGTTGACCATTCACAAGTGGTTGACCAATAATTATCTGACCGTTTAAAGCGAATCAAAATTTGGCGCCGTTGCCGGGGAGGTTGTGCGCTTATTCTAAAACGATTTTGCGTGTTAGTGAACCTGAATACACATCCTTTGTATATTTACCATCCTTGTCCATATTTTCATCAAAAACAAATATTTAAGCTATTTATGAAATTAACAACTACAAACAATATTTAAGCTATTTATGAGATTTTGAGTAAAATTGAACACCAATTGAGGTATAAGCTGAAACTTGAAATTGATTCTTAGAAAAGGTTAAGATTACACTGACAAAGCTTAATACAATGCTTAAAAGCTAAATATTACACTAGAATTTTAGAATTAAACTATTCGACACTACTCTAAACTAAACTAATCTAATAATCTTTCATGCCTGCTTCTCTTTTGCTTTATAAAATCTCAAAATCAGTTTGCAAAGTGGTGTTTGGGTCAGTTTGTTTCACTGGTCTTTTGGGTATTAATGTTGTTGTTCTTGTTTGATTTAGGACCTGACATGTTCTAATCTTTCAATTATACCATAAAACTTAGTGACCCTTTGTAGAAAAGTCAAAATGATCATTTGATCATCATAACAGCCATCTGTTGTGGATTTAGGATCCACAATCCTCCAATTTAGTTCTATAGTTGTTATCCTACCCCCATATAATCTTATTTTAGTATAACATAACATATCTAGTAAGCTAGGATCACCAAAAGTTCAATAAAGTCAAACCAAGTAGTTTTGGTTAAAAGTCAAAATTGCATCTCTCAGATTTTTACAAAACTTCAAAGATTTATTTAGAATTTAGTGTTTGCTTTCATAACCTGAAACTTGTCCCTAGTTGTAGTCTACCAGCTCTATTTTAAGATCCCACTTAGCTTATATTTTTGCAAATTTTACCCTGGGTCCCACAAGCTAGGGACATCACTTGCAGGGCAAGCATCTCCCCTGCACCAGCAGACTCAGTCCATCACCACCACTTTGGTGGTGATTTGTGACCACCTCAGTGGGCCCCACTTGTCATACTTGGTACCATTGAACCCCCTCCTACCAGGGAGTAATAGTTGACCAATAGTTTGACCTGTGGACTTGTGGACCCCACTTTGTTTTACTCCCAAAAGCTGTCCCTAATCTGTCTCAGATTCCAAGAAGCCAAGTGCTTATTTTGAGCTTGTTAGCTTATTCAGTTAACCGAAATTGCTTATTCTTGCTTTAACAAGTTTACTTAACTCATTGGAATCTGAATTATCCATAGTGGGCCCCACATAAACTCAGTTGAGCTTAATTGCTTATTCAGTCAACTAAGTCAACTGTGGAGGTAATAAGCCCCCAAAGTGCTTATTATTAGCTTATAAAAAAGTTGTTTTTATTAAAGTTGTCTATTTTTATGTATAATTTAGTTTTGTAAAAGAAAAATCCAGAAAAGACAATATAAAAATAAGTGATAGTTTCTATTTAATATAATTTAATTTTAATTTTCATTTTTAGATTTTTATTAAGTAAGTTGTGTTTTTATATTTTTATTAATTTCCTTTTAGGTTAAAGTAATTTTGATAATTTTCTCAGATTTTTATTTTGTAATTTAGTATTTATTAAAATTAAAAATAGTTTTATTAATAATTAATCAATAATTAAGTTATAAATAGCATAATTAATTTTTATAAGGTAATACCTAGTTTTTATATTTTTCCTAGCTTTTAAATGTTATAAAATAGTTTTATAAATTTTTTCATAATTTTCTAAGTCATTTTAGTATTATTAGTAATTTAAATTAATTTAAATAGTTTAATTAAGATAATTAGTTTCTAATTAATAAAAAATCCATAAAAAGACAAAAATATTTATTTTTAATTTTTATACTTTCTTCAAGTTCATCTTAAGTTTTAGAAATTATTTTTATAAATTTTTAGTTTAATTTGTAGTGTTTATCATTTTTAGTTTTAATTAAATAGTTAAATAGTTTTTAATTAAATAATTAATAATAAATAATAAAATAATCTAAAAAATAGTTTTCTTTTTAATTTTATTTTATTTTAAGTTTAAGTTTATAGAATTTTCATTTTTAACCCCTGTAGTTTATTTTTCTTAAAACTCACCTTTTTCTCAGTACGCAGTCGCGTCTGATTTTTAATTTAGTTTACGTTAATACGTTTTAGATATCTAGGTTTCACGTAACTGTTCCAATAGCTTATTTAAGCTATTTTATTGTATAAAACCCTAGTGTAATCACTCACACACACTTTTTATACCTTTCCTGTTCACATCCACTCGATCACAGATTCGTTTTCAATAAACCATCGCACACCTCGTTGGGACATTACGACCCGGGGAAACACTGTATTCCACGGAAGCATTTGTCTTAGACGTTTGACTTGGTTGACCATCACCTGGTAAACTTAGTTGACCATTTGGGACGAATCAAAATTTGGCGTCGCTGCCGGGGAGGTTGTGCGCTTATTCTGAACGATTTTGCGTATTAGTGAACCTGAATACACGCTCATTGTATATTTATCCATCCTTGTTCATATTATTATCATATAAAACCAAAACAGTTCCCGAAAACTTTTTAAAATTGGTTTTCAACGAACACAAAAACCCAAAAATATTTTCCTTCTTATTAGTACTACAAAAATTTTCTAAAACCAGAAAAATATCCATATTTTCCCTCTTACCCTTTTTGATTCTTTAGCCCTTTACCCTCTATCCATTTAATTCTAACTTCTATATTCTTATGGCATCTATCGACCCCGAATTCTTATTCGCGCTTGAAAAACTTCAAGCCTTGTCCAAGATTTCTAGAATTCGTGTTGATCATGATGATCCATCTATTCCTATTCCCTCTCCGGTGAGGGAATGGAACGAGAAACCAGGGTGACAAAGGACCCGGTACTTTCCTCTGACAATGAAAGTGCTAAATACGTCCAACCTATGGTTGACCAATAATTATCTGACTGTTTGAAGCGAATCAAAATTTGGCGCCGTTGCCGGGGAGGTTGTGCGCTTATTCTAAAACGATTTTGCGTGTTAGTGAACCTGAATACACATCCTTTGTATATTTACCATCCTTGTCCATATTTTCATCAAAAACAAAAATCCAAAAATATTTTCTTTCTTATTTTTATAATATATTTATCTAAAACCACAAAAATATCCATCTTTTCCCTCTTCCCCTTTTTGATTCTTTAGCTCTTTACCCTCTATCCATTTAATTCTAACTTCTATATTCTTATGGCATCTATCGACCCCGAATTCTTATTCGCGCTTGAAAAACTTCAAGCCTTGTCCGAGATTTCTAGAATTCGTGTTGATCATGATGATCCATCTATTCCTATTCCCTCTCCGGTGAGGGAAATGGAACGAGAAACCAGGGTGACAAAGGACCCGGTACTTTCCTCTGACAATGAAAGTGCTAAATACGTCCAACCTACGGTTGTCCAAGAATCTAAGCTCACAATTGATCCTAACCTTTCACGGTTTACGGTTAAAAGTTTGTCAAGCAAACGTACAAAGCTTAGGGCAGTGACTGAAAAGAACGACTTACCTGATCTTCACGTTTATCAAGAACAAAAACCAGAGACCATAACGGAAGTGGTGGAAATTCCTAGCTCTCAGAGCACACCACTTGTCCCACCTCCAAATTTTGTTCCTTGTGTCGGTTGTGGTGAGCCGCTTTTCGGTTTTCCATGTCATTGGTGTACATGTGAACAATGTGGTAATGATATTCGAGACGGGAGTTGTTTGTTTTGTGGATCGAGTAATTCATTTGCTTATGATCCTAATCAAAACTCATTCAACGACTCCTCAAATTTTTCCAACTACCCATCACATTCATACGAGCAAGAATCATATTATCCAAATCTCAATGATGCTTCGTATCAAAATACACCAAGCCAGACTCAACAGTTTTACTGTTGTGAGTACTGTGGAGGTCCACACTTTAGCTCCAATTGTCAAACAAGGAACCCATTTCCTTGTAACAATTATGACTATCCGTTTCAAGACCCACCTCCACAGTGCCAAATAATTCAAGCAACTCCTCATATCCAGCAAGACCCTTATATAGAGGTTCTTGAGAAACTTAAAGATCTTAAGGAGGAGTTGGCTAATATTTCGTTTCACAATGCACCAAGTTTTTCTTGTGTACATTGTGGGGGTCTTCATGATGATTTCCAATGTCAACCGTATTATAAACCTGAACATTGTTCTAGTTCTAATACATCCGGTTTTGACACATTCACACCCCCACAGTTTCCACTCATTCCAAATTCTCGTGATAAATCTATCGCGGAATTAGTTGCAGAAGCACACGATGTTAGAAACGGAGAAAGCATGGAGGAATTAATAGTCAAAGAGCATGCAGCTAAAATGCGTGCCGCATTTTGCAATGCTGCTCTTCTTGATGACGATGATGACAGTGATGATGATAATGTTGTTATTATTCAAAAAGATTCATCAAGTTCAACTGTTGCAATTCCTTCCATGATTATCACACCCGAGGTTCCCACTCACTCTCTGAACATGGGGGACGAGCATCTTGACACAATTCCTGCAAAGGAATCTGACGAATTCATAAAGTCTAGTGTTGAGAACCTTGTCTCAATCCCAAGTGAGTCACAGGGAATTCTTGATCATGTGTGTGATATCCCTACCCCCCCCCCCCCCCCTGATAATCCAAATGATCAAATTGAGAATGTCTCTAATTCCAGTGATGATTGTAAATCTTATGAAGACATTGAGAATGTTGAGGCATCACTGCTTCAGTATGATGTTGATCCTCTACTTGAGGATTTCACAGATGAACTTACTCACATCAATACACTTCCATTGGGAAGTGATGATGGTCTCCTTGATTTTGAAGCCGATATGGGAGAAACTGAAAATCTTTTAAACTCTAATCCCATCATCGAGCTTAGTACTTCACATGCTGATGAAAATTCTTTATCTTCTGGAGACATCAGTCATGTGAAAGGATTACCTTCTGAGCTAGTTAGCTTAGAAGAAGAGAATGATAATCACTTTGTTCCCGAAGCAGTCAAGACCACTCTCACCAATCCTCTATATGAATTCGAATCCGAATTCACTTTAATTTTTGATAATCCACTCTTTGATATTCAGAATGAGGATTGTGATGAGTTCACAACGGAACATGAGTTCACGGATTTACATCTTGTGAATGATTCTCTTTACGAGGAGTTCTCCTTTGAACTCATTCATATCATATCTCCACCGGAGTATGATAACTTTTATTTTGATCTAGACATACCCATAATATGTCTTGATCAAACGAGCTTAAAAGAGGAGATTCATGAAACTATGAATTCTCCTATTGAGGAAGAAGAGTTAGTCATGATTTTTATCATGATTTTCTTCCTTTTCTTCATATATTCTGTTCCCTATCCTGTTCTTCACTCCTTCGGGAATGAGGACATTATTTTTGACCCCGGCATTCTCATTTATAAATTTTGAGTCGGGTGTCTATTATATCTTATCGGTGTGGAACTTTCACGTGCTTCAAATGTTTATCTAAATATCTTGAATGAAAGTCCGATGCAGATTGTCTCTTCCACATCATACTTCCCCATGGACAAATGAATTCGGGGTCGAGTCAAGCTAGCGACTCGGAAATCAAAAACAGTAGCATACGTACTTAGGGTTTTCACCCTAAGTGTGGGGGAAATACTAACCCACATGTTGTATATATGTATATATTCTAAAAAAAAATAAAAAAAAAATGTGTGTACATAAACTTAAATAAAGGCTATGGAATATTTTCTTTCTTACGTTCTAAGTGTTGGTTTAACACCCGATACTTTGAATATTGAGGACAATATTCAGTTCTAAGTGTGGGGGGAGATTCGTTATTCTAACGAATTTAAACACATGTTCCATCAAGAACCCCCATTTTAGCCTAAATTTTAAAAAAATTTCTCACTTAGAACGCAATAAATGGTTATCAATCCGCCATGTCTAACCCACATAAGGATTGGCTAATCCAGGAGCAAACGGTTCTTGGTAAAGATAACTCAAACCCGTTTATGGCTTGCAATTTGCCCAAAATTGTATGGTACCTCAACTCGCCATATCCTAAAAAGCGAATGAGTTGGCTAGCCCGCAAGATTATGGCTTGTGGTAAAGGCAGTGTAAAAACCATAATTGGTAATCAGCTCACCAAGATGTTGACTATTCCATCAAGAGTTGGCTAGTCCAGAAGCAAACAGCTTTTGGTAAAGACAAATCAAATCCGTTGACAGCTGGTGGTTTGCTCAAAATCACACGGTTATCAGGTGTACCACAGTTCTTACATCTGGCTACTCCAGAAGTGATGGCTTTTGGTAAAGAGTTTTTCAAATCCATTAAGTATTTCTCAAAAGATTGCTAGGGACTAGCAATAGTTTAGTGTGGGGGATTGATGAGTGTCTAAATACTCATCATTTTATATCAATCTGAACTGCCAAAACATCAAAAAACACTCAAATATGCATCAAAATACTTAGAATATCTTAGAAGTGTGTTTTATATGTTTCAAATGCAAAATAAGCAAAAACAGATGAAAAACGTACAAAGTTTGCATAATTGGCTGTTTCAGTCCCTCAAGTTTCAAAAGTTGTCAAAACTAGTCCCTGGTTATTCTAAAAACTTGAAAAAGTCATCAAATGTCCTTTTTAATCATAAAGTTACATATTTAGTCCTTTGGTACAAAGTTTCACAAAATTACAAGTTTAGTCCCTATACTTTGGAAATTGACATAAATGGTCCCTGGGATGTAAAAACTTTGAGAAAAATAAATATTGGTCCTTGTACTATTAATCTTTTGCAGGAATGGTCCTTGGGTGATAAGTTTGGTGATATTACATAATTAGTCCCTAAAGTTTGAAGTTTGGCAGAAAAGGTCCCCGGTTATTAAATATGGGAAATCATCATTGTTGGTCCTTGGGGTATTCAATCATGGCAAGTTTAGTACTTATTTAAAACTTTGGAAAAGATACACATCAGCCCCCTCAACTTGGCATAATTTACAAATTTGGTCCTTGTGTGAAATTAAATCAAACGGACCCTTATTATTAAATACCCAAAACCAAAACTAATCCTAACCAAATACAAACCCAAGCCACCCTTTCTTTTGTCCAGCCCAACCAACAGCCCACTCCATCTCCAGGGTCAACACCCGGTCAAACACCACCACTCCCAAACTACCCTTTCCCTCCAATACCACCCCTCACCACAGACCACCAAAACCACTTCCACCTCTCTGGTTTCACCACAACTTGGCCTCCAAACAATCTCCCACCTGTCTCTCCACCTCACACAACCTCCCAAACCCATTTAATGCCCGTAAAACCCTCCACGTTACACTGTGGAAACTTTGGCGCCAAGTTACAATTTTAAACGGCTTGGATTGTTTAGACCTTATCAACGGCTAAGGATTGGTGGGAAATGCCTCTGTGGGTCCCACAAACTCAGAAAGTATCTATAAAGCAAAAGAGATGCAGAAGAGATGAAGTATTAGATTAAATTAGTGTAGAGTAGTGTTGAATAGTGTAATTTAATCTTCTTAGTGTAATTTTAAGCTTTTGAGTAATCAATTAAGTTGTTTTAATGTATCTTTGAACTTTTGCAATAATCAATTTCAGATTTCAGTTTGATTCTCAGTTTTTGTATTTCTTAAATTCTCAAAAATCTCACAAAGCTTGTATGTTGTTATTTGTTGTTGTTATTGAAATCTAAAGTCCACTTAAGCTCTGACAAAGCTTATCAAAGCTTTTAGATATCCTAAGAATCCAGTTTAGAGTATAATTATAAAAATCTCAAAAAAATAGGAAAAATAACTAGAAAATAAAAAATTGGATCATAAGAAAGAAGAAGCAATGGAGCAGGTTTATTTCTGAATGGATCATGGTTTAGAGTCCTATGGGGGACACTAGGTTAAGATTTGGTTAACTGGTTCACTCAGTCCTCAGCTTATTTCATTTGTAAGCCCTTACATCCATTTTTACTATTTTACTGTTTGAGTATTTAATTAGCTTAGATCTTGGTAATTTTAGGTTCCTGTATTGTTTATTAGTTATAATATAGCTTAAAATAGTTTGCTTATTCATTAGATTCATTTGTGCTTAAAAATCAAAATCTCACTGTGTAATACTCAATCTTGACAAACCTGTGTATTATGCTTGTGGCATGGTTGATTTATGCTTAGTTGTTCTTAAATAATCATAAAATAGTGTTAGGAATCAGTGTTGTGGCTTAAATTCACTGTTAGCCTTGAAAATCATAAATTGATATAGTTAAAGGGGTGTTTGGTTCAGTGAAATTCACTACTGAGCCTTGTGTTGCAGTTATTGTTTTTAGTTGTATCAAGTCACAATAGGTCTATATAGGTTTATTAAGTCATAAGATTAGTACCTCATTAGTGTAGAAAGTCAAAATAGTTCTTAATCTTACTCTAGGTATACACTGTTAGGATTTTGAGATCATAGACTCATCAAATCTGTTCTATAGTTGTTAAGATACCTTAATTAAGTATTATTATACCTTAATACTTCAATTACAGTCATTAGATTAGATCCAAAGTTCACAAAAGTCAAATTTCCAAGTTCTTATCAAAAGTCAATTTGCTTGATACTCAGTTTTTACCAAAACTCCAAGATTTCTTGTGAATTTTGTATTAGGTTTCAAGATCTGAAATTTGTTGTAGTAATAGACTCCCAGCTCATATTTTGAGATTCCACCATCCTTATATTTTTAGTATTTTTTCCCTGGGCCCCACTCACTCTCAAAGACACCTGCAGGGCAAGGTATTCCCCTGCACCAGATACACAGTCCATCACCACCACTTTGGTGGTGATTTGTGACCAACTCAGTAGGTCCCACACCATAAACTTAGGTTCTCCTAACCCCCCTCCTAGTAGGCTTTCAGAATTGACCTTTTATTTGACCTAGGATTCAGTGGACCCCACCTGAAATAAGCCATCTTGTTTGTCCCTATTCTGTGTTGCTTTTGGGTTTTGGGAATTGCTTAATATTGCTCATTAGCTTATCTACTGAGCTTATTTGGCATATTTTAGCTTAGACAAGTCCAATATACTTATTTAGATCAGAATAATCCATAGTGGGTCCCACATAAGCTCAGTTAAGCTTATTTGCTTATTCAGTCAACTAAAGTCAACTGTGCTGGCATTAAGCTTCCACAGAGCTTATTATTAGCTTATAAAAAAGTTGTTTTTATTAAAGTTGTTTATTTTTATATATAATATAGTTTTGTAAAAGAAAATTCAAGAAAAACCAATATAAAAATAAGTGATAGTTTCTATTTAATATAATTTAATTTTAATTTTAATTTTTATATTTTTATTAAGTAATTTGTAATTTTATATTTTTATTAATTTCATTTTATATTAAAGTATTTTTAGTAATTTTATTAGATTTTTAAATTATCATTTAGTATTTATTAGAATTAAAATTAGTTTTATTAATAATTAATCAATAATTAAGTTATAAATAGCATAATTAATTTTTATAAGGTAATACCTAGTTTTTATATTTTTCCTAGCTTTTAAATGTTATAAAATAGTTTTATAAATGTTTTCATAATTTTCTAAGTCATTTTAGTATTATTAATAATTTAAATTAATTTAAATAGTTTAATTAAGATAATTAGTTTCTAATTAATAAAAAATCCATAAAAAGACAAAAATATTTTTTTTTATTTTTATTCTTTCTTCAAGTTCATTTTAAGTTTTAGAAATTATTTTTATTAATTTTTAGTTTAATTTGTAGTGTTTATCATTTTTAGTTTAAATTAAATTAGTTTTAATTAAATAGTTAAATAGTTTTTAATTAAATAATTAATAATAAATAATAAAATAATCTAAAAAATAGTTTTCTTTTTAATTTAATTTTATTTTAAGTTTAATTTTATAGAATTTTCATTTTTAACCCCTGTAGTTTATTTTTCTTAAAACTTACCTTTTTCTCAGTACGTAATCGCGTCTGATTTTTAATTTAGTTTACGTTTATACGTTTTAGATATCTAGGTTTCACGTAACAGTTCCAATAGCTTATTTAAGCTATTTTATTTTATAAAACCCTAGTGTAATCACTCACACACACACTTTATACCTTTCCTGTTCACATTCACTCGATCACAGATTCGTTTTAATAAAACATCGCACACCTCGTTGGGACATTACGACCCGGGGAAACACTGTATTCCACGGAAGCATTTGCCTCAGCTGTTTGACTATTATAGTTGACCATTCACAAGTAGTTGACCAATAATTATCTGACCGTTTGAAGCGAATCAAGGATGCATGAGTATGACGTGAGATAGAGGGTCGCTATCAGAGATAATAGCAAGCCGTGATGACAGGTTTTCAACTTCTGTTCGAACTTCATTTAAGAACCCGTGCCATTATTGAATGAAATTTCTAGGATCGTAAATGTTATCGATGCCAGAAGACATGCCAATGCAAAAATTGTAAAACCACAAGGGTTTAAAGGTAATCTATTACTACATTTATTGGTATAAACAAATATATATATGTACAAAGGTACCGAGTGAACAAACCCAGTCGTTCATACACATCACCATCGCTGAAGTCTGAGTCCTGATAAGAGAGTAACCAGGAGTCATCATGCACTGTTCAACCTCGTCTGATTGCCTGGATTCCTATTTTTGTATAGAGAGGGCATTTAGGTCGCCAAACTTTGAGGCCCTCAAATGGGGATCCTGCATATAGACCAGAAGACCCTACACCAACATGACAATAGAGCTAGTTTTGATATGTGTTAGTGTTCTTAGAGTCCCGTGCAGTGGTGGTCACACCATAACCATTGAGGTTTTCCATAACTCTCATTGGTATCCAACTATACCCAATCATCTTAAAGATTCTACCAGTAGGAACCCACTTAAGGCAAGCTTTGGAGTGCTTATTACTTGACCTACCAATAAGATGTTTGTCTTTCCTGATGGGGTTCTTGTGAAGTGACATACCCTTATGATGACGTTGTGAAGTGACTGGTTTTAATAATTCTTGTTTAGTATCAATTTGAGGAACACACCTAGATATGTTAACCTTGGATTTATTAGAACGAAAAGCAGACAATTGCCTAGTAGATCTGGGTTTTCTATGTGACTGGTTCAAAGGTGCTTGCACAATGGAAGAATTATCAAACTTAGTGTTCACATTTTTTATGTTCAGTTTGCACAATTCATGTTTTAATGTGGTAATCTCAAGGTTTTTCTTCTGTAGTTCAGTATTTACCTTATCATTTTGTGCTATCAAAGACATTGTGTGTGCAATAGTTTTAGATTTCTCATCTTTGATAAACTCATTAAGAGTTTTTCTGTGTCTTTTCAAAGATTCATTTTCGTTCTGCAACACTTTTACCTTGTGTACCAGCTCAGCATGATTATTTGAGTCAGTGTTGATGTTGTGTGTGGCATTGACCTTATGGTTACAACACATGGCATTCATAACATTAATATGTTGCTTGAGTCGGTTGATTGTCTGATCCTTGGTTTCAATTTGAGCTTTTAACTCGTTAATCATGAAATGTTCGCGAAGTTCAGGTAGTTCTGAAAACTTGCGTGGTAGGTTGATTAAAAATTGTTCTTCATTTTGTTGCATTGCAATTTCAAGAGAAATGCAGTGCTTTTCTAATTGAGAAAATCTGTTGGACAATTCTTTAAAAACGTGCATCTCACCCGTTTCATTTGATTTTATGAGTTTGTTTGAAACCAAAGGATTTGACACATCACCCACTGTAGTAGTATCCTGATCACAGTTTTCCCAAACAGGATTCGTGTAGATTGAATTAGACGTGACTTTATTATCAGTCTCTTCCAGTGGACACGAATCATAGATGGGTAAATTCTAATCAGGATCCTTGTTGCAGTTAAAAGCATGAACCTCTGTGGCAGGAAGTTGTCCTGTGACCTGTTGATGTGATGCATACTCCTCATGTGTAGAGAGAATATCAGGAGATTCAAAGAAAGTACATTCAGCAGCAGAAGTCTCACTGGTAGATGTGAGGTGTGTACGTTCCATGATAAACTTCTTGACATTTGCCAAAATCTGAAGTAACGTGACTCTGAAGGCATCCACATCTAATCCAGTGTGATCGACAAACCATCTACTAGTCAAATGAGAGTCATGGTCATATTCCATTGTGAATCTTGAGTCAATGAATGCTTGGAATTGCTTAAGAATCACCTCCAATGCAGCCGTACAACTGTTACCAGAGAAGTCAGCTTTGTTAATTTGTCGTTGTAGGTGATCTAAGTATAGGTTCATGGTGACTGTAAATGATTCAATGTCATGTCCAAAGAGTGTCACAAAAGCACGTTGATACCCTCCTGAGTAGCCTGATTTTTCAAAGAGTCTCTCAATGTGGGTTTGAAGTAGCTTGAAGCATTCAGCACCTCCATCAGAGTTTTGAGACAGTCCAGTTGAACTCAGAATGCTATTAGATTGAGTACTTGTCATGATGAGGTGAATAGATTAGACTTAGTAGCACAGCTTATACAAGTATGATCAACAATTTGCTAATACTATAACCAACTCGCTGAACCGGAACCAACTCGCTGGAATATGTCAACACGCTAGCGTAGCAACTCGCTAGTGTGACAATTCGCTGATGTACAAGTCGCTAATCTGACAAACCGTTGACTGCTCAACTCGCTAACCTCAAATCACTGAAGCCTCAACTCGCTACAAATCAACTCGCTATCAGGCAAAATGCTAACAGAACAACTTGCACCAAATCAACTCGCTGGATATCAACTTGCTAATGAACAACTCGCCAGATCCACAAAACTCCAAACTCTGACAACTCGCTAATAATGAGACAAAAGTGTCCCTTTCGTAGCGATTTGTCCGTATGTCCCAAAATGGTAAAGAGCCAAAACGCTAACGTCAACTCGCTACACTACACAGCCAAATCTCTACCAGAAGATGCCAACTCGCTACCAAGAAACAACACTCGAAATGCCTCCAATGTCCACATAAGTGATGGAATGACTAAACCAAGGTAACTAAAAGGTGTCTATACTACTTTTAACCAAGAAAGTATAACAAGAATGACAAGAGAAAGGCTTAACGAGATCAAACAAGTGAGAAAACTACACAAACCATTCGAACCAAACTAAACACACACACCACACTATAAATTCGAGCATACCATGTATCCAAGGATAGAACCATGGCTCTTGATACCAATTGTAATATACTCTAATGTAAGGCCATGAATGGTTATGTGATTTAGGATGATTAGAGATGTAATTTCTAGTAAGATGTTAGAGAGAGAATGAGATGAGAGAAGTGGGAGCCTTGTATGTGAAAACTTGTGAAAGGTTAGATTGCAAATGAAGGTCCAACCCTTTCCCTTGGGTGGGAAAGGGTATTTATACTTACAACACAAACGCCTTCTGAAAAAGGGTGTGGAGCGGGCTGACAGTGGGTGAAGACCCGACCAGAATCCACAAATACTAACTAAATCTAAACTACCATAAAACTAATTAAGATAGATACCACGAGCTACACTATGCTGAGTTACACATGACTGAATCTTCATACGAATAATCGTATTCCTAACAAAAGTAAATTCACATGTGTACACATCAATTCCCATATATAAAACTGTAAAACCAAAATGAAAATTGAAGTTGTCCCAAATTGTTAGGTGTACAAAAGTTTTATGTGTTTTTATAGCTGAAACCAATAAAATATCATTATCGGCTAGCAAAGATGGATAAGTCTCAATAGATCCCTCATTCCTCACTGAATTATTGAAAAGAGCCCTAAGGGAGATAGTTCCGGTAAACTAAAAAATGGTTGTAAACGAATTAAATGAAACATATAAATATGCACACATTTATTTCGATCTAAACCGGTATATAAAATTTTGAATATTTGCAATAAATGTGCGGTTGAGAATCGCAAAAAATAAAGCACCCGTAACTATTTTATACTGTACAAAATTGAGAAATCTTATTTTGTATAAAATAGTTATATTTCGCCAATTTTGGGAATGAATCATGATGAAACGTCTTAAAAAGAGTTACAATTAAATGTTTTTAACTCTTCTTCTATATTTAACATCTCATTTAAAAGAATTTATTTGAAACGATAGCAAAGTGACATTACTAGTTTGATCGTGTTTCCGTTTTAATAGATTAAGATTAAACATTTATTATCATGCATGTTTTTATCATTAACAGTTATTTTACAATATCTTCATTCCCCTTGGAGTACATCTATAAAAAGGAAACAAACTCTTAGTCTTTTTATCAAAATAAAAAACATGTCTCGTACGTCGCACTGCCTGTTTCTTCTTGTTTTAACATTATCTCATGGTTACTCTATAACATCTTCAAATGTACCTATAGTCAACGCTTTCGAACGGTTTGACATATTTGTCTTGAATCAAGATATTGAAAATCTCATTGTTCATGTTTACTCCAAAGATAATGATCTTGGAAACAAAACAATGACCGTACAGACAAGATTTGATTGAAATTTCGTGAATCTGTTGGTGATTCGACTGTGTTTGAAGGGGAATTTTACTGGTTGAATCCCAACAATACTTATAAGAACACCCTCCATTTCAATGTTTTTGACAAAAAAATTGCCGTACAGTGTGGCCAAAATATATTTATTGAGAGAAAGTGTTTTTGGTTAGTGAATAAAATTGGTTTTTACTTCGCAAAAGATGAACCAAAAGGTATGAAATTAATCTATAGATGGTTGTAATCCAATTCATATGAATAATACTGAGTTTTTCTTTCATGATTGTTTCATCTGTAAAATTAAGAAAGGGTTTGAGATCACTAATGTTACATTTAGTTTCACTCAAACTAAAACAGTTTAGCCATAATCTTTAGGATCTATGATTATATCTATTGTGTTAAACGAGTATAATAACGTTGACTCATTGACTGAACAATTGAGATGATATTCGAAATCAAACACCTATTTCATAATGGCTATGTTCAATGATAAAAAAATGATGTGCCATGAACAGTTGAAATTTAAGATTGTTTTCGACAATGTTTATAAAGTATAAAATATCTCACTGATAGTTTTATCGTTAAAAAGAAATAGATAACAAGAGAAACCTAATTTAGAGATAATAATGAGATCTTCTAGTATTTCTGTAGATGCTACCAACACAATTACAAAAAGCTGAGGGGACTACAATTTGGTGAGGAATTATAGGGGGCTTATTGGGCTTGGGCTTTTAAAATTAGTCGGCTAGTAAAATAAGTCTCATTTGTCATACAGGCTTATGGAGGCTTATGGCTTAGAAAATAAGCTGTAAATCTCCATAAGCTAAAGCCCATAAAATGGGGTTTATAGGGGCTTATGACTAGTTAAATTACATAAATACTATTAAAAATATAACGAATATCACGTAAAAGCTGTAAATATACGTGAATTTAATTTGATGTATTTTAATGTGATTTTATATTAATAAACTTTAGCTCCAACAAATTCGCCAAATAGTATTATGAAAATATAAGTTTCAGCCTTCGACTTATAATAAAAGCCATTGCTCCAGCTCTAGCTCTAGCCTCTGCCCAGCCCATAGCGCCAAACATACCGCTATAGGAATTTTCGTCTATATTTTCAAGCATACTCTTACACATATAACATTATCGTCAAATAAACAAAGAACGTGTTATCAAACTAGTAGAAAAATGTGTTATGCATGAACAACTATGTGATGATAATCTTAATCATCTAACAATTTATAGAAGCTACTCTAATTGTTATGGATCGAGATCCTCTAAAGTTCAATATGAGCATGATAAGTCATGTTGACATTTTTGTGAGAAACAAAAATATGCGGGCTCTTCAATGTATCATTTTTATTTTACTTAAATTCAAAACTTCACTCAAAATAACATTAACATGATCTATCATGTAACATGACCTATCATGTTTAAATGATACTTGAAAGGATCGCAATCCAATTGTTATATATATGTATGCATCATATGTACAACTAATATTTTGTGAAGGTTTGCAACTTTGTTAAAAGAATTTTGCAACAAACTAAATGTGTCAAGATTGAATTTATCGTAGGTAAGATATTGTCTATCCCAAGTAAGGTATATATAAAGGGCAATGATATATACACATATCATTTTACTTTGCCCAAATACAATTCATGAATAAAGACAAAACTACTCAATGTAATTTTATGTGTGCAAAGTAAATTCATATGTGTACATATCAATTCCCAAATATAAAACTGTAAAACCAAAATGAAAATTGAAGTTGTCCCAAATTGTTAGGTGTACGAAAGTTTTATGTGTTTTTATATCTAAAACCCAGAAAATATCATTATCGGCTAGCAAAGATGGATAAGTCTCAATAGATCCCTCATTCCTAACTGAATTACTGAAAAGAGCCCTAAGGGAGAGAGTTCCGGTACACTAAAAAATGGTTGTAAACGAATTAAATGAAACATATAAATATGTAAACCTTTATTTCGATCTAAACCGGTATATGAAATTTTCAATATTTGCAATAAATGTGCAGTTGAGAATCGTTGAAAATAAAGCAACCGTAACTATTTTATACTGTACCAAATTGGGTAATTTTGTTTTGTATCAAATAGTATAAAATAGTTATATTTGGCCAATTTTGGGAATGAATCGTGATGAAACGTCTTAAAAAGAGTTTCAAATGAATGTTTTTAACTCTTCTTCTATATTTAACGCCACATTTAAAACAATTTATTGAAACGATAGCAAAGTGACATTACTAGTTTGATCGTGTTTCCGTTTTAATAGATTAAGATTAAACATTTATTATCATGCACGTTTTTATCATTAACATTTATTTTACAATATCTTCATTCCCCTTGGAGTACATCTATAAAAAGGAAACAAACTCTTAGTCTTTTTATCAAAATAAAAAACATGTCTCGTACGTCGCACTGCCTGTTTCTTCTTGTTTTAACATTATCTCATGGTTACTCTATAACATCTTCAAATGTACCTGTAGTCAACGCTTTTGAACGATTTGACGTATTTGTCTTGAATCAAGATATTGAAAATCTCATTGTTCATGTTTACTCCAAAGATAATGATCTTGGAAACAAAACAATGACCGTACAGACAAGATTTGATTGGAAATTTCGTGAATCTGTTGGTGATTCGACTGTGTTTGAAGGGGAATTTTACTGGTTGAATCCCAACAATACTTATAAGAACACCCTCCATTTCAATGTTTTCGACAAAAAAATTGCCGCACAGTGTGGCCAAAATATCTTTATTGAGAGAAAGTGTTTTTGGTTAGTGAATAAAATTGGTTTTTACTTCGCAAAAGATGAACCAAAAGGTATGAAATTTATCTATAGATGGTTGTAATCCAATTCATATGAATAATACTGAGTTTTTCTTTCATGATTGTTTCATCTGTAAAATTAAGAAAGGGTTTGAGATCACTAATGTTACAATTAGTTTCACTCAAACTAACACAGTTTACCCATCATCTTTGTGATCTATGACTATATCTATTGTGTTAAACGAGTATAATAATGTTGACTCATTGACTGAACAATTGATATGATATTCGAAATCAAACACCTATTTCATAATGGCTATGTTCAATGATGAAAAAAAAATGATGTGCCATGAACTGTTGAAATTTAAGATTGTTTTCGACATTGTTTATAAAGTGTAATATATCTCACAGATAGTTTTATAAAGAAATAGATAACAAGAGAAACCTAATTTAGAGATAAGAATGAGATCTTCTAGTATTTCTGTAGAAGCTACCAACACACTTACAAAAAGCTGAGGGGACTACAATTTGGTGAGGAATTATGTGGGGATTATTGGGCTTGCGCTTTTAAAATAAGTCGGCTAATAAAATAAGTCTCATTTGTCACACAGGCTTATGGAGGCTTATGGCTTATAAAATAAGTTGTAAGCCTCTATAAGCTCAAGCCCATAAAATAGGGTTTATAGGGTTTTATGACTAGTTAAATTATTTAAATACTCTTAAAAATATAATTAATTATCACGTAAAAGCGGTAAATATACATGAATTTAATTTGATGTATTTTTATGTGATTTTATATTAATAAACTTCTGCTCCAACTAATTAGCCAAACAGTATTATAAAAATATAAGTTTCAGCCTTCGACTTATAATAAAAGCCTTTGCCCAAGCTCTAGCTCTAGCCTCAGCCCTTGCCCATTGCGCCAAACATATCGCTATGGCAATTTTAATCTATATTTTCAAGCATACTCTAACACATATAACATTATCATCAAATAAACAAAGAACGTGTTATCAAACTAGTAGAAAATGTGTTATGCATGAACAACCATGTGATGATAATCTTAATCATCTAACAATTTATAGAAGCTACCCTAATTGTTATGGATCGAAATCCCCTAAAGTTCAATATGAGCCTGATAAGTCATGTTGATATTTTTGTGAGAAACAAAAATATGCGGGCTCTTAAATGTATCATTTTTATTTACTTAAATTCAAAACTTCATTCAAAATAACATTAGCATGACCTATCATGTAACATGACCTGTCATGTTTAAATGATACTTGAAAGGATCGCAATCCAATTGTTATATATATGTATGCAACATATGTACAACTAATATTTTGTGGAGGTTTGCAACTTTGTTAAAAGAATTTTGCAACTAACTAAATGTGTCAAGATTGAATTGTCGTAGATAAGATATTGTCTATCCAAAGTAAGGTATATATAAAGGGCAATGATATATATACACATATCATTTTACTTTGCACACATACAATTCATGAATAAAGACAAAACTACTCAATGTAATTTTATATGTGCAAAGTAAATTCACATGTGTACATATCAATTCCCGTATATAAAACTTTAAAACCAAAATTAAAATTGAATTTGTCCCAAATTGTTAGGTGTACAAAAGTTTTATGTGTTTTTATAGCTGAAACCAAGAAAATATCATTATCGGCTAGTAAAGATGGATAAGTCTCAATAGATCCCTCATTCCTCACTGAATTACTGAAAAGAGCCCTAAGTGAGAGAGTTCTGGTACACTAAAAAATGGTTGTAAACGAATTAAATGAAACATATGAATATGCACACATTTATTTCGATCTAAACCGGTAAATAAAATTTTGAATATTTGCAATAAATGTGCGGTTGAGAATCGCTAAAAATAAAGCACCAGTAACTATTTTATACTGTACAAAATTGAGAAATTTTATTTTGTATAAAATAGTTATATTTGGCCAATTTTGGAAATGAATCATGATGAAACGTCTTAAAAAGAGTTACATTTGAATGTTTTTAACTCTTCTTCATTATTTAACGCCTCATTTAAAACAATTTATTTGAAACGATAGCAAAGTGACATTACTAGTTTGATCGTGTTTCCGTTTTAATAGATTAAGATTAAACATTTATTATCATGCATGTTTTTATCATTAACATTTATTTTACAATATCTTCATTCCCCTTGGAGTACATCTATAAAAAGGAAACAAACTCTTAGTCTTTTTATCAAAATAAAAAATATGTCTCGTATGTTGCACTACCTGTTTCTTCTTGTTTTAACATTATCTCATGGTTACTCTATAACATCTTCAAATGTACCTGTAGTCAACGCTTTCGAACGGTTTGACGTATTTGTCTTGAATCAAGATATTGAAAATCTCATTGTTCATGTTTATTCCAAAGATAATGATCTTGGAAACAAAACAATGACCGTACAGACAAGATTTGATTGGAAATTTCGTGAATCTGTTGGTGATTCGACTGTGTTTGAAGGGGAATTTTACTGGTTAAATCCCAACAATACTTATAAGAACACCCTCCATTTCAATGTTTTCGACAAAAAAATTGCCGCACAGTGTGGCCAAAATATCTTTATTGAGAGAAAGTGTTTTTGGTTAGTGAATAAAATTGGTTTTTACTTCGCAAAAGATGAACCAAAGGGTATGAAATTAATCTATAGATGGTTGTAATCCAATTCATATGAATAATACTGAGTTTTTCTTTCATGATTGTTTCATCTGTATAATTATAAAAGGGTTTGAGATCACTAATGTTACAATTTGTTTCACTCAAACTAACACAATTTACCCACCATCTTTGGGATCTATGATTATATCTATTGTGTTAAACAAGTATAATAACGTTGACTCATTGACAGAACATTTGAGATGATATTCGAAATCAAACACCTATTTCATAATGGCTATGTTCAATGATGAAAAAAAAATGATGTGCCATGAACTGTTTAAATTTAAGATTGCTTTCGACATTGTTTATAAAGTATAAAGTATCTCACAGTTAGTTTTAAATTTAAGATTGCTTTCGACATTGTTTATAAAGTATAAAGTATCTCACAGTTAGTTTTATCGTTAAAAAGAAATAGATAACATGAGAAACATAATTTAGAGATAAGAATGAGATCTTCTAGTATTTCTGTAGAAGCTACCAACACAATTACAAAAAGCTGAGGGGACTACAATTTGGTGAGGAATTATGGGGGGCTTATTGGGCTTGGGCTTTTAAAATAAGTCGGCTAATAAAATAAGTCTCATTTGTCACACAGGCTTATGGAGACTTATGGCTTATAAAATAAGCTGCAAATCTCCATATGCTAAAGCCCATAAAATGGGGTTTATAGGGGCTTATGACTAGTTAAACTACATAAATACTATTAAAAATATAATGAATATCACGTAAAAACTATAAATATACGTGAATTTAATTTGATGTATTTTTATGTGATTTTATATTAATAAAGTTTAGCTTCAACAAATTCGCCAAACAGTATTATAAAAATATAAGTTTCAGCCTTCGACTTATAATAAAAGCCCTTGCCCCAAGCCCATGTTAATCTATTTTGCTATGACAGGTAGTGAGAGATATCTTCCGTTTTCATATTGTAATTTATACTTTATTACACCCGAGAGATGTGAGTATCTAAACACTATTTGTGAGGTGCTAGCGTATGACCTCCGTGCTTGTCTTTGGTCTTTAGTGGAACGATTATTTGTTGTAATTACTTTTATATTAGTGTTAAATGACCCCTAACTTGTATTTTGATTAGAAAAAAGCGCATTTGCTTGAGGACAAGCAAATATCAAGTGTAACGATATATGATGAGGCGAAAAATGAACCACTTTTAGGGGGTCATTTAAGCCCGGAATTGAATTTATTTGATCAAATATTGCCCTAAATCGTTCCTTTTGTGATTTCAGGTACTTTGGGAGTGAAATCTGGAAAAGGAAGCAATTCAGACGTTTTTGGAGCATAAAAGTGAAGAAAACGCCAAAGACTTAATTTTCCATGCTGAGAACAGTGTATGACGGCGTCAAGAAGGCAATCTTGACGGCGTCAAGAGTAAAAACCATGACGACCCAGAAGAAACCTGAAGGCGTCACAAGTAGAGCATCAAGAGTTAATTGTGTGACGGCCTGCAAAAGGGGACTACATGACAGCGTCAGATGTACATCGATCAGGTACACTGCCTGGTGGGGGTTGTAAGCTTCTCGAGATCCCTCGAGAGGTAAAGCCTGGTGCAATCCCTACGCATCAATTTTATACTGTACAAAATTGAGAAATTTTATTTTGTATAAAATAGATATATTTGGCCAATTTTGGGAATGAATCATGATGAAACGCTTAAAAAGAGTTACATTTGAATGTTTTTAACTCTTCTTCTATATTTTTAAGCCTCTATAAAATAAGTTTTAAGCCTCTATAAGCTCAAGCCCATAAAATAGGGTTTACAGGGTTTTATGACTAGTTAAATTATTTAAATACTCTTAAAAATATAGTGAATTATCACGTAAAAGCTGTAAATATACATGAATTTAATTTGATGTATTTTTATGTGATTTTATATTAATAAACTACAGCTCCAACTAATTCGCCAAACAGTATTATAAAAATATAAGTTTCAGCCTTCGACTTATAATAAAAGCCCTTGCCCAAGCTCTAGCTCTAGCCTCAGCCGCAGCCCATTGCGCCAAACATATCGCTACGGCAATTTTCATCTATATCTTCAAGCATACTCTAACACATATAACATTATCATTAAATAAACAAAGAACGTGTTATCAAACTAGTAGAAAATGTGTTATGAATGAACAACCATGTGATGATAATCTTAATCATCTAACAATTTATAGAAGCTACCCTAATTGTTATGGATCGAGATCCTCTAAAGTTCAATATGAGCATGATAAGTCATGTTAATATTTTTGTGAGAAACAAAAATATGCGAGCTCTTCAATGTATCATTTTTATTTTACTTAAATTCAAAACTTCATTCAAAATAACATTAGCATGACCTATCATGTTTAAATGATACTTGAAAGGATCGCAATCCAATTGTTATATATATGTATGCATCATATGTACAACTAATATTTTGTGGAGGTTTGCAACTTTGTTAAAAGAATTTTGCAACAAACTAAATGTGTCAAGATTGAATTTGTCGTAGATAAGATATTGTCTATCCAAGTAAGGTATATATAAAGGGCAATGATATATACACATATCATTTTACTTTGCATACATACAATTCATGAATAAAGACAAAACTACTCAATGTAATTTTATGTGTGCAAAGTAAATTCACATGTGTACATATCAATTAGCATATATAAAACTTTAAAACCACAATGAAAATTGAAGTTGACTCACATTGTTGGGTGCACAAAAGTTTTATGTGTTTTTATAGCTGAAACCAAGAAAATATCATTATCGGCTAGCAAAGATGGATAAGTCTCAATAGATCCCGCATTCCTTACTGAATTACTGAAAAGAGCCCTAAGGGAGAGAGTTCCGGGTACACTAAAAAATGGTTGTAAACGAATTAAATGAAACATATGAATATGCAAACGTTTATTTCGATCTAAACGGGTATATAAAATTTTGAATATTCGCAATAAATGTGCGGTTGAGAATCGCTGAAAATAAAGCACCCGTAAGTCGTTAAGTAATATATTTTCAGTAACTTTTGAAATTAAGCAATGTTAAAAAAAACGCGTCCGCAATGAAAATACGGCATTGAACTAACCTGTTTTGAACACATTTTGTGATTATTAACATGGAATATGGAATGCGGTACTATGGTAAGCACAATCTATATTTCATTGGAAAAATTGTCCAGAAATGCATCAAACTTGCCACATTTTGCTTTTGTATACCATGAACTTTTTTTTTCCTATTGTATACACGAACTTTCTTAATCTTCCTATTGTATACATGAATCTGACGTGGCATGGAGTTAATTACATAAATTTACATGAATCGTCCCTGTGGCTCAAAACAATTACACCATTCGTCCTTGAAATAATTACATAAAAGGTCCTGTAGCTCAAGAGTTAAAATATTTGCATCGTTAGTCCTCATTGAGTTAAAATATTTGCATCGTTAGTCCTCATTGCCACCCACCGCCACCCACCACCACCACCGCCGCCACCCACCAACACCCACCGCCACCACCACCACCTCCACCTACCACCGCCACCACCACCTACCACCACCACCACCCACCTACACCTCCGCCACCCACCACCCACACCCACCACCTACCAACACCCACCGCCACCACCCACCACCGCCACCACCACCACCTCCACCCACCACCACCACCACCCACCTCCACCTCCGCCACCCACCACCCACACCCACCACCTACCAACACCCACCGCCACCACCCACCACCGCCACCGCCACCACCACCCATCACCACCCACCACCACCTACCATTACCACCACCACCCACTGCTACCACCACCACCAACCACAGCCACCACTACCCACCACCGCCACCGCCACCACCACCACCTACCGCCACCTACCAACACCCACCGCCACCACCCATCACCGCCACCACCACCACCCATCACCCACCACCGCATCCACTATTGACTTTTAAAGTCATTTGTTTCGACTTTCACCTTAAATTATTTCATTTTTGTTATGTAATATTTGATGAAAATTTTACCAATGAAAATATATTTAAAACTCAATCAATTCATATATTTTGTACCAAATATTACCTAACACAAATAAAATAACTATACTTATTAAAATTCATAGACGGCCATGTAACTAATTCATAGACGGTGGTGGGTGGTGGCGGTGGGTATTGGTAGGTGGTGGGTGGCGGAGGTGGAGGTGGGTGGTGGTGGTGGTGGGTAGTGGTGGGTAGTGGTGGCGGTGGTGGGTTGGTGGTGGTAGCGGTGGGTGGTGGTGAGTGGATGCGGTGGTAATGGTGGTGTTGGTGGTGGCGGTGGTGGGTGGTGGCGGTGGTGGGTGGTGGCGGTGGGTGTTTGTAGGTGGCGGTGGGTGGTGGTGGCGGTAGGTGGTGGGTGTGGGTGGTGGGTGGCGGAGGTGGAGGTGGGTGGTGGTGGTGGTGGGTAGTGGTGGGTAGTGGTGGCGGTGGTGGGTTGGTGGTGGTAGCGGTGGTGGCAGTGAGGACTAACGATGCAAATATTTTAACTCAATGAGGACTAACGATGCAAATATTTTAACTCTTGAGCTATAGGGACCTTTTATGTAATTGTTTCAAGGACGAATGTGTAATTGTTTTGAGCCACAGGGACGATTCATGTAAATTTATGTAATTAACTTCATGCCACGTCAGATTCATGTAAACAATAGGAAGATTAAGAAAGTTCGTGTATACAATAAGAAAAAAAAAGTTCATGGTATACAAAAGCAAAATGTGACAAGTTTGATGCATTTCTGAACAATTTTCCCTATTTCATTTGGCCATTATTGATCTCACTTGGTCGTTCTTTTATATAAACTTAAACTTAATGTGAAACAAAAATTTGTCCGTGACATTAAACTTATGAAGTAAGCATAATTTTATTTGAGGTGGTAAGCATAATTTTATTTGAGGTGGTAATTTTGTGGATGTACTCCGTATATCATAATAATTGCTTTGCATATTATAGATTGGCCTTTAAAACAGTTACACATCGATCATTAGGCGGATATGATATTTGAAGTGGGAGTTATCCCACATTGGTGGTAGTTAGAATGAGCGTTTATTTATAATTGAAAATTTATAGAAAGTGTTCAGAATGTTAAGTTGATTTACTTAATAGATTTTACATTTATTAAGTACATCATCTGGATATTTTATTCAATTTGGTTGTAACTTTGTTAATTTCAAAATACTAGTAGAAAAAAGATTATCACTGTTAAGAACATTAATCATCAAACATGTAAAATCATTGCATCAAACTAGTAGAAAAACGATTATCACTGTTAAGAACATAAATCATCAAACATATAGCAGTTTTCATCTGTATTTTCAAGCATACATTAAAACATATAACATTATCGTCAAATAAACAAAGAAAGCGTGTCATCAAACTAGTAGAAAAATGTGTTCTGCATGAACATTCATGTGATGATAATCTTAATCATGAAGTCTATCACCACATTTCGATATATATTTTCATTTATTTTTGAAAGTTGTCACACACGAGTCGTCAATTAACATTTAAATTTGTTTGTGTGAAACGTTAACCTAACACGCAAATTTGATTCCGTATGCAATTTCAAGATCACTAGTGACCAAACACATATAACAATCACACGATAAAAAATCACAGATAGTAACTCAAATGCTCTTTAATTTTGTATAATCATTTGATTATTGTCAACAACAAGTAGGGTTGGATTAGTTGGAAAACCCCTTACCTCTTAACCTAGAGGTCAAGGGTTCGATCCTCACTCCCTACAAAAGGCCGGAGGTCCTTTCTACCTTAGGTAGAACCGGAAGCAGCCTCTCTACCTTAGGTACGGGTATGGTTGTCTACATCTCAACCTCCCCCATACACCGTGGAAGACGGTATTGGGACCCATAACCCGTGGAAGACGGTATTGGGAGTTACTTTACTTTTTTATTTGATTATTGTCAACATAAACATATAAACCATGTCATCAGAACCAATAGACCACTATGTTCAATATGAACATTTATATGTTCACACACTAGAACAATGATAAATTAAAAGTCAAACTAAAACACAAACCGAAAAAAGTTAACATACGAAGATAATCTCCCCACCCCAACCCAATAAGGCAACAAGGGAAGTTGCTAAAAAACACTTAAAATGCTGTCACTGCATCTGCATCTGCATCTGATATAAGTCATGTCACGATATGGTTCCGCTTTTAGAAATTATTGCTCTATAAGAAATGTTGCCGGCTCACATTTTGCTGCGTAACCAAGCAATGATGTATTGTACTTCCTATAAACACCAGTCAATCTCCCTAATGCTGCCTTTTTATGGTACCCCACTATCTTTCTTGCACATTGCCTGAAAAAAAGTCAAACCAAAACAAAATTAGAAAGTCAGATCATTTAAAAACATACCCATGAACCTCTTATCACTTAAAGGTTAGTTACTTACAAAAGTTGGTCTTCTGAGTATTTAGTATGATATTCACAAGTCTTGGACCACTGTTTTATCCCATAAAGACTACATTGTGCTGTGTAGACCGATGCAGCGGCTAAAAATGATGGTGGGAATTTAAGCATCTCATATTCCACAAGGCAAAGCTCCATCAAGTAAAACGACATGTGGTCAAGTTTTGAATCTGATTGAGCCGCTTTTAGGAATCTTTTCAAGAAAGCATATGGGGTTGGCAACGACATGTTAAATTCTAATGTGTTTAGCATTAGTTTTTCCTGAAAAAGAAAATAACAAAATTGATTAAAAAACTTTGGTTTGTAATGTGTTAAATAGAGAAGTTGTTGACAGTTTTAGTACCATCACAAGAAATTGACTTCTTGAGTAAGCTTTGTCCGAGATGAACACCAAATCTTCGATAATGGGGAATGTATTTTCTTCGTATTTACAAGCCAAAAGCATGGCAACCAAACCAACTAATTGCAAATTAGTTCTAATTACAGGCTGTTTAGCTAAGAATCTGTCAATGAGGTTGACTGTCAAAAACAACGACTCCGGTAGAAGGACAAACTTGTGGTGGACCTGTTAATTGTTATTTGTTAGTAACAGAAATAGAAACAATCCTTTAAAAACAAAAAGAATTTAATCCGATTGATTGACAATTACCTCAATGAGCCAGTCTATAAGTACAGATCGCATCCTCTCGGTGATGTCAAATTGTTGCGTCATGTAATCTGGTGAGACCATGCTACAACTCTGCGAAAAGCCCGAATGACACAGCATTTAACATATTGTTCCAAAGACCAAATAAAAGAATGCAAAGGTTTCTACTTTGAGAGTTGAGAAAATCTAAGTAAATTAGTAAAGTGCACAATATGACTTTGTTCGAATATAATTATGTCGTTTAGACTTCCGAAACAGATGCACAATACTGCAAACAACCCTGAGCTAAAAAATTCTAATTTTAATATGACTCAAAACACTAATGAAAGAAATCAAAACTTTTTGTTTTATCATCAAAAAAACCAAAATAACGTGCAATTCATATATGATTATGCCGTTTAGTCTTCCAAAACAGATGCACAGTTCTGCAAACAAGGCAAACTAAGATATTTTTAATTTTAGTTTTGCGTAAAACATTAATGAAAGAAATCAAAACATCATGTTTTTATTAACAGAAAAATCAACTCATGTGCATGATTTGACCGTTAGGATTAAAAAAAAGGTGATAATTCTCGAAAATTTGGTGTCATGAAATAAAGAACACTGAAACAAGCTATATATTTGCACGAAGAACCCGAATAAGTTTAATCGACGTTTCATTTTTCAAATCAATTTAAAGAAACTGAAATTTTTCTGACTTTATCAGCAAGGGTCAAGTTATAAAAGGCACACAATTTTCTGACTTTATAAGCTATTCACATTGATCCCATACATATTACAAAAATCAAAACACTCCATTTTTAGCAATCAAATAAGCCATATATACCTCCATATTTCTATAATGTGCATAAAGATCCTCCACATACTCAACCACAGCAAGCTGATTTCCGTCATCACAAGCGTCGATATCAATAACTGATTCCTCAAAACTATCCTCCATCTCAACTTCCTCCTATCAAAATTCAAAATAAGTCAAACTGATATTCTTAAAAAAACAATCTTCAATATATCAAACACGTTGCCAAAAACAATACCATATCATGATCTTCCAACATTGTTTCATATGTTTCCAAAAACATCGGCACGGGCTCATCTTGATCTTGCCATACACCAAAACCCTCTTCTGATCCATTTAGCTTCTTAGTTTCCTCAGGGACACACTGTTTCTTGTTGGCTATTTCTACTGCAAGTTTCCTATTTTATACAAACAAATTCAAATCACATTGTTAGTAAAGCAAATATCCATATTTATTCAACATCATATTAGAATCACAGTTTTAATGATCAAATACTATTTCTGATTGGAATCACATTTTTATAAATACTAAATATAACTAAATTTTTATGTATCTAAATTATGTTTCTAGTGATTTTCATTTTAAAAGACAATATATAATATTAATTATTTTTAATTTATTACATATAATAATCACTAAAACACATGTTCTTATCAATTCCATAGATCATGCTATCATACTAGTAAATTCAAATGTCCTCTCATTACAGAAAAAGATTATATCCAAGATTTACGAAAGATCAAAATAAACTACTGTAATAGATTTGAATTTATAAACCAACATAACATCAATACTTTTATAATAAAAAAAAAAACAAAAGAAAGAAACATACAGTGATGAAGTTCTTTTCTTAGCAAGACAATGATCATGCCCTTGAGCCAAATTCTTATTAATCTCACTCAACGCTCTCCGTAATCCGAATTTTCGACCACCCATAACTTCTCCTTCACCTAACACACCAACAACATAAAAAAACACAATCAGCACCAAATTTATAAAAATAAAAAACAACCCATATATCAATACCTATAAATAGCATGAGATACATATATGTATGATGTAAACAGTCACACCCCTACAGACTGCTTACGCAGATCTGACATTAATAAAAGGTACCTTTTATATTTGCGAGTTTCGCCAAAGGTTGGATATTATTTTTTTCATTAAAATCTTCCATTGATGAAACAAAAACAAGGGTTGATAATGTTTTAAGATGTAATAATAAATAAGTGATCACAAATCATTAACAAAAGTTGTTGTGAATGAAGAAGAAAAAAAATGTGAATGTGACCATTATATTTGAAAGCAACGGCTATGAAAAATATGTCCGTTGGGTTTAAGATATATGTTATCAACCTTATTACTATACTTTTTTGGTGTAACATGATAATATATGGTTTTACTATTTCCAGATCATATTTTACTTTTCGCATAAATATAGTTTTTTGAGATTGTGTTTCATGCATTAGAAGTAGTACAATTGTTTGGAGTTAGTAAGTTTTAGTTTGGAATACAGAAGGAGAATTTTAAGCCCGTTTGTACAGCAACGGTCACCTTTGAGGTTATGGACACGTGGCAGGCATGTGTTCATGCGAATATTTACTACATAATATTAAGTTGAGTAATTAATGGTAGTTATTATACAACAACAACATCAACATACCCAATCCCGCGAAGGCGAGGTATGAGGAATGGTAGTTATTATAGTAATGGGATAATATTTCCTTCTAACCTTTTTTTTTTTTTTTTTTTTTTTTTTTTTTTTTTTTTTAAAGATAAAATATTAAGTTTTGACTTTTGAGCAATGTAATAAGGTTAACTTAATTTGAAAATTTATGACTTCATTGTAGAAATGAATTTTGATATTGTAAAAATTAAGGTCATGATTCAATTAAAAAAAAAAATACACAAATATTCTAGAAAGTGCACCCAAATTTATGTATCAAGTTAGAGCCTAAAGTTCGCATTACTCAAAAATCAAAATACATGTTTTATATAACATTGATCACAAGTTTAAACAACATGGTGGTATATATATATTTTTAGTTTCTTATAATAATATCAGTGAATATTTATTATTATGTATAATTTATAATTTTAAAACTTTGTTTGTTTGTAAAATGTGTAGGGTCATATGAGATTCTTATGTATTTCTCTATTTTTATTTTTCTTCAATAGTTGAAACACTTGTCATCAATGTAAATTAAAGGATATATTAACTTCTAGCAATAAATACAATCAATAAATACAAATAAGAGAATTAGTATTGAGATATAGTAGTAGCTATATTGATGGAGAAAAATACTAGAGTAATTGTTTAATAATAACGATTTTCTTATAACTGCAATTACTAAAACTTGATATTGAGTTTGAATTTCCACTATGTATCATCATTATATGTCCAAATATACAAAAGACAAGAAGAAGTATTTTTTTGGTCTTGCAACATAGTATAACGATATAATGTTTATTTTATATTCATACTTTTTGATCTTTCAATTTTTATTTTTATTTTTTATTATTATTATTATTCTTTTTTTTTTTTTTTGAACAAATGTTGTTACAAAATGTTTCTATATGACTAGTATTTCCATATCATTTGATTTAGAGATAACAAACTTGCAAATATAGACAGAGAATATAATTTTATTGTGATAAATTTATATAAAACAATATAGACAGAGAATATAATTTTATAATGATAGGGGTTGCACTTTTAACTTTTTGGATGTGGTACGCTCTTGCCCACTTTGACGAAGGAAGGTAACTTGTCTTTTACGAACTAAACCAGCTCCCCTGCCTTGAAGTTTGGGCACATGTTGACGCTCTTTCAACCCAACAATATATAAAACAGGCCAATAAAAAATTCGGATTATGTCTGAAATTAAACATAGTTTAATGTAATACCACCTCCGTCCCATATTAAATGTCCAATTTAAATTTTTAAAGTCTTGTTTTATCAACTTTGACCTTAAATATTTTTATTTATGTTATATAATACACAATGCAAAATATATGAATAAACTGAGTTTTAAATGTACTTTCCATTGATATAATTTTTATCAAGTATCATATAATACAAAAAAAATATTTAATGTCAAAGTTGAAGAAAAAAGACTTGAAAAGTCAAAAGTAGACATTTAATATGAGACGGAGGGAGTAAATTATAAGGTTATGGGAAGAGATCAAGTAAGAAGAATAATTAAAATAAGAAGGGTAAGAAGTAATTTTAGCCACACATTTCGAATTAGGAGGGAAAATTTGAAGGAAGATACATCCACTTTTATAGGTGCATCTAAAATATGTGGTTGTGGTTATTTCATATCCTTCTTATTTTAATTATTCTTCCTATTTTACCCTAACTCATAAGGTTATTACTATTCTTTTTTTAATGATAAATAAGAGTTTATATGAATCACAAAGACCTTTGTAAGTATTTTATATTTTGATGGTTTTTAATAATATGAATACCAATAACAATGAGGCATTGTTTGTTTTTTAAAGACAAGTGGAAAAAAAATTAAAAAAAAAATACGTTTGTTTTTTTCTCTTATGTCTACAGACAGAAAGATGAAATGATAGAAGTGATAGAAGTGCGTTTGTTTTTTTCTCTTATATCTGAAAGCAGGAAGATAAAGTGAAAAAAGTGTATTTGTTTACTTTTGGAAATAAGAGGCAAAAATACTTTTTTCCTTTTCAATTTTGTAAAATATTTTTTTTTTGTCCGATTATCAATTATTATATCTTAGAAATTTCAGATCCACCTCTTATCACGTGTACATGGTTTTGCAAAACAGATATAAAACATTTATAAAAACAAACGCAGCCTGAGGATTCTAATGCTCCACACTAAAGATGATATGTGAAAGACAATGTTGATCGCATTGTATCAAGAGTGTTCAACAATTTTAAAAAGCTATATTCGAAACCAATTGAGCTAATATAATGGTAATCATGAAATAACTGGTGATCAAGGTTTACATAGAGCTGAAGTCATGTAGGATAGACTACTATTTAACATGCCAAAAAAATGCTGGACACTAGAACACTAGTGACAATAACGCGAAACACATTGGCAAGACACATATAGTTGTGGAGGTATTGAAAAGAACTCTAGTTGTTGATAAGATTCTTAAAAGCCTATATCCAATTTCGAATGTTTGAGTTTTATACATAGATAGCCATCTCAAAGAATAACTCTAGTTGTTGTATACTTTAATACTTGTATGTACATTCTATATGAGTTTAAACTTGAAAGTATTAATACTAAAATAGACACCTGGTAAAGGCATTAATATATACTCTACATGGTTGTTATTTTAAAATTATGACTGACAATTGACAGGGTGGAGGCAGTGGCCGATCTTTTTCCTTAATTGAATGTCTTGTCAGAAGACCAACCCCATTTTAATGTGCATCACCAACTTGTACCGTACAATCATGTTCCAAATTATGACACATGGAAAAAGTTTAAAAATGTCATACAAATTTCTTACTAGATCAATAAGCTGGTACATTCATATTGAAAAGAAATCATAATGTATAACTCTGGAGTAATATTTTTTGGATGCATGTCACCAATCATTGAAACAAGTATTATGCTCATACAGTCATATCTGAGTATCTAACTAACAGACATAAAATAATGAAAAAATAGGTATGATATGATAATCATCTCTTATACTTGATCCACTTGATACAACTCTTACTTTGTTGTAAAAATCCCTAGTAAAACAAAACCTTTCCTGAGGGGAACATTGGACGACACATTGATGATACAAAAATTTGCTTGCTACACTAAGAGCCTATAAATAAACTAGTATAATGTTACATCTCAAAATGCAACGGAACAAGGCATAAAATAGCAAGGACTGAAAGAATTAGAAGCATAACTCTACCAGAATTGTGGTGTAGTTCACTTGAAAAGAGATGATAGTGTCAACACTCGTTTCCTTTTTGGCTCTTGGTTGACACTTTGTTTTTTGGTTTGCTGATCTACTTGCGCTTCTGCATCTACATCGGGATTTCCTTTGGATTTTCGAGCATCTAACTGAAATGGAAGTTTTTCATTACCTGTTATGGTTTCCACTGTGTGAATAAGATCCTGCATTGACGATTGAGACAATAGTGTCAACGCTCGTTTCCTTTTTGGCTCTTGGTTGACACTTTGTATTTTGGTTGTTTGCTGATCTACTTGCACTTCTGCATCTACATCGGGATTTCCTTTGGAATTTTGAGCTTCTAACTGAGATGTAAGTTTTTCATTATCTGTTATGGTTTCCACTGTGTGAATAAGATCCTGCATTGGTGATTGAGACATACTTGTCTCTTCTGGCTGCTCGATTGTGTGGTCCTGCAAATTGTTAATGCAAGTATTAACACCTCACTGAGAAAACAAAGTTGAAAATATAAATTATTAGACAGCATATGACTACTTGTCCAGTAAAGGTGCCATATGGGAATACGATATGATTTACTTGATTTAAACTTCAAAATTAAAAGGAATATATTAGGCAATTGAAACTTCATTGAACTCCATTTCAATGGAACAAATAGACTTACTATTAATAAAATAAAAATAATTAATTATTACAAAAGTGTTTCTTGTCAACCCTAAATGACACGTACCATATATTACCCGTTTTCCAACTCTAAGTAAAGTGGTGGATGTTAAAACTCAAATCCTACATTCCTACCTCAAATCTCTCTGCAGCTGCATTTTGCTTTTTACTGTTGCTTGATTTTGTATTCAGTTCTTGCTTCTTACCGTTGTTTGATTTCTGTGTTGGTGACTGAGGTGCACTAACTTCTTGTTTCTCCATTGCGCGATCCTAAAAGTAGTTAACGATATACTTTGAGGAAAAAAAAAAAGACAATTTATGTGCTTCATGAAAATACGGGACTTCCTCTTATTGCAAGTTTTAAAGATTATATCACTTCATTGTAGATTTTAGTCATTGCTAATTCTTGATGATACTATTGATTATGATTTACAAGATTTATCATTAATGACAGGTAATAAGGTGGGAACTAGAATTCAAATGGTACCTCCATTTCTGGGCAGGAAGAAGCATCAAGTACTTCAACATGCTGCTTAGAAACAACTTCTGCAATATCTTCAATCTTTAACTCTGTAGCTGCATTTTGGTTCTTGCTGATGCTTGATTTTGGATTCAGTTTTGGCTTCTTAGGGCTATGGGAATTAGATTGCTGATAATTTAAATCAAATGGTGTAAGTGATGCAGGATGGTTGTCATTGCCCTCATCAATCCCGCAGCCCAAAGTATTAAGGATGATCTTTCCTAGTGCAAATCTAGTCTCTGAAGTATCCCCTTTTCCAAGTAACAGATGGTTTATTTCAAATGAGCTTCTTCCTTCATCGTAAGATTTCCCTTGATGTACAAGAACGTGAAAGAGTTGTGCAGCACTCTGAGCGGAATTCTTCGGTATGAATACCTGAAAAAATAATTAATTATATACAAAGAGGAAGGAGAAGATTGTTAACTTGCAGTGTAAGTTATTCAATGCTTTAACCTGAAAACTCAAAGTTATTCAATGCTTTAACCTGAAAACTCAAGTTATAAATGCTTTTGTGTTCGAAATTACTAAGATCAACAAATACTCGCTCTATCCCATAAACTTGAATTTCTTTACCGACAAAAGGTCGAGTGAGTTCTTCCCAAAATAGTGTAGTTTACTAATTATTCTACAGTTTCAAATTGCCTCATTAGACTGACCATACTGTAAAATCAGGGAGATAAAGAATATGGCATGCACCGTATTTATTAATACTTATTACAATTTCCTAATAACTATATCATTCCTGAATCTATATTACTTCAGGAAACACTTTTCAAACTACGCTATTTTGAAAATTTACTATATCGAATAACATTATTTCAGTAAAATACTTCGAAAACCGCAAGACTTTTTCTCAAGGATTCACAAAAGAATTGCAACATTTTCCATCTTTGGAAGGCTAAAGTTAAAGTTATATGCATTTACGCATTATTGTCATTGGCAAGAGTTGAAACCAACTAAAATCACTTACCAAACCAGAACAGGGGAAATCAGGATACTTCAACATTGTTTGGTGCAGGCCATCTGTATCCACCAACATATTGCTAGAATCTATCACTTTCTTTGCTAAATCACCCACTTTTCTAGCAACCTCATTAACGGAAATGAACGTAGATGGATCTAAAGTATCAGGCTCAAAGTTGACTATTCTTTGACCAGATTTTCTAGCAAACTCAAGGCCATCCTCCCAACTTTGATGATAGAGAACAGAAGCGAAAGTCAGTACAACATAAGGATGTTGAGGTTCTTCTATTAGTGCCTGGTGGAATGCCAAAAGCCCAATCCTGTGTTAAAACAACAAATAGATAGTCAACTACTTTACTAAAACTGTTATTAAGTGGCTTCAAAGAAACTAACTCACCATAACCGACAGGCAGAAGGTTGATCACAACTAACAATCTTATCCAAATTGGAGAACAATTTCTGTGAAAGAATGAAGTGCATCTTTAATTAATAAACTAAATTGAAAAAGAAAAAGGAAGTTTGAATGCACTTAACCTATTATATTAGTAAAATCTCATCTCCTATTTATGAGTTCCGTATGCAAAAAAAAAAAAAAAAAAAAAAAAAAAAAAAAAAAAAAAAAAAAATCATACCATCAACATCATGGGAGATTCAACAGATTCAGTAGTCTGTCTAGAAATGTATGACGCCTACAATTCAACATTTAGAGCTTAGCTTATCTGGAATACACTATAGATCACAAGAGTAAAGAAGTACTGTTAATGGATAACCTGAAACGGTAGCAAAATCTCAAGAATGTGAAATCTCTGGAGTAGACGAAGTGAAGATTCGGCAGCGCCGTATGACAGCATATAATCCACCTCCATCATTATCCTGGACTGAACAAACAGTACTATTAAATTTGTATATTTATCACATACACACACTACATCATCAGCTTATTTATCAAACAACAGTACTAATGAAATTGATAATAGTACCGTGGCTAGATTTAGAATAGATGGAGCTTGTTTATGAATCGCAGCCTCAATATCCTTTGAAAATGACAAGCCAAGACGAGCAGCAATTCTCAGTCCACGTAGAATTCTTGCTGAACAGAATAGCACAAAGTAATACCTACAGTTAGTGTATTAAGATAGAGACTCTAATTTAACACCTTAAAGGTTTATGCAATACAGATACATGGTGGAAAGAATGATAAACTAACCACAGTCCTCTGTGAATGATAAATGTGCAGGTACTAGTGTTCGTAGCTGAAACCGTATAAACAAAAACGGTTCAAATTTGATTTGTTTTTTGCTTTTGGGGAAATAAAAGATGTGAGTAAATACAGATGAGTATTTCTAACCTTCAGATCTAATAAGTCTTTCATTGCATTATTGTAATCGTAAATCTTGAAATTAAGAGGGTCAAAGAACAAGCTGCTTCCACAAAATCATAGCAAATATAAATTAAATATAGAATAGAACAAAAAATGTGAATATATAGTAATAAATAATACTAGGCAGCAACAAATACCTATTAACTGTAAAGTCACGATGCATGGAGTTCTTCCAGAGCCTAAGGTCTGATTTGTCAAAGCCTTTAGGCATTTGAGATTGTAGATATCTTTCTTTATCTTCAGAATGTTTTGCTAAAGTCTTGAAACTGGATACCTGATATGCAACATACGAAAAGTTTAACTTTAATAAACTAGTATACAGTGTCAGAAAATAGCATACAGAACTTGTAAGCAAATACAATATCTTACCTCAATATCTGATCCTTTTATACTCACTTTACATATAGGAAACCTGCGTCCAATAATTACGCAGCGATGAAACTGCTTCTTAACCTGCAAAAACAGATATTATACTTAACTCAACATCACATAACATAAATTAAACAGCAAATGCTTCAAATGAGGAAAACCTGATGGAGATCAGCTGTAGTTATAACATCAAAATCTTTCGGTATTCTATTTAATATTAAATCTCTCACACAACCACCAACCAAGTAGGCTTCAAATCCTATAATAATGAAGTTAACATTAGAATTCAGTAATCAGGAGATGAATATTGATGCACATTTTTCAAGTTACAACATATTAAAGTGCTAATAGGAAGTCGCTGTGGTTCACGTTACAGATTCATGGTTTATTTAATTTCAATTGGTGTATTATCAGGGTTCATGGTATGAAGAACAACAAGCGTTTATCGCAAGCAAGTTAAATGTGTCCTACTTTGAAAGTCCTAAAACGTATAGCATTGTATGATTTTATTGCGTGCTTATTCACGCAACTATATCTCCCTTACTATGTTTACCAACTTGAAACACGTATAATATTATTCTCCTTTGACTACAATGTACATGTGATTCTGGTCACAGCTCACCTTCCTCTAGCCTCTAAGTTCTTCATTTTTATGTTCTACTCGTATAATATAATCAAAGCTTCATTTTTATGATGCCAGTGGTTGCATAAACTACTCGTGATCAAGAAACCAAAAACATAAATACAAAAAAATCATACCAACTACATCCACATTTACTAAATATAAACTAACAACACAAGTAAAGCTTAACACCAAACAATAGTCACCTTTAGTTCTAAGAATCTTTAAAAGCGTATACGGAGACGACGGGATCATCGTTCGCGTTATTCCCAACGCTCTCGAATCCATCTTTTTCCATTTCTCTGTCAAATACCAAAAACACAAAAAAATTCTTCTATTTCACCTTAAAAAACACAAAACAACAAACACCCACATTACATTAACTAAACCAAACTCCATACCAGGTTCAACAATGGAATCCTTATTGTTTCGGGCACGCGGTTTATGTCCAACTTCAACAAACTTATGATAAAAACACTGCAAATTCAAATTACAAAAAAGTTGCATACCAAGTGTTTGATAAAATGCTTCAAAGAAAATAAAATGTTAAAAAGTAAGTTATATAAACCTGTGATGAAAAAAGGGTTTTGATATGGGTTAAAAAGGGGTTGTGTTTATGGGTTATTGACGTTGTCATGTTAAAGGGGTGGTGGTTGCCACGGTGTTGGTCGGAAGGTCATTGAGGTAATATAAAAGGCGCGATTTGTGTGGGTCAAATTAGGTATTTATACATTCTTTCATGTTTTTTTTTGCTTTGTCAAATATTCTAAACTGTGAAAATGAGCCGAGCTGTTTGTGAAAAGCTTGGAATTGGACCAGTGAAAAGTTTCAATGAGTCGAGCATAAACAAGCTTGAACTTAAGTTGCGGTTCATTTATTAATCAAGCTTGAGGTTTATATTGAAAGATCGGTTGGGCTCGCGAGTCTAAATGAGTCTAAACGTTACTGCTAGGATGTTTTAAATGGTAAACGTATGAAATCGCGACAAGAAAATATAGGAGTACGTTTAGTTGGAGAAAATTTTTTTAGAATTTTTAGCTTTGTAAGAAAAAAAAAGGGGATAAATTTTTCACAAAACACACAAAACGCGTTTATGTGACACTGTCTTCCATTTGAAGAAAGAATGAGATTTCAAGGGAAGGAAAATACAAAAAATGTGTTTCTCTTGTTAAGTTACGAAATGCATGTTTTGTGTTTTGTAGTGAATATGTTAGGAAAAGTTTAATTTGAACGCAATCTCTATTTTCATTGGTTTGTAGAAAACAAGTGTTTTTTCTTTCAACTAAACGCGCAACACAGTTTTGCTTACGAATCAAGGCTATGAACTATAATGCTTGGTCGTTTCTTTTCTTTTCTTTTAGGTGTTTGTTATATTAAGACGAGGTATCTCGGTAACCGTTTCCAACCCTTTCCTTGGTCACTCCCAAAATGTGTTCGCAAGTTTAAACCTAAGACCTCTTGTAAGAAGGTCAAGGTGCCAACTACAGTACTAGGTATCCTTGGTGGTGGTTATAAAACTTATAAATGAAGACATAACCAAAATGTTGCAACTAGTAATCCAGCATATAACAAGACTAATCAATCATCTGGCACCATAACAAACGGCAACTACTTCCTTACAAAACTGATCACTGTTCTAACGAAAACCAAAAATAGCTAATTTGTCACAATAAACTGCGTGACAATTCTTTGACTCGTAAAAAGAAACCCATTGAGCTTCACTTTTCTAATAAAAAACCGCTCATCCGTATTGATAGTCTTCTATTCTGCACATCGCCGAATAGAACCAAAAAAAGGTTCAAAAGTTTCTCTCTTAACAAATTGTGTCTCAAGAACTAAACCAAATTCCTCCAGAGTCCCATATGATCCCAAAAGTGATGTCCACGTCAAGCATGATCCAAGGGTATGCAACTCAACAATGTTTCGTCTAGCAAATTTAAATATTTACAAATCAAAATGCTTGAACAAACCAGCATAAGTTCTGCACTTCATGTTGCTTCTGTGGCAATCAAACAAGATGCTTCCTCAATCTGCGATCAAGAATGGTAACTTTAACTGATATGCCATGTATATACCATACCGTATTATGATAAAAATGAGGCATTAAGGGTTACCAAGGAAGTCACCAGAGTTAATTTTATAGATAAACATTTCTTGAAAGGATCGGTTAAAGGTTATGTTTTTATCTCCTAACAGGTAAAACTAGTAAAAAATTGAAACATTAGCTCTACCGGAAAGATTTCCATGGGTCAGACTGGTCAAACAGATGAAAGTAGCCGAAAGTGTATATGTTGAGCAAAAACACCTCAGTTCAATTCATCTAAAAAACTTAAAAGATTATTCATTAATATAATACAATTTTGCAAACGTATTTGATATAATGATTAACTATATATGGTTAAAGTTCTAGAAAAAACACATTCAGCACCAATCTGACCAGTACCAAAATGCACCCATCACCCAACCTGCCCATTCTGTCACCAGTACATATAATAAAAAGTGATTTGCACACTCTTAGAATTGATTGGCACACTCAAATTTAGAGTGTTTTGACATTTATACCCTCACATCACTTTTACTTATTTTCACACTTTAAGGGTAGAAATGTCAAAAGACTCTAAATTTGAGTGTCCCAATCAACTACACTGTGTTCTCAAGTTGAGTAAATGGGAGGAAAGAAAGTGAAAGTTATAGTAGTTATGTTCTCAAGTTTTTTTATACAAATGAAATGGAAAGTAAATGAATGAAAGTGGGGTTATTTTGCTTTAAAAACTTTCACCCCACTTTTGGGGTGAAAGTTTACTTTACTTCATTTTTCTTTCTTTACTTCCTCTTTCTTTAATTTACTTTCACTTTCCTCTTCTTTTTTTCTTGAGAACACAGTGTTAAGAGTGTGCAAATCACCTCCCTAATAAAAAGGACAAATTTATTGGTTGTCACATTACTTGTTAATTGTATTCACCTTTCTTTTAGGGCATCCAGTTCTGTTGTGGCCTTCTTCCTTGCAATACGAACAAACCCTTTGCTTTTTTCTTTCACCATTCTTGGGCCGAGTGGTCTTGGGTTTCTCAGCTCGTTGCACACGTATTTGGGGCATACTTTCTGTTTCAGAAGTAACAACAGAAGATCCTGACTGTTTATTATCTGCTACAGAAGTACCAACAGAAGAAGATACCAAACTAGATGCTTCTAATTGATCACTGTCTATTTGCTGACTGCCAATAGTATTTACCGAACTATATGCTTCTAACTGCGATTCTGCTTCAGAAGTATCAATAGAAGATTCCAACCTAGATGCTTCTAGTTGCTTTTTATTCTTTCTTTGCACTTGTTCCTCCACAAAATTAACAAGGAACCGATTTAGTTTTCTCAATTCCTCAGGTGAATCTCTAGATTCTTCCACTGCCACTTTGGAATTAGCTTGAACAGACCACGCAAGGGAACTGACCTCAGTTTCACCATTCTCTACTACTAACTCATCTACTTTAACTACTGTATTTTCCTCTAGTCTAACTTCAAGATTTTGACTTTCTAAATGAAGTGGAGACTTTTCATTATCTGTCATAGATTCATTATTCGGTACTACTAATTGATCTACTTTGACTTCTGTATTTTCCTTGAGTCTCACTTCAAGATTTTGACTATCTAAATAAAGGGTTGACTTTTCGTTATCTGTTATAGATTCATCATTCTGTACTACTAACTGATCTACTTTGACTTCTGTATTTTCCACCGGTCTTGCTTCAAGATTTTGACTTTCAAAATGAGATGGAGACTTGTTATCATGTGTTATAGTTTCTAGCATGCAAATCAATTTCTGCATCTGTGTTTCGGATGTACCAGTTTCTGGCTTATCCAACATACGATCCTGCAATCCATTACCAGATACATTACAGCTATTTTCTTGATACCACAATTAATATAAAAAAACTATTAAACTTTCAAGGAAATTAGAGTTTTCATATCGAGCTTAAACTAAATAGAAAGAGCTCTCATCTTACGGGGTATTTGGGCGTGCATTTTTAAAGTGATTACGTGATTCTGAAAATTCAAATTTAGATAATCAGCTGTAGCAAAACAGACTATAATATATGGTAATTTGGATGTGCTTTTGCTGTTTGAAGTTGTAATAACCCGATATCAGCAGTTTAGTGTTTGGTAGTTGCTGATTATTTTGAAATTTAAAACATATTATGACCAAATTTGTATTTTCTGTAAAAGAAAAAGGACAATATACATCCATGGGGATTAAAGTATCTTATTGGAGCATAAAGTGAGAAACTAGGTAACTTTATTTTACTCTTTGATAATAGTTTTGTTGTAGTTCTTATAAAAGTGCTTATTTGACCCCAAAGTAATCAGATAATCTAATGTGAAAAGTGTGTATCCAGACATTCAAAACTTATGACTGCTACTGCAAGTCACAATAATAAGATAATCAACTCTGAGCGCAAATCCGATATAAGACATCATTGAACAGTATATAAATATGAAATTCATATAAAGACTGTTTGGCTTCAAAAGTTGCAACATACCTCATTTGCTGGATCAGAAGAAATGCCAGCTACCCGTGTACGTTCTGTAGATATCCCTCCTTGGCAGACATCTTGCTGGACCGTATGTACATTTTGATCCTTTCTTTTCTGCATAATATTGCTAAGTTTTGCAATCATTTCTCGTTCTGTAGACATCCCTTCTTGGCAGACATCATGTTGGACCATGCGTACATTTTGATCCTGTCTTTTCTGCATAATATTGCTAAGTTTTGCAATCACTTCTTGCTTCTTAGGGGCACTACCTAGTTGCAAATTTAATTTAAGTGGTAATGGTGGTTGTTTAGTATTCTCTTGTTTGTTCACAAGATGTTCATTTCTGGGAGCAAATTGTGCATGGTTGTTGAACTTATTAAGCTCGCTGTCAAGATCGAGGTCGGTACCACAGCCCATAGTATTCAAAATGATCTTCCCAAGAACAAACCTAGTCTCTAGAGAATCTCCCTTTTTGAGAAGGTCATAGTTTATCTCAAAAGAACTTCTGCCTTTCTTGTAGGTTTCAACCTTATGTGCAAGAACATGAAAAAGTTGTTTGGTGTTATTCCCCATGTACTGAGGTATACATACCTGAAAACATGAGATGGAGAAAACGGGTTAATTGCAGTAGAAGAAACATTGAGTTACTCACTTAACATATTTAGAAGATTATCCAGGCCAATTATCAGCTATCATACTAATTTATAAGAATGTGAAATCAATTAGATGCATGTACCAAGCCATGGTTTGGAAAATCAGGATCTGCCTCCGCCATAAGATCAATAGAATCCATCACCGCCATTGCTAATTTATTTACTTTTTCAGCAACTTCATCGTCAGAAGTGAAATTATAAGGCTCTAACATTTCATGCTCAAAGTTGACTAGTGTTTGACCATTTTTCCTTGCAAACTTGAGGCAATCATCCCAACTCTGATGATAGAGAGCGGAAGCAAAAGTCAAGATAATGAAAGGATGTTGTGGGTTTTCTACCAACGCTAGGTGAAAACCTAAAAGTCCAACCCTGTTTAACAAATATAAAATGCTTAGTGAACTATTTTTGATATACCAAGATGCTGTGTGAATGATATATCATTTGATAAATTACTCACCATAAGCGACTTGTAGAAGGATGATCACATGTGACTAGCTTATCCAAATGGGATAGCAATTTCTGTAAAAGCAATCTGTACTCATTAACTGTTTTAAAATGAGCCGAACCGTAAAAAATGGAACCAATAAGACCACCAGAAAAGATAACAAGACGAGTATACCATTAGCATCGTGGAACTTTGCCCAGACTTAGTCTCTTGTTGGGAAATGTATGCCGCCTGCAATTCCAAAAATGAAAAGAAAAATAAATGTTCCAGTTAGTTGTGTGCTTTAAAGACAATATAGCAGACAAGCTGATTCAAGACTCACCTGATATGGTAGCAAAATATCAAGAAGGTGGTATTTATGTAGCAAAAAGAATGAAGATTCCGCTGCCCCATATGATAACATATAATTTAACTCCATCAATATCCTATGCTGAATAGACAATTATTAAAAGAAAGGACTAACACAAAACACATTACGATTTTTATTAAACTGATACTAATGAAGTTTCAAATTAACACCTCCCCTAGTCTTGAAACAGATGATCGTTGTTTAAGAATCGCACTCTTGATTTCCTTTGACAATGATAAGCCAAGACGAGCAGCAATTCTCAAGCCTCTAAGTATTCTTGCTGAATGAAATAAGCACAACCAAGGTTTACAATAATTACATTATTGCAAGAAAGATTTGCAATAGCTTCAACATGAAAATATGAATAAATCGTTTTTAAAGAGCTTATTTATGCTATATCAGTGAATGAACTAACCAGAGTCCTCTGTGAATGACAGCTGGGCAGGTCCTAATGTCTGCAACTGAAATCATATCATAAAAAATTCTCAGCAATGTCAAACAAAACAAATTATTAAATTCCAGCATACATTATACGTAATTAACATACATTATGAAACTATGAATGAGGGTGTTAGAACTTAGGGTGTGCTTGGTTCAATTAAGGGAATGAGAAAGGCAAATGCAAAGGGTATACTAAGGAATGCAAAGGGTAATGAATACTTTAACCCCCAATTTGTAGTGTACTAGTGCGGGTCATTACCTTGTTTAGGGTAATGCTTCATTCCTTTATACTAAACCAAGCATAATTAATGATTGCTTTTTCTATTCCCCACCCCCTAATACCCTCAACCAAGCATGCCCTTAGAAAATTGAAATGATAAATATTCACCTTTAGTTCCGACAGATCCTTCATTCCATCATTGTAATCATAGATTTTGTGAAGAAAAGGGTCATAAAACAAGCTACACACACGCACAATCAACAAACAGATGGATCAAACAAAACATATACTATGACTCATATTATTAAAAAAGAATAATACCTATTAATTGTGAAGTCCCGATGCATCGAGTTCTTCCAGCGAAGTAGGTCTAGCTTATCACAGCCTTTCGGCATTTTAGATTCTAGAAACTTCTCTTTTCCTTCCGCATCCTTAGCTAAAGTATCAAAACTAGATACCTGGAAAACATACAAATTGCATGATGTAAACTGAGAAAAAAATAAAAATAAATAACAAATCTAGATAAATATGAAAAGAGCAGTTAAGTAGTTAACATGAACGTAACAACTTGCCTCAACAACAGAGCCTTTTAGATACACTCTACATACAGGAAATCGGCGCCCAACAACTTCACATTTATGAAACTGCTTACTGATCTGCAATAATAGCATATAAACTTTAAAATGCCACATACAACAAATTGAGGTTCGTAATCATATTGAGATTAGAAGTTGGACGATGCAATAAATCACAATTCATGTCTGTCTATAGAAGAAGAATAACCTGACTAAGATCAGCAGTGGTGATGACATCAAAATCTTTTGGTGTTCTGTTGAGAAGCAAGTCTCTCACACATCCACCAACTAAGTAAGCTTCAAAACCTGTAATAAAACAGAATCATACAAAATTTGCGATTATAAGATGAACCCTGCAAAATACCTTTAAGACAAAATTGGTACACTAAGAGAAACCAAAATGTAGAAAAATATCAGACAAGCTAATACACTGTCTAAATCCAAACTCAGAACACGGGTTCCACGGGACATGATACATAAATTTCATCCATTCATTATACTTTTCGATGCTTCATGGTTTACAAAAACAGTAAGTAAAGACTACCTATCAAGAGACTTTACAATCTTATCGTTACTTCTTTTCTTTACTACACGACCAGCTTAACTTCAGTTTTATTATGTTCCTTCAACAAAATTTGCAGTATTCAAGCCAACATTCAGAAACTGATCCATACACAATGCATGAGTAACAACTATATTCGCATCTAAAAGGGATGAAAACGACATTTCAACATTTCCTATTCCTTAATACGGAAAACACCAGTTTACAAAACGCACAATGTAGCTGGTTACCGGAAGTATCCAACTGACAGAAACTAAGCTAGTTTACTTAAAAACGATAGCAACAATCAACGACATAGTGTATACATAACACAGTACACAAAAATCACCTTTAATTCGCAGAATATGCATAACAGTATACGGCGACACAGGTACCATTGTTCGATTTATCCCCAACGACCTGGCATCCATCTTTTTCCATTTCGACACATCAATTTCACCTACACAATTAAACCAACAACACCACATACTTCAAAACAACCTTAAAAAAACATTTATTAAAAACCTTAAAAACATTCTACTAAAAAACCCACCTGGTTTAAAAACTAAATAATCATCTTCACTAAGTGGTTTAGGCTTAGTATCAACAACTTCAGCTAACTTATGATAAAGCCCCTGTAAGAAATTAAAAAAAAAAAAAAAAAAAAAAAAAAAAACAAACATTACTAAAAGTGTGCACATAAGGTGTTTGATAAAATGTTTGAAGTGTTTTTTTTTTTACCTGTAATGAGAAAAGTGGCTTAATGGGCGTTAGTAATATGTTGCGTCTAATGGTTATTGCTGCCATTATGATGTAACTAAGTGACTGACATGGTGGTTGTGACGGTGGTTATGTGGTGATGATGGTGGGAAAATGGACTAATGAGGTGACCTAATATATTTGTGAGTTAATTTCATAAATGGTCCTTTTGGTCTGTCGAATTTAACAGAAATAGTCCCTAAGCTAAACTATTTTCTAACGGATCTTCTCCAAATGGTTGCGACTTGCGACCCATATCGGGTTTGGTCCCTTGACCAATATTTTCATTAGTTTGACCATTAAACTAACAGGAAATGACATAAATACCCTTAAAATTAAGGTCCCTTGGTTTGTCGTGTATAACGAATTTAGTCCCTAATTTTTTTATTATGTTTTCGTGTTTTTTTTCTTTTTTTTTTTTACCTTTTTGTCCATTTTTCTCACGTTTTATACGTTTTCGTTCACTTTTATATGTTTTCTTTCATATTTATACGTCTTCGTTCATTTTCATAGGTTTTTATTCATTTTCATAAATTTTCATACGTTTTCGTCCATTTTTTTTTCGTTTTCTACGTTTTTATACGTTATATATGTTTTCATCTATGTTATACGTTTTCATCTATTTTTAACCGTTTTGTTTGTTTTTTCACGTTTTCGTCCGTTTTGTCAAGTCTTCATACGCTTTCTTAAGTTTTTGTCCGTTTTTATAAGTTTTCGTCCGTTTTTATCCGTTTTCGTTCGTTTTTATACGTGTTCGTCCATTTTGTTAAGTCTTCATATGTTTTCTTACGTTTTTATATGTTTTTGTCCGTTTATATTATTTTTCATCCTTTTTTAACGTTTTCATTTGTTTTTGTACGTTTTCGTCTGTTTTATACGTTTTTATCAGTTTTTGTACGTTTTCGTCTGTTTTTATATCTATTCATATATTTTTATACATTTTCATCCGTTTTTAAAAGTATGAAGACTTAAGAAAATGGACGAAAACATATAAAAATGGAGGAAAACGAATAAAACAGACGAAAATGTATAAAAATGGATGAAAACGTATAACAACGGACGAAAATGTAAAAAACGGATAAAGACATATAAAAACGGACGAAAACATATAAAAACGGATGAATAAATATAAAAACGGACGAAAACGTATACAAACGTAAAAAATGGACAAAAACATAAAAAACTGGATAAAAACATATGAAAAGGTAAGAAAACGGACGAAAACGGATAAAAACGTATAAAACGGATGAAAACATATAAAAACAGATAAAAATGAATAAAAGCCTATACAAATGAACGAAAATGTATAAATACGGATGACAATGTAAAAAAGGGACAAAACTGACGAAAACGTAAGAAAATTGACAAAAACGTAAAAAAAAATAGACGGAAACGGATTAAAACATATGGAAACAATCAAAACGTAATAAAAAATAGGGACTAAATTTGTTATACCCCACAAACCACAAGAACCTTACTTTTAAGGGTATCTATGTCATTTCTGTAAGTTTGATGGTCAAACTAACGGAATTATTGGTAAATGGACCAAACCCGATATGGGTCGCAACCATAAGGAGAGGATTCACTAAAAAAAAAGTTTATGGACTATTTCTGTTAAACCCGACAGACCATAAGGACCATTTAAAAAAGTAACTATATTTCTGAGGAAGTTATAATTAGACCCTTTTTGTTTTGATATGTTTTGATTAGGGTCACAAGACTTTGTATGTTAGGTTATTTCGGGTGGAGAAGTTTTTCTCTAACACGTTATGTACGTGATTTAACTAGGGTCATGGGCGGAGACAAGAGGGAGCACGGGGGCACGTGCCCCCTAGCGACAAAAATTGTAGGGTAATCCTTTTTTTATTTAATTTCATTTGCTCTTTCTAAGAATCAATTTGTAGTGTAGTTTTAAAATTTATCAAAGTATGCCCTCTCGAACAAAACATGGCTCCGCTCTTAATTAGGGTATTATGTTTTCTTTTCTTTTTCATGACTACATCAAAGATGTGTACCCGGTGGTGTTTTATATTTAAATCTTTGAAATGTGACATCACAATTTTATTTTATTTATTTATTTATGTAGGACCTTAAATATCACAACTTTATCACACCAATATATAAGCAAAGATGAAGAAGAGATGGTGACTTGATGTATATGTATGGCGTTAGGTTGTAGAGAGAGAGAGATGAAATATGAGAACTTTTATTAAGAAAAACACACACAATACACACACAAGCACACACCTCAAATGATATTTGAGGTGTTTATATAGTAAGTTACATCATGCCCTAAAAGGCTTTCCATGGGCTTTATCTAATGGGCTTGGTTTACATTTTCTAATAAAGGCTTACATGATATACTTAATAGGTACCAAGTCCATAGCCCAATATACTTAACTATTACAATACTTGTCGACTCAATAATGATCATCACGTTTAATGCTAACAATCTCCCCCTAAGGGACGATCATTGAGATCTCTATTTGATTACATAAATGATCAACACTTCTAATGCTAACAATCTCCCCCTAAGGGTGATCATTGAGATCTCTCTTTTGTGACCTTGATCTTTGATCTTTGAAGCTTGTTCTCTTTGAACTTTGAGTCTTGTTGTAATAGTTTTGCTAGTTCCGTTGTTCCAATCATGCTTTGTGATCCTTGAATAACTGTCGTTTGGTTGTTCTTGCCTTAGATCAACATCTTTACTCTGTTGTCTTTACGTCTTTTCCAACATGCTCATACTTTGTTTGACATTGAATTTTTGTGAAGTTCTCTTTTCTTTTACTTTAATCTTTGTTTCTTTAGTTTGTAGATTCTTTGACTTTGACTTAGAAACGTTCTGAACTTTGCTTTGCTTTGATCTTTGAAGAGAGCTTTGTAGGGTATGAGCATGCGGATCTTTGAGTGATGGTGATAAGGCGAAAAATGAACCACTTTTAGGGGGTCATTTAAGCCCGAATCCGAATTTATTTGATCAAATATTGCCCTAAATCGTTCCTTTTGTGATTTTAGGTACTTGGAGAGTGAATTCTGGAAAAGAAGCCATTTTGGACGTTTTTGGAGCATAAAAGTGAAGAAAACGGCAAAGTCTCAATTTTCCATGCTGGGAACAGCAGGTGACGGCGTCAAGAATAATTTCCTGACGGCGTCAAACCTCAATAATAAAATCCGAGAGTTCATGAAGGCGTCAAGAGTTTTCCTGACGGCGTCAAACCCCAAGAATTAAAATCCGTAGTTGATGACGGCGTCACACACAGGGCGTCAAGAGTAATTTGTGTGACGGCCTAGGCCTTGACGGCGTCAGAAGTAGATCAAGGCCGTCCGAGGAAGTATTTGGCGGCGAGATGACGGCGTCACACCTTTGTTCTTGACGCCGTCATCCCTATTTTCCTATATATAGTTTTCTAGTTTTTCACATTTAAGGGGAGGAGTTTTGGGAGAAACCCTAAAGACGATTTTGGTGTAACTTTACAGGTTTTTCAAGGGTTCCAACCCCTTGATTCCTTGCATGATTAATCAAGATAAGTGTTCTTCTAATTCAATCAATATGTCTATGTGTTGGTTGTCTATATCATGTTCTTGTCTTAATTCTATCATGCTAGGCTAGATCTCTTTTGTGTTTGCTTAAATCTAATGAAACCTAGATATTGATTATGTGTTGATTACTTGTTTATTCTTGTCTTGGTTGAATGATTTATATGTTAGGCTTAAGAAAACTGGCAGATCTCCAAATGGTAACATGCTTGAACGTCTTAAGAAACATGAACCGAGGCGCACTAGGTCTTTATTGGTTGTATTTAATGCATGAGCCACTGTTTACAATCCCTATAGTTGTGCTGGGCATGGTGTAGGAGGAGATAAGAGCTCATAGAATTGGGGAGTTATGTGTGTCACCCCATGAATGGTATTAAGGAATACGATCCGTCATCCATGCAATTATAACAAGTAATTAATGTGTAAAAGATATCTAGGGAGTAGTGAAATCTAAGTAAACACATTTTCTCCAATTACTGCTCACAACTTTAGTATAAATTAGTTTATTTTCATTTTTATTATTTTATTTTGATTGCATCTTAGTATTGGGTTAGTTGAATAGCAACTAATTCCGCCCACTCTTCCAAAACCCGAGATTTTACTTGCTTTCATAAAAATATAAAAACACAAAAATAATCATCCCTCACCTTTAGAACTAGTATTTAGGCTTTCTAATCCTAGCGACACTATTCCTAAGCTGAACGATCAATCCCCCGGTACTTGTCACTATATTATACTACAACGATCAGGTACACTGCCTGGTGGGGGTTGTAAGCTTCTCGAGATCCCTCGAGAGGTAAAGCCTGTTACGATTCCCACGCATCAAGTTTTTGGTGCCGCTGCCGGGGAATAGTTATTGTCTAGGTTAGAATTTCTTTTTATTAGGTCTACTTGCTAGATTCCTTTCTAGTAAGATTTTATTTTTATTTTTAGGTCTTCTTTAGTCTATCTATTTCTTTGTGCCTTTGTTAGTAAATTAAACTCATTGACTATTCCGTTGACCATTATGGAAAACGCGAATCCACCCCTTTCCCCTAGAGAAGTGGCTGTGTTACGTAAACAAATTGAGAGTGAGATTAGGGAGCTTAGAGAGCTTAATAGATTGATTAAGGTTGAACTCGAACATGCATTTAGTGACCTAGAAACCGCCTTGTATTCAAATAAAGACCTAGGGCCTAATGACTTTGTGAATGTTGTTGAGGGACTAGAAGAGGAGGAAATAGATCCAAAGCTTAATGACTACTTTAATCTACACCCCACTAAGGAGGAGATTGCATATTATAATAATCTTATCGATAACCCGCGATCTCCTTTCACCATAATTGAACCTAAGATCAAGAGAGGCGATCCTAAGAATGCTAAGATACCATGTATGATTGGATATAGGCACATTAGCAATGCTTACATTGACTTTAAATCTCCAATCAACATTATGTCCTCAACTGTTTATAATGATATAGTGAAAACAAGACTTGAACCTAGAAGGGATCCCAAGTACCCCGGTGGAGTTTGTAACTTTGTCGGGAGAGTTAAAGGTTTACGTGTCTTTGTTGGTAATTTCACTTTTGTCACCGACTTTATGATTGTGGAGGATATTGCTAATGTTATTGATTGTCGACTATCCAATGTTGTATTTGGCAAACCATTTGTTGAGGAGTCTAAGTTGGAATATGATGAGGTAGAAGGTACGATCCGATTTGTAAGTAGCACCGATAGTATCACTTATAGGATGCCTAATAGGATGAATGAATTTCGTTTTATATCTCGTTTTGATAAGGACAACGTTGGTGCTTTTGAGGATATTAATGAGGAAGATAAGCAAAATGGCATGGATTATGTATGGGAAAAAAGGAGTCTTTATTACAAAGATTGCTTGGCCCTGGGACCAAGGTATAAAGTCGATGAAGAATTTGCCCAAATGATTATGGGGGCGGTTGAGAAAAAGGTGATTGGTTTCTACAAGGAATATCTACAACTAGAGAGTGGAACCAATGATGAGATCACGTAGTAACCCATGACTTTGAGTCTAGCTACAAGACTCGTAAATAAAGAAAAGCGCTTCTTGAGAGGCAACCCATGCTTTGTGTGATTTTCATTTTATTTGTTTGTTATTTGCTTCCGTATGCATGCTTTATTTTTATTGTTGGTAGATCATGTTTCTCAATTAAAAAGTGGAAATACTTTACTATGTTGTTTGGCCTAGTCTTAACTCCAACCTAAAAGTATTTTTGCAAAAAATAGGTGTAAGGGGAAACCCAAATATGTTTTCAAGAAACACATGATCATGATTCTCCACAATTTTAAGTGAGCATGTATATTCGTATTTGTTAGAGTCAAATGCTTGTATTGAGTCATAATGAAGTTTTGCAGGATTTTCCAGGAAGTAGGACCAAGTTTTTCCAGAAATTTTCCGGAAACTTAACATAAGAATTTCTGCAGGTCCATTCTGACGGCGTCATGAGTTTACTCTTGACGGCGTCAGGAGTTAAAATCTGGAAATTTTACCGGTTTTGTTTTTCTAACGGAGTCTTATGGTTTTTGTGAATTATTAAGTTTTATAATCTCCAGGAGATCTGCAAACTTCATTCCACAAGCATTATATCTTACTTTGTTTTCTAGGACTTAGAAACTTATATAGGATGCCGCCGATTTTACGCGAGGTTGTCTTGTCTATTTTTGTCAGGATTTACAGGTTATGTTCGACAAGGAGATGATTTATATTCTGGAAGGGATGCTTTGATTGTTCATTTTCTTGGAGGAAGATCTAATCTGGCCAACCTATAATCCATACCGAGCGAATCAGGGGAGTATTTGATTTCATTCTCTTTACTTTTTCACTTTTACATTCTTTACTTGAACATTGGGGACAATGTTCATCTTAAGTGTAAGGGGAGGGTAAAAAGATGATACCTTACATATGCACTTTCGCTTGAGTTTGTTTTGTTTGATAGTAGATGTGTAATAAAACTATGAGAAATACTTGTTAGTGTAATTTTAGCGCCAAATTTAAATTTTTTTACAACATTTAGGAGTGAAACTTTAGCCATAGCAAGCGTCTCATGGATAGGAGATTGTATGACTAGCACATAACCGTATATTCAGAAAAATTTTCCACCCAAATATGTGAGGTTCGCCTTTAGATTTGATAGGAAAAGCATTTATTATTAGTGCTTATGAGTGTACCGGTAGCATTTAGATTCTAGAACTTGCGTTAGTGATGCATCCCGAGACCGCTAGTGAGACTACATTCGTGTGGTAGGATTTACTACATGATAAGAGGCATTAGGATCACCCTTGTGTTAAACCCGTATTATAATTACTTGACCATTTAAGTCATATTACTTGACTAGTTAAGTCAACTAATTTTTCCCACACCCTTAGCGTTGTACTCATTTTTAGTACGAAACCCCTAGTACACCCCTCCGAGCCTATCTTTTCGTTTCTAACTTTAAGCATCTTACTTAAAGGAAGAATTTGTTACACCCCACTTAAATGTACACCCAAATCGCCTTAGCCTTCCGTGTATGCACTCATCTTTAGTGCATTATTGTTATTTGTTAAACCCTAAGTTAACTTTCTAATTGATTACATGGTTGCTAAGTCGAGTCATATCCTTGTACATATTGTTTTGGGACGATTGGGACTCATGGGTAAGTACTTATTTTATGGAGTAATGGGGAAGAACATCATTTATTACCCCCATATGTACGTTAATCTTAAAAGTACTCCAAGTGTTTTGATTTTCTTAATTCGAGTCATTAGATTAGTTCATTGTAAAGTATGTAAAGATTCAAGTGTAAGGGGAATGTTCATCCCCTATGATGTATTATTTCGGATGGTAGGGTAAGAGTGTATGTCTAAAAAAAAAAAAAAAAAAAAAAAAAAAAAAAAAATCGAAAAATCAAGAAAAAGAAAAAACATACGGACTACCATCCCTTTTTATTCTATGTTCATTTTATGTTTTTGTTATTTCTCATTTATTAGCTTAAGTCGAGTCTAGTCTTGGTTTAGCAACGCCACATTGTACATGTAATTAACCAAGATTGTTAACTCGCTACCAGTAATAACTTCCTTTATCCAACAAAACCGTGTAATTCATATCCCTATACCTAACGTTACAACCCTTTAAAAGACCTCTTTGATAGTTTATCCTAGGTGCTTACGCCATGTGGTGGAGGTTTGATCCTGTTGATATAAATAATGTATAAAAACGTTATTAATATTTTTCGATATCCCTAAGTTTTGACGATCACAAAATATAAAAACATTAAACGCAAAGTTAATATGTAAACAAGTTTTAAGCAAGTTTATATCATCTCATCCAACATAATCACTTAAGGTATGAATAAACAAGTGACTAATACATTTTATGATCAAAGGGATGTTTATTTAAATAATACAAAGTTTATAAAATTAAATAAACTTATTATATATTTTTGAAAAACATTTTTGGTAATAAAGGAAAATGTTTAATTCATAGTAAATATATGAATTCAAATTTTTAACCAAAATCAGTTAGTTTTTCACCTAATAAACTTTCCCCACTAAAAGACAGATTTTCTGGCCGTTACAGCTGGGCGGCCCCCTTAATTACAAGGGCGGCCCCCTTAATTTTAAGGGGACCGGCCACGCTCCCCTGTCAGATTCTGTCAGAAATTTTTCCCTATAAATACCACCTCAAACCTGGAATTTTTCTCACCTCTTGCACGAAAATTTTCAGATCCAAATCTCTCTAAACATCCTTCTAAAAACCCTTTGATCATATAATTGTTAATCCTTGTTTCAAGTGATTCATTCCCTCACCTCTCATCTCTCAAAGTGCAAGAGAAGAATACTCCTTCAACATCTAGTTGTGAAGTATTGTAGATTTATTTATATAATCTAGTTGTTGTGTACATTCATTGTAAAGGTGTGATAGTATTGTAACTAGATAGATCTAGGAGTAGAAGTTGTGAATAGAAGTAGTGAGATATAAGTAGTGTTGTGAAGAAGAGAAGAAATAGTTGTGAAAGAGAAGTGTTAGGAAGTAGATTGGTGTGAAGAAGATTGGTGTGTAGAAGATAGGTGTGAAGAAAATTGGTGTGTAGGAGATAGGTGTGAAGAAGTGGTGTGATTAAGTAGTGAATAGGTGTGAATTAGTTGTGTAGAAGGTGTGAATAAGTTGTGGTGTGTATATTGGTGTGTAAGGTTTTCTCCGCCATAAAGGAGCTTGTTGACATAGTGAAGAAAACTCTCGAGTAGGTGACTCGGGGAGTGGAGTAGGAACAAGGAAGGTGTCCTTGTTGCCGAACCACTATAAATCCTTTGTCTCGCGGTTAGATCTTTCCTTTACTTAGCTTATTTATTTACATCTCGTACATAGCTATAATTGTTTATATTGTGCATGTGTTAATCTTACATACTTAGCTTACATCTTTACTATTTCTTATACTTATATATTATTGTTCATATTGTTCAAGATTTGAGTTCACATAAGATTGAATCAAAGTTTTAAAAGTAAACAAGGTTTTTAAAACTATACTAAGTTTTCAAAAACAAAGTCTTTATAACAAACCTAAAAGAATTCACATATAATAGATCATATAGTTGTTTTTAAACTTAACTCTAATTAAAGGCCTTATCAAACAAACAATTGAATAAACTCGTATTAATATTTTGAAACCAAGCTTTATAAAAATTGAAAAGACGTAAAACTATTCAACCCCCCCCCCCTTCTAGTTTTCCACAATTGGTACCAGAGCCACGTCAAACAAGATTTTTAAAATATATTGTATTTTAAAACTTGAAACGATCTATGGAATTGGAAAAATATTTAGAAGGGCAATCTATGCAAAGACCACCGTTATTTGAAAGTGATGGTTTTCTTTATTGGAAAAATAGATTCGAAACTTATGTGAAATCAAAAGATCTTGATCTTTGGCATGTTATTACCTTTGGTGACTTTCCCCCTATTCAATATAATTTTGAAACTAAAAAGGATGAAATCGTATCTTTTGAAAAACAAAATGATGATTTGAAAAAGAAACTAGCAAAAAATAATGAGGCTAAAATGGTTATTTATAATGCGTTACCACGCAAAGAATATGAAAGAATCTTTATGTGTAAAACCGCAAAAGAAATTTGGGATTCTTTATTAATTACTCACCAAGGTAATAGTCAAGTCAAAGAAAATAAAATAGATCTTCTTGTTCAACAATATGAACAATTTATGATTTCGGAAGAGGAATCAATAGATAATGCATTTGCTAGATTTAACACTATCATCACAAGTTTAAAAGCACTTGATGAGAATTTTTCTAGTAAGAATTTTGTTAGGAAATTTCTTAGGGCTCTTCATCCAAAATGGCGAGCTAAAGTTACGGCGATTGAAGAATCAAAGAACTTGTCAACTCTTCAACTTGACGAGTTAATTGGTAACTTGAAAGTATACGAAGCAATAATAAAGAAAGATTCCGAGATGGTTAAAGGAAAAAGGGAGCAAAGCAAATCGATTGCGTTGAAAGCTAAAAAGGACTCTAGTGACGAAGAATGCTCAACCTCCGAAAGCAACGATGAAGAGTATGCTATGGCCGTACGAGATTTCAAGAAATTCTTCAAAATTCGAGGAAGATATGTTAGACAACCATATAATGAAAGAAAGTGCTTTAAGTGTGGAGATCCAAATCATCTTATTGGAGAATGTCCGAAATTGTCAAGAAGTCAAAACCACAAGGCCTTTGTAGGAGGAGCATGGAGCGATAGTGACATTGATGAAAAAGAGACAACAAAAGATGAAAGGTGTCTCATGGCAAAGGCATCCGATAAGGTACGTTCTAAAACCGAATATTATAGTGATGAAAATTTATTTTTAGTTGAAAAAGACCTAGATAGCGAATATAGTAGATTGTGTAAATTAGGTCAAAAGGTAATAGCTAAAAATAAGTCACTAAAACATATTAATAATCAATTAGAAAATGAAATACTTGAATTAAAAATTAAACTACAACATTTGGAAAAAGAAAAAGAAGTTTTTATAGAATGTAAAACATGTTTAGAGGTCAAAAATGAAAACGAAAAACTTAAAGATGAAATTTTCAAACTTGACAAGTTTAAAGATAGTAGTAACTCACTTAAGAAAATAATAAGTGTTCAAGAAACTTTGAGAGATAAAACCAGTCTAGGATTCGACTTAACTAATGTTTCAATTAGTGAAAATAAAAATGAAAAGTTTGAATGTGTATCTAGTAAACAAAAACCATTAGACTCAAAACCTAAGTATGTACCTATAAAAGATAGAAAAATACCTATTGCGAGTGATGAGGATGTAAAAAGTTTTTATAAACCATCATTAAAAGCCAAAACCGGATTTTCTAAACAAAAATTAAGATCTAAAACTCCACCTCCAAATAGACCAAATAATCATCATCCTCGGTCTACAACCCCTCAACATAGGAGAAATCAAGGTAGACAAAACTTTTCTAATAATAGTCACCCAATGTGGATTTATCCACATCAACCAAGCTTTAGCCCATGGGGAATACTTCCACCATACATGCATCCTAGTCAATTGCAAACCATGTTTGGTTCAAACAACTTTGGACCAATGAGACCATGGGAATCAAGTGGCTAAGTTGTCACTTTTGGAAAATATCGGTATCTCATCTACAAATGACTTCTTTAAGTCAACATGGCATCTTGATGTGTTTGAAGAAAATTTATTGAAGACCAAAAGGTACGCATTTCTTTTAAGTTTATCGTTAATATTTATATTCTTAGATTAATAACTAGTTAGAATAATGCTTAGTTATATAGCTAGTAATACTTACTTGCTCACATATTATGAACCCCTCTTAGTTGGCTTTCCTAGGATTTGAATTAAAATTGCTCGTTGTCGAACAACATAGAAAATGGAAATCTTCTATGTCCACTAGTAGAAAACTCATGGTGATGAAGTGAAATGAGTTAAGTGGATTAATCGTTAATATAGAAGTAAGACTAGATCCCCCGCATAAGAAAACTATGGATGAAACAAGCTCTCGAAGACTATGGCATTAGGTTAGAAAATTTTCCTATTATGTGCAATAACAAAGGTGCTATAGATTTAAGTAAGAATCATGTTCAACACTCTAGGACTAAACATATAGAAATGCGTCATCTCTTTCTTATGGACATTTTACAAAAAGAATATATAACAATAGAGAAGGTAGCTTCGGATGGTAACATTGCCGATAAAGTCACTAAGCCTCTTAAGCGTGATTTACTTAACCACGTACGTTTAGGATTAGGAATGATGGAGCAAATTGATTAAATTCTTGAAATACTTAACATCTTCTGAAAAATCAAAGTTCTGGAAAATTTTCTTTGTCAGATGGGCGGACCCCTTAATCTATAAGGGCGGCCCCCTTAAAATTAAGGGGACCGGCCTCACTTTAAGGGGGCCGGCCATCTGAGCATAAAAATATTTAATTTTCTTTTCTTTCTTCTCAAATCTGAATCTAGGATTCTGTTTTGCACAAAAATCAGGAATTGAGATATTTTGTTTTTGCATATAGACTCTCAAAAGAAAACCTCAATTCATTTTGAAATCATTCTCACGATTAGGAAAACTCATTGTTGAATAATGATAAAAACATTTTTCTATCAAACTATGCACAATAGTCTCACTCTCGTTCTTTATATATATATATATAATCCAATATATATATATATATATATATATATACATGACACTTAGAAGTGAGCAAAGCTAAATCAAGGAGATCAAGGATCGTTTCTTAGGAAAATTTGTTAAGGAGTCAAAACGATCTTAACTCCGTATTTGTTTCATATAGGCATACACTAGAACAAAATCAGGAATTACACTATCACATTTGTTCTATCACTAGTGTCTCACTCATTAGTTGCTTTTGCCCTTGCACTAAGTTAGTCATGCTAGGTAGAATGCCTCAATTGCTTGATCTATTATTTATTAAGTGTGCATGCATGCGTAGTTGTAATTATATTACATGTTTATTTGCCTAGATGCTTTTCATGCATATTCCATTAAGATAATACATGCATAGTTGCCTAAAGAGTTGGACTTGCCCAAAACCAAAACTCATAATCTTTACACACTCAAATCTCATAACCTTTACTCACCCATACCCTTCTACCTTACACTCAAACCTCATAACCTTTACACACTCTCACCAATCACACCACTTGATACTCAACTCCCATCCTCACCAATAACTCCATCTAGTCATCCTCTCAAAAAAAAAAGGTTCAACCATGAAACCATTCCCTACACTCTACAAAGTGTGTCATTACCACTACAACTTAACTCATGAAGGTCAAACCATACTTCATGATACACAAACCTCAAGCTCACTCAAAAGAACCCTTTCTCAATCCTCATAATGGTCAAGCATCTACCTATGCTCCCATCTACATACCTACATTTCATCTATCTCCTCGAAACAATCCTTTTATTGAAAAATTTCGACCTCCAAACAATAATCAATATTACACCTCACTCTCTTTTCCACCAACATTACAAAATTCCTTCATCATCATCTTCCTTGTAAACCTTGAAGTTTCGTGAAGAACTTGACCAACTCCATGATCTTCGTGACCTCAATACTATGCACCTCGCACAACGCAATTTGCATCACACACTTTCCTCACCTCACTCATCCTCGCACAATTACTCCATCCACATGCGTTACCATCCTTACTCCCAAAAATACACTTTCATCTCACCCAAAAAAAATTCATATGAAGAGCACACTCCATCTCAAAACAACAATCCCAATCTCACTCCCAACACCTCACATTTTGGTCAAACTACAAATCCACTCATGAAACATCCCATTCTTCCATACATTCATCCTCATTCATTCATGATTACCCAAATGAAACCTCTCTTGTGTCTCAACAAGACAATCTCACAATCACCCTCATTAATGAAATTTCACATTCACCCAATTCATTTCTTCCAAATGACCCTCTTGAGGAACTTACTCAATCTTTAAACAACAACCATCAAAACTCATCCATACATGTTCCATGTTCAATCCACAATCAATAATCAATATTCAACTCCACCATCATCACCATCTTCCGAACATAAAAAGTTCGTTGAAGAACTTAAAGAAGCACATGAGCTTAATGCTCTTCTAGCTTTACATCTTGATTAAAGCAATTTGGATCAACAACCTTCATCCACCAACTCATCACCACCCAACAACTTGATCCATCTTGAGAATCATGTCAACAATTGTTCTTGTTGCATTTTTCTCCAAAAACAAAACATAGCCATAAATGAACACCTCACTTGGATTGAGTATCTCCTCACTAGGACTTCTCCAACATCATCCATAAAAAAAAAAAAAAAAAAAAAAAAAAAAAACATCAACCCTCAAGCAAATCCTTCCGCTCCAAACTCACCACCAAACTCTCCAAACTCTACAAACACCATTTCCACAAAAGTCTACCTTTCCTAAATACCATGTTTCCCATCTCCAAAAATAAAATCATTTCAACCTTTTGTGTTCCAAGCAAGTCCAAGAGACCTCAACTTGGCAACTTAGTATTATCTAGTGTAATTTGCTAGAAAAGCATACATCTATATGCTTATGTACGAATGATTATGTTTTCAACATAATTACTAATGAATGTTTCTTTTGTTTTATTACCATGCATTCTTATTAGTTACTTTCATATCTATTGCATGCATATATATCTATGTTCCTTGTGCTCTAAATATTTTTGCAAGCCTTCCATATCTCGATCTCTTATGAACTCAAAACGAGGGGGAGTATACTTCAAGGGGGAGCTATACATTCATCGGGATAACCTTTTTGATGCTAACAAAAAGGGGGAGAAGTGATATAAACTCACACTAAAAACTTGCATATATATTAATTTTTAGTTTAATGAGTTTAGATTTTGTAATCATCAAAAAGGGGGAGATTGTTGATATAAATAATGTATAAAAACGTTATTAATATTTTTCGATATCCCTAAGTTTTGACGATCACAAAATATAAAAACATTAAACGCAAAGTTAATACGTAAACAAGTTTTAAGCAAGTTTATATCATCTCATCCAACATAATCACTTAAGGTATGAATAAACAAGTGACTAATACATTTTATGATCAAAGGGATGTTTATTTAAATAATACAAAGTTTATAAAATTAAATAAACTTATTATATATTTTTGAAAAACATTTTTGGTAATAAAGGAAAATGTTTAATTCATAGTAAATATATGAATTCAAATTTTTAACCAAAATCAGTTAGTTTTTCACCTAATAAACTTTCCCCACTAAAAGACAGATTTTCTGGCCGTTACAGCTGGGCGGCCCCCTTAATTACAAGGGCGGCCCCCTTAATTTTAAGGGGACCGGCCACGCTCCCCTGTCAGATTCTGTCAGAAATTTTTCCCTATAAATACCACCTCAAACCTGGAATTTTTCTCACCTCTTGCACGAAAATTTTCAGATCCAAATCTCTCTAAACATCCTTCTAAAAACCCTTTGATCATATAATTGTTAATCCTTGTTTCAAGTGATTCATTCCCTCACCTCTCATCTCTCAAAGTGCAAGAGAAGAATACTCCTTCAACATCTAGTTGTGAAGTATTGTAGATTTATTTATATAATCTAGTTGTTGTGTACATTCATTGTAAAGGTGTGATAGTATTGTAACTAGATAGATCTAGGAGTAGAAGTTGTGAATAGAAGTAGTGAGATATAAGTAGTGTTGTGAAGAAGAGAAGAAATAGTTGTGAAAGAGAAGTGTTAGGAAGTAGATTGGTGTGAAGAAGATTGGTGTGTAGAAGATAGGTGTGAAGAAAATTGGTGTGTAGGAGATAGGTGTGAAGAAGTGGTGTGATTAAGTAGTGAATAGGTGTGAATTAGTTGTGTAGAAGGTGTGAATAAGTTGTGGTGTGTATATTGGTGTGTAAGGTTTTCTCCGCCATAAAGGAGCTTGTTGACATAGTGAAGAAAACTCTCGAGTAGGTGACTCGGGGAGTGGAGTAGGAACAAGGAAGGTGTCCTTGTTGCCGAACCACTATAAATCCTTTGTCTCGCGGTTAGATCTTTCCTTTACTTAGCTTATTTATTTACATCTCGTACATAGCTATAATTGTTTATATTGTGCATGTGTTAATCTTACATACTTAGCTTACATCTTTACTATTTCTTATACTTATATATTATTGTTCATATTGTTCAAGATTTGAGTTCACATAAGATTGAATCAAAGTTTTAAAAGTAAACAAGGTTTTTAAAACTATACTAAGTTTTCAAAAACAAAGTCTTTATAACAAACCTAAAAGAATTCACATATAATAGATCATATAGTTGTTTTTAAACTTAACTCTAATTAAAGGCCTTATCAAACAAACAATTGAATAAACTCGTATTAATATTTTGAAACCAAGCTTTATAAAAATTGAAAAGACGTAAAACTATTCAACCCCCCTTCTAGTTTTCCACAGATCCTTTCCCAAGCCTATGGTAATCTATTTTGCTATGACAGGTAGTGAGAGATATCTTCCATTTCCATAATGTTATATTACTTTATTACACCCGAGAGATGTGGGTATCTAAACACTATTTGTGAGGTGCTAGTGTATGACCTCCGAGCTTGTCTATTGGTCTTTAGTGGAACGATTATTTGTTGTAATTACTTTTATATTAGTGTTAAATGACCTCTAACTTGTCTTTTGACTAGAATAAAAGCGCATTTGCTAGAGGACAAGCAAATCTCAAGTGTAAGGGTATATGATAAGGCGAAAAATGAACCACTTTTAGGGGGTCATTTAAGCCCGAATCCGAATTTATTTGATCAAATATTGCCCTAAATCGTTCCTTTTGTGATTTTAGGTACTTGGAGAGTGAATTCTGAAAAAGAAGCCATTTTGGACGTTTTTGGAGCATAAAAGTGAAGAAAACGGCAAAGTCTCAATTTTCCATGCTGGGAACAGTAGGTGACGGCATCAAGAATAATTTCCTGACGGCGTCAAACCTCAATAATAAAATCCGAGAGTTCATGAAGGCGTCAAGAGTTTTCCTGACGGCGTCAAACCCCAAGAATTAAAATCCGTAGTTGATGACGGCGTCACACACAGGGCGTCAAGAGTAATTTGTGTGACGGCCTAGGCCTTGACGGCGTCAGAAGTAGATCAAGGCCGTCCGAGGAAGTATTTGGCGGCGAGATGACGGCGTCACACCTTTGTTCTTGACGCCGTCATCCCTATTTTCCTATATATAGTTTTCTAGTTTTTCACATTTAAGGGGAGGAGTTTTAGGAGAAACCCTAAAGACGATTTTGGTGTAACTTTACAGGTTTTTCAAGGGTTCCAACCCCTTGATACCTTGCATGATTAATCAAGATAAGTGTTCTTCTAATTCAATCAATATGTCTATGTGTTGGTTGTCTATATCATGTTCTTGTCTTAATTCTATCATGCTAGGCTAGATCTCTTTTGTGTTTGCTTAGATCTAATGAAACCTAGATATTGATTATGTGTTGATTACTTGTTTATTCTTGTCTTGGATGAATGATTTATATGTTAGGCTTAAGAAAACTGGCAGATCTCCAAATGGTAACATGCTTGAACGTCTTAAGAAACATGAACCGAGGCGCACTAGGTCTTTATTGGTTGTATTTAATGCATGAGCCACTATTTACAATCCCTATAGTTGTGCTGGGCATGGTGTAGGAGGAGATAAGAGCTCATAGAATTGGGGAGTTATGTGTGCCACCCCATGAATGGTATTAAGGAATACGATCCGTCATCCATGCAATTATAACAAGTAATTAACGTGTAAAAGATATCTAGGGAGTAGTGAAATCTAAGTAAACACATTTTCTCCAATTACTGCTCACAACTTTAGTATAAATTAGTTTATTTTCATTTTTATTATTTTATTTTGATTGCATCTTAGTATTGGGTTAGTTGAATAGCAACTAATTCCGCCAACTCTTCCAAAATCCGAGATTTTACTTGCTTTCATAAAAATATAAAAACACAAAAATAATCATCCCTCACCTTTAGAACTAGTATTTTGGCTTTCTAATCCTAGCGACACTATTCCTAAGCTGAACGATCAATCCCCCGGTACTTGTCACTATACTATACTACAACGATCAGGTACACTGCCTGGTGGGGGTTGTAAGCTTCTCGAGATCCCTCGAGAGGTAAAGCCTGTTGCGATTCCCACGCATCAGATGGTAACGGTCTTTCTCCAAGGAACATTCATCAGTACCTACATAAAAACAGTTAGCAATAAAATATCTGGTACTTACAGGTTCGGAATTAGAGATCGTCAACAGCATAGTGTGAAGACTCCTTCTAACCCTTACCAGGGCCGTTCCTGAATCGGATACCCCTGAAAAGGCTTACTAGATCCACCAAAGTACATCAATGATTTAGGTGAGTTGCTGGAGATCACCCCACAACTGTAGACCGTTTGAGACAAAGTAACCATCATGATAGAAAAGGCAAGATCCGTAGATCTCATAAAGACTCTTACACCTTGTGTCCTTTTTGGCGAACACAAGTGTATGCAATTCGAAGTGTATCCTAAGAGATCTTTGATGAATCTCATGGCTCTAGACTCAATAAGTGCACATTTGGTTTTCCTATGCGGAGACTATGGATGGGTCTCCTGCTTCAATATCAACCATCTCTAAGAGATACGTTTATAGTTTACACCGGTTCCCCGTGAGAATGAAACAAATATCTTTTAAGAGATACCTGAGTGGCTAGAAGGTTTAGTGCAATGCGTCACTGGGTCCATGACGTTTTGTCTTCAATACCGGTGTCACCTTAGTAACAACCAGTAGCATATGAGTTGAACCCGGTGTCTGCCCTAAGGTTGAACATATGGAGGGCTATTTCTTTTCACCCTTTTTCATAACTTTTCTTTTTAATTCTTCAACCCCTTCTTTCTCCTTTCTCATTTTCTCCTTTTTTCAATCATACCTAAGGACTTCTAATTCTAATCTATTGGAATTGTCCTTGGGTAGATCCCTCCGGCTCTGGCGGATCATAGGACGGTTTTTCCTAACCTTAGTCACCTTAAAACACCATGACTATCCTGTTGTTGCCATCAAACCGTTTGTAAAAATCTCTCAAAGTGTTTATGAAAATAAAACACATTGTTGTTACCACTTTGAGAGTTTTGCATTTCATATGAAGGACTCCCCCTTCACATGTGCTCATGTGTTTTTTAATAAATTTGCACATGCGAGAGGAGTTTGTACTTTTTGAATTGATCCACTTTCAGTGAACATGACCGATTCGAGACACGCTTACATCACTAGTTAGACTGGCTTGAAATTATTACCCGTCCTGGTCAAGTCCAAAGAAAGTCTCTCGATACGGTACATTCTACTCAGACAAGTCATATTCGAGACACGCTTACATCACTAGATAGACTAGCTTGAAATTATTACCCGTCCAGGACAAGTCTTTTCGATTACTGACATTTTAAGCTCCGTCAATTCATTGGTACTTACTGAGTCGAGCTCTTCTGAGATTCAGCCACAATCTTTAAACATCTTTGATCACATTTTAATCATGTCTTCTCCCCCTCAAAAATAGCATAACGTGATATTTTTGATATCAACCGATTAAGAAAAACCTTTTGGAGAGAAAGACAGATTTTGCATGAATTTGGAACATTTTGTGTTTGTACTCCCCCTTAATGATAGCATATTTAAAATTACTTAAGGGTTTTGAGGGAGTTATCTTGAGCACTAATTTTGAGAGATTTTTAGAAATCTTTTGAACAATCTTGAAAAAGTGCTCAAGAATTTTGTATGAAAACGAGTTTATGCTTGAAATCTGTTTCGTTTGTTTTGACTCGAACTTTTTGAAAAAGAGTTCGCCATTGAACGTACGAGTCCTTGATTTGAAAATAATCAGAAATCATCATTTAAGTTCGGGTTTCGTACTGAAGTATACGAAAGCCATAGTGAAGAAACTTTTGAGAAACGACATGTTTTAGAAAAACATTTAAAAGAACTCCCGTTCAAGCATCTGTACATGTCCGTATCATTGTTGAATGACATTTCTAGAAACGTACAGAATATTGATCTATACGAGAGACATGTCGTGAGAAGAATATTTTTGGATTTTTTGATTTTATATTGTTTTTGTGTTTTTTGAAATTTTATATTTTTGTATTTTGTTTTTGTTGGTTTTTTTTTTTTTTTTTTAATTTTGTATTTTGTTTTTTTCAAAAATTATTTACAGCGAAGCGATTTTGAAAACATTTTTCAAGAAGATTCGAGAAGACGTTCTAGCTCCTCAGGAGTTAGGCTTCGCATGCCAATTCGTCAAACTAAATAATCAAACCGTTCTTTTGGAAAGGCTTTAGTGAATAGATCGGCGAGTTGGTAATCAGTCTTAACAAAAAATAATTCAACAGTACCCTCTTCCACGTGTTCTTTGATGAAATGGTAGCGGACTTTGATATGCTTCATCTTTGAGTGGTGTACAGGATTGCACGAGATGGCTATGGCACTTTTTGAGTCACAATACATAGGTATTCTGTCAAAAGTAAAGCCATAATCTGTGAGCTGTGTCCGCATCCAAAGAACTTGGGCAAAACACGCAGATAGAGACACATACTCGGCTTCGGCGGTTGATAGTGCAGTACAGTCCTGTTTCTTTGACGGCCAGCTTACAAGCTTTTCACCCAAAAATTGTGCTCCACCTGATGTACTCTTTGCTGTAACTTGATCACCAGCATGGTCTGCATCTGAAAATGCTGTTAGATGAAACCCCGAATCCTTCGGATACCAAAGTCCCATGTTAATGGTGCTTCGTAGGTACCGAAAGATCCGTTTAACCTCTTTGAGGTGAAGTTCGGTAGGCTTTGCCTGAAACCGTGCTAACAAGCAAACAACAAATTGAATATCGGGTCGACTAGCAGTTAGGTACATGAGAGAACCGATCATACTCTGATATTTTTTCGGATCGATGGGTTTCCCAAACAAATCAGCACCTATTTTTGGTGAAGTGACCATTGGTGTACCAACAGAATCACAGTTTTCCATTCCATATTTTTTCAAAATATCTATTGTATATTTAGCTTGATTGATAAAAATACCACGTGGGGATTGATGTATTTGTAAACCAAGAAAGAATTTTAGTTCCCCCATCATGGACATTTCACATTTGCTTTTCATGAGATTTTCAAAATGTTCTGAATGGTTAGGATTGGTTGATCAAAAAATAATGTCGTCCACATAAATTTGAACGATCAAAATGTCATCTTTGAACTTTTTGATAAACAAGGTGTCATCAACCATTCCTTTTGTGAAATTGTTTTTGAGCAAGAAAGATGATAGTTCGTCATACCACGCTCTTGGAGCTTGTTTTAAACCATAAATTGCTTTCTTAAGCTTGTAGACGTAGTCTGGATGATCTTTGTCGATGAATCCCTCTGGCTGACTCACATACATTTCTTTTTTCAGAGTTCCATTTAAGAAAACAGTCTTAATGTCCATCTGATAGACTGTGATATTTTTGTGAGCTGCATAGGCTAAGAAAATCCGGACTGCTTCAAGTCTAGCTACAGGCGCGAATGATTCCTCGAAATCTATCCCTTCTTCTTGTGGATAACCTTTAGCCACGAGACGAGCTTTGTTGCGAATAACAGTCATTTCCTCATCCAGTTTGTTCTTCCACAACCACTTGAGATCAAGAACACATTTATCAAGTGGTCGTTCAACAAGTTCCCAACTATCATGTAACAGGTATTGAAGAAATTCCTCCTGCATCGCTTCAATCCAAGGGTTTTCTGCCATTGCTTCCCGAATGTTCTTTGGTTCTTTGATGCTGATTGAGCAAATGTAAATGCACAATTTGAGATCGGTGGCAAGTTGTCTACTTGTCTGAACTGGCTTTGAAGGTTCGCCAATAACATGTTCTATTGGATGGTCTTTTGTCCATTGAAACGTAGAAGGGTACCTTGGGTAAAACAAATGTGTGTTAGATGGTTCTTGTAACCTTGAAGAAGATTCAGCAGAGTCTGTTGCAAACGTGTTTTCAAATACTTCTTCTTCTTCTTATTTGTTGGTTCTTCTTGAGAATTAGCGTTTTGGTTTTGCTCATCAACTCTTGGTAGAACAGTTTCAAGTACTGCAGTTGCTTGAGTAGATATAGATGATGTTGATGTAGTTGGTGCTTCAGCTTCGATTGTTGTAGATGCATCTTGTGATGGTGGTGGTGGGTGATGGTTTTGAGCGGGTGCAGCGGAATTTTGTGGAGATGCATTTGTCGAAGTTCCACCATAATATTCATCAAACATTAACTCGAAGAACTTTTCCAGTTCTTGTTCTGAAGGTTTATCCGTGTTTGTTGACTGAGCTCCTTGAGGTACGAGTCCTGAACTGATGTGTCCAGAAGTCTGCATGTTTGGTGCAGGTCCTAATCCGTTTTGATTAGAAGCCATTGGATGAAGCGCGGGTTCTAGAGCGAGTCTCTCAGAAGCCATTTGTGAAATCTCGTCAAACTTCACATTCATCGTCTCCATTATCCTTTTTGTTCTTCTATTATACACCCTGAATGCCCTCGAGTTTTCTGAATATCCAATGAAGATTCCAATATCACCCTTAGCTTTTAACTTCCCTAGATCTTCTCTGTCGTTCGTCGGATAGCACAAAGCGCCAAACACGTGAAGGTAAGAGATGTCAGGTTTACGGTTGTTCACTAGCTCATATGGGGTTTTATTGAATCCCGGATGGACTAGGGATCGGTTTTGAGTAAAACAAGCAGTGGCTACAGCATCAGCCCATAAGAATAGAGGTGCACAAGAATAAATTAGCATTGTACGAGCAGCTTCCACAAGAGTTCTATTTCTTCTTTCAACTACCCAATTCTGCTGTGGAGTTCTAACAACTGATGTTTGATGTGTGATTCCAACATCTTCGAGGTAAGATCTTAACTCCTGATTTGTGAATTCTGTACCATTGTCTGTTCTTATAATCCTTACTGGAGCTTGAAGTAGAACTTTAATACGCTTCAGAAAGGTGATGATGATGCCTGGTGCTTCGTCTTTTGATCTCAAAAACTTTACCCAAGTATATCTTGAATAATCATCAACAATAACGAGAATATACTTCTTCCCATTAATGCTTTCAACTCTCATTGGGCCACATAAGTCCATGTGCAACATATGTAACCTTGCTTCCGAACTAGGTACGGTTTTGGGTTTATATGATGCTCTTTTACTTTTTCCTTGTTCGCATGATGGACATAGGTGTTCCTTGGTGTATTTGAATTTAGGAAGTCTGGTGACGATGTTGTCTTTGGCTAACTTGTTGATGGTGTCGAAATTGAGATGGGATAAACGTCTATGCCACAGCCAGGACTTAGTTTCGGTTGCCCTTGTCATAAGACAAATTGGTGATGTAGAAGCCATTTGGTTGATGTCGATAGCATACAAATTTGTACCACAATTACCAGTTAAGAGATCATCACCAACCAAATTTCTAATAAAAATTGTGTTTCTCCTGAATGCAACTTCTAAATCTGCATCACAAAACTGCCCAACTGAAAACAAGTTGTGTCCCAACCCTTCGACGTAGTAAACTCGAGTGATTAAAAAATTCTCAAACCGAAGATCTCCATAACCCTGAATAGCTGCTACATGATCATTTCCAAAGCGTACAGTTCCCATGAATTTCCAGACGAAATTGATCAGCAGCTTTAAATTCCCGGTCATGTGCTTGGAGCAACCCGAGTCGACGATCCAAAGACATATTTCGATAACCTGCCAAGAACAGAAGAGTTTGTATTTGGAAACAGTTTTGATTTTGGTTCCATGGGGTTAGGAGTAAAAGCAGAAGCACACTCATAGACAGTTGCTACTTGTTTAGCTTGAGCTATTTCTAATTTTCCGTTCTGAAGAGTGAACTCTCTACCCGTCGGAATCCACATACAAAACTTAAGATAGTTCCTAGGCATTCGACTAATAGTGGTAGTCCTAAATCGTGCAACTAATCTTTCTATAGATCTGGATCTAGCACTAGGTCTTTTTGGAACATTCTTCTGTTCAGGCGTAACATTCACATTCTTAGAAACACATTCATCATGAACATCATTAATTAAACATTTCTTGCATATGAAACAAACAGAGTCATTACATGCAATAGAAACAGTACTTTCGACATTACATTCAGATGATGTCTCTTATTACAAAGCGATAAATTCCTAGGGTGTTCTTCTACATCTTCAACTTTATTCTTGCTACTACTCTTAGAGACAGGCGAGACTCTATTGTTCCTTGTATTGCTCCTAGGCTTTAGTCTGCTGCTCCTAGAGGTGCTTTCTAATCCTGTAGAAGGTAAGGCACACACATTAGGATTTATATTTTTGTCCATTTTAGCCTCCCTAGATTCTTTAGAATTAGCCTTTATGCACTTGTCATTTGTCTTAGATGTTGAGGCAGACGCGCTAGTGGGACTAATCCTAAAAAGTCCAGGTGCTATCACTTTTGGTGTTACGACAACCGCTTTTCCTTTATCAACAATCTTAACATTTTCACTTTTCTTAGGCAAGGGTGTTGGAGTGCATGGTTTTGTCAAATCCTTTTTCTCATCGACTTTTGGAGCAAAGCGTGAAATTGATATTTTTGGTTTTTGAACCGTTTTTTAGACATTTAGTTTCTCTGAAGTCAATGGTTTTGCAAACTTAGTTTCCTCACCCTTTCCTTTTTGACTTTGAAGCTGAGCCCTCAAAAGATCATTTTGCTCTTTCATGTTCTTTAAGTCACGCTCATACGACAATTTGTCATACTTGCATTCTTCCTTTTTTCGATCAAGTTGTTTAAAATATGACACATTTTCTTTTTCAAGCTTTATAAGAGCATTTTCATATTTTGAAACAATTGCGGAGGTCTCAGCTCTTAGTCGTTCATCGTCTTGAACAAAATATGTTTGTAAAATGATGGACATAATATCAGTGGTCATAACAGCTTCGAAGAGAGAATCATTTAGGTTTTCCAAAACATTCATGTTTTCACGAGTATCATTAGCTTTGTTTACCAAGGATTTGTGGTCCTTGACAAAGTCGGCCGTTTCTTTTAAGAAAGCTTGTTCAAAATGGATTACCCTCGCACTGATGTTATTCAGTGGGATAGTAATTTCGTTTTCAAAAACTTTTTTCTGCTCAATATGAAAACTGGAATGCCAGTTGTTAATATTGATTGTAGTTTTAGAAGCAACAATATTTTGAAGTTCTTGAATTCTCTTTTTAACGTCATCCAGAATGTCTCTAGCCTCACTTGCATTAAAAGTGTTGTTAGAAGACATTTGTTCTATTTTTGAAAGAGATTTGGAAGCAATTACTTTCTTAGAAAACATTTTTGAAAATGGTCGTTTTATGGAAAACACAGATGGTTCTTTTTGTGGAACAAAAGTAATTCCCGAAAGTTTGTTCAATTTGTTGTAATCAATGGGTTTCAAATCCTTTTGTTTCATTTTATTTATGCTCTCTTCGACATGTTATATCGTTTGCACAGAATCCCGAACGACGGGAGGATCATGTTTGGTGTAAATCACATTACCATTGTACAAAACATTCTGTTCTTGCTGAGCTTTCTTGAGATTACAAGGGGTGTTGTTACCAAGAGCCATTTTATGTTTCGTATGATAAATCAGATTAGTTTGATTTGAAATCATTTTCATTGTTTGACTTGACTGACCCGACTTAACCACTAATTCTTCTAGAAGTGCAATCATGTGTTCTGACTCTACGATTTCTTCCAAAAGTTTGTCTTCTTTCTTTGCAAAGTCCTTTTTCAACTCATCCCCTTCTTTTCAAGATTGGCATAAGCTGTTTTTTGTTTAGAAAGTTGGTTTTGTAAATCAGAAATTTCCGCGTTTAAAGATTTTATCTTTTTGAAAGAATTAACATCAAGTGTATCAAACTTGAGTTGCAATTGTTTTTCCCTTGAAACGGAATTTTGATAACCAGTTTCTAATTCAGACAATCTTTTGTTATGAAATTCAAAAGCTTTAACGTGTTCTTTGTAACTCTCAAGCTCAGCGGTCAATTTAACGTTCGCGGCCTTAACATCGCGATTGACCTTTTTCACATTCTCAATTTCAGTACGACAATTATTCAATAATGATTCAACCAAAGCACGTGTTTCCTCATCATTCTCAGCATGCTGTGAAACGAAGCCTCCATTATGATTCACATCTGGAGTCGCTGAAGGAGTATTGCTACTACTTGGCGTGTCCAGGTATGTATCATAAGTGGATGCTTGCTTCTCAAAATGTTGTTCCTCATGAGGAGACATATCAAATATATCATTATTGTGACATGTGTTGAAATTTGATACCTCAGATGGTGCATTGGTGTCATAAACAGGAAGTTTGTCAGAATCCGTGTCATACTTAGCTTCTTGAAGATTCGCCATGAATATGCAGTTCGCATCGATATCCTCTCTGTCTTCCATGTCATCCATAAGAGCCATAAAGTCATTCTCCTCTGCGTTCAACTGAAATCCTGCCTCATTCTTTTGTGCCAACATCACTGCTTTATGCAAGTATGCTAGATCTTTCTTGTTTGGCTTAGTAGGACAGTTCCTTGCCATATGACCTACACCCTGACAGTTGAAACACTTTACCAGATTACCTTGATTAACATTTCCCAAATTCCCAACTACTGGAGCTGCAACATTTCTATTCTGATTACCCATTGCCTGATTACCAACATTCTGACCCCTCTGATTTCCAACAAACTGACCCAACTGATTCCCTGCATTCTGACCATACCGATTCCCTGCATACTAACCAGCATTCTGCATATTCTGATTGCCCATATTAAATCCAGTAGCATATCCTAGCTGATTCCCATAAACTCCAACCATTTGGCCTCCGTTGCCCATATTGAAACTCGGCTGAGCGATCTGCCTGTTGCGAGTATTCGATGAAATCCTTTGGTTGTTGTTTGTTGGTGTAGAATAGCGTCCTTGGAATGCCTTTGACAGAAAAGCAAACGCTTGTGTCAATGCTGCAGCAGCTTCATCATTGTCAGTGAATTCTGGTTCTTGGAAGTGTGGGTATTGCTGTTGTTGAATAACTTGTTGTTGTTGTGGGTAGAGTTGTTGTTGGTAGACCGGTGTTGGTTGTTGAATGTAGTTGTGAATGGAAGATGATGATGGTTGTTGAGTGTTCACTGGTAATGGTGTTGGTGTATTAGCAATTAATGCGAGAGGATCATGATTCTTTGCCAATCTTTCTTTCCTTACTTCATTAGCCTCAGCTTGGTTTTGTTTCAGAAAATCATAGAGTTGATCATAATTCACATTATGTAAATCCTTTGTTTGATTGACAATTGTAACATAACGACCCCATTCTTCTGGAAGGTTATTGAGGAATTTGATGTTTGTTGCAATTGTTCGTGGTGTCAACTTGTTTCTGATTAACTCATTTATCAAAGTGCAAAACCTTGTGTAGTAAGATTCAATCTGTTCACCTTTAGTGGATGTAAAGTTCTCCCATTCAGTAAGAAGTTTGTTCTCAACGTCTTGTTGTCCAATTTCTGTTCCATGACATATTCTTCTAACACGTTCCCACATAGCATAAGCAGTTTCACAGCTGTCGACCGCAGCAAAGATCTCCCGTGGTAATCCAAGTTGGATTAAATGCATTGCCATATCATCAGCTTTGATTTGCGTCTTGTCTTCATCAGTGTAATCTGCTTCTGTTTGTATACGCACGAATGGTTCAGTAGGAGGTGTTGTATTTGGATTACCTTGAATTTGAACTTGTCTTAGCTGAAATGGACCGTTTTCTATGGATTTGATCATAAGGTGACCGTCATTCTTTGTTTTGATGTAGCGAAGCATGCGGCTTGTCCATGGGAGATATCCACTTTTTTCAAGCATTGGAGGTCGGTTTTCCGCACCGGCTGCATGAATGTCTTGCTGAGTTGCCATTGATGAAGTGTGGATGGATAAAGTTGATTCTTGGATCGTTCCAACGAAATAGGAGTAGAGTTTAGAGTTAGTTGATGCAAGTTTTTATGGTGAAAATTTTGACCTAAAACCTTAAAACCTCAATAACTTCTTCTCGGAGCATTTTTAGGCCTCGAAACTTCGCCTGAACCAATAAATCATTCAGCGTGTCGTTCTCCTCTGTCTCACGGTCGTTTTGACAGCTGATTCGTCGAAAACGGAGTTACGGTTCAAAAGTTATGACCGTTTGAAGTTTGATCGTCAAAAACCTCACTTTTGTCAAAATTCTCGAAACTTTGCTGTGTTCTCGAAACTTTGGGATTGCGAAACTTTTCCTGATTGCGAAACTTAGGTGATTTCGAAACTTGTGTTCTTGAAAACTTTGACAGATTGCGAAACTTAGGTGATTTCGAAACTTGTGTTCTCGAAAACTTTGACAGATTGCGAAACTCTGAGTGATTTCGAAAATTTTGAGTGATCTCGAAAAATTTCACAGTGTTCTCGAAAATTATGATTTTTCGAAAACCCAATCACACAAAGAGATTTCGAAAATTATACAATTTCGAAATTTAGCCAAAAGTCGAAGTTTTTTCTTTCTTATACAAGAGAGAAAATACCGAGTATCCAACTATGAGCACGAAAGGAGCCGTTTCTTATGTTCTCGAAAAGCAGTCAAGATTTCGAAAACAAGTACTTGATTTCGAAACTATGGCAGTTTTTTGATTATGCAAAAAGCACTCCCAAATGAAGTTTGTAATCCAAGATTCTTGTACTTCTAGGCTTAAAAACATCAAAACTTGAAGAAAGTTCCAAACTTGATGATTTTTATGAAAGTTTTTTGTGTTCTAGAAAGTTTGCTAGAATTTTTGATTTTGCTAAAAGCTCACCCAAATGAAGTTTGTATTCCAATATTCTTGTGCTTCTAGTTATAAAAACACCAAAACTTGAAGAAAGTTGCAAACTTGATGATTTTTATGAATTTTTTTTTTTGTGATCTAGAAAACAAGTACAATAATCAAAATCGAATTTTTTAAGCTATAAATCTTCAAAAAGATTGAAACTTTCTTGTTAGAAAAGGTTTATAACACTAGTTTGTAATCAAAAAAGTGTTAAAAACTAAGAAAAACAAGAAAAATGAGAAACTTTTATAAAAAAACTCGTGATATAAAGCTTAAAAAACACGAAACAAAACAAACTCTTAACCCTCCTAAATCATTGTTAGGCGATTGATACCACTTGTAGGACCTTAAATATCACAACTTTATCATAACACTATAGAAGCAAAGATGAAGTAGAGATGGAAAGATGGTGACTTGATATATGTATATGTATGTCGTGTATGTATATAGAGAGAGAGGTGGAAATGACAACTTTATTAAGAGAGAAACACACACAATACACACACAAGCACACACCTCAAATGAGTTTTGAGGTGTTTATATAGTAAGTTACATCATGCCCTAAAAGGCTTTCCATGGGCTTTATCTAATGGGCTTGGTTTACATTTTCTAATAAAGGCTTACATAATATACTTAATATGTACTAAGTCCATAGCCCAATATACTTAACTATTACAATACTTGTCGACTCAATAATGATCGTCACTTTTAATGCTAACAATTTATTTATTTGGTAAAAGGGATGATACTCGGCAAATATCGTGTGGGTGTTTGAATTGCTTATTTTTGAAGTTGAAAGGGCTTACATATTTGAAAAAGCTTACACGTATAACTTAACTTTGTTTGCTGGTGGATTTATTATTTGAGATTATTTACGTCATTTAATTTACACATTTATTAATTTTTTTTGTTGTATTTTATAAATAACGAGTCGTCCAGACCCGTGCGATGCATCCAAGTTGTATATAGTTGTTCATTGCGTAATGTTTGTATAAATTGTTCAAGTAAATGTAATTGAAACATGGCATGTAATGTGTAGTTAAATAGTTAAAAAGTAAGTTGACTTATAAGTTGGGTTTAATGAAGATTAAATGCATTAACTCGTACTATGAACAAATTTTGTTTTTCGTTAATTTCCTTTTAAATATTTGATATAATTGAGTGCGGGTCAAATTATTTATAAAACATGCTCGCTGAGAGGTGTACACATATTTATATTGACTTCTTATATTGTCTTGTTACTTTTTAGGGGAAATAATCACTGCTGTGTACAACAGTTACTTTATCTGCAGTTTGGGCTTTTTGGCCATTTTTACTCTTCAACCCATTTTAACAAAAAACCCAAGATCACTTAACTCAGAAAAAAAAACCGCCAAACTAAGATCACTTAACTTACAAAAAGGCGCCAAAGCCAATCACATGCCGCCAAAATGATTATTAACACTTAGAAAAACCTAAGATCACCACAGTTGCAATTATTTTGATCATGGTTGATTCAGGGCCCGTTTGGTTTGTAGAATGATTTGGAATCGGATTTGTATTCAGTTTAAAATGAAGTAAGAGAAAAAATAATATTTTATTAAAAAGTTTATTTTAATAGTTAATAAATGGTTTATTTGAGAGAAAGTGAGGTGATTTTATTTTTTAACAATTAATTTATGTATACATTGTGAGGGGAGATATAAATGTGGGGTCCATAATAGATTTTAATTTGCTAAAGACACCTAAATTGCCATGAATCATTCTTTCATTCCCGAGCCCACTTCAATTCCATAAAACTTGAACCAAACAATTAATAATAGGATTCAATCCATTACTTGATTGCCACACCCTCATACCAAACGCACCCTCAGTCTACAAAGACCAAGCGCAACCAGGTTCGAATAAATCGAAACTTGATTACAATTTAATCCATAACTGTTATTACAATGTAGGGGTGAGCGCGGTTCCGGAACCGCACGGAACCGAACCGGAACCGCAAGAACCGAGAACCGAAAAATGGATGGCCGAGGAACCGAGAACCGGACCGAGTTACATGTCTCGGTTCCGGTTCGGTTCTCGGTCCGGTTCGGTTCCTTGCGGGTCTAACCGATAGGAACCGAAATTTTTAAGAAAAATGCATCTCTTTTCTCCTTGGATCATCGTGACTTTCTATCTCTCCCACCGGAGCTCAGGTTATATATCTTTCTCTCTAGCTCTAGGTTATATATTATGGGGTGCATGACAAAATATATATGTAATAAACAAACACATGTACATGTGTATGTAAAATTTGATTAAAACAAGTCTTGTTTTACTAGAGTTTCTTAGATCTAGTTTTGGATGTATCAAGGTAAGAAATATTTTTATTTTCAAAAGTTCTAAAAAAGATGAAAAATAGATAAAAAAAATTAGTTGATATATAGTTGTGATTTTCGTACTGCCATAGTGAGTTATAGCATACAAATGGTTGGAGCTCCATGTTGTATATCCTTTTGTTTTGTACATGATAATTGATCATACAAAGATTTTTTGTTAGAAAGTTAAGAAATGGTAATATGTCAGCGATCTTTGAGTGGTATGTATAAGTATAACCAACGTTTAACACTTTAACATATAAGTCTTTTAGATCTTGATTCATAATCAAAAGTTGGATCATATATCTATATTGTTACATAAGTTGTTGTTCTTGATGATAGTTACCTTCTAGGATCATACGTTAAGTGGCTGTGCAAGAACAACCAATGATTTAACGAAAAGAATAATTGATATAATGAATATATGCTATGGCGAATTATAATCAATTCACATCGGAGGCAATTCACATATTTTGGGATGAAAAGTTGCTACCGATCTAGGTGACACAATATTTAATATTGTAAAAACAACATATATTGCATCTTCGTAAAGCCAAATGAAATATGTTGCTAATTTAGGTGACACAATAAAAGTAGGCGGTTCTTCGGTTCCGGAACCGATACCCGCGGTTCCGAACCGAACCGAACTGAGAACCGCAATTTCCAATAAAGAAGAACCGAGAACCGGACCGCGGTTCCAAAATTCGGTTCGGTTCCGGTTCGGTTCCGGTTCGGTTCTCGGTTCCGATCGGTTCTCGGTCCATTTGCTCACCCCTATTACAATGTGAAGGAAATAGTTTTATTTGTTGCATGTGTCTTCAATATTTCTCTTAGTTTATCAAACATAAGTAAAATTTTATATTGATCAGGTGTAACGTATATTCAAGATGAAGACACTTTAATCATCAAGATTGACAAAAATGGTTATCTTATGCACGATGAGGAAGAAATCGAGATTGACTCGGGTGAGGAGAATGAATTTGATTCTGCCAATGATTTTAGTCAATCTTTTAGGTACTCTTTAATCAGAAAAAGATTTGATAGTGCAGACAATGCGTATGATTTTTATAATGAGTATGGTCTTTCTAAAGGTTTTGGAATTCGTAAAAGTTACCATAATAAGCACTCAGTCACGAAAGAAATATATCAACACGTATTTTTGTGTAACAAGGAAGGCTACAAAAATATGAATGACAAACGCACAACCGAGAATGTGAAAAGACGTAGTATTAAGTGAACAGGGTGTAAAGCTATGATGCAAGTGAAATTGTCGCATGACCAAAACTGGGTTGTGGAAAAGTTTTTTGATGAACACAATCATCCTTTTGACATTCCGTCACATGTACCACGACAATGGTCTCACAAGACCTTTCATCGTTCCAAAGAATGTAAGGAACTTGTCACATTGTTGTCAAAATAAGGTATAAGACCTAGTCAAATCACAAAAATAGTGAATGCATATAGAGGCAACCATGAGGATAAGCTAACTAGAGTTCAGTGCTCTACTATTATTAGCGGCGAAAGAAAAAGAAACGTGGGTAAAGAGTGTCATGGAGTCATCATGCATTTCAAAGATAGAGCTAAAGTAGACAAGGATTTTTACTTTGCAACGGATATAAGTACCGACAAGACATTAAGAAATGTGTTTTGGGCCAATGGTAGGTCAAGATCGTCTTATAATCAATTCAACGATGTTGTTGTTTTTTATGTGACGTATAAGACGAATAAATTGTGCTTGCCATTTGCTCCATTTGTTGAAGAAAAGAAAAACGGTAAAGTGTAGTTATTGTGGAGGACAAGGTCACAACATTACTAGCTGCCAAAAGAAAAAGGTATGAATGATTTTGATACTACAAATTTTTAACCTTGTTTTTATAATTCTAAGTATGATTACTTTGTTATTTCAGATGGATGAAGCAAAAGATAATAAGAGAACTGATGTGCCGGTGGAATAACTTGATAGTTAGAACACCATTGTTTATCGTTAAATATACAACTTTCTTATGGAATTCTTGTTGTTACTTTGAGGTTTTTGATGATAACCATTTTGTGTTGTAAAGTGTTTATCTATTAATATTTGATTGTTTAAATTGTAAATAATTTCGCCATCTATGTGACTTCAGTGGACATTGATTCAGTTTAAGGGTTTTTTTATTGATCATGGGTTGCAGTGGGTCAAAGGATGTTTTCACTTGGTTAGTGGGTGTGTCCGTCCAACTGTGATTGAGTGGGTGTTATTGCTTAAATCAAAATAGTGGGACACTCTATTTGCACTTGGTTCTGTCGACACAGTAGTTCTTTTGGCAGTGATTGGGTCATTTTTGGTGTTGTCCTATTAGTTGATTCTGAGATTGAATTGGTGGTGCCAAGCTGACACCATGGTAGCATCATTTGGATCTTTTGCTCATTTGATACATCTGTGGTCAATCTTCAATATGAGATCTTGAGTTTTTAATAGTAACGAGTCGGGCACCGGTCCGCCGCGTTGCGGCGGGGCGCCATATTTGACGTTGGTTTTATCGGATGCGTTAATTTTGTTATAGTGGGTAGTTTCTTTTTAATAAGCATTTTTTAGTCAAAATACATATGATGTTGCGTTGTGTTGTTTCACAACGTTGATCATTGCATGGTATATAGTCGTTTATATTCTAGTACAGTAAAACATCTAATATTCAAAATGTGCCAAAAATAGAGCAATGTTACACTTAGTGAAGAGTATATACTTGTCTGTCGTATGATGGTACTTTAAAACAATATATAAAATCAAGGTACTTGTGCTCTAGAGTTTTGTTGGGCACATTAGCATCTTAAATAAAAAATTGACAGATGTACCGCAGCCCCCAATTAGCATTGATGATAATGCGTTGCGTGCCTGGCTTTCTGATAATATCGATACATTGGCTGCAAAATTAAAAGCAATACATAAAGTTGCGAACTTGCAGAAGAAATTAAAACACAATATGAATTTTGGTATTTAACAATTTCTTGTTCTATGTGATGAAAGGATAAATAAGATGTTACGTCAATGAACAACCTCTCATTGGCTATATTTCCAATTTTGTGACGGTATATTTGCATAGTAGTTTTTTCATTATCTTCCGAGCAATAAGAAGGCTTATCCCAAACACACATAAAACTACAGCATTACCTATGCTATAATTCACATTAGCATGCTATAATATCAAGTTACATAGATGAAGTCTGTATCTTAATTTTCAAGACTCTTTAACTACAGCTTGAAAAAATCGAAAACGACAATGCATGCTAGCATCCATTTCATATTATCAGCTTGAAATGATCTATCATCGTTTACACATAGATATCATTAGAGTCGAATGATCTGGAAAGTATTAATTACAAATTGTCAAAGGCTAAATGTATAATTATCAATAAGGGTATTTTATAAAGTATAAACTGATACTTCTCCAAAAGTAGCTAAAAACAATTCTAAAGTATAGAAAAAGGAATTAAATTTGATTAGGGTCAAAGTAAGAAAACTGTTAGTCAATAAGGAATCATAAAAAAGGTATAAAAAGGGGAGTTAGAACATGATTAGCTAGTAATCAGGAAACATTCAAAATAGATGTTTTAAACGTAGTAATGTTTAGTTGGCTATTGTCAAGAAAAGCCTTACGGCTTCAGCAAAAGGCCCATTTTCTGTTTTACCTTTGCTGCAATTTTATAAAAGCATACAATTTAAAAATAGACAACAGTCTGGTTTAAAAAAAATGTATAATTAGCGTTCTTCAGTATAATTTAGAAACGACATACATATAATATGCGACAATTAGAAAGCGTACACAAATAAGTTTACGAACCTTCCAATGGTTATAAAAGTTGTTTAGCTGCAAAAGCTGCCACCATTGCATTGCAAGCACACCTGTATTCAAATGAAGAACAACCATATGTCAATAAAGGGACCCAAAATGCACACTTGATATCTAAGGGGGTGTTTGGGTCAGCTTATTTAACCGGCTTATGAGGCAGTTTGAATCTACAAAAAGTCGATGAGCTTATAGCTCATTCAACTCCATTGCCTCTTGATATTTGAGAAGATCATAGGCCCAAGAAAGTCGATCTATGAGCTATTCCAGATTCAAATAAACCCATAAACTGGCATAATTTTTTTTGGGCATAAAAATCTAATCCAAACACCCCATAACACACACCATCGGCAGACTTATGAGTCTTTTTGTATTTTAAATACAAAATTACAAAGCAACTGTTGTATAGAATATGTGAATCTGTGATTACCTGGTATCCTGAGTTGTAACGAAAATCGGGTAGGAGACTTGTTCCAGTGAAAAAAACACAATCCTATTGAAGCAGATTTTACGGGTGACAGCATTCTAGAGACGGAGAAAGGAGTAACCTGATGGGAAAGGTTTCTAGAGATGGAGAAAGGAGCAAGCTGATGGGAAAGGTTTCTTGAAAAGGAGAAAGGAGCAAGCATGACCCGTAGCAGGAGCAATATGTACCGCCAACAACAGCAACTGCTGCTACAATTTGCAACAAATAATGAGCAAAATACTTATATGTTCTTTTTATAACTTCTAGTATCAAATCTTCCATGTGCATGTCTTAAGCTTTTGTGGATTCATGAAAAAATGTGTTCTATGTTCTGGGATCTGAGCAATTCAAATTCTGTGTATAGTTTTGATTTCTAATCGACTATATCAATACGTTTTGCAGTAACATTCTATGATAGATTCTACTGCCTAAGATGTCCCTCCCGATACTTGCTTGAGTCTTACGAGCCGCTTACGCTAACTCAAGCGTGCCAAATACCGAGGACGTTCACAAAATATATCATAATTTGACTCAAGAAGCACATAATAGAGTGAGGGGCAGGATAGGACGTTCACAAAATATATCATAATTTATCTTCATGTGGTTCAGTCTAATATAGCAAAATTCATAATAGATATATATTGCAATATCAACTCCATTATGTGCTTCTTTCTTAATAAAGGAAAATTCATAATAAATCTGCAGATCTTTGAACGATGGGCAGAACACTCACAAATTGAAGTCAATATAATGCATCAATGAGACTGTTTATTTTTTTTCCAGGTTATCTGCTTATAACTAAATATTTGCAAACATATTTGACATAATCAAAAGATATTACATAGTTAAAAGTTTTGTACCTGTTTCAACACATTCAGACCCGACCGACATTGGACAGTTACATTACCTACTCATACCGACCATTTGCCAGCTGCCCACCTTTACTTGTAATGGTATATTGTTTTCATAGGTAATAAGGTTAAAAGAAATAGACGAACCTTGAAGCTGTAAGAAACTAATCGTTCTTCAAATTCCCTTTTTAGGCGTTTAACTTCAGAACTTATGATTTTCCGTAGCTCATCCATTGTATAAGCTGCAAATGCTTCACCCTCTACTGCAGTAGCCTTGGTTAGTTTCCCCGCTAGCTCTTAAATTGTTCAATCCCTAGGACGGGAAACAAAAAGCACTAAAAATAGTTAACGAAATGATATTGCATTTCCTTAAACTATTTGCATTTTTAACATGATTAGCATGTTTGGATCGGTTAAACATTGTCATGACTTTTGATAGACAATATACCCTCGTGGGCTATACCTTTTGATAAAACCATCTGCATAGTTCAGGAGTCGTATATCATCTTGGCGCTACATAATCCTGTAAAATAAACAAATAGAAACAGAATCTTCAGAAACAGTAAAGATCTGTACAAAATGTGTATCTATTATACTAATTTTTCTACGGTCATTGACCAATAAATTTACACTATAAGAATTTGATTTTTAAAGTAAGTTGAGTTGGGTACAAATATATCTTCATCATCATTGAGCATCAGATTTACAAAAAGTATGACACTATGAGGAAGCACCACAGGAGCATCAAGACGATCTGTCATTTCCTGTCTCGTAAATTTCGTAGCCTGTCCAAGCCGACGAACATGTGAAGCCATCAAAAGTAACAACGCCGGCACCTCAATATTTTAATTTATTGATCTTTTTTCGTAATTACTATTTTTTTGAGTGACATCAAATTGACTGTCGTAAAGTTGTAATCGACCTATAGTTGGAGAAGTCAACAAGACCGATTTTAAAGTGCATGTGGCATAGTTGTGTACCTGTGTATCGCCTCATAAGTATTTTAACAGGGTAAGATAAATCGAATACAAAATCATCAAAGAAATTACCAAAAGCACGGTAACTCAAAATAAAAAATCTTCTATGTTTACCACTGCACACTGATCTACACGGTCTACCCGATCTACACAATCTACGTAAGTACGATGACAAAGAACAAATCGTGAACGTTGATATTAATCTTTTTACTTTAATTGTTCAAGATGTTTTAACATAAATTATTGCCATACTCCGAACATACATGGCTTTAAACATATCATTGATTTTGAATCTTAAGATAGTACTAGCAGAGTACCCGCGTGATGCGGCGATGGATACCCTATAACAATATTTTACAGCAAGCAAATGTTGTTCGATTACATGTTTTTTTTCTTTAACAATAACCGCACAAACGAATGATGTGCGATACGGCGACGGGTACCTTGTGACGATATTTTGCGGCGAGCAAATATTATTTGGTTACACGTTTTTTCTAATAACCATACAAATGAATGCTATTTAAATTAAAATAATTTTAAGCAATAACAATGATATATCACCATGTATACCACTTAGTCCAAACAACCTAAACTAAACAAAATGAGTTGTTACAAGTTTTGAAATGGATTGGTATTAATTTAGAGGGCTGTTCACGAATTTAATACACTTACTTTTTTGGATGTAAAGTTTATTTGTGTGTGCGCGCAACAAACTATTGAAATTTCCGTAATAAGCAAGTGTTGAATTTTTATTTTTTAAGTTTTTCATTTTAAGCAAGTCTCAAATGTTTTATAAAAATAGTTTAGATTAGTTAATTAAAAAAAAATCTAAAACCATGGTTTGAAAACAAATTACTCCGTAGGTTTTAGTGAAAACATAGAGAAGCTTCGACTCACACATATATCTAAATGGGCTTAGATACAAAGCCCAGTCCAGTCTCACATACATATCCTTTTAAGTTTGAACAACCGCAAAACCCTAATTCGAATTAGTATGTATACACTGCAGTCTCCACATGTTCTTTCCGACCGCTTTAGAAACATTTTCATTGTGAAACTTTTTTGTTTTTTTTTCCATAGATTTATTTTTATAAAAAGATGTTGTTTTTTATGGATGATAAGCCAATGAGATCAAATATGTGCCAAGAGGGTCAAGGATAATAAAAATTGCGCATCCATGGTATTTAGTTACCTTGGAAGTCCTTGATTCCATGAAGAATGTGGCAACAGGCTAATCTGAGGCTTTTTTTTTTTTTTTTTTTTTTTTTTTTTTTTTTTTTTAAATAAAAAAAAAATTCAATACATTTTTTTATTTTATTTATTTTTGGTTTAGCGCATAAGTTCTTCTTGGAGATGAAAATAGATATATATTTTCAAGATTTTATTTGTGCTTATATCAATCCTTGTGATCATCCCTTCTGCTTAAGTCTTCTCCTTCAATTCTATATGGGGTTGTGCTTCAATGTAATGGGTTGACATTACCGATTTGTTACAAATATTTGCCACAAAGTATATCAGTAACTCATGCTAAAAATTTTGGAAACTACGAAGGCTTTTTGCTTTGTCTAGATTTATAGGATTTTTTTTTATAACTTCAACAGTTAATAGTTAATGGCTAGGAATTAATATGAATGGGTTTTAATAGAGGGTTGTACATTGTGCTTAAATGGTTGTAAACTAGTAATATTAGGTGTAGGGGTGTTTTTAATGCTATTAACGTATAATTCTAAGGATTTTGGTCTGAATTTCGATTCATGCTTTTTTTTTTTGTACACAATGCTTTGCTTGTTGTAATTATGAAAATTCCTTGCTTTAAAGTATTGTAAACCTTGCATCATTTTTTGTACATCTTAATTTTTTGAAGAGAGAGTCGTTCCTCTATTATAAGTAGTATAGATTACATATATTTCATCTTATTCTACTTTTGGTCCACCTCAAATGTATTAATTTCTAAGATTTATTATCCACGAAGGTAAATCGCACAAAAAAAAATATCATTCTTAAGGCCAATTCAAATTTAAAGTACTCAATTTTTTTTTTCTGAATTTAAGATATTCATTTTTTTGTATTTTTTATTTTATTTTATTTTTTGCAATTTAAGGTTTTTTCGACTTACTTTTCAAATGATGATATCGGTCATTTTATTTGATGAATTGGTAAATTAATGTTATATATCGTTATAATTGAGCATTTAAAAGTCATTTCGGCTAAAATTCTGCTCGATAATCGCTTTTGAAAATTCAAAAAAATCTTACATTGCACAAAAAAAATATATATAACTTCGATACCTTAAATTGAGAAAAAAAAAAAATGTTGGGTATGTAAAATTAGAATTGGCATAAAATGTGATACCTTTTTCTGCAATTTGCATTATCCACAAGCCAAACCAAATAGCAAAGAACCATCTCATTTTGATACTCAACGCACGGTGTACTTGCCTAGTGCGGGTCGGTTCCGGATAGTAATTAGCTACCCATCCTGCAGAAATGGGTTTTATTTGTCACTAGCCGGACGGAACCGGAGCAAAGAAGAAGAACAAGGGCTATTTATATAATTTTAAAAGTTTGAGGTCAAGGATGTAACATTATTTATAAAATACTACCTCCATCTCATATTAAATGTCCATTTTGAATTTTCAAAGTCTTGTTTTATCAACTTTGACCATAAATATTTTTATATATGATATATAATACATGATGCAAAATATATGAATGAATTGGGTTTTAAATGTACTTTTCATTGACATAATTTTTATCAAGTATCATATAATACAAACAAAAATATTTAAGGTCAAAGTTAAAGAAAAAAGACTCGAAAAGTCAAAACTGGACATTTAATAAGGGACGGAATACACTTAATATAAAATCGAAACTTTTGCTTATTTATGTACTACTGTGCTTTTTTAGGAAAATAGTTTTGGTACAGAGGGTTTAACCCTTTGCTGGGATTAAATTCTGCAAAACGATTAAGGGTTAGTTATCTACTGCTACTAAATTTGTTGTTCCCTATTTGTTTTCGTTCATGTTCATATTGATACATATATGTTTAGGATTTCTGGTTTAAGAGGGTGTTTGTTTAAGCTTATTTAGGGGGTTATGAGCTTCTTAAGAGGGTGTTTGTAGATGCTTAAATAACTAAAATAAGCTAAGAGGGTGTTTGTTTAAACTTATTTAGGGGTTATTAGCTTGCGTGGTTGGTTTGATAAGCGCAAAATTTGTGGCTTATTTGAGTGAGGGTGAAATAGTTTATCTAATGTTTCTTTTTTTTTTTTTTTTTAGCTAAGGGAATATGTGGGGCTATGTGGGACCACATCTGGATTAACGTCTAGCTGTGGAGGATTTCATTTTGGTTCCCTTATAGATACAGATTGAATAACAGATATTGATGGGCCCCATTTGAAAAACAAACAATATTAAATGCCCGTTTGGTTTGTAGATGGATTTAGATTAGGATTTGGATTTAAATGTAAAGGTGTGGATTAGGATTTGGATTTTGATTTGATGTAGAAAGAGAAAAAAATATTAAAATAAGTAGGAGATTATTTTATCATTTTATTTGAATATTAAAATAATAAATATATATTTATAAAAAGGAATATGTGGCTAAAGTGTGAGGAGGTCCCATTTTTGGTAGCAAGAAGACAAAACAATTGTCAGGAAAACTTTTATAATGTCAGTAAACCCACTAAATGGGTGACTTTTGTAGATAGCATTTATTTGGGCATCATGGTATTGTTTGAAATCCGAAGGACTGAACCAAACAATGGATTAGTCTTTTCAAATCCTAAACCCGGGCCACGCCCCCCAACCAAACTGCACCTAAATGTAATAATGGGCCCCAATCTTCCCCATAACGAAAAAGAAACACGCCAGTGTGCTATATCAAAAGACTTTTATATATAGCCTCATATAACAAATTAAAAACTACTCTATTTTAGTTGCTTATACATGTAAGCTTAGACAAACACCCCTAAATTATTAACCCTATTTTCTTTTTATTAGGATATGATGGAGATGGAAGATGCAACTGATCGGATTTCACAGCTTCCAGAATGTGTAATTCACCACATACTTTCATATTTGGATTCTACAAAACAGCTTGTTCGAATGAGTGTATTGTCTAAATACTGGTTTGCTGTAACCGCTTCTTTTCCCATTTCAGAATTTGATATCCTTGAATTTGAACGTGTCATTAAACCATCCTCAAGATCTGTTAACAGGGACAAGCATAGTCGATATGTGAGGGACTGTTTTTTCAAGTATGTTGACGACACCACTTCCAGAATTTGCCATCAAAACGTCAGCGTGCATACGCTCAAACTCATTGCACCACACCAGGATCAGAATCCTACACAAGTGGACATTATTGAAAGATGCCTTGGCGTATATCTTAAGAAAGGCGTAAAGGTGATGGTCATTAAAATTAAAACTATGTGTCCTTATTCTTTTGATCTACCAACATACCGCCTTCCTAACCTTCTTAACATACTGTTATCTGCCTCATCATTAACATCTTTGAAAATATGTGGATGTGAGTTACCTTCGTCCTTGATGGTTGATATTGTGCAGTTCAAGTCTTTGAAGATGTTGAAACTTGAATACGTCCCACTACATGATGAACTGATCAAGGGTCTAACTATGAGTTGCCCTCTTATTGAGAAAATGATTTTGCACGACTGCCAAGGTGTAAAAAAAATTTGTGTTTATGGTTTTGAAAATCTTCAAAAAGTTCAGATTTGCTTTGGTGACGAAGTACTTGAGGTAATAGATATTGATGCTCCAAATTTATGGCATCTTTTGTTAGTGGATTTGATACAAGTAGGGATGCCATCTATGAAAGTGGCCTCATGCAAAAAACTAACAAAATTGTCTTATTACGGGTATCCCTCCCCGACCTCGGAAGGTTTAGTTGACTTGTCATATGACTTTCCCTTCCTTGAAGAAATATATTTGAAACTTTATGATCCCCGAAGCCTCAAGTTGTCAAGTCATTCCGTGAGGACATTTGAGCTATGCGCAGACTTGGAATTGCATGCAATTGATTTGAGTGCCCCCAATCTGCTTTTATTTATATTCACATATTCACGTTTTGACTCTGGTGTGAAAAGGGATTCAACCCCGTCAAAAACACGTATGGAATATGAAGTTTTTGTTGACAGATACCGGTTCCAGTACTTGAGGCAATTTTTGGACAAGAATATTGGTTTCAAAGAGTTGAAGTTGCGTATCGATGAGGTAATGTATTTACCCAAATTCATTTATTTGTCTGTACTTGATTTGACCCAAGCAATGGTATAAAGTAATTCCGTATCAAAGTAGTATTTACAGTATTTATTATTGCCTTATAGGGTAGTATAGATGTTGGGGAATTCATGGGGATTCGGTCATCGCCTTATGAACTCGAGCATGTTGAACTATACCTAAAAGAAATATCGGTTTATGAAGCTGTTTTGGATGCTGTTCTTTGGTGTTGCCGTCCTCACTCTTTAACTCTAGAAGCAAACTTTGATTGTACTAATATTGAAGAATGGAGCCTTATTGTCAAGGTAAGAATTATTGGTAGTTCCTAAAATGGTAAGAATTATGCAGATACATTAGTTACCTGCTTTACATTATCTTGCTAATTGTTTTCCAGTTTACACATGAAAAGCTACTCCTACAAGAAGATGAAGGCAAAACCAATATTGGAATTTTGATATCTTCTTCTTCCAAAGTCAAAAAGCACTTCAGTGACTTAAATTCATTCTTGACAGCATCACCGCGTGATCTGCAAGGAGAAAGAATCACCTTCACAAAGGAAGAAGGCATGCTATTTCTTCTATCCTTTTTAACTAATTTTACTATATAAACATGTATTAACACGCTCTTTACCTCATATCTGATTTCTAAACAGTCGTACCAATTGAGAAGAAGCGGATGATCAAACAATCAAAAGGTTTGTGAGTATGGAGATTTCGTGATGTATTTGATTTAAGGAACCTATATTAGTATGAAAAGTGCGTGTTACTAGTAAAAAAGTTATGTTTTGCCTTTTGGGAGGAATCAATTGCAGAAACAAGTGAAAACTGGTAACTGTGGACTGTGAACCTTTCAATTAATAGTATTTATGATTTTTGATAATTGTATATGTAATGACGGTTTTGAATTATGGTAATGATGTCTTGACTTTACATCCGTAGTGATTTTGTGGCATTATTGATTTGTTTAGATGACGTTTTATTTTGAGTTGATTGTTTAACTTTGTTTTGTCGAACTGCACATAAATACCAATGTCCCAAAATCGTAGCTAAAGTATTTATATGATTATTGATGGTCCAGATGAGTTCTTTGACATATTGTCCAATGCATCTTGTCTTTGATGGGACGTTGAAGCCTTGAAGGTAAGTAGGAGAACCAGAGCAAAACAAAGACTCAAGGACGTTTGTTGTTTGTTTTTCTACTCATCAGGCATGATCTGCTCTTTTATATATCAAATCAATATAGTCCAGAGTTATTAGTTTTTCAAACCAGTAACCTTAAACATCTTTTGTATAACTAATACGGTACCCTGCGCAATGCTGCAACCAAGGCAAAAAAAATACAGAAAGCAAGAATAATGAGTAAAGAAAAAAAAGTTGGTGGTGGTTGTTGGCAGTGATAATCACTGATTGCAGCTATAAAGGGGAGATTCTTGTGTCGTTTATTTATGACGTAAAAATAAATGAATATACTTGATTATATTATGTAACTCGTCATGAAGATTGATTTATGCATTTTTAAAATAAAAAAATATAAGATGTAACTCGATAAGAAATATATATTAAAATCACCGACATAGTAATTGTGTCTCTTAATTTACGTGAAACTTATTAATACAAAATATTTGATGTTTATACTATGGAAATGGCTACGTAAAACTGTCCGTGAGATAATAAGTTGCATATTTTTTTTAATCTTTTTAGTTTAAGATTATTGTAGTGATAGTTCTATACATATTTATTACACCCCGTGCCTGATTTGACCAAAAACTAAAACTTTTACGCGGAAACGCTTTGACCCGTTACTGACTCCTATCACTCATTTATAAACTGACTAAAATCAGTTACAAGACAAACATTGAGACTATTTTTAAAAGAACTAGACTCCAATACTTTTAAAATGAGTGATGGCACCCTAAAGTGCACTATGACCCCTAAAGTGCACTATTTTCTTAAAATGACCCGTAACACTTTAAACCTATATTTAAACACATGTAATCCACATTCAACTAAAAATATACATTATACATGGTTTCCCAAAATTCTTGACCCGTTAGACCCAAAATGGGTTAAAATGGACGTTGTCCCAAACACCCCTTTTTCTGCATATCCCTTTAGTGCACTTTTGACCAATTTTCCGGAAAAGTGACTTTTATAACATAACATTACACCGAAACTTCCAGAAATCATTAGGACATTATAAACATCAATTATATGTATAAACTTGGTCATGATGATCTGTGGAAACGTGCTTTACAAAGTGACGGGTTTTGTGCCAAAACCCGTTTCAACCCATTTACATAACAAACCATCTATAACACTTCATTTACCTACCAAACTTAACCAACATCCTTATTGACCTGTTCACATCCCAAAATGGGTAATTTCACACTTATGCCAAACACCCCTTTAACTTTACCCGTAAAAACATTAAACATACCTTGACACACCGTTTGACCACCAAAATGTTATGATACCATTAATATACATTTAACCCTTGACTCCACTTTACAAACTATAAATTGACTCACGGGGGTGCCATCTTGAATGAGCTCGGTATTCTACCTAGCTCCTACACACATCAAACCTTCTATCATCCTCATTAGCAAACCTTAATCCTTAGCTCAAGCTTACCATTTCCATCACACATAAACCTAGAAAACATTGAACACTTAAACCGTAAGCACGAATGCTTAGTAAGTAACACGATTACAACATGATACTATAATTCATTCACACATCACACATTATATTCATCAACCATTATAACATTAACACATACCTTAGCCACTTAAGCCACATATTCTACAATAATTACATTAAACCATACTTTCACTACCGCATCCTTCCTAAACTAGGCCATACTAACCTTGTATCCATATACACATAAGCACATACATTCCAATTCCCTTCTAAACCATAACCCATAAACATATAAGGCATAATATGATGAAATCATTACAATCTCATCTTATAATCGGTTTACTTACCTTAGCTTCCAAAACTAACTTTAACAAGAACATAAGCATCCTCTTCATCATCGTCACCATCCTTCACCATCATCCTTTACTCTTTAAAATCAAAACCTATTAACATAATACATCAAAAGCATGATCAAGGGTTTATATAACCCATCAAACATACTCATCTTCCATTCTACATCATCATATGATCATATGATGATCTCCCACTTTAGTCATAACTCTTAACCTTACTAATCATTAAATAGAAGTACTTACTTGTGGTGAATCATTGCTAAGAAAGACTATAAGCATAAGGTCTTCATCTTCTTCTTCCTACAACCATCAAGACTAACTTTTCCCTCCTTTTCTCTTCTCCAGGTCACACAAACACACCCAAGATAATGGTGGAATTCTCTGGAATTCCCTAGATATTATTAGTTAGGTTGCATCTTTGGCTAAATGACATACTTAGTCCCTCAATTCCCTTTTATTCTATTTTGGTCACAACCAACTTATAACACATTTAGTCCATTACAACTTTAGCCCTCTTAGGTCCATTCCTTTCTATTTGTGCCACATAATACTTCCATAATTGTATAGAACAATCTTTGACTATCACTTTGACTATCGGGTTTAACTATAACGCAACATTCATTGACTAGCCAATTACGTTAAATCTTACTCAATTTCATCGAGGGTAGGGCCTATTTGTATCCGGGATACGTGTGTTACAATATTTAGTTGTAAAATTGAATTTTAAAGATTGAATGATTATTATACGTACATATATGTACTTAAAAACTCAAAGACCATTACTAAACACTTGTGTAGTTACAAATTTAATTATTATTATTATTATTATTAGAAAAAACATGTTAGAAAAGAGATCACGAATATTTTCTGATTTAAAAAAAAATATATAAATTCGTTTTAAGCAAAAAGTGAGCACACTACATGTGTCAAAGTATGAAAAAAATAGCGAAATCTCTTACAAGTTTTTCTATAAAAAACAATAATAACAATAAATAATAATAATAATAATAATAATAATAATAATAATAATAATAATAATAATAATAAAACTGTTATATTTTAAGTAGATTACTTATTAAAAAAAATTGCATAATTATTAAGGTTATAAATAGCGCGAGGCGTGGCGTGGCAACTTGACCAAGCTTCACGCCTTAGTGGACAAGGCGAAGGTTTTGCATTTATAAGGCGTGACATAAAGCGGCACAAAATATGAAAATATTTATATATTTATATTATTAATCATATATAAATATCAAGTTTACAAAAAGACGTGGCATAACACGTGGCGGTGGCGGCATGACCAAGCCTTACGCCTTTGCGGGGCCTTTTAGAACCATGATAATTATCAACTCCATCCGTCTCAAAATTATTGCTCAATCCATTTTGGGATGTCTCAAAATAGTCCACATCCTTTTTCTTAGACAATCAAAAAAGAGTTTAGTGAGTGAGATTGATATTTGATTGATTGAAGAGTGTAATTACCCATTTTTTTTAAACTGTGTTTTTTTATATTGTAACAATAATTTTGAAACATATGGAGTAATAATCTTGTGTGTTAAACATGCTCTGTATATGTTATGAGGTATTTATTTCTCCATGTTATCACAATCACGAGAGAATGAAGTTTTTCGGTGTACATGACCTAATTGAAGTATCTTCATAATTATTTCTAACATTTGCTTTCGCCACCTGGAAGATGTGTATCTTGAGATCGGCATATAATTAGACTATTATAATGCCTGCGCGTTGCAGCGGGTTCCAAAAAAACATTATTTTGGCATTAGTTTTAAGACAACTCGGAGCTTGAAGAAGCGTTCCTATCCGAGAAAAAAGTACTAGTTGTAGCGCGCTAGCGTGCATTTGACTAAAAACATGGAAAGTCAAGGCTTTGGGCAATGAGTGGGAGGGAGCCTTGACTCGAAGCATTGTACAAGTGCCTCTCCCTACGGGATAGCTTGTTTGTATTCCTCTCTTCTCCCTAAAGGGAAAGATATCTGAAAGTAGCATTCCATATATGAATGAGATAGGCAATTTGAAGGGCTAGATGCTAAGAAGGCAACTAGCTAAGGGCGAAGAGCAAAGTGGATCAAGGCAGTGGATTGTGAATCCATCACGTGCGGGTTCAATCCCCGTCGTTCGCCCATCAATAAATGGACCATTTATTACGGAGACAAATGACAAACCTAGAAAGCTTTTTTTCTGCAAGTCATCTCGAGGCTTCAAACGCATCCAAGCAATTGGTAGCCGATTGAAGCATATAAATAGATTCGCGTCGCCTACTTGCGCGCTGAGAGATGTTCCCACAAGTGCCCCTTCTTCTAATGATACTATACTTCCTATTCCTACCCCTTCATTCCCTCTTTTGGTCTATCTACATTCCCGGAAATTCATACGCTCCACGGACGGAGCAAAAAGCGGAGTGATACGAACCTATCCCATACTAGGCTCGTATTGATTCATAAGTCCAAGTGTAGAACTCACTCAAAAAGCTAGCTTGTAAGAGGAGGGGACACCTAGACTTATAAACCACCACCCAATCCCATACTTGGGCGATGTGGGATCGTAACACGGAGTCTTGTCTAAGTATATATGTAATTTGTGGAGAAAGATTAAAAAAAAAAAAATGATACATTAGTGGTTTGGCTGTTAAATTCTAATTTTATTAAACTTAATGATGTTAAATATAAAGTAAATTTAGTTTATATAGGCTAAAGAAGAAAAATAAAGGGCTCTTATAACATGTCTTTAAAAGTTTGAGGTTAAATATAACATTCTATATAAAATAATAACTTTCTATTAAGATAATTTTAGTACCAAGGGTTTAACCCTTTGCTGCATATTTGCTGGGTTGATTCTAAATTCTGCAAACGATTAAAGGTTAGTTATTTGCTACGTACTGAATAAGTGTTCCTAATTCAGTAATTTGTTTCTGTTCATGTTCATATTAAATCTATGTGCATTGGCTATAATCTGATTTTTGGTAAGCAACACAAACATACTTAATTTGTATTTATGGTTTATCCTTTATTGTATAAATTTTAAACCCGTTTTTTCATTAAGATGGAGATGGAAGATGCATCTGATCGGATTTCACAGCTTCCTGAATTTGTAATTCACCACATACTTTCATATTTGGATTCTCCAAAGCAGCTTGTTCGAATGAGTGTATTGTCTAAGTATTGGTTTGCTGTAACCGTTTCTTTTCCCGTTTCGGGTTTCAATATCCTTGAATTTGATAATGCCTTTAAATCACCCACACGCCGTATTGACCAAGACAAGCATAGTCAATATGTTAGGGACTGTTTTTTCAAATATGTTGACTATACCACTTCCAGATTTTACCACCAAAATGTCAGTGTACAAACGTTCAAACTCATTACACCACACCAGGATCATGATCCTACATAAGTGGACATTATTGACAGATGCCTTGGATTATTTCTTACGAAAGGCGTTAAGGTGTTGGTCATTGAAATTAAAGACATACATCCTACTTTTTTTGATCGACCAAAGTGTTAGTTTTAACGGATAATAAATTAATATATCATGACCGGACTCGAACTCGAGACTTCGGGATTGCACACTTTACGTATGAGTTTCAATTAATTAATAATTATTGTTTTAGTGACGAATAATTATTAAATTCACGTAATGAGCATTTAACGGTACCTAACGACCGTTGGACGAAACATGAAGGACTAGATTTGGACAAGAGTGAAAGTTCGGTTCGGGTTGGGCTTTTTGTACCCATGGCCGGCCATACCCACTCCCCATAGGGTTTGGGATAGCTTTTGCTCCAAGCCTCTTGAATGCTATATAATGAGACCTCCTCTCATTCATTCATTCATCCCTTGGTTCACTTGCAAACCAAATCTCCTTCTCTTTCTCCTCTTGAGTTAGAAATCGAACTACACCCTTATAGGGTTCCTACTAGATTTCTAAGCTCAAACCATTCTTGTTTAGTTGATCAACTACACCCTTCTAGGGTTCCTACGCGATCTTCTAAACATTATGTTTGGATTGCTTGTGAATTAATAACCTAGCTTTTCTTATTGAAACGCTACTAATACGTGTGTTCAAGAACGAAGTGTTGGCATACTTTTGCTAACAAGGTGATTTGCCCTATTCGACTAATCCTAGTCGATCCACCATTAAACCCAATTAGGGTTTATAGTTCTTGTTCCATTGGTTTCTTGTTCTTGCTAGAAATCACAAAGAGGTACGCATCCATTTATATTTAGTTAATTTATTATTTGTATTTGATCTATTCCGCTGCGTACTCTTTGATGTTTATATGTTTATTGTTTTACATTATTCATATATTCCAATAGTGGTATCAGAGCCAGGTTAATACATTATAATGAATTACCGAAACACATAAAAATTGAATCGTTTGATTAATCACATGCTTGGTGTTCTTATGTTTTTATATTTTTCATAAACCCTAGATTTTATTTTTTTAATTTTTCGAAATTTTTTTTTAAATGTCGAAATTTTTTATTTAAAAAAAGGGAAATTAGGGTTTGATGAATTATGTGATAAAAACTTGTAGAAACCCTAGGTTGCATGTAATTTATGTGTATATAAATGGATATTGGTGATATGCCGTTTGGTTGCGTTCCTTGATTGACATGATTATTTGTTATAATATGTGCAATATGGGCATCCATGACAAACCATGCATGTGTTGTCTTGGATTATGATGATTTGGTTTTAGATTTTATGCTTATTATGCGATTCTTTTATAATTGATAAATTGTTTAGTAAATATTATGTATAAAGATTACTAAAATTTGATTAATTATAATATTAGGGAAGACCCTATTAATCGTGTATTAAATCAATAGTGTGTTTTATATTGATTTTGATTTGCATGACCATTATTGTTGTTGTTTGTTTATTTTATTTTATTACTTTTGTTTTATATGTTTTTAACATGATAGTTACAAAGGGTAATTTCAATAAAATATTAAACGGACTTAATAATGGTGAAATCTTGTTTTGAGCTTACTTAATAAATCTTGGACTTTTGGTTGATTGATCGCGACTGTATTAAGTGGTTGAAAGGTGGAACTAATTATGACAAACTATTAAAGTGGGTATAAGGATGGCTACGCATTAAATTGCGGCCTTAGTGAGCCTCCATTCTGGCTTACCACTCGCCTGTGAGTCATATTTTAGTCTTTACCTAACATCCATGATAACTACGAAGCACTTAAGGCAAAGTTGTAAGTTTCTCAACGCCTCAATCAAAAGTTTGGAGATTTAAGCTCGTAAAGAAACTAAATGAGTAAAAGTTTTTTTACATGAAACATATGCTACAAGATGAATGCATGACATCTTTGTACATATATTTGATTACACACATCAAATTTACTACCCTTAAATTTAAGTTATATGCCATCCAATGAAACGGAAACACCTAAAATTGGATCTACGTCAGGGCGTAACCTGGCTAGATTGCAATGGAGGGGAAAATTACATGATTTCATCACTAGCAGATCAATTGGTGTGGTGTCATTATGTAAGTTTGTTGTTTCTTAAATTGGTTAACTTAATTGAGTTGATAGTGGGAACTGATCACTCAAGGCATAAGAAGATGGGGATAAAACATGCTTACATTGCAACTGCGGTTGGCAATTAATGTAAATCCCATCGATTCTAGGAATTGCAATTGAATATTGGCAATTGAGGTTCGACTCGTACCTTATTGAATAACGTCATCACTAGCAGATCAACTGATGTGATGAACTTATGTCAATTTGGATCCTAGTTTTTCAGTGAAAATTAAATGGTTATTTGATTATGAACCAGGGGTATTTAATTTTCTTGAAAATTTAATTATCGAAAATACTAAAATTGAATTTTGTAATTCTTTCTAACGTATTAATGCAACATTAAAGCCGTAAACGTGGTTTGGTCTTAAATTGGTAAATTGATATAATTCTGCTTTCAAACATAATGTTTGATTGAGAAAAATTTACCGAAATGTAAGAGTCTATTTTCCATGAGAGAAGAATAAGACTCAATCCTATTCCTTTTCATGATTGAGAAAGGTATGATAGGAACATAAGAATAAGACTCGATCCTATTCCTTTTCATGATTGAGAAAGGTATGATAGGAACATTAGAATTGTCTACATTCTAATATATAACTCATAGCAATCCTTAATATTTAAGGATATAGCACATCTTATTTTCCATAGAAATTTCATTACTCTAATTTGGTGAATGAATTCTTCTATAACAAACAAGGCATTTGGTTAAATGGAAAATATGAGTTATTAGAAGCTGGACAGATTACCGCAAAATTGGTAAAAGGCAAAGCTAGTATTTTATCTAGTTGTTGTGCTTTAAAGGTGCTACATACCATTATGGGGATGGTAGGCCTATTAAGGAAGAAGCTGCATGCTCAAATTCTTCAAGTTAATATCATTGATGGATAATCCATCATAAACAAAGTAGAATACACATTTTAGAACCTGAGTAATTATTACGTATGGGTTTTTCTAAATGTGTAGGAAAGTAAAAACAAGCAAATTGTTTTCACTGGTTATGAAACACGTAAAATGTTGTCAAATCCAGTGGGAGCTTTGTGTTGTTTACTGAATATAGAGTTATTGTTATGTTCTCTAATTCAGTGGGAGCTACAAGAATTAATTTCTGTGTAGTAGCCAAAATTATCTTCAAGATAATTACTTTCAAATTGTAGACACTCATGTTCTTAGGATAGCCATATGCGTTTCCTGATAAGACAAAGTAGTCCTACATCTACTTATGACACAAATCATATTGAAATCACATAAACAAACTTATGTTGTGTTGTTTATATACTATATGATATTGTTCAATGCACAAGTGGGAGAATTGTTTATTGTGTGCAAAGGAACAATACATAGAAATATGATGATAGGATTCTCTTAATTGCAATGTAAGAGATCAATGTTCTAATAGGACTTATACATTTAATGTGTAAGATTATCTTATGTAGAACACGTGTCATGATTATAAGACTACTTTTATGTCTTATGATATTCAAATTAAAAGAAACACTTGAATTTACAATTTACGTCAGGGTGCAACCTGCCTAGATTGCAATAGAAAGGTAAACTACATGATTTCATTACTAGCAGATCAACTGATGTAATGGAATTATGTGAGTTTGCAGTTACTTAAATTGGATAATTCATAAAATGACATAAGCAAATGAAGTAGTAAATTAACTTGAAATTACTATTGAAACCAAGTGATGGTGTTCACAAATACTTTAGTTATTTATGTTTATATCTTCTTATAAACATGAAGTCTTTTAACTATTACAAGACTTATAATAAAGTAAGACGTTAAACTTGTTATGTTTCAAACAAGAAATCATTGAGTTGATCAATGATGTACAACGTAAAGTGGGAATATAACAGTTTATGTCTTCTTAAGACATGAACATGAAGTAACTTGTTCAAAAGGTACTTATGTTATATAGCATGCAATTGGCTTGGAAATTCTATTGTATCATTAAGTTGACTTAGTTGGTAAATAGGTAAGCCAAAGGGAATAAGTTTATCTTACATATTGTTAGTTTGTCTCACAATATTAATTCTAATGAAACATCACAAGTTGGTGGTGTGTTCAGTTAGGAAAAATCAAACTCTTGATATATTGTTTGATTAAAAGATAAATATGACTTCTTTTCTTCCAAAAGTTATCAAGGTTAGAAAATTGAGTATGGATTGAATATACTCAATAAGACTCCAACCTAGAAGATTAAATAAGATATTATGGAATGTGATGAATCACATTAAAGTCTTAAAATGAAGTTCTGATTTTGTTTTAACAAACAAGAGTCAGGAACTGTAAAATAATTTTGTAATATCCCAAATGAGAACGATTTAGTGTTGCTCATCTTGCTAAAGTATTTATAAAATACAAAAGGCAAGTGGGAGTTTTGTTTAGATCTTGAAAAATCAAAATTACAGAATATATAATCTTCTAAAACCACACTAGTGAAAATCATGATGAGGTTTGAAATGTAAAGGTTAAATCTCAACATGATGAAACTCTCATTCATAGATCCGTAGGGATATCTCAGATATTTAATTAATATGCTGAGAATTATGAATTACAGGATCAAAGTAAGCCTGTTAATCATAATGACGCATTTACTAATTATGGTGAATTGCTCATACTATGAATGTTAAGATGCTGTCCATAAAGATAAGTCAACTTTGAAAATTTGGTTTATCTTAATGAAGATGAGTTTCTGCAAGAGAAGAAAAACCCTAGAGGTTTAAATCTTTGCGTAAAGAAGCATATGGACAAAACTGTATACATATTTTAATGTATGTCTTATGACAAGATTATTAATCATACTTAAGTAATTAACTATGATTGAATACTCTTTCCTAAGCACATTAAAAATATAAAGATGGTAATTGTCATACTCATTTTTATGAATATGAAATTTGACAATGGATTATAAAACCTCTTTCTTATATAATTACTTAAGCGAGGACGATGAGTAATTAAGAGTTTTATGAATTCATTTAATCTTTGAAAGTATACAAAATGCAAGAATCCAAGTATGGATAGATGCATGCATCAAGGAGATAAATCTTATGTTTAAATATTAAATCTATGTTTTGATTTATAAAATAAGATAACTCCTAAGTAATTCTGAAAGCTAGTGGGAGTATTATGTTTACTTATTTAAATTATATATGTTGTATAACATATAGGAAGTAACATTCTATATAAGTTAAATGGTAAGTCATAACTTGGAATGAAACTTTACTTGAAAGATTTAATAAGTAAAACATACAACCTTAAATATATGTTTATTGATGTAAACATGTGCGGTAAATGAATCTAATAGAACATGATATATCATTTAGAAAGTTTAAATGGATATGTAGTACATGAATGAAATTTAGTTGGACACGAGAATTTTTCATATACATCATGTTGTTGTTATATCAAGCTTTGATAAAAGATGATTTGACAACATTGATATCTAATGAAAGATATTAGATAAATTGTGTAATGAATATTCTAAAGGAATATATTTGGATATAGAATCACATCCTCAGCCTGGAACAATTTCTAGATTCTATAAATGAACAATTTGAAAAATTGTCATAGCCAACAAACTTGAAAGTTTGGATGGAATAAAACATTACACATTGAAGTTTACGGAAAAGAGCATATTGTTGTTTGCATACAATGATGCTAATAAAATTGAGATGACACTCAATACTAGTCATGGAAGGATTTCATCCTTGTTAATAGCCATGTGTACTAGTTATGCTTAACGAAAAGCATAGTTGCATTATACGTTAAAGAATAAGAATACTTTAAACTTTAAAGATTTGGAAGTTTAATTATCATAAATTGTATGTTGAGGATGTCATACACATTTTATGATGTATTATGTGGTTATCAAATTATTTGAATGCACATATACAAGAATTTCATTATTGAAATAAGTATTCTCAAAATTTCGATAGATCAAAGTTAGTTGAATAATGCCTTGTCAACAAGTATGATTATCATTACTTGGGCATAATTGTCAACAAGTATGATTGTTATTACTTGAGACAAAATTCATTAACAAGAATTTTCATGCATTGATCTATTTAGTATTTGGATAAGGGATGTTAAGCAATTATTATTTAATAATGAATTAAAGTACTAAGTACGTTTGTTTTCATTAATAATAGATTGTATCCCATATTTGCATGTTTAATCCATGAATAACTTATGTTATGTTATTCTAAATTGTCCGTTGTTAATTAATGATATGGGAGTATCATTGAACTAAGACAAATGTGAGATTTGGTATAATATATAAATTATATTGGTGCGTAGACACGCCAAATTCACATGATATTCAATACTGGATAAATTGGATATAGGACAAAATCCCAACTACATGATTGTACTTATGGATGTTGTCATTAGAGTAAATCATGAATATTTATCCTCAGACTTGAGATACCAAGTAACTACTGTGGATGTAGCTCATTTTCTGTGAGATAATCTAACGCTATCCGTAACTGGTAGTTATAAGGATTATTTTCAGAGGTGATGCGAAGTTCATAGGTTATGCTTGTAGTCAATACAGGATTTGGTTCCTTCAAATTTGTTTTGAAGTTTAATACTGTTTGGCCACTCGTAGGATTAACAAGATGTTTGCATGGCCATGCCCAAGGTCTATCTGGAATGCGTTCAGATGAATTGGTAATCTTGCTTGATCATAAATAACGAGAAACACTAGTTAATTATGGAATGACTTCGATCCATATCCATATTAACATAGTATTAGAATCAAAAGGATAAGTATAATGATGAATCATCAAAGGTGGTTTTTTCCAGGAAACCATACTCGAGATCGTTCTGGGGACATTGGCGTGTTATGCTAGACTAACCATTGTCATTGTTACATTAATCTATATCCGAGTGGGAGCTGTTAGTTTTAACGGATAATAAATTAATATATCATGACCGGACTCGAACTCGAGACTTCGGGATTGCACACTTTACGTATGAGTTTCAATTAATTAATAATTATTGTTTTAGTGACGAATAATTATTAAATTCACGTAATGAGCATTTAACGGTACCTAACGACCGTTGGACGAAACATGAAGGACTAGATTTGGACAAGAGTGAAAGTTCGGTTCGGGTTGGGCTTTTTGTACCCATGGCCGGCCATACCCACTCCCCATAGGGTTTGGGATAGCTTTTGCTCCAAGCCTCTTGAATGCTATATAATGAGACCTCCTCTCATTCATTCATTCATCCCTTGGTTCACTTGCAAACCAAATCTCCTTCTCTTTCTCCTCTTGAGTTAGAAATCGAACTACACCCTTATAGGGTTCCTACTAGATTTCTAAGCTCAAACCATTCTTGTTTAGTTGATCAACTACACCCTTCTAGGGTTCCTACGCGATCTTCTAAACATTATGTTTGGATTGCTTGTGAATTAATAACCTAGCTTTTCTTATTGAAACGCTACTAATACGTGTGTTCAAGAACGAAGTGTTGGCATACTTTTGCTAACAAGGTGATTTGCCCTATTCGACTAATCCTAGTCGATCCACCATTAAACCCAATTAGGGTTTATAGTTCTTGTTCCATTGGTTTCTTGTTCTTGCTAGAAATCACAAAGAGGTACGCATCCATTTATATTCGGTTAATTTATTATTTGTATTTGATCTATTCCGCTGCGTACTCTTTGATGTTTATATGTTTATTGTTTTACATTATTCATATATTCCAATACAAAGTACTGTCTTCCTAACATACTGTTATCTGCATCTTCGTTAACATCTATGAAAATATTTGGATGTGAGTTGCCGCCGTCCTTGATGGTTGATGTTGTAAATTTTAAGTCTTTGAAGGTGTTGGAACTTAAACGTGTCCCACTACATGACAAAGTGATCAAGCGGCTAACCACAAGTTGCCCTCTTCTTGAGAGAATAATTATTAACGATTGTGAAGGTCTCAAAAATTTTTGTGTTTATGGTCTTCAAAATCTTCAGGAAGTTGAGATTGTGTTTGGGGATGCAGTACTTGAGATAATTGATATTGATGCTCCAAATCTATGGCATCTTTGGTTAGTGGATTCAGGAAGAGCGATGCCTTCTATGAAAGTGGCTTCATGCAAAAAACTAACAAAACTGTCATATGTCGGGTATCCCTCGCCGACTTCGGAAGGGTTAGTTGACTTGTCATTTGACTTTCCCTTCCTTGAAGAACTATATTTGGAACTTGATGATTGCCAGAGCCTCAAGTTGTCAAGTCATTCCGTGAGGACATTTGAGCTATGCTCAGACTTGGAATTGGATGTAATTGATTTGAGTGCCCCCAATCTGCTTTTATTTGTATTCAGTGACTATTCACGTCTCGTCTCTGGCGGAAAAAGGGATTCAATCCCGTCAAAAGCACGTATGGAATATGAAGGTATTGTTGACAGATACTCGTTCCAGTACTTGAGGCAATTTTTGGACAAGAATATTGGTTTCAAAGAGTTGAAGTTGCGTATCGATGTGGTAATTTACCCAAATTCATTTATTTGATAAGTCATTTACTATTTGTTTGTTCTTAATTAGACCCAAGCAATGATATAAAGTAATTCCGTATCAAAGTAGTATTTACAGTATTTATTATTGTCTTATAGCGTCGTATAGATGTTGAGGAACTCATGGTGATTCAGTCACCCCCTTATGAACTCGAGCATGTTGAACTATACATAAAAGAATTATCGGTTTATGAATCTATCGTGGATGCTGTTCTTTGGTGTTGCCGTCCTCACTCTCTAACTCTAGAAGCAATCTTTGCTTGTACTAATATTAAAGAATGGAGCAATATTGTCAAGGTAAGAATTATTGGTACTTTCTTTGATGGCAAGAATTATGTAGATACATTATTTACTTGCTTTACATTATGCTTCTAATTGTTTTTGTTTTCCAGTTTACACATGAAAAGCTACTCCTACAAGAAGATGAAGGCAAAACCAATATTGGGATTCTGATATCTTCTTCTTCCAAAGTCAAAAAGCACTTCAGTGACTTAAATTCATTCTTGACAGCATCACCGCGTGATCGGCGAGGAGAAACAATCACCTTTATAAAGGAAGAAGGTATTCTATTTCTTCTATTTTTTTTCAACTAATTTTATTATATAAACATGTATTAACACGTTCTTTACCTCATATTTGATTTCTAAATAGTCGTACCAATTAAGAAGAAGCGGATGATCAAACAATCAAAAGGTTTGTGAATATGGAGATTTCGTGATGTATTTGATTAAGGAACCTATATTAGTATGAATTGTGTGGGTTACTAGTAAAAAAAAAGTATGTTAGTTTTGAAGGAATCAATTTCAGAAACAGTGAAAATAGGTAACTGTGGATAGTGAACCTTTGAACAATATTATGTTTTTTGATATTTATATATGTAATGACGGTTTTGAATTATGATAATGATGTTATGACTTATCTGTATTGATAATGTTTTGTTATGAGTTGATTGTTCAACTTTGTTTGTGTCGAACTGCACATAAATACCAATGTACCAACATTGTAGCAAAAGTATTACTGTTCAGATGACTGTTGATGGGCGTTGAAGCCTTGAAGTTAAGTAGGATAACCAGAGCAAAACAAAGACTCAAGGACGACTGTTGGTTGTTTTTCTACTCATCAATGATGATCTGCTCTTGTATATATCAAATCAATATAGTCCGAGTTATTAGTTTTTCAAACCAGTAACCTTAAACATAGTTATTAGATAAATGAGACGGATATGATGAAGCATACTTGTAACGACAAAAGTGGTTTGATGGGCAGCATAAAAGCCATAAACATAGTTAGAGCACCAGGTGTAGATGGGGAGGCTTGCCTCCCCATTCGGGTCCCACCCCTGCCACATCACCAAACACCTCAACTTCAACTATCCACAACAACCCCCCACCAAACAACAAACCTCAACTTCCCCATTAGGGTCCTACTCTTACACATTTATTTTTTTATTCATTTCATTAAAAAAATTAAATTCTTTTCACAAATACTAAAAAATAACAAAACATACTAATTTTATTTCATCAAATAAAAAAGTTACAATACGGAAAAAAAACTATGATACGAGAAAAAAAACACGCATAGAATATGGAAAAGAAAATACGATACGAAAAAAAAAACATACGATACTAATACGAAAATTAAACATTTTATGCGTCTCTTCGCGGTCGAGACTTTGGTATTTCTGCGTTATTCTTGCTTGTCTCTTGCGAATTACTTCGGCTCTAACCGGGTCAGTAACCGTGTTTGGATCGAGCATTAGCATCTGCATATCCTGCCACTCCAACGCCGCAGCTTCTTTCTCGAACGCCTTTTCCTCCCTCTTCCTCTGCGCCTCGTAACAAGCCGTTTGAGCGTCTTTTGCTTGATTATACTTTTCGGATAATTGTCCCGAAAAAGTACTCGTTTGACTCCCCCCGGAACTCGCCGCACTCGACGTTTCCGTCGACTTTTGTTTCTTTCCGGGTCGCCTGTTGTTTCTTTCAGGACGAGGTCGTTTGTCCGGCCCTAATATATCCTCAAGACATGTAATGTCTAGAGGTTCTTCGGCATCCTATTTCGGGTAGCGTTTCAGGATCTCCCAAACGTGAACCAAAGTGAAACCCCTCTGTCCAAAATGTTGTGAGAAGTTCGTTTTGGCATTCTCAACATGATCATGATCATTTTCACCACTGCGACGCTCTAAATGTTTATAAATAGCGTTGAATTTTTGGCAGTCGGCATTGATCCTTGACCATTTACCGGATAGCATGTTTTTCGTTCGTAGGGCTTCAGTAGTCCGCTCGTTGAAAAGTGCATGAATTTCGTTCCAAAAGAATTCATTCTCTTTGTCATTTCCCAGATCTTCGTCTTGGGAAACTTCTATCCACGCTTCCGCAAGAATCGTTTCTTCTTGTTTGGACCACAACTTTCGGGCACGCGTATGAGCAGCTTCTTCCAAGTCATCGTCATCGTCCGCGTCCAAATTTACGACATTTTTTCCTCTTTGGGCTTTGGTTTTTTTTCCCCGGCCTTTGGGCGGTGATCGTGCCTTAGGTACTTTAAACGTACCTTGAGATGGTTGTGACGGTTGTGGTGGTTGTGATGGAGGAAAAGTGGATGGTTGATTCGGGTTATAAAATTGTGGCGACGAATTGAATTGTTGTTGACTTGCGAATCCTTGTTGAAACGCATATTGTTGGTTACGGTAAATGTCATTCGGATTTAATGGTTGCGAACCGTATGGCGGTGAAGGGTTTGGACTTTGAGACGAGGGACTAGAAGAGTTTGATGCTCCCCCGTATTGACGTTGGTTTGACCTTAGGAGGTTCGTGAAATAACCTCCTTCGTTCGGGTTTTGAGACATTTTTGTTTTGATTAGGAGAAGAGGTATAGAAATTTTTAGTTTAGATTGTTGAATGTAGTGAAGAGAAGTGAAAAGGAGGTTAGTATTTATAGTGTTATGTAAAAGAGGGTAGGGAGAAAAAAAAAAAAAAAAAAAAAAAAAAAAACACAACCGTTGTAAAAAACGGTAATGTTTCCGACTTTCCACTTTTTCTCAAACGTAAACCTGCAAAATTATCAGTGTTTTGGTTCGCCGTGGCCACGGGGAGGTGACCAACAACGAGCAACGGCGAGGTGGATTTGGTGTAGCGGCGAGCTACGGCTCGCCGTTGATGGAGCCAGGTCAGACGACGAAGCCAACGACGAGCCCTACACCTAGTGCTCTTAGGGGTGACAAAAAATGCCGACCCGTCCCCAACCCTATTAAGCTTATTCAGGTCGAGTTACTCGGGTCTAAAATCTTATTTGGATCAACCCGAATACTAAATACAGTCGGGTGTCGGGTTTATTATTATTATTATTATTATTATTATTATTATTATTATTATTATTATTATTATTATTATTATTATTATTATTTATTTTTTATTTTTAATTTCCTATTTAAATTTATAGATATAACCAAATTTTTTTTTATCATTTTATTCATATTTGGGTCGACCCGAACCCGAATGGACCCGACCTGAGTGGACTCGACCAAAATTGACCTGAACCTGACTAACGCAAGATCTAAATAGTGTCATGTTCGTGTATGATATTTTGAGTCTCGACCCAACCCAAATTGACCCGAACCCGACCAACCTCGCCTGATTAACACCCCTAAACACAATATTTAACTCTCATCTCCACCACTACAACGAAGTCGTCGCCAGAGGGGGTATGGAACGACTAACCCGTAGCTATGGGTGTAGAAATCTAGGGTTGTTGGAAACTTTTTTTTACAAATAACCTAATCCGTTAAAAAAATATTTGATTATATGTATTAAAAGGGTTAAATGTGACAACCTATCAATCGGTTAAACTTGCTAACCCGTGTAACATGACAACTTGCTTGAATAAACGGGTTATATGAGTCAATTCCTTAACATGTTACTTGTTTAGTATATTTAATTTGTCAAGTTATCTAGATAACAAGTTAAATATATTGTGTATGAGTTATTATAAACATGTAGACCGTAGACGAGAAAACTAATTAAGACTTATTAGTTATGATTGTTCATCCTATAATGAAAAGCGAACCGAACCGAACTAGAATTCAACCAAACTGAACCGAAAACCATATTTGAATGCGATTTGGTTTTCGGGTTAACCCAAATAACCCGAATTACACCATTTATATTTTAAAAAATATAATTACATAGATTTTTGAAAATTAAAAAAAAAAAAAAAAAAAAAAAAAAAAAAAAAAAAAAAAAAAATTATTTCGAGCATAAGAAGTGTTTTTATATTATGATAAAATTTTAATGATCTTTTTGTATATATAAATATATACAAAGTATATATATTTATATAAATTTCGTTTTCGGTTTAGATAGCCAAAACATATCCAAACCGAAAACCGAATTTTTCTTTCGGTTCGGTTTTGACGAATTCAGTTCGGTTATAAGTTCAGTTCGACTTTTTTCGGTTTTGGTTTATTCGCTTATTAACCAAACACTGCACACACCCTAAATGAAAGACCAAAATTGTGTCTACATACAATGAACAAAGTGATTTTTGGTGAAAATGTCATATCATTTCATGAATGGTCACACCTTTTAGTTTAAAGTGAAAACATTCAAATGGATTTCAGCGACACTAAATAGTGACAGTTTTTCTGTCATTATATTTACAACAGTCACATCTATTAATTGACCAATTAACAACAATAACTCCTCCAACGTTCCAAAAGTATTAAATGCTTCAAGATGTTACCGACTCGGTAATAGTTACCGAATTGCATGCCGAAAAGGCCATGCCGAGAAGATGGCATTGTTGATGCCGAGCCTCGCCGAGCATCGCCGAGCCATGCCGAGTTACGTTGCCACCCCCGAACTATGTTGACGGTAATAACACGGTGACCAGTACACCCGGTCTAAACGGGCTATTGTTGACGGGTGGGTCCAATTATTTATACGGGTTAAACTTTGAGATTTTGTGAACTATCTACCCGATCGGACCTCAGTTGGCACCACTTACAAGGACCGTTTATGTAAGTGTGAAAAACCCTAATTTATGTGTGTCTAATGTCTCTCTTTATGTCTTATGTTCATGTTCTGCCAGAAGAAGAATAAAAAGTTGCTTCGATTATAAAAACAGTAAGATTACTACATCGTGGTAACGTATCCTTAATTTATAATTGTTCCTTTATTATTACATCTTAAAATTTATGTCTTATGTATTATGTTCATGCATGTTTATATTACACTTCCACCAAATGTTAGGTTTCTCTAATTTCGCAAGAATTTAGATTACTTGATGTTTGTTCTATTTTAAAGAATGGAAAGGGGTTTTTGGGTTACAAAGGAAAACAAGGAAACAACAAAAATGTGTTATGCAATTTTCCAGTGTTAGGTTAATTAGGAAACAGATTTTTTTGTTTTGTGGAGAATTATTTGAAGGCAATTTCTGTTGTACAAAACATTTTGTGGAAAATATGAGTGTTTTTCTTCAACTAAACACAACCTAATATTTTGGATTCTGATTTATCGTTTTTTGCATATATTTCTCTAGGGCAATCAAAACACCAGTTTGTAGTTAATAATTGAATTTGGGGATATGGAAGGGAACAATCAGATAGTAGATGATACAACGGATCGGATTTCAGGGCTTCCCGAGTTTATCAGTCATCATATCCTGTCATTTTTAAAGTCACCTAAAGAGCGTGTTCGAATGAGTGTATTGTCTAAGAACTGGTATGCTCTAACGGCTTCCTTCCCCATTTTGGAATTCCATATCCATGAATTTGGTGAAACCTTTCCAGAATCCGTCACATACAAAGATCTAAGGGAACGTTTTTTCAAGTATGTTGAGTATGCTATTTCCAGATTTTGTCAACAAAATGTCACTAGTGCCCACACATTAGACATTGTTACCTCGCTTGAGGATCCTACAGAAGTAGGTATTATTGACAGATGCCTCGATTTAGTTATTAAGAGTGGCGTAAAGGTGTTAGGTATTTCTATTATGAACCCGTCACAAGGATCACAACTTCTACCAATGTATGATGTTTCTGACAACGTCTTGTCCGCTTCTTCATTAACGCATTTGGCATTATTTAATTGTAAGTTATCTCTGTCTTTGATGGTTGATGCTGTCAAATTTAAGTCGATGGAGTTGTTGAACCTTCATCACATCCATATAGATGAGGACGTGATGAAGCATCTATTCATGCATTGCCCTTTTCTTGAGGAATTATGTGTTGGGAACTGGTGTGGGGTAAATAGGTTTTATGTTTACGGACTTCAAAATCTTCAACAAGTTCGGATAAGGTTTTGGGATGAACTTGAGAGAATAGATATTGAAGCTCCAAATCTGTGGTATCTTTGCCTAGCGAATTCGGGAGGAGCACGAGGACCATCTGTGAACGTGGCTTCATGCAGAAAATTAACAACTCTGGATTGTTATGGGTATCCCTCCCCGTCTTCAGAAGGGTTAGTTGACTTGTCATCTGGCTTCCCCTTTGTTGAAGAGTTGTTTTTGTCTCCCAGTGACGAATGTAAGAGCCTGAATATCTCAAGTCATTCTTTAAGGATGTTTGAGCTTGAGTCAAATTGTGATTTGGAAAAAATTGATATCAATGCCCCCAATCTGCTTTTATTTAGATGCAAAGGATATAGACGTTGTCGCTATTTGAAAATGGATTCACTCCCGGCAAAAGCACGTATGGAATGTCACCCCGATGATGTTGTTGATGGTCTCTGGTTCCAGAGCTTGAGGCGATTTTTGGAAAAGAAAATTGGTTTCAAAGAATTGAAGTTGAGCATGAGCGCGGTATTGTATTTACCCACTGTTCTTTTTTTGATGAGTTATTTAATTAGACCGAAGCAATAATATAAAGTAATTCCGTATCGAAGTTGTATTTACAGTATTTACCTCTCGTCTTATAGGGTCTTATAGATGTTGAGGAACTGACAGTGATTGGGTTGTCACCTTATGAGCTTGATCATGTTGAGCTAGAACTATACATAGAAGAAGTATCGGTTCACGAATCTGTTGTGGGTGCTGTTCTTTGGTGTTGCCGTCCTGAGTCTCTAACTTTAGAATCAAACTCTTCTTCTACTGATATCGAAGAATGGAGCCATCTTATCAAGGTAAGTATTGTTGGTACGTACTTTCTTTAATAGCGTGTTCCTTAACCTTTATAGGGTGTCTCCTAATATAAAAAATCCCACAAAAATTATCGATTATTTCACTTAACATGGCTTAGATTCTGTTTATCGACCCTAATTAAGTAGATACTCTGTATATCATTTTTACATGTATAATATTATCTTGCCATTTATTTTCCAGTTTACATATGAGAAGCTACTTCAACAAGAGGATCAAGGCAAAATTAATGTTCAGATTATGCTGACTTCTGCTTCCAAAACCAAAAAGCACTTCCCTGACTTGAATTCATTGTTGACAGCACCACCTTGTGATCTGCAAGCAGAAACAATCAACTTCATAAAAGAAAAAGGTACCCTATTTTTTGTTTTTACCAACTGGTTTTATATGCACTTGTATCAACACTCTTTCATATTCTTAATATGCAAAACAGTTGTCCAAGAAGAAGCGAGATGATCAGACAGTCAAATGCTAATGAAAACATGATGAGTATGAAAAGTTGAAAACAGCTGATTACCAGTCAAGATTTTGGTTTTGTGCTGTGGGAATCAATTGCAAAAAATAAGTGAACCTTTCATTATAATACTTTTTAATATTTTCTTATGTATTATGGTATGGTGTCTTGACTATATATTTTCTTCATTACTGTAGTTAACATAATGATTTTGTTTTGAGTTGACAGCTTTTTTTGTTAGACTCCCTTATATATAAGAATGTCTATTGTTATAACTTTGATTAAGGGAATACTTTATAGTAATGCGCCGGATATGCGATATATGTTGTGATGTAGTGTGGCGCTGTAATTGTTTGTTGTTACTTCCCGGAAAGACTAAAAAGAATAACAAATTCAGTTCCACTTCTTACAAATTCAGCACGTATGCAACATTTGACCAAATTACCGATTTTATTTTGGCATAAAAGTCGAACCAGCAATCTGTATAAAGTCGAACCAGCAGTCTGTATCTCAGAACAGAAATCCATAAGCATATACTTCTACTACATATAGAGTATAGACTACTTAACACTTATTTTTCTGCTCATAGCATGTTATTTTAGTACAATCACTAGTTATAATGCCCGCGCACGCGCGGGTTTTTAAAATTTTTTTTTGAATAACATATTTTTATTTATTAAAAAATAAATAATTTAATCTTTGTTTTGTTTGATTTATGATTATAGTTTTTAAAATAAATAATTATATTTTTTAAAATTATAGTTTTTTATTATTAAAGATAATCATTTAAAAATTTTGCATCTTATCTATATTTTTTGTATTTATCTTCTACTTCTGTAGTATATATCAACAAAACGAATTTAGAAATTTATAAATAAATTAGAAAATAATAATTAATTAAAATATTACTTAATAAAGAAATAATCTTTTTTTTGAAATACGAAAGTCCCCACTAAAGGTTTTGTTGTATTATATTATATATAAAAGATGTATACCTGTTTATTCACATATCATTTTCATTGTTGATGGCATGATACGTATGAAGAGTGCAGATTACCAGTCGAGATTTAGGTTTTGTCCTCTGGGAATCAATTGCAAAAACTAAGCAAACCTTTTATTATAATATAAGCTTTGATATTTACTTATGTAGTATGGTAATAATGTGACTATATAATTTCTTCATTACTGTGGTTAACATACTGTTTTTGTTTTGAGTTGACAACTTCTTTTGTTGGACTGCTTTGTCTACGTAAGAATAATTGCTTTTACAACTTGAGTAAGCATACACAAAAAAATAAAAATAAAGTAATGGGTATAATGTTTGGGAGCCTTTTAATATACTAGACGAGTATCCGTGCATAACAACGGGATTTTATAGCGACAGATCGTTTAGTGATAAAAAAAAGTTTAAGGGTTATAAACGAAAAATAATAAAAGTTTGAAGATTTAGAGATTAAACATAATGTTTTGAAACCCGGTTCGACCCGTTCTGGACGAAAAATGGGTCGATTTAAATCGAGTGAACCCGACGGGTTGGGTCGAAAACGTGTCAACCCGCCGGGTTTGAAGCGTCCCAGGTCAACCCGGTTTTCGATGTGTATTAATAGTTTCATTTTGAAATATATGTTTTCGTATGGCTTTTATTAGTTAGACGAACCGGCGGCGACACCGGTTCCCGGTTGAACCCATTGGTCCGGTCCAGTTTTCAAAACTATATGTACCATCAACTTGTTAGCTTTTATTAGTTAGACGAACCGGTGGCGACACCGGTTCCCGATTGAACCCGTTGGTCCGGTCCAGTTTTCAAAATTATATGTACCATAAACTTGTTAGCTTGTATGAAAGCTTTGTGTGTTTTATTAATTTGCATAATGTGTAAAATAACATTAGTTAGTGTGTTAATTATTTTATATTTAGATTATTTTGTTGCTTGTTTAAATTGTACATTATGAAAATTTTATTGTACTTTTTAGTAAGAGAGTTTTAATTGATTGTTTTTAATTTGATATATATACTTTTAATTGGTTGTACAATGTGAATAAATTATTGTACTTTAAAGTTATGAGGTGTTTTAATAAGAGTATTAATTATACTATGCATTTTTCTCACCTTTAACTTTCAAGATTTCACTTTTCAAGATTTGAGCATACAATCTTTATAGCGACAAATAGTTTATTCATCAAAAAAAGTTTATAGGTTATAAATGAAAAATAATAAAAGTTTGAATATTTAGGAATTAAACATAATGTCTAGCAACCCGGTTCGACCCGGGTGGTTCAACCGGGTGAACCGTTCCAGTCGAAAAATTGGTCGATTTAAACCGGGTCAACTTGCTAGGTTGGGTAAAAAACGGGTCAAATTAAACCGGTTCAACCCGTCTGGTTTGAAACGTCCCGGGTCAACCCGGTTTGTGATTTGTATTAATTGGTTGTATTTAATTTGGTAGATATGTTTTTAATTGGTTGTACAATGTGAATAAATCATTATACTTTTAAGTAATGAGGTGTTTTAATAAGAGTATTAATTATATTTCATAATTTTCTTTAATAAGATTTTTCAAGATTTCCACTTTTCAAGATTGACCATTTTTTTCAAAATTGACTATTTTCCTTTATATGTAGTATAGATGTCAAATTGATTTTTTGCTGTTATATATTTTCTTCATGACTGAAGAAAACAGTGGCGAAGCTAAAAATTTTTTAGTGGGGGGTCGGGATCTAAATTTTTTCTCCTAACGTTATTTTTCGGGTAATATGTTCGGGTCGGTGATTCGATTCGGGTCGGTTGCCATATTAGTGGTACACGATTGACGATTCATGCCAGGCTGCCATATTGAACTTTCAACCCTAATTTCTAATTTCTACTTAAATCCTTAATTTCTACTAAATTCCTAAATAAAAGACAATTAGATTTAAAGACAAAAAACCAGAAGGGCCGCTGCATGCGGCGGCAGGTGTGGCGGAGGCTAGTCGGCCTTCAGCGGTGGCCGACGAGACTGCAGGAGCCAGGAAGGTGGGAGGAGATGAGGGTCGAAGGGGGAGGGTTTGGGTTTGGATTTGGTTAATTGGTTTGTTATTATTATTATTTTTTTTTTAATGGGCTAAGTAATGGATTTTAGTTTGGATTTGGTTTTGGTTTGTTAATGGATTTTAGTTTGGGTAAATGGGCTTATGTAAAATGTAATAGATCAATTTTATTGCTTAATGTATAAAAAAAATTCACAATTAAAATGGGACAATTAAAATGAGGGGTCGAAACCGAATATATCGAAATTTTTCTACACGAAAACTATATACCCCCTGCATCGCAAAAAAAATTTCGGGGGATCGGGCGCCCCCTATATAGCTGCGCCAATGGTATAAAACATAAAGTTTTTGCTTTGAGTTTTGTATATAGTAATGGGTAAAAAAAGTAAAGTAAAGTAACTCCCAATACCGTCTTCCACGGGTTATGGGTCCCAATACCGTCTTCCACGGTGTATGAAGGAGGTTGATATGTAGACAGCCTTACCCCTACCTAAGGTAGAGAGGCTGCTTCCGGTTCTACCTAAGGTAGAAAAGGACCTCCAGCCTTTTGTAGGGAGTGAGGATCGAACCTTTGACCTCTTGGTTGAGAGACAAGGGGTTTTCCAACTGATCAAACCCTACTTGTATATAGTAATGGGTATAATGCCTAATTTGTAAAGTATCTTACGGTGTAGCATCAATTATTTGTTCTAGCAAATTCAGCATTCATATGCAGGCAATTTACAAAGTATTACCAAATTGCAGTCGGTATCTCAAAATAAATAATTCTGCATATGGGCTACCAACTTTAAAGTTCAAAGATCATGCCTATCAATTGAATTTACCCCTTTATATGATTAACACATTGATCCATCTTTCTTAATAAGGAGTATCTTATAGATCTAGCATGTAGTTGTACAATAATCATTTGCAAAAACTTTTTCATCTTAAACAGCAAAACACATGCAATGTTTTTTCTAAATGCCAAAACTACCCTTATCTCACATAAGGGTCAAAATTTAGGGAAAATTCTCTATCTACCCCAATAGTACAATGTACTTACCCTTACTACCCCAGAATTTTTTTTTTCTTCAAATACCCCAGAGGCGGAGGTCACTCAAAAATCTTGGGCGGATAGCATGATGTTGTGACAAGTGTCCCCTAGTGGTGTCCCCACCATGTACCTTCATGGTATATCTTATCATATGTACTTTTTGAGCGACTGAGACCCCATTTCTTGAGCGACTTAATTATTTTGTCTTTTTGTGAAAAAAATTTAATTACATTTTTGGTCCTCATTGTTTGCTTGTTATTTATTTTTGTCATACTCTTTATTAATTTTTTTAAGTATAAAGCATCCTTAGATGAAATGGGTTTAAACAAAAACATAGGGCCTCGTTGAAATGGGTTATATTCAACAATCAAGTTACATAACTTTACTCATTAATAAACATAACTTTACTCATTTTTTTGCTTTACTCATTCATCCATCTTTACTCAATCTGGGTTCATCTATCTTTACTCATTTTTTTTGCTGCCACCATCTTTGTGGACCAGGGAAACCACCACCACCACCACCCCAACCACCCACCCACCGCCACCCCGCCGACACCAATAATGCAAATTCCCTTGAACAGATCACCACTCCATCAATATCCTATCCTAAACCTTCGGCAAACATCAACTATCACCACAAAAACAATAGATCCGAATCCAAACATAAGAATATCACAAGTTAAATCAAGAATAATGTCAAGAATATCAACAAATCAAGAACAAAACAAACAAACACCCCTTTACCGTGGTTAAAACCCAGACACAACACACCCAAGTTTGATACCAAACTATTATATAATCATTTTAATTCGTTTTTAGTTATAAAAAACGTGAAACCCATTAGGGCGTGACCCAATGGGTTGTTTAAGGCGCGTGCGGTATAGCAGATTGAATAGGAGATTAAGATGAGTTGAATGGTGGTGGTGGTGTAGCTGCGGAGGTGGCGGTGATGGTGTTTGGGGTGGTGGCAGCCGGCGGCTGCAAGAGAGAAAAGAAAGTGTGTGTTTGTTTATTATTTTAGGTTTAGTGTAAAATGAAAGAGATAAAAGGGATGCGTTTTTATTTATAGAAAATAAAGAAATAGTATGACAAAAATAAAATAACAAGCAAACAATGAGGACCAAAAATGTAATTAATAATTTTTTCACAAAAAGACAAAATAGTCCGGTCGCCCAAAAAATGAGGTCCCAGTCGCCCAAAAAGTACATATGATAAGATGTACCATGAAGGTACATGGTGGGGACACCACTAGGGACAAGTGTCGCATTATTAAGCTATCCGCCTAAGTTTTTTAGGCAACCTCCGCCTCTGGGGTATTTGAAGAAAAAAAATTTTTGGGGTAGTAGGGGTAAGTGCACTTGTACTTGTGGGGTGTTTCAAGAATTATCCCCAAAATTTATTTGTAGATCTCGTAAAACACAAACAAACAAAATAGTCATGGACTTCGCTTGTAGAATTTGCAGAGATATCACTTTATATAGTTTACGAAGCATATAACTAACAAGTACTTTTTTTTTACTAAAACTCAATTTGTTTTACGTAGATCCTTAAATTTTGGAGGAAAAAAAAGATATAATGAGAAAGATTAATAGATGAAAAGAATAACTTGGTAAAGAATTGTAAAATATTGCAAGTATATGAAAAAAGGAAGGAGGTAAAGTTGAAGGTTGATAAAGGGGAGTATGGAGGAGGAGCCAGGAACAAAGAAAGAAAACATTCCGAATACTTTACAATAATTCATAACAAATTTACAAAAAAAAAAAGAAAAAAAATGGATGGGAGGATGGAGGAAAGAGGGAGTTTATTTAAAGGTAATATTTTCAATTGCGAATTTTATGATATTTTTTTTAGAACGGCGGCATTTCATTAAAAGCTAGCAGAAGCTAGGAATTACAAAGAATTAATGAAAATTACATGATTTTGTAACCAACCTAACCAATTAAACTTAAGCTTATGATTTCTAACTAAAATCCACAAGAAAGATTGATAAACAATAGAATCCCAAAACATCGCCTTCTTAGGAGGAGGATTAGAGAAAACCAAACAATTACGAAAGCTCCATATAGATCATAAAAGGGTATCACCCACCCCCTCAAGGAACGAACGCACCTTGATAGAAACATGCAAAGAGTCAAGCCAAGAATACCACTCCGAGATATTAGCACAAACCGGGATATCTAAATCCCACCAATTAGCCAATAAGTCCCACAAATCTTTTGCCATTACACAATTAAAGAAAATGTGATTAACCGATTCAACATCATCTTGACAAACTGGGCATAGAACTAATCTAACATCAATACCTCTTCGGTGCAAATTATGCCTGGATGGGAGTTTATTTAGCATCATCCTCCATATAAAAACGTTGACTTTAATGGGAATAAATTTATTCCATCGAGTAGCATCAAGACCGACCTCTAGAGTGGATCATCCACGAAGTGTCGCACAGAAGCAATCGTTAAGCCTCCTGAAACATCTGACGACCATTTCCACGAGTCGCAATGATCAAATAAAACAACATCCCCAATGACAGCATGAAGAGCTTCAAGTTGAACCAATTCAGCACCGCCTCGCGGAGCACGTCTAAAGATCGAGGTCCAATCAAGAATAGTTTACCACAAGGCACTCTCTATCATTATCAAGCAAGAAAATACGAAGGAACTGCAATTTTAACGGTTTATCACCACACCAAATGTCTTCCCAAAACCTAGTATATTCCCCATTCCCAATCTTACGAGAACACATGGACAAAAGATCAATACCTTTCTTCTTAATGTTATTAACCAACTTCATAATAGAACTTCGGGGACTCGGATTAGAGCTACGAATGTGATCATCGAAGATACCTCCATGGGGCCCATGAATGTTGATAACGACACGAGTCCAAAGATCAGAGGGATGACTTAGAAGCCTCCAAATCCATTTGAACAAGAGACCTATATTAAGACCATAAATGATACCTATCCCTAGACCTCCCAATATTTTTCTCGCTAAACACTTTTTCCATTTCACCCAAGTAATCTTTTTTTCTCCTTGGTCAGCACCAATAAAGAAATTTTTACGAATTAATTCAAGATTTTGCTGAACTTGAACCGGCATCTTGTACAACGACATGTAATATGTAGGAAGGTTCTCGAGAACTGACCTGATTAAGGTGAGGCGACCACCAGCTGAGAGGAGACTAGCATTCCATAACAAAAGCTTAGATGAGAATTTCTGAATTATGGCCTTCCAATTAGAGCACCTAGCCATTTTGCATCCAACTGGAACTCCAAGGTATTTCAAGGGAAATTTTGTCGCCCCACAACCAATAAGATATGCCATATTAGAAACCTCCATATCGGAAATGCAATCCCCTAGGACATTACTTTTATGTATGTTAATTTTTAACCCGGAGAGTAAAAAGAAACACTTATGCGTGGGAATCGCACCTTGCTTTACCTCTCGAGGGATCTCGCGAGGCTTACAACCCCCACCAGGCAGTGTACCTGATCGTTGTAGTATAGTATAGTGACAAGTACCGGGGGATTGATCGTTCAGCTTAGGAATAGTGTCGCTAGGATTAGAAAACCTAATTAATAGTTCTAGAGATGAAAGATGATTATTTTTGTGTTTTTATATTTTATGAAAGCAATTAAAATCTCGGGTTTTGAAAGAGTGGGCGGAATTAGTTGTTATTCAACCAACCCAAAAACTACTTTGTAACTAATTAAACTAATGAAAATAAAATTAAACTAATATTAAACTAAGGTTGTGAGCAGTAATTGGAGAAATTGTGTTTACTTAGACTTCATTACTCCCTAGATATCTTTTACATGTCAATTACTTGTTACACTTGTATGAATGACGGGTTGTATTCCTTAATACCATTCGTGGAGTGGCATACATAACTCCCCAACTCTATGAGCTCTTATCTCCTCCTACACCATGACCCAGCACAACTATAGGGATTGTAAACAGTGGCTCATGCATTAAATACAACCAATAAAGACCTAGTACGCCTCGGTTCATGTTTCTTAAGACGTTCAAGCATGTTACCATTTGGAGATCTGCCAGTTTTCTTAAGCCTAACATATAAAATCATTCATTCAAAACAAGAATAGACAAGTAATCAACACATAATCAACATCTAGGTTTCATTAGATCTAAGCAAACACAAGAGAGATCTAGCCTAGCATAGTAGAATTAAGATAAGAACAAAAGATAAACAACCAACACATAGACATATTGATTGAATTAAGAGTATACTTATCTCAATTACAATGCAAGGTCTCAAGGGTTTGGAACCCTTGAAAAACCTGTAAAAGAGGCACCAAAATCGTCTTTAGGGTTTCACCAAAACTTCTCTCTTTTTATGAAAAAACTAGAAAACTATATATAGGAAAATCGTCCTGACGGCGTCAAGAGTTAAATCTGACGCCGTCAACTCGCCGCCATATACTTCCTCGGACGCCCTAGATCCAATCGTGACGGCCTATGTGACGCCGTCACCACCTTCGGTAAATTAATATTGGCCACTTTGACGCCGTCATAACTCCATCTGACACCGTCACCAGCTACGGTAAATTATTCTTCATGTCTGACGCCGTCAAGAGAAAACCCTTGACGCCGTCACCTTGTATTTCCAGCTTGGATTTTTGGTACTTTGTCGTTTTCTTCACTTTATGCTCCAAAAACGTCCAAAATAGCCTCTTTTCCAGAATTCACTCTCCAAACACCTAAAATCACAAAAGGAACGATTTAGGGCAATATTTGATCAAATAAATTCGGATTCGGGCTTAAATGACCCCCTAAAAACGGATCATTTTTCGCCTCATCATATACCCTTACACTTGAGATTTGCTTGTCCTCAAGCAAATGAGCTTTTATTCTACTCAAAAGACAAGTTAGGGGTCATTTAACACTAATATAAAAGTAATTACAACAAATAATCGTTCCACTAAAGACCAATAGACAAGCACGGAGGTCATACACAAGCACCTCACAAATAGTGTTTAGATACTCACATCTCTCGGGTGTAATAAAGTAATATAACATTATGGAAATGGAAGATATCTCTCACTACCTGTCATAACAAAATAGATTACCATAGGCTTGGGAAAGGATCAAACCTCCACCACATGGCGTAAGCACCTAGGATAAACTATCAAAGAGGTTTTTTAAAGAGGGTTATAACGTTAGGCGTAGGGATATGAATTACATGGTTTTGTTGGATAAAGGGAATTTTACTGGTGGCGAGTTAACAATCTTAGTAAATTACATGTACAAGATGGCGTTGCTAAGCCAAGACTAGACTCGACTTAAGCTAATAAATGAAAAATAACAAAAACATAAAATAAACATAGAATAAAAACGGGATGGTAGTCCGTATGTTTTTTCTCTTCTTCTTCTTTTCTATTTTTTTTTTCTTTTTCTTGTTTTTTTCTATTTTTTTTTGCGATTTTTTTTTTTTTTTTTTTTTTTTTTTTTTTTTTTTTTGTGCATACACTCTTACCCTACCATCCAAAATAATACATCATAGGGGTTTGAGCACTCCCCTTACACTTGAATCTTTACATACTTTACATTAAACTATTCTAATGACTCGAATTAAGAAAATCAAAACACTTGGAGCACTTTTTAGATTAACGCACATATGGGGGTAATAATATTATGTTCTTCCCCATTACTCTATAAAATAAGTACTTACCCATGAGTCCCAATCGTCCCAAAACAATATGTACAAGGATATGACTCGACTTAGCAACCATGTAATCAATTAGAAAGTTAACTTAGGGTTTAACAAATAACAATAATGCACTAAAAATGAGCGCATACACGGAAGGCTAAGGCGATTTGGGTGTACATTTAAGTGGGGTGTAACAAATTCTTCCTTTAAGTAAAATGCTTAAAGTTAGAAACGAAAAGATAGGCTCGGAGGGGTGTACTAGGGGTATCGTGTACTAAAAATGAGTACAACGCTAAGGGTGTGGGAAAAATTAGTTGACTTAACTAGCCAAGTAATATGACTTAAATGGTCAAGTAATTATGATACGGGTTTAACACAAGGGTGATCCTAATGCCTCTTATCATGTAGTAAATCCTACTACACGAATGTAGTCTCACTAGCGGTCTCGGGATGCATCACTAACGCAAGTTCTAGAATCTAAATGTTACCGGTACACTCATAAGCACTAATAATGAATGCTTTTCCTATCAAATCTAAAGGCGAACCTCACATTTTTGGGTGGAAAATTTTTCTGAATATACGGTTATGTGCTAGTCATACAACCTCCTATCCATGAGACGCTTGCTATGGCTAAAGTTTCACTCCTAAATGTTGTAAAAAATTTTAAATTTGGCGCTAAAATTACACTAACAAGTATTTCTCATAGTTTTATTACTCATCTACTATCAAACAAAACAAACTCAAGCGAAAGTGCATATGTAAGGTATCATCTTTTTACCCTCCCCTTACACTTAAGATGAACATTGTCCCCAATGTTCAAGTAAAGAATGTAAAAGTGAAAAAGTAAAGAGAATGAAATCAAATACTCCCCTGATTCGCTCGGTATGGATTATAGGTTGGCCAGGTTAAATCTTCCTCCAAGAAAACGAACAATCAAAGCTTCCCTTCCAGAATATAAATCATCTTCTTGTCATAAATAACCTGTAAATCCTGACAACAATAGACAAGGCAACCTCGCGTAAAATCGGCGGCATCCTATATAAGTTACTAAATCCTAGAAAACAAAATAAGATATAATGCTTGTGGAATGAAGTTTGCAGATTTCCTGGAGATTATAAAACTTAATAATTCACAAAAACCATAAGACTCCGTTAGAAAAACAAAACCGGTAAAATTTCCAGATTTTTAACTCCTGACGCCGTCAAGAGCAATTGCCTGACGCCGTCAGAATGGACCTGCAGAAATCTTTATGTTAAGTTTCCGGAAAATTTCTGGAAAAACTTTGTCCTACTTCCTGGAAAATCCTGCAAAACTTCATTATGACTCAATACAAGCATTTGACTCTAACAAATACGAATATACATGTTCATTAAATATTGTGGATAATCATGATCGGTTTGTTTCTTAAAAACATATTTGGGGTTTCCCCTTACACTTATCTTTTGCAAAAATACCTTTAGGTTGGAGTTAAGACTAGGCGAAACAACATAATAAAGTATTTCACATTTTAATTGAGAAACATGATCAACCAACAATAAAAATAAAACATGCATACGGAAGCAAATAACAATCAAACAATTAAAATCACACAAAACATGGGTTGTCTCCCAAGAAGCGCTTTTCTTTATTTACGAGTCTTGTAGCTAGACTCAAAGTCGTGGGTTACTACGTGATCTCATCATTTGAAATGATGTACCCCATATAATTGCGATCATTACTGTTATGGTGGTAGTGCCTCAATCTATCAATACTCGCAATCACCTTCCCACCTAATTTGCTTCTCAAGTTAGCTACCCCATCCTGGCTCAATCCTTCGATTGTGAATGGCCCATACCACCAAGGACTTGGTTTATCGGGTGGTATTGTTGTTTCTAAGTGTCTCAAGAGTACTAAGTTCCCTTCCTCAAACGGTGTACGAGTGCTTTCGTGTTGAGTGTGTTTGAGTTCAATCGGAACCTCATTGCTTTTTCTTCTTTCATCCTTAGCTTTCTTATAGCTTTTGATTCTTGCCTCCCATGCAAGAATTTTATTCTGAACACGAATGGGCGTCGTGCCAATGTTGTTTTTAATCATTCTCCAACTCAAATTCTCATGCCCACTTTGCGGAGTCATGTAGAAGCTAATCTTTCTCTTCCTAGACTTAAGCTCAATCTTCCTATCTTCATACTTAATTACAGCCCTAGCGGTGGTGAGGAAGGGTGCCCCAAGGATTATTGGCATGCATCCATCTCCTTTATCATCAATGATCATAAAATCGACGGGGTACATGAATCCTGCAACATTGACTAATACATCTTCTGCTATTCCTATGGAGTATATGTACGAGTGCCCAACAAGAGACAGCCTAACACGAGTGGGTATTGGCATCTTCGACGTCAGTTGGATGTAGATAGTCAGGGGCATAAGATTTACTTCCGATCCTTGGTCGGCGAAAGCACTAAGATGTTTCAAGTCCCCGATGCTCGTTGGTAATTCAAAATTTCCACATGCTACCTGCTTGGTGGCCACTTTCTGTACCAGTAACCTCTCCACCACTGATCCTCCAATAAGCGTATCATACTCATCTTCCTCTTCTTTCTCTTTTTCGGGGACCTGTTCGGAGGATTGATTACGCCTATCATCCTTAATCCAATTTGTTATGGTGTTTTTGTTTATGTCTTGTTTCAGGTAGTAACTCAAAGGTTGTGACTCAGGCGGTTTTTCTAAGGTCTGTTTAGCAGGAGTTTTTACCTTCTCGTTATCTTTATGGACAATGGTGATGGAGTTAACAAATTGGGTGGTGGGAGTGGCGCTTTCTTTCCTTAGCAGTATTCGTTCGGGGGACTTCTGACTGGCATACTCCTCCAATAAACTCAACATCTCATTCATTTTCCCCTGCATCTCCTCCTTTTGCTTATAAACTGCTTCTTCGAATCTAGCAAGCCGATCAGAATGGGTCGCCATATACTCTCTCATCCTAGCTTCAAATTCCGAGCTAAGTTCCTTGGGAGGGGAACAAGGTGGAGTGCACCTCTGAAAAGTCTCGACATGTTCTCTAGAGGGTGATTCAGATAATGGTATCGAGGTTGATCTTGAGACAGAATTGACCGTGGCTTGTCTAGGACTTAAGGGTCTCCTTTGCCTTTCCTCAAAATAGTCAACTTTTGCCTCAATTTTGCATAAGAGTTCCTCGGGGATTTCAGTGGTCCCTCCAGATGCCGAGACTGCATTGATGGCTGCTTCCACCGTATGTTTAAACTCCCAAATCTCATTGTTATCGATAGCGAGCTCTTCTATAATCGCCCATGACTCCTCAGCATCCTTATCACGCAATTTTCCTCCCACGGCCCTGTCGATAATGCGCTTAGTGTGATAATCAACATGGTCGTAGAAAATTTGAACTAATAACCAAGTGTTTATGCCATGATGAGGGATCTTGTGGAGGAGATCCTTAAAACGGGCCCAAGCCTCGTAGAAAGGTTCACCCCGCTGTTGCTCAAACATCAAAATGTCCCTTCTAAGCATTGCAGTCTTTTCCGGCGGAAAGAATTGGGTAAGGAAACGATTGGCGAGATTTTCCCATGTGGTGATGGATCCCGCGGGTAAACGCTCAAGCCATTGACTAGCTTGATCCCGTAGAGAGAATTGGAATAGGCGTAAACGGGTAGTCTCTCTAGTTTCAACACCTAGGTCTATGGAATCTACGATTTTGAGGAAGTCCTTAAGGTGTTGGTTTGGATCTTCGGAACGAAGTCCATGGAATGCACATCCGCTTTGCACCAACCGGATGGTGTCGGATCGCAAGGGGGTCACATTGGCTCCGGTGAGCTCAATGGTGTTTCGGTAGCCTTGGTGGCTAGGTCGGGAATACTCTCCTAAGGTTCGGGGCCTAAGGGGTTCTAATGGTGGGTTTTGTTGTGGTGGAATGATGGGTTCAAAGATGTTACCACCTTCCATGATGTCGGATGGTAAAGAGTTACGAACAAAAGCACGAAGAAATAAGATAGACTAAAGAAGACCTAAAAATAAAAATAAAAAATCTTACTAGAAAGGAATCTAGCAAGTAGACCTAATAAAAAGAAATTCTAACCTAGACAATAACTATTTCCCCGGCAGCGGCGCCAAAAACTTGATGCGTGGGAATCGCACCTTGCTTTACCTCTCGAGGGATCTCGCGAGGCTTACAACCCCCACCAGGCAGTGTACCTGATCGTTGTAGTATAGTATAGTGACAAGTACCGGGGGATTGATCGTTCAGCTTAGGAATAGTGTCGCTAGGATTAGAAAACCTAATTAATAGTTCTAGAGATGAAAGATGATTATTTTTGTGTTTTTATATTTTATGAAAGCAATTAAAATCTCGGGTTTTGAAAGAGTGGGCGGAATTAGTTGTTATTCAACCAACCCAAAAACTACTTTGTAACTAATTAAACTAATGAAAATAAAATTAAACTAATATTAAACTAAGGTTGTGAGCAGTAATTGGAGAAATTGTGTTTACTTAGACTTCATTACTCCCTAGATATCTTTTACATGTCAATTACTTGTTACACTTGTATGAATGACGGGTTGTATTCCTTAATACCATTCGTGGAGTGGCATACATAACTCCCCAACTCTATGAGCTCTTATCTCCTCCTACACCATGACCCAGCACAACTATAGGGATTGTAAACAGTGGCTCATGCATTAAATACAACCAATAAAGACCTAGTACGCCTCGGTTCATGTTTCTTAAGACGTTCAAGCATGTTACCATTTGGAGATCTGCCAGTTTTCTTAAGCCTAACATATAAAATCATTCATTCAAAACAAGAATAGACAAGTAATCAACACATAATCAACATCTAGGTTTCATTAGATCTAAGCAAACACAAGAGAGATCTAGCCTAGCATAGTAGAATTAAGATAAGAACAAAAGATAAACAACCAACACATAGACATATTGATTGAATTAAGAGTATACTTATCTCAATTACAATGCAAGGTCTCAAGGGTTTGGAACCCTTGAAAAACCTGTAAAAGAGGCACCAAAATCGTCTTTAGGGTTTCACCAAAACTTCTCTCTTTTTATGAAAAAACTAGAAAACTATATATAGGAAAATCGTCCTGACGGCGTCAAGAGTTAAATCTGACGCCGTCAACTCGCCGCCATACACTTCCTCGGACGCCCTAGATCCAATCGTGACGGCCTATGTGACGCCGTCACCACCTTCGGTAAATTAATATTGGCCACTTTGACGCCGTCATAACTCCATCTGACGCCGTCACCAGCTACGGTAAATTATTCTTCATGTCTGACGCCGTCAAGAGAAAACCCTTGACGCCGTCACCTTGTATTTCCAGCTTGGATTTTTGGTACTTTGTCGTTTTCTTCACTTTATGCTCCAAAAACGTCCAAAATAGCCTCTTTTCCAGAATTCACTCTCCAAACACCTAAAATCACAAAAGGAACGATTTAGGGCAATATTTGATCAAATAAATTCGGATTCGGGCTTAAATAACCCCCTAAAAACGGATCATTTTTGCCTCATCAAACACCGAAGCATTCTAATCAAATTTTGTGCAAAAAAAAAAAGAGATTTAACAACTTTACAAAGCATAGCAAAACCAATATCAACTTGAAGAGCATAAAAAAATTCATTTATTGGCATTATGTGTATAATGAAAAACTGTAAAATTTTACCTATGTATGAGATAAAAAACGTTAGTTGTGTAATTTGTCTGAAATAGAGTGTCATATTTTGCAATAGCAATTTTGTCAGTTCACTTATTTGATTCACAAATTTAGCAATATGTAGTATATCACAAGGTTTAGTTAAGTTGGAAATAAGTGACACATTTGATCCTTAGAAATGCAAATATCCCAATTGATATATTTGCTCACAAAAAGGACTAGTTATGTAAATTTAACCTTCTAACTAATTTTCTCTTTGACAATATTTCACCATTCGTCCCTAAACTATACACATTTCGCACATTTCGTCCCTAATCTTTTTTTGGCATTTTCGTCCCTAAACTCTGCAAAAATCGCACGGTTGGTCCCTGGAAACCACTTTTGGCTGACGGACGTTGCTTTGCAACGTTAGTTAGTTGACCAGTCAACTGGTTTTTTTGTCATTTCACATTTTTGTATTGGCGCATTTGGTCCCCTATCCCAATTTTTTCCCGCCTATCTTCTTGGGACTGTTCAACTACTCTTCAACCTATTTATAACCTCGTTTGTATACCCTAGATCACACACCAACACAGAAATCCCTTTGAAAAGAACCACCGTTAAAAATGGCAGCCCAGATGCAAATGGATGTTTTCCAAGTGAAGTTGACGAATACGAGTTTGTCTTAAACAACACCTTGTTGTGGGACGCAATGTTTAATCAATTCGGGTATGATCCTGTATTGGAATTTGGGAATTACAGGCAGGTTAGCACCGTGATGAGGACAAAAATACTGAGGTGGGTGCAGAGACATGACTTTTACCGGGATGAGGTTTTGGGGTTGAATGAGGAAGAAGATATAGAGGAGGAGGAGGAGGACCAAAAGGAGGTGGGGGATGATCAAAATCAGGTGGTGCAGCAGCAAAACGTGGTGGAGCAGCAAAATAACGTGGTGGAGCAGCAGCATAACGTGGTGGAGCAGCAGCAAAACATGGTGGAGGAGCAACGAACTGTGCTTTTGGACAACATGGTGGAGGAGCGAGTCACCCGGGTTATCGAGCCGCAGGATATGTTGAATTTGGCAAGCATGATTACGGCTCTTGAAATTTTCTTTGAACAATTGAAAGAAAGGAAGGATAGGAGGGAAGAGAGCTCTGGTTCAAACCGGTTGGGGTGAAAGTTTTTAATGATTATGGTGCTTGTAAGGTTTTAGTATGTTTGTAATCTGGTTTTTATCTAATGTATGGAATGGTTGCTACTTTTTACCACTATGAATGAAAAATATGAAGTTTAATTACTAGTCATTGTTTATGGTTGATTGTGAATGTTTGATTTAATGTTTGATTGTCAACTCCATATCAAGGGCTGTTCAAGTTAAGCACAAATTACTCTAATTGTATCTGATCTCAACCTTTATCATAAGGAAGTCATGATTTTCAGAATTTGTAAACTAGAAACATGAAAAGCATTAACCATTAAGTCATTAAAGTAATTAAGTCAACTACATCACATAACCCAAATAAGTCTACTACATTAGCACCATTCATAATAAGTTAAGAAATATTTACAACCATCATCAGAGGTTAACAAGTTTTTCAAAAGCTTAAGTTAGACATGATACATCATCTTCATTTTGCCTTGCCTTTCTGATACGGGGGATTGCGCCCTCGCAACAGGTTTTACCTCTTAAGGGATCTTGAGAAGCTTGCAACCCCCACCAGGAAGTGTACCTGATTGTTGTAGTATAGTATAGTGACAAGTACCGGGGGATTGATCGTTCAACTCGGGAATAGTGTCGCTAGGATTAGAAAGCCTACTAAACTAGGTCTAGGGGTGAGGGATGATTCTTTTTGTATTTTTTTTATATTTTATGAAAGCAAGTAAAATCTCGGGTTTTGAAGGAGTGGGCGGAATTAGTTGCTAACCAACTAACCCAATTAACTAAAGATGCAATCAAAATAAAATAAAAGAGATGAAAATTAAACTAATGTACTAATGTGGTTGGAACAATAATGAGAAAAGTTGTGTTTACATAGATTTCATTACTCCCTAGATATCTTTTACCGGTTGATTAGCTTGTTACAATTGCATGGATGACGGGTTATATTCCTTAATACTAGTCGTAGGGCCGTGTATAATATTCCCTAACTCTATAAGATCCTACTTCACTCCTATGTCGAGCCGACTAAAAGCTCCTAACATGGGATCATTAGAATTCACTTATGCATTAAATACAACCGAAAATCGTAGTACACCTCCGATCATGTTTCTTAAGACGTTCAAGCAAGTTACCAATGGAAGTCTGCCAGTTTTCTTAAGCCTAACATCGAATACAATCATCCATAACAATTATAAACAAACCATCAACCATTAATCAACATCTAGGTTTCACTACATCTAAGCAAACACAATAAAAACCTAGCCTAACATGTTAAAAGAATGATAAACATAAGATAGAATCAAACAATACATAGACATATTGAATGATTATTGAAGGACTTATCTTTATTCAAACATGGAAGAAAGAAGGGTTTGAAACCCCTTCAATATGCATGAAATTCGACCTAGGATTTATGTTTAGTATTCCACACTTTACAATGAAAAATTGGAAAATATATATAGACTAAGCATCCTGACGGCGTCATGTATTAGCCTCTGACGCCGTCAACTCGCCGCCAAGTTGAAATTCGTATTGCCTAGATCCAGTCTTGATGCCTTCATGTAGAATTATGCTCTGGGTCGTCACTTGTATTTGGACCCTGACGGCCTTAGTGACGCTGTCAGGCAAATAACACTGAAAACACTCTGGGTCGTCACGTTATAATTTTCACATCCACCTCTTTTGCCACTCTTGACGCCGTCATGTGTTATGGCTTGACGTCGTCAGGTACTGTTCCCAGCAGGTAATTTGAGACTTTGCCGTTTTCTTCACTTTTATGCTCCAAAAACGTCCAAAATGCTTCCTTTTCCAGATTTCTCCTCAAAAGTACCTAAAATGACAAAAGGAACGATTTAGGGCAATATTTGATCAAATAATCACGAATTCGGGCTTAAATGACCCCTTAAAAGCGGTACACTTTTCGCCTCATCAAATACCCTTACACTTGAGATTTGCTTGTCCTCAAGCAAATGCGATTTTATTCTAATCAAAATACAAGTTAGAGGTCATTTAGCACTAATATAAAATTAATTACAACAAATAATCGTTCCACTAAAAACAAAAAATAAGCACAGAGGTCATACATTAGCACCTCACAAATAGTGTTTAGATACTCACATCTCTCGAGTGTAATAAAATGTATATCACAATATGAAAATGGAAAACATCTCTCACTACCTGTCATAGCAAATAGATTACCATAGGCTTGAGAAAGGATCAAACCTCCACCACTTGGTAAGCACCTAGGATAAACTATCAAAGAGGTCTTTTAAAGGGTTATAACGTTAGGTGTAGGGATATGGGAAACACGGTTTTGTTGGATAAAGGCAATATTTACTGGTGGCGAGTTAATCATCTTGGTTAATTACATGTACAATATGGCGTTGCTAAGCCAAGATTAATATGTACAAGATATGACTCAACTTAGCAACCATGTAATCAATTAGATAATTAACTAAGGGTTTAAACAAATAACAATAATGCAGTAAAGATGAGTGCATACACGAAAGGCTAAGGTGATTTGGTTGCACATTTGGGTGGGTTGTAACAAATTCTTCCTTTAAGTAAGATGCTAAAAGTGAGAAACGAAAAGATAGGCTCGGAGGGGTGTACTAGGGGTATCGTGTACTAAAAATGAGTACAACGCAAAGGTGTGGGAAAATTAATTGACTTTACTAGTCAAGTAATATGACCTAAATGGTCAAGTAATTATGATACAGGTTTAAACACAAGGGTGATCCTAATGCCTCTTATCATGTAGTAAATCCTAACCAGACGAATGTAGTTCACTAGCGGTCTCGGGATGTATCACTAGCGCAAGTTCTAGAATCTAAATACTACCGGTACACTCATAAGCACTAATAATGAATGCTTTTCCTATCAAATCTAAAGGCGAACCTCACATATTTCGGTGGAAATTTTTTTAAGTGGTACGATTTTGTGCTAGTCATACAACTTCTATCCAAGTGACGCTTGTTAAGGCTAAAGTTTCACTCCTAAATGTTGTAAAAAAATTTAAATTTGGCGCTAAAATTACACTAACAAGTATTTCTCTTAGTTTTATTACACACCTACTATCGAACAAACAAACTCAAGTGCAATTGTATCATATAAGGTATCATCATTTACCCTCCCTTTACACTTAGGATGAACATTGTCCCCAATGTTCAATTAAAGAATGTAAAAGTAAAACATGTAAAAGAATGAAAACAAATACTCCCCTGATTCGATCGATGTGGATAGTGTGTCAACAAGTTTAGATCTTCCTCCAAAAAAATGAACGTTGAAAGCTTCCCTCCAGAAATATAAATCATCTTCTTGTCATATATAACCTGTTAAACCTGAGAAAACAATCAAGGCAAACCTCGCGTAAAATCGGCGGTAATCTATATATATACTAACAAATCCTAGAAAACAATTTAAGATATAATGCTTGTGGAATGAATGTTTGTAGATCTCCTGGAGTTTATAAAACTAAAGAATCAACAAAAACTTTAAGACTCCGGTTTAAACAAAACTCGCAAAATTTTTCAGAATTTTGGTACCTGACGCCGTCAGGTTGTAACTCCTGACGTCGTCAGAATGTTCCTGGAAAAATCTTATGTTAAGTTTCCGGAAAATTTCTGGAAAAACTTATGCCTTATTTCCTGAAAAATCCTGCAAAACATCATTATGACTCGATACAAGCATTTGACTCTAAAAAATACTTATATACATGCTCATTTAATATTGTAGCGAATCATGATCATTTTCATTCTTATAACCAAATTTGGGTCTCCCTTATACTTAGCATTTGTAAAATACCTTTATATGTAATTAAGACGAAGTTAAAAACAAAATAAAACATTTTCACAATTTAGTTTGAAACATGATTTACCAACAATAAAAATAAAACATGCATACGGAAACAAATAAAATCAAACAAATAAAAATACACAAAACATGGGTTGCCTCCCAAAAAGCGCTTTTCTTTATTAACGACTCTTGTAGCTAGACTCAAGGTAATGGGCAATTACGTGATCTCATCTCTTGAGATGACGTATCCCGTATAATTATGATCCTCGCTTTCGGGGTGGTAGTGTTTCAATCGTTCGATACTTGCAGTCACCTCCCCTCCTCCTTTACTGCATAAGGTAGCTATCCCATCTTGGCTTAGGATTTTAATTGTGAACGGTCCATACCACCAGGGACTTGGCTCGTCGGGAGGCACTTTTATCTTGGAATGCCTTAAGAGTACCAAGTCTCCTTCTGCAAATGGTACATGATTCTCCGTTGGTTGACTGCATTCAATCTTGACATTAATTTTATTGCTACTTTTGCCTCTCTCAGTCTTAGTTTCTTTGTAGCTTTTGATTCTTGTCTCCCATGCGAGGATTTTTTCTTGAACACGATTAGGTGATGTTGATGAGGCGAAAAATGATCCGTTTTTAGGGGGTCATTTAAGCCCGAATCCGACTTTATTTGATCAAATATTGCCCTAAATCGTTCCTTTTGTGATTTTAGGTACTTGGAGAGTGAATTCTGGAAAAGAAGCCATTTCGGACGTTTTTGGAGCCTAAAAGTGAAGAAAACGGCAAAGTCTCAAATTTCAAGCTGGGAACATTACCTGAAGGCGTCAAGAGTTGTTCTTGACGGCGTCAAAGTCCCAAGAATAAAATACCGTGGTTAATGACGGGGTCACATAGGCCGTCATAAGTAGATCAAGGCCGTCCGAGGAAGTATTTGGCGGCGAGATGACGGCGTCACACCCTTGTTCTTAACGCCGTCACCCTTGTTTTCCTATATATAGTTTTCTAGTTTTTCACAAAAAAAAGGAGAAGTTTTGGAGAAACCCTAAAGACGAATTTGGTGCAACTTTTACAGGTTTTTCAAGGGTTCCAAACCCTTGATACCTTGCATTGTAATTGAGATAAGTGTTCTTCTAATTCAATTAATATGTCTATGTGTTGGTTGTCTATATCTTGTTCTTGTCTCAATTCCATTATGCTAGGCTAGATCTCCTTTGTGTTTGCTTAGATCTAATGAAACCTAGATATTGATTATGTGTTGATTACTTGTTTATTCTTGTTCTTGGATGAATGATTTATATGTTAGGCTTAAGAAAACTGGCAGATCTCCAAATGGTAACATGCTTGGACGTCTTAAGAAACATGAACCGAGGCGTACTAGGTCTTTATTGGTTGTATTTAATGCATGAGCCACTGTTTACAATCCCTATAGTTGTGCTGGGTCATGGTGTAGGAGGAGATAAGAGCTCATAGAATTGGGGAGTTATGTATGCCACCCCATGAATGGTATTAAGGAATACAATCCGTCATCCATGCAATTATAACAAGTAATTAACGTGTAAAAGATATCTAGGGAGTAGTGAAATCTAAGTAAACACATTTTCTCCAATTACTGCTCATAACCTTAATATAAATTAGTTTAATTTCATTTTTAGTATTTTATTTTAATTGTATCTTAGCTTTGGGTTAGTTGAATAGCAACTAATTCCGCCCACTTTTCCAAAAACCGATATTTTAATTGCTTTCATAAAAATATAAAAACACAAAAATAATCATCCCTCACCTTTAGAACTAGTAATTTAGGCTTTCTAATCCTAGCGACACTATTCCTAAGTTGAACGATCAATCCCCCGGTACTTGTCACTATACTATACTACAACGATCAGGTACACTGCCTGGTGGGGGTTGTAAGCTTCTCGAGATCCCTCGAGAGGTAAAGCCTGTTGCGATTCCCACGCATCAGATGTATCAATGTTGTTTTTTAGCTTTCTTTTCATCAGGCTTTCTTGCACACATCGTGGGGTCATAGGAAGGCTAATCTTCCTTTTTCCTGACTTAAGTTCAATTTCCCTCTTTTCATACCTAATGACAGCTCTTGCTGTGGTGAGGAATGGTGCTCCAAGGATTATTGGCATGCACCCACCTCCTTTATTATCGATGATCATGAAATCGACGGGATACATGAACCCTGCAACATTGACCAGTACATCCTCTGCAATTCCCAAAGGGTATACATAAGAGTGACCAGTGAAGGATAGCCTAACACGGGCGGTGGCCGGCATTTTCGTAGTTAGTTGGGTGTAAATAGTTAGAGGCATAAGATTTACTTTCGATCCTTGATCGGCGAAGGCATCCAGATATTGCAGCTTCCCAATGCTGGCTGGTATCTCAAAGTTCCCACAAGCCATCTGTTTAGTAGCTTCTTTTTGTATAAGTAGCTTCTAGAATACCGGTCCCCCAGGTAATGTATCATATTCATCTTTCCCCTCTTTCTCCTTTTTTGAAACCTGTTTGGAGGATTGGTTACGCCCGTCACCCTTTATCCAATTTGTTATGGTATTCTCATTTATATCATGTTTTAGGTAGTAACCTAGTGATTGGGATTTTGGTGGTGCCTCATTGGTATGTATAATAGGGATTTCCTTTTCCTCATTACCTTCGTGGACAATTGTGATAGAGTTAACAAATTGGGTAGTGGGGGTAACGCTTTCCTTTCTTAATAACATCATTTCTGGGGTTTTTTGGTTTGAGTATTCCTCCACTAGGCTCATCATCTCCTTCATTTTCTCTTGCATCTCCTCCTTTTGTTTATAAACGGCTTCCTCGAATTTAGCAAGCCGCTCAGAATGGGTTGCCATGTACTCTCTCATTCGAGCTTCGAATTCCGGGCTGAGGTTTTGAGGAGGCGAATAAGGTTAAGCATAATTTTGAAAGGTTTCGACATTCTCTCTAAGAGGTGACTCAGACAATGGTGTCGGAATCATATTTGAAACAGAATTGACCGCTGCCCGTCTGGGACTTAAAGGTCTCTTTTGTTTTTCCATGAGATAATCAACCTTTTTCTCAAGTTTGCAAAGGAGTTCTTCGGAGATTTGAGTGGTTTCCCCAGGTGTTGAGATTGCGTTGATAGCCGAGTTGATAACATGCGTAACTTCCCATAACTCACGATTGTCGAAGGCAAGCTCATCAATAATTTCCCAAGATTCCTCGGCGTCTTTATCACGCAACCTGCCTCCTATGGCTCGATCAAAGGTGCATTTGGTGTGAAAGTCGATATGGTCATAGAAGATTTGAACTAATAGCCAAAGATTTATGCCATGATGAGGGACTTTTTGGAGTAAGTCCTTGAAACGAATCCATGCTTCATAGAAAGTTTCACCTTGATGTTGTTGGAACATCAAGATGTCATTTCTAAGCTTAGTAGTTCTCCCCGGTGGGAAAAATTGAGCGGGAAACAAGAACTGAGATCATCCCAAGAGGTGATGGATCCCGTGGGAAAACGTTCAAGCCATTGATTAGCTTGGTCACGTAGAGAGAATTGGAATAGACGTAATCGGGTCGTCTCTCTAGTTGCAACACCAAGGTCTATGGAATCTATGATTTTTAGGAAATCCTTGAGATGTTGATTAGGATCTTCGGAACGAAGTCCATGGAATGCACATCCGCTTTGCACCAACCGGAAGGTGTCGGATCGCAAGGGGGACACATTGGCTCCTTGAGTGAGCTCAATGGTGTTTCGATAGCCTTGGTGGCTAGGACGGAAATACTCTCCTAAAGTTCGGGGTTTAGGAGGTTGGTTTGCTAGTGGTGGGTTTTGTGGGTGGTTTTGTTTTGGTGGGTTGATGGGTTCAAGGATATTACCACCTTCCATGATGGCGGATGGTAATGGTTACAAACAAAGGAACGAAGAAATAAGATAGACTAAAGAAAACCTAAAAATGAAAATAAAAATCTTACTAGAAAGGAATCTAGCAAGTAGACCTAATAAAAAGAAATTCTAACCTAGAAAATAACTATTCCCCGAGCTGCGGCGCCAAAAACTTGATACGAGGGATTGCGCCCTCGCAACAATTTTTACCTCTCAAGGGATCTTGAGAAGCTTCCAACCCCCACCAGGCAGTGTACCTGATCGTTGTAGTATAGTATAGTGACAAGTACCGGGAGATTGATCGTTCAACCCAGGAATAGTGTCGCTAGGATTAGAAAGCCTACTAAACTAGGTCTAGAGGTGAGGGATGATTTTTTTTGTATTTTTTTTTATATTTTATGGAAAGCAATTAAAATCTCGGGTTTTGAAGGAGTGGGTGGAATTAGTTGCTAGCCAACTAACCCAATTAAGCTAAAGATGCAATCAAAATAAAATAAAAGGAATGAAAACAAAACTAATTATACTAATGTGGTGTAAACAATGATGAGGAAAGTTGTGTTTACTTAGATTTCATTACTCCCTATATATCTTTTATAGGTTGATTAGCTTGTTACAATTGCATGGATGACGGGTTATATTCCTTAATACTAGTCATAGGGCCGTGTACAATATTCCCTAACTCTATAAGATCCTACTTCACTCCTATGTCGAGCCGACTAAAAGCTCCTAACATGGGATAATTAGAATTCACTTACGCATTAAATACAACCAAAAATTGTAGTACACCTCCGATCATGTTTCTTAAGACGTTCAAGCAAGTTACTAATGGAATTCTGCCAGTTTTCTTAAGCCTAACATCGAATACAATCATCCGTAACAATTATAAACAAACAATCAACCAATAATCAACATCTAGGTTTCACTACATCTAAGCAAACACAATAAAAACCTAGCCTAACATGTTAAAAGAAAGATAAACATAAGATATAATCAAACAATGCATAGACATATTGAATGATTATTGAAGGACTTATCTTTATTCAAACATGGAAGAAAGAAGGGTTTGAAACTCCTTCAATATGCAGGAAATTCGACCTAGGGTTTATGTTTAGTATTCCACAATTTGTTCCACACTTTACAATGAAAAATTGGAAAAATATAAGCATTCTGACGGCGTCATGTATTACCCTCTGACGCTGTTAACTTGCCGCCAAGTTGAAATTCGTATTGCCTAGATCAAGTCTTGATGCCTTCATGTAGAAATATGCTCTGGGCCGTCACTTGTATTTGGATCCTGACGGCCTTGGTGACGCCGTCAGGCCAATAACACTGAAAACACTCTGGGCCGTCACGTTATAATTTCCACATCCACCTCTTTTGCCACTATTGACGTCGTCATGTGTTATGGCTTGACGTCGTCAGGTACTGTTCCCAGCAAGGAATTTGAGACTTTGCCGTTTTCTTCTCTTTTATGCTCCAAAAACGTCCAAAATGCTTCCTTTTCCAGATTTCTCCTCAAAACTACCTAAAATGACAAAAGGAACGATTTAGGGCAATATTTGATCAAATAATCACGAATTCGGGCTTAAATGACCCCTTAAAAGCGGTACACTTTTTGCCTCATCACTTTCCCTTTGGCTTTATCTATCGTCTTTGCCTTCCCTTTGCCTTTGCCTTTGCCTTTTGCCTTTGCCTTGCCTTTACCTTTGCTGCTTTCACCATTATCATGGTCACATTTACGTTTCTTTGCTGGGATTGGCTGCTCAATAGGGATAAGCAGAACTAGGACAACAAGGTCAGCTGGGAGAGGCTGAGAAGGTAGAATAACTTGGAGAGGTTCAACTTCTATTGGTGAATCAAAGCTTATAGAATCGGCAATTGAATACTCAGAGGTTGTAGCAGAATCAGATTGTTGCTCTTCAATTAACCAGCCAAGCAATCCGGGTGGAATTGTATAACCACCAGAACTTAAACTAGAACTGCTGGAAGATGAGCTAGTTGGTACTGGGTCACATTAATATAATTGGTACTATTAGTGTTCAAAGGTAGGTATCAAACAACATTTAAGGCATAATACATTTCGTTCAAGTAGGCACAATGCATGTGTCACAAAGGAAGGCGAGGAGTGAAAAGTTTTATCAAATGATAAAATAAGCTCATTATGGTCTTGCTAATCTTAGTGTTCAAATTTAGGCATCAAACTACATTATGGTCTTTCTAATCTTAGTAAACACATACAAGCAAACAAAATCCCCAAATCTTGTCACTTAAAACAAGGTCAAATATGTTAAACATGATAAACAACAATTAAATGGAGCAAAAGATGTATCAAATGATAAATAACAATTCCAGTATAAATACCTGTACGGATAGGGGAGTTCATTGTGTTGATTTACTTCTTTTTTTTTGGAATTTAGGGTTTGATCGGGGTAAGTTACTGTTTGAGTGTTATGTGTTTAATATTACCAAGTGTGTGCTCAATACTCTACCTTGCTTTTTATAGTAGGTAAGTTATTTGACTTTAATTAGTCAAAGTTATTTAATGGCACATTCAATGCTTGTTCAACGGATGGTTGAAAGTCAAATTAATTGGTAGATACACTTTGTATTTTTGTTTGAAAGGCACACATAGACATGTAAGGAAATGAGATAACATCTTACAAATGTGACATTGTATTATTGATCCACTGAATTATTTTGTGCTGAGTACTTATGCATTGATAGATTGTGTAGGTCATCTTGTTTGAACTTGTTGAGAAGCATTGACTTCTTTACTCCTTGATTGTAGCAGTACCTTCTTTAATTCTACCAGTACCATTTTTTCCAGCAGTGCCTTCTTTAATGTATGGTCACATTAAAGTTGAAGCAATATATTGTAATATTAGTCCTAAAAGTTATTATACACAAATGAAGGAAATGATAAAAGTGATTTGATTTCATTAATCTAAGATAAAAGACACAAGATAGTCTAACTAAACAAACATATCTCCATTTTTTGTTTTGTTACACATGCAAGCCCCAAAGCAGGTTATGCTCCTCTTCTTCTTGTTGCAGCCTCTCTTGGGCAGCCTTTGCAAAAGCTTCTTCTTCTTCTAATGCTAGGTTTAATGCTTCTTCATTTAAACTCTGCTAAATTTCATCATCAATAACATTTCCAACTAACTGCAACTCAAATTCAGCCTTTTCTTCTTCTTCCATCAGTTTCATTATTTCTTGTTCCTATAAATTCCACTACAACTAGGAAGCGTATCCTTTTTGAATACCTTAACTAAGTTTTTCCTTGTAATGTTAAGATAATGGTCTAATTTAGGTGAAAACACTGAAACATTAAGAAGAATCAAAGCAGCTCCTATAGTAATATCCGTTCCATAATCCCACTCATTAATTATTTATGATGTATTGTACCAGATATTTCACCTGAGAGATCTTTGACAGTAATTGTAAGATCTCCAAGCGCATTTGGTGTACACGACTTTATTATTGCAACAACTTGTTCAACTTTCCCCTTATTGATAAAGCTTCTGATATCACCTAAACATCTAATCACAACCCCCCCCCCCCCCCGGTAGCATTCACATAGTCAACAACGCTAAGCCATGGCCCACGTGTAAAATTATCATCCTCACCCACGTCTTCAACAACTTTCCTCATATACTTCTATGTGGAAATTATAGACACCTCTTCACCTTCCCGAGTTTCCTCTATTTTACGTAGCTTTGCCCTTTGATTGACACCCGCAGGACCTGGTATGATCCTAACAGGTTGTTGGCAAGAAATTTCATCATTCTGTTGATCCGATGAAGCATGGGGTGAGTTACTCATGTTGTTGTCATTTTCCGTGTCAGCAACAACCTTCTTGCCAATTTATAGTGTCTTTTAAGTAGGTGTTTCTAAAGGCCTATAACGCGGTTCTTTAAACGGGGACGATGCATGCAAAATGTTTTCCCAAATCAGGGACCTAAAACGAGATAAAAGGGTTCAAATAATGCTCATTTGCCGGCCTTTTTAATTTTCCCGCCAATTATTCCTATCTCACAAAGTGTGTGTTTAGTCCCTGAATTATTGACCTTGTTTTACTATTAGTCCTTGAAATTCACATTCTATGTTAGTCCTTTGGTCATTTTTCCCGCCAAACCACCATGCCACTAACAACTCTCATTTGTACCTATAAAACATGGCCCATTGCCCTTTCTAGTTGCATCCACAATTTGCATCCAAAAATTCCAAATGGCTGAAAAGAAAAGCAATCTGTTTATTGCAACCCACAACTCCCAAATGGAACAATCAAGAACAAAATGGGTATTATGCTGGCATTTATCGAAGATGTTGTTGAGCATCTCCCTGAATGGTCTAATGAGGGAAGTGACGATCCATTCAACTTCACTAAGCTATGGTTGAACAGGATTCATGAATGCCACAAGTTCAATAATATGCTGAATGCCATTAAAAAAAACTTAAGGGAAGAAGTTGACATTCTGGAAAACAAGATTACACAGCAAAAGGTTTGTCCAATCAAGGCATGGGCAGATTGGAATGAAACCTTAGACAACACACTTGTCAAACTAACTAATGGTGCAGTTAATGTGCCAAGAGTTAAACATGAAATTGTTGTTGTTGATCTTGTTACTCCTGAAGCTGTTGTTGATGAACAGGTGGAAGCCAATGGAAGGCCTCTGAAAAGGAAAAGGGTGTATGTTGGTAACAAGAAGGATTTGGTAACTGATGGGTGATTTTATGTTTAGTTTAAGATTTTTATGTCTTGGGTGTGGTTGTTATGGGTTGCTTCAGTTAATGTCTTTTGTACTCACCTTTTATGCTTAATGAAAATAAGTTATTGTGTATGTGTTGACTAATTGTATGTTCTACAAAATGAACCATGAAATGATATACCCAATATTGGTCATGGCTTTAATTGACTTTCAAAAGGCAACTTACTTGTGAAACTCATTGGGGCAAAATGTGATATTACTAAAGTTAAAATACTTACTAATTTCAACAAACATAATTCAAATCATTTAAAATGAAAGCTAACAAAACATAAATATGTTACTTTTTACAACTAAATGTTTGATCATTTCCAAACATAACTGTCATACTGTTTGATCATTTCCACACATAACTTTCAGACCGTATGAAGATTTTCCTAAGCAACTCTTTTGCCATCTAAGTCTCTTCTTCCATAGTCAACTTTATAGATAACATCACACTGAGAGCATGTGTTGGCAATGGGTATTCTTTCTCCACCAACATGTATATGTCAGTTTCACCTTTTGTAGACACATGGTGAACTCCACATGTATCATACAATATCCATTTCAATGATGCTTCATCTGCATTAAACTTCCATAATTTTTCATCTTTATCTGGTTCAAAAAGCCTCTTTAATTCCACCCATAGCATTTTTTTTCCTTGTCATCAGCTATCTCTGTTAACTTGAACCTTTCAGTGACTAAACTCCATAGCTTGACCAAATCTTCCCTGTCAAATGCTTTCAACATATCTTGAAAGTGTTTGTATACCTTATAACGATTTCCACATCTTATTATCTTCCACTATTTTCCAAATTCATCAGTGTAGATCTCCCAGTCTATGATTGGATATTTGGCTTGTAAAGCTTCTGCATTCATACCGTCATATGGAACAATATTCATCATATGTTGAAGCTGTTCTTCAGTCAAATATTGTTGCTCTTGCTCTGCAACATATGCTTTTTGCTTCTTTGAAGACTTTGATTCTAAATGTAAACCACCTCTCTTAAATCTTCTACTTTCTTCTGCTGAATTCATTGGAATAAAGTCATTAACCTTCCTGCGAGCAATTGTGTGTAGATTTACAATTTCTTCATAGGATTTGCCTTTCAGTTGACTTGCAATCCAATGATCTTGATGCATCAGAAATTTCTTCATATAGCTCATCATTTGTGCTTGAGTTTGGGGTTTCTTCTTTCTAGCTTCTGCTTTCTTTGCAATCTGTTTACTTTTAAAATTCTCGAGTAGATCATTAATAAGATTATCTCTGGTATGGACTAATGTCTGTGCAGCTGTTTCATCAATATTCGGAGTACTAGAAGTACAACCAGATCCTCCACCAGTACCAATATGTTCAACGGTATCATTAACAGTATATGCACCATCATCTTTAAAAGGGATATCAAATCCCATTTGATCTTCAAACCTACCCTAACTCTCTGCACCCTCTTGTACCAATGCTATGTTTGGATCCTCATCAACGTCATCAACGCTCCTCCCCGATTTTGAAAGATCCTCCAAATCTTCTGAACTATCACACTCCACAATGGTTGATTTCCCCTTACCTTTACTGTCCTTGAGTTTTTGGCGCAACTTCTTGACTTTTTGAATCAACTTGGTATAAGCACCAGCATAAAGTTTCTTTGTCTTTTTCAAGTTTTCCTCCAACCCAGTAACTCTGTCTGACAATTTTGTACAAATATCCATCAATTCTTTGTATTTCAGACTACCTACATCACTTCCATCTGTGTTCACTTTTGGGAGAGGCGAACCATGAAGCATATCCCCCATTGTATCATGAGGCATTGGGTTTGCATCACCTGAAGCAGGCTCATGAGAACTTGAATCATTAGATGTTTCCATGGGTTGGGTCTTATCATTGTTACCACTGGCCTGCCCAGCTTCTAAGCCTGTGAGAGTAGTGGCAGCCCGCACCATTGTCTCAGAGATAGCCTCATCTGCTACATTTAGTTGAGTTGGAGATCTAGGCTGAGGTACCACATGTTCCTTTCTGATTCTTCTCGTAAATGTCTGTGTAACATGTGGTTGTGATGATGATGGAGCACTTATGGGTGTGTCATGGGACTCAACTTGGGTTGCTGATCCTTGACCCTCAAGTGGTAGAACAATCATTGATAAAAACAGTGGTGCTTCTCTCCCATTATAACCCATACAAATCGTCATCATATTACTAAAAACCTTTTGCCTAAGGGTAGGACTTTTAAGAATGTTTGTGTGAGGTTGAAGCCGGTTCTTGTGTTTGTTCAAAAAAATTTGAATAAATCTTGGATACATTAAAAATTTGTATTTGCTTTTCACATTTTTCACCATACCATCAAAAATCAATTTTGAAAAGTTAAACTTCCTTTTTGTGGCCAAGCAAACAATAGCAGTTGCTATGTTGCTACTAAATTGTTCCCAACAAGTTTTCTTTGGACTTAAACAATGTACGATGGTATGAATGAGAAATCTCCATTGAGGGAGAAATTGTGGTTTTTGAAAAGTTAAGTTATCAAAAGTTAACCAATACCCCATATGGGAAATATTTTGAAAAATTTCAGTATTTGACAATGAACTAATACCACCATCATCTGCTTGTTTCAGATGCCTCCTAACAGATGACTCAGTAATAACCATTAATATGCCATCAACTATAGCATTTATCTCTTTTTCTCCATTAGCAAGTGTTTTGACATTGGCAGTGCGACAAAACTGATTTATTTGAGAAACATACATTGTAGGATTCTGTGTAATAGCATACCTTATGTAACTTCTATTGAGAAAATCCACAATCTGGTGAAACCCTTCACTTCCCTCTGGTTTCTGTAAGTAGGCAACCATGTTATGTGTCTTACAATGCACCAAAATTGCCATTAAGATTGATAAAATTTTGATTAGGGTTCTAGGTTATGGTCGTTTAGAAGAGTATGTGTGTTTGGTAAAACCAATTGAGATGATATAGATATCACTTAGGGTTTCGGGAAAATCGAGTGAATAAATCTTTTCTTTCAATTGTACAAATGTTATAAATTAAAGAAAGATTGTGAATTAACCAATGTTATAAATCAAGCGAACCAATAGATACAAATATCTCAACGGTTATAATAAATAAATGAATAACGGTCATTCCCAAACAGTACCAACGGTAACCCAGCCGTAGTAACTTTTAGCATACCAGTACTAAATACACCCATGGCTTTATTTGACTTTTATAAGTCAACTTACAATCAACACGCAAATTACAAACTGTTATATAACTAGACTTATAATAGTTACTAATTCCAACAAACAAAAAGCCAAATGATGTAAACTGAAAGGTAACACAACACAAAGAAATATAGAAAACCTGCATATTTACTAATGGTAGACCATATACGGTATTTGTTTTTCTTTTTGATTGGTTTTGTACCAACTACAATTAAACTTCAAAGTTGATTCTTACATAATTTCTAGTTGGACAAATTTAATGAAATACAACATAAACACTTGAATTTGAATTAAATAAAAAATAACACAAAATAAACATTTCATTCAACATAAAATAAACTTTTCATTCAACACAAAATAAACATTACTGTGTAAAACTAGCAGGGGGGGGGTTGAATAGTTTTTCCTCTTTTTCAATTTATAAAAACTTTGTTTTTAAAATACTAGACTCAAATTTATTCAATTTGTATGTTTGAAAAACCTTTGATTATAGTTTAGTATGAAAACACCAATATTATCTATTACTCCTATGTTCTTTTAGAATGGTTATTAGGAAATTGGTTTTATGAATGGAATTTAGTTTGATCTTTATGTGAAATCAATGTATGCACAATACAAGCTATTAAAACTATATACGAAACGTAAATAAGTAAGTAAGCAAAAAGTAAGAGATGGAAAGATCAAACTGTGGGACAAAGGATTTATAGTGGTTTGGCTACAAGGACACCTTTCTTGCCCTACTCCACTCCCCGAGCACCAAACTCGAGAGTTTTCTTCACTAAGTCAACGAGCTCCCTTATAATGGAGAAAACCTTTCACACCTTAGCTTACACCAAATTAACGACACAAAGCTAAATGTCAGGTTCTAATCGTAGCTAGAACTAATCTCACAACTTCAATCACACCACAACTTCTTCACACCCTTTCACACCTTCTTCTCTTCTTCACAACTCTTGCTTCTTCACTACTTGATGTCTTCTATCTTTTCACTACTTCACAACTTCTATCTTATCACTACTTCAAGGCTTTTATGTCTTCACTACTTCAAGGCTTCTATGTCTTCACTACTTCAAGGCTTCTAAGTCTTCACCACTTCAAGGTTTCTAAGTCTTCACTACTTCAAGGATTCTATGTCTTCACTACCAACTACTACTTCTATACACTTCTACTTCTTTGCTTCTAGTACAATTTCACACTTTCAACTAATCTAGTTCCCATGTCTAAATCGAGCTAACCAATATACACACCTTATACACCAATCAATGAATAATTTACAAGTTGAAATGAACTAACAAATTAGATAGCAAGATGATACTAAGTTGTAATACTTCTAGTCTTGATTAATAGAAGTATTCTTCTCTTTGCACTTGAGTGTTGAATCTTGAATTACTTGGCCGGTCCCCTTAATGATTAAGGGGGCCGCCTAGTATAATTAAGGGACCCTTTTTAAACGTTGCCCAGAATTGTCTTTTTGCGGGGAAGGTTTTTCTGGACCATTTTTGCCATTTTTTGTTGAAAATTTGAATTTATATATTTATGGTTAATTAAACATTTTAATTTAGTACCAAAAATGATTTTTTAAAAGATATAAAATGTTTGCGACATTTTATAAAAAATCTAGTGATTAAGAAGATGTTCCTTTGATCATATAATGCATTAGTCACTTTGTTTATTCATACCTTAAGTGATTAGGTTGCTGAAATGAATATTTATGACTAAATATTTGTTTATGTCATAATATCTAGTTTAATGAGTTTACATTTTGTTATTATCAAAACATAGAGATATCGAAAAATATGAATAACGTTTTTAGACATTATTTATATCAACAATTACATGAAACAATTAACAATTAAACTTGGGAGATTTTTCGGGATCAAATGACAAATGAAAGTTGTCATAATCCAAATGCTCATCATTTGATGAGTCTTCCTCTTCCTCAGACGCAATATTTTGCGTTTTCTGTATGCCCACATCTTCTTCTAAGTGTATTTACTTTTACGCCTTGGTTTTTCTCTAGCAGCTTTTTCTTGTTTTTCAAATTTTATCAAATTTTTTTGTTGTACTTGAAACTTTTCTTTAAAATACCAATCAATAGTTTCTTCAAAGGTCAGTTCTAGTACTTCATCACTTTCTTCTTCAGCCTCTTCTAGTTCTTGAAGTATTTAACCTTTTTCTTCAATTTGATTTGTTTCCATATGTTGCATTCCTGGTTTCTCTTGCATGTTAACCTCTGCTTCATTCTCTTGGACGTTAATTCTTGATGTTGATGCCATTTTTTTATATTGTATAGATTTAAGTTGTTTTGAATGATTTTGTTGTTTACAAATGTTCCAATTTATAATCATTGCGTTAGGCAACTGAACGGTTTTTTTTTGCTTTGGAAAAGACACACGTCTTACTAATTTATTGTTGAACGTTGTATACTACTAGTTTTGATAATGCAAATGGAACGTAGGTTGAACAGACATTTATTACACTTTTGATATCCTCCTCGTAGTAACTTTTATCCTACCAGTACTAAATACACCCAACAATACAAACTTTTTTTTTCAACAGTATTAACCCAAATTGTTTGAGATAATGTCTTTTGTACCTTTTCTTGTTATGCTTGCTGAAAATCACATATTTTCTATGTGTTGACTAATTCAATTGCATTTTCAAACTAAGTTGTTTGAATGTGTAATTGGAGTCTGCTGTCTGCAAATGCATATACAAATAAGCCATAAACCAGCAGAATAAAAAATGCTCTTGGGTTAAATTGACTTTTAAAAGTCAACTTACAAAAAACATTAAAAACCCTAAACTCTTATATTAGTAGTACTTATAACACTGACTATTTGCAACTAACACAGGTCAACTGATCTAAAATGAAAGATAACAACACAAACAAAAGTCAAATGATGTAAACATAGAAAACCTGCATATTTACTAATAGTAGATAAGTATGTTACTTTTTACAACCAAACAGTTGGAGCATTTCCAAATATAACTGAATGTCAAAAAAGTTGGAGCATTCCCAACTATAAGTTAATGTACAATATAGCAGCAAAAGTAATTGTTTATAAACATATAATTAGAACAACCCAAACATCAAGTCAACTTCAAAACCATTCAACATCTGGAGCATCTCGAGCTCTTAAACCAATTGTGACTCCAGTGATAGGTGGTGGCCTCTTGCCTCTTGGATCTGAAGTTGATGGAGATTCTGCTAGAGGAGCTTGTGATAGAGCTGTTTTCTTTTGACCACCTGTTTTTGAAGATAAAGGACGTCTGCCTTTGGGAGCAGGTGCAGCAGTTGAAGTGGAAGCTCTGCCTCTTGGAGCTGAAGTTGATGGAGCTTCTAATGGAGGAGCTTGTGATGGAGCTGTTTTCTTTTGACCACCTTTTTTTGAAGATGAAGGAGGTCTGCCTCTGGGTCTTTTGGGAGCAGGTGCAGCAGTTGAAGTGGAAGCTCTGCCTCTTTTGGGAGTAGTGGAAGGTCTGGATATCTTTAGAACATCTTCAGCAATTGAAGTTGAAGCAGCTTGACCTTTCAGAGCTGTGGATCTCCTTGAAATGGAAGGTCTGGATCTTATTGGAGCAGCTTCATCCTCTTCACTTGACACACTAAACACCTCATTTGCAACATCCTCTTCACTAGAAACTTCCTCTTCACTTGGAACATCCTTCATTGCCTTCGAGTAGCACTGATACTCAAGGTTTAGCATCCTCTTTTCAAGCCATTTTATCTTCCTTTCAAGGTGTTCAACCACTTCTTCACTGGCTTTTTCACTCACAATTCCCCATTGTACCTTCCTTTCAGGCCAATCTCCTCTGTAAAAGTACACCGACTCAATTGGTTCTATCCTTTTCTCAAGGATTTGTATCTTCTTCTCAAGCTTTTGAATCCTGATTTCATCAACCTTTTCCTTATGAACATCTGCAAGTTAATAGGTTAACAAAGATTAGATGTAATACATATATCCAACCAATATGCTAACTCTGTTTCTACCAAACTTTTCAGACATTCAAACACCCCTAAAGGGCTACATAAGACAATGGGCACTCATTAGGTCAAATACAAAGGACTTTAATTTCTATAGTCAAACACCATTTGCACTTTGAGTCATGCATGTTTGACTTGCTAAAGTCAATATGGCTAAAGTCCCTTAATTGCTAAAGTCAAATCACAGTTTCAGTTAGGCAAATCATAAACTAACCTAAAGGGCATTCAGTAGGGTAACAACAAAAATGTAAATCAACATCAAAATGGTCGAAACACATGCTCATTGTTTGCCATTTTAAATAAATACCAAAATGCATACCTTTATTCGCCTCTGCTTGTTTTCCCTCCATGGGTTTTGAGGTCTGACCCAACACAGCTTGAATGGTTGGAAATTCCTCACTGGGTCTTTTTTTGAGAACTGTCAAAATAAGATGGGGCAGATGATCAAAAAAAGGTCAACTCAAATCATTTAGTCTAAATTTAATTATAAACAAGAACAATGCAACAATGTGCTAACCTTCCACCATAGCATAGTTCCATTAAGTGTCTAACATTTCATCCAACACCTCATCTCTTAGCTTCCAGCTATCCTTATACGTTTCATAAAGATAATCTTGCATGTCTTCAGTCAACGTAACTTGGCTCCAATCTTTGTTGGCCATTGCAAGAATCACGGTGTGTATGTGATTGTTTGTGTGTGACAATGATCGGGTTGCAAAGTAACAGTTGGAAGATGATCGGGTTTACACAGTAACAAGTGACCCAATAGGGTTGTAATAGCTGTATTGTATTCAGGGACCAAGCATTCAATTAGTAAATTGCAAAAATGTGAAATGACAAAAAAACCGACTGGTCAACTAATGTTGCAAAGCAACGTCCGTCAGCCAAAAGTGGTTTCCAGGGACCAACCGTGCGATTTTTGCAGAGTTCAGGGACGAAAATGCCAAAAAAAAGATTAGGGACGAAATGCGCGAAATGTGTATAGTTTATGGACGAACGGTGAAATATTGTCTTTCTCTTTTTAATAAAAGGACTAGTTTTGCAAATCACTCGAACAAACAAATTCCAAATACTCAAACATGAAAGAGTGAGTGAAATAAAAAATGGTTACAATTTCAGCTCGAACAAGAATAAAGGGTTTTTGATTCTACATTTAATAAAAAAGGTTAATACTCTACCACTTAAATTTATTGTTTCTATTTTTTTTTATCCATTCATCTACATATTGCATTCTCCCCAAATGTTATAGTTGAAATTTAGTTTTAATAGCTTGTGTAAATGAGTTATAATATCCGTACATGTTTAACTAAAGTATTGTATAAGAAAGCCACTGTGACATAATCACAATTAGTACAAAGTGTGCTCACAACGTGTTTGATGAAATGCTTGAATGAATACAATATAGGGAAAGGGTTTTACCCCGGTAAATATAAAACAAAATCACAGTTAGTATAAAGTGTGCTCACGACTTGTTTGATGAAATGCTTGAATGAATATCAAAATGAGATAGGTAACAGAAGTACGTCACGTCTAACTGTTATTGCCGTCATTTTTTATTGAACCAATAACCAAAACACGTTATGTGACCTAACTTGTTCGTTGAGGGTAATTTGGTCGTTTAATGCAACTTCATCTTCTTCATATATATTTAGGATTTATTTTTTATTTTCTTTTTTAAACTTTGAAAACCAAATATGAACTCGTCATTTCTCCTTACGCATGATGTTGTTATCCTGCTGGAAATGGTGGTTATGGTGTTTTCGGCTTGGTGGAGGTGATGACGGGTAAAAGTGGTGGTGGTGGTGGTGTTGGCGGCCGGAAGTGGTGGCGATGGCGGGTGAAGAAGACAAAGGGCATTTAAGTCTTTTCTTGCGAGAGAGATAGACCTAATTATGCATAGTGACCATTTGACGGTAAACAATGCTAACTTATATCGCAATATATATTGTAGGTTAAGCACTTAAGCATAATGAATTACGATGGATAGTAGATAGAGTATATTTAGCTTTTACTCATGATTTTATATCGATAATTCGTTAAGGTAGTTGTAGTTTAGATGAATGTAAAGATGAACTTGGTTAGAAAATATTGAAACCACAATGGGAACGCGTCTATACTAATATGTTTTAAAGGTTAAGTTAGTAACTCAGTTTAGAGCAATGTAAACGAGTAGTATGTAGTATAGTACTTGTGAATTGATTATTGATTACGGAGTATATTATAATCTATACTACTATATAATGTATTTGGGACTATTCTATAATTAGAAAGGCTTAAAAATTCAGACTTTTACTTACTAATTATGGAAACAACCACCCCTAACAATCACCACCAACAATTTATAACCACTTCAACAACCACCCCCAACAATTTATAACCACCTCAACAACCACCCCACCTCCCTCCTCTTCACCCCAATAATCCGCCCCCGCATCGCGCGGGCACCTTTCTAGTATATTATAATTACTTGTATATATATGTAGCTTGAATTTCTTTAGTAATCATTGTAAAAAAAAAAAAAAAAAAAAAAAAAAAAAATTAAATGCAACCAAATTGGCCAATGTTAGTTATGGGTGCTCTTGAGTCTTGAGTTTTCAGTAAACTATAGTGACACACACATGAAATTGCACGCACTACAACTTTGAAGCTTTAGTCGAGAAGACAAACAAAATCTCAAACAAGCCGAGCTGTCGCTTTTCTAAGCTTAAACGAGCTGAACGCAAGCTTTGTGAGCTCGGGTTGCTTACACCTAGCTTTTTAAGTGTTTGTTTTACCCTTTATAATTGTTTTATATCTTACGTATGATTTAAAAAAGAGAAACCATGAGTATGAAAGTAAAGCAAAAATCAAATTTTCAAAACGAGCACTATAAGAAAGTAGTGTTTCATAAAGACTGTTTATGTTAATTACTCGGACCAACATATACAGATTCAAAATTACGGCCATGAAAGAGTGGAAATCAATTATTGATTAATTCCCATAGTCATGGTTTCTGTGTTAGATAACATCCTGCAAAACAATGAAGTTTATATTTCCTAGATTCTGATTTCCGTTTATTTGCTTGTTCTTGTAGGCAACACAGACATTTATCTTTTTGTAGTTAGGATTTTTGATTATCGGTATAAGCAAAATGTACGTAGGTACTGAAATTCAGATTGGGAAGATGGTGGAGAACATAGAAGATACAACGGATTGGATTTCACAACTTCCCGAATCAATTGTTCACCGCATATTGTCATTATTGGATTCTCCAAAAGAGCTTGTTCGTATGAGTGTATTGTCTAACTACTGGTTTGGGCTAACCACGTCTTTCCCCATTTTGGATTTCAATTTCAGTAAATTTAAGGAAGTCATAGAATCATCTGGAATCCCTTTCGACACAGACAAAGATAAAAGGGAAATCTTTTTCAAGTACGTTGAGTATACCATTTCCAGATTTTGTGAGCAAAACGTGAACGCGCACACAGTCAACCTCATTACATCACTCGTGGATCCTACTGAAGTAGACATCATTGACAGATGCCTTGGATTGATTCTTAATAAAGGGGTAAAGGTGTTGGTAGTTGATACAGCTAAAAATGAAACATGGGTGTCTCAACCTCAAAAAATCCATGTTCCTAACATACTCTTATCCGCCTCTTCATTAACATCTTTGACACTATCTGGTTGTGAGTTACCTTCATCGGTGACGGTTTATTTTGGCAAATTCATGTCTTTGAAGTATTTGACCCTTGAATTTGTCCGACTAAATGAGGAAGTGATCAAGCATATTACCACCAGTTGCCCTTTCCTCGAAGAATTAAAGGTTAGATATTGCCATGGTTTTGAAAGATTCTATGTTTCTGGACTTCCAAACCTTAAACAAGCTGAGGTTTGTTTTGGATGCGAAGTTAAGAGGATTGATATTGAAGCTCCAAATATATGTCATCTTGTCTTAACGGATATTGACGAAAGTGGGTTACCTTCTATGAATGTGGCTTCATGCCAAAAGCTAACAAAATTGTCTTATTCTGTGTATCCCTCCCCGACATCGAAAGGGTTAGTTGACTTGTCAACCAACTTCCCTTTCCTTGAAACTTTGATTTTGGATCCCCCTTATGAATGTAAGAGCCTGAATTTGTCAAGTCATACGTTAAGGATGTTTGAGCTACGCTCAGAGTGTCATTTGGACAAAATTAACATCAATACTCCCACCTTGCTTTTATTTGGTTACAAAGGCTCCTCACATCGTTTCCTTGATATGGAAAGGGAGTCTGTCCCGGCACAAGCATGTATGGAATGCGACCTCGATACATTTGTTGACAGTCTCTGGTTCCAGAGTTTGAGGGAATTTTTGGACAAGGAAATCAGATTCAAAGAATTGAAATTGCATGTCAAAGTATTGCATTGTCCTAAATTAATTTATTTGACGATTCATTTATGTGTTTGTACTTATTTTGAGGCAATGATATCAAATAATCTCAACACAAAGTTGCATTTACTGATTGTCTTATAGGGTTCAGTAGACTTTGAGGAATTGAGGGTGATTCATTGCCCGCCTTTTGAACTCGAGCACATTGAGCTAGAGGCAGAAAACTTTGAGGAATTATGTTTTTATGAAGCTGTTGTGGATTGTCTACTATGGTGTTGCCGTCCTCAATCTCTAGCTTTGATATTTGACTTTCCGTTCACTGATTTTGAAAAACGGGGTCGTGTTGTCAAGGTAAGTATCATTTAAACGCAATTTAGGTTCTCTTTCTTGGCCGTAATTCACTAAAGTTTTGACTAATACATTATCTTATTAATTCTTTCTCAGTTTACGTATGAGAAGCTACTTCAACAAGAAGATCAGTTGCACCATAATATTGAGTTTGTGATGTCGTCTTCCTCGTCCAGTGCGGAAATGAACTTCAGTGACTTGTCATCTTTGTTGAAAGCATTACCTCGTGATGGACGAAGACAGACTATCACTTTCCTTAAGAAAGAAGGTACATTATGTCTTTTTTTTTTTTTTTTTTTTTTTTTTTTTTAATCGGCTAATTTTATGTACACCAGTATAACACATTTTCCCCATCTATTGGTTATCCAAACTGTTGTTCAAGAAGCAGGATGATGAATCAATCAAAGGTATGCGAATCCATCAGTGAGTTTATATGAAAGTATGCAAAGGGCTGACTACTGGTAAAGATTCGGTTTAGTTTTTGCTTTGGAGGAATTAATTGCCGAAACTATTGGAAACTGTTAAAATTTAAACATGTTGGAGTGATTATCTTTCATGTACGGATGCTTCAAATATTGATAATGATGTATTGACCTCTACATCTAAGGTGCTTTTGCTTCATTGCTGATTGGTCACTTAATGTTTATTACTCCTAAGTTGCTGGTTTGATCAATTTGTTTTGTTGGACTGTGGTCTTTTGCCTACTTTAATCGACATAAATAGCTGCATATTACTCTGCTATATAGAAGTGTTTACTTGTGACTTATTAATCCACCAGGCTTTAGCTGGTGTCCTATTTTCTCAGCCTTCAAACCACTATTATCTTATTTTAGCTGATACTCTCTTCGCAAGTATACCTTTTAAGTGTCTCCTTCCTCATATCGTGAGCTCCCGTGATGTCTCCTTCATCTTGCCCATTCTTCCACCTTTTTTTTTTTTTTTTTTTTTTTTTCAGTTTCTAAAATCCATGCTATGAATTATTTACATATTCCTAGAACAAGGATTCTATGCTTTTAATCTTGGTAGCATTATTTAGGTGCCTGATTCTGGGTTTCTTATATTGCTGTTAGAGTTGTTATGTACAGTTTATGAAAGTCTGGGCTGTAGATATTGTTCAATTTGAAGATTAATGGATGTCAGATAAGGCTTTTCAATTTTGTGTTTTCTATATAAGATATTTTAGTTTATACTTATATTTATCCAGCAATGCTAGCTAGTTTTTGATTCCATTATGACGATTTTGGCAACTGATTATGGTTTGATTACTTAAGTTTGCCAAAGTTGCACATTTGGAGCTATTGATTGGTCTAGGAACTAATGGTATATGATAGTACTATTATAATCTACTTGGCATTTGGCAACAAGTGTTTTTATGTTGCATGTAAGTCATAATGGTTATGAATGCCGTTTCCGAAGTATAAACATTAAACAATACGAGTAGTTGTTAAGTGCCTAAATCCAGGTGACGAAACTGAAATTAGTCAGTCTGTCTCGGTGAGAATATGTGGCTGCTGGTCCTTGACTCCTTGTGTTTGTGTGTGGAGTCCTAGAAGCTAAGTTCATGGGTGTTTGTTTTTTCCTGGTTCTGAATCTGTGTTGCTGCCTGACTTTGGCGTTGGGACAGAGTTGTATAATCACGAAACTTTGCCCACAGCACATCCTAAAACTGAAGATACAAAAGATACTCTTGTTGACAGAAAATAACAAACAATACATGATCTGCTTATGCTTATAAGCTTATCAGAAAATCCATGTTTTTATGATATTTTCTTGACATATGATGCTTGTTTGTATTTCCATAACACCCTTAAGTATTCATCCACGTAAAATTCCAACATCTATGTAATTGTATCAACACTTGCAAAACACAGGGAAATAAATTAAGAACTAGCACTAAACAATCTATTATACTTCACGGTGTTGTGTTCAACCTACTCCACCTCTATGTCGATAGAAGAGTATTATCAACGTATGATATTTGATCTCCTGTCATTACATATGTGTACAAAATATGCTCAACTTTATCATGCATGGACCTTGGGATCTAGAAAGGTATAAGAGCATTAGGCATAATAACGCATAACCCGGCGTTATGTTGATGTGTACATCGCGTTGCCGACGTTACCATATTATACTTCACGGTGTTGTGTTCAACCTCCACCTCTATGTTGATAGAAGAGTATTATCAACCTAAGATCTTTGATCTCCTGTCATTTCATGTACAAATATACTCAAATTGATCATGCATGGACCTTGGGATCTAGAAAGGTATAATAGTTAAAAACATTTGTTAATAATGGTTTTCTCGAGTATTAGGAAGAGACTTATATATGGTTGTAAACGTACCGGACGTTGTTGAACATTACATCGTCTGGTAAAAAGTTTGTTTATGTTCATTTATTTATTAATTAACAGGGCGTAGCCAGGAATTTGTTTTTTTTTTTTTTTGGGGGGGGGGGGGGGGGCAAAAAAAATTTAAGGATGTTAGCAAGTGCTAAAAATATACTATGTAAAAATGTTGCAACAAATTTATTCATTTAGTGCTTTAGTTGCACACGATGTTCATCCGCATCATTAAAATTATCTAAAAGTGAATATAAACTAAAATCCTTAGCTTTTTTTTTTTTTTTTTTTTTTTTTTTTTTTTGGTAACATGGGTTTCCGACTCGACATTGCGAGCCGACTAATCCCACGGCGACTACCCTTTTGGATAGCCCGGAGTCGGCGCAGGTGAACCTCCGTAGCCATAAGGGGATTAATTTTCTCTCCATTTGATTCGAACCCTTGACCTCCTCTTTGAAAGGTTGGTATTCTTACCGCTGGGTCACCCCTTGTGGTTACCTTAGCTATATCTTTCTCAATGTAAAGAACTAAACTATCATAAAGGAAGTCATCATCCATTCTATTTTGGAGTCTATTTTTCACAATTTTCATGACTGAAAACGCACGTTCATTAACCTTTATGAGGAATTCGATGTAACTATATTCTTTGTGGACAAGAACTTGACATAATATGTTGAGGACTACTTATTTATTTAGCCAATCATGTTTTGTAAAGTATTTATAGAAGAATTAATAAGGGGCGATGGATTAGTTGTACAACAATTAGTATTCCTACATGGATTTCATCACTGGATAAGGTGGGCCAAAAAACAATATTAGGGCCCGTTTGGTTCACCCTTTTAAGTGGGTATTGAATGAAACCTCATCAAAATTCTTGTTTGGTAAATTTTGAAACCCAATGACATAACATTTGGATTCAAAAAGTCATTCCACCCCACTTAGGTAGGATTTTGGTAGGGACTTATAAAATTTACCAATCATAATTTTTTTCTTTTTGATTCTTTTTTTCTCAACCACAAATAACTCTATTTTTTTCTTAGTTTTTATTTAAACAAACATATTAAATAAACTTATCAATCATTTATTTTCTCTCTCTTCATTTAATTCAAAATACAAATCCAAATCCAAATTTAAATCTAAATCTAAATCCTAATCTTAAACCCATCTACGAACCAAACGGGCCCTTAGTTACACTTTACAACATTGGACTTTTTACATAATACGTATGTACAATTTTTAAGGCTTTGTGGGTGGGCCATGACCCACCTTACCCCCACATAGCTCCGCCATTGTTAATGAATGGATATAAACAAGATTTTATGCTCGTTTAGTTAAATGAATGGATACGAACAAAAATTCTTGTTCTTTATTTATGTTCGTGGACATCTGATTATGCGTTCATTTATGATTTATCTATTTGTTGGAGTATGTTATAATATATTTTTAGTAAAATAGGTGTACTTAGGGAAACGAACACACACATAACAAATGTTACGTATATTTGAAATATTTTTATGTTTGTTTTTTAATGTCCATTTATTGTCATTATTCTACAATCGTTTAGCTTGTTAACAAACGAACGCGAACAATCTCATTTCATTTTCTTTTATGTATAGACATGAACAAGAAAATCTGTTCCTTTTCTTTACAAAAGTAATAATAAAAATTATAAATCTTTTATATAATAAAATAAAACCCCTATTGGAAATTTTTCCATTTCAAAAAAATGCATTCATACCTTATTTAGTAATAATATTATTTAAAAAAAAAAGATTATTTTCTTATTAGGTAACATTTTATATTTATTCATAACACAAGTAGAAAATAAATATAAAAAATACAGATAAGATGCAATTAACACAGGTAGAAGATAAATACAAAAAATATAGATAAGATGCAATTTAATAATAGAATTAAAATTTTTAAATAATTATCTTTAATAATAAAAAACTATAATTAAAAATTATTAAATTATTTATTTTTTAATAAATAAAAATAAAGATTCAAAAAAAATTTAAAAACCCGCGCGTGCGCGGGTATTATAACTAGTTTTTTCTACAACTAAATGCCTTAAAAAAAAAAAAAAAAAAAAAAAAAAAAAAAAAAAAAAAAAAGTATATCCTGATTAAAAGCTCATATAACAAACACCTCCTTAATATATGGACTGTAAATGCAATTCACAGAAACCAAACAACATCTTCAGATCCTCAAATGATATTTTACTTTTAGGCGATTCTTCAAAACGTTATATAAGGTACTCCGTAAGTATTATGATATTTATATTTTTATATAATGATAATGATAATAGAAAATAATGTAGCACTTGTTCTCTATATGTTGTTGATCTTACAAATTCCCCAAAATGTTTCCTTATATCCAATTGTTTGTAGGTGATTAATTGCATGCCCTCAAGGTGGTATTGCGATTTGTTAGGTTTGGATGTACGGGTTCTTCTATAGATCGGTGGATTTTCATAGTTGTAGCTGTGATCAGGGTCATTGTAATCATAGGGTCGTTTTAGTTGAAAGTATCACTTGGTATATATCACTGTTATTTCTACCATCGTGCTATGTAATGACTATCAACAAATAAAATAAAAATGTCTAGAGCCAATTGCACAAACAAAAGATCATTTTGTAGTTTTGGTTTTTCATTATTGGTATAAACTAATTCTACTACATAAGTACTGAAAAGCTTGTTCATAATTTTTATTAATGTTTTTGCAGGCAATACAAACAGCAAAGCTTGTAGTTAGAGTTTGCTACTGGACTACTGGTGACATGGAAAACGTAAAAGTAATAAAAACAGACACAAAGGATAGGATCTCACAGCTTCCCGAATCTATTCTTCACCACATACTTGCATTTTTGGATTCTCCAAAACAGCTTGTTCGAATGAGTGTCTTGTCTAAGAATTGGTTTGCTATTACGGCTTCTTTCTCCATTTTGGATTTTGATATTGGAAATTTTAACAGAGCCATACATGGATGTTGGAGCCCAATTAGTGATAGTATATATGTCATACACAAGTTTTTCAATTATGTTGACTCTACCACATCCAGATTTTGCAACCAAAATATCACCAGTGCCCAAACGTTCACACTCAGTACGATGATTGAGAAGCCTATGCAAATAGATATTATCGACAGATGCCTTGAATTAATTCTTATGAAAGGTGTAAAGGTGCTGAAAGTTGATTTTTCGAATTGGGCTGGGGTTATTTCTGATAAGCCTTTATACTGTCTGCCCAACATACTTTTATCTGCCTCTTCGTTAACCTCTTTGAAGATATGTAGATGTAAGTTACCTTTGTCCTTGATTGTTGATGCTGTCAAGTTCAAGTCTTTGAAGATGTTGAAACTTGAACATGTCCCTATAGATGAGAAAGTGATCAAGCATCTTATGACCGGTTGCCCTCTTCTTGAGAAGTTAACTATTAAACACTGTTATGGTTTCAAAAGATTTTGTGTTTATGGACTTCAAAGGCTTCAACAAGTTCGGATATGCTTTATAAGTGAAGTTGAGAGAATCGATATTGAAGCTCTAAATCTATATTATCTTGTCTTAAACGATTGGGATGGAAGAGCGGCACCATCAATGAACTTGGCTTCATGCAAAAAACTAACAAAATTATCTTATTCCGGGTGCCTCTCCTCAACATCGGAAGGGTTAGTTGACCTATCATTCAACTTCCCCTTCCTTGAAACTTTAATTTTGAATCTTCCTGATAAATGCAGCAGCCTCAAGTTGTCAAGTCACTCCTTGAAGACACTTATGTTGTATTCGGAGTGTGATTTGGAAAATATTGATATCAATACTCCCAATTTGCTTTTATTCGGTTACAATGGCTATTCACAATTATTCTCTCCTATCAAAAGCATTTCAGACAGGTCAAAAGCACGCATGGAATGTGTTCCCGATACTTATGTTGACACTCTCTGGTTCCATTGTTTGAGACAATTTTTGGACAAGAAAATTGGTTTTAAAGTGCTGAAGTTGAATATTATGGTGGTATTGTATCTACCAAAATTTATTTCTTCACTAGTCTTCTATGTCTGTAATTTATAGCTAGTCACAAGAGATGATATCAAACAATATATATTGCTGACACAAACTTTTATTTACCAATTCTCTTATAGGGTACCATTGATATTGATGAACTAAAAGTAAGTATGCTGGCACCTTATGAACTCGAGCATGTCGAGCTAGATCCAGATGACATAGATACATTATCGGAATATGTAGATGTTGTGGATGCTTTACTTTGGTGTTGCCGTCCTTGGTCTCTAACTTTGGGATCACATCCTTTTCTTAATCTTGAAAAAGAGAGACAAATTATTGAGGTTCGAATTACTGAATTATTTCACTTGCATTGAAGTCCAACATGGTTTGGAATTTGTTTCGAGAAATGCTATTTTTTTGGCCTATTTCATTATCTTGTTATTTCTTTCCCAGTTTACGTATGAGAAGCTATTGCAACAAGAAGATCAAAGCCGCACTAATATTCGGATTGTTTTGTCATTTTCTTCCAAAGCCAAACAACACTTTAGTAACTTGAATTCTTTGTTGACATCTCTACCGTCTGTTCGACTATCAAGAGAAAAAATAACCTTCATAAAGGAAGAAGGTACATTATTTCTTTTTTAGTGCACTAAATTATATATGGACATGTATAATACACTATTAACCTCACTTGTTAATATCCAAACAGCCGTCTTAGAAGAAGCAGGATAATCAAACAGTCATAAAGTTTGCGGATACGGAGGGATATACTGTTTTGGAGGAACTAATTGCAGAAATTCACGAAAGTTGCAGTGAACCTTTGATGTTTTTTATATTTACCTATGTAGTGATGTTTGACGATGACTTTACTCTATATCTATTGTGCTTTTGCTTCATTAATATTTGTTCGAATAATATTTTTGTTTTGAGTTGTTAGGCCGATTCTGTATTGTTGGACTACCTTATTTCATCTGAATATTTGATGTAATGAATTGCTCTTGCATAGTAAAATTATATACGGTCGACACTTGACAAATGAATCTCTGTATAAAATCAAGGAGTCTTCGTCCGTTTATCCACTCTTCACAAATGATTTGCTCTTGAATATCAAATTCAGTTATCTGTGTAATTAGTTATTTAAACAAATAACCTTGATAGGTTGTTAGTTAACAATCTACGTGCATGTCAAAATACGAAAAGCAATCTTGTATCGAGAGAAATAACTGACAAACATGTTGGTCTGCGACTCGATCTGCGTTATCATCCCCTCATGTTGTGTTTGGTAATGCCTGTTATATCTGCTTTGTAAGTGCATGTCTATCAATAGTGTTAGTGTGATTTGATTCCATTTGTATTAAAAGTCTAAACATTATGACCATATTTGCACTGTTTTGCGTCAGGTATCAATCTATATTTCAACCACATAATTGAATTAGAGTTGGCAAAGTAGGTGGGTCGGGTCAATGAGTTTAGATGGGTTTGGGTCTAAACGGGTCCGGGTCTAACTAGGTCTTTTAGAAACATAAGTCTAAATAGGTTCAGTTTTGGTCATTTTCAAAAAATAAAAATAAAAATAAAAATGTAGAAAAAGATATATAAAAAAAAAAAAAAAAAGGAAAAAAAAAGAAAAAAGATTAACCTGTTGGATAATCGTCATATAACTGCATTTTCAATCAAACAATCAATTAGAGTTGAATATTTGCACACCCACTTTAAATCAATAAACTTTCTTTAAAAGTTGAATATTTGCACACACGCATATAAATACTGCTTGCGCGTTGCGGCAACGTTCAAATGCGTCGTTAAAATAAAACTCGAATCTATTCTTTTTGGTAGATTACTTTTCATAAAAATTGTGTTTACCGATCACAACTTATTATCAGTGCATCTCATAAAAATCCTTAAAAGTATGTACATTATTTGGGGAGAAAAGTCCAAAATACATCCCTGAGATATGCCAAATGATACGTTTACATCATTTTTCTTTTTTCGTCTCAAATATCATCCCTCCGTTAGTAACTTTGGAATAAATACATCCCTATGGACTAACGATGCAAAATTTTGCTCTTTAAGTACCCCACGTGTTAGTCACGTGAGGGGTATTTTTGTCTTTTTACACACCCCTGGTATATATCACGCCTCTTTTTAGGGGGAAAATCATATCCCCACCTCGTTTTCCCTCTAAAACACACAGACATACCAAGAGGTGAAAAAGTAAAAACCCCCAAATCCAATTCCAGTGTTCAATTAAAAAACCCCAAATCCAATTCTAGTGTTCAACATATGATTAACAACAATGGTGGTTGTGGAATGGAGAATTCGCGACTATGATGATCCTGTGGATGAACAACAAGCATATAGTAAGTTTAATTTTACTTATAACCACATAATCTTTTAATAATTGAAACCCTAATATTGTATATGTTACTTGCTAATAGCAGGTTCAAGACAAAACTTTTTCTCATTGAAGATTCATCATGGTGGTTTTTTCACTAAACCCCAGGTAGAACCTACACAAATGGGAAACATAATTATGTGGACTTTATAGATGTGGACTTATTTTCTGTGGTTGAGTTAAATGACATGGTTAAAAAGTTAGGTTACAAGGGTAAAGGTTGTAAGATGTTCTATCATTGGAGAATACCTAACTCTGAATTAGATCATGGATTACAAGCACTAGGTGGTGATATGGATGTGCTTAACTTAGTTGGGTATGCTAATAAGATCAAACTGATTGATGTGTATATTGAGCATAACAAAGAACAACCAACTTAATCCTAACATGATTTTCCCTTTAAAAAGAGGCGTGATATATACCAGGGGTGTGTAAAAAGACAAAAATACCCCTCACGTGACTAACACGTGGGGTACTTAACGGGCAAAATTTTGCATCGTTAGTCCATAGGGATGTATTTGTTCCAAAGTTACTAACGGAGGGATGATATTTGAGACGAAAAAAGAAAAATGATGTAAACGTATAATTTGGCATACCTCAGGGATGTATTTTGGACTTTTCTCTTATTTGGGTTATTACTATATCTCAGTGTAAAACTTAAAGTATTACTCCATCCATCATAAAATATATGTTTATTTTGACTTTTTTATAGTATTTTTATTTCAACATTGCCATATTTATTTTCTTTCATGTTATATAATACTTAATGCAAAATATATAAATGAACTTGTATTTAAATGCATTTTCATTGGTATACTTTTCATCAAGTATTATATAACACGAAATAAAATAATTAAGGTCAAAGTGGAAAAAAATTACATTAAAAAATCAGAAATGAACTTATATTTTGGGACAGAGTGAGTATAAAGTTAACCTTATTTTAATTGTATTTTAAATAAGTTGAGTTGTAAAGAACTTTTGATAAAGTCTTAGGTGTCGTTTGTTTTTTCAGAGCTTTTACCTCTTCATCTGCAAACCATGTCTGCAGAAGAAGATGTGCACATAAGCTCTTCATCTACAAGAAAAAGACCGTTTGTTTTTTGTGCTATTGAAATACTTCTTTCTTTCTTTCTTTCACTAGTATTTTTTATTCCAGCCTCTAAATGTTAACCAAAATAACAAATAAAAGTAAGTAATCAGGTATTGTAAAAATATTTTGTCGTCAAAATTTTAGACAAACCTTGGTGTGTTTTGTGTGATTGTTGATTTTTTTTAGCTCGTCCCATATTATTTGGTCGGATAAAGCGTCGTTAACCTCAATTGTTTTATAATAATATGAAATTTCCAACAATTTTATATTACTTGCCATTTGATAATAAACTAGCCTTAATCATTTTATCTTGTTGCACTTAAAGAATTTATTAGCAACAAAAACATGTTGCGTATCATTTGAAAATTTTAGTTTTGATTTTTCCATACAAAATAATCAAATGCTAAAACTTAAAACAAATGATGTATACGTAAATAAAGAAAAGAAATAGTCACATGGGATTTGAACCGAAGACCTTACGATTGGATAATAAGATGAAAATATACAAAAGCAATTTCTTAAAAAAAAAAAAAAAAAAAAAATCATTGGCCCATTTTATCGTTTTCAACTGGATTCATTATTTTAACATAAGTACACAACACGTAAAAAAAGAGACTAAAAAAAAATGCGAAAACGTAAAAAAAAAACGGGTGAAAACGTAAAAAATAGACGAAAATTTAAAAGGGTCAAAAACGTAAAAAATAGAGAAAACGGAAAAAAAAACAAAAACAGACAAAAATGGTCGAAAACGTAAAAAAGTGACAAAAAAGTAATAAAACGGGCGAAAATGTAAAAAAAAGGTGAAAACGTAAAAGAACGGACGAAACGTAAAAAATCTAGTGAAAACGTAAAAAAACGGACGAAAACGTAAAAAAAAAGGCAAAAACGTAAAAAAAAAAAGGTCGAAAACGTAAAAAACGGATGAAAACATAAAAATACGGTCGAAAACGTAAAAAAGCGGACAAAAACGTAAAAAACGGTTAAAAACGTAAAAAGCGGATGAAAACGTAAAAAGGCGAACGAAAACGTAAAAAAGGGTCGAAAACGTAAAAAACGATCGAAAACATTAAAAAAATAAATAAAAAAAAAAAGAAAAAAAAAGAAGATTGAGAAAGAGATGTAGGGCTTGTGAGAGAAGATGTAATAAGTGAAAGAAGAGGTAAGAAGTGAAAGATAATGTCTGAAATTTAGAAGAGGAAAGAAGTGAAAAGAAGCTCTTATGTCTGCAAAAAAACAAACAAAAACATCTGCCCTCCTGCAGACAAAAGAAGTGAAAAGAGGAAAAAAGTGCTTCTTGTCAAAAAAACAAACGACACCTTAGTGTGCATTTGGTTTGTAGACGTGAATCATTATGAGTTTTGAGTCTATTAACATAATAAATGGGAATGGGTATAACCTTTTAAACCCACCAAGCTAGATGGGTTTGGGAAAACCCTTATTTTGTATATCTTATTCCAAGATTTAAAACTATGTCTATTAAACAAACATCATTAATCATTCTTATTCTCATTCCTTATTCCCAAATGCACCCTTAATAAAGTAATTACGGATTATTTAAGAGCGTTAACTGAAAATTGAAAAAACATTACCAAAACACCCGTACTTGAATATGCTAAAAAAAGAAATACTATAAATATATTAAACTCATTTTAATCATATTTATGCGACCTATAAAACTTTGACACAAAATATCTTTTAATCATTTAAGTAGATGACGAAGATAAAAAAAAAATAATAATAAGAAAAAATTACACGGATTGTCCTTATGGTTTACTCAGATTGCATGTTTAGTCCCCTAACTCATTTTAACTACACTAAAGATACCTATTTTTGAAACTTGTTACTCATTTAGTCCCTAATTTGGATGGGCCATTAGTTTATACGTTAAGTTATTTGCCCGTTAGTCCCTCCGTTAACATTTTTTGAACCGTTATTCCTTATTTTCTAAAATCAATTAAAAAGGCTGTTAACATTTTTTGCACTGTTAGTCCATTAATATCTTATGTTTTTATCCATTTTTTACGTTTTTGTTCGTTTTTTAACATTCTCGTCCGTTTTCACGTTTTTCTCTGTTTTTTAACGTTCTCGTCTATTTTTTTTACATTTTTTTTACGTTTTTATCCTTTTTTTTTATGTTTTCATTCGTTTTTATACGTTTTCATCTATTTTTTAACGTTCTCGTCCATTTTTTACATTTCGTCTATTTTTTACGTTTTTGTCCGCTTTTTATGTTTTCGTTCGTTTTTATACGTTTTCGTACACTTTTTTTTTACATTTGTGTCCGTTTTTAACGTTCTCGTCCTTTTTATACGTTTTCCTCCATGTTTTTTTTACGTTTTTGTCTATTTTTTAAGTTCTTATCACTTTTTTTTACATCTTCGTCCGTTTTTTACGTGTTTGTCCGTTTTTATACTTTTCGTACATTTTTATACAATTTTGTCCGGTTTTTATTTTGTCTATTTTTTTATGTTCTCGTATATTATATAACACGAAAACGTAAAAAATTACAAAAACGTTTAAAAATAGATGAAAACTAAAAAAGAAACAAAACGTATAAAAAGAGGACGAAAACGTAAAAAAAATAAAAAAAACGTATAAAAACAGACGAGAAATTCAAAAATGGACGAGAACGTAAACAAAGGACAAAAATGTAAAAAAAATGGATAAAACGTTAAAAAAATGAATGAAAACGTAAAAAAAAACAGAAGAGACGCTAAAAACGAACAAAACAGATAAAAACGTAAACAAATGGATGAAAACATTAAAAAACGGATGAGAACATAAAAAACGGATAAGACAGAAAAAAACCGGAGGAAAGCGTATAAAAACATATTAAAACGTAAAAAACGGACGAAAACGTATAAAAACAGACGAAAATGGATTAAAACGTAGTTTAAGCAAAAAAAGGTTAAATAGAATTTATTTTGATATAATTACACCACTGGACGCTTAATCCAGTGGTTGAGGCATTGGTTTTCTTGTTATATAATAGACGAGAACGTAAAAAAAATGGACAAAAACATAAAAAAACGGACAAAATGTATGAAAACGTATAAAAACGTAAAAAAAAAACCAGGCGAAAATGTAAAAAACGGACAAGAACGTAAAAAAAAAGGACAAAAATGTAAAAAAATAAAGAGACGAAAACGTATAAAAACGAACGAAAACATAAAAGAATGGATAAAAACGTAAAAACGTAAAAGAATGGACGAGAACGTTAAAAAAGGAGGAAAATGTATAAAAAACGGACGAAAATGTTAAAAAACATAGTTAGTACCCAGAAATATATTGTACGAGGTATTAAGCCCGCGCGTTGCTGCGGGGTGTTTGTATACATTAGTTTATGCAGCGAAAAAAACGGGTCCGAAGTCAAAGCTATTGATTTCAAGATTATAAACACATGTAGTGTATAACATTACAACCATAAGAATCAGAGAATCTAAAAACACTTATACTCAAAGTAAAATATGCCTGCATAGGAACAAACAACAATTCTGTAATGAAAGCAATTATTCCTAGATTATGTCCCAAGGCATGAGCAAACTTAGTTACTAACGCAAGGCCCATCATTTGAGAACTATAAATGTCGAGTATGTTGTTGATACAAAAGTTGGGCGTTCCTTGTTTGGGTTCCTGCTCTCGTACCAATTAGACCTTAGTGCTTGAAACCTGCGCACTAAGAAAGCAAACAAACACCGTTAGGCTTATCGTGGGATTGTTTCCCACGATTATCCTCCGGCGTGAGAGTAAGTAATCGGTTTAGGGTTATGTTGAAGAGTTAGGGTTTGTAAATCGTACCTTTAATGAGAATTATGTCATTCTTTATATAGACACGAAATCCTTGTAGATTTCGTGTTCCTCACTCTTCACACGCGTAGTGCTTATCCGGCCTATGGATCTTTATCCATAAATAAAAGATCCTTATCTAGACCATAAATAGTTTGGTTGGGTTTGGGCTTTCGTGAGTCCAAACCGTTAGTAGTATGGCCCAAATCATTGTCATGATAGCCCACTCATAGTGGACTTGGGCATTAGTAGTGTTTCTCAGTTGGGCTCGTGGCCCAAATGTAGACTATACGTCATCATGTCCCCCCAGTCTAGTGTACGCGGGTCGTAGCCGCGGATGCTAGACTAGTGAGAGCAGTGGTAAACGTGGCGGGAAGAATTTTAAATAATTACCGCCCAATATTTGGAGCCATGTATCTAGTCCCAAAATATCTCAAAGATACCTCGGGAAACTGGGAGTGTGTCCACGTATTTTTCGGGAAGTGGGAAAAAGTGCTTGTACCTCCTTGCATCCTAGCCACACGATTAACTTTAGTGGGATCCACGTGGCAATCTTTTTAGGGTTTGGTGGCCTTATATAAATCACCGCCTCCTTTTTACTAAAAATCTCACAGTAAAATCAATTCTTCCGCCATTTTTAAAATTTTTCAAAGCTTTTCCAAGAATCAACTGTTTTATTAGGTAACAGTGAGTGCGCTCCATAGTAAATCTTATTTTTAGAAATGGTTCATCAGCTAGAGGAGTTTCACTCTGAAATGGATGAGGATGAACTGCGTTAGTTCATCTCTGACTATTTCATTCCGCTTGCAGTGCATCCGGAGGTACCGGATGCCAACGCATGTATCGCGGACTTCCCTGAGGGAAAAATAGGGGTGTACACGCGCTTCTTTGAATTTGCCAACCAGCACGTGCCTATATCCCGATTTCTGAGCGATGTGCTAAACTTTTACCGTTTGCACATTTCGCAGCTGCACTGTATAGGTGCGGCCAAAATAATAAATTTCGAGGTAAACTGTCACTTATTGGCGATAAACCCAACTATCAACTTATTCCGCGCGTTCTACCACACGTCGTGGTCGAACGGGTGGGTAACATTCTCCAAGCGCCCAGGGAGTTATCAGTGCTATACTGATAAGGTGGACTCCCTGAGGGGATGGAGGGAAAGATTTTTTTGGATAGATGATCGGGTATTCGCTTCGCTCTCTGAGTTTTATACTCAAGGGGGGCTTCCAAAGGATCCCGGTACGTACAATGTGGGGGATGCAGAGACTATTGATGAGAACCGCATCCCCATCAATACTTATCCCGAGGAGTTCTTGGTGCACGTGGGGCTGAGTCGTAACTACTTCGGGGGAAGTGACGAGGTGCCAACTTTCTTGGATGGAAACGGCCGGGGCGGGTGCTTGTCCTTTCTTTATCCTCGCGTGTATAATGTAAGCTTCTTTGTGTATATTGATTTTATCACTAACTTGTTCCTCCTTTTGTGTGTTTATATGTTGCGCAGAGATGGATCTGTTCGCCGTAGTGAAGCTGGCAAAGCCGACGCAGGTAACCGTGGGCGTGCGCCCATTGAGGGAAGGCGAGATGCCTATTCTTGAGGCTGCTGCTGGGTGTCTGCTGGAGCTTGCGCAAGAGGAGCCTTCGGACGCATCACAGCCTGTGGTGCATGCGACCCCTGTTCAGACGGTGCCCGCGCAGGCAGTGGTGACGCTTGAAGTTGCGCGCGCTGAGTCGTCCACAAGTGTTGGTATTCTCAAAGTGGACACGGACTCTGAAGAGGAGCGTCAAGGTGTGAAGCGCATGGCTGTAGTTGATGATGGTGAAGGAACTTCGAAGCGCAGGCGTCATACCATTATTGTGGATGAGTCTTCAGACGAGGAGACGTTTGTATCTGTTGCTGTGCAGAAGAATGCTCAGGCTTCTCCTTTTATGTAAGTAAATTGAATATTTATGTTTGTACGTGTTTTTCCTCCGCGCCATTCCCTAATATTTATTTTATGTTTGCTTGTAGTGATGATGCTGCAGGGGGTGATGCAGCGTTCGTGGGGGGGGGGGGGGGGTCAGTGCCACCTCAGGCAGCTCATACGCATGTGGAGGAGCCGGTGGGAGTTGATGAAGAGTTGTCTGCGCGACAACTGATGGAGGAGCTGGGAGCTGTTGCTGAGCGTCAGGCTGAGTTGGTCACTCAGGTGAAGGCGCGGTATAATGAGGAGAGTAGCGGTCTCGCTCAAAAGGATGAGGAGATTGCTCTGCTTAGGGCGAAACTGGCTGATGCGCAGACAGAGGTGGAGTCCACAACTTCGTATGGTAGGCGAGTTGCTGATGAGAAGCTGGCTTTGATGGTGGAGCTGAGGCGGGAACGTGTTGCTGCTGATCAGCATAGGTCTAACTGCGCCTGGGCTTTGAAGTACTTGCAGCAGAATCGGAGCAAGCACTTTACCCAACTTGATGAGTTCTGTGAGCGTGTAGAGGCAAAAGTTCAAGCGCAGGAAGACAAGCTGCGTAAGCTGAGTAACGAATATGATGAGGAGTTATACCCTCATCTGATGTCTACGATTGCTGAACGCAGGTACGTATTCCCATTTTATTTTCTCGGCTCCATGTGCCTTAATGCCTTTAATATCCTAACTTTTGCGTTGTTGTATGTACAGGTGGCTGATTAGCCATGGCGTGCGTTTGGCTGCCATGGGTACACTGGAGTCCCCGGAGGTTTTGGAGGCCTTTGGGAAGGTTGTAGAATGCGCCGTGGAGCGTGGCAAGGCGCAGGCTGTGGAGGAACTCCATGAGGGCAAAATGCTGACAGTGTCGCTTGCTGAAGTGCCTGGTTATAAGGCGGATGCCTATGATGAGCTCGTGAAGGCCATGGAGAAGATGAAAATCTTTGAGCTTCCACATATCGCGCGGCTAGAGCACGACCAGGATTACCCCATAAAGCTGATTATGGAGGGGTTAACCCTGGGGAGGCATATCTTGGAGGATGCGGAGGCTCAACCTGACTTTTTCTTGAAGCCTGACGAGTCGCAGCTGCAAGTTCTGGTCTTTGCGCAGCCGCGTAACATTCTTAACCCCTTCGCCCTTGAGAAGGAGGTCCCTCTAAAGGAGGTCTTAGAGGCTCATATGGAGAGGGCAGCAAAGAAGAAGGGTATAAGGGGGAAGGCCATCCTTTGTGGTGTAGGTGCTGCGCATATTCCTAGATCAGATGGAGTCTCTGTCAGTGTGGCGACCGTATCGCCTAGGGATGCTTTGGTTTTGAGGAGGCTCCAAGAGGCTGGGAGCTCTGCTGACCAAGAGCGTAGCCCTGAGCGTTGTCATAGCGTGTAGATATGCATGGACTTTTTGTAACTTGTATAAACATACGGTTCTTATGAATAATAATTTATATCTTTTGTTCATATGCCATGTTACTTGTACTTAGATTGTTATCCTTTGTATAAAAGATCAACCAAGAGTCAAATTGAAACCATGACATACTTAAAGTGACTCGTATTAAGTGCATAACTTAAAGAACAAATCGTAAGTTTGAAGATAGACTTGCAATATTTTCGCAAAGACTTTTATCAAATGACCAAGAGTCTTGGCTCGTAAATTGCTAAGCATGTACGGTGTACGTGGTATTGCGCATCCTTCGTGGAATGCCATGTAAACTTACTTCAACGTCTTGAAGGTAAGGCGCTTAGCAAGGATGCGTGATCCAGTGTTGATGGGTTTGCAACCCTCTTACTCAACGAGTTAATTAGTAGGTTTACTCATCCTTTCTGCCATCGTAGGTCTTAATAAGTGCATGCACCATGTAGGCAAAATATAAAATAACAATATTGAAACATAATAAAAATGTGTGCAATAAAGTTAAGTATGTTATAGAGTTAGCTAGAAACCACAACGTTTTATTAATACTTGCAAGTTTTTAAAAGATAAAATACAATTCCTAAAAAAGAAAATTCAAAGGCAGACATTTATTGGGCACATACTAAAGTGCAAGGTTGTCTGTGTGTGGGCCGTAGCCTTTCCTAAAGATAGCATCTCTTGAGATTGCAGATATTCCAAGTGCGTGCCAGCTCGTGGCCTTCCATATCGTGCAACTTGTATGCACCGTTACCTAGTGCATCCGTGACCTCATAGGGTCCTTCCCATTTGGGTCCAAGCTTGCCCGTGTCTTCTGTGTGGCTTGCATCATTAGCGCGGTATACAAAGTCTCCTGGCCTGAAAGAAGTATGTTTGACCTTTGCATCATAATACTTCTTCATCTTTGCTTTGGCTTTTGCTTCGCATATAGCTGCACGTTCACGCCTTTCTTCCAGCAAGTCCAAGTCTATGCGCCGCTCCTCTTCATTTGTTGTGACGTTTATTTCGGTTGTACGTATAGTTGGCATTCCAATTTCGGCTCGTATGACGGCTTCTATCCCATAGACAAGAGAGAATGGTGTATCTCTGGTACTGGTTTTGATTGTCGTGCGGTAGGCCCATAAAACATGTGACAATTCATCCACGCATTTTCCTTTCTGTCTGTCAAGGCACGCTTTTATTCCCTCGCCTAGACTGCGATTTGCGCGTTCAACCAAGCCATTGGTTTGTGGGTGTTTCACTGAAGCAAAGGGTTGTGTGATGTTTAATTGCACACACCAATTTTTAAATGGGTTATCATAGAATTGTTTTCCGTTGTCTGAAATAATTTCCCCAGGTAGTCCGAAGCGACACACAATGTTGTCCCACACGAAGCGTTTTACCTGGTTTCCAGTGATGCTCACCACTGCTTTTGCCTCAATCCACTTGGTAAAATAGTCTATGACTATGATGAGGAATTTTAGCCCTCCCGGTGCAACTGGGAAAGGGCCTGCGATGTCAATGTCCCATTTATAGAATGGCCATGGTGAAGTGATGGGGGTTAACTCTTGTTGTGGTTGGCGCGGAATTGGCATGTGGACTTGGCAATCGCTGTATTTCTTTATCATGTCTCGTGCATCGCGGTGCATAGTAGGCCAATAGTATCCTGATCGCAGAGTGTGTGCCACTACAGACCTTGGTCCTGAGTGCATGCTACATGATCCAGCATGAATTTCTCGGAGTACATAATCTGCTTGAAGAGGTCCAACACATCGGAGCCAAGGTTGTAGGAATGAACGTCGGTATAGGACTCCATCTCGAAGTTCAAATCCCAGCGCTGTGCGTCGCACCCTTCGAGCGTCCTTCTGATATTTTGGTAAGATTCCTTTGCTTATAAAGTCAATGATAGGTGTCATCCACGTAGGATCCTGTTCCTCTATCACCGTGGATACTTCCATCTCCAAGATTGATTTGCTTTTTAGAGTTTCCACCAATACCTGCTTTGATAGGTGCGCAAAGCTTGTAGATGCGATCTTGCTAAGCGAGTCAGCTTTCCTGTTTTCTCTTCTAGGTACTTGTTTGATTGTAAACCTATCAAAGTTATGAATTAAAGACTTGGTTTTCTCAAGGTATTGGATCATGTGTTCATCCTTGGCTTCATATTCACCTAGCACGTGGTTAGCTACTAGCCTGGAATCCACATTTGCCTCTAGGTTGCGTACATCCATTTGAATTGCAATACGCAGTCCAACGAGTAGGGCTTCGTATTCTGCCTCATTGTTTGTGGCTGTGAATTCGAAGCGCAGTGCGTAGGTGAATTCTACTCCCTCTGGATTAGTGAGGATAAGGCCTGCGCCTGATCCATCCACGCATGAGGAGTCATCTGTGAATAGAACCCATGGTTCTTGTAACTCTGTCTTGCCTGCTGAAGGTGGAGTATCGGTATCTGGCTTCTCAACAATAAAGTCGGTTAATATCTGCCCCTTGATTGCATTGCGTGGTCTATACGAGATGTTATACTCACTCAACAACACACTCCACTTTTGTAGTCGTCCCGTTGCGTCGGGTTTAGAGATAACTTGTTTGATGGGCTGGTCCGTGATTATAGCTATTGGGTGCGCCTGAAAGTATCTGCGCAGTATTTTAGCTGCGAATACTAGAGCTTGGACCAGCTTTTCCATAGCGCTGTATTTAGTCTCTGTCTTTTTCAGTGCCTTGCTTACAAAGTATATGGGCGTTTGAACGGAGTTCCTATCTCAATAGTACTACGCTGACTGCTCCATGGGTTGTAGATAAGTACATGATCAATTCTTCCCCTGGTCGCGGTGCGACAAGTTTGGGAAGTGATGCAAGATGCTGTTTTTGTTGTTGGAAGGCTTCCTCCGCCTCCTCAGTCAAACAAAAGTCTCCCTTTTTTGTACACTTCGTGAGCGTTTTGAAAAGGGGGAGTGACTTGTCCGCTGATTTGGATAAAAATCGGTTTAGTCCAGCTAGCTTTCCATTTAATGACTGGACTTCTTTCAATGTGCGCGGATAAGGGAGATCAATGACTGCTTTTGTCTTTTCTGGGCAAGGCTTAATGCCATCGGGTTCAATTAAATACCCAAGGAACATGCCTTCTGTCGCGCCGAAGGTGCACTTCTTGGGATTTAACTTCGTGTTTATTTTTCCCAATGTTTTGAACGTCTCCTCAATGTCGCGCACCAACTCTTCCTTTGTATGACTCTTTATAACAAGGTCATCAACGTAAACTTCCAGGTTATGACCTACTTGCTTCTCAAATGCTGTGTCCACCAATCGATGGTATGTTGCTCCCGCGTTCTTCAAGCCAAAGGGCATTTTTGTATAGCAAAAGACCCCTTGACTTGTATGGAAGGCTGTTTTCTCTTCATCTTCTTCAGCCATCATAATTTGATGATATCCTTTGTATGCGTATAGGAAGCACTTAAAGGGATATTCACACAGAGATTCTACCTTCCAGTCTATTTCTGGTAGCGGGTAGCAGTCCTGTGGACATGCTTTATTGAGGTCAGTGAAGTCCACGCACATTCTCGGGCTGCCATCACTCTTCTTTACCATTACTGGATTAGAGATTCAGTCGTGATAGTAGACTTCGCGCATAATACCTGCGTCTACAAGTTTGTGTACTTCTTCCAGGATGGCTTTTGCGCGATCTGGAGCCTGGCCGCGCTTTTTCTGTCGTATTGGAGGATATCCTTGTCGGATTTGTAGCTTGTGCTCCGTAATAGAGCGTGGCACTCCAGTCATGTGTTTTGGTTCCCACGCAAATATATCTAGGTTCTTTTGCAGGAGTGCGCACACAGCTGCTTTACCTTTTTCAGGTAGAGACCCTCCAATCGATATTTGTTGATCTGGGTAATCAGGGTGAATGGCAACCTTTAGGTTTGGTATTTTAGCTGCGCGCTGAACTGGAACACTCTCCACCTCGCTGGTTACCGCATTGCATTATTTAGGCGGCACCGTGGTATTGTAGAGGGTGACAATCTCTCCTTCTACTGGAAATTTGAGCATCCCATGTGCTGTGGATGGTACAGCGCGCATGGATGATATTCCAGGTCTCCCAATGATGCCGTTGTACGGTGAAAGAGACTTTATTATCATGAAGTTTATCCATGTTGCTGTAGAGTGTTGTTCATCGCCCACAACTACAAGTAAGCGTAATTGCCCCATAGGCCATATCTTTTCTCCTGTGAAGCCAGTCAGTGACGTCGTGGCCGGTATTAACTGACTTTGTATCTCAGGTCGCAGCCTTTTGAAGCAGTGCTCATACAGAATGTCTACGGATGCGCCTCCATCAATATACATGCGGCGAATATCGTGTCCCCTAGTATGTATCTCAATGGTTAGTGGTTCTACTACTGCGTTGTCCGCAGCTAGAGTGGGGAAAGATATCTCATTCCCTGAAGAGAATTTTTGACTGACACTTTGCTTCGTCTTGCGCTGCCATGACTATATCATGTAAATAATGTCAGCCTTATCTTTGGAAGGTTCTTTTTTACCTCCATTCTTTTGTTTATCCTTCCCTTCTTTAGTATTCTTAATGAGGTGATCCATCCTACCCTCCTTTACTAATTTGTCAATTAGTTGTCGTAGCTGGGCACACTCGTTGGTGGTATGGCCCTTTTGTCCATGGTATTCGTAGTATTCGTTTCCTATACGCTTGTCCTATGGAGTGCGTGTTGGTGGGGGTTTTGGGAAGTTTGCGCCTTCTGTTACAAATATTTCCCTCGGAGTCTTTGTGAGGGGGATATACTTGTCATTATCTCGTCCACTTCCCTGACTCTGATAATTCTTGCTGCGATTGCTGCTCTGATCGTTGGATTGTCTCCTAGGCTGTTCTTGCTGCCTATAATTTGAGTAGCCTTTTTTACTTTCCGCAGCGGCTGCTTCTCCTTGGATGAAGGATCTTGTGTGCTTCATTAATTCATCAAAGGTTTGGGGAACCTTGTCATTTAATTTCCTAATGAGTTATGGGTTATTAATCCCATTCATGAACCCTGAAATTTTTAGCACTTCAGGACATGCCTTGACGTGTATACATTAATCCTTGAAGCACTCCATGTAAGCACTGGTTGATTCCCCCTGGCGCTATTTTACTCTGGCCTGTTCAACAGGGTTTTTAGCGCACTTCTTTCTCTGGGTGGAGTTCAAGCGGAATGCTTTTCGTAACTCTTCAAACCCGTCTATGCTCCTTCGTGGAAGCTTGCTAAACCAAGTTCACGCATTCCCCACTAATGTGGAGTTAAACATATGACACCACATAGGTTGTGGCCAATTTTTTGATAGTAGCAGCGGATTCAAAAATTTTTAGGTGGTCATCAGGATCACCCGTTCCATCATATGTTTTAATGTTGGTGGGCATGCGCCTTTTCTTACGATCAGAGTAATCGCTGATGCGTCGTGTGAATGCATCAACTTTCTGGCGACGCCAAGGAAGAGATATATCTTCGTCCTCTTCCTCGCGACGTCTTCTTCTGGACTTCCAATGTCCTGTCTCTTTGTCCTCGTTGTCCGAGGAGTCATTCGAGGTATAGTTGTCTCTTTTACGACGTTTGTGTCGTTTCTCCTCAGAATCTGAACTTGAAGGACTTTCACTTGGGGGTGCCCGTCTTCCCAATCTATCCTGGATTCTTCTGCTACCAGATCTTGAAGAACTATCGCTCGGTGAGCGTTGTCGCCCAAGTCTGTCTTGTATGTTGCGGTTACCAAGTCTAGAGTGGACGTTGGTGCGCATTCCGTCATTTTCATATTCTTCTGAGTACTGCGAGTCAGATGTTTCATCTTCCACAATTTTTCTTCCCACCCTGGTGAACACGGGGGGTCAACGCGTACCCTTCTCGCACACCAAGTTCTGATAGCGTGGTGGGGGTGATTCACGCTCAGGACCAAAATTGAGCCGGGCTTGTAGGCTCACACTTGACCTTCTCCTCGCTTCTTCTTGCATGACGGCATCTAGGGTTTCATAATTTTAGGATACAAAATTATTTAACGTTAGCTCAGGCGCGTCCTCTTCCACTTCAAGAATTTCTGCCTCAACATTAGGTGCCCTATCTCGGTTAGGTGCGCCAGGTGGCACAGTGTTGTCCACTATAGGTACCGTTTGGTGGGGAGTATTGAAGAGGGTGCGCTGAAGTTCTTCAACGCTTGGAACCACCGTGGTGGTTTGAGTAGTCCTTGTAGGCAATTCTACCGCTGGGCGAGGTGGGGTTGGTCCCGTTTCTTGGTGACCAGGCGCACTAGTTGTTCCAGAGGCCTGCCTAGAGGTCGAGTCTTGAGGGTTCTTCCTCTGGGGGTCACCACGTGTTTTTTCCAACTACGGAGTCCGCTGGCTTGAGTTTTTGTTCTTCGTCATTCTAGTTCTTAGTGTAGGGTCCCACAGATGGCACCACTTGTTGATACAAAAGTTGAGCGTTCCTTGTTTGGGTTCCTGCTCTCGTACCAATTAGACCTTACTGCTTGAAACCTGCGCACTAAGAAAGCAAACAAACACCGTTAGGCTTATCGTGGGATTGTCTCCCACGATTATCCTCTGACGTGAGAGTAATTAATCAGTTTAGGGTTATGTTGAAGAGTTAGGGTTTGTAAATCGTACCTTTAATGAGAATTATGTCATTCTTTATATAGGCACGAAATCCTTGTAGATTTCGTGTTCCTCACTCTCCGCACGCGTAGTGCTTATCCGGCCTATGGATCTTTATCCATAGATAAAAGATCCTTATCTAGACCATAAATAGTTTGGTTGGGTTTGAGCTTTCGTGAGTCCAAACCGTTAGTAGTATGGCCCAAATCATTGTCATGATAGCCCACTCATAGTGGACTTGGGCATTAGTAGTGTTTATCAGTTGGGCACGTGGCCCAAATGTAGACTATACGTCATCATCTATCATCGAAGGAACATAGTCCAGAAGCTGAGATACTTAAATACTTGCTCCTGCAGCTTTGATTATTACTCAACTGCAATGAAGTTTAAAAAATGTTGAGGACAAAAGGCATATACTGACCATGCTTGAAGGACCAAGAGTTGCATCATATTTCATGCTCCAACAAAGAAAAACATAACTCATTTTCGCTTTAGAGATAGTCCTTGTTTGCCACATTCAATGATAACTACCAATGCCTTTAACCTGAGAGAAAGAAAAGAAAATAGGCAAATAAGAGCTATAATTTTTGTTAGTAAATGAATCAGTAAGATACTTGTACATTTGTATAATTTCCTATACATTTTAAACATAGCATAATAGGAAAATACACAAATAGTGCTTGGCCCGCCACATCTTTGGTGGTAAGGCAACCATTAGCATTGACAAATAGGCGGGTAAGATTATTTCTTCAATTTGTCTAACAATCTTTAGAAAAACATTAAAAATGCTAATATACAATTAAAATAAGGTTACCCAAACGGCCTTTTAAAAATGTTAATATGAATTTTTTCATCATTGATCAGCATCAAATATCACTCATAGATGATAGACCTATTTTCACTATTTAGAAAAAAATAAAAAAATAAATAATAAATAAAAGCAAGTCTAAAATATATTTTACACATTTACTTCATTTTCACTTCAGAAATAATTGAACATGACAACAACTGACAAACTATAGTTAAAAACGCAGGAACTTGTTAAGCAAGTTTCACCCGTTTTAAACCATAATCCAATAAATTGCACCCATGCAAAAACTAAAATGGTGTGAAAAGTTATGAAATTGTGTTTGGATTTGCTCCTTTTTTTGAAAGAACTCCAAAAAGGATAATACTTGTTCCAGAAAACGAATGCGGTTTACGGTAGGTGTGATGGTATAAGTGCAATTTTAGTGTCACCTCAAATACACAACTTGAGTTAAGCAATCCCAACCTGCTCATCAGCTTATTCGGTCAAATAAAAGGCCCATAAAGTCCTTGAAATAGCCTATAGGAGGGATATGAATCGATTACCTGATTCAAGATTTTCAAATTGGGGAGCATCTATGTAACCTGAGGTCTCAAAAATCAGCAAACTCATGCCTCTCCAGCCTCTAGGTGCATAGAAATTGGAGATCTCACAGTTTGATAAGAGCCAAAGTAATCCAGAAGTTCTTGATTTCCCATTTGCTGAAAGCAGAAACTTTATTCAGTAAATTTATTTATGAAAGAAACCACACATTCTTTATATTTAGTAAATTCATGTATCAAACAAACCACATATTCATGTACATGCTATTGACTCCAATGGGGCGTTTGGATGTATTTTTTGCAAAAACGATTACATATATATGACTAAGCATAATTATATAGTCAGCTGTTATAGGTTTTAGATGTGCATCTGTCTTTGATGCTGTAATATATATTCCCAACATTAAGACTTGAAAATAGAATCGTAGAGTAAATTGAAATAAAGGCAAAGAGTAGCAAACACATTTATGATGGCCAACTATTCTATTTTACCTATCAAAAGAGTTTAAAGGCAACGTTTGCTGTGGCTGTAACAATGCTGACGACATTTGATCTCCATCAATATCTCTGACCAAAGCAGACTATTGTGTACAGTCCGTACACATCAACACCATGGAAGCTTAATTCATCATCACGCATAACGTCAGCAGCAAAACCCAGAGCCTTTGGCCCAAGGTCCCAGCCTACAACAATTATGAAAATAGTGTGACATTAAACGTTAAACATACATTTTTGCCATATTGCAACTCTTACAGACATGTTACAATTACTAAAGAAAATAATAGTTTATTGTACCTTGTCTATTACGGTGTGTGGTCGAATCATTTTCTGAAGGTGTTTGGTCTTCAGTCAATACACAGCTACGCTTGTTGCCTGATTTCGTACCAACTATGATAGTAGATGCTGCAATAGAAAAAACCATATATCAGCTGCAATATCAACCACCATGTATGGACCATTTTGAGAATGCAATCAATATAAAGAAACTTACAGCCATTGATGAAAGGCACACGTGCAATATTCCAACATGAAGCCGTGGCACCTTGTTGTTGTCTGCTATCATCTGTTATAACAAGAAAACAACCATACATAAATTGAGATAGCAACAACAAGCATATAGAAAAAATATTGTCCACGGCTGGTGAAAAAGTTAAATATGCATGTATAAAAAATCACTTACCTCCCAAGAGAGCGCGATCATGAGCTGAAACACCAGCACACTCAACAGACAGACATGTACAGAATTCCTTTTAAAAATAAATATTCCAAAACTTGGTTATTTAGCATTGAAGTTACTCGGTTTCGATCAGCTAATGTTAAATTAATGGTCTTCGTCTTCCATTATAACTCTCTTTCCTTCCTCAATCGCTCATATTAGCAACTTTATATCACCTCATTCCTAACACCTAAAACATAAAAATCCAATATTTAATTATACACACATACAAATCCTTATTCCTCTAACCATAGTATTATACTAACTCGCCGTTCAAAAAAAAATAATAATAAATAAATAAAAAAAAAAAACCTTCAAGAAATCTACGAAAGTTCAAATCTTTAAAGCGAAATATCAAAAACAAATATTGACAAATTACAAAGAAACAATCTAATGGTTTTTTCATGCATTATAAATTGAAACAAAAAGCTAAAGAAGTTGAATGAAAAGAAACTAAAAACTTATCAAAAGCCCAATTCTTTTTATGTGGACTGTGTGCGGAAGCCACCAATCCTCAGCCGCAACCGCCACTTCACTAACAACCGGAGTAAAACCTTTTGTAAGAACTCTAAAAACCCAACCAAACAACATAATAAACGAAACCCACAAATCTTATAATGAAATGCTGAAACCTAACCCATCTCCTTTGCTATAGCTTTCATATGTAGATCATATGCAAAACTTATTGACGAACACCCAAAAAAACAGGTCAAACCTCAACCTTGAAAAAAATGTTGTAATATTTTCGCTACAATTACCTTAATGCAGGAAAATGAACTCATAAAAAGCAAATCCTAAAAGTAACACACACCCATAACTCCAACTATGAATTCATGACTGGCTTTATTTGGAGGTCAAACACAATAACATTTTGGGAGCAACAATCTGAGTTCCTTTTTTCATTAGTCCAAAATATTTTCTATACCACAAGCATGTATGTAGGTCTAAAATGATGAGATGTGTTAATACAAATATCGCCTAAAAACGTTATTTATATTTTACGATCTTTGCTAAGTTTTGTTAATGACAAAGTATGAAGTTTAGCTATAAGTAAATCATCACTTTAAGTGTTTAAGTCTTGTTTAACTAAGGTTAACATTTCCTTTTAAACAAAACATTGCTTTTACTTCTTAAACTAAAATGAGTCTTGTCACATCATATTTATTTCTTAATATAGTAAGGTCACATCACATTTAGGGCAAGTTTTGTCATTATGCATTTATGGAAAGAAATGTGTTTGACTAACTTTGTTGTTGCTTGCAAGCTTTGTATTTGACTTGTTATTATGAGATGTGACATTGTTTGGTTGCTAGGAGTTATGAGACAAGACCTTGTGTTGGGATCAAAGTTTATAATCCCAACACGTAAATGGAACGACATTATCGGGATTACATTAGTTATCCCATTTAGCCAAAACACAAGGACTTGTTATGTAATATTGCTATAGTTAGTTGTGTTAGGCTATATAAGCCCTCCTAGACTTCACTAGGAGGGTGAGACTTTGTTTGTAATTTTCACCTTTCATTATCATCAATAAAACTTAGTTTCCCTTCTCTCTCTACATTCTCTCTCTAACAATGGAAGAATTAATCTTTCATCATCCCCGACCTCCCGAATCACAATATTCAATCTAAAACTATGATCCATCAAGTGATATCAGGGCCTTGGTTTTAGTTTTTATTGATTTTTGTGATGTTATCTTGTCAAATTCGTCCTCTGTTAGGCTGTTATAACAAGTATCTTTTAAAGTTTTTTACACCTTTGGTTACAACAGTTTCTTAATACATTTTATGGTACATTAAATGGTCAAAAGCTTTAAACTTTCATTAACTGTACAAATCTGCTTTTTGGTCTAATTGTCCAAGTTTGCGTTTTTTGTACTAATCGTCCTTTTCGACTGTTTTTGTTCCTATCCGTGAATAATCTGTGGTCAAAGAAGTCAAAATGAAAAAGTGGGCATATTCAAGGTCTAAATACTGGTCAAAAGTGAATGGTAACTTGGTCGGAAAATGGTCGGAAACTTGACGCGTAATCGTACAACCACTACCCATTTCTTTCGCTCAAACTGGTCAGAAAGTACTATTTACGCATAATGTTATGCCAAAAACCCTCATCCTACGCGAAACATCATTTTTCTACGCATAACTTGGACAAGTTATGCGTAAGGTTCATCTTAAGCGTAAAATCCCAGTCTTACGCGTAATACTTACGCAAAAGATGGGTTCTACGCAAAAGATTTCTACGCGTAAGATTTCTACGCAAAAGATTTCTACTAGTCTACACATAACTTTATGCGTAAACGGGTCAAAAGAAAAAATGTTATGCGTAAAGTTACTAAAAGAGAAATCAAGATGAAGAGAAGATATATTGACTAAACCAAAATTACCATACTCATTCGTTGGCCTCAGTAATATTACATCATCAGCCTCGACAAAGTCCAAAACCAAACCAATCCTTATCTTAACAACACCTTCTAATTCACTCCCCAAAACTCATCAAAACCATCATAGATTCAACATACTCAAACTGAAATTTAATGAACATACAAATATCTCAGTTTTCTCAACTCGTGTTTCACAAGATATCTCAAGACTTTAAAAAGATCTTACACACGATTCTGAAATCCTCATCGATCTGTGGAAAGTTTTTTTTTTTTAACTTTCATTGAATATCCGAAAATAAAAAAGAGAAGAGATATAACAAGAATGTTACTCTCTTTTCTTTGTTTCGTTCAAATGATTTAATCAAAACTTGACCAACTTACCCGAGACCCTATTTAGGTGATCTTGAAGGCTCATCTAGTGCTCGAAATTTTTTTTTAATAAAACCATGGAGGATGATCAGTGTTGGTAGCTGTGGTTATTGCTTGTTCTTATGTGTTGAAGGCATTGGGTGAAGCAGATATGGATGATAGATGAGAAACAATGAGATTTAATTGTTGTGTTCTTTGTTCGTTGGTTTTGATGAGAGGTAAATGAGACAATCAGGAAACGTACTTTTTGTTTGGTGGAGAGTGAAAGAGTGGGGCGGATGTTATAACGTTTTTTAGGGTTATGATAAATTGCAACTCATTAGGTCATTAAGTACCGGTTATTCCTTGTGTTGGATTTTGGACGGGTTTTATTTTGGGCTTATATTAACTGTTTTAGGCCCGGAAATGATGTGTGCAATGAAACGTGAATTTCAAATGTCTTGGGCTGAATTAATTTCTTGGGTCGCAATATGTATCATACAAAAATATTAACATGAGCTGAAAATGTACATATCCGAAAATTAGTAAAAGTTTTTGGGCTTAAAATATTGATAATGCTAATTTTTGGTACTACATGTAATTAATGGTTATTTTTCACGGGGATACGGATACGTTTTTTGACAAGATCGGGAAACCATTATCAAGATTCACTTAAACCGTCAAAAGGCTAGTTTTGTGCATTTAACCGCAAGATGTAACTACGGCGTTAATTCTTTATTATTTATTTGAGGTTGAAGTGGGATTTCACGGGTGCGTGTACTTAGTATCTGAAGATATTGGGGTTGGTTGGATGCATGATTCTTCGAGATCCTTGTTCGAGCTTTTATCCGTACGAATGACAAAGACTTGAGTTATCTAGTTATACCTGATGTAAGGAGTTACGTTGTTGTGCTCACAGTGTATAGCTATCACTTCAAAGGAGTTACGTTATAGTGCTCAAGTGTCACCATAAGATGTGGATGATTCAAGAGACGTTCATATACATTTAAGGAAGGTTGGATGGGTATATGATTTCCTACCATTATTGAAATTCTCAGTATTGGTTCTTAGTCAGACAATAGTGCAAGTTTAAGTCACAAGTTTGGGTTATTTTACTTCAGTCTCAAGTTCATCATATTGGGTTTTCTCCATCAGTAGTCACTACAAAGAGCCGACAGAATGATAATGGGGTCGGTAATGAGTTAGTTGAGAGGAGTATCAAAGAGTAGAGTTGTTTATCAGCAGTTGATTCTCACGGGCTATTTACGATACTTCACACAAAATCGGTTGATTGGACATATGGGGTTACGCTGCCTCCGTTTCCATCGTAAACATAGTGTGTATGCTTCCGATTCCTCGAAGACATCGTGGGGAAAAGAGAGTGGGTGTTCTTTTGCTTCTTTGACTTTTCTTGACTTCTTTGCGAAAACACTCATTTTCCATGAGGATCTGCATTTAGGGGGAAGAAATGTGCACATCAAGGACGCATAATAGACTCACGTGATCGAGCTTACAATTTTATTACTACCGGAGAGACGTCCGCAGAGATGATCAGTGGTTCAGTTTTGTGATTTTGGTGTAATCGTTTCAACTCTCGCGGGTTGTGAAGTATGAAGTAGCCTACTTAAGTGAGAAGATCTTGCTGATTTCTTGCATGTTACCCCCGAACGGAGCTTCCGCATTGAGCATAACCGTGATTAAGTAACTAGTCAGAGTTGCTTGGTGTGGTTTACGGTGTCATCTACATATTCCGCTGCGTACTCAAAACTTCAATAGTTAGAAGACATGTGGACTACATCAAAGTTTCGAATCTGCTGAAGACGGTTGTTAGTTTGGGGGGAAGCTGATTCATAAACTTCGCCAAAAAGAAGTGTACGAAGAAGCTGCTAAAGACATGCAGCATGAATTGGGGGGAAGTTAATCCATTTCATGCATATTACATCATTTTCCTACAAGTGAAGAAAAAGTTCCCAAGCCGAGGTACAAGATGAAGACAAAGAGCGTCAACTGTCACCATCCTCAGCAATTTGAAGAGCTTATGAAGACCTTTCTTTATTCTTATTTGTCCTTGTAGGAAATGTTGTAAGTAATCCCTTATGTCGCCTCATTGGGGGAATATTGTTGGGATCAAAGTTTATAATCCCAACACGTAAATGGAACGACATTATCGGGATTACATTAGTTATCCCATTTAGCCAAAACACAAGGACTTGTTATGTAATATTGCAATAGTTAGTTGTGTTAGGCTATATAAGCCCTCCTAGACTTCACTAGGAGGGTGAGACTTTGTTTGTAATTTTCACCTTTCATTATCATCAATAAAACTTAGTTTCCCTTCTCTCTCTACATTCTCTCTCCAACAATGGAAGAATTAATCTTTCATCATCCCCGACCTCCCGAATCAAAATATTCAATCTAAAACTACGATCCATCAAGTGGTATCATTCGCCAAATAGAGATTGAAGTGTGTTTCTTGGTTTTAACGTGGGGTTTGAGTGCTTATTCTTCATCTTTTTGCATTTTTCTTTGTTTCTTTCACTCAAATCTTGAAGCTTGGATAAGTTTCAAGGTTGATATAGTGATTTGAAGCTTAGTTTTTGCATAAAGTTGTGATTTTTAAGGTTTTATAGCTTCTTTGATATTGGAAAACTAGTTTTTGGTAGCAAAATCTTCAATAGTTAGTGTTTTCTAAGTATTGGTGAAGTCATTTGATCAAAAGTACCTTATTTCTAAGCATTTTTTTCTTCAAAATTTGAGATTTTTCAAGTTTCTGACCAGTTTACGCGTAACTAAAGTGAATAGTACGACTCAAAAGCTGTGAACAGTACTTTTTGTCCTTTCTACGAGTAACTTTTGGCCTAAAACCCTTTTCTTACGAGTAACTAAGGTCAAAACCCTTTTCTTACGAGTAACTTTGGTTTTCTACGCCTAAAACCTACGAGTAAGTCTATTTCTACGCGTAAGTTGTGATTCCTACGCTCAAGATTCTACGAGTAAGTTGTGAGTCCTACGCAGAAGACAGATCCTACGCAGAAGTTGCCTCTACGCATAAACTTTACGCATAAGTCAATCTTACGCGTAAGGTTCAGTATCTACACTTAACTTTCAACAAAGATCTTCTCCTTGTGTTACGGTGACTCAGTACTTCCCTAGCTTGGATAAGTTAGTGGAATACTTCGACTTCGGATATCTTTCAAGCTTGGATAAGTTTGGAATATTTGTTTGGTTGTTTAACCTTACGCATAAGTCTAAACTTACGCATAAGCCAAAGCTTACGCGTAAAGAGAAAACTTACGCATAAACTCTTGTGTTTACGCCTAAACTACTCTTTACGCTTAACCTAAAAGTTTACGCGTAAGATTATAGTTACGCATAAGAATTCAACTTACTCCAAGGATTTTGGACTTGATCAAAGGAACGTGCATTTCAATCTTCTACAAAGATCCATTTCTACACAAGTGTTCAAAGATGTCTCAACCACCAAATTATTACTTCCCTCATCCTCAGCAACAGCAACATCAGCAGTATCAGCAACAACAATACCATCAGCAACAACCGTATCAACAACCTTCACAATCACACGTTCAACAACAACCGTTTAATCCACTACATCATTACCTAATGATGCAACAACATCAAATCATTCCTCAACAACAATCATATCAGATGTCACAACAGAACACTCAGTTCTCCTCCAAACAACCTCACTGGTTTGATAGAATGTGTGAAGTTATTACAACTCAACAATCCCGACATGAGGCAGGATCACTCGAAACACCTCCAATGCTAACACCTGGGAACTATGTTCAATGGTCAAGTCGATTCTTACGATTTCTTGAACTAAAGAAACCTCATGGGAAATTCTTGAAACAAGTGATACTTGAAGGACCATTTGAGTGGCCAACAAGATTTGAAGCTGGTGATCCAACTGCTGATCCTCCACGTCCTCCTGGTGATAGACCTCTTCCAGAAACTGCACTCACTGAAGAACAGAAATTACATCATGAAGCTGATGAGTATGCAATGGCTTATATATTTCAAGGTATACCTAATCCAATTTATCGCAGTGTCGATGCTCAGAAAACAGCCAAAGCTATGTGGGAACACGTTCATCTCCTTATGGAAGGCACTCAATTGAACAAAGATGACATGGAATCCAAACTTTACATGGAATACACAGACATCACAATTGAACCAGGAGAGTCACTTGAATCCTACTATCATCGTTTCACAAATGTGGTCAATGATCTGGAACGTCACAAAATCACAGTACCAAGGATAGCAGTGAACTCCAAATTCGTCGGTAGTCTTGGTCCAGATTGGCATAAATATGTGACATTTGTATGTCAAACCAAAAATCTTCATGATGCACCATATGGTTTGTTGTATGATTTTCTGAAACACCATGAACCTGAAGTGGAAAAAGATAGAGCTCTACGAGGAGGATACACGCCAACACCAACACCAAATTCTTTGGCTCTCGTAGCTCAATCTCCCTATGCTCCACCACCAATGTCAAATCATGCATATTTTCAAGAGCAGAACTACTTCAGTTATCCACAATCTTCCACCTCGAACCAAATGGTCCCTTATGATTCATCTCCACAGAATGCTTCTACTCAACTTGTTCCATTAAACAACAATGATGCAGTGTATTACTCAAATTCCAATGACGATGACGATGATGACTTTAATACGTTGAATCAGGGACTTGCTCTTATTGCTCGTGCTTTCAGCAAATTCTCCAACAAAACAAACAACCGTCAACGTTCATCTTCTAACACAAGGAATCAAGCTGTTGTCAATGATGGAAGAGTGGAAATTCAGAATCGTAGCTATGGTCGATCCGGTTCAGGAAGCTCTTCAGGAAATTTTGGGAATGGTCAGAGGTTTAGTAACAATGGAGGGTTCAGGAACAACTCAGGGTCTTCTCAGCAAAGGTCTGAACCAGTTGCAACAAGGAACTCCAACTCAGGGAATGCAGCGTGGTGCTACAATTGTAATGAACAAGGTCATATAGCGACAGCATGTCCCAAACCGAGAACTCGGGGTAGTAAGTTTTACAAGCAGGCATTACTCATGGCTCTTCAAGATGAAAAAGATGGACATTTCCCTGAACAGGATAACAACTTCATGGCAAATGTTAACAATGATGATGACATGGAAGATCTGGAAGCCAATGCAGCTGTGATGCTTATGGCCAACATGCAGGAACTTCAGTTTAATGATTCAGGTCCAGTGTATGACACTGACGGCTTGTCTCAGGTACATGATCAAAAAGCATGCTTAATACATGAAATAGCCTCACCTTCTGCTTCTGAATCAGATATGGCGCAATTTGTTCCATCTAAATCATCTTCATCTTCTCAAACAGATGAACAAATAAGCACAGTTGTCATATTTGATGATGACACAGTTGTTTCATTTGATGATCCTATTGAGAATGATAAACATGATCATTTCGAACAACATGAACCATCATTTGATCCAGACCCTGACCTCATAATGTTATCTAAACAACTGAATGATCAACAATTGCTAATTGCAAAATGCAACGAGAAAAACAAAGGTTTAAAAGAAACAAATGCGGCACTTGCAAGAGATATTGTGTGTTATAAAATACAACTTTCAAATCAGCAAGAAAAGATTAAACATACAAAAAGTTTTGAAAAAGCTTTTCAAGAATCTTACAACAAAGAGCAAGATCTTCAGCACAAGATACAAGATCTAATTCAGACAAACGGAAAGTTGATTTCTAAACTTGAAAGTGAAAAATGTGAACTGAAAATGCAAGTTGCACGTCTTCAAAGAGACCTTTCAAAAACAGAAACAGAATTGTCCAATTGCAAAAAGGAGTTTTGTGAACATAAAATACGAAAAAGGAAGTACATAAATGATTTACTCGGTGATATTGTTGATCTTGAAAAATAACTCAAAGAATTTCGTAATATTGTTTACAAACACGGGAACTCAGTCACAACTATTCAGAAATTTACTTTAAAACCGAGACCCGATAAAGGATTTGCTCTTGGCGATTACAACTCAATGTTTCTTCACACGGCTTTCAAAGAAATTCCTAAAATTTACAGTATGGACCATTTGCTTGATAATACGATTGTGCGTGCTGTTGTTTTTGATACTGAGGAAGAAGAAGAACTTGAAGACAAGAGTCGATCAAAAATGAGTTATGTTCAATATTGGACACCATATGACTATTCAAAAGCTCCACCTATTTCTAAATCTTTTGTTATTCAAAAGGAAATACCTGAGAAATCATGGTTTGTCGAAGAGTCATATGTTTCATCCTCTAATGCGGCCCCTGTCCAAACTGTAGCACAAATAAATGGTCCTTTACCATCATCCGGTGAACTTACACCATTACCAAAAACTTGTCATGTCTTAAATTATTTCAAAACTTTTATGGAAGACATCGAAATTTTGGAGGAAACAATTGCACGTAATTCTGTAATAACAATTGAAACTTTTCAATCCGCTTACGAGCGAGAAAAAAGAGATATTTTTCAAAAACAAATGTTGCCAATTGTCAAACACCTCCGTCTCTGTGCTACATGTTGGGATCAGGAACTTCAAAACGAGGTGAAAAATATGATAAACGTTTTCAAGTCTACTGAAAATGAGATTTTGGTTCAAAAGCAAAGAAATAGAGTTTTAAAAAATGATGCTGATCGACTCTTGGAACAAATTCTCAATGCTGATATTTATTCTGTTATCATGAATGATCTCTATAAATCTGGTACTTCTATGCTTGTGGATGATCTTTGTGTTGATAATAACTCGTTGAATGTGGAAATTGAGACACTAAATCATGAGAATGAAAAGCTGAGAATTAAGAATGACGATGTGACAAAACAATTTTCAAAAGAAATTTGTCAACTCAAACAAAGGCTTGAATGGTGTCAAGCTCAAAGTCTTGAAATGGAATTGAAACTTCAAAGTCAAAATGTTTCAAACTCTTGTCAGCTTTGCAAAAACAATGAGTCTTTAAAAAGTCTCTGTCTCAAATATGAGAAAGAAATTGCGGATTTAAAAATTGAAAATGTCGAATGGCAACAAAACCGCGATGACATTAATTACTGCAATGTGAAACTTGAGTCTGAAATTCAGGATAAAAATCACATCATCATCGATTTGAAAGAGAAAATTAAGCTACTTCAAAAAGGAAAAATGGTTGACACCACGGTGATAGCACCAGGAATGTATCAATTAGACAAAACTTCTAAAGGGAATGTTGTTCAAAATACTAATGTTGGTAACTCCACTTCTACAGGACTAGTCTCCACTAATAGCATTAGCAGACCCAAGCGAAAAAGTAAAAAGAAGAATAGGCTCTGGCAACGTAAAAGAGGATCACTAGAACCTCAAGGAGTAGAAGACCAACTTAGGAACTTGAATAAAACTCATGTTGCATCAGATTTAGATTCTAATCTGGCAAATTGTAATCAAAATCTAAATGTAATGAATGATGAACCTTTGAATGTTTTAAATATTAATGCTTCTTGTGTGTTTTGTCGTAAAAGCGTATCATCTGGTGATCATACAAAATGTATAGCTAATTCTCTCATTAATCGTCATAAGAAACATAGGACTCGCATTCCTTCTAGGCCCACTACTGCCTCTAAGTCTAACTTAGGAAAGCCGCCTTCTACGGTTTCTAATGATGTTGAAGTTACCCCCATAGGTGCCAAGAACAAATCTAGGAATGAGCCACCTACTAGTGCATTTAACATTAAGAAACAAAGAACTAGTTGGAATTGGCAATGTTGGTTACAACACAAACCAGACTTTAAATGGATTCCTAAATTGTTGAATACATGTGCTTCTAACCAACAGGAACCCGCACATTCTTTGGGTTCCACCCTTACTTCTGTTCCATCTGTGTCTTCTTCTTGTGATGCAGGTGGTACAGATTGTTCTCTGGATTGTGGATAGCGGATGCACCTGACATATGACAGGCAATCTCAAACTGTTACACAACTTTGTCTCAAAGTTCATTGGCACTGTCAGATTCGGGAATGATCGTTACGCGTTAATCATGGGATATGGTGACTATATCAGTGGGAACATTGAAATCAGTCGTGTTTATTATGTGGAAGGCCTTGGACACAACCTTTTCTCAGTAGGTCAATTTTGTGATGGAGATCTAGAAGTTGCATTTCGTGAGAAAACCTGTTTCGTTCGTGACTTACAAGGAAACAATCTAATGTCTGGCTCACGTGGTTCTAATCTTTATACAATATCAATGTCAGATATGATTACTACATCTCCAATATGTCTTCTCTCCAAAGCAGAATCGACTAAATCTTGGTTATGGCACAAACGTCTTTCGCACTTGAATTTCAAAACAATGACTGACCTTGCTCGTCACAAACTTGTTGATGGATTTCCAAGATTCCGCTTTACCAAAGATCACTTATGCCCAGCCTGTGAACAAGGAAAAAGTACTCGAGCTCATTTTCCTTCAAAACCGGAGCAAAGTACGAATCATGTTTTACAACTGCTTCATATGGATTTGTGTGGACTGATGCGTGTTCAAAGTATCAACGGTAAACGCTACATACTTGTAATTGTGGATGACTTCTCCAGATGGACTTGGGTTTATTTCTTACGAAGTAAAGATCAGGCTCCTTCAATGATCATCACCTTTCTCACTAAAATTCAAGTTCAGCTACGCAATACGGTACGAATAGTCAGAACTGACAATGGAACTGAATTTAAGAATCAGACACTTCGGTCATATTTTGAGAAAGTGGGGATTGAACATCAAACATCTATTCCTAGAAGCCCAGAACAGAATGGAGTTGTTGAAAGACGCAACAGGACGTTAGTGGAAGCTGCTAGAACTATGTTGATTAATGCTCAATTACCAGATTACTTATGGGCGGAAGCTGTCTCAACCGCATGTTATACCCAAAACCGTTCCATGATAACAAAACGCCATCGCAAAACACCTTATCAAATTGTTCACAAAAGAAAGCCGAATATCGATTACTTTCATGTATTTGGAGCACTTTGTTATCCGAAAAATGATCATGATTATTTAGGTAAACTTAAAGCAAAGGCTGACATAGGAGTGTTCGTTGGATACTGTGAAAATTCTAAAGGTTTTCGGATATGGAATCGTCGAACAAGGGAAATTCAAGAAACCATTCACGCTAATTTTGATGAACTCACACAAATGGCTTCTGAGCAACACAGCTTAGGACCCGAATTCAACCGTCTTAACTCTCCGGAATCTTCGGTTGAACCATTGCCACTCAACCGCAAAGAATTGGAAACCTTGTTTGCTCCACTATTTGATGATACAATTGAATACCGTTCTACTGTGGTCTCACCAAATTCCGCTGCTCAACCTGAAAACATTCCAGTACCAGACTCACCTCAACAAACTACTACAAGTGTTGAGAGAAACGGTCCTCCAATTGCATCACCATCTACATCAGAACAAACTGTTTCTAACTCCCACCAATCAGCTGAAGATCCCACACCACAATCAGTTCCACAGCCCGCAGAGCATGATCCTGATGCGTTCTTTAACCCGTTTGCACCGGCTCCTACCTTTCCTGATATAGCTGAGTCGTCAACACGCAATTTGGATCCTGCTAACATGCGAGATACCTATCAACTACACCCTTCAACACACAAATGGACTCGAGACCATCCACTAGTTCATATTATTGGCCATCCAGATGCACCTGTTATGACAAGACAACGACTTCACACGGATGGAGAAACTTGTATCTATGCACTCACAGTTTGTCACGAAGAACCTAAGAACATTAAAGAAGCAATGACTTATGACAACTGGATTGAATCTATGCAAGAGGAATTTCAGCAATTCATAAGATTAGAAGTCTGGGAATTAGTTGAAAGACCTGACGGAGTCTTTGTCATCGGGTTAAAATGGATTTGGAAGAATAAAATTGATGCTGAAGGAACTGTCATACGTAACAAATCACGCCTGGTAGCGAAAGGATACTCTCAACTGGAAGGACTTTTTGCTGAATCCTTTGCTCCAGTGGCTAGACATGAAGCTGTTCGGATCTTTTTGGCCTATGCTGCACACAGGAACATGGTTGTTTACCAAATGGATGTGAAAACCGCATTTCTTAATGGAGAACTCCGTGAAGAAGTGTATGTGAGCCAACCAGACGGCTTCGTTGATCTTGAGCGTCCTAATCACGTTTACCGACTCAAAAAGGCACTCTACGGACTTAAGCAAGCCCCACGGGCGTGGTATGACAAACTGTCCACTTTCTTGCTGGCCAATAAATTTTCAAAAGGATCAGTGGATCCAACACTATTTACAAAAAACCTACGGGGAGGACTTACTTGTTGTTCAAATATATGTCGATGACATTATTTTTGCCTCAACTAAAAGAAGTTACTCTAATGATTTTGCAAAATTAATGAAAGATAATTTTGAAATGTCCATGATGGGTGAACTTTCGTTCTTTCTAGGACTACAAGTTCATCAATCACCCCGTGGAATTTTTATAAATCAGTCCAAATATGCTCTTGAAATTTTAAAGAAACATGGAATGATGACCAGTGATACTTACAATACACCAATGGGCTATACCATAAAACTAGATGCTGTTTACATGGGACTCCTGTTGACCCTACCAAATACCGAAGTATGATTGGGTCACTCATGTATCTCACAGCTAGTAGACCTGATATAGTATTTGCTGTCTACATGTGCTCTCGCTATTAGTCCAAACCAACTGAAAAACACCTCAGTGAGGTCAAAAGAATCCTTCGATACATAAAGGGAACCATTAACTTGGGAATCTGGTATCCAAAGGATTTCGGTTTTGAACTAATTGCTTTTTCAAATGCTGACCATGCAGGATGTTTAGACACACGCAAAAGTACATCTGGTGGATTACAGTTTCTCGGAGACAAACTTGTATCATGGCAATCAAATAAGCAGGACTGCACATCACTGTCGTCAACAGAATCTGAATACGTAGCCATGTCCGCTTGTTGTGCTCAAGTCATTTGGATGAGATCACAACTTAAGGATTATGGCTACCTATTCAATAAGATTCCCATCTACTGTGATTCAAAGAGTGCAATTGCTATCTCCTGCAACACAGTACATCATTGCAAATCCAAACACATCGATCTCCGATATCACTTCATCAAAGAGCATGTGGAAAAGGGTACCGTTGAACTTTATTTTGTTGGGACTGAGTACCAATTGGCGGACTTACTTACCAAATCCTTAGCAACATCAAGGTTTGCTAGTCTAGTTCACCAAATTGGTATGCGATGTTTGACTCCAGATGATCTGGAAAAGCTTTTAAAACACAATTGATCGTCAAACATCAAAACTATCCATGTAAATATTTAAAAAAAATGCAAGTATAAACCATCTCTTTCAATACTATTTTTATAAAATGTCTTCAATTATTTAAAACAAGTGTTGAGGGGGAGGAAAAGTAATTTTTCAAAATTCTTAAAAATATATTAACTTTTATACTTGCATTTTACCAAAAATAAATACGTTTTATCATAAGTGTTGATTCAAAAAGTGTTTCGGGTTACTCTCCTTGACCAATATAATAAATTTTTTAGTATTTTTTGACTACGGTCTAAGGTCGAGGGGGAGTACCACAAGTTGTTCTTATCATAACTGGTGTTATTTACGAAAGTTAAATGAGTTAGTGAGTTTAGGCATTAAGAATAAATGTAAGTTAAGGTTAAGGGGCCATTTGTGTCATAATCCTAAACTAGTTTTACCATTAGTCAAAACTACCTTGACCAAGCATTTACTCCCACCTGCAAAAGTAATAACTCTTTCACCTACACGATCAACGACTCACAATCATTTGAATAATCCGTGCATCAATCTTCGAATCTGTAAGTGTCAAACGTTCTTGATCATGTTTTTCAATAAGGGTTTTAAATTTCATAACAATCCAACGGTTAAATCTATCATAATCGATTAAATTGTTCTTAGGGTTGTGCGTAAATTTTGAACCCAGAAATTTGAGATGTTATGGTTAAATTGATTGATGGGAAATGTTCCTTAGTTGATAATAAACATGTATCCTAACTCCTATCGTACCCAGATTTGCTCAATCGATTGATTTGATATTAGGGTTCATACGAGTCATTTAGGGATTCTTGATTCTGTGTGTTAGGATTGTAATTGGTGATGGGGATAGTGTTCTTGTATACCTAGGATCATGTTATTATGGTTTAATTGCATCAGAAACTTGTAATGTTCATGAATCAAAGATTTAAGGGACGAACACACTAGCAGTTATGATCATGAGTTTTTGTGGTCAATTGTTGTTAATATTTGGACCATATGATCCTTAGGATGTGATTATCACTTGCCCTAAACTTATAACAACCCAGAAACAAGTTTGATTGTGTTTATGATTGAATGTTCATACGTGTTTACGCATAACTCAGTCTTTGGCATGTTTACGCATAAAAAGTGGATATTAAGTGTGATGGTATGAATATTGATCAGTGGTAATGTTTTGTACACTTTCAGGAATCAAACAACACTAATTACTCAAGGTGATTTTCTGGAAAATGGCATTTTTACGCGTAAGATTGAATCTTACGCGTAAGATTCGACACGTGGACAAACTTTGTCTTGGATAAGACAAGGTTTACGCTTAAATGATAATTCTTACGCATAAGTTTTGACCTTACGCACAAGTCTTGAACTTACGCATAAGTCATAACCTACGCATAAGTTATATCTTACGCTTAAGTGTAATCCTTTGCATAAGCTCAATTCCTACGCCTAAGATTTTATCCTACGCGTAAGATTGATCCTACGCATAAGATTCACCTTACGCGTAACATATAAGTTTACGCGTAGCTTTTGCACTTACGCCTAATTTCACTTCTTACGCTTATGTCATGTTACGCGTAAACTTGTCCAAATCAAGAATTTTTCTAAGTGTTGTAAAATTTACAAAGTGTAACCTCTTGTAATGATAAACTCATGTTGTAACTTAATTGTTATAAGTTTCTACCATGTGATAAAACACAAGTTTGTCATATATCAAAAGTTTTTCACACACACAAACACCCACTGATCAATGTATTATATGCAAATCATGTAATCTTATGTCTGAGCTAACACCGTAAACCATTGCCATGTTTGTGTTTGTTTATGATCAATTCAGATGGAAGAACACAATGACGTTCCATACGGACCAGAACCCGAACCTAAGCTTTCATGGGAAGAGACATTCCCATATGATTACACCAGGAAGATTGGAAAGAACAACCTCCGAATCAACTTCAACAAAATCACTTGCAACGAGTCCTCATGTATTGTTGCAGTAGATGCTCTTCTATATCACCCCAACAAGCTGTTGTTCACCAAGTCTGCCTCAGTATCCTGCTTCTACATCCACCAGTTTTGGCATACACTTCAGCTAGATCTTGGGGAGGCTTCCTTCACCTGTATGCTTCATAACCGTCAGGTCACTGTGGACATTGACTTGCTTAGGAATGTTCTTGGGTTACCAGAACTCGGCCCAGATGAAGAATATGTTCAAGTACCCACCGAAGAAGAGCTGATATAGTGGTTACGGGATATTGGCTATGACGAATCAGAAGAAGTTATTACAAGACATTCTAGGGTCAACATTAGGTATCTTCCACAACCATGGAGAACCCTATACATTCTGATTGCCAAGTCCTTGTCTGGCAGAGACACTGGCCACGAACACCCAAAGCTACAACACCTCAAACTTTTCTGGGCAGTGGCTAATGTGAAGAAAGTTGATTATGCCAGTATCATTTGGGAAGACCTTGTGTGGCACATTCAACACAAGACCACCAACATTCCATTTGTCCGCTTCACAAAACTACTCATCGAAAGCTTCCTTCGTGAGTATGACGATATCCCACAGAGACTTGATGACAAAGATAAGAACACGTTCAGAAATGAAGATACTCTCAGAGTCATCAAGAGACTTGACACCAGCACACGCAAGCAAGGAAAGAAACTTCCCGATTGTCTCTTGAATGCCAAAGTGAAGGCTTACACGAATTACAAGTATTACGAACAAGCTCTTAAGGATGACAAAGTTGGTTTCCTTGACGAAGTTGTTCTACCCTCCTGCATGCAAAAGAAGGGAAAGAAAGGCAGTAAGACTGGGAGCTCCGGCAGTTTCACTCAGTCTAAGAAGAAGAAGGGTACTCTCAAGAGAAGGACTCCTGCCAAGCAGCCCGTATCCATTCCTGAACCTGGGTGGTTTCCCTCACCACAATCTTCTCCAAAACCGGCTGACTCTGAACAAACCGAATCCGACGAAGGTCCAGTGTATAGAGAAGCTTATGCTAACATTGATAAGGATGTGAATCTTGATGACATTGACGATAAGGATTTGACGTTCGAAGATTGGGAAAAGAATATTGACGAATTTGCTGATCATGCTGAATACCCAGCATATCTCAATCAAAGACCGTTCACTGAAGCTCAAACAATTTTGGAAGAAGAAAGGATTAGGAGAGAGAAGATGAAGGAACCAGTAACTGTTGAACAAGAGTCTGTAGGCCTTTCAGTTGAAGAAGAAAATGAAAGGGCTCTCAACCTGGGTCTCCTCCACAGCCGAATTGATGCATTCAATGCTGATCTACCTCCTCCACCTCCAGTATTCTCTCAAACTACCGAAGCTGGCGGATCAAGCAGCATTCCTGAGCCTACCACAGGGATCAACACAGACTTGGTCGCTTACGACAATCCCTCGGTATCTCCCACAGACATTGAAATGACTAATGCTTCAGCAACGGGAGAAGATGAAGAGGAAGATCCCATGGATACTGATGCTCCACGGTTGACGACTGTAGAAGAAATAGAGCTTAGAGAAAGGGCTCAGGAAGAGGAATTAAAGAGAAAACAGGAAGCTGAAGAAGCTAGGCTTGAGCAGCTTGCACAAGCCGAACTGGAGGAAACTATCCGAATGGAAGAAAGTAGGAAGGCTGAAGAGGCAGCCAAGCTGGCTGAAGAAAAGTTGAAAAGAGAAGAAGAAGCCAAGCTTGCTGAAGAACTAAGGCTCAAGGCCGAAGCTGAAAGACTGGCTGAAGAACAAAGGTTGGAAGAGGAAGCAGCCAAAGCAAAGAAAGTTGATCAACCCGAACCACAAAGAGGAGATGACAAAGACCTTACCACCATTATTGAATCCTCACAGTCATCACCTCCTGCATCCGAATCAACTCACGACAAATCAATCAAGAAACCAAGCACCAAAGCCTCTGCTGCATCTGAGTTACTAAAGTCAGCATTCAGAAGAGTACATGAAAAGAAGAAAAGCAAGTTCGCAGAGCAACACATTGTCTCCTAAAGAAGCCAAAATCCTGGAAGCATTGAAAGACAAGATGAACAAAGAGACTTGCAGCACAGAGGCCGATAAACTGAAGCGTCAAAGAGATGATGAAGACAGGGATCCGAATTCTCAGGCAAAGAAACAGAAACAAGCTGAAGGACCCTCATCTCAATCAAAAACACCGGTCATCCCTCCAACAACAACAACTTCCTCACAACAACCGAAGGCATCAGGTTCTGCTCCTAAGGCACACGACCATTTTGAATACACCAGTGGTGACGAGATTCCTCAACCCGATGAAGTTCCAGAACCATCCTCTAAGAAGAAGAAAGTCAGGAAAGGAAAGCATCATCAACCCAAACCAGACACCTCATCAAAAGGCACAGAACCAAAGAAACCGAAAACCGTCCTCAACTGGCTAGATCAAGACGATAGTGCAGAATACTCCTGGTTTGAGAAGATGATCAATTCGCAACCACCACTTGAAGACAATCATGAACCTCAAGATGGTCGAATGGTGGAATATGCTCAATTGATTCAGCAAAAGTTTAAAATGAAAAAGATGAATAAGAAAGAGTTGCGAAGAATCAAGAATGATGCATTCAATCTTCTGAAAGATCGGTCTGCTAACTCAATCGAGCTTGAGTATCATCTGGAAAATATTGCTCGAGCTATGTCAAGCAATATTGACTGGATCAATCCTGAATCTTATGTCGATCCGGTCACAAGGAAAACTGCACCCTACATTACTGACTGGTCCAAACCACTACCTATGATTGGGAAGCCTAAGGAACCGAAGATCCCATACAAGTTTTTCTTCAACACATACTTGGCATTTCTGAAACTTGGCAGCAAGATTGAGAAGAAGTACATTACCTCACTCGCCTTTCTCCCTGCAGCTCGATATCTCAACAATGCCATCGAAGAAGAAGCTTCAGCATTATTCGTTGATAAAGTTGTTGAATATGACCGAAACACACTTTACGGTATACATCATTGGCCAGACAACCGGGCACAGTACTATCGAAGCAGCAGACTTAATCAGACGATGGGCGATGTGTCAAGTGATTTGAAGATAGTCTCAATTCAGTTCATTTCGACTGTCACTCACTTTGGGTACCCCTTCCTCAACAAAATCACACTGAAAAGACTTGATGAAAAGGAGTACGATATTTCCGAGTCTGACTTTCCACGACTACTTCTCAATGACATCGAAGATATGTACCTGCTCAAAGTTCAAGGAAAACTATGTGGCTTGCGTAAAGAGATGCAGCTTGCCTTTATCCAGGCTCTCCTACTCTTCATCAGGCAGATAGTCATCAGAGAAAGAGTAGAAGATCTTCAATTAGGAGTGGAAAGTTATCAGAAGAAGCTGAATCTCACCAAACCTAACATGTTTGACATCCCCGACCTTCAACATCTACCTCAATACACCTTGATCAAGCATCCAGCATTTGGGTTCACTTACCGCAGTGTCAACGGTCGAAACTGCTTCATGGGCTACAAAGAATTACATAAGTTCTGTGATGAAACCTTGAAGTTCGTCAGAGATGGAATCAAAAGCAGAATCAATGACATAGCACTGGGGAAATCCAAAAGATGGAACACCGATGAGACCAGGGATGCACGCAGATTCATTACAAGGATTGAGAACTGGTTGAAGCGCAGGGATTAGTTCAGGAGATTGGAAAGCTATGTTGGAGGAAGAACAAAATTTCCGGTGTTGACATTTCAGAGACCTGATTGGTAGTAAAGTTGTAAGAATTTGATTTGATTTGTCAATAATATACTTCATAATGGCTTGTGCACGCATTACAGTGCACAACCCGAACTTGTAAAGAAAGGACCCTGAGGTACGCTTCAGTGCCTCAATCCTAATATAAGGAGCGAAGGCTTCTTACTTTTGAGTAAGAATTAATCAAATGTGTTATGATTTTCATAATTCTGCTCAAAAGGACAAGTATTTCACCTCAATAAGACCTAATCACTTGTTGAGGGGGAGCACTTGTCAAAACAAAATACTTTGTTCAAAATCAAAAGTTCTTAGTGAATCTCCCCATAAGACTCAAAAAGCATATTTTAATCAAAAGTTTAACAAAAACAACATCTCATATGCTATTTTTGAGGGGGAGAAAATGAAAAGGTGATTAAAATATATGAAGTAAAAGCTGAAAGTTGTATCTTGTGCGAGCTAGACTCAGATTCACCCTGGAATTGACGAGACAATAAAAGTTAGTAAAATCGAAAAGACTTATCCTCGACGGGTAATAACATCAAGTTAGTTACTAGAGCTAGTTGTCACCTAAAAGCTGACAATGTATCTCTTTAACTAACCACGTAAGCGTGTCTCGAAAAGGATTTGTCTTAGTAGAAATGTACCGTCTCGAGAAACTTTCTGTGGACTAGATCAGGCTGGGTAATAACTTCAAGCTAGTTTAACTAGTGATGTAAGCGGGTCTCGAATCGGTCTTGTTCACGGAAAGCGGATCAATTCAAAATGCTTGCTCCTCCCGCATGTGCAAATTTATTAAATACTTATGAGCACATGTGCAGGGGGAGCCCTTCAAAAGTGAACACAAAACTCTCAAAGTGTTAACCAAAATATTTGATTATCACAAACACTTTGAGAGATTTTCAATCAAAGGTTTCTTGGCTACTGTCGGAGTTATAAGGTGATTAAGATAGGAATATCCGTCCTATGATCCGCCAGAGCCGGAGGGATCTACCCAAGGACATCTCCCATAGATAGAATTAGAAGTCCTTAGGTATGATACGAAAAAAAAAAAAAAAAAAAAAAAAAAAGGAGAAAAGAATGAAAGGGAAAGAAGGAGTTGAAGAATTAAAAAGAAAAGTAATGTAAAGGGTGAAAAGAAATAGCCCTCCATATGATTCAACCTTAGGGCAGACACCGGGTTCAATATGTATGCTACTGGTTGTTGCAAAAGACAACACCGGTATTGAAGATTAAGTCGTCATGGACCCAGTGACGCAATGCACTAAACCTTCTTAACCACTCAAGTTCTCTTAAAAGGACTTGTTTCATTCTCACGGGGAACCAGCGTAACCTATCGACCTATCTCTTAGAGACGGTTGATATTGAAGCAGGAGACCCCTCCCTAGTCTCCGCATAGGAAACCTAGGTGTGCACTTATAGAGTCTAGAGCCTTGAGATACATCAAAGATCTCTTAGGAACACTTAGTATTTCTACAACTGGTGTTCTACATCAATGGGCATCAGTTGTAAACTATCGAGTCCTTCGCAGATCTTAGCAATCTGCCGAGAACGTTTATGAGAGGATTACGTAAGTATTTCTCAATGATTGAACGGAAATCCTGCCAGGGTCAACATCAAACAGCCCTGACAGCAGGTCACTTCGGTAACCTCACAAGGGTTACGCTTAGTGTTTGTGGTGGTTCCATTACGGTCTACAGTCGTGGAGTGATCCCCAGCGACTCACCCAGTCATTGAGCTACTTAATAGGTCTCGTAAGCTCCTTCGGGAGTATCTGATATGGGAACGGCCTGGATAAGGATTAGAAGGAGTCTTCACAATATGCTGTTGATGAGCTCTAATTCCTTATCTGTAAGTACCGGTTATTTATTACTAACTGTTTACTCGCAGGTATCTCACTTCCATGATGGTAGATTCCAACATGCTCATACATACATCTTGAAGTCAAAGAAAGCTCCCCCAAAGATCTTAACAACACAAAGTTCAAAGAAAGATTCTACATCAATAAGAAGAATCTACAAAGTATAAAGACTAAAGATCTTAGAGTATGCAAAGGAACATCTTGTACGTGAAAGTCTAAGTCCAAAGATGTATGAGTATGTTGGAATGGCGGACAACCACCACAGACGCAGGAGTGACGAATGGCAGACTACTTCATAACACAATCACTACATCATCACCAAAGAACAAAGACACAGAGCAAAGTATATTCATTATCATTCAACCATTTTGAAGACGTCTAGAGTTTTACATGTCACATGTCTATGACAAAGATGAAGACGTCAAGCAACCGTGAAGACCGACCCTTAGGGGGAGATTGTTGGGATCATACTTTTGTATTTTAGTCAAGTCTCGGTCATTACATTTTGTAATAGATTGCTTAGTTATTTATTCTACATTGTTTAAGTTACAAGGCTTAGTTTGTAAAGTCCATGGGCCTTAAAGCCCACGTCCAAATGAAAGGAGGGAGGAAGGGAGTGTTGCCCTACTCCTCCTCCTATAAATACTAGGCTTATGTAACCTTTTCATTTGTTGGTTATTTGAATATCTTTAAGGAAACTCTTGCTCTTTCACTTTTCACATCATATTTATTTCTTAATATAGTAAGGTCACATCACATTTAGGGCAAGTTTTGTCATTATGCATTTATGGAAAGAAATGTGTTTGACTAACTTTGTTGTTGCTTGCAAGCTTTGTATTTGACTTGTTATTATGAGATGTGACATTGTTTGGTTGCTAGGAGTTATGAGACAAGACCTTGTTTGGTTTGCAAGATTTATTGCAAAACCAACTGCAGCCCTGGCGGTACCCTGGGGGTACACGGGCGGAACCCTTTTGAGGGGTCCGCCTGATCCGCCAGACCTGCAGAGTTGTTTGCTATAAATACCAAACCATTTGTTAGTTTTTGGTAACACTTTTAGGACATATATTCACATACTCTCTCAACTAACTGAGTAACCTTTTGATTTGTGATTTTCTTATGTAGCAAGGGACTTCACAAGATCATTCAAGAAGTTACAAGCTTCAACTCTAAAGTTGCAAGTCTTGGTAGCTTGGTCATGTATAAGCTTTGGTAGTTTATACTTCATGTGTGTCTTGTATATAGAAGTAAGTGGTTAGTATTTTAGGCCTCAAAATACGTAGTGTGTCGGGAGTTGTTGTACCCTTGTAAAAGAACTAACGGGAGTGGTTGTACCCTTGGTAAAGAACTCGACATCTAGCTTAGTGTCGGTAAAAGTGTAAGCGACGAACGGGAGTGGTTGTACCCTTGTAAAAGAACTCGACATCTAGCTTAGTGTCGGTAAAAGTGTAAGCGACGTTGTAAAGGTTTTCTCCACCGGTGAAAGGAGCTTGTTGATTAGTGCTTATAACTCTCGAGTTGGAAACTCGGGGCGTGGATGTAGGGCAAGGAAAAAGAGTCCTTGTAGCCGAACCACGATAAACAATCGTGTTGTGGTTTGATCGTTTCTTTCTTTATCTTTGCTTATTACATGTTGTTCTTTAGTTATAATTGCTAGTTACATATAAAGCTTTTCAAAGAACTAAACAAGTAAAGATGTGTTTATATCTTCAAACAAAAGTAAAGCTTTCCAAATAACTAAACAAGCAAAGTTAAGATTATTACAAGCAAAGCTTTTCAATGTATGAAACTAGTAAAGTTAGAATTGATATTCACATAAAAAGCTTTTCAAAGAATCAAACATATAACTTTGTGTTTATGTCTTTAAGCAAACGTGAAAGATATTCAAGTTAAAAAGAGTCTAAGAAGCGGTAAACTATTCAACCCCCCTTCTAGTTTTCCACAAGATGATTTCATGCATGATCTGACTACAGAGCAATATGAAATGATCTACACCGTAATACATTAATTTTTTGCTCGAACTATTGAAATTTACATTCAAAGGAATCAGATATTATTAATATTCAAAAAGTACATTTGGCAAGGATTACGTACTCGGTCTTTCACCTGGTGTTCCCTGTAACCACAGCAGGTTTGGCACATTTGGCGAATGAATCACCACTTCGAAGTTTATACCTCGACATACTTTGTTAACAACCTGATCCAGATCACCCGCCATTTCCACGCCTGCAAAAGCAGGTTTATACCTCGATACAGTTTATTAATATAGTCTTACCTATGAATTTAATATAAGTTAATGGTTAGCAAACGGTCAGTTTCAGTTTTCATACCAAAAGTAGGTTTGAAGTAGGTTCAAAACATGACATATGAGAGACTACATGATTTTTTTTTGGATTGATATAATTGCAGCTTAAATTTACGTATGAATATGCTTTTCATCAGAAATGACTCCGAAAAAACCAAAAAACGGTCAGAGGCTAACACCAACTTGTTTTCTATCCCTGGTAGCAACTACCATATTAAAATTTAAATTAACTCATAAGGCAACAAAATAAGGCGAAAGAAATATTCGAAGAGTTTGCTACGGCAATACTACATTATAAGCTTATCCTTATAATGGATACTTGTAAAGTCTACATTCCCAGGCGTCCTTTATGAGGCTGAACTTGTTTATACATACGCAAACACATTTGTCCTAAGTTGTTCGTTGTTTCAAAAAGGTCGCATTTTATTCATTTTGGATTCTCATAAATGATAAACTTTGCAATTAGGTATCCAAATTTCAGATACTCTCTACACCTTAAATGATATTTGAAACAAAATAGCAATATGCATATATATTTCAGGTTATCATCATACCTTTAGTAACACTGATGATTAACCTGAAGCATCCACCGAACTAAGCTAAACACAAAGACGCCGAAAAGACCACCTACAATGGTAAACAACTAAAGTAACTTCTGGTTCATTTGGATTACCTCTGCCCCGGGGTATAGCGGGGCTAGGATTAGACCATAACGGGGTTGGAAAAATGAGGCTCATATCTGCCTTTCCACACCCAAACACTCCGTAACAAAACAATGTCAATCATCAAATGATGCAACCCAAAATTCTTGCGAATCACTTATAACAAATCTTTATTTTTATCAAACTATTGAACACAAACCCTCCCCAAAAATTATTAAGGTATAATGGAACCCCATTTTTGTGGTTAAAACCTTTGAAAACCAAATAAATGTAAACAATATATACCGAAACGCAAAGAATTCAAAATACCCAATTCATTAAAACACAAACACAATTAAAACCTAATCTAAATTAACTAAATAATTAGAAGACCAATGATAAACACAATTCCTTAATTAAGAATAACAAACCTATGACATAATTTTTAGCAAACCTCATTATCAAAGACAAAAAAAATTATAACAATATCTAAAAAAGAAAGTTCATTACATGTTCAAATCCAAAGGTTGCTGAAACCTACTAATCCAACAAAACACATAAACGATCGTAACCACACATTCGAACCTGCAATTAAATATAAAACCATGAATAAAAATACAAACTTTTTATAAAACAAAATAACAGGAATTAAAAAGGGAAGAACCATGGATTAGTTTGTGTGTGTGCTTTTGAAGAATCCAGAACAACCTTCATCTCTATATAAACGGATGTGGCTACAAATAAGGAGATCACTGTACATGCTAACATATGGCAAGTGCACAGCCACACATAGATTAAAATATTGGTCGGATCGGGTAGAGGCTAATCACCGGTGGAGTTGTCACCGGAGCATTACCCGGTCGGATCTTGAAAAAAGAAAGAAGATGTGAGTTAGAGTGAATAGGTCGGGGCGGGTAGGAAAACCAAAGTACCACTCATGGCAGAACCAACCGGGTCAGAAAAAAAATGGGCTGGGGTAGTACTGTTCCTAAGAAGCCTGCTGAATGTAGGTATGTATAATGTGTCTAACTTTTATTAGTGGATTATTATTGTTAAAGACTTCTCATATGCTATTTAGTATGAAAACTGACAAATAGATATATTTTGCAGTTTATTTAAAAAATTTATATATATTCCCTCCATTCAAAATTTATATACATGTTTCTTTTTTGGGATGTCTCAATTTAACTATCCACCACTAAACATAAATAAGAAAGTTTGATCGAGTTTGTCATATTACTGAAGTTAATATATATTACAAACTTTAAAAACTATATTAATTAATTAGTTAAAGTGTAAAATGCAAATTATGTCCCTAATGTTTTCCGAAAACGCAAAGAACACCCCTAGACGAAATTAGTTGCAAAACAGACACCGATAAACACTTTTTGCTAACGAGCATTAGTTCTCTTGTTAAATGGGCCCACTCCTGAGAGTATTCTCATCATTTCATTGGCTAAATTTGTAAATGAAAACTTAACTTTTAAAATACTATTCATCATCTTCCTTCTTTAATTTTCTTTAAACAATTGTTAAGAAAATAGAAACCCAAATTTTCAAGATTTTTAACACTCAAAAAACATCTATGCGAGATGACGTTTCATTAGAATATCCATAAAAAAACAAACAAATATTCGTATAATACTTACCAGCATACTTTAGATTTGTTCGGTGAAGAAATTGAGACATAAAGACGTCGTATTAGGTCAAGTGATTTAAATAATGTTAAAGAAATTATAGCATTCGACAACTGCTAAGAGCATAAGGTAAGTTGCCCTTCAGTTAAGATATAACTCACTGCCACGTCAGCGCCACATTAGCTTCAACCTTTTAACCTTAACTCATCACTTTCCACCATGGTAGCATAACTCACCTTAACCTCAATTATTTTCAATTTCAACCCCAAACTTTAACAAATACTTCATTTAAAACTAACATAAACATTTATAAAACACAAATTACATTAACTACTAAACTTAACCACAAATTACATTAACTACGATAATTAAACATAAAACATCTTAATTAAACTACAATAATTAAACATAAAACTACGAATCAAGAAAATGATTCAGTCTGTGCCATAGCCCTCGTCACTCTAATCGTCGTTACTCGAATCGTCCCACTCGATGGCACACAGTTTAATCCCATAGCCCATCGCCATTCTGCTCGACGGTTTCTTCGATCCTCTTTAGCTTTTGCATACGCCTCACGAGCTCTTTCCTGACGTTGTTCCTCTACTTGAACCTCTAACAACATTTGCATATCTTGCTCAAAGAGTTCTTCATCACTCAACCCAAAGATATTGGGTTGGTTTTGAGGTGGATTGTTTGCCGGTGGATTGTTTACCGGTGGAAACAAAACTTCCGGTGGAGTGTTTTGTTGTGGATTGCCATATGGGAATACGGGAAACAGATCTTGTGGTGGATTGTCATATGGGAATACGGGAAACAAATCTTCGGCTGGGGTATTGTAAACTAACTCGTTATCTGGTGAATTGTTTGTGTGACATTGTTTCGTATGAATTGTTTGTGAATTCTGTATGATTTGTGTGTGAATTATGGGTGTATTGTGTGCCTCTGTGAATGGCTATTTATTTGACCTTTTTTTGAATTTGAATTTTAAACTATCCCGCTCTTCAGTTTGAATTTGTATTTTAAATACTATCCCGCCTTCAGTTTGAATTTGAAGTTTAAATACTATCCCGCCCTTCAGTTTGAATTTGAAATAAATACTATCGCGCCCTCCAGTTTGAATTTGAATTTGAATTAGAATTAGCCATATCATACTACCCATTAATCATCCACTATAAATAAGAAACCATAGTCTAGATTTGTTCACACACTTCTACAAATATGGCTAATTCATGGTGGAAAGATGAAGAAAAATTGTTGGCTGAAGTTTGGTGTGAAATTTCCCAAGAACAACACACCTACAGAGATCACACATTTTGGAATCGGGTAGTAGACATGTTCAACAATCAGAATCATGGTGACAACCGTAGCAAACATATGCTTGTTAGTAAATGGAAAACAAAAAAAAAACAGAGAACGTGTTTAAATTAGTGTTTTCCAATAAAATTCTCTACAAAACACAAAATTCCTCTTTCCAACTTTAATACACAAAACTACAAAACACTTTTTTTTTCCAACTATTTTTCTTTAAAATACCCCTAATTCGTTTTCGTCTGTTTTTTCCATTCTCGTTCGATTTTTTGCGTTTTCGGCCGATTTTTTATGTTTTATCCGTTTTTTTACGTTTTCGTCTATTTTTTTACGTTTTCGTCAGTTTTTTTAATGTTTTCGTCTCATTTTTTACGTTTTCGTCTGATTTTTCACGTTTTCGTATGATTTTTCACGTTTTCGTCCAAATTTTGACGTTATCGTCTGATTTTTTTACGTTTTTGTCTGTTTTTCTACGTTTTCGTCAGATTTTTTATGTTTTCGTCAGTTCTTTACATTTTAATCAGGTTTTTACGTTTTCGTCCATATTTTAAGTTTTTTTTAGATTTTTTACTTTTCCGTCCGTTTTTTACATTTTCGTCCGATTTTTTACGTTTTCATCTCATTTTTTTTACATTTTCGTCCGTTTTTTTATGTTTTCATCAATTTTTTTTACGTTTTGTTCGCTTTTTTACGTTTTTGTCCGATTTTTTACGTTTTCGTCCGTTTTTCTACGTTTTTATCAGATTTTTTTCGTTTTCGTCTATTTTTTACGTTTTCGTCAGATTTTTTACGTTTTCTTCCAATTTTTTACGTTTTCATCTGATTTTTTATGTTTTCGTCCGATTTTTTACATTTTCGTCTGATTTTTTATGTTGTCATCTGTTTTTATACGTTTTTGTCACATTTTTTACGTTTTTGTCCGATCTTTTACGTTCTCGTATGATTTTTTATGTCTTTGTCCATTTTTTTAACGTTTTTGTCATATTTTTTACGTTTTCGTCTAATTTTTTTATGTTTTCGTCTGTTCTTTTACGTTTTAGTCAGATTTTCTACGTTTTCGTCCGAATTTTTAAGTTTTCGTCCGATTTTTAACGTTTTTGTCAGATTTTTTACGTTTTCGTCAGGTTTTTTACTTTTTACCGATGTTTACGTTTTCGTCAGATTTTTTACGATTTCGTCACTTTTTACGTTTTTGTCCGATTTTTTACGTTTTCGTCCTTTGTTTACGTTTTTGTCAAATTTTACTTACGTTTATTTACATTTTCGCATGTTTTTTTAACGTTTTCGTTAGACGAAACCTAAAAAACTTAAATAAAAGATGAAAACATAAAAATAAGACGAAAATGGATGAAAAATTAAAAAATCGGAAGAAAACATAAAAATTCGGAAGAAAAGGTAAAAATCGGAAGAAATCAGAAAAAAAAAAAGAAAACTTTAAAAAATGGACAAAAACATAAAAGATCTGACGAAAATGTAAAAAAAATAGACGAAAACGTAAAAAATCTGATAAAAACGTAAAAAAAAAGATGAAAACGTAAAAAATATGACAAAAATGTATTGACAAAAACGTAAAAAATCGGACGAAAACTTAAAAAATCTAACAAAAACGTAAAAAAATGGACGAAAACATTAAAAAAACGGACAAAAACGTAAAAAAACAGGACAAAACGTAAAAAACATGCGAAAACGTAAAGAAACGGACGAAAACATAAAAAATCGGATGAAAACATAAAAAAATGACGAAAACATTAAAAAACGGACAAAAAGGTAAAAAGTCAGACGAGAACGTAAAAAACTGACAAAAACATAAAGAAACGGACGAAAACATAAAAAGATTGAGGAAAACGTAAAAAGTCTGAGGAAAACATAAAAAACAGATGAAAACATTAAAAAAACGGACAAAATCGTAAAAAGACTGATGAAAACATAAGAAATCTGACTAAAACGTAAAAAATCTAATGAAAACATAAAAAATCAGGCCAAAATGTAAAAAAAACAGACGAAAACGTAAAAAAAATAGACAAAAACGAAAAAAAAAACCATAAAAATCAGATAAAAACGTAAAAAACAGACGAAAACGTTATCTGATGTTATATTTTACTTTTTTAATTCTTTATTTTCTCTTATTAGATTTTTTTAGTTATTTTATAATTTAGTTGGTTAGTTTATAATATTTGTTTTTGTGTTTTGAAGATATTTTTATAATATTACTAAAGTGAATAGTAAATTGAGATATAAAACAACACTTAAACATGTTTTTTAGTTTTGCAAAATGAAAAACACAAATATATGTTTGTCAGAATAAACGTGTTTTCTAAATTTCTATTGTTTTGTAGAAATCAAACTCTTCTCCTTTTTTTTCTGCAAAACAAGAAATAAAAAATGGAAAAAAAAAAATTAAAGAAAAAAAATGCTTTTCAACTAAACGTACGTAAGTATTTCATAAACGACTTTAAAAAGCAGATGGGATTTATTATAGGGACTTGTACTGAAACAATAGAAAACACTACTCAAATCCCAAGACACAATTTTATTGAATCAAATAAACAATCAATGGAGTGGGAATCAGACTGGTACTTTTAGCTCGATGAAGAAGAAGAAAGGGTCTTCCATTATTTCTACCAAAACAACAAAACGGTGATTGTTTTAGTTTCACTTTATCATTCTCGTTTTCGTATTGCATTTTCCCAAAACACTATAGTTGAACCATGACCTAATTGGGTTTTTTTTTCTTTTTTTTTTTTTTTTTTTTTTTTTTTTTTTTTTTTTTTTTTTTAAAGAGGAATCATTATTGGAATGGAAATGGGTTTGTGCTATGCCTAAATTTGTGGGTTTGACATCTATATTTAGAAAGTAAATAACTAGTGTGTGAGTTGCCCACCAACCTAGAAGGTGTGGGTTCAAGCCTCGCTGGAGGCATTTGTGAGACTAGAAGAGTGCCAGCGCGATGCGGGGGCGGGCACCCTGTGACTATATTTTCCTTTATTCGGTTACACATTTAGTGTATTCATGCTTTATAAGCAGAGATAACAAATTTTCTGCTGGTTCTATAGGTTCTGTAGAGATACCAAACTGTAGGTTTTGTAATTTATAATGCCATAATTAGTAAGTAGAAAGTCTGAATTTTAAGCCTTTCTAATTATAGAATAGTCTCAAATGCATTATAATATTGTATAGATATAGATATAGATAGATAGGTGGTATAGGTTGTGAATTGTGAAAAATTTGCCTTTCTAGAAGCATCTTTGCTCTCTCGGGTAGGGGCATGACTTGTCTACACCCTACTTCTCTGTTACCTAGCTCCGATTAGATTGGGTGTTGTTTGTATTTCGAAAGCAAACCCGTTTACCAAACATTCGTGTTAAGAATGAAAGTCAACAACAATACCCAATCCTGACCGAGTCGGGTACTGTTGAAGTAAAATCTTGTGTCCTACTCCAAACAAGCAAAATTGACCCTCCGGATGACTCTTCGTCTGGTGCTTCGGATATCTAAGAAACATGCGTTAGCCTTGCCTTGGGTTTTATCCCAAGACCAAGCTCCGGTATGAGAATAAGTATATGATATTAAGGGTTATAAAATGAGAGTAAAAGTGAGTCAGGAACAAGTTACCCTAGAGTGAAAAGTCTTGCCCTTTCTATAGGCGAGCTCTTCTTGTCCGCAATAGGAAGTCACATGCGGGATTGTGATGTTTTTGGGTGGCAACTGGTGTCTTTCCCTGTTTGGGTTCTGTTTGTATCAGTCTGTACGTTCTGAGTACTTATTTCTTACTCTTTGTGTCGAACCTTGTCTTAGAGTGGGTTCTTACCGTTGGGCCGAACGACTGATGTGGGCTGTTCGGTAGTTGTACCTTTCGGCTGATGTGGGCCATTCTGCCACATACGACAACAAGTGCGAGAGAGGTAGGACGCAGACACCCCCCCCCCCCCCCCCCCCCCCCCCCCCCCCCCCCCCCCCAAGGGCAATGGGACCAGAAATACCTCCTGAAATAATGTATATGTTAGGAATGAAAGTCCTTCCCTCGTATCCGTACCCCTAAGCCTATAGTTGATGTTGTTAAAACTTCACTATATTGAGTTTATAATTCTTACATCAGTTTGTAGTTAGGGGTTTTGAATATTGGTATAATGCATAAACTAACCTTAGCTACTGAAATTAGGAAGGAGATGGAGGAGAATAATGAGATAATACAAGAAGATGCTACAGATTGGATTTCAGAGCTTCCTGAATTTATAGTTCACCACATACTCTCACTTTTAAAGTCTCCTAAAGAGCTTGTTCGAATGAGTGTGTTGTCTAAGAATTGGTTCGCTCTTACCGCTTCTTTCCCCATTTTGGATTTCGATTTTGGCAAATTGTATAAAGTCATTAAAAAATCCAAGACCCCTTTTGACTGGGAGTTACATACCAATGACTGTTTATTCAAGTATATTGAGTACACCACTTCCAGATTTTGCCACCAAAATGTCACTAGTGCCCACAGGTTAAACCTCTTTCCAGAGATCCTCGAGGATGATACACAAGTAGACATTGTAGACAGATGTCTTGACTCAGTTCTTAAGAAAGGCTTAAAGGAGTTGAATATTGATATTGAACCGCCTTATGCAGAGCCTTTTCCAAACTACTGTTTGCCTAACGTACTATTATCTGCCTCTTCGTTAACGTCTTTGAAGATACGTCGTTGTGATTTTCCTCCGTCCTTGATGGTTGACGTTGTCAAGTTCAACTCTTTGAAGTTTTTGCAACTTGTGAGTGTCACTATAAATGAGAAAGAGTTGAAGCGTCTCATTGCCGGTTGCCCTCTTCTGGAGGAGTTGGATGTAACTAATTGCAAAGGTTTCAAAAGATTTTGTGTTCATGGTCTTCAAAATCTACAAAAAGTTCGATTGTTCTTTGTAGAAAAAGTTGAGAAAATAGATATTCAAGCTCCAAATCTATGGTATCTAGACGTATGGGATTTAGATAAAAACGGTGCACCATGTATGAACTTGGCTTCATGCAAAAAACTAACATCATTGGATTATTATGGGAATCTGTCAAAAGGGTTAGCTGACTTCTCAAATAACTTCCCATTCCTTGAAGATTTTTTTTGGGATCCTATTGATCGTTGCAACAACCTCAAGTTGACAAGTCATTCCTTGAAGAAATTTATGCTACACGGGCAATGTGATTTAGAACAAGTTGATATTTGTGCCCCGAATTTACTTTTATTTGATTACAAAGGTCGTTCACATAATCCGGGTCCTTTGGTAAGGAATGCATACCCATCAAAAGCACGTATGGAATATTACCCCGATGAAGCTGCTGACACTATCTGGTTCCAGAAGTTTAAGCGATTTTTGGACAAGAAAAACGGATTCAAAGAATTGAAGTTGCAAGTGCATTTCAGAACGGTATGGTATTTACTTCTAATTTATTACTAGTATATGATAAATGATTTATGTTTTCCGCTAATTAGTCCAAATAATGACGCAATTCCACAGTATAAACTGTATTTACCAATTCTTTTATAGGATTTCATAGATGTTGAGGAACTGAAGGTGAATCAGTCGCCGCCTTTCAAACTCGAGCATGTTGAGCTAGAGATGATCATCGTACAAGAATTAATTGTTCATTTATCTGTTATGGATGCTATATTTTGTTGTTGCTGTCCTCGGTCTCTAACTTTAAATTTACAATCAATCTGGCCTGGTACTGATTTTGAAGAATGGAGCCAAATTGTCAAGGTAAGAATCATATATACTTTCGTTAATGAAATGCACACAAAGATGATGAAAAATTGCATTGCACTTCTGCATGATTTAGATTCTTTTATTGGTTGTAAATAGAGATTTTAGTTTTGGTCCTATTACATTATCTTGCTGTTATATTCTTTTCCCAGTTCACATATGAGAAGCTACTTCAACAAGAAGATCACGGCCCAGCTATTATTCAGCTAGCGTTGTATTCCTCTTCCAATGCAAAAAAGCAGTTTAGTGAGTTGAATTCATTGCTGAAAGCATTACCTCATAATGGACCAAAACAAACAATCATTTTCATAAAGGAAGAAGGTACACCATATTTCTATCTTTGTTTGATCAGCTAATTTTATTTATATATGTATTGACACTTTTTTTGTTCTTGTATTGTGAACGTCCAAACAGTTGTTCAAGAAGCAATCTGATAAATGGACAGAAACAGGGAAAGGTATGTGAACCCATCAGCGAGGATGGATGGAAGTATGCAATGTGCAACTTACTAGTAAAGATCTGGGTTTTGTGTTCGCGAGGATCAATTGTAGAAACTAACGAAAACTGATAAAACTTAAACATGTTGCAGTGAACTTCTTTCTGTGTTCTGTTTTTCGATCTCTAAGTAAAACTTAAACCTTTGGTGCTTTTGCTTAACAACCGAGTGTTCACCCTATGCTTTGATGGCCGCTAGAGTTTTTCTTTAGTGGCAATATTTCTACAAGTGCACATATGTCATATGGCCAACTTTTATTGACTCAATTAGGTGCATATTACTCATGTATATCGAATTGTTTGTCTTGCGTAATTTTTATAATTTTGACTTTGGATTTAGTTAGATTTGAACTTTAACTGATGTTTTGTACCACGAAATTTCAGTTTTGCCATTATGATTTGCACGTCAACCATTTTGAAGTAGTTAGTACCAATCACCTTGAGTAGTTACAACTGAAATACAAATTGTTATGCATATTCTTAGCATTTTACTTTGTTCTAAAGATATGTTTGAGTAGGGTGTTTATCGGTTCGGTTATCAGTTATTTGGTTTGGTTATTTTGGTTATATGTTGTTTTTGGGTAAAATAGAAAACCGAATTTAATTAGATTAAACTGAACCAAAATAGAATTCGAATTCAATTCGATTTTTAGGTTCACTCGAATAAGCCGAATTACATAATTATATCTTTTTCTTTCATATAAAAATATAAACTTTTAGTACGAAATTTTCTTTTCCGGTTGGTTAGATTTTGATGAATTCAGCTCGATTACAAATTCGGTTCGATTTTGATGTTTGGTTCATGCAGTTATTACCCGATTTGTGAACAGCCTATGTTTGAAAATCCTTTAAAAATATGAACATGCTATTAACTACTATTCATTTGGGCTTTGGTTATTGTATCGATGGGCTAACAAAATTGGCCATTGGCTTTTACTTTAACGTTGATGAAGGTAGAGGTGCAAAAAAATCGGTTTTTTTCGGTTTTCGGTTTTTTAATAACCAGTTATAAAAAAAACCAGTTTTTCGAATAACCAGTTTCGGTTCGGAATCGGTTTTCTTCGGTTATAAATGTTCGGAATCAGTTTTTTTCGGTTATAAATTTTCGGAATCGGTTTTTTTCGGTTTTTTACCGGTTCGCTTTTTTCGGTTAAAAATGTTCGGATTCGGATTTTTTATCGGTTGTTTACCGGTTCGTTTTTTTGGGTTCATTTTTTTCCGGAATTTTACTAAAAGCTTCGAACATTTATTTAATAAAATTGTTAATTATCAAACATATAATTAAACAATATTCTCATAACTTTTATTTAAACAATACAATTATACAATCATAACTTTTATTTAAACAATACAATTATACAACAAAAAAATACAATCATAACTTTTATTTATACAATACAATCATAACTTTTATTTAAACAATACAATCATAAAAACATATAAATACTAATACATTTTGCGAGCTTCGGCATGGCCATCACCCGAAAACATATTAGTGTAATCAAGTATATCGAGCTTCGGCATTGCCATCACCCGTTATACTCAACTAGTCACTCAAGTCGTCATCAAGATCATTTTCTTCCAAAAAATCTTGTACATCTAAATCTTCAACTTCAAATTCTTCAAACTCACCTTCATCTAATTCGTCTTCGGTATTCGTAGTCGAAGACGAAGGTGATATCCCCGCTTCTTCTTCTTCTCTTATTATACCTTCTTCAACATCTTCATCTATTATTGGACCTTCCAACGACGATTCATGTTGTATCCTATCTACTCCGTCCAAATAATCTTTCAAACATACACATACTTCCACGGATTCGCATGTTAGTCTTGTCCTTCTATCCGATATAATTCGACCACTAACCGAAAAGGCCGATTCGGAAGCTACCGTCGAAGCTTGGACCGCTAATAAGTCACGAGCCATAGCGGATAAAACCGGATATTGAATTTCCCTTTCTTTCCACCAAGCCAAAATGTCAAAGTTTGCAAACTCATTGGGACTTAAAGTTCTTAAAAAGTTTGTAGCCATATATTGTCCCAATTAGCTTGTTGGGGCCGATGATCGTTGACGCCTTGTAGCGTCTTCAAATAAAGAATTATAAAGGTTTATATTAATGTCTCTTGTCATTTGGGACGATCCGGCCCGCATTTGGTCAACAATTGGGTTTTGTTGGTGACCATATTTTGTTGCATAAATGCCAAACAATTTTTGAAAATGATCGTTAAATCTAAAAATTTGAGATTCTATATAGCCCACGTCATCACTGTCTAACCCAAAAGATAAGTCTAAATTTTCCATTATTTTTTTTATTAAAAGTTCTACACCTCCAACATTTAAACATGGATTAAGTGCGGCGGAACAAGTAAAAACTAAAGGTAAACTAGCAAAATATTTTATAAATTTCTTTTTTATAATTTTAACCATTTTTCTAAACATTCGTAAAGGTGAGTTTTTTAAATCATATAATTTTTTCGTCATAGCATAAATTTGTTTTAAAACTAATGGGCTAGTTGGGTAATAAACACCCGATAATATAGTTGTTGCCTCTTTAAAAACTTGTAAAAACATAGTTAATTCATTTAGTCGATCCCAATCTTGGTCGTTTAGTATTAGGTTGGACAAATTTTTATTAATAAGTTTTTGATTATAAGCATGTAAAGTCGCACGTTGTCATAATATATTTTCAAACATCATGCAAGTAGAATTCCATCTAGTATTAATATCAAGGCAAGGTCCTAGGGGTTGTTCATTACACATTTTACGAAAACGTTTATAGTTTATTTGTCGTTCGTTGCTCGATTTATATATCAATACTAATAAACCCCTAAATTTCGTATATAAGTTATCACATATTTTTAATGCCGCTTGTACGGATAAATTTATAACATGAGCAACACAACGGGAATGAAAAAAAGCACCATCTAAAATAGGTTTTACACGTAATTTTAACAAGTCCATAGCTCTAGTATTATTTGATGCATTATCTAGTGAAATCGTAAAAACTTTATCATCTAAATTATATTCAATTAAAGTGTCATGCAAATTTTTTCTTAAATTACATCCCGTATGAGGATAACCAAATATTTTAAAAGCGATTGTCCGTTTCATTAATAACCAAGATTCGGGATTAAACCAATGAGCCGTAACGGCGAGATAAGAATTTGCCGTACCATGTGGTGCGGTCCAAGTATCCGTAGTTATAGAAACACCATATTTATAATCACGAAAACTTTCAATTATTTCTTTTTTAGCCGTTTTCCATAATTTAAAAGCATCACTTCTAAGAGTAGTACGACTTGCATGTTGATACCGCGGTTGTAGCCTCCTTTTGATGATCTCCGTAAGCTTGACGTTGTCGAAGTGGTTGAATGGAAGCCCTTGTTGAATGACAAACTTCGTAAAATCAAGTCGAAGCGCATCCGCATCATATATAAAAACTTGACCATCCGCACCAATAGTAGCTTGCGAACTAGTATTTTGACCCGCCTTACAACTACCAATATGATTCCTAAGAGTAGTGTTAGACCCGGTGCTATAAAAATTCCCACATTTCCGGCAACGCGCTTTTACGTTACCATCTTTCATAATACACATATCGAAATTAGTCCACACATCACCTTTTCGGGTGGTTGGTCTAACATGTTCAACATCATCGTTTGTGTAATGTTGTTTTCGGACATTGCTAGTAGCAACGGAGGGAGTACTGGAAGCTTGTTGTGATTGTGAGTTTTCCATTATAGCGAAAATGCGAAATAGCGATTTTTGAGCGTTTTTGAGAGATTAGAGAAAGAAATGAGATTGTTTTTGATGTGTTTTCAACCTCAACACATTACCTCTATTTATAGTGCCTTAAAACTCCCCAAAACCCTCAAAAAATTCAAAAAAAACGGCTATATTCATACTAGCCGTTTGGCTCGGTATTCTTTAAAAAAAAACCGGAAAAAACCGGTTTTTTTTCAAACGGCTACTTTTTTTTTTTATAAAAAAAAAGGTTATATTTTTTTGAAAAAAACTGGTTAAATCCGGTTTTTTTTTCAAACGGCTACTTTTTTTTTTTTTTTTTTTTTTTTTTTTTTTTTTTTTTTTAAAAAAAACGGTTATATTTTTTTGAAAAAAACCGGTTAAATCCGGTTTTATTTTCAAACGGTAACATTTTTTACTTTTTTTTTTATTAAAAACAAATAAAACCGGATAAAAAACCGGTATATTATGAAAACTCATAACCGGTCTAACCGGTTCGGTTTTAGAAAACCGGACCGGTTTTTTATAAAACCGGTTTTGTGAAAACCGGTCACCGGTTTTACTACCGGTTAAAAAAAAAACCGGTCGGGGACTTGCACCTCTAGATGAAGGCACTTTCTTATAACAGCATCCATAAATGCAAACTTTGTTTTTGTGAAAGCTTTTATCATATAACTAGTTATAATAACTGTGCACGCACATGATTTTTAAAATTTCGTTTTAATTATGTATTATTATCGATTAACAAATGAACCACTTAACATGTTTCAAATGTTTTTAGTTGGTGGACTAAAAATAAAAAAATCATATATATATATATATATATATATATATATATATATATATATATGTTATAACCTATCTATTATTTTAGGAAAATGCTTTTGGATTAAAAATTACTCCCTACGTCCCATTTTTATTGTCCATTATTGACTTTTAGTATTTTTTTCTTCAACTTTGACCTTAAATATTTTTGTGTGTGTTATATCATATTTGATGCAAAATATATAAATGGGTTGAGTTTTAAGTGTACTTTTCAATGGTATAATTTTTTCATCAAGTATTATATAATAAAAAAATATATTTATGGTCAAAGTTAAACCAGTTTGACCTTGACAATTCAAACTGGACAATAATTTTGGGACGGAGGGAGTATATTTTATTATTCAATAAAAATCACATGATGATACTTAACTTGCATGAGATGTTAGTGATATATGCTTTTAGTTTTGCAAACCCGTACTATCAATTTATGATGTGTTTTGTAATTGTGGTATTTCTTTTACTTATATTTTCGTTAAAATTTGTAGCATGTTTAGATAGCTTTGAAGATTGATTCATTTCCTTGATTATAAATAACCATCATATCATTTTTACTAATGTAATTTTTTGTTTGAAAAGTTGCATTTTCATAAGTTTGCGTTATCTACTTCTCATGTTTGATCATAAAATTACCAAATTAATATAGATGTTTACACTATAGCTTCTTTATTACATACAGAGAAATAAAAAAAAGATGTAATGGGTAGAACTCAAATTTAATCTTATGTTTATGTATAATGTATAAGAATAATTTTTCTCTAAGCCCGAACTATATAAAGAAATTATTATTACTTGTATAAGTAAATTATAATGCATGAAAAAAATGACAAAAAGTACATTCGCAAGTCTTTTAGGATTGTTTGAATCCTTACCGACCTTTCACTTTAATGCAACTTTTTTCAAAATTGGCCTAAATCATTAAGGTAAAAGACACCCATATTTTAGACTGTTGGTTGACACCCATAGTGTTATCAATGACAGCAAACACCTGCTAAGTTTCATTAACTCGTTCAAAGACAAATTACACTCCGAAAAGAATTCCTATCATAAAATTCCCCATATAGACACTAAAACACATCTTTGGTACATTAAAATACTTTCATGTATTACCTAAATCAGCAACTCAACTATATTATACATTCATACTTTGAGCAGGCGTAGAAAATCTTTCCACGAAAATCATGTGTGAATACTTAATCCTCCTCTAAAAAACACACACAACAAATTGTATTACATTTTAGTGTGTGCGATAAGATGATAAAACTGCAAAAACCACTAACATGTTGAATTATAGTGAGGATAACAACAAAGTTAGTCATAAAATCAAATAAGAAAACTTCAGATTAGAACTAAAGGGGTGTTTGGTTATACTTATTAAAGGTGCTTATTGACTTATTCAATTACCATAACACATTAAGTGTATGATAAAGCTATAAGCTTTTTTTAGAAGTTTAGTGAAAACCCCCTGAACTCACAACTAATTCTATTATAGCTTAGTGTGTTTATAGTAAAAACACAACTATTAAGTGTAGAAGTTTTCAATAAAACATAAAAAAAAAAAAGTTACTAAAAGTTGGTGTGTGTAACAAAAAAGTTAAACCATAAAAAAGGTTACTAAATACTATCAGCTAGATAAGGCATAAGCCAAAGTTCTGTTGAGGTCTCGGATTCTATTCAGAAGCAAAAAGAGGTTTACACATAAATCATAAATATAGAATAATGGTTGTATCTCACATCCGTGATTACTAACTCAATAACATTATCGCAGTATAGTAACGTAATAACCTGATTGAAACTATATATTGTTGATACAAAAGTTGGGCGTTCCTAGTTTGGGCTCCTGCTCTCGTACCAATTAGCTCTTAATGCTTGAAACCTGCGCACTAAGAAAGTAAACAAACACCGTTAGGCTTATCGTGGGATTGTCTCCCACGATTATCCTCTAGCGTGAGAGTAAGTAATCGGTTTTAGGGTTATCGTAAAGAGTTAGGGTTTGTGAATCGTACCTTTAATGAGAATTATATCATTCTATATATAGGCGCAGAATCCTTGTATGTTTCGTGCTCCTTACTCTTCGCACACGTAGTGCTTATCCGGTCCAAGGATCTTTATCCGTAAATAGAAGATCCTTATCTAGACCATAAATAGTTTTGTTGGGCTTGGGCCTATGCGTGCCCAACCCATTGGTGGTGCGGCCCAAACCATTGTTATGATAGCCCACGCGTGGTGGGTTTGGGCCTTAGTAATGTTTATCATTTGGGCCCGTGGCCCAAATATAGACTATAAGTCATCATGTCACCCCAGTCTAGTGTGCGCGGCTTGTAGCCGCGGATACTAGACTAGTGAAAGCAACGGTAAGTGTGGCGGAAAAAGTTACCGCCCAATATTAGGGACTATGTATCTAGTCCAAAATATCCTCAAAAATGCCTAGGGAAACGGGGAGTGTGTCCACGTGTATATCGGGAAGTGGGAAAAAGTGCATGTACCCTCTCGTCTTCTAGCCACACGATCATATGAGTGGATTCCACGTGGTTAATTTTCTAGGGTTTTTGTAACCCTATATAAACATCGCCTCCTATTTTACTGAAGAACACACAGTAAAAACACACTTCCGCCATTGTCAAATTTCTTCAAAGCTTTTTTTTAAAGAGAGCAACTGTTTGATTAGGTAACCGCGAATACGCGCTTTTAACTAGTATTATTATTCTCTAGAAATGGTTTGCCAATTACACGAGTTTCCATCTGAAATGGACGAGGATGAACTGCGTCAGTTCTCCTCTGATTATTTCATTCCTCTTGATGTGCATCCGGTTGTACCGGAGGCCAACGCGTGCATCGCAGATTTCCCTGAGGGAAAAATAGGGTTATATACGCGCTTCTTCGAGTATGCGAACCAGCGCATACCTATATCCTTATTCTTGAGCAATTTGCTCAACTTCTACTGCCTTCACATTTCCCAGCTGCACTATATAGGTGCGGCAAAAGTGTCAAATTTTGAAATAAACTGTCGGTTGCTGGTGGTCAACCCTACTATTAACCTATTCCGTGCGTTTTACCGCACAACGTGGTCGCATGGATGGGTGTCTTTTGCGAAGCGCGGTGGGCGCCTTCAGTGTTATACGGAGAAGGTGGATTCCCTTAGGGATTGGAGGGAAAAATTTTTCTGGGTAGATGATATAGTATTTCCCTCGTCGTTTGAGTTTTATACTCAAGGGACGCTGCCAAGGGATGAGCGCCCTTTGCCCGGTTCGTATAGCGCGGAGGATGCGGATTCGATTGATGCCAACCGCATCCCCATTAACCCCTACCCCGAGGAGTTTTTGGTTCACATGGGGCTGAGTCGCAACTATTTCCATGGTTCTGACGAGGTTCCAACCTTCATTGATGAGAGCGGCCGGGGTGGGTGCTTGTCCATTTTATTTGTTCGCTTCAATAATGTAAGTGCTCCTTTATATGTAATTTCAATAACTAAATTGTTTTTGTTATTTGCTCATGTGTTGCGCAGAGATGGATTTGTTTGCCGTAGTGAAGCTTGAGAAGCCAAAGCAGGTGACGGTGGGTGTGCGTCCTCTGAGGGATAATGAGGAGCCAATTCTGGAGGCTGCTGCAGGACACATAACGGTGTTGGCGCAAGACGGTCCCGAAGATTCACCTCCCGTTGCTGCACTTGTGACGCCTGTGCAGAGCATTCCTCCTACTGGGGAGCTGTCTCCCGTGGTGAAGGAATTACGTACTGAGTCCTCTGACAGCGTGGAGGTTCTGGAGCCTGAGATTGTAGCGCAGGGTGTAAAGCGCAAGGGAGAGTCTGATGGCGCTGGTACTTCCAAGAGGAGGCGCCATCTTATCACGGATGAAGAGTCATCCGCAGAAGATGACACATCCGTTACTGGCGCGGATAAGGAGATTGCAAAGTCTTCTCCCTTTTTGTAAGTGATGATCATATCCATGTTTTCTCTCTTTTTTTTTTTTTTTTTTTTTTATTATTACTTGTCGTAATATGCTCTGACCTTCTTCTTATGCTTTGTAGTGACCATGCTGCAGAGGGTGATGCGGCATTTGTGGAAAGCGTGGTCCCCCCTCAGGATGCAAACATGGAGGAGACAATCAAGGTGGCTGAGGAGGTGTCTGCGCAGCAGTTGATGGAGGAGCTAGCTGCTGCTGTTGAGCGTCAAACTGAGTTGGTCGCTCAGTTGAAGTCGCGGTATGTTGGGGAGAGCAGCAGCCTCGCATGGAAGGACGAGGAGATTGCTGTGCTCCGTGCGCAGTTAGCTGATGCGCGAGCGGAGGTAGAGTCCGTCAAGGCGCATGCGGAGAAGGTCACTGATGAGAAGTTGACCGTTATGGCTGATCTGCAACATGTACGCGGGGAGCTGCATCGGTTCAAGGCTAACTTAACTTGGGGGATTAGGTATCTGGAGGAGAAAAAGGCTGAGCACTTCGGCCATATTGAGGCCCTCCGTAAGCAAGTTGGGATGCTCTGATGGTGCAGGAGGAGAAGCTGCGCAGGCATAGAATAGAATATGATGAGGAGTTATATCCTCATCTTATGTCTACGATTGCTGAACGCATGTATGTTTTGTATATTCTGCAATGTTTCTTTACTATATGTATTAATGTTCCTCTTTGCTTCTAATGCATCCCTTGTTTGCTTGTGTAGGTGGTTGATCAGTCATGGTTTGCGCCTGGCTGCTATGGGCACTTTGGAGTCCCCGGAGGTGTTGGAGACCTTTGGGAAGGTTGTAGAGTGCGCCGTGGAGCGTGGCAGGGCACAGGCTATAGAGGAACTCCATGAGGCGAAGATGCTGACCGTGGCACTTGCTGAGGTGCCCGGTTATAAGGCAGATGCTTATGAGGAGCTAGTGAAGGCTATGGAGGGGATGAAGCTGTTTGAGCTTCCACATATTGCGCGGCTGGAGCGCGACCAGGATTACCCCATAAAGTTGATTATGGAGGGGTTAACCCTGGGGAGGCACATTTTGGAGGATGCGGAGGCTCAACCTGACTTTTTCCTAAAGCTTGACGAGTTGCAGCTGCAGGTTCCAGTCTTTGCGCAGCCGCGTGATATTTTGAACCCCTTCATTCTTGAGAAGGAGGTTCCCCTGAAAGAAGTCTTGGAGCTTCATGCGGAGAGGGCGGCCAAGAAGAAAGGTGTTAAGGGAAAAGCCATCCTATGTGGTGTAGGCACTGCGCATATCCCCAGATCAGATGGAGTGGCGGTCAGCGTGGCGACCGTGTCGCCTAAGGATGCGTTACTTTTGAGGAAGCTCCAAGAGGCTGGGAGCTCCGCTGCCCAAGAGCACAGTCGTGAGCACCTTCATAGTGTGTAGATATAGACTTTTTGTAACTTGTAAATGTATGGTGTCGTATAAATAACAAATTGTATCTTTTGTTTGTGTGTTATGTTATCCGTTCTTAAATTGTTATCCTTTGTGTAAAAGATCAATTAAGATGCACGTTGGAACCCATACTCAAATTAAGTGCGTGGCTTAAAACAAATCATAAGTATGAAAATAGACTTGCATTATTTTGCAAAGACTTATTAAATGACCAAGAGTCTTGGCTCATATTTTGCTAAGCCTGTATGGTGTACGTGATATTGCGCATCCTTCGTGGAATGCGCATGGAAAACTTACTTCAACGTCTTGAAGGTAAGGCGCTTAGCAAGGATGCATGATCCAATGTTGATGGGTTTGCAACCCTCTTACTCAACGAGTTAGTTAGTAGGTTTACTCATCCTTTCTGCCATCGTGGGTCTTAATAAGTGCATGCACGCCATGTAGGCAAAATATAAAATAACAATATCGAAACATAATAAAAATGTACGCAATAAAGTGAAGTGTGTTATGGAGTGAGCTAGAAACCATAACGTTTTATTAATACTTGCAAGTTTTTGGAAAATAAAAAACAATTCCTAATAAAGAAAAGAAAATTCAAAGACAAACATTTATTTGGGCACGTACTAAAGTGCAAAGTTGTCTGTTTGTGGGCCGTAGCCTTTCCTAAAGATAGCATCTTTTGAGATTGCAGATATTCCAAGTGCGCGCCAGATCGTGACCTTCCATATCGCGCAACCTGTATGCACCATTACCTAGTGCATCCGTGACCTCATAGGGTCCTTCCCATTTGGGTCCAAGCTTGCCTGTGTCTTCTGCGTGGCTTGCATCATTAGCGCGGTATACAAAGTCTCCTGGCCTGAAAGAAGTGTGTTTGACCTTTGCATCTTAATACTTCTTCATCTTTGTTTTAGCCTTTGCTTCTGATGAGGCGAAAAATGAACCACTTTTAGGGGGTCATTTAAGCCCGGAATTGAATTTATTTGATCAAATATTGCCCTAAATCGTTCCTTTTGTGATTTTAGGTACTTTGGGAGTGAAATCTGGAAAAGGAAGCAATTCGGACGTTTTTGGAGCATAAAAGTGAAGAAAACGCCAAAGACTTAATTTTCCAAGCTGGGAACAGTGTGTGACGGCGTCAAGAGTAAATTTCATGACGGCCCAGTACAGAAATGAAGGCGTCACAAGGAAGAGCGTCAAGAGTTAAATACGTGACGGCCTGGAAAAGTTTAATACATGACGGCGTCAGATGTAGATCAAGGCAGTCCGAGAAGTATTTTGGCGGCGAGATGACGGCGTCACCTATTTGGTCTTGACGCCGTCAGCCTCTATTTCCTATATATAGTTTTCTAATTTTCACACATAAAAAGGAGGAAGTTTTTGAGAAACCCTAAGGCCGAACCTATTACGAATTTTACAGGTTTTTCAAGGGTTTTCAGTCCTTGAACCCTTACATGTGTAATTGAGATAAGTGTTCTTCTAATTCAATCAATATGTGTATGTGTTGGTTGTCTATATCTTGTGCTTGTCTTAATTCCACCATGCTAGGCTAGATTTATCTTGTGTTTGCTTAGATCTAATGAAACGTAGATGTTGATTATGTGTTGATTACTTGTTTATGGTTGTATTGGATGAATGATTTCAATGTTAGGCTTAAGAAAACTGGCAGATCTCCAAATGGTAACATGCTTGAACGTCTTAGGAAACATGAACCGATGTGTACTAGGTTTTATTGGTTGTATTTAATGCATGAGTAAATTCTAATGATCCCATGTTAGGAGCTTCTTAGCCGGCTCGACATAGGAGTGAAGTAGGCACTCATAGGATTGGGGAGTTAAGTACGCCACCCCATGAATGGTATTAAGGAATACAATCCGTCATCCACGCAACTATAACAAGTAATTAACGTGTAAAAGATATCTAGGGAGTAGTGAAATCTAAGTAAACACAATTTCTCCACTTATTGCTCACAACCTTAGTTTAATATAGTTTATTTTCGTTTTTAGTATTTTATTTTGATTGCATCTTAGTATTGGGTTAGTTGACTAGCAACTAATTCCGCCCCAAATCCTTCAAACCCGAGATTTTAATTTGCTTTCTAAAAAAATATAAAAATACAAAAATAATCATTTCTCATCTCTAGAACTAGTAATTAGGTTTTCTAATCCCAGCGACACTATTCCTAGCTGAACGATCAATCCCCCGGTACTTGTCACTATACTATACTACAACGATCAGGTACACTGCCTAGTGGGGGTTGTAAGCTTCTCGAGATCCCTCGAGAGGTAAAGCCTGGTGCGATCCCCATGCATCAAGTTTTTGGCGCCGTTGCCGGGGAATAGTTATTGTCTAGGTTAGAATCTCTTTTTATTAGGTCTACTTGCTAGATTCCTTTCTAGTAAGATTTTTTTTTTTTTTTTTTTTTTTTTTTTTTTTTTTTTTTTTAGTCTATCTTTTTCTTTGTGCCTTTGTTAGTAAATTAAATTCATTGACTATTCCGTTGACCATTATGGAAAACGCGAATCCACCCCTTTCCCCTAGAGAAGTGGCTGTGTTACGTGAACAAATTGAGAGTGAGATTAGGGAACTTATGGAGCTTAATAGGTTGATTAAGGTTGAGCTCGACCATGCATTTAGTGACCTAGCGACCGCCTTGTATTCAAATAAGGACCTAGGGCCTAATGATTTTGTGAATGTCGTTGATGAGCTTGAAGAGGGGGAAATAGATCCGAAGCTAAATGATTATTTTAATCTATACCCCACTAAGGAGGAGATTGCATATTATAATAATCTTATTGATAACCCGCGATCTCTTTTTACTATAATCGAACCTAAGATAAAGAGAGGCGATCCTAAGAATGCTAAGATACCATGTATGATTGGGTATAGACACGTTGACAATGCTTACATTGACTTTAAATCCCCAATCAACATTATGTCCTCAAATGTTTATAATGATATAGTGAAAACAAAATTTGAACCTAGAAGAGATCTCAAATACCCCAGTGGAGTTTGTAACTTTGTCGGGAGAGTTAAAGGTCTACATGTCTTTGTCGGGAATTTCACTTTTGTTACCGACTTTATGATTGTGGAAGATCTTGCTAATGTTATTGATTGTCGATTGTCCAATGTTGTGTTTGGCAAACCGTTTGTTGAGGAGTCAAAGTTAGAATATGATGAGATAGAAGGGACAATCCGATTTGCAAGTAACACCGATAGGATCACTTATAGGATGCCTAATAGAATGAAAGAATATCGCTTTATATCCCGATTTGATAAGGATAACGTTGGTGCTTTTGAGGACATCAATGAAGAGGATAAGAAAAGGGGCATGGATTATGTATGGGAAAAGAGGAGTCTTTTCTACAAAGATTGCTTGGCTCTAGGACCAAAGTATAAAGTTGATAAGGAATTTGCCCATAGGATTATAGGAGCGATTGAGAAAAAGGTGATTGGTTTCTACAAAGAATATTTACAATCAGAGAGTGAAACCAACGATGAGGTCACGTAGTAACCCATGACCTTGAGTCTAGCTACAAGACTCGTAAATAAATAAAAGCGCTTCTTGGGAGGCAACCCATGCTTTGTGTGATTTTATTTTATTTTGTTTGTTATTTGCTTCCGTATGCATGCTTTATTTTTATTGTTGGTAGATCATGTTTCTAAACTAAAAAGTGGAAATACTTTACTTTGTTGTTTTGGCCTAGTCTTAACTCCACCTAAAGGTATTTTTGCAAAAGATAAGTGTAAGGGGAAACCCCAAATATGTTTTTAAGAAACAAACCGATCATGATTCTCCACAATATTAAGTGAACATGTATATTCTTATTTGTTAGAGTCAAATGCTTGTATTGAGTCATAATAAAGTTTTGCATGATTTTCCAGGAAGTAGGACCAAGTTTTTCCAGAAATTTTCCGGAAACTTAACATAAGAATTTCTGCAGGTCACTTCTGACGGCGTCATGAGTTTACTCTTGACGGCGTCAAGTGTAAAAATCTGGAAATTTTACCAGTTTTGTTTTTCTAACGGAGTCTTAAAGTTTTTGTTGAATTATTAAGTTTTATGATCTCCAGGAAATCTGCAAACTTCATTCCACAAGCATTATATCTTATTTTGTTTTCTAGGATTTAGTAACTTATGTAGATTGCCGCCGATTTTATGCGAGGTTGTCTTGTTTGTTTTCTCAGGATTTACAGGTTATGTATGACAAGAAGATGATTATTTTTCTGGAAGGGAAGCTTTGATTGTTCATTTTCTTGGAGGAAGATTTAACCTGGCCACCTTATTATCCATACCGAGCGAATCAGGGGAGTATTTGATTTCATTCTTTTTATTTATTTCACTTTTACATTCTTTACTTGAATATTGGGGACAATGTTCATCCTAAGTGTAAGGGGAGGGTAAAATGATGATACCTTACAAATACACTTTCGCTTGAGTTTGTTTGTTTAAATGGTAGATGTGTAATAAAACTATGAGAAATACTTGTTAGTGCAATTTTAGCGCCAATTTTAAATTTTTTTACAACATTTAGGAGTGAAAATTTAGCCATAGCAAGCGTCTCATGGATAGGAGATTGTATGACTAGCACATAACCGTATATTCAGAAAAATTTTCCACCCAAATATCTGAGGTTCGCCTTTAGATTTGATAGGAAAAGCATTTACTATTAGTGCTTATGAGTGTACCGGTAGCATTTAGATTCTAGAGCTTGCGTTAGTGATGCATCCCGAGACCGCTAGTCAGACTACATTCGTGTAGTAGGATTTACAACATGATAAGAGGCATTAGGATCACCCTTGTGTTAAACCCGTATCATAATTACTTGACCATTTAAGTCATATTACTTGGTTAGTTAAGTCAACTAATTCTTCCCACACGCTAGCGTTGTACTCATTTTTAGTACACGAAACCCCTAGTACACCCCTCCGAGCCTATCTTTTCGTTTCTAACTTTAAGCATTTTACTTAAAGGAAGAATTTGTTACACCCCACTTAAATGTACACCCAAATCGCCTTAGCCTTCCGTGTATGCACTCATCTTTAGTGCATTATTGTTATTTGTTAAACCCTAAGTTAACTATCTAATTGATTACATGGTTGCTAAGTCGAGTCATATCCTTGTACATATTGTTTTGGGACGATTAGGACTCATGGGTAAAGTACTTATTTTATGGAGTAATGGGGAAGGACATAATATTATTACCCCCATATGTGCGTTAATCTTAAAAGTTCTCCAAGTGTTTTAATTTTCTTAATTCGAGTCATTAGATTAGTTTATTGTAAAGTATGTAAAAATTCAAGTGTAAGGGGAAAGTTTATTCCCTATGATGTATTATTTTGGATGGTAGGGTAAGAGTGTATGCAAAAAAAAAAATCGAAAAAAAATTCAAGAAAAAGAAAAAAAAAATAGAAAAAGAAAAGAGAAAAAAAACATACGGACTACCATCCCGTTTCATTCTATGTTCATTTTATGTTTTTGTTATTTTTCATTTATTAGCTTAAGTCGAGTCTAGTCTTGGCTTAGCAACGCCATATTGTACATGTAATTAACCAAGATTGTTAACTCGCCACCAGTAAAGACTGCCTATATCCAACAAAACCGTGTATTTCATATCCCTACACCTAACGTTACAACCATTTAAAAGCCTCTTTGATAGTTTATCCTAGGTGCTTACGCCATGTGATGGAGGTTTGATCCTTTTCCAAACCTATGGTAATCTATTTTGCTATGACAGGTAGTGAGAGATATCTTCCGTTTCCATATCGTAATTTATACTTTATTACACCCGAGAGATGTGAGTATCTAAATACTATTTGTGAGGTGCTAGCGTATGACCTCCGTGCTTGTCTTTGGTCTTTAGTGGAACGATTATTTGTTGTAATTACTTTTATATTAGTGTTGAATGACCCCTAACTTGTATTTTGACTAGAATAAAAGCACATTTGCTTGAGGACAAGCAAATCTCAAGTGTAAGGGTATATGATGAAGCGAAAAATGAACCAGTTTTAGGGGGTCATTTAAGCCTGGAATTGAATTTATTTGATCAAATATTGCCCTAAATCGTTCCTTTTGTGATTTTAGGTACTTTGGGTGTGAAATCTGGAAAAGGAAGCAATTCGGACGTTTTTGGAGCATAAAAGTGAAGAAAACGCCAAAGACTTAATTTTCCAAGCTGGGAACAGTGTGTGACGGCGTCAAGAGTACCATCCGGATGGCGTCAAGAGTAAATATCATGACGGCCCAGTACAGAAATGAAGGCGTCACAAGGAAGAGCGTCAAGAGTTAAATACGTGACGGCCTGGAAAAGTTTAATACATGACGGCGTCAGATGTAGATCAAGGCAGTCCGAGGATTCTTTTGGCGGCGAGATGACGGCGTCACAAGTTTGTTCTTGACGCCGTCAGCCTCAATTTTCTATATATAGTTTTCTAATTTTCATTCATAAAAAGAAGAAGTTTAGAGAAACCCTAAGGCCGAACCATATACGAATTTTACAGGTTTTTCAAGTTTCAGCCCTTGAACCCTTACATGTGTAATTGAGATAAGTGTTCTTCAAATTCAATCAATATGTATATGTGTTGGTTGTCTATATCTTGTGCTTGTCTTAATTCCACCATTCTAGGCTAGATTTATCTTGTGTTTGCTTAGATCTAATGAAACCTAGATGTTGATTATGTGTTGATTACTTGTTTATGGTTGTATTGGATGAATGATTTCAATATTAGGCTTTAGAAAACTGCCAGATCTCCAAATGGTAACATGCTTGAACGTCTTAGGAAACATGAACCGATGTGTACTAGGTTTTATTGGTTGTATTTAATGCATGAGTAAATTCTAATGATCCCATGTTAGGAGCTTCTTAGCCGGCTCGACATAGGAGTGAAGTAGGCACTCATAGGATTAGGGAGTTAAGTACGCCACCCCATGAATGGTATTAAGGAATACAATCCGTCATCCACGCAACTATAACAAGTAATTAACGTGTAAAAGATATCTAGGGAGTAGTGAAATCTAAGTAAACACAATTTCTCCACTTATTGCTCACAACCTTAGTTTAATATAGTTTATTTTCATTTTTAGTATTTTATTTTGATTGCATCTTAGTATTGGGTTAGTTGACTAGCAACTAATTCCGCCCCAAATCCTTCAAACCCGAGATTTTAATTTGCTTTCTAAAAAAATATAAAAATACAAAAATAATCATCTCTCATCTCTAGAACTAGTAATTAGATTTTCTAATCCTAGCGACACTATTCCTAACTGAACGATCAATCCCCCGGTACTTGTCACTATACTATACAACAACGATCAGGTACACTGCCTGATGGGGGTTGTAAGCTTCTCGAGATCCCTCGAGAGGTAAAGCCTGGTGCGATCCCTGATACGTGGGAATTGCACCAGGCTTTACCTCTCAAGGGATCTTGAGAAGCTTACAACCCCCACCAGGCAGTGTACCTGATCGTTGTAGTATAGTATAGTGACAAGTACCGGGGGATTGATCGTTCAGCTAGGAATAGTGTCGCTAGGATTAGAAAACCTAATTACTAGTGCTAGAGATGACGGATGATTATTTTTGTATTTTTATATTTTTTAAGAAAGCAAGTAAAAATCTCGGGTTTGAAGGATTTGGGCGGAATTAGTTGCTAGTCAACTAACCCAATACTAAGATGCAATCAAAATAAAATACTTAAAATGAAATTAAACTATATTAAACTAAGGTTGTGAGCAATAAGTGGAGAAGTTGTGTTTACTTAGATTTCACTACTCCCTAGATATCTTTTACACGTTAATTACTTGTTATAGTTGCGTGGATGACAGATTGTATTCCTTAATACCATTCATGGGGTGGCGCACTTAACTCCCCAATCCTATGAGTGCCTACTTCACTCCTATGTCGAGCCGGCTAAGAAGCTCCTAACATGGGATCATTAGAATTTACTCGTGCATTAAATACAACCAATAAAACCTAGTGCACATCGGTTTATGTTTCCTAAGACGTTCAAGCATGTTACCATTTGGAGATCTGCCAGTTTTCTTAAGCCTAACATTGAAATCATTCATCCAATACAACCATAAACAAGTAATCAACACATAATCAACATATAGGTTTCATTAGATCTAAGCAAACACAAGATAGATCTAGCCTAACATGGTGGAATCAAGACAAGAACAAGATATAGACAACCAACACATAGACATATTGATTGAATTAAAAGAACACTTATCTTAATTACACATGCAAGGTTTCAAGGGCTGAAAACCCTTGAAAAACCTGTAAAATTCGTAATAGGTTCGGCCTTAGGGTTTCTCAAAAACTTCCTCCTTTTTATGTGTGAAAATTAGAAAACTATATATAGGAAATAGAGGCTGACGGCGTCAAGACCAAATAGGTGACGCCGTCATCTCGCCGCCAAAATACTTCTCGGACTGCCTTGATCTACATCTGACGCCGTCATGTGTTAAGCTCTTCTAGGCCGTCACGTGTTTAACTCTTGACGCTCTTCCTCGTGACGCCTTCATGTTTGTACTGGGTCGTCATGGAATTTACTCTTGACGCCGTCAGGATGTTACTCTTAACGCCGTCACCTACTGTTCCCAGGAAGGAAAATTAAGTCTTTAGCGTTTTCTTCACTTTTATGCTCCAAAAACGTCCGAATTGCTTCCTTTTCCAGATTTCACTCCCAAAGTACCTAAAATCACAAAAGGAATGATTTAGGGCAATATTTGATCAAATAAATTCAATTTCGGGCTTAAATGACCCCCTAAAAGAGGTTCATTTTTCGCCTCAGCATATACCCTTACATTTGAGATTTGCTTGTCCTCAAGCAAATGCGCTTTTATTCTACTCAAAATACAAGTTAGGGGTCATTTAACACTAATATAAAAGTAATTACAACAAATAATCGTTCCACTAAAGACCAAAGACAAGCACGGAGGTCATACGCTAGCACCTCACAAATAGTATTTAGATACTCACATCTCTCGGGTGTAATAAAGTATAAATTACAATATGGAAACGGAAGATATCTCTCACTACCTGTCATAGCAAAATAGATTACCATGGGCTTAGGAAAGGATCAAACCTCCACCACATGGCGTAAGCACCTAGGATAAACTATCAAAGAGGTCTTTTAAAGGGTTGTAACGTTAGGTGTAGGGATATGGAATACACGTTTTTTTTTTGGATAAAGGCAATCTTTACTGGTGGCGAGTTAACAATCTTGGTTAATTACATGTACAATATGGCGTTGCTAAGCCAAGACTAGACTCGACTTAAGCTAACAAATGAAAAATAACAAAAATATAAAATGAACATAGAATGAAAAGGGATGGTAGTCCGTATGTTTTTTCTCTTTTTCTTTTTCTTCATTTTTCGATTTTTTTTTTATTTTTTATTTTATTTTATTTTATTTTTTTTGTGTGTGCATACACTCTTACCCTACCATCAAAAATAATACATCATAGGGAATAAACATTCCCCTTGCACTTGAATTTTTACATACTTTACACTAAACTAATCTAATGACTCGAATTACGAAAATCAAAACACTTGGAGTACTTTTAAGATTAACGTACATATGGGGGTAATAAATGATGTTCTTCCCCATTACTCTATAAAATAAGTACTTTACCCATGAGTCCCAATCATCCCAAAACAATATGTACAAGGATATGAATCGACTTAGTAACCATGTAATCAATTAGATAGTTAACTTAGGGTTTAACAAATAACAATAATGCACTAAAAATGAGCGCATACACGGAAGGCTAAGGCGATTTGGTTGTACATTTAAGTGGGGTGTAACAAATTCTTCCTTTAAGTAAGATGCTTAAAGTTAGAAACGAAAAGATAGGTTCGGAGGGGTGTACTAGGGGTTTCGTGTACTAAAAATGAGTACAACGCTAAAGGTGTGGGAAAAATTAGTTGACTTAAGTAGCCAAGTAATATGACTTAAATGGTCAAGTAATTATGATACGGGTTTAACACAAGGGTGATCCTAATGCCTCTTATCATGTAGTAAATCCTACTACACGAATGTAGTCTCACTAGCGGTCTCGGGATGCATCACTAACGCAAGTTCTAGAATCTAAATGCTACTGGTACACTCATAAGCACTAATAGTAAATGCTTTTCCTATCAAATCTAAAGGCGAACCTCACATATTTGGGTGGAAAATTTTTCTGAATATACGGTTATGTGCTAGTCATACAATCTCCTATCCATGAGACGCTTCCTATGGCTAAAGTTTCACTCCTAAATGTTGTAAAAAAATTTAAATTTGGCGCTAAAATTGCACTAACAAGTATTTCTCATAGTTTTATTACACATCTACCATTAAACAAAACAAACTCAAGCGAAAGTGTATTTGTAAGGTATCATCATTTTACCCTCCCCTTACATTTAAGATGAACATTGTCCCCAATGTTCAAGCAAAGAATGTAAAAGTGAAATAAGTAAAACAAATGAAATCAAATACTCCCCTGATTCGCTCGGTATGGATAATAAGGTGGCCAGGTTAGATCTTCCTCCAAGAAAATGAACAATCAAAGCTTCCCTTCCAGAATAATAATCATCTTCTTGTCATACATAACCTGTAGATCCTGAGAAAAAAACAAGACAACCTCGCATAAAATCGGCGGCAACCTATATAAGTTACTAAATCCTAGAAAATAAGATAAGATATAATGCTTGTGGAATGAAGTTTGCAGATTTCTTGGAGATTATAAAACTTAATAATTCAACAAAAACTTTAAGATTCCGTTAGAAAAACAAAACCGGTAAAATTTCCAGATTTTTACACGTGACGCCATCAAGAGCAAGCTCGTGACGCCGTCAGAAGTGACCTGCAGAAATTCTTATGTTAAGTTTCTGGAAAATTTCTGGAAAAACTTGGTCCTACTTCCTGGAAAATCATGCAAAACTTCATTATGACTCAATACAAGTATTTGACTCTAACAAATACGAATATACATGTTCATTTAATATTGTGGAGAATCATGATCGGTTTGTTTCTTAAAAACATATTTGGGGTTTCCCCTTACACTTATCTTTTGCAAAAATACCTTTAGGTGGAATTAAGACTAGGCTAAACAACAAAGTAAAGTATTTCCACTTTTTAGTTTAGAAACATGATCTACCAATAATAAAAATAAAGCATGCATACGGAAGCAAATAACAAACAAACAAACAAATAAAAATCACACAAAGCATGGGTTGCCTCCCAAGAAGTGCTTTTCTTTATTTACGAGTCTTGTAGCTAGACTCAAGGTCATGGGTTACTACGTGATCTCATCACTGGTTTCACTCTCTAGGTCGTCTTCTAAATCAGTTTTGTATTCCAGACCTAGTTGCAAGCATTCTTTGTAGAAACCAAGCATCCTATTTTTCACATACTCTACTCCTCTACGTCTATCCTCATCATTCCTATAATAAGCCGCTTGCTTGTGTTCCTTTTCAAAATTAGAGAGGAGGCGGTATTGCTCAATCTTGTAGGGCATTTGGTAGGCAACCTCATCATTCTCTTCCTTGAATCTAACTATACCTAAAGTCGGATCATAACTCATCCTAGTGGCCTCAACAAATGGTTTTCCGAATATTATTTGGCTTAGGCAAGCATCTATCACCGGACGAGTGTCTTCTACTATCATAAAATCGATCTCATAAGTGAGATTGCCTATAATCACATGCAATCCCTTCACTCTTCCTGCAAAATTACTTATGAAATTCTTATTGGGCATCATCCTAAAATTAAGTTGCTTCTTCATCACCCAATTGTAATAAGTCCTAGTCATGATGTTTACGGGAGATCTAGGATCGATGTAAGCTTTCCATATATGCATGTGCCCGATATTGCATGGTATGTTGATGTTAGAGGGGTCTCCCATTTTGATAAGGGGTGTGCCAAGAATATATGGTCTCTCGGGACTATCGAATAAATCCTTATGGTATTCCCGTTCTTCCTTGGTGGGCATCTTATCAAAGTACTTCTCTATAGTTTCTACTCCCTCTAATTCTTCTCCCTTTTTAACCTCAACTTCCCTACTTTCATCCCTAATCTCGGTTTCTACTCCAACTTCATCCTTGTCATTTTCTTCTGCCTCCTTATCTATTGGCTTAATGGTGACAACATTGACAAAGTGGACATGTTTGGATGATGAGGGGTCCTTAATCTGGATTCCGTTATTGGTGTCCCTAGTGTCCTTCCTAGGTGTAGTTAACGCTTGGTTGTTGAGGGCTTTCAACAAGTTGTCAATTTTGTTGGTCATCTCCGTTTGTTGTTGGTTGAATTCGGTTTTAAACCTAGCTATGCGAGCTTCTTGAGATTCCATGAACTTTGACATCAATCCTTCAAGATTTTTGGTACTACCATAGTTGTTAGAAGGATTGTTGTTGAAAGTACGGTTGGAGGGTGGACCGTTTGGTTGGTAACGATTAGGCGGATTGGAAGAATTGGGTTGATTTTGTTTCCACCTAAGGTTTGGGTGATTTTTCCTAGAGGGGTTGTATGAATCACCGTAAGGGTTTGGCTCGGGCTTGAAAGTGTACCACTTATCTCCCGCTTCATCGGTACGCGTGGATGCGTAGTTCGCAAAAGCTGTTCCGGGGAGTTCCACACAATCACAAGTGTTGGGAATTATTCTATCAGTTACCACGGCTAGTGAAGATATTACAACTGCAGTACTTGCAGTGGAAACTCATTACCACTGCAAGAACAAACATTACCACTGCTTGCATGATAACTGTTAGAGAAACGCGCTTAGATAAACATAGAAAAGATATTGTGTATATCTTATTCTATTAGTATTATACTTATCTTGTACAAGAGGACTCCTTGTTGTATAAAAGGAGATCCTAGGTCATAGTTAGAATATATCTTTCTAATACGTTTTCTTAGAGCTTCAAGGTGTAACCCTAGTGATATCATAGATCACTCGTATTATTATCATTAATAATATTGGAGCTATTTGTTTTGTTACATACACTGTTCTTACATACAATTGGTTCACTTACTATCAATCTTCTAGGTATCATTAAGTAGATTCCGCATACTTAGTGGTATCACTCAAAGTATCATTATTAACACAAGTTCAAGGTGTTCACGATCCAACAAGTGGTATCAGAGCAAGGCTTTGATATTTTGATTTAGAAGATCCTATGGCAGACTCAAAAGATACAGTGGAGACAGAAACAAGCCAATCTAACATTTCTGCAAAACTTCCAAAGCTAAAGATCAATGACTTCGAGATGTGGAGGCTTATGATAGAACAATTTTTCATGGTTCAAGACTACACATTATGGGAGATCATTATGTGTGGTAATTCTTTCAAACCTGGTACAACTACAGAGCAGATTGGTGACAATACAGTAACAAAAGTTAATTCTGGTCCTGTTAATACTGAAGAAAGAAATCAACTGAAGAATGATTTGAAGGCTAGAGGTTTGCTGCTGATGGCTCTACCTAGAGAACAAGTTCTGGCTTTTAGCAAATACAAGTCTGCAAAGACTCTTTTTGATGAGATCTGTGAAGTGTTTGGTGGTAATGATTCCACCAAGAAGACTCAAAAGACTTTATTGAAGCAGACCTATGAAAACTTTGGTTCAACAAGTAATGAATCTCTTGATAGCATCTTCACAAGGCTACAAAAGATTCTTACTCAACTCACTGCTTTTGGTATTGAGGTGGAAAAGGAAGACCTAAATCTTAAGTTCCTAAGAAGCCTACCTTCTGAGTTTGACACCAATGTTGCTATTTGGGAGGATAAGCCAGATCTGGAGACAATGAAGCTTAATGATGTGTACAATAACTTCAAAGTTATTGAACAAAGATTAAAGAAAGCTGGCAAGTTAAGAACAAGTTCTGCAAGTGTAGCACTCATATCATCATCAGGTAATGATAGTTCAGATGATGAAGTGATAGTGATGATGACAGTGGTAACATGATTGTTTCCACTGGTAATGGAAATGTTTCCACTAGGAGCTCAAAGAAACAGGTTGCAGGACTAAGTGATGCTACTTTCTATGCCTTTATATCAAGCCATGTGGGTGGTTCAATTCTCAATCATGAGGATTTGGATCAAATTGATGAAGATGATATGGAGGAGATGGACATTAAATGGCAGGTGGCATTACTAAGCTTGAGATCAAAGAAGTTCTGGAAGAAGACAGGAAGAAAGATACATATAAGTGGTGATGAGACTGTAGGTTTTGATAAAAAGAAGGTGGAGTGCTATAATTGTCACAAGAAGGGGCACTTTGCAAGAGAATGCAGAAAACCAAGGAAATCTGACAATAAGTCAACTTGGTACAAGAAGGAAAAGAACAAAGAACCTATAACAGAAGAGCCAAAGGTGCTATTGGCTATTGATGGAGTGAGCTTTGATTGGAATTTTATGACTCAGGATGGAGAAGATGATTCAGAATCTGCAATGCTTGCTACTGAGCATGCACTCATGGCTTTCTCAGACTCTGAGGTACATACTGATAATGCTTGTTCTAAAAACTGTAAGGCCTTAAAAGAGTATAATAGCTTGAAAAAACAATATGATGAGCTGATGCTAGAGTTACACCATACTAATCATAACTTAGCAAATCATAAGAGAGGTCTAGGTGTTTTAGAAAAACAGATAGAGCATTATAGGGCAAATGAGTCTAAATTTAGTGATGACATTGCTGTGTTAAAAAATGATTTAGACTTTAAGATTGTTGTAAATCAAGCTCTTAGGGAAGAGATTGAAAAAGTTAAAAAGGCTAGTGCGAATATTCAGATAACTAAGCAAACACTAGACCATCAATCTAAGAGCATTGACAAAATTTGGGAAGCTCAAGTTGTGAGCAAAGCCAAATCAGGTCTAGGATACAAATCTGTTCCACCACCTCTAAGAGGTGTTCCAGCACCTCCTGGCATTGACCTAGCTCACACAGGCTTAGAAGAGTTTCAGGATCCACCCATGACCTATGGACCAAAATTTGTTAAACCAGTTGAAACTGAAAAGGTTCAGGTTGAGGTTGAGACTTTTGATAGTGCTAGTGACTCATCTCTTAAAGATGAATGTTTGAATGTTGAGTCTAAAACTAGTGTCACTAAAGATGTTAAAGTTGAGGAAAGAGAAGGTATTCCTGAAGAAGTCAAAGAGAAGCCTAGGACACAGTCAAATTACACTAGGCCTACTACTAGGTATGCAGAGATGTACAGGGATAGGTCTAAATCTCCTAGAGGGAACATGAGAAGTTGGAATCATGTTAAAACTAGGCAGTTTGGTAGTGATTTTGTGTTCAACAATAAGGCTTGTCATATATGTGGTAGCTTTGACCATTTAGCTAAAGACTGTACCTACCACATGGGAAGAAGGGAAGTATTTGTGAATAAAAGGGTGAATGGACACAATTCTAATAATATGACTCACCAAAACCCCTTAAGCAAGATGGTTCCCAGGTCTGTTTTACTTACCACTGGCATCAAACCAATTTCCACTGCTAGACCAGCAGTTACCACTGCCAGTAGTAAAAACAGATTTTATCCTAAGTCCCCTGTCACTTCTTTTGTTAAAACTTATCAAACAGGGAAAAAGGCTTATTTTGAAAAGAATGATCACAAGAATCACATGTGGAGACCAAACTTTTCTAAACCAGCAGTTTCCACTGCTAGGCATGCAGTTACCACTGCAAGACCAAATGTTTCCACTGATGTCTATGTGAATAAGAAAAGGGTAAACTTGGGAAAAGCTGTTAAGGCCTCAGCTCGTTGGGAATGGAAACCAAAAGGAACAACAACCTCAGACAATCCCAATGGTGTATCAATGACCTTTGATAGATACAATTATATTGATACACGAGGCAGATCCAAGTCATTTGTGGCTTGGGTCCCCAAAAGGTACTAATTCCTTTATGTTGAGTGCAGGAACAGTCAAAGACTACTAATGATTATGAATAACTTGATAATACTTTCTGAGTTAACTGTGACTCACTAATATGTTTGCAAGTTGTTTGGTATATGTCTGTTCTGCAAATGTTTATGAGATTGCAAGAAGTGTGTTAAAGTCATCAAGAGTTGTAGCCAAAGGAATGTGGTCAAATAAGCTGAAGGTCTTACAATATTGATTAATTAAAGAAGATCTTTTCATTCATTCAAAGACATGAGTTACAGCTTACATTCAAAGTTCCAACTGAATTACAAAGACCATTCCTAAAACATTTGGCTAATTAAGAACTACTAGCTTCTATCAATTATTACATAATACTTGAGGCTATGACAAGTACAATGAAGAAGCTGAAGATGAAAATGGAAAAAGAAGAGAAGGAAGACTGTGAAGATGCTCAAGTAACAAAGTCAAGAAAATACTCAAGAACTTTGTTCCTTGGCAACATTCTTCAGTCATCTATTTCTGCTTCTCCTTTTCCTTATATGTAATCTGAGCCTTCTTGCTCTGTCCAATATGTTCTTGATGCAGAAGACCAGGTTCTGGAGCAGGAAGATCCAACACCAAATTTGATGATGTTGGGAGAGATGAATCTCTCTTACTTGATCTTGGTTGGGATCTCTCTGGTGTGGTAGGTGGAAGAAAGGTTGGATCTTCATTCTCTTCTTCTGAAGATTCTTCAGCAGAGGTCCAGATAAAAGGAGAGACAAGCTCCCTCTCAGCAGGATTTGGATCATGGCTTGATTCACCCTCTATGTGTGCATTCCATTGTTTTTCTTGCACATCCCATCATTTTTCCATCTCTCTCTTATAATCAGAATCTTCAAGTCCCCATGGATATGGTGGTACATCTTCTTCTGATGATGGAACAGAAGAGTGTTGATTAGAGGACTCAGGGTTTGATGACATGGTTATGGAAGAGAATTGGGTTGATTGGGATATTTGGGTTTGAAAGATTTTTGGTGACTGAGATGTGGTATTTGGAGGAGGTTACATAAGCCAAGGTTAGGTGTTATGCTAATTAATGAAGGTTATTTAATTTCATCTGTTTTGGTTGGTTTGAGAAGTAACTGTGGTTTGACTTTTGAGAAGATATTTTTGTGTATAGTAACTTGGTTAAAAAGTTACTTGGGTTAATCTTTGTGGGCTAAGATGAGACTTATTTTTGTTGTAGTATACAACCTATATCATTGGAGTAATAAGGTGTGTATCTTAGACACACAACAAATGGTTATTGATTCACCATGTCTAACCCACATAAGAATCAGCTAGTCCATAAGCAAACGGCTTCTGGTAAAGACTTATCAAATCCGTTGATAGCTGATAGTTTGCTAAAAACTATGATAAGAGCAGCAAATTTTTCATGTTTTACTTACCACTGCTCTTTGAAATTTTGTTGATTTTTACCACTGCAAGTTCACTGTTTCCACTGAAAGTGTAAATTTTACCACTGGTGAACTAGCCGTTACAACTGCGTGTCAGTAATCTCATTTTTACTACCCGTTGCAAATATAACCATCTTTCCGTATTAATAGGGTAAAATTTTAGGGAATTATCTACTTACCAAACTTTATTTATTCTTTTCTAAAGATAAATCTTTCTATAGATAATTTCTCTATACGCGTTTTTCTCCAAACCCTAGTAGTATAAATTGATTCCAATACGGCTTGCACTTTATTCTCGATTACTAACACTTTTATCTCTCAAATCACAAAATCATGGTGACTCTCAAGTTTGCAGATGAACACAACCAAGTGGCTTATCTACAAAAGTCAAACGACAAGAGTGGACCCGTTTTTCATCAGATTGTGGATTTCCTAAACACAACTCATATAAGGTATGCCTTAATTATGAATCCCACAATCTTTGTTTCTCACATCAAACAGTTTTGGAACTCTGTGGAGTCCATAACCCTTGAACAGGGAGACACACATGAATCTGTGGAAGCTCTTAGAGCCACAGTGGATGGGGTAACTATTGATGTTACTGAATCGTCTTTAAGGAGAATTCTCCAATTAGATGATCTTAATGGTATCATCACATTACCTAATTCAGACATATTCAACTACATTGCTTTGATGGGGTATGATACATCTGACCAAAAAGTAACTTTTAAGAAAGGATGTTTTTGCCCCCATTGGAGATTTTTGATACATACTCTGTTGCATTGCCTAAGTCCTAAGAAAACTTCTTATGAACAATTTGGATCAACCATGGCTTACCCTTTAGTTTGCTTGGTTTCTGATAGGACTTTCAATTTTTCAAGGTTTATATTTAATAATATGAAAGGCAATGTAAAGAGTTCATACAAATTTTTGATGTATCCAAGGTTTGTGCAAGCAGTGTTAAATGAATTTCAACTACAAAATCATAATAGGATTTATGACACTCCATGTCTTAAGCCAAAAGTATTTCAAAACATGTGTAAGGCTTCAGATTTTTGGGATGGAGTGATTCATCCTCTTTTACCAAACATGCTTGAAAAGATTTCACAGGTACAGGGTGAAGATGTAACAATCCCAGTTGTATCCCATCACACACCCACTATTTCTGTTCCACAAATTCAACATATCCCTGCTGTAACTCACACATATGAAAGGAGGCAAAAACAGCAACTCCTTCCATGACAACATTGCATGTTGCTGACCTTTATGGTTTAGGAACAAGCAGTGGTGGTTCAAGGCTTCAATCTAGTCCAACTAGAGAAGAGCCTGGATCAATGCCTTATGATTCACCTCTCCCAGCAGGTTACACAGTTGGAAGTGATGAAGGTAGTGTGCAACAAAATGAATTGATGGAATTATGTACCAAATTAGTCAAACAGGTTCAAACTCTGGAGAAAGATCTGGCACAGACCAAAGTACAACATGCCACAGAGTTGAATCTATTGAAGGCTGAGATTCAAAAGTTGCAGGATGAAGTTGTGAATCTCAAGAAGAAAAGACATATTCAAGCTGTAGTTTCTTCTCCATCATCATCACATGATGATCTTTCTGCAGGTTCTGGTTATGGTTTGGGAACTTCTTCCAAACAGGGGAGGAAAACAGATGCAGAGATTAAGGGGAGGAGTACTAATTTTGATGATATGTTTGCTGAGCTCAATGATTCTGAAAATGCTCAAGCAAAAGATGATGTAGCTGAGATTGAGGGGAGGAAATTGGATCTTGAAGATATGGTTGTTGATACTGATGTTCTTGGAACTACTCAACAAGTTTCCACTGAAGCAGAACATGTTACCACTGATCAAATAATTTCTACTGCAAGTGAGACTGTTATCACTGATGTTCCATTTGTTACCACTGCAGAGGAAGAAGCTGCCAGAAAAAGATCAGTCAAAGGTAAAGCAATTGTCTTTGGTGCAGAACAAGAGCATACAAGAATGATTTCCAAGAAAGATCAAGCTCAAATTGATTTTGATGCAAGATTGGCAGAACAACTTGATGCTGTAGAAAAAGAAAATATGAAACAGCAAAAGGAGAATGATGTTGCTAGTTTTATGGAAGCACAGAGGTTAGGTAAACTTAAAGCTGTAATGGCACAACCACTCTCAGTGGTTCCACCAACCACTTACATGAGAAACCCCCTATGTTCTCATATGTGCCATCAGAAGTAGAGATTGAGCATATGATTAAGCATGATCCAGTAGTAAAGAAGAAAGCTATTGAGCTTGTTGCTAACATGACTTTGACAGAAGAACAAAGAACAGCTCAATTGGCTGATTTTATTCAAATGAAGAATCAACAAGCACTGGATGAAGCTATTGGAACTGCTAGAAAAGGTCAAAAGAAACAGAGACAACCTACAAAGGCACAAATCATTCATGAGATGAAAGTATTTTGCTGTCATGTTGGAACTTGGAAAATGGCAGATTTCAAAGGTATGTCTCATGAAAGAATTGAAGGTATTTACTACAGAATTAAAAGGCAAGATAGTACCTTCAGACCTATTGATTTTGAAGAAGTTGAAAGATTCAAGCAAAGTAAAAGGAAAGCTTCAACTGTTGAAGATCATGTTACAAAAAGAATGAAAGTTTCTCAAGAGAAAGAATCTCAATCTGAGAAATGTGCAGAAGATCTACAAAGTGCTATTATTATTGTTGAAGAAGAAGAAGATTTCTACCCAGATCCTTTGCAATCAAAGCATCCAATTATTGATTGGGAAGTGTACACAACAAAGTATTTTGCTTCTACTTGGAAGATTATAAGATTGGGAGGAGAATCTTCATCATTCATTCAGTTTGAAGATCTTCTTAAAGCATGTGACAGAGATGATCTTGATACTCTTTGAAAGCTTGTTAATGAAAGATTCAAGGCTGATACTCTCAAAGATATGAAAGAAATGCAGCTCTGGGTTGATTTAAGAAGACTATATGAACCAGATCTTAATGATAAGTATTGGAAGTTTGATGCATCAGACTTAAATACTACATGGACATATTTTGATAAATGTGAGGTTCATCATGTTTCTACAACAAAGAAAGTGGATGTGTTTATGTTTGCTGAGAAGGAATATCCACTTAGAGCTAAAACTCTTTCTGCAATGTTGAAATCAAAGTTAAGAGTGTATGCAGATAATGAAAAGATCAGAGCTTTGATTCAGAAGATTCAAGATCAATATGCAAGAGCTGATAAAGTGTTAAGCAGAACAAGATAAGTGTTTGGAAGAATTCCCATATCCTCATGTTTATTGTATACTTGAAGAAACTTGTTGATTTACTAATAAATCATAAGTTTAGGGGAGGATTGTTGGGAATTATTCTATCAGTTACCATGGCTAGTGAAGATATTACAACTGCAGAAGATTGTACTTGTAGTGGAAACTCATTACCACTGCAAGAACAAACATTACCACTGCTTGCATGATAACTGTTAGAGAAACGCGCTTAGATAAACATAGAAAAGATCTTGTGTATATCTTATTCTATTAGTATTATACTTATCTTGTACAAGAGGACTCCTTGTTGTATAAAAGGAGATCCTAGGTCATAGTTAGAATATATCTTTCTAATACGTTTTCTTAGAGCTTCAAGGTGTAACCCTAGTGATATCATAGATCACTCGTATTATTATCATTAATAATATTGGAGCTATTTGTTTTGTTACATACACTGTTCTTACATACAATTGGTTCACTTACTATCAATCTTCTAAGTATCATTAAGTAGATTCCGCATACTTAGTGGTATCACTCAAAGTATCATTATTAACACAAGTTCAAGGTGTTCACGATCCAACAACAAGTGTCATGGGGACCACTACATAATTCGCATGAAGAAGTAATTTTGTTCACTTGGCTTGAAGGCTTAGGAGCTTCGTAGGATTTCATGAGAAACTTGACTTGGTCTTCAAGTTCCATGATCCTACGGTCGGGAGTGCTAGAGTTGTTCGAAGGCAAAGATATTGCCTTGACCGTTTTGTTCAAATAACGGGAATCATTCCAACTTTCGTTGTCATAGAGAGCAAGATCTTCTATGAGTTCCCATGATTGTTCTGCACTTAGATCACGTAGCTTACCACCGGCCGATTGGTCAATGGCTCGCCTCGTGGAGAGATCGATATGGTCATAAAAGATTTGGACTTGGAGCCAAAGATCTATGCCATGATGAGGGACTTTTTGGAGTAAGTCCTTGAAACGAGTCCATGCTTCATAAAGAGATTCATTTTGACGTTGTTGGAACATCAAGATCTCATTTCTAAGCTTAGTAGTTCTCCCCGGTGGGAAAAATTGAGCAAGGAAACGAGTGGTGAGATCATCCCATGTGGTGATGGATCCCGCGGGTAAACGCTCAAGCCATTGACTATCTTGATCCCGTAGAGAGAATTGGAATAGGCGTAATCGGGTTGTCTCTCTAGTTTCAACACCTAGGTCTATGGAATCTACGATTTTAAGGAAGTCCTTAAGATGTTGATTTGGATCTTCAGAACGAAGTCCATGAAATGCACATCCGCTTTGCACCAACCGGATGGTGTCGGATCACAAGGGGGTCACATTGGCTCTGGTGAGCTCAATGGTGTTTCGGTAGCCTTGGTGGCTAGGTCGGGAATACTCTCCTAAGGTTCGGGGCCTAAGGGGTTCTAGTGGTGGGTTTTGTTGTGGTGGGATGACGGGTTCAAGGATGTTCCCATCGTCCATGATGTCGGGTGGTGAAGAGTTACGAACAAAGATACAAAGAAATAAGATAGACTAAAGAAACCTAGAAATAAAAATAAAATTTTACTAGAAAGGAATCTAGCAAGTAGACCTAATAAAAAGAAATTCTAACCTAGACAATAACTATTCCCCGGGCTGCGGCGCCAAAAACTTGATACGTGGGAATTGCACCAGGCTTTACCTCTCAAGGGATCTTGAGAAGCTTACAACCCCCACCAGGCAGTGTACCTGATCGTTGTAGTATAGTATAGTGACAAGTACCGGGGGATTGATCGTTCAGCTAGAAATAGTGTCGCTAGGATTAGAAAACCTAATTACTAGTGCTAGAGATGACGGATGATTATTTTTGTATTTTTAAATTTTTTTAGAAAGCAAGTAAAAATCTCGGGTTTGAAGGATTTGGGCGGAATTAGTTGCTAGTCAACTAACCCAATACTAAGATGCAATCAAAATAAAATACTAAAAATGAAATTAAACTATATTAAACTAAGGTTGTGAGCAATAAGTGGAGAAGTTGTGTTTACTTAGATTTCACTACTCCCTAGATATCTTTTACACGTTAATTACTTGTTATAGTTGCGTGGATGACGGATTGTATTCCTAAATACCATTCATGGGGTGGCGCACTTAACTCCCCAATCCTATGAGTGCCTACTTCACTCCTATGTCGAGCCGGCTAAGAAGCTCCTAACATGGGATCATTAGAATTTACTCATGCATTAAATACAACCAATAAAACCTAGTGCACATCGGTTCATGTTTCCTAAGATGTTCAAGCATGTTACCATTTGGAGATATGCCAGTTTTCTTAAGCCTAACATTGAAATCATTCATCCAATACAACCATAAACAAGTAATCAACACATAATCAACATCTAGGTTTCATTAGATCTAAGCAAACACAAGATAGATCTTGCCTAACATGGTGGAATCAAGACAAGAACAAGATGTAGACAACCAACACATAGACATATTGATTGAATTAAAAGAACACTTATCTTAATTACACATGCAAGGTTTCAAGGGCTGAAAACCCTTGAAAAACCTGTAAAATTCGTAATAGGTTCGGCCTTAGGGTTTCTCCAAAACTTCCTCCTTTTTATGTGTGAAAATTAGAAAACTATATATAGGAAATAGAGGCTGACGGCGTCAAGACCAAATAGGTGACGCCATCATCTCGCCGCCAAAATACTTCTCGGACTGCCTTGATCTACATCTGACGCCGTCATGTGTTAAGCTCTTCCAGGCCGTCACGTGTTTAACTCTTGACGCTCTTCCTCGTGACGCCTTCATGTTTGTACTGGGCCATCATGGAATTTACTCTTGACGCCGTCAGGATGTTACTCTTGACGCCGTCACCTACTGTTCCCAGCAAGGAAAATTAAGTCTTTGGCGTTTTCTTCACTTTTATGCTCCAAAAACGTCCGAAAATTGCTTCCTTTTCCAGATTTTACTCCCAAAGTACCTAAAATCACAAAAGGAACGATTTAGGGCAATATTTGATCAAATAAATTCAATTTCGGGCTTAAATGACCCCCTAAAAGTGGTTCATTTTTCGCCTCATCAATCCCCACGCATCAGCTTCGCGTATAGCTGCGCGTTCACGCCTTTCTTTCAACAAGTCCAAGTGTATGCGCTGCTCCTCATCATTTGTTGTGACGTTTATTTCCGCTGTACGTATAGTTAGCATTCCAATTTCGGCTGGTATGACAGCTTCTGTTCCATAGACAAGAGAAAATGGTGTGTCTCCGATACTGGTTTTGATTGTGGTGCGGTGCGCCTATAAAACATGTGACAATTTGTCCACCCATTTTCCTTTGTGTCTGTCAAGGCGCGCTTTTATCGCTTCGCCTAAACTGCGATTTGCGCGTTCAACCAAGCCATTGGTTTATGGGTGTTTCACTGAAGCAAAGTGTTGTGTGATGTTCAATTGCGCGCACCAATCTTTGAATGGGTTATCACAGAATTGTTTTCCATTATTTGAGATAATTTCCCCAGGTAGCCCGAAGCAACACACAACATTGTTCTACACGAAGCGTTTTACCTGGTTGCCAGTGATGCTCACCACTGCTTTTGCCTCAATCCACTTTGTAAAGTAGTCTATGGCTACGATGAGGAATTTCTACCCTCCCGCTGCAACTGTGAAGGGGCCTGCGATATCAATGCCCCATTTATAGAATGGCCATGGTGAGGTAATGGGGGTTAACTCTTGTTGTGGTTGGCGCGGAATTGGCCTGTGTACTTGGCAATTACTGTATTTCTTTATCATATATCGCGCATCGCAGTGCATAGTAGGCCAAAAATATCCTGATCGCAGGGCGCGCGCCACAACGAACCGTGGTCCCGAGTGCATGCTACATGATCCAGCGTGAATTTCACGGAGTACATAATCTGCTTGAAGAGGTCCAACACATCGGAGCCAATGAACGTCGATATAGGATGCCATCTCGTAGTTCAAATCTCTGCGCTGTGCGCCGCACCCTTCGAGCATCCTTTTGATCTTGTGGTAAAATTCCTTTGCTTATAAATTTAATGATAGGTGTCATCCACATGGGATCCTGTTCTTCTATCACCGTGGATACTTCTATCTCCAAGATTGATTTATTTTTTAGAGTTTCTACCAATACTTGTTTTGATAGGTGCGCAAAGCTTGTAGATGCGATCTTGCTAAGCGCGTCAGCTTTCCTGTTGTCTCCTCTAGGTACTTGTTTTATTGTGAACCTATCAAAGCTCTGAATTAAAGACTTGGTTTTTTCAAGGTATTGGATCATATGTTCATCCTTGGCTTCATATTCACCTAACACATGGTTAGCTACTAGTCTGGAATCTACATTTGTCTCTAGGTTGCGTACACCCATTTGAATTGCAATACGCAGTCCAGGGAGTAGGGCTTCGTATTCTGCCTCATTGTTTGTGGCTGTAAATTCGAAGCGTAGTGCGTAGGTGAACTCCATCCCCTCTGGATTAGTAAGGATAAGGCCTGCGCATGATCCATCCACGCATGAGGATCCGTCTGTGAATAGAATCCATGGTTCTTGTAACTCTGTCTTGCCTGTTGAAGGTGGAGTATCGGTATCTGGCTATTCAACAATAAAGTCAGCTAATATCTGCCCCTTGATTGCAGTGCGTAGTCTATACGAGATGTTATATTCGCTCAACAACACACTCCACTTTTGTAGCCGTCCTGATGCGTCAGGTTTAGAGATAACTTGTTTGATGGGCTGGTCCGTGATCACAGCTATTGGGTGCGCCTGAAAGTATCTGCGCAGTCTTTTAGCTGCGAATACTAGAGCTAAGACCAGCTTTTCCATGGCGATGTAGTTAGTCTCTGTTTTCTTCAGTGCCTTACTTACAAAGTATATGGGTGTTTGGACGGAGTTCCTATCTGTCAATAGTATTGCGCTAACTGCTCCATGGGTTGCAGATAAATACATGATCAACTCTTCCCCTGGTCGCGGTGCGACAAGTTTGGGAAGTGATGCAAGATGATGTTTTAGTTGTTGGAAGGCTTCCTCTGCCTCCTCAGTCCAACGAAAGTCTCCATTTTTTGTGCACTTCGTGAGTGTTTTGAAGAGAGGAAGTGATTTGTCTGCTGACTTGGATAAAAAATGGTTTAGCCCAGCTAGCTTTCCGTTTAATGACTGGACTTCTTTCAATGTGCGCGGTGAGGGAAGATCGATGACAGCTTTTGTCTTTTCCGGGCAAGGTTTGATACCATCAGGTTCTATTAAATACCCAAGGAACATGCCTTCTGTCGCGCCAAAGGTGCACTTCTTGGGGTTTAACTTCATGTTTATTTTTCCCAATGTTTTGAACGTCTCCTCAATGTCGCGCACCAAATCTTTCTCTGTGTGACTATTGATGACAAGGTCATCAACGTAGACTTCCAAGTTGTGACATACTTGTTTTTCAAAAGCCATGTCCACCAATCGCTGGTATGTTGCGCCCGCGTTCTTTAGACCAAAAGGCATTTTTTTGTAGCAATAGACTCCTTGACTTGTGTGGAAGGCCGTTTTTTCTTCATCATCCTCTGCCATCTGAATTTGATGGTACCCTTTATATGCATCTAGGAAGCATTTAAAGGGATATGCGCACAAGGATTCTACCTTCCAGTCTATCTCTGGCAGTGGGTAGCAGTCCTGTGGACATGCTTTATTGAGGTCCGTGAAGTCCACGCACATCCTCCAACTGCCATCACTCTTCTTTACCATCACTGGATTAGAGAGCCAGTCGTGATAGTAGACTTCGCGCATAATACCTGCGTCTACAAGTTTGTGTACTTCTTCCAGGATGGCTTTTGCGCGATCTGGAGCCTGGCCACGCTTCTTCTGTCGTATTGGGGGATATCCTTGTCGGATTTGTAGCTTGTGCTCTGTAATAGAGCGTGGCACTATGGTCATGTGCTTTGGTTCCCACGCAAAGATACTCAGGTTCTTTTGCAAGAGTGCGCACACAGTTGCTTTACCTTTATCAGATAAAGATCCTCCAATCGATATTTGTTGATCTGGGTAATCAGGATGAATGGTGATGACGTATAGTCTATATTTGGGCCACAAGTACAAATAATATACACCACTAGCTCCCAAGCCCACCACGAATGGGCTGCCATGACAATGGTTTGGGCCGCAGTATCGTTAGCTTGGGCCGGAGTCTTTACGAGAACCCTAAATCGATTACTTACTCTCACGCCGGAGTCTAATCGGGGGAGACAATCCCTCGATAAGCCTAACGGTGTTGTTTATTTTCTTAGTGCGCAGGTAACAAGTACTAAGAAGCGAATTGGTACGAGAGCAAGAGCCAATAACCAGGAACGCCCAACTTTTGTATCAACAAGTGGCGCCATCCGTGGGACCCTACTAAGAACTAGAATGACGAAACATAAGAATTCAAGCCAGCGGACTCCGCAGTCAGAAAAGCGTGACCATCAGAGGAAGAATCAACAAGATCCGACCTCCAGACAAGTTGCTGGGACAACCAGCGCACCTGGTCACCACGAGGCAGGGACAACCCCACCTCTTCTAGCAGTAGAACTACCTATAAGGACTACCCAAGTCACACCAGTGGTCCCAAGCGTTGAGGAACTCCAACGCACCCTCTTCATCACTCCTCATCAAGCTACACCCGCAGTGAACAACACTGCGCCGCCAGGTGCGCCTGACCAAAACAGGGCGCCTAATACTGAGGCAGAAATTCTTGCAACAACTGAGGACGCACCTGATCTAACTTTGGGAAACTTTGTATCCCAAAATTATGAAACCCTAACCGCCCTCATGCAAGAAGAAGCAACAAGAAGGGCAAGCGCAGGCCTACAAGCCCGACTCAATTTTGGTCCTGAACGCGAACCATCGCCATTGCGTCACCCACGAGGAAGACGCACAGAACGTACCACTATCCATGATAGGTTGGGTACGATATCTGATTCGCAATACTCAGAAGATAGCGAGAGGCGCACCAATGTTCACTCCAGACTTGGCAGTCGGGGGATACAAGATCGATTAGGGCCTCAACATTCGCCAAGCCAAGGATCTTCCAAACCTGGGAGTAGGAGGATTCAAGATAGATTAGGGAGAAAAAGATCCCCAAGCAAAGATCCCTCAAGCTCCTCTTCTGAAAGAAGCCGGCGCAAGCGCCGAAAAAGAGATTACCCTTATTCCAGTGACTCCTCGGACAACGAGGATAAAGAAACAGGACACTGGAAGTCAAGAGGAAAACGTCGCGAGGAAGAGAATGAAGATATGTCTCTCCCATGGCGACGCCAGAAGATCGATGCGTTTACACGGCGCATCAGCGATTACTCAGATCGCAAACGCAGGCGCATGCCCACTAATGTGAAAACATATGATGGAACAGGTGATCCGGATGATCACCTAAAAATTTTTGAATCAGCCGCCACTATCGAAAACTGGCCACAGCCTGTGTGGTGCCACATGTTTAATTCCACATTAGTAGGAAACGCGCGCACATGGTTTAGCAAACTCCCATGTAGGAGCATTGGTGGATTCGAGGAATTAAGGAAAGCATTCCGCCTCAACTTCACCCAACGAAAGAAGTGCGCTAAAAAACCTGTGGAACTAGCAAGAGTGAAACAGCGTCAAGGTGAATCAACCAACGCTTTTATGGAACGTTTCAAGGATGAGTGCATACAAGTCAAGACATGTCCTGAAATCCTAAAAATTTCAGGGTTCATGAATGGGATTAATAACCCAAAACTCATCCGAAAGCTAAACGACAAAGTTCCACAAACTTTTGATGAGCTAACAAAGCGCACTAGATCCTTCATACAAGGACAAGCAGCCGCTGCGGATAGTAAAAAGGGTTATTCGAACTATAGGCAGCAAGAGCAGCCTCGGAGACAATCCAATGATCAGAATAACAATCGCAGCAGGAATAACCGCAGTGGAAGAGACAATGACAAATATACCCCTCTTACAAAAACTCCGAGGGAGATATTTGTAACAGAAGGCGCAAACTTCCCAAAACCACCACCAATGCGCACCGCAGAAGAAAAGCGCATAGGGAGTGGATACTGCGAGTACCATAGTCAAAAAGGCCACACCACTAATGAGTGCGTCCAGCTAAAACAACTAATTGAAAAGTTAGTAAGAGAAGGCAGAATGGACCACCTTGTAAAAAATATCAAAGAAGGGAAAGACAAACAAAGAGGTGGAGGTAAGAAAGTGCTCCCCAAGGAAAAAGCTGATACTATATACATGATACAATCATGGCAACGCAAGATAAAACAAAAAGTCAGCCAAAAATTCTCTCCAAAAAAAGAGATATCTTTCCCTACTATAGCTGCGGACAACGCAGTCGTGGAGCCTCTAACCATTGAAATACATACAGGGGGACATGACATCCACCGCATGTATATTGATGGAGGAGCATCCGCAGATATCCTGTACGATCACTGTTTCAAAAGACTGCGACCTGAAATCCAAAGTCAATTGATACCAGCTACAACGTCATTAACAGGAGAAAAGATTTGGCCCATGGGGCAGTTACGCTTGTTGGTGGTCGTAGGAGATGAACAACACTCAACCGCAACATGGATAAACTTTATGGTAATAAAGTCTCCTTCACCATACAATGGTATCATTGGAAGACCGGGAATATCATCCATGCGCGCAGTACCATCCACAGCGCACGGAATGCTTAAATTTCCAGTGGAAGGAGGAGTTGTCACTCTCTATAACACAACAGTACCACCAAGAGAATGCATCGCAGTAACAACTGAAGCAGAGACTATTCCAGAACAGCGCACAGAAAAAACGCCAAATTTAAAAGTCGCTATTCATCCAGATTATCCGGAACAACAAGTTTCGATTGGAGGATCTTTATCTGACAAAGGTAAAGCAGCTATATGCGCACTCTTGCAAAAGAACCTAGACATCTTTGCATGGGAACCAAAGCATATGACGGGAGTACCGCGCTCTATCACACAGCATAAGCTACAAATCCGACAAGGATACCCTCCAATACGACAAAAGAAACGCGGCCAGGCCCCAGATCGTGCAAAGGTTATTTTGGAAGAAGTACATAAGCTCGTAGATGCAGGCATCATGCGCGAAGTATACTATCACGACTGGCTTTCTAACCCAGTTATGGTAAAGAAGAGCGATGGCAGTTGGAGGATGTGCGTGGACTTCACGGACCTCAACAAAGCATGTCCGCAGGACTGCTATCCACTGCCAGAGATAGACTGGAAGGTCGAGTCCTTATCCGGATACCCTTTCAAATGCTTCCTAGATGCATATAATGGGTATCATCAGATCCAGATGGCAGTGGAAGATGAAGAAAAAACAGCTTTCCACACCAGTCAAGGAGTGTACTGCTACACAAAAATGCCTTTTAGCCTGAAGAACGCAGGCGCGACATACCAACGACTGGTGGACACAGCTTTCGAAAAACAAGTAGGCCGCAACTTGGAAGTCTACGTTGACGACCTTGTCATCAAAAGCCACACAGAGGACGAGTTGGTGCGCGACATCGAGGAGACATTCAGAACATTGGGGCGAATAAACATGAAGTTAAATCCCAAGAAGTGCACCTTTGGCGCAACCGAGGGCATGTTCCTTGGATACTTGATAGAACCCGATGGAATCAAGCCTTGCCCAGAAAAGACAAAGGCTGTTATTGATCTCCCCTCACTGCGCACACTCAAAGAAGTCCAGTCATTGAATGGAAAGCTAGCAGGGCTAAACCGTTTCTTATCTAAGTCAGCAGAAAAATCTCTTCCTCTCTTTAAAACACTCACGAAGTGTACTAAAAAGGGAGACTTCCGCTGGACTAAAGAAGCGGAGGAAGCTTTTCAACAACTTAAAAACCATCTGGCATCTCTTCCCAAACTTGTCACACCGCGACCAGGGGAAGAACTAATCATGTACTTATCGGCAACCCATGGAGCAGTCAGCGCAGTACTATTGACAGATAGGAACTCTGTCCAGACACCCATATACTTTGTAAGCAAAACCCTAAAGAAAACAGAGACTAACTACAGCGCTATGGAAAAGTTGGTCTTAGCTCTAGTATTCGCAGCCAAAAGGCTGCGCAGATACTTTCAAGCGCACCCAATAGCTATAATCACTGATCAGCCAATCAAACAAGTTATCTCTAAGCCTGACGAATCAGGACGCTTACAAAAGTGGAGTGTACTGCTAAGTGAGTATAACATCTCATACAGACCGCGCACTGCAATCAAAGGACAAATCTTAGCCGATTTTATCGTGGAGAAGCCAGACAGCGATAGACCGACATCAGCAACTAAAACAGATCTACAGGAACCCTGGATTCTGTTCACAGATGGGTCCACATGTGTAGATGGATCAGGCGCAGGCCTTATTCTTACAAATCCAGAAGGTATGGAATTCACCTATGCGCTACGCTTTGAATTCACAGCCACAAACAATGAGGCAGAATACGAAGCCCTACTAGCCGGACTACGTATCGCAATCCAAATGGGTGTACGCAACCTAGAAGCAAACGTAGATTCGCGACTAGTCGCTAACCACGTGCTAGGTGAATATGAAGCCAAGGATGAACACATGATCCAATACCTGGAAAAGACAAAATCCTTGATCAAAAACTTCGATAGGTTCACAATAAAACAGGTGCCTAGAGGAAATAACAGGAAGGCGGACGCACTCAGCAAGATCGCATCCACAAGCTTCGCACACCTCTCCAAACAGGTGTTGGTAGAGACCCTAAAAAACAAGTCAATCTTGGAAATGGAGATATCAACGGTGATAGAGGAACAAGATCCTACATGGATGACACCTATCATTGAATTTATTAGCAAGGGAACCCTACCCCAAGATCATAAAGACGCTCGAAGAATACGGCGCACAGCGCAACGATTTGAATTACGCGACAACGTACTCTATCGACGGTCTTTCTTACAGCCATGGCTCAGATGTGTTGGACCTCTTCAAGCAGACTACGTACTCCGCGAAATTCACGCTGGATCATGTAGCATGCACTCAGGACCACGATCCGTGGTGGCAAGCGCTCTAAGATCAGGATACTATTGGCCAACAATGCATCGCGACGCACGCGATTTGATAAGAAAATGCAGTAATTGCCAAGTACATAGGCCAATTCCGCGCCGACCACAACAAGAGCTAACACCAATTACCTCACCATGGCCATTTTACAAATGGGGTATTGACATCGCAGGACCTTTCCCTGTCGCAGCGGGAGGAGTAAAGTTCCTCATCGTAGCCATAGACTACTTTACGAAGTGGATCGAAGCAAAGGCGGTGGTGAACATCACGGGAAACCAAGTCAAACGCTTTGTCTGGGACAACATTGTCTGTCGCTTCGGACTACCGGGTGCGATCATATCAGACAACGGAAAACAATTCTGTGATAACCCATTCAAAGATTGGTGCACACAATTGAACATCACACAACACTTTGCTTCAGTCAAACACCCACAAACCAATGGCCTAGTTGAGCGCGCAAACCGCAGTCTAGGCGAAGGAATAAAGGCGCGCCTCGACAGAAACAAAGGAAGGTGGGTAGATGAGCTCTCGCATGTCTTGTGGGCGCATCGCACAACAATCAAAACCAGTACTGCGACACGCCATTTTCCCTAGTCTATGGAACATAAGCCGTCATACCAGCTGAAATAGGAATTCCAACTATACGCACAGCAGAGGTCAACGTCACAACAAACGACGAGGAACGGCGCATAGACTTAGACGTACTGGAAGAAAGACGCGAACGCGCAGCTATACACGAAGCAAAGGCTAAGGCAAAAATGAAGAAGTATTATGATGTAAAGTTCAAACACACTTCATTCAGACCAGGAGACTTTGTTTACCGCGCCAACGACGCGAGCCGCGCAGAAGACACAGGCAAGCTCGGACCCAAATGGGAAGGACCTTACGAGGTCACAGACGCGCTCGGCAACGGCGCATACAGACTGCGCAATATGGAAGGTCAAGACCTAGCGCGCACCTGGAACATCTGCAATCTTAAAAAATGTTACTTCTAGGCTACGGCCCTTACACAGACACCCTCGCATCCCACGTGATGCCCAATAAGTGTTTGTTTTTTCTTTCCTAGGAATTGTATTTTCTATTTTTTCAAAAACTTGCAAGTATCAATAAAATGTTATGGTTTCTAGCCAACTCCATAGCGTATTTTACTTTATTGCATATATGTCAATATTGTTTATCTTATATTTTTGCCTACATGGCGTGCATGCACCACTTAAAGACCCACGACGGCATAAAGGATGAGTTAACCTACTAATTCACTCGTTGAGTAAGAGGGTTGCAAACCCATCACATTGGATCACGTATCCTCGCTAAGCGCCTTACTCTTGAGACGTCGAGGTAAGTTTTGCGTTCGCACCCCACGACGGATGCGCACATACTAAGTACACTGTACAAGCTTAGCAACATAACGAGCCAAAACATTTGGTCAAATAATAAAACTTTGCAAACAATGCAAGTATAATTTTTAAAGTTACGCACTTAACAAGCCAAGACACTTGGTCAAAACTTCACAAACGATGCAAGTATAATTTTTAAAGTCACGCACTTAAAACACTTGGTTAAATAAATTGGCAAACAATGCAGGTATATTTAAGTCATGAACTTAAGCAAAAAGGTATCTTATTCCACATTTATTCATACAAATTACAAGGAAAAGATACATAATATACAAAAAGCCTATATGCTATGGCGATGCTCAGGACTCTCATCCGGAGCGGCGGAACTCCCCGCTTCCTGCAGCTTCCTCAAAGTTAAAGCATCCTGCATAGATACGGTTGGAAGGCTTACAGGCACACCATCTGACCTGGGGATGTGTGCAGCGCCAATGCCACACATCACAGCCTTACCCTTAATACCCTTCTTCACAGCAACCCTCTGCTCATGTCGCTCCAGCACCTCTTTCAAAGCAACCTGCATAGATACGGTTGGAAGGCTTACAGGCACACCATCTGACCTGGGGATGTGTGCAGCGCCAATGCCACACATCACAACCTTACCCTTAATACCCTTCTTCACAGCAACCCTCTGCTCATGTCGCTCCAGCACCTCTTTCAAGGGAATCTCCCTCTCAAGAGCAAAGGGTTTGAGGATGTCGCGAGGCCGCGCGAACACAGGAACTTGAAGCTGCGAAACATCAGGTTTCAGATAGTAATCTGATTCCCCTTCCCCATTCTCCCCAAGATGGCGCTGCAATGTCAACCCCGCCATCAATACATCTATGGGGTCATCTTGATCGCGCTCCAGCCTCCCAATGTGCGGCAGCTCAAGAACCTTCAACCCCGCCATTGCCTGCAGCAACTCATCATAAGCAGTAGGGCTGTACCCAGGGACTTCCGCCAAGTCCTTCTTCAGCAGCTTGGCCTCGTGGAGATCCTCCATATCTTGTGATCTCCCATGCGCCATCGCACAATGCACCACCTTCCCAAAGGCGTCCACCACCTCTTGGGACTCTAGCGTGCCCATGGCTGCCAAGTGCAGCCCATGACTAATCAACCACCTACATTCACAAAGACAATTTGTGTAAGTAAAAAAGCATGGCGATAAAGTTTTTTTAAAGAAGAATAAAATAAATACCTGCGCTCAGCAATGGTTGACATCAAATGAGGATATAATTCCTCGTCATACTCAATGCTAAGGCTACGCAGCTTGTCCTCCTGCGCCTGGAGGATCTTCAACATATCCTCCCTAAACTTGGTGAGGCTAGCGTAGTGCTCCACCTTCTTCTCCTCTAAGAAGCGCACGGCAAAAGTCAAGTCCGACTTATAATGGTGCAGCTCTCCACGCGCCTTCACCACCTCAGCCATGGCGGACAGCTTCTCGTGGGTGATCTTCTCAGCATGCACCCGCGAGGCCTCCAACTCCACCTGCGCATCAGCCAACTGCGCACGAAGCTTCGCCAACTCCTCATCCTTCTGGGCAAGAGCACTGCTCTCCCCGACATACTTCTCTTTTAACTGAGCCACCAGCTCAGCTTGGCACGCCACAGTCGCAGCCAGCTCATCCATCAGCTGCTGCGCCTCTCCACCATCAGCAACCTTGACTTTCCCCTCCCTGTTTTTATTCTGTGGAGAGGAAACCTCATCAACGAAGACTCCAGCATTCTTCGCAGCATCATCCCTACGCAACAAGAAACAGTTAGTAAAAATTACAACAAGTAATATAAAAAAAGAGAGAGAGATGATAAAGACGCAGACACTTACAGAAATGGGGAAGCCTCATCAACCTTCAACCGCGCACCAGAAGTAGATGTCTCTTTCGCATTAGACTCCGCGTCCCTAATGACGTGTCGACGCCTCTTCCTAGTGCCACTACATCCAGCCTCTCCCTTGCTCTTAACATTCTGCGCAACTTCCTCTTTCAGCACCTCCTCAGGATTAAGGATCTTTATACTGTCAGACGACCCCGATTGCGCCTCCTTGTGCGCCACCTCCACAGTGGGCGTCACCTCCACAATGGGCGCCACCTCCGCATCGGGCGCCACGCTCTGAACAGGCGGCACTTGGAGCGGTGGTGTGTTCTCAGGGACCGCCTCTGGCAGGACGGTCAAATGACCCTCCGTCGCCTCCAGTAGGGGTTGCTCACCTTCCCTCAGAGGGCGCACCCCTATAGTTACCAGCTTCGGCTTGTCCAGCTTAACCACAGCAAACAGATCCATCTCTGCACACATCAATAAAGCAAGAAAGAAAAAAGGGATTAGTTATTAAAAGCGGACATACACAAAAAAAAGACTTACAAAGCTTGAAGTAGAAGGGATGAACACCCACCCCGGCCATCCTCACTCAGGAAAGTATGCACCTCATCCGCAGCGCCAAAATAAGCACGACTCAACCCCATATGCACCAAAAACTCCTCCGGATAGGGGTTAATGGCCAGTCGGTTGGCATCCAGAATCTGCGCGTCAGCCAGCCTGTAGGAACTGGGTGCGGGGCGCCCATCCCTTGGTAATGTATCCTGAGTATAAAACTCATAAGGAAAGGGAAAGACTACATCATCAACCCAGAAAAAGTACTCCCTCCAATTTTTCAGGGCGTCTACTTTCTCAGTATAACACTGAAGCGCCCCTGGCGCTTCGCAAAAGAAACCCAACCATTTGACCACGTCGTGTGGTAAAAGGAGCGAAACAAGGCCACGGTCGGTTCTATCGCAAGTAAACGGCAGTTTACTTCAAAGTTCGACACCTTAGCCACACCTATACAGTGCAGCTGAGAGATGTGAAGGCGATAATGATGGAGCAAATCGCTCAGAAAAATAGATATAGGTACGCGGTAATTCGCGTACTCAAAGAATTTCGTGTATAGCCCTATTTTCCCTTCGGGGAAATCAGCTATACACGCGTCCACATCTGGAGCCTCTGGATGGACATCCAAAGGCACGAAGAAGTCAGACAAAAATTGAGTAACATCCTCAATAGACATCGCAGAGCGAAAGTCTTCTAACTGTGCAACCATCTTCATTAAATTACGAGGTAAACGCACACAAATTACCTACGAAAATGAAGTATTTTCTTTGCAAAAAGCTTTCAAGGAAAATGAATAATGGTGAGTGTGTGTTTTATTGTGTGATCGTAAAAAATGGGGCGGTGACTCTTATATAGGGAGTGAAAAAATCCTAGTTTACCTCCACGTGGAATCCACTCACAAAACGTATGGCTGGAACTGAACTGGTACATGCACTTTTTCCCAATTCACGAGGGCCACGTGGACACTACCCCCATTTTTCGAGGTATCCGTTTGAAATACCTAGGACTAGGTGCATTGCACTTAAAAATGGGCGGTAATATTCACTTGTTCTCCCGCCACGCTTACCGCTGATAAAATTAGCCTAGTATCCGCGGCTACGAGCCGCGCACACTAGACTGGGGGGACATGATGACGTATAGTCTATATTTGGGCCACGAGTACAAATAATATACACCACTAGCGCCCAAGCCCACCACGAATGGGCTGCCATGACAATGGTTTGGGCCGCAGTATCGTTAGCTTGGGCCCACGAGGCCCAAAGCCCAACTAAACCCACCGGGTACACGATAAGGATTATCTATTCATGGAATAGATATCCTTTCCTTGGATAAGCACCACGAGTGCGAAGAGTAAGGAGCAAGAAACCCACGCGGTTTCAGCCCCTATAAAAGGAATGATATATTCTCATTCAAAGGTACGATATACAAACCCTAACTCTTTACGAGAACCCTAAATCGATTACTTACTCTCACGCCGGAGTCTAATCGGGGGAGACAATCCCTCGATAAGCCTAACGGTGTTGTTTATTTTCTTAGTGCGCAGGTAACAAGTACTAAGAAGCGAATTGGTACGAGAGCAAGAGCCAATAACCAGGAACGCCCAACTTTTGTATCAACAAATGGCGACCTTTAAGTTTAGTACTTTTGTTGCGCACTGTTCTGGAATATGCTCCACCTCACTAGTTACCGCGTTGCATTCTTTAGGCGGTACTTGTAACACCCCCTAATTTGCAATGCGGCAGCGGAATAGTAATTAGGGTGTTACGGTGAGGATCGAAGTCATAATGATAGAAAACGGCTCGAAAGAGACGTTTTAAAACATAATTTCATTTATAAAAATTCAAATACAAGAGGTCCTTATCAGAGTATTATAATAAAAGTCTTGATGTTTTGAACTAAATCAAACATCTTTATTTTACACCATTATTGAAATAAAGTAGACAAGTTTTGAAGTTTTTGCCGCCCGTTCCATGCTTGCTTCCCCTGCTAAATACCTGAGATACATGCTTAAAAGTCAACAAAAATGTTGAGTGATATCATAGAGTTTGAATTTAATAATCATTTTGATACACAAGTAAGATTGTATTGGAAAATACAATCAGTTTGAAAATATTGATATTGCAGTTTATATATTGCTCTAAGTCTCATGACACGCAAACGTTAACAAATACCATAAAAACGGAGGTGTTTATCAAATCAATGACAATTTTGCCCTCGTGTGGTAGGTGATTTGCCAGTTCCTATTTTTACTCAAATATAATTATCACGACTAATACGACTAACCATATGCATAATGGCATTCCGTCAAGTATTAATGGGAGAGGCTGTCAAACCTTAAATAGATCTATTCAATATATTCGCGTTCACATAACAGTGATTAATGGCTCATGATCAAGGGTCTTTTGGCAATAGCTAACTTAGGGATATATCAAGTCAGGAAGCATACAGAAAAATACTTGCGATCTGTTTATAACATGTATCCCCCTCATGGAGTTTTGAAAATAAGTAAATGTGAGGCTATGACTCACCTTAGATTGATACTGAAATGAAGAAAATAAAGTCGGACGAACTTATGATAACGGCTTCGAAACACAACCTGATAAATAAATTTATCTGAGAACTTGACCAAATACTATTTGGTAAATACGAAGGAATAACGAATATTAAATATTCGTTATGACGAATAAGTGATGTGCAGTGTAATTCTTGTGTTATGCATGATATGACAAAATATGATTTTTAAATTATCCATCGAAGTTTTACTTTCTTTTAATCGTACGTAAAATATTAACTTTTTAAATATCACTATATATATTATTAACGTTACGTTAAATAATATATATATATAAATAAAAATAAAGTTTAAATGTAATATGAAATAAATTTACAAAAATAGAAAATAATTAAGAATGATAAATAGATTATGTTTAGTCTTTGTCTCCTTTTCTAATTTTACCATTTTTACTCTAACGATATTTGTGTTACACCGTTAGTCCTTTTTATAATAAATTCAACTATAGTCCTCTACTTTGTCCAAAAATCAATACTAAGCTTATAATATTAACTTTCATCACTTTTTACCCTTATGTTTCTGTTTTTACAAGTTTAGTCCTTTCTTTTCAATATTTACACTTTTAGTCCTTCTAGGTGTCGTCGCGTTACATTTTTAGTCCAAAATTACAAAAATAATTATAAAAATTTTCTAAAATTTTCCGAGGCTTATTAAGTAAGTAATAAGCTTATTTTAACTGCTTATTTATTTAAAAGCTTATTTTTTTAGCTTATGGGCTTGGAACGATCCAATATAAGGCCCATTTAGAGTTTTGGAGGCAAGGGCATGGAAAATGTTTTGGGCTTGGCTTTGGGCTATTTTTATGATTCTAAAAACATTTCATATGGGCCCAGTGGGCTTACAGTTCATGATTTCTTATTGGGCTTGAATTGAGCCCACTCGACAACTATAAGGTTTTTATATAAAGTTTTGATTTGAAAAACTTGTTATTGTCGATTCAATATGGCTCGTTTGGTGTGTCAAAACGTGATTATTTTCACATGTCGTATAAATGAAATTTATAGTTTTCTAGGTGGTTTATGGAGTCGTGAAATAATATAGTACTCTTGTTAAGTGAAATTCAAAGTTATACGTATGATTTGTAGCTTATTTGAACCGGTTATATATTTTGAAAACTTGAAATATTACTAAGTATTTTACCAAATATTCATACGATGGATATGGTTTAAAATAGGTGCGTGAAATGCTTGTGACGTTAAAACTAAAGTGAACTTGGTGTGCTACGTGACTCCTAGGCCTTCCAAGATAGAGGCTAGTCACGATTTGTGTACTAAATAACAATATATACGTGATATATAAGTGTAAAATGATATACGATCGAAACAAATTAAACAAAGTGCATGATAATAATTTAACGTGTGATTTGGAATGGAAATAAGTAAAAATGACTTACAAACACCTTAGAGGTGATAGAGAGTCGAGTGTGATAGTATGGAACACAAGGATTTCACGTTTCAAAGTATAACCCAAACGTTATACTTATTATTCAAACCCGATATCCTTTTCTTGCTTCCAAAAAATAATACAATCGAACCTGGTCTTGTAAGAGTAGTTTATAGGACGAAATAACTAGGTGAAAGAGTATGAGAAGGGTAAATGAACGATGCATGCATGTACGTTATATATTGCTTCAATATATAACACGCAAGTGAGAAACTTTCAAAGAAAACTTCACGTACACTATTGCATGTCAGGGAACTAGGCTTCTAGGTGAATTTTATATTGCTATCAAAGGGAATGTGAGAGCACAAAAGATGGAAATTGTTTGGGTGAATCATGCTTGATGTCGACCACATATATATCTATGTATACGATTTACAAAATCGTATACTACTTGTATATACTTGATCATTTTTGACATTTAAACATAAAATCATCTCAGGAATATTATTAGGAACTATTAGAAACAAACGGGAATCAAAACGGTTAAGTTTTGAATAAATTGTAAATCGATTTGGTTGTGTAGGAGTCGAACACTTTGCCTCTTAAAAATGTATCAAACGTCGTCCAATGAACTTGGAATTTGACACACTATTATTTGGCTAGGTGTTTAACGAGATGGTGCAAAAATATTGGGTGGTCGTGTGTAAGAAACGAGATTAAACGAAGCGTTTTGGAGAGGGTTTGAACTAGTCGATCGGATGAAATATAAAGTTTTGGATTTTGGGCTTTGGTTGTTGGGCTCATGAATAGTAACTGTGGATTGGGCTGAAAATGTTTAAGGGTCCGATTGGTTAATTAGTGTAATTAAGAATTTTAATTATATTTAGGAAATATAATTATGATTAGGAATTATGTTTAGGATTTAATGAAAAGTTTAGGTTTCGAGTAACGTGTCGAGGATTAATTCCGTCATTTCGTGAATTATATTATTTTGTGATAATCGTCAAAATAATATAATAAGAAAAATTTCAAATTTTTTCGAGAAAATGGGAATTAGTAACGATAACGAAAGATTATTTAATTACAAGAAATTTTTACAGGGTTCTACAGTACCCACTTGTCATTCTGAATTTCGTCCCGAAATTCGATTTTAAGAAATCTAACAAGTGCGTTCTTTGAAAAGAAATGTGGATATTTCTCACGGAATCTATCTTCTCTTTCCCATGTATAAGTTGGTCCTCGCTTTGAGTCCCATCTAACCTTTACAATGGGGATACGATTCTGTTTGAGTTGTTTTATTTCTCTATCCATTATTTCCACAGGCTCTTCTGTGAACACTAGTTTGTCATCCAATCTAATCTCTTTTATTGGAATGACGAGAGTTTCGTCAGACAAACATTTCTTGAGTTGTGATACATGAAACGTAGGATGTACCCTACAGAGTTCTTACGGAAGTTCTAACTTATAAGCAACTGAACCAATTCTCTCCAGAATTTTGAATGTTCCAATGTACCTCGGATTTAACTTTCCACGTCTTCCAAAACGAATCATTCCCTTCCAGGGAGAAACTTTCAACATGACTTTGTCTCCTACTTGAAATTCCATAGGCTTTCTCCTGACATCAGCATAACTCTTTTGTCTGTCACGAGCAGCTTGCAAGCGTTGCTTGATTTGGAATATCTTCTCAGTAGTGTCATGTATTAGCTCTGGTTCGGTGAGTTGCATATCACCAACTTCTGTCCAACAGACTGGTGATCTGCACTTCCTTCCATACAGTGCCTCAAAAGGTGCACCCTTTATGCTGGTATGGTAGTTGTTATTGTATGAGAATTCAACTAATGGCAAGTGTCTATCCCAACCTTTTCCGAAATCAATCACACACGCTCGGAGCATATCTTCCAAGGTTTGGATTTTTCTTTCACTTTGTCCATCGGTTTGCGGATGATAAGCGGTGCTCATATCTAACCGAGTACCAAGAGATTTCTGTAAAGATTCCCAAAATCTTGAGGTGAATCGGCTATCTCTATCAGAAATAATAGATATTGGAACCCCATGTCTAATCACAATTTCCTTAAAATACAACTGAGCGAGTGTTTCCATCTCGTCAGTTTCCTTGATTGGTAGAAAATGTGCAGACTTGGTTAATCGATCGATGATAACCCAGATTGTATCTAATCCGGTCGAAGTCCTTGGTAATTTGGTAATAAAATCCATGGTGATTCGTTCCCATTTCCAGACCGGAATTTCTGGTTGCACGAGTAATCCTGATGGTTTCTGAGTCTCTGCTTTTACTCTAGAACATGTTAAACATTTACCAACATACTCTGCGATATCAGCTTTCATATTTGGCCACCAATAATTCTTCTTAATATCTTGGTACATCTTATTGGAACCGGGATGAATAGAATATTTGGATTTATGAGATTCATGCATGATAAGGTCTCGAATACCTCCAAAGAGAGGAATCCAATATCTTTCCTTAAAACATACATTCCATCATTTCTCCTCACAAATTCTTTTTCATTATTTGGCATTCTGTCAACCTGATCTTCCAGGTTTGACCTTCTGTCAATTTTCTCATATTGCCGGTTTTCTTCTTGTAGAGCTTCTGTTTGAGCTTTGATGATTTGAGCTGGAAGTGGTGAATGAATTGTCATTCCTAGAGATCGAACTCTAAGAGGTTCAATTCTATCTTTTCTACTCAATGCATCGGCTACTACATTCGCTTTACCAGGATGGTAACGAATTTCATAGTCGTAGTCGTTGAGTAATTCTAACCATCTTCGTTGTCTCATGTTCAGCTCATTCTGATCTAGTATATGCTGTAGACTTTTGTGATCGGTGAAAAACGTACACTTTATACCGTATAGGTAATGTCTCCATATCTTAAGAGCAAAAACTACTGCTCCTAATTCTAGATCATGAGTGGTGTAATTTTCTTCATTCTTCTTTAGCTGTCGTGAAGCATAGGCTATAACTTTGTCTCTTTGCATTAGTACCGCACCTAAACCATGATGAGATGCGTCACAATACACTACAAAGTCCTCATTTCCTTCCGGTAATGCTAATATTGGTGCTTCACAAAGCTTCTGTTTCAGCAGTTGAAATGCTGACTCTTGCTTATCTTCCCAGATATACTTCTTGTTCTTTTGGGTTAGTTCCGTCAAAGGTTTTGCAATCTTTGAAAAACCTTCTATAAATCTCCGGTAATAACCAGCGAGACCTAAGAATTGACGAATTTCGGTTGGAGTGGTGGGTGACGTCCAACCTTTAACTGCTTCTATCTTAGCGGGATCTACATGGATACCTTGGTTGTTGATAATATGGCCTAAAAATTGAACAGTAGGAATCCAAAAATCACATTTGGAAAACTTGGCGTACAACTTTTCTTTCTTAAGTAACTCCAAAATAGTTCTTAAGTGTTCGCCATGCTCTTCTTTATTGCGCGAATAGATTAAAATATCATCAATGCACACAATAACGAATTTATCCAAGTATAGCTTGCATACTCGGTTCATTAAATCCATGAATACAGCTGGTGCATTGGTAAGACCAAATGGCATCACTTGAAATTCATAATGTCCGTATCGTGTTCGAAAAGCTGTCTTGGGAATGTCCTCTTCCCTAATTCTTAATTGATGATATCCTGATCTTAGATCGATGTTTGAGTAAACACTTGATCCTTGTAATTGGTCAAATAGATCGTCGATCCTTGGCAATGGATATCGATTCTTCACCGTGAGTTTGTTCAACTCCCTGTAATCGATACACATTCGGAACGTTCCATCTTTCTTTTTGACGAATAGGATTGGTGCTCCCCAAGGGGATGAGCTTGGTTGAATGAATCCTTTATCTGATAGTTCTTTCAACTGTTCAGATAATTCTTTCATTTCGGAGGGTGCTAATCGATATGGTGCTTTTGCAGCTGGTGCTGCTCTAGGCACTAAATCGATGCGGAATTCTACTTGACGGGTTGGTGGGATTCCAGGTAAGTCTTCGGGAAATACATCAGAAAATTCTTTTACAACTGGCACTTCATCAAGTTGTTTCTTCTTTTCTTTTGTTTCTCCTCCCGTTACTTGAATTTGAAATACATGGCATCCTTTGCTTATGTATTTCATCGTCTTGGCGTACGAAATAATATTGAACGAAGTTTTAGGTTTATCACCTTGGATGATTAAGGTTTCACCGTCGAATGGAATTTGGATGATTTTCTCATCACAAATTATTCTGGCACGGTGTGTAGATAACCAATCCATACCAATGATGACATCAAAACTTCCTAATTGGATGGGCATGAGATCGATAGGGAAAGATTTATTTAGAAGAGTTAAGGTGCAATTTTCGATTAGGGTATTGGTACTTAGAATATTTCCATCTGCTAATTCTATTTCATAGATAGTATCTAATTCTGTAGGAGTAATATTTAGAATTGCGGCAAATGAAGTAGACACAAAACTTTTATCTGCTCCTGAATCAAATAATATCTTAGCATCTTGTTGATTTAATAGGAACATACCCGTAACAACATCAGAATTATGAGTCGTGTTTCCATCACCAAGCACATATGCTCTTCCTCGGGCAACATTATTAGCATTTTTCGGACATTGAGTTCTGTAATGTCCAACTTCTACACAACCATGGCACTTTACTGCTATCGGTTGTGTGTTGGCTCCAGTTGCTCGACAGTCCTTTGTCATATGACCAATTCTTCTGCAGTTGCCACAAGTAGCCTTACATGCTCCGGTATGATGCATGTTGCACTTGTTACATGGGGGTAGAGTTCCGGCATAACCTTTACTTTCTGCAGGCACTGCTGCATAAGCTCTGGTAGCTTCTTGTCGACGATTCTGTTGCTGATGATGATTACTACGGTTCTGTTGTTGATCTCTGTTGCGGTTGCTGCTTTGATTGTTGTTGTTGTTGTAGCTCCGGTTACCACTGTAATTGTTGTTGTAGCTGCGGTTGTTGCTATTGTTGTTCCCACGGTTGTCAGCACTTCTCTTATGCTCATTGATCACAGAGGTAGAACCTCTTTTGATCACCCGGGTTAACAATCTCTGTGCAAGTCCCATAGCTTCTTCTACTGTCTATGGATTCGATGCGGTAACATCCCCTTCAATAGATGGTGGCAGTCCTTCCACATATTTCTCCAATGCTTGTTCAACATCGGGTACTATTGTTGGGCATAATACCGACAACTCCAGAAACTTTCTGTCGTATGTATTCAGATCATTGTACCTTACTACTAGCTGATGAAATTCATCCTCTAGTTTTCTGATCTCTGTCCTAGGACAATACTTCTTAAGCATTTTATTCTTCAACTCATTCCAAGAAAGTTTGAAAGCTTCATCCTGACCCATAGCATTCGCAGTAGTGTTCCACCACGATAGTGCTTATCCTTGAAGAGTTCCTGCAGCAAAGGTAACTTTGGTATTCTTAGAACAACCACTCCTCTTGAAGACTGTCTCAGTATGCTCAAACCAATGGGCTATTTCAGTAACTCCTTCAATTCCTTTGAAGTTAGTTGGCTTGCAAGTCATGAAGTCCTTGTAAGTACAATTACGAGGAGTAGACGTATTAGCTTCACGATTTGCACCATTGATGTTATTCAAATGATCCGCTTCACGAGCTGCAGATATTCCCTCAGCAATCATTCTTTGAACCTCAGTAGGTGTCATGATCACTTCCGGGTTGGAATTTTCGCTACTTGCATGCTCCATTTTTCTATTAATAATACAAAAATATAGCATTTAGAATTTTAAACAAAATTTTTTTTAAAGGATCTTGTGAAGTAGGGAAATGAATATTTATGAGTCTTAATAATAATTGGGCACCATATGTAGTTTTTATTTCGATACAACAGTCATAATCATTCCGATATGTTTAGATGCATTTATGATACACATGAACAACCATAAGCATAAATTAACATTTGTATATAGTAATATCACAACCAACAACATAACATTAATAACTTGATCAGTTGAGTTTTCATAACAAAACGATACAAGATTCTTTATTAATTGCCACATGCGGCAGGCTTAGATGCCTTATTACTAGTACAAATACTAATTGCCTCTAATGATTAGGTATGTCCACATGTCCTCCCATCTCTAAGATCTGAGTTCAGAGCTCCTGCATCTCGGTATGATGTTGAATCTGCATATCTCCTACAAGGTTTTCCAATGTATCTGCTCTTCGGTGTTCAAGCTGGGCTTCCCAAGTACGGTTCTGTCCCTCTCTTCGCAATGATATCGCAAAAGAACGTGTCTCAAAGATATCCGAATGTATCTGAGCTAACCCCTGCTGCAACTCTATCCTATTGGCTATAAGGTTATATAAGGTGTTGTGGATAGTATCTGAATGATCAAATGATGAATAATCAATCATCTGAAGAAGTGAGTCTATCTGTTCTTCGTGATGCTCCAATCGCGTCACTACTACAGAAGGTGAAAGAGTAGAGGTAATTTCCATCCTAGCACTCTCGCCAGTTTCATTGATATGAGCTGGGGGAGTAAAACCAAGAGGATAGGGTAATGATGGTGAAAGTGGAGGAGTAGAATCTGAAATACAAAGTCGGCTGGATGCGGGTATATCTTCCTCAGGAATTTGTTCTCTAGGGTGAAAAGTATATGGGTAAGTTTGGCTAAAAAGATCAAATAGGTGATCAGGTGCATATGAATCGAATTCATGACGTGGTAATGGTGTATGTGTCGGTAAAACAAAAGCATCGGGATTTTCAGGCGTTGTAACAATTTCGTCTTGCTCAAAGGGTTCTGTTTCTTGGGAAACAGCGTCAAGTACAAAGGTAGAACGATAAACAGGCGAAGTAACGGACGCGACGGAAATATCATAGTCAGATTCTGATATACTCATATTGAAATAATACTGTAATAATTCATAAATAGTGCAGAATAAGAATTTGTTATCATCAAAGAATACAAAATTCTAACATATCAAGATCAAAATATCATAGCTTAATGATTAACTTACTGAGTACGGTAGCAAGCAGGTACGGCGGGCAAAAATTAATATGGTGTAAATTTAATTTATTTGAAAATGTGGTTATAGTTCAATGTTTGAAAACATTTGGTTCTCTATAACTATGTCTCTGATGCCAATCTGTAACACCCCCTAATTTGAAATGCGGCAGCGGAATAGTAATTAGGGTGTTACGGTGAGGATCGAAGTCATAATGATAGAAAACGGCTCGAAAGAGACGTTTTAAAACATAATTTCATTTATAAAAATTCAAATACAAGAGGTCCTTATCAGAGTATTATAATAAAAGTCTTGATGTTTTGAACTAAATCAAACATCTTTTATTTTACACCATTATTGAAATAAAGTAGACAAGTTTTGAAGTTTTTGCCGCCTGTTCCATGCTTGCTTCCCCTGCTAAATACCTGAGATACATGCTTAAAAGTCAACAAAAATGTTGAGTGATATCATAGAGTTTGAATTTAATAATCATTTTGATACACAAGTAAGATTGTATTGGAAAATACAATCAGTTTGAAAATATTGATATTGCAGTTTATATATTGCTCTAAGTCTCATGACACGCAAACGTTAACAAATACCGTAAAAACGGAGGTGTTTATCAAATCAATGATAATTTTGCCCTCGTGTAGTAGGTGATTTGCCAGTTCCTATTTTTACTCAAATATAATTATCACGACTAATACGACTAACCACATGCATAATGGCATTCCGTCAAATATTAATGGGACAGGCTGTCAAACCTTAAATAGATCTATTCATTATATTCGCGTTCACATAACAGTGATTAATGGCTCATGATCAAGGGTCTTTTGGCAATAGCTAACTTAGGCATATATCAAGTCAAGAAGCATACAGAAAAATACTTGCGATCTGTTTATAACATGTATCCCCCTCACGGAGTTTTGAAAATAAGTAAATGTGAGGCTATGACTCACCTTAGATTGATACTGAAATGAAGAAAATAATGTCGGACAAACTTATGATAACGGCTTCGAAACACAACCTGATAAATATGATTTTTAAATTATCCATCGAAGTTTTACTTTCTTTTAATCGTACGTAAAATGTTAACTTTTTAAATATCACTATATATATTATTAACATTACGTTAAATAATATATATATAAATAAAAATAAAGTTTAAATGTAATATGAAATAAATTTACAAAAATAGAAAATAATTAAGAATGATAAATAGATTATGTTTAGTCTTTGTCTCCTTTTCTAATTTTACCATTTTTACTCTAACGATATTTGCGTTACACCGTTAGTTCTTTTTATAATAAATTCAACTATAGTCCTCTACTTTGTCCAAAAATCAATACTAAGCTTATAATATTAACTTTCATCACTTTTTACCCTTATGTTTCTGTTTTTACAAGTTTAGTCCTTTCTTTTCAATATTTACACTTTTAGTCCTTCTAGGTGTCGTCGCGTTACGTTTTTAGTCCAAAATTACAAAAATAATTATAAAAATTTTCTAAAATTTTCCGAGGCTTATTAAGTAAGTAATAAGCTTATTTTAACTGCTTATTTATTTAAAAGCTTATTTTTTTAGCTTATGGGCTTGGAACGATCCAATATAAGGCCCATTTAGAGTTTTGGAGGCGAGGGCATGGAAAATGTTTTGGGCTTGGCTTTGGGCTATTTCTATGATTCTAAAAATATTTCATATGGGCCCAGTGGGCTTACGGTTCATGATTTCTTATTGGGCTTGAATTGAGCCCACTCGACAACTATAAGGTTTTTATATAAAGTTTTGATTTGAAAAACTTGTTATTGTCGATTCAATATGGCTCGTTTGGTTTGTCAAAACGTGATTATTTTCACAAGTCGTATAAATGAAATTTATAGTTTTCTAGGTGGTTTATGGAGTCGTGAAATAATATAGTACTCTTGTTAAGTGAAATTCAAAGTTATACGTATGATTTGTAGCTTGTTTGAACTGGTTAAATATTTTGAAAACTTGAAATATTACTAAGTATTTTACCAAATATTCATACGATGGATATGGTTTAAAATAGGTGCGTGAAATGCTTGTGACGTTAAAACTAAAGTGAACTTGGTGTGCTACGTGACTCCTAGGCCTTCCAAGATAGAGGCTAGTCACGATTTGTGTACTAAATAACAATATATACGTGATATATAAGTGCAAAATGATATACGATCGAAAAAAATTAAACAAAGTGCATGATAATAATTTAACGTGTGATTTGTAATAGAAATAAGTAAAAATGACTTACAAACACCTTAGAGGTGATAGAGAGTCGAGTGTGATAGTATGGAACACAAGGATTTCACGTTTCAAAGTATAACCCAAACGTTATACTTATTATTCAAACCCGATATCCTTTTCTTGCTTCCAAACAATAATACAATCGAACCTGGTCTTGTAAGAGTAGTTTATAGGACGAAATAACTAGGTGAAAGAGTATGAGAAGGGTAAATGAACGATGCATGCATGTACGTTATATATTGCTTCAATATATAACACGCAAGTGAGAAACTTTCAAAGAAAACTTCACGTACACTATTGCATGTCAGGGAACTAGGCTTCTAGGTGAATTTTATATTGCTATCAAAGGGAATGTGAGAGCACAAAAGATGGAAATTGTTTGGGTGAATCATGCTTGATGTCGACCACATATATATCTATGTATACGATTTACAAAATCGTATACTACTTGTATATACTTGATCATTTTCGACATTTGAAAATAAAACATCTCAGGAATATTATTAGGAACAATTAGAAACAAACGGGAATCAAAACGGTTAAGTTTTGAATAAATTGTAAATCGATTTGGTTGTGTAGGAGTCGAACACTTTGCCTCTTAAAAATGTATCAAACGTCGTCCAATGAACTTGGAATTTGACACACTATTATTTGGCTAGGTGTTTAACGAGATGGTGCAAAAATATTGGGAGGTCGTGTGTAAGAAACGAGATTAAACGAAGTGTTTTGGGGAGGGTTTGAACTAGACGATCGGATGAAATATAAAGTTTTGGATTTTGGGCTTTGGTTGTTGGGCTCATGAATAGTAACTGTGGATTGGGCTAAAAATGTTTAAGGGTCCGATTGGTTAATTAGTGTAATTAAGAATTTTAATTATATTTAGGAAATATAATTATGATTAGGAATTATGTTTAGGATTTAATGAAAAGTTTAGGTTTCGAGTAACGTGTCGAGGATTAATTCCATCATTTCGTGAATTATATTATTTTGTGATAATCGTCAAAATAATATAATAAGAAAAATTTCAAATTTTTCCGAGAAAATGGGAATTAGTAACGATAACGAAAGATTATTTATTTATTAACGATTTAATTACAAGAAATTTTTACAGGGTTCTACAGTACTGTCGTACTGTAGAGGGTGACAATTCCTCCTTCTACTGTAAATTTGAGCATCCCATGTGTTGTGGATGGTACAGCGCGCATGGATGATATTCCAGGTCTCCCAATGATGCCGTTGTACGGTGAAGGAGACTTGATTATCATGAAGTTTATCCACATTGCTGTAGAGTGTTGTTCATCGCCCACAACTACAAGTAAGCGTAATTGCCCCATAGGCCATATCTTTTCTCCTGTGAAGCCAGTCAGCGACGTCGTGGCCGGTATCAACTGACTTCGTATCTCAGGTCGTAGCCTTTTAAAGCAATGTTCATACAGAATATCTGCGGATGCCCCTCCATCGATATACATGCGGCGGATGTCATGTCCCCCAGTATGTATCTCAATGGTCAGTGGCTCTATTACTGCATTGTCCGCAGCTAGAGTGGGGAAGGATATCTCATTTTCTGAAGAGAACTTTTGACTGACTTTTTGCTTTGTCTTGCATTGCCATGACTGTATCATGTAGATGATGTCCGTTTTATCTTTGGGAGGCTCTTTCTTGCCTCCATTCCTTTGCTTGTCCTTCCCTTCTTTAATGTTCTTTACGAGGTGATCCATTCTACCCTCCTTTACTAATTTTTCAATTAGTTGTCGTAGTTGGACACACTCGTTGGTTGTATGGCCCTTTTGGCCATGGTATTCGCAGTATCCATTCCCTATACGCTTGTCCTCTGGGGTGCGCATTGGTGGAGGTTTTGGGAAGTTTGTGCCTTCTGTTACAAATATTTCCCTCGGAGTCTTTGTGAGGGGGGTATACTTGTCATTATCTCGTTCACTTCCCTGATTGCGATAATTCTTGCTGCGGTTGCTGCTCTGATCATTGGATTGTCTCCTAGGCTGTTCTTGCTGCCTATAATTTGAGTAGCCTTTTTTACTGTCCGCAACGGCTGCTTCTCCTTGGATGAAGGATCTTGTGCGCTTCATTAGTTCATCGAAGGTTTGGGGAACCTTGTCGTTTAACTTCCTAATGAGTTCTGGGTCATTGATCCCATTCATGAACCCTGACATTTTTAGGACTTCGGGACACGCCTTGACAAGTATACATTCATCTTTAAAGCGTTCCTTATAAGCACTGGTTGATTCCCCTTGACGCTATTTTACTCTGGTTAGTTCAGCAGGGTTTTTAGCGCACTTCTTTCTTTGGGTGAAGTTTAAGCGGAATGCTTTTCGCAATTCTTTAAACCCGCCAATGCTCCTTCATGGAAGCTTGCTAAACCAAGTGCGTGCATTCCCTACTAACGTGGAGTTAAACATATGACACCACACAGGTTGTGGCCAATTTTCGATAGTAGCAGCGAATTCGAAAATTTTTAGGTGGTCATCAGGATCACCCGTTCCATCATATGTTTTAACATTAGTCGGCATGCGCCTTTTCTTATGATCGGAGTAGTCGCTGATGCGTCGTGTAAATGCATCAACTTTCTAGCGACGCCACGGAAGAGATATGTCTTCGTCTTCTTCCTCGCGACGTCTTCCTCTGGACTTCCAATGTCCTGTTTCCTTATCCTCGTTGTCCGAGGAGTCACTGGAGGATGAGTAATCTCTTTTGCGGCGCTTGCGCCGGTTTTCCTTAGAGGATGAGCTTGAGGGGCTTTCACTTGGGGAGGTTCGCCTTCCTAACCTGTCGTGAATTATTCTGCTCCCAGACCTGGAGGAGCCTTCGCTTGGTGAATGTTGGCGTCCGAGTCTGTCTTGCATCCTTCGACTACCAAGTCTGGAGTGAACATTGGTGCGCCTCTCGCCATCTTCATATTCCTCAGAGTATTGTGAGTCAGATGTTGTACCAAGTCTATCATGGATATTGGTACGCCTTTCGTTATTTTCGCGCCCCCTCTTTGGTAGCGCGGTGGTGATGTTTCGCGTTCAGGACCAAAGTTGAGCCGGTCTTGCAGGCTCATACTAGACCTTCTCCTTGCCTCTTCTTGCATGAGGGCGGTTAAAGTTTCGTAATTTTGGGACACAAAATTACTTAGAGTTAAATCAGGTGCGTCCTCATCCGCTGCAAGGATTTCTGCCTCCACATTAGGCGCCCTATCTCGGTTGGGTGCTCCAGGTGGCACAGTGTTGTCCACTATAGGTGCCGTTTGATGGGGAGTATTGAAGAGAGTGCACTGAAGTTCTTCAACGCTTGGGACCACCATGGTGGCTTGAGTAGTCCTTGTAGGCAATTCTACCGCTGGGGGAGGTAGGGTTGGTCCCGTTTCTTGGTGACCAGGCGCACTGGTTGTTCCAGAGGCCTGTCTAGAGGTCGAATCTTGAGGGTTCTTCCTCTGTGGGTCACGTGTTTTTTCCAACTGCGGAGTCCGCTGGCCTGAGTTTTTGTTCTTCGTCATTCTAGTTCTTAGTTCTTAGTGTAGTGTCCCACGGATGGCGCCACTTGTTGATACAAAAGTTTGGCGTTCTTAGTTTGGGCTCCTGCTGTCGTACCAATTATCTCTTAATGCTTGAAACCTGCGTACTAAGAAAGTAAACAAACACTGTTAGGCTTATCGTGGGATTGTCTCCCACGATTATCCTCCAGCATGAGAGTAAGTAATCGGTTTTAGGGTTATCGTAAAGAGTTAGGGTTTGTGAATCGTACCTTTAATGAGAATTATATCATTCTATATATAGGCGCAGAATCCTTGTAGGTTTCGTGCTCCTTACTCTTCGCACACGTAGTGCTTATCCGGTCCAAGGATCTTTATCCGTAAATAGAAGATCCTTATCTAGACCATAAATAGTTTTGTTGGGCTTGGGCCTATGCGAGCCCAACCCATTGGTGGTGCGGCCCAAACCTTTGTTATGATAGCTCACGCGTGGTGGGTTTGAGCCTTAGTAATGTTTATCATTTGGGCTCATGGCCCAAATATAGACTATACGTCATCATATATTCTTGCTGAATAATTCTCATGAACATACTTTTAATTCGTTTACAACGGCCAACTATTACATTTTTTTAAGAGGTGATTGTTATCAAATAAAGATTGTGATACGTGCATTTTATATATATATATATATATATATATATATATATATATATATATATATATATATATATATATATATATATATAAATTATTTAAGAAAAACACCTTCTATATTAAACAATGACTATCTAACCCATGTGTTTGTTTGTTTTTTTTAATAATTAGCTTTGTATAACGTTTCTAACTGACAGACATGTTGGGGTTGAGGTTGATTTTGTTGTTTAACTTTAACTATTAATATCATGTTGTACAAAATGTGTGAATTTAGTAGCACATAATGAGCATTAATAAAGTTAAAATATGCTCCGTAAAGTTTTCAAAATGTTTTTACGGATATCCATATACAAATTTTAAATAACAATTTCATGAGTCATTGATATAAGTAGAATCGCTTATATTTATTTTCATATCACAGTATCGTGCTTACCATTTGATATTTATATTCCCGTTACTAATAATTTAGCCATATTTCAAACCCGTGTACGCATAAATTAAACTTTTAAATAGTAACATGAGTCCTTATTTTAAAAAATATTCTAATGAATGAAAGTTTAAAACTAAAATTAGTTAAAAAAAATATTTAACGTATATTAAAACTAATTCGCATATTTACCAAAGAGTTAACTACATTTTTGGTCCTCGTGGTTTACCGGGTATAACGATTTTGGTCAAATAGTTTGAAAAGTAACGGATCCAGTCCAGAATCCGATGACCCGTAACACTTTTGGTCCAATTTTATTATCACTGTTAGTCAAACTTAGTTTGGCCGTTAAAAGAAAGGGTATTTTGGTCATTCCACCAAACCACTCACTCACCTTTGATAAATTTATCATTTCATTTTCTAAAAACCACATACACCCCCATACATATCTAAATTATCATCTTCACCAAACCAAACCTTAAGATCTACTCTTATACAAACAAAACTCAGATTTGTCTTTTTATCTTGATCATAAAACACAACCACATACACAATTAAAAAAAACATAACACATCTTTTTTCCTTATTAAAACTTGCAAATTTAAAACCCATCTTTAAAACTACCACCTAAACTGAAGTATACCAATTAACAACAAAACCCAACCCACCCACCCACCCAGATTCGGTGATTGTAATTCCGGCAGCGACAGTGATTGGCGGGGAAGGTGGAGAGGTGATGCAATGCGACAATACGATAGCGGTGGATGTGTATAGATCGATTTAATTTTAGGTTGTATATGTTTCTTTTTTTAGATCTGAGGTTTGATTTTTAAAGAAAGTGGGTTTGATTTTTTTAGATCGATTTAATTTTAGGATGATGATGGTTGTGGGATTTTTTTTTAGATCGATTTAAAGTTTATTGATTTTAGATTTTGGATAAAGAAATGGTGGATGGAGGACAAGTGACGTTATAAACAAATCATTACAAAGGGATGTCTTGATTTTAATGTGTTTTGTTGAATTGGTTATGTTGGTCTTGGCTTTTAGCTTGTTTTGTAATTTGCTTTTGCTAAGATCTGAAAAAATAAAATGTATTTTAGTTTTTGGTTGTAGATCTTGGTTGTAGATCTGTGTTTCATCCCATGTTCTTGCTACAATCTGGAAAATGTTTGTGGTTATTGGGTTTGTCGGAATCTGGGTTTGTCACCGGAATCTGGGTTTGGTTGTCGGGGAAGATGAAGATGAAAAATGAACACACAATGATGTTAACATTTTTTTAGAATTAAGTAAATAATAATAATAATAATAATAATAATAATAATAATAATAATAATAATAATAATAATAATAATAATAATAATAATAATAATAATAATAATAATAAATGGAGGAAAGGGCATTTTAGTCATTGTACATAAACATCTGAGGGTATTTTAGTCATTTCGCACATTTTTAACTAGTCAAACTAGCGGTCAACAAAAAATGGACCAAAAGTGTTACGGGTCATCAGATTCTGGACTAGATCCGTTACTTTTCAAACTATTGGACCAAAATCGTTATACCCGGTAAACCACGAGGACCAAAAATGTAGTTAACTCTTTACCAAATTTTGTAATTTTAATGGATGAAAGTCTAAAAAAACTAATACTAATACTCATGTAATTTTAAACAAAGTTAATATTATAACATATAGGGGGTATAAAGTGTAAGAGGTTATTTGTGTTTTTTAAAAAGTTATTAAAAACATGGAAACTTGTAATTGTACACTTTACTCTATATAAATTATTTAAAATTCAATCACTAAAGTTTTATTAATTACTTCATCTTTTTTTAAGTTTTAGAGATTTGGAAATTGAAAAGTAACCGTTGGGGAGTTATTTTGGAACGTTGGGAGCACAAGAAAAAAAAATTAGTTGGGAGGTATGAAAAAGGCATGGTTGCCACAAAAAAGGGGTTGAGAGGTATGAAAAAAGTATGAATGAGGTGGAATGAGGTGGAATGATATTATTGATGAATTTGGGAGGTATGGATGATTTCGGAAGCATGACTGCCACCTTCCATAGAGCACCTACAATGGGAAGAGTCTTAAAGACTTTTTGCATTTAATGCTTAACTTACTTAATGACTAAAGCTTTTTGCAAAAACTTTTAGTTTACAAAGTCTTTGTTAAAAAGTTATTTAAAATGTCTTTTATGCAATGTAAAAAACCCTTTTAAATAGCTTTTTACAATAGTGAAAAACTTTTAGTTAGTTTACCCATTGTAGATGCTCTAAGTAGCAAGTATTTCTACAGAAATAACAAAATGGTGATTATCTTAGTTTTACTTTATTACTCTCGTTGTCGTTCGAGAAACAAGTGGGCTAATTCTTTGCAAAATTGTGCTTAATTTCATATGTGGCAATTCCGCCAAGATCTCTTCGTTAGTTGGGGGAAGAATCTGCCCTTCATTTTCATGTTGCATTTTCCCCAACCACTATAGTTGAACCTTCTTATTAGATCCCTTCTCATCAATGCAAAGTACAAAGGCTAATAAAAGAGTCTAATAAAGATGAAGTGTTAAACCCAGAAACGGGTAAAAAATAAATAATAAATAATAAATATGAAGTGTTAAACCCAGAAACGGGTAAAATAAATAAATAAATAAATAAAGGGGTTTATTTAGTTTGGGTTTAGCTTGAAGAATCTGTAGGATCTACACTTGATAGATCTCGAGCCAATAGATCGTTAGTCTACTAATGTAATCACTAGCAAACTAAATAGACAATCTCTGTGAGCTTATATTTATTGCGAAATATAAATACAAACTGTATGCTAAACTTTTGATCCTCTATGGATCGTTATAATTCACTAACAATTGTTTTTAAAACATGTACGTAATACAATATCCTTGGGTTCCTTATATACTAGTAGAAACCCAAACCTTTCTTACAAGAAACGAATAACATTAAACTAATAAAAGATATTCTACATATCATGTCCTAAAATAAACTAATTCTATCCACGGATTAACTATATCCACAGGATCCTTCTATCAGCAGGAACAGTCTTCAGCAGAATCAACTATATGTATCCGCAGGAACCTGTCAGCAGAATCCTTCAGCAGTATCTAAATACTGACTTCAATAATTCCTTACAATCCTCCCCTAATCTTGAAGTTGACATGGTTAACTCCAAGATTCTTGATAGATCTTCAAAGGCAAAAAGTAGAGGATTGAGGATGAACTTCAACAGCAAAAAATCTGTATCAGCAGAATCTCTATGATCAGCAATAATCTTAAAAGACACCATTCTTTGCAGCAACAAATGACCAAATGTACATCAAAACATAAGTTTCATACTATTCTCATCATATCCAGGTGTGTTAACTCCTGTAAGAGGTGAATCATTGAAAATAATGGATTTGATGTTTCTTTACTAATAGCCATCACTACTGGAGTAGCCAAATGTTTCAGTTCACAAACTATGGTACACTGATGACCATATGATTTTTAGCAAATCATCAGCTAAAAATGGATTTGAGATGTCTTTACCTGTAGCCGTTTGCTCAGGACTAGTCAATTATTTGATGTAAAAATACCTTAGTCAATTGAATAACAAATATGGTTTTCCAGTGCCTTTACCACAAGCCATACTTTTATGGGCTAGCCAATTATTGGGAATCCAGAAGGAAAAATCCATGGTCAATTGACAACCATCCAACTCTCAGCTATTAAGCATGGGTGTGTTGAGTACCCAATAGTTTTTAGCAAACTATTACAGCTATCAACAGATTTGACATGTCTTTACCAAAGTTGTACCCTTTGGACTAGTCAACTTTTTGATGGAATAGTCAACATCAGGTAAATTGATAACCAGAGAAGGTGTGGAAATAACAAACACCAAATCTTGCAAACAACATACATAATACTATACAAATCTGTTAGTTTTTTTTTTTTTTTTTTTTTTTTTTTTTTTTTTTTTTTTTTTTTAATAGAAAATAAAGAAATATACAACAAAATACCATACCAATACCCAATCATTCCAGATAAGTTTCAAGATGGACTCCATGCTGAGATTTCAATTCCATTTTAACCAAAATACTTCTTCTGATAGCCCTAATCAATTGTTCAGCCATATGCATATCATTCCCAATCATATCCAGAGGAACAGTGAGTTTCACCTCCAGCATTTGTTTCATCACATCTATAGTGATTGGATATATCCCATCTGCCCAACAATATAAGGTTTTGCCAGTGGTAGTGATGATCATATGAACATCAGGAAGAGGAAAATATTTCCAAGTATCAACTACCCAATTCTTTTGACCTTTCCAAACATGAAATCCAGTGCCCTTAAAATTATAAGAATCACAGAGCACATGTAAGTCTCCCAGCAAAAACATACCAATCCCTTCAGGTTGATGAGACTTATAATAATCTACAACCCATCCATATAAGGAAAGAAGGTCTTGTCTATCCACCATATGTAAAATTTGACTAAGAAAAGTAAATTCTTTGGTGGAACCATCTTGTCGGTGAAGCACATTGACTTGTCCTTGACCAGTTGGAGACTCAATAAGTTCCCATTGAACCACTCTTTCCCAAACAACAGGAGTTTCATCATCAGAATCAAAATCAATGAATGTACTATCCTTTGGTGATTCACCCTAAGAAGCCTTCCTCTTCTTAGCAAAAGTCTTCTTCCTAGTACCAGGGGTAGAAGGAGAAGAAGTAGCAAGTGAAGGACCATCAGCAGTTGCTTCAGCAGGAACTGGATCTGAAGCATCAGGAGAAACCTTCTTTGAATCTTCAGTAGGAATAGGTTCAGGAGTAGGAACTTCAGCAGAAACAGACTCTGGAACTGTAGGAACAGCTAATGAATCATCAACAGGAGCAGAAGAAGATCCACCAACATCTGTAGGTTCAGAAGGCTCCACATCTGCATCAGCAGCAACATCAGCAGATGGTGAAATAACAGCATCATTAGAGTCATCAACTTGAGTTAACACTGAAGGAGGATGAATATGCTCCTGAGCACCAAATGAAGACTCAGTAGATTCTTTGGACTGGTCAGCAGAATCATCAAGCCTTATCCTCTTAGCAACAGGCTCACCCATAAGTCTGCCACGCTTCTCTAAAACATCTGGAACATTAATACCTGATGAATGAAGAATAGAAATGAGCTTGTCATACTGGAAAGTCAACTGAGTGTCTGAAAATTTCCAAACTTTCTTTTGAGTCCATCCTGATCCATACATAGCACACCCTTGGTTCTTGACAAAATTCCTCATATAATTTCTAATCTGTACTTTTGTCCAAGGTTTGTCTCTCATCTCTTTAGCTTTTCTCTCTGCCTCAACCTTCTTCTGTAGTTTAACATTTTCAACCATCCTTTTAGCAAAATCAGTGTCATGATAATCAGCTCCAAGAATAGACTTTGCCAAATCAGGTTTAGCAGAGACTTGAGTAGCCAAATGGTCCCACTGCTCAGCAGATAAACTCTTAGCAATTTCATCTAGCTCCTTTTGTCTTTCAGTAGGCAGAGTATGAGTAATTGGAGTACCCACTCGATCTAAATTAGCCTGTATCTTCCTAGCAATTTCCTTAGATGCCTTCATATCTAAATCCCTCTTAGTCTTTGCAGCCTCCTCTTTAGCTTGCAACTGTGCTGCAACCAGTTCACTAAGCTTCTCATTAGCTAGTTCCTGCTTAGTTTTCTCTCTAGAAGGGATGTCCTGATCAACCAAAATAGACTTTCCTTTATTTTTCTGAGTGGAAGTAGTTGCATGAGGAACAGAATACTGATCAGTAGAAGCTGTTGCTGTAGAACCATCAGGACAATCAATATGTAAATCTGCTGATTCATCAGTAGGAACTTCCTTTGGCATTGGATCAGCTGATGTTACCTTACTAGATGATAACACATATTCCTTTCATGCAACAAAGAAAGTATCTCCTGACTGAGAAGCATCAGCAGGAGTCTTGTCAGCAGGAACCTCACTCATAGCAACATCTACAGAGGAGAGATCAGCTGTTGTTTTGTGAAGGTCTGCCAAGTACTTTCTTCTAACATAAGACACTTTCTGATCTTTGGGAGTGGATTTATCAACAGAAGGAGCAGTTGTTGCAGGCCTAGAAACAGGAGCATCATGCTGATCACTCTCTAGAGTAGTGGTAGCAAGAAGATGAAGCCCTTCCAAGTCAAGTTTGTTAGACTCTGCAGTAACCTCTTCATCGGAATCAATCACAACACCTTTTCTTTTCCTTGTTTTGAGCTTATTCTCCAATTTCTTGACCCTTTCAACTAGAGTCACCACAGCTTTTCCAAGTGTCTGCTTGGTGTGTTGAAGCTCCTTTTCTAAAGTATCCATCTTATGTACATACCTGTCCAATAAAAGAGACAAAGAAGTAAGAGTAACAGGACATTCAGCTCCACCAATAGGGATATCTGTGGTATTAGGAGCATCATTAGTCCTAACAGGAGAGTTATACATGTCATCATCTATATCAACATTTTCCTCAAAAGTAGGGCTAGAAACAGGTGTGGGAAGTCTTGTTATTTGTGGAGATTGTATAGGTTGGTCAGGGCCAAAATCTTAATAAACTACATGCTCAGAAGGAGCATCAGCAGTTGGTGAAGGTATAGGTAATGGAGGACTAGGTGTGAATGGCCTAGGAGATAGTGGTGGCTGAGTATCAGCAGCAACTGATGCACTTGCATCAGGAGCAACTTCAGCCCTCTCAGGAGATTCCACTGGTGCTTGAACATCAGCAGGATCCTTGATTGATAGAATCAAATCAATAGTATAATATAGTAGTATAGTATCGAAATGATCCGCACAAAATACGGATCACCCGAGTCATTTTCGTACGAAGGTGAATGGAATCAAAGAATATTGATTCATGCAAATCGTGAATTGAAAAGTGGTGAAAGTGAAAATAGTGATCAAACAATTCAAATAACAACAAACAATTATGAATTATGCAAGAGGTACAAGCTAGATATGCACTAAAGTTGAAAATGTAAAAACGGAAATGCAAACGCAATTATTTAAAACGTAACGTTTAAAATAAAACTTAACTTTAATTGAAAAAATGATCCTACAAACGTGAAATTATTTTCTAAAAATTTTAAACTAATAAAATGAATTTCCAGAAAAAGAAAATTATTTTTTTGACTTTTCTTTTATTTTCAATGAATTTATTTTGATTTTTGTATTTTTAAATGAATTAAAAATAAGGGAAAATAGAAAAATTAAAGGGAAAGATGAAAATTAATTTCTGAAAAATCTAAATTATTATAAAAGAATTTCCTAAAATATTTTTGTATTTTTTATGGCTTTTTCTAACTTTTTATGGATTTTTGTTTATTTAAAAGTATTTAAAAATGATTATTATCAAAGGAAAATTAAGAAAAATACCAAAACACCTCAGAAAAATCTGAAAAATTACCAGAAAATCTAAAATAATAAAAGTAACTTGGAAAAAATTTTGAAACAAAAATAAGTTGAACAAGTGCTTTTTCAATGAAAACTGCTTATTCATAAGTGCTTATTGTTAAGCACTTGTAACAAATCTGATTAACACTTTTTACACAGATGATATATGATCTAAAAAGGCTCAATGAATCACAGATATGATCAAATAATGCTCAGGTCATTCACAGAGTACCACAAACAACTCAATAAGCAATGAGATAAGCCAAAGAAATAAGCAGATTCACAAACAGATTAAGCCAGGTGAAATAGATCATCCACAACACTTATTTATCATCAAACAAACTTAGAAATGCCAATAAGACTCAAGTTCAAGCTCAAAGTTACACTAGCAGGCTTATTAGTCAAGTCAGTTTACTCTGTCTCAAAGCCACCAATTCACAGATGCAATAAGCACTTGATAAAAGCTCAAATTCTCAAGATTATGGGGGCAAAAGCTCTATTATACAACTGAGATCTCAAAACCACTAAGTGATAGTAACTCTTATCCAATTATCTACCCAAAATGATACTACGAACTCTGATCAAAAACTCATGCACAAGGGAAATTAAGTCCAATCAGTCAACTATAATTCAACTTTCCAATAAGCAAAAGTATTCCAAATCAACTTTTTCCTTTTTAAATTGCTTAACTAACTGAAAAACTTCTAAAATCAACGAACTACAAGTATTTTCAGTAGGAAATGAACACTAGAGATGCACTAAAAGTTTTGTCCAAAAACTGAATACCAAATTTTTTTGACTTTTTGATTTCAAAATTACTTTGACCAATATGAGTTTTAACAGCTGAAATCTACTACTAATTAGATGTATTAAGCTACAATTACACTAGTTTAAGCTAACTCTAATTATAATGCAACTATCCACCTAATTCTACTATTAGATTATTAATATAACTAACTGTGTATGTTTTTAATTCTAACTTTGACTATTAATAAAAGCTACACTACTGTTTTTTGAGTCAATACTCTATTAAACCACTAAATGAACCTATGCAAGACAGAGATCCAACAATCCAAATACAACTTCTCACAGCAAAACTCACATCCAAACACCCTCTTATAGTGACAGTTAAACAATTATTCAATGAAACAACTGATGTAACTCCAATATATGTATCGAAGACAGTTACAAATCACTATTAGAGTCAGATTACACAATTAGTTACCACTGAAAACAAAAGAAATGAACAATCTCAGATCCTTATCAAAACAGATTCTCAAATTAGGCTATACTAACACAGATCTAAGCAAACAGATTAATCAAAGATCAAATAAGCTAATAACAACTATTCCACAATAACATAAGCAATCCAAATCAATTACTACAATTACTACAACACTACAATAAGATCTCAATAGATTCAATGAAACAGTAAAAAAATATCAAGAAGTTACCAATGCTTATCTCCCTCAGCTAGAACAGAGGGAGTTCTCTAAGCTTGCCTATCTTTAGATAGGCCTATTGCTTCCAAATTTCCAATAGATCTATCAAATTATCCCACTGAATCATGAACCTCACTTGAGTTGACTTTTGTTGACTGTCAATCAATGAGTGAAACTGACTGTTTATACTAAAACTGAAACTCACAAGAGCTAAATAGCTAGAATGAGCTTAATCTTACTTCAATAAGCTTGGTTGCAAGCTATTTTAATCAAAACTTATTTTTATATTTTCTTCTTTTTTGGATTTTTTATATTTTTTTATGAGTATAACTTTGAAACTAATGTATAAATCTGAACTTATAAAAACTAAAATTGAATTTTGAAGTAAACTTTATGAATGAAATATAAAACAAAACAGTTTATCAATAAGCTAATAAGCAAAACAGAATCAAATATTGAAACAGGAATAAAGAAAATAGAACTAAACTTTTATTAAAATGAAAAACAATTACAAGATGTGAACTGAATTTAAACTAAAACAAGTCTAGAAATAATTTGACAGCATTTCTCTATCTAAAAACTACACCATCAATAAGCTGAAAAATGATACTATTTATAGAAGGAGTGAAGGAGTAGGGGTCTCATTGCTAGGTTGGTGATCCATACCACTTTGTGCTTCTTCTCATTATCTCACAGCCATAAGATCGTTTTGTGTTTCTTCAATTTAATCACAACCCTTGGATCATAAATTATGAGGTGGCTTGACCAATCATACACTTCCATCTATCCCAAACGTGCACCAATTCTCTGACTTGTCAGCAAGTTTCTAGAAAGAGTATCCAAGGCTATGAATAATGAGGTGTTTCTTCCAATCACTGCTTGCCATGTATCCTTATAGCTTCAAACATTCTCTCTGACACATGCTCTGTCACGTGAGGTGTGCTTCTAGAAGTACCAATCATTGGTCAATCATGGTTAATTGATATGGTTTGATCTAATTTAACCAATGGTGCAATTAGGGTTCATCTCAATTGGGGGGGGGGGGGGTTCTGGGTTTGGTGCTATTTGGGGGTAAGAAAGGAGCGGGTGTGGTTTTTTTATTAGATGTTTGACCATTTTTGACTTCTTGACCCTGGGTGTGGGCTTTTGGGATTAAATTGGGCTTTTGGAATTGGATTTGGACTTTAAAATAATTGGACCAAGGTTTGTTTTATTAATACTTGTGATTTTTATAAAGGACCCATTGTGTAATATGCTGAAAACCAAGGACTATTTCTGTCAAACTGCCAAAGTATAATTCAATTGTCATTTCTGCAATTCTTGAATAGTTGGAGGACTTGAGTTGACTTTCTTCAAAAATATCATTAAGGGACTATTCTTGCTAACTTTGAAAAGTATAAGGACCAATATTGCACTTTCTTCAAACTTCACACAAGGATCACATTTGCTCATTTATCAAACTCTGAGGACTTCTTCTGAATTTTTAAATTCAGCTTGACTTTCAGCATTGACTTTCTGACTCGTTCCACTCTCGTGCTCGTTTTTGTCGGATTTTTGTTTGTTTTTCGTCATTTTATGTAATATCCTTACCTGCACATTCACAATCACAAAAACATGTTTTCTTTGGCAATTTTGGTTAGTTTTTGGATTATTAAGTCCTAATTTGGCTCAGAAAAGGTGAGTAAATAAGCACTCACAAATCCTGACCACCAGCAGCTGCATCAGCAGCTGCTTCATCAGCAGCTGCTTCATCAGCAGCTACTTCATCAGCAGCATTGCAAGCAGGCAACATGGCAGGGAGTAAAGGTCTATGATCTCCCTTATAATTGGTTTTCATAGAAGCAAAAAGCTTACTAGATAAACCCTTAACAGGCAGATGGGTAGTGTCCTGGGTCTGGATATCTAAAATTATTTGAAGAAACCTAGGATACATTAAATATTTCATTTTGCTATCCTTAACATTACCAAGCATTTCATCAAATATATACTTAGAGAAATTAAAGGTTCTCCCCTGAGACAGGCACACAATGGCAAGAGCAATGTCTGTGGAAAATTGATCCCATTCACCAGACTTAGAACTCATACACTGAAGCATAGTGTGTGTCAAGAATCTCCATTTAGGGCAAAACTGATTCTTATACCATACTTTCCCATCTCCACGATATCCAGCAGCCCGCAGACCTGCAAGTATCTCTTCCTTAGCCAATTTGTGTTCCCCACCTTCATCATCCAATTACAATTGAGTCTGAACCAATGACTCAGTTACAACACATTCTTCCCCATCAACAGTAGCCACAATCTCTGTTGATCCATCTTCAACAGACCGTGTTTGTGCCATTCTCCAAAATTGTGTGACCAATGATTCATGAATAACATCAGGATAGTGAGTTAGGGCAAAATGAATCATGGACCTTTGGAGAAATTCCATCATCCCCCCATAATGACCATCTCCTTTGCCACGACCCAAGAATGCATGTTTGTTATGATCACCTTTGAAGAGAAATTCAGCCATTGATTGAAAAGAGAGAGAAATAGGGTTTTGAGTGCTGAAAGAGGTTGAAATGGTTTTTGAAATTTATAAGTAGAGGGAATCAGTTATTTAGACATGGGATTTGCACGTCTAGGTTAAATGGGGTAAGTTTCCAAACGTGGAGTGTAATTGGCACGAATTATGGAAAACAATCTTTGACCAATAATTGACTATAACAAACCCCCAAGTAAACTGACCCACCCGTAGAAACCAAGTCAATCGGCAGGAACCAACTGGTCAACCCGCAGAAACCAATTAAATGTTGATTGCGGTCAACCATTCCTTGTATCAGCAGCAACCAATCAGCAGAAACAGGTCATTAGTGGTGACCAAATTTCTGTGAAAATCTCTTTTAGTCAAACTTTCACCCTTAATTATCTGCAAACCACCTCGCATTAATGGTAATAATTACACATGGTTTACTTGGCCTTATAAATACAGGATAAAAATCCCCAAATCTCACCACTCAATTTAAAATTCAAATCCCTAATTACAAAACCACCAATCAAGTGATAACCATGTCATCCAATCCAAGCATCATCAACCTCTCTTCCGACTCATCTGATTCTTCAGAATCACTGACATCTCCACCACCATTAGGAATGCCAACCCTCCCACAGGGTCTGACCAAAGAGCAGGCCAAGAAGAAGAAACATGGTGTACCTCCTCCAAGTTCATCATCATTAGAGGATCTTCCACCTTATCCTTCTGACTTAGATGATTCTGATGCAGCTAGAGAGCTAGAGAGACGATGGAATGCATTGGAGAGGGGTCAAGCAAACAGAGCCCCCAATCCTGCTGTGTCTCCCTTCATATACACTTCTTCTGATGAAGATGATGATGAGAATGATGCACCATACAATACTCCTTCTACACCTAAAAGGCCCCAATCCTCCCGTCCAAAGCGACCATCAAGACCAAGAAAGTCAAATCCACCATTGCCAAAGACAAGGGAAGTGGTGATTGGGTTTCCTTGTCCCCAACAGCAAGAACTCTTCACCAATAACAAGGGCAAGGAGAAGATGGCTGATGTGAAGGGCAAGGGAAAAGTAGAATAGGAGGGTTAGGATTGATAGGCTAGGTTGCTTGTATGAAACTTTCAATCTTGTTCATGTTTGTACTTTTGGATGATCAATAAAACTTGTTGCTTTGTTTATCTTTACTTGATTGTTATGCTTCTGAAAAATGTTCATTCCCCTGATTTATATATGCTAGCAGAAACTATCAGCAAGAACCAACTTAAGGATTAAGCTTGTGTTATCAGCAGCAATTGGTCAAACCTTAGTAATCTTCATCCGTAGAATACTTTTATATGGAGAACTTGCACAATTATTAATTGCCACTGACTCAACTACCTCCCATTAAGTTGCATTTACTTTCATTAATCCCAAATCAAGTCTATATACAGTTGTCTTCAAAGCACAAGCTACCCAAAACTCAATTACTCACTAATACCAACACACCAAAGTCTTCCCAAACACACCAGTCATGAAGTCAAACCCCAAAGTTATTGATATTTCCTCTGATTCTTCTTCTGATTCCACCTTTGATATTCCCCAAATACAAAGAGCATACTACTATCTTGGTGAGGGACCATATGAGTTCTGTCCATCTCCTTCCTCATCAGAGGAAACAGAGGAAGCTCCAACTCCTCTTGCTGTTGTTGTCCCTGATTTTACTCCAGTCACAACATTCCTTACTAGTGAGATGGAAAGGGTTTGTACTAACATGAGGAAGATCTATGTCCCTGAAGAGCCACAGTCCTCTCAAAGGAACAAGGGTCCACTGAAGGTAGTCCTTGGACTTGCTGCTCCCAAGCTCTGGAACAAATACATGCAGTCCAGAGGAGTCCACAAGAGGATGCCTAACCCTAAGGACATGGGAAAAGGGAAGAGGAAGATAGAGTAGGAGTTTAGGCTATTGAAGGTGGTTGTGTTGTGGTTTTGGAATGTTGCTGGTTGGTAGGTTGTTAGGTTGTGTCTTTTGTAATCTTGTAATGATGTTTGATGGTTGTGATGATGTACTCCAGTATCCAAATAATGAATGAACTTTTCATTTGGTCTTTTACATCTTGTTCTACTGATATAAGCTATGTAGATCTTTGTTCATCAGCAGGAACATAACCTGCAAACCAAACATTCAAACAGAACACAAAAAGCAAACATAATGATATACAGAGTTAGTAAGAAACCTGAAAAACAAAGTTAGTAAACATAATAATATACAAAATATACAACATCAGTTACAATCCTCCCCAAAGGCATATGCCTCCCCTGAGGCTTATGCCTCCCCTCAAACATAGCATTCAAGGGTTAACCATCCCAATGTGGACAACTAAGTGGTTAAACCTAGGTCCATCAAAAGCCTTTGTTAACAAATCAGCCACATTATCATCAATATGAATTTTAAGCACCTATATTAAATGTTTTTCATTTGCATCTCTTATAAAATGGTGCCTAATTTCAATATGTTTAGTTCTTTGATGAAAAACTGGATTTTTAACAATGGAAATGGTACTTTGATTATCAATATAGATTTTAGTGTTCATAAATTTGAACCCATAATCCAACATTTGATTCTGAATCCAGAGTACCTGACCACAATAGTTGGCAGCAGCAACATATTCTGCTTCAGTAGAAGAGGTGGCCACAATGGCTTGTTTCTTGCACTGCCAAGAGATTAGTCTTCTACCAAGAAATTGACAACCTCCTGTTGTGGATTTCCTGTCCAAATTAGCTCCAACATAGTCACTATCACTGTATGCTTCCAGCACAAATGGTGAATCCTTTGGATACCAAAGACCTAACTTGGGTTGGCCTTTGAGATACTTGAAAATCTTCTGCACAGCATTTAGGTGGGAAGTCAATGGAGTGACTTGATGTCTTGAGCAAGCGCTGACAGCAAAGGTGATGTCAGGTCTTGAAGCTGTGAGATACACGAGTGATCCAATCATGGATCTATATAGGTGTACATTAACAGCTTCATCTTGGTCATTTGGATTTTTAAGCTTGGGAGGTTCATAGGGAGTAGTTGCAGTCCTCAGTAGTTCAAAGTCAAACTTTTTCAAGATATCTTTCACATATTTCTCCTGATGGATAAAAATCCCATCAGGTTGTTGTTTGACTTGTAGCCCCAAGAAAAATGTCAGTTCCCCCATTGCACTCATCTGAAATTCACCTTTCATCAAATTTTCAAATTCCCTACACCATTCTTCCTTTGTGGATCCAAAAATGATATCATCCACATAAACTTGTACCAAAATGATATCCCTATAGTTTTTCTTGATGAAGAGAGTCTTGTCAATTGCTCCTCTTTTGTAGCCATGTTCCAAAAAGGAAGGTAGATAGCCTAGCATACCAGGCTCTTGGTGCTTGATGAAGTCCATAGAGTGCCTTGACAACCTTGTACAGCTTCTTAGGATTTTGTGGGTCTTCAAAGCCTTATGGTTGAGTGACATATACTTCCTCTTCAATCTTGCCATAGAGGAAGGCACTTTTTACATCCATCTGATATACCACAAATCCCATGTATGAGGCAAAGGCCAAAAATAACCTAATTGCCTCAACCCTAGCAACAGGTGCAAAAACTTCAGTATAATCAATCCCTTCTTCTTGTCTGAAACCTTGAGCCACCAATCTTGCTTTATTTCTAACCACAATGCCTCTTGCATCCCTCTTGCACTCTAATATCCACTTGGTTCCAATAGCAATTTTGCCAGCAGGTAGATCAACAAGTACCCATACATCTTGATTCTTGAATTGTTGCATCTCTTCCTGCATAGCTTCAACCCAACTAGGTTCACTCAAAGCTTGTTTAATGCTAGTTGGTTCTACTTGTGATAGGAAACAAGCAAACAGACAATGTTTTTGATCTGTGTGATTGTATCTCTTCTGATTGTATACATATGTGAAAAAGGCACATTGTCCAAACTATGTCTTCTTTATTGCACTTCTGGTTAGAACCACAGCATTTGGAATGGTGTTGATCCTCTTAGTGGGAACAGGATTAACATTCACAAAGGTTTCAAGATTAGTCAGAGTTGGAGCAAAGTCTTCATCATAAGAAGCTGATTGAAAAATGCCAGCACTTTGTTCATGATTGCCAAGATCTGAGGGGCTGGGAAACCTGCCAAATGGTTCTTTTAAGCTAGTAGATGTAGCAGTGGAAATAGGTGTTTTAGCAGAAATGCCTTCAGGAGAATTGGCAGCAGCAGCATCAGCAGATTCATCAGCAAAAATAGATTTTCTGCTGACATCAATAGCAACTTGTTTCAATAGTGCTTCAGTGTCTTGAGCAAACTCAAGACCAAGCCTTTTAGCTTCTTCAGCAGCTGCATGCTCTTGCTTTTTGAGTCTATCAAGATCTTCTGCATATGTTGAGTTTTCCACATCATCAGCAGTTTTGGCATCAGACGCTTCTTTGTTAGTAGGACCTGCAACATGAATAGGGAGCGAAGAAACAACAATAGTGGGTTCATCACATTCAGAATCACTGTCTGAGTCATCTTCCAGGGTACCTGCAATGTTAGTAGGTGACACTTGTGTACCTGCAGAGGGGTTAGTTTTAAATCTTGAGTACCCCAACTGATCTGTCAAGTAGTGATGTGTGGGAATTGCACCAGGCTTTACCTCTCGAGGGATCTCAAGAAGCTTACAACCCCCACCAGGCAGTGTACCTGATCGTTGTAGTATAGTATAGTGACAAGTACCGGGGGATTGATCGTTCAACTCAGGAATAGTGTCGCTAGGATTAGAAAGCCTAAAAACTAGGTCTAGAGGTGAGGGATGATTCTTTTTGTATTTTTATATTTTTATAAAAGCAAGTAAAAATCTTGGGTTTTGGAAGAGTGGGCGGAATTAGTTGCTAGTCAACTAACCCAATAACTAAAGATGCAATCAAAATAAAATAACAAAAATGTAAATTAAACTAATTAAACTAGTGGTGTGAACAATAAATGGGAAAGTTGTGTTTACTTAGATTTCATTACTCCCTATATATCTTTTACAGGTTGATAGTTTGTTACACTTGCGTAGATGACGGGTTATATTCCTTAATACCAATCGTGGGGTGGCATACGTACTTCCCCATCTCTATAAGCTCCTACTTCACTCCTATGTCGAGCCTGCAAGAAGCTCCTAACATGGGATCACTAGAATTCCCTCATGCATTAAATACAACCATAAAAACCTAGTACGCATTGGTTCATGTTTCTTAAGACGTTCAAGCAAGTTACACTATGGAAGTCTGCTAGTTTTCTTAAGCCTAACATCGAAATAATTCATCCGTAACAACTATAAACAAACAATCAACCCATGATCAACATCTAGGTTTCACTACATCTAAGCAAACACACAAGAGATCTAGCCTAGCATGTTAAAAACAAGACAAGCGTAAGATATATTCAAACAACACATAGACATATTGAATGAATTGAAATGATACTTATCTTAATTGAACATGAAAGGTTTCAAGGGGTGAAAACCCTTGAAAATACTGTAAAAGTCATGCTAGGGTTTATTCAAGTCGTCCCTAATATTGTCCTCTTTTGAATGAAAAATACAAAGACTATATATAGATTTTCAAAGGTGACGGCGTCAAAAAGAAAATTCTGACGCCGTCAACCCGCTGCCCATAATAAAATCGGATTGCCTAGATCCAGATCTGACGCCGTCAAGAGCATTTCTCCTCTGGGCCGTCACGTGTTAAGGGGTCATGACGGCCTTGGTGACGCCATCACGCCCTAGTGCAAAAGTGTTCTGGACCGTCATGGATTCCATACTCTTCACCTCTTGTTTTTTCCTCTTGACGCCGTCATTAAGAAACTTGTGACGCCGTCAGGTACTGTTCCCAGCAAGGAAAATTAAGACTTTGCCGTTTTCTTCACTTTTATGCTCCAAAAACGTCCAAAATGCTTCCTTTTCCATAATTCACTCCAAAAGTACCTAAAATCACAAAAGGAACGATTTAGGGCAATATTTGATCAAATAAATTCAATTCCGGGCTTAAATGACCCCCTAAAAATGGATCATTTTTCGCCTTATCATATACCCTTACACTTGAGATTTGCTTGTCCTCAAGCAAATGCGCTTTTATTCTAATCAAAATACAAGTTAGGGTTCATTTAACACTAATATAAAAGTAATTACAACAAATAATCGTTCTACTAAAGACCAAAGACAAGAACGGAGGTCATACACTAGAACCTCACAAATAGTGTTTAGATACTCACATCTCTCGGGTGTAATAAAGTATATATCACAATATGGAAATGGAAAACATCTCTCACTACCTGTCATAGAAAAATAGATTACCATAGGCTTGGGAAAGGATCAAACCTCCACCACATGGCGTAAGCACCTAGGATAAACTATCAAAGAGGTCTTTCAAAGGGTTATAACGTTAGGTGTAGGGATATGGAATACACGGTTTTGTTGGATATAGGTAATCTTTACTGGTGGCGAGTTGATAATCTTGGTTAATTACATGTACAATATGGCGTTGCTAAGCCAAGACTAGACTCGACTTAAGCTAATAAATGAAAAATAACAAAAACATAAAATAAACATAGAATGAAACGGGATGGTAGTCCGTATGTTTTTTTCTCTTTTCTCTTTTTTCTATTTTTTTTCTTTTTCTAGATTTTTCGATTCTTTTTTTTTTTCTTTTTTTTTTTTTTTTTTGCACACACTCTTACCCTACCATCCAAAATAATACATCATAGGGAATGAACATTCCCCTTACACTTGAATTTTTACATACTTTACAATAAACTAATCTAATGACTCAAATTAAGATAATCAAAACACTTGGAGTACTTTTAAGATTAACGCACATATGGGGGTAATATATGATGTTCTTCCCCATTACTCCATAACATTAGTACTTTACCCATGAGTCCCAATCGTCCCAAAACAATATGTACAAGGATATGACTCGACTTAGCAACCATGTAATCAATTAGATAATTAACTAAGGGTTTAAACAAATAACAATAATGCACTAAAGATGAGTGCATACACGGAAGGCTAAGGCGATTTGGGTGTACATTTAAGTGGGGTGTAACAAATTCTTCCTTTAAGTAAGATGCTTAAAGTTAGAAACGAAAAGATAGGCTCGGAGGGGTGTACTAGGGGTTTCGTGTACTAAAAATGAATACAACGCTAATGTGTGGGAAAAATTAATTGACTTAAATAGCCAAGTAATATGACTTAAATGGTCAAGTAATTATGATACGGGTTTAACACAAGGGTGATCCTAATGCCTCTTATCATGTAGTAAATCCTACTACACGAATGTAGTCTCACTAGCGGTCTCGGGATGCATCACTAACGCAAGTTCTAGAATCTAAATGCTACCGGTACACTCATAAACACTAATAGTAAATGCTTTTCCTATCAAATCTAAAGGCGAACCTCACATATCTGGGTGGAAAATTTTTCTAAATAGTACGGTTTTGTGCTAGTTATACAACTCCTATCTATGAGATGCTAGCTAAGGCTAAAGTTTCACTCCTAAATCTTGTAAAAAAATTTAAATTTGGCGCTAAAATTACACTAACAAGTATTTCTCTTAGTTTTATTACACACCTACCATCAAACAAACAAACTCAAGTGAAAGTGTATCCTATAAGGTATCATCATTTACCCCCCTTACACTTAGGATGAACATTGTCCCCAATGTTCAATTAAAGAATGTAAAAGTGAAATAGGTAAAGGAATAAAATCAAATACTCCCCTGATTTGTTCGGTATGGATAGTGCGGTAACAAGGTTAGATCTTCCTCCAAGAAAATGAACAATCAAAGCTTCCCTTCTAGAATATAAATCATCTTCTTGTCATACATAACCTGTTAAACCTGAGAAAACAAACAAGGCAACCTCGCGTAAAATCAGCGGCAATCTATATATACTAACAAATCCTAGAAAATAAAGTAAGATATAATGCTTGTGGAATGAATGTTTGCAGATTTCCTGGAGTTTATAAAACTAAAGATTCAACAAAAACTTTAAGACTCCGTTAGAAAAACAAAACTAGCAAAATTTCCAAAATTTTACACATGACGCCATCAGGAATTTCTTCCTGACGCCGTCAGAAGTGACCTGCAGAAATCTTTATGTTAAGTTTCTGAAAAATTTCTGGAAAACTTATGTCCTACTTCCTGGAAAATCCTGCAAAACATCATTATGACTCAATACAAGCATCTGACTCTAACAAATACGAATATACATGTCCATTTAGTATTGTGGAAAATCATGATCAATTTTGTTTCTTAAAAACATATTTGGGGTTTCCCCTTACACTTATCTTTTGTGAAATACCTTTAGATGAAGTTAAGACTAAGCCAAATGACAAAATAAAGTATTTTCACCATTTAGTTTAAAACATGATCTACCAACAATAAAAATAAAGCATGCATACGGAAACAAATAACAATCAAACAAAATAAAAATCACACAAAATATGGGTTGCCTCCCAAGAAGTGCTTGTTTTTGTTCGAGTCACGAGCCTGACTCTACCCTTATTTCACGGATAAAGGTGAGGTTTTCCCTTCACTTAGGATTAAGTGCGGGTGATAGTAGCGATACACACCATCTCTGTGCAAGTATGCCACGTGAGGAAAGAGTGGTGGATGAATTATATGCTCAAAGGGTTGTGCTCCTATGATCATAACTTTACCTAATTCAATCGGGTTAATGGGTGGATTAAGATTTTCTCCTAGAAAGGGATCATTTTCAATCAACTTCAAGAGCTTACTAGTTGGGGATCCATCTTGACCTAATAAACCAAGTTTAAACCCATAATGTTTCTTGTGATCAATCATAAATGGGTGATGTAAGCATGTAAGGTCATTTTCCACTCCTGTGTCAGCTTCCTCTCTACAAGGCTTAGAGTCTACTACCTTTATCCCAAGACTACCCGGACTATATGGTTTGATGGGTGGATCAGGACCTTTTCCAATTCCTAAATTCACATCTAAAGATGGAAGATTAGGTAACGGCTTTGGTTGAGGCTCCGGTTCATTAAAACTAGGAACTTCCTTAGAACTAAAAGAAAGGTCATCACTACAAGTGTTAAAACCTATATTCTCTAGTTGTGCTTGATCCAAGGGTTCTACCTCTATTGGGGTTCCTATAGTCTCTTCTACTTCTTCCGGGTAAGTCACGAGTGGTATGTGTGCCTCAAATGATGGTAGGACTTGTGGGGTACTTAGTGAGCTTATGTTATTTACTTCATCATTCCCTATGTCACGATCACCTATATCCTCAACATGTGTTTTATTATAATCTAACCCTAGCATTTTCCGAAGTATCTCAAGTGCTTCTCTAGGCATCTCAACTTCTATATCCGAATCATAAGGATCATCCTCAGTATTCTGACTGCTATATACAAATTGCCCAAAAGATTCATCATGTGTTTCTTGAGATTCATCATCATCGATCATAAAACCTAGGTCTTTTTTATCAGTGTGATCATGTTCGGCTACATCCTCCATCACATCAAGGTCACCTATGTATTCATCTTGTATTATAGTAGTACCTAACCATGACATGCAGCTAGGTGGCTCATACAAAACTATCCTAGGTGAAGGCTCATATGGTGCATAGGTTTCACTAAGTGAGGCATTTTGAGGGGTTGATGGAGCTCCTAAGGTGAATTCTTTAAAAGTCTTATGCACTTGGTCTCTTTTCTCAAGGTACTCAATAAAATCAATATAAGATCCTGTCCTCCTCATTTCATTCGTCCATCTTGGTATATCCAAACTGGTGTAATTATATTTTTTCTGGTAAAACTCAAGTGTCGGACTTGGTGGATTCACGTTCTCCATAATGGTGAACGGAATAGTCAACGGAAAGGTTTTTACAAACAAAGACACAAAGAAAAGATAGACTAAAGAAGACCTTTAAAAATAAAAATAAAAATCTTACTAGAAAGGAATCTAGCAAGTAGACCTAATAAAAAGAAATCCTAACCTAGACAATAACTATTCCCCGGGCTGCGGCGCCAAAAACTTAATGCGTGGGAATTGCACTAGGCTTTACCTCTCGAGGGATCTCGAGAAGCTTACAACCCCCACCAGGCAGTGTACCTGATCGTTGTAGTATAGTATAGTGACAAGTACTGGGGGATTGATCGTTCAACTCAGGAATAGTGTCGCTAGGATTAGAAAGCCTAAAAACTAGGTCTATAGGTGAGGGATGATTCTTTTTGTATTTTTATATTTTTATAAAAGCAAGTAAAAATCTCGGGTTTTGGAAGAGTGGGCGGAATTAGTTGCTAGTCAACTAACCCAATAACTAAAGATGCAATCAAAATAAAATAACAAAAATGTAAATTAAACTAATTAAACTAGTGGTGTGAACAATAAATGGGAAAGTTGTGTTTACTTAGATTTCATTACTCCCTAGATATCTTTTACAGGTTGAGAGTTTGTTACAGTTGCGTGGATGACGGGTTATATTCCTTAATACCAATTGTGGGGTGGCGTACGTACTTCCCCATCTCTATAAGCTCCTACTTCACTCCTATATCCAGCCTGCAAGAAGCTCCTAACATGAGATCACTAGAATTCGCTCATGCATTAAATACAACCATAAAAACCTAGTACGCATTGGTTCATGTTTCTTAAGACGTTCAACCAAGTTACACTATGGAAGTCTGCCAGTTTTCTTAAGCCTAACATCGAAATCATTCATCCGTAACAACTATAAACAAGCAATCAACCCATAATCAACATCTAGGTTTCACTACATCTAAGCAAACACACAAGAGATCTAGCCTAGCATGTTAAAATCAAGACAAGCGTAAGATATATTCAAACAACACATAGACATATTGAATGAATTGAAAAGATACTTATCTTAATTGAACATGAAAGGTTTCAAGGGGTGAAAACCCATGAAAATACTGTAAAAGTCGTGCTAGGGTTTATTCAAGTCGTCCCTAATATTGTCCTCTTTTGAATGAAAATTACAAAGACTATATATTGATTTCCTAAGGTGACGACGTCAAGAAGAAAATTCTGACGCCGTCAACCCGCCGCCCATAATAAAATCGGATTGCCTAGATCCAGATCTGACGCCGTCAAGAGCATTTCTCCTTTGGGTCGTCACGTGTTAAGGGGTCATGACGGCCTTGGTGACGCCGTCACGCCCTAGTGCAAAAGTGTTCTGGACTGTAATGGATTCCATACTCTTCACCTCTTGTTTTTCCTCTTGACGCCGTCATTAAGAAACTTGTGACGCCGTCAGGTACTGTTCCCAGCAAGGAAAATTAAGACTTTGCCGTTTTCTCACTTTTATGCTCCAAAAACGTCCAAAATGCTTTGTTTTCCAGAATTCACTCCAAAAGTACCTAAAATCACAAAAGGAACGATTTAGGGCAATATTTGATCAAATAAATTCAATTTCGGGCTTAAATGACCCCCTAAAAACGGACCATTTTTCGCCTCTTCAAGTAGTCAAGGTCAAAATACCATTCATGACCTTTACCCTGAGTATTCTCATTGTCCTCCAGAAATCTCAGGTTAAGAGTCTCTTCAATCTTCTTTGCAGCCAAATTATATACCCTGTAAGCCTTGCTATGAGCTAAATATCCAACTATATACCCATCAGCAGCTTTTTCTTCAAATTTGCCTAAGTGATCACTTGTATTCAGTATAGTCACTTGACATCCAAAAGGTTTCAGGTATTCAATGGTAGGTTTCTTCCCTGTCAAAAGCTCATAGGGTGTTTTGTTATGTGGCTTAGTAATCAATACCCTATTAAGTACATAACAAGCAGTGCCAACTTCTTCAGTCCAAAACATAGTGGGAAGTTGAGAGTCAGCAAGCATAGATCTTGCAGCCTCTATCAGGGTTCTATTCTTCCTCTCTGTAACTCCATTCTGTTGTGGAGTCCTAGGATTGCTATAGTCCCTTTTTATACCCTTTAACCTACAGAGTTCAATAAGATTGGCATTTTTGAACTCTGTCCCATTGTCACACCTTATGCCTTTGATCTTCTTGTTAAGTTGGTTTTCAATGAGGGCCATAAATTCTTTAAGTGTCTGAAAGGTTTGGTCATTAGTCACCAAAAAGAATGTCCAACTAAACCTACTAAAAGCATCAGTGATCACCAAATAGAAGTACTTATGGTCAATACTCCTGATGGATGTTGGACCAAAAAGATCCATATGGAGCAGTTGCAAAGGTTCTGAGTCTGTGCTCACAGCAGTAATAGCTTTATAAGAAGCTTTGTGTTGCTTTCCTTTGTTACAAACAACACATTTGTGTTCATTACTGAATATCTTAGAAGGAAGTCCATGAACAAGTCCATCTTTAGCAAGCTTGTTGATTACTTTGAAGTTAACATGTGCCATCCTTCTGTGCCATCTTGTAGATTCATCCAAGGATGCTTTAGCTACCAAGCATGCTAGATCACCTTCTGGCTTGACATCATTCAAGTTGAAGGTGTAAAGATTATGATTTCTTGGAACCCTTAGCAAAATATGATTCTCATCAGGCATTTTGAAATCAGGTGAAAGTATGAGACAATCCTCTTCAGTGAAAAGCACAGGAATTTTTTTGTCACAGATTTGTAAAACTGATAACAAATTAAAACCTTGTAGTTCCTTCACATAATAGACATTCTCAAAATCCACCTTTGGAGTTCTGATGGTTCCTTTACCAGTGATTCTTCCTTCTCCACTTCCAAATCTCACTATGCCTCCATTAAAAGGCACAAAATTATGTAGCTTCTCCTGATTCCCAGACATGCTTCTTGAACAACCACTATCAACAATACCTAAGTCTTTATTCAAAATAGGATGTCCCTATAACAACAAAAAATTATACAACAATATGAGTACGATAGATTGACTCAAGTCTTGAAAGCCTTGAGCCTGCCTTGTGGATCATTATTATGAAGCCATGTAGATGAGTTAGATCCACCATTGTTCCTGGAACCCCTGTATACATATGGTCTATTAAATTTCCAAGAACAATCTGCTGAGGACTTTACAGCAGAATCCCAATTTTCCCTTCCCAAAAACATTGAGTCATAACATCCAGGCCAATAACCATTTTGAAAATAAGTATGATTAAATCCAGAAAATGGTCTAGTAACATATCTATTCCTATCAGTAGTTACATATCTACTAGCAGAAATAGATCTACCAGCAGGAACAGACCTTTCAACAGAAACTGAGTTGGTTCTGCTAGTGGTGTGAGGTGCCTGTGGAACATAAGAGGGTTTGGAATAAGCATTGGTCCACTTTGGTCTAGGTCTATTATGAACAGCAGAAACACCCATCCTCTTTTCATGAAAATCACAATCCTTAATCAAATGCAATTTACTACCACAAACAAAACACTTCTTCTTTCTAGAAGATTTATTGAAACCAAAAGATGTCTTATGAAACACAAAATTATTCAAACAACCATCAGAAATAGAATTGTTTTGTAATGACTGAAAGGAATTGTTTTCAAAAGAAGTAAATAACAAGTCTTCAGAAGAGGCTGTCTTTGAAATAACTTCATCAGCAGCAACTTCAAAGTCCACAGACTTGTAAGATGACTTAACAGATAACTTTGATGAGGACTTGGGTGAGTCTGACTTGGTCTTGGATTCACAGCTGGCATAACTAGAGGTCTCTAAGATGTTGTCCCTCAAAGAACAAGAGACATATTCATTAGAATCAACACTAGAGATATTTCTAGGGTCAGGGGAGTCATTGATCCTAATGCCAGTTTGAATATGTGATGCTGGTAAGACCAAATTATGGGATGTGAGCTTAGGGGTTCCTATGGTAGTGGGAGAGTCAAAGTTATTAGTTTTACAAGTAAGGTTTGGCAAATCATTAGACTTTTTTCCATACAAATGGTGTGAACCATCAAAGTCAGAGGTTTTGGAGGTAGGCATGAATTCACCCCTAATTGGTCCTGGTACATCATGCATCTCACCTTCTTTTAAGAATTTTACAGGTGCACGGTTATTCCTACTTTTCTTATCTAAATAATGTTGTGCCTCTACACCAACATATTTCTGAAAACCTAAACCTATCTCAGATGTTAGAGACTGACTACTATAGAGAAAACTAGCTAACTTATCACCTGAAATTAGCCACTCTTTATGCCTAGTCACTTCCTTATCCAACTTATCTTGCAAAACTTCCTTTTCTGATTCAATTCTATCTTTTTCTTTTTCAGTAAATTTTAACTCATTGCTAGTTATCTCTAAATCTCTTTTTAATACTCTTATCTTTTCCTCATAAGCCAATTGATTTTGTTGAAACCACACTTTCTGTTTTTCTAAAGTTTTAACAGCTTCTTTATAAGATTGAGCTTCAATAAATCTAGCATTATATTTTGGTTCCATATCATCATAAGCTTCTTTAAGAGTATTATATTTAATATTACACCCAAAAACACAATCAGATACCTGAGGAGATATTCCCATGAAGGCGAAGTCATCATCACAACTAGCCATGCAGGAGATTTGTTGAGGTGAACTGCTTGAAGCATCTTCAGATTCATGCTCATTCCAGTCAACGCAAGCATCTACAGCAGTCACCAAAGCCTTTGATTCTCCAGCCTCCACCTCCTTCTTCCTGTAAGCTGAATATCTTGTACTATCTTCACCCTTCTTGGTTTTGCTCTCTCTTGCAAAATGGCCAATCTCTCCACATGCATAGCACTTTTCTTTTCTTCTGTCAAAACGAGCTGCATCTCTTCCATTAACATTGAGCTTTCTTCCAGCCTTTTGCTCAAATATTCTGACTTTAAGAGACAACATTGCCATTTGCCACTTTAAGTCTAACTCTTCCATTGCAAGTTCCTCAATCTGCTCAAAATCTTCATAAGCTAATTGTTGTTGTTGATCAACTTCAGCAACAAATGAATGAAGTACATCTTCCATCACATTACTAATCTTTGGATGATTCTTTGGACTAGCATTTGTGAAAGACAATGTTGTAGTGGAAGGACTTGGACTAGGAGAATGTGGCATATAGTTTGAATTAGTGCTGATAAATGCAGTGTGTGAAGGAGATGCTGCATATGAGGAGTGTCCCTTGATGTCAAGTTCCAAGCCTCTAAGTTTGTTGTACAAGTCATCAAACGAGAGATAATCCAAGCCTCCTTTGGTTTTCAAGGATATGCTGACCTGAGACCATGAGGGAGGTAAGGCTCTTAGAAACCTGGAATTCACCTCCTCATTGTCAGGTCTGGCTAGAAGCTGATTCAAATGACTTAGTATCTTCTGAAACCTATCATAGCCTTTGTGAATGCCCTCCTCTTCAGTTATTCTGATTTCCTGAAATTCTTGCTTCAACATAGACTTTCTCATCCTTTTAGATTCCTCATTGCCCCCGAATCTTGTTTTTATTGCCATCCAGATTTCTTTAGGATCAGTCAGGTAATGAAAATCTCCCATGTGGTCATTAGGAATTGCTTGAAGCAAGATAGTTCTTGCTTTGTTCTCCCTTTGTACAGCAAGGATCTCTTCAGCAGAAGATGGAGGAAAAGTAGTCATATTACCCTTAGAGTCTTTTCCTTGCTTTCTAGGACTGCACCCATTTACTATCACATTCCATAGGTTGAAGTCAACACTGGCAATCTAGTTCTGCATCTTCATGGCCCAAATCTCATACTCATCCTTCCTGAGATAGGGAAACTTGGCGTTGCTGTTGGAGAAAGCAACCTGTTGAAGTTGTTGAGAGAGAGCGTTGGCGTTTGTGAGAGTGACATCAGAAACTTCTCCATCAACCTTGTTACTGAGTGAAAAAGGTATTTGAGTGTAAGTTGATTACAGAGATTATCTTGTGGCTCTGATACCATTTGTAGGATCTACACTTGATAGATCTCGAGCCAATAGATCATTAGTCTACTAATGTAATCACTAGCAAACTAAATAGACAATCTTTGTGAGCTTATATTTATTGCGGAATATAAATACAAACTGTATGCTAAACTTTTGATCCTCTATGGATCGTTATAATTCACTAACAATTATTTTTAAAACACGTACGTAATACAATATCCTTGGGTTCCTTATATACTAGTAGAAACCCTAACCTTTCTTACAAGAAACGAATAACATTAAACTAATAAAAGATATTCTACATATCATGTCCTAAAATAAACTAATTCTATCCACGGATTAACTATATACGCAGGATCCTTCTATCAGCAGGAACAGTCTTCAGTAGAATCAACTATATGTATCCGCAGGAACCTGTCAGCAGAATCCTTCAGTAGTATCTAAATACTGACTTCAATAATTCCTTACAGAATCATTTCGATTAATATACTTATATTTGCAAAGAATGAAAAGTTTTTTTTTTTTTTTTTTTTTTTTTTTTTTTAATGTCATTGATATTTATAGTTCAAATAAAAACTATAAATACTTCTTGTACTATCATCTTTTATAGAATGATTATAATTTCTTTACTTAAAAAAAAAATAAAAAAATAAAAAAATAAAAAAAAAATAAAAAAATAAAAAAAAAAGGAATGTCACATCTGCAAATAATTTGCAAAAATAATATGGGTTTTTCTAACTTGTGCCCTAGGGGCACAAGTTAAGCAAACAAAAAGTACATCAAAAGTACGCATGGACTCACATAAAAGTAAACATGTCTGTACTTTTATATGAATCCTTGTGTACTTTTTCGTAGGCCCTTGTGTACTTTTGGTGTGGTTAACTTGTACCCCTATGGCACAAGTTAGAAAAACCCAAATAATATGTACACAATGACTTGGTATGTGTTGCGATTCAATGATACTGCATCATAATTCTCTTTTTTACTACAAGCTTTAACTAAATTTTTTGTGGATGTAGCATCACTCATAGTAAATTGATATTTAAGCTTAAAAAAAATTTAATTATTAGTTTAATTTAATATAGTGTTGTAGTAATTCTAATATGCAAGTTAGAGGTATTATGATGCAAATTTAAAAGCGAGGGTACTTAGTTTGCCAACTTGTAGTTATTATTATGTGTTTTGACCAAAAAATTATACCAACCTTTATTACATTCGGTCTGTTCGGTTTGAGGGGTTTGCTTGGGTTTTCGGTTTGAAACTTTAAATCAATTATTTGGTTCCATTTATTGTATTTGGGTTTAAACACATGAGAAGGGATCCGGTAAAAAGAAAGAAACTAAAATGTGAAGAATAAGAAAAATTTCTAGCCGCATATTTTAAATAAGGGAGAAAATTTTTAAAGGAAGATGCATCTATTCTTTTAGGTACATCTAAAATGTATGGTTGTTGTTTCTTTTCACCATTCTCATTTTAATTATTATTCTCATTTAATCCTAACTATTAAACACATAACCAAAATATGAGTACTGGTCAAATGAGAAATATAATTAAAATGAGAAGAATGAGAAGGAACCACAACCACTAATTTTAGATGCATCCACAAACATAGATGCATCTCTCAATCATTTCTATTTCCTTATTTGAATTATGGCTAGAATTTTTTCTCACTCTTCTCATTTCACTAACTCTTCTCACTAGATCAATTCCCACCAAAATATTTAGTCATCTACAAAAGATAGGGAGTGTGAAGGGTTTTATTACAAAAGTGGGCCCAAGTGCTTTCTCCTTCACATTTTTCTTCTTTTTATCCCTCATTATTAATATAAATAATTTTTAATTTATACTTTAATATATTAAATATTTGTAAATTATATTTTCTCTATACTACCTTAAACCCAAATCCAAATCCTAAAATAAATTCAAATCTAAGGGCCTATTTGGTTTGAGGGTTTATCTTGGGGTTTGGGTTACAAACTTCTAATATGTTGTTTGTTTGCAATTTTGTGATTTTTGTATGGATATGTATGTCAAATATGAAGGCTTGTGTTAAAGCTAGGGGTTTGATGGGTTTTCTGACAAAAAAATGGGACTACGTATTTTTCTCTCTTGTTTCTTATGGAAGTGGTGTACTGGTGTTACTATTGAGTGGCAGTTCCATGTCATATCCCCTCTCCATGCCGAGATCATCGCGGCGCATTCTACCTGCTCTTTAGCATTTAATCGTGGGTGGTAATGCTATTGTGGAATATGACTCCCAAGCGGCTATCTCCTTATCATCTTTAGAATCTCCTCCACTATGGAGTTTAGCTGCCCTAGTGAATGACATTCGTTTATGGGCAAAAAATAAGCAGATATCCTTTTCATGGGTTAATCGAGGAAGAAATCAAGTTACTCGCGGGATTGCCCGTTATGCGTTTTCAAACGCTTTAGGGTTTAGTGGGATATCAGTTTCCTTGAAGAACTTTCCTCGCTTTCGAGGAGTGATATGTACGAATTTTGATTTTCTTTAATGCATGTTTATGTTAAAAAAAATAATAAAAAATAAAAATAGTGGTTTTAATATATTTAATATATAATTAAATATTATTTTTCTCTTTCTTAACAATATAAATTATAACCTAAATTCAAATTCAAATCATAATAATAACCCATTTACAAACCAAATGGGCCCTAAATCCAATGCTAATCCTAAACTCATCTACAAATTAAGGGTCCATTTGGTTGAGTGTTTTGAGGCCCAGTTTTGGCATCACCCCTACATTATATTTGTTTGGTTCAATTGTTACGATATCTAAAAATAGATTTGAAGCCCAAACCGTAGTGGAGAGAGAAACTCCTAAGGGAGTCCGGATTTCCTTTTATTTATGTAGGTCTCATTGTTTTATACTTTTTTTTTTTTATTATCTTCCTCTCACATTCTCTTTTTATATTTCTATATATCTTAATAAAAAAATACTCTCTCCGTTTTAAATTTATTGTCCACTATTGACTTTTTTAGTCTTTCTTTTTCAACTTTGACCTTAAATATTTTTGTGGGTGTTATACAATATTTGATGTAAAATATATAAATGGATTGGGTTTTAAGTGTACTTTTCAATGGTATAATTTTTCTTCAAGAATTATAAAATAAAAATATATATATCTATGGTCAAAGTTGAACCAGTTTGATTTTGAAAATTCAAACTGGACAATAATTTCAGGACGGAGGGAGTAACATATTTATTTTATAATGTATTTTCTTTCTCCTACATCAAATCAAAATCTAAATCCAAATCCAAATCATAATTCAAATCCAAATCTAAATCCTAACCCCATCTACAAACCAGGCCCTAAATCCAAAACCTAAACCAAATTCAAATCTAAATCTAGATGCTAATCCAGAACCTACAAACCAAACGGCCCTAGCTAGGTACAAATCGGTGAGAACCCTAATAATTCAAACGAACCAACTTATAGAATCAGGAGAAGAAAAAGGTTTTTATTACGTGATGTTGATATCAAAAGGTAGCACTTAATTGTTCGCAATTTTATTCCGTCCATGTTAATACAGGGTTTATCTTTATTATAATCTGATTTCTTTTTATTCATGTTTCTGTAGGTAAAAGAAAAAGACGGCAGTTTGAAAGCAGGAAGACAGAGGAGGACAACAATCATATAACTGATCGGATTTCGGAGCTTCCTGAATTTATTATTCACCACATACTTTCACTTTTGTATTCTCCTATAGAGCGTGTTCGAATGAGTGTATTGTCTAAGAAGTGGTTTACTCTAACAGCTTCTTTACCCATTTTGGATTTGGATATTCGTAAATTTGAAAAAGTCACTACAGAATCATATATCTTTATTGACAAATATTTTGAACATCAATATGATGATATGATGATAGCTTTCTTCAAGTATCTTGACTACACCACTTCCAGATTTTGCAACCAAAATGTCACTAGTGCACACACGTTTAAACTCGTGACTGAGCTCGAGCTCGAGATTCTTCCAGAAGTAAACATTGCTCACAGATGCCTTAAAAAAATCCTTATGAAAGGTGTGCGGGTGTGTTGGTTATTGATATAACGAATGGTAAATATGCGCCAGGTGTTTCAAGGTACCGTGTGCCTAACCAACTCTTATCTGCCTCTTCATTAACATCATTGGAATTACGTGGCTGTGAGCTGTCTATATCCTCGTTGGTTGATGTTGTCAAGTTCAAGTCTTTGAAGCAGTTGTACCTTGATTACGTTACTTTAAATGATGGGATGATCAAGTGTCTGATCACCGGTTGCCCTCTACTCGAGGAGTTAACTGTACATAATTGCTATGGTTTTACAAAACTTTATGTTTATGGACTTAAAAATCTTCAAAAAGTTGATTTACGCTATCATCCTGGACTTGAGAGAATAGATATTGAAGATTCAAGTTTATGTACTCTTCTATTATATAGTAAATATGGAAGAGATGTGACACTTCCTTGTGTGAATGTTACTTCATGCCCAAAAGTAACAACATTGCGTTATTACGCGGATCCTTTCCAGACATTGAAAGGGTTCGCTGACCTGTCATCCAGCTTCCTCTTCCTTGAACATTTGTGTTTGGATCTTTCTGAGGAATGCAGCAATCTGAAGCTGTCAAGTCATTCCCTGAAGACACTTGTGCTATATTCAGAGTGTGATTTGGACGATATTGATATCAATACCCCCAATTTGCTTTTATTTAATAACAGTGGCTATTCACAACGTTTCTTTCATGTGGCAATGAATTCAGTCCCGTCAAAAACACATATGGAGTGTCGACGCCCTAGAGCTTCCATTGACACTCTCTGGTTCCAAAAGTTGAGACAATTTTTAGACAAATATATTGGATTCAAAGAATTGAACTTGGTGATTGAAGCGGTATTGTATTTACCCACATTCATTTATTTTACCATTCTTTGATGTGTGTTTACTTTCTCTCTATCAATGACGGGAATTACTCCCAACATTAAGTTTTATAAACTAATTGTCTTGTAGGATCTCATCGATGTTGGGGAACTAAAGATTAATGACTGGTCACCTTTTGAACTCGAGCGCATTTGTTTAGAACCAACTGGCATTTTTAAGTTATCTGTTTTTGTAGCTCTTGTGGATGCTATACTTTGGTGTTGCTGTCCTCAATCTCTATGTTTAGAACCATATATTCCTTTTATTAAGTCTAAACAATGGTGCCAGATAGTCAAGGTAAGAACAAAATGTAATTTCTTTTTTAGTTGTCATGTAAGAACCCCACAAAAATGATCGAATATTTCACTTCCCTTGCACTTCAACATGATTTAAATACTCGTTATAAGATACTAACTTATTTTCTCTTACATACATTATCTTGTTATTTGTTTTCCAGGTTACGTATGAGAAGCTACTTCAACAAGAGGATCAAGGCCAAATTAATATTCGGATTGTGTTGTCATCCTCTTCCAAAGCCAAAAGGCACTTTAGTAACTTGAATTCTTTGTTGACAGCATTACCTCTTGATGGACGAAGAGAAAGTATCACTTTCATAAAGGAAGAAGGTACACTGCATTTCTTCGTTTTTTCATCAGCTAGTCTTATGTACACATCTGTAACACATTTTTTTTCATCTATAGTTAATAACAAAACAGTGTCTCAAGAAGCCATCAGTGAGAATGGAAGTTTGCAAATCGGAGAGTAGTAACTTAAACAAGTTGCAGTGAAACCTTTCATATCTATTGTGCCTTTTGAGCTTTAAGTATCATGTACCGATGATTTAAATATTGATAAAAGATCTATTGACTCTATATCTATGGTGCATTTGCTTCATTACTGATTGTTCACTTAATGTTTATTAAGTTTTTATTTTGACTTGCTGGTTGACTTTGTTTTGTGTGACTGCTGTTTAAAATAAGTATTTGGAACTTGGATGTGTTTGTTTGTGACCTATTATTATTTCACATGGACTGAGGAGGTGACTAATTTGCCCAGCCTCCAGGCAATTGTCGTCCATATTTAGCATTATTCTAATGGTTCGATTTACAACTAATAATTAAGCAATAGCACTTGATAAGTAGTAGCTTTTCTTTAGCTTAAGAAATGGTTGGAGTGTCATGTTTAATACAACAACAACAACAACAAACCCAATCCCGCCGGGGCAAGGTATGGGGGAGGTAAAATGTAGACAGATCCTACCCCTACCCCAGGATAAACCCGGGAGTAAAGAGACTGCTTCCAACGAGACCTCCGGCAAGTGCAGGTGTGCGGGTGAAAAGGAAAGGAAAAAAAAACAGTAAACAAAATACAAAAAAGCAGAAAGCAGCAAGCAAAAGCAAAAGCAAAAAAAAAAAAAAAAAAAAAAAAAAAAAGGCAAAACAAGCAACCAAACCGGGGAAGCAAACAAAGGCACACACAAAAGCACAAAGAAAGCAGGCAACCTAAAGGAGCAAAACAGAGCAAAGCAGATCAGCGCACGAGGCCTAAAACTAAGGCAAAGCAAAAACAAAGAACAAAAAACAAAACATCTCCAACAACCTAAAAGCAAAACAGAGCAAAGCAGAGCCACGCACGAGGCCTAAAACTAAGGCAAAGCAGAAACTAAGAACTCAAAAACCAAAAAACATCTACAACAACCTAAACCCATTAGGCACCTAGAACATCTACAACAACCTAAACCCACTACCCGCAGATCTTAATTCTATCACTCCACGCCTTCCTATCTGAGGTCATGTCCTCGGTCAAGAGAAGCTCCTTCATGTCGAGCTTAACTCTATCCTCCCACCTAAGTTTGGGTCTACCTCTCCTTCTCACACCCTCTACTACTAGCGCCTCGACTCTTCTTACTGGCGCTGATTGTGGCCTCCTCCTGACATGACCGAACCACCTCAACCTTCCTTCTCTCATCTTCAAGATAATATTCTCGACTTCAAGTTTTGCTCTGAAAACTCCGTTCGGAATCATGTCAAGCAAGGTTTTACCACAAGTCCATCTAAGCATTCTCAGTTCTGCTACCTCTACCCTGTTAGCAAAGGCCTTGGAGATGGGCCAGCACTCAGACCCATACAACATAGCCGGTCTAATCGCCACCTTATAGAATTTTCCCTTTAACTTTAAGGGAACGTTTCTGTCACAAAGGAATCCCGACGCCGCCCTCCATTTTGTCCAACTCCTCATCTATCCCCCCCTGATTTGTAGATCATCGATCCCAGATATCTAAAAGACTCCTTGGGTGGCAGGATCTGGTCACCTAACCGAATATCAACTTCTTCGTGGCGGCCTGTCTCGATCCTCCCGAAATCACATCTCAGGTATTCCGTCTCACTCGAAGACCGTTGTCTTCAAGAGCCTCCCTCCATTGCTCTAATCTGTTGTTTAACCCTTCCGCCGATTCTTCTACCAACACAATGTCGTCAGCAAAAATCATGCTCCACGGGATACCCTCTCTAATCCCGCGAGCTAACTCATCTAGAATCAAGGCGAAGAGGTAAGGACTAATGGCAGATCCTTGGTGTAGCCCAACTTCCACAGGGAAAAACTCTGATATCCCCACTGTGGACCGTACACGGGTCTTAGCCCCTTTGTACATATCCTTAATGACCCTCACGTATCTCCTAGGAGTGTCATGTTTAATGTTTGCTTTAAATACCGCTAAAGAAATGGTTGGATTGTCATGTTTAATGTATGTTCTAAATGCATATTGTTGTGCATGTAATGTATGCTGCATTTACCAACAACTTGAGAACTTGGCATACAATGCAACTTGTGCTGTTTTTTTCGTTACTTTTTTATTAACAAAAAAAGTGACACAATAACAAAAAATGATAAATATGACACAGGTAATTAACCCTTAAAATATAAATTAGTTACACATATTATGCATTTTGAAGTTTAATTAAGATTAGGTTTCCGCTTAGGCTAAAGAGAGTACTCATTCTTTTAAATTTGTTATCTTAAATAAATTTGAAAGTACTCATTCTGTTAAATAAATTTTAAAAATACTATTGGTAACTGAAAAACTCGGGGTTGGTTATCATACTTTGCACAAAATTGTCGTGACCTTGCCTTGCGCTTTGGAGGTGGCGCGTGACAAGGCATGTCACCGAGCCTTTGTCACAGCCACTCTATGTAGTTGTAACACCTAAAATCTGAAAGCAAGTGAAATGACCAAAATGCCCCTACATGTTTAAAAATTTATTAAAAGCTTATTAAAGTACCAAATAAATCCTAAACTCCTAACAATGCATAAGTTATGATCCAAAATATTTTTAACAATTTCATTTAACATTTGTACAAGTGGAAAAATTACTAAATTACCCCTACTATGGCCGAATGATATATATATAGTTTTATTATGATTTAATTTAATTTTAAAGGATATGGATTATTTAAAAAAGGAAGATTATCATCAAAATATATTCTCCCAACCCATATCACGAAATTTCTGGTCTCTCCCCCCCTCATACCACACGGCATTCCATTTAAAAAGTCAAACCATACCTCATTTGTTCCTAAACCCTAGCCGACCTAAGCAAAACACACAAACAAACTTGTGTAGCCTCCATACGACACACACAATCCTCCTCAGCAATTTTCTGTGATCTATCATCATCCTAAGAAGCCAAGAAAAATTCCCTTTTGAATTGTTGAAGCCCCATCCGATCGTGGTACCGTTTTCCTTTTGTCGAGCCTAAAAACAAAGGTAAATTCGTTATGCTTCATACGACCTCTACAAAAATGATTTCTTATTTTTCTGATGTTCCTTACATCATATAAGACCCACGAAAATTGGTTTCAAGGTTGGAAGATCATTGGTGAAGTCGTGGTGATTTTTGGATCGTTTTGGCTCTACGCGTGTGCTATAATTCGTACAGCCCTCTCTACACGTTCCATTCTTGATTTGGTATTTTTCTCAGACCCTTTATACCTCATAAACATCAAATAAATTGTTGGATTCGACCCATGCATGCTCGACATCACTTTTGTGAATTAAAACCCTAAAAACGTGTTTAATTGTAAAAGATACATTCCGATCCATAATAATTCCTAATAAAATTTATACACACTTATTATGATGTATATTGATCTGTAAAAATGTTGGAAAAATTATCTTGGCTTAAATCATGGTATTTCGAAATTATTTTTGTTTGTATAAATCGTATATAAAAAGAAAGAAGAAAATAAAAGTCGTGTGCCCTAGGGTTTTGGTTTAGGGCTCGAAATGGTGTTAATTAATGATATTAATGATGAGATGATGATTGAGAATTGATTAGAAGGATTAGGGTTCCTAAAACCTATGTTTTTGGTTTATACGATTTGGCTAAAAAGGTTTTGGGTGAGTTTTGTGAACTTTAAAACTAAAGGGTTATTTTTGAAACTTATTCTGGGCTGTATACTGTTCGACAAAAATATAAGATGAGGGTGTTAAGTGTAATTTTTGCATATAAATGGATTAAAATGTATTTAATGATTAATTAGGGTTTGTTTTGAAAATAATTAAAAGAGAGGGACTAAAAATGTAATTTTTAGAAACTCGGAGCTGTTTTGAGAAATTAAAAGTATTCAAGGGGTTTTGTGTCATTTTGGTAATTAAATGGGTTAATATGTAATTATTGATAATTAAAGGTTGAAATTGTAAATTGAAGGGTTAAATATGTAACTTTGATAACTTGAGGGACTTAAAGTGTAAATTGTGAATACTTGAAGGTATATTCGTATAACATGATAAAATAAGGGATCATTATGTAAAATGGATAAGTTAAGGGTTTAAAGTGTAACTTTGAATACTAAAAGGGTTTAAAGTGTAATTTTGGAAAGTAAAGGGTTAAAATGAAAAGTTATGAAACCCCAAGGACCAAATGTGAAAGTATGATAAAAGATACCTTATTTCCATTAATAATGATTCAACTTTCTAATTATGGAAACTTTCTAAAAGTGGAAACTTACTATTTATGGAAACCTGCTAAAAGTGGAAAGTCACTTTAAATGGAAAGTTACTAAAACTGGAAAGCCGACTAAAATGAGAAATCTGAATTGAATAAGTTATTAACAACAAGCCGACAATTAATTTGTGTAGATTCGCTGAAGAAGGAGTTTTGCTTCCGACCTTTATGTTTTCTATCATGTTTGCACTTGCGGTTTAAGGTACAGATATTCTGACCTTTCTCAAAAGGTTTCTCATGATCTCTTTCATATTCTGATCCGTTAGTTCCCGAATTGATGCCATTGCTATGATCCCCTTTACTTGAACTTTCTCTGTTGATCCCACTTGATATGACCTCCGTTATGAAACCATGCTATGAAAACCTTTTAATTATGCCATGGAAATGTTTTGAGAAGAACCGATTTGAAAAGATGTTTATAAATGATGCTAAAATTCTTTTTAAAAGAAAGGTTATTTAACTTTCATGAACCCTATATTTTGAAAGACCATTTTTATGAAAACTGTTTTAAAAGATTATTTAAATTGGACTTTTAATAGAAACTTTTGAAACGGACTTTTGAACTGAACCATGAATTGATTTTTGAATATGAACCTTGACCTGATAAACTCTGATTGGACTTTGAATACTATTTCTGATATGAACCCTTTGTTATGAACTGCTATTATGAACCTTTGATATGATTCTGAGATACACCTTTGCTATATGACCTTTTGTATGATATGAGACCTGACTCTTAGTTTGATACCCGAGCCATTTCTGTTTTCCCTACCTATGGAGGTACCATAGGCGTGTCTGTGATGCACCACTGGCATGACTCATGTGTGGGTGAGTGATTTCTCACGCCGTCCCTTTTTATGATTACTATTATGGCCATTATGACTTTGAGCATATGACTTTGAGATTGACTTTGAGTAAGGGGCGTATGGGTTGCAATCCTAGATCTGTTCTGTTTAGTGGATTTAACTATGACTTTGAGTTGACTTTGAGGTGACTGGTACTGTGTGCTATACATGCCTTTCACAATTTCTGGGAGTTCGCTACTCCACCCAGTTGAAGAATGAGGACACCCCTCATATTATCAGAGAGGACTCCCCTCTATATGATTATGAAGAATTATAGTATTGACGGCTTATATGATATGATATGTTTCTGGGCTCGTGGTAGATGACTATCCTTTCTTCTTTCTATTCTATTACTCTTTTATCTATTCCTTATTCTATTTCCCCAATGCATTATATTTCAGTTCTGTTTTATTATCATTGCTTTGTATATGTATCTGTTCACTGGGCTTTTTAAGCTCAGCCGCATTTCCTTTTCCTGCGGCAGGTTTTAGTAGGAAGCTGGGTTATGGGAAGAGAGTGTGACTGGACTTAGAAGACTATGCTTTGGACTAGAGACGATTAGATGAAGTTTCATTTTTTTTTGACATAGTATTTATTTATTGATTTGTAACCTTGTAGTTTCAGATTTTCATTTGTAACCCTGAATTTCTTTGTATGTATGAATCATATGCTTGTGTTGTTCTGATATGTCACTGTAATGTAATACTTCTACCCTTATCGGGTTGGGGTGTTACAATTATGGTATCAGAGACCAGGCTGCGATTCGTAATACATTTACCCTTGATCTGTGAAGTTTGGACCCCTAAGTTTCCACTGTAGGCGCTCATATGACAACCTTTGAAACTTTACATTAGGATTCCCCATAGGAACCTAAGTTATTACCAGTGAGGAATGGGTAGACTAAGACATTTATGTAAGTATCATTTGCTTCCGTATCACTCTGATCGTGCCTTTGCTCTTAGATAAGCCTTATAAGGACCTTTGTTTCAGAAGTTAGAAGTTTTGCAACTTAAGCTTAGTAACCAAGTAAGTTTGGAATACCTCGGAAGGCTACCTGGATACCTTACACATTTAAGTTTCACCTTCAGATTTTGATCTCCGCCTCCGATTTGTTTGATAAGCTGTTGACACCTTTTCGACCACATCGTAGGTCATTCAACCACAATGTGTTCGACACATTCTGTAAATTCATTACTTATGCTGGGTATGAATGTATCATTCGATACTACTTAACTCTGTATGATCCATTATTACTCCTATGAGAATTTTGGTAATTATGAACCATGAATATGAGAAGTTTTGTTTCCTCTCTTTGAATGATGAACCTTGTTCTGCCAACCGTTTCCTTTGGAAGGGTATGATGTAAATACTATCTCTATATGGATTTGTTAACTAAGCATGATGATGCTGATAACTGAGATTCTGTACCTCTCACAATTGACGATTATACGATATTCGTATTACCAATGATACACATCCTACCTGCTACTTATGCTAAGAAGCTAAACGAAATTCCCACACATTGAACTGTTCGTTTATCCATCCCAACATTTTTGTTGAACCATGTACTTGACTCTGACATATGAACTATCTGTATGATTTGACGACTGTATTCACTCTATGAATCCTTTGACTTTGAGATGTCTGATTGTACGGTCTTTTGGACTGAATGGCTATTCGTGAAGATACCATAGACTACCATATCTGAAATGTGACCTTAAAAATCTGCTTCACTCTATTTCATTATGATGACTCTCTACATCTGCTAAAATTTCTACCACTATGGAAAACCCCAAACCCGAACTCATGTGATTATCAAGTTTCCCTGAAAACCATTATTATCAACCCTTAGAAAGTTCGGCTATTGGGAAATATTTTGTTGTACGAAGATCTTCCGGTATGCTCTGATGAACCTTTTGGTACTCCTTCCTGCTTAAGAAGTAGAGTGGACATTGAACTGATATCAGTGAAGAAACCATGGTGCCATAGAAGTTGAGAGATTGAAGGAGCTGATGGAATATGATTTTTAACCTTGGTGATTCTCTTTAGATGCTCTTGTTTGTTTATGAAGAAGAACGAGAGAAGTATGCGATGACGTATCGACTATCGTGAACTTAAACGTACCACTATCACTAATCATTATCTGTTTCCGCGTATCAATAATTAATTTGGTCTTCCTTTGAAACTCCGCGTCTGATTGCATCATTTTAGATTTGAAGGACTGAAGAAGCAACCACAAAAACTTCTAAGAAGGGGGTTAACTAACCGAGAGTAACCTTTGGGAAGTATTTCAGTTCCTGAAGAAGAAAGAAGGCGATGTGAAAATTCCCTGAGATGATTTCTGAAGTTGCCTTTGCACTCGTTATAACATTTATGAACTTGAATGATGCCAATGGTGTTGGCTAGAATAATCATGTTTTTCGTGTGTTTTGGACAAATTGTCATAGTATGACATTGTGTTGTGTTCTAAAACGAAAGAAGAACATAGAGATTATTGGTGAGACGACCCTTTGTTCTGGAAGAGAAATTTGATTGACGTTCAGAAAGCATAATAGACAACACTACCCTGTATAATGTAAAGACAGAGCTTTCACAAGAAGGACCAAGATCGAAGATCGTTATCAGAGTTAGAAACTTGGTGGAAGAGTCGTAGAAGATGGTTGCGACAAGCATTACCATGGAAGAAGCATACAAGAAGAAGAGAGGAACTAGGATAGTGCTCAATCATGCATCACGCAACACGTGAAGATTTCAGTTTGGGCACCAAAACAACCAGACCAAAGAAGACGAACCATTCAACACACAACCTGGAGTAGACAACAACATCATGTACCCTAACACCTGGAGCTATGTTAGAAGACCTGTCGAAGACACACAGTCTTGTTTCTCTATTCATTCTAGTTGTACTAAGATGAATTGAGAGCAGAAGCAGACCTGCGGATGGAGGGATGCACCGTGATCGCGTCAGAGACTGCCGCTACGATGCCACCCTACCAAGAGGAGCTGCTGAAGACCGGAGGAACCCGACTCGAGTTTTAAATTATTTTAATCATGAGGTAAGATGGACAAGAGTAAACAGACTACCCCAACTTGTAAGAAATTTTGAAATTAGTATTTGAGTCGACGGATTCTGAAGCGGACATTGTGTTTAAACGAGATGATGCTGTAAAGGATTGACGCTATTGATGACGTACCTTAATTTTGAATGACATTCCCGGATTTCTGTTACTCTTCGAGTAATTTTGTTCTCTTAGTTATGTTGTTTGATTCTGGTGACCTTTGAGACTGTAGAAGTACTAGGTGGATTAAGATAGGTGGTTTTGACTCACGACTTGAGATAAAGTATGACCAGCATGAGGGCATATGTATATGATGCCAGTATTATGACGTCTGGCCAGCGTGATAATACTTACATCATATAACGTGCACTTATGGTGGGCATGTGATATTTCGAGGAGTGCCTTAGAAGCTTTAGAATTCTGGCATCTGATCAAGATCATCTGAGTTTAGTGAGACATTAGGTTCATTCTACCTATACGTTTGATATGCTGTCCTTGTTATATGATTCGATACGTTTGAACTCTCGACACGTGTTTTGCTGATCTTTGCAACTTCTGATAAGGATCTTAGGTTCCATTATGAAATTTCTGCCATTGACGATATCTAACGATATGCTTTTTGTCCGTATACGATTCGCATTCGTGAAGTTGTTCATTATGATCTGCTATGAGTAAAATATGTGATTGTGGACTTTGAGGAAATGAGACCTGTTTGTTTATGAGAATACCTTTGGAAGGTTATCTAAAAACCGAGACTATCTGAGAAGCTAAAGAGTTAAACCTTAAATCACCCAATGTTTGCTACAATTCAATGTATTCTCATCTGATTCGCCAAATCAATTCGATGAAAATCCTATGTATTTTTATACCTCTTCCTGAAGAATTCGTTTATCATCCGTTATGTTTGGTACATTATCCTTTTGATTCAAATTCAGTATGATATGCCTTTCTGGGAAATCTGAAACTGTTTTGACAATAGTTACGAGTCATGAGAAACTAATTGGTCTGAAGATCTTTTTGGAAGAACCTCCCCGAGCGTGAGAATGTTTGTAATGACCTTTTGCGGTTTACTACGACTTCGTCTAACTTTGCGACTTCAAATTTCGAGGACGAAATTTTTCTTTTTAGAGGGGAAGAAGTTGTAACACCTAAAATCTGAAAGCAAGTGAAATGACCAAAATGCCCCTACATGTTTAAAAATTTATTAAAAGCTTATTAAAGTACCAAATAAATCCTAAACTCCTAACAATGCATAAGTTATGATCCAAAATATTTTTAACAATTTCATTTAACATTTGTACAAGTGGAAAAATTACTAAATTACCCCTACTATGGCCGAATGATATATATATAGTTTTATTATGATTTAATTTAATTTTAAAGGATATGGATTATTTAAAAAAGGAAGATTATCATCAAAATATATTCTCCCAACCCTTATCACGAAATTTCTGGTCTCTCCCCCCCTCATACCACACGGCATTCCATTTAAAAAGTCAAACCATACCTCATTTGTTCCTAAACCCAAGCCGACCTAAGCAAAACACACAAACAAACTTGTGTAGCCTCCATACGACACACACAATCCTCCTCAGCAATTTTCTGTGATCTATCATCATCCTAAGAAGCCAAGAAAAATTCCCTTTTGAATTGTTGAAGCCCCATCCGATCGTGGTACCTTTTTCCTTTTGTCGAGCCTAAAAACAAAGGTAAATTCGTTATGCTTCATACGACCTCTACAAAAATGATTTCTTATTTTTCTGATGTTCCTTACATCATATAAGACCCACGAAAATTGGTTTCAAGGTTGGAAGATCATTGGTGAAGTCGTGGTGATTTTTGGATCGTTTTGGCTCTACGCGTGTGCTATAATTCGTACAGCCCTCTCTACACGTTCCATTCTTGATTTGGTATTTTTCTCAGACCCTTTATACCTCATAAACATCAAATAAATTGTTGGATTCGACCCATGCATGCTCGACGTCACTTTTGTGAATTAAAACCCTAAAAACGTGTTTAATTGTAAAAGATACATTCCGATCCATAATAATTCATAATAAAATTTATACACACTTATTATGATGTATATTGATCTGTAAAAATGTTGTAAAAATTATCTTGGCTTAAATCATGGTATTTCGAAATTATTTTTGTTTGTATAAATCGTATATAAAAAGAAAGAAGAAAATAAAAGTCGTGTGCCCTAGGGTTTTGGTTTAGGGCTCGAAATGGAGTTAATTAATGATATTAATGATGAGATGATGATTGAGAATTGATTAGAAGGATTAGGGTTCCTAAAACCTATGTTTTTGGTTTATACGATTTGGCTAAAAAGGTTTTGGGTGAGTTTTGTGAACTTTAAAACTAAAGGGTTATTTTTGAAACTTATTCTGGGCTGTATACTGTTCGACAAAAATATAAGATGAGGGTGTTAAGTGTAATTTTTGCATATAAATGGATTAAAATGTATTTAATGATTAATTAGGGTTTGTTTTGAAAATAATTAAAAGAGAGGGACTAAAAATGTAATTTTCAGAAACTCGGAGCTGTTTTGAGAAATTAAAAGTATTCAAGGGGTTTTGTGTCATTTTGGTAATTAAATGGGTTAATATGTAATTATTGATAATTAAAGGTTGAAATTGTAAATTGAAGGGTTAAATATGTAACTTTGATAACTTGAGGGACTTAAAGTGTAAATTGTGAATACTTGAAGGTATATTCGTATAACATGATAAAATAAGGGATCATTATGTAAAATGGATAAGTTAAGGGTTTAAAGTGTAACTTTGAATACTAAAAGGGTTTAAAGTGTAATTTTGGAAAGTAAAGGGTTAAAATGAAAAGTTATGAAACCCCAAGGACCAAATGTGAAAGTATGATAAAAGATACCTTATTTCCATTAATAATGATTCAACTTTCTAATTATGGAAACTTTCTAAAAGTGGAAACTTACTATTTATGGAAACCTGCTAAAAGTGGAAAGTCACTTTAAATGGAAAGTTACTAAAACTGGAAAGCCGACTAAAATGAGAAATCTGAATTGAATAAGTTATTAACAACAAGCCGACAATTAATTTGTGTAGATTCGCTGAAGAAGGAGTTTTGCTTCCGACCTTTATGTTTTCTATCATGTTTGCACTTGCGGTTTAAGGTACAGATATTCTGACCTTTCTCAAAAGGTTTCTCATGATCTCTTTCATATTCTGATCCGTTAGTTCCCGAATTGATGCCATTGCTATGATCCCCTTTACTTGAACTTTCTCTGTTGATCCCACTTGATATGACCTCCGTTATGAAACCATGCTATGAAAACCTTTTAATTATGCCATGGAAATGTTTTGAGAAGAACCGATTTGAAAAGATGTTTATAAATGATGCTAAAATTCTTTTTAAAAGAAAGGTTATTTAACTTTCATGAACCCTATATTTTGAAAGACCATTTTTATGAAAACTGTTTTAAAAGATTATTTAAATTGGACTTTTAATAGAAACTTTTGAAACGGACTTTTGAACTGAACCATGAATTGATTTTTGAATATGAACCTTGACCTGATAAACTCTGATTGGACTTTGAATACTATTTCTGATATGAACCCTTTGTTATGAACTGCTATTATGAACCTTTGATATGATTCTGAGATACACCTTTGCTATATGACCTTTTGTATGATATGAGACCTGACTCTTAGTTTGATACCCGAGCCATTTCTGTTTTCCCTACCTATGGAGGTACCATAGGCGTGTCTGTGATGCACCACTGGCATGACTCATGTGTGGGTGAGTGATTTCTCACGCCGTCCCTTTTTATGATTACTATTATGGCCATTATGACTTTGAGCATATGACTTTGAGATTGACTTTGAGTAAGGGGCGTATGGGTTGCAATCCTAGATCTGTTCTGTTTAGTGGATTTAACTATGACTTTGAGTTGACTTTGAGGTGACTGGTACTGTGTGCTATACATGCCTTTCACAATTTCTGGGAGTTCGCTACTCCACCCAGTTGAAGAATGAGGACACCCCTCATATTATCAGAGAGGACTCCCCTCTATATGATTATGAAGAATTATAGTATTGACGGCTTATATGATATGATATGTTTCTGGGCTCGTGGTAGATGACTATCCTTTCTTCTTTCTATTCTATTACTCTTTTATCTATTCCTTATTCTATTTCCCCAATGCATTATATTTCAGTTCTGTTTTATTATCATTGCTTTGTATATGTATCTGTTCACTGGGCTTTTTAAGCTCAGCCGCATTTCCTTTTCCTGCGGCAGGTTTTAGTAGGAAGCTGGGTTATGGGAAGAGAGTGTGACTGGACTTAGAAGACTATGCTTTGGACTAGAGACGATTAGATGAAGTTTCATTTTTTTTTTGACATAGTATTTATTTATTGATTTGTAACCTTGTAGTTTCAGATTTTCATTTGTAACCCTGAATTTCTTTGTATGTATGAATCATATGCTTGTGTTGTTCTGATATGTCACTGTAATGTAATACTTCTACCCTTATCGGGTTGGGGTGTTACAGTAGTCTTAATAAATGTCGGATCGTGTTTAAAGTGAAGTTAATACCCACCGGATCCGACCTACAAAATCAATAAATTAACACGAACATATGTCTACCTAACAAATATGGAGTAAAACTCTCTCAAAGTGAGTGAAAATGGATACTCGAAAAAGAAAGGGTTTCCTATCAGCTAGCAAAATGATTAAAGGTTAGTAATTTAGTTGTTTCTAATCTGAATCCATTTCATATTAATTAATGATCTTTTGTTTTAGAACAAATCACATAAATATATGTACATTAGTAAACTTTTTAGTCAAATTTTTTTATGCTGCTAAACTATTTTTTTTCTCAAGCAAAAGATATAGAAGTTGAATAATTGTGCAAATTCCATGTCTTTTTAGGGGAATTGAAGCAGCAGTTGATTGTTGTTAAAAATTAGAATTTGGGTGGAGATGGAGGAGGACACACCGGATTGGATTTCAGAGCTTCCTGAATTTATTGATCACCACATACTTTCATATTTGGATTCTCCTAAAGATCTTGTTCGATGTAGCGTATTATCGAAAAAATGGTTTGCTCTTACGGCTTCTTTCCCCATTTTGGATTTTAATTTCTGCAATTTCGTAAAATTATCAACGACCCCTTCTGAAACCGACAATGATAATGATACCAGATCTTTTTTCAAGTATGTTGAGTATACTATATCCAGATGTTGTGAGCAAAATGTTGGCGTACACACATTCAACCTCGTTACACCCCTCCAGGATTCTACACAACTAGATGTCATTGACAGATGGCTTGAATCAATTCTTAAGAAAGGCGTAAAGGTGTTGAGGGTTGATATACTTCTGCCGCAACCTCCACCAATGTACCGTATGCCGAACAAACTTTTGTCTGCCTGTTCATTAACATCTTTGGTGTTATATAAGTGTGAGTTGCCTTTGTCCATGATGGTGGATGTTGTCAACTTCAAGTCTTTGAAGATGTTGCACCTTGACAGCGTCCCTCTAAATGAGGATGTGATCAAGCGTCTAATCATCGGTTGCCCTCTTCTTGAGAATTTAATTGTTGAATTTTGCTATGGTTTCAAAAGATTTTGTGTTTATGGGCTTCAACATCTTCAACTAGTTGATATTTGCTTTAAGGGTGAACTTGAGAGGATAGATATTGAAGCTCCAAATATATGCCATCTTGTCTTAATGGATTTGGAAGGAAGAGGGGCGCCGTCTGTGAATGTGGCTCCGTGCCAAAAACTAACGACATTGTCTTATTTAGGGTATCCCTCACCAACATCAAATGATTTTACTGACTTGTTATCCAGCTTCCCCTTCCTTGAAACTTTGTTTTTGGATATTCCTGATGCGTACAATAAGCTGAAGCTGTCAAGTCATTATTTGAGGACGTTTGCACTACATACGGGTTGTGATTTGGAAGATATTGATATCAATAGCCCCAATTTGCTTCTGTTTAATTACAAAGCATATTCAGATAATCCTGGTCCTTTGGTCACGGATTCAGTTCATTCAAAAGCGCGTATGGAATGTTGCCCTGAAGATTCTATTGACACTCTTTGGTTTCAAAAGTTGAGGCGCTTTTTGGACAAAAAGATTAGATTCAAAGAGTTGAAGTTGTGCATCAGCGCATTTTCGGTATTTTATTTAACCAGACTCATTTATTTGATGAGTCATTTATATGTTTTTACTCTGTTCTAAATATTGATATAGAATAATGCCTTATCAAAGTTGTATTTACGGATGGTCTTGTCTTATAGGGTCATATAGATGTTGAGCTACTGAAGGTGATCCAGTCACCGCCTTATGAACTCGAGCAAATTGACCTAGAATGGGACAGCATAAAAGATTTATCGGTTTATGTAGTTGTTGTGGATGCTATACTTTGGTGTTGTCGTCCTCAATCTCTAACTTTAGGTTTAAACTTTCCTTCTACTGATTTTGTGATTGGATCCATATTGTGAAGGTAACGATCACTTGTATTTTCTTTTATGACATATTCATTACCCTTTATTTCTGTTTTGTGGCCGTATTTAATTGATATATTATTTATTTCTTTCCCAGTTTACATATGAGAAGCTATTGCAACAAGAAGATCAAGGCCGTACTAATATTCAGATTGTAATATCTTCGTCTTCCAAATCGAAAGAGCACTTCAATAACTTAAATGCTTTATTGACATCATTACCACATTGTCGACAAGGAGAAAGAGTTACCTTTATAAAGGAAGAAGGTATATTTTAATTTTTAACCCAATAATTTTGTATAGACATGTACCATACATTTTTGACCTTACTTGTTTATCCAAACAGGTGTCTTTGAAGAGCAGGATAATCGAATAGTCAAGAGGTTTTCAAACATGGATATTTCATGATGCATTGGATTAAGGATTTTATGAGTTTGCATGAAAAGTGCAGAGTATTCAATTGCAGAAACTGGAGACAACTAATAAATTTGAACAAGTTGAAACCACTGATAAGTATTATCATGTCTTTGATACCAAAGAGTTAATTTTATGACTGAATAACTGTATGATATAAATTGTTCTTGCATCGTAAAATCTTTTACTTGATGGCTGATTAATGTTGACTCTCCTCGTGAATTCTTGGACATATGGTTTAATACCGATGATATTTGATAGTTAATGAAGAGCTGGAGATGGACACACCGCATATAATATCATGGGCTCTTGTATGTTTTTCTATGCATGATTAACTCTTGAGTATGATGAAATAATTTATCCTAGTAGATATTCCTTTTAGTTCTATAAGTATGTAGTGATGGTTTTGAATATTGATCTAAAAGTTCTCTCTTCTTTCTCTAAAAACCCTAAAACTAAACACAGCCGCCACCCTACTTTTGCTGCTGTTGGCTTCGGCCGCCGGTCTGGAGCGAGTATAGTCTTGTCTTCTATGTACATAACTACATATGGCCTTTCATTTTCGTTTTCACAGGCCATTTTTCACTCGTTGCCTAAGCATCATTCTGTCTGTCTTTTTTCCGTTTTGTGGGGTCGTTTTCCAGTGTTTAATAGTGATAGAGTCATGTAGACATGTAGTTAGGAGAGATGGAGTATTTTTCAAGATCAGGGGCTGGTTGCTTATTTCCAGCAGGTTCAGCCGTTCAGGTAGTGATGGGGTTGTGGTTCAGATCGGTAGGGTCTTGATGTGGATGAGGTGGTATGCTGGTGTCGAGGCGGTGGTCATTTATTACGTCAGGTTCAGGTTGTGGTTCAAGGATGGGTCGAGGTTCAGTTTGTGTTTCAAAGTTGGATCAAGGTTCGGATATGGTGCCAGTGGTGCAGGTCGAGTTTCGGTTTGAGGTAGATCTGGTTCGGGTATGGTACGGCTCGAGTAAGGTTCGCACTACAAGGATCACGAGAATACGCGACGAGCTGTTTCCCGTCGACATTATGTCGACGGCATAAAGCAGAAAACGACAAAAAAAACGCTTGACCGAGCCCCACTGCGTTGAATTTTTCATGATCGTATTTTCCCGTCGACATGTCGACGGGACCATTTTAACATATTTTTTTAGCCTCAATAATTCACCAAAGTTGGGCGCGAAATTTACCCGCAAATATATTCTCGTCGACGTGTCGACGGGAATATATTAATAACGTTTTGTCCCACAATTAACGTGTGATTAAGCATAATAATTATTACGTTTTAAGAGTCCCGCCGACATGTCGACGGGAGTATATTACTAATTATAAACATTTTTAATAAATGGGTAAAATATTGGGCGGGATATTTTCCCGCTTTCTTGTTCCCGTCGACCAGTGGCGAAGCTTGGAAATTTCGAGTGGGGGGTCGGGATCTAAATTTTTTTTTCCCTAACACTATGGGGGGTCGAAACCGAATTAAATTGGGGGGGGGGGGGGGGGGTGAAACCGAAAATACCAAAATTTTTCTACACGAAAACTATATACCCCTACATCGCAAAAAAAATTTCGGGGGGGTCGCCCCCCCCCCCCCCCCCCCCCCCCCCCCGGGCCCTTAGAAGCTGCGCCTCTGCCGTCGACATGTCGACGGGAATATATCTTCAAAAATCAGGCTATATATATCCTCACAAATACATTCCCGTCTCATTTTTTACCGATATATACATTCTCACAAAATTATTTCCGTCTCATTTTACACATCTCACAAATAATTCAATCGTCAATTCTTACAAGACACACATGACTTGACATGGTTGCACAGTTGAAGAGGAGTACTCAAAAATCTTGTCACACGAGCTCCTCTTTAATGAAGTTATGTTAACTTTTGGTCATGCAGTTTATGAGGAATATGGTGATTTTAAGGATGCTGAACCGTGGATGAGAGACAAGATTATCGAATGGTGTAGGAAAAAGCCGTACTACAAAGAGTACATGGACGAGCTAGATGCTGCTGAAGCTCAAGCTGCTGTTGAAGCTCAAGTTGTTGTTGTTGGAGGTGACGACGAAGCTGAAAGTACGTTGGAAACAAAACTTGATAATCTGGGAAATAGGGTCACAAATCTTGAAGCTACGTTTGCACATATCAAGGAAATGAGAGCAAGGAAGGGAAAAGATGGTGCGAGTTCGAGTAAAGCGGGAAGTAGCCGCAAAAAAAAATAAACGGGTTGTTTCGTTTGATCTGTTGTTTTAGTTGTCGAGTTGTTTAGTTTGAGTTGTTTCGTTTGGTTGTCGAGTTGTTTAGTTTGAGTTGTTTCGTTTGGTTGTCGAGTTGTTTAGTTTGAGTTGTTTCCTTTGGTTGTTGAGTTGTTTAGTTTGGTTGTCGAGTTGTTTAGTTTGAGTCTGTATGAAAATGCATGTGGTTAAGAACTCTTGCTTGTTTTAAATAAACAGTTTGCCTTTGTGTTTGATAATTATTGCTCCTTCAGTTCTATTATTTGTGCGTACAAATTTTAAATAAACAGTTTGCCTTTGTGTTTGATGATTATTGCTCCTTCAGTTCTAATTATTGCTCCACAACAACAACATTTTATTAAACAACAACAACAATAACAACATTTTATTAAACATCAATAACATCAATAACAACAGCAAACAACAGCAACAACAGCAACAACAACGATAACAGTACTACATATGAAATTTATCCATGTCACCTAAAAGGTCACGGAGTATTGCATCCGACTGACATGCGTGGTCGTGGTTGGGATACGTTGCCATGTCAAGTTTTGCCTCCAGCACCCTTAATTTTGTCTCTAGCACCTGTTTTTGTGCCTCCAGCAAGTTTATTCTAAGATTTTTTTCATGACAGTTTGAGCACCTTTTTGGAGCAGATCCAGAACCGCTTGATGTTGAAGCTCCCAGAGAACCGATCATCATTTTGGCGAGTCGTTCCTCCTTCCATAAAAAAAAATTACATCCATGGTCTTCTGTCCCAGGCTGTTAAAGAGTAAAAACTATTATTTTTAACAACTAACCAAATTATTTATATAATACACGAAAAAATATGTAATTGTTCACCTGCGAGAAAGGACACGGATAGTATAGTTTACCACGGGAGTAAGATTTACACGATTCTCGCAGAATCACGTCTCCTCGTTCACAAGGACAAGGAAAAGCTTCAAATTCTGCCATCTTCTTCACCATGATAACAGTGTATGTTTGAGGTTGTGAGGTTGAGTGGTTGAATCGTGACCGGTGTGGCCCGATCTACAAGTTGAGGTGATAAAAGGTGGTGGCCAGAAAAAGATTCCGGCGGCCGGAAAATGCTGGTGTCGTCAGAAAACAGAAACTGCTAGAGAGAGATAGGAGAGAGAGATACAGTGAGATGAGTATGTGTGTGTGTGTGTTTATATTGTGAGGATAAGGTGTTAGGTAGAAAAAAAGTTGTTAGGTAAAACCATTGCATCTCATGTATAACCATTGCATCCCGACTCGTTCGTTTAACATCTCATGTATAACCATTGCTTCTCGACTCGTTCATTTTACATCTCATGTATAACCATTGCATCTCGATTCGTTCATTTAACATCTCATGTATAACCATAGCATCTCGACTCATTCCTTTTACATATCATGTACAACCATAGCATCTCGACTCGTTCGTTTAACATCTCATGTATAACCATAGCATCTCGACTCGTTCGTTTTACAACTCATGTATAACCATTGCATCTCGACTCGTTCGTTTTACATCTCATGTATAACCATTGCATCTCGACTCGTTCGTTTAACATCTAATGTATAACCATAGTATCTCGACTCGTTCGTTTTACATATCATGTATAACCATAGCATCTCGACTCGTTCGTTTAACATCTCATGTATAACCATAGCATCTCGACTCGTTCGTTTTACATCTCATGTATAACCATTGCATCTCGACTTGTTCGTTTTACATCTCATGTATAACCATTGCATCTCGACTCGTTCGTTTAACATCTCATGTATAACCATAGCATCTCGACTCGTTCGTTTTACATCTCATGTATAACCATTGCATCTCAACTCGTTCGTTTAACATCTCATGTATAACCATTGCATCTCGACTCGTTCGTTTTACATCTCATGTATAACCATTGCATCTCGACTCGTACGTTTAACATCTCATGTATAACCATAGCATCTTGACTCGTTCGTTTTACATATCATGTATAACCATAGCATCTCGACTCGTTCATTTAACATCTCATGTATAACCATAGCATCTCGACTCGTTCGTTTTACATCTCATGTATAACCATTGCATCTCGACTCGTTCGTTTTACATCTCATGTATAACCATTGCATCTCGACTCGTTCGTTTAACATCTCATGTATAACCATAGCATCTCGACTCGTTCGTTTTACATCTCATGTATAACCATTGCATCTCGACTCATTCGTTTAACATCTCATGTATAACCATAGCATCTCGACTCGTTCGTTTAACATCTCATGTATAACCATTGCATCTCGACTCGTTCGTTTTACATATCATGTATAACCATTGCATCTCGACTCGTTCGTTTTACATCTCATGTATAACCATTGCATCTCGACTCGTTCGTTTTACATCTCATGTATAACCATTGCATCTCGACTCGTTCGTTTTACATCTCATGTATAACCATTGCATCTCGACTCGTTCGTTTAACATCTCATGTATAACCATAGCATCTCGACTCGTTCGTTTTACATCTCATGTATAACCATTGCATCTCGACTCGTTCGTTTTACATATCATGTATAACCATTGCATCTCGACTCGTTCGTTTTACATCTCATGTATAACCATTGCATCTCGACTCGTTTATTAATTTTATAATGGTTGGGATTTAGTATTTTGTGATATTCTAATTATTTTATTTTATATTTTAATAAATGATTTTTTTTAATTATAATATAAGTAATTAATTTTAAATATATATATTTTTTTAATTTTATAAAAGTATTTATAATAAATAATTTTTTTCAATTATATAAATTTAGTTTATTAATTTTATAAAACTTATTTTTTAATATTTTATCAAAGTATTTATAATAAATAAATTTTTTTAATTATATTAAAGTAATTTTATAAAAGTATTTATAATAAAGTAATTTTATAAAAGTATTTATCATAAATAAATTTTTTTTAATAAAAGCTATTTTACCGTCGACATGTCGACGGGAATAAAACCGCCAAAATTTTCGTGAAAATTTAATACGTCCCGCCAAACGTAAACGACAAAATATTGTAATATTACCGTCGACATGTCGACGGTATTAGTAATAATATAAAAAATTTCCTTAATATTCTCGTCGACATGTCGACGGGATAATAAAAAGCAATACCAAAACCAGATCTGGTCAAAATTATTGCTCATAACTTAGAAAAATCAAAATAAACCATCCCCCCCCCCCTCTCGCCGGTGATTATACCACCACTGCTTCACCACACCTCCACCACTCCTCCACCCCAACCACATTATACCACCACAGCTCACCACACCACTCAACCACTCCACCACAGCTCACCACACCACTCCACCACTCCGACACTCGCACCACTGTGCAACTCCTCCTCCTCCTCCTCTACCCCTCCATTTTTTAATTCTTCTTTTTCTCCACTTCTCTTCTTCTTCACAGATCCACCAAGACACAGCAGCAGCAGGTCTTATTATTGTTAATAAATTTTGTTAATAAAATTTGTTATTATTATTTTTAATAAAATTGCTATTAAATTTTGTTAATAAAATTGTTATTAAAATTTTGTTAATTTTTGATACAGTAGCAGCAGGTGAGAGCCGAGGGTGACAGCAGGGTGAGAGCCTCGTTTTATTTTTTTTATTAACTTTTGGTATCCTGACGACATGTCGACGACAATAGTTTTTTTTTTTTTTTTTTTTTTTTTTTTTTTTTTTTTTTTTTTTTTTTTTAAATTTTGATATAACCATTATATATTGCATCTCTTTTATTATAGCCCGAGCCCAAGACGAGACCACAGCCGAGCCACAGCTGAGCCACAGCCGAGACCACAGCTGATACAGTAGCCGAGACAGTATGTATTCCTTTTTTTAATTTTTTTTTTTCATATTTATGCTTTGTTGTAGCGTTTGGTTACTAGTTTAGTGATTGCAACCGTATGTATAGTTTGGTTAGTATATTAGGTTTTGATATAAAAGGGATTGTTGCGGATTGTGAACTAGCCGTAGGATATTGTGTACCCACAGTGCAAATAGCACCTTGGGGGACTTGGTATTGAACTAGCCGTAGGATATTGGGTGGGTTTGGTTAAATGTTAGTTGGCGTTTGGTTAGTATATACTGGTTAGTATATATATGGTATACTACTTTTAATATATTGCTTATATAACGGGCTTATGGTTTGTTTGGTTTTCAGCTTATGTTTCACAAGCTTAATTTTTATGGCTTATTTTGAAACTTTTTAACTTAAATAGTTTCAAAATAAGTAAAAAAAAAAAAAGAAAAAAAAAAAAAAAAAAAAAATTCTTATGAAACATAAGCCGAAAACCAAATAAGCCATAAGCCCGTAGATATATTGTTTGGTTTTCGGCTTATGTTTCATAATAGTTTCAAAAATAAGTCAAAAAACAAGTTTCAAAATAACAAAATAGTTTTATGAAACATAAACCGAAAACCAAACAATTGTTTATAGTCTAATTGTTTATTTTAAATGTGTATGTATTTGAATGTGTGCATGCTTATGTTAATTTGTTCCCGAATTTCTATATGTTAATTCAACTTGTACTTTTACAGATGGCAGCAGTAGCGCGAGGTCACGGTGGTGACGGTGCCGATGACCCACCACCACCTTATCGTTCGATTACTAGCGGTCACCGTAGTGGTAAGAAAATTAAACTTGATAATTTGAATTTTGTTACTTGTTATTTTTTAACGTTTTCACTCACTTCAATTGTAGGTTCGTCACAAAAACCTCGACGAGGAGGTAGAGCGAGACAAGCTGGCGGCAGGGGTGGAGGTCGGGATGGCGGCAGGGCACAGGTCCGTGAAGCCAACAAAAACAAAGACCTCAGGAAAGCTGTGACTGCCTCGGGCCCGCAATCGATCGAGTTCGAGTGGCGTGATCAGAAGACATTTAATCATGTTGGGCCCAACCGCGCATGGTTCAGTAACTATGTTGGCAAGCTGGTTAGGTCCTTGTCGTTGCACTATCCCTCCTGGCACAACCTTGACGAAGCGACTCGACAGGGCTTCATGAACCGACTCGGGGTCAGTTATTTTATTTTCCTTTTAATTCTATCTTTATATTTAATTCTTTGAATGTGTACATTTATTTAAATTTGTTTAATTGTGTATATTTGTTTAAATTTGTTTGCAGGAATTCTTCGACTTGCAGACCCACATGAACTCACCCGATTGGAAAACCATTTCGGCGGGCCTCAATGCGTACATTGCTAAGGTCTACTCCGACAACAAGGGCACGATGAAGAGGGTTTACTTCGACGGGGAGGGTGGGCCTGAAAAAGTGGATGAGATACGAAGAAACCCTCCTCCGAACGTCGAGCCATCTGTGTGGGAGGAGCATATCAAGTTTTACATGAATGAGAAGAACCTGAAGTGTGCTGCTGTGAACAAGGAGAACCGAAAGAAGTTGAAGGTGTACAGCCGCCACGGTTCCAAGTCATTGGCCGCTATTCGCCACGACTACGTAAGACACATTTTATTTTTATACAAGTATTTTATTTTTATAAAATTATTTAATTATAATTATATAAAAGTAATTAATTTTGATTTTATAAAAGTATTTAAGTTTAATTAAAATAAATATGGTGTTTGATTTGCCATTTTTAATTTGTTTCATCTTATATATATGCATGTGTATATACAGTTTCAGAACAGCAAGGACAAACAATACCCGTCCCTCATCCAGTCGTTTTACGACACACACTGCGACAATGATGGTATGTGGTTGCAGGATGAGGCTCGTGTTCAATATGTAAGTATCTTTTATTTTTTATTTTTTAATTTATTATTTATTTATTTATTTCTCCAAACACGCACTTTAATGATTCATTGAAACATAATCTTGTAATTAACCCGATATATATATATATATATATATATATATATATATATATATATATATATATATATATATATATATATATATATATACTAGCAGGGTCCCCGCGCGATGCAGCTGTGGGCACCCTGTAATTTATTTTTTTCGGCTAATAATTTATTTTATTTGTACGTTTTTTGGCAATAGTTTTACTGATTTGTTTTTTATCGCAAAAGTTTGATGAAATTTTGCTTAGTTTGTATTATTATTATTATTATTATTATTATTATTATTATTATTATTATTATTATTATTATTATTATTATTATTATTATTATTATTATTATTATTATTATTATTATTATAGTATTTTGCTTGTTTTGTACAATATGTGAACACATTTTAGTTTATTATGTTCTTTTTGACAATAAATTTACGGATATCAAAAATTTCGTTTAGCTCGTGTCCGTTCGGGCTCGAGCCCGTTTGACCCGTGCTCGTTCGGGCTCGAGCCCATTGCCCGTTTGGGCTTGAATATTTGTATAATATGCTTTATTATTTGTATTAGTGACATTTAATGCAGAAATTGTGTTTAAGTTGGTTGTACAATATGCTTGATAATTTGTATTTCTTATGTAAGGGGTGTTTTAATAAGTGCATTAATTGTATTTATTAACCAGTTAATTAATTATTTTTAATATACATAATGATTTATTTATTGTATTTAATGTTTGTATTAATTGTATGCTTGAATAAATATTAAAGGAATTTCTATAAGTAACATTTGTGTTTGAATCACTTGTACTTTAAGCTTATTAACTTGTAAGGCTTAATTTTAAGCCTTCTAATATTAGAAGGCCTTCCTCCATTATAATATAGTAAGATGTATATATATATATATATATATATATATATATATATATATATATATATATATATATATATATATATATATATATATATATATATATATATACACTTACATATATATATATAAATTTTCTCAATTAAATAGGAAGAGATGGTCCGGCTGCGAGATCTGGGAGCGAATACGCCGGAAGGGGTGGCGTACACGGAGGAGCAGATACTTGCTAAGGTTTTGAAGGGCAAGCAGCGGGGCCACATTGCCGGACGGGGTAGGGTCGTACCCGGGCTCTCCAGGCCACCGTTACCATACACCCCGCCTCCACCTCCAGGTATGTACAGTTTGATAATATATTAATTATAGATTACTCGATCATGACTCAAATTAAGTATTGCAATAGATGTTTTTTAATTTTGATTGTTTTATTTTCATAATACGCTGAGATGGAGAAAAAGCTTGCTGAGGCCGAGGAGAATCGCCGTCGAGAAGCTGAAGAGCGTAAGGCCTTGAAGGCGGAGATTGATTTGATCACAGGTTTTATCTCCTCCAACCCGCGATGGAACGAGTATGTTATTCAGGCGGGTTCTCAGCACGTGGATGGCTCAGGCAGTGGCGTTGGAGGTAGTGGCTCAGCTGGAGGGAGCGGGAGTCGCAGAGGCGATGAGGATGGTTCTGGCGATGATGAGAGTCCTACTGATGATCACGAGTGATTTTGGATGTAGAGGTACAAACTTGGGTATTTTGTGTTGTACTTATGCTTGAAACAATATTTTGGCGACCTATATGTTAGTATTGTATAGTTTAACCTTTTGGCGACTTGAACGTCGTGGATATTAAAACATTTGTGGATATGGCAGCTAGGTTTAGACATTATCACACCCCGTTTTGTAGACTTTATATGTTTTTATGCATTTTGAGGGTGTTTAGCGATATTTTGCAAGTGTTATAGCCGATGGCGAGTTATACGTTTAGGACATGTTGATATTGAGTGGTTATAGGTGCTATTACAGTTACAGGTTTTGGTAGATTTTTTCTGAAAAATCCGGAAAAAATCTGGAAAATTGCAATATTTGCAGCCTGCTGTTAGCAGGGTGTTAATAATGATACCGTCGACATGTCGACGACATCATTAAAATATAATTATTGGTTATTTAATTATACCGTCGACATGTCGACGGTATCATTAAAACAAAAATAGTGTTTTTAATATTATGTCGTTGACATGTCGACGGCATAATACTAAAAACAATACTTTTGTTTTAATGATACCGTCGACATGTCGACGGTATTATATAAACCATAATTATAATCAACTAATTAAAACGTTAATTAGTTATATGTTCCCGTCGACATGTCGACGGGAAGAATTTGACGGACACCAAATTCCTTTGACTGGAAAACGACGTGGGACCCACAGTGTCGACGGTGATTGTCGACGGGAACAGTGTTCCCGTCGAAGCACAGCCGTCTATATGTTCCCGTCGACATGTCGACGGTAACATATTATTCCGTCGACATGTTGATGGAAAGGGCTTAAAAAAGTCTCCGGGGAAAGCCTCGATTGTACTAGTGTCGGGTACAGGTAGATCTGATGCGGTCGTGGTTCAGTTTTTGATGTTAAGTGATTTTGGTCATGGTCGATGTTTGTGCTCAGGTGAGGGTCATTGTGTTTGTCTGATTGTGGTTCGGTTCTTTGTCAGATTGTTGTAGTCATGGTTAGAAGGAAAGATTGTAGATTGTTGTGGTTATGGGTCTTGGTTAAGATTGTAGTTGGGTCATTTCCATATCTCGGTTGGGTATGTGGCAAGTGTTGGGTCGTGCTGAAGGGTGTGTTTAGACATGTTTTGATGCAGCAAATCAAAAAGCTTCTAGAAACAATCACATTTAAAAATTCTAAGTCTTTTGGGTTGCTAAATAATGAAAAGTCAGGTTTTCAAAAATAAGGAAGTCAACTGAGAGGCCTTTTTAGAGTCTTTATATTTCCTAGGTGTTGGCAGCATAAGGATAGCCATTTTTGGACAAGAATAGCCATTTCAAAGAGCTAAAGTTATCTATTAGCCCGATATTGTGTTTACTCAAAATCATTTATCTGATTAGTCAGTTATGTTTTTGTACTCAATTAGACCCAGGCAATGACATACAATACTTCAATTACATAGCACAGTTGCGTTTGAATAAATTTATTAATTGTCTAATAAGTTCTTATGGATGTTGACAAACTGAAGATGATTCAGTCACCGCCTTTTCAACTCGAGCACATTGAGCTAGAATCCCACATCAGAAACAGTTACCAGTTTATGTAGCTGTCGTTGATGCTTTACTTTGGTGTTTTCGTCCACAATCACTAACTTTAGAATCAGAGTTTCCTACTAATGTCAAAGACTAGAACTATATTGTCAAGGTAACACTCGTATCTATTTTCTTGGATAAAAAGTTCATTACACTTGATTGGATCTCTTCTGAGAATCCGAGAAAGATGATCGATTATATCACTTGCATTGGACTTCAACATGGTTTAAATCTGTTGTCTATATCTATATTAGTCTATAGGAAGCTACTTCAACAAGAAAACCAAGGCAAAACAAACATTCAGATTGTGCTAACTTCCTCTTCCAAAGCCAAAAAGCGCTTCTGTGACTTGAATTCATTCTTGGCAGTATCGTTGTGTTATCTGCAAGGAGAAACAATAACCTTTATGAAGGAAGAAGGTACCTTTTCTTAAAAAAAAAAAAAAAAAAAAAAAAAAAAAATTACAAATGTATAACACATTCTTTACCTCACATGTTACTATGATACTATCCAAACAGTCGTCCAAGGCGAGCAGTTTACCTTATAGTCAAGAGGTTTGCAAGCAGGGAGATTTCATGATGCATTGGATAAAGAATTAGTATCAGTTAGCATGAAAATTGAAGAGTACTAGTAAAGAATTTGGGTTTGTGTTTTGGAGGAATCATATATATGAACAAGTTCCATTTAACCTTTCATTCATAGGTCTTTTTGAATGTTTGATGGCTTTGAATTATGATAATGTATATATGTTCCTTTACTACTTTTGCTTCACATAATGTTTTTGTTTTGTTGGAGTGCTTTATTTACATATGAAACTCTAAACACAATAAATCAAAAATAATACTCCATATATGTTATTTTTAAATGCATAATTTAATGGATTGAGATCCTCTAAAGTTCAAATTAAAGATAGTAGGTCATGTTGATGTTTTGTGATAAGAGAAAAAATGTAGGCCTTTTAATGTGTCATTTTTATTTGAATTGAATTTAAAATCTAACTCAAAATAACACTAACATGACATATCATGTTCAAATTGAACTTTAGAGGATCTAAATCAAATTTTAATTAACATATTTGTTACTACAAAGTACAAACTATCAAATTAAGTGTTGCATATTCTTTACATTTTATTTTCTTACACATTTTTAGGGTTCATTTGACTAAAACCGCCATATTTACCACGTGTTTATTAGTTGTTCCTTTTAAAGTGTTTGTTTGAGATATACTTTAAGTTTTATGAACACTTATATAGCACTTGATGTAATTTAAAACATAAGTAAGAAACACAATTTTAACAAGATAACATTTAAATTCTTATTTGAATGAATCAAGAATTTACAAAGTGTTTGCTGAATAACAATCTCAGCTGAATGAAAAGTATGGTGATCTTATCATTAACTTAAACACTAACCAAAGTAGGCATTCAAGTAAACTTATCAATCACTAAATATGTTAGAGACTAAGTTCAAATAGGAGTAAACGCTTTTTTTTCCACATTAATTGCAAGATATAAGCATTTACTTTTTTTGAAACATTCTCTTTTATAGGCTAAAATCGAGGTGGATACCCGTAGGGTACGTGTCGTTTATTAAACCATGTAGTACACTTCTACCAACTTTCATGAAATTCTTATATTCTTAAAATGTGTCGAATCCCACTTAAGAGGACAATGTTAACAATTGTTTATCCTTTTATACCAACACTTGTACCATTTTTTACTTTCTTTGGTAAATAATGTTTTTCCATTATCTTTCCAAGAAAGTTATCGCCTAAACTTATTTAGATACTTAGATATTTTCCTAAGTGTTTGTTCTCAGAATGTTTTTTGATGTTGAGGAGATCAGAGGGAGTTAGTGAAACATTATCAAATCTCACTGACTCCATCATCTTATTTTGGTTTATGGACGCTACTCACTGAGTACCGCATCAATAAGTAGAGGGACTTATTATTCCTCTCTAAAGAACTACGAAGATAACTCCCTCAATATATACATTTGTGGACTAATTCTACAATTAGATTATTTTATGTTCAAATCTTAGTAAACCAGTGGTCACTGAATTGGCCCAACACTTGATGTTGATGTATGACTCAACAATAGGATCGAGACATTAAGAAAGGTAAGTGAAATCCAATACACTGATATATGATATTGATTTACATACTTCAATATAGAAATATACTACCAAGTTTTAACTTAGTGATGTAGAACAAATAACGAGATAACACAAATCGGACCCGTTGATTTACACGAGTACGAGGAACGATTCTACCAATAATCGTTGATTCAATAGAATACCGAATACCGACTGTTAGGATTCTTAGCAAGAAAACTGCCAAAAATAGATGTTTGATATTTCTTCCAACTTATTATTCCACATTACGAAGGAACTCTTAATAAAGATACAAAATTAAAATGGGTCCTAAAAGACAAACGGCCCAAAAGTTATTACATAAACAAAGTTCAAAAAAATCAGAAAAAACATTAAAATGCAAATAACTCCTAAAATAAAGTGTTTCGAGGCTCGAAAGTTTCGTAAACCGACGAAGTCCCAAGGTAGGTGGTTTATTTATTTATTTATTTTGTCCATAGTAAATTACAAATATATCGTCACTTTCTCTCTCTATATATTTTAACCCCTTCCTCATTCTCTCTCTCTCTCCACCCATCTCCCACCATCCCCGCCACCACATAAACCCACCACCACCAAACCCCTCCTCCGCCGAATCAAAACACCACCACTGAAACCCACCCTCCTTCGAACCCACCAAAGAAGCGCCACCATCGAGGTTTTTTTTGGTGTTTATTTCAATTTGTACAACTTACCCAATAAGAAACAAGTATACTCATATTCTCGTCCTCATCCCACAGAGAAGAAAATAACATATGATCATATCTAATTTGTTTATGCCAAAGATGACAATTCGAAGGAGGGTGGTGCTTCTTAATAGATCTAAAGTTTTGAAGGTTTTATTTGCTTTTTATTTTTAGATCTGAGTTTCTAATATATTTGTTTGCGTTTTTTTGTTATAGGCGCCAGAAGCCGTGGCCGTTGACTCACCGAAAAATAGTCGCCGCCCTGACTCGCGTTTTTTTGAAGGTTTTGAGGTACTTTTTTGAGTTTTTTTTACTAGATCTATTCATATTTATCAATTTTTAGAGGCTTTTTTGTATTATTATTTTTTTAGAGATCTTTAGATTCATATGTAGATATGAGTTTTTATAACATCTTGGGTGTTTTTTTTACAGTCGCCGGCAGAGGATGGGTTTGGGGGTAGTGGTGGATTTATGTAGTGGCGGGGATGGTGGGAGATGGGTGGAGAGAGAGAGGAGAATGAGGAAGGGGTTAAAATATGTATAGAGAGAAAGTTATGATATATTTGTAATTTACTATGGACAGAAAAAAAAATCCTACCTTGGGACACGTGCCACTAATATGATAGTCGCTCAAGATTTTCGGGGTGACCTTCGCCCATGGAACATTTAGAGAAATGAGATTATTTTGGAGCATATGGTGTAGGTACTTTGTACTTTTAGGATATTTAAAGAATTAACTCGTAGTTTATTGGGTCTATAGAAAATATTGAGTTTATATTGATACAAGGGTACGTTTGGTTTGCAAGCGGGAATCACAATCACTATGTATTTGATAAATGGATGGTATGAGATTGATAGAAAAGTATGATTAATGTTGTTTGGTATGTTTTGTGAGGACCCCAGAATCACAAGTGGGATGGACTTATCCAACTAAAAAAGAAAAATACAAGTGGTCATGATAGTTAATATTTAAGATGGGGCCTACATGCAGGGGCTGCTCAATCCTTACGGAGGCCTAAAGCAAAGTTAAAAAACGGGGCCTTTCGATTATTTGCTTTGATTTTAGTAAAATTGTCTATATAACGTCTATCTAGAAAAACTAAGAACGCTTAGTAGATTAAGAGCCGGTTAATTGATGATTGAAAGACAAAATGACAAGTAGAGAAACCAAATGTCGTTGTTTCCATGATCTAGAAGTAGGGTTAAGACGACAGAATTGAACCAAAATGAGTGCGCATGTATATACGCTCTTTCGTGAACATTTAATCAAATAAACCCTACATGAATACTTAAAACAATTAAGCGAAAGAAATATTATGCTCGTGCTCATTGTATAAGAAAAAAGTTTATTCGTATTCATTTATTAACACATTAAACAAAAAAGTACAAAAGAATACATGATCAAAAGGGCATAAGAACAATTCACAAATAGATCGTCGAACTTTTAGTTCATTTACAACCCTATCTATTACTCCGGTTTTTAAGAATTGGAATACAAAAATGAGCTTAATTCAATTTTTTCCCACCTTAAAAGATGATCTTGGTCCGTTTTATAAAACTAAAATGATGGTCTTGGTGTTTGATTGTCCGTATGCTTAAAGAATAAAGATAAAACTAGATGTGGCCTCAAATTCTAACTGTATCACGTATTTTAATAAACCCAGGGCCTAAAAATTACTAAAATGAGCTTAATTGGTTGTTTTCCATTGCCTTGCCCCAAAAGACAATCTTGATCATTTTCATAAAACTAAAACGATGGACTTAGTATTTAATAAACTTTGAGCCTAAACAACAAAGATAAATGTAGATGCGGCTTCAAATCCTAAATTGTATCAGGTATTTTAGAAAATTAGGGGGCTTAAAAAATGTCGGGACCCTAAAGGCAATGCTGAAGAATATACGTAACAACTTTATACATGATGGTGCTTTAGAAAATCGGGGGCCTTAAACATTAAGGGGAATTAAGCGATGACTTTAGTAGCTTTACCCTTGAGCCACCCCTGCCTACATGAATAATGAATGAATTAGAAAAGGAGTCTCTTCCCATAAATATGAGTCTATGGGTATCTATTGATAGTTTTATTCCTCAACTTGCTAACCAAACATTTGCAATGGTTATCATTGTCATTCATTGATTCCGATAGTCGCATACCAAATACATCCTAAAGGGTACTTTCCCGGAATGGGAATGAGGGAATGAATTTTCATTTCAATCATGTGTTTGTTTAAGATTTAAATATGGGAATGAATGATACATATGTTCCATATACCTTAAAAGGCAAGTTATGGATTTTTCATACCTGAGAGTAGAGGTGGCAAAACGGGCGGACCGGGCGGGCACGGGCTACGGGCTAAATGGTCTATGGGCTAAACGGACTATGGGCTAAACGGGCACGGGCTAAACGGGCGCGGGCCAAACGGGCGCATGTTATACGAATAGTCTTAAAAAAGACCTAAAACAACAAAAAAAAAATCCTCAAACGTAACACCTCATTTATATTTAAGTAACTAAATATATTATATTTATAAGTTTTTCATTAAAAACAATTTAATGCGAGAGAAAAACATGTGCCCATTTTGCCCATTTAATTTCTAAATGGGCAATATATGCCCATTACAAAAAAAAGAGGGGGACCAAATGTTCCCAAATCTTTTAAAAATTTGCCCATTTAGCTCTTTTTTTTTTTTTTTTTTTTTTTTTTTTTTTTATTTTTTATTTTGGGCACAAATTGCCACCTCTACCTGAGAGCCCACCATTACTATTAAAATCATACCTATTGTAACTAGTTTTAATGCTCGTGCACGCACAGGGCTTAAACTTAAAACTTTAATTAAGTATTAATTTTACATATATTTTTGGTATGGTATGTGTTGATGACATTTTCAGTTAACATAGTCGTAAGTATTCTTGTCTGTCAGTTGGATGTCATGTGGCAAAAAGGAAACGCTATTCTGAACATAAATTCGATTATCTAAATTCGATCATGATTGTAGCTTTTTAGTCAGAGCATGTTATAGTTTTTGACATTTTAGTTGTGTCTTGTATTTGTAATTGACTCCGCAATTAGAAACCTAGTCACCTACTAAAACTTTCAAACTACAGATACATTTGCTCATTTGCTTGAACCCACTTGATCGATTTCTTTTGCTTGAGTTTGTGATAACCACCATAAAAACTCACTTTTAGTAGTGTACAAATTATCTACCACAAGAAATCGTAAAACACATAAATGAAACAACAACAAACACTTGCGTTAGTGGTGAGGCGACAATTGCATATGTATTTTATTTTGAATAATTTGTGAAATAAAGCAGAAAAAAAATAAACTACCTAACTCTATGATTATATATGGTAATTATACATAGGAGTTTATCAGAACTTGATTCTCCACCGAATTAGAACTTATGGCATAACAACTGATTAAGTAAACCTTTGCACAATACCTCAATCTTGTGGTTAGAAATGACAGAATCGTTCTTGCTTATATGACCGGAAAAACTTATATGTACTTATGATTTCTTGCTTGAATGAGTGTGGCTTCAATTTCTGCATACACGCCTTTATTTGAGGAGCCGTCATCAAATGTTTTTATCATCTTTCCTATACAAAGCACCACTGATCAAGAGTACATAAAAAAGGTTTTGAACTACAGATGCTTCTTTAGAAAACTTGTGTGGTTCTTGTTCTATTACTTTTTTAAATCCTTTAATAATTAAATTTCTAAAACATTAAAAAAACCTCCTTTTTAATGAAAAGAGAAAGCCAGGCCAAATACTATTTCGTGTACTGGGCTTGAGCGCGTGACACAGTTTCTCAGTTCAGTTTCGATAAGCTGCCAGAGCAACCTCTAAATAAGTTTCGACATTTATGGGGTGTTTGGGCTTGTTGGGTAAAGCAGCTCATATTTGTTTAAACTTTTTTTCCCCCCAGCTTATAATTGCCTAAAATGTAATATTATTTGGACATGTTTAAGCTATATACAATAAGTTGTTTTTTAGCTTATTGCTTATCTTACCCATTTGACTTCAAACAAACTTTTAAGAAATTATTTGTGGTTGTTAATCTCTCCCAAACCACCGACCCTTTTTTCGCTTTCACATGTGAGTGCCCCCAACTTGCAGCCCCACTTTGTTGAGTCGCGTCATGTGGAAAGTGGACACCGTATCTGCAAAAAAGTCAATCCTCATTCCCACAGTCCTACGAGAAAACCACGAATTTATTAGAATATTTATACCACTGAATAGCTAGCAGAGGCACATGTCAAACAGGTTAATTAGTTAAGATAGAATAAAAGTCGCTTAAAGTCTAATCTCGGTGCATATAAGCTTCTTGTTGTTTCTATCTGTAATCTTAAATGAGCCCATATTCACTTGTAAATATTAAAATTGGAAAGAAGTGTTTGAAGTCAACTTGACCCAACCAGCCTATTTTGACCCCTAACTCGTTTCAACCCATACAAAAAAAAGTTGTTGATTTTAATTCGGACCGATTTGCCCTATTACCTTACCCCAACCATATATCTTTCCACCTCTACACTCCACGCACTGTTCTATCTGTATCTCTACTCAGGTTGATGACAAAAACCCGGCACAAAATCTGTCACATTTACTAAACAATAATAGAAAATTTTAGTATGCTATGCTTTTGACAACATCAACTCAATCATCCATAAATAAGCTAATGTTCCCGAACAATACGAAAATAAGCTAATGATGGCGAGGGAAAAAAATATTGTTAAAAGTACATTTCAGATTATGCATATATATAGGCCATAAGCGTAAGTTAAAAATGTATTCCCAAACACTCCTAACTTCAAATATTTCCATACCCATATGATGCTAATTTTGTCATAAATGAAGAATGTTCCTTATTAATCCTAAAACTCATAATTTTGGAGAAAAAGAAAGCTTCTACCAGTTTGTTCATTTACATTTGACAGATCTCATTCACATACAATACCTTGAAGAGATTAACCCCGTAATTTGTTGTGATTCCACACAACATGAATAGTAACACTCTGAAGTACTTATCTTTATCTAGACAAATGCAAGTATTTAAAGCTAACTAATAAATTCAGTTAATATACTCTATTGTCTTTGTCAGAAATCAGAATTGTATTATTGTCGACACAATAGAGTTTTTTTATAATCAATATGGAATTTTTGCAAAAAAAAGTTTTTTGGGTCAACGCAAACTGTTTCAGTTCAGGAAAATGACCCATTTTAAGATGTCGTACGAAACCTAAAGATTATCTATTACTGATTAATGCACATAATGACTAAAATGATACCAGGCGATCTTCAACCATCAAAGAAGAAATCTTATTTGCAGGCTCTTTAAAAAATAAGATTCCAAAATCATACATAAAAAGTATACATAATGATAAGAAAACCTGAGCTTTAGTTGAGAGAGAAAAACAAAGGCCATTGACAAAAAGTATGGTGGTATCATCAGTACACTAATCTCGAACTCCATGACCAACTCTTTAGCATTCGGGACAGACCCAATAATTCGGCGAGCATTTGGCGAGATAAAGCCTTCATCAACAGTCTTGTAAATGAAACATATCCACATTCAGGAGACCAACCTGCAGGCCGTGGTCCACAATTAAAGAAGACTTGAAATTTATAGAACACAATCCTAATCAATTGCTCAATGTGCTCGGAACACAATCCAAGTCAATTACTCAAAAATTTTACTGGGTATAAACAACAATATAATTAAAAATAAAACAACAATTAGATATTTGTAATCTTTACAAATAAAACAACCATTAAAAATAAAACAACAACTATAAATAAAAAGATGATTATATCATAAAAAATAAATAAGTGAAGAATTTACCATCGATCCATAGCTTTAAGAACTGAGGAATTTGTATTTTGAGTAATTGCGGATATGATGATGTTGTACAAATATGTTCTTTTAAAACAACAACAACAACAACAACATACCCAATCCCGCCAAGGCGGGGTATGGGGGAGGTGGGATGTAGACAGATCCTACCCCTACCCCAGGGAACCCTGCAGGTAGAGAGACTGCTTCCAGAAAGACCTCCGGCAAGTGTGTGCAAAGTGTGCTCGAAGAAAAGAAAAACGAGAGAAGGAAAGCAAAACAAAGAAAGCATAAAAGCATACAAGCAAACAGAGCAAAACAAACATATAGGCAAAACGACACAACAAGCATATAAGCAAACATAAAAGCAAACCGACACAACAAGTAAGAGCAAACAAAGCACAACGACAAAGACCAAAGAGGGCAGCGCAAAGGGCCTAAAGCTAAGGCAAAGCAAAAAGAGCAAGCAAAAGGCACAGGCAAAGGGCCTAAAGCCTAAAGGCACAACAAAGGCAAAACCAAAGCACTAGCCGAGGCAAAGCAAGAACTCCTATCTCCTAAAGGGGGCAAGCCAAGGGACCCTAAAAAGCCTAAACCACAACAAACCCCAAACCCTCTACCATCCTAGCCCCAAAACTAACCACGAATACTAATCTTATCTCTCCACGCGTTCTTTTAAAGATTAAGGTTTTCCGATTGGCCCTTTGATCTTCATGATTTTAGGTTTTCGTATTGTGACTGTAGTGTTAAGTTTCCGTTTTTGTTTCTATTAAGTTACAATTGCACCCTTGAAAATTAAACAATTGCTATTAAACCCATGTGTTTCTTTGTTTTCTTTTATAATCAGTTATATATGACGTTTTTAGCAAAGTTTGACCAACAATTGCTATTAAACCCATGTGTTTCTTTGCTATTCAACTATACCACTTTCAGATTAAACAATTGCTATTAAACCCATGTAGTAATTTAATTATTCTTCTCATTTTCATATCACATTTTCCCCATAATGTTATAGTTGAAAGCTGTTAGTGATAATAGATTTATTACTTGTTCTCATTTTTATTTTCCCCAAATGTTACAATTTCATTTAATTTTTTTTTATATATTTTTTTATTATTATTTTTTTTATTTTTGCAATTTTTTAGGTAGAAATATCAGTTTGTATTTTGGGTGTTCGCTAAATGAAAACGTAGAAGATTCAATGGATCGGATTTCGCAGGTTCCCGAGTTTATCATTCATCACATCATGTCATTTTTGGACTCTCCTAAAGACCGTGTTCGAATGAGTGTCTTGTCTAAGAATTGGTTTGCTGTTACGGCTTCTTTCCTCATTTTGGACTTCAATGAACATGAGTTTAGGAAAGTCATAAAATCATCACATATCTCTTCCGACCCAAACAAACGTTACCGATATGTGATGGACAGCTTTTTCAAGTATGTTGACTATACCACTTTCAGATTCTGCCAACAAGATGTCAGTGTGCACACATTCAAACTCATTGCATCGTTTCAGGGTCCTTCAGAAGTTAACATTGTTGACAGATGCCTTGAATCAATTCTTACGAAAGGTGTGCAGGTGTTGGTGATTAAAGAGCAGAACATGAAATTACTGCCGCCATCTGCACAAAAGTACCGTGTGTCTAACAAACTCTTATCTGCCTCTTCATTAACATCTTTGACAGTACGTGAGTGTGAGTTACCTTCGTCTTTGATGGTTGATGCTATCTAGTTCAAGTCTTTGAAGCATTTATGACTAGAAAAAGTCCCTATAGACGAGAAAAAGATTAAGCGTCTGACCACTAGTTGCCCTCTTCTTGAGGAATTCATTGTTGAATTTTGCAGGGGTTTAAAGAAATTTTGTGTTTATGGACTTCAAAATCTTCAAATTGTTGAGTTTTGCTATTACCATGGACTTAAGAGGGTATCCATTGATGCTCCAAACCTATGTTTTCTTCTATTAATGGGTTCGGGTGGGGTAGAGGCCCCCATGTTTGAATGTGGCTTCATGCAAAAAGCTAACAACTGTCTACTATTATGGGAATCCCTTTCTAACACGGAAAGGGTTATCTGACTCTGACTTTTTATCCAACTTCCCCTACCTTGAAACTCTGTTTTTGGATCTACCTCAGTTATGCAAGATCCTGAAGCTGTCAAGTCATTCCTTGAGAACGTTTGTGCTACATTCAGAGTGTGATTTGGATGAACTTGATATCAATACTCCTAATTTGTTTTCATTTGATTACAAAGGCCATGCACATCCTACGTTTCCTGTGGAAAGGGAGTCAGTAGTTTCAAAAGCACGTATGGAATGTTATCCTTCTGAATTCGTTGACAATCTTTGGTTCCAGAAATTGAGGCAGTTTTTGAGCAAGAAAGTTGGATTCAAAGAGCTGAAGTTGTGTCTTAGCGCGGTATTGTATCTACCCACATTAATTTTTTTCCACTTAGTCATTTATGTGTTTGTACTTGCTCTCAAGCTCTTATATAAAATAATCTTAACGCAATGATGTATTTACTTTGTCTTTTATAGCATCTCTTCAATGTTGAGGAACTAAAGTTGATTCAAGGGCAGCCTTTTGAGCTCGAACACGTTGAGCTAGAACCAGATATCATAAAAGAATTATCAATTTATTTAGCTGTTGTGGATGGTATGCTCTGTTGTTGCAGACCTCGATCTCTAACTATAGAATCAAACTTTCCTTCTATTAATTTTGAAGAATGGAGCCGTCTTGTCAAGGTGAGATTCATATGTTGTTTATGGAACCGCACAAAAGGATCAATTTTTCATTTGCTTTGCATTTCAACATGGTTCAGATTCTCTTTATAGGCTGTAATTAATTAAAAATGTTACTAAATCATATGTGTTAGGTCACCATTATGTAAACACAAGTATGATTATGTAAGAAATGAGATGAGAATGAGAGTGGGATGATTATGAAAAATTTAGAGAATATGAATTGCAAGAGTTTCCTTAATGTTTTCAAATAACCAACCAAGTATTACATAGACCTAAGACTTCTATTTATAGGGAAGGAGCTAGGGCAACACTCCTTCTCCTTCCTTACATGAATTCGTATGGGCTTAAAGCCCATGGACCATTATACTTAAGCCTAGTAAACTTGTAACATTACATTAGTGTAAGTAATAAATAACTAAAGCAACCTATTATTACAAATGACCAAGACTTGACAAAAATAATAAAAACTTAGGTTCCAACAATCTCCCCCTAAGGGTCGGTCATCATGGTTGCTTGACGTCTTTGTCATAATCTTTGACTTTCATAGCTTTAGACGTCTTCAGAAATGATTAGAATAATGATGGATATACTTTGCTCGTTGTCTTTGTTCTTTGATGATGTAGTAGTGATTATGTTTATGAAGTAATCTGCCATTCGTCACTCCTGCGTCTGTGGTGGTTGTCTGCCATTCCAACATGCTCATACATCTTTGAATTCTGACTTATACATGCACGTAGTCCCTTTCTTTCACTTAAGATCTTTGGTCTTTATACTTTGTAGATTCTTCTTTTTGGCGTAGAATCTTACTTTGAACTTTGTGTTGCTTTGATCTTTGAGGGAGCGTTTGATGATTGCAAGATGCATGTATGAGCATGTGAAATCCGTCATCATGGAAGTGAGGTACCTGCGAGTAGACAGTTAGCAATAAATCACCGGTACTTACGGATAAGGAATTAGAGCTCATCAACAGCATATTATGAAGACTCCTTCTAATCCTTATCCAGGCCGTTCCCATATCAGATACTCCCGAAGGAGCTTACGAGACCTACTAGGTAGCTCAATGACTGGGTGAGTCGCTGGGGATCACTCCACGACTGTAGACCGTAATGGAACCACCGCAAACACTAAGCGTAACCCTTGTGGGGTTACTGAAGTGACCTGCTGTCAGGGCTGTTTGATGTTGACCCTGGCAGGATTTCCGTTCAATCATTGAGAAATACTTCCGTAATCCTCTCATAAACGTTCTCGGCAGATTGCTAAGATCTGCGAAGGACTCGATAGTTTACAACTGATGCCCATTGATGTAGAACACCAGTTGTAGAAATACTAGGTGTTCCTAAGAGATCTTTGATGTATCTCGAGGCTCTAGACTCTATAAGTGCACACCTAGGTTTCCTATGAGGAGACTGGGGAGGTGTCTCCTGCTTCAATATCAACCGTCTCTAAGAGATAGGTCGATAGGTTACGCGGGTTCCCCGTGAGAATGAAACAAGTCCTTTTAAGAGAACTTGAGTGGTTAAGAAGGTTTAGTGCATTGCGTCACTGGGTCCATGACGACTTAATCTTCAATAACGGCGTCGCCATAGCAACAACCAGTAGCATACGTATTGAACCCGGTGTCTGCCCTAAGGTTGAACATATGGAGGGCTATTTCTTTTCACCCTTTACTTTGCTTTTCTTTTTAATTCTTCAACTCCTTCTTTCCCTTTCATTCTTTTCTCCTTTTTTTTTCGTATCATACCTAAGGACTTCTAATTCTAACTATGGGAGATGTCCTTGGGTAGATCCCTCCGGCTCTGGCGGATCATAGGACGGATATTCCTATCTTAATCACCTTATAACTCCGAGAGTAGCCAAGAAACCTTTGATAGAAAATCTCTCAACGTGTTTGTGATAATCAAATATTTTGGTTAACACATTGAGAGTTTTGTGTACACTTTTGAAGGGCTCCCCCTGCACATGTGCTCATAAGTGTTTAATAAATTTGCACATGTGGGAGGAGCAAGCACTTTTGAATTGATCCACTTTCCGTGAACAAGACCGATTCGAGACACGCTTACATCACTAGTTAGACTAGCTTGAAATTATTACCCGGCCTGATCAAGTTCACAGAAAGTTTCTCGAGATGGTACATTTCTACTAAGACTAATCCTTTTCGAGACACGCTTACGTGGTTAGTTAAAGAGATGCATTGTCAGCTTTTAGGTGACAACTAGCTCTAGTAACTAACTTGATGTTATTACCCGTCGAGGATAAGTCCTTTCGATCTTGCTAACTTGTGTTATCTCGTCAATTCCTGGGTCAATACTGAGTCTAGCTCGCACATGATACAACTTAAAGCTTTGACTTCGTATATTTTAATCACTTTTTCATTTTCTCCCCCTCAAAAATAGCATACAAAATGGTGTTTTTGACAAACTTTAAGATTAAAATATGCCTTTTGAGTCTTACGGGGAGATTCACCAAGAACTTTTTGATTTTGAGCAAAGTATTTTGTTTTGACCAGTGCTCCCCCTCAACAAGTGATTAGGTCTTATTGAGGTGAAATACTTGTCCTTTTGAGCAGAATTATGAAAAATCATAAATGTTTGATTAATTCTACTCAAAAGTAAGAAGCCTTCGCTCCTTAAATTAGGATTGAGGCACTGAAGCGTACCTCAGGGTCCTTTCTTTACAAGTACGGGTTGTACACTATAATGTGTGCACAAACCATAATGAAACATGATTCAATCAAATGAAACAATTGATAATGAAAAATTGAATCAAATGTACCAAGTTACTCTTCGGCTGGTAGTGGAGCATCGAAGTTAGTGAACTGAGGTTCTGGTCTTTCGAAGAGTCGGATAGGAAATGAAGGTCGGACACCAATGTAGCTTTCCAGACGTCTGATTTATTCCCGTCGAAATAACCTTTCTTCAATCTTTAAGACAAAGTTACGAACTTGTCTTCTGGAGCTGGATTTCCATCTAGGTTGTTCCCCCTTAGCTATCTTACGGCGATCATCATTCAACCTTTTGACAAGCCCATCACGAACTGATTTGAGTGTAACATCACAGAATTTGTGTACTTCATCGAACCTCATGAAGCTTTGTAGCTTTTTGCTGTTGATGTAGGTGAAACCAAACGGTTCTTGGATGAGAGTAAACTGTGGTGTTTCATAGAGACCATCAAAGTAGAATTGTGGCTTTGTCAAATTGATCTTTTGTTGGTAACTTTCCACTCCAAGCTGAAGATCTTCCATTCTTTCTTGAACAATCAGTCGTCGGATGTAAAGAAGTAGCGATGCCATGAAGTTGTACTGAACGTCTCTATCGAATCCGCGCATTCTACCTTGAACCTTTTCAAGATACATATCTTCTATGTCATTGAGATTAAGGTTGGGAAAGTCGGCTTCGGAGAACTTGTACTTCTTTTCATCTTGTCGTTTAACAACAATTTCACACATGAATAAGTAGTTAAACCGTTTCGACTGTTGAATCTCCAAGATAGCGATGATCTTTGATTTCTGCTTCACATTTTCCAATGATGTTTCTCCTAATCTGCTGGTATAACCGAGACGACGAAGATCTGGCCAATGTTGAATTCCATGTAGAGCATCTCTGTCGTAAGCTACGATGGAGTTGCTGAAAATACGAGTGGTTTCTTCAATGGCTGGAATTTCGTATCTTGCGGCTGGTACTGAGATTGTGAGTGAGGAAGCATATTTCTTCTTGGATGTCTCTTGAGTGAGCTGGATGTTACGAAGATCTTTGTTGAAGAAGAAGCTGTAAGGTATCTTCGGTTTGTCTGGAAATCCTTTCAACGGTAATGGTTTGGTCCAGTCGGTGAAGTAAGGTTTTTCATGATTCTTGGAACTTAGATCGATATTCACTTCTGGATTTAGCCAGTCAAAGTCAGCAGACATTGCACTAGCTATATTCTGCATATGGTACTCGTACTCGACTTTGTTTCCAGATCTTTTCTTGAGGAATTCTTGTGCATCCCTATTGATTCTTCTAAGCTCCGCCTTTGTGAGTTTGTTGATGTGAAGATCCTTCATAATGACCTGGGTGAATTGAAGAGTGTTACCAGGAAGGGGTTCTTCTTCTTCTAGAGGAGGTTGAGCTTGAACCATGTCCGTCAGCCAATCATTCTGAGGAGTGTCATCATTGTCAAGCCATGAATGACGTGTTTTCTTCTTGGATTTCTTAGACTTAGATGTAGTATCTTTGTCTTTAACTTTTGATGGTGACGATGGCCCAGCATGAGAATCAGGAATAGGTGGAGCACGGTAATCAGTGTCAGGTTGACCTTGGAAGTCATCAGTGTGTTCCATGAAAATTTCTTCATCTTCGGTTTGACCTTTACCAGTAGTTGAGGGTTGTTGTTGAGTTCCAGGAGGAGTGGAGTCCTTTTGTGGTTGTAGAGAGGATGAGGGACCTGTTCCAGACTTTGATTTCTTTCCTTTAGAGTTTGGGTCAGGATCGTCATCTTTTCTTGTCCGTTTTCTGGTTCCAGCAGCATCTTTGCATGACTCTTTTGACATATAAGCCACCATAGCATCATGCAGGGCTTTTTCTTCAGTTGTCTGTGTTGTTTTGGTGGCAATGTTGTCGAAGAGTTTGACAAGCATGTCATTGAATGACAATTCTGGGACGGTTGGAGCCACAGTAGAAGATTTTGCGGTGTGAAGAGTGAATGGTGTAGTAGACAACATTTTCCTTGTAACACTTCTAATTCTGTGATCCAAGTTGTCGTTGATTGGTTCAAGAAGGTTTGCTACTGTAGGAGTGATCATGTTAACCAGATTTTCAGTGAGAAAATCATGTGTTGCAGTTCTGATAAATCCTTCGTAATCAGAGTTCAAGAACTTGTCGATCAGCTGCTTTGACTCCTGGAATTCCTCAACTTGTTTGGTAAGATTGGTAACCATGTTGGAGAGTTTGTTCACTTGCTCCTGAAGATCAACTGGTTGTTTTGGTTCATTGATCGAATGCTGTTTAGATGCGGTTTCAGAAGGTGTGGGAGATGAGTGCTCGGGTGATGATTCGGACGATGACTCGTTATGAGAGTCCGAAGAAGAAGCAGGAGGAGTCGGATCCTTTGGTGGAGAGTCTTGAGGAGGTGGAGGTTGTGCTGAGGAAGTCTGCTGAGAAGATGACTTAAGAAATATGTTGGTGTCGAACGCGTTCTTCTCTTCGTTTTCCTTTCTACGACGTTCCTCTGCTTCCTCTGCTTCTCGTGCAAGAAACTCTGGAGTAATGAGATATTCATGTTCCTGATCCGTAGCTAAGTTCTCTTGACCCCCAACATTCTCCTCTATAGTTGCAGTCTCTGTCATAGTGACATCTCCTGTTTTGTCTGTATCTTTAACGGTGTCATCAGGCTGTGGAGCTGATTCTATCGTGGTGGATACGACGGGAGGGATCATGCTGCTTGTAGCTCCTACATGTTCAGACTGATCAATAGGTGGTGGGGTTAAAGGTTGAGACATGAGTCGGCTTTCAAGAGTTGCTTTCTTTTGTTCTTTCCTAAGCTGCTTTTCTTCAGCTCTTGTGTCGACAACTATACTCTTCAGTTTGCGTTTATCGACCAAAGGTTCAACGATTGGTTCGTTCTCATCATCATTAGGCTCATTAATAGTAATCCCTTTTCTTTTCCTTGTCTCTTCTTCATAAGTTTCAAGACTTTGTTGTACGGCGATCTCTGTTGCAGGAAATGCTTCATCAGGTGCTCGGTATCTCAGTTCATAGTCCGGTTCTTCTTCTTCAGATTCTGTATCGAACTCAGACTCGGTGTCAGAAGGTGGAGGAGTAGGTTCATCCCGAATAAAGTACTCAGGAGTTGCCTTCTTCTTTGGCTTGGTGACAGGTTTAGGTTTGGGTGTAGGTTTAGGCTTGGTGGAAGTCTTGGGTTTTGACTTAGGAGCATCCTTAGATCTAGTATGTGGTGAGGCAGTGGTGCTTGTAGTACTCCCAGACTTTACACCGCCTTTGCTACGAGTCATAATTGTTGCTTCTTCCTGTACACCTTTGTAAGCGTTGTCATACAGCTTGTAGTTCAGACTCTGCTTGATTTTGTCATTCAGTAGGTATTCAGGAAGCCTCATTCCTTTGATCTTGGTTGAGGAAGTGGTCGTCTTGATGAATGAGGTGGTGAAGTCGTCCTCGAAGAGGTGCTTCGGCTCATTAGGATCAGCCATCCTTTTGATGAATTCTGGAGAACTTTTGCAGAGATGTTCAATGATAAGCTTGGTGAATCTTGTGAATGGTATCATAGTCTTCACACGGTCGGTCTGAATACTGTAGACGATATCATTCATGATAGGAACTGCAAAGTCAATCGGTGTCAGAGTCACCATTCCCCAGAATGTTTGCAGGTGTTCGAGCCTTGGATGTTCATGACCACTTTTCCTTCCAGATATAGATCTTACCACCAACAGACAGAATGTTCTCCAAGGCTGAGGAATATTCTTGGCATTAAATCGGGAAAGCTTGACTAGCGGTACATCATCATCAACCTCATATCCTAATTCAATGAAGAAGTCAAGAAGATCCAACTCAGGTAGTATAGGAGCAAATTCGCTGTCAGTTTGTGGCATGAGAAGGGCTGTTCGAAGAACGTCATGATCTACAGAGTATTCTTGGCTATCCAATGTAACAGTGAAAGATTCATCGTCCAAGTTAGCCTGAGCTGTAAGCCAGAACTGATGAAGGTAGAACAGAGGAACTGAGGTAGAACAGGTGAGCATAGGTTTGCATGGATGTGCAAGTAGAATATCCTTGACAATCTTGCACGAGTTCTCTTTAATACTCAACTTGTCGAAATCAACTCGTGGATTGTTGTCGCCAATCGTGACGTTGTAGTTTTCGGGAGTGATGTCATCTATGGTAAGCAGTGGAAGACTTTGTTCAGTGATGTTCTCATTGGGTTCAGCCATGTTAATCTGAAAAATATCACCATAAACCAAACATCCAAATTTGTTACGTGTTAGCACAGTTTAGAGTTTGGATACAGATATCTACTTGAGACAGTTAAGCACAATTGTGTCATTTAGTAATGAGTGAAGTGTCACATAATGCATATTAGAAGAATCATGAAATCAACTAAACAATGCAACGTTTTGCAAATAAGCACAATTGATAATCACAATTCACAATTACATCACTTTACACAACACTAATGAATCACAACAATGATACATAGATATAACATGACAATGCCAAACAAGATTACGAAAAAATATATCATGGACCTTTTATCGCAAACTTGAGTAAAGAAACAGATTTCGAAAAATGTTATAGTGAAATTTTATCGAGAAAGTGACTTCTCGAAAAAATTCCTCAGAATTGACATTTATCGAGATCCTTTATCGAGATCTTTTCTTCGAGAAAAAATTGAGTTATCGAGAAACATTACTTTTCGATAAAATTTTCGAGATTCAGATGATTTCGAAAAGTTTTAGCTCAAATAATGATTTCGAAAAAACTAATTTCGAAAAGATTGAGTATGAACAACATTTATCGAGAAACATAAGTTTCTCGATAAGTTTGTAAAAGATTTCGATAAAGACTCAGGTTTTCGAAAAAATTCTTATACAAGAATTAAATCGAATTAAATTGAAGTCACACGTACATTTCCTTCACAAAGAACTTTTCCAATGATTTTGGCCTGTCACCAAGATAGACAAACACTACTTAGACAAAATCATGAAGTTTTCGATAACTTTCAAGAACATGTTTTCGATAACTTAACAAATTTGAGACAAATGAGTATCACGGAGACTAGCATATCACAACTACATGTATAAAGCTTATAATGACACATAAGCACAGTAGTCAACACATAAGACACATTTATCTCGATATTCTTAACGAACGAAGCATACAAGCTTATCGAGAAACACGTTACAATGATTCATATCAACAAAACTAGATCAAATATCCATATAAGAGACCAAAGAAACATATCCCACCAATAAAATCAACCAAGTAAGCATTGAACCATATAAACCCACTTCGACTCGAACCCTAGATTTCTAGATCGATGCCAACATGATGGAATGTATAAATAAATGATAAGGATGTGTTAGAAACAAGCATAGTAACTAAACCCTATCAAGAATTAAACACCACAACACGTTAAGAGCAATTTTCGAAATCCTAACCCTAGTTCTCGACATCAAGAAAACATGAAATCGAACCGTTGAAAATTCAATTAACCAAGACCCTATGTTTGTAATGCCCTAGTGATAACATAGAAACTTACAATTATATGATCAAGGTCGTGGTTTACTGGATCGAATTTGAACCGTAGGTTTGAAAAAGGGTTTTAGGGGTTTATGAGTTTGTGAGTTTTAAATTATACGGTTTGTTTGTTTATTAGTTTTATTTTTGAAATTTTAAGTATTTGACAATATGGGTCCCTTAACTATGAAATACCTTTACTAGAACCCTAAAGTAACTAGCAAGTCTATTTAACATTGAGATATGCATCCGTTAAGTTAATTTATGAAGACTTAAAACAAATGAGACAAAGTGATGTAAAAGAATTCGTCCACACACTCTGAAGAACCGTAAAATATGAGAATTATGCAAGTATACCAATTAAAATTGGTAAAAGATTTAAGCGTGACTCCCCCTCAATACTTGTAAAGTAAGAACAAGGTGTTGAATGAAAGCGATATACTTGCATTTTTTTTTTTTTTTTTATGAGAAATAAAATATGAAAAATCTTTTTGTCTTTTTGATTGGTTTAAAGTTAAGAAAGAAATATTTTATACAAAGATAGTTATGATGTTTGACGATCAGTTGTATTTTGAAAACTTTTCCAGATCCTCTGGAGTCAAACATCTCATACCAATTTGGTGAACTAGACTCGCAAACCTTGATGGTGCTAAAGATTTGGTAAGTAAGTCCGCCAGTTGGTACTCAGTTCCAACAAAATAAAGTTCAACTGTACCCCTTTCCACATGCTCTTTGATGAAATGATATCGGAGATCGATGTGTTTGGATTTGCAATGATGCACAGTGTTGCAGGAGATAGCAAGTGCACTCTTTGAATCACAGTAGATGGGAATCTTGTTGAATAGGTAGCCATAATCTTTAAGTTGTGATCTCATCCAAATGACTTGAGCACAACAAGCGGACATGGCTACGTATTCAGATTCTGTAGATGACAGTGACGTGCAGTCCTGCTTCTTAGATTGCCATGACACAAGTTTGTCTCCGAGAAACTGTAATCCACCAGATGTACTTTTGCGTGTGTCTAAACATCCTGCATGATTAGCATCTGAAAAAGCAATTAGTTCAAAAACCAGAATCCTTCGGATACCAGATTCCCAAGTTAATGGTTCCCTTAATGTATCGAAGGATTCTTTTGACCTCACTGAGGTGTTTTTCAGTTGGTCTGGACTGATAGCGAGAGCACATGTAGACAGCAAATACTATATCAGGTCTACTAGATGTGAGATACATGAGGGACCCAATCATACTTCGGTATTTGGTAGGGTCAACTGGAGTCCCATGTAGATCAGCATCTAGTTTTGTGGTATAGCCCATTGGTGTATTAAAAGTATCACAAGACATCATTCCATGTTTCTTAAGAATTTCGAGAGCATATTTGGACTGATTTATAAAAATACCACGGGGTGATTGATGAACTTGTAATCCTAGAAAGAACGTAAGTTCACCCATCATGGACATTTCAAAATTATTTTTCATTAATTTTGCAAAATCATTAGAGTAACTTCGTTTTGTTGAGGCAAAAATGATGTCATCGACATATATTTGAACAACAAGTAAGTCCTCCCCGTAGGTTTTTGTAAACAGTGTTGGATCCACCGATCCTTTAGAAAATTTATTGGCCAGCAAGAAAGTGGATAGTTTGTCATACCACGCCCGTGGGGCTTGCTTGAGTCCGTAGAGTGCCTTTTTGAGTTGGTAAACGTGATTGGGACGCTCAGGATCAACGAAGCCTTCAGGTTGACTGACATAAACTTCTTCACGGAGTTCTCCATTAAGAAATGCTGTTTTCACATCCATTTGGTAAACCACCATATTCCTGTGTGCAGCATAAGCCAAAAAGATCCGAACAGCTTCATGTCGAGCCACTGGAGCAAAGGATTCAGCAAAATCAAGTCCTTCCAGTTGGGAGTATCCTTTTGCTACCAGACGTGATTTATAGCGTATGACAGTCCCTTCAGCATCAAGCTTATTCTTCCAGATCCATTTTAACCCGATGACAAAGACTCCGTCAGGTCTTTCAACTAATTCCCAGACTTCCAATCTTATGAATTGCTGAAATTCCTCTTGCATAGATTCAATCCAGTTGTCATAAGTCATTGCATCTTTAATGTTCTTAGGTTCTTCGTGACAAACTGTGAGTGGATAGATACAAGTTTCTCCATCTGTGTGAAGTCGTTGTCTTGTCATAACACGTGCATCTGGATGGCCAATAATATGAACTAGTGGATGGTCACGAGTCCATTTGTGTGTTGACGGGTGTAGTTGATAAGTATCTCGCATGTTAGCAGGATCCAAATTACATGTGGATGACTCAGCTATGTCAGGAACTGTAGTAGCTGGTGCAAACGGATTAATAAACGCATCAGGATCATGCTCTGCGGGTTGTGGAACTGATTGTGGTGTTGGATCTTCAGCTGGATAGAGGGAAGTAGAACCAGTTTGTTCTGCTGTAGATGGTGATACAAGTGGAGGACCGTCTCTCTCAACACTTGTAGAAGTTTGTTGAGGTGAGTCTGGTACTGGAAGGTTATCAGGTTGAGCAGCGGAATTAGGTGAGACCTCAGTAGGACGGTATTCAATTGTGTCATCAAATAGTGGAGCAAACAAGGTTTCTAATTCTTTGCGGTTAAGTGGCAATGGTTCTGCTGAAGATGCCCGAGAGTTGAGACGGTTGAATTCGGGTCCTAAGCTGTGTTGCTCAGAAGCCATTTGGGTGAGTTCATCGAAATTAGCGTGAATGGTTTCTTGAATTTCTCTTGTACGACGATTCCATATCCGAAAACCTTTGGAATTTTCACAATATCCAACGAACACTCCGATGTCAGCCTTAGCTTTGAGTTTACCTAAATCATCACGATCATTTTTCGGATAGCAAAGTGCTCCAAATACATGAAAGTAGTCGATGTTCGGTTTCCTTTTGTGAACAATTTGATATGGTGTTTTGCGATAACGTTTTGTGATCATGCAACGGTTTTGAGTATAACATGCGGTTGAAACAGCTTCTGCCCACAAGTAATCTGGTAATTGAGCATTAATCAACATAGTTCTAGCAGCTTCCACTAACGTCCTGTTGCGTCTTTCAACCACACCATTCTGTTCTGGGCTTCTAGGAATAGATGTTTGATGTTCAATTCCCACTTTCTCATAATAAGACCTAAGTGTCTGATTTTTGAATTCGGTTCCATTGTCAGTTCTGACGATTCGTACCGTGTTGCGTAACTGAACTTGAATTTTAGTGAGAAAGGTGATGATCATTGAAGGAGCCTGATCTTTACTTCGTAAGAAATAAACCCAAGTCCATCTGGAGAAGTCATCTACAATTACGAGTATGTAGCGTTTACCGTTGATACTTTGAACATGCATCGGTCCACATAAATCCATATGAAGCAGTTGTAAAACATGATTCGTACTTTGCTCAGGTTTAGACGGAAAATGAGCACGAGTACTTTTACCTTGTTCACAGGCTGGACATAAGTGATCTTTGGTGAAACGGAATCTTGGAAATCCATCAACAAGTTTATAACGAGCAAGGTCAGTCATGGTTCTGAAATTCAAGTGCGAAAGACGTTTGTGCCATAACCAAGATTTAGTTGACTCTGCTTTGGAGAGAAGACATATCGGAGATGTTGCAATCATATCTGACATTGAGATTGTATAAAGATTGGAGCCGCGTGAGCCAGACATTAGATCGTTTCCTTGTAAGTCACGAACAAAGCAAGTTTTCTCACGAAATGCAACTTCTAGATCCCCATCACAGAATTGACCAACAGAGAAAAGGTTGTGTCCAAGGCCTTCCACATAATAAACACGACTGATTTCAATGTTCCCGCTGATAAAGTCACCATATCCCATGATAAGTGCGTAATGATCATTCCCGAATCTGACAGTGCCAATGAACTTTGAGACAAAGTTTTTCAACAGTTTAAGATTGCCTGTCATATGTTGGGTGCATCCGCTATCAACAATCTAGAGAACGATCTGTACCACCTGTATCACAAGAAGAAGACACGGATGGAACAGAAGTAAGGGTGGAACCCAAGGACAATGCGGGTTCCTGTTGGTTAGTAACACATGTATTTAACAATTTAGGAATCCATTTAAAATTTGGTTTGTATTGTAACCAACGTTGCCAGTTCCAACTAGTTTTTGCTTTCTTAATGTTAAATGCATTAGTAGTTGGCTCAGTCCTAGATTTGTTCTCGGCACCTATGGGGGTAACTGGGATATCATTAGAAACCGTAGAAGACGGCTATCCTAAGTTAGACTTAGAGGCATTAGTGGGCCTAAAAGGAATGCGTGTCCTACGTTTCTTATGACGATTGAGAAGAGAATTAGCTAAACATTTTGTATGATCACCAGATGATACGCTTTTACGACAAAACACACAAGATGCATTAATATTCAAAACATTTAAAGGTTTATCATTCGTTACATTTAGATTTTGATTACAATTTGCCAGATTAGAATCTAAATCTGATGCAACATGAGTTTTATTCAAATTCCTAAGTTGGTCTTCTACTTCTTGAGCTTCTAGGTGTCCTCTCTTACGTTGCAAGATCCTATTCTTCTTTTTACTTTTTCGCTTGGGTCTGCTAACGCTAGAAGTGGAGACTAGTCCTGTAGAAGTGGAGTAATCAACATTAGTGTTTTGAACAACCTTTCCTTTATCAGTTTTGTTTAATTGATACATTCCTGGTGCTATCACCGTGGTGTCAACCATTTTTCCTTTTTGAAGTAGCTTAACTTTCTCTTTCAAATCAATGATGATGTGATTTTTGTCCTGAATTTCAGACTCAAGTAAACCATTGCAATATTTGATATCATCGCGGTTTTGTTGCCATTCGGCGTTTTCAATTTTTAAATCCGCAATTTCTTTCTCATATTGGAAACATCGACCTTTTAAAGACTCGTTGTTTTTGCAAATCTGACAAGAGTTTGAAACATTTTGACTTTGAAACTTCAATTCCCTTTCAAGACTTTTAGCTTGACACCATTCAAGCCTTTGATTGAGTTGACAAATTTCTTTTGAAAATTGTTTTGTCACATCATCATTTTTAATTCTCAACTTATCATTTTCCTGTTTAAGTGTCTCAATTTCCTCATTCAACAAGTTATTATCAACACAATGATCATGCTTAAGCATAGAAGTACCAGAATTATAAAGATCATTCATGATAACAGACAATATATCAGCATTGAGAACTTGTTCCAAGAGTCGATCAGCATCATTTTTCAAAACTCTATTTCTTTGCTTTTGAATCAAAATGTCATTTTCAGTAGCATTGAAAACGTTTATCATATTTTTGACCTCCTTTTGAAGTTCCTGATCCCAACGTGTAGCACAGAGACGGAGGTGTTGAACAATTGGCTTCATTTGTTTTTGAAAAATATCTCTCTTTTCTCACTCGTAAGCGGATTGAAAAGTTTCAATTTTAATTTCAGAATTACGTTCAATTGTTTCCTCCAAAATTTCGATGTCTTCCATAAAAGTTTTGAAATAATTTAAGACACGACACGTTTTCGGTAAAGGTGTAAGTTCACCGGATGATGGTAAAGGACCATTTATTTGTGCTAAAGTTTGGACAGGGGCTGCATTGTGAGATGAAACATATGACTCTTCGATAAACCATGATTTCTCAGGTAAATCCTTTTGAGTAACAAAAGATTTAGAAAGAGGTGGAGCTTTTGAATAGTCATATGGTGTCCAGTGTTGAACATAACTCATTTTTGATCGACTCTCGTCTTCCAGTTCTTCTTCTTCCTCAGTATCAAAAACAACAGCACGCACAATTGTATTATCAAACATGTGATCAATACTGTAAACCTTAGGATTTTCTTTGAAAGCTTTGTGAAGAAACATTGATTTAAAATCGCAAAGTGCAAATCCTTTATCGGGTCTCGGTTTTAAAGCAAACTTTTGAATTGTTGTGACAGAGTTCCCGTGTTTGTAAACAATGTGACGAAATTCTTTGAGTTGTTTTTCAAGATCAACAATATCACCCAGTAAATCATCTATATACTTCCTTTTACGTGTTTTATGTTCACAAAACTCCTTTTTGCAATTTGACAATTCTGTTTCAGTTTTTGAAAGGTCTCTTTGAAGACGTTCAACTTGCATTTTCAATTCACACTTCTCACTTTCAAGTTTCGAAATCAACTTTCCGTTTGACTCAATTAAATCTTGTATTTTACGTTGAAGATCTTGTTCTTTGTTGTAAGAATCTTGAAAAGCTTTTTCAAAACTTTTTGCATGTTTAATCTTTTCTTCCTGATTTGAAAGCTGAATTTTATAACACTCAATATCTCTTGCAAGTGACGCATTTTTTTCTTTTAAAACTTTATTAGTCTCGTTGCATTTAAGGATTTGCAATTGTTGATCATCCAGTTGTTTAGATAACAATATGAGGTCAGGGTCTGGATCAAATGATGGTTCATGTTGTTCTAAATTATCATGTTTATCATTCTCAATTGGATCATCAAATGAAACAACTGTGTCATCATCAAATATGACAACTGTGCTTATTTGTTCATCTTTTTGAGAGGATGAAGATGATATAGATGGAACAACTTGCGCCATAACTGATTCAGAAGCAGAAGGTGAGACTATTTCATTAATAAAGCATGCATTGAGGTCATGTACCTGAGACAAGCCGTCAGTGTCATACACTGGACCTGAATCATTGAGCTTAAGTTCCTGCATGTTGGCCATAAGCATCACAGCAGCATTGGCTTCCAGATCTTCCATGTCATCATCGTTGTGCACATTTGCCATGAAGTTGTTGTCCTGTTCAGGGAAATGTCCATCTTTTTCATCTTGAAGAGCCATGAGTAATGCCTGTTTGTGAAACTTGCTACCCCGAGTTCTCGGTTTGGGACATGTTGTAGCTATATGACCTTGTTCATTGCAATTGTAGCACCAAACTGCATTCCCTGAGTTGGAGTTCCTTGTAGCAACTGAGTCAGACCTTTGTTGAGAAGATCCTGAGTTGTTTCTGAACCCCCTATTGTTACTAAACCTCTGACCATTCCCATAATTTCCTGAAGAACTTCCTGAACCAGATCGACCATAGTTACGATTCTGAATTTCCACTCTTCCATCATTGACAACAGCTTGATTTCTTGTGTTTGAAGATGAACGTTGACGGTTGTTTGTTTTGTTGGAGAATTTGCTGAAAGCGCGAGCAATAAGAGCAAGTCCCTGATTCAACGTATTAAAGTCATCATCGTCATCATCATTGCAGTTGGAGTAGTACACAGCATCATTGTTGTTTGACGGAACAAGTTGAGTAGAAGAATCTTGTGGAGATGAATCATAAGGGACCATTTGGTTCGAGGTGGAAGATTGTGGATAACTGAAGTAGTTCTGCTCTTGAACATATGCATGATTTGACATAGGTGGTGGAGCATAGGGAGATTGAGCTACAAGAGCTAAAGAATTTGGTGCTGATGTTGGTGTGTATCCTCCTCGTAGAGCTCTGTCTTTTTCCACTTCAGGTTCATAGTGTTTCAGAAAATCATACAACAATCCATATGGAGCATCATGAAGATTCTTCGTTTGACGAACAAATGTCACATATTTATGCCAATCAGGGCCAAGACTACCAACAAATTTGGAGTTCACAGCGATCCTTGGTACTGTGATTTTGTGACGTTCCAGATCATTGACTACATTTGTGAAACGATGATAGTAGGATTCAAGTGACTCTCCAGGTTCAATTGTGATGTCAGTGTATTCCATGTATAGCTTGGATTCCATGTCATCTTTGTTCAATTGAGTTCCTTTCATAAGGAGATGAACGTGTTCCCACATAGCTTTAGCCATTTTCTGAGCATCGACACTTTGATAGATCGGATTAGGAATACCTTGAAGTATATAAGCCATTGCATATTGATCAGCATCACGATGTAGTTTCTGTTCATCAGTGAGTGAAGTTTCTGGAAGAGGTCTATCACCAGGAGGACGTGGAGGATCAGCAGTTGGATCACCAGCTTCAAATCGTGTTGGCCACTCAAATGGTCCTTCAAGTATCACTTGTTTCAAGAATTTCCCATGAGGTTGCTTAAGTTCAAGAAATCTTAAGAATCGACTTGACCATTGAACATAGTTCCCAGGTGTTAGCATTGGAGGTGTTTCAAGTGATCCTGCCTCATGTCGGGATTGTTGAGTTGTAATAACTTCACACATTCTGTCAAACCAGTGAGGTTGTTTGGAGGAAAACTGAGTGTTTTGTTGTAGCACTTGATTTGGTTGTTGTTGAGGAATGAGGTGTTGTTGCATCATTAGGTAATGATGTAGTGGATTGTATTTAGGAGGTTGTTGATTCATTATGTGCGGAAAGTATTGTTGTTGCTGATACTGCTGATGCTGAGGTTGCTGAGACTGCTGATGTTGAGGTTGCTGAATATGAGGGAAGTAATGATTTGGTGGTTGAGACATCTTAGAACACTTGTGTAGAAATGGATCTTGTAGAAAGTGTAGAATTAACCAAGTATCGAGAAACTTAGCACAACTTCAGATTGCGAAATATGTGATTTCGATAATAGGGTTTGCGAAACTTGGCAGATTTTCGAGAAACAAGGTTTTCGAAAACTTTGTAGATTTTATCGAGAAACAAGATTTCGAAACTTGGCAGGTTTATCGAAAAATCAAGGTTTTCGAAAACTTTGTAGATTTTATCGAGAAACAAGGTTTTCGAAACTTTTCAGGTTATCGAAAAAATTATTTCGAAACTTGAATAAGTTTTTCGATAATTTTGTTATTTCGAAAAAAATGTAAGTTTTTCGAAAACAACACAAAATTTGCGAAACACAGTTTTCGAAATTATACAATTTCGAAAGCTTTCCCAAAAGTCGAAGTACTTAACTTTCTTATACAAGAAAGAAAATACCGAGTCCACACAAACGAAGTCGAGGTAGTGCACTTTGAGAAGATCTCGAAATAGGGAACTAGCAGGTTCTCGATAACTTGTAATTTTTGTTTTTCAAAGAAAGCAATCCTAAAACTCGTTTTTATTTCAAGATCTTGTACTTTTATGTGTAAAATGAAGAGATCTTTAAGAAAGTTGAAAACTTTAAGAACTTTTTCAAAAGTTTAGAAGATTTCGAAAAAATAGTACAAAAACCCTATTCGAATTTTTAAGAAAAAAAAATAGGAACTTTTTTGTTTGTTTTGATTTGTAGCACAAGTTTGTAAGCAAATATGTGATAAAACCAAGAAACAAGCAAGAAAGTACTAATATTTCATAAAAAATCGAATATTAAGAACAAGTTTAAGAACAAAATCAATGAAAAAACAAAAACTACACCTTCATATGGCGAATGATACCACTTGTTAGGTCACCATTATGTAAACACAAGTATGATTATGTAAGAAATGAGATGAGAATGAGAGTGGGATGATTATGAGAAATTTAGAGAATATGAATTGCAAGAGTTTCCTTAATGTTTTCAAATAACCAACCAAGTATTACATAGACCTAAGACTTCTATTTATAGGGAAGGAGCTAGGGCAACACTCCCTCTCCTTCCTTACATGAATTCGTATGGGCTTAAAGCCCATGGACCATTATACTTAAGCCTAGTAAACTTGTAACATTACATTAGTGTAAGTAATAAATAACTAAAGCAACCTATTATTACAAATGACCGAGACTTGACAAAAATAATAAAAACTTAGGTTCCAACAATATGTTTTGGACGGCTATTACTATTTGTCTTTAATGACCTTGTTCATTTATTTTCGCAGTTTACATATGAGAAGCTAATTCAACAAGAAGACCCAGTCCACACTAACATTCAGTTTGTGATATTGTCCTCTTCCATAGCCAAGAAGCACTTCAGTGACTTGACTTCATTGTTGACAGCGTTACCTCGTGACGGATCCAGACAAACAATCACTATTATAAAGGAAGAAGGTACCCTATATTTCTTTTCTTAAGTATGTTTTTATATCAGCTAATTAAAGGTACAAATGCGTAACACATTCCTTAATATTCAAACAGAGGTTGTAATGTCTTTTGGTAAAGAGACATAAAATCCATTAAATTTTCAAAATGGGTTATTTTTGGATTCTATATTGCTAAGGACTAGCAATAATTTAGTGTGGGGAATTGATGAGTGTCTAAATACTCTTCATTTTATACCCATCTGAACTGCAAAAACAGTTAAAAAAAGTTAAAAACACTCAAATATGTCACATAATACCATAAATATCCTTGGAAAGTGTTTTTATATGTTTCAGGTGCAAAAGGATTGAAAACAGATGAAAAACGAGCAAAGTTTGCACAATTGGCAGTTTTAGTCCCTGAACTATCAAAAGATTGTCAGAAATGGTCCCTGGAAGTTTATTTTGGATGAAAAAGTCAAAAATGATCCTTGAACTTCACAAGTTGTTAAGTTTGGCCCTTGAATGAAAAATATGAGGAATTTACAAATTTGGTCCCTGAGGTTTCAAAAATGGCAAAATCAGTCCCTGGGCAATTAAAAATTAAAAAAAAAATTACATCTAAGGCCCTTGTACTATTTATCTTGGCAAATTAAGTCCTTTTTGATAACTTTTGGAAAAATTCACTTTTAACCCCTCAACTTTAAAAAATGACATAAATGGTCCCCGGGTATTTTAAAAGTGGGAAATTATCAACAATGGTCCTTGGGTTATTCAAATGTGGGAAAATTGGTCCTTGTAACAACTTTGGATAATTTACAACTCTGCCCCTTCGAAATTCAGAAAATACACAATTGGTCCTTGGGCTAAAATTATTTACAAACAAAAAATTACAATTCCAAATCCAAACACATCCACCCCTGATCCATCCTATTCCCTAAGCCCACACAACCCTTGGCCCGATACAAACCTAACACCCTTAAATATAAACGGGGTCAAACCCCTAGTCAAACCCACTTCTACTGTTCCTCTCCCTCCCTCACAACTGCAAACCAAAACCACCATCACCTCACTAGTTTCTTTACCACCTCACACCCCAGCTGTATACCCACTCTCCTCCACCTCACACAACATCCCAAACCTAATTAAACCCTTAAAATCCTCACAAGCAACCTCCAACTGGCTTTTGGATATTTTGGCGCCAAAAAGGCAATTTTGATGGCTAGGATGATTGCAGAAGATCCAATGGTTGGAAATTGGTGGGAAAGTCACAGAGAACTGTTGGGAACCCTAGAAGTCATTAGAAAGATGGAGAGAAGCAGAAGAGGAGCAACAGTAGTTAATTAATACAGGTTTAGTATAGAAGTAGTGTAATTTCAATTTTCAGTTGTAATCCTAACTCAATTATGGTTGTACTAAGTTATTTTAGTACAAAATAAACTTTCTTGAACCTTCGATTTCAGTCTTGCTCTTTAAATTCAGAATTAGCATTTTCAAGTGAAATTGACAATTTCACTTGAGTCTTGTTAATTGTTGTTAACTGTTCCATGAGCTCAGAATAAGTTACTTTTAAGCTTTTAACATCTTATAAAGCTATGAATTAGAGTTTAGTTAAGAAATTCATAATTACTCAAAAATACTAAAAAAAATAATCATAAATTCAAAAATTAGTGGAAAAAGAAGAAGAAGCTTTGAATCTATGGATGGTAATTGGTTTAGTACCTCAGTGGAGGTGTTAGGTTGGTTATTGATCCATGGCTCTCAGTTCAATGCTTGGGAATCCTTGTAAGCTCACTTTTCAATTTTTAGCCATTAACTGTATAAGCTCTTATGTATCTGTGTTTCTTGAGCTTATTTAGTGTATTAGAGTTGTTGTGATGTCATTTGGAATCTATTTGTTCATTTGAATGCATGTTGCTAAGATTCTACTTTTACACTGCCTTTATTTAGCTTAAACTACATTTTAGTGTTCTAGTGTTCTTTGCTTAAGTTTGTTGTTCATTAAATCTTTAATACAGTTAAGTAATATAGGTTGATCATTAGTTTGGTTAGATTAAGTCTAAAACTCATAGTTGTAGTGTAAGCTGCTCAATATAGGGGTGTTTGGTATATCACAGTTAAGAGTGGTGTGATAGGTTTCTTATGATAATTTTGGTTTATGCAATCTTCATTAGGTCTAGTTGAGTCACGTGAGTTGTAGGGATCTATTCCTTGATAGATCACGAGCCAATAGATCGTTAGCCAACTAATGTAATCACTAGCTAGACTAAGTTAGATAATCTCTGTGAGTTTGTAATTATGCGGAATATAAAAACAAATGTATACTAAACTTGATCCTCTATGGATCTTTAATAAAACTTCGTACTAAAAACTTGTTTCAATTACAATGACCTAGGGTTCCTTATATACTAGTGGAAACCCTAACCTTTCTTACAAGAAACGAATAATACTAAATCAATAAACGATATTCTACATATCTTGTCCTAAAATACATAAATTATATCCACGGTTAAACTCTATCCGTAGAATCTATATTCGTCCGCAGGAACCAGTTGTCAGCAGAAAGTCACTAAGCCTTCCGCAGGAACCTGTCAGCAGTATCTGTCAGTAGTATCTTCAACAATTCCTTACAATCCTCCCCTAATCTTGAATTTGACACAGTTAAGTTCAAGATTTCATGATAGAACGCCAATAATATAAACCAGAGGATTGAAAATGAACATCAGCAGCAAAGAATCTTCATAAGTAGAATCTCTATGATCAGCAAACAATTGAAAAGCACCATTCTTTGCAGCAACACAAGACTAAATGTACATCAAAACATATAAGTTTCATACTATTCTCATCACATCCAGGTGTGTTAACTCCTGTGAGAGGTGAATCATTGAAAATAATGGATTTGATGTCTCTTTACCAATAGCCATCACTACTGGAGTAGCCAAGTGTTCAAAGTTACACTGATAACCACATGATTTTTAGCAAATCATCAGCTATAAACGGATTTGAGATGTCTTTACCTGTAGCCGTTTGCTCAGGACTAGTCAATTATTGATGAATTATCATCTTGGTCAATTGAATACCAAATATGGTTTTCCACTGCCTTTACCACAAGCCATATACATGTGGGCTAGCCAATTATTTGGAATCCATAAAGGAAAAATCCATGGTCAATTGACAACCATTTCAACTACTCAGCAACAAAGCATGGGTGAGTTGAAAACCCTATGATTTTGAGCAAACCATTACAGCTATCAACAGATTTGATGAGTCTTTACCAAAGCTGTACCCTTTGGACTAGCCAACTTTTTGATGGAATAGTCAACATCAGGCAAGTTGATGACCACAAAGAGTGTGATAAGAATCAACACCAAACCTGCAGACAACATACACAAAACTTATACAAATACGTTAGGTTTTTTTTTTTTTTTTTTTTTTTTTTTACTAAAAATAAACAATATACAATAAAATACAACACCAAGATCAACTTATTGCAGATAAGAATCCATCTGAATACCATGCTTGGTTGCTAACTCCTTCTTAGTCAAAATACTTCTTCTGATGAACCTGACCAATTGTTCAGCAAGATGAAGATCATTGGCAGTCATATCTAAAGGAACAGATAGCTTTGCTTCCAGCATGAGATTCATAACTTCCTTTGTGATTGGATAGAGAACATCAGCCCAGCAATATAAAGTCTTTCCAGTGGTTGTAACAATCATGTGAACATTAGGTAGGGGAAAGAACTTCCAATAGTCAACTACCCATGTACTTTGACCTTTCCAAGATTGAAACCTTATACCAGAATGACCTTTATAAGAATCACATAGAATCTGCAAATCACCCATCAAATATATCCCAATATCATCAGGAGAATGAATTTGATAATACTTGGTAACCCAATCATAAAGTGAGAGAAGATCTTGTTTGTCCACCATATATAAAATTTGACTCAGAAATAAGAATGTCTTGGTAGATCCATCTTGTCTAGTTATGACATTCACTTGACCAAGCTCAGAGTCAACAACTTCCCACTTCACAATTTTCTCCCATACAACAGTATCTTGACCATCATCAGAAGCATAATCAAGAAAAGTTGTACTATCTTCCAAAGGAATATCTTTTGGAGCCTTTCTCTTGATAGCTCTAGTCTTTCTCCTAGTACCAGTAACAGGAATAGAAGGACCATCATCAGGTTCTTGTTTAGGCACTTGATTGGAAACATCAGCAGGAACATCTGCAGAATCATCATCATCATCAGGTATATCAATTGGAGTATCTGCTGAAGCATCATTGGTAACATGTGTAGCTTCAGTGGTATCAGGATGAGATTCAGTATTATCATGATGAGAACCAGTAGGAATCTCATCCATAGGAGCATCAGGAGTATCAACTTTCTGAGGTAAGACTGAAGAAAAGTGGACATTCTCCTGACCACCATGAAAAGATCCAATAGACTCAGCAAGTTGAGCAGCAGAATCATGAACCTTTGCTTTCTTAGCTGGAGGTTCATCCAAAAGTCTTCCTCTAAACTCCAACACATCTTGAACCATTATACCAGAAGAATGATGATTGGAAATAATCTTGTCATAGTAATAGGTCAACTGCTGATCTGAAAATCCCCAGACCTTCTTTTGATTCCAGCCTGACCCAAACATGGAACAGCCCTGGTTTTTCACAAATGTCCTCATATATTTCTTGATTTCATTCTTTGTCCAAGGTCTTTCTTTTTGATATTTAGCTTTAATCTCTGCCTCCTGTTGTCTCAGCAATCTTCCTCTTTCAGCCATCAGCTGAGCAAAATCTGGATTATCAACACCAATCTCAGATTGACCCAAATTGGGCTTGGAAGCAGCCTGTTCAGCCAAATTCTCCCACTGTTCAGCAGTAAGATTCCTAGCTATTTCATCAAGCTCCTTCTTTCTTTCAGCAGGCAAAATTGTAGTGTATTGAGGTCCCATCTTGTCTAAATCATCTTGAATTTTCTGAGCCAATGCTTCTGATGCTTTCAAATCTAATTCCTCTTTAGTAACTGCAGCATCCTCTTTAGCTTGCATATGTGCAGCAACATTCTCACTAATTTTCTCATAAGCAAGTTCCTCCTTAGATTTGACTCTAGAAGGAATGTCTTGATCAACCAAAATAGACTTTCCTTTATCTTGCTTCTGAGGATGAACAAAAATCTGATCAGGAGCATCATGTTGAAGATCAGCTGGAATATCTACTGATGGACCAGGAATGCCCACTTCTGGCAATGAAGTAGAAAATGATTCCTTTCCTGACTTATCAGCAGATGTCTTCTTGACAAGAGATTCAGCAAACTTCTTATCAGCAGAATGTTTCCTTCGGACATAATGAGCAACACCAGTAGAATGCTTGGCAATGGAATCCTGGATAACACTTGCATCAGTAGCATGAGCAACATCAGCAGTTGGAGCAACAGATGGTTCAGGTCTAATATCAGCATTCTTCTGAACACTCCCCAAAGTAGTAGCAGCAAGAAGTTCAAGGCCTTCTAAGTCAATATTATCAGATGCTTTAGAAGAATCCTCATCTGAGTCATACACCACACCTTGTCTTTTTCTTTGCTTCAGCTTACCCTCCAATTTCTTAACTCTTCCAACTAAAGTCAAAACAGCACTGCTAAGATTCTTTTTAGTGAAGTTCAGATCATTCTCCAATTTGTCCACCTTTAAGACATACCTGTTCAACAAATCTGATATAGAAGTGAGAGTAACAGGACCTTCAGCTCCACCAACAGGGATATCTGTGGTATTGGGAGCATCATTGGTCCTATAAGAAGAAGTACCTAAATTTACATCTACATCTATATGATCCTCAAATTGAGGTCTCAAAGGATTGAGTGAAGGAAGTCTTGTAAATTGTGGTGAGTTTACAGGTTGGTCAAAGCCTAAATTCTCATTGAGCTCATGCTCAGGAGAATTGATATCCATTGGTGAATGTACAGGTGTGGGTAGCCTAGGAGAGAGTGGAGGCTGAACATCAGAAGCAACTGAAGCATTTGCAGCAGGAGCATCTTCAGTTCTATCAGGAGAATCCTCTGGTGCTTGAGCATCAAGGGAATCCTGACCACCAGCAGCTACATCAGCTGCATCTCCATCAGGAGGATTGCCCACCGGGGCAACAGAAGCTACATCAGCAGTTGCATCAACAGCTGCTCCATCAGGAGCATTGCCACCAGGTAACATAGCTGGAAGTAAGGGTCTTTGTTCACCACCAAAATTAATTTTCATTTGGGAAAACATCTTTTTAGATAAACCCTTAACAGGCAAGTGAGTGGGGTCATTGGTCTCAATGTCTAAAATGATTTGAAGAAACCTAGGATACAATAGATATTTAAGTTTGGTATCCTTAACATTTTCAAGCATAGCATTAAAGATATACCTAGAAAAGTTAAACGTTCTTCCTTGAGAGAGACATACAATTGCAAGAGCAATGTCTGTGGAGAACTGATCCCATCCTCCAGACTTAGAACCCATGCATTGAAGCAATGTGTGTGTCAAGAACCTCCATTTTGGACAAAACAAATTCTTATACCATGTTTTCCCATCACCACTATATCCAGCATCTTGAAGCCCTCTAAGGATCTCACTCTTAGGCAAATCAATCACTCCTCCTTCATCATCCAACTGTAACTTGGTTCTGACCAAAGACTCAGTAACCACATATTCTTCCTCATCAATGATAGCAACAATCTCTGGTGTTCCATCTTCAACAGTCCTTGTGTGTGCCGTATTCCAAAATTGTACCACAAGTGACTCATGAATAACACTTGGGTATTGAAGCAGAGCATACCTATTCTTGGACCTTTGAAGAAAGTCCATCATGCCCAAGTAATCAGCATCACCCTTTCCACGACCAAGAAAGGCATGTTTGTTATGATCTGCTTTGAAGTATAGTTCAGCCATCGATTGAGAATTAGAAATTAGGGTTAGAAGTTCTGAGAGATATTGAAATGGTTTTGAAAATTATATAGTGAGAGGGAATCAGTTAATTTGGGAGTGGGATATACACGTTGTGGTTTATTATGGAAGTTACCAAACGTGGAGTGAAACTGGTATGAATAATTGGAAAGAAATCTTTGACCAATCATCAACTAACACAAATCCCAATTAACTGACTCATCCGTAGTAACCAAATCAAACGGCTGAAAACAAATGATCTATCCTCAGAAAATAGTCAAACGTTGACTATGGTCAACTGATCCATCCGCATCATCATTCAGCAGAATCTACCCTTCAGTGGAAACCACATATCTTTAACAAAGATCTTTTAATTGAAACTTCTAATCACCCTTAATAATCTCCAAACTACCTCGCATTAATGGTAATAAAGACACACGGTTGGGGAATCTTATAAATAAAGACTAATTATCCCCAAATTTCTCAACTTCAAATCAAATCCCTAATAATCATATCGGCAACCAAAAATATATTCATGGCGTCCAATCAACCCATCATCAACCTTACATCTGAATCATCAGATACTTCTGACTCATTTACATCTCTACCACCATGGAATATGCCAACACGTCGTCGTGGTCTAACAAAGGAACAAGCTAAGAAGAAGAAACATGATGTGCCTCCACCAAGTTCATCATCATCTGAAGATCTTCCACCATATCCCTCTGAGATTGATGATCCTAATTATCAGAGAGAGTTGGAGAGAAAGTGGAATGAATTAGAGAATGCAAATCAAGTTCCCAATCCTGATGAGTCTCTCATCTTCTTTACATCTTCTGATGAAGAGAATGATGTGAATGATGAACTGTACATTCCTACAACTTCTGATAAGCCTCAATCATCACGTCCAAAGAAGAGAAAAAGGAACTCCCCATTACCAAAGACAAGAAAGGTTGTATTAGGTTTACCCTGTCCTCAGTGGCATGGACTTTTCAACATCAACAACAAAGGCAAAAAGAAGACTGTGGAAGACAAGGGCAAGAATAAAATAGAATAGGGATTTGGTTGTATGTCTTTCACTTTCATTATCTTGTATTGTCCTTCTGAAGAATCAATAAGATTTGCTTTGTTTTATGATTACTTGTTTGAATTCTTCTGAGTAGTATTCCCCTGAATAATTTAAACTTGTCTAATCCATCAGCAGGAACACACTTTAACAATAAGATAACTAGTATCAGCAGTCATGAGGGTCAAACCATTGACTTTCATCTGAAGTATCCAGTCAAGTGGACAACTTGCACACTTAGTAATTGCTGCTGACTCAACTACCTCCCATTAACTTACATTAACTAGCAATGAACCCAAATCAGTTCTTTAAAAGAAGTCTTCAAGTCATAATCAACTCACCATTCCACAGATAACATATCCTCTTATTTCACACATATACACCATGAAGCCATTCCCCAATGTCATTGAGATTTCTTCTGGCTCATCAGACTCTACTTTTGACATACCTCAAATACAAAGATCATACTACTATTTGAATGAAGGTCCTTCAGATTTATGTCCATCCCCAACCTCATCAGAGGAAACCACTGAAGCAGAGGAAGCACCAGCTTCTCTAGCTCTGATTGTCCCTGACTTCACCCCTGTCACTGCATTCTTAACAAGTGAAATGGAACGAGTTTGTACAGAGATGGGAAAGATCTTTGTCCCTGAAGAGCCACAGTCCTCAGGCAAAGGAAAGGGTCCATTGAAGGTGGTTCTTGGTTTTGCAGCTCCCAAACTCTGGAACAAGGACATGCAATCCAGAGGAATCCACAAGAAGATGCCAGACCCAAAGGACTTGGGTAAAGGGAAACGAAAAATGGATTAGGCTGTTTGTTGGGGTTGTGTTGGTGGTTGATGCTAGTTAAGGGATGTGGTGGTAGGATGGTGGATGTTTGTCTTATAACTGTTTATGTAATCTGTGTTTCTTCTGATGACTGATCATGATGTACCAAGCTTGCCATGAATTAATAAAATTTACTTTTAAGTCTTGACATCTTATTCCACTGAATATAGACCATAAATCATCAGCAGGAACATAACCTGACCACAGCATTCACACAAAACACAAAAGCACAAAAGAACAACCATAAAATGTTACAATATTAGTATAAACCTGCAAAAGAAAGTTAGTAAACATAATAATCTACATTAATACAACATGTATAATCCTCCCCCAAGGCATATGCCTCCCCTGAGGCTTATGCCTCCCCTCAAACATTGCATTCAAGGGTTGACCATCCCAATGTTAACAACTAGGTGATTAAACCTAGGTCCATCAAAAGCTTTTGTTAACAAATCAGCCACATTATCATCAGTATGGATTTTAAGCACTTGAATTAGATGCTTCTCATTGGCATCTCTTATAAAGTGGTGCCTAATTTCTATGTGTTTGGTTCTCTGATGAAAAACAGGATTTTTAACAATGGAAATAGTACTCTGATTATCAATGTAGATTTTAGTGTTCATAAAGTTAAACCCATAATCCAACATCTGATTTTGAATCCAAAGTACCTGACCACAGCAATTGGCAGCAGCCACATATTCTGCTTCAGTAGTAGAAGTAGCCACAATGGTTTGTTTCTTGCACTGCCAAGAGATGAGTCTTCTTCCAAGAAATTGACAACCTCCTGTTGTGGATTTCCTATCCAAATTAGCTCCAGCATAGTCACTGTCACTATAAGCTTCCAACACAAATGGTGATTCCCTTGGGTACCAAAGGCCTAGTTTGGGTTGGCCCTTTATGTACTTGAAGATTTTCTTCACTGCATTGAGATGTGAAGTCAGTGGAGTGACTTGATGCCTTGAACAAGCACTGACAGCAAAGGTAATATCAAGCCTAGAAGCTGTGAGATACATGAGTGAGCCAATCATGGACCTATAGAGATGAACATTCACAGCCTCATCTTGCTCATTTGGATTTTTAAGCTTGGGTGGTTCATATGGAGTGGTAGCAGTCCTCAAAAGTTCAAAGTCAAACTTTTTCAAAATATCTTTAACATATTTCTCCTGATGAATAAAGATCCCTTCAGGGTGTTGGTTGACTTGCAGCCCTAAGAAAAAGGTTAACTCCCCCATTGCACTCATTTGAAATTCACCTTTCATCAAATCTTCAAATTCCCTGCACCATGCTTCCTTTGTGGATCCAAATATGATGTCATCCACATAAACTTGTACTAGAATGATGTCCCTGGAGTTTTTCTTGATAAAGAGAGTCTTATCAATAGCACCTCTTCTATATCCATGCTCCAAAAGAAATGTAGACAATCTAGCATACCATGCTCTTGGTGCTTGATGAAGTCCATAAAGTGCCTTGACAACTTTGTAAACCTTTTTAGGATGATGGGGGTCTTCAAAGCCTTGTGGTTGAGTAACATACACCTCCTCTTCTATTTTGCCATAGAGAAAAGCACTCTTGACATCCATCTGATAGACCCTAAAGCCCATATAAGAGGCAAAGGCCAAAAACAGTCTAATAGCCTCAACCCTAGCCACTGGTGCAAAGACCTCAGTATAGTCAATACCTTCTTCTTGTCTGAAACCTTGAGCCACTAATCTTGCTTTATTTCTGACCACAATACCTCTAGCATCCCTCTTGCATTTTAAGACCCACTTTGTCCCAATTGCAAATTTTCCTGCAGGTAGATCAACTAGTATCCAAACATCTTGATTCTTGAATTGTTGCATCTCTTCCTGCATAGCTTCAACCCAACTAGGTTCACTTAAAGCCTGTTTAATGCTTGTGGGTTCAACTTGAGACAAGAAACAAGCAAATAAACAATGCTTCTGATCTGTGTGGTTGTCTCTCTTCTGAGTGGATACATAGGTCAAAAATGCACATTGCCCAAACTTGGTATTTTTAATGGCACTCCTGGTGAGTACCATAGCATTTGGATCACCAAGTATATTATCTTGTGGATGTATGATGGTGATCCTTTTAGTTGAAACAGGATGCACATCAATGGAGGTATCAAGATTGGTTAAGGTAGGAGCAAAGTCTTCATCATAAGAAGCTGATTGAAACATACCATCACTTTGCTCAACATTAGCAAGATCTGAGGGAGTGGGAAATCTGCCAAAAGGTTCCTCTAAACTTGTGGAAACAGGAAGTGCAGCTGGTTCAGCAGAATCTCTAGTTGTATCTGCTGATGTATCAGTAGAACTGTGTTTTCTGCTTGCTTCAAGAGCAGCTTGTCTTAAGAGAGCTTCAGTATCTTGAGCAAATTCAAGACCAAGTCTTTTAGCTTCCTCAGCAGCTGCATGTTCTTGCTTTTTGAGTCTAGCAAGATCTTCTGCATATGTTGAATTTTCCACATCATCAGCAGATTTGGCATCAGAGGCTTCTTTGGTGGGAGGATCTGCTATCTTGAGTGGTAGAGTAGTTACAACAATTGTTGGTTCATCACCTTCTGAATCACTGTCTGAATCATCCTGTAAGGTACCTGCATTGTTAGAAGAGGACACTTGTATACCTGCAGATGGGTTAGATGTGTATCTTGCATAACCCAAATAATCAGTCAGGTAATCAAGGTCAAAATACCATTCATGACCCTTTCCCTGAACATTTACATTATCCTCCAGAAATTTCAGGTTCAGAGTCTCTTCTATCTTCTTTGCAGCCAAATTATAGACCCTGTAAGCTTTGCTATGAGCTGAGTAACCAACTATATATCCTTCAGCAGCTTTAGCTTCAAATTTTCCTAGGTGATCACTTGTATTCAGTATGGTCACCTGACAACCAAAAGGTTTCAAGTGTTCAATGGTAGGCTTCTTCCCTGTCAATAGTTCATAAGGTGTCTTGTTGTGAGGTCTAGTGATCAACACCCTATTCAAAACATAACAAGCAGTTCCTACTGCCTCAGTCCAAAACATGGTGGGAAGTTTAGAGTCAGCAAGCATTGATCTTGCAGCCTCTATAAGGGTTCTATTCTTTCTTTCAGCAACTCCATTTTGTTGTGGAGTTCTAGGAGTGCTATAATCTCTTTTAATACCCTTTAAACCACAAAGTTCAATTAGATTGGCATTTTTGAACTCTGTCCCATTGTCACACCTAATACTTTTAATCTTCTTATTAAGTTGATTTTCAGCTAGAGCCATAAATTCTTTGAGTGCCTGAAAGGTTTGATCTTTAGTCACTAAGAAAAATGTCCAACTGAATCTGCTGAAAGCATCAGTGATCACCAAACAGAAATACTTATGATCAATACTCCTGATGGATGTAGGACCAAAGAGATCCATGTGAAGCAGCTGCAATGGTTCTGAGATAGTGCTCACAGTTGTAATGGCTTTATAAGAAGCTTTGTGTTGCTTTCCCTTGTTACAAGCTACACAATTATGCTCATTGGTGAAGATCTTGGAAGGAAGTCCATGAACAAGTCCATCTTTAGCCAGTTTATTGATGACTTTAAAGTTAACATGTGCCATCCTTCTATGCCATTTTGTAGATTCATCCAAGGATGCTTTAGCCACCAAGCATGTTAGATCACCTTCAGGTTTGACATCATTCAAGTCAAAGGTATAAAGATTATGGTTTCTTGGAGCCTTGAGTAATACAAGATTGTCATCAGGAATTTGGAAATCAGGTGAAAGAATGAAACAACCATCTTCAGTGAAAAGCACAGGAAGCTTTTTGTCACAAATTTGTGAAACTGAGAACAAATTGAATCCTTGAAGCTCCTTCACATAGTAGACATTCTCAAAATCCACCTTTGGAGTTTTAATGGTTCCTTTGCCTGTGATCCTTCCTACTCCACTTCCAAATCTCACTATGCCTCCATTAATTGGCACAAAGTCATGCAGCTTCTCTTCATTACCAGACATGTTTCTTGAACAGCCACTATCAACAATACCTAAGTCTTTATTAAGAAGAGGATGTTTCTACAACAAAAAAAGTTAATATACAACAACAACAAGAATTAAGAGACTTAAGTCATGAAAGACTTGAGCCTGCCATGTGGATCATTCTGCTGAACCCAAGATGATGAGTTAGATCCACAATTGTTCCTGGATTCCCTGTAGCTAATTGGTATTTGATATATCCAAGAACAATCTGCTGAGGACTTTTCAGCAGAATCCCAATTACCCCTTCCCATACACATTTGGTCAGAATATTCATACCAATGATGAACACCATTAAATGGTTGAGATCTATTCCCATTGCTATTGGTATGCATATATCTATTATTAAAAACAGACCTATTAGAAGAAACAGGCCAATCAGCAGGATTGGAACACATTCTGCTGACATAATACTTAGCCTGTGGAACTACTGAGGGTTTGATACAGGTATTAGTCCACTTTTGTCTAGGTCTATTGTTAACAACAGAAACACCCATCCTCTTTTCATGAAAGTCACAATCCTTAATTAAATGCAACTTGCTACCACAAACAAAACACTTCTTTTTCTTATAAGACTTATTAAATCCAAAAGATGTCTTATTAAACATAGAATTATTCAAACAAACATCAGGAACAGAATTGTTTTGTAAACACTGAAAAGAATTGTTTTCATAAGAAGTAAATAACAAGTCTTCAAAAGAGGCTGGTTGAGAAGAAACTTCATCAGCAGCAACTTCAGAGTCCACAGACTTGTAAGATGTCTTGTCAGAAATCTTTATTGAGGACTTGAGTGAGACTGACTTGGTCTTGGAATCACAACTGGCATAACTAGAGGTCTCTGAGATTTTGTCCCTGGAAGAACAAGAGACATAATTATTAGAATCATTACTAGATATACTTCTAGTGTCAGGGGAGTCATTGATCCTAATGCCAGTGGTTTCCTTTGATTCTTGTAAGTCAACCTTATGGGATGTGGGCTTAGGGGTTCCTATGTGTGAAGAGACTTCAGACTTATGTGGCAAGTCTTTAGACTTTTTGCCAAAGAGATGGTGTGAACCATCAAAGTCAGAAGTTTTGGTAGTAGGCATAAATACACCCCTGATAGGTCCTGGTACAGCATGCATCTCATCCTTTTTTAGATAATTTATAGGGATAGAATGATTAAGATTCTTCTTATCTAAATGATGATTAGCTTCTGGACCTACATATTTTTTAAACCCTAGACCTATCTCAGAAGTAACAGACTTACTGCTGTAGAGTAACTTAGATAATTTATCTCCTGAAACTAGCCACTCTTTATGCCTAGCTACTTCTTTATCCAGTTTTTCTTGCAAAACATTTTTCTCAGACTCAATTCTAGCTTTTTCTTTTTCAGAAAACTTTAATTCATTGCTAGCACATTCTAAATCTCTGCTTAAAACTCTAATCTTTTCATCATAAGCTAACTGATTCTGTTGAAACCACATCTTTTGTTGTTCTAAAGTTTTAAAAGCTTCTTTATAAGTTGCTGCTTCAATAAAACAAGCATTATATTTTGGTTCCATATCATCATAAGCCTTTTTTAGAGTAATATATTTAGAATCACAATCACATGTACAAGTAGATACCTGAGGAGAGAGTCCCATGAGACCAAAACTATCATCACAACTAGCCATGCATGAGATTTGAGGAGAGCTTGTATCATCATCATGCTCATTCCAGTCCACACTAGTATCAATAGAAGTGATCAAGGCCTTTGATTCTCCAGCTTCTACTTCTTTCTTCTTGTATGCTGAATACCTGGTACTGGCTTCACCCCTTTTGGCTGAGCATTCTCTTGCAAAGTGACCAATTTCTCCACAAGCATAACACTTCACCTTCCTTCTATCAAACCTAGCTGCATCTCTTCCTTCAACATTGAGCTTTTTACCAACCTTTTGCTCAAATCTTCTGACCTTGAAAGAGAGCATAGCCATTTGCCATTTTAAGTCCAATTCTTCTAAAGCAAGTTCATCAATTTGCTCAAAGTCTTCATAAGCTATTTGTTGCTGTTTATCAACTTCAGCAACAAATGAATGAAGTACATCTTCCATCACATTGCTAATCTTTGGATGAGTTATTGGATTAGCACTTGAAAAAGACAATGTGGTCATTGGAAGATTTTGGCTTGGAGTGGATGGACTTGAGTAAACCTGTGGTGTTGGGGATGGGCTTGCATAGGTATGTGGCATGTAGTTTGAATTAGAACTTACAAATGCAGATTGTGAAGGAGTAGCTGCATATGGAGAGAATCCCTTTATGTCACCTTCCAAAGCTCTGAGTTTGTTGTATAAGTCATCAAAGCTGAGGTAGTCCAAGCCACCTTTGGTTTTTAGTGATATACTCACTTGAGACCATGAGGGAGGTAAGGCTCTTAAAAATCTAGAGTTCACTTCTTCATTATCAGGTCTGGCTAGAAGTTGGTTCAAGTGACTCAGAATCTTCTGAAACCGGTCATAACCTTTGTGTATACCTTCCTCTTCAGTAATCTTGAATTCTTGGAACTCCATCTTCAACATACTCTTTCTCATCCTCTTTGATTCTTCATTCCCTCCAAATCTAGTTTTTATGGCCCACCAGATTTCTCTTGGATCAGTCATGGAATGAAAATCACCCATGTGGTCATCAGGGATTGCCTGCAGCAATATGGTTCTTGCTTTGTTCTCCCTTTGAATGGCAAGAATTTCTTCAGCAGAAACAGGTTCCAAAATAGTAACTTTACCAGCAGCATCAACACTTTGCTTTTTAGGACGACAACCATTGAGTATAACATTCCACAGGTTATAGTCAACACTTGCAATCCAGTTCTGCATCTTCATGGCCCAGATCTCATACTCATCCTTCCTAAGAAAAGGAAGTTTTGCATTGCTGTTGGAGAAGGCCACTTGTTGTAGTTGTTGAGTAAGAGAGCCTGCTTCAGAGAGAACAACATCACCTCCTGGTTTATCTCCCATTGGTACTGAATGAATAGTTATGTGATTGTGTTGTGTTTACAGAGAGTATCTCGTAGCTCTGATACCACTTGTAGGCATCTATTCCTTGATAGATCACGAGCCAATAGATCGTTAGCCAACTAATGTAATCACTAGCTAGACTAAGTTAGATAATCTCTGTGAGTTTGTAATTATGCGGAATATAAAAACAAATGTATACTAAACTTGATCCTCTATGGATCTTTAATAAAACTTCGTACTAAAAACTTGTTTCAATTACAATGACCTAGGGTTCCTTATATACTAGTGGAAACCCTAACCTTTCTTACAAGAAACGAATAATACTAAATCAATAAACGATATTCTACATATCTTGTCCTAAAATACATAAATTATATCCACGATTAAACTCTATCCGTAGAATCTATATTCGTCCGCAGGAACCAGTTGTCAGCAGAAAGTCACTAAGCCTTCCGCAGGAACCTGTCAGCAGTATCTGTCAGTAGTATCTTCAACAATTCCTTACATGAGTCATAAAATAAGTAAGTTTAAAAGTAAAAAGTCAAAATGGCATTCTAATTATAATAACAGTTAACTGTTATTGTTTTTTGAATCCTTAACCTTCCATATCAATTCATAAGTTGTTAAATTAGCTTAATTAATTTTTATAACATCATAATATATCATATATAATCAGTAATGATCATCCAAAACTCATATAAGTCAAACTAGAGTAAAATTCATAAAAGTCAAATTTGCATGTTCTTAGTTTTTCCAAATCTTGTAGGAATTGTTTTGATTTTTGTGTTTGGATTCAGGACTTATGCTTTTCACAGATTCATATATACCAGCTTAACTACAGGAATCCACCTTTGGCTTATTTTTATGATTTTTTTTTAGTTGGCTTATAACGTGCCGTAATCATTGGATTAGATTTAAGGGGGTGTTTGGATTATATAGGTTCTGTGAGTATTAGTGAGTGTAATGCTTTTCTTTCTGCATGGTTAGACTCCATTAGGCATATTAGAGTTAGTTATAGCATAAAACTTGTAGGTTTAATAGCAAAAAGTCAAATTGCATCTTTGATTCATGTATGCCTACATAACCAGTAATCTGATATGCATATTTGTTTCATTCTGCTTATTTTGTGTTTGTGTTTGTGTTTAAGTTCTTAGTGCCTCATTATCATTAAGTAACATAGTAGAGTAGAATTAGGCTGTTGAAATCCAAATTAGTCAACTTTTCATGTAAACTCAAAAAGTCAAATTTGCATAGTTTCAGGAGAAATCCAAAAATTCCAAGAATTTTCAGGAATTTTGTGTTTGGAATGAGGCTTTGATATTTTCACAAGTTGATATCTACCAGCTGAACTTTTGAATCCCATCCTCTGCTTATTTTTAAGATTTTTTCTTATTAGCCTTTTGCAGCTCCGAAGTATGCCATTTAGCCTTGTTTCTTTCTAAATAGTACAATGTGCCTGAGCACTCGTTTTGGCTGACGGCCTGGGCTTATTTTAGGTTTTTGAGTTTAACTGAGTTTGTTTAGGTATATTACACTATACCTGAGGTTTTTGTGCATTCTGCTTATCAACTGCTTATTCTAAATGCTTATATAAAACTGCTTATTGATTTTCTAGCTTATTCTATGGGCTTATTTTTGTTTTTATTGTTTAGTTGTGCATATTTAAGTTAGTTGAACCTTCCTTAAGCTTTTGGTGTGATTTGGTGCATAAGTGCTTATTTAAAGTGCTTATTTGCCCAATTCAGCTTATTAGTGGGCTTATCTAACTTTTTATATTTTTTTTAGGTTTAGTATATTATTTTAGAATTTCCATAAAATTTTCAGATTTTTCTAAGCTTATTTAGTACTTTTCTTAATTAATATTAGTATTTAATGATTTTTAAATCATTTTAAATTCATAAAAATTAAATAAAAACCCAAAAAAAATTAATTTTAGTTTTAAAATTAGTTTTAAGTTATTTTATAATTTTCAAGATTAAATTTTTATTTTTCTAGCTTAAAATAATATTTAATTGTATTTTAGTATAATTTAAATTAGTTTAAAATAATTAATAATTAGTTTTTAATTAATAATAATTACATAAATAGTCATAAAAATAATTTTCTTTTTCCAATAATTTTCTTTTATCATTTGGATCTTAGAAATATAATTTTCATATCCGTAGGATTAACGTAGTTAGAATTTTACTTTTTATTTTGCGCATCGACGTAGTTTTTAATTTAAACTTACGCGTTTTTAGTTTTTAAACGTTTTTAAATAATTTAGTTTTACGTTTTAACTAAAATAGTTTATTTAAGTCATTTACTTTTATAATCCCTTAGATTAATCATTCACTCACCATTATCATTTTTCCCATTCAAAATCATCCGATCACGAATTCGTTTAAATCCAAATTGCACGCCTCGTTGGGACATAACGACCCGGGGAAACACTGTATTCCACGGAGAGCATTGGCCTAGGCTGTTTGACCTTGTTGACAACATCTGTGATTGACTTTAGTTGACTGTTTCAGGCCGATCACATGTTCAACTCAACCTTCATGGGACACGCCCGCGTATGGTTTGACGAATTACCAACAGAAAGCAAGACAACTTTGAAGACCTGCGGAAAGGTTTCCTATCCTATTTCCTACAACAAAAGAAGTATGCAAAAGACCCTGTGGAGCTACATCACATTAAACAAAGAGAAGGAGAGCCAACCGGAGCCTTCGTGGAGCGTTTCAAAGCCGAAATCATGCACGTGAAAGGAGCCCCGGAGTGTATGAAAATCTCAGGCTTCATGCACGGGATTACTAACCCGGAGTTGATCAAGAGACTCAACGATAAAATCCCACGAACTGTGGATGAAATGTGGAAAGCAACAACGGCCTTTCTCCACGGAACCACCGCCGCGGAAAATCAGTCAAAAAAGAAACAAGATCGTTCCCCATGGAGAACCCAAGAAACTGAAAGCAAGACCGGCCAAAGCAACCGGACATTTGAACGGAAGGCGGAGTTTAAAGGACGGTCCAGAGCCGACCGGCGATGCTCTGACCGCTTCACCCCTCTCATCAAGACACCAAAGGAAATCCTGGCAATGGGTTCGGTTAAATTCACGGCCCCACCCCCAATGGCAAGCCCAGGAGAATCTAGCAAATTGAGGAAGCAGTAAGGTCCGGCCAGCTCGCACATTTGGTCAAAGAAATCAAGAATGGTGTTCAGAAGGGAGGATTGAAAGGCGACAAAAAGGAGGCCACACCTAAAGATAAAGCTCCAGCCATATTCATGCTTCAAACATGGCAACGTAACGTGAAACCAAAGACAATACCGCGTTTAAGTCCAAATATGGAAATATCCTTCCCACCGGTGGTAGGAGATGACTGGGACGATCACCCGCTGGTGATTAAAGCAGAGGTCGGTGGACACCACGTACATAGAATGTATGTGGACAACGGAAGCGCCTCAGAGGTACTTTATGAGCATTGCTTCAACCGTCTCAGTCCAGAAGTCCAAAGGAAAATGGTTCCCGCGACCACTCCACTTCTTGGGTTCAGCGGCAAAATATCCTCGTCACTCGGACAAATACTTCTGGAGGTAACGTTGGGAGATGAAAGCAACTCAACCAACACCTGGATGAACTTCATGGTTGTCAGATCACCATCCCCATATAACGGGATTATTGGGAGACCGGGGATACGTCTGCTAAAGATCATCCCGTCCACGGATCACGGCATGCTAAAGTTCCCTACCAAAGGAGAAGTCGTGACGTTACATACTGACAAAGTAATTCCAACAGAATGCCGGATGGTAGGAGAAGCACAGTCTGGACAAGATCACCCAAAATCCTTAGCGGAAGGGATCAAAGTGGCAATACATCCAGAATTCCCGGATCAAACAATTACCATCGGTGGCGGAATGACAGACCAAGGAAAAAAGGATCTTGGTGAGCTACTGAAGAACAACTTGGTGGCAGCCCTCAGATATGACCGGTGGTCCACGGAATATTGCAGAACACAAGCTAAACGTTAGAGAAGGTCACACCCCGGTGAGGCAGAAGAAAAGAGGACAGGCACCGGAAAGAAACAAAGCAATTAACGAGGATGTAGCAAAACTAGTGGAGGCCGGCATAATGAGGGAAGTTCTCTACCACGATTGGTTATCTAATCCCGTCTTGGTCAAGAAAAGCGACGGAAGCTGGAGAATGTGCTTGGATTTCAAGGATTTAAACAAAGCTTGTCCCGAAGATTGTTACCCACTTCCGGAGATAGACTGGAAAGTTGAATCCTTGTGCGGATACACCTTCAAGTATTTTCTGGATGCGTACAAGGGATATCACTAAATTCAGATGGCCCCGGAAGATGAGGAGAAGACCGCGTTCCACACCAGCCAAGGAATTTTCTGCTACACAAAGATGTCGTTCGGGTTAAAAAACGCAGGGGCCACTTACCAACGGTTGGTAGGAAAAGCCTTCGAAAAACAGATAGGGCGGAACTTGGAAGTATACGTGGATGACTTGGTAATCAAAAGCCACTCAGAAATGGACATGCTCAGAGATATAAGAGAAACCTTCGAGACACTCAGAAGAATCAACATGAAACTCAACCCAAAGAAATGCACCTTCGGAGCAGAAGAGGGGGTATTCCTAGGACATGTGGTTAGCAGGAATGGTATCAAAGCATGCCCAGAAAAATTCAAAGCCGTAACACTACTCCCGTCACCAAGAACCCTAAAAGAAGTACAAAGTTTAAACGGCAAGTTGGCCAGCCTCAACCGTTTCCTATCCAAGTCCGCGGAAAAATCTTTACCATTCTTCAAAACACTGAAGAAGTGCATCAAGAAAAGCGACTTCAACTGGACCGCGGAAGCAGAAACGGCGTTCAAGGAAATGAAAAAGCACATCGCCAACCTCCCCACATTGACGGCTCCGCGCCCCAAGGAAGAACTAATAATGTACCTATCCGCAGCAAGAGAGGCCATAAGTGTCGTGCTATTAGCGGAAAGAGGATCGCAACAAGAGCCCATCTACTTCATAAGCCGCGCCTTGCAAGGTCAGGAGATAAACTACTGCCCAATGGAAAAATTGGTGTTAGCATTGGTTCATGCAACCAGGCGGCTCAGGAGATACTTTCAAGCACATCCGGTAGTGGTCATCACCGATCAACCAATCAAACAGGTGTTGGCACAGACTGAGAAAACGGGGAGAATGACAAAGTAGGCCATCGAGCTGGATGCATATGACATCAACTTTTGACCGCAAACGGCTATAAGAGGACAAGTCTTGGCAGATTTTATTGCAGAGGTTCCGGAAGAAGTTCCCTTACCAAACGAGGAATTCACGGAGAAGCTACCCTGTATTGAAACATGGAACCTATATATGGATGGATCCGCGTGTCAAGAAGGTTCCGGAGCAGGCTTGATCCTCATTAACCCTGAAGGCACAGAGTTCACGTATGCCTTAAGATTTGAATTTGATACGTCCAACAATGAAGCAGAGTATGAAGCACTATTGGCGGGCCTAAGGATAGCCGAAAAGATGGGGGTGAAAGACGTATCTGCAAATGTGGACTCCAGGCTAGTTGCAAATCAAGTCAATGGAACATATGAAGCTAAGGAAGAAAGCATGGTACGCTATCTAGCAAAAGCACGAGCACTAATCCAAGGCTTCCGCACATTCTCGATAAGACAGATACCACGGAGCTAGAACAAGCAAGCAGACGCGTTAAGCAAGATAGCGTCTACTAGTTTTGCCCACCTGACAAAACAAGTTCTAGTTGAAGTCTTAAAGGAAAAATCAATCGAGGAAATGGAAGTTATGGCGGTAGTGGAAGAAGAAGGAGATACCTGGATGACTCCGCTCCGTGGATATCTGGAAGAAGACATACTGCCTTCAGACCCAAAAAAGGCCAGGAAGTTGAAGATAAAGGCGCGACAATATGCCATCATTAATGGAACACTGTTCCACAAATCTTTCCTAGAACCATGGCTCCGGTGCGTAGGCCCGGTACAAGCTAACTATGTGATCAGGGAAATTCACGAAGGGTCATGCAGCATGCACTCAGGCCCTCGAGCTATTGTGGCAAAAGCCATCCGATCCGGATATTACTGGCCCAGCATGCATAAAGACGCAAGGGACATAATAAACAAATGTCAAGAATGCCAAGTCCACAGACCAGTAGCCAAGAATCCGCAACACAACCTAGTTCCCATCACGGCCCCGTGGCCATTCTATAAATGGGGACTAGACATCTGCGGCCCATTCCCTGAAGCCCCAGGAAGAATCAAATACCTGATAGTGGGAATTGACTACTTTACCAAATGGATTGAAGCCAAACCCCTGGCAACCATCACAGGGAACCAAGTTAAAAAGTTTGTTTGGGATAACATCGTATGCAGGTTCGGTCTTCCGGGAGAAATTGTATCAGACAATGGTAAGCAATTCAGGGACAATCCTTTCAAGGACTGGTGTGAGAAACTTAACATCAAGCAACACTTTGCATCAGTAAAACACCCGCAGGCGAATGGACTTGTAGAAAGGGCAAACCGAAGCTTGGGAGAAGGCATCAAAGCAAGGATAGACTAAGGAAGTAGGGATTGGCTAGAAGAAGTGCCGCACATACTTTGGGCCCACCGCATCATGATCAAATCCAGCAATGGGGAAACGCCATTCTCATTAACATACGGAAGTGAAGCTGTAATCCCCGTAGAGATAGGCATGCCATCACTAAGGTGCGCTCTTTTTGACCCGGTAGAAAACGATGAAGCCCTACGTCTCGGCTTGGATCTCCTAGAAGAAAAAAGGGAGGTAGCAGCCATAGAAGAAGCAAGTCCCGGATGGAAAAATATTATAACGCTAAAGTCCGCGGAACATCTTTCAAACCAGGAGACTACGTGTATCGTAGCAATGAAGCAAGCCAAGTGGAAAACACTGGAAAATTGGGTCCCAAATGGGAGGGCCCATACGAAGTTACAGAGGCATTGGGACGCAGAGCGTACAAACTCAGAAGCCCGGACGGAAAAGATATTCCCTGTACATGGAATATCCGGAACTTAAAGAAAGGTTATGTTTAATGTAAGTGTTCCTTTGGCTGACCGCGGCTGTACCCGGCAGCAGGAACTCACTATTAGATTTACGCTCGTTTTTCTCATGTATTTCTTTCTGATTAATAAAATGTGGAGTCTGATCAGCTCCACAAGTTTTAAATATCATTTTGCTTTTTAATTTCTCATCCACACATGCACGCACACAAGTCTTGAAACGCATATTCGCGAAAAAATATCTAAGGCATATAAGTGGTATTGCAAACCCATTGACCATAACCAACTGTCCCCGGAAAAGACTAAGTACGGACACACACGGATAGTAACAAACCTTAAAATGCGTAAGTGGTATGGCCAACCCAGCATCCATATAAAAAAAAAAAAAAAAAAAAAAAAAAAAAAAAAAAAAAAGGCATGTAAGTGGAATTGCAGTCCCATTGACCATACCAAGTAGTCACTAAAGGCACAAAAAGAAAAACAGCTAAATAATTCATTCATACTAACAATAAGGAGCAACCGCACAGGCCGCGGGTTCAGAGTAAAAGTACCTCCGGACATCATATCCGGACCATCCCTAGACTATTACAAGTTAAAAAGCTTCACAAAGATTGGGTTAACGAGACATAGTCAAAATGCCTCACCCAACAAGAACCAAGATCAAGCAAAATCCTTCGGGTCAATCTTCCCCAGGATACTTGTATCAAACATATCATCATCCCTCTGCGCTTCATCATTCCCTGTGGAAGTAGTCACCGGCCCTGAAGGATTAACATTAACACGCAGATCAATCACATCCGGGGAAGGTTGAGAAGGAGCGGCCACAGCAGGGACAATAACAGACAAACCCCTGTCACTGTAATCAAATGCTCTCCCATATTTTTTGTTCTTCATCTCCTAGTAAGAATGAATGGCCCTAGGTCGAGCTGTTATGCATCTGAGCAAAGATTCCGGAAGAATACGCTCTTCCGCGACAGGGAATCCAAAAGTAACCTTGGAAGTCCCGGGAACACGTTCCTCCTCCAATAGTAGTTGCGACATCAGAAACTCAATGGGAGAATCCTTGTAAGCCTCAAGGGAATCCAATAACGGAAAGGGGACTTCACCTAAACGCACCACGGCCTCATTAAACCTTTGCTTAGCCACCGAATCATAAGCTTCTATACTCTCAAGCTTCACCCCTTTTGAGCCATGCTCTACTCCGGCCTCCAAACCCTGCCTAAGCCCCTCAATAAGAGCAGCGGAAATGCAGCCCCCAAGCCTGGCCTTTAACTCTGGACACTCCTTGAATTTCTGAAAGGCTTTACGGAAACCATGCCCAATCACCCACCTTTTACCCTCCACAGCCATCAAACATTGAGGAAACAGTTGTGTATCGAATTCATCATTCAAAGAAGCCAACTTAGAATCCAGCGCAGCGAGCTGATCTTTAAAACTAGCCCGGACTTCTTCTTCTTTATCATTTAGCTGCTGTTTCAGAACCTCTTCCCCCTTCACTTGCCCTTCAAGGGCCTCACACACCATCTCCAAACCCGCGACCTTACCCTCAAGCTCCTTGTTATGAGACTCTAGTGCCTCATTCTGAGATCCCAGATCCATCGCCCTTGCAACCTTCTCAGATAACTCGGAGTTCTGGGTCTGAAGATCCGCGATTTCTTTATCCATGGAGGCCGCGGTCACCTCCAACTCAGCCAACTTAGCGCGGAGCTCAGCCATGTGGGAAGACTCACCACCAAGACCATCAACCTTTTTCTCGAAGAACGGAAACTTGTTTTTCTTTCCTCTCCAACCTCCTGCTCAACTTGTTGTTCAAATGAAGCTCATACTCAAGTCTCTGCCTAATTTCCGAATCTATCCCAATTTTTTGAGCAGTCAAAAGATTATGACGATCCAGCAGCTCTCGAATCTCCATATTCCGCAACATTGATACATAACCAGGGGTAGGAAAGTTGTCTACCAAGCTACGGCAAACCCAAGGGTTATCCATTTTAAACCCATTGGTAGCCAACCACTTAGGAACATAGGCAGATGAGGCTTCAGCAGTATCCACTGACAAATTGGTAGAAGTCATCTGACAAGTCCAGAGCATCATCCTCATCATTAACATGCTCGGACTCTTCCTGAACATTTTCCGGACCAGAATCCTCAACAAAGGGAGTAACAGATTCTGGCCGTGTAGACTCTTCAACAGAGGAAGCAGAACTTTCAGCAACCTTGCTCGCGGAATCAGGCTGAGCCGGGGAAGTTGAATCAGAAGAGAGAACGGTTGCATTCTGTGGAAAACTAGAAGGGGGGGTTGAATAGTTTACCGCTTTTTAGATTCTTTTTAACTTGAATATCTTTTATGTTTGCTTAAAGATATAAACACAACGTTATATGTTTGATTCTTTGAAAAGCTTTTTATGTAAATATCAATTCTAACTTTACTAGTTTCATACATTGAAAAGCTTTGCTTGTGATAATCTTAACTTTGCTTGTTTAGTTATTTGGAAAGCTTTACTTTTGTTTGAAGATACAAACACATCTTTACTTGTTTAGTTCTTTGAAAAGCTTTATATGTAACTAGTAATTCTAACTAAAGAACAACATGTAATAAGCAAAGATAAAGAAAGAAACGATCAAACCACAACACGATTGTTTATCGTGGTTCGGCTACAAGGACTCTTTTTCCTTGCCCTACATCCACGCCCCGAGTTTCCAACTCGAGAGTTATAAGCACTAATCAACAAGCTCCTTTCACCGGTGGAGAAAACCTTTACAATGTCGCTTACACTTTTATCGACACTAAGCTAGATGTCGAGTTCTTTTACACGGGTACAACCACTCCCATCGTCGCTTATACTTTTACCGACACTAAGCTAGATGTCGAGTTCTTTACCAAGGGTACAACCACTCCTGTTAGTTCTTTTACAAGGGTACAAAAACTCCCGACACACTACGTATTTTGAGACCTAAAATACTAACCACTTACATCTATATACATGACACACATGAAGTATAAACTATCAAAGCTTATACATGACCAAGCTACCAAGACTTGCAACTTTAGAGTTAAAGCTTGTAACTTCTTGAATGATCTTGTGAAGTCCCTTGCTATATAAGAGAATCACACAAATCAAAAGGTTACTGAGTTAGTTGAGAGAATATGTGAAAATATGTCCTAAAAGGGTTGCCAAAAACTAACAAATGGTTGCCCTAAATGGTTGCCAAAAACTAACAAATGGTTGCCCTTGGACGATACATTTATGGTAAGAGAGTATGCGAAGCGGAAGTAACCACTTGCTCCCCCTTGGACGATACTCCCCCTAAATGGAGTGCCAAGAGAGGAGACATGGATTTTGAACCTACAAGAAAAAGGTTAGTTGTTGCACAAGATAAGTCATGAAAGTATTTCATGTTTAAACACAACTAAGAGTTGTGAAGTGAAATAGTACAACACTCATACTCCCCCTTGAATATTACTCCCCTAAATGGAGTATCAAGGAAGGAAAACATGGAAAATGGTCCTACAAAAAGAAAGGTTAGTTTAAACAACACAAGATATATGTATGGTACCATAGCAAGGTATATTTCACTTATTATACCTAAATGGTCAACAAACAATGAAAACCTTGTAGTGTAATGAAATTCATTTCATGTAAAATTTAGACTCTTAAAAAGTCAAAGACAAGAAATTTGGATTACACTATCCTACCTCTAAAAATAAAGAAAAACTACAAATAAGCTACGACCATAAAAAGCTACAAGGAAATCATCATTTTCCTTTGTGATAAACATTTTCCAAAAACAAGGCTAAGGTTGTTTAAGGATGAAACTGTGGGTTGTGGTTGTAGCGGGCTTTATTTTGAAGGTTGAAAGGATGACATGGTTTTGGTTTGTTGGTTTAGATGGGAAACATTTTCCAAAAGAAACGGTTTTGTTTCATTTTAGAGACTCTAGGGTTGAGGTGTGTGAGACGAGGATTGTAGAAGATCCAAAATGTGGTTTAGTATAAACCTCATTTCTTTGGATAGCTCACAAATTTCCCTTCAATACCCTTCACTAATGTGAGTGGTTCTTTCGCAATGATTGCAATCATGGCGGGGAAAGTTTGGTGGAAGGGTGGTTTGATATGTTGGTGGTGGATGGTTTGAACTTGAAGGAGCAAAGGTGGAAGGTTGAGTAGTGTTTTTGCTTCCTTCATTTGTTGATTGAAGTGTTGTTTGTAAAACCATGATATGGTTGATTTGAGAGTCAACCATACGTTTGAAGGCATGAAGGTGGTTTAAATGAGTGTCAATCTCATTATTAAGGTTTGGAGGTTTTTCCCACATGGATGCTTCTATTTTCTTATAAGAAGAAAGTAGAGACTCAAGATATTGGGAAGGTTCTTGTGGTGATGGTTATTGTTGTGGTGGTGGTTGTTGGTTTTGAACAAAATGGCAGAAGCTTGGTTTGCCGGAAGAATTGCCATGAAGGTCTTTGTAAATTGGGTGAAACACAAATGATTCTGAGTGGGTATGACCTTGATCATTTGGAAAAATGGATGGTCTAGCATGACGGTAAGCCAACCATTCTACTAATGATGGTTGATGGGGTTCATCGTCTAGTTACTCACTAGGTTGTTGTTGGGTTTCCATTTGAGCAATGGTGTCAAAAAGTGACAAGGATGGTGGATTTGATGATTTGGGTGATAGGTCTTCTAAAGTTTCCAAATAAGGTAGTGGTGATGTTGGTGGTGTATGGAAAAGTTCCATTGGTGAAATTGTTGGTGATTGAGGTGATGAGGTTTTTGATAGTTGAGCTTGTTGAGAAGGTGATGATGAATCACTTGAAGGTCTAGTTGTTGGAGGAACGGTTGCCATGTTTGTGTAGCAATGTGTTGGAGAGGGTGTTGGAGTATCAAGATTTAGCAATTCTTGAAAGGTAATTGCATTGGTATTACAATGTGTTGGGGATTAAGTTGAGGTAGTGAGATTTAGGAAATCTTGGATAGGTGAAGAAATCTTAAGCGAAGCATCACTTGAAGAAGACGAGCTTGACTTGACGGTTTTGTTAAAGCAACAAGGCTTAACACTAATCCTAGTGATTTTTGAAAGGGATTTTGATGACTCGGATGATGTGTTGGATTTGGTCATTTTCAAAGGTGTGGTTTTGATGTTTTGAGAGAAGAAGTTTTAGTGGTGATGGTGTGATTTGAATTGTTGCAAAACTTTCAAATTTATAGGATGAAGAAGATGTTGAATAGGGTGTTTGGATTTAATGTTCTACCATTCAAAGATTGAGGTTTCAAATGATTTACAAAATTTTCATGAATATGTCAAATCAATGCATGTCATTCCAATAGAATAAGGTGGAGTGAAAGACCAACATATGCACTCAATGCTTTGTGATCATGGGATGTGATTTGGTTGAAAATGTTTCAATGATTTTGAAGGATCCTTTAAAAGGTTTCCTTGGGTTGGTTATGTTTGAATTTGAATTTTTGGAGGGAAGTGGCTTCCTAATTGCTTTAGTGAGTGAGAGTTGTTCTAATATGGTTATTGGAGTTAATGGAAGATGTTTCTCACTTAGGATAATGGTTTTGACACATTACAAGTTTTGGACTTAAGAAAAATGGAAAAAATTTCTGTAGGTGTCTGGCGGAACCCTCAGAAGACACTGGCGGAACCCATTTGAGGGTACCGCCTGGTACGTTGGGCCATTTCTGGAATTCCCAGAAAATACACTGGCGGACCCCAATTTTGGGTACCGCCAGATCCGCCAGGGCTCAAAAATTAGGCAGTCCGCGTTTTTGACCCGCGAGACGATTTTCAAAATTTTTGAAAACTCCTAAAATAAAAAAGATAAGGTATTTCTGGTTAGGCAATGCAAAAATTGGACACGTAAACGTATATATCATGGGACTTTGACCTTGAGGTCGAGGATTTCACTATACTCAGTAAGAATTGCCATAAGCATAGAAAAAAAAAATGACAAATACCTTAAACATTGTCATAATTCATAAAAGTTCATACAAACATAATCCAACAAACGTAATAAACCATGAAAGTGAAAAACAAATAATTCACGTAGTTTTAACACAAAGACGATTCTAAAGCATTCATAAGCCAAACACTCCTTAATCTTCTCACAACCGGTCTATCTTCTTGTTGAGCTTGTTTAGGTACCTTCCAAAACACTTGAACATTCCTTTGGTTTGCTTGAACTCTTCGGAAGCATTGTCAATGATGGGGAGAGCTTGAAGGTATTCTAAAGGGGGTAACTTAGAGTTGGGAAGTTTATCATCCTCGCTCATTCCGGATGATGATGATGATGGTGTAGGTGATCGAGTACGTTTTCCCTTATTTTTGAAAACTCGTTTATCACTTAAAGGGACGAAGATGTGAGGAATGAGAAAATAGTCAAGGCGCATTCCATTTTCGTTAGGAGAAATAGGTGAGATTGCTCTAAAGAGGCGGGTAAGAAGCATTCCATAGGGAAGAGCGGTTGTTCCAACTAAGGATATGTCGGCCATTCTTTTGGCTAGGTAGTAGGCTAAGTTGAAGGGTTGACCGGTGGAAATGCTGTAGAGCATATAGCAAAGGCATGTGTTGATGTGATCTCTATTTCCTATGGTACTTATGACGTTAGCTCTAAGAATTTCTTCCCACTTCTTAAATTGCGGTTTAAGCTCATTGAGCTCCATACCAAAAGGATCCTTATCTACAATATTCCCCGAACGATTCACCCTAGTGGTAGAGGTTCTAACAAAGAGGTGTTCCTTAATAGTTTCCTTACTAGCAAGAGGTGTATTGTATGGATAAAAACGATCAATAGAATCAAGACTTGAAATGGGCCACTTATCCGTGTAGAGGCAAGCTCCCTCATTTGGTACACCAAGAATTATAGCTAAGTCTTTTAAATCTATGTCATGTTGTATTTGATTGGTTGTGAAGTTTAATGATATCCTACCACCAGCACATGTGGAAAGGTTTACGGTTGCATAAAATTCCAAGATGAACCTAGGACAAATTGGCTCATCTATATCAAGGAGACAATCAAAGTTAATTGCGGCAAAGTTTTGGTGAATAGATGTTCCTTCTAGAAAGGATGGATCAATGGTTCTACTTTCGTGAACATAGCGTTTTTCTAATGCCTTAAAGGTTTCTACTTGAATCGAGTTGAGACCTTTGGTCATATGGTGTTTGGGCATGTACTTAAGGGTTTCTTTGTGATCGGATTTGTTTGCGGGAGGCATGTTGATTCCTAGAAAACATAAAATTGTATGTTAATGACTCTTAACAATCGTGGATGTTCTAATATGTTCCTATATGCAAAACAATGTGAAGACATGGTTATCTTGACTCATTTTGATTCCCAAATTGTTTTGTTATGCAAATTTTGTTGTAAAAACAAAAGATAACCAACACTCTCCTAATTAAATGTGTCTTCAATTGAATGTACCCGAAAATACATATTAGTTATGTATCCCCTTTAGCATTCAAGAGATAGTATGTAAGTGATGTTTAAATGATGTTTTTCATTTGTTTTAACAATGTGGTGATGAATCATGTTCTAATTTTGGATGTACTTTTGAAAGATAATGCACTTGGTGTGTTTGGCAAATCAAAGTAACAAGAAAAAGATACAATTCTTAACTAATGAAATACATAATAGACTAGCCACCAAGTTTTTCATGAATCATGAAGTTTTATGCAAAAACCCAAAGATTCTAGTTAATGATTGTAAGCAAGAATGTTATAATTGAATAAAAAATGAAATTGTGATTAGAATACTTACAAAGTTAGTTGGATTGGAAGAGATTGGATTAAAAGCCCTAAAATTCGTGAGGATATGTGTTTTTGAGAGGGTGGTGGCTGTTTGAAAGTGGATGATTAATTAAAGAGGATGTTTGGCTTTGAAGTTAAAAATAAAACAATCTGAGGTTTTGGCGGACCAGGCGGAACGAAAAAATGGGTTCCGCCCGTATGGTCTGAGGGTGCCGTGGGATCTGCAGGGAAAAACTCAAATGGAATTGTCTTGATTTTTGTGGTTTTATCCTAATGTTCAAACCTAAGGTTTTAGGTCTTATGAGTCTTTGACTAAGCCTAGGAATTATGAATGCTTCACATTCAAGAGATTTTGTGAACGCGTAGATGGAATAGTTAACGTAGAAGACTTTCTTAGTAAAGACGTTCCTCAATGAACAATCTTACCAAGGTGATGATAATGAATTACAATATGTCTATTAAGAAATATAATGGAAAGAATTGTCGCCAAAGTCGATGCTTCCTTTGTTGAAGGGATAACGATGTATACGAGATGAATTCCATTGTCGATATGAGTTAGCTTACTCAAGTGGAGCTTGTTGATGTGCTTCTCCATTCGATAATAATTTGAGAATCTTACGCGTTTTGGAGAATCATTGGGTAAACAAGTATAAAAGTGCAAGTACCACTTGTGCTTTTCTTATCAACTTATTACCGACATAATTCCATTTCCCAAGCACTATGGTTTCTATTCCCGTTCTTTTGGGATACCATAATCCTAGATGTGTAGTACCTTATGATGTATCCAACTAGGCTCAACTACCGAGTTGTTTAAGGATCTTCTTTAACATGAGCACATAGACAAAAGCTAAGCATAATGTCGAGTCTAAATGTTATGAGAACAAGTAGTCTTCCAAACATTTCTCTACGTTTAGTTTTACCTACGGATTTACTAATCTCATTCTTGATAAGTCATCAATAACTTAACTATTAATAACAAGAGAGAAACTAGGAATGTCTTTAAGTTAAAAACCCTTGCTTTTGTGGCTTGCTTTTATTGTCAAAAAGTCTTTCAAATATTGACACTATACTCACTTGATTACTTTGAAATATCAATTTTGTTTCACTAGTTGTTTTATTCTAAATTCCAAAAGTTGTTTTTGTTGAATTTGTTTAGACACAACTAATGACCTATAAATCAAGTTTTATAACTTATGTCAATTTTACTTGATTCAATGTTTGACTCAAGGTGATAAGATGTTGTTTTGTACTTTTACTCCATGCTTGTCTTGCCATCATTGGACTTTCGACTAAGTTATCATCTACCAAAGATGATATCATAGAAGGAGGAGATTACCCGTTAAATGTTATATTCAACGACTCCTCGACTCTTTGGGTTTTCTTACTTAAGACACTATGAACTCTATTTATTTTGAAAAAGTCCAAGAGGTACAACATCATGAAACTATGTGTCACATTTGATGTGTAAATCCTAGATGTTGAAAACTCATTTTCTTTCACACATCCTAATATATGCTAATGTGATTTATTTCACCTTGTGTGTTTTATGTGAGATTATCATAAAGGAGTGATTGAAGAAAAGCACAATTAAGGACTCAAAGTATGGTGTTTGAGAAAATTGTTTAACAAAGGTTTGTTTTGCAAGCATCACAAAAGTGTTAGACATTTTAACATTTAGGAAACTCTTAGTTATCTCACTTGTAAGCAAGAGTTGAGTGAGACTTACTCAAGAGTTTTTCGTGTTTATCTCTTGATGGTTAAAGAACCACAACACCTTATATCTCCTACTAGTACTAAAGACTAAATTCCTTGTTGCATAGAATCTGATCTTAGCTATTTACAAATAGCAGGTAGACACTCTAGAGTATTACAAATAACACATATTCGAACACATAATGCTAGAAACAAGAGACAATCAAAGTCAAGTTGAAGTAATGCGTACCTTTTAAATTGCATAGAGATGCTATCAAGCGGATAAGCATTACGCGTAATATCTTGGTTTGACGACACGCTTTGAAACTCAATAACTCATGTATCCAAGAAGGTTAGATAATCAAATAAAGGCATAGAGAATGATAGTCTTAATCCTTTTATCATGAGTTTCTATTAGAGATTGAATTATCTCTAAATCTCTCTTCTAGGTTTGACAAATTTTACATGCTTTGTTTTATTAGTTGATGATGCTTATGAGTTAAATCCTAATCCGGTTTTATCTTTAAACAACCTTTGACTCCTCAACAATCTTTCAAGAGATTTTGAGCTTTCATCAAATTTAACTAATAATTTTTCCTTTCTCATTTTGCATTTTAATCTCATGTTTGTAATCTAGACATAATTTACATTCTAGATCAATTTCAACATTACTCTCAATTCTAGACATTTTATCTTCTAATAGGATTTCCTTTTCAAAGATATTCTTAAGAGATTTTGAAGTCTCATTCTTGATGATAGTTTTTAGGTCCATGTTGCATAAACGTTTAGACTCAATTTCTAGTTTAGAAAACTCTAGGATGAATTAATCAAAGCAAAAGTGTTTGGTTTTAAAGTGTACCTTGCTTGGTGTTTTATCAAGTTTAGAATTGCAAACCGAATGATTGACTACATCTTCATCCGTGTTATTCCACGAATCACAAGCAAGTCTACTACGAGCTTGACACGAATAATCACCTTTACTTACACCTTGCTTGTTGTTTCAATAAATTGACAATCAACTACCGGATCATTGTCTTCGTCAACATCCATATCATTCCAAGATACGCAAGCAGGTTCATCAAAACACACGTACTCATCTTCACTTGTACCTTCATTTAAAACATTTAAACTAGTAGCACATGTATTAACTTCTACTAAGTATCTATCAATTAGTTTTTCTAAAACTTCTAATTCATATGTAAGATCAAATTGATCATCTTTGACTTGACATATTCCTTAATGAAAGTTTACAATATTTTTCCAAACATCATTAGCCTTTTGACAAAAGTACATTCTTTCATATTTGGTACTAAAGCTTTGTAAAGCATTGTTTTGGCTTTAGTATTTTTATCAAGTTTAAGATAGTTATCTTGGTTTTCAAAAACTTATTTTCTTTGGTTTTAAATTACCAAAAGAAATAATATGCCAAAGATCTTGATCAATTGATTTCACATAGTTTTCAAAATTACTTTTCCATTCAAGTAAGTTTTCTTTTTCAAATAGCGGTTGGTTTTGAATAGGTTGCCCTTCTTTGAGATTTTCAAAATCCATGGATCGATCCAAGTTTTAAAATACATTCTATTTTAAAGATCTTGAGTAACGTAGCTCCTGATGCCAATTATGAAAAACTAGAAGGGGGGGGTTGAATAGTTTACCGCTTTTTATATTCTTTTTAACTTGAATATCTTTTACGTTTGCTTAAAGATATAAACACAACGTTATATGTTTGATTATTTGAAAAGCTTTTTATGTAAATATCAATTCTAACTTTACTAGTTTCATACATTGAAAAGCTTTGCTTGTGATAATCTTAACTTTGCTTGTTTAGTTATTTGGAAAGCTTTACTTTTGTTTGAAGATACAAACACATCTTTACTTGTTTAGTTTTTTGAAAAGCTTTATATGTAACTAGCAATTCTAACTAAAGAACAACATGTAATAAGCAAAGATAAAGAAAGAAACGATCAAACCACAACACGATTGTTTATCGTGGTTCGGCTACAAGGACTCTTTTTCCTTGCCCTAAATCCACGCCCCGAGTTTCCAACTCGAGAGTTATAAGCACTAATCAACAAGCTCCTTTCACCGGCGGAGAAAACCTTTACAACGTCGCTTACACTTTTACCGACACTAAGCTAGATGTCGAGTTCTTTTACACGGGTACAACCACTCCCATCGTCGCTTATACTTTTACCGACACTAAGCTAGATGTCGAGTTCTTTACCAAGGGTACAACCACTCCCGTTAGTTCTTTTACAAAGGTACAACAACTCCCTACACACTACGTATTTTGAGGCCTAAAATACTAACCACTTACATCTATATACATGACACACATGAAGTATAAACTATCAAAGCTTATACATGACCAAGCTACCAAGACTTGCAACTTTAGAGTTGAAGCTTGTAACTTCTTGAATGATCTTGTGAAGTCCCTTGCTACATAAGAGAATCACACAAATCAAAAGGTTACTGAGTTAGTTGAGAGAGTATGTGAAAATATGTCCTAAAAGGGTTGCCAAAAACTAACAAATGGTTTGGTATTTATAGCAAACAATTCTGCAGGTCTGGCGGATCAGGCGGACCCCTCAAAAGGGTTCCGCCCGTGTACCCCCAGGGTACTGCCAGGGCTGCAGTTGGTTTTTGCAATAAATCTTGCAAACCAAACAAAGTCACATCTCATTACTCTTGCAAACCAAACAATGTCACATCTCATAATATCAAGTCAAACACTAAACTTGCAAGCTACCACTTAGTAAGTCAAACATACTTCTTATCATAAATGTATAATGACAAAGCTTGCCCTAAATGTGATGTGACCTTACTATATTAAGAAATAAATGTGATGTGACAAGACTCATTTTAGTTTAAGAAATAAAAACAATGTTTTGTTTAAAAGGAAATGTTAACCTTAGTTAAACAAGACTTAAACACTTAAAGTGATGATTTACTTATAGCTAAACTTCATACTTTGTCATTAACAAAACTTAGCAAAGATCGTAAAATATAAATAACGTTTTTAGGCGATATTTGTATTAACACATTCTTCATAATATCCGCGTCCGTATGCGGACCAGAGCGAGCAAGCCCATCCCCAGACTCATCTTGTAGTTCGAAGGTAGGAGGATCCACTGGCGGGGCAGCACCTAAAAATAAACAAGCAAACCGCGTCATCTTCAAAAAAAAAAAAAAAAAAAAAAAAAAAAAAAAAAAAAAAAAAAAAAAAGCAACACGCGACCAAACAGGGCACAAGCCAATACCTGAGTCAGTCCCGGTCTCTCTTTCCGACAAAGGTGTAATTCTTTTGCGTTTGCCGGACTTGGAAGGAGGGAGAGTCACCCTTTTCTTCCTAGCCTTCTTATCAGCCTTTGCAGCCGCCAGCTCTTGCACCACAATGTGCTCATCCAAAGTCATGGTATTCTCAGTAGGCTCGACAACCCGGTTAACAGTCTCCGCACGGAGAGTGGGTTCATCCTTCTTCAGGGTCCTTTCCCCGGTAGCCACCTTGAAAGGATCCTGTTGGTTAATAAAAGAGAACAAGTCCACCTCTGCAAAAACGAAAACAAAGAAGTCAGACGCGGATAAAACACTCACACAAAAACGCACGCAAGAAAAAGAAAATTGCATCTAGTGACCCACCCTCCTCGGACGGCCACAAAAAGGTCGGACGACAAGAATCATCGTCCCAAGTCTGACTCAAGCCTATGACATTAAGAAACACCTCAGGGAATTACTTGAAGGGAGCCCTTTTAGTATCTAGAAGACGTAGCAACCCATGATCTATGTCCGCATCCGAGGGTACCGGATCACGATCTATCGAAACCTTGTCATTCCAGGGAACGGAGATGGGGAAAATGGTTCATTTAATAAAGATAAAATGGTCTTTCCAATGCTTAACGGAGTCCACAACAGCCGTATAGCAAACAGGAACAACCAAGGATTTAGGCCCTTTCCTCTTCTCCAAAGTCATCCAACCATTATTCACCCCGGAATAGTAAAATTTCCTAAACAAAGCGACAGTGGGAGTACCGCTGTGGACGCGGCACAAAATCTCAAAGTGGCTAATCCTACAGGCTGCCAATACGGACAATTGACACAAGTGGATTTGGAAGTATTCCAAAACACGCAGAAAGAAAATGGAAAGAGGAATCCTAAAGTTCCCCATCTCAAAGAACCTAGTATATACACCTATCTTGCCTTCTGGGGCACTCCTAATATTTACGCCTGGGCCAGGGGCCTCCGGCAATAAGTGACCAGGGATGTGGTATTTCTTGCAGAAATCATCTACGACCTCTTGGGAAAGTTTAGAGTAGGTGGTATCTATGTGGTCAGAAGAAGCCATCAAAAGCAAAAAAAATAGAAAACTAACGCTACTACGAAAGAGAGAAAGAAGCCTAACCTGATATCCTAGGCAAGAAGATTAAAAGCGACGGAAAACGTTTTCTAGAGAGTGGTAAAAAGTTTGGGCGTGTGTGAAAAAGTGCCCAAATGAAATAGGCTTGGGTATTTATAGCCAAACCCATGTGTCCCAAATCAAAGATCAAAGACGCGACAGTAGGCCACGTGTCCCCAACCGCTGATCAAACGGATAAGAACCAATCCAAACCAACGGACACGATGATAGCAGAAGATGAACGGCCAGACGCCAAGCAGTCACCTCTGTCAGTAAATTTGTGGGTAAAAACACGCTTCGTAAGTATCAATGACAGGCTAGCACATGAGACACACTTTGAGTGGAAATCCTTGTCAGCAACACGCGGCAAGTCTAACCGCGGAAACAAATCGAAATGCATAAAAGAGGCGCAAAAGCACAGCATAGATAGTCTAGAACACTGACCCACAAAAAGTGGATAAGCATACTAGACTGGGGGGACTTGATCGCGTATAGCACCCTCCGGATCCAATTCATTTAGCCGGGTATAAAGCTACAAGAGCCGGGTCAGGACTAACTAGCAGGATGCAAGAACCCGCGTCCAAAACACATAGCAGCGGCCCATGATGAAAGGCCGCGGCCCAAGATAAAAGACAAATAGTACACAAGGTACAAGATAATGGAACATTCCGAACAATAAGGAAAGGTGCACAACTCCGAGAAACACGCACAAACGGTCGGAAAGGACAAGCTTACTTCACCTATATAAGAAAGAGAAACCTCCACCCTTGGTAACATACATAGTTTTTATATTCTCTCACTAAACACTTTATCTCTCTACCAATACTTACTCTCACACCGGAGGTTGACCGCGGAAGTCCCTCTTCCGCGGTGAGGCTAACGGTGTTTTCTCTTTCTTAGCAGATTAATAATAACCCTGAAGTCCTCAATTTGCTCCTCCAAGAACTAGCTCCATCTAGGTATTGGATCGAGACTAGATTTTGTACTAACACAAACTTTAGTCATATATGAAAATGAACTATGTTACATGTAGGGGGTGTTTGGGATTGCTTGTTTTTTCTGCTTATCTGTTTAGTTTTAGGCATAAGCAGTTTCGTGTAATACCTATATGTGCTTGTTTGCTTATTTTATAGGGTAACATAAGCCGTTTATCAATAAACAGGTAAAGAACTTCTTATTTCATAGTGCTTATGTGAAATAAAACTAAAATTAATACATTTGAATTATATTTTTTAAAATGACCAAGTTTGTAGATACGCAACATACTTTCTCAAAAGTACCGAAATACGTAACCTACTAAAAATAATCCGTGTATCGCTAACAAACTTTCAAACTTGGCTAAAGATACGTAATGTTGACCGGATTTTTACCTGGTTGACCGGTTTATGGTAAACATTTAAAAAAACATAATGGTCCCTGTGGTTTACGTCTGTTTTCACTAGTCATCCTTTCAGTTATAAAAGTTACAATAATGGTCCTTATCGTTTGGGTTGACTTTCACCTTTAGTCCATTGACTTTATTTTCACTTTTTCACCCGTGTTTACACGTTTTGGTCAGTTTTTGCACGTTTTCTTTCGTTTTTCTACTTTTATAAAAAAAAATCAAATAAAATTTTATAAAAAAAATCGAATAAATTTTTTTTCGAATAAATACTTTTTCTAAAATTTTTTTTTTTTCAAAAATATTTTAGAATTTTTTTTTCGAAAATATTTTTTCTAAAAAATATTTTTTTTTTTCGAAAATATATTAGAAAAAATATTCTTTTTCGAAAATATTTTATTCAAATATATTTTTTTTTAAATTCGAAAAAATATTTTTTTATTCAAATATTTTTCTGAAAATTTTTTTTTCTAAAAAAATATTAGAAAAAAAATATTTTTCCAAAAAATTTTTGAAAAAAATTATTTTTTAGAAAAAATATTTTTTTTCGAAAATATTTTAGAAAAAATATTTTTCTAAAAAATTTTCGAAAAAAAAATATTTTTTCTAAAAAATATTTTTTTTCGAAAATATTTTAGAAAAAATATTCTTTTTCGAAAATATTTAATTCAAAATTTTTTTTTTAAATTTCTAAAAAATATTTTTTTATTCAAATATTTTTCTAAATTTTTTTTATTTTTTTTCAAAAAAAAATTAGAAAAAAAATATGTTTCTAAAAAATTTTCGAAAAAAAAATATTTTTGAAAAAAAAAAGTTTTTCTAAAATATTTCCGAAAAAAAATATTTTGGAAAAATATTTTTTAGATTTTTTTTTTTCGAAAATATTTTAGAAAAATGTTTTTTTTCGGAAATATTTTAGAAAAAATATTTTTTTTCGAAAATATTTTATTCAAATATTTTTTTTAAAAAATATTTATTCGAAAATAAATTTTATTCGATTTTTTTTTATAAAAGTAGAAAAACGAAAGAAAACGTGAAAAAACGGACCAAAACGTGTAAACACGGGCGAAAAAAGTCAAGGGACTAAAGGTGAAAGTCAACCCAAACGATAAGGACCATTATTGTAAATTTTATAACTAAAATAAAGTTAAAGGATGACTGGTGAAAACAGACGCAAACCACAGGGACCAATAATGTATGTTTTTTTAAATGTTTACCTACAAACCTGTTAACTGGGTAAAAATCCGGTCAACATTACGTATCTTTAGCTAAGTTTGAAAGTTTGTTAGCGATACACGGATTATTTTTATTAGGTTACGTATTTCGGTACTTTTGAGAAAGTATGTTGCGTATCTACAAACTTAGTCCTTTTCATAAAAGAATAAAATCAACATGAGAGTCCAGCTACATTGCATTTTGTACAAAATAAGTAAATCCATGCTCTTTCCTGTTTCCTGAAACGAAGCATTGTGTCATAATGTGTTATAGGTATATGTTATAGTTAAAAGTGTTGTCACATTAACTTTTATACTTATTTTTTTCGAACGGCAACTAACTACCTCACAATATTTACACCACAAATCTATCTCACGCATCCTAAGCAGAACTTGAACCTAAAACCATTTGGTTAGAGCTCTTCTCACACAAGAGATATTATTGAGACACAAGCCTTTGTTAACTTTTATACTTAATTAGAACATGAGTCCTTTAACACAATACAAAAACACCTTCACTAGTAAATGGTGTTATAGGTACCCCGGGATGCACAAAATAACACAAACATGTGCACAAAAAACTAAAATATATATATATATATATATATATATATATATATATATATATATATATATATATATATATATATATATACTCCCTCCGTCAGTCAAGGTTTCTTTTTTCGGATGTCCCAATTTAATTGTCACTACTTAAAATAGATATGGAAGTTTGATCGAGTTTACTATTTACCTTTGGTTGAAATTAAATTATGAACTTTAAGGACGACATTAATTAATTAGCTAAGGGAGAAAGCAGTAATAATTATATTTTTCACTTTGTGTTATTCGCAGTGTAGTCAAAAGCGAGAAAAAGCGCGCTTTAAGCGAAGAAGCGAAGCGAAGCGCCCTATAGCGCTTTGATTCTAAAAAAGCGATGCGTTTTACTAAAGCGAGCAGAAGCGACCTAAAGCGACCGAAAAGCGACCTAAAAGCGCTCGCTTTTTTGTATAACGGCTAGTTTTTAATTTTTTACCTAATGAAGTTTTACAGCCGGCCCTAATCTTTTAAATTAGGTTAAATATTTACAAAACTGACCCTTTAGCATAATATTAAATGAGCGACCGAAGGGGAGTTTGTGTTTGGTGAGGATGAAGCACTAACTTGGGGTACCGTAGCTAGTGCTAGTGGTGTAAATGAGCTGAGGCATTATACAAGAAGAAATGCACCGGCATCTACAAGTAGGACATCTACAAGTAGGGCACTCTTCGATGAATCCGACGAGGATCTTGTAGATGAAGATGATATAGTGGATCTCAGAAACGATGGGGAAATAAGAAATGAGAACTTAGATGATTATTCCGAATAAAAAATATTAGACTTTAAGCTTTAACTATTTGAATAAACTTCTCTTTTGTGGTCTTTTTAGATTGAAAATGAAGATTTTAAGATAATTATGTTTTTATTTAACCATTGTTTTCATACTAGACACTATTATATGCACAAAGGGTAAAAAGTTAATTGAAGCGCTCGCTTTTGTCGCTTCTCGCTTCTCACTTTAGAAAAAGGCATGTCGCTTTGAGGTCGCTTTCGCTTTTAACTACCTTGGTTATTCGTAGGGGACAATTATATTGGGACGGGGAGTATATGTTTCTATAACGTAGTTCATGGTGACGGCTTCTTCTCTATATCAAATATATGCGGGCTGTGGTGTCTCCAAGCCATATGTACCCAAAAAATGCCTATAACGCCACCACAACCAGTGTAATCAACCAGAAAAAAATAAGAACAATCCCAAACACCCTCTATGTCCCCAACCTTAATAACATTCTAAAATAACTATTTAGGCTATTTTTTTTTTCTTTTTTTTTTTTTTCCTCTCTCTCTCTCTCTCTCTTAGTGGAAGGAACATGTGACCCATCTATTTAATATTATTTCTTTTTCTATTTGAGCCCACTAATTCCACTATCTCATCTATATGTGGATAGTGTGAAATATAAGTCTATTCCCGTTAAGATGATGCAATGGAATGTGAGACCCATTTTCTCCTTATCTAACAAAAAAAATAAATAGCCCCTAAATACCGAAACATGGAAGGAAAAAAGAAAACCTTAAGCATACGTGCAGTTGGGGTTGAAAAAAAAAATAATAATAAGCAATTGAAGGGAGAAATTAGTCAATTACATACCTTGGTAATTGTTTGGTTTCTGTCCCTTGCACAACAGCTCTGAAGATGGCGATTAAGGGTAAAACTACATGGAGAGCCAGTAAATATTATGGGCTTGCTGTCCAATAATGATTTCATTCTTTTTATGCAACCTAATAAAGTTTTCTATGTACTAAAGACCCTTTATTTTATTTTATTTTATTTTTTTTCCCCAAATGGCCAATTACTTACTATGGTTTGAAAGTGTATCTCGTTTCCAAACTAATCTTAGAGCCTGTTTGTTTAGTTTTTTTATTAAGTCATGTTATATTAAATTGTATGTTTGGATATATGTTGTTTGTTTGTAGATTAATAAATGGTTGTTTGTTTTGTGTACTGAATAAAGTATCTTAATTAGAAAAAATTATTGTTATACCATTTTATTTGAAACAAGTGTTGATTAGAGGTTAAGAAGTGGGTGAGTAAATATGTAAAAGTAGGATAAAATTGATGACTTAATATAGAGACCCTCACCCCATGGCTTTTTCTAGAAGGTCATTCATTTAAATTAAGCACCAAACAAACAATCAATTAATCACTTAATAAATTTACCTATTTATGAATTAAGACTCTTTAAGTCTTTAAGTCATTATCAAACACTACCTTACTCTTTTAAGAATGTACAAAAAATGTCTGAAAAGGTATAGGAAGTATTATCTATTAATGTACATAACATGATACCCGTGCGTTGTAACGGCCTGTGTAATATAATTAAAACCTTTAACGATCAATGTTTTTAATTATACGTTTTTCATAACAATAACTTTACATATATGATGAAAATTCTAGGTTAAGATAACTTTAAGCAATGACAAAACTGTGAAAGAAGTCCAACATCAAATGCATCTTAAATATACATGCTAAATTTTGAAATATAAATAAGGTACATTATAACTGACTTATAAAATGAAATTATAGCTGAATAATTTAGAAGTCATAATATAAGCTAAAGTTTAATTACACAACCATCACTTATATAAAAAACAATACGATGTTAATTATCATTAACTTCATTAAATTATTTTATGTTACAGAATTTCAAAATTGAAGTATATAAATAGATAGTGTGTAAACATAAATTTTCTTAAATATTTTTATTAATTGAATGGCCTAGTATAGTAGTTCAAGATAGTACTAATATGTTTGGGATAATGACTTATAAATCTATCCAACTTGTCCATCTTTATTAATCTACTAGTTATAATGCCCGCGCACGCGCGGGTTTTGTTAAATTTTTTGAACCATATATTTTTATTTATTAAAAAAAAATATTTTAATCTTTGTTTTGTTTGATTTATGATATTTAATTATAGTTTTTTATTATTAAAGATAATTATTTAAAAATTTTAATCTTATTATTAATTGCATCTTATCTATATTTTTTGTATTTATCTTCTACTTGTGTTATGGATAAATATAAAATGTTACCTAATAAGAAAATAATTTTTTTTAAATAAAATTATTACTAAATAAAGTATGAATGACCTCCTAGTTCTACTTGAAGCCGGTTATTTGCCATGTAATTTTCATTTTTTAGTAAATCGTTTTTTTATGATACCCAACTGCTGCATCATACATATGTTTAAACTTCATCTTCAAAATAAAAACCAAAAGTTATCAAGCCCAAGTGATACATGGTGTATTGATCTAACAAGTGATTATGTTGTTCCATTTTAGTTGATTACAAAATATAAATTCAGTTTAATTAATCAACATTCATGTCTTAACAATGTCCATTTAAACAATAACAAGATAAATAAATGTATGAGCAAAACACAAGAAAATTTTCAACGTTTAAATTCTTATTAAGTATATCAAAGAAGATTGTTTGAGAAATAACAATCTAAGTTGAATGACAATGTATGTGGTGATCTCCTCACTAAACTTAAATAATACCTTAGTTAATGTTTAATTAAGAACCATGTTATTACCAATTGAATACTCATGGACTTAGTTCTATTTGGAGAAGTAAATGTGCTCTTGAAAGTGTATCACTTTTAACGACAATTTTCAGTCTTGTAAAAGAAAGGGAAATTTTGAAAAATGATTACTCGAGCCTTGAAGATGAAATCATAGATCTTGCAAACAAAGTCAAAGAAGTTATAGAACTCATTCTTAAAACGGGTCAATTAATTCAAGCGATTTACATGCTCGCTCCGGAGCCAGACCCTTCCTTTGATCGAAAATTTGATCTTCGAGTCGCAGGTGATCACACTATTCGTTTGTGCTTCGAAATTAAAAGGGATAGATGTGGTAACTTATGGCTATCTGTAGAAGCTACAAATGTAACTGCAGTTAGGTGTCAGATATTGAACGAGCAAAATATATCAATTTAATATTTTAAGTACACTAATTTAAGGGTAATCTTGTTATTTAAGAAAAAGAGAGAATTTCATATATCCTTTTTTTTCTTAATTAATTTCATGTATACCCATAATACAACTATTAAATGTATTATGTACATGCTTTAAAAGCATGTTGAGTATATATATGAAAATTTCAGATTTTGGAAGTAGAGATATGAAATTACTCTTAAGAAAACTTTATATTTTTAACAAAATAGCCTTTTTAAGTCTTTCATACGGACTCCTATTAGTTTTGGGTTAAAAACGCGCGAATCTTCCAACCCGGCCCATATTTAACGTGGAAAGATGAACTAAATATTTCACCCAAATTTCATAATTAACCTTACTTTTGTCATCAGCTAAGATCCATCCCTTAGGTCAACAACCAATTGAAACTTTAGTGATCAGGTAACAGACACCTTCGAGATATTGCCAACAAAACTTGAATGTGCACACGTTCAAACTCTATACATGTATTCAGGATGCTACACAAGTAAACGTTATAGACAAATGCCTTGCATTAATCCTTATGGAAGGAATAAAAGTGTTGGAGATTAATATTATTGAGTGGCCACTAGTGCCTTGGAATAATTCTGCTAAGACTTTGTATCGTCTCCCTAACATACTATTATTAGCTGCCTCTTCATTGACATCCTTGATGGTATGTAATTGTGATTTTCCTTTGTCCTTCATGGTTGATATTGTCACATTCAAGTATTTGAAATTGTTGCACCTTTATCGCATCCCAATAGATGAGAAAGTGATCAAGTGTCTGACCTCTAGTTGTCCTATTCTTGAGGAATTAAATGTTAAATATTGCTATGGTTTCAAAACATTTTGTGTTTACGGGCTTCAAAATCTTCAAAAAGTTTGTTTTTCCTATCATCCTGGAGTTGAGATCGTAGATATAAAAGTTCCAAATCTATGTTGTCTATCCGTAATAGATTCAAATGGAATAGGTGCACCACGTATGAACTTCACGTCATGCAAACAGCTAAAAAGTTTGCATCTAGATGGAATTCCTTCCTCGACATCAAAAGCATTTTCTGACTTGTTACGCAACTTCCCCTTCCTCGAAAGTTTGTTTTTGAAATTTCCCGATCAATGCAAAATCCTAAAATTGTCAAGTCCTTCGTTGAGGAAACTTGTGCTACATACAAAGTGTCCTCTCGACGCGATTGATATTAATATCCCCAATTTGGTGTTATTTAGCTATTCAGGTTATTGTTTAGACAGTGATTCACTTAAGTCGAAACCACGTATGGAATGTTACCCTGAGAATGATGTTGGCACTCTTTGGATCCTGAAATTGAGGCGATTTTTGGACAAGAAATATGGATTCAGAGTTTTGAAGCAGCAATTCACAAGCACGGTACTGCATTAACCAAAAATTCATTACATTGATTAGTCCAAGGATCTACATAAAATACTCAAAATACAAAGTTGTATTTACGAATTGTGTTACAGAATATAAAAGATATTGAGGAACTCAAGGTGCTTCAGTGGCCACCTTACGAACTCGAGCATGTTGAGCTACATTTGCACTGCATTAAGGAATTATCAGTTTATGTTGCTATTGTGGATGCAGTACTTTGGTGTTGTCGCCCTCAATCTCTAAGTTTAACCTCGTGCTTTACCATAGCTAATATGGAGAGAAGAAGACATCTTATTAAGGTAAGAGCTGTATGCCTAATTTATGATATTTATTGAATGTATTGCTATGCCTCAGTTACGTAGAGATATATTTTATCTATTAACCGCAAGTGTCTTGTTATCATTCTGTGATTTTAGTTTATATATGAGAAGCTACTTCAACAAGAAGAACAAGGCCCAAGTAATATTCAGATTGACTTTACTGCTTCTTTCAAAGCCAAGAAGCGATTCAGTGACTTGAATTCATTGTTGGGAGCATTACCTTGTGATTGAATTACAAGTCAAACAATCACCTTTACAAAGGAAAAAGGTATACTGTTTTTACATCTATATCTTTTAAGTAGATAATTATATTTAGATCTGTACATCACATTCTCGTTAATATCCAAACAGTTGTCCAAGGAAAGAAATAAGAATGATAATGGAATAGTAAATGTATGCGTTGTTGGAGATTTCATGATGCTTTGGATTAAAATCCACCGGTGAGGATGCTGCAGTGATTTTTTCAGTTCATAAAGATTACCTTCTTTTTTTTTTTTTCCTTTTTTTATATATACGCATGTGCTGATGGTTTTGAGTTTTGGTTACATTGGTATGTTTGCTTATGATTTATTTACCGTTGCATAATGTTGCTGGACATTTGCTTATGATTTATTATCCTACCAGTACTTAGAAGTGATTAAGTGAAATTTGTCTTTTGTTTCTGTAACACCTTGTTAATTATCTATCAAATGACCTACTTCACAATTTTCGTAGCAAACAACTATGTAACGGTTTCCTCACATACAACAAAACCGAAACAATACAACCAGTACTTACAAGTTACAACCATGTGCAGACAATAGAAGAATCTCAGGAGGGATATTAGATTATTAGGGGTGTTCATCTTCTTGGTTATTGGATTCCTTTGTCCGGGTTCATCCGGCTAGTTCTTTTTCTAGGCGAGGGTATGAACCAATGGCGGACTCAGAAAAATAGGATGTGGGTGGGAACTTTTTTTTTTTTTATGTTTTTTACAATAGCAACAAAATGCGAAAGAAAAATCTAAGATCGTAATGATAAATCGAGTATTTTTACTTAGAGATGAAGGATTTATAAGGTTTTAGAGTGTTGAATGTTGAATTTTAGTATGTGTGTGGGAGGCAATTTGAGTTTTTGAAGGGGGGCACTTTCGAAAAAAGGTTAAAAAAAATAAAATAAAAATATAATAACAATAACAATAACAATAACATCTCAACTTTTTCGACTAGCCATGGGGCACCGACCCCTACACTTCCAATACAGATTCGTCTCCGTATGAACCAAATTGAATTATGAACCGAATTTTAATTTGGTTTTGTTTCAGCTTCAATATGAAAATCCGAGTTGATTGTGATTTGTGACTTTATGATTTGTAACTTCTTTCCGTCTTCTATAGTTTTCTTTTTGGTAAAATGTAAAAATGGTCCCTAAACTATAACGAAATCGCAAATATGGGACCGAGACAAAAAGGCACGCAAAAAAACTACTAACGTTACGCAAATTCGCAAAAAAGCCACCGAGAGCGCTTTTCCGTTAGTTTCCTCGTTAAGTGCCACATCACAGAGGGCATTATCGTCATTTCATTGCTTTAAGGATTAATATGTTCACGTGTCGATTCAGGCACTAAATTTGCAATTTGAGTTTGATCTTTTATTTCACTTCACCACCACCACCCTTTACCAACACCATCACCCTCTACCGCCGCCACCACCACCACCACCACCCTCTACCACCACACAACCAACACCACCACCCTCTACCGCCACCACCACTACCACCCTCTGCACGCCAAATAATGTAGTAGGATGCTTCTTACACAGAATTTGTATAGCCAATTATGCTGCTACTAATTTCCGCACGTACTTCAAAATGAAGGTTAATTTCATAAATTGTCAATGATAGTTCTGTGAAGTAAGTTACGACACCTAAGGAGCCTAAAACGAAATTGATACAGCTAAGTGAAAGTTAATATCATTATTTGCAGCAGTATACACAATCAAGTGATTCCGTTAAGGCATTAACCAACTAATTTATGAGGTGGATCCAAATCATCGTCTTTACCGCCTTCGATATCAACTACTTTACCATCCACTTGCACCTTTTCACCCTATACAAATTTTAAAACATAATGTAACACATGTACCGCCTCTGTCACATCTTCTCGCAAATTACCTAATAACCTATCTTATTACTGATCAATAATATTCCAAAAACTGTTAGTTTTAACGGATAAAAATTAATGAATATGTCCGGACTCAAACTCGAGACTTCGGGATTGCACACTTTACTCCCTATTGGTCTCACTACCATACCAAACCCTCCCTCCGATCGAGTTTCAATTAATTAATAATTATTGTTTTAGTGACGAATAATTATTAAATTCACGAAATAAGCACTTAACGGTACCTTACGACCGTTAGACGAAAGTTAAAGTGAAAAAGAATCCAAGAAGGATCTAGAAACCCTTCCTTGGGCTTATGTTCGGCCGATCCCACATCGCCATGGGATATGGAATGCTTCAAGGTTATGATAGTATAAATACATGGCCTCATGTATTCATTCAATCATCCCTTGGTTCATTAGCAAGCCAATTCATTTCTTCTTCTCTTTTCTTTGAGCTATAGGCGATTCCTTTGAATCAACTAAGGCTCAACTAGTAGTGCTTGCTCGTGAATTAAGAACCTAGCTTTTCTTATTGAAATGCTAATAGTACGTGTGTTCAAGAACGAAGCGTTAGCATACTTTTGCTAACGAGGTGATTGCCCACTCGACTATCTTATAGTCGATCCCCAATTAAACCCAATTATGGTTTATAGTTCTTATTCCATTGATTTCTTGTTCTTGCTAGAAATCACAAAAGTGGTACGCATTCATTTATATTCGGTTAATTTCAATTACATGTATTTGATCTATTTCCGCTGCGTGCTTGATGTGTTTATATGTTTATATATTAGTTATGATTTTACATATTCCAACAGTGGCATCAAGAGCCGTTAATACGTTGTAATTAATTACCGAAACACATAAAATTGAATCATTATGATTATTACATGCTTGGTGTTCTTATGTTTTTTAAATTTTTAATAAACCCTAGAATTTTATTTTTTTAATGTTGATTTTTATATATATGTCGAATTTTTTGAAAAGAAAATTAGGGTTTTTGAATTTTGTTATAAAAATTTTAGAAACCCTAGGTTGCATGTAGTATTTATGTGTATAAAAATGGGTATTTGTGGTATGCCGTTTTGGTTGCGTTCCTTATTGACATGATTATATGTTATAATATGTGCAATGTGGGCATCCATGATAAACCATGCATGTGTTGTCTATGGTGATTTGGTTTTGTAGATTTCATGCTTATTATGCGATTTAATTATAATTGATATGTTTTAGTAAATATTATGACTATAAAGATTACTAAAATTTAATTAATTATAAAATTAGTGAAGACCCTATTAAAAATCGTGTAAATCAATTGTGTGTTTTAAATTGATTTAATTTGCATGTCCAGTATTGTTGTTGTTTGTCTATTTTATTTAAATTACTTTTGTTTTTATATGTTTGGTGACATGATAGTAAGCAAAGGGTAATTTCATAAATAAAATATTAAACGGACTTAATAATGGTGAAATCTTGTTTTGAGCTTAAAAAAAATCTTGAACTTTTGATTGATTGATCGCGACTATATTAAGCGGTTGGAAGGTGAGACTAATTTTGACAAACTATTAAAGTGGGTATAAGGTGGCTTAGAATTAAATTGCGGCCTTAGTGAGCCTCCATTCTGGCTTGACGCTCGCCTGTGAGTCAAATTTAGTTTTGCCTAACTTCCATGATAACTACGAAGTACTTAAGGCAAAGTTGTAAGTTTCTCAACGCCTCAATCAAAACTTTGGAGATTTAAGCTCATAAAGAAACTAATGAGTAAAAGTTTTTTTTACATATAACATATGCTACAAGATGAATGCATGACATCTTTGTACATATATTTTGATTACACACATCAAATTTACTACCCTTCAAATTTAAGTTATATGCCATCCAATGAAACGAAAACACCTAAAATTGGGTCTACGTCAGGGCGTAACCTGGCTAGATTGCAATGGAAGGGCAAATTATATGATTTCATCACTAGCAGATCAACTGGTGTGGTGGAATTATGTAAGTTTGTTGTTTCTTAAGTTGGTTAACTTAATTGAGTTGATAGTGGGACTGATCACTCAAGGCATAAGAAGATGGGGATAAAACATACTTACATTGCAACTGCGGTTGGCAAATATGTAAATCCCATCGATTCTAGAAATTGCAATTGAATATTGGCAATTGAGGTTCAACTCGTACCTTATTAAATACCGTCATCACTAGCAGATCAACTGATGTGATGAACCTATGTCAATTTGGATCCTAGTTTTTCAGTGAAAATTAAATGGTTATATGATTATGAACCATGGGTATTTAATTTTCTTGAAAATTTAATTATCGAAAATACTAAAATTGAATTTTGTAATTCTTTTTAATGTATTAATGCAAAATTAAATCCGTAAATGTGGTTTGGTCTTAAATTGGTAAATTGATCTAATTCTGCTTTCAAACATAATGTTTGATTGAGAAAAATTTACTGAAAAGATACAAAGTCTGTTTTCCATGAGAGAAGAATAAGACTCAATCCTATCCCTTTTCATGATTGAGATGTATGATAGGAACATTAGAATTGTCTACATTCTAATATATAACTCATAGCAATCTTTCATACTTAAGAGTATTGCACATCCTATTTTTCATAAGAAATTTCATTACCCTAATTTGGTGAATGAATTCTTCTATAACAAACATGGCATTTGGTTAAATGGAAAATATGAGTTATTAATATATAACTCATAGCAATCTTTCATACTTAAGAGTATTGCACATCCTATTTTCCATAAGAAATTTCATTACCCTAATTTGGTGAATGAATTCTTCTATAACAAACATGACATTTGGTTAAATGGAAAATATGAGTTATTAGAAGATAGACAGATTACCACAAAATTGGTAAAAGGAAAAGCTAGTATTTTATCTAGTTGTTGTGCTTTAAAGGTGCTACATACCATTATGGGGATGGTAGGCCTATTAAGGAAGAAGCTGCATGGTCAAATTCTTCAAGTTAATATCATGATGGATAATCCATCATATACATAGTAGAATACACATTTTAGAACCTGAGTAATTATTACGTATGGGTTTTTCTAAATGTGTAGGAAAGTAAAGACAAGCAAATTGTTTTCACTGGTTATGAAACACGTACAATGTTGTCAAATCCAGTGGGAGCATTGTGTTGTGTTACTGAATATGGAGTTATTGTTATGTTCTCTAATTCAGTGGGAGCTACAAGATTTAATTTCTATGTAGTAGCCCAGATGATCTTCAAGATAATTACTTTCCAATTGTAGACACTCATGTTCTTAGGATAGCCATATGTGTTTCCTGATAAGACAAAGTAGTCCTACATCTACTTATGATACAAATCATATTGAATCACATAAACAAACGTATGTTGTGTTGTTTATATACTACATGATATTGTTCAATGCACAAGTGGGAGAATTGTTTATTGTGTGCATAGGAACAATACATAGAAATATGATTATAGGATTCTCTTAATTGCAAGGTAAGAGATCTATGTTCTAATAGGAAGTATACATTTAATGTGTAAGATTATCTTATGTAGAACATGTGTCATGATTATAACAAAGACTACTTTTATGTTTTATGATATTCAAATTAAAAGAAACACTTGAATTTACAATTTACGTCAGGGTGTAACCTGGCTAGATTGCAATGGAAAGGTAAACTACATGATATCATTACTAGCAGATCAACTGACGTAATGGAATTATGTGAGTTTGCAGTTTCTTAAATTGGATAATTCATAAAATGACATAAGAAAATGGAGTAGTAAATTAACTTGAAATTACTATTGAAACCAAGTGGTGGTGTTCACAAATACTTTAGTTATATATGTTTATATCTTCTTATATAAACATGAAGTCTTTTAACTATTACAAGACTTATAATAAAGTAAGACGTTAAACTTGTTATGTTTTAAACAAGAAATCATTGAGTTGATCAATGATGTACAACGTAGAGTGGGAATATAACAGTTTATGTCTTCTTAAGACATGAACATGAAGTAACTTGTTCAAAAGTACTTATGTTATATAGCATGCAATTGGCTTGGAAATTCTATTATACCATTAAGTTGATTTAGTTGGTAAATAGGTAAGCCAAAAGGAGTATAAAGTTATCTTACATATTGTAAGTTTGTCACACAATATTAAGTTCTAATGAAACATCACATGTTGGTGGTGTGTTTAGTCAGGAAAAATCAAACTCTTGTTATATTGTTTGATTAAAATATAAATATGACTTCTTTTCTTCCAAAAGTTATCAAAGTTAGAAAATTGAGTATGGATCGTATATACTCAATAAGACTCCAACCTAGAAGATTAACTAAGACATTATGGAATGTGATGAATCACATTAAAGTCTTAATATGATGTCCTGATTTTGTTAATAAGTAGTTTTAACAAACAAGAGTCAGGAACTGTAAAATATTTTGTAATATCCCAAAAGAGAACGATTAAGTGTTGCTCAACTTGCTAAAGTATTTATAGATAAATTACTAAAATCAAGTGGGAGTTTTATCTTGAAAAGATAAAATTACAAGATACATAATCTTCTAAAACTACACTAGTGAAAATCATGATGAGGCTTGAAATGTAAAGGTTAAACCTCAACATGATGAAATTCTCATTCATAGATCCGTAGGGATGTCTCAGATATTTGATTGATATGCTGAGTAATATGAATTACAGGATCAAAGTAAGCCTGTTAATCATAATGACGAATTATGGTAAATTGCTCATACTATGAATGTTAAGATGCTGTCTATAAAGATAAGTCAACTTTGAAAACTTGGTTTATCTTAATGAAGATGAGTTTCTTTAAAAGAAGAAAAACCCTAGAGGTTTAAATCTTCATGTAATGAATCATATGGACGAAATTGTATACATATTTTAATGTATGTCTTATGACAAGATTATTAATCATACTTAAGTAATTAACTATGATTGAATACTCTTTCCTAAGCACATTAAAGATACAAAGATGGTAATTGTCATATTCATTTTGTTGATATAAATAATGTGTAAAAACGTTCTTAATATTTCTCGATATCCCTATGTTTTGACGATCACAAAATGTAAAATCATTAAACGTAAAATCATTACGTAAATAAGTATTTAGTGACAAAATATCATTATATCCAACTAATTCACTTAAGGTATGAATAAACAAGTGCCTAATACATTTTATGATCAAAGGAAGGTTTATTTACTAATTACAATTATATAAAATGGTATAAACATTTTATATATTTAGAAAAACACTTTTGGTAATTAGAGAAAAATGTTTAATTCAAAATAAATAAATGAATTCAAATTTTTAACCAAATTCAGTTAAATTTTCACCAAATAAACTTTCCCCAGAAAAGACAAAACATTCTGGCCGTTACAGGTGGGCGGCCCCCTTAATTTTAAGGGGGCCGACCATGAATTAAAGGGGCCGGCCTACGCTCCTATGTCAGAATGTTTTGCCAATAAATACTGGTTCAAGTATGAATTTGTTCCTCACCTTTTGCACTAAAATTTTCTGTTATAATTCTCTCAAATCATCTTCCTAAATCCTTTGATTATAAACATATTAGTTCTTGTTTCAAGTGATCCAATCCTTCATCATTCAAAGTGCAAGAGAAGAATACTCCTCCAACATCTTGTTAAGAAGTATTGTAGGCTTGTGAATATTATGAAGGTGTAGAAGTTGTGTAATAGATAGATCTAGGTGTGTTAGTAGGTGTGAATAGAAGTAGTTGTGTTGGGTAGAAGAAGAAGTAGTGTTGTGGAAAAGAAGTAGTGAAGTTGTGTAGTAGTAGTGGTGTGTATAAGTTGTGAAGAAGGTGTGTAGTGGTGTGAGATTGGTTCTAGCTACTATTAGGACTCGACATTTAGCTTAGTGTCGTTAATTGGTGTAAGCAAAAGTTGTGTAAGGTTTTCTCCGCCATAAGGGAGCTTGTTGACATAGTGAAGAAAACTCTCGAGTTAGGTGCTCGGGGAGTGGAGTAGGGGGAAGAGGTGTTTCGTAGCCGAACCACTATAAATCCTTTGTCTTGTGATGCGATCTTTCCATCTCTATCTCTTTACTTATTTACTTATATTGTTGTCATTTTATTTCGTAGATATTAGTATATATAAGTGTTATTTATTGATCTCACATAAAACTAGAATCGATTATTTTACAAACAAAGATTTTATAAAATAAAAATTGACGTAAAACTATTCAACCCCCCCCCCCCCTTCTAGTTTTCCACACATTTTTATGAATATGGAATTTGACAATGGATTATAAAGCTCTTTCTTGTATAATTACTTAAGCGAGGACGATAAGTAATTAAGAGTTTATGAATTCATGTAATCTTTGGAAGTATACAAAATGCAAGGACCCAAGTATGAATAGATGCATGCATCAAGGAGAGAAATCTTATGTTTAAATATTAAATCCATGTTTTGATTTATGATTTAAAATAAGATAACTCCTAAGTAATTCTGAAAGCTAGTGGGAGTATTATGTTTACTTACTTAAATCATATATGTTGTATAACATAAAGAAAGTAACATTCTATATAAGTTAAGTGTTAAGTAATAACTTAGAATAAAACTTTACTTGAAAGATTTAATAAGTAAATCATACAACATTGAATATATATTTATTGATATAAACATGTGCAGTAAATGAATCTAATTGAACATTATATATCATTTAAAAAGTTAAAATGGATATGTAGTACATGAATGAAATTTAAGTTGGACACAAAGATTTTTCATGTATATCATGTTGTTGTTATATTATGCTTTAATAAAAGATGATTTGACAATATTGATATCTAATTGAAAGATATTAGATAAGTTGTGCAATGAATATTCTAAAGGAATATATTTGGATATAAAATCACATCCTCAGCCTGGAACAATTTCTAGATTCTATAGATGAACAATTTGTCAATTGTCATAGCCTACAAACTTGGAAGTATGGAAGGCATAAAACATTACACATTAAAGTTTACGGAAAAAGAGCATATTGTTGTTTGCATACAATGATGCTAATTAAATTGAGATGACACTCAATACTAGTCATGGAAGGATAATATCCTTGGTAATATCCATGTATACTAGTTATGCTTAACTAAAAGTATAGTTGCATTATACATTAAAGAATAAGAATACTTTAAACTTTATAAGGTTTGAAAGTTTAATTATCATAAATTGGATGTTGAGGATGTCACACATTTTATGATGTATTATGTGGTTATATCAAATTATTTGAATGCACATATACAAGAACTTCACTAATTGAATTCTTGAAATAAGTATTCTCAAAATTCCGATAGATCAAAGTTAGTTGAATAATGCCTTGTCAACAAGTATGTCATTACTTGAGGCATAATTGTCAACAAGTATGATTTGTATTACTTGAGACAAAATTCATTAACGAGAATTTTCATGCATTGATCTATTTAGTATTTGGATAAAGGGATGTTAAGAAATTATTATTTGACAATGAATTAAAGTACTGAGTACGTTTGTTTTCATTAATAATAGATTGTATCCCATATTTGCATGTCTAATCCATGAATAACTTATATTATGTTATTCTAAATAGTCCGTTGTCAATTAATGATATGGGAGTATTATTGAACTAAGACAAATCTAAGTTTTGGTATAATATACTTAAAGTATATTGATGCGTAGACATGCCAAATTTGTATGATATTCAATAAATGATAAATTGAATATAGGACAAAATCTCAATTACATGATTATACTTATGGATGTTGTCATTATAGTAAATCATGAATATTTATCCTCAGACTTGAGATACCGGGTAACTACAGTGGATGTAGCTCATTTTCTGTGAGATAGTCTAACGCTATCCGTAACTGGTAGTTATAAGGATTATTTTCAGAGGTGATGTGAAGTTCATAGGTTATGCTTTTAGTCAACACAGGATTTGTTTCCTTCAAATTTGTTTTGAAGTTTAATACTGTTGGGCCCCTCGTAGGGTTGACAAGATGTTTGCATGGCCATGCCCAAGGTCTATCTGGAATACGTTCAGATGAATTGTTAATCTTGATCAATCATAAATAACGAGAAACAGAATAGTTAATTATGGAATGACTTAGATCCATATCCATATTAACGTAGTATTAGAAACAAAAGGATAAATATGATGATGAATCATCAAATGTGGTTTTTCCAGGAAACCATACGTCATCGTTCTGGGGACATTGGCGTGTTACGCTAGATTAACCATTGTCATTATTACATTAATGTATATCCGAGTGGGAGCTGTTAGTTTTAACGGATAAAAATTAATGAATATGTCCGAACTCGAACTCGAGACTTCGGGATTGCACACTTTACGTATGAGTTTCAATTAATTAATAATTATTGTGTTAGTGACGAATTATCATTAAATTCACAAAATAAGCACTTAACGGTACCTTACGACCGTTAGACTAAAGTTAAAGTGAAAAAGAAGCCAAGAAGGATCTAGAAACCCTTCCTTGGGCTTATGTTTGGCCGATCCCACATCGCCATGGGATAGGGAATGCTTCAAGGTTATGATAATATAAATACATGGCCTCATGTATTCATTCAATCATCCCTTGGTTCATTAGCAAGCCAATTCACTTCTTCTTATCTTTTCTTTGAGCTATAGGCGATTCTTTTGAATCAACTAAGGCTCAACTAGTAGTGCTTGCTCGTGAATTAAGAACCTAGCTTTTCTTATTGAAACGCTAATAGTATGTGTGTGCGAGAACGAAGTGTTAGCATACTTTTGCTAACGAGGTGATTGCCCACTCGACTATCTTATAGTCGATCCCCAATTAAACCCAATTAGGGTTTATAGTTCTTATTCCATTGATTTCTTGTTCTTGCTAGAAATCACAAAAGAGGTACGCATTCATTTATACTCGGTTAATTTCAATTACATGTATTTGATCTATTTCCGCTGCGTGCTTGATGTGTTTATATGTTTATATATTAGGGGTAAATTGCAAAAATCGTCCTTCACGTTCCACGAAATTGCAAAAATGGGACCGAGACAAAAAGTAGCGCAAAAAAGACACCCACGTTCCGAATTTTTGCAAAATCGCCACCGAGAGGCCTTTTCCGTTAGTTTCATCGTTAAGTGCCATGTCACCGAGGGTGTTATCATCATTTCACTGCTTTAAGGTCCACGTGGCATATCACTATTGATTCAAGGACTAAATTTGCAAAGTTATGTTTATCTTTTAGTTCACATCTACCACCATCACCACTCTCATATTTCACATCTAGCAACACCACCACCTTTTACCCTTCATCTTCATCTTCTCCGGTGACCAAGCCCAGATTCCGGCGACCAAACCCAGATTCCGATCACTTTTTCCTTTTCTTTTTCTTTTTTTTTAAATGCCAGTTAAATTTAACTTATTGGTTTGGAAGCTTTGATGATTTATTCATTGACTGAAAACATATATTTCACAAAATTCTCTTGTTCTCTATATGCAAATGACCATGAAGGTTCATAACACAACTTGTATACTATACAAATCAGAAGCTAAATGAGCTATGGAAATCGGGTCGAATCAATGAAGCACACAACCTGTTCGACGAAATGCCCGAAAGAGACGAGTTCACGTACAATACCATGATCGCTGGTTACGCGAATTCAGGAAATGTAAGTGAAGCACAAAAGTTGTTTAATGAGTCTCCAAGCAAAAGCTCCATTACATGGTCTTCGCTTATTTCGGGGTATTGTAAAATGGGATTGGAGCATGAGTCGAGTAGACTGTTTTATGAAATGCAGTGTCAAGGGTTTAAGCCGAGCATGTTTACATTAGGGAGTGTTCTTAGGATGTGTTCGATGAATGGGTGATCAGCTTGGACCTATCGAGTGTTTTCGTGATATGAGGACTGAGGGAGTTGAGGCTAATCAGTATACTTTTCCTAGTGTTTTGACTGCTTGTGGGGAGATTTTGAATTTAAGGTTTGGGGTTCAGGTTCATGGGTGCATTGTGAAGGGTGGATTTGGTGGTAATGTGTTTGTAGAAAGTGCGTTAGTAGACATGTATGCAAAATGTGGGAACATGAACGATACGTTAGAGTCGATGGTAGTTGACGATGTTGTTTCTTGGAACACTATGATAGTCGGGTGTGTGAGGCAAGGTTGCAAACAGGAAGCGCTTCTTTTGGTGCAAACGTACTACAGGCCAAGCCAAAGGACTTATATCTCTTCTCAAAATCTCAGCTTTGCACTACATCTTGGTGATATTGTTGGCGGGCGTTGTCCCAAAGATCAATCTTTAAGTGCTGTCAAGAAGGTAGTTAAAGAATTCGATAAGTTCAATGGTCGTGTTTATCATGCACCTACTTATAAGTTCAAAGGTAGCTAAATGATATTATGTTCTGTCACAAATTCGATGAATTGTCTTTCAGCATAATGATTGAGATTCATATACTTGCTAACAAAGCTATGCAACCTTTATGTTAAGATATTTATGGACTCAAATTACTAACCATTGTGGTCCTTGATTTGTTGCAAGATGTTGAAAACATGATGAATCGATCTGTAGGCGTTGTCGTTGTCAGAATTTGATCATCATTCTTGCCGAGAATATGATATCCAGATTGAGTAGTTATCTAATATAACAATTTGGTATACTAGGAAATCAATAAATATAATCGTTACATGTTTTTGAATACACTTGCTTTGGAATCATTCATTTATATAAAACTTTTAATCAAATTCAAAAATCATTACAATCAAGACTTAGAACATCAAAGAACCTCAAAAAACATCACTGATATTCCTGCTGCCACAAATTTACAGAAGCAAAACTATATATAATCATACTATAGATTGACCTAGTTTTTGGTAAATCCTATAGATTGACCTGTCAAAGTTCATTGATATAGATGACATATTCAAAACATGAAAATAATTCTTGAAGAACACAAGCTGAAAGATCGATTTCTTCTCTTCCACTCCATGCTATACTTGAGATATCATCATAATCTTTGACAATCCTCATACATTGCATCCCAACCCTTTTGCTTCAGATCCTTTCATGATTCTCATTCTCTTGCAAGATACCATAAACATTCTGCATATCACATCATAAACATTCATAGGCATACTGTTTATAACATATATCATTAATATATGTATATATGAAATTAAAAAAGGACTTACTCCCATGGAACATCACCAACAAGCATCCAATCACCATCTTTGTCTTCATAAGTAGGTGCATATTCAGATCCCTTATAACAATATTCAGAAATCAAATACACATCAACATCAAATATATTTTAAGCTCTTATGACATTTTTGTCATTCTGACATGTTTCATGCTGGATGCTTGTTTGAGTGAGATATAGAATAGTTTTAATACTGAAAGGTGGTGGTGGTAGATGTAAAATAAAAGATAAACATAACTTTGCAAATTTAGTCCATGAATCAATAGTGATATGCCACGTGGACCTTAAAGAAGTGAAATGACGATAACACCCTCGGTGACATGGCACTTAACGATGAAACTAACGGAAAAGGCCTCTCGGTGGCGATTTTGCAAAAATTCGGAACGTTGGTGTCTTTTTTGCGCTACTTTTTGTCTCGGTCCTATTTTTGCAATTTCGTGGAACGTGAAGGACGATTTTTGCAATTTACCCATATATTAGTTATGATTTACATATTCCAACAAAAACTACTTTACCACTTCAAATTTAATACAATATTTTACACATTTAGTTCATTTTCTATCTAAAAACCTTTTATAGTACATGTTTTCAATATCAAATTAAAGCTACTTTAGTTCAACGGTGATGAAGCTCATTTCCGATTCACCTGGTTCAACCAGTCAGGTCAACTGGCTCTGCATGTTATGTAAAAGGATCAGATTTAAAATTTACGTTGGACACAAAAAGGCTCTGCATATAAAAGGTGGCACTTGAGATATAGAAGGTGGTGGCACTTGAGTTATAGATGGTGGTGGCGCTTGAGCCACCGGTGGCAACTCCAAGGCTGCAGCTCTGTTTAATTAAATTTATTCAATTAAATAATAAAAATACATGATACAATGCATATGATGTATATACATGGCATTGATCATGTTACAATGCATATGATGTATATACATGATGGCCAGTTAGATTGAAAACTATGTTTGATCATAGATCTCCAATATAGCCAATAACGTGTAATAATGAACAAATGCAAATTGGTAATAATTTTCCGAAAATGATCAGGGGAATAAACTTTAAGCACATGAAAGTTAAACCAAGGACCACTCTTATTCCAAAAATGTAAATAACTTAATGGATTTTCATCTAATAAATAATAGAAGTGGAAAACCATGAAACAGGGTCCCCTTGTTAAGTCAAGATCAGAAATGACCAGGAAACAGGGTCCACGATACACAGCTCAACCATTGACCAAAACTGGAGCAGATCTTATATGTTACTTCCACCATTGATGAAGATAAACCAAGGATTACACGGAGATGATCTTTATTGTTGGTAACTAAAGTTGTCTCAACTGTCAACAGTGGCGGTAGAGGGTGGTGGTGTTGGTTGTGTGGTGGTAGATGGTGGTGGTGGTGAAGTGAAATAAAAGATGAAACTCAAATTGCAAATTTAGCCTCTGAATCGACAAGTGGACATATTAATTCTTAAAGCAATGAAATGACGATAATACCCTCGGTGATGTGGCACTTAACGGGAAAACTAACAGAAAAACGCTCTCGGTGATTTTTTTTACAAATTTGTGTAACGTTAGTGGCTTTTTTGCGTGCCTTTTTGTTTCGGTCCCATATTTACGATTTCGTGATAGTTTAGGGATCATTTTTGCATTTTACCATTTTCTTTTCTATAGTTTTCTTCTTTTTCTTTTTGTGGCAATTAATGTTGAGAAAATTTGCATATCTTTTATATAATAAAACAAAACCTCAAGTGGCGAGTTTTTCATTTAAAAAAAAAAACTAAATCATACCTTATTTAGTAATAATATTATTTAAAAAAAAAAGATAATTTTTTTATTAGGTAACATTTTATATTTATTCATAACACAAGTAGAAGATAAATACAAAAAATATAGATAAGATTTAGTTAACAATATGATTAAAATTTTTAAATAGTTATCTTTAATAATAAAAAATATAATTAAACATCATAAATCAAACAAAACAATTATTAAATTATTTATTTTTTAATAAATAAAAATATATGATTCAAATTTTTTAAAAAAAAACTCGCACGTGCGTATGCATTATAACTAGTCTATTAACACAATTCCATCCAAATATAATTTATCGTAAACAGCCAGAAGTGAAATTCAAGGGTAGCTAATCTAGTTTTTATATATACGAAATGATAACGACCGAATAAGAATAGTTTTCGAATTAAAGTTGTTATTGAATTTGTTTTTTAAAGAAAATCATAATGACAATAAGAATTAGACGACATTATCTCTATTCTTTCCCCTTGTTTGGATTTTGAAAATGTCATTTACCAAAAATTTAAGAGGTCTATCTAAATTTACCTTTTTTAGGTTGAATCACCAAAACTTTATATGCTAAAAGTTCTTTATAGATCCAACTTTTACCATAAAACATATCATGCAATCTTATTCACTCATTTTTTTTTATCAAAATAAAAAAAATAAATTTTCACCATTTTTTTTAAAACTTAAATATTTCGCAAACCGTAAATCGTCAAGCTACAAAAAAAATACTATTGTGACGAGAATTAAATTATCTTTCTATAGACATGCATTGTTATATACTTTCGACGAATTTTTTTTCGCCCAGAAAAATCATATATGATTCGTAAGAATCATATATGATTCAAAGAATCGAATCATATATGATTTTTTACGAATCATATATGATTTTTACGAATCATATATGATTATTTCTGGGCGAAAAAAAAATTCGTCGAAAGTATATAACAATGTATATCTATAGAAAGATCATTTAATTCTCGTCGCGATGGTATTTTTTTTGTAGCTTGAAGATTTACCGTTTGCAAGATATGTTATTTTGAAAAAAAAATGTGGAAAAAATAAATGGGTGGCTATGATTGATTGATAGGTTCTATGCATGTATAGGTTCTTCATGGATCTCAACTCAACTTTATATTTAAAAAGATTCCTCACGAATTAAGTGACTAAACTAATCTTTAATAAGTTTTGATAAATATATATAACGCATGATGTATATCTTTCATGCATATTATCCGGCACTTTCTCTCTCTATACAACAACAACAACCAAACCCAATCCCGCCAGGATACAAATATGTTTCTCTATATAAACTTAAATAATCAATTACAATCACAACATATCAAAATTTCAGTTTCAACATCAATCAATATCAATATTATTCAATAATGGAATGCAGAACTTTAGAACTTACTCTCATCTCCGCAGAGGGTCTCAAGAAACCAAGATCCTCCAACAAAACTGATAAAGTTTACGTGAAAGTTACCCTCACAGGATACAATGGCAGTCTTCGCACCCCAACCGATAAAAAGAATCCAGAGCCCGTATGGAATCATCCCATGCAAATCACCGTAGATGAAACTGCTCGACAAAAAAAGCGCATGTTGGTATTCAAGATCAAGGCGGTTAGGATGTTTTTTGATAAGAATTTGGGTGAAGTTCGTGTTTCGTTTAATGATTTAATGGAAGGTATGAAAGATGAAGGGAAGGATGTTCAGGTTGTGACTTATAAAGTGAAACGGATGTCCAATAAACCAGGAGGGACTATTACTTTTTCGTATAAATTTGGTCCGAAGTTTATAAAGCCGGTTACTGTTTATGCTCGTGGTACAAGTGGAACAAGTTCTGCATATGCCCAAAGCAGTAGTTCGGGATTTGACACTGGTTTTCTTGGTGGATTGGTAATGGCTGACATTATCTCGCATGCTGGTCATCATGGTGGTGGTGGATGTGGTGGTGGTGGTGGATGTGGTGGTGGTGCTGGTCATCATGGTGGTGGTGGATGCGGTGGTGGTGGCGGTGGATGTGGTGGAGGCGGATGTGGCGGTGGAGGCTGTGGTGGCGGCGGATGTGGTGGTTAGGTGTTATATGTTTTAGGAGTTTGTTTCTATATTGTATAGGTTTTGCAAAAGTTTGGAATATTGCATTAGAATTAAACAGCATATAGATATACATGTTATTGAGTTTGTTTTCTTATAAATTGCATAGCTTTGTCTTCATAATAGAAGCTATTAGAAATTAAATTTTACAAGCATATGAAATTTCCCCAATAATAAGGATACCGATGGTGATCGTGTGATGTTATTAGTATTATCAAATATCAAGTACTAAATTATAGAGAAAGAGATATGTAGTTTCAAGTATGACTGTTTGGTGATATAATGGAGTTTCAAGTATGACTCTTTCGTGATTATGAAGGAAAATAAATTACACTTGATACTAAACACTCGACTGTGCCCACATGACTGGTTAACTACTGGCACACCTTTTATCAGTTATCTCAATTCTCAACAATAATATCTAGCTACTAAAGTTTCAGAACATATTGGATTTGTTTTCCATATGTATATTAACCAGTAGATCGAGTTGCATGCGCGTTGCGACGGAAAAAATAAATAATCAAGAATAAGTATTTGGTTTCTATGATTTTATCTTTTGGTAAATGGTTACCCCGACATTATTTATAAATAATTATTTGTTAACATCTTTCCCCAACGACGTAATTATTATTTTTTTAAAATCTTGAAATTATGAACGTTCTTTGTAAAATGAGGTAACTGACAAAGATTAGTTGTGCAATATTTTCCAACTAAACTGCTATCACAAAATTTCAACCCACTTTCTTTTAACTAAAACATAGTCGGAGTATTAAAGTCACAAAACTTGGCCAATGTTGATCAAATCGGCCCGCTATAAATAAACCTTAAACCAATCCTTATAACAAAAACCTATTGTATCACTACACTTCTAACCCTATCTCAACACAAAATGCAGCCAATGTCTTATGTACTCTCTTTCACTTCAACATCAAAAACGCCACAACCACCATTTCTTGGTTTATCCAAACACAATTTTTTTTTAAACACAAATTACAAAGTCATTTTTGATTCTGATGTTTTTAAGCCGAATCACAACAGCCCTAAGTTCTTTTTGTATCTTCATAAATCACAAACAAGGATCATTCATTTCAAAAGCTTCATTTTTGATCTTTTACTTATGTAACTTTTACTTTTAATCATTTCCTTTATATAATTTATTTATAGTTTGCCTCATTTTTGAACCGTATACTTTTACATCAGTTTAAGTTCAACCATTTACTTACATTGTGTTTTTGAGTTTTTTTTAGAAAAGAAAATAAAAGTAATAGGAAGTAGGGAAGGGATCCAGTAAGAAGAAAAACTAAAATAGGAAGAATAAGAAGAATTTCTAGCCACATATTTCAAATAGGAGGGAGAATTTTAAGGGGAGATGCATCTATTTTTGTAGGTGCATCTGAAATGAGTGGTTGCGGTTTCTTCTTATCATTCTTATTTTAATTTTTCTTCTTATTTGATCCTAACTCATAGGAAGTGGGAAGGGATGCAGTAAGAAGAAAAACTAAAATAGGAAGAATAAGAAGAATTTCTAGCCACACATTTCAAATAGGAGGGAGAATTTTAAGGGGAGATACATCTATTTTTGTAGGTGCATCTGAAATAAGTGGTTGCGGTTTCTTCTTATCATTCTTATTTTAATTTTTCTTCTTATTTGATTCGGCTTAAAAACTTCAAAATCAACCAAATTACACTATTTTTCATTCATTTTCCTTTTCTTTTCCTCCTTAAATGAAACTCAAGAACACAACTTTTTCTATTTCTTTTCATTTTCTTTATTTTCCTTCCTTAATCGAGACTCGAGAACACAATGTTAATAACAATTAAAATTAACCTCAATATATATATTTCGCTATTCTCAATTACTTGTAAATCTTTTTCCTAATAAAACAAAACCCCTAGTGGGGACTTTTTTATCAAATCATACTTATTTGGGTAATATTTTTATTATTATTATTTATTTAATTTAATTATGTTCTTTTAAAAAAAACCTAAATAATTCCATATTTAGTAAAAGTATTTGTAAATTCGTTTTTTTAAGAGAATTTGAGCTCAAAAATACATGTGTCAAAAATTAAAAGATAAAAAGATATGAGAAGGCGGGGTAATCTACAAATATTAAAGGGTCTATAATGTATTTTGAAACTAACAAAAAACAACACGATTACCCCGATCAACAATCCTCTCTCCCAAAACCTAAATCAAGTTCCTAACCCTAAATCGTTGAAGAACCAAAATCGAATATCACAATCACGTAGATTCTCAAAATTAGTTACAATTCGTTCAATTCAACCGCCAGCTTATACCTAAAATTAGTTGCATGAATAAGATATGCTCCTTAATTTTGGTAAGATTTTGCGTTCCATGTTTAATTTTCCTCTTCTACTTCAATAATACTAATGTTTTTGATTATATTAATTGCTTTTCTGGCCCATAGTTAATTTTGTATATTATGTTTTTTATAGTGGATTTATTTGTGTATTGTTATTGTTTATAGGAATGAAAAGATTCAAAGATAAGCATATGTGTTTGTTAATTTGTTTTTAGGTAAATGATGTACATCCCTAGAAGTTCAAAGTAAAAAAATCAGACTATTATTAAGTCTTGGTTTATCTTTATGTGTGTAAGCATCTGCGTGTGAATTATGGTATATTGGACTGTGCAAAGTTTGTGCTTTTATGTGTTTGCAGGGAACAAAGGTACTTTTCTAGAAGTAGTAGTAGTTCAATAGGTCTGGAGATGATTAAGACTGCTAATGTTCCAGTGACGGGTGATTGGTCTTTGAAATCAGTGTCGAAATTGAAAAAGAAAGGTAAACGAAAGGAGGTATAATGTAATGTTTAATTCATATTTCTTAAATGTTTATTAGTGATCAATAAGTGTACACATAAAGATACATCAATAATTAATAAAAATCAAATTTTTTACTTTGATTTCTAGGGATGTTCATCCTTAACCTAAATACAAAATCAAAAAATCTTATGGTGTGTGTAAGGTTGGTGTTTTTATGTGTTTCAGGAAAAAAGTGTGTTTCCTAGAAGTAGTAGTAGTTCAACGGGACCAGAGTTGATTGAGACGGTTGATGTTGTGACGGGTGATCGAATGCCAAAATTAGTGTCGAAATCGGAAAGAAAGGGCAAATGAAAGAAGGTATAATTTAATTTGTTACTTATCTTTCTAAATGGCTTTTTTTGTGTGATCATGTTAGTGAGTTGGTTTGATCATTCAGTTAGGTGGTTGAATTGTCAGTAATTTTCGTACACATTTTGATATGAGACTGTTATAGAGAATGAGTTCATTATTAAGTGGTACGTAGTTGAGGTAATTATTAAATGTATCAATATCATGTTTTTAGTTACCGCTAACCAACCCACCATTTACGATGTCTCTTTAATATGGTATGTTGAGCTTCTATTTATTTTTTTCAAGTGCATGACAAAGCCCCAGTGTATGTTACATGCCTTTTTTAAGATAAGGGAGCCAGACCAGAATATGTTGGCTCAATCGATAGATGGTCAAATAAGCATGTTAATCTTCCTAACGTTGAATGTGCTTCAAGTACTAGATTGTTTATTCTGGTATGAATGGGTTTCCTTGACTGTTTCGATATATTTTTCTTATGTTTTCTGTTTATTATTGTTATATTTGGTAGGCATATTACCCCAACGAGGACTAATACAAAAGTATTGGTTCACCCACATCATTATGTAAGAGATGGGAACTAGGGTGGCTACATCATAAGCTTATCAGTTTATGGGCTGTTTGATATTACTTATAAGGGGTTGTTTGGGATTGCTCGGTAGAAAAAAAAAAACTTTTTTTTTGAAAAAAAATACTTATAGGGGCTGGTTGGGATTGCTTTTAGAATAACTACTTTTCGGGGTTGTTTGCATTTCTAAAACTGAGTGCGCGGGGTGTTTGGGATTACGTATTGAAATAACTACTTATAGAGTGTCTTTAGGATTATTTATTGAATATGCTTATAGGGGCTGCTTGAGATTACTTATTAGATTAACAAGATGTAGGAGTTTGCTTATCAAACTCCTTATAAGGATTTTATGTGATTGCTTATCAAAATGAATAGTTATAAGGGATGTTTGGACTTGCTTATAGGTGCTCTTTGAATCCAAGAAGCCTACTCTAAAAACTGGTTTGATTTCTTGCTCTTGAAGTTGGATATGATATAGAAGACTCAAATACATCAAGGTAATTTGTACGAGGCTGTGAAGGTAGGATCCAAGCTACTCTTCATCAGGGTAGTTTGAAGTAATGGATATTATTTGGAGGTATCATTACGGGGGACAGGTCTGATGGGATGAATAATGGGATTGGGAAACGGGTCATTTTTGTACGGGTCCAGTGGATTTGACACGAAATTAATACTTCTTTCCAAAATGTTACTAATGTTTGTATAAGTAGTGTATTAAATATGATGATTACAAGTAAAAAGAGGTTTATACTCAAGAAATACATTTTTAGAGGCCAAGAGACGGGCATTAGAAATACTTCCAAATATACATATGTGAAGTGTCTGAAGATGTTTTTACCAAAAAAAAAGTGCCTATGAAAATGAACGGCCTGATGGTGAAGCAAGAAGAAGAGTCTCTAAACAAAACAAATCTTTCGAACTTCTTTGTTTAGTGTGTTCTTCAACTTGAAGTAGTTATATCCAACTGAGTCGGGTTATAATCAAAGAGTATTTTTTTTCCTGGGAATTCGTATGTTTAGCTATTACTACATATACTCATGATACATTGCATATAAACAAATGTTAAAAATGATAAATGATTAGAAAACTTAGTATGATGAATCGTTAACTTATAATGGTTTTTATATGTGGAGGCGATTCAAGAATGCAACGATGGATAGATCAAGTACATGACACATCTCTGTCATGTTGGCAATCTGATATCTAAGTTCGCCCAAGTGAGTTTGCGTTCCAAGATGTGCCATAAAGTTGCATTTGAGAAAGCTGTCAAAGGGCTCAAGGCCAAGGCAAAATCTTTGTCATCTACTTTTTTGTGTAAGTATTGTAATGAACCAAATCATTTGTGGGACTTTTGAACGGTTTATACTTTTATTAATGTTCTTGCTGCAAGGTTTGAAGTATACTTTATTTCATTGTCGGTAATTTGTGGAACTTTTTTATTGCCTGAGTTTAAGGAGTTTACATAGTTTTATCGAGAATGTTTTTAGAGTATTTCTTCATCAAAAAAGTATACTAGAGTGGTGGTTTACTAAGACAAAAATCAACATATTAAATCCAACGTTGTTCTAACTAACCTAGCTTAAAGCTTAAAACTAAACTAACTGAATTCTATCTAACTTAATATATCACCCATTGTTTTATAGATTAAGTCTTGCTGCAATGAGTTAAACTATTTCATTAAAGTAACCACATGGGGTGACCCAGTGATTTGGATTTGGTTTCCTAAGTGGTTAAAGTCCCTGGAGGTCCCAGGTTCAAACCTTGGGGAGAAAATTAATCCCCATGTGGCCAGGTTCACCTGCGATGACTCCGGGCTATCCAAAAAAGGGTAGTCGCCCTGAGATTAGTCGGCTCGCAATGTCGAGTCAGAACCCAGGTAAAAAAAAAAGAAAAAAGTATGCACATGAACTTCAGCCGAACTTTTTATATTAGTACTTGCATTGTTGCGGATGTGTGTAACTTGGTATGGACTACATGCTTTAATATAAGTTTTCTCAACCCAATTTTTTAGTCTAATTACAATATCAAGCCAATTTTTTTCTTTTCTTTTCTTTTCTTTTCTTTTTTAATGGCTGTAAGATCTACACTTGATAGATCTCGAGCCAATAGATCGTTAGTCTACTAATGTAATCACTAGCAAACTAAATAGACAATCTCTCTTAGCTTATACTTATTGCGGAATATAAATATAAACTTGTATGCTAAACTTTGATCCTCTATGGATCGATATTATTCACTAATAATTGTTTTGAAACTCGTACATAATACAATATCCTTGGGTTCCTTATATACTAGTGGAAACCCTAAATTATTCTACAAGAAACGTATAAACATAATACTCTAGAAGATATTCTACATATCTTATCTATAAATAACTAACTTCTGTCTACGGATTAACTATATCCGCAGTAACACTATTCTTCAGCAGGAACTATTCTTCAGCAGAAATCAGTATATGCTTCCGCAGAAACTTGTCAGCAGAATCTTTAGCAGTATCTAAATACTGACTTCACTAATTCCTTACAATCCTCCCCTAATCTTGAAGTTGACATGGTTAACTCCAAGATTCTTGATAGATCTTCAAAGGCAAGAAGAAGAGGATTGAGGATGAACTTCAGCAGCAAAGAATCTTTATCAGTAGAATCTCAATGATCAGCAACAAGTTGAAAAGCACCATTCTTTGCAGCAACAAATGACCAAATGTACATCAAAACATATTAGTTTCATACTATTCTCATCACATCCAGGTGTGTTAACTCCTGTGAGAGGCGAATCATTGAAAATAATGGATTTGATGTCTCTTTACCAATAGCCATTACTACTGGAGTAGCCAAATGTTTCAGTTCACAAACTATGGTACACTGATGACCATATGATTTTGAGCAAATCATCAGCTATAAACGGATTTAAGATGTCTTTACCTGTAGCCGTTTGCTCGGGACTAGTCAATTATTGGATGAAAAATCATCTTGGTCAATTGAATACCAAATATGGTTTGCCACTGCCTTTACCACAATCCATACTTTTGTGGGCTAGCCAATTATTGGGAATCCATAAAGGAAAAATCCATGGTCAATTGACAACCATCCAACTCTCAGCTGTTAAGCATGGGTGAGTTGAGTACCCAATAGTTTTTAGCAAACTATTACAGCTATCAACAGATTTGACTTGTCTTTACCAAAGCTGTACCCTTTGGACTAGCCAACTTTTTGATGGAATAGTCAACATCAGGTAAGTTGATAACCAGAGAAGGTGTGGAAATAACCAACACCAAATCCTGCAAACAACATACACAAAACTATACAAATCTGTTAGTTTTTTTTTTATATAATAATAAAGAAAAGAAGAAAGAAAAGAAAGAAATATACAACAAGATACCATACCAATACCCAATCATTCCAGATAAGTTTCAATATGAACACCATGCTGAGTTTTTAGTTCCATTTTAACCAAAATACTTTTCTTGATAGCCCGAATCAATTGTTCAGCCATATGCATATCATTCCCAATCATATCCAGAGGAACAATGAGTTTCACTTCCAGCAGTTGATTCATAACACCTATGGTGATTGGATACATCACATCTGCCCAACAATACAAGGTTTTGCCAGTGGTAGTGATGATCATATGAACATCAGGTAGAGGAAAGTATTTCCAAGTATCAACTACCCAATTCTTCTGACCTTTCCACACATGAAATCCAGTACCAGTAAAAAGATGAGAATCACAGAGCACTTGTAAGTCTCCCAGCAAAAACATACCAATCCCTTCAGGTTGATGAGACTTATAATGAGTTACAACCTATCCATATAAGGAAAGAATGTCTTGCCTATCCACCATATTTAAAATCTGACTCAGAAAAGTAAATTCTTTGGTGGAACCATCTTGTCTGTGAAGTACATTGACTTCTCCTTGACCAGTTGGAGAGTCAATAAGTTCCCATTTAACTACTCTCTCCCAAACAACAGGATTGTCATCATCAGAATCAAAGTCAATGAAAGTACTATCCTTGGGTGATTCACCCTTAGAAGCCTTTCTCTTCTTAGCAACACTCTTCTTCCTAGTACCAGGGGTAGAAGGAGTAACAAGTGGAGGATCATCAGAGGTCTCATTAGTGGGAACTAGTTCTGAAGCATCAGGAAATACACTCTTTGGATCTTCAGGAGGAATAGATTTTGAATCTTTAGGAACATCTGCTGAAGCATCAGGAGAAACATCCTTTTAATCTTCAGTAGGAATAGGTTCAGTGGTAGGAGCTTTAGTGGAAACAGACTCTGGAACTACAGGAATAGCTGATGAAGCATCAATAGTAGCAGAAGAAGATCTACCAACATCTGAAGGTTCAGAAAGCTCCACAGCTGCATCAGCAGCAATATCAGTAGATGGTGAAGGAACAACATCATTAGAGTCATCAACCTGAGTTAACACTGAAGGAGAATGAATATGCTCCTGAGCACCAAATAAAGACTCATTGGATTCTTTGGGCTGATCAGCAGAATCATCAAGCCTGATACTCTTTGCAACAGGTTTACCAATAAGCCTACCACGCTTCTCTAAGACATCTGGAACATTAATACCTGAGGAATGAAGATTAGAGATGATCTTGTCATAGTAGGAAGTGAGCTAAGTGTCTGAAAATCCCCAAACTTTCTTTTGAGTCCATCCTGATCCAAACATAGAACACCCTTGATTCTTGACAAAATTCCTCATATACTTTCTAATCTCTCATTTTGTCCATGGTCTGTCCCTTAGCTCTTTAGCTTTTCTCTCTGCCTCAGCTTGCCTCTGTAACTTAGCTCTTTCAACCATCCTTTTAGCAAAATAAGTCTCATGATAATCAATTCCAAGTAAAGATTTTGCCAAATCAGGCTTAGCAGAGACTTGAGAAGCCAAATGTTCCCATTGTTCAGCAGATAAACTCTTAGCAATATCATCTAACTCCTTTTGTCTTTCAGCAGGTAGTCTATGAGTAAGTGGAGGACCCATTTGATCCAAATCAGCCTGTATCTTCCTAGCAAGGTCCTCAGATGCCTTCATATCCAAATCCCTCTTAGTCTTTGCAACCTCCTCTTTAGCTTGTAATTGTGCTGCAAGCAATTCACTAAGCTTCTCATTAGCTATTTCCTGCTTAGTTTTCTCTCTAGAGGGAATGTCTTGAGCAACCATAACAGACTTTCCTTTATCTTTCTGAGTGGAAGTAGCTTCAGGAGGAACAGAATGCTGACTAGTAGTATCTGGTGCTGGAGAACCATCAGTACAATCAACATGTAAATCTGCTGATTCATCAGCAAGAACTTCCTTTGGCATTGGATTAGTTGATGTTGTCTTGTCAGATGATACCACATATTCCTTTCCAGCAACAAAGAATGTATCTGCTGATTAAGAAGTATCAGCAGTAGTCTTTTCTGCAGGAACATCACTGGTTGATTCATTCCCCTGAAGATTAGCATTAGCATCTGTCATAAGAATCTCATCACCAGTAGACACTTTAGAAGATTCAGCAGCTTTCTTTGCCAAATATTGTCTTCTACTTCTTCTGCTGAAATGAATTGTCTGCTTGGGTTGTGAAACTTCAGCAACTTTGGGAGAAGAAACATGAGTTTGTCTAGCAACTTTAGCCAAAATCTCAAGGGAATCCAAATTACCCTCCTTAGGCACTTCAGCAGCATCTGTCACAACCTTTTTATTTTCTTCTGTTGATCAAGTTGTGCCTCCAAATCCTGAACCCTGCTTTTCAGCATTTCAATCTCACCACCAAGAGTAGAATTGGTATCAACAAGCTCCTTTTGAAGATCATCAGTCTTTCTAATATACCTTCAAAGCAAATCATGTACAAAAGTGAGAGTAACAGGGTCCTCTGCTCCACCAACAGATTGCTCAGTGGTAAAAGGAGCTTCATTGAACCTAGCAGGAGAAACAGACATATGTACAACATTGGGAGAGCCTTCAGCATATGGCTCTCTCACAGGACTAGGTGTGGGTAGTCTAGTAATCTCAGGCTCAAGAGGTGTAGGTACCTATGTACCATGAGACTGAATTGTCTCTTCAACCTCAGGATTAAGCTCATTAGGAGCAACATGAGATGGTGATGGAACAGGACTAGGTGATAGAGGTAAAGGGGAAGGTGGAGGCTAGTCAGAAGAAACAGGCAATGGTTCAGCAGTTGTAGATAGCTCTCCCTCATTTACCACTGAAGGATTACCATCAGCAGCAACACCAGAAGATGATGGATTACCATCATCAGCAGTAGGTTGAGAGGGCATATCACCAGTAGCATCACCCTCATCTACATCATCATTGCCATGTGGCAACATAGCAGCTAACAGAGGGCGATGTACCCCATCATAGTTAGTTTGCATAGAGGCAAATAACTTTGAACCAAGACTCTTAATAGGCACATGAATTCTGTCTTCAGTGGTTATGTCTAAAATTATTTGTAGAAACCTAGGGTACATTAAAAACTTATGTGTTTGCTTCTCAACATTTTCTAGCATATTGTTAAAAATAAACTTTGAGAAATTATAAGCTAATCCTTTAGAAAGACAGACAATACCACAACCCAATTGGGTAGAGAACTGATCCCAGCCACCAGACTTGTTGCTAATACATTGGAGCAGCAAATGCACCAAATACCTCCACTTGGGACAGAACTGATTCTTAAGCCACTTAGTTGTGTCAGTGCTTTGATAACCAGCTTCCCTCAACCCAGCAAGTATCTCTTCAGTGTTGGAATGAAAAACACCATTCTCATCATCCAACTAAAGCTTTGTCCTTATCAAACTTTCAGTCACCACATACTCATTTCCATCAATATCAGCCACGATCTCTGTGTCAGATCTTTTCCTAGCAGATGCCCAAAATTGCTTCACCATAGATTCATATATCACATTTGGAGAATGTGTTAAAGCATAATGAATCTTTGAACGCTATAGAAACTCCACCATTGAATCAAACAGTTCCTGTCCTTTAACCTTTTTCAGAACAACAAACTTGTTATGATCTTTCTTGAATTGAAGTCGTGCCATTTGTATGATTTGTGAGAGATGGTTATGAATTATGAAAATGAGTGATGGGTTTAAATTGAGAGATGGGGGAATAATTTAGTTTTGGCGAAGATATGCAAAGTAGGTTATAAAAGGAAGTTCCCTAATCGTGGTCAAAAATTTTCGGAACAAATCGTTGACCATATCTGACGTGGAAAGTGGTTCCATTAAATTTCAAAATTACACTTCAGCAGAAATGAAAGTCTATCTGCTGATGGATGGTCAATCAGTAGAAACCAATCAAGAGTAAAAATATCTTCAGTGAATATCTTGATTTTTACTGTGCCACCCAACTCGCATTAATTACCATAAAGCCTTGACTTCGTCTATTTAATAACCCCCAAATCACACTTTTCAGATATCAATTACCCCCAAATCATATCAAAACCCTAATTTCACAATTAACCCCAATTCTTCACCAAATCATGTCTTCCAAACCTGAAATCATTGATCTAACCTCCTCCTCTTCCTCCTCTTCATCATCAGAGGATCTTCCACCCTATCCTTCTGAATTAGATGATTCAGATTATGCTAGAGAGTTGGAGAGACGATGGAATGCATTGGAAATGGGTGAACCAAGCAATGCCCCCATTCCTGCTGAGAGACAATATGTCTCTCCCTTCATCTTTACTTCTGATGAAGATTCTTCAGAGGATGAAGACGAAGATCCATCATTCCTTCCTCCTTCCACACCAGAGAGATCCCAACCAAGGCCAAGGAAGAGGAATCCATCTCTTCCAACATCACGGGGTGTGGTGTTGGGTCTTCCTACTCCAGGATCTGGTGCTTCATACCATGGACACAGGGGAAAGGGCAAGAAGGCAGAGGTGGTGGGTAAGGGGAAAGGGAAAATGGAGTAGTTGATGATGGGATGTTGCCAAGGACCAAAGATGTAAAACTAGGTTCTTGAGCATCTTCTTGCCTTTAACTAAAGATATAAAGCTCGGTTCTTGAGCATCTTTGTCGTCATCATCATCATTCTTCTCTTTCCATTTTCACCTTCAGCTTCTTCATCATACTGGTCATGCATATCCACCAGCTCTTTTGTAATAGATGATAGAAGCTTAGTATTAGTTTGGTAGACTTAGTGTAGGAATGATCTTTGTATTCCACTTTGAAATTGAATGTAAGCTGTAAATTGTTTCTTGAATGAATGAACATCTTTCCTTATTTGTCAATTCTTGTGTATTACTTCAGTAGAAGCAATGTGTTTCAGTATGATTGACTCTTCAGTAGAAACAATGCTCAGCAAACATGATCGCATTCCTTTAGAAAACAGCTCTTGGTGAAAAACACATAAAGATCAGCAACTTCACATAAGGACATTCTACAAAATAGACACAGAGAAACAAACAAAACAAATAAATCTTACAGAAACATTAGTAGATTAGTGTTAGCAATAATCAATAATATACAAATAATATACAAAGTATACAACATTAATAACAATCCTCCTCAAAGGCATATGCCTCCCCTCAAACATAGCATTCAAGGGTTAACCATCCCAATATGGACAACTAAGTGGTTAAACCTAGGTCCATCAAAAGCTTTTGTTAATAAATCAGCTACATTATCATCAATATGAATCTTAAGCACCTGTATTAAATGTTTTTCATTTGTATCTCTTATAAAATGGTGCCTAATTTCAATATGTTTAGTTCTTTGATGAAAAACTGGATTTTTAACAATGGAAATGGTACTTTGATTATCAATATAGATTTTAGTGTTCATAAAGTTGAACCCATAATCCAGCATTTGATTCTGAATCCAGAGTACCTGACCACAACAGTTAGCAGCAGCAACATATTCTGCTTCAGTAGAAGAGGTAGCCACAATGGTTTGTTTCTTGCACTGCCAAGAAATTAGTCTTCTACCAAGAAATTGACAACTTCCTGTTGTGGATTTCCTGTCCAAATTAGCCCCAGCATAGTCACTATCACTATATGCTTCCAGCACAAATGGTGAATCCCTTGGATACCAAAGACCTAACTTGGGTTGGCCTTTCAGATACTTGAAAATCTTTTTCACAGCATTTAGGTGGGAAGTCAATGGAGTGACTTGATGTCTTGAGCAAGCTCTGACAGCAAAAGTGATGTCAGGCCTTGAAGCTGTGAGATACATGAGTGATCCAATCATGGATCTATATAGATGCACATTAACAGCTTCATCTTGTTTATTTGGATTTTTCAGCTTGGGAGGTTCATAGGGAGTGGTTGCAGTCCTCAAAAGTTCAAAGTCAAACTTTTTCAAGATATCTTTCACATATTTCTCCTGATGGATAAAAATCCCATCAGTTTGTTATTTGACTTGTAGCCCCAAGAAAAATGTCAGTTCCCCCATTGCACTTATATGAAATTCACTTTTCATCAAATCTTCAAATTCCCTGTACCATGCTTCCTTTGTAGAGCCAAAAATAATATCATCCACATAAACTTGTACTAGGATGATATCCCTGGAGTTTTTCTTGATAAAGAGAGTCTTGTCAATTGCTCCTCTTCTATATCCATGTTCCAAAAGGAAGGTAGATAGCCTAGCATACCAGGCTCTTGGTGCTTGATGAAGGTCACATAGTGCCTTGACAACCTTGTACACCTTCTTAGGATTTTGTGGGTCTTCAAAGCCTTGTGGTTGAGTGACATAGACTTCCTCCTCAATCTTGCCATAGAGGAAGGCACTTTTTACATCCATCTGATATACCACAAATCCTATGTATGAGGCAAAGGCCAAAAATAACCTAATTGCCTCAACTCTAGCAACAGGTGCAAAATCTTCAGTATAATCAATCCCTTCTTCTTTTCTGAAACCTTGAGCCACTAACCTTGCTTTATTTCTGACCACTATACCTCTTGCGTCCCTCTTGCACTTTAATATCCACTTGGTTCCAATAGCAATTTTACCTGCAGGTAGATCAACAAGGACTCAAACATCTTGATTCTTGAATTGTTGCATCTCTTCCTGCATAGCTTCAACCCAACTAGGTTCACTCAAAGCTTGTTTAATGCTTGTTGGCTCTACTTGTGATAAGAAACAAGCAAACAGACAATGCTTCTGATCTGTGTGATTGTCTCTCTTCTGATTAGACACATATGTGAAAAAGGCACATTGACCAAACTGTGTCTGCTTTATAGCACTTCTGATTAGAACCATAGCATTTGGATCACCAAGGATATTCTCTTGAGGATGAATGGTGTTAATCCTCTTAGTGGGAACAGGATTGACATCAACAGAGGTTTCAAGATTAGTCAAGGTTGGAGCAAAGTCTTCATTATAAGAAGCTGATTGAAAAATGCCAGCACTTTGTTCATGGTTGCCAAGATCTGAGGGGCTGGGGAACCTGCCAAATGGTTCTTCTAAGCTAGTTGATGTAGCAGTGGAAACAGGTGTTGTTGCAGAAATGCCTTCAGGAGAATTGGCAGCAGCTACATCAGCAGATTCATCAGTAGAAATATATTTTCTGCTGACATCAATAGCAGCTTGTTTCAAGAGTGCTTCAGTGTCTTGAGCAAATTCAAGACTAAGCCTTTTAGCTTCTTCAGCAGCTGCATGCTCTTGCTTTTTTAGTCTAGCAAGATCTTCTGCATAGGTTGAGTTTTCCACATCATCAGCAATTTTGGCATCAGAGGCTTCTGTGTTAGTAGTGGGACCTGCAACATGAATAGGGAGAGAAGATACAACAATAGTGGGTTCATCACATTCTGAATCACTGTCTGAGTCATCTTCCAGGGTACCTGCATTGTTAGTAGGAGACACTTGTGTAACTGCAGAAGGGTTAGTTTTAAATCTTGTATACCCCAAATGATCTGCGAAGTAATCAAGGTCAAAATACCATTCATGACCTTTACCCTGAGTATTTTCATTGCCCTCTAGAAATTTTAGGTTAAGAGTCTTTTCAATTTTCTTTGCAGCCAAATTATATACCCTGTAAGCCTTGCTATGAGCTGAGTAACCAACAATGTACCCTTCAGCAGCTTTTTCTTCAAATTTGCCTAAGTGATCACTTATATTCAGAATAGTCACTTGACATCCAAAAGGTTTCAAGTATTCAATGGTAGGTTTCTTCCCTGTCAAAAGCTCATAAGGTGTCTTATTGTGAGGTTTAGTAATCAACACCCTATTAAGCACATAACAAGCAGTGCCAACTGCTTCAGTCCAAAACATAGTGGGAAGTTTAGAATCAGCAAGCATAGATCTTGCTGCCTCTATCAGGGTTCTATTTTCCCTTTCTGCAACTCCATTCTGTTGTGGAGTCCTGGGATTGCTGCAGTCCCTCTTTATACACTTTAACCCACAGAGTTCAATAAGATTGGCATTTTTGAACTCTGTCCCATTGTCACACCTTATACCTTTGATCTTCTTGTTTAGTTGGTTTTCAATGAGGGCCATAAATTCTTTAAGTGTCTGAAAGTTTTGATCTTTAGTCACCAAAAATAATGTCCAACTAAATCTACTAAAAGCATCAGTGATCACCAAACAGAAGTACTTATGGTCAATACTCCTGATGGATGTTGGACCAAAAAGATCCATATGAAGCAGCTGCAAAGGTTCTGAGATTGTGCTCACAGCAGTAATAGCCTTATAAGAAGCTTTGTGTTTCTTTCCTTTGTTACATGCAACACAGTTGTGCTCATTGGTGAATATCTTGGAAGGGAGTCCATGAACAAATCCATCTTTAGCAAGCTTGTTAATTACTTTGAAGTTAACATGTGCCATCCTTCTGTGCCATTTTGTAGATTCATCCAAGGATGCTTTAGCCACCAAGCATGCTAGATCACCTTCTGGATTGACATCATTCAAATTGAATGTGTAAAGATTATGATTTCTTGGAACCTTTAGCAATACATGACTTTCATCAGGTATTTTGAAGTCAGGTGAAAGAATGAGACAGTCCTCATCAGTGAAAAGCACAGGGATCTTTTTGTCACAGATTTGTGAAACTGAGAACAAATTGAAACCTTGTAGTTCCTTCACATAGTAGACATTCTCAAAATCAACCTTTAGAGTTCTAATGGTTCCTTTTCCATTGATTCTTCCTATTCCACTTCCAAATCTCACTATGCCTTCATAAAAAGGTACAAAATTATGTAGCTTCTCCTGATTCCCAGACATGCTTCTTGAACAACCACTATCTACAATACCTAAGTCTTTATTCAAAAGAGGATGTCCCTACAACAACAAAAAATTATACAACAATATAAGTACATTGATAGACTCAAGTCATGAAAGACTTGAATCTGCCTTGTGGATCATTATTATGAAGCCATGTAGATGAGTTAGATCCACCATTGATCCTGGAACCCCTGTATACATATGGTTTATTAAATTTCCAAGAACAATCTGCTAAGGACTTTAAAGCAGAATCCCAATTAGCCCTTCCCAAAAACATTGGGGCATAATATCCAGGCCAATAACCATTTTGAAAATAAGTTTGATTAAATCCAGAAAATGGTGTAGAAATATATCTATTCCTATCAGCATATCTGTTGGTCCCTTTTACTTGGTTTACAGTAACTAAAAAGCTAAAGTAACCAAGTTGTATGACATTTAACAACGATGTATAAATGATTAACAATAAAGCAACGTAAACATAAGAGACAATATTTTTCAACATTTAATTCTTTATTAGAAGTTAATCAAAAGAATCGTACCCAAGTGTTTGCGGAATAACACTTGGGATTGAAAACAACAAGTGTGGTATTGACTCTTCACTAAACTCAAACAATGTTGAGTGACAACTTTCAAGACCCACTGAGCTATCTCAGGGGTTATGTTGTTCTTTGGAGGAGTAAAATTGGTTTGTGAATGCTTTGCATTAATTGCACAAACTTGTCAACTTTTACTCCTCACTTATGCTACCTATTTATACACAAATATGAACAACCCTATTATACAATGGACCTAAGTGTTCCTCAATAAAATCTTGATAGATTTTATTCTCTGACTTGGGAAAACTTCTTTGAGTTAAGTTCAAATGGCACTTTCTGATGACAGCCTGGTTTTAACCATTTGGGGAAAGTTTAACCTTAAAGTGATAAAACACTTTTAGTGAAACAGATCAAACTTTCCCGCCCAGTCCTGACAAAACTTTAGTCTTCAAGTCATCAGTCTTTAGTACCATAATAGTTGTTGAGGAGTCTTGGGGTTCAGTGAGTTATTGTCATCCTCACTGAACCCATCACCTTCTTCTTGGCTTAGATCACACTCACTGAGTTCCGCCTCACTGAATGGAGAACCTTTCTTTTTAGGCTCAGTCTAGGTATCCTGAAGATGACTCACTGAGTTACTGTTCACTCAGTGACTTGTTTACACTTAGGTTATTTTACGTTCAAATCCTTGTTAGAAGAAGACTGGGGAATTCAGTGACCCAACAATCTCCCCCTATTTGAACATACAAATAGCCTAAGTGTTTCTTGATTCAGTGTGAGTTGGTAGGGGTCTTCATCTCTTACTGAATGTTGATGTAATTTTAAGTAGGACACATAATTTAACAAAAACATCTAAGTTCATTAATAGTTATTACAAGTCCTACAAATTACAAATAAATAAAAGATAGTTATTGCAGATCAGATGTTCAGGTGGTATCCAAGGTTTTCATGCTTTGCTTTCTTTGATCTGAGTAGGTGTCTTTCAAGATGCTCATTGATCGTTGCTTCCAAGTCCTGGCAGAATCTTTTGTTCTCATCACTCTTGATGGGGGACGCCAACATGAGGTATATGAGCATTGCTTTGATTCCTGCCCTATCCATATCAGACCATCTTTGGAAGGCATAACATCCATACTCATCAGTGAAGCATAAACCTCTTTCAGGAGCTTCAAGGACCATGTTGTTCACAAAAGTGATCCCTTCAGGAAGCGACCTGTCACACTCTAACCCTGGTACTTTGATCTCAGGCTCCATCTCAATTTGCTTCCTTTTCCTCTTGGAAGCCTTAGATGAAGCAGTCTCATTTGCTGAGTCAGGAAAAAGTGAGGGAATGTTAAGAGCTTCAGGCATTGCTCTCAGTCTGTCGTACCTTTCCTTCAGTGATTTGAGAAGGCTAGGAACTACAACGTTGTTCTTCTTGGCAATGATAGAACGAAGCTCATCAAGTTCAGTGATGCCAAAGTCAGCAAACCTGAATGGCTTATGGACGTCAAATATTCTTTTATCACGTCCCCTGAAGACGGTGACCATTGCAGGATCGGTGTTCCTGTGGATTTGAATGTCAGTGATGGTTTCAGGTCTTAACCTTTCTCTCATCACCCAAGTATACTTTTCGACCCTGTGTTTTCTAATTTGAGCGTCCTTCCTGAGCTTATCTTCTCTTTCCTTTTTGCGAGCATTTAGCTCTTCTTCCTGAGCCTTTTTAAAGGCTGCACCAGCTTGTTCAGTTGCTAGTGCCTCAGTATCCAAACCAATCTTTTCAGCTTCCTCATGAACAACCTGAATGAGAGCAGGCTTTCTCATTCTCTCCTCTTCAGCCACCTTTAGTAGTATCTCAGTCCTTTCCATGTGAGCCTGAATTTCATCGTTTGTGAGATGATTTACTACTCCATTGATTTCAAATGGGACTCTGATAGGTTCATCACGGTCATATCTGACCAAGGTTGAGGCTGGCTTGAGCACAATTTCAGGACCAGAGGTGGTAGCAATACTTTTGCCTCTGTCCTGCCCGAGAGTAGAGGAGACTGGTTCCTCCTGTGGTGGAACTTTAGTGATTGGTGTGGCTTTAGTGACATGCTCCCCCTCAGTGTGAGAGGGCTGTCCAGCTTCTTGTTCAACAGTATTAAGGGCTTCAGTAGCATTCTCCCCCTCAACATTTGCCTGAGTGTCAGTGATGGCAAGTGTTGGTTGTACTAAAGAAGAAGTAGATGATCCCTTGAAGGCTTTAAAAATTTCAGTCATCATAGACTTGATCTCCTGAGTATCCTGCTGAATGATGGACACCCTGGAGTCAAGTGTAGCCTGGGCTTGTTCAAGAGCTGTCATCCTGGATCCCAAGGTCCATGCCAGAGAAGTAGACCTTTGGGATTGAGCTGTCACTGATTCTTCTATTTTGGTAAAGGAAGATTTGAGAGACTCCACAGCAGTGGTGAGACCCTGAAGATTCGATCCCTTTAGCAAGTCAAGTAACTCAGTGAGGGCCACTGAGTTTACCTGATACATCTCAGATGCCTGAAGAAGCTTCCTGGTGAGTTCAGGATCATCCTTGACTGATTCTTGAACCGACTGAACCCCTACATTCAGCTGGTTGAGGGTTATCAAAAACTGATTCAGGCGAGTGATCATTTGTGTCAGGGAGTGGTTAACTGAGGCATGTTGTTCCCTGACATCATCATCGAAGTCTTCGACAGCATCTTTGAGATTATGATAATGAACCGCCTGTTCAGTGTGCATGTCAAAGACCTCATCAGTGATCCCCCTGTACAAAATGTTAGTAATATTTTTGATGAATTTGGTGAAGGTTTTCACAGTGAGAGGAGCCTGATCATCTCCTGAGGACTCTGGCTCAGAATGTGTGTCAGCATCGTCATGGTTAGAAGATTGAGGAGACTGAGGAATAGTTTCAGGGACTGTCTCCTCAAGCTCCATATCATCTCCGTCCTTAAAGACTTCCTCATCACTATTGAATTCATCATCAGAATAAAGAACTGCCTGAGCATCAGCTAGGGACTGAAGCTGCAAAAGGTTATCCGGCTCCTCTTCATAAGAAGACTTGCCTTCGTTTTGGCCAGGTCCTGACCCCTCAAATCCGATAGATTGGGTTTTATCTACCTGGTCTTCAGGGTCAGTTCCCGAGTTATGCGCACCTTCGGGATTGGTTGTGGGTTCCATATCAGCGGGTGGCATTAATCCCTCTGAATCTTTGTCCCCCGTGGCCCCTTCAGGAACTGATGGGTGTTTCTCAGTACCATCACTAGGAGCCGTGAATGTTGTGTCCCTATCAGCGGGTTGTATGTTTCCCTCTGAGTCTTTGGGATGAGTTTTTGTGCCCTCAGACAAAAGCTTTGACTTGCGAATGTCCTCATCAGGCACCTGAGTGGTTATGCCCCCCTTTCCAACAGGCTTGTGCTGGCCTGTCGAAGATTTAGGGGCGAGAACTCCCTGTTGCTTGGGTTGTGATTTACCCGAGCCTTTGGCAGGATGTGAATGTTTGTGGATCCCCTTCTCAGTGGAGTAGTACTGCCCCACCGAGGGTACAGGACCCCTTACTCCCTGATACTCTGGTTGTGATTTGCCAGAGTCTTTAGCAGGATGTGAAGGTTTGGTTGATTCCAACCCCACTGACTTGTTTGTGACAGCAGGACCTTTGGGAATGGGTTCGCCCGAGGACACTGAGTGTGATGTCTCAGTGCCCTCCGTTCGCCTTTGTTTTGTGGCCAAAGATTGGCTAATGATCCTGATGGTGTCAGCAGTCAGGGTCTGTTGTTGTTGCCCCCTATTGTCAGGCTTAGGGGCAGAGGTCTCAATGGCGATTGGCTTGGGTTGAGCCACCTTCCTGGACCCCTGTCCCTTCTTCCTCTTCACCTTTTTGGTGGGAGAGGGAATTGGTGAAATGATGTTGTCACCCTGGATAGCAGTTAGCATGTATGTGGTCAGGGCGACGGGTGTTACCTCATTAGGGTCACGTGAGTACTTTGCCTTATGTAAGACATCAGGTTCAAAGCCGACACTGTCAGGCTTGATATACTCAGACCCTAGTAGGTCATTCAGGGCACAGGAAATGAATCTAGGGTAAGACATGTGTTTTTGCCTAGACTTCCTACCCAATTTGCCTATGAGGTCCCTGAAGATAATTTCTCCAAGGTCAATCTTTTCCCCCCAAGGACCTGAATTACAAATGTCATCAGGATCCTCCAAGGGGCAGGGAACCATGTTTTGATGATGAGGGCTTTGTTCAGTAGGGCCCCTGGAGTAACATCAGGATGATGTTTGTCATAGGGCCCTAGTTCTAAGAGGAGTTGTTTAACTTCCTCTTCAGTAGGTGGGGCTACAAAAGTCTCAGTGTAGTCAAGGCCAGTGGCTTTGACAAAGGTTTTGTAGTCAAGAGTAAGGGACTTAGTCCCATTCTTCACTGAGAACTTGATTTTGGCCTCCTTTGGCGCATCAGGGTTTTCAACCACCGTTGTGCACCAAAATTCCCTCAAGTAGTCATGATAGATGACTGAGGGGGTCTTTGTGAATGTGGTGGTGAGAAAACAGTTTTGTAGGAACTTTACCACATTCCTGTATTTAGGAAACCCTTCAGGGTAGGCAAAGTTCCCCACCACATTGTTTTTGGTGAGGTCTACGCTTTCCATTTGGAATTCCACATTGGGTGCGTATTTTATGACCTTTGAAGATGCCATTTTAATTTGATAAAAAGGTCTGGTTTTGAATAAAGAAGACGCACACATAGATTTTGAAAGCAAGAGTTCTTGAAATAATTTTGCAAGAGTTTTTTTAAGATTTTAAAAAGCGTGTGTGTGTTCTTCTTTGTGGGGGTATTTATAGGGTGGGAATTAGGGTAGTGATATTGCTGATACCAAAGGTTTAAATTATTCAACCGAAGCGGCATAATAATATTGGTTTGAAATCCGCATTTAATATCACGATTCCCATTACCCCTATTTTCTCTCACATCTTGGGTGAACAGTTGTGAGGCTTTGCAAATAATGCACTTTTGCAGAGAAAAAATCATCACAACTTTTGTGTGTGAGGAAGCATTTAATGCTCAGTGGTGTTTGGTGAGAGTGAAGTGGAGGCCCAAGGAGTGGATGCCAGTTGTGTAAGTGACATATATTCCTATATTAAATAGGATTCAGTTACCTACCTGGGACATTAACTAACTAAGTACTTAGAGCATTTAGTTAGGGTATTCAATGCCATTTTTCATCCTGAGCCCCCTGAATGAATTTTTCATTCAGTAAAAAAATGAGTTTTCAGGAAGGGTGTGATCAGGGACCTAGAGAATTTACATCAGGTTGGAACACTTTTGATCAGTTTCCTGATTCTATGTCCAACATGCCTAGTTCAACTTTCAATCTTGTGAAAGTGGGTTCATCCAAAGGTTTAGTGAAGATATCAGCTAGCTGATACTCAGTGGGGATGAAATGTAGTTCAATTTCTCCATTAGTGATGTGGTCCCTGATGAAGTGGTATCTGATGTCAATGTGTTTGGTACTTTGATGAAGTACTGGATTGTTTAAGATGGCTATGGCACTTGTATTATCACAAAAGATAGGTACCATCTTATACTGAATGCCATAGTCATTCAGTTGACTCTTCATCCATAGTACATTTGCACAACATCCTGCAGCAGCCATATATTCAGCTTCAGCTGAGGACATGGCCACTGACTGTTGTTTCTTTGTACTCCAACACACAAGTTTTCCACCAAGAAATTGGCAGGATCCTGAAGTACTTTTCCTATCCATATTATATCCTGCATAGTCAGAGTCAGTGTACCCTTTGAGATCAAATCCTGAACATTTTGGGTAATACAAACCAAGGTTTGGAGTACCGTTCAGGTACCTGATGATTCTCTTGACAGCAGTGAGATGTGTTTCTTTAGGGTCAGCCTGGTATCTTGCACACAGGCAGACTGAGAATTGGATATCAGGCCTTGAGGCAAGTAAGTACATCAGGGATCCAATCATTCCTCTGTATTGGGTTTGATTCACTGATTTTCTAGTGAGATCAGGGCCAAGGTTGTTAGGAGGAACCATAGGAGTCTTAACTGAAGAGCAGTCAGTGAGCTCATACTTCTTCAGTAGGTTCCTGAGGTATTTTTCTTGGCAAATGGATATTCCCTTTTCAGTTTGTTTAATTTGAAGTCCAAGAAAGTATGTGAGTTCACCCATCATGCTCATTTCAAACTTTGTGGTCATCAGTTTCTCAAACTGTTTGCAAACTTTGTAACTTGTTGAGCCAAAGATGATGTCATCAACATATACTTGGACAAGAATGACATCATTCTTTGTTCTGTAGATGAACAGTGTGTTGTCAATCTTTCCTCTGACAAACTTGTTTTGGATCAGGAAGGCTGAAAGAGTTTCATACCATGCCCTGGGTGCTTGTTTCAGTCCATAAAGGGCTTTGTTAAGCTTGTAGACATGGTTGGGGTATTCACTACTTTCAAAACCAGGAGGCTGTTGTACATAGACATCTTCTTTGATGTTACCATTCAGGAATGCACTTTTAACATCCATTTGGTAAACTTTAAAGTTCATTTAAGTTGCATAGGCAAGGAAGATCCTGATGGCTTCCATTCTAGCAACAGGTGCAAAGGTTTCCTCATAGTCTATACCTTCCTGTTGATTATATCCTTTATCAACCAGTCTTGCTTTGTTCTTGATGACTGTGCCATTCTCATCGGTCTTGTTTTTAAAGACCCATTTCATACCAATGATTAAAACGCCCTGGGGGCATTCAACAAGGGTCATGACATCATTTCTGTCAAATTGTTCCAATTCATCTCTCATGGCCTGAACCCAACTTTCATAAGTCAGGGCTTCTTTGACATTTTTAGGCTCAATCTCTGAGAGATAGTCAGCATAAAGACATATATTGGCAGTGGCGGCCTTGAGTTCAGCAGCCTTGCTTCTTGTGAGCATGCCTTCAGTGGGTTCACCAATGATGTTCACAAGCTCAATGATTTTGGATCTAGTCCAGCTATCCTGAGGTTTGGGATAGGAATTTGAGCTTGAAGGAGCCTGATTAGGTTCAGACTCAGGAACATGAGGTGACTCATCACTATGTGCTTCAGTGACTTCTGTAGGAACAATTTGTTCTGAGGGTTCCTGAACAATTTGTTCAGTGGTTGCAGTCTCATTGGAGACATGCTGAGTTTCAATGAACTTACTGATAGGTGGTTGGGGTAGGTTGTGAGGGATGATGTAATAGGAGATGTCAGCATCTGCTTGGTATTGGGTTGAGGGATTGTTCTCAGGATGATCCTCATCAGGAGGATACCTTGTTGAGTCATCAATACCAATTTCTTCAACTGAGGAATTAGAGAACCTGATGGATTCAGTGCTCTCATCAACAGTAATGTGATAAGTTTCCTCAGTTTGTTGTCTCCTAGTGTTGAACACCCTGAAGGCTTTAGAAACCAGAGAATATCCCAGGAAGTATCCATCATCAGCCTTGGCATCAAATTTACCCAAATGATCCTTGTGATTATGAATAAACACAGGACACCCAAATACATGAAAGTAGCTGATGTCAGGGATTCTTCCTTTGAATATCTCATAAGGAGTCATATTGTGCCTTTTCACAATGATTGACCTATTTTGAGTGTAGCAAGCTGTTTTAACTGCCTCAGTCCAAAAATGTTTTGAGAGGACTGAGCCATTTAACATTGTTCTTGCTGCCTCAATGAGTGTTCTATTTCTCCTTTCAGCTACTCCATTCTGTTCAGGAGTATAGGGAGAAGTGAAATTTTGAGAAATTCCTTTCTCATCACAGAAACACTCAAGGTCTTGGTTTTTGAACTCAGTGCCATTGTCAGTCCTGATCTGTTTAACTTTGACATCATTTTGATTTTCAATGTTCCTGACAAATGACATGATGGTTTCAGCTGCCTGACTCTTTTTGGTCAGGAAGTAAACCCAAGTATATCTTGAGTATTCATCCACTATGACCAGAGTATACTTCTCATGGTGAATGGACATTTGACTGACAGGTCCAAAGAGGTCCATATGAAGAAGATGTAGGCAGCTTTTGATGGAAAAAGTTTGTTTGGTTTTGAATGATGCCCTGTGGTGTTTTCCTTTTTCACAAGCAGAACAAGGCTTGTCTTTGGTATACACCAGGGATGGAAGGCCCAAAACTTTGTTCTGTTTGGCCAGGTTGTTGATGCTCTTGAAGTTGAGATGAGAGAGTCTCCTATGCCATAGCCAGTTGATTGTCTCACTTGCCTTTGAGAATAGACAAGTCCCATTATGAGTCAGGGATGACATGTCAAGGACATATACATCATCCTTCCTAGGGGCAATCAACACAACTTCCTTATTGGCATTAAAGATGGTCCCTCTCTTGTCATCAAACTGAACTATGTATTTGGCATTACATAGTTGGGAAACACTTATCAGGTTGTACTTGAGACCATTAACATAAGCTATTCTTGTAAAAACTATACCATTGCAGTTTACTGAACCATAACCTTCAGTGGGAGCTGATGAGTTATCACCAAATACTACTTTGGGTCCTGGTTCTTCCACAAACAGTAAACTGGGTTAGTTTTTCTTGTTGACCCACTTTCTAGTGGGCTTAGTCCTTAGAGACTTTTTGAACTCAGTTAATGAATCATGGTCTGAAGTTGTGTGACCTGAGCTTCCACATGTTTTACATTTTGTGGAGGTTGAGGCCTCAGGTGACTGAGAAGTGTTGGTCTGGTTTTTCCTTCTGGACTGAATAACTTTGTCATGTCCCTTGGTTTCATGGGAGGGATCTCCATAGATGTCACAGCAGTTTTTCATCATACAATCATCAGGAAGATGATCATTGAAACCACAGTGAGGACATGGCGAGAAAGGCTTAGCCTTCAGTCTTTGTTTGGAAGGTGTGGCATACTGATAGCCTTGGTTTTTGTATAGACCTCTTGCTTTTAAAGAAGCAGTGTGGGGGATGTGATCATAAGTTCTGTGGTCCTCTTGTTTGCATATCATACAAAACAGGACTCTGTAGCATTTATCAGTGCTGTGATTTGGATAATTGCACAGTTCATATCTCCCTGAGGGTCTGGGTGTGGTTTTTGGTTTTGAAGTACTTGAGGATACTGAGGGCTTATTAGATTTAGAGTCTGAGAATTTTTCAGTAGACTCAATTTTCTCACTCAGCATCCTGACAAGTTCAGCAAGCTGATCAACCTTTGAATCAATGCTTTCAAGCTTCACTTCAGTGGGTACTGAAGGTTTTTGGAGTTCAATTGTGCAGGAGTAGGTCTTTTCAGAATAGTCTTTCCTAAACCTGATTTCTCTTTGGGAGAATGTGGTTGATAGACTAATGGTGCAAGGTCAGAATTGGGTTCAGCTCCCTGAAGTTGTTTCAGTGGAGCGAGTGGTGAATCGGACTTAGACTCAGTAATGGACTCAGTAGGACTAAGTTCATCAATGACTCCTAGCAGCTCCTTGATAGCCTGACTTTCAGGCTCCAGGATTCTTCCAGTATTAAAATTTGGCATTTTACTATCAGGATTGTTTCTTTCAATCCAATCACTGGGTTTAGGAGCAAGTTCTTTGCTAGAGAGTATTTTAGTTGACAGAAAATTTGTTGAATGACTACTCTCCCCAGAAACTTTAGTGAGTTGATCATCACCCAAACCAGCCTTTTTGGAGCTGGGTGTGAGACTCAGTTTTTCATAAAGTTTGGGGTTTTTCTGAGTCCATTTCCAAATAATTTCCTTTTCTTTCTTAAGTTCTTCTTGAAGAGCTTGATTTTGTTTTACTAGTTCAGAGTTTTGAATTTGAAGTGTAACACTTTCAAGCTTGGCTTGTTTTAAAGCAAGTAGTTCATCTCTACTATGATTTAATTCAAAACTCAGTTTGTTAAATTTTGAAAACAAGTTAAGTCTTTGCTCTTCAACATACTTAAGATCAACATTAATATAATCTAAGTAAGATTTCCAATCATCATTATCATCCATAGAAAGTAAAAGGTTTACCTTCCTCATAGTGATGTTAACCCATTCACCATTTCTTGCATGACTCTTCCCCACAGCAAACTTGTTGTCATCTGATAGAGCCATCAGGGCACTGATGTGAACTTCATCATCATCAGACGACACTTCAACCTCATCCCAGTCATACGTTTCAGCAACAAGCCCTTTGTTCTTGGCTTGAGAAGGCTTTGGAGCCTGAGGAGGCTGAGAGACTGTTGAGGATGATTCAAGAAGGGCAAGTTTAGCTTTTGCCTTTTTGTACTTGGCTTCAAAGTCAATTTGAGGGACTTTTTCAAATCTTTGTCTAGACTGAAGCATTTTTGGTTGAAATTTGCTGGGGCCTGAAAAAGAGTTATTTCCTGAAAATTTGAAAGATGGTTCTGAGGTTGTTTTTGAAAAACAATCTTTAGCAAAATGGCCCATTTTGCCACATTTAAAACATTCAGTGTTCTCATTTGCTTTTGAAGGAAATTTGTTTTTCTTAAAAAACCTTTTTGAATTAGCAAGGAGTGCCCTTTCTTGAAATTTAATTTGAAGATCATTTAGGTACTCCTCACTGGTTCTTAGGTCAACCTCATCATCAGATTCATCCTAAAAATCCTGCACAACACCTTTTGAATAGAAAGCAGTTGATATGGGTGAAATTGTCAAGGTCTTTTTGGTCTCCTGAGCTTTACCAGGGTATCTCCTGGTGATAAGATTGTCTTCATAGACAAACTTCCCATAGATGGCAGGGAGCTCAAGGTTCTGAATGTGGTTTGCATTTCTCAATCCCTGAGAGAAGTTTAACCACTTCTCAGGGAGACTATTGACAAAACCAACATTAATCTCATGTTTTGACAGTATAACACCATCATTGGTCAGCTCATTCAGGAGGGTCTTATACCGAGTATAAGTCTCAGAGAGACTTTCAGAATCCTTGGCCCTGAAGGTATTGAATTCAAGCTTCAGGTCCATGATTCTATTCTCTTTGGTATCAGAAGGCCCTTCATAGCTATGAACCAGGTCAGTCCATGTCTACTGGGCAGTGGGACAGTTGATCACTGATTCCATTATATCATCAGGAAGGCATGATATAATGATGCTTTTCAGGCGCTGGTCTTGATTGACCACCTTCCTTTCATCTGGGGTCCACTGAGCTTCAGGTTTAATTAAACCTTGTGCAGTTGTTGGGACAGATGGACCATCATTAATCAACTTAATGTAATATGGTTCCATCCCAGTTAAGTAGCAAAGCATTCGCTTTTTCCACATATTAAATTTGCCAACTTCTAGTCGAGGGGCAGTTGCTGAATAACTTCCACCCTTTTTGTCAACAAGTTGGGGAACATCTATGTCAGTCATAGTGGGATCTTGATTTTAAAAACTTGAGCACTCTTAAGTTTTTGAAAACAGGTTTAAGTTTTACAAATCAGAGGCTCTGATACCACTTGTTGGTCCCTTTTACTTGGTTAACAGTAACTAAAAAGCTAAAGTAACCAAGTTGTATGACATTTAACAAAGATGTATAAATGATTAACAATAAAGCAACGTAAACATAAGAGACAATATTTTTCAACGTTTAATTCTTTATTAGAAGTTAATCAAAATAATCGTACCCAAGTGTTTGCGGAATAACACTTGGGATTGAAAACGACAAGTGTGGTATTGACTCCTCACTAAACTCAAACAATGTTGAGTGACAACTTTCAGGACCCACTGAGCTATCTCAGGGGTTATGTTGTTCTTTGGAGGAGTAAAAGTGGTTTGTGAATGCTTTGCATTAATTGCACAAACTTGTCAACTTTTACTCCTCACTTATGCTACCTATTTATACACAAATATGAACAACCCTATTATACAATGGACCTAAGTGTTCCTCAATAAAATCTTGATAGATTTTATTCTCTGACTTGGGAAACTTCTTTGAGTTAAGTCCAAAAGGCACTTTCTGATGACAGCCTGGTTTTAACCATTTGGGGAAAGTTTGACCTTAAAGTGATAAAGCACTTTTAGTGAAACAGATCAAACTTTCCCGCCTAGTCCCGCCAAAACTTCAGTCTTCAAGTCATCAGTTTTTAGTACCATAATAGTTGTTGAGGAGTCTTGGGGTTCAGTGAGTTATTGTCATCCTCACTGAACTCATCACCTTCTTCTTGGCTTAGATCACACTCACTGAGTTCCGCCTCACTGAATGGAGAACCTTTCTTCTTTGGCTCGGTCTAGGCATCCTGAAGATGGCTCATTGAGTTACTGTTCACTCAGTGACTTGTTTACACTTAGGTTATTTTACGTTCAAATCCTTGTTAGAAGAAGATTGGGGAATTCAGTGACCCAACAATATCTACCAGCAAAAACAGATCTACCAGCAGAAACAGGCCTTTCAGCAGAAACAGAGTTGTTTCTGCTAGTGGTGTATGGTGCATGTGGAACACAAGAGGGTTTGGTATAAGCATTGGTCCACATTTGTCTAGGTCTATTATTAGCAGCAGAAACACCCATCCTCTTTTCATGAAAATCACAATCCTTAATCAAATGCAATTTACTACCACAAACAAAACACTTCTTCTTTCTAGAAGTTTTATTAAAACTAGAAGATGTCTTATTAAACACAAAATTATTCAAACAACCACCAGAAATAGAATTGTTTTATAATGACTGAAAGGAATTGTTTTTAAAAGAAGTAAATAACAAGTCTTCAGAAGAGGCTGTCTTTGAAATCACTTCATCAGCAGTAACTTCAGAGTCCACAGACTTGTAAGATGACTTAACAGATGGCTTGGATGAGGACTTGGGTGAGTCTGACTTGGTCTTGGACTCATAGCTGGCATAACTAGAGGTCTCTGAAGTTTTGTCCCTGAAAGAACAAGAGACACATTCATTAGAATCATCACTAGAGATACTTCTAGAGTCAGGGGAGTCATTGATCCTAATGCCAGTTTGAGTCTGTGATTCAGGTAAGTCCAAATTATGGGATGTGGGCTTAGGGGTTCCTATGGTAGTGGGAGAGTCAGATTTATTAGTTTTACAGGTAAGGTTTGGCAAGTCATCAGAATTTTTGCCATACAGATGGTGTGAACCATCAAAGTCAGAGGTTTTGGAGGTAGGCATGAATTCACCTCTAATTGGTCCTGGTATAGCATGCATCTCACCTTCCTTTAAGAATTTTATAGGTGTAGAGTTATTTTTACTTTTCTTATCTAAATGATGGTTTGCCTCTACACCTACATACTTCTGAAAACCTAAACCAAGTTCAGATGTTACAGACTGACTACTGTAGAGAAAACTAGCTAACTTATCACCTGAAATTAGCCATTTTTTATGCCTAGACACTTCCTTATCCAACTTATCTTGCAAAACTTCTTTCTCAGACTCAATTCTAACTTTTTCTCTTTCAGTAAATTTTAACTCATTGGTAGTTATCTCTAAATCTCTTTTTAATACTGTTATCTTTTCCTCATAAGCTAACTGATTTTGTTGAAACCACACTTTCTGTTTTTCTAAAGTTTTCATATCTTCTTTATAAGCTTGAGCTTCAATAAAGCTAGTATTATATTTTGGTTTCATCTCGTCATAAGCTGCTTTAAGAGTATTATATTTAATGTGACACCCAAAAACACAATTATTTACCTGAGGAGATATTCCCATGAAGGCAAAGTCAGCATCATAGCTAGCTACGCAGGAGATTTGTTGAGGAGAGCTGCTTGTTGCATCTTCAGATTCATACTCATTCCAGTCAACACAAGCATCTACAGCAGTGACCAAAGCCTTTGATTCTCCAGCCTCCGCCTCCTTCTTCCTGTAGGCAGAATATCTGGTACTATCTTCACTCTTCTTGGTCTTGCATTCTCTTGCAAAATGGCCAATCTCTCCACATGCATAGCACTTCACTTTTCTTCTGTTAAAACGAGCTGCATCTCTTCCATTAACTTGGAGCTTTCTGCCAACCTTTTGCTCAAATCTTCTGACTTTAAGAGACAACATTGCCATTTGCCACTTTAAGTCCAACTCTTCCATTGCAAGTTCATCAATTTGCTCAAAGTCCTCATAAGATATTTGTTGTTGTTGATCAACTTCAGCAACAAATGAGTGAAGTACATCTTCCATCACATTGCTAACCTTTGGATGATTCTTTAGACTAGAATTTGTGAAAGACAATGCTGTAGTGCAAGGACTTGGACTGGGAGAGTGTGGCATATAGTTTGAATTAGTGCTGATGAATGCAGAGTGTGAAGGAGGTGCTGCATAAGTGGAGTGACCCTTGATGTCAAGTTCCAAGGCTCTGAGCTTGTTGTACAAGTCATCAAACGAGAGATAATCTAAGCCTCCTTTGGTTTTCAAAGATATGCTGACCTGAGACCATGAGGGAGGTAAGGCTCTGAGAAACCTGGAGTTAACCTCCTCATTGTCAGGTCTGGCTAGAAGTTGATTCAAATGACTTAGAATCTTCTGAAACCGATCATAGCCTTTGTGAGTTCCCTCCTCTTCAGTAATTCTGAATTCCTGAAATTCTTGCTTCAACATAGACTTTCTCATCCTTTTAGATTCTTCATTGCCCCCAAATCTAGTTTTGATTGCCATCCAGAATTCTTTGGGATCAGTCAGGTGATGAAAATCTCCCATGTGATCATCAGGAATTGCTTGAAGCAGAATAGTTCTTGCTTTGTTCTCCCTTTGTACAGCAAGGATCTCTTCAGCAGATGTTGAAGGCAAAGTAGTCATATTACCCTGTGAATCTTTTCCTTGCTTCCTAGGACTGCACCCAGTTAATACCACCTTCTATAGGTTGAAATCGACACTGGCAATCCAGTTCTGCATCTTCATGGCCCAAATCTCATACTCATCCTTCCTGAGATAGGGAAACTTGGCGTTGCTGTTGGAGAAGGCAACCTGTTGGAGTTGTTGAGTGAGGACGTTGGTGTTTGTAAGAGTGACATCAGTAGCATCTCCATCAACCATTGTTACTGAGTGGAAAAGGTATTTGAGTGTGAGTTAGATTACAGAGATTATCTTGTGGCTCTGATACCACTTGTAGGATCTACACTTGATAGATCTCGAGCCAATAGATCGTTAGTCTACTAATGTAATCACTAGCAAACTAAATAGACAATCTCTGTTAGCTTATACTTATTACGGAATATAAATATAAACTTGTATGCTAAACTTTGATCCTCTATGGATCGATATTATTCACTAATAATTGTTTTGAAACTCGTACATAATACAATATCCTTGGGTTCCTTATATACTAGTGGAAACTCTAAATTCTTCTACAAGAAACGTATAAACATAATACTCTTGAAGATATTCTACATATCTTATCTATAAATAACTAACTTCTATCTACGGATTAACTATATCCGCAGTAACACTATTCTTCTGCAGGAACTATTCTTTAGCAGAAACCAGTATATGCTTCCGCAGAAACCTGTCAGCAGAATCTTCAGCTGTATCTAAATACTGACTTCACTAATTCCTTACAATGGCATTCATGGTTTTTGATCTTTTGACGAGTAATACACAAAGATAACACATGAAAAATTTATTTAATTTCATACTAAAGATAGATGATTGGAGATGACGTACTATTCCTATGACTTTAATGATCCATGGTTCAACAAGTCTATCGATCAAAGCAAATATCGAGTAACACTTAACCGTTCTATGTGGATCGTAAGTATAGCATGACACTTGACTTGGGTCCCGTGAACCAACTGGAGAAAAGACCGTGAACTGCTTATATACTTTATTTTAAACGGGGTTTGAAGTCTTACCAACAAGGATACTATAACAATAGTCATTAATATATCATTTTGTGGAATTAATATATCATTTTATATGTTTCATACAGATTTTCATTTTGGATGTATAAAACTCTTTTGTTATTGAAATTCGAATATCTATCAAGATATATTAAATTAAAAAATTAAAGATAGATTTTGGATGGTATGTGCAACATTATTACTCTTTCTGTTTACTCCGTTATCCGACCTACTACTCTATCACGCTATATATAATAATAATAATAATAATAATAATAAAATGAGTGACAATAATGATGATACAAGATAGGCTATCACACACACCAAATATAATTATAAATCAAAATTAAGAACCATAATGAAAACAAAAAAAACAATTCAACTATTTGTTTTTTTAATAAATAAATAAAAATACATTATTGAAAATTTAAAAAAAAAAAAAACCCCGCGCGTGCGCGGGCATTATAACTAGTTACAATTTATTATAGAAACTTGTTTTAATCATGTCACAACGAGAAAACAATATTCATTCTGATACGCCTACAAGGATAACTATCATGTGTTTTATTTTTTGTTAAGATAAGTGTCTGAGTCATTTTAAGATAAGTGTTCGTGTCTATCAGGGATTATCTCATCGTGTCTATTTAAGCAATTCTAATCAATGAAATTGTCAAGCTTTGTCAAATAAAAATATATCTTGTCTTCTTCTTCTCTTCTTAAGGAGCTCGTATCACGCTTGAAGGGAGTGCTACTATCGATACAACCTTAACGGGTCGTATCAATTGGTACTTTCATTGAGAGTCCTCGTTGAGAGGGCTACCAAATTAGGGTTTCAAATAAATAAATAAATAAATAAATACATAAATAAATAAATAATTGTTGTTCATCGTCACTATTCACGAGTTACTGTTCATCGGTACTGTTCATCAAAAAGAATATGTTCTTTGAGTTACCGTTCATGGCATCGGACAACAGCGATCGGGACGCACTATCTAAGCTCTTGCAAATGGGTACGGTGACAGAATATCAGAGTGAATTTGAGATACTTATATGTTAATACAAATATCGCCTAAAAACGTTATTTATATTTTACGATCTTTGCTAAGTTTTGTTAACGACAAAGTATAAACTTTAGTTTTTAGTAAAACACACTTTTAGTTTAAAGACTTGCATAATTAGATATTTGCTACATTTACATTTCTTATAAAACACAACACTTTTTATATTTCTTAAAATAGAAAAACATTACATTTACATATTACTTAAAATAGTAAATGTTAACATCACATCATGCATTTATGGTAAGTTTGTGTGTTTGACTTCCCATAACCTCTTACACATTTTTGGAAGCATTCTACTTTGATTCAATGTGTGTTTGACTAAAATTTAGTTGATGTGACTTTGGTTGGTTTGAAAAGATTTATTGCAAAACCTACTGTCAGCCTGGTGGAACCCTGGAGGTACACGGGTGGAACCCATCTGAGGGTTCCGCCGTATCCGCCAGACTTGTTGAAGGTCTTGCTATAAATACCAAGCCATTTGTTTAAATTTTGCTTTATCACTTCTCATTACATTTCACATACACTCATTCATATCATTCATCTAACCCTTTAACATTTCATTTTGTGTGAAGTTTCTTTTGTAGCAAAGAAGTTCACAAGTTCATATAAAGTTACAAGTATTCAACACAACGTTGCAAGACTTGTTAGCTTAGCATCGTGTAGACTTTGTGTAGTTTACACTTCATTTGATTGTGTGTTTTCAGTTGTGATCGGTTAGTATTTTAGGCCTTAAAATACATAGTGTGATGGGAGTTGTTGCACCCTTGTAAAAGAACTAACGGGAGTGGTTGTACCCTTGTAAAAGAAGTCGACATCTAGCTTAGTGTCGGTAATCGTGTAAGCGACGTGTAAGGTTTTCTCCGCCGGTGAAAGGAGCTTGTTGACTAGTGAAAGAAACTCTCGAGTTGGATACTCGGGGCGTGGACGTAGGGCAAGGAAAAAGAGTCCTTGTAGCCGAACCACGATAAATACTCGTGTTGTGGTTTGATCGTTTCTTTCTTTATACTTGCATGTTATATATTGTCTTTGTGTTCATATCTTTGATTAAACAAAAAGTTTCAAAAGATAATTAAACGAAAAACCGGTAAAACTATTCAACCCCCTTCTAGTTTTCCACAATTGGTATCAAGAGCTACGCTACTCAAGCTTTTAAAATATATTGTGTTTTAAAACTTGAAATGGTCCATGGATTTTGAAAATTACAAAGAAGGGCAATCTATGCAAAGACCACCACTTTTTGAAGCAAATGGTTTTATATATTGGAAAAACCGATTTGAAACTTACGTGAAATCTAAAGATATAGATTTATGGTATATAAACATCGATGATGATAATATAGTTACGAATAGTAAAGATGAAGATCAAAAGAAATTAATTGCTAAAAATAATGAAGCTAAAATGATGCTTTACAATGCTTTGCCTAAGAAAGAATATGAAAGAGTCTTTATGTCTAAAACCGCCAAAGAAATTTGGCAATCTTTAATAGTCACTCATCAAGGAAACTTACAAGTTAAAGATAACAAAATTGATCTTCTTGTTCAACAATATGAACAATTTGCTATTCCCGAAGATGAGATTATTGATAGTGCATTTGCTAGGTTTAACACTATTATTACTTCACTTAAAGCACTTGATGAATCTTTTTGTAGCAAGAATTTTGTCATGAAATTCCTTAGAGCACTTCATCCGAAGTGGAGAGCAAAAATGACGGCAATTGAAGAATCCAAGGATCTTTCAAGCATGTCACTTGACGAGCTAATTGGAAACCTCAAAGTTCATGAAATGGTAATAGAAAAAGATTTGGAAATAGTTAAAGGCAAGAAAGAAAAGGTTAAGTCCATTGCCTTGAAAGCTAGAGTCCAATCAAGTGATGATGAATAATCTAGTTCGGATAGTGATGATGAAGAATATGCCATGGCCGTTTGAGACTTCAAGAAGTTCTTTCGTAGATGAGGGAAGTTTGTAAGGCAACCTAAAGATGACAAGAAAACCTTCCGAAAAGATCGTGATGATAGGAAAGGAAAGGTTGAAAGGAAATGCTTTAGGTGTGGAGACACAAGTCATCTCATAGGAGAATGTCCAAAACTACCCAAAAGCAAGTCTCAACAAGCTTTTGTGGATGGTGCTTGGAGTGACTATGAAGAAGATGACGATGAGCCAAAGAATGATGAAATTGCTCTCATGGCTCACGACTCAAAAGAGGTACTCTCCGACTCATCTTATTCTTCTATTGATGATGACACCTTACAAAAAGAATAAAACAAACTTTGTGAATTAAGCTTAAAAATCATAAACAAAAATAAGTTTTTGAAAACTAAAAAGGAGTTTTTAGAAAAATGAAGTTTATGAGTTAAAAGAAAAAGCTAAGAGATTAGAAATGAGTAAAGGTATTGACACATCGTGCAAATCATGTGAAGAGCTTAAACTCGAAATTGAGAAACTTATAATTACTAAAGATGATCTAATTAAACAAACCACAAAGTTTAAGAAGTTTGATAAGAGTATTTCTTGTGCGGATGAAATTATGAAACTTTAAAAGTCGCCATTTGATAAAACAGGACTGGGTTTCATGAAACTAGAAACTTCGAAGAGTCAAACGAAACAAGAAAAGAAAGCACAAGAAACTAACAAAACTGCTACAGCAGCCCGCGAAACAGACGGAACCCAAAATAGGGTTCCGCCCGTTGAACCCAAAGGTTCCGCCGGGTCTGCAGCAGTGACAGCTTCCACGTCGGATCGTTCAAAATTTGTTAAAGTCACATATAAAAATGAAACAAAACCTGCTATTAAAACTGGGGTAGGACTTAGTAAACACGAATTTAGAACTAGAACTACTCAACCGAGACCTAAGACTCCTATTCCCAAACACCCCTTTCCAAAGAGTAACTACAACACACGACCAAACTACCAACATGTTTGGAACCAAAACACTCCTGGACATTACTAAACTCCAAAATACATGTCATGGAACCCTTATGTTCTATTTTCATACTTGGATCAAGTTAATGGTATGTTTAACCAAAATGGACCCATGAGAAATTGGGGACCAAATGTTTGAGTGTTTTTCATAAAATAGATGTGCCTCAAAGTATGTTTGGAACTGGATGAATGGATTAAAGATAGCGGTTGTTCAAGGCACATGACGGGTAACAAAAGCCTCTTCTCAACTTATCACAAATGTGATGGAGGTAACGTTACGTTTGGTAGTAAAGCTAAGAGCAAAATCATCGGAAAAGGTACAATCTCTCATGACTCTCTTTTTATAGATGATGTAGCTCATGTTGATAATTTAGGTTTTAATCTCCTTAGTATTAGTCAACTTTGCCGTAATAAGTATAACGTCCTTTTTAGTGAAAATGGAAGTAAAATACTTAAAGATGGCATAACCATTGCCAAGGGTGTTCTTAAGAACAACGTATATGTCATGAAGATGGATCAAACATCTAGAGACAAACTTTGTCTTACTTCATTAGATGAATCTTCAACTTTATGGCATAGACGTTTAGGACACGCTAACATAAGACTTATACAAAACCTCTCCTCCAAAGACCTAGTTCGAAACCTACCTAAGTTGAAATATGGCCAACACTTTTGTGACGCTTGCAAAGTCGGTAAACAAGTCCATAGTAGCTATAAGGCTAAAAACTCGGTTTCTACATCTAGGTGTCTAGAACTTTTGCATATGGATTTGTTCGGTCCATCCGCTATACAAAGTTATGGAGGTAACTTCTATACTTTGGTCATAGTAGATGATTACTCAAGATATACTTGGACAAAATTTTTGAAAAGTAAAAATGAAGCTTTTGATAAATTTGAGATTCTAAGTAAAATTCAAAATCAAGTAGGTCTAGTATTGTGTCTATTAGAACGGATCACGGTCGTGAATTTGATAATGAATTTATATTTGGAAACTTTTGTGATAAAAATGGTATTACTCATAACTTTTCGGCTCCACGCACTCCTCAATCTAATGGTGTAGTAGAACGTAAAAACCGGACTTTGCAAGAGATGAGTAGAACAATGCTTAATGAACAAAACATTCCACAAAAGTTTTGGTGTAACGCCGTTGACACATCAACGTACATTTTAAATCGAGTCTTAATTAAACCATTTTTGAATAAAACTCCTTATGAACTATATAAAGGTAAAAAGCCTACATTAGGATACTTTAGAGTGTTTGGGAGTAAATGCTTTATTCTTAACACCAAGGACTATCTCACCAAATTTGACCCAAAGTCTTATGAAGGTGTAACTCTTGGATATTCACAAAATAGTAAAGCTTACATTGTTTTGAACAAATAAACGTAACATTCGACAAGAGTCCACCTCCCTCTAAGACATCACCTTTGGTAGATGATGACTTAGCTGAAAGTCAAGCTATTGAAAATCAAGTGATCTTAGAAAATGACAAGGAAGATGAACCATTAAGCAAAGAAATTGTTAATGTTAAACAATCCAAAAGTCATCCATTAGATAATGTCATAGGAAAAATTAATGAGAGAACACTAAGATCTAAAGCCCAAAATGAAAGTAACGACTTTTGTTTCGTGTCAACTATTGAACCGAAAAACATTAACGAAGCCATAAATGATGAGTCTTGGGTAATAGCCATGTAAGAAGAGTTAAACCAATTTGTTAGGAATGATGTATGGACATTAGTTCCTCAACCAAGGAGTCAAACAATAATTGGAACAAAATGGGTTTTTCGTGATAAAATGGATGAAAATGGAATTGTGTCTAGAAACAAATCTAGGCTAGTAGCACAAGGATATAATCAACAAGAAGGCATTGACTACGATGAAACTTTTGCTCCGGTTGCTAGGATCGAGTCAATTAGAATCTTACTTGCATATGCATGTGCACACAATTTTAAACTCTTTCAAATGGACGTCAAAAGTGCATTCTTAAACGGGGTTATAAATGAAGAAGTGTATGTTGTTCAACCACCGGGCTTCATCGATTTTGAAAAACCTAATCATGCTTACGAACTTAAAAAGGCTCTTTACGGACTTAAGCAAGCTCCAAAAGCATGGTATGATCGACTTAAAACCTTCCTAGTTGACCATAGGTATACCATGGGCTTAGTCGATAATACTCTCTTCACTAAGAAGAAAGGTTCACATATTATCATAGTCCAAATCTATGTTGATGACATTATATTCGGATCAACTTGTCAAGAATTATGCGACGATTTCTCAAAAATCATGTATGACAAGTTTGAAATGAGTATGATGGGAGAACTCAACTTTTTCCTAGGACTCCAAATTAAACAACTAGAAGATGGTATCTTCTTTAACCAATCCAAATACATTAAGGACATGCTTAAGAAATTTGGTCTAGAAGATTCGAAACCAATCAAAACGCCCAAGTCCACGGAAACAAAACTCACCAAGGATGAGGAAAGTGAATCCGTAGATAGCACTAAATATAGAGGTATGATTGGAAGTCTACTTTACCTAACGGCTAGTAGACCCGACATTATGTTTAGTGTTTGTCTATGTGCTCGTTTTCAAGAAGATCCTAAGACAACTCATCTCGAAGCCGTTAAAGGGATTTTTAGATATATTAAGGGCACTACACATTTAGGTTTATGGTATCACAAAGGAATGGGAATAGACACCATAGTGTATGCTGACTCGGATCATGTCGGTGACTATGTCGATAGAAAAAGCACAAGTGGTATTTGCACTTTTGTTGGACATTGTCTTACCTCATGGTTCTCTAAGAAGCAAACGGCTCTCGCTATCTCAACAACGGAAGCCGAATACGTTTCGGCCAGAAAGGCATGTCAACAAGCTCTTTGGATGAAGCAAGCTCTTGTCGACTACGGAATTCAACTTAACGAAATCACCATTCTTTGTGCCAACAAATGAGCCATTGATCTTAGCAAGAATCCAGTTCAACATGCTCGTACCAAACATATTGAAATCCGTCATCATTTCCTTCATGATAACGTTCAAAAAGGAAACATCTCAATTGAGAAAGTTTCTTCCGAAGACAGCATAGCCGACATTCTCACAAAACCTCTTAAACGAGAACCTTTTAACCTTCTTAGGCTAGGCTTAGGACTCATGGAACCTGTTGGAACCTAAGTTTTTACTATTTTGTCAAGTCTCGGTCATTTGTAATAATAGGTTGCTTAAGTTATTTATTACTTACAATATTGGTTAAGTTACATGTTTACTAGGCCTAAGTAAAATGACCCATGGGCTTGAAGCCTACACGTTTCATGTAAAGGATGGAGTAGGGATGTTGCCCTAGCTCCTTTCCTATAAATACTAGTCTTAGGCCTCATTTGTATTTGGTTGGTTATTTGATTTCTTAAGGAAACTATTGTTCTTACATTTCTCTTTATCATATAATCATCCCACTCTCATTCTCATCTCATTTCTATCATTCTTATACTTGTGTTTACTAAATGGTGACCTAACAAGTGGTATCATTCGCTAGAGGAAGTTTTGTTCTTTGTTTTTTTCACAAAATTCGAACCAAACCAAGCTTTATTACTCGTTATTTTGACAAAAGCTTCAAACTTTTCTTTGTTTTTTGGCTTCTATCACTTCTTTGTTCACAAAGGTGTGCTAGAAATCATCAAAAACACAAATAGTTTCAATCTTTTTTCAAAATCTTGAAATTTGTACTTGAATTGTACTATTTATCTAAATCTTGTAAAAGTTTTAGAAAAATAGTCAAGTTTGCAACTTTCCTTAAGATTTCATCATTTTAAGGTTAGAAGTACAAGAATCTTGGAATAAAAATTCGATCTTGGTTCGTTTTTTTTTTCAAAAAACAAAAAACTGCCATTTTTTCGAGAACTATCTAAAAACCTTTTTATCGAGAAAGTCAAAACCCTCTTTTATCGAGAACCTTCCCTGGACATCCTGGACCGTCACCGTTGATACTCAGTGTTTTTTTAACTTGTATGAGTTAGAAAACACTTCGACTTTGGGAATATTGTCTAAATTGTAGAATTTAGATAATTTTGGTTTCATTTTTTCGAAAACTGTAAAGTTATCGAGAACATTGCCAATTTATCGAGAACCTTGATTATCGAGAACCTTGAATATCAAGAACCTAGATTATCGAGAACTTAAGAAGGGACATTTTATCGAGAACTTAAGAAGGGACATTTTATCGAGAACTTATTATTCACTAAACTTAAAATTCGATAAAAGGACTTGTTTTCGAGAATAGGCATTTACTTCCATAAGATCCATTTAACACAAATCTACACAAGTTTCTTTCTTTCTAATATCTTCTAATTTCTCTCAATTTATTTTCAAAAAAAAAAAATTTCGCGGGAAAAGTTGAGTAAAATTTAATTTTTGCAGGAGGTTAAACGTTCAATTTTTACGTGAAATTCAAGTTTTGATTTAACGTTGAAAATTTTGGCCCAAAATTCAAATTTTTAGGCCTAAATTCAAAATTTTTCGGTGAAATTTGGCGGCAAAATTTTTTTGAAACTCAAATTTTTCTTGCAACCTTATAATTGCATTTCATAGTGATTTTCAAATTTTGGGAAAGAAAAATTTTTCAAATAATTTTTGGAGGGAAAATCTGAATTCACTATTTCGACCTTGTGTGTGACATTTTGCTTGATTTTTTCGATTACATCGCAACAATCAAGGGGGAGAGCAATGTCATCTACAACGTCTCAAGGACCCTCTTCCAACTACCTTCCTCACCAATATTCTCATCAGCAACAGGACCTTCTTCCAACTACCTTCCTCACCAATAGTCTCATCAGCAACAGTATCATCAACAACATAGTCACAGCTCCCTCATTCGCCATGTTCTGCTCTTTGGCAATGAATCAAGGCCTCCGATGTTGCTACCAGGAACGTATACTGTTTGGAAACGGAGATTTTTACAATGGCTCACAGATCGTCCTGCTGCAGATCTCATGCTTAAATCCATTCAAGATGGTCCATACAAAATGATATTTCTTGTTGACTCAACAAGGATTATCAGAATACAAACTGATGAAGATTTGAATGCAACTGAACTTGCTCAGTACGATGCTGACCAACAGGCTGTATGGTTCATAACAGTGGCACTTCCCAACTCAATTTACATGTATATGGACTTTCAAGCTAGTGCGTATGAAATGTGGAAATATCTTGAAGCTATGCATCGTACAGAAGAACTTCATCACTTCAGAATGAAGCAAATTCTTGAATCTTGCTTAAGCATGAATCCACTGAAGACCATTCTCCCTGCTCCACCAACTCCAGTTGTTGACCATGGATCCTTAATTCACACTCCAAATGGTCTCGTCTTCAATCCTCCGAATGCACCTGAGCCTTTCTTCATTCCACAGTACCATCCTACAACACTACATAATAATGTGCAATCTCTTCTGCAAAATCTGGTGAAGCTTAGTCAAGTATCTTCTAAGAAAGGCAATGGCGCTATGACTTCAACTTCTGAATGCTTAAACACAATGAAAGATTCTGATGATGAAGAAGATCTTATCGAACCGAGCATGGCATTTTTTGCATATACAGAAAATATTTCAGATGTGGAAGATCAAGATTATGATTCAACTCCACTCTTTGACGATAATGTTGAATACAATGCCACACTTAGTCAAATGGAAGTTGAAGGGGGTAATCTCAATGCTGTTTTGCAAAGGGTCATTGGAGATATTCCATCTGATGATGAATATGCAGATTTGGAATCCAATACAGCAGATTTGGAAACCGATACAACAGATGTGATGTTGATGGCAAACATGCAGGAATCTCACATGAATAATACATGCCCAGAGCATGATTCTGATGAATCTGAAGATCCAATTGTGAGATTAAACGGAGAGAAAATGTATCAATCAAGGTCGCTGATGCATGAGTTAGAGACATATTTAGTGAAGAGATGCATGGAACAGTGTAGATCACTTAAGTCACACCTTAAGGTCCTCTCATACAAAGACTTAGATGGAACTCGTTCCGAGTATGGATTCAAACGGGCATTTCCATCACTCCTTGGAGAAGACTTTGACATTTTCACGAATATGATGTTCGAAAACGTGAATCAACTTGAAAAGCAGCTTGCATCAGAAGAAGTTCACGAGAATGAATCCAACGCCACCTTCAGAGTGATCAAGGAATAGTTTCAGCAGTTCATCAAATCCCGAATCGAGGATGAAACCTTCAAAGACATATTGATACGAGATTTGGATTCGATTGAGAAGGCGATTCTTCACAGAAGAAATTATGTCCAAAGAATGAATGAACAGAAGTTGCAGATTCAAGTAGAGCAATCTAATATGGTTGATGCATTGGAAGCTAATTTGGGTGTCATGGAAAGCGATGGGACAGAATCAGAAGAGCAGGATGACAACAGCAGATTGGGGAATGATACAGATGCAGACTGTGCAGAGATCAGACCCTTCTATGACTCAGAGCCCAACTTTGACAAAGGACAGATGGATGAGGAAGATGTCATACCCATCTATGACACAGAACCTAACTTTGACAAAGAGCTAATGGCCGAGGTACAATCTACTGTTGATCGTATTATACCTGCAAATGAGAAACAACAATCTGAGCAACCTAACTTCAGTAATGTAGGAGAGGTTGACCAGGATGTTGTACAATGTCTTGACAAACGTTCTGAGTCTGAGTCTTTACATGATAATCTAATGACTGAAACATCAAATCAAACTCTTGAGTCTGAAAACTTTCTTCTCAAAAAGACCATTACCCAGTGTCATAAAAATTTTTCAAAACTAGAGGCACATTGCATCTCACTTGAACTCCAAATGCAAAACGAATCTCAAAATTCGGGCAACAATGGTCAAGTTTCAAATGAACTTAGTAAACGTGTGGATACATTAGTTAAAGAAAATAAGCTTTTAAAAGGTCAAATTCAAGAAAAGGTGTTTGCACATGCTGCATTACAAAACAAATTAAGAAGACTGACTGGCCAGAGTGTGGATACTAAGTTTGCAAAACCATCAATCTTGGGGAAACCGCCTTCTCAAACAATCAGAAAACAAGCAGTGGTTAGACAACCATCTGCATTTAAATCTGAACGACCTAAATCTTCAAAATCTCAGTTTGCCTCCCAAGTTGTTGAGAAAAACAATTTGACAAAACCAGTCACTCCACATTCTTGGCCTAAGGAAAATGCATTTGTGTCTGCTAAATCTCAACACGTGATTATGCCTGGTTCTTCTAGGATTAGTTCGAAAACAGTGTCTAAAACAAGCATTAAAAGTAAAGATTCTTATGGAAAATATGACATGTGCAAGAACTATGATCTAGAAAAGGCTAGGAAAAAGGCGCTACTTCAAAAGGATGGAATTCTAGGTTCAAAACCTCATGTGATGCCTTCCACTGTAGTACAGAACACTGCTTGTAGTAGCACACCAAAACCTAAGAGTAATCAACAAACTAATAGGAATTGGATAGCTTCTAAGAGTAGTTGCGTAAATAATCATGTTGTTTGTGCTTTAAAATATCTTCAAAAGGGAAATTCACTTGAAAAGGCTCAATCGACTAAGACAAACAAACCCGTTGAAACAAAAGTCATAAGTAAGAAACCTAAGAAGTGGATCAATATAGGACGTAGGTTTTCTCAACGAAGTGATGCTCCCACATTTCATTCAACTGCATCTAAAATGAAAACATCTCCTAGATCTAACACTAGGTGGGTACCCACGGGTAGAATTTTCAAATCAATTGGTCTTAGGTGGATTCCTACAGGAAAGATTTTAGACATTTGCACCAAAACTAATGTGATCTCCACAACATCTACCTCTGAGACAAGAATGAAAACCATCGGTATTGTGTGTCCGAGTGTCAAGAAGATAATTGACACTACATCTTTATGCTTCTAACATCCGGAACCCAATTACACTTGGGGATCCTTGTTCTCTGTTTTCTTGTCTCCTCTTTCTTTCTTTTCAGATTTATCGGGAATGGCTTTGGAACAAATCAGTTTCGGACCCGAGCTTAATGGAATGGCTTCTGAGCACAACAGCTTAGGACCCGTAATCAACCATTTAAAGCACTTCAGCAATGGCTTCTGAGCAACACAGCTTAGGACCCGAATTCAACCGTCTCAACTCTCCGGCATCTTCAGCTGAACCATTGCCACTTAACCGCAAAGAATTAGAAACCTTGTTTGCTCCACTATTTGATGACACAATTGAATACCGTCCTACTGAGGTCTCACCTAATTCCGCTGCTCAACCTGATCACATTCCAGTACCAGACTCACCTCAACAAACTTCTACAAGTGTTGAAAGAGACGGTCCTCCAATTGTATCACCATCTACAGCAGAACAAACTGGTTCTACTTCCCTCCATCCAGCTGAAGATCCAACACCACAATCAGTTCCACAACCCGCAGAGCATGATCCTGATGCGTTCTTTAATCCGTTTGCACCAGCTACTACAGTTCCTGATATAGCTGAGTCGTCAACACGTAATTTGGATCCTGCTAACATGCGAGATACTTATCAACTACACCCTTCAACACATAAATGGACTCGTGATCATCCACTAGTTCATATTATTGGCCATCCAGATGCACCTGTTATGACAAGACAACGACTTCACACCGATGGAGAAACTTGCATCTACGCACTCACAGTTTGTCATGAAGAACCCAAGAACATTAAAGATGCAATGACTTATGACAACTGGATTGAATCTATGCAAGAGGAATTTCAGCAATTCATAAGATTAGAAGTCTGGGAATTAGTTGAAAGACCTGACGGAGTCTTTGTCATCGGGTTAAAATGGATCTGGAAGAATAAGCTTGATGCTGAAGGGACTGTCATACGCAACAAATCACGTCTGGTAGCAAAAGGATACTCCCAACTGGAAGGCCTTGATTTTGCTGAATCCTTTGCTCCAGTGGCTCGACATGAAGCTGTTCGGATCTTTTTGGCTTATGCTGCACACAGGAATATGGTGGTTTACCAAATGGATGTGAAAACAGCATTTCTTAATGGAGAACTCCGTGAAGAAGTTTATGTCAGTCAACCTGAAGGCTTCGTTGATCCTGAGCGTCCTAATCACGTTTACCGACTCAAAAAGGCACTCTACGGACTCAAGCAAGCCCCACGGGCGTGGTATGACAAACTATCCACTTTCTTGCTGGCCAATAAATTTTCTAAAGGATCGGTGGATCCAACACTGTTTACAAAAACCTACGGGGAGGACTTACTTGTTGTTCAAATATATGTCGATGACATCATTTTTGCCTCAACAAAACGAAGTTACTCTAATGATTTTGCAAAATTAATGAAAGATAATTTTGAAATGTCCATGATGGGTGAACTTACGTTCTTTCTAGGATTACAAGTTCATCAATCACCCCGTGGTATTTTTATAAATCAGTCCAAATATGCTCTCGAAATTCTTAAGAAACATGGAATGATGTCTTGTGATACTTTTAATACACCAATGGGCTATACGACAAAACTAGATGCTGATTTACATGGGACTCCTGTTGACCCTACCAAATACCGAAGTATGATTGGGTCCCTCATGTATCTCACATCTTGTAGACCTGATATAGTATTTGCTGTCTACATGTGCTCTCGCTATCAGTCCAGACCAACTGAAAAACACCTCAGTGAGGTCAAAAGAATCCTTCGATACATTAAGGGAACCATTAACTTGGGAATCTGGTATCCGAAGGATTCTGGTTTTGAACTAATTGCTTTTTCAGATGCTGATCATGCAGGATGTTTAGACACACGCAAAAGTACATCTGGTGGATTACAGTTTCTCGGAGACAAACTTGTGTCATGGCAATCTAAGAAGCAGGACTGCACTTCACTGTCGTCTACGGAATCTGAATACGTAGCCATGTCTGCTTGTTGCGCTCAAGTCATTTGGATGAAATCACAACTCAAAGATTATGGCTACCTATTCAACAAGATTCCCATCTACTGTGATTCAAAGAGTGCAATTGCTATCTCCTGCAACACTGTGCATCATTGCAAATCCAAACACATCGATCTCCGATATCATTTCATCAAAGAGCATGTGGAAAGGGGTACAGTTGAACTTTATTTTGTTGGAACTGAGTACCAACTGGCGGACTTACTTACCAAATCTTTAGCACCATCAAGGTTTGCTAGTCTAGTTCACCAAATTGGTATGCGATGTTTGACTCCAGAAGATCTGGAAAAGTTTTCAAAATACAACTGATCGTCAAACATCATAACTATCTTTGTATAAATTTTTTCTTTCTTAACTTTAAACCATTCAAAAAGACAAAAAGAGTTGTTTTTCACATTTTTTATTTTTCATAAAAAAAAAAAAAAAAAAAATGCAAGTATATCGCTTCCATTCAACACCTTGTTCTTCCTTTACAAGTGTTGAGGGGGAGTCACGCTTAAATCTTTTACCAATTTTAATTGGTATACTTGCATATTTCCCGTATTTTACGTTTTTTTTTTTTTTTTCTGAATGTGTGGACGATTTCTTTTACATTTCTTTGTCTCATTTGTTTTAAATCTTCATAAGTTAGGATAACTTATGCATATCTCAATGGTACTTATGTTTTGCAAGTAACTTCAGGACACTAGTTTGTTTTTTATTTAAAGACTAAGGACCAAAAGTGACAAAACTTAAAATCTCAATACAAATAAACAAACTAACCGTACCAACATAAACCCTCAAATTTCAAAACTCTTAAACCTCTAAAACCTTTTCTTAACTCACGGCTCAAATTTAATCTAGAAATCCAAGACCTTGATCAACAATCTGTAAGTTCCTATGTCATCACTAGGATATTACACTAATAGGATCTTGGTTAATTGATTTTTCAATGGTTAGATCTCTTGATTTCTTGATTTCGAGAACTAGGGTTAGGATTTCGAAAATTGCTATTAATGTGTTGTGGTGTTTAATTCTTGATGGGGTTTAGTTACTTTGCTTGTTTCGAACACTTTCTCATCATTTATTTTCTCATTCCATCATGTTTTCTTTGTTTTCGAATTCGTTAGATTGGGTCGAAGTGGGTTTATATGGTTCAATGATTATTTGTTTGATTTTATTGGTGGGATTTGCTTCTTAGGTCTCATACTTGCATGTGTAAGCTAGCTATGTTGATTCACACAACTTGTGCATGATTCTCGAAATTAACTTGTATGCTTTGTTCGCTAAAACTATCGAGATAAATGTGTCTTATGTATTGTCTACTGTGCTATGTGTCTTGATAAGCATTATACATGTAATTGTGATATAATAGAATCTGTGATACTCATTTGTCTCAAATTCGTTAAGTTATCGAAAACATGATTCTTGAATATTATCGAAATCTTTGTGATTTCTGCCTAATTTGTGTTTATCTATCTTGGTGACAGGCCAAAATCATTGGAAAAGTTATCTGTGTAGGAAATGTACGTGTAACTTCATCAAAATTCGAATAAATTCTTGTATAAGAATTTTTTCGAGAAAATGAGTTTTATCGAAATCTCTTCTAATTATCGAGAAACTTAAGTTTTTCGATAAATATTGTTCAAAGCTCAAATTTTTCGAAAATACCATTTTTTCGAAATCTTTCTGTGAACTCTATTTTTCGAAATCTTCAATTTCTCGAAAAAGTTATTTTATCGAAAACAATTGTTTTTCTCGATAACTTTAGTAGGAAAGATCTCGATATCTTCAGTTTCTCGAATAAAATTGAAAAAGATGTTTTTTCTCGATAACTTCAGTAAGAAAGATCTCGATAACATCAGTTTCTCGAAAAAGTTGAAAAAGATGTTTTTCTCGATAAATTCAATTTTTTTTGAAAAGTCACTTTCTCGATAAAGTTTCAAAAACATGTTTGGCATTGTCATGTTTTATCTATGTTGTGATTCATTATTGTTGTGTACTGTGATGATACTTGTGAATTGTGCTTGTCATGCTGTGCTTATTTGCAATATGCATTATTTGACTCATAACAAAATGACGCATTTGTGCTTAACTGTCTCAAGTAGATATCTGTATCCAAACTCTAAACTGTGCTAACACATAACAAATTTGGATGTCTGGTTTATGGTGATACTTTTCAGATAAACATGGCTGAACACAATGAGAACGTCGCTGAACAAACTCTTCCATTACTCACCTTGGATGACATCTCTCCTGAGAACTACAATGTCACAATTGGTAACAACAATCCTCGAGTTGATTTCAACAAGTTGAATATCACAGAGAAATCATGCATGATTGTGAAAGATATCCTACTGGCACATCCTTGCAAACCACTGCTCACCTGCTCTACTTCAGTTCCACTGTTCTACCTTCATCAGTTCTGGCTTACTGCTCGGGCCAACTTGGATGATGAGTCTTTCACTGTTACCTTAGATAGCCAAGATTACTCTGTAGATCATGACATTCTTCGTACAGCCCTTCTGATGCCACAAACTGACAACGAATTTGCTCCAATACTACCTGACCTGGAACTTCTTGACTTCTTCATTGAATTAGGATATGAGGTTGATGATGATGTACCTCTAGTCAAGCTTTCCCAATTTAATGCCAAGTATATCCCTCAGCCTTGGAGAACATTCTGTCTGTTGGTGGTGAGATCTATATCTGGAAGGAAAAGTGGTCATGAACATCCAAGGCTCGAACACCTGCAAACATTCTGGGGAATGGTGACTCTGACACCGATTGACTTTGCAGTTCCTATCATGAATGATATCGTCCACAGTATTCAGACAGAACGTGTGAAGACTATGATACCATTCACAAGATTCACCAAGCTTCTCATAGAACATCTCTGCAAAAGTTCTCCAGAATTCATCAAGAGAATGGCTGATCCTAATGAGCCGAAGCACCTCTTCGAGGACGACTTCACCACCTCATTCATCAAATCGACCACTTCCTCAACCAAAATCAAAGGAATGAGGATTCCCGAATACCTTCTGAATGACAATATCAAGAAAAGGGCGAACTTCAAGTTGTATGATCTGGCTTACAAAGGGGAACAGGAAGAAGCCACAATAAAGACTCGTAGCAAAGGAGGTGTAAAGTCTGGGAGTACCACAAGCACCACTGCCTCACCACATACTAGATCTAAGGGTGCTCCTAAGTCTAAACCCAAGACTTCCACCAAACCTATACCTACATCCAAAACTAAACCTGCTACCAAGCCAAAGAAGAAGGCAACTCCTGAGTACTTTATTCGGGATGAACCTACTCCTCCACCTTCTGACACCGAGTCTGAGTTCGATACAGAATCTGAAGAAGAAGAACCAGACTATGAACTGAGATACCGAGCACCTGATGAAGCATTTCCTGCAACAGAGATTGCCGTTCAACAAAGTCTTGTAACTTATGAAGAAGAGACAAGGAAAAGAAAAGGAGTCACTATCAATGAACCTCAGGATGATGAAGACGAACCAATCGTTGCACCATTGGTCGATAAACGCAAACTGAAGAGTATAGTTGTCGACACTAGAGCTGAAGAAAAGCAGCTTAGGAAAGAACAGAGGAAAGCAAGTCTTGAAAGCCGACTTCTATCACACCCTCCAACACCACCACCTATCGATCAGTCAGAACATGTAGGGGCTACAAGCAGTATGGTTCCTCCAACAACGTCAGAATCAACTCCACAACCTGATGACAACGTTAAGGATACAGACAAGACTGAAGATGTCCACATGACTGAGACTGCTACTTTAGAGGAGAATGTTGGCGGTCAAGAGAACTTAGCTACGGATCAGGAACATGAATATCTTATTACTCCAGAGTTTCTTGCACGAGAAGCAGAGGAAGCAGAGGAACGTCGTCGAAAGGAAAACGAAGAGAAGAACGCGTTCGACACCAACATGTTTCTTAAGTCATCTTCTCAGCAGACTTCCTCAGCACAACCTCCACCTCCTCAAGACTCTCCACCAAAGGATCCGACTCCTCCTGCTTCATCTTCGGACTCTCACAACGAGTCATCATCCGAATCATCACCCGAGCACTCATCTCCCACACCTTCTGAAACCGCATCTAAACAACATTCAATCAATGAACCAAAACAACCAGTTGATCTTCAGGAGCAAGTGAACAAACTCACCAACATGGTTACCAATCTTACCAAACAAGTTGAGGAATTCCAGGAGTCAACGCAGCTGATCGACAAGTTCTTGAAGTCTGATTACGAAGGTTTTATCAGAACTGCAACACATGATTTTCTCACTGAAAATCTGGTTGAGATGATCACTCCTGAGGTAGCAAACCTTCTCAAACCAATCAATGACAACTTGGATCACAGAATTAGAAGTGTTACGAGGAAAATGTTGTCTACTACACCATTCACGCTTCACACCGCAAAATCTTCTACTGTGGCTCCAACCGTCCAAGAATTGTCCTTCAATGACATGCTTGTCAAACTCTTCGACAACCTTGCCACCAAAACCACACAGACAGCTGAAGAAAAAGGCCTGTATGATGCTATGGTAGCTTATATGTCAAAAGAGTCATGCAAAGATGCTGCTGGAACCCGAAAATGGACAAGAAAAGATGACGATCCTGACCCAAACTCCAAAGGCAAGAAACCTAAGTCTGGAACAGGTCCCTCATCCTCTCTACAACCACAAAAGGACTCCACTCCTCTTGGAACTCAACAACAACCCTCAACTACTGGTAAAGGTCAAACCGAAGATGAAGAAATTTTCATGGAACAAACTGATGACTTCCAAGATCATCATGACACCGATTACCGTGCTCCACCTACTCATGATTCTCATGCTGGTCCATCATCACCGTCCAAAGCCAAAGACAAAGATGCTACATCCAAGTCTAAGAAATCCAAGAAGAAAACACGTCATTCATGGCTCGACAATGATGACAATCCTCAGAATGATTGGCTGACAGAAATGGTCCAAGCTCAACCTCCTCTTGAAGAAGAAGAACCCCTTCCTGGTAACACTCTACAGTTTACCCAAGTCATTATGAAGGATCTTCACATCGACAAACTCACAAAGGAAGAGCTTAGAAGAATCAATAGGGATGCACAAGAATTCCTCAAGAAAAGATCTGGAAACAAAGTCGAATACGAATATCACATGCAGAATATAGCTAGTGCAATGTCTGCCGACTTTGACTGGTTAAATCCTGAAGTGAATATCGATCTCAGTTCCAAGAATCATGAAAAACCTTACTTCACCGACTGGACCAAACCATTACCATTGAAAGGATTTCCAGACAAACCCAAGATACCTTACAGCTTCTTCTTCAACAAAGATCTTCGTAACATCCAGCTCACTCAAGAGATATCCAAGAAGAAATATGCTTCCTCACTCACTATCTCAGTACCAGCCGCTAGATACGAAATTCCAGCCATTGAAGAAACCACCCGTATTTTCAGCAACTCCATCATAGCTTACGACAGAGATGCTCTACACGGAATCCAACATTGGCCTGATCGTCGTCGTCTCGGTTATACAAGCAGATTAGGAGAGACATCATTGGAAAATGTGAAGCAGAAATCAAAGATCATCGCTATCTTGGAGATTCAACAGTCGAAACGGTTTAACTACTTATTCATGCGTGAAATTGTTGTTAAACGACAAGATGAAAAGAAGTACAAGTTCTCCGAAGCAGACTTTCCCAACCTTTATCTCAATGACATAGAAGATATGTATCTTGAAAAGGTTCAGAGTAGAATGCGCGGATTCGATAGAGACGTTCAATACAACTTCATGGCATCGCTACTTCTTTACATCCGACGACTGATTGTTCAAGAAAGAGTGGAAGATCTTCAGCTTGGAGTGGAAAGTTACCAACAAAAGATCAATTTGACAAAGCCACAATTCTACTTTGATGGTCTCTATGACACACCACAGTTTACTCTCATCCAAGAACCATTTGGTTTCACCTACATCAACAGCAAAAAGCTACAAAGCTTCATGAGGTTCGATGAAGTACACAAATTCTGTGATGTTACACTCAAATCAGTTCATGATGGACTTGTCAAAAGGTTGAATGATGATCGCCGTAAGATAGCTAAGGGGGAACAACCTAGATGGAAATCCAGCTCCAGAAGACAAGTTCGTAACTTTGTCTTAAAGATTGAAGAAAGGTTATTTCGACGGGAACAGATCAGACGACTGGAAAGCTACATCGGTGCCAGACCATCGTTTCCTGTCAGAAACTTCGAAAGACCAGAACCTAAGTTCACTAACTTCAATGCTCCACTTCCAGACGAAGAATAACTTGGTACATTTGGTCATATTTTTTCATTATCAATTGTTTCATTGATTGAATCATTTTTCCATTATGGTTTGTGCACACATTACAGTGTACAACCCGTACTTGTAATTAAAGGACCCTGAGGTACGCTTCAGTGCCTCAATCCTAAAACATAAGGAGCGAAGGCTTCTTACTTTTGAGTAGAATTAATCAAACATTTATGATTTTTCATAATTCTGCTCAAAAGGACAAGTATTTCACCTCAATAAGACCTAATCACTTGTTGAGGGGGAGCACTTGTCAAAACAAAATACTTTGCTCAAAATCAAAAGTTCTTGGTGAATCTCCCCGTAAGACTCAAAAAGGCATATTTTAATCTAAAAGATTGTCAAAAACACCATTTTATATGCTATTTTTGAGGGGGAGAAAATGAAAAAGTGATTAAAATATACGAAGTCAAAGCTTTAAGTTGTATCATGTGCGAGCTAGACTCAGTATTGACCCAGGAATTGACGAGATAATGCAAGTTAGTAACATCGAAAGGACTTATCCTCGACGGGTAATAACATCAAGTTAGTTACTAGAGCTAGTTGCCACCTAAAAGCTGACAATGCATCTCTTTAACTAACCACGTAAGCGTGTCTCGAAAAGGATTAGTCTTAGTAGAAATGTACCGTCTCGAGAAACTTTCTGTGGACTTGACCAGGCCGGGTAATAACTTCAAGCTAGTTTAACTAGTGATGTAAGCGTGTCTCGAATCGGTCGTGTTCACTGAAAGTGGATCAATTCAAAAGTACTTGCTCCTCCCGCATGTGCAAATTTATTAAACACTTATGAGCACATGTGCAGGGGGAGCCCTTCAAAAGTGTACACAAAACTCTCAAAGTGTTAACCAAAATATTTGATTATCACAAACACTTTGAGAGATTTTCAATCAAAGGTTTCTTGGCTACTGTCGGAGTTATAAGGTGATTAAGATAGGAATATCAGTCCTATGATCCGCCAGAGCCGGAGGGATCTACCCAAGGACATCTCCCATAGTTAGAACTAGAAGTCCTTAGGTATGATACGAAAAAAGGAGAAATGAATGAAAGGGAAAGAAGGAGTTGAAGAATTAAAAAGAAAAGTAAAGTAAAGGGTGAAAAGAAATAGCCCTCCATATGTTCAACCTTAGGGCAGACACCAGGTTCAACACGTATGCTACTGGCTGTTGCAAAAGACAACACCGGTATTGAAGATAAAGTCGTCATGGACCCAGTGACGCAATGCACTAAACCTTCTTAACCACTCAAGTTCTCTTAAAAGGACTTGTTTCATTCTCACGGGGAACCTGCGTAACCTATCGACCTATCTCTTAGAGACGGTTGATATTGAAGCAGGAGACACCTCCCCAGTCTCCGCATAGGAAACCTAGGTGTGCACCTATAGAGTCTAGAGCCTTGAGATACATCAAAGATCTCTTAGGAACACTTAGTCCTTCTACAGCTGGTGTTCTACATCAATGGGCATCAGTTGTAAACTATCGAGTCCTTCGCAGATCTTAGCAATCTGCCGAGAACGTTTATGAGAGGATTACGTAAGTATCTCTCAATGATTGAACGGAAATCCTGCCAGGGTCAGCATCAAACAGCCCTGACAGCAGGTCACTTCGGTAACCCCACAAGGGTTACGCTTAGTGTTTGCGGTGGTTTCTTAGCGGTCTACAGTCGTGGAGTGATCCCCAACGACTCACCCAGTCATTGAGCTACTTAGTAGGTCTAGTAAGCTCCTTCGGGAGTATCTGATATGGGAACGGCCTGGATAAGGATTAGAAGGAGTCTTCACAATATGCTGTTGATGAGCTCTAATTCCTTATCCGTAAGTACCGGTTGTTTTATTGCTAACTGTTTACTCGCAGGTATCTCACTTCCATGATCGTAGATTCCAACATGCTCATACATACATCTTGAAGTCAAAGAAAGCTTCCCCAAAGATCTTAGCAACACAAAGTTCAAAGAAAGATTCAACGCCATTAAGATGAATCTACAAAGACAAAGATCTCAATGCATGTAAAGGAACTTCTTGTACGTGAAAGTCTAAGTCCAAAGATTTATGAGTATGTTGGAATGGCGGACAACCACCACAGACGCAGGAGTGACGAATGGCAGATTACTTCATAACATAATCACTACAACATCATCAAAGAACAAAGACAAGGAGCAAAGTATATCCATCATTATTCTAATCATTTCTGAAGACGTCTGAAGCTATGAAAGTTAATGATTACGACAAAGACGTCAAGCAACCATGATGACCGACCCTTAGGGGGAGATTGTTGGAACCTAAGTTTTTACTATTTTGTCAAGTCTCGGTCATTTGTAATAATAGGTTGCTTAAGTTATTTATTACTTACAATATTGGTTAAGTTACATGTTTACTAGGCCTAAGTAAAATGACCCATGGGCTTGAAGCCCACACGTTTCATGTAAAGGATGGAGTAGGGATGTTGCCCTAGCTCCTTTCCTATAAATACTAGTCTTAGGCCTCATTTGTATTTGGTTGGTTATTTGATTTCTTAAGGAAACTATTGTTCTTACATTTCTCTTTATCATATAATCATCCCACTCTCATTCTCATCTCATTTCTATCATTCTTATACTTGTGTTTACTAAATGGTGACCTAACAGAACCTACATTGTAGTTCTAGACATTAGACAAAAATCACAAAAATCAAAACAAATCAATAAGTCTTTTTCTCTGCAGAGTCGGTGGAACCCTCAGCCATAACGGGCGGAACCCTCTTTTTGGTTCCGCCGTATCCGCCAACCTGCAGAACTTTTTCTTAGTTTATATTAAACCAAACACCCATTATCTCATACCACCACTTCTAAAATACTACTATTCACTTCACCATTCATCCACATCTACGAATTTTTGGTCCTTCCTTCATTTACATTGCTCATCAATCATCATTGTAAGTATTCTAAACATGATTACACTCCTGATCTGAGTCTAGGAATTCTATTTTTGCACAAAAACAAAAACTTGGGGTTATGCTTTAACTTAAGAAACTCATGCATAAATTAGGTGCTTAACAAAACTAATTATGTTTCCCATAGTTAGGAATTGCATTATTATAAGTTGTTAACATGTTTACTAAAACACCCCATGTCAAATTCATGCAAAAATTTCTCACAAATAGGACAAATATTTTTTCGTCTCACATTGTGAATACAAAATCAAAACGTTATGTTCAAAAACATAACTTGCATAATATCTCTTGAATGCTAAAGGGAATACATAGCCAATATGTATTTTTTGGTACATTCAAACGAAGCTACATTGAACTAGGAGCACTTGGGTTATCTTTTGTTGTATAACAAAACTCGCATTCTAAAACGTTTTTGAGCATCAAAATGAGTCAAGATAACCGCTCCTCCACATTGTCTTCATATAGGCACACACTAGAACATCCACATTACAATAGTCGTTTTCTTAGACTAAAATATGAAATTTTATTTTTTTAGGAATCATCATGCCTCCTCTAACCCATTACGACCACAAGGACACCATTAAGTACCTATCCAAACACCACAAAACCAAAGGTCTTACTCCAACTCAAATCGACGTTCTCAAAGCCTTAGAAAAGCGTTATGTCCACGAAGGTAAAACCATTGACCCATCCTTCATAGAAGGTACAAACCTACCTATGGAACTTTCAACCATCAACTTTGATTGTCTTTTAGAAATCAAAGAGCCTATTTGTCCTAGGTTTATTTTAGAATTCTATGGATCTGTCACTCTCCCCACGGATGAGTATGGTCGCATGTCTATTAACTTTAGGGCTAGTAGTCATCAATACTCCTTCACTCTCGAGAAATTTGCTCAAATCCTAGGTGTCCCAAACCGTGGTACTTGCATCTACTCCAACAAGCATTCCCTCTCAACTCTTGACACACTCATTGACCGCATCCATCCCTATGATACCCCTTTTGTGTCCAAGGATGAAATTCTTGACCACCTCTTCATTAGGACCACCAACACTAGGAGAACCCATACGGGAAATGAGGTCGATAAGGACCCATATGGTATGGAACTCAATGAACTCAAGCCCCAATTCAAGAAATGGGAAGAACTCCTTAGAGCCAATGTCATTAGCACCATAGGAAACCGGGATCATATCAATGTTTGCCTTTGCTACATGCTCTACTCCTTGTCCGTTAGGCAACCCTTCAACCTTGCCTACTACATGGCCAAGAGAATGGCCGACATTCCCGTGCAAGGCACAACGGCTATGCCGTATGGAATGCTCTTGACCCGTCTCTTTAGGTTCATCTCCCCCATTCCACCAACTCCTAGAGGTCTTCGCCTAGACTACTCTCTCATCCCACACACTTTTGTCCCACTAAGTGATAAGAGAGTCTACAAAGCCCAAGGAAAACATCCTCATCCTCCTACCTCCTCATCATCATCCTCAATGAGTGAAGATGAGACTTTACCCAACTCTAGGCTCCCACCTTTAGAATACCTTTCCCAACTTCCGGATATTCCAAATGGGTCGGCGGAGTTCAAGCAAACAAAGGGGATGTTCAAAAATCTCGGGAGATTCCTTGGAAAGCTCAAAAAGAAGATTGATCGTCAATGAGAACGGGTGTGTAGGAGTGTTTGGCACTAGGTGATATTTGAACAATTTGGTCGTTTTAAACAATTTGTGTTATGTATTTGTGTGTGGGTAGGATATTTGGTACTATTTGGAACTTGTATGAACTAACAATTATGCAGGACGACAACATTTGGCATGTTGTCAAATTTTCAAGAATATGAAAAATTGCACTAAGTATAGTGAAATTCGCTAGCCCCGGTCAAAGTCCAATAGTATGCGTGTTTACATGTCCAATTTTTGCATTTCCTAACCAGATATGAATTATATTTTTGTTTTTAGGAGTTTTCAAAAAATTTGAAAATCGTCTCGTGGGTCAAAACGGTGGACTGCCTCATTTTTCAGGCCTGGCGGATCTGGCGGCACCCTAAAATGGGTTCCGCCAGTGTATTTTTCTGGAATTCCAGAAATGACCCAACGGATCCGACGGAACCCTCAGATGGGTTCCGCCTGTGTTATCTCAGGGTTCCGCCAGTAAACCTGCAATTTTTTTTTATTTCCATACAAAAATGGAGGTTGCTAATGATTTGGAAGATTAATGAGGGTTGTCAAATCATTGGAAGTCAATCCAATGAAAATGGTGAAGGAAGAAGACAAAGATTTGCACTAAATGCTTAGTGGTTTTGGCAAATTCCTAGGTTTATTTTAGAATTCTATGGATCTGTCACTCTCTCCACGGATGAGTATGGTCGCATGTCTATTAACTTTAGGGCTAGTAGTCATCAATACTCCTTCACTCTCGAGAAATTTGCTCAAATCCTAGGTGTCCCAAACCGTGGTACTTGCATCTACTCCAACAAGCATTCCCTCTCAACTCTTGACACACTCATTGACCGCATCCATCCCTATGATACCCCTTTTGTGTCCAAGGATGAAATTCTTGACCACCTCTTCATTAGGACCACCAACACTAGGAGAACCCATACGGGAAATGAGGTCGATAAGGACCCATATGGTATGGAACTCAATGAACTCAAGCCCCAATTCAAGAAATGGGAAGAACTCCTTAGAGCCAATGTCATTAGCACCATAGGAAACCGGGATCATATCAATGTTTGCCTTTGCTACATGCTCTACTCCTTGTCCGTTAGGCAACCCTTCAACCTTGCCTACTACATGGCCAAGAGAATGGCCGACATTCCCGTGCAAGGCACAATGGCTATGCCGTATGGAATGCTCTTGACCCGTCTCTTTAGGTTCATCTCCCCCATTCCACCAACTCCTAGAGGTCTTCGCCTAGACTACTCTCTCATCCCACACACTTTTGTCCCACTAAGTGATAAGAGAGTCTACAAAGCCCAAGGAAAACATCCTCATCCTCCTACCTCCTCATCATCATCCTCAATGAGTGAAGATGAGACTTTACCCAACTCTAGGCTCCCACCTTTAGAATACCTTTCCCAACTTCCGGATATTCCAAATGGGTCGGCGGAGTTCAAGCAAACAAAGGGGATGTTCAAAAATCTCGGGAGATTCCTTGGAAAGCTCAAAAAGAAGATTGATCGTCAATGAGAACGGGTGTGTAGGAGTGTTTGGCACTAGGTGATATTTGAACAATTTGGTCGTTTTAAACAATTTGTGTGTGGGTAGGATATTTGGTACTATTTGGAACTTGTATGAACTAACAATTATGCAGGACGACAACATTTGGCATGTTGTCAAATTTTCAAGAATATGAAAAATTGCACTAAGTATAGTGAAATTCGCTAGCCCCGGTCAAAGTCCAATAGTATGCGTGTTTACATGTCCAATTTTTGCATTTCCTAACCAGATATGAATTATATTTTTGTTTTTAGGAGTTTTCAAAAAATTTGAAAATCGTCTCGCGGGTCAAAACGGTGGACTGCCTCATTTTTCAGGCCTGGCGGATCTGGCGGCACCCTAAAATGGGTTCCGCCAGTGTATTTTTCTGGAATTCCAAAAATGACCCAACGGATCCGACGGAACCCTCAGATGGGTTCCGCCTGTGTTATCTCAGGGTTCCGCCAGTAAACCTGCAATTTTTTTTTTATTTCCATACAAAAATGGAGGTTGCTAATGATTTGGAAGATTAATGAGGGTTGTCAAATCATTGGAAGTCAATCCAATGAAAATGGTGAAGGAAGAAGACAAAGATTTGCACTAAATGCTTAGTGGTTTTGGCAAATTTGTTGAGGGTATTTGTTTCACGGATTGCAAAGAACCTTTGGAAGGGTTCCTTCCTTTATGGTTGAAGGTTCCTTGAGGTGGTTATGGCTAAGTTTGAAATTTGGCGGGAAATGGTTTTCTATGAGTTCTAGAGGATGAGAAAGAGCCTAATGTGCTTAACAAATAGTAGGAAATGGGTTTCTATCTTAAAAAGGATGATTTGTTGTTGAGTGGAAGTTAATGAATGATGACTTCAAGATCTTGTAACCTTCTTGGTGGATCATGAAATATGATATGCTTACAACAAAGATGAATGTTAGAAGCATTATGATCATTATTGAAAGGGTGACTCATGTGTGTTTCTACATTGTTTGCTACTGATCTAGATATGTGTTTTATGATAGAGAGAATGTATGTTCAAAGTCATCAACCTAATGAGAAGATCATGGGCTACTATTTATAGAAAAACAATTTTGCCATCCCACGGATACGGCGGAACCCTCAGAAGGGTTCCTTCCGTTATGCCCGAGGGTTCCTTGGGGACCTGAGAGCAAACTTACAAACACTACTCAAAATCTTTCCATATCTTTCACAATGTCACATCAAGTTACTTCTAGTCAAACACACAATAGATAAATCTAAAATGTGTAAGAGGTCTTATGGAAAGTCAAACACTCAACCTTTCCATAAATGCACATGATGTGATGTATATATATTTCTATTTTAAGATTAAGATATATATGAAAGTAAACTTGTATATATTACCTAAGTAATGTTGTTATAGTAAGTTAATGAGTTACTAAAAATGTTTGATTCCTAATGTCATCACATTTTTATCATTTGTAAAACTTACTAATATTTCTTTAACACCTAAAGTGGCACTTATTCTATTTGACACCTAAAGTGCACTTTGACACCTAAAATACTTAAAGACCCTAAAAGTATTTTAGTCATTCTAAATGGTTGGTCAAGGGGTTTGATCATAATGCTACATAACAAACATGTACGAACTTGTGTTGTAGCATACGATGACTCGAGACGTTAAGAGGGAGTTAGATACTCGGGGCGTAGACATAGGGCAAGGAAAAAGAGTCTTTGTAGCCGAACCACGATAAATACTCGTGTTGTGGTTTGATCGTTTCTTTCTTTATACTTGCATGTTATATATTGTCTTTGTGTTCATATCTTTGATTAAACGGAAAGTTTCAAAAGATACTTAAACGAAAAACCGGTAAAACTATTCAACCCCCTTCTAGTTTTCCACATTATAAATTGAGTAATGGGGATCTCTGAAAACTTACTTAAATCGATATATATCTCTGGACTTAAACCAGCTTTACAATGTACACTCTTAAGTTCAAACCCTACAACTTTAGACGAAGCTTTTTCATTAGCTCGCTTAATGTAAGCGGACCAATGGCCGGCTACTACTAGCGCTACACTCAGTGGATATCAAAAGAAAGCATCTGATTCTTCTGCAACATTAGAAGTTGGACCAGAAGTTGCACCCGAAATTGCAACTAAAGTTGCACCAGAAGTTGTACCAAAAGCTACTACTACCGTTGTCACAATTACAAATATTGAAGAGACTGTTAAGTTTTACATTCCATAATCAAAAGAAAAATAGACTCGAACGAAGCCAGAAAAAGGGGAATAAACAACCGACATTGCGATTGACTGAATTCACAGGTAGAACAGGAATTAAAGTGGTGTCATTGTTACCAATTGAGCTTGAGAACAAGTTGAAAGAGAAAACACAAATGTTTAAGAAATGTCTCAAAATTTGGGTTCCCAGAATTAACAGTGTTTTTCACGACAACACCTTGAGGGCAAGGTGGTTTTGAAAAAGTGGGGAATAATACGCCTAAAAGGATAACTATCATGTGTTTTGAATATTTCAATTATCTGGTGAAACCATGACACTTTAAATTAGGGGTTGCAATTATCGACACGCCACGATAAACGATACGAAGCCAACACGAAGTTAAACAGGTTTGGGTTTAGGATAATTAGGTTAGGGTCAAAAACATGTCTACCCTTCTAACCCGTTTAATAAACGGGTCGTGTTTGAGTTGAGTAAGTATTAAACAGGTCAACCCGTAAACTAGTTTAAGTATATAAGACTCTAAAAATAATATATACAACATCGATTTTTATGGTGGATGTGGATTAAATGTATTTTATTAGGTACTTAATATGAGTGAATTACGATCATACTTTAGATACCATTGAAAAATTGACGCTTATAACTCAGAAAATTGTCGTATATTATTTGTATGTTATTTTTACTATATTTTAGATCCTTATATCATTTTTGCATTTAAACTAGTTAAATCAATAAACCACCAACCTTATTAACTGCTTGACGTATTTAGTTAAACATGTTAAACGGGTTATACGTGTTATGCATGTCTGGGTTAGGGTTGAGTTTCTTAGCACGATTAAGAAATGAGTCATGTTTGAGTAGATGTTATACTAACCCGCTAACACGCGAACCCGAATAAGCCAATACGAACACGATTAAATTGCCACTCCTACTTTAAACACACAAACTAGAAGACCAATTAATATAATAAAACTTAGTTTGCACCAAACCTATTTGACCTAGATAATTATGAAAGAGTTTTTGTTTAATCTTATCATATTTTCATGCGTAAACTTATCTATACTATATTATAATGCATTTGGGACTATTATATATAATTAGAAATGCTTAAAATTCAGACTTTCTCTTGCTTATTATGAAAATATTTCAAAATTAATTAGTTAGAAAGCAAGTTGGTTAAAAAGTTTGTTAGGAAGTGGTTGGTTGTTCAAACTAAAATTATTTGGCTTAATCATCTCTAATATCTCTACTTATAAATTATGAAGACAACTAAACATGTAACCAAATAACGCAAAATATAATTACACGGTACCCGCCGCCGTATTGCGCGGGTACCGTTCTATTAAAACATATAAGTATAACTAAAAGAGAAAAATAGAAATAAATTGTCTTTAAATACTATGAGAGTAAAATTAAATCTAACTTAAATATATAAGATATCGACCCAGTGCAACGCACGGGTTAGACACTTGTTGTCGTCAATTTTCCCTCTACAAACGATTTCGTAAGTCGTTGAAAAACACAATAAGAAAACTTTCCGTTTAGATTTCTAGTTTGCCAATTTCTTTGACTTTTGCAAAGCTCGTTACTGTCAAATATAAAAGAAGTCTACGCCCCCCTAACTTTATATGCCGCAACGCTACTAGATGTGTAGACACTCTAATAAAAGTAATAATGACATAAATGCAACAACAAATTACTACAAAACCATTGATTTCCAATGTAACTTAATACATAAACTAAGTTGGAATGTTAGTTCTCCGAAATAATTTCATCAACCGCGAGATTTTATTAGAACAAGGATTGAGGGACCGGTTACGTAGTTTACCCATGTAAAGTTGTAATACAAACGTATAATATATAGTTTCTACTCTGAATTGAATCAGTACATAGTCAAAAATCTTAGTTTCCTATTATGGAATATTCTTCAACAATTGGAAGTACTTACTCGAATTTGTTTCAAATCTCAGCTAAAACAAAAACTTTTTAAAACTAAATGAAATAATTTATTGACTAACTGTTGCAGTTACAATAAAGAAATGTAATACGGTCGAGTTTGGTGGTATTTTTATTTACCTTTTGGGATAAAGCGATTTAATTATGGATTAATTTCATATACCGTACTTTTTAAAGAGACATTAAAATTATGTTGTCCTCTTGTTCCTATAAATGTGCTTATCTACATACTCAATATATGATATAACACTCCGTAACTATTAGCCATATACTAAAAAGGGATTTAGCCGTACAATAGCAACATACTTTTCCAAATGTTCCATTCTAGTACGCGTACTTTTTTTTGTCTCACTTAATGTAACGTACTTTCATTTTTTGTTCCATTCTACCAAAAAGTTACCGGTTACCGGGAAAAAAGTTTGAAAACCGGGAAAAATGCCTATGTGACATATTTAATACTAGAGTAAATAGCAACGTACTTTTTCAAATGTACCGATCTAGTACGCGTACTATTTTCGTCCATTTTTATAAGTTTTTATTCGTTTTTATACGTTTTCATCCGTTTTCATACACCTTTTCATCTATTTTTACACGTTTTCATCCGTTTTCTTATGTTTTCGTCCGTTTTTGCATGTTTTTCCGTTTTTGCATATTTTTGTCCGTTTTTACACGTTGTCATTCGTTTTTACACGCTTTTGTCCGTTTTTACATTTTGTTCGTTTTTGCACGTTTTCGTCCGTTTTTGCACGTTTTCGTCCATATTTACACGTTTTCATCGGTTTTTACACGTTTTCATCGGTTTTTACACGTTTTCATTCGTTTTCTTACGTTCTAGTATGTTTTTGCATGTTTTCGTTCTTTTTTACATGTTTTTGTCCGTTTTAACACGTTGTCGTTCGTTTTTGCACGTTTTATCCGTTTTTGCACGTTGTCGTTTGTTTTTGCACATTTTTGTCCATATTTACATGTTTTCCTCCATTTTTTCACGTTTTCATCTGTTTTTACATGTTTTCATCCGTTTTCTTACATTTTAGTCTGTTTTTGGCATGTTTTTAATTCGTATAAAAACGTATGAAAACGGATGAAGACGAATAAAAAATGAATAAAAACGTGCAAAACTAGTGAAAACGTGTAACAACAGATGAAAACGTATAAAAATGGAGAAAAACGTGCAAAAACAGACAAAACGCGAAAAAAAAAGACGAAAACATGTAAAACCGAACAAAAACGTGTACAAAAGTATGAAAACATGCAATAACGGATGAAAACGTGTAAAAACGAGTGAAAACGTGCAAAAACAGAAGAAAACGTGTAAAAACGGGAGAAAACGTGGAAAAACGGATGAAAACGTGTAAATAGACGAAAAAGTGTAAAAATGGACAAAAACGTTTGAAAACGAACGAAAATGTCCAAACCTGATGAAAACGTGCAAAAACGAATGAAAATGTCCAAACCGGATGAAAACGTGCAAAAATGAATGAAAACGTAAAAAAAACCAAATTTTTAGTTATTTTCGACACACGTACCATAAGAGTAAATTTTAGAAAGTATATGGCTATTTGATGGCTTTTACAAATATATAATATATAGTGGAAAACCAACGTGGCAGCTTTTGTGGGAAAAAAAACTTGCTAGCCTGTTAAACAAGTTTCGTGGGGTAGAATGGTACAAAACGTGAAAGTACGTTACATTGAGTGAGACAAAAAAAAGTACGCGTACTAAAATGAAACATTTGGAAAAGTATGTTGCTATTGTACGGCTAAATCCCTACTAAAAACACTGTAATTTAGATGTCAAGTTTTCCAGTTTCGTCTTTGTTACCATCAGTTGATAAGAGTAGTAGCGAAATGAAGCAAGATGGTAACCGCAACACAGTGAAGTACCCTGTTAGCATCTGGGGGGATATGTTTCTCACATATGACGAGGTTTTATTTACAATGGTTCGACGTGAATACGTTGCCCATTTTTCATGATATATTAATGTTGGTATATATATTCTTTGTATATGCTAATGAATTTGTTGTTGGATGTAGCCACAAGATTTGGTTATGAATAAACAACTTGTTGAAGAGCTTAAAGATGAAGTGAAAAGCAACCTAATAATGATGAGAGCTTCCAATCATGAACCAATGGAACATCTGAAGCTAATAGAACTCATTGATGTAATCCAACGCCTTGGCATAGCCTATCATTTCGAACAGGAAATAGAGGAAGCATTGCAACATATATATGTCGTTACATCTGACGAACACTGGATTGATATTAGTAACAACCTACAAAGCGTTTCACTCTGGTTCCGAGTCCTGCGGCAAAACGGCTTCAACGTCTCATCTGGTAATTATTACAAGTTTACAATTTTTATGTTCTTCACAATCTTACTTTCACATGATCTCTTCTTACACTCCTCTAAGTTAGATAGTAGCATGCATATCAATGTCACATAAAATCAAACCTATATATAAAAAATAAAAGAATGTCTATATTATGCATCACATTAATTTCTTTTCTATTTTTCCCTGGATCCATGTTACAGGAATATTCAAGAATTTTATAGGAGAGAACGGAAAGTTTAAGGAATCCTTATGTGATGATACTCAAGGAATGCTTGCTTTGTATGAAGCGGCCTATATGAGGGTAGAAGATGAACAAGTACTAAATAACTCCCTCGAGTTCACTAAAAGTCACCTTGACATCAAAGCCAAGGACCCGTCTTGTGACTCTTCTCTAAGAACTCAAATAGAAAAAGCGCTACAGCAGCCACTCTGGAAAAGGTTACCTAGACTAGAGGTCGTGCGTTACATACCTATCTACCAACAAGAACCTTCTCACAATGAGGTCTTACTAAAGCTTGCAAAGTTAGATTTTAACGTCCTTCAGTCAATCCACAAATTGGAGCTTAGCCAAATTTGCAAGTATGTAGCATATGAACAAACAATATATCTCTATCATTATCTCCTTTTTTGTTTATTTATTACGAGTTTATAGTTTGATAACATGATATGACTAAACAAACATACTCGTTGAGTCAAAACATTATCGTTGGCTAAGAAAACATATTGATTGATCTCAGTGAAAACTCTGACCTCATAGATAGCTTGGAACAAAGGATATTGATGATAAATCGATCATACGAGTAATTGTTTTATTGTCTTAACTAGATGGTGGAAGAAATTGGACTTGCAAAAAAAGCTACCTTATACCCGAGACAGAGTAGTAGAAGGCTATTATGGGATATTGTGTGTTTATTACGAGCCTCAACACTCTCGAACAAGAATGTTCCTTACCAAAAGTTGCATGTGGCTACTCAATTTAGATGACACATTTGATAATTATGGTACTTATGAAGAACTCGAGATCTTTACACAAGCCGTTGAAAGGTGAACATTACTCATTCTGATCTTCTACTAAAGCTGCCCCCTTTGTTAATGCTAATTGTACCTTTTAGATGGTCCATAAGCTGCTTGGATATGCTTCCAGAATACATGAAATTTATATATCAGCAAATTTTTAATCTTTACCAAGAAATGGAAGAATCACTTGAAAAGGAGGGAAAAGCATATCAAATTCACTATGCGAAGAAGATGGTAAATAAACTACATGTGATTATATTGTTTATCAATTTAATTATAAATATCACGTACTCTTTGCTGTAGGGGGAAAAAAGTTTGCTTAATTATGTAACTCTCTCATTTGTCAATTGTGATGCAGTTGAAGGAGTATACTCGTAGCCTCTTAGTGGAAGCTAAATGGTTAAAAGAGGGGTACATGCCAACACTAAAAGAGTACATGTCTAACTCATTGTTGACTAGTGCCTATCCCTTGATGCTAGCATTATCTTACGTTGGCCGGGATCGTGATATATTCACAGAGGAATCCTTTGAATGGGTGGCCTCATATCCTCCTCATGTTAAAGCTCTAGCTTCGATTATACGGCTTATGGATGATATTGTCACCCATGAGGTACCACATATTCATCTTGTATTTATTCAATTATTCAAGTCTCTAATTTCTAAAGACTGGTACGTACATATAAATCTATAATTATGTATGCATTGGGACATATATTTTAGAAAGAACAAGAAAGAGGTCATGTTGCTTCATGCATCGAGTGTTACCAAAATGAAACTGGTGCATCAAAGAAGGAAGCACGCGAAGTTTTCTTAAAACAGGTCGAAGATGCATGGAAAGTTATAAATCGAGAGTCGCTCAGACCTACACATGTTCCATTTCCTCTTGTTATTCCTATAATCAACTTTGCACGTGTGGCTGATGCGACTTATCGAGTCAATGATGGCTTAAGTAATGTTGGAAAAGAAGCGATAAGTTACATGAAATCCATCCTCCTGCACCCTGTTGTTGTTTAAGATTTCTTCAAGCCTTAACAACGTTTGTTGGATCATTGCAAATAATACTGTTGTTAACTTGTTATAATGTTTCGGGAGCTTGTTACGAATAAAGTTGCTGCTTGAGTTTCTTTTGGTATTTTACGTATGTGGTACTCTATTACTAATAATTATTCATTTGATCACTTTATGTGATTATTACTCCGTATTTCTTAGACGTACATAATCATGTATCAATTTCAATTCTAAGAGCTTTAAAAACGTCAGATAATGACAAGGTGAAAGAAATAACAGCTCTTTCAAACATCAATATATACATCATCTTTACATACAAATATCAATAATATTTTATTTTTGTTTTAACATCAAAGTATCCACACAACATAAATAACACACATGGAGCCATGGAGGGGCTAGGCCTACTAACAAACAATAATAAAAGCTACTAAAAGGTCCGAAGTTGGACCGGGTGTGGGACGAATACTCAAACTATAACAAAACTCATCAAATAATACCAAAAGAATCCCCTTCATAAAGATGTCAGGAAGGCGTGTAAAGAACCCGAACATGTCCCATATCAACCAAATCACGCACAAAGTGAATATCTATTGCTTTGTCTTCTGATGCTGAACAGGATTAGAGGACAAATAAACCGCACTAACATTATCACAATATATCAAAGTAGCATAAGACAGAGGCGTATGAAGCTCAAGTAACAAATTTCTCAACCAACTAGCTAGTTTCTGGGACCGCATTGACAACAACATGATACTCAACCTCAGCAACCTGATACCAATATTGGAGTGTGAATATTGAATTGATTGATTATCAAAGTATCCATACACTATAAATAATACGCATAAGCATAATACAAGCCTAATAATAAAACCCACTAACATAAAGCTAAAACTTTACAGGTAAATTACTGTATAATGAACGTGTCTTTTCGCAAAAAAAAATCTTACGATCGATAAATGTGTTGTTTAGCAAAGATAAGCAAAAAGTCTCGAGTAACCTATTTGGTTGAATACTTTGTGGGTTTGAGTCGCATATCCTTCTTCTTTGGCTTATACGTACATTATCATTATCTTTACTATCTATAAAGGAAAAATGGTCAAAGATGAAAGTGGAAAAGTCAATAAAAGTGAAAAGTTGAAATGTTGAAAATGTATATAAGTAAATATTGAAATGCATTTAATACTCTTATTAAAACACCTAATTACTTAAAAGTACAATGATTTATTCACATTGTACAACTAATTAAAAACATATCTACCAAATTAAATATAACCAATTAAAACACAAACCGGGTTGACCCGGGACGTTTCAAACACGGCGGGTGACCCGGGACGTTTCAAACACGGCGGGTTGACCCGGTTTAATTTGACCCATTTTCGACCCAACCTACCAAGTTGACTCGATTTAAATCGACCCATTTTTTGACCGGAATGTTTCAACTGGTTGAACCAACCGGGTCGAACCGGGTTTCAAAACATTATCCATTACTTAAAAGTACAATGATTTATTCACATTGTACAACTAATTAAAAACATATCTATCAAATTAAATACAACCAATTAAAATAAAAACTGGGTTGACCCGGGACGCTTCAAACCCAGACGGGTTGACCCAGTTTAATTTGCCCCGTTTTCGACCCAACCTAGCAAGTTGACCCGGTTTAAATCGACCCATTTTTCGACCGGAACGGTTCAACCGGTTGAACCACCCGGGTCGAACCGGGTTTCAAAACATTACGTTAAATTCCCAAATCTTCAAACTTTTATTATTTTTCGTTTATAACCTATAAACTTTTTTTATCAATAAACTATCCGTCGCTATAAAATCTCGTTGCTATGTACGGGTACTCGTCTAGTCTCACAAATAATTGCATCTCCAACCTTAACCTATTATTGCGGGTCACTAACAAGTACTTAACAAGCATGGGCAATAGGCTTTGTTGCCCAAGTCCAAAATTGAAAAAGGCCCCATTTTTCCATAATCCAGTATTGATATTTATGTACTTCAAGGCTCATGCTTACATACTATATTTTCCATAATCCAGTATATAGATAGTTTAATACAAAATCATTAGCCCGCAAGCCTCATTTTGCATTCATCCATTTAACAAAAAAAAGCTTCACTTTGAATGAATGTGATCGACCAATGGTCTTTCATATTGCTATGAAAACCACGACCTGTGAAATTTGAGGCACAGATTGATAAATCCTCATTCATCACATTCCATTTTGATTCTTCAATTTATGCAATTTGAGGCATATTGACAAATCCTCATTCATAACATTCCATTTTGATTCTTTAATGTTGAATGATTTTTCTATTCAACAAACTTTTTTTCCCCAAAGAACACATAAACTTTTTATGTTAAACAGGGCGTATCTTTTAGGCATGGTCCAAATCTCCATACGAAACGATGAGAGAACTCTAGTTAATACAACTAATTATTTTTATGTTACTCATACAATTGTCGACCGCTGTACTTAATCAAAACAAAAGTCTAGAAATAATTATTTGTTATCCTCGAAAAAAAAGTAAAAAGAAAAGGAAAAAAAAAAAAGTTAGATGATCGTGCCAAATTACACAAGCTCCTTCATCCCCGTCTCGAATTCTATGTTCACATTTAATTGCATATGGTTTAAGAAAGAATAGATTAATTATATGTAGACCAATACAAATCATATTGAGCTTTGAAAACCATTTTAAATACTTCATCTTTCCTAAAATAAATTTTCATTTTATATTACAAAAATTTTTAGGGTGCGTTTGGTTTATAAGTGAGATTGGATTTAAATTCGGATTTAGAAAAGGTGTGAAAGAAAAGAAGGGGATAGAAAATTAATTGATATTTAAATTATGTATATGTTTAACTAGTCGCATGACCTGTCCGATAGACGGGCTAGTGTCATATAAATTTAATAATATTATTACTTATTAGGTTCATACATTTAAGTTTAGAGTTACATATTTATTTTGTTAATGATAAACATATCGTTTCAAAATTGTCTAATTGCATATTAGCATTGTAAAAATTTAACCATATATACTTAAACTGATAAAAACAGTAAATAAAATTAAAACATGATTAAGACATTAAGCTTTTAATATTGGATGCATTACTAACATGTAAAACTCAAATAAAGCCATTATAAAGATACTAAAAATGAAATTTTGGAAATGACTCCGAAGACCATCCTAGATGTAGATTGTCATAGTCAAAGTTCTCAATATCGTTGGTCTCAACATCACTCTCTTCAATGTCGGAATGGTCACTAAAATAATCCATAGTTGGCATCGAAGCAATCTGTTTTCCATGGTCTTTAGCGAGTTCATACTTTGTTTTCATGACCCGGCCGATTGTTGATACCAAATTGTATTCATTTTTTGAATTATACAAACAACCTTTATTGATGCACATCCATTGATCATTGTCATCATTAGAATGGACAACTTGCACAAAATTCTTTTTGACAAGCGTATCATCGTTTCTTAGTATTTTTCGTTTATTATTTTTGTGCACATCCTGGAAGGAAAAGAAATATAAGTTACACCACATAATGAATTTCTTAATATTCGTTTAGCAAGTAATGTAAAACATACCATTTCAGCATCATATTTTATGATCACCGGTGTGTCTTCCATCAAAAATTCATTAGATGATTTCGAGTCATCTTCTTTCTGATTTGTAATCGAAGGAACAAATGTTATAACAATGTATTAGCATGCTTGTTATCTTGTACACATATAATAATGAAAATAATATAAAGTATATAGATAAAAGTTTGTTTACCTTTGATGAGTTATCATGATCCATATGAGATGGTCGAATTAAGTTTCACATGTTTTCAAAGTAATTTTGAAGTAGGGTTTACTGGTGGATTTCCCATTACGCATTTTACTCATATTGGTATAAAAAACAACGAATGGTGTTGAGCATGTCTCATCGATAACCCTTAAGATTACCTTGAACCTATAATTTTTGTAAATATTGAATTGTTATAAAAACAGTAAAACTTTAATAAATATTTAATGGTTTTCATAATAGATAATAAAGTGGGTTTAAATAGTTACCTTGGAACCACCTGGTAAATCACACCATGATCATCATAGGTGTATGACTTTTTAGAACCAGAAGATTTAGATAGTTTGGCCATCTTGTTGCACCTTTTACAGGCATCATAACACCAGTCGTGTTCTTTGTGAATGCCATGAACTTTTTCGTATAGAACGACTTCAGTGCCTTGTGAATGATAAAGATAAGATTTATAAGTTGTATTTAACGATAAAAGTTTTTAATGTGTAAGCAAGTGTTCGGTGTAAGATATTGAGATGGATTGCAGTAAGATATCCATCTTCTAGGTGTCACCCCATTCGTTTCCTTTTTATCAGGCGAGAACTGCATTAATTGGACAACACAACAGACAGTTTAATATGTGTGAGAATAATCTAACAATGAATGATATATTTAGCTTATAGAAGTCGCTGAAGACATCTTGCTTTACGATCTCACTGTGAATCTCAGCAACAACATTGACAACATGGCCACCAACGACACACATATTAGCCATACAGACCAATTTTAGTGGTATGGGTCTATGGGAGCTGGATGGAACTCTGCCTCTTCCTCCTCATTGTTGTCAACAGATTCATCTTCTTCATCAACAACAGTCTTTATTTCGCCACTTCACTTGTATCAATTGCCGACGTTTATTCTAAATTGGTAATCTATTCAGCTATTGATGACAGTAGGTCAACCTTTTCCGGTTGTAAAAAACTAACAAAATCTTACCCATTATCCAGCTGAGGTGTCCTGCCCATTTTGCCAACCTTAAATGAAACCGATTGAGTTTCACTTTTATAATTACTTTAAAAAAACATTAGTGACATTATTTACCTATATTTGTCTCTACACAAACTTGATGTACTCAACCGCCTCGTCTAGCATGTGGCTACGTTGCTGCATATTGCATAATGACGTCCTTGCACATTAGCCATTTTCTGAAAAAGATGCATAAAAAAATAAAGATAAAAAATATATGCAAATATGACCGCTTTAGGAATGACTATTGATTTTACGACCTTTCAACACGCTATTATAAATTTATAGTTAACTATTTTTATAACTATTTTCGGTTTAAGCATGCCTGTACTAAAAACTACCCGTGTTGACCAGTGATCCAACCTGGCCGTCCTGCCCATTTTTCCACTCCTAATGCAGTCAGTAACTCGCCTTTGTAAAAGCCGTCATCTTTAACACCATTAATCTTTTTTTGTCCGAGACTAAAAAGTCTGTCAAAGTGTTTGAAGGTCAGTTTAGAAGTCACTAAAGAGGTAGTTGTAGATAACATTTCTATACAACAAAGTCAGTTGTGACACCTCCTACTTGAACTAAACTAATAAACACCCAAAATCTTATATAGGAAAGTCTAAAAAATCACTGAAAATCGGCTATTCGACCTCAAGTGAACCATTCAATCAAATGCTTGTTAAGGCTGATGCCTGAAAGCACCCGTTTGCCCAATTTTTGTTAGGTATGGGAACAAATAAATTGGTATTGCATTTTACTCATTTTTCTTGTCCTCAAAAGCAACGTTGAAAATCTTCAAAACATGCAAAAAAAAAAACCTAAATTTATTTCAGAGACAAATCGAGCATGTGTTTTAAGTTCCAAAAGAAAAGAATAGCTCGGTAAGAGCTTAATGCAGATTTTCTCTGCTACCATTCCATGAACTTGACCCAAGCAGCCATGGTATCTAGCTTGTATAGTTGAAGTGAAAGTTTTGCTATTTCTTGCCTGATGCATGGGAATTGCACCAGGATTTACCTCTCAAGGGATCTCGAGAAGCTTACAACCCCCACCAGGCAGTGTACCTGATCGTTGTAGTATAGTATAGTGACAAGTACCGGGGGATTGATCGTTCAACTCAGGAATAGTGTCGCTAGGATTAGAAAGCCTAAAAACTAGGTCTAGAGATGAGGGATGATTCTTTTTGTATTTTTATATTTTTATAAAAGCAATTAAAATCTCGGGTTTTTGGAAGAGTGTGCGGAATTAGTTGCTAGTCAACTAACCCAATAACTAAGATGCAATCAAAATAAAATAACAAAAATGAAAATAAAACTAATTAAAGTAGTGGTGTAAACAATAATGGGAAAATTGTGTTTACTTAGATTTCATTACTCCCTAGATATCTTTTACAGGTTGATAGTTTGTTATAATTGCGTGGATGACGGGTTATATTCCTTAATACCATTCGTGGGGTGGCGTATGTACTTCCCCAACTCTATAAGCTCCTACTTCACTCATATGTCGAGCCTGCGAGAAGCTCCTAACATGGGATCATTAGAATTCGCTCATGCATTAAATACAACCATAAAAACCTAGTACGCATTGGTTCATGTTTCTTAAGACGTTCAAGCATGTTACCCTATGGAAGTCTGCCAGTTTTCTTAAGCCTAACATCGAAATCATTCATCCGTAACAACTATAAACAAGCAATCAACCCATAATCAACATCTAGGTTTCACTACATCTAAGCAAACACACAAGAGATCTAGCCTAGCATGTTAAAATCAAGACAAGCGTAAGATATATTCAAACAACACATAGACATATTGAATTAATTGAAAGGATACTTATCTTAATTGAACATGAAAGGTTTCAAAGGGTAAAAACCCTTGAAAGAACAGTAAAAATCATGCTAGGGTTTCTCCAAGTTATCCCTCTAATTGTCCTCTTCTAATGAATGAAAATTACAAAACTATATATAGATTTTCCATCGTGACGGCGTCAAGAAGAAATGTCTGACGCCGTCAACTCGCCGCCCATAGTAATATCGGATTGCCTAGATCCAGATCTGACGCCGTCAAGTGCAAAGTTTCTCTGGGCCGTCACATGCAATGGGACCATGACGGCCTATGGTGACGCCGTCATGCCCTTAGTGTAAAAACTCTCTGGATCGTCACGAACTCTATCCACTTCACCTCTTGTTTTACTCTTGACGCCGTCATGTAGAACCTTGTGACGCCGTCAGGTACTGTTCCCAGCAAGGAAAATTAAGACTTTGCCGTTTTCTTCACTTTTATGCTCAAAAAACGTCCAAAATACTTCATTTTCTAGAATTCACTCCAAAAGTACCTAAAATCACAAAAGGAACGATTTAGGGCAATATTTGATCAAATAAATTCAATTTCGGGCTTAAATGACCCCCTAAAAACGGATCATTTTTCGCCTCATCTTATACCCTTACACTTGAGATTTGCTTGTCCTCAAGCAAATGCGCTTTTATTCTAATCAAAATACAAGTTAGGGGTCATTTAACACTAATATAAAAGTAATTACAACAAATAATTGTTCCACTAAAGACCAAAGACAAGCACGGAGGTCATACACTAGCACCTCACAAATAGTATTTAGATACGCACATCTCTCGGGTGTAATAAAGTATATATCACAATATGGAAATGGAAAACATCTCTCACTACCTGTCATAGCAAAATAGATTACCATAGGCTTGGGAGAGGATCAAACCTCCACCACATGGCGTAAGCACCTAGGATAAACTATCAAAGAGGTCTTTTAAAGGGTTATAACGTTAGGTGTAGGGATATGGAATACACGGTTTTGTTGGATATAGGCAATCTTTACTGGTGGCGAGTTAATAATCTTGGTTAATTACATATACAATATGGCGTTGCTAAGCCAAGACTAGACTCGACTTAAGCTAATAAATCAAAAATAACAAAAACATAAAATAAACATAGAATGAAACGGGATGGTAGTCCGTATGTTTTTCTCTTTTCTCTTTTTCTATTTTTTTCTTTCTTTTTCTTTATTTTTCGATTTTTTTTTCATACACTCTTACCCTACCATCCAAAATAATACATCATAGGGAATGAACATTCCCCTTACACTTGATTTTTACATATTTTACAATAAACTAATCTAATGACTCGAATTAAGATAATCAAAACACTTGGAGTACTTTTGAGATTAACACACATTAGTACTTTACCCATGAGTCTCAATCGTCCCAAAACAATATGTACAAGGATATGACTCGACTTAGCAACCATGTAATCAATTAGATAATTAATTAAAGGTTTAAACATGTAACAATAATGCACTAAAGATGAGTGCATACACGGAATGCTAAGGCGATTTGGGTGTACATTTAATTGGGTTGTAACAAATTCTTCCTTTAAGTAAGATGCTTAAAGTTATAAACGAAAAGATAGGCTCGGAGGGGTGTACTAGGGTTTCGTGTACTAAAAATGAGTACAACGCTAAGGGTGTGGGAAAAATTTATTGACTTTACTAGCCAAGTAATATGACTTAAATGGTCAAGTAATTATGATACGGGTTTAAACACAAGGGTGATTATAACACCCTAAAAATTGGATTAACAATTTTATTAACTATTTCGATTATACCTTAAATTTAAGTAAATTAGTTCATGTACTCTATACTATATATTAAGAAAATACATAGTATACCTTATATTAATTAAATACAAACTATTTTTCCTAATTTTCAACCCACTAGGGTTCGAATCTGGAGAAGGCAGGGTTTACTTCAAATTAAGTGTCGTGCCTTCGGGCGGCTTAAGTTGAAGGTTTTCCCCCCATCGGGTTTCGAATTGGTCTAGGATTTCTCCGAAAGAACCGTTCCAAAAAAAATTCTAATGATAAGCATGCACACGTTTTATCCCTTTTGAAAATATACAATATCTCTTTTGCTAATCAATTTGAAGATATGAAATTCCTTCTTGCCATATATCACGGCTCATAACCACTCTTGATCTTATCATCATTATACACGTTTAAATATAGTCAAACCAATCAAAAATCTCCATTAAACGCTTCTTTCCTTTTATTATGATTCGTTTGGTTAATATAAAGATTTGAATTTATCAACAAACATGATTCCTCCAAAAACTTCGACGTGTTGTTTATATGTATCGTCCCTGCTTTATATCTTTAAAATCTCAAGTAAAACCTAAACACCAAAAACCTGTTGCAAGCAATCGACGGCTGTAATATCGGTTCAATTCATATTCGTCCATTCTAGTTCGAGTCTGGTTCACATTGGGTTCGGTTTGTGGCGTTGAAGCTTGGTGTTCGAGTAGTCCGTTTGATCTCATTCGCCGGTGCGTTATAGCTCGTGGTGGGCTGATTCTTTTGGCTCATCTATTCATGTACTCGGGGATTCGAGTTTCAATAGTGTTCGAGTTTGGTTAGGTGCTATTGTTTGTGTTCATTCCAGATCTCGATCGGTTTTCGGTCGACTAGGAGGTACGATTTTAAATCACATTCACGTTTTGTTTTTTTTTTACCCATCGTTTATAGTTTGTATATAAAGATTTAACGCATTGCAAGAATATCAGTTTAAGAAAGTTGGTCATATATTGATATGAGATAAAAGATTTGAATATGCATAGTTATAACTGATACGTGATAGTGTAGAATGAATGAGATATCAGATTTTTGCATGGATTACTTAACATAAAATATTAGAAAATAAATTGAATACGAAGATAAGAGTTTTAAGTCGTTTGATATCTTAATGTAACTTATGAGCCTATATGAACTGGATCGACATGCTAAATTCCTAAGTACGTATATCTAATTAGTAAGTTTATAAATGGTCATAGGCATGGAAAATTTCTCAAATACAAATATCATATTTTGTATACAAAGACTACGTAATGACGCATGTATATAAGGGTACGTTTGGTAGGACGTAATGAAATGTCAAATGAATGGAATAAACGACGTAATAAAATAAATAGTGTAATGTAATTATTCATTACAGTTATTAATCATGTTTGGTGTGTTTGATAAGACGTAATGGAATCATAATAGAAAGACTAAAATGCCCCCATTAATGATAAAAAGTTTGTTTAATATGGTTAGTTATTGATGAGGTTTTATGTAATTTTGATTTCATTACGGATGTAATGGAAAAAAAGCAAGGAGGCCTAGGGAATGATTTTGCTGTAATGGGTCATTCTTTGTAATAAACCATTACATTCCATATATGTAAGCAAACAACATTTTATCATTCTAACGTAATCATTTTTTTCATTCCACCTTTGATTACAACGTACCAAACACTGCGTAAGTACTAAGATGTATATAGTAAGCCATTATGAAATATATAATAGCGAGTCTACCGCTAATTAATAATTGGTATTAAATTTCATCAACTCGGCAAGCTTAAGGTTTTGGGCATATCATTATATAAATTATATTTTAAACCCTAAACTTATCATATTTACATATTAGACCCTAAACTACTAAGTATGAAAACTTACTAATTTGGGAAACTTACTTAAAATGGAAATGTATTATATTTGGCAAGTTACTAAAAAATGAAAAGTTACTAATAATGGAAGTTTCTAAAAATAGAAAGAAACTTAAACTGAGTAATCTGATTTAAAATGAACTTATAAATAATAAGACGATCATTAATTCGTGTAGATTCGCTGATGAAGGAGTAACTTCTGATCTTTGTGTCTCCTTGTGTGTTTTGCATTTACGGCTTAAGGTACAGATATTCTTCCCTTTTCAGTAGGGACTTCTCATGACTTTCTTTCGATCCTTGACACTGCTAAGATTCCCTTCAGTATGCCATTGCTATGTTCCCCATTTGATATGATCCATTTGATATGATTCGCTGATATGATCTATTTGATATGAGCCTTGCTATGATACCTCTGATTTGATTCTGATTTGCTATCCACTTTGATTATGATTATGTGATTGCGAGATTCTGTATATTATGCTCTGGGAGCATTCTGTTCTGTCATGATCTGGGAGCTCTATTATGATTATGGATAGCTTTTGTTCTGATTTGTTCTGTTCTGATGCCCGAGTTTTTAGTCTACTCATGGAGGTACCATGGGCGTGTCATTGAGGCACCAATGGCATGACACTATCTGGGGCGATGTGATTAGTCCCCGGCGTCCCCGTCTGATTATGATATGATATGAGATCTCTTGGCCACTTTGTATATGATTTGTTTGTGGGGGCGTATGGATGCATCCTAGGATTTGTTTTGATATGATATGATATGATATGATATGATACGATTTGGTTTGGTGACTGGTTGTACGTGCCTTGTACCCCTTTCACGTCTGGTACTTGGAGGTCGCCCCTCTATGTACACCCTATGAATTGACGGATATATGATTATGTGATTTGAGACCTATTCGAGTATCTCGTTAGGTCGGCTCGTGGCTTTCCTATGTTTCGTGTGTCTATTCGAGTATCTCGTTAGACAAGCCTTTGTTGATACGTGCTCTTTGATTCTGGTTACTATATGGTTCATATTATCACTTTCTTCATACTCATTATTCATTTGACTTATGATATTTGTTCAGTTATCGTTGATCTCTTATTCATTTGACAGATGATATTCTTTTCAGCAGGAGCTTATGATTTCCTTTTCATATACTTATATACGTTTTGATTATCCGTTTGTTTTGTTATATATCTGTTCACTGAGCTTTTTAAGCTCAGCCGCATTTCTTTTCCTGCGGCAGGTTTTAGGTTGGAAGCTGGGTTGAGTGAAGAGTGCATAGGAGCTCTCAGTGGACTTCCTTGAGGATTAGAGGCCCATTTGCATCTTGATTAGACTTGGATTGGATTTAGCTTGGATTTGTATTACATACTGTATAGAGTTAGCATTTCATTTGTTTCCTTAGAATACCTTTGTAATTGTTATGTTTATAAGTCTTCCGCTTGCGTTTATATGTTCTGATGGACACCATAATGTGGCATTTTGACCCGTGTCGGGTTAGGGTGTTACAATTATGACTTGTAGTACATAAGTTATGGCCTGTGAGGATTTGGACCCTTAGTTTTGCACTTTAGGAGCTTTTGGAATAACCTTGAAAGGATTTGCTTTAAGTTTCTTCCCTTTTGGAACTTTAGTTATGACCAGTGAGGATTGGGTAGATTATATGATAAGACGTTAGTTAGTTATCTTTCTTCCGCGTCACTCTGATTTCTGCCTCTGTTTTTAGTTGAGCCTTTATAAGATCATTCGTTCTGGAGATTTAGAAGATATATCAGGATATGTAACTTAAGTTTAGAATGCTTTAAGACTTTGAAGAAATGCCTTATAAGTTTCATTTTTTTTGAGGATGATCACTTTCTTTTGAACTTCAATCCTTGATTCGTTGTTATTCGCTTAGATACCTTTTCATCCGTTCAAAGAATACGCATATGTATGAATTCGATGTGTTAGACACATTCTGTAGTTTCTCTTGCTTTTGATAAGCATATTAAGGTTCCATCTTCATTTTGATTTTAACCTTACCTATTCTATCTCTATGAGAAACCTTGTGATTATCTATTACGAGTATCCGAATTGTTCGATGCGTTTTAAAGATATTTGAAGATAAGTTTCATTATGCTAATCTGTTTCTGTTGGAAATGTTCGATTCTATATTATTCTAGATATGGATCTGTTGATTGAGCATGGCAATCCTACCAACTATCATATTATATTTGTCATCTTTGACGATTTGGAGAAACTCAAAATTCTGCACCCTGGTTCCCTACCTGATAATCGATTACGATCACCTTTGTTTTGAAAACTCGTGCGTTAATCCCTCGCGGTTGTGAAGATACTTCGTTTGATGAGACTCGCCTTGAAAATCCATCGGTCGTTTGAAGCTGTTCGTGACATATTCCTTAATGAGCTGCCAAGATTACCATCGAAATGTGAAATTGTTTTGATCGGATAATGAGATTTTGTTTTGTCACGACTTGATGTAGAATGTGATTGCAATAAAGGCATGTGAATATGATGCAAGTATTATGACGCCTGGCCAACGTGATAATAGTTACATCATATAACTTGAATTTATTGGGGTCATATGATATTTTGAGTAGTGCCTGAGAATAATAAGTTGGTTGATTCGAGAACTTTATCCGTATAAGAGTGACGTTTGCTTAGTAAGTGGTTTCACCTGTGCAAGTGTATATCTTTGATGTGCTTTTGTTTTATTCGGGGAGAAGAATGAAGATAGATTGAAGTTGTGGATTGATTTTGGAAGCAAAATCATATCATGTTTCGTGTAAAGGAGCGAGATTTCCTAGAATTTCTTTTTGTATTCGTTATGATCTCTATGAGCACTGTGATGCCAATTGTATTGGCTATTTCCTTGACGGTTCCTATAGACTTGATAAATCTTGTCTTTCATGAATACTTGGACAAATTGTCATAGTATGACATATTGGTATGTTTCGAGACGAAAGGGATACACGAGGATCATCTTCATATTTGTGTTAGAATCTCTACGTTGGAAGAAGCTTTATGTATTATTCTCGAAGAGTAAATTTTGGTTGAGATGAAAAACGAGAGGAGATTTTTGAGAAGCTGATAAGAGATTTGTTTCTACCAAGAGGAAGGAGATTTAGCTACGTCTTTACACAAGACGAGAAGGATTTGAGTTATGCACTAATACATCTAGAACTGTAGGAGGTGAACTACCTGACGCATGAATTGAGAGTGAATTGTGGCGGACATGAAAAAGCTCAGGAGCAAGACGGCAAAAGATTAGCCATGTTAGAAGATGGAAGGAAGCAGTTTTGAAGTGAAACACATAGTTCTATCAACTCTATTCATCTTAGATGTACTAATATGTATAGAGTCTTGAAGCAGGAGCTGGACTGAATGGTATGAAAACGGTGGTGACTACATTGGTGATTTCCAAGCACAGGAGGAAGAACAACGCGAATTGAGTTGCAGTGGATCATGTGACTAAGGCGGCTTGTTTAGAAGATCGGCAGAGATTTCTTTCGGCAGAAGATCATTCAAGCTACATGGCGCACCTGCAATGATCGTGTTAGGGAGTCACGTCTTGTTTCACACTTTCATAGGAGATACAGAAGACTATGGAGAGTGGACTCGGGATTTTGGTACGACTTCTCACTGTCAGACGGATGGACAGACAGAGTAACTATTTGAACTTGGAAGATTTGTTGAGCGGGGATTTTGATAGGTGTTTAGCTTGGTTATGTTTTGTTCACTAAAGGAAATGGCATGCAAGTGACAAGAGATTCTTTTAGGATTTTGTATGAATGAAGTTATGGAATACCTTTTGGTTGGAATAAGGTCGGAAAGCTACTTACTGAAGGTTCAGAATCGATTAAAACAACTAATGGAATAGTTATTATTATGGAAGAAGAATTTGAAATTTAGACTGAGAGTTGTGTGTTCCGTTTGATTATTCTGCACGGAAGAGTTAGACGTGTTGGCATTTGTGGAAGTTTTGGTTCGCGACGCAGTAGATCTGGGATTCATTCTTATCCGTACGATTTTTCTACCTGTTCTGTTATGTCTTTTGATACGCTTTGATACTCTGATTTGTGATTGTGATACTCAGTACGAATATATTATCCATCTCTTTATGAAACTCTTGATACGTTTAATGATTCGATTTGTGCTTCTCTGACATTGGCAAGTTTCTTCGTTCATTCAGAATTTGGTAGGAGTTGATGAGGTTTATTCGTTTAGCACTATCTCCATTTTTGCTTCGTAGGTATATGTGTTTCTGGTATCTCTTTGTGAGATTTCAACTATCATCTGTCATATGTCATCTGTTACGCATTTGTTTCGTATTTGCTTGATCATATTTGTGTTCTCTGGAGAGCCTGGGGCTATCCTAGTTTATTCGGATCGAGTCATGACAAAAATTTCTGTTTGTGAAGATTCGTTGGAAGGACCTGCCCGAGCGTGAGGTTAATTGTGACGTTCTTTTGCGAATTTCTACGTCACCGTCTAATTTTTGCGACTTCAATTTCGCGGACGAAATTTTAGTTTTACAGGGGAAGAATTATAACACCCTAAAAATTGGATTAACAATTTTATTAACTATTTCGATTATACCTTAAATTTAAGTAAATTAGTTCATGTACTCTATACTATATATTAAGAAAATACATAGTATACCTTATATTAATTAAATACAAACTATTTTTCCTAATCATTCTAATGATAAGCATGCACTCGTTTTATCCCTTTTGAAAATATAAAATATCTCTTTTGCTAATCAATTTGAAGATATGAAATTCCTTCTTGCCGTATATCACGGCTCATAACCACTCTTGATCTTATCATCATTATACACGTTTAAATATAGTCAAACCAATCAAAAATCTCCATTAAACGCTTCTTTCCTTTTATTATGATTCGTTTGGTTAATATAAAGATTTGAATTTATCAACAAACATGATTCCTCCAAAAACTTCGACGTGTTGTTTATATGTATCGTCCCTGCTTTATATCTTTAAAATCTCAAGTAAAACCTAAACACCAAAAACCTGTTGCAAGCAATCGACGGCTGTAATATCGGTTCAATTCATATTCGTCCATTCTAGTTCGAGTCTGGTTCACATTGGGTTCGGTTTGTCGCGTTGAAGCTTGGTGTTCGAGTAGTCAGTTTGATCTCATTCGCCGGTGCGTTATAGCTCGTGGTGGGCTGATTCTTTTGGCTCATCTATTCATGTACTCGGGGATTCGAGTTTCAATAGTGTTCGAGTTTGGTTAGGTGCTATTGTTTGTGTTCATTCCAGATCTCGATCGGTTTTCGGTCGACTAGGAGGTACGATTTTAAATCACATTCACGTTTTGTTTTTTTTTTACCCATCGTTTATAGTTTGTATATAAAGATTCAACGCTATGCAAGAATATCAGTTTAAGAAAGTTGGTCATATATTGATATGAGATAAAAGATTTGAATATGCATAGTTATAACTGATACGTGATAGTGTAGAATGAATGAGATATCAGATTTTTGCATGGATTACTTAACATTAAATATTAGAAAATAAATTGAATACGAAGATAAGAGTTTTAAGTTGTTTGATATCTTAATGTAACTTATGAGCCTATATGAACTGGATCGACATGCTAAATTCCTAAGTACGTATATCTAATTAGTAAGTTTATAAATGGTCATAGGCATGGAAAATTTCTCAAATACAAATATCATATTTTGTATACAAAGACTACGTAATGACGCATGTATATAAGTACTAAGATGTACGAGTCATTCAGACCCGTGCGTTGCACACGGGCTCATATACCTGGTCGTACTTTAATGTGTGGTAAATATGTTCATTATTAGCTTTGTAAATTTTGATGGTATATGACATATTATTATTTATTTATGAATCTTATGGTATTGTATTTATTTTGTATGTATATATGTTCTCTATAACGTTAAGTATTTTTTTTTTTTTCTTTTCTGATATGTAAGATGATAATTGTATGGATTTTGTAAGTGATGGAGTTTATGTATCTAAATAGTAAAGTTTTAAGTTTTAATTATCTTCGGTTACAAATTTTGATTATAATTAATATTTATTTCTTCATTCATTATAGTTAATGTTTACATTAAAAATGACTATTTGTTTTCTTGTAACGGTTTTTTTTTTGTATTATAAATATGATACACAAATTGATCTATTCATCTAAGTTTATCAACAATGGCATCATCATCAAGAAACATCATTGAGCTGAAGCAAGCATGTGGATCTAATGATTTAGCAACCGCTTTCAAGTTCTTGTTTCATAGCCAGATAATTGAAGAGCAAGGTTTTCTAATAAGAATCGGAGAGGAGAGGAATCAACTTCGCAGCAAGGTTGAAAAGAGTGAGATAACCATTGCTGAACTTCGTAACCGTGGTCCATATAATGACAAAGTTGTAGCTGCTCTTCGTTGTTTGGTTGAAACGCATAACAAGGACCTTGATAGGCTTCAGTTGTTGACATCTCTTATTGGTGAAACCCGTGATGGTATTATGGAGAAAGAGCGTCATGTGAAGCTGATGGAGTTTGATGAAGGGTCATCGGATGTTGAATGATTAGATGATTTTAATGGATGTGTTTTGAAGTCTTTTGTTGGTAGTTTTATGTTGGTTTATCTTGTGATGAGTTGTTAATGTTTGAATGTAGTGAATATTTTAGTATGAATGGAAATCTGTTATGTCTTTTGTTATGCTTTTGTTTATTCATGTGTTTTTTCTTTTTTTAGTTCCTTTTTTTATTATTAGCATATATGAAAAAATAGTCCACATTTCTGTCACACTGTATGAATACAAAAATTATATCACACATCTTTTAATAAAACAACAACATCAGTACATCGTGTTCAAGACAAAGTCGTATAAATCTTTTCATAATATTTCATCACACACAACAATAACCATAACAACAATAACGACCTCATTTTGGTTAATTTTTTTTATCTTTCATCTAGGTCAACTCACCAGATCTCACCAAAATCATATATTTGCAAAAATCAGACGACGGTCCTGAATTGAATAGAAAGCTGAGAGATTGGTACAAATTGTTTGGAAATTGATGGTATAGAAAGGTTAGTTTTGTGTTTAATTTCATGTTTTTATCGGTTAATTTAATATTTATGGCTTTATACGTTTTCCCCCAAAAATTAAGCTTTTTTTTAATTGTTTGCTTTTGAAAAACTGTTATCAGTCGGCTCAACGATTGTAATTAACTAATTTCGGATTCAGAATTGGGGATTAAATTAGGTTAGATTCATAATTGGGGATAAAATTAGGTTAGATTCATAATTGGGGATAAAGTTAGGTTAATGATTAATACTTTGTGAATTGAATTAAATTGAATAGGAGTTTGAAAGAAAATTGATTAACATGGATCATCAAGGTGGTTCATCAGCTTGTGGTGGTGGTGCTGCTACTCGTAATCAGCCTACCCCGGTTCTTCGAGGCCGATATAAAGGTGTGCTTATTTCATCCTATTTTACTACCCACCTGTCATAATTTGTAATCAAATTAGTTATTATACTTGTTTTCCCCTAGTTAAGGAATCGCCGTTTTGTTTTTATCACATTATATGCTAAAATGTGTCTGCCAATTTAAGGTTCAATTCGTGTACTTTTCACGAAGTTTTTGCGCAAATGTTTTTAGCCATATTGTGTGGAATGTTGTGGGCACTTTATGCAGATTTTTAAGTTTAGAAATATGTGACCACTTTATGGTGATTTATATGTGGAAATTTTCGCCGTTTGTGTTGTTTTATGTAGAAATATTTGAAACTGATAAAGTATGCTTAAGTTCCTCATAACCTTGCTTTAGTTAATTTTTAAATTTCTTTGTTTCAGGTAATTTTCCGACGTGTTGCTGGTTATTGGTGGATACTATTGGTCTTTGGTTTATTGTGGAAGCTTGCGTGCAATGTAATTTCCTCTCACGCCCTATTTATAGGTTTTTTATTAGGTTTTTGTAGAATTGCATGTGACGAAGTGTAGGTTAAGGGATTTTGTGTTGAGAAGTTGAGATTGGCCGGAGTTATATGTTCATTATTAGCTTTGTAAATTTTGATGGTATATGACATATTATTATTTATTTATGAATCTTATGGTATTGTATTTATTTTGTATGTATATATGTTCTCTATAACGTTAAGTATTTTTTTTTTCTGATATGTAAGATGATAATTGTATGGATTTTGTAAGTGATGGAGTTTATGTAACATCTTTTACATGGTTTTATATAGTGTTGGCGTTTAATGTATAATAATATGTGTTGTCAGAAGAGCAGTGCGGACCATAAGTTTCAACCACACGGGTAAATTTTTACTAATGAATACCATGATTGCATGATTTTAACTTGGAAACAAACACAAATCATTCAAAACATGAAAACTTAAAACCAAACACAAATATTTTTCCAAAAGCATGAAACTCAAGAATCCTATTAACTATTAGGATTCAACTCAGAATGTTTCCCCTAATTATTTATTCATTTTATTCTTCACTCATCAGGTGGTAACTTTGCACGATGCTTCCAAGATCTTCAGTATTTCTTGTTCACTCCTCGTCCGAGACTGCAACGACAAACCTAAATGAGGTATGTAAGAAATCAAACTATTAATATTTGCAACAATATTAAGCTAACGATAAAATAACAAAAAGAATAAGAGTAATTCAGACCTTCTTTTCTTAATGACATCATTTGTTTCATTGTCTGAATCTTCAACATCATCCCTTAAATAACACAATTATAAATGACATTTAAGCAGTTATAGTTTAAAATGTTGCGGAATGTGGATGAAGGATCCATTGACTAACCTTTTTTTAATGTTGTCTTCAGTAGGCTTTGATGGAGTTGACACTGATGGATCGTCCGATAATTTCTTCAACTGGTGCTTTTTAGTAGCAGCAACTTGGCCAGCTTTCTCCACCTCTATATCAGCGCCTGATTGCTCAACATCAACACTGAAACAATTAAAAAATAAATGAGGTAAGCAGTAGTTGTATTTTAAATTGTTAAAACTTGCGAAGTGAGGTATCATTGATTAACCTTTCAATGGTGTTTTCTTTAGAAGCCTCGATTGGACTTGTCTTAGAAGCAGCTATTTCCTCAACGGTGCTAGAACCCGCGCCCTCATCATCACCAGCCTGACATGCACAAATTGCCGAACATGTGAAGCTCTCGTAGCTTCCATGTTCATAGTAAGTGTGTGTCTTTATCTCCAGAGTGTGGGTACTACCCACAATTTCAGAAATGGCACGTGGCAACACAACATGATCCTCTAAATCCTGGAGAGGAAGATAAGGTTAGGGCTAATTATTAGATCACTTTTTTTAACTTTTAAACATTAGTTCTTTATCATTAAGAATGTACCTCCCCATCTGTACCAAAAAGTTCGGCTGCTGAGTGTTTAACCACCTCTGTTGCAGTCTCATCAAACATCACAACAACAGCCTGCTCTGTCTCATCGGATACACCAAGCTCGAGCCTGTACCTACACACCCAATATTGCATCAAATTGGTATTCAATCTTTTCATTCTTTTAAAATTTATACAAATGATATTTTTAAAAACCAAATAATAACTAATGTAAAGAAAAAACGATACCTTACAACAGGATAGTCCACAGATTTGTTACACCCTTTACACCAAAATTTACCTTCATGCCTTGTTAAACCTTTCTTGCATTTCTCACCTCCACACGATGGATAGTTCCACCCCTTTCTAGTTATGACTCTATCTATCCTTACCTTACAGTGGAAGGTTGAGCTCTAAAGAGTGAAAAAGTAGGTAAATAGGATGCAATAGGCTATAATTACATTAACAAAAGATTAGAATAGAACATAAGTACATCACTGTTCCTGTTTCTTGCCCACATCAACACATTTTCAAGTGTCTGATGAGTGTCTAAATACTCATCATTTTATACCAATCTGAACTGCGAAAACATACAAAAACACTCAAATATGTATCAAAATACTTAAAATATCTTAGAAGTGTGTTTTATATGTTTCAAATGCAAAATATGCAAAAACAGATGAAAAACGTACAAAGTTTGCATAATTGGCAGTTTCAGTCCCTCAAGTTTCATAAATTGGCAAAACTAGTCCCTGGTTATTCTAAAAACATGAAAATGTCACCAAAGGTCCTTTTTAATCATAAAGTTACATATTTAGTCCTTTGGTGCAAAGTTTCACAAAATTACAAGTTTAGTCCCTGTACTTTGCAAATTGACATAAATGGTCCCTGGGATGTAAAAAACTTTGAGAAAATCAATTTTGGTCCTTGTACTAATAATATTTTGTAGGAATGGTCCTTGGTATGAAGTTTGGTGAATTTACATGATTGGTCCCTGAAGTTTCACAGTTTGGCAAAACAGGTCCCTCAAAGTTTCAAATTTGACAGTTTTAGTCCCCGGGTGTTCAAAATGGGATAATTATCATTAAGGGTCCTAAGGAATTCATAATTGTCACTATTAGTCCCTGGATGAAAAGTTTGAAGAAATTACATGTTAAGTCCCTAGAGTTTCAGTTTTGGCAAAATTGGTCCCTGGAAATTCAAAACATGGAAAATATCAAAAGAGGTTTTTGTACTATTCATAATTAACAAAATTCATCCTTGTGACATCCTTGGAAAAATCACAAACTCAGCCCCTTTACTTTTACCAAATTACAACTTTAGTCCTTGTAATTTGTTTTAATTAAAAACCAAACGGACCATCTATATTATTAAAACCAACAAAAAACCAACCCACTACACCATACAAGCCCACCCTCCTATCCTTATTACCCAGCCCACTCCACAAGCCCAGTCCACCTTTTTAATAAATAAAACCGAGTCAAACCCGTTGACCCTTCCCTCCCAATACCACTCACCACCTCACTGGTTTCAACATACCACCACCCCCAGTCACTACCTTATCCCTCCACCTCTCCACACTTCCCAAGAAGCATTAAATGCTCCTGAATTACCTCTCACACGCTACCCCTCTGTCCCAAGACTTTGGCGCCAAAAAGATTTTCAAACGGCCAGGATCAAATTGACCATATCAACGGCTCAAATTGAGTGGGATTTTGTCAGAATACTAGTGGGAACTCAGAAAGTATCTATAAAGGAGAAGAGAAGCTATGGTGAAGGATTATTAGATTAGGTTTTGAATAATGCAATCGTATGTAGTGTAATTTTATTTAAAGTTGTAATCTCAGTTAAATTAAATTGTTTTCAGTTAATTAAGTGTATTTTGGATCATCTTAAATCTTTAATCTCAGAATTGCTTAACAAATTCATAATTGGTAATCTTAAGTGAAACTGAAAATTTCACTTAGGGTTGTTAAGAATTGTTAATCAGTGTTTATTTAAGCTCAGTTCAACTCATTAATAAGCTTTCTCAGGTTGTATCAGTATAAAAACAAGTGTAGTTTAAAAATCCAAAAATTCCAAAGAAAATAAATAGAAAATAAAAAATTCAGTGAGAGCAAGTAAGAAATAAAGGAGCAAGGTTGATTTGGAATTCTCTGGGTTATATTACCTCTTGGGAGGTGTTAGGAAAGATCTTGGTTCATTGGTTCTTTGTTTCTCAAGTCAAACTGCCATTGTAAGCATATTCCATATTATTTTCAAAATCAGTGTTTGTTGCTCATAAGCTTATTTGTTGTTATTAATTGTTTATTTTACTTAATCCTAGCTCAGTAGATGGCTTTTGATTAATAGATTAGGTCCTAGTTCTAAGTATCAGTTAGTTTCATTCATGTTAAGGTTATAAAGGAGTGTTTGGTTTAAGTTGTCTTGGTGTTAGAATCTGTTTTAGGTGTTGTTTTTCTGGTTTGTGCATGTCCCTTTAGGTTCTAATAGGTAACTTAAGTCATAAAAAATAAGTGTTATTCTTGAAAAAGTCAAAACAACCCTAGATTCACCTTGACAGTTAACTGTCAAGGTTTTTGGGTTTCCAATCTTACCCATTTTGACTTAAGGAAGTCATTCTAGCTTAATTCACCATTAGTAACACTTAATACATTAATCTAAACTAGTTAGACCAAATCAAAGTTCACAAAAGTCAAGATTTCAAGTTTCATTAAAAGTCAAAATTTGAAGTTCTCAGATTTTTCCAAAACTTTGGAGATTTGTTTAGAATTTAGGATTTGGTTCTAGGACTTGAATCTTGTTCCTAATCCTATCCTACCACCTCAACTTCAGTATCTAATCTTTGTTATATTTTTAGGAATTTTATTGTGGGTCCCACATAGCCCCAAACACAACTGCAGGGAGGATAACCTCCCCTGCATCAGCAGACTCAGTCACACCACCACCTTTGGTGGTGTTTTGTGACCACCAAAGTGGGTCCCACACCACAAAATCAGGTTTTCCCAACCCCCCCCCTCCTAGTATACTTTCAGAGTTGACCAGTTATTTGACCTAGTACCTAGTGGATCCCACTTTGCTTTGCTTCCCATTTTTGTCCCAATTCTGACTCAGAACACAAGATAAGCAAGTGCTTATTCTAGTTTTTAGCTTATTCAAGCTGCTTAATTGTGTCTAATTTACTCAAACAAGTGCACATAAGTCAGAGGAACTATATTTTATCATAGTGGGACCCACATAAGCTCTTGAGAGCTTATTTCCATTTTCAGTCAAACTTGGTCAACTGTTAGAGTTGTTAGCTTATATCTAGCTTATTTTTAAGTTGTAAAATATTTGTTTTTACAAAAGTTAGTTATATTTAGGTATAATATAGTTTGGAAAAAGAAAATTCAAGAAAAAACAATATAATAGTAAGTGATAGTTTCTATTTAATTTAATTTAATTTTAATTTTCATTTTTAGATTTTTATTAAGTAATTTGTAATTTTATATTTTTATTAATTTCCTTTTAGGTTAAAGTATTTTTCATAATTTTCTCAGATTTTAGTTTTGTCATTTAGTATTTATTATAATTAATATTAGTTTATTTAGTAATTAATCAATAAATAAATTATAAATAGCATAATTAGTTTTTATATAGTAACACCTAGATTTTATATTTTTCCTAGCTTCTATAAGTCATAAGATAATTTTAGAAATTTTCTTGTGATTTATACTGTTCATTTAATAGTTTTTATAATTTAAATAGTTTAAATAGTAATTAAATAATAAATAGAATAATAATTAGTAAACTAGTTTATAAATATAATAAATAAAGTTTTTATAATTTTTTTAGGATTCCTGTGATGGTTAATTAGATTTATAAATTTTTCCATAATTTTCTAAGTTGATTTAGTATTATTTGTAATTTAAAATAGTTTAATTAGTTTAATTATTATAAATAGTTTTTAATTAATAGAAAATTTATAAAAAGACAAAAATATTTATTTTTATTTTTTATACTTTCTTCAAGTTCTAATTTAAGTTTAGAAATTATTTTTATAAGTTTTTAGTTTAATTTGTAGTATTTATAATTTTTAGTTTTAATTAAATTAGTTTTAAATAAATAGTTAAATAGTTTTTAATTAAATAAATAATAATAAATAATATAATAATCTAAAAAATAGTTTTCTTTTTAATTTTATTTTATTTTAAGTTTAAGTTTATAGAATTTTCAATTTTAACCCTTGTAGTCTATTTTTCTTAAAACTCACCTTTTTCTCAGTACGCAGTCGCGTCTGATTTTAAATTGGTGTACGTTTTTACGTTTTAGATACCTAGGTTTCACGTAACTATTCATATAGTCTATTTAAGTTAATTTAAGTTATAAAACCCTAGATTAATCACACACACACACACACACACTTATTCATATCCCTGTTCACATTCACTCGATCACAGATTCGTTTTAAATACCATCACAACCTCGTTGGGACATTACGACCCGGGAAAACACTGTATTTCACGGAAGCATTTGCCTCAGCTGTTTGACTATTACAGTTGGCCATTCACAAGTGGCTGATCAATAATTATCTGACCGTTTGAGGCGAATCAAAATTTGGCGCCGCTGCCGGGGAGGTTGTGCGCATATTCTAAACGATTTTGCGTATTAGTGAACCTGAATACACACTCATTGCATATTTATCCGTCCTTGTTTATATTATTATCATATAACATCAAAAACTGTTCCCGAAAACTTTTTAAATCAGTTTTCAACGAACACAAAAAACCAAAAATATTTTCCTTCTTATTAGTACTACAAAAAATTTCAAAAATACCAAAAATATTCACCTTTACACTCCTACCTATTTGATTCTTCATTTCTCACCCCCTAAACCCTTTGATTCTTTCTATGTCTTATTCTCACCTTCTTGTTTGTCAAGGGTGTGGTAGTCCTTATAATGGTGGTAATTGCCCCAGTTGTGGCATGGTAGAGTCAGGAAACGGGTCTGTCTATAACCAGAATCCCTATTCCTACCCTGACATGACTGATTCATTCCACCAGCTTCCACACCATGAGACTCAACAGTTTAACTGTTGTGAGTATTGTGGTGGTTCACACTACAGTTCTGATTGTCAAACTAGGAATCAGTTTGTCTATGAACAGATTCCTAATAACAATTATGACTTAAACACATACGACTCACAGTCACATCAGTTCAACTGTTGTGAGTACTGTAGAGGTCCACACTTTAGCTCAAATTGTCAAACAAGGAATCCATTTCCTTGTAACAATTATGACTATCCGTTTCAAGACCCACCTCCACAGTACCAAATGAACCAAGCAACTCCTCAAAACCAGCAAGACCTTTGTCTAGAGGTTCTTGAGAAACTTAAAGACCTTAAGGAGGAGTTGGCTAATATGTCGTCTCACAATGCACCAAGTTTTTCTTGTGTATATTGTGGGGGTCCTCATGATGATTTCAAATGTCAACCGTATTATAAACCTGAACACTGTTCTAGTTCTGATAAATCTGGTTTTGACACATCCACACCCTCACAGTCTCCACTCACTCGATATTCTCGTGATAAATCTATCGCGGAATTACTTGCTGAAGAACATGCTGCTAGAGACAAAAGAAGCATGGAAGAATTACTAGTCTTAGAACAAGCAGCTATAACACGTACCAAATTTCAAAATGCTGCTCTTCTCGATGAGGATGATGAAAGTGATGATACCTCATCAAGTTCATCAGTTGAGACTCCTTCCATGGATATACAGGGAGAAATGAGTATGGGAGAATTGCTAGCAGCAGAACAAATGGAAATTATAAAATCCATGTATGCTAGTCCTTCTCAACTCCCTCAGTTTGATGATATGATACCCGAGGTCCCACTCACTCTCTGAGTATGGGGGACGAGCATCTTGACACAATTCCTGCAAAGGAATCTGACGAATTCATAAAGTCTAGTGTTGAGAACCTTGTCCCAATCCCAAGTGAGTCACAGGGAATTCTTGATCATATATGTGATATCCCTACCCCTCCTGATAATCCAAATTATCAAATTGAGAATGTCTCTAATTCCAGTGATGATTGTATATCTTATGGAGACATTGAGTATGTTGAGGCATCACTACCTCATTCTGATGTTGATCCTCCTCTTGAGGATGTCACAAAGGAACTCACTCACATCATTCCACTTCTATCTGGAAGTAATGATGATCTCTTTGACTTTGAAGCCGATCTGGAAGAGATAGAAAGTCTCTTACATAATGATCCTTCACTCAGTACTTATCCCAACAGTCCAGTAGAGAATGTTAATCACATTGTTCCTGAAGCATTCAAAACTACTATCACCAATCCTCTATTTGAATTCGAATCTGAATTCACTTTGATTTCTGATAACCCATTATTTGGTACTCAGATTAAGGATTGTGATGAGTCCACAACGGAACATGAGTTCACAGATTTACATCTTGTGAATGATTCTCTTTACGAGGAGTTCTCCTTTGAACTCACTCATATTATATCTCCACCGGAGTATGATACTTTCTATTTTGATCTAGATATACCCATAATATGTCTTGATCAAACGAGCTTAAAAAAGGAGATTCATGAAACAATGAATTCTCCTATTGATGATGAGGAGTTAGTTATGATTTTCATCATGACTTTCTTTCTTTTCTTCATATATTCCGTGGCTTCTCCTGTTCTTCACTCTTTCGGGAGTGAGGACATTATCTTTGACCCCGGCATTCTCATTTATAAATTATGAGCTAGGGTCTCTCTGTATATCTCATCGGTGTGGAACTTTCACGTGCTTCAAATGTTTATCCAAACGTTTTGAATGAAAGTCCGATGTAGATTGTCTCTTCCACTTACTTCCCCATGGACAAATGAATTCGGGGTCGAGTCAAGTTAGCGACTCGGTAATCAAAAGCGTAGCAATATGGGTTTTCAATCATATTTCTGATTTCTTTCTCTTTTCTACCACCTAGTGTGGGGGAGATGCCCCACATGTTGTATATATGTATATATCTTGATAAAAAAATAATAAAAAATAAAAAAAATTCAAAACAAAAGAAAAAAGTGAGTTTGTATGTAAATAGCCTAAAATAAAGGTTATTAATATTTCCTTCTTACGTTCTTAAGTATTGGTTTAACACCCGGTACTTTGAATATTGAGGACAATATTCAGTTCTAAGTGTGGGGGGGGGGGGATTCTCACGAATTCAAACACATGTTCCATCAAGCACCCTCATTTGATCAAAATTTAAAGTTTTTTCACACTTAGAAATGCAATAAATGGTATCAATCCTCCATGTCTAACCCACAACAGGATTGGCTAGTCCAGGAGCAAACGGCTCTTGGTAAAGACATCTCAAAACCGTTGATGGCTTGCAATTTGCCAAAAATTGTATGGTTCCTCAACTCCCCATTATCCTAAAAAGCTAATGAGTTGGCTAGCCCGCAAGATTATGGCTTGTGGTAAAGGCCGTAGAAAATCCATAATTGGTAATCAGCTCACCTAGATGTTGACTATTCCATCAAGAGTTGGCTAGTCCAGAAGCAAACGGCTTCTGGTAAAGACAAATCAAATCCGTTGACAGCTGGTGGTTTGCTAAAAATCACACGGTTATCAGGTGTGCCACAGTTCTTACACCTGGCTACTCCAGAAGTGATGGCTTTTGGTAAAGAGTTTTTCAAATCCATTAAGTTTTTCTCAAAAGATTGCTAGGGACTAGCAATAGTTTAGTGTGGGGGATTGATGGGTGTCTAAATACTCATCATTTTATACCAATCTGAACTGCGAAAAGATACAAAAACACTCAAATATGCATCAAAATACTTAAAATATCTTAGAAGTGTGTTTTATATGTTTCAAATGCAAAATATGCAAAAACAGATGAAAAACGTACAAAGTTTGCATAATTGACAGTTTCAGTCCCTCAAGTTTCATAAATTGGCAAAACTAGTCCCTGGTTATTCTAAAAACATGAAAATGTGACCAAAGGTCCTTTTTAATCATAAAGTTACATATTTAGTCCTTTGGTGCAAAGTTTCACAAAATTACAAGTTTAGTCCCTGTACTTTGCAAATTGACATAAATGGTCCCTGGGATGTAAAAAACTTTGAGAAAATCAATTTTGGTCCTTGTACTAATAATCTTTTGCAGGAATGGTCCTTGGTATGAAGTTTGGTAAATTTACATGATTGGTCCCTGAAGTTTCACAGTTTGGCAAAACAGGTCCCTCAAAGTTTCAAACTTGACAGTTTTAGTCCCCGGGTGTTCAAAATGGGATAATTATCATTAAGGGTCCTAAGGAATTCATAATTGTCACTATTAGTCCCTGGATGAAAAGTTTGAAGAAATTACATGTTAAGTCCCTGGAGTTTCAGTTTTGGCAAAATTGGTCCCTGGAAATTCAAAACATGGAAAATATCAAAAGAGGTTTTTGTACTATTCATAATTAACAAAATTCATCCTTGTGACATCCTTGGAAAAATCACAAACTCAGCCCCTTTACTTTTACCAAATTACAACTTTAGTCCTTGTAATTTGTTTTAATTAAAAACCAAACGGACCATCTATATTATTAAAACCAACAAAAAACCAACCCACTACACCATATAAGCCCACCCTTCTATCCTTATTACCCAGCCCACTCCACAAGCCCAGTCCACCTTTTTAATGAATAAAACCGGGTCAAACCCGTTGACCCTTCCCTCCCAATACCATTCACCACCTCACTGGTTTCAACATACCACCACCCCCAGTCACTACCTTATCCCTCCACCTCTCCACACTTCCCAAGAAGCATTAAATGCTCTTGAATTACCTCTCACACGCTACCCCTCTGTCCCAAGACTTTGGCGCCAAAAAGATTTTCAAACGGCCAGGATCAAATTGACCATATCAACGGCTCAAATTGAGTGGGATTTTGTCAGAATACTAGTGGGAACTCAGAAAGTATCTATAAAGGAGAAGAGAAGCTATGGTGAAGGATTATTAGATTAGGTTTTGAATAATGCAATCGTATGTAGTGTAATTTTTATTTAAAGTTGTAATCTCAGTTAAATTAAATTGTTTTCAGTTAATTAAGTGTATTTTGGATCATCTTAAATCTTTAATCTCAGAATTGCTTAACAAATTCATAATTGGTAATCTTAAGTGAAACTGACAATTTCACTTAGGGTTGTTAAGAATTGTTAATCAGTGTTTATTTAAGCTCAGTTCAACTCATTAATAAGCTTTCTCAGGTTGTATCAGTATAAAAACAAGTGTAGTTTAAAAATCCAAAAATTCCAAAGAAAATAAATAGAAAATAAAAAATTCAGTGAGAGCAAGTAAGAAACAAAGGAGCAAGGTTGATTTGGAATTCTCTGGGTTATATTACCTCTTGGGAGGTGTTAGGAAAGATCTTGGTTCATTGGTTCTTTGTTTCTCAAGTCAAACTGCCATTGTAAGCATATTCCATATTATTTTCAAAATCAGTGTTTGTTGCTCATAAGCTTATTTGTTGTTATTAATTGTTTATTTTACTTAATCCTAGCTCAGTAGATGGCTTTTGATTAATAGATTAGGTCCTAGTTCTAAGTATCAGTTAGTTTCATTCATGTTAAGGTTATAAAGGAGTGTTTGGTTTAAGTTGTCTTGGTGTTAGAATCTGTTTTAGGTGTTGTTTTTCTGGTTTGTGCATGTCCCTTTAGGTTCTAATAGGTAACTTAAGTCATAAAAAATAAGTGTTATTCTTGAAAAAGTCAAAACAACCCTAGATTCACCTTGACAGTTAACTGTCAAGGTTTTTGGGTTTCCAATCTTACCCATTTTGACTTAAGGAAGTCATTCTAGCTTAATTCACCATTAGTAACACTTAATACATTAATCTAAACTAGTTAGACCAAATCAAAGTTCACAAAAGTCAAGATTTCAAGTTTCATTAAAAGTCAAAATTTGAAGTTCTCAGATTTTTCCAAAACTTTGGAGATTTGTTTAGAATTTAGGATTTGGTTCTAGGACTTGAATCTTGTTCCTAATCCTATCCTACCACCTCAACTTCAGTATCCAATCTTTGTTATATTTTTAGGAATTTTATTGTGGGTCCCACATAGCCCCAAACACAACTGCAGGGAGGATAACCTCCCCTGCATCAGCAGACTCAGTCACACCACCACCTTTGGTGGTGTTTTGTGACCACCACAGTGGGTCCCACACCACAAAATCAGGTTTTCCCAACCCCCCCTCCTAGTATACTTTCAGAGTTGACCAGTTATTTGACCTAGTACCTAGTGGACCCCACTTTGTTTTGCTTCCCATTTTTGTCCCAATTCTGACTCAGAACACAAGATAAGCAAGTGCTTATTCTATTTTTTAGCTTATTCAAGCTGCTTAATTGTGTCTAATTTACTCAAACAAGTGCACATAAGTCAGAGGAACTAGATTTTATCATAGTGGGACCCACATAAGCTCTTGAGAGCTTATTTCCATTTTCAGTCAAACTTGGTTAACTGTTAGAGTTGTTAGCTTATATCTAGCTTATTTTTAAGTTGTAAAATATTTGTTTTTACAAAAGTTAGTTATATTTAGGTATAATATAGTTTGGAAAAAGAAAATTCAAGAAAAAACAATATAATAGTAAGTGATAGTTTCTATTTAATTTAATTTAATTTTAATTTTCATTTTTAGATTTTTATTAAGTAATTTGTAATTTTATATTTTTATTAATTTCCTTTTAGGTTAAAGTATTTTTCATAATTTCTCAGATTTTTGTTTTGTCATTTAGTATTTATTATAATTAATATTAGTTTATTTAGTAATTAATCAATAAATAAATTATAAATAGCATAATTAGTTTTTATATAGTAACACCTAGATTTTATATTTTTCCTAGCTTCTATAAGTCATATGATAATTTTAGAAATTTTCTTGTGATTTATACTGTTCATTTAATAGTTTTTATAATTTAAATAGTTTAAATAGTAATTAAATAATAAATAGAATAATAATTAGTAAACTAGTTTATAAATATAATAAATAAAGTTTTTATAATTTTTTAGGATTCCTGTGATGGTTAATTAGATTTATAAATTTTTCCATAATTTTCTAAGTTGATTTAGTATTATTTGTAATTTAAAATAGTTTAATTAGTTTAATTATTATAAATAGTTTTTAATTAATAGAAAATTTATAAAAAGACACAAATATTTATTTTTATTTTTTATACTTTCTTCAAGTTCTAATTTAAGTTTAGAAATTATTTTTATAAGTTTTTAGTTTAATTTGTAGTATTTATAATTTTTAGTTTTAATTAAATTAGTTTTAATTAAATTAGTTTTAAATAAATAGTTAAATAGTTTTTAATTAAATAAATAATAATAAATAATATAATAATCTAAAAAATAGTTTTCTTTTTAATTTAATTTTATTTTAAGTTTAAGTTTATAGAATTTTCAATTTTAACCCTTGTAGTCTATTTTTCTTAAAACTCACCTTTTTCTCAGTACGCAGTCGCGTCTGATTTTAAATTGGTGTACGTTTTTACGTTTTAGATACCTAGGTTTCACGTAACTATTCATATAGTCTATTTAAGTTAATTTAAGTTATAAAACCCTAGATTAATCACACACACACACTTATTCATATCCCTGTTCACATTCACTCGATCACAGATTCGTTTTAAATACCATCACAACCTCGTTGGGACATTACGACCCGGGAAAACACTGTATTTCACGGAAGCATTTGCCTCAGCTGTTTGACTATTACAGTTGGCCATTCACAAGTGGCTGATCAATAATTATCTGACCGTTTGAGGCGAATCAGTGTCCCAGGCTTTGGTATAGAGTGATCAACTGGCACGCCTTCCCTTTTTAGATTGACACCACTGTAAGAAACATTAGGGTTAGATGCTAACATGATTAACGTGTAGGGAGAATCTAACTGTGATTACCTTACTCCGCCTTTAAATTGTTTCAGAGCTGGAATGTCATCATCATCCAGAATGAGGGTGGAGGAGCTGCTCGACAAATAAAGCTTATCTGAAAGGTAAGTACATATAATCAGTTAAGCCTTGATTGTCATAAACCACATAGAAACATTATGTTGAATAGTCCCTTACTATTGTAGTATTTAGCATTGACTGAAGTTAGAACCACGGCACACAGCCCAGTATGTTTAGCTTTCTTTTCTACCAAGACATCGCCTAAAGCACCCCATAGGGTAACCCTAATTGACTGCCCACTGCTTAAAGCAATATAAGACTAACGATCAGGAAAACAACATGTGATTAGCTGTAAGAAAGGCACGAAATAACACATACCTTTGATTGGCAAGATGGAAATCAAGATTTCTTGAACCTGATCTCTGATAGGTGGTCCTACCAACATTCGTAATGTAACCAACAACATCTGAAAAATATACAAAAAATTATATTTATAGATAGAAACTGGAAATCAACGGAAAACATTTGACAATCATGACCTTACCAATTAGAAATTTATTGCCTGTAGGTTCAAGCTTGTCGAATGGTACCAATTGGAAGGGATGTCTGACAAAACCATCCGCCTTGACTGCAGCTTTCCTTACGGACGTTGATCCATGAAATTCAATCATGAAAGCAGAGACCTTCAAAACACAGTATTCATCCTTATTTTCCATGACACTGAAGTCTTTGATTGAGTAAATCAAACCATCTTTTAATTTGTCAACAAAATTATATGAAATGCTGGCTTTTGTAGTACAGTGCATGATATTACCCTGGAATAACAGAATTCAAGTTCTTTAGTAAATAATGTATGCATCAACCAAACCCCAAACCATATACAAAATAGACAACATATGCATCTTTCTGAATTTTAATAATTTTATACAATCTCAATTATATTTGTTTCTCTTCGTTTAACTTGCAGGAAAACAAAGAGCTAAATTACCTTTCCATCAGAAACAATGAAATCAGTGCTTAAATAACGGCCGGTTGTCGCATTCACATCCCATTTTCTACAAACCATAACAACTATGGTTCCTGAGACACCAACATAAAGTTCATCAAGAAAAAGTTGGCCGTTTGGCTGTATGGGATTTTTTCCACAATCTTTGTTAGCTGTTTCATCTTTTTCAGAAAATTTGTCAGCTGTTTGAGAAGCCTGGCTTGACCTGTTTGCCATTTTCAAATTAGATTCAGTTATGCAAAAGTGTAAGCTCAAGTTTGAGGTGTGTGAAACTTCAAAACTACTGAGAAACTTTATAAAGATAACATACTATGTAGAGTTGTGTAACTGATAAATGCTTCATATACTCAAGATATAAATGGCCATTATGTGAATATTCATTGTACACTTAACGAAAGTTGCTTGACATGCCTGGAAATCAATGTGGAATAACACATATGATACAATCAATTCATCAAGCATTAATCATTACCACTTAAATTTATAAGGCTTCTTAAGCTTTATATATATATAAGATATAGTAAGCCATTATGAAATATATAATAGCGAGTCTACCGCTAATTAATAATTGGTATTAAATTTCATTAACTCGGCAAGCTTAAGGTTTTGGGCATATCATTATATAAATTATATTTTAAACCCTAAACTTATCATATTTACATATTAGACCCTAAACTACTAAGTATGAAAACTTACTAATTTGGGAAACTTACTTAAAATGGAAATGTACTATATTTGGCAAGTTACTAAAAAATGAAAAGTTACTAATAATGGAAGTTTCTAAAAATAGAAAGAAACCTAAACTAAGTAATCTGATTTAAAATGAACTTATAAATAATAAGACGATCATTAATTCGTGTAGATTCGCTGATGAAGGAGTAACTTCTGATCTTTGTGTCTCCTGGTGTGTTTTGCATTTACGGCTTAAGGTACAGATATTCTTCCCTTTTCAGTAGGGACTTCTCATGACTTTCTTTCGATCCTTGACACTGCTAAGATTCCCTTCAGTATGCCATTGCTATGTTCCCCATTTGATATGATCCATTTGATATGATTCGCTGATATGATCTATTTGATATGAGCCTTGCTATGATACCTCTGATTTGATTCTGATTTGCTATCCACTTTGATTATGATTATGTGATTGCGAGATTCTGTATATTATGCTCTGGGAGCATTTTGTTCTGTCATGATCTGGGAGCTCTATTATGATTATGGATAGCTTTTGTTCTGATTTGTTCTATTCTGATGCCCGAGTTTTTAGTCTACTCATGGAGGTACCATGGGCGTGTCATTGAGGCACCAATGGCATGACACTATCTGGGGCGGTGTGATTAGTCCCCGGCGTCCCCGTCTGATTATGATATGATATGAGATCTCTTGGCCACTTTGTATATGATTTATTTGTGGGGGGCGTATGGATGCATCCTAGGATTTGTTTTGATATGATATGATATGATATGATATGATATGATACGATTTGGTTTGGTGACTGGCTGTACGTGCCTTGTACCCCTTTCACGTCTGGTACTTGGAGGTCGCCCCTCTATGTATACCCTATGAATTGACGGATATATGATTATGTGATTTGAGACCTATTCGAGTATCTCGTTAGGTCGGCTCGTGGCTTTCCTATGTTTCGTGTGTCTATTCGAGTATCTCGTTAGACAAGCCTTTGTTGATACGTGCTCTTTGATTCTGGTTAATATATGGTTCATATTATCACTTTCTTCATACTCATTATTCATTTGACTTATGATATTTGTTCAGTTATCGTTGATCTCTTATTCATTTGACAGATGATATTCTTTTCAGCAGGAGCTTATGATTTCCTTTTCATATACTTATATACGTTTTGATTATCCGTTTGTTTTGTTATATATCTGTTCACTGGGCTTTTTAAGCTCAGCCGCATTTCTTTTCCTGCGGCAGGTTTTAGGTTGGAAGCTGGGTTGAATGAAGAGTGCATAGGATCTCTCAGTGGACTTCCTTGAGGATTAGAGGCCCATTTGCATCTTGATTAGACTTGGATTGGATTTAGCTTGGATTTGTATTACATACTGTATAGAGTTAGCATTTCATTTGTTTCCTTAGAATACCTTTGTAATTGTTATGTTTATAAGTCTTCCGCTTGCGTTTATATGTTCTGATGGACACCATAATGTGGCATTTTGACCCGTGTCGGGTTAGGGTGTTACAGTGATCCTAATGCCTCTTATCATGTAGTAAATCCTACTACACGAATGTAGTCTCACTAGCGGTCTCGGGATGCATCACTAACGCAAGTTCTAGAATCTAAATGCTACCGGTACACTCATAAGCACTAAAAGTAAATGCTTTTCCTATCAAATCTAAAGGTGAACCTCACATATTTGGGTGGAAAATTTTTCTGAATAGTAGGTTTTGTGCTAGTCATACAACTCCTATCCATGAGACACTTGCTAAGGCTAAAGTTTCACTCCTAAATGTTGTAAAAAAAAAATTTAATTTGGCGCTAAAATTACACTAACAAGTATTTCTCATAGTTTAATTACACACCTACCATCAAACAAACAAACTCAAGTGCAATTGTATCCTATAAGGTATCATCATTTACCCTCCCCTTACACTTAGGATAAACATTGTCCCCAATGTTCAATTAAAGAATGTAAAAGTGAAATAGGTAAAAGAATGAAATCAAATACTCCCTTGATTCGTTCGGTGTGGATAATGTGGTAACAAGGTTAGATCTTCCTCCAAGAAAATGAACAATCAAAGCTTCACTTCCAGAAATATAAATCATCTTCTTGTCATACATAACTTGTTAAACCTGAGAAAACAAACAAGGCAACCTCGCGTAAAATCGGTGGCAATCTATATATACTAATAAATCCTAGAAAACAAATTAAGATATAATGCTTGTGGAATGAATGTTTGCAGATTTCCTGGAGTTTATAAAACTAAAGAATTAACAAAAACTTTAAGACTCCGTTAGAAAAACAAAACTAGCAAAATTTCCAGAATATTACACATGATTCCGTCAAGAGTAAACTCATGACGCCGTCAGAAGTGACCTGCAGAAATCTTTACATTAAGTTTCTGGAAAATTTCTGAAAAAACTTATGTCCTACTTCCTGGTAAATCCTGCAAAACATCATTATGACTCGATACAAGCATTTGACTCTAACAAATATGAATATACATCTCCATTTAATATTGTGGGAAATCATGATCAATTTTTGTTTCTTAAAAACATATTTGGGGTTTCCCCTTACACTTATCTTTTGCGAAATACCTTTGGTTGAAGTTAGGACGAAGTCAAACGACTAAATAAAGTATTTTCACCATTTTATTTTGAAACGTGATCTACCAACAATAAAAATAAAGCATGCATACGGAAACAAATAGCATTCAAACAATCAAAAATCACACAAAGCATGGGTTGCCTCCCAAGAAGTGCTTTTCTTTATTTACGAGTCTTGTAGCTAGACTCAAGGTCATGGGCTATTACGTGACCTCATCGTTGGTCTCATTCTCTAGGTCATCTCCTATCTCGGTATCGCTTTCATAGTGCAGGTATTTTAGGTCTTCAAACTCAAAGACATCTTCCCGATATTTGGACCCAAGTTTACTAACATCCTTAAAGAATCCACATGATAAATCAGAAGTGTTCTTACATCCTCTTCAAACATCTTCATCACAGAAGATAAGTTGAGAACCTAGCTTATCAAGCCCGTCACAATCGATTCCTTTGAGGTCCTTCCTCTTGTATGGCGTTTGGTATGACACCCTCCTAATTCCATCAGCGAAGGTCATGATTCCGTTTCGGTCGTCAACCATTAAATTAGTGATTTCACAAAAGGGCGCTCCGAAAACAACTTGTGACAACCTTGGGTCGACATAGTCCTCAATGTTGTCCACGATCGTAAATTCCATTGTGAATGCCATATTTCCTACGAATACCTGGATTTCATGATCTCTACCAACAACATTTTCTCCTTTATAAATCATTCCCCATCTGCAGATATTGTTATAGTGGAATAGGGACATAAAATTCTTAGGTAGGAACACGTTAATGTAGACATTATCGAAATACTTATGACCAATCACACAAGGGATTTTGAGGTTACTCGGATCACGCCGCCTTATCCTTCCCGATCCTCCATCCCTTGATCCATATATATTCCCTTCCAGTGATGGACGGTACTCGTACACCTCCTCATTACCCTTCCGAAAAATTACCTTCCTGACGCCATTGGTGAATAAGGCACTACCATCCTTCTCATCAAGGATTACTCCCGATTCATCGACAAATGGTTTACCGAGAACAAGGTTGGTTAATGTTAGATTGGTCACTGAGTCTATGTCATCGACTACGGTGAGGTCAATGTTATAGACGAATTCTCCAATCATAAATGATATATTTTTTATAATTCCGGCGTTATCGATTCCTTCATACAATGTACGTTCAGGGAAGGCTTCGTTGTAAAGGGAAAGGGGGATTATGTTGACAGGCAGGTTAGGATCTATATGAGTATCGGTTAAGAGCTTCTTCCTAGTAGTGTAGGAAATCTTGAAAACTTTAGAGTTGCTTCCCTCAATCCTATCACTACTCCCTTTAGTCATATCCACCAAAATTTTCTCGGGTTCCTCTATAATAGATTTACCCAAAATTGTTGGATTCTTCGTATGCTCTTTTAGTCTCTCTTTCGCTTTATCCAATTTGCCTGACTCTCGTGTGACGGAGTCCTCGAATGAGTTGGCAGGGCTCTTGGCCAATTCGTGGTCTAGCTCTGAGGATTCATCCTTAACTTCATGACCCTTATTTCCAGTTGGTTGTTGTCTCTGGTCAGGTGTAGGAGCAGATATTGTGGTGATAGTATTCACAAAATGGATTGGTCCTAGGGGGTTAACAGGCTCCCTCATGTCCTTTACCTTTGGGGACAGATGTTTAAAGAGTTTACTAGGACTTTTTATTTTCACAGGGGAGGTTGGCTGATTTATGACAGTAACAGATTTGACCTCTTCAGCCTGAATCGGTTTATTAACAGCATGCTCTTTAATAGCAGTTAACAGATTACAAATCTTGTTATTCATATCGGCTTGCAGTTGTCTAAATCTGGTCTCGAGCGTGGAGAGCTGTAATTCTTGAGAGAGAGTGAACTTTCGCAAGGCATCTTCATAGCTTTGCCTAGGAGTGCTTTGTGATGGAAAATGCTCGGACCATTCGAGTGGAGGGGAATCATTGAAGGATACGCTCCGAGTTTGGTATCCTCTGAAATTAGGTTTATCCTTCCATGCCTCATAGGCCTCGTCAAAGTTTCGAGGACCTCGATCAACGTGTGACGATGTGAATTCCTTATAAGCATGTTGTGGAAGCTCTATGCAGTTATGAGTTTCATGAGGGCCATTACACAATCTACACGCAGAAGTGATTTTGTTCACTTGGCTTGAAGGCTTAGGAGCTTCATAAGATTTCATGAGAAACTTGACTTGGTCCTTAAGTTCCATGATCCTATGGTCGGGAGTGCTAGAATTGTTCAAAGGCAAAGATATTGCCTTGACCGTTTTGTTCAAATCACGGGGATCATTCCAACTTTCGTTGTCATAGAGAGCAAGATCTTCTATGAGTTCCCATGATTCTTCCGCACTTAAATCACGTAGCTTACCACCGGCCAATTGGTCAATGGTTCGCCTTGTGGAGAGATCGATATGGTCATAGAAGATTTGGACTTGGAGCCAAAGATCTATGCCATGATGAGGGACTTTTTGGAGTAAGTCCTTTAAACGAGTCCATGCTTCATATAGAGTTTCACCTTGACGTTGTTGGAACATCAAGATATCATTTCTAAGCTTGGTAGTTCTCCCCGGTGGGAAAAATTGAGCAAGGAAACGAGTGGTGAGATCATCCCACGAGGTGATGGATCCCGCGGGTAAACGTTCAAGCCATTGACTAGCTTGATCACGTAGAGAGAATTGGAATAGGCGTAATCGGGTTGACTCTCTAGTTGTAACATCAAGGTCTATAGAATCTACGATTTTAAGGAATTCCTTGAGATGTTGATTAGGATCTTCGGAACGAAGTCCATGGAATGCACATTCGCTTTGCACCAACCGGATGGTGTCGGATCGCAAGGGGGACACATTGGCTCCTTGGGTGAGCTCAATAGTGTTTTGATAGCCTTGGTGGCTAGGACGGGAATACTCTCCAAGGGTTCGGGGCCTAAGAGGTTGGTTTGCTAGTGGTGGGTTTTGTGGGTGGTATTGTTGTTGTGGGTTGATGGGTTCAAAGATGTTACCACCTTCCATGAAGTCGGATGGCAAAGATTACGAACAAAGACACGAAGAAATAAGATAGACTAAAGAAAACCTAAAAATAAAAATAAAATCTTACTAGAAAGGAATCTAGCAAGTAGACTTAATAAAAAGAAATTCTAACCTAGACAATAACTATTCCCCGGCAGCGGCGCCAAAAACTTGATGCGTGGGAATTGCACCAGGCTTTACCTCTTGAGGGATCTCGAGAAGCTTATAACCCCCACCAGGCAGTGTACCTGATCGTTGTAGTATAGTATAGTGACAAGTACCGGGGGATTGATCATTCAACTCAGGAATAGTGTCGCTAGGATTAGAAAGCCTAAAAACTAGGTCTAGAGGTGAGGGATGATTCTTTTTGTATTTTTATATTTTTATAAAAGCAATTAAAATCTCGGGTTTTTGGAAGAGTGGGCGGAATTAGTTGCTAGTCAACTAACCCAATAACTAAGATGCAATCAAAATAAAATAACAAAAATGAAAATAAAACTAATTAAACTAGTGGTGTAAACAATAATGGGAAATTTGTGTTTACTTAGATTTCATTACTCCCTAGATATCTTTTACAGGTTGATAGTTTGTTATAATTGCGTGGATGACAGGTTATATTCCTTAATACCATTCGTGGGGTGGCGTACGTACTTCCCCAACTCTATAAGCTCCTACTTCACTCCTATGTCGAGCCTGCAAGAAGCTCCTAACATGGGATCATTAGAATTCACTCATGCATTAAATACAACCATAAAAACCTAGTACGCATTGGTTCATGTTTCTTAAGACGTTCAAGCATGTTACCCTATGGAAGTCTGCCAGTTTTCTTAAGCCTAACATCTAAATCATTCATCCGTAACAACTATAAACAAGCAATCAACCCATAATCAACATCTAGGTTTCACTACATCTAAGCAAACACACAAGAGATCTAGCCTAGCATGTTAAAATCAAGACAAGCGTAAGATATATTCAAACAACACATAGACATATTGAATGAATTGAAAGGATACTTATCTTAATTGAACATGAAAGGTTTTTACCCTTTGAAACCTTTCATGTTCAATTAAGATAAGTATCCTTTCAATTCATTCAATATGTCTATGTGTTGTTTGAATATATCTTACGCTTGTCTTGATTTTAACATGCTAGGCTAGATATCTTGTATGTTTGCTTAGATGTGGTGAAACCTAGATGTTGATTATGGGTTGATTGCTTGTTTATAGTTGTTGCGGATGAATGATTTCGATGTTAGGCTTAAGAAAACTGGCAGACTTCCATAGGGTAACATGCTTGAACATCTTAAGAAACATGAACCAATGCGTACTAGGTTTTTATGGTTGTATTTAATGCATGAGCGAATTCTAATGATCCCATGTTAGGAGCTTCTTGCAGGCTTGACTTAGGAGTGAAGTAGGAGCTTATAGAGTTGGAGAAGTACGTACGCCACCCCACGAATGGTATTAAGGTATATAACCCGTCATCCACGCAATTATAACAAACTATCAACCTGTAAAAGATATCTAGGGAGTAATGAAATCTAAGTAAACACAATTTTCCCATTATTGTTCACACCACTAGTTTAATTAGTTTTATTTTCATTTTTGTTATTTTATTTTGATTGTATCTTAGTTATTGGGTTAGTTGACTAGCAACTAATTCCGCCCACTCTTCCAAAAACTCGAGATTTTAATTGCTTTTATAAAAATATAAAAATACAAAAAGAATCATCCCTCACCTCTAGACCTAAGTTTTAGGCTTTCTAATCCTAGCGACACTATTTCTGAGTTGAACGATCAATCCCCCGGTACTTGTCACTATACTATACTACAACGATCAGGTACACTGCCTGGTGGGGGTTGTAAGCTTCTCGAGATCCCTCGAGAGGTAAAGCCTGGTGCAATTCCCACGTATCACTCACTAATTTTCAAACAATTATAATACCACCAATATTATACATATTCTATGAGCTTTTGTAATCTGCTATCACATGGAGTGCCAACATTACATTTATGGCATCCCATAATTATATAGGTCGACTGCTAATTGTTTAACAATTGAGTTTAAGTTGTAACTTGTAGCTAAAGTGACTTATTAACTGCATTTAGGAAATTCCTTGAGCACTTGATAAGTTTTTTATGAATAACTCAAACAGTTGATATGTAATTTCTTGACATAAAAAGCTATATTCCAATACAACATATTTAAAAAAAAAAAAAAAAAAAAAAAAAAAAAAAAAAAAAAAAAAAAAAGATCAGGACTTTCATCAAACACTTGGTATGCAAATTCATTAACCACTTTATAGTCTTCCTTTTGAAAGCCTTCTATCCAAAACCTGAAACTATACTAACAAATCTAATCCCTAATTCTTCATACAAAACTAACTGGCTAACCTAATTCGATTTAATTGGAACAAATACTAAAAATAAAAAATTACCTAAGAAGAATGACAAGAAATTGAAGTTGTTTGCGCTGTGATAAATCATTCTCTGATCTGATCATTTTGTGCGTGTTTGAATCATTTCAAATGAAGTGATAGGGATATCAAAAATTCAATTATCCCCAAAACCTTTGCATAATTACCAGCCATTTTAAATGAAATTGATAGTGTTATTCTAAATAATTTTGAATCAGGAATGAAAATAAAAGGATTTTGTGTTGGTTTGATTCTGAAAGAAAGAAACTGAAACCGATTATGTAGGTATATTTATGGGTTGAATTTGAATGAGATTGATTTCTTGCTTGAAATCAGGGATTTGATTTGGGGGTTTTGGTTGAATTGTGGAAGGAGTGTGGAATGAGGATGGTTTAGGTTGACAGCTAATTTAAATGGGACAAGCTGGCATACTTTTTGGTTTCCACGTATTTCTTGGTTGCCAAGTAGCATATATGACATGGCATGTTCCTCTCATATATATGTGGGGAGATTAGTTTTATGTATTTGTTTGAAATAAAAAAAAACAAAAAAAATAGAAAATAAGAAAAAGAATAAATAATGTGTGGTTGAAAAAATTCTATCTAATAAAAACTATTTTTTGATTGGGTGGATTCATAAAAACCCACCAACATAAGGTGGATTCAGGGCCCGTTTGTTTTAAAGTTTTTAATTTAACGGAATGGAGTCATTTCAGAAATGCATTGTTTGGTTTGCTAGTTTCACTTTTCTGAATAAATCGACACCCATAAATTCATTCCTCCTCTAGTTGGTATCTTTTGAGATAAAATACAAATTTTTTGTCAAACATCACTTTATGATATGTACGACATTGTTTTGTCTCTACATATCAACCACACATATTAAAACCTATTGTTTATTTTATATTATTTTAATATTTTAATAAACTAAAATCAAATAAAATACTAAAAATGACATTCTTTTTATATTAAAACAAAACAATATTCTATATTATTATTTATTTTATCTATTTTCATTTTCTTTTAATCCATATCGAATCCAAATCTGAATCTAAACCTTTTCGCAAACCAAACGCGCCCTCAAATCTATCAAATTTTCATTTTTTCATTCCCAAATTGTTGGCCCCAATGACAACCAAACAAGTAATTCATTTTTTCTTTTAGTGAAACCACACCAATCACCTCAACCAAACATCACCTTAAAATTTTCCACTAACTGTCTATACCCACTAAAGCCACATTTGATTGGTTAAAACATAAAAAGAGCATTTAGTTTGGCACATCTCAAAATAAAAAGATAGACATTTATTTTGAGACTTAAGAAGTAATAACTAAAATTTAAAAAAGAATGTTCATTTGAAGATAAAAAAAATAATAAACAAATAATTTGAGACAAATAAATAATAATAAACGGTATATAAGAATCTTCCTTTAGACAGAGAACCATTTATATGGGGATCTTCGATGAATGTTTATGAAGCATGCATGTTCATGGTGGCATGAAAGCTATCTAGAGTCCATGTACATGAACTTTTATTGGAGCATCAAGTTTACAAAGTTGTCCATGTACTTATTATGTGTATGAACTAAAGAGAAAAACTAAAGTGGGTTAAACGAACTTATTGACCAATGATATGTATTTAAATTGATTACTTGAAATGTTTATGGACAATATGAGGTCAATATCTGAAACACCCTTACTAAGATTTTTTTTTACTGATTATACTATACGCCGTATCCCCAGGGATACGGCGTATCGGCTGGTAAATGGAATACACTGCATACAAAACCTAAATACATTGTATGCACATTTTAGACTCTATACGCCGTATTCCCTAAGTGGAATACGGCGTACGCTCTGCAATACACTAATTTCATAAGACCAAACTAATTTAACCAATACAAACCACATACATTACCATTAAAAAACTATACATAATGCATACTATTCGTTTAGACCGGTACTTAAGCAAAATGGGTCATTTGGGCAAGAATGGTACTACGTCAAACACCCCTTTAACTTGCAAACACGATATAAACTAGTTATTTAACAACATGATTATGAGTTTCTACAAACTATACACAAAAGCATTATGTCATGGGCGTTTCTTGTTATAGAGAGGGTAGGGATAAGCTCGATTACCCTCGAGCTCCACCGAAGCTAACTTGCGACCTTTTTGCCTTTAAACTTCGTGTCACTAATCTCACCTATAAGAAAACATAAATGAAACAATGTAAGCCAATGCTTAGTGAGATAACGTATGCATAAAAACTGAAAATAAACATGTAAATAATACTAAAGGTTGCTTCGTAACGACTTATCTCGCTTAGCTATTTTAGTGCTTGGTGGCACTTCTAGTTCCACACGGGAGTATACACTTGTATCCCTTCTTGCTTAAAGGAGGCTAATGCTTTTATCGCGACTCTTGTATACATTTGAATACTACATGCTTGCTAGTCGTCCACCAAAGATGTCATGAACTATTACTTTGCTCATTATGGCTATATATACTTTAATAATCTGCATAGGATGTCTAGTCCCATTTTAGGGATCTATCATCATCACGATGAGATATTCATCCACTAAGGATGTCTAAACTTTACATTTAATGACCAACAGGTCTTACAAGCATACCAGTCATCCACATAAGACGTCTAAGTCCAGCTTCGGGACATAAGGCTCTTTGAAGGATCAAATTCTCCAATAAGGATGTCTAAGTTCCACTTTGGAATGTGTGATTACATTATACCACATGTCGTCCTCCTAGGACATCTAACTCTAGTTTTGGAGCATATACATATCTATTATAGTCATGTCGCCCACTAAGGACGTTAAACATGTAATAACTCATAACTTTAACTAAGAACATGCTACTTTGAACACATGGGTCATTACAAGCTATTTTGACCCGTTCATGATATTATATCATGTAAATCATTAGCACTCATATGCATAAACATAACATGAAATCATAACGCGAGAATCATACATCACATATAACAAAACATGAACATGAGCACCACAAGACTTGTGGTGCTTCTAAGGGGCTCCTAACGTCTCGTTTCTACTCTTATATACGCTACTCACCTCGGCTTAGCTTGTAAACTACAACGAGCTCCCGTAAACGTCCTAGGCTAACCTTTATAACCTAGGAACGTATAAATAACACGTAGCTTACTTAGAATATGACTTAGCTTGTCATAAACAAGCATTAAAGTGAACTATGCCATAAAGGGGTATTTGGTTCACGGCTTATATACCCACACAAACACACTTCTGAAAACTAACACCATAAAATGGTATTAGGGCATCATAAGAAGATACATATCACTAATCTAAACACTTACACATGATTAACATGTGTTCTTAGTGATTTTACAAAATCACAACTTAACATAACTTTATAAAATTCTACAAAACACCATATATTGCTTCAAGGTACAATCTTTAAGCATTACCCACTAATGGGTAACTCTAAAACATGAATTCAAGACCAAAGATATGATTTTTTTTCCTTGAATTATCTTGTGAGAAGACTAGAATTCGAGCTCATAAGCTTTAGTACGATGATTTCTTGTCTTAAACTTGATCAAATTTGATGTAGAATTAAAGCCCTAGTTTTGGTATCTTCTGTGTGAAACGTGAGGTAGGAGAAGGAAGGAGACAAGTCTGAGACCTTTTAATGTGTTCCCGGCTTTAGATAAGTCTCGGGTGTATTTTAATTTAAGTTTCATTGTTTGGCAAAATTAGTCTCTGTTAGTGAAACTATTATTTGGAAAGTCCTTATTTCATTAAAACTAATTTTGTGGGAGGTCCTTTTTAGCTAACAAAAGTATATAAGAATAAATAAAGTTAACTAGGAAGCTTATAAAATAATGATAAATCATTACTGTAAAAATAACCAATACAACTAACAAAGTAAAATGTACAAGTAAATTAAACATAATTTTAAAATATTAAATATCTCTAAAACTTAATTTCCTAACATTAATCACATTAAATATCAAAAGTCTTAAAATTAAGACATACAACATATAAAGCACTTGGTACAAATCAATTAAATACACATAAAATTAAGAATACAACATTAAACACACTAATTAATATTATTTTTAAAGCACCCCTATAATAAAAAAAATACATGTTATAATACACATTGTACAAACAAATAAAATACACAAAGCTTTATACAATTTATATGATAACAAGTTGATCGTACATATAATTTTGAAACCGGACCGGACCAACGGGTTCAACCGGAATCCGAAGTCGCTATCAGTTTGGCTAGCAAATAAAAGCCATTCAAAAACGAAACAGAGGAGACCAGTCGGAACCAGTAAAAACAAGTGAATCGGGTCGGGCTGGGATCTTTTTTTTTCTCCGGTTAATCAGTTCGTCATTGTTATTTTGTTGGCGCCTAAACTTTAATCACAGGGTTCCCGCCGCTGCAACGCGCGAGTACCCTGCTAGTCATTGTAAAAGCATGTTTATATGTTTTCTAATTTATATAAAAACTAGCTTAAAGACCCGTTGACACCGGGTTATTTTTTAAAGGAATAGAGAAAATGAGATGATAAGAAAAACAATAAGCTAAACTTGTTCCACTAATAATAATGAAATAATTTTAGAAGATTGGATGACGATAAATGACGATTTAGATTAATAAATGTCCATTATGATGTTTCGTTCAAATCTGAGCATTAGATAAACAGGTATATACGATAATCAACGGTGTTTGAAACAAATAGTAAGCAAATAAACATAGAATAATCATGTTGTCCACCAAGTAGATGCGTTGAATAGGAAATGTATGCAGTTAACGTCAAACAATTCAAAAATCCATATTCAGTCCATGAGCAGGAAAAAAAAAGTGTTGATAAGAGTCTATGTAAATTCTAAGAATGATGTATTTTTTACTATAAAGCATATTCCGAATATGTTCATATTTGTTTAATTTCAAAAAACGGTTTGTTTTAAGTTTGATTTCACTAATAATAATAATAATAATAATAATAATAATAATAATAATAATAATAATAATAATAATAATAATAATAATAATAATAATAATAATAATTAGAAAACAATGACTTGCAACATGAATCAAATGTGTGAGCAAAAGAACATGAAGACATTTTGCTAATGAATTTGATAAATAGTAAAACAAATATGCAAGTATATATGAATTTAAAACATCACAACATTCCATTCAACTAATGTGTTTGATTATAGAAATGAAGAATAACAAAAAAAAAATGGATAAAAACTTAAGGATTTTTCATTAACATCATTGATGAAAATCGAAAGTACATCAAAATAAAAACTACATATTCTTAAAACTTAATCATCTAATTTTGGGGATTTCTCCCTGTCAAAGGCCAAGTGTGCTTCTTTGTAAGACAATCCATCCAAAGAAACATCGATGGAGTCATCTTCCTCATGAGCAACTAAAGCCTTGCCCCGAGAAAACTCTTTCTCATCTTTAGCAAGCAAAACTTTTGCTTTCTTGGCTGTCTTTTTCTTCCTTTCATCATCAAGCCACTGCAACAAAACATTGATATCCAATTCTTCTTCTTGACCTACACATAATATACGCTTATTAAAGACTAAAAAGTTAAAATATGTATTAGAAATTAAGCAGGGCAGTTTCTTAGTATTATTATCGAAAAGAAATGATTCACAAATTCTTAAAAAGCTTTACCTTCTTCTCCATGGCTGGAAGACGGTCCATGAACATGCTTGTTTCTGAAATGAAAGTAACATGGGATTAGTAATATATAGAACTTTGTGAAAAATATTAACAAAAATCTGTACATAACGAATGTATGAACATACTTGGATTTTTTGTTAGTTGAAGAACCTCTCGATCTCTTTTTGTTTCCTGACATTGTTGATGAGTTTTTTTTGCAGGTTTTGATGATAACAAATGATTAGTCATGTTTGATTCATGGCAAGGCATTTTAAAAAGAGATGCTAATTGGAATTCAAATCGGTTCCATGATATGAGTTAATGATGGAAACGATTTGTGTTTCCAAAATGTAGATGTGAAATCATAATCATAGGAGGGAATTTTGGAAGACTCAAAAATCATTTAATGGTTTTTTTTTAAAGCTTTAATTGCCTACAATTTAGTTTCCAAAATTTAGATGTGAAATGATTAATTCTTTTGATACATGTGTTGTTGTATATTAAGTTTGTAATTACATAAATAATGACTTCAAGCCTTGTACTAAATTCATGGTTTTTATACACTTTAACATTGTATAAAATCTACTTATAAACAATGATTGAAAGAAACATGGTTGGCGAAATATGAGCATTAGATACCATAATACGTAATTTATTCAATAAACATATACATACAATAAACAACTTAGTTTGTAAATAGTAAGCAAAAATACGTGCATGAATCATACTCTCAAGCAGTTAGAGACAATTATAATACGACAATGAGTATGCTGATGAGATATAATGAATAAACATAGAACCTTGATCATAGTCCTTCAAGCACTTCTTTGTAGACGACATTTTTAGTAGTTGTACACAGATTGCCATGCTCATCACAAACGACAACCTTCAAACCACTTTTGCTTTTAACTCTCGAGACAGCAACATATAGCTGTCCATGTGTGAAAACAGGTCGTGGTAGGTACAAACCAACTCTTGCTAATGATTGACCCTGGCTCTTGTTAATTGTCATTGCAAATGAAACGGAAATAGGAAATTGTTTTCTGACAATCTTAAGCGGTAAACGCTTATCGGACGGAGTAACCCTCAACCTTGGTATGATTACTGTCTTTCCAAAGTTGGTTCCGTTAATGATACGGGCGTGAATAGAAGTTCTTGTTAATTTAAGAACTTGGAGCCTTGTCCCATTACACAATCCATTGGCTTGATCAATGTTTCGCAACAACATAATCGGGACTCCAACTTTTAAAGCAAGTCTATGGTTTGGAACACCTGAAAACTTCAAACCATTTATAAATTCTGGGGAGAAAACGGATTGATCAATCCCGGCGCCACGTTCAGTTTTGTCAACGCTGTCACAACTAAGGTAAACCATTTCTTTTCCTGGAAACTTGTCCAACAGGCGTTCATTTATGCTGTCTACGACTTCATTAGTGGGAGCAAGGATTGCCTTTTCTTGAAAGTAGGTCGGGTCATCAATGTTATCCAAAAGGTTTGGATAAGTGAAGTCAATAATTGATTGAAACGGGTCATCAGCCGCATCTATTAACATTTCACTTGGCACATCTATAGAAACCTCGCCGTCATTCGGATCTCCAACTTCTCCATCTCCGACTTTCAATATCCAGTCTACAAATTCCCGTATTTTGTTCACAACTTCAGGGCATGATCCCACAGTTAGCCTCATGTTCGTTGTCAGCTTAAGAACGGTGCAGTATTGCCACAAGTAAGATTTCCTCAAAGAAGCAGTAACAATGTCTTCCCGGGATCCTTTAGGAATAACAGGTAGTACCTGTCTAAAGTCACCGCCAAAAACCATTGTCATTTTTCCAAAAGGGTCTTCACACGTATCGTACCTGCTCCTACGAAGTATGTCTCTCAAAGAACGATCTAATGCTTCGAAGCAAAGCTTATTTGCCATGGGAGCCTCATCCCATATAATAAGCTTACATTTCTTTAACATTTTCCCAAGATCGCTTTGAGCACTTATAGAGCAAGTAGAAGTCTCGTCCACATTGATAGGAATATGGAATCTTGAGTGAGCAGTTCGTCCTCCCGACATTAATAAAGACGTAATACCACTGGATGCCACGTTTAAAACTATATCACCTCTTCGTCTAATGCCCACAGCAAGCGTCTTCCATAAGAAGGTCTTACCCGTACCACCGTAACCATAAACAAAGTACACTCCTCCTGTTCCTGTGTCAACCGAGTGTACTATGGTGTCATAAACACTCTTCTATTCTGTGGTCAAAGAAGCGTAGAGGCGTTCGTATTCAGATTGTAACTCCACCTGGTTATAATCGGTCTCATCATGTATAAGTCGATTACCAAAGTCGGTTATGTATGTTTCATTAGGATAAGGCGTCTCAGACCAATGCTGCAAACTTGTACCTCTTGATCTAAGTAGTTGTTCAATATAGTACAAAGCCACTTTTTTTTTCGCCGTCACTGATAATCAAATCTGCATCAAATAAAGGTAAAGTGAGTATTTAATTGTTGTACAAAGTAACAATACCATTACACATTTTGTGGATAAAAATATGGGCTATACAAAGATAACAGATATTTGATGACAGTTGCACAAAAAAAAATCTAAGGCAAGCATATTATTTAAAGAAATGTGTAAGAGATTATATTAACAAAGAGTAATTGTATGATATTACCTGGAATTTGTAAAATCTCCCTTCTCTTATATTGAACATCTTGCGCAAGCAAATGCCATGTTTGTAACCAAACAGTCAAAGGAGTGGTGAGTTCCTTTTGCGAAAGCAATGTTACAAATAGTTCACGAAGATGTTCAGGATGTGCCCAATGCTCTGCGTCTTTAATACTCTCAACATACTCCTTGTCGTCTTCTAAAAGGCCCACTGCGTAGCAAGCTTCTTTGTAGGTTGGATAAGTTATGCCATTAACCTTTATAATCTCATCGTGGTTCCTACAACCTTTTGCACTATTTAGAAGCATCCTGCAATAGTAAGCGTCTCCTGTTGATATAGGTACGCTGTGAATTCTTCCAATGGATCTTCCTTGCTTCCTACGTGTCCAAATTCTTTTAGGAGCGTTCCAGACAAATTTAGTAGGAAACTCAGCATACGTTAGATCCCTTGCCGGCGGATACTCTTCATTCATCCTCATCCAACCATCAAACATATCAGCCCCAACTGTTTGCTTTTGAACGGCTGTTTCGAGATCAGCGTCTTCGTCATAGACAACTTGCTGTTCGCCCTCAAGATGAAAGGACAGCCTCTCAACAGATGGTGTTCTATAATGAATCTCAAAACCAAACAGCCGCCACGCAGCCTCACAAGCAGATAGGTATCTGCAATCTAAGTACGCCCTTATCTCGTCAATAGGTTTATCAATTTGTTGACCTTCTTCCATGGTAACAGGTTCATACAACTGTGCCGATACTCTATCCGGACCCTTGTTTATGTACTTAAACAAATATTTGATTGACCCGGTCTGGTTGCACCACTCAACGTTAATGTGGCATTGGTAGCGTTTTAGAAGCTGAGCATTATACGGGATGACATAACCGTTATGTAACTTATGTCCACTCTTTTCCACATATCTTCCGTTGTCAGGTCTTTTATAAACAGGGTAGCCATCCGCGTCTACTGAACTACGTTGGGTGAATTTTTTGGGGAAGTGTCTCGTACACTTACCTTCAGAACTACAAACCTGGTTAGGGTCATCCGCACCGCAAGGACCATGCATCATAAAATCAGACACTAACTTGTACAATTCCGGGTCGCTTTCTTTATCTGGTATCTCGGCAGATATGTGTTTGTCAATCTGATCTACATTTGGAACCTTGTCATCCCTATGCAAGAATAAGCATACGTGCGCGTGCGGAAGTCCTCTTTTTTGAAACTCAACAGTATATACAACTGCCAAATATCATAAAGAAAAGTTACTTACACATTTATTATTAATATTACCTTGCATACAATTTGTTACATAAAAATATACATTGGTAAAGGTTTATGTATAGTACCTGCTTGAACGCGACCAAATAAACACATCTCTTTCAAATCCTTCATCAACTAGGTCCAGCTTCATTTTAAAAACCCTTGTAAGCACATCGGGCCGATCTGAAGATGGAAGGTTATGCTCTCGCATAAATCTATTTATCTCCGGCCAATTAGGATTGCACGTTACTGTTATGAACAAATCCGGACAACCGTACCATCTACACAACGCCATAGCATCCATATAGTTTTGCTTCATGTACCTTGGACCACCGGTAAATGTAGAAGGCAAGACAACTGGCTTTCCAAGAGTTGTGGGGTCTGTGTTTCTAGATGCGATGCTCTGACGGATATTTGAGTACGTATCACACCTAAGTTTTGACTGTTTTGATCGATGGAAATATAACCGCTTAGTCTCAACCATAGTGTAGCCGTCCACAAGAAACTGCTGAAACAAACGACCTCCACGTGTGAATAAATTTTCTTGATTAGGGCGATCCATAATGTGATAAGAAAACCACTGCCGCATAGTAACTATTTTGTCATTCTTGTCCTTCTTATTTCCGTTTGTCTGATTTGTGGGCGTCTGTTTACCATTCTTTCTCAGAGGTATATTCAAATGATAACCATCTTGTGTACGGGGCATCAACAAAGGGTATTGCAAGGGGAGGTACATAGGATGGAAAATATTTATACGTTGCAAACCTTCGCCACGCTTGTCTATGATAATATCTCTTTGTTCCACGCATGAATCGAAGTCACCTACAATAAGACCAGCAACCTCGTTGGCAGTGGGAAGATTATAATTTCGTCCATCCTTTCCTCGCTTTGCAATGAGCTTTATTTTGATATTCTGCTCAGCGTCTTCCGTGTATCGGTCACGTGCTCTTCTAAAAGTTTGCACCAACTCACTCGAAGTGTCTAAAATTTCTCTTACTTCATTGATAATGTTCGGATCGACAGGATGCTTTGAGTTTGAAGCACCGGATGATGACGAAGAATTGCTGCATATTAGTAACTTTAATTGCTTAAACGAAAACTCAATAAATGTGTTTAACATCAAATGATAATAATTGCAACGTAAATTACCTTATTGCTTTTGCTCTATTTTCATTTTCGTTTGCTGTGTCATATATATAAAGGTGTGCAAATTTCGGAGGAACACCTGCTTCCGGAAGCAAACTACTAATACGATGGTATGTTTGACCATGCAACCGGAAAACATACGGAGCACGACCTCCTCTATTTATTGAATCGTCAATCTTCCCACCCATAGAAGTAAAAGAGAACATGCTATTATATGTTCTAATGTTTTTTCTGAAATTCTGACTCTTTGCATCGTCATTAAAGAATAAATCGTGTAAAGGTTCTGGAGCCGGAGGCGGTTGTTTAATAGAAACTTTTCCCTTGCTACAGCATATACTATACGCTTTGTTTGTTAGATTCCCTTGGTTTCCTTTTCGGGGCTTCAGCTTCCCATAGCAAAGCATGACATTCTTTACACTCAAATGTAGGATCACCATGGTCGTAGTAGTCTTAAAAAAAGAAATATCTTGCTTAAATAATGTGCAACTAAATTAGAATTTACCCTTTTTCATGAAAGTTTAAAAGAATATTCTAATATATATGTATATATATATATATATATATACCTTCGGATATACCAACGTATTTGTCGTATACTTTTCTGACATTTCTATCATCGTCATTAAGATTAAACCTAACTGGTGTTGGAGGTTGTAAAGAAGGTCTCTTAGACCGTTTTGTTCATCTTGATGACTCACCAACTTCGTAAGATGAATTTTGTGTCATTATAGAGGGAGTGGTTCTTTGAACAAACGATGTTGATGTGTTGTTGGTACGTTGATTAACCTTATGAGAATCGGGTGTTTGGAAAGAAACTGAAAACAACATTGATAGAAAAATTAAAACACATTCAATCGTAAACATGTACTTCAATGATAATATGTTGGGTTTTAAAATTTACCGTTTGATACATTAGTCATGGGAGATTATCTAAGATGTGTCGCGCCATCTGGAGTTGATTGGGTGGTATGTCCTACCACAGAATTACGTGTCGCTCTACTATGATGAACATTGTTAACCATGTTGAGAGGAAGTGGACTTTGTGTCACTATAAAAAAAAATTAACTTGGTTAGAAACAGTATTATTCTTAGCTATCGTACGTACAATGCAGCAGTATATTCATTCTTACAAATTGAGCCTCCAGAAGTCATAGCTCTGTTCCACAAATTAGAAGAAAGATTTGTTGAAACATTCTTAGGTTGCCGCGACGTAAGTGAAACAGGACCTACGGATATGTGTAAAATATGGTGGTAGAAGAAGAATAATTATTAACAATATTAATAATTATTTATGGAAGATTATAGTCATAAATATACCATTTGAAATGTGATCCAATGGAGATTGTCGTTTACGTGTTGCAGGAACTGAAGCTGTTTGGTTACAACTTGTAGGCAAAGAATTGGGCGAGAATGAACCAAGATTTCCGTTGTTAATAGTATTGCAAACAGCAGAGCTTGGAGAAACTATAAAGGAATAACTCATGCAATGTCAATGAATAGATATTCTAATCACATAAGAAGTGTAGTACATGTATATATGTGTGTAACCAATAGAATTTACTGAATTTGAGATTAGTATAACGTCACGTTAAAAAAAAACATGAATAGAAAAATTAAAACACATTCAATCGTAAACATGTACTTCAATGATAATATGTTGGGTTTTAAAATTTACCGTTTGATACATTAGTCATGGGAGATTGTCTATGACGTTTCGCCCCATCTGGAGTTGATTGGGTGGTATGTGCTACCACAGAATTACGTGTCGCTCTGCTACGATGAACATTGGTAATCATGCTAAGAGGAACTGGAGTTTGTGTAACTATTAAAAAAATGAACTTGGTTACAAAGAGTATTATTCTAAGCTATGGTAGGTACAATGCAGCAGTATATGGATTCTTACGAATTGAGCCTCCAGAAGTCATATCTCTGTTGAACACACTAGAAGAAGGAGTTGTTGAAACATTTTTTGGTTGCTGCGGCGTAAGTAATACAGGACCTACGGATATGTGTAAAATATAGTGTTGGAAGAATAATAAATACTTGCCAATTTTGTTAAGTATTTATTAAAGATTATAGTCATAAATATACCATTTGAAATGTGATCCAATGGAGATTGTCGTTTACGTGTTGCAGGAACTGAAGCTGTTTGGTTGCAACTTGTAGGCAAAGAATTCGGAGAGAATGAACCAAGATTTCCGTTGTTAATAGTGTTGCAAACAGCAGGCATTTGCGAAACTATAAAGGAATAACTCATGCAATGTCAATGAATAGCTATTCTAATCACATAATAAGTATACTACATGTATGTATGTGTCTAACCAATTGAATTTCGTGAATTTGAGCTTAGTATAATGTCAATAGCAGAAGAAGGTGTAGCATAACTTGTTGGCTGTTGTGGTGTAATTGAAACACGACCTGTAGATGTTGTGTAAAAATTTGGTGGAATGTTTGAGTTCATCTGATGTACCGGTAAATTTGTTCCTAATATATTAAAAACATTAGACAAACATGTTAGACATATAAAATCAAATTACTGAAAATGCAATATGGAAGTTCGTGTAGAAAATGTATACATATAAGGCGATAAGAAAAGATAGAAAACCTAAGTGTGATTGGAAATCTGGACTTGTACTTTGGCTAACATTAGTGCTCACATTGCGAGTCAAGGGTGATAATCGAGATGGAAACATCCCAATACTATTTGTGGCCAATATGGGATTTGTTGTATGTAGATTTGTTCCTAAATGTATATACAAAAGTTTAGGAACATTCATCTAAGTGCAAAGGAATAGGCATATGATCTTGAACGTTTAAACTTTGAAATCAAATTATTATTTAGAGAGTCTTTATACATGATACCTTGAAACAATGCTGAAGTTGAATCTCTCGATGAGTTTACGAAATTTGATACGGCATTTAAACTTTGAAGGCAATCTGCGTAAGATTATAATGAGAAGTATTAAAAGGTGAAAATTTTATAATATTGATAAGATGTCACTAAATAAATTGTTCTGTACTATTAAAGTATATAACTAACTCACAGTTAGTAACATCAGCAAGCGGTAGTACATTTCGTGGACGTCGTTTAGTCTGCGCAAATGAACCTACATAGAAAATATTGGTAAAATATGAATAGAAAAAGAAATGGCATAAGAGTTTGTAGTTTGAGTTAATAGAAAAAAAAAAAAAAAAAAAAAAAAAAAAAAAAAAAAAAAAAAACATTTAGAGCAAACATTCGAATGGAGTTAAAGTTGTAAATAAACCTTTAAGCTTTTGTTGTTGTGTTGATGATGTATTGGATAAATGTGATGTAGGCAAGGTTCCAGTGAGAGGATCATCTTATACATAGAAACATAAATACTTAAGCCATCATACTAAACAAATATATAATAGCTTGTTATTTATAGATAGAAACACATACATGTCAGTAACTCTGCCAAAGAAACTCTTGTGTTGGAAGGTGCCGTGGCTGTTTCTGACAAAGGGAGGCGTTCGTTTGAAGCTTGATGGTTCTTACTGCTCGGCACATCTGTCTTACGTTTTCTTGAAAGCCTTTCATTGTTTTCATCCATGGTGAAATAGTAGAAACAATTTTGTGAACAATAGAAGAGAAACAACGTTTGGGTTATTTAAATGTGTTTTTAAAATTTTGAAATTTTATTGTGTAGTAAAAGCATTTATTGAGCCATATATAAACATTTTTGTAACTGATTTGATATATATTATGTTATTAATAGTAGTATTGATTGACACTAATTATCATTCATTGCTATCTAACCAAATCGTTTTTATTAATAGTGATATTGGTTAAGAATTGTTCCATAGATTTCTAATAATCCAAATATATTATTCAACCAAATTACATTGAAATCATGCAACATCAAATTAACCAATGAAACAGATTTCGAATCAAAATACATTTATTTGTGAAACTGAAAAGCAAATAAAGTTGTAAACGACATATACTCAGAGGATTCAACTTCCTTATTCATCACTAAAGAATTTTAAATCGACTCAGTTAACTCATGACCCATTGCGCGTAATTCTTTAATCATATCTTCTGCTTTTACGATCTTCTTCTTGCATCCGTCCAGAACCTGTTGACACTCTTGAGGATCTCCAACTTTTACTTTAAGCCAGTCGAGAAGAATAGATTCATCCAACTCATCTATAAACGCAAAAGTAAATGAAGTCATAAACATATTTATGAAAGCATAAAATTATTGAAAACATATTAAAAACACTACATGCTATACCTATATTTTTTTGAGAAGCTTCACCTTCTTCAAAGACAGATGCAAGAAACCTTAATGCAGCATCCACTTTAGTACTTCTCTCTTTGCTATGTCGATCACGTAATTTATCATCATCTTTTGGTTGAGTCTCATGTTTTTTTTCAGAAAATACTGGATCTTTGGACTTTGAATCAGTGTAAGATTCATGTGATTCTGTATGTTGAACGGTTTTAGGGTTGGATGATGCCATGGGAAAAATATACGTCGATGCATGTTATTCTATGACCCATTTTATAGTTTTTTTTGCAACTCTCCAATTTGACATGATGGGCTTTGATAGAGTATAATTGAATGGTTTAATTGGACAAGCTTTTGCAAACCTATTATATGAGTAGTCATGGGTTATTATTTGGGCTGGTGTTTTTAGCCCATGTTTTTTATACATTTAAAAGCAGTATTTATTGGCTACAATTGACTTAATTTCTAAGTAACTTTGTAGACCATTAAATTTGTCAAATGTATTTTAATTATGAAAAATGTATTTGATTAATAAGGTTGGTTAAACTAATAGATGAATGGTGACAGGACTTGACTGGTGAAATAAGAAATAATAATTCGTATCCGGATTCAACAACTCTTCATTTAAAAAAAATACCGATAAACAAATTTGTAACACAATTTCACCAAATAAAAGAGCAAATTAAATGTTTAAATAAAAAGTGATCAGGGTTTCTGATGCGTGGGAATTGCACCAGGCTTTACCTCTCGAGGGATCTCGAGAAGCTTACAACCCCCACCAGGCAGTGTACCTGATCGTTGTAGTATAGTATAGTGACAAGTACCGGGGGATTGATCGTTCAGCTAGGAATAGTGTCGTTAGGATTGAAATTAATCTAACTAGGTCTAAAGGTGAAGGACGATTCTTTTTATATTTTATGAAAAGCAAGTAAAAATCTCGGGTATTGGGAGAGTGGGTGGAATTAGTTGCTAATCAACTAACCCAAAAGCTACTAATTAATCTAATAAACAAGAAAATAAACTAAGGTTCTACAAGATAAGTGAAGCATGTCTACCTATGATATGTTACTCCTTGCTAGCTATCCAATTCTACCTATTGAATTTTCACACCTTGTTTTAATTGACGGGTTATATTCCTTAATACCATTCATGGGGTGGCGTACTTACTTCCCCAATCCTATGAGTGCCTACTTCACTCCTATGTCGAGCCTGCTAGAAGCTCCTAACATGGGATCATTAGAATTTACTCATGCATTAAATATAACCAATAAAACCTAGTACACATCGGTTCATGTTTCCTAAGACGTTCAAGCATGTTACACAATGGAGATCTGCCAGTTTTCTTAAGCCTAACATCGAATTCAGTCAATCAAAACAAGAATCAATAGGAAACAAGAATTATAAACTAAACCAACTAGATCTATTGAAGTTGTCACGCCTTAATTGATGGAGATAGACACACACATCAACAAGCCCTCATTGATGGAGATAGACACAAAAATCAACAAGAAATCAATGAGATCTAATCAATTATACAAAAGTTTCACACAATCATAAGTAGACACAAGGTGAATTAGCAAAACATAATCAAAGAAGGACAATCAACAATAATAATGAAAGACATAATTGAGATAGAATCATCAAACCAATACATGATGTTTATGGAGTGATTGAAACCCTCTAAGTTGCTGGAAAAACACCCACCTAAACCCAGGAATCGACCTTAGGGTTTAGGGCTTACAAAAAGTGAAGTTATGATGTTATATTTATAGGCTTATTTCTGCCCAGCCCATCTTGACGGCGTCAGCCCGTTACTCTTGACGCCGTCACGACCATTTTTTCACCAAATTGTAGATCTCTTCGTCCTCTTCGCGTAGGCTTTTGAATCACCTAAATCCAAGTTCGTATGCAAAAGTTATGACCAAAACAATATCAGCTACTCCGCGCGCAAGTTTTGACAAGTTAACACGTGACGGCCTAGGGTGACGCCTTCACGTTTCTTCTGGGCCGTCACCACTTTTACTCTTGACGCCGTCAAGATTTTCTTCTTGACGCCGTCATCCACTGTTCCCAGCAAGGAAAATTAAGTCTTTGTCGTTTTCATCACTTTTATGCTCAAAAAACGTCCAAAATGCCTTCTTTTCCAGAATTTACTCCCAAAGTACCTAAAATCACAAAAGGAACGATTTAGAGTAATATTTGATCAAATAAATTCCAATTCCGGCTTAAATGACCCCCTAAAAGTGGTTCATTTTTCGCCTCATCATATACCCTTACACTTGAGATTTGGTTGTCCTCAAGCAAATGCGCTTTTATTCTAATCAAAATACAAGTTAGGGTCATTTAACACTAATATAAAAGTAATTACAACAAATAATCGTTACACTAAAGACCAAAGACAAGCACGGAGGTCATATGCTAGCACCTCATAAATAGTGTTTAGATACTCACCTCTCTCGGGTGTAATAAAGTAATATCACAATATGGAAACGGAAAATATCTCTCACTACCTGTCATAGCAAAATAGATTACCATAGGCTTGGGAAAGGATCAAACCTCCACCACATGGCGTAAGCACCTAGGATAAACTATCAAAGAGGTCTTTTAAAGGGTTGTAACGTTAGGTGTAGGGATATGAAATACACGGTTTTGTTGGATATAGGCAGTCTTTACTGGTGGCGAGTTAACAATCTTGGTCAATTACATGTACAATGTGGCGTTGCTAAGCCAACACTAGACTCGACTTAAGCTAATAAATGAAAAATAACAAAAACATAAAATAAACATAGAATGAAACGGGATGGTAGTCCGTATGTTTTTTCTCTTTTCCTTTTTCTATTTTCTTTTCTTTTTCTTGTTTTTACGGTTTTTTTTTTTTTTTTTTTTTTTTTTTGCATACACTCTTACCCTACCATCCAAAATAATACATCATAGGGAATGACCATTCCCCTTACACTTGAATTTTTACATACTTTACAATAAATTAATCTAATGACTCGAATTAAGAAAATCAAAACACTTGGAGTACTTTTAAGATTAACGTACATATGGGGGTAATATATGATGTTCTTCCCCATTACTCCATAACATTAGTACTTTACCCATGAGTCCCAATCGTCCTAAAACAATATGTACAAGGATATGACTCGACTTAGCAACCATGTAATCAATTAGATAGTTAACTTAGGGTTTAACAAATAACAATAATGCACTAAAGATGAGTGCATACACGGAAGGCTAAGGCGATTTGGGTGTACATTTAAGTGGGGTGTAACAAATTTTTCCTTTAAGTAAAATGCTTAAAGTTAGAAACGAAAAGATAGGTTCGGAGGGGTGTACTAGGGGTTTCGTGTACTAAAAATGAGTACAACGCTAAGGTGTGGGAAAAATTAGTTGACTTAACTAGCCAAGTAATATGACTTAAATGGTCAAGTAATTATAATACGGGTTTAACACAAGGGTGATCCTAATGCCTCTTATCATGTAGTAAATCCTACCACACGAATGTAGTCTCACTAGCGGTCTCGGGATGCATCACTAACGCAAGTTCTAGAATCTAAATGCTACCGGTACACTCATAAGCACTAATAGTAAATGCTTTTCCTATCAAATTTAAAGGCGAACCTCATATATTTGGGTGGAAAATTTTTCTGAATAGTACGGTTATGTGCTAGTCATACAATCTCCTATCCATGAGACGCTTGCTAAGGTTAAAGTTTCACTCCTAAATGTTGTAAAAAAAATTAAATTTGGCGCTAAAATTGCACTAACAAGTATTTCTCATAGTTTTATTACACATTTATTATCAAATAAACAAACTCAAGCGAAAGTGTATTTGTAAGGTATCATCATTTTACCCTCCCCTTACACTTAAGATGAACATTGTCCCTAATATTCAAGTAAAGAATGTAAAAGTGAAATAAGTAAAAAGAATGAAATCAAATACTCCCCTGATTCGCTCGGTATGGATAATAAGGTGGCCAAGTTAGATCTTCCTCCAAGAAAATGAACAATCAAAGCTTCCCTTCCAGAATATAAATCATCTTCTTGTCATACATAACCTGTTAAACCTGAGAAAACAAACACAAAAACCCAAAGCATCAATCCGAACAAAGAAAACTCACAACTAGATGTAATTCCAGACTTAGGAATAGAAACAAAACAATTAAAAATATAATGCTTGTGGAATGAATGTTTGCAGATTTCCTGGAGTTTATAAAACTAAAGAATTAACAAAAACTTTAAGACTCCGGTATAAACAAAACTAGCAAAATTTCCAGAATTTTACACATGATGCCGTCAAGAGTAAACTCATGACGCCGTCAGAAGTGACCTGCAGAAATCTTTATGTTAAGTTTTCGGAAAATTTCTGGAAAAACTTATGTCCTACTTCCTGGAAAATCCTGCAAAACATCATTATGACTCAATACAAGCATTTGACTCTAACAATTACTAATATACATGTTCATTTAATATTGTTGTGGATCATGCTCAATTTCGTTCTTATAAACAAATTTGGGTCTCCCCTTACACTTAGCTTTTGCAAAATACCTTTATATGTAATTAAGACGAAGTTAAAAACAAAATAAATCATTTTCACAATTTACTTTGAAACATGAGCCACAAACAACAAAAATAAAACATGCATACGGAAACAAATAAAATCAAATAAACAAACAAACAAACAAATAAATAAATAAAGCTTGGGTTGCCTCCCAATAAGCGCTTGTTTTTGTTCGAGTCACGAGCCTGACTCTACCCTTATTTAACGGAAATAGGGGAGGTTTTCCCTACACTTAGGATTAAGTGCGGGTGGAAGTAGCGATACACACCCTTAGGGTGGAAATATGCCACGTGAGGTGAAGGGGGTGAGTGAATGGCTTCCTTCATCCTAAAACTACCCGGATAATATTGGTTGATGGGTGGGTCGGTTCCTCTTTTGTCTCCTAGAAATATATCTAAGGATGGAAAGTTGTGTAAAGGTTGAGGTTCCGGTTCATCAACATTAGGAAATTCCCTAGAACTAGGAGTAAGGTTATCACTACAAGTATTCAAACCTATATCCTCAAGTGGTGCCTGGTCCAAGGGTTCTACCTCCATCGGAATTCCTAAAGTTTCTTCTACTTCTTCCGAGTAAGTCACGGGCGATGTGTGTGCCTCAAATGATGGTTGAGTATTTTGTGGCTTATGTTACTTACCTCATCATTCCACGTGTCACGATCACCTATATCCTTAGGTAGTGATAATAACAAACCTAGTGCTTCATCCAACTTATGGTTTATTGATACGGCTCTATCCATAATTCCTTGGCAAACTAGGTCGCTTTTTCTATTAGCCTCACTAAAACGAGATCCTAAACATGGAGGTTGTTCATAAGAATCTATACTAGGTGAAGGCTCATATGATTCATAGATGTCTCTAAATGAGGTATTTTGCACTTCTTGGTGTTCTAGCCACTCAACCATATCTTGCAATCTTAGAAGTCTAAGTGAAGTGTCCATTTGAAGCAAATTACATACAAAATCACAAAGAAAAGATAGACTACGAGAAAGCTACAAAGTAAAAAGAAAAAATCTCACTTGATAGGAATCTAATGAGTAGACCTAATAAAAATCAAATTCAACCTAAATAATAACTATTCCCCGGGCTGCGGCGCCAAAAACTTGATGCGTGGGAATTGCACCAGGCTTTACCTCTCGAGGGATCTCGAGAAGCTTACAACCCCCACTAGGCAGTGTACCTGATCGTTGTAGTATAGTATAGTGACAAGTACCGGGGGATTGATCGTTCAGCTAGGAATAGTGTCGTTAGGATTGAAATTAATCTAACTAGGTCTAAAGGTGAAGGATGATTCTTTTTATGTTTTTATATTTTATGAAAAGCAAGTAAAAATCTCGGGTATTGGGAGAGTGGGCGGAATTAGTTGCTAATCAACTAACCCAAAAGCTATTAATTAATCTAATAAACAAGAAAATAAACTAAGGTTCTACAAGATAAGTGAAGCATGTCTACCTATGATATGTTACTCCTTGCTAGCTATCCAATTCTACCTATTGAATTTTCACACCTTGTTTTAATTGACGGGTTGTATTCCTTAATACCATTCATGGGGTGGCGTACTTACTTCCCCAATCCTATGAGTGCCTACTTCACTCCTATGTCGAGCCTGCTAGAAGCTCCTAACATGGGATCATTAGAATTTACTCATGCATTAAATACAACCAATAAAACCTAGTACACATCGATTCATGTTTCCTAATACGTTCAAGCATGTTACACAATGGAGATCTGCCAGTTTTCTTAAGCCTAACATCGAATTCATTCAATCAAAACAAGAATCAATAGAAAACAAGAATTATAAACTAAACCAACTAGATCTATTGAAGTTGTCACGCCTTAATTGATGGAGATAGACACACACATCAACAAGCCCTCATTGATGAAGATAGACACAAAAATCAACAAGAAATCAATGAGATCTAATCAATTATACAAAAGTTTCACACAATCATAAGTAGACACAAGGTGAATTAGCAAAACATAATCAAAGAAGGACAATCAACAATAATAATGAAAGACATAATTGAGATAGAATCATCAAACCAATACATGATGTTTATGGAGTGATTGAAACCCTCTAAGTTGCTGGAAAAACACCCACCTAAACCCAGGAATCGACCTTAGGGTTTAGGGCTTACAAAAAGTGAAGTTATGATGTTATATTTATAGGCTTATTTCTGCCCAGCCCATCTTGACGGCGTCAGCCCGTTACTCTTGACGCCGTCACGACCATTTTTTCACCAAATTGTAGATCTCTTCGTCCTCTTCGCGTGGGCTTTTGAATCACCTAAATTCAAGTTCGTATGCAAAAGTTATGACCAAAACAATATCAGCTACTCCGCACGCAAGTTTTGACAAGTTAACACGTGACGGCCTTGGGTGATGCCTTCACGTTTCTTCTGGGCCGTCACCAATTTTACTCTTGACGCCGTCATCCACTGTTCCCAGCAAGGAAAATTAAGTCTTTGCCATTTTCTTCACTTTTATGCTCAAAAAACGTCCAAAATGCCTTCTTTTCCAGAATTCACTCTCAAAGTACCTAAAATCACAAAAGGAACGATTTAGAGTAATATTTGATCAAATAAATTCCAATTCCGGCTTAAATGACCCCCTAAAAGTGATTCATTTTTCGCCTCATCAGCTTCCAAATCACAAAGACTAAGTTTTGTAATAATTATTTGAAACAAAAATAACTGAATAATAAAGAGAATATTATTGCGGCTGCTTCAGTAATGTTGGTTCACGACCTTGCCAATCATCACAAGTTGATTGTACATATGATTTTGAAACCGGACCGGACCAACGGGTTCAACCGGAATCCGAAGTCGCTATCAGTTTGGCTAGCAAATAAAAGCCATTCAAAAACGAAACAGAGGAGACCAGTCGGAACCAGTAAAAACAAGTGAATCGGGTCGGGCTGGGATTATTTTTTTTCTCTGGTTAATCAGTTCGTCATTATTATTTTGTTGGCGCCTAAACTTTAATCACAGGGTACTCGCCGCTGCAACGCGCGAGTACTCTGCTAGTCATTGTAAAAGCATGTTTATATGTTTTCTAATTTATATAAAAATGACATAAAAATACTATAAATTTGATAAGGGAAATGATTTGCACACATTACCAATTGATTGGCACACTCCAATTCATGCATGCCAGACTTGTACTGTTTTAATTTTCTGCATTAATTACTTGTACAGTTGAGTGTGCAAATAAAAAGTTGGAGTGTGCCAATCATTTCCCATTTGATAAAGTCTATAACATTCGGAATGTTATATTATTAAACTCAAGGGACGCAAAGTGTCAAATAACAATATTTATATCACTTTTCGACTTGTTATAGTCTACTATTGACAACACCAACCAACCTTGTATTGTACACTTCCATCTCTTATTCGCACACTCCGATATACAATCGCAGTGCAAATCACCTCCCATTCGTTAACAAACATATGTTGAAATTTTAAGGTTTGAAACCAATCAATGGATCAATCATCTTGTTCGTATTCCAAACAGTCGGTTCGATTTCATCTCAACAGAACAAAATTGTTGGTAACAACAAAATGGTTAGTAACCAAAATTGTTTACAAACTTGTAATGTTTTAAGGATCAATTTTTATGAGAAATGTATAAAGTAGTACTGTAGTAGTAATATTTATGCTCTTTAAGATCTTAATTGTTATCTTTATTAATTTTTTTTTAAATAGTTAATCTGGCATTTTTGTTTCCTGATATTTAATTTTTATTGTTTTAATTGAGTAATTGAATTGGATTTAATTTTGGTTCTTGTAATTACAAACTATGGTTTTGAATTAAAATTGAGGTTAATTTTATATAAGTATATGTATCGGAAATAAGAGCGCTAGGTACACATGATGCCGTGGGGTGGTGCCATGGGCAAAAGTGGTTTTGTCCGTGGTACCACTTTTGCCCATGGCATCAAAACACCCTCTCTGTTACAAAAGTGGTGCCATTGAGTAAAAGTGGTGCCATGGGTCCACATATACCCCACTAAAAAAACCCTTTGGCATGAGCTGGTGGCCACGGCGCCAAGACCCACCAGCCCACTTCCGGTGTGGTATCTCGCACCATAGCGTGGCGCCAAAGCCCATGGCTTGAGCCATCAGCCATTGTACCCGGCACTCTAAGAAGTATTTTACTTTTGTTTGCAATATGTTGCTTGTTTGATTTTCATTATATAAATAGGAATTTTGTTTAGCACCAAACACTGTAATTTGGAGTTGATGAATCTTTTAGAGTTGAAGATATTTCAAAGATGGTTTGGCCTTGTTGCGGAAAATAGATTTGATAACGGTCTTAAATGGTGGTTAGAACTAATGAATGGTTCTGGAATTGGGAGTCGCAGTAATAACAATGATTATTTGTATGTTAAAATTTTCAACAAACTTAACATATGTTAACACTTGATCCCAGTTTGATTCCGTGAATGTTCGTATTTAGTTAATCCTAAATGTTAAATTTGAATATTGTACTGATAATTATAGATGAAATCATTCAGACCTCAAATATATAAAAGATGTTTCATAAGTTCATATTTCCGATAAATTGATATCCGTTTATTTCATGCTTTGTAGGAAAAACTATTTTGCAAACTCTAGTGAAATTAGGGATGTGAAGGAGAACATGAATGATACAACGGATTGGATTTCACAGCTTCCTGAATATATAGTTCATCACATACTCTCATTTTTGGATTCTCCATTAGACCTTCTTCGAATGAGCGTAGTGTCTAAGAATTGGTTTGCTTTAACGGCTTCTTCCCCAAAGTTGGATTTCGATATTGTGAAATTGACAAAAGCCCTACAGATATCTGGGAAACCTGTTCACGTAGATAAATATGTCTCAGACATTTTTTTCAAGTATGTTGACTATACAACATCCAGATTTAGCAAGCAAAATGTCAGTGTGCACAACTTCAACTTTGCAACAATGCTCAGAGAGCGTACACAAGTAGATATTATTGACAGATGCCTTGGAGTAATTCTTAAAAAAGGCGTACGCGAGTTTGAGATAAGGAATATTCTCTCTGTTTATCCTCTGCCAATGTACCGTTTGCCTAACATACTGCTATCTGTCTCGTCATTGACATCTTTAAAGATTTCTAATTGTGAGTTACCTTCGTCTTTGATGGTGGATGATGTGAGGTTCAAGTCTTTGGAGCGGTTAGACCTGCAAAGAATCCCTATAAATGAGGATATGATCAAGTGTCTGACCACTAGGTGTCCGCTTCTCAAGTATTTTACTGTTAAAGATTGTTATGGTTTTAAAAGGTTTGGCATTTATGGGCATCAATATCTTCGAGAAGTTTGGATCTATTATAATCATACAGTTGAGAGAATAGATATCGAAGCTCCAAATTTATGCCAACTTCTTTTAATGGATTGGGAAGGAGAAGGGACACCATCTATAAACTTAGCTTCCTGTAAAAAACTAAAGACATTGTCCTACTATGAGTTTCCCTCCCCAAAGTCAACTGGGTTAGCTAACTTCTCATCAAACTTCCCCTTTATTGAAAATTTGTTTCTGAAACTTCCCAGTAATTGCAACAATGTTAAGTTGTCAAGTCCTACCTTGAGGAGAATTGTGCTACATTCACAGAGAGATTTAGAGATATTTGATCTCGATGCCCCCAATTTGCATTTATTTGTGTACAGAGACCATTCAAATATGCCACCTCCTCTGATAATAGATTCAGCTCAGTCAAAAGCACAAATTGAATGTTACATCACAGATGATATTGACGTTCTTTGGTTCAACAAGTTGAGGCGATTTTTGGACAAGAAAAATAGTTTCCAAGTTTTGAAGTTTCATATTACCGCGGTATTGTTTTTACTCAAATTCAATTGTTCAATTCATGTATTATTCGTACTTCAGGTCTATGAAATTATAATATTATTTTCAACTGTCGTGTAGAATTTCAAGAATGTTGAGGATTTAAAGGTGATTCAATTGCCAGCTTATGAACTCGAGCATGTTGAGCTGGAAGTTGAGACCATAGACAGGATACCTGTTTATTTAGATGTTGTGGATGCTCTACTTTGTTGCTGTCGTCCTCGATCTGTAACTTTAAGATCAAAATTACCGCTAATTATTTTTAACAAACAAAGCCATGTTGTCAAAGTAAGAGCTATGCATGCTTTCATTGTTAGAATTTCATCACCCTTTAATATGATTTATTCTAATTCAGAATTAAGTAGAGATTAATTTTATCTTTATCAATTCTCTTGTTTTTTCTTTTTCAGTTTACATACGGGAAGCTACTTCAACAAGAGGATCAAGGGCAGACTAACATTCAGATTGTGGTTTCTTCTTCTTCTTCCAAAACCAAAAGGCACTTCAGTAACTTGAATTCGTATTTGACAGCATTACCCTTTGATCGAAAAGGACAAGCAATCACCTTCATTAAGGAATAAGGTACACTGCTACATTACTTTTCTTGTATGATCAACTCTAAGTTTTATACTTGTTTATAACACATTCTTTACACGTGTTGTTAGTATCAAAACAGTTGTTCAAGAAGCGAGATAATGAAACATCAAAACAGTTGTTCAAGAAGCAAGATAATGAAACAAAACAAATATATGTGAACATGGAGATTGGATAATGTGTTAACTCTTGGGGGGAATCAGTTGCAGATGAAGATAATAGTTGCAATAAATCTTTAATAACTAATTTTTCTTTGAACACTTACATTTCTATTACATATGCTTTCGAAGTTATTGAATATTATGCCTTGACTTTTTATCTATGTAGAAAGCTTTTGCTTGCATTACTGATTGCTGAAATGGTTTTATTTGGAGTTTTGGTTAAACTTGGTTATGTTGGAGTGTTGGACCCCTTCTGGGCCTTGTTGTTGTTACAACTGAACCATCATTAACTGAACAGAATCAAACCGTTAATAACTGAACCATCATTAACCGACACTTATCGGTTCAGTTTAGTTTCTATCCATAACCAAACCGTTGATAACAGAACGAAACTGTTGTGCTCATACATATTTTTATATTCATATTTATATGTTCAAACTTCAAACTATATCGCTTAATTATTTTTTTCTGGTTTATATATGCTCTTAGCCTGTCAAAAGCAATCAAAACTATATTATCATTAAATTTGATCCATATTAACTTCATTATTTTGTATGTGAAAACTTGAGCGACGATTTAATGAAAGAACTGCGTTTTGCTTAGTAATTATGTATTTATCTCTTTCTTGAGCGACGATTTAATGAAAGAACTGCGTTTTGCTTAGTAATTATGTATTTCTCTCTTTATTTATAGTTTAAAAGTTTAAAAGGTTGTGTCGAATTATTTGGTAAAACTTACATGAGCCAAACCAACCGAACCGCTTTAATCGTCTTAACCGATTAACCAAACCTTCATTAACTGAAACTGAACAATTTTGATTTTAAATAACCGAACATATGTGGTTATGGTTTGGTTTTGGCCAATAACCAAACCAAGCCGAGCTATGCACAGAAGGCAAGCAATAAAGCAGATACAAATATGGCAGCGAATTAGTCGGTTGACCGATATGACTTATAACTAATGTGAAACCTCGTTTTTTGTACTCCCAAAATAACTTTCGCATTTTTCTCCATTTCCAAATATCATCATTTTCTTCATTTTCTTACTCAATTCTTCACAAAATCTAATTCCGATTACACCAATCGGTTCGTTTCTTCATTGCGCATCTAATGATGTTAGTTGATTAGATTTTCATTGAGTTTTGAGAAATCCCCCAAATTGATGATTTTGGCGCCAAAACTCAATTTTTTCATTTCATCACAATAGATTACTAGATGACTTTCTGATCATTAGTTACTAGTTATTCATTATGCCTAGTAGAAATAATTCACAAAAAAGGAATGTAAAGGAGCCTAATAGGTTTAAGGATCATGTTATGAGTAATTCAAGCCAAAACAGAACTGTTAATTAAAGAGTGGTAAATGAGGATCCTAGGGTTTCTGTGTGTGGGGAAAATGAGGATCCTGGAAGTAAGAGACAAGGAGATGATGCTGGTGACAGTGTTGAGAATAATTGCAATGTTGGTAATGACTTGAACACTGATATCTGTGAATTAAAGAGTGGTAATGTTTTAGAGCAGGTTAATGTGACTAATTGTGATAATCAGCCTTTAGTGGAAGAGATAAGTGAAAATGAAAATGGTGATGTGCTTGAGACTGATGTTGAGGACATTAGCAATAAGGCAAAATTAAGTGATGATTCCACTAAGAAGTCATATGCTAGTGCAACTAAGAGCTCAGGAATATATGAGACCAATAAGCTGATGTTTATTCCTACTGAGATGAATGAACTGGGTGGTGAAGTTGTTGTGTTTGACGAGGAATTACTTGCTATTGGAACTAAGAAGTGGGAACTAACTTTGTGTGGACACTTAGTTGGACACTATATGAGCTTACCTGCTTTAAGATACCACTTAAGGAGAATGTGGAATAGATATGGACTTAAGGAAGTTGTGGATAATGGAAATGGGAACTGGATGTTCAAGTTCAGCAGTGAGCAAGGTATGAATTTAGTCGCTAAACAAAGTCCCTGGATGGTTAATAGCAGACCTTTAATGGTTTATAAGTGGAATCCTAATGTAGGGATGAATAAGGTTGAACCTAAAAAGCTACCTGTTTGGGTTAAACTTGCTGAAATACCTTTGGAAGCCCGGACTGTGGAAGGTATTAGTGCCATAGGTAGCAGTGTAGGAAGACCTATTATCATGGACAGTATGACCGCTTATGTATGTAAGAATGGCGTTGGAAGAACTGAGTATGCCAGAGTCCTAGTGGAAATTGATGCATTAAAAGGTTTCAAGGAGACCATTGAACTGCAATATAGGTACAAGTATAAGAATGTGAAGGGTACTAAGACTGTTAAAGTCACTTATGATTGGAAACCTCTTTTATGCTCTCATTGCAAGATTTTTGGTCATGATTTCAAAGAATGCAAGATAAGAGCTAGGACTGAAGGGGAGATTGCTACTGAAAGAGCAGAAGTAGCTAAGACTATGAATGCTGCTAAAGAAACTGAGTTTGTGCCAGCTACCAAAACTAAGCAGCAAGATGAGTTTATACCAGCACAGAATAGAAGAAGGAATGTGCAACAACAAAATAGGAATTGGTAATATAGGAACAATTACAACAATAGCAGCCAAAGTCAAGAGTATAGGAAGAAGATTGGGGTGAATGACAAAGGTAAAGGTATAGCTCAAGAAACAGAATCAATCTCAAATGCCTATGGAAGTGGAAAGTCTATGACTAATGCTGAGAACTCTAACAGATATGAAGTGTTAAATGAGAGCTATGATGATGAATTCTCTGCCTTTCCTATTTCACAAAACCAAAAAGATAAAATGGTTAATGGTGTTACTAATGGAACAACAGTGGAAAATGTTTGCAGTGGAAAAAATGGAATGGCATCAAGAATGGTAGAGAACACTACCAGTGAAAATGAGATTTTGAAGAAAGATACTCCTAATAGAAGGGAAGATCATATAATAGAACAAGTTAAGAAGGAGATAGAATTTCTTGATAAACTTGTGGATGATAAAAGGATTCCTAATGTTGAAGAATCAAAATTATGGTTTAAAACAACAAACCAACTTCAGTACTACAAGAAAAAATGGGAAGTAAAATGGAAAACTGAATGCCCCATATGAGAAAGAGGTATCGGTTAATTTCTGGAACTTCAAAAATGAATATAGTAGTGAATTGGAGGAAGGGATTCTGCTGTAGTATATATAGTGTTGTTTTGTATGAGTTTCATGGTTTGTATGTTGTATGGTTGTTTGTTTCAGCTCCAAGTTTCATACCCGTGAAACTCGACCTTACGAAATCCAACTACTCGCCTTTGTGCTTCTTCTTCAAGATCCATTGCGAAGGACTCGAAGTTTTGGACCATATTAAAACGAGAGAGGCCTCCACAAATTCTAAACCCATAACTCCTCATACCGCCGAATGGTAGTTAGACACTCTTGTTAAATCTTGGATTTTCCTTGCTTGTTTTGAAGCTATTGTTGCACACCTCATTAAGGAACTGCTCTTGAAGCATGGTCGTTTCTCAAAAAAATCTTCCTCGATAACAAAAGAACAAAGACCATTGCTTTACGTGGGGAATTAGGGGTTCTAGATATAGGCGATATGATGGTAGATGCTTACTTTGCAAGAATCTCATCCATCTCCATGTTGTTATCCGACCTTGGCTCACCCATGAACGGTGATGACCTCGTTATCTATGCCATTAACGGTTTGAGTGATTGTTTTGCTCATGTAACAAGTATTATAGCCCACCGTGACCCATTTCCCAACCTTGACACGGTTCAGTCAATGATGACCTGCGAGGACCTTAGGTTTAAACATAAAACGAGTCCTTTGACTTCTCTCACAACACCCTCGGCTCCCATAGTTTTATTAGCCAAAAGTTCGACTGGTGACAACTGTGAGTCTAAGCCTCGTGACTCCCCGTGTACCTACTTCGACTGATGTGTGTCGACACTTTGCACGTACTGGTAATTGTGAATAGGGACTTGGTTGTGTATTCATTCATGATGATTCTTCACGTTGAGGCACGAAAACGTTGATCTCGACAAAAAAAAGCGAAGTACAAGCAACTACATCAAAAACCAACATCTATACGGAACATTTTTTTCCCATGCAAACTCTTTGTGGTCATTTAATACCAAATCGAATGAATACTGGAAGTCCAGCTGGGTCCACGTCTGCTCTCTAGGGAATGGGCCAAGCCTAGTTGCTTCAACTGGTTCAGGCCCAACAACATCTATAGGTCCAATATGGATTATCAGATAATATATCTCATGCCCAAAGAGTGTTACAGGCTGAACAACAATACCAGTCCACTAAGCCCAGTAACATCCCTTTCGGGTTCGGCCTAATTTCCTGTCAGCATGCCCATCTCACTGGTTGGGTTCATCATGCCCAACAACCGGTTCATCCGGCCCAACATCACGTTTTTCCGGCCCAACAGCATTATCAGGGTTCGATTGCGGGTTACAATGGTCAATAAACTCTTCTCCCGCAAGCATTTAGTAACTTAACTCCTCGGGATTTCGGTAATGCCTAGTGGAATATGGACACAAATGCGTCTTCCATCTAAATTCAAATGCAAATAATCTTAGTCCATATTTGCAACATGGACATAGATTTGTCTGTCTTTGTTAGTGACGGTAAATCCATGCCCATCATCAACACGGGCCATAGCTTGTTGCCTAACCCTCAACGTCCACTTCATCTTCTTCAAATTACTCCTCATATTGTAAAAAATTTAATTTTCATTGGTCAATTTACCCGTGACAACGAAGTTTCTATCTAATTTGACAAGTTTAGTTTTTCTGTAAAGGATTATATTATTCGGCAGATTCTTTTCTGTTGTGAGAGTTTATACTAGATTATGATAGAATTGTTAAGTGTGCACTAGTCAAGGGATTATTATGGTAAGTTATACATTACTTAAGTGTCTAGGTTCAACGAACCTCTCCAAGTATAAATAAGGCTCATTAGCCATAATTTGTCAGAGTTATTTTTAAGTTTCACTTCATTTGTATAAATATCAAATGAGAAAAGAAAACATACGCACTCCAAATTCTCTCTCCCTCTCCCTCCCTCCCCCCCCCCCCCCCCCCCTCTCTCTCTCAAATGAGAAAAGAAAACACACGCACTCCAAATTCTCTCTCTCCCCCCCTCTCTCTCTCTCCGCCCTCTTTCCCCCCCCCCCCCCCCCTCTCTCTCTCTCTCTCTCTAATCTTGGCTTATTGGAATCGACAATTTTCCATCTATTATGTATTTTCTAGACAATGTATGTACTCTTACTTTTGATGTTCTAGACAATGAAATTTTATGCATTTGAAATTATAGCCATTTGCATTATCTATGGGATCATGTTATGTTTGTATATTTTTAGATGCATTTAAGACCTTTGTGCATGAACCAAACTTACAAATCCAAAAATGGAAAGAACTTGTTTCCTTTTCTCATTGGTCATTTTATTGTGTTGCTTACTTTTACAAATGCAAACTTAGTATTTACAAATGCAAACCAAAGTCTGCATGAACTATTCTTGACTTCATTACGTTTGCATAAGGAATAAATGTATGAGATGCTTACTTTTGCATTATCACATGAAACAATGTTGCAGAAACCATTATCAATGGAACAAAAACAGTTAAAAGTCGAACATTCATTTGCAAGAGAAAAAGAAGTACCAGTTCATTAAAGATCAAACATTAAAAGCTTACAACAAAACCCGTTACATACCATTGTTAGACTAACCATTACCTTACAAACACTAACTTGCCCCACATCTACAACAAAACAGAAAAGTTGACTATCAAACCTAAAAGATGAACTGAATGACCCATTACATAAACAACACATTAACACTGATAACAAAGAACCAAGACAAGAAAAAGTAGTTCTTCCATTTCCAAACTTTTTCTTGGTATCAAGAAGATCTGAATGGCAGGACTGTAGGGCAGCTTCCAGGTCATTTTTAGACCTCAACAGACCTGGTATGATGACTATTAACCTAGCAAACATAGGAGGGCCAAACCATCCAACAAATCGGCAAAAGGAACCCTAACAATGAAATGACAAGTTATTAATTAAAACTAACCACCATTGTTACTGTAGACTGTGTTATTAAGACTAAAACATCAAAAATCTTAAAATGTAGTTACTAGTTGTGGGCAAAAGTAGAAATGAAGACGTGGGTTGTTACTTGTCCACGATGTACGAATGATAGCATGGCAACCACACCAACAACGAATAAGTTTTGAGTTTTTTAATAGTTTTAAGATGAAAACATCTTAAGAGAAACTTTAGGGATGGATTGTGAAGACGAAAACTCGAAAAGTATATGACAAGTTTTATATAGATAGAAGAGAAATCTGACAGGGGGTTAGGCGAATTATTAACACAACAAACGAAATGACTATTTTGTCCTCACGTGAAACGCACGCAAGGGGTGTAGCACGCATCGACTAACGCCCGTTAGTAACTAGGACCACTGGCGAACCAAAATAGAGACGTTGGGGACGCCTGATACATTTATTTTGAACTTGGGACCAAATTTGCGAATTTAGTACAACCTTAGGGAGTAACGATGTAATCAACTCTAAAAAGAATTTACTCCGTACCATATTCTACCTCTTTCACATATCTTTCTTTCTTTCACCTACCAGAGCAGCAGCGCCTTCTTCTTTCTATTATTAGGTTCGTTTTCTTCAATCCATTGTATTAAATAATTTACTAAATTTTCGAATAGTTATTATCTGCTGTTAAATATAGCTAATTTAAAATACATTTGTTTTATTTCATATAGATTTTTACTTTTTTTGGGGTAAAATAAGCTTACCCAAACCAGAGGCGGATCTAGAAATTTTTAGTAGGGTATGCACAAACTTTAGTTGAGTTAATAATGAATTAGTTTTTCGGGTCGGGGTTTTTTCGGGTGATCCGAGTTATTAAAGTCAATTTGGTTTGTCAAGTTAGTCGAATTCATGTAATTCAAGTTTGGGTGTTAAGTAATCGAATAAGATCAAAAGTTAAGCTTATCTGATTATCTCGTATTTTGTACTAACTATACGTGCATACCCTGTGTTCAATGTAAATCCTCCCCTGACCCAAACACCCCCATAAGTGATTGCTACTACTTTTGTGTGGTATTTGAGGGTATTCTTGTTTAGTGGGGTGTTTTGAATTGCCTATTTAAAGTGTTTGTCTAGCTGCCTATATAAAACTAGATGATTACCCGCGCATAGCGACGATGATGTATAATAACGTAAATTTGTGTGTGCAGTTTTTTTAATGTATATATGGTTGTGGAGTAAGTGAAAATGAATAATTTTTGTAGTTCAAATTGTAATTTAAATATTTATTAGATTGCAATATTGCATTGCCTTTTATAAGTAAGTGTATTTTAGTCTGAAAAGCATTACTCGTCTTTTAAGTTTTCAAGTTTTAAGCAAATGTGTTTTTTTCTTTATATGTAGTATAAATATAGATAATATAGATAAGCAAAATATCCACACACTTGTAACTGGACAATTTTTTTGGGGTGTATATAAATTAAGAAACTGGACGGTTTTTTTTTTTTTTTTTGGGACAGATTAATATAGTTGAGATTATAGCTTATCAACCTATTTAAAATAAAAGGGGTGTCCATAATAGTGTAAATATGCTAATAGCCTAAGTTGTCCAAACATCCAAATGGGTTATCGGGTTTATTAGGTGTATGAAAAAACAATAAGCTTAGTAACTGTTTATATGTGCTTTTCCAAACACCACCCAAGATTATTTTAAAGAGTAAAAAAGATGAATGGTTATACTTCTAAAAAGTAACAAGTATTCTCAAAGCTTAACGTCGTTCGATATTGTTTTTAAGTGCAATAAAAGTTGTACTAACTCAACATTAACATCATACTTAAATTGTTACAGCTGATTGTTTGATTTTCGCATAATCAGTTCTAGAATGCAATGTCAAACCTCAAGTTCTGTTTTGCATTATTTTTTGCAGGTATCACAAACAGCAATATGTAGTTATACTTTCGATTGGTAATAACCTGAGTGATATTGGGGAGATGGAGGATAACAATCAAATGATAGATACTACAGATTGGATTTCACAGCTTCCTGAGTTTATTATTCACCACATACTTTCGTTCTTAGAGTCTCCAGCAGACCTTGTCCGAAGTAGTGTATTGTCTAAAAAATGGTTTGATCTAACAGCTTCTTTCCCCATTTTGGATTTTAATAACGCTACATTTATCAAAGCTATTTATAAACCTGGGATCCCTTTTAACTTTGAATATGCCAGAGTTCTATTTGTCAAGTATGTTGCATATACCACATCCAGATTTTGCGACCAAGATGTTAGTGCACACACGTTGAATCTCTATACAGCGATCAAAGAGCCTATACAATTAGATATTGTTGACCGATGCATTCGATTAATTCTTAAGAAAGGTGTAAAGGTGTTTAATATTGATATTTTCAGAAACTTTTCTTCTGAACCTGTGCTAAGTTATTGTTTGCCTAACATACTCTTATCTACCTCTTCGTTAACATCTTTGATGATATCCAAATGTGAAATGCCTTCTTCCTTGATGGTTGATGTTGTTATGTTCAAGTACTTGAAGGAGTTACATCTTTACAGTGTCCTTGTAGACGAAGATATGATCAAGCGGCTGATCACTAGTTGCCCTCTTCTTGAGGAATTTGGTGTTAATTATTGTAATGGTTTTGAAAGATTTTGTATTTATGGGCATCGAAATCTTCAAACACTTCAGATTTACTTTGATCGTAGACTTGAGGTAATAGATGTTGAAGCTCCAAATCTGTGTCATCTTAGATTACAGGATTGGGCAGGAATAGGGGCACCCGCGATGAACTTGGCTTCGTGCAAAAAATTAAAAACATTGTCTTACTACTCACGTGTTTATGCATCTACTCTCCCACGTCTGGAAGTGTGTACTCGCTTTTTATCCAACTTTCCCGTCCTTGAAAATTTGTTTTTGAATCTTCCTGATGATTGCAACAACCTGAAGTTGTCGAGCTACTCCTTGAGGACATTGGTCCTAGATTCACAATGTGATTTACAAAACATTGAGCTCAATACTCCTAACTTGCTTTTCTTTAAGTACTCTGATAAATCATTCAAACCCGAGCCTTTAGTAAGAAATTCAGCCGAGTCTAATGCGAGTATGGAATGTTACCCCAGTGATGATGTTGACACTCTGTGGTTCCAGAAATTAAAGCGATTTTTGGAAAAGAAAAATGGATTCAAAGTATTGAAGTTGCATATTAGCAAGGTAATTAGCTGAATTCATTTTATTTATGTGTTTTTATTTAATGATGACAAATGATATAATCTTTTATAATATGCCCAACTTTAAGCTGTATTTACCCATTGCCTTGTAGGCTTCCATAGATGTTGAGCAACTAAAGCTGATCCAGTCAACGCCTTTTGAACTCGAGCATGTTGAACTACAACTCAAGACTATAAAAGAATTATCAGTTTATGTAGATGTTATGGATGCTCTGCTGTGGTGTTGTCGTACTCGATCTTTAACTTTGACATCAGACTTTTGCTCCATGGATTTTGAAGAACGGAGCCATCTTGTCAAGGTAAGGCCGTAAGGGTTACATTCACTTCGTTGATGAGATGTTCATTATTCTTTACTGGATGTATTCTAGGAACTCTAAAAAGATGCTTGATCAACAATGCTCAATTAGTTTTTTTCTTAATTCCATGATTGTGTAAAGTTACCAATTTTATCTATTAAACCTCTTCTTGTCTTTTGCTATCTTCTTTTCAGTTTGCATATGAGAAGCTACTTCAACAAGAAGATCAAGGGCAGACTAATATTAAGTTCGTTCTCTCTTTCCCCCTTTGATGGTAAAAATCACTTCAGCGACTTGAATTCTTTGTTAACAGCATTACCTCTTAATCGACTACAGACAATCACCTTCATAAAGGAAGAAGGTACATTATTGTTCTATTTTGATAGTCTAAATGTGTATAAATATTCTTTCTTTATTGTTGATTATCTTTATCTGAACAATTTTTCAGGAAGGATGATAATGTAACCGTTTAAGGTATGCAAGGAGGTTGCATGATGCATTGACTATAGGCATCTTCAAGTGATGATGGAAGTATGATAAGTAACACGTCTGCTAGTAAGACTAGATAATGAATTTTGGAGGAATGCATTACAGATTTATTGTGAAAACTAGTAAAGTAACTCCCAATACCGTCTTCCACGGGTTATGGGTCCCAATACCGTCTTTCACGGTGTATGGGGGAGGTTGATATGTAGACAGTCTTACCCCTACCTAAGGTAGAGAGGCTGCTTCCGGTTCTACCTAAGGTAGAAAAGGACCTCCAGCCTTTTGTAGGGAGTGAGGATCGAACCCTTGACCTCTTGATTGAGAGGCAAGAGGTTTTCCAACTGATCCAACCCTACTTGTTTTATTGTGAAAACTAGTAATTGTGGTAAATCTTTCATAGACTGCCTGAAGCTATCTGCAATTGTACTGATGGTCTTGAATTATGATATTGATGTGATGACCTTAGGGATATTTTGCTAGGTTGGTTAGATAATGTTTGTGTTTTCAGTTGATGGTTGGAACTTTGTTTTGTGGGACTGCCTTCTCAGGCCTGCACAATCATGTTGGTCTTAGGTATTCTTCCTTTTTTGCTTAATGTTTAATAGATGGGTACTTGCTGCATAACGTCGAGAATTTATAGTGGTAAATAATTATAGAATTTATAGTGGTAAATAATTATAGTTGCGATATTATGGTTAAATGTTTCGTGTAATGTTCACTTTCTACAATCAACAAAAGCAAACTCAATGAACAATATACTATAATTATACTAACCTCAATGCGGTTATATAGTTGTGAGATAGAATTTGTGGATAACGGTTATAAAAAAAAGTAAATAATAATAATAATAAGACCAAGGATCAAATGAGAAGAAAACTTAAAATAAGAAGGATGAGAAATAATTATAACTACACATTTGAGATGCAACGACTTGAATTAGATGCATCCCTAGTCTTTTAGATGTACCATAATATATTTTATAGCAAAAAATTATATGCATATACATATATTAGATGCATTTCATCAAGTTAGACGAATCATATACATTTTTCGTCCTCTGCGGGTCAAATTTGGTTTTAGTACTACTTTGCATCGTTTTCACTTCAAAATCACTTTCGAAACTAATTGAGATGCATCTAAATGAATAGAGATACATCTAAATCAAGTCGATGCATCTCAAATGTATGGTTATAATTATTTCTCATTCTTCTCATTTTAAGTTTTCTTCTCACTGGATCCTTACCCATAATAATAAAGGTATTTTAGATTTAAATTATTATTATCATGTATTTAGAGGGCGTTTGGTCGGGGAATATTGGGTATATTGGGGGCATTTAAATTTTCTAGAATTTAAAATTCCGAAATTTTAAATTCCCCAACTAAACGCCCCTTAAAGGTTTTAAATGTAGATAAAACAATTATTAAATATATTGTTTACTCAAACTAAACACATATTTAAGGGGCGATTAATAGATTCTTTACCTTTTTTTAAACTTCTCTAAAAAAAAAGAAAAATCTTTTTATATAGACATGTAATGAAATTTTTTGACAAGATGTTTAATCAACTTTTTGAAAATGGCAAGTGTAAATAAGCGAGGAAAAATGTTCATGTAAATATATCTTTTCAAGTATAACAAATAAAACTTTCACTTTTTTAGAAATTTTCTCAATTTCTTAAGAAAACTTCTATATATATAAAGGGCACCCTATGTTCCAACTTCCAACTCATAAATTAGGGTTTGGTTATTCCCACGTTTTTAAAATGATAAGAATACTCCCTTTAACTTTTTTTTTCTAATTTCTTTAATTTTATTTTTATTATAAAATTATGAAATAAAAAAATAAATAAATAAAATTAAAAAAAAAACATAAAATATATAATTTTACAAGTCAAATATACAAAAAAAAATACAGAGCAGAAACCCATAAAAACCATCGTGCCTTATTAATAAAGTATGTAAAATTGTCGAAAAAGTGCGAAACATAAAATATAAAATTTAACGAGTCAAAAATAATTAAAAAAAAAATGAAAAAAACACAATATAAAACCATCTTGTCAAAAAAACGAAAAACCAATGTTTTAAAACCTAGTTCGACCTGGCCGGGTTAACTGGTTGAACCAGTTCCGGCAAAAAAGGGTCATATTAAACCAGGTCATAAAACGGTTGAACCAGTTAGACCTGCCGGATTTTAAGTGACCTGAGTCAACCCGGTTCTCAAAACCCGACTTGGTTTGTTTATTTCATGTTTTATTTTACATAAAACAAGTTAATTCTCGAAACCCGTTTAGACCCGCCGGGTTTTTAATGACCCGAGTCAACCCGGTTCTCGAAACTTGACCAATTTCTTTTAATATAGAAAACCGGGTTGACCCGGTGGTCGAACCGGTAACCCGATAACCCGATCATTCGACCGGGTCGATTAAAAACCCGGTTTCAAAACATTGATCACAACCCATAATTTTATTTGTCACACATACTCGGTACTATTAGAGCATGGAGTATCATGACCTCATGTCAAACTTTAACTCAGTGCCACGTCAGCGTCACATCAGCTTTAACCTTTCAACCTTAACTCACAAAAAAATCTCCATAACTCAACCATACTCAACAACAATTATACAAAAACACCTTTCAGAACGGACGAAAACCTGTAAAAATGGATGAAACGTGTAAAAACGGATGAAAACATGTAAAAACGGACGAGAACGTGTAAAACCGGACGAAAACGTGTAAAAACATACGAAAACGTGTAAAAATGGATGAAAATGCGTAAAACCGGACGAAAACGTATAAAAACGGACGAATACGTGTAAAACAGGGCGAAAACGTATGAAAACGGAATCAATACGTGTAAAACCGGGCGAATAAGTATTAAAATGTATGAAAACGTAAGAAAACCCAAATTTTTAGTTAATTAAAAACAGTCTTTATTATAAAAAGACTAACTTTGCAAACGTTCATTAACTAAAAGGACTAACGTTGCCACATGATGACTAACGGTATAAATAAATGTTTCAAGTCGAATTAAAATTTGAAAGTTCGTTGATATAATAAGCAATAAAAAAGTAAATGTTTCACCTCGATAATTTTTTAAAAGTACATTGTGTATACGTTTTGCCCTTTAACTCACCCCTTCACGTCAACATACCTCATGCAAATAAACACAAGTCCAAAACCCACTTACCACTCCATCTCCAAACGTTCGTCTTCTTCTTATTCTTTTGTTGTAAATTTTTTTATTACTATTTATTTATATCATTATTCGTCTTTTGAATTGTTGTTTCGATCTACAAACCATAATACATCCCCCGGTGCAAATTTTGCAAAGAGTTATTATTAGATCTATGATTACTTAAGCTTATCTGGGGTGAAATAAGATAATCAGCTTAAGCTTACCCAAATACTGAAATACGCCCCTAAGTCCATTATCATAAAAATAAGCAGATAAACACTCAAATAAGCAATCCGCTCAAAATAGCATATTCTTTATCATAAAAAACAAACTGTTAGGGGGTGTTTGTTTAAGCTTATATGTAGGCTTATGAGCTTATTTGATTTCGGCTTATGTTTTATAAGCCTCAATGCCTATGGGCCTATATAAGCTTATAAGCCCACATTCTCAAAAAAAATTTTTTTTTTTTTTTTTTTTTTTTCATTTAAAGCTTTGATCATATTTTATTTCTCAAAATAAGCCAGAAAATTGGAGCTTATGCAATATAAACTGAAAAACAAATAAGCTCATAAGTCACATATAAGCTTAAACAAACAACAACCCCCCCCCCCCCCCCCCCCCCCCTTAGTTTCTGTTTTGCCAAATAATATAGGATGTAGAGTTTGGATTAGCTTTAACAGCTTATTTCCAATAAGTGGGACCAAAATAGCTTTAATTAGCCACTAATTTGGCTCTTTCCAAACACCCAAAAGATGTATCAAGACGCAATAAGTTTACTGTTTGTTTATATATGGTTATCCAGAGTCCAAACACCCCCCTATGCCCTTAAGTTTACTTTCTATGAGAAAGATGAATGACTATACATTTACAAAGCAACAAGTACTCTTAATTATCAACATTGTTTTTAATTGCAATATAAGCTTCTTTGGACGTGATTTGATTTGATCATTTGAATTAGAAACGTGTAACAATTCAATTAACTCAGTATTAGAAGCATATTCGAATATTAACTCCTGTAGTCCTATTTTTACAGCTGATAATTACTTATGTAATCCTTTTTTCTTTTTCCTTTTTTTTCTTTTTTTTTCTTTTTCTTTTTTTTTTTTTGGTCATACCTTAATTTCCATTTGCATTTTCTTTTTTGTAGACAACACAAATCGAAATTTGTAGTTAAAGATGGGTAGCAATCTCAGGGAAATCGGAAAGTCGGAGGAGACTGTAATAATAATAGATGCAACGGATCGGATTACAGAACTTCCTGAATCTATTCTTCACCACATAATCTCATTTTTGGATTCTCCAAAAGAGCGTGTTCGAATGAGTGTATTGTCTAAAAAATGGTTTGCTCTAACGGCTTCTTTCCCCATTTTAGAGTTCCATATGGATGAATTTATCAGTGCTGTTCGTGCATCTGACACCCGTTTGGACATTCGACATCTCAGCGCCATTTTTTACAAGTATATTGACTACACTATGTCTAGATTTTGCGAGCAAGATGTGAGCGCGCACACCTTCCACCTTGATACAATGATACATAATTCTACCGACCTAAAAGTTATTGACAGATTCATTAGATTAATTCTTATGAAAGGCGTAAAGGTGTTGGTGATTGATATTGATGATGATTTTGAATCTCTGCCATTGTTTCTTTTGCCAATGTACTGTTTGCCAAATACACTCTTATCTGTCTCGTCGTTAACATCTTTGACAATAAGTAATTGTAAGTTACCTCGGTCCTTTGTGGTCAATGCTGTTAAGTTCAAGACTTTGAAGGTGTTGGTGCTTTCATTAGTCCTTATAAATGAGGAAGTCATCAAGCATCTAACCACTAGTTGCCCTCTTCTTGAGGTATGTAGTGTTTTACATTGCTATGATTTCAAAAGATTTTGTGTGTATGGACATCAAAATCTTCAAAAAGTCCGGATTCACTATGACCGTGGACTTAAGATGATAGATATTCAAGCTCCAAATCTACGTGAATGTGAATTATTGTTAGTGGATGCGGAAAGGACAGTGGAAATATCTATAAATTTGGCTTCGTGCAAACAACTTAGAAGGTTGGATTTATGCGGGTATCCTTTCCCATCATCAAAATGGTCTGCTGAGTTGTTATCCAACTTTCCCTTGCTCAATAAATTGTTATCGAGTCTTCCCGATCAAACCAACAGCCTGAAGTTCTGTAGTCCTTCCTCGAGGAAATTTGTGCTAGAGACAGGGTATGATTTGGAAGAGATTGATATCGATACACTCAATTTGCTGATATTTGGCCATTCAGATATGGTCCATCCTTACAAAAGGGATTCAGCTGAGTCGAAAGCATGTATGGACTGTTTCCCCGAGAATGATGTGAACACTCGTTGGTTCCAGAAATTGAGGCAATTTTTGGACAAAACAAATAAATTCAAAGTTTTGAAGTTGCATATTAGAAAGGTAGTTCCTTGAATTTCATTAATTTGTGTTTTTAATTTACACCCACACGATAATATACTTCATATAAAATATTCCCAACTTCAAGCTGTATTCGGGGGCGGGTTGGCGGGTTTGGATGCGGGTTTGGGTATTGATATAATTTTTTAGCCGGGTACGGGTTCGGGTACGGGTTCTGGTAATACCCGCCTGATTACCCGTACCCGTACCCGTATCCGTTTACCCGAATCTATACCCGCTTTATTGATATTATAATTAACTAGAATATATATGTATTATATATAATTTCTTCCATTACATTTTTTTATATATGTATCTCTATTACATAACATATTTTATTTTGTACATGAATTATTCAAAAGCATTAAATCGTTTGATACTATATTCATTTTCTTTAACTTAAAAAAAAAATGATTATATTAGGGTGTTTTCCTTTCTTTTTCGGTGGATTTTAGTGTCACTTAATGTTAATACCGTCATTTTATCTACTATATATTATTCAATTATATATTATTCAATTGGGGATAACCGAAACCCGCAGAGAAACCCGAAAAACCGATTGGATAATATTAATCGGGTACCCGACGGGTTATGGGGCTGGTTTGGGTATAGATATTATAAACGGGTACGGGTACGGGTTCACTAAAACCCGACCCAAACCCGACCCGTTGCCATCCCTAGTGGAGGTTGCATGATGCATTGAAGTGATGAATCCATCAGTGAGGATGGAAGTATGAAAAGTATTAAGAGTAAAGATCAGATGATGTATTTTGTAGGAATTTGTTATGGAGTTTAGCGAAAACGTAAACAAGTTGTGGCAAGTCTTTCATAGATATTCTGCCCTTCAGATATTAAAAGTTTGTAGTCTTTGTACTACGTGTTTAAATTCTGGTAAGTGATTGCTCGTATAATGTTTGTTAAGTTGATGGTTTGACTTCCCTCTGTTGATACCCCCTTCTAGTTTTTGCTATCTCTGCAAGTATGCATCAGGGTCCCGAAAAAGCCCGGCCCAAGCCCCAACACACCTAAATGGTCCTTATATTTTTCATCAAAGCCCGGTCGTGCCCGGGCCTGGTCCGGCCCCAGCTAAGTCGAAAGCCCCAAAAGCCCGCCAAAATTCCTGAAAGCCCGGGCTTTTGTTGTTAATGAATTTTTATTATGCAATTATGTGTTTTTTTTATAATATGTAATTTTGGGTTGTTATTTTTTTGTAATGTATTGACAAATGTTGATCAAATATTTCCTTATATAATAACGATATTATTTACTTATAAATATATGAAATAAGAGCCCGAAGAGTTTTCCGGACGATAACATTGAGATTGTTGTTGTTGTTGGTACATTGGTTGGAACGAATAATTTTGTTATTGTTGGTAATTATATGGAGGAGAAAACGGATTATTACATAATTAGATTGGTGAGGCTGTGATTGCTATGCGAAACTAGTAGGCTGGAAATTAATAAGTGGCCGGTTAATTGAAAATTGGGGTCGGTTGTTTTTGAACGTTTTGATGTCGTTGGGTTTTTGATGTTTTGGTTTTAGGAATTTTGTGACACAATTTTTTGAGTTGGAGAATAGTTGAAGAAGATAGTTGTAGTAGAGAAAGTGTAGAAAAAAAATAAATAAACATAAAAATAAAATGTATTTATATATGAAAAAGTGTATTATTTAAAAAAGATGGCCAACGGCTATAATTTCCTTTGCAATTTGTTTGGTCGCTTAGCCGATGAAAATGGTATGAAGGGAATTGAAAAATAGAAAATGAAAATAATATGTTTGATTGTCATGGTGGGCCTTATAATTGGGAACTATGATGCACCGAAAGGCCATTTAGGCTGGCGTTCCCGTTTGGGAACGTGATGGGAATGGATACGCCATCGAAACGTTTCTAAGGCGTTTCTCAAATTTGCGAAACGTTTCATATGAAGTATCCTTACCCTTTTTGGATTTCGAAGAAGTTTCCAAGCCGTTTCTTGGGTTTGAAGTACTCTGATGTAGTGATTTTTGTTGGATGTTTTCCGATGACTTCTTTGTTGAAGATAGAAATGAGGAAGACGGCTGAATAGGAAAATGAACGTTGTTTACCCTAAATTGTTTTTATTCTTTTTTTTAGGCCTTATAGTAAATCACACAAATGGCCTATTTAATTTGACCCAATAATACTAATTTTAATTAATACAATGTAAATTTTGCAATAGTACTAGTGTTAATTAATATAATGTAAACTTTTAGAGTTTGAAGCTTACAATTTACATCAACATATATCTATTCTGGATTTTTTTAATATATTTTTTAATTTTTTATATTTTTTTATTGCCGTATCTATGCTGTTCCCGTATCTTAAATTTTTTATTTTTGCCGTTTTCCGTTTCCGTATCTCTTTGTCGTTCCCATTTCGGTGCTACATAGATTGGGAATCAAGAATCAAATTTTCATTCTTTTCATTCCCCACCATTTGGGTGGTATAAAAAAAAGTTTAGAGGTTTTGATTTCACACTTTCTTTTTCATATATAATCAAATTTATAAATATATTCTTTTTAAATAATAACTTATCAATATTATTATATATTTTTTCTCTCTTACATTCAAATCAAAATCAAAATTTAAATTCAAATCTGAATTCAAATCCGAATCCTAAACTCACCTCCAAACCAAACACGCCCTGAGTACTCGGTAATTAAATGTGTATTTCCACTTAAAACAAATGAAAAAACGTAGCAACGGTAAACACCCATGTACCGGATTTATTAGAGTTGAGTGTGAAATAACAAACCAACTTACCTTACTTCCGAGTCCAACTCGTGACTCACCCAAAACCATTACGTAACAAAAACAAAAAAAATTAAACCTTAATTCCCAATCAGAAACATAAATCTTGTGAATTAATTCAGATACGTCTCACAGAATTTCACATCTCAAATCCCCACCCCTAAAACAATTTTCTTAGAATCAATCACAGTTTCAATCCATTCATTCATTTAGGGGTGGTGTTTGGATCCGTTAGATCTTATAATTCTTTAATCAATCATTCAGGTATTTTTACTTCAACTTAACTGGCCTTTATAATTTGATTACTTGTACATTGTTATGTTTTAGATTTGTTTGTTCCTTAATTACAAATTATTACGGTAGTATTTAGTATTATTGGAATTGGACTTGTTACGGTCCGAACATTATTTGACTGTTTTATGTGATCTGGCATTGTGAACTGCACTTTATAGGCCGTGCCGTTATATAGAGCTAACTGTTCAAGTAGTTGTTAATTAATGCTGCAGGGAACATTGTCGTGACCATACGGCATTCGTGACATAAAAACGCTAAAAATAGTAAAATCTTCTATGGTATAGTTGTTTGTTTTCTTTCGGCAACTGATGATTGAGCAACATGAGGAACAATTAGCGTTTTGATATCAAAGTGAACGATCGGTTATTGTGGTACCTAGTTTTTAGGAACCTTTACAAGTGACAACCTTTTTTTACGCAGGATTTGTATGCTATCCTAGTGTGCTAGTTAGAGTAGATACGGAAAACATTGCAGTATTTTAGAAACTAGAAAATAATGTCAGAAGGGGGAGGTGACGTTGACAATAACGTGAAAAATCATGTCGAGGACGATGTACAACAAACCACAAAATTGAACGATGTGATTCCTCAAAATAGTGGAGATTTTAATGAGGACAACGTTATTATTCCCAATGATACTCAAGATCAGTTGATGCAAATGGTGGTAGAGCTAAAGTTTCAGAATGACTACTTGAAGTCGCATTTCCAGGATTTAAAGGATGTGTATACGGATTCAGCTGGTTCTTCCGTACAGGCAAAGGAAGTTGACCATGATTCAAAAGAGTTGAAGGACAAAATAGAGGCTTTGAATGAAGAACTTGTGATAGAACGACAGACACGAGGTGCTGCAGAGGCTGCTCTTGAGCATCTTCGTGCAGAATATACGGAAGCAGATGCTAAGTCCCAGGAGCTTGAAGCTAAACTAGCTGAAGGTATGACTAGTCTTATGTTACTCGTTTTGATTACCTTTTGTATGTTAGTACTAATGCATGCTATGGTTTATGGACACAGCTCAAAAGAATTTGGAACAACAAATAAAAGAGCGTGATGAGAAAAACTCTGAGCTTGATTCCAAGCTGAACCGGCTTCATAAGCGAGCAAAACAACGAATCCAAGAGGTTCAGAAGGTAAATTTGTTTACGGGCCCTTACAATCCATGTCATGTCCAGTATATTACCTTAGTGTTCACATTTTTCTGTCACACTGATAATATTGGTTAAAACATGATGATACTTTTGTGTGAACTGCTATGTTAAAATTTTCCCACTGATACCATCGGTTATAACATTGCATCTTCTTATTAGTTACCAAAGTGGTTAAGTAGTGATAAGAGTTAATAAGGTATAGTTATAATATATAACACGCATTTATACGATGATCCATAATTATAATTAATGATCTTGCAGAAAAGATTAGGAATTTAGGATGCTGCAAAAATTAAGATTAAGTTCCTTTTCCTATGTTATAATCCTTTTCATGTTCTCGAGCGTTTTAAGATTTAGAGAACAAAAGATAATGACTGCATACAAACTTTCAATTTGTGTATAGAATCTGATTGGTTTTTTGGAGATGATAATTACAGGAGAAAGATGACCTTGAGGCTAAGTATAAGGAAGTCAATGAAAAGTCAGAGCAGGCTGCATCACAACTGTCAGGATTGCAGCAGGAGCTTGATCGCACGCGCCAACATGCTAATGAGGCACTGAAAGCAATCGATACCGAGAGACAACAATTGCGAAGTGCAAACAACAGGTACTTGAAGCTTACAAATTTTTGGTTCCATGTCTTCAAAGATCAAAAACATCCTATCTTTTCACCCATACATTAATCAATCTCTGAATTTTTCAAGGATTTTGTAAACAACTCCAAGGTTTGCCTATTACCAAACAATGTAATCTTAACACTCATATCGAAAGGGCATGTCTTCTCATTTCTATTTTTTTTTTTTTTTTTTTTCAGTTCAGGATCTTGCATGCATCTTGTGTTTTGTTGTTATTTTTACTCTTATTATCTCACTCTTGTTTAGACTTCGGGACAATATTGAAGAGCTGCGCCGTTCCATGGAGCCCAAAGAGAGTACTATTGAGTCATTGCAACAGTCACTGCTAGAAAAAGAGCAGGTATTGAACTTTGTAAAGTACTTTAACTTACACTTCTACATAATTAGTTGTGACATGTGACTATAAAAGAAAGTTTATCCAATGATTTTATTGTTTGCCCCAATTCATCGTCTTCTGTTCTTAGTGATAGGTGACCACTTAATCTTCACTGAGAGAAAATAAGAGGGCTAACGTAAATAAATTAAAAAAAAAAAATGTAAACATTGATCGCTGTTAAAAATGGTGAAAATGTAACATTTTTAATAGTTTAATGTCTACATTGGTATAGATTAAAAGTATAATGACCAATGGGGAACGCCTTATTAAGCATAACGCTATTTTATGACATTAGCTCTACAAAATAAATAAGTAAAGTCTGGAGTGGAGTAATATAATCTTAACAACTTTAGTATTGACAGATGATAGAAAACATGCGAGGATTACTGCAAGCTGCAGAAGAAAAGAGACAAGCCTCATTGGCTGAACTTTCTTCAAAACATCAACAGGTAAAATGCAGTTATCCATTTAAAGAAGAATATTAATTTTGAATTTTGATCCCGGTACATCTTAATCACAAATTATATATTGTGCATTTTCAGCAAATAGCAGATCTGGAAGCTCAACTTGCCGAATCAGCAGCAGATAGAACCAAAGCAACTGAAACAATCTCTTCTCTGCAGGTAAATAAGTCATATTTTAATACTTACATTAATATCTACAAAGTCTGACATGGCGTCATTTTTCATTATAGAAACTTGTTGCAGAAAAAGAGTCAAAACTGGCAGAGATGGATGCAGCCTCGACTGGTGAAGCAGCAAGGCTAAAAGCTGCTATGGAGACTATTAAAGGAGAAATTGCTCACCTGAAACATGAACATGTATGAACTATTGAACTGCATACGTTACAAAATTCATGCCATGGGTAGCATTTTAGGCTGATGAAATGCATTTTTCTAAATTTTTAGGAAGAAGAAAAGGAAAAATGGGAAGCCGCCTCTCAGGTACTTAGCAGGAAGCTGGAGATTGCTGAGGGTAACTGTATACGTGCTGAAATTGAAGCTGCCAAGATGAAAAGTATATATACCTCTTTGTTTGACTTCCTATATTCAGTACTACAGATTGTTATAGCCTAATGATGGCAACTCACAGGTCAGATGGATCTAGAACTTTCTTTGCAAAGTCAACGGTCGAACACGAAAGATGCTGAATTAGCGGCTGCCAAAGAGGAGGTATTCATCTTGTTGTTTACATCGAGAATGCATTTCACTCATTTCCTTGATATCATTTCGAATAATCTTCTTATTTATTCAGATTAAGCGTCTAGAAAGTGAATTCGCTTCCTATAAGTCTCGTGCTCATGCACTACTTCAGAAAAAGGATGCAGAGCTGGCCGCTGCTAAAGATAATGAACAAGTTAAAGCTTTGGAAGAAGCACTAAAGGTGTAATTGGTTTTCAGTGAATATTTTGATCTTTTGATTGATGGTGAGTACTTACATATACTGTACCGCTTTTTAGGAGGCTGAGAATGAAATAATGACAACGGCTGCCGAAAGGGACAAAACCCTACAAGATCTTGAGAATGCTTTAAGTCATCATGACAAAGAGCTCAGAGCTAGGTAACATGCTAGTTTTAACTTTCAAGATATATAACATATAAGACATTGTTTCCATATTTATTTCAAGTTTTAAGTGTAAATTACATAAATTGTCCCTGTGGTTTTCTCAAAGTTTCGAATTAGTCCCTCACGAATACTAATCTCAGATGAACCCTAGAAACACTGTTTTCATTCACATCAAATGTGGTCCTGATTGACCATATCGGTAATTATGATTGACAAGGAACCAATTCCATAATTTGGGGAAAACCAGGGTGACCATTTATGTAAAATACCCAGTTTTTATGATTTCAATCCTTGATCTAAAAAGGTGTACTTTTTTGAAGATATTCTGAACATTTATCCTAAGGTTCAGAAAATGTTTTCTAAACAATATCATATGCCTAAGTTTATTTATTTATCCTGTTTCACCCATTTCCATATTCAGAGATGAAGCTCTTAGCCTCGTTGAGCAACAAGTGAAGAACATGGAAATGAAGCTCTCTTCTGCACTTTCTAGTCATCAATCCGAGAAAGAATCTTGGGAAAAGAACCTTCAGAATGTGGAAGAAACTTGGCAATGTAACTAAAATTCTTATAATTCTACAATTTTAAAAAACTTTCCCTTAAGTTTATTATGATAACGACATTAAATATTCCACAGTGAGATTTCAGGCGCTAAAGTTTGAAGCTGAACAACAAAAGTCGGAACCTAGTGAAGCTCTGCAAAAAGAAGTACACGATCTCCAAACACGATATAAAAAATTGAAGGTGATATTCTTTAAGGTTGTTGATATGGAGAGTAATATCAAGTTATGCTATTGTTAATTACTTTCTTTATTTTGTTATAGGAAGAACATGATTCGTTTCGTGATCTTGCTGATAAGTTGATTGAAGAAAAGGACACTGAGATTGCAAGGCTTACAGACAACAATAAGAATCTTCTTCGTTCTTTATCATCTAAACCATCGGTATCTCCTCACTCATCTCTACATATCACATGTTAGGAATGTTCATTTCTTTATTATTCTTCATAGCTAACATCAGTTGTTACTTTCACTTTTAGGTTAATAACAATGAGAATGGCTACAATATGGGTACATCAAACTCGAACACCTCAGTTGCAGACCAACAAATATTGGTATGCACAGACAAGAGTGTCTCAACCGCCAGTTTTCTTTTATATTTGGTTTTTTCAATTTAGTCTCTAGGAAAAGTAGCAACATCTATCAAGTTGTATTGTATATATGCACTACAATTATAAAAAGTCAATGATTTTGGATTCAGATTTTGGCGAGGCAACAAGCTCAAAGGGAGGAGGAGCTAGCTCAGTCACAGAGACATATTCTTGCACTTCAAGTAAGTGTTAGTGGCTTTATTTTTCATAAGCTGTTCCTGTAATTATCTGTGGCAGCTTCTTATGTAACTTTATTCCAGGAGGAACTTGAAGAGCTTGAACGCGAAAATCGTCTTCACAGCCAACAGGTATCTATGTAGGCATTATAAGATTGTTTAATGTCTTGCATGGAGAAGATATATTTAAAATTTACGTGAACCTGATACTTGTTCACATTAGAGGTGGCAAGATGGACAGATTGGGTTGACCCAAAACATCCTTTTGTCCAGTTTAGGGAACTGTGTGCATTAAAAAGTAATAATGTTGTTGCTTTTCTCTTAAAATCAACAGCAAGCTGTGTTGAAGGAAGAACTTCGAAATATGGAAAGATCAAAAAAGAGGGAAGGAGTGGATATGACTTATCTTAAAAATGTCATAGTAAAGCTTCTTGAGACAGGTATTTACATGGTGCTCAATTTGTGAACCTTTGATAAAAGCTAATATTTAGTTTACAAGATTCTATTAATGTAGCTAATCATGATGAGCTCTTATTTTATTTTATTTTTCTGTTTTAATAATGCCGAGCTATTGTGTGAATAGGTGAAGTGGGGGCTCTGCTACCTGTTATTGCAATGCTCCTTCAATTCAGCCCGGATGAGGTAAGGGATTATCAGATTGGTGTTTTCATTTTCCCATGATAGGTAGAATGAAGATTTGATTGTGGGTCCTATCTTGTTTTTGAGACAGGTTGGGTTGGGTTGGGTCCCTCATTGGTCTTTGCTCATTTTTTTACAAAAACTTTACTTTTAAATAATCTAGTTTCTCTAAAAAATTGAATCAGAATTTCTACGTGTGAATAGACTTTGGCCAACGTTTGATTGTTTGACATGTCTCATTTTTAGCCAAGTCGTTAAATTCAACCAATTTGATCCCTTGGAAGCGAAAATATAAACCAATTTTGAGCCATTTTCATGTACTGTAATTGGTTTGGAATTTTCAACTTTGAGTAAATATATTTGATGTTTAAAGGCTTAAAGCCTTGCTTCTATTTACCATTTTCCATTTTCTTATATAACAAAATGAAATGTTGAAATGTAATACAGACCCACAATCATATCTTCACATTATCATACCAGATCAGCATAGCTGGTAAACATCCGTATGACCTTTGATTATGATCTCTGGTAATTGTTAGTGCAATGCCTTAGTGCAAACAGTTATTTCACAATTAATAAGCTTTATGGCATGCAAATGCAGATGCAAAAGTGTCAAAATGCTTATCGCACTTTAACCGAAGTTCCACCTAGCCCAGGGAGTGGGGAGTCACCAGGAGCCGGGTCTGGCCTATCTCTCCTTTCACGCTTCTCCTTCTCGTAGGAAGTCTACGATAGTGAACTATATAACATCTTATCGGAGTCCTCCATGCAGCATGCTGAATTTGGAAAGTTTATGTCACCTGTGATTCTTGTATTCTTTTTGTAACAATTAATTTTTAACAATGTATTATCAGAGGGAAAGTTATACAACAAATCAAAAGATGAACAGAGAGTATGACAGCTTGGCTCGATTAGCCTTGAATTTTTGTATCATAAATTTATCATAGTATTGTATAAAAGTTTGATGGGTTTAGCCTGTCTTTCCTTTCAATTTTATGGTGATCTAATTATGCAACCCATCAGTCTCTGTTACAACTTTACAAGGTAGGGTGACGGCAGCTCCTTTGTGTTCAGGATGATCGGATGAGTGATCTTCCTTCAACTCTAAGAAATCAGTCAAACGGGATCACGTTGATACTCAACGTTTGTTATTTTGTTCAACCTTCTGTTAAAAGTTTTGGTAGTTTTTAGTTTTAACTGTAAATTTTGGTAATACCGGAACTTTGCAAAGAAGTTTACAGCATGACGAACAACAATCTGATTGAGGTGAGACTATTGGGGCGTCTTGAATTGGTAGTAAAGTATCAAATAATTTATGGCTAATGGTTTCTAAATGTATCCAAGTTGACACTTTTTGTTGTTCTTTTTTTTCTTATTAAAACAAAATCTTTTAAAATTTCGTCTATTTCGTGTATTTTGTGGCCATTTTACCATTACTTTTTTCAAATTTGGATAGGTAAAATAGTCATTTTACATGGCTAAATAGTCACAAAATACATACAATAGACGAAATTTGAAAAGACTGTTTAAAAAAAAATAAATAAATAAATAAAATTAGCTACATCGAACAACAAAAACTGTCAACTTGGATACATTTACAAGTCATTAGCCCAATAATTTAAACCACCAATCTAGTGTTTGCAAAAGCTATACATATTTATCTCCAGAGTATATCCTGGAAACAGAGTGAATACACGAGCCTTTTGCTCAATGTTCTCTCTGAAACACCAAATCATCTCCTTGCGTGTTTTAACCTATCTTCGTGACTCAAACTCGACAAAGAGAAACTCGTCAAAGAGCTACTTGATTAACCTAGAATTACTTAAATGCCAGACTTGTTTGCAACCCTAGAAGTCACTCTTAAAGTCTTCACCCAAATAGATAGTTTGTCGCCCCTAAAAGTATTTTATTTCTCCGCACATATTTTAGCTATACTAAAAAGCCATACAAGAGGATTGGTCCATTACACGAAAGCACTTATACAATAGGTTGTTTACCATCCTTGTATTCCACCAAAGTCTAACTTATACAAATTATTTAGTAACAAAGTAAAATGACTTCAATTTGCTTCAACAGAGCATTGTAGGTGTGAGTATTTTGTTATAAAGGATTAAAGGGTATTCTTCCCATGTAACTTCCTCTGAAACCTATGGTACATGTTCAAAGAAGTCCAAATGGCTATATAGAGTACTCATTGTTGGCTTTCTTGCATTTTCCAATTTTTCCCTCTTTACATACTGCTACATGTTCAAAAAAATCTTTGCTTGCATCTGCCATAAACAACACCACAAAGTGTCTGATTAAAAAATAAAATAATAATAATACTAAATTAAGAAGAAAATATAGGATTTGAGGGATGTTACATATCTTTATAGTGATAATAATTGTCAATATTTGAGACTTTAATAACATACCATGTTTCATTGTCAGAGATGGAACTTGCTCTTTTACATAACCAATTATCTTGGCTGGTATTCCTGCAGCCATGCTTTAAAGAGAAAAGAGTATGTATGTTAAGACTGCATTGGTTTATTAGTCAATATAAGTCGAACTAAGCAACAGATTGTTCAATTTTCAAAATAGATTATGTTACCTATGTTGAGGAATATCCTTTAGAACAAGGGAGCCTGAAGCTATCATTGCACCTTCACCAATTTTAATATTCCCAAGTACAGTCACACTAGCTCCAATTAACGCACCTTCACCAACTTTTGGATGTCGATCCCCTGTTACTTTCCCACTTCCTCCCAATGTCACACCCTGTTAAACACGATAAATAAAATTATTTACGCTCATAGACATGCACCAAATGGTTGGGTCTGGCAGGTTGCTAGTGGTTGAAAGCAGGTGTGGATCAAAGAGGTCGGCGCAGATTGAGTAATCCCCGAACAATTTGTCCGATCTTTTATTAATCAATTAGTATGTTAATATTAGAATAGTCATTTAAAAATTTAAATAGATGTTTTAGGGAGTTGTATCATGCACGCATAAACTTCAGGCAACTTTTGACACGTACAAAGATCTAAAGAAAGAGTCAAAATGACCCATCTGACCTCTTTCTTTCTTAACCCATTTACCAATTTGACCCTTAGGAGATTAAAAAAAGAGATAAATAGACTCCCAGTCACATGTACATTATGAAAGTTTATCACCAATAACAAACTTTTTATTGTGTTACATCTGTGACTGTAGATTAGACCTTTAAGTATATACAGAAGCTATAAAGCATAACAAAAGTTCAGCAAAGTTACACGTAGCTAAGCATATAGTTTATGCATCTGCTTGATTTAATTAGCTATACAAAAAACCAAGTTACCTGCATTAGTGAAACTCTATCTCCAATAACAGCAGTTTCACCAATGACCAAACCCGTCCCATGATCCAGTAATATTCCCTCTCCAATTTTGGCAGCTGTAAGCCACAAGATATACATCAGTTGGTACGATTTAGCTTCATACCGGATGGAAAAAGTTGTTTAATAAAATTCCTCCTCCAGAAGAGGTACTTTCCACACATTTATATTTTGACTATTTGAGAAAGCATCATCTTCATTTTTAGTCGGACAACTATTTACAGTCTACACTTTCTTTACTTCGTACATAAAAGAAAGAAAAAAATTTACCACAACTTTTTTTAGGGAAAAAAAAAAAAAAAAAAAAAAAAAAAAAAAAAAAAAAAAAAAAAGGCCTGTATGTGCTTCCTACTATTTGTCTGGGAGGCACATATTTGAAGCCATACCTGGATGTATGTCGATTCCAAACACCTAGGCAAAATTAAAAGTTTGTAAATAAGAAGCATAATGAATATATAAATAAAGGGATCCCACCAAGTAAAAGAAATCACTAGGTCAAATGTTACCTCACTGACTCGACTTTGTAGTGCAAGAGCCAACACCTTGCGTCCTTGATTCCATAATGCATGTGCTACTCGGTGTGTTTGTAAAGAATGGTAACCCTGCAAAGAAAACTTAATATTAATGCATCAATATATGGTAGAAAGAAGATTTGTTTATCTCGGAATTGTAAGTCAGATTGAAAATTAAAAGATCACTAAGTTCTCATAACCATAACGAAAGATCTACGGCCAAGGACCAATAAAATACAAATTTGGAAATGATTCATGAAAGTGAAACAAATTTAACTAAATTGCTAAAGCAAAACCATAAAAAAGTCAAATTCTAACTGAATACCTTTAGATATAAAAGCGCGGAGCAATAAGACAAACATGAAGGATCTCTCTCTTTAAATGCCTATGAAAGGAAAGTAGGTGAACATTAAAATCAGGTCAGTGTTACGTTGATATACCAACAGAAACTATAAACAAAATCCGTAAAACTGTAAAATTACAAAAAACATTCGTATACAATCTAATGAACATCACCTGTAGATCCAGACGTATTGCCCGTTTGATGCCTCGGTTTTGAACCAAGACATCACAAAATATATCCATTAATTGTGTTTCTAATAAAGTATTATTTTGGAGCCGGTTGGCAATGATAAATCCCAACGCTCGCTCTAAACAATCATGTGAAAGTATGCTGGCGTATAAGAAGCTGCTTAAAATTGGCTCGTTCTCTGCCTGAAATTTTGCATCAAAGAACCAACCTTAGAAATACCACAGAAGTAAATTTCGTCTTCACATACATCATGACATCAAACTCCAAACTGCATCCAATGAACATATACAGCAAATGAGTTTCATTTTGCAGATGAATTTGACTAAATTCCCATCATTTGGATTTGATGATACTAAACAACTTCCATGAGCATATGATTCTTCATTGCCCATTAGCTAGAAATCATAATCGCAGCAGTAACCTTATTACAACTTATTTGAAATAAAAGAAGAAGAAAAAAACCATCTTTATGGGAAAATAAAATATTACCCACACACCCAAAAGAAAATCCGCATCACAATTTTTCCACGTCTCAAGATAGAGTTCAATCATGATGTTTAAAATATTGATAAGCCCAATGTCCCACAATTACACTTTAATTGCTTTAGAAGATCAAATAAAGCCTCAATCTTGTTTAAAATGAGTTTATCATTTGTAAAATTTGCCAAAAAGAAGAATAAACGTGGATTTACATCTTTATTGTCAAGTGGGGTTGTTAAGGGACCATTAAGTATATCAAATCATATTAATTCAAGAAATTGACTTTGACGTAATTCCCTTTTAAGACAAATCTTTCAACACCAACAACTACATGCATCAAATCTTCAAACGAAGTACTAATAATTGCTATGTATCATCTAGTAAGTAAAGTACATACAATTATTCAAATAGATTGAAACCGCCATCATCATAATTATTATTATCCCAAATTAACATGTTGACTTCTACAAAAATTTCAAACTTTCACTCTCATCATCCACCATTCTACTATCAAATTAACTATAAACTATGCTTAGTGGATGTTTCCTTTAGCTTGCTTTCGGACTTAGTAGCTTATTTTGTTCAACTTTCGTTCCATAAGCTCTCCTTATTTCCCAGCTTATGAGTTTATTCTCCAATTTTAAGTTATAATATACTCATGAGCCGAAAAAAACGAGTAGCTTATAAATAATATAGGTAGAACAAATTAGATTATAAGCCCCGGGAATATGCTAAAAAACAAACACAACCTCAATAACCAATTCATAAACATACAAACTAATTAGAACCAACCATTTCTTCCACACTATACTACTATTCCACTATCAAACTTACTATAAATCATCCTTGAGGATGTTTGCTTGCTTATTTTTGGGCTTTTACGCTTACTTTGTTCGACCTATTTTCCATAAGCTCCCTAATTTCTCGACTTATGAGTATATTTTCCAGTTTTAAGTCATAGTATAAGTGAAACATAACTAGCTCATAAGCCCCGAAAATAAGCTAAAACAAACACACCCTTAATCTAACAAACACAAACAAATTAAAGCCAAATTTTAAAAAGGTACCTCACACTTAGCCTCTAATCTAACAGAGTCCCAAATCTTATCACCCAAACTCAAACCCGAATAACCAACCGGGTCGGATCTTGGAGACAACCCGCCCCTTGCATAAACAGGAAATATCCTCTCAACTTTTTTCCTCATCACCATAACAGAAGCTGATGTTGACGGGTTTGATTCGGGTCGGGTTGTGGGGTTTTCTTGACCACCATCATCAAGGTCATATTGTTTTTTTTCAAGAACCGTACGGATGGAATGCATTTCTGACAATGGACCCAAACAAGCCGCCATTAATGTTTTATTTAAGGGTTGTTTGGTTTTAAACTTTTAATGATGATGAAAGTAGGAGTGGAAAGACATTAATGATTGGAATGGGGGCATGTTTCATATGGGACCATATTCAGTTCGGTTTATGTTCATGTTTTCACGAAATCGATTCTCAGGTAGGTTCGATTTTTGTCTGGTCAGTTCGGTTTTGGACCTTTGCTCAGCCTTACAGACACACCTCTTACGCTATTGGTAATGGTGCACTTGACCATGATGCACTTGACTACACGTCTTTCTAAAGTTTCGTTGCTTTTACACTCACACCGCTACCACCAAACGTGGTGGTGCTTGTTTTGCTCGGGGTTAATTGACTGGGTGATCGAATGATGGCTTTATCATCTACGTGTTTATATTGTTTTGTGTCAGATATAAAAAAGAATAAAATATTTGTTTTTGATGGTTATCACTATATTTGTGCATCGAAAGATTTGAAAAAATAGTTAAAAGTTGATGTAGCATTGAGTTAAGAGTGATGAATCTGATAATTAGTACATAAACGTAGATCGGCAATAGTAAGCATGAAAGGGGCATGATGACATGTCGTATTTATTAGGTGATAGATCGGGTTGGCCCAAGCCCGGCTTGAGGTTTTGGTTCGTTAGGGTTTCTTTGGGTGCGTTTCTTTTTTGCTTAATATCCTAGATAGAAAAATTCTTTAACCCAACTAGGTGAAAAGATTGTTTCTTTTATGCTTAACATAAAAAGAAATCCTGGATGTAAAAAAGTACTAAAAAGGTAGGTGTTTCCATCTAGGATGCTTTTATCACAAAATTACCCTCACTTTCTTTTTTACTATTCTCTCTCTTCTCCACAAACACCCAATTGTTCTATAATCTTTCACAGCTACCTTCTATGTCAACCAACATAATTCCATTGTCATCTTCACTCCGATCAGCTGTCTCCACCACCGAGTCTTCATCTCTGTAATTTTGATCCCTTCAAGGCTTCAACAGATTTTTTCATATCGGGTTCATAACTTCATCTTTGTTTTTATGTGTATAAATCTACACAAAAATTATTGGTTTTTGCTCTTTTTTTTTATTTTATTTTAGATGATCTTAAAGACATATCAATGGATCTGTTGATGGTGTTGTTCATCTTGTGTTTATGTTTTTGGCTGTTTGTAGTAGTTGAAGCTTGGATTTTGTTTCTTTTTTTGTTCGATCTTGAATTTTGAATTGTTACACAAGATGATGTGTTTAGTTGAAATTGATTGGATTTAGATGCAAAAATCTTCAAGGATCTGTTCTCTTTACTGTGGGAGTTTGGAATTCAAATTAGCACAATTTTAATTGTTTGGGTTAATTTGTTACTGATTTTGGCTCAAATGTGTAAAACAAGAATTATTTATTGATATAAGAAACAAGGGTAAATCGGACATTAATGTTTTTTAAGATGGATATTCAGGATGAAAAAGAAACATGGATATGTTCAAATGTTTCTTACTTCAAACATCATTATTAATCTAAATAGATACTATTTTCAAACAGGAAAAAAAAAAAAAAAAAAAAAAAAAACAGCCCCTTTATGTCTTTCTTTATAAATATTCGCCTACGGGGTTTTCTATCATCCAACATGGTGTTAGAGAGTTTAATACTAAGACGCAGTCAGTTAGTTAAGCCGCCGCTTCTATGCCGCCCCGTCAAATCTACCACCAAAAACTTTATCTCTATTTTCTTTCTTTTGTGTTCTTGAATGGTCGTCGCCAAGGCCATTTGCTTCTATCATTCTTTACGTAATTCTTCTATTTTAACTACCATATATGGTCTATTGGCATGGATAGCAATCTATATCTTTGTTTTTTAATTTATTTTATTCCTCGTTTGTTTTAGTCAACAACAGTGGCTAAAAAGCCATTTTTCAGATAATTTTGTCACCAAATTCCTTTTTTTATTTTTTTATTCCTCAAAATACAAAAGGTTAAGTCTATATAATAGCAACATACTTTTAAAAATATACAAATATTATACGTGAATTTTAAAAAATATTAAAATCGTATGCGTACTTTCAACTTTCGTTTCAATATCATACCTTAAATGATGTGACATGTTCAATCACCAATTAAATAAGTTATGTGGCCTTTTTAATTATTTTTATTAATGATGTGGAGGTTAGTCTAAATATGTAACATATTTGAGTTTATTTTCCATATCTTTACCAATCTAAGTGTTTGTACGATAGCATGATGAACATGCTAACAAGGAAACTATGTATGTCGACAAACTTGTTGATGTAGAACCTGCTAATGTTGATGATTATGTGAGTTGACCATCGGAACCTGCAAATGTTGATGATTCTACTACACAAAAAAGTCAGCAGCTTAGAAGAACTAATAGGATGAGACGTCCATCACAGAGGTTACGTTAAGAAAATGAAGAATCTATTTTCATGTAATAATGAAGGAATGCATCTGGTGGTGATAAGGCTTTTGATTTCTAAATGAATTGTTTAGTCTTGTTGCTTTTGGTAACTTAAGTAATGTTATTATATATATATTCTAAAAATCAACCCTTAGGAACAGTAACATGCTTAGGAACATTAACTAGGAACAGTAACCATACTGTTCATAAGGAATTTATAAAAATGGTCCCTCAGGTTAGCTGTAAATTGCATCGTTAGTCTTCCGTTACCGATCTTTTGCAACTTTGGTCCTTAATAGCAAAAATAATTTTTTTTACCTAAGTTTAAATTAAACACAACATTCCCACAGCAACGCGCGACAGTAACCATGGCAATTTACGAAATGGTCCCTCAGATTATCTGTAAATTGCATCGTTAGTCCCCCGTTACCGATCTTTTGCAAATTTAGTCCTTTAACAAAAATATTTTTTTCTTTTTTGGTCCTTAATAACAAAAATAATTTTTTTTTACCTGAGTTTAAATTAAACACAACATTCCCGCAGCAACGCGCGACAGTAACCATGGCAATTTACGAAATGGTCCCTCAGGTTATCTGTAAATTGCATCATTAGTCCCCCGTTACCGATCTTTTGCAAATTTAGTCCTTAATAACAAAAATAATTTTTTCTTTTTTACGATCGCTCCCGTAGCAACGCGCGGGTGCACCCACTCATTTATTCCATTCTAGATTTTTGTTTCTCTTGTATAATAATAATAATAATAATAATAAATAAATAAATAAATAAATAACCTTATCAGGTTGCAGGTTTAATGACTCTCTTTTACTCCTAACCTTTGGTTTTAAAGAGATTATAGAAGACTTTTTTTTTTTTTTTAATCTCTTATAAGTTATGTCTGTCAAACAAAGATTATTTTTTAAGTAGCTTATTTTTTTAAAAAATAAACATAATCTCTCAACAATCTTGTGTGTCAAACATAGCCATCAACTTCAAGCTTTTATTTTAACCAAATAGCTCCTAAATAAAAAGCTGATTCATGAAGCTTTTTAAACATATTTGAGCTCTTAAAACTTTAAATTACTGCTATACCTTCCAACAAACATTTGTTTATAATTATAAATATGTCATTTTATGTCATTTTACATCCTATAATTACATTTAGACAAAATTACACCGATGGTCCTTGTGGTTTAATCAGATTGCAAGTTTAGTCCCTAAGTCATTTTAAGTACACCAGAAATACCTATTTTTTGAAACTTGTGACACATTTAGTCTCTATTTTGGATGGGTGTTAGTTTATCTGTTAAGTTATTTGCACCGTTAGTCCTTCGTTAATATTTTTTGCACCGTTAGTCCTCATTTTCTAAAAAATTCCTCATTTTTTGCACCGTTAGTCCCTCTATTATTATTTTGCATTTGGTAAAAATGTTTCTGTATCGATTATAAATCACGATTTTAACCCCTTTCTGGTCCGAATCATCAAAAGTGTAAAACACGAAAGTTTTCCGGAATGATGTTTTACATCAAGACTCATGAGATTTTAAATGGCTTAAGTTTTGGTTGTAGACAACCCTTGTTTTGCATTTTCTGGTTAAAATCACGTGAGTCTTGATGTAAAACATCATTCTGGGCAACTTTTGTATTTTACACTTTTGATGATTTAGACCAGAAAGGGGTCAAAATCGTGTTTCTGGTCTGAATCATCAAAAGTGTAAAACACGAAAGTGATGTTTTACATCAAGACCCACGAGATTTTAACCAGAAAATGCAAAACAAGAGTTGTCTACAACCAAAACTTAAGCCATTTAAAATCTCGTGAGTCTTGATGTAAAACATCATTCCGGACAACTTTCGTGTTTTACACTTTTGATTATTCGGACCAGAAAGGGGTCAAAATCGTAATTTAAAATTGACACAGAAACATTTTTATCAAATGTCAAATTTTCTTTGAGTGAACTTACCTAATCACAAAAAATAGGCGAAAACGTTTAAAAAAAAAAAAAAAAAGGCTGAAACAGATAAAAACATAAGAAAACAGACAAAAACGTAAAAAAGCGGACAAAAACGTAAAAAAATTGATAAAAATATAAGAAAACAGACTAAAACGTAAAAAAGCAGACGAAAACGTAAAAAAGCGGACGTAAATGTTAAAAAAACGGATGAGAACGTTAAAAATGGACGAAAATGTAAAAAGATTGACAAAAACGTAAAAAATGGAAGAAAACGTTAAAAAACGGACGAGAACGTTAAAAAATGGACGAAAACGTAAAAAGATTGATAACGGTGCAAAATAATAACGGAGGGACTAACGGTGCAAAAAATGAGGACTTTTTTAGAAAATGAGGACTAACGGTGCAAAAAATATTAACGAATGACTAACGGTGCAAATAACTTAACGGATAAACTAACGCCCATCCAAATTAGGGATTAAATGTGTGACAAGTTTCAAAAAATAGGTATCTCTGGTGTACTTAAAATGACTTAGGGACTAAACTTGCAATCCGAGTAAACCACAGGGACCATCCGTGTAATTTTGTCTTACATTTAACAGCTAACTTACTAAACACTTTTATTAAAAAATGATACAACTTGTAGCTCATGTTAACAGCTTTGCAGTTTACAGCTTACAGCTAGTTTGCCAAACATACCCATAGTGAAAATTTTGAAGAACAAAGTTATGTGTCCACTTAATACAAGATGTCTTGCAACAAAAATAGTTATAGCTTTAATGTTTCATGTTTTACTCCAGTCTGAGCTTTCGTGATTTCATCGCTCGAACTGCGAGAGAGTATTAGGTGATAGGTCGGGTTGGCCCAATATCGACTTGTGGATTTATGTCTATTAAGGTTTCTTTATATCTTACTTTATAAATAGTGACTAAATAATATATCATAACTTGCAGGGTTTCCAGAACCAACCCGACCTATCACCTAATAGTATCTTGTTATAAGGGTGTTTGGAGCACGAGTCGTGAGTGTGCAAATGAGTTGAGACAATTGGGCATAAATTAAATAAAAAAGGTTATGATTTGTTAAGTAATTATGTTTTTAAGGTGTTAACCACTACATAGTTTGTGAAAGTGTATAATGATATAGCGCTTATGTGCAACTCAAGCACGTCACCACCACAAAGTACCATTATATCATATATATTTCAGTAACATTACTATCATTTTCACATTTTAGCTCTAAAAGCATTGAATAGTTTGTTGTTAGAGCACTCGGTATGGGTAAATTTCATACGTCAAACTCACCTTTTTGGACCAATGGCATGCTAAACCCTTACCATTCAATGCGTCAAATCCATGCCAAAATGAAAATCAGCCATTTGACTGGCTCACGCCAAAGAGAAAAAGTGGGCCTTTTGCTATTACTACGGATTATAATTATTATTTAATTTTTTAGTGTATTGTGAGTGAGTATTTTTAGTGAGGTATTTTGTGGGACCCAATAATAAGTTAGTGGTGTGTTATAAGGGAAGTTGTTTGAGTGATTGGTGTGTTATTGAGAGGGGTATGATGTGTCGCTGAGGTGGCATACCAATAACGTGTTAATAGATCACATGATACCAGGTGCTCTTATCGAAAAAAATGTCATTAATACTAACATTTACTATGGGCTAATAAACAGTGTTGTTGTGGCCTTTTTTTTTATATATTATTTTTCCACATATTTCCTCATTCTAGACCTTTCTTTTCACAGTTCTCCTTCTCCCTTCACCCTCAGAAAAACACACACACGCACGCACACGCGAAATCTAATAATCGAACACATCTTCTCCCCTGATTCACCAAACACACGAATGTAATAATCGAACACATACATCTATGTTTTCTTTCTCAGATCTGCCACCAATCAAAAAAAATGATCGGCTAATCCTAAATCAATTTCAGGTTATGCCGTCTTTATATTTATTAGATCTAGGGTTCATCAATTTTTTTGATTCCAGTTTTATTTTTTATTTTTTTATAAAAAGTTAGTATTTTTATTCGCATGACCATGTTTAATTGCAGATTTTAAGTATTTTCACTTTTTAGTAGGATGCATGAATTGCAGAAAAGGATGAAGTCCCAATGCCACAAATTTTTTTTTACAAGGTGTGTGATTCTTCATTTAATTTTTGGTCAATTGTTTATGTTTAATTATAATTTTGTATAATTAATGGTGAAGTTAATTGATTTTTTTTAATTAGTTAAATGGATTTTATTTATGGGTTTTGTTAATTAATGGGTGTATGCATCTCTGAAACCCAGCTTTGAATTGTTATAGAGTTTATTTCTGAAAGGTTGAATTTGAGGTGCTTTTACTTTATCTCCGTTAAGCACTTAAAATAAGGAGCCTCTACATGCTTATATGATGATAATCGTTTGGTTTGACATAGGCACGCTTCTCTAATAGTAAGTTATAAATACAATTTTTGTTTGCTTTTTATCTATTTGAGTTGATGATGTTAAGTGATCAAGAGAAGCAAAAACATAAACGTTTGATTTGAATTTAGGATCTATGGATTTAGGAAATATAGATTTATAATTTCTAGGATCTGTGAATTTAGGAAATTTCATGGGTGCAACTGTAATTTGCAAGGTATAGAGCTGGTAATGGAGAAAGTAGTGCAGCAAAAATGGGTTGATTTGATTGCTTGATGAATCTACATTATGTGCCTATGTGATAACTATACAGGGATTAAAAACGGCCACCTATTCTAGCACACTTGATTGAATTCGTATAGTAAATTTTATTCATGTGATGTATATATGTTTTATACCATTTGAGTAAATGTATAAAAACTTGAAGATCTTCGAGAACTGATGCAACTATTACATGTAAAAACTAAAAAGTTTAAAATAAGCGGGCATCAAACATTTGAAAAGTGCATATTGCTTATTCGTATATTTGTGACATGCTAATTAGAATTACTTTGGAGAACCTCCTAACCCAATATGACCTGTTTCTTACCATGCTAATTAGTATTTTGGTTAGGCCAGCAGAAGCTACAACTGTTGCATCAGTAGAAACAACCCCACAGGTAATCAACAAAGCAACTGAAATGTTGGTCTTTGTGGCTTAGTTATTTTGTTTTCTTCTTGCATAACTATCAGTGTGAACCTAATGATGGAGGTACCCACTAAAAAATGTTATATCACTAATAAGATGTCGAACTAACGACTTTGTACTTATATTTTTTGGTTTATGTGCAGGGAATCCGTTTGTCGATACCATTTGTTACCTGAACTGGAGGAATAGATGTTGATGTTGGTGTAAAGACCGCAGGTTCAACTTCAGCTAAGTGTAAGTGTTTAATCGTGGAGTGGCTGCAGCACGAAAAGCATTCGATAGGGGTCATTGGCCTAGAATGATGGCATATGTAACTATGCAAGTTATCTACTTATATATTGGTTGATATTCATTATTTAGTTTCAGCTTGATCAACCACTTACAAATGATGTCATCAGGTCTAAGAATGGTACTATTTAACTATCTTTTATATATGAATCTGTGTGTTCAGATCAATTAAGAATTTGTTGTTAAGATTATGCATTTAAAAGTAAAAAACATTCAATTTTATTTTTATATAAATTCCATATGTATGGTTTAAGAATAGATAAAACTAAATATTAGTCCATATATGAATTTGGTATAAGTTTGTATCTGACTATGATTTTTATGAGTGATATTGCATCTTTTACAATATAAGCATACCCAAACCGTAATTAAAAAACTACTTGGTAGAAATCGAGCAAAATCACTGGCTGAAAAGGCCTATGAAGAGTTAAAGAAAGCAAAAGAAACATTATAGCAAGCAAAATCAGGAGCAAGTACAATGTCGATCAAACTACTTTTTGCGCAAAAGGAAATAGAAGATGCAAAGGCTTCAGAAAACTTACCTCTTGCAGCCATTGGTGCACTTAACAGGAGTGAAGCCACTAACAATGAGGTAAGAGTGAAATCTGAAGGTTCGTTGATTTGATTTTGTTTGTATTGTGTGATAGATGATGCTTTATTATTTCAGATGGAAGATTCTTCATGTGGCGAATGATTATGAGATGCATATGGAGGGTTCTAACAGTCGATGCCTAAAGGTATCTTCTTGATTGATATACAAGTAGTAGAATTACTTTCGTTAAATCATGTCCGGATTGTTTAGTTATGCTACTATCTGGATTATTCATTTAATTTTTTTCGTTTTATTTCTTTTTGTTTAAAATTGTGTTGTCTTCTTGATGTCTGATTTGCATTCTTTGTTTCTGTTCTTGAAACCAATTTGCATAATCAACGTTTACTTAATATAGACGTGCAATCCAACACAATTTTAAACAAAAAGAATGGGTATATTTAAATAATTGTTGCCACTATGGCGGCTGGCGCCACTAGGTTGCCTTTTGAATTTATAGCTTATTAGCTTAAGTTAATAAGCTATAGTTCGTTTTGTAAATTTAAGTTTTGAATGTTGCAATAATTACTATATTACTGTATTTTCCTCTATATATCTATATAATTTGTAAAAGGATTATTTATGATTACATAGGAAGTTTCGTTACAACCAAGGAAAATAAAGGCTTATTAGATTATAGTTGTACGGAAACACAATATATCATATAATGCTTGGATTAGTTTCTAGCTGCAAAAGTGTGATATGTGGAGAAGCATCTCCATACAAGCTGCAAGATTGCTTAAAAAGCCATACCATAAGAGCTTGACAAAAGTAAGTCAAATAAGCCTTACAACTATAAGTCGTTTAGCTACCCAAAAACCCGAATGTGCTTAATAGCTTTAACAAAAGGCATTAAGCCAATATGTCTGATTTAGTAAGTAAATTGCATTAGATGCTTAACCAAACCTTTGGCCGTTGTTTATGGATTCAATAATAGATTGCGGAACCAATATAGTTATAAATGAGTTTGATTCGTTCATTTTCATTTTTATTTCATCTCAAATACGTCAACAACATTTCCTTTAGCTACAAGGAGAATGGGTTAAATCAGTTGGAGTCCAATTCTGACAAACATTGTTGGTTGTTGATGCTCAAATCATGATTTAAGTATGATATTTTCAGCCTTGAATGAGGCTTAATTCCTGGCCTTTGTACTTGAATATATTGTTGTATTCGTAGCAACGATTATATATGAGATTTTAGTAGTTTTTTATGAAAAGTTTGTATTTTTATTCATGGGTTTTTGTTTAATTGCAGGTTTGAACCATTTTGACTGGGATTCATGGGTTACAAAAAAAGGATGTAGTGCAGAGAGCAGCAACTCTTTATTCAGTTAGATGTGGAAGAGCTAATGAGTAGGTAATATCGTCTATGTATTTGATATTTTATAAGGATTAGTTATTATAATAAAATCCTTAAGCTGTGAGAATATCAGGTTATTTGGATTGCACAGGTTGTGTTGATATATTATCGAAGCTAAAAGATGTTATATATGATGAATAAATATCATGTGGGTGGAAGAAGATGTATGGCTGATATTCGAGGATGCTAATATTGAATATACTTTACAAGGTTTGTTGCAGTTTCAGCTGTTAATATTTTAGTATGTATTGGCCACTTTACTAATTGTAATCTAAAATCATACATTTCCTAAATAGACAAAATAGATACCCAATCTGATAGCAGCCAAACAAGCCAATTTGCAAAAGCGCTGACTATCTTAGATCATTTTAGTCAATAGGATAATCTGATAATCTTATTTATTTTGTTTTTCTAAGCTTACCAACTTGAATTTATAATGCTCTTTCTAAAGCCTTTGTCGGCAACAAAAAGTATTTCGATATTACTAAAATCTCTCTACTGCTAATTTATCATACTACGTGTCATACTAATATTGGCTTTTTTTTAATGTGGTAAAGCAGTGACAGTTTATGCACGTCGCGCACTTGGGGTGGCAAGAACAATATCGCTTTGAAAGTTGGTGGGGTGAGGCATGCCGGGTCAATGAGGGTCATTTCATTGGCTAATAAGGAAGAATTAATAATGGTATGTTTGTCTACGTGGGGATCGCACCAGGTTTTACCTCTCAAGGGATCTCGAGAAGCTTACAACCCCCACCAGGCAGTGTACCTGATCGTTGTAGTATAGTATAGTGACAAGTACCGGGGGATTGATCGTTCAACTCAGGAATAGTGTCGGTAGGATTAGAAAGCCTCTTAAACTAGGTCTAGAGGTGAGGGATGATTCTTTTTGTATTTTTATATTTTATAGAAAGCAATTAAAATCTCGGGTTTTGGAAGAGTGGGCGGAATTAGTTGCTAGCCAACTAACCCAATTTACTAAAGATGCAATCAAAATAAAATAACAGAAATGAAAATGAAACTAATTATACTAATGTAGTGTAAACAATGATGAGGAAAGTTGTGTTTACTTAGGTTTCATTACTCCCTAGATATCTTTTACAGGTTGATAGCGTGTTACAATTGCATGGATGACGGGTCATATTCCTTAATACTAGTCGTAGGGCCGTGTACAATATTTCCTAACTCTATAAAATCCTACTTCACTCCTATGTCGACCGTTAGAAGCTCCTAACATGGGATCATTAGAATTCTCCTACGCATTAAATACAATCAAAAATCGTAGTACACCTCCGATCATGTTTCTTAAGACGTTCAAGCAAGTTACCAATGGAAGTCTGCCAGTTTTCTTAAGCCTAACATTGAATACAATCATCCGTAACAACTATAAACAAACAATCAACCAATAATTAACATCTAGGTTTCACTACATCTAAGCAAACACAAAAGAAATCTAGCCTAGCATGTTAAATTGAAGACAAGCGTAAGATATAATCAAACAACACATAGACATATTGAATGATTTGAAAGAGTACTTATCTTTAATTGAACATGAAAGATTCAAGGGGTTGGAACCCTTGAAAAAGCTGTAAAATTCGGCCTAGGGTTTATTCCCTCAAAGTTGCACACTAATGAATGAAATTTGGAAAACTATATATAGATTTTACAGGGTGACGGCGTCATGTGTTAAGTTGTGACGCTGTCAACTCGCCGCCATAATGAAATCGTGTTGCCTAGATCTACTTGTGACGCCGTCATGTAGGATTTTCCTCTGGGCCGTCACTAATACTTGGACCATGACGGCCTTGGGTGACGCCGTCATCTCCTATGCACAAAAACTCTCTGGATCGTTACGTGTATTTTCCACATCTACCTCTTTTGTAACTCTTGACGCCGTCATGTGGAGAGCCTTGACGCCGTCAGGTACTGTTCCCAGCAAGGAAAATTAAGACTTTGCCGTTTTCTTCACTTTTATGCTCCAAAAACGTCCAAAATGCTTCCTTTTCCAGATTTCTCTCCAAAAGTACCTAAAATGACAAAAGGAACGATTTAGGGCGATAATTGATCGCATGATCTCGAATTCGGGCTTAAATGACCCCTTAAAAGTGGTTCACTTTTCGCCTCATCATCGTTCCAAAATTTTCTTTTATCAGTTTAATTTAGTTAATAAATATAGATTGACGTAGTATACGGTGACACTGCTACCCTCTTTATTCTTTAATGTACATGTGTTTCGAATTGCAACCAAATACAAAATAATAAAAGAACAAGTATCACTGGGGTTGCTTTTCAAAAATAAGAAAATTAGAATTAAGGGCGTGAAATGGTCGGGTTGGTGACAGTTCAAGGTGGCCAGTTTCGAAGAATGGGTTAAACTGTGTCAGGTCAGGTACAACAGACCTGCAAGCACTTTTTCTCCTAATGATTTTCTTGCAATTTATAAGAATTACTGTTGCCATTTGGTTAATGCAAAGAAACAGGAGCTCATCCAAAACCAAAAAGAAACACAACTGAAGATAAGTATACTTTTGGGTTGCAGCATAAATGGTAAACTGAAAATTTGTATAAGTTACTATTGTTGTGGGTTAAAGCATAAGTGGTTAACTCCAAATCAGTATTGTTTTTATTGGCTTAAATCATTTGGTGATTTATTACAATTTCTTTTCGCAAGAGTAATGCCCAACTATTTTACCTATGTGTTGTCATTGACTCAGTTTCGTTAATAGTAACATGTGTCCTACTGATGAAAGCAGCCTACAAATGAATTACTTGAGGTTAGTGCTGAAAAATCCTTTACTACTTCTATTACACTTGACAATCTTTGCATTCATTTGTGGTGGCTTCATTTCAACAAACGCCACAGAAGCTTGCCTTACATTGAAGTCGTGAAGCTTGGGATATACAAGTGACTCGGGTATTTAGAAATCGTCAACACCGTGTCCATGTAAATGCACAAAACTTATGTATGGTGGATTTTTTACTTGATATGTATCTGAAACTTTTGCTAAGTATCTTTAGCTATTCTAAAAAACAAAGTGGGGTGTTGGAATATGTTTTTTGTTCAATTTATTGAGTTTTTGTTAATGGGCAAAGGGTTGTTAAGGGGTGTTTGGTTAAGCTTATTTTAGGTGGTCAAGCTTATGTCAAAAGGTTTATATCATTTTTGGGAAGGAGAAAATAATCCCTTGAGTTGAAAGTTTATTGACACACATAAACCTTTAAGCATAAGCTTGCCCAAACAATCCGTATAAGATTAATTGCTAGCGAACAATGACCAAATTACATGTGCAAACGTATTTTTTTGCTTGATTTGGAAACACTATTCTTTGTATATTGGGTCATGTTATGTTAGTTTTAGCGGGACGGGTTTCTAGGTTGTATTCTTAAGGCCTGATCGTAAAGGTTGTTTGGGTATCTTTTTTTGCAGGTCCGTGTTTTGGGTGGAATGGATTCAAAATAGGGTGTGCAGCAAGCAACAACGTTCGCCAGCAGGACAAAGAAGAGGGTTACAGTGAAATCACAAAATTGGGCGTGCAGGAAGCAACATCATTCGCCAGCAGGACAAAGAAGAGGGTTACAATTCACTGTAGCTTCATTGCAGGTGTAACTTTTGTCAATTTAATATGTATTCTAGCAAAAGCAAAAGGGGAGGCTTACAAACATATTATACACTAATGTAGTTTTTTTAATTGGTGTAGCTAATGATGATAAATTTTCTCTAAAATGTTTGAAGACATTGTTTGATTTCTTTAGGAATTCCACTGTTGTGGCATTTCAATATCGTTTGAATACTACGGAAATCAATAATTTTGTATTAAAGCATCCCGCCGCGAAGCGCGGGCTACAAACCTCGTTTTAACACAATGCACAAAAATTTACATTGAGAAAAGCATAGTTGACAGTTTGGCCACTATAACATCAGACATGGTCCAATAATGTTGGCAATATAGTATCATACATCGAAATAATTACACCATACCAAATATCGCTAATTATGCACCAAATAGCAGTTTTATTTTCTATTATGTTGTTCTGATGTCTTACGACTTTCATATAAAACGGTAAACGAATGAAGTTATTCTTGTTCATGTTACTAGGGAGGTCGAGCCTTTTATACTCAGATGTAGACGGTCTCACCGGTTAATCTCGGGACTGTTTCCTACCCTTTCTTTGGCCACCTCCAAATATACACACCTAACGATGTTTGAACCCTTAACCTTTTGTGAGAAAACCAAAAACCTTACCGCTAAGCCATTTAGTGGTGGCTATCTTACGACTTTCGTATGTTTATCTTTATTACTTTTTTTTTCTTACAAAGTACTATATTTTTTAGTTTCCACTTTTATTCTTTTTCTAAAAGTCATACAATTACTCAAAAACACATTAGTCTCGCATATTTATTTTTTACGCGACTTGAACCTATAAACCTATATCTTATTATTTTGAACTTTGCGTAAATAAATATATTTATACATTTCACTCTATAAGAAGCTTATGAAAATGTTAAATAATACTCCGTATTTCGTTAGTACATAGTGTAATGATTTTTTTTTCAAGAAAGTTGTAAGGTATTTTTAAAGTGAACATTTAAATTGAGATTATCTAAGTTGATAATGTTGTAAAATCATTTTATGGAATATGATTCACACATACATTCGATAAGGTGCTCCTGCCATGGGTGCGGCACGACGCATAAGGTGCTCATGCTATGGGTGCGGCACGAGGCACTAAATCGATTCAAAATTCAATCTGTCTAGCAGACAAGATTCTAGGCAAGTCTTCGAAAAATACTTCTTCGTTATAAGTTCGTTTTTAGTGTCTACCTATCCACGCGAAGGTATTTAAGAAATTTTCATATTTTTAAGCTTTCGGTTACCCAACCCAACTCTAAAAGTCTATTTTGACTCGAAAAGTGCTTAAACCAATTGCTAGCTTGATCACGTAGAAAGAATTGAAAGAGACGTAAGTTCGTCGTCTCCTGAGTGCCAACATCAAATTTTATCTACTCAACACTTACATTACTTTTCCTATCTTTACAACATCCAACTAGAAGTGAAATAAAAGAGTAACGGGATTTTAACTTTTTTTTTTTACTTTGTTTAACACTTAAAATAAAAAAAAAAAAAATTAATAATACTCAATTGGATATTGAACAACATTTTTATAATTATCGAAAACAAATCCAAAAGAACATTTTTTTTTTCACAATAGGAGGATGTTTAAGATTACTTATATCTTATGCTTTTACTTATGCTTAAAAATATGTACTTATAAGACAAGTGTTTTTGAAGTTACACTTTAAATTAGTTTATTTATGTAAAAGTCCAAATTTATTTATAGAAATAATTATTTTGATATAAAATTTTAATTAAATTTATTTATAAAATGTTTTAGATTAAATATGAAATTAAAATGTCATTTAAATTAAATTTCGAATAAACGATATAAAAGTGAGTAGCGCCTTACCAGCTTATGAAAAATAATAATAATAATAATAATAATAATGATAATAATAATAATAATAATAATAATAATAATAATAATAATAATAATAATAATAATAATAATAATAATAATAATAATAATAAAACATGAAGTGGTTGAATGAGTGTAGAAACTCATTCAATCATTTCTTGAGTAAATTGCCGATTGTAATTCCCGAATCGGACCCGAAGAGTCTACCGGTGGAATCATGAGGACGTTGCACTAAGTCTCGTACGTGGTTTACTGATTTTCACTCACTAAATTCCGTACGTAACAAACATTTGTATTTCCGGTTTGAGACATCTCAAATATATATATTCGTTACCATCATTGTCAGGGCCGTCCCATTGATTTGGGGGGCCCGGTGCGAAATCACAAATGGCCCCCATAAATCACGAAGTTTAACTATTATGGAAAGTAAAAAGTTCTTTGACATTATGCAAAACATTAACAAAAGTCTATAAAAGAAGATGCAACATACTTAGTTCTTGAAGAGTGCCATTCTTTTAGCGTTTTTTGTAGCAAAGTTGTCGATCAACATTTCATAATTAACACTTTCTAATATATCATTCTCAATAGCTATCAATGTCAATCCATTAAGTCTCTCTTGTGACATTGTAGACCTCAAGTAAGACTTCAACCATTTTAATTTTGAGAAACTTCTTTCTGCAAATGCTACAGTGACCGGAATAGTCAATAATACTCTATACGCGATTATTGCATTAGGAAAACAATCTACCTCCTTCAGATATCTTAAAACTTCAGTTGGCCCCATACTGTTCGGCAAAAAATTCTTTAACAACCTTAACTCCAGGTATAGCTCATTTGCGTCGATATCAGATTTATCGTTATTCTTCAATGCAGCTTCAAGACAACTACAACAAGACTTAAGACTATCGTCATCATAGGACTTCAACTTGTCCGAAGTAAACAAGAAACCAAAGATGTTCTCATATTCTTGGTATTGTTCGAACCTTGTTGTAAGTGAAGCAATTTCTTGGTCAACAATGTACAAGAAATAGTTTACCTTGAATGACTCCTCTGCGGAAAGCAAAGCATCCTGACTATCTGAATTCTCATCAAATTGTTTTTTTCTATGAATTACACGCTTTTGAGTAAAAACTGGATTTATGTCCATTTCAATGGCAATTTGCTTAGCCTCTTCAATCGATTTAGAATACCCTGTTTCTCTATAATCCTTGAAAAAAGAAATAAGCCCTTTCACTTCTTTGATTGCAACATCAATAAGCATATCCTTAGATTTTAACCTTTTGCTCACCAAATTCACAATGTACAAGATGTCGAACTAGATGACTATTGCTACTATGAACTCAAAATCACCAAGCTCATTTTCTGCTAGAGATTTAGCTCCACTATGGATTATGGTATCATTATCATCTTCAGCAACCTGAAATAAAGCTTCACGTATCTCCAACATCTGCAATCTGATAGCTTTAACACTTTCTACACGGCTCTCCCACCGAGTTGTTGACAGTGACTTAAGAGTATTTTTGTATGTGGACATCGTTGGACTTGGCCCATATTTAATTCAATTCTTTCACTTTTTTTTTTCTTTTTTTCCCCCAAAGTTTGTCTTTTATTTTTTGTATTTGGCCCGGATTAACTTTGATAATATTTAACAAAGACACTAAAAATTCAAGACGTTTATATATAAAACTATAAATATTAATGGAAGTATACTAAATCGGGGGCCCTGTTGGCGTATGTACCCTCCGGATTTAGGGCGTGCAATTAAATACCTTCCGGATCTATATCAGACAGGGCGTACGCAAGTGTATTTAAACAAGACAGACCAATATCCGGAGGGTTGGAAATGTCCGCATGACCTCAACCCTCCGGAGATCATGACTGTTCGGATAAACCAGTAAGTACATGAACCAAAGTACAAACAAGTACACCAAGTATATGGTAATGGAGCATAAATTAGCAAACATTAAGGAACTAAGTACAAACCAGCCTGGCACTCCATATTGAAGGCCTATAAATAGAGAAGAAATCTCCACTTAAAGGTTAACTAATTCTCTCACTCTCTAACTTCACATATACTTTCTTTCTCTAAGAACATATACTTACTCTCACGCCGGAGGTTGGTCCTGGGATACATTCCCGGGGCGAGACTAACGGACGTACCTGTTTTGCAGATATCCGAAGTAACCAACTACCAACAAGGATCACCCCGAATCCGAAGGACCAATCCAGAGTCCGAAAGATTCATCTCGCTTGTCTAGAGTAGAAGCAAACTTTTACTTCAACAAATTGGCGCCTTCCGTGGGACCCGTCATTCACTCTACCCGAATTTAGAAATGACAGGTCCTACTCCTACAACACCTGAAGGAAGTGGGAAAGACTCAGAAGTAAGTCCCAACAGCATAGAACAAATCCAGAACCACCTCAGCGCATTGAAAGCTCTAATCCAACAACACAATGCCACAGGGGTAACACCGATTAAGCCTATTCAGCTCGACTTCGAGGACGAAGAACCCCAAGATACCGGAGCTCAGAAAGCCGAAGAGGAAGCGACGGAGGATCTTTCCAAGCCTTTCAAAGCAGCGTCCAAGAGTCCATTCACCCGAAGGATAATTGATTTCTCCTGACCTAAAAATGCAAAATACTTGATGCCTTCGCACATAAAGTTATATGATGGATCCACAGATCCAGACGATCACGTCACAAGATTCGAAGGAGCTGCCAACCAGGGTGCTTGGCCTATGCCCATATGGTGTTTGATGTTTCAAGAAACTTTAGATGATGTAGCTAGAGGATGGTTCGATAGCCTTTCGCGGGGAAGTGTCGACAATTGGGACACTATATGTGAACAATTTGTGCAAAGATTTGCTCTGCGTAGAAAGTGTATCAGAGACCCCATGGAAATAACTAAGATTGTCCGGAAGGCCAATGATGCCCTGTCGGAATTCAAGGAACGATGGACCGATGAAGCTAGCCGTATTTCAGGGGTCCCAGAGGTAATGCAAATATCCTCTTTTATGGACGGATGTAAGTGCCCGAAGCTGGCAAAGAGGTTCTCTGAAAAAATCCCCCGGACGGTAACCGAGATGATGATGAGGGTGGATGACTTCATCCGTTCCGAAAGAGCATATCGGTTGACCGAAGTACCAAGGGGAGAATGGGCAGATAACCACAGGAAAGATTATCATCCTAACTCGTATAACCGAAACGACCAGAGCACGCAACGATCCTCCTTCAGGGGGAATCACAGGAGAGATATCCATCGAGAAGAATTCCGGCCCCGACGAAATGATCACTATACACCTTACGGACAAGCTAGAAACGAAAATCCAAACAAGAATGATTATAGAACGGACTACCGCCGCAATGATGTAAATCGGAGGGATGTCAGGCCCATAGACTTAAATGTACTCTCCAAGGCTCCCAAAGAAATCCTCGCAACTGAACACCATCTTAGACTTCCGGCACCACCTCCATTGAGAGGAAGACCTGCCAGAGAAAACATGGATAAGTATTGCGACTACCAAGGGGAAAAGGGTCACCTCACCAACGACTGTCATAACCTGAAAGAACAACTTAAAAAAGCTATGGAGACAGGCAAACTGGACCACCTAATCAGAGATGTTCGGCAAAGGGAGAGGGCACCTCCAAGAAATAACAATCACACCAACCAGGTCGAATCATCAACATGATTCGGTATCCGGAGAGAAAATATAAGCGGAAAATCATGGATCAAGAAGAAGAATGGATGAATACTCCCATAAGTTTCCTTCCAATACTCCCTGGAGATGCTTCCGAAGAACCACTAATAGTTGAAGCAGAGATCGAGGGATACACTGTACATAGGGTATACGTAGACCAAGGCGCTTCGATAGAAGTAATGTATGAACATTGCTTTCTAAACCTTGACCCCTTCATCCAATCCCGACTGACAAAAACAAACACACCGCTAGTTGGATTCGCTGGAGAAGCGATAAATCCATTGGGAAAACTAGAACTAGAGGTGTGCTTCGTAAACGAAGGACTATATCGTCGGACGACTATGAAATTTGCAATAGTAAGATCCCCCTCCCCCTACAACGTAATATTGGGACGTTCCGAAATCAAGAAGTTAAGAGTTATCCCTTCGACAATACATGCCATGATGAAATTCCCAACACCAAGAGGTATCGCCACTTTGGTCACCCAATCAGTCATCATATCGGAATGCAGAAAGCTGGAAGAAAAATTCTTGATGGAAAAAGAAACTAAGGTTGAAAGTATTCCAACGCCCACGATAGAAGAAGGAACAACGGAAACCGAAGAAATATTGGTTTATCCGGCATACCCAGAGCAATTGGTGACAATAGGAAAAAAAAAATCAAAAGAAGGAAGAAGGCAGCTAATAACGTTGCTCAAAAACAGCCAAGACGTTTTCGCATGGGAACCTTCGGACATGACTGGCGTTCCCCGATGGGCGGCTGAGCATAAACTCAATGTAAATGTCCAAGACAAGCCTATTGCACAAAAGAAGAGATTCTTTTCGGAGGAAAAGAATAAAGCTATAAACAAGGATGTAGAAGAATGGTTAAAAGCAGGGATAATCAGACCCGTCCGATATCCAACCTGGATATCTAACCCTGTGTTAGTAAAAAAGCCGGATGAGAATTGGAGGATGTGCATCGATTTCAAAAACCTCAACTCATCGTGTCGAAAAGACTACCATCCGCTGCCCGAAATAGAATGGAAGATCGAATCAGTAATGGGGTCCGATACAAATGTTTCCTAGATGCTTACAAAGGATATCACTAAGTACAAATGGCAAAGGAAGACAAGGAGAAAACAGCCTTCTATACTGATCATGGGACATACTGTTATGTCAAAATGCCGTTCGGATTGAAAAATGCCGGAGCGGCCTATCAGAAGCTAGTAGATTCCGCCTTCCGGACGCAAATTGGCCGAAACTTGAAAGTATATGTAGATGACATGGTCATCAAAAGCCAAACGGAGAAAGAGCTTTTAGCTGATATAGCAGAAACGTTTGATAATCTCCGGGGAATCAATATGAAACTAAATCCTAAGAAGTGTTCCTTCGGAGTAGAAGAAGGTAAATTTCTCGGATATATGATAACTTCCGAAGGGATCAGAGCAAAACCCAAGAAAACCAGAGCAATTGCCGATATGCAATCACCAAAGTCATTGAAGGAAATGCAAAGCTTAAGTGGTAAGCTGGCGGCACTAAACCGTTTCTTATCAAAATATGCCGAAAGATCCCTACCCTTCTTTGAAACATTAAAGAACATTACCAAAGACAATAAGGAAAAATACCAATGGACGGAGGAAGCTGAAAAAGCTTTTCAAGAAATGAAGAAGATGATCCTGGAGCTATCATGCTTAACGACGGCAAAACCAAAGGAAGACATGTACCTATACCTATCGGCAGCAACGGAGGCGATAAGCGGGGTAATGTTGGTCGAAAGGGAAGGACGGCAGATCCCGGTTCATTGTGTAAGCCGAACGTTGCATGAGGCCGAAAAAAGGTATGCTCCGGTTGAAAAATTGGCTTTAACACTGCTACATCTGTCTAGAAGACTAAGGCGATATTTCGAAGCTCACCCTATCAAATTCATAACGGATCATCCTATCAAGCAAGTACTAAACCGAGCTGAATCTTCCGGACGGTTAGCCAAATACACGGTAGAACTAGGAGCTTACAACATTACCTATGTACCCAGAAATGCCGTCAAGGGACAAGTGTTAGTCGATTTCATCTATGAAGTACCCATCGGCACCGTTTATCCGGATCCAAAAAGGAGAGGCAAGGAGATATGCAATATCTCCCAAACCGGAGAGTGGATCTTGTACACTGATGGAGCTTCCAGCAAAAAAGGTTCCGGAGCGGGGCTAGTACTGATCAGTCCGGAAAAAGAAGAATATACTTATGCCCTCAGATTGAACTTTGAAGCTACTAATAACGGAGCAGAATACGAAGCACTCCTTGCCGGACTACGAATCACAAGGGAAATGCATATAGAAGCACTGGACGTACGAGTGGACTCAAACCTTGTGGCAAGTCAAATTAACGGAGAGTTCACTGCATACACGGAAAGCACGACCAAATATCTTGCTAAAGCCAAAGAATATATCGCTTGCTTCAAACGCTTTAAGATAAAGAATATTCCGAGGGCACAAAACCAAAAGGCATACGTACTAAGCAAATTAGTATCCGTAGCATTCAACCACTTAACAAAAGAAATCTTAGTGGAGGTGTTAGAGAAACCATCCACCGAGGAAGAGATAATCAACGCAATAGTAGAATAAGAAGAGGAAAACTGGATGTCGCCCATACTCCGATGCTTAAAAGAAGGGATATGGCCGGAGGATCTAAATGAAGCCCGAACCCTTCGTATGAAAATAAGCCATTATACACTAATCGATGATGTATGATATAGTCTTTTTGTAGTATAGTGATTGTTTTACCGAAGAAATGCTTAGGAAAGTATTTCCCCGGGTCGTGTCCCAACGAAGGTGTGAATGGAATTTCGAATTCCCGGTTCGTGAAAACGGTAAAAAGTGATTCGAATGAGATTACACTAATGAAATAGTAAATGAAGCACAAATAATCAACTAAACACGTAATTCAAGTAAACAAACTTAAAACGTAACGTAGAATCGAAAATCGTAAACTAAAACGTAAAATAAACGTTAACGTACGAAATAAAACGCGACTTTTATGCTACGCTACTCCTACGGACTTGGAAATAATTTTGAAAAGTTAAAAATGATAAAAGAAAATTTTGAGAAAAAGAAAAATATTTTTTTGACTTTTTGTTTATTTTTTATGAATTAAAAACTAATTAAACTAATTAAAAATTAAAAGTAAATGCAAATAAAGTGTGAAAAATGAAAAATGAATTTTGAAAATTATAAAATAACTAAAAAGTAATTTTAAAACTAAAAGCTAATTTTTTTTGGCTTTTTATGTAATTTTTGGAAATTAAAAAGTATTTAAACTAATTAAAAATTCAAAATAAATTCAAAATAAATGTGAAAAATGCAAAATAAATTTCTAAAATTCTAAAATAACTTAAAATAATTTTCTAATATTTTTTTGGATTTTTCTGGGGTTTTACAGATTTTGTTAGATTTTTTGTAATTAAAATGTAATTAAAAATTGATTAAAAGTGAAAATAAAATAGGAAAAATAGTAAACTGACTTAGAAAAATTTGAAAAAATTACAAAAAATCTAAAATAATAAAATAAACTTGAGAAAAAATTTTGAAAAGAAAATATTGCAGAAAAGTGCTGATAAGCTCACAACTGCTTATTGGAAAGTGCTTATTAATAAGCACTTTGACCCTACTTTGACCAAAACTCTAACCAACTGATTTATTGACTCAAAAATGCTTATAGGAACAGTATTAAAACCAAAGTACATCCAGAAACACAGATAAGCAGCAAACAGTTCAAATAAGCTCTTGAGTTAAAAAGCAGTTACTCACCCAAAAAGCACAAAACTCAGTTCAAAGCTAGAATACTAATCAATAAGCAGAATGAAACTGAGAATTACCAAATAAGCTCAAGGGATAAACTAAAAAGTACTTATGCAGATTACACTAAAAAGGCAGATCTAATGGATTGAACTCACCCACTTGCAGCTTATCTAAGAGACACCAAATAAGCTATAAAGTGAAACTTAAGAAAGGAAAAGCCTAACCTATATTACTGGGATCTAAGAAAACCAAAAATCACTGAATTTCAAACCAACTAGAACCCTTAAATGTAGCCTAGATCAGCAGCTCAAGAACCTGCAGGCCTGTGGGTAATTTGACTATTTAATATGCACCTACATTTGACTAATCCCAACTTTAACAGCTAAGATTATAACCTAAGTGTACACAAATGATGTTTAACCACTAATCAAGCTTATGCAAACACAAAATGCAATTAAAAACCAAGAACATATATGATGTTAAGCAGGAAATAATCAATATTAAGCTAATCTTTGACTTTGTGCAAATAACCTACTGAGTTGATACTAGAACTAATTTACTACACCTAATGCAACTTTTCATGCAAAGATTTGAGTGAAAATACTACATGAACAATCAGAACCTAAGTAATCCAAACACCCCTGCTTGCAACAGTCAACGCTACAACTATCGATTTTAAGCTCAAAACTGATTAAATGAACAATAATGAAGCTACTGAAATACTAATAACATAATAAGAACATTGGATTCAAACAGAAACAGATTAGTACTAAATGACAGATATTAATCAATATTTAAAACCAAACCAATATTAACCAAACTATGCTAATGTAAACTACTAATATAAGTGCTGAAAACAACTATAAAACAGAAATAAACATCAACACAGAGAATCAAAACACAAACTACTCAATCACAGATCTAATGATATTCAAGTGCAATTGCAGAATTGGACTAGGAATTTAAAACCGAAACTTACTTGAAGTATAATCCCAGCTGAACAGGGATTTCTCACTATGCTAGCCTGTCTTTAAGACAGGCCATAAGCTCCATAATGGCTGCCTATTCTCCAATGAATAAGCAACAGCTTATTGAAATAAGCTGTTGATCAAGCAGAGTTGAAACAGAATTGACACCAAACTCAAATTATCATTCAAACTGTAATAAGCTTTTCAAGGGAAAACTAAGAACAGGTTTAAATCAATAAAATACTTGAAAATAAATTGCAAGGAATTTTATTTGAAAATTAAAATTTTATTAAAACTTAAATTGAGATTACAACTGAAAACAGAATTACAATATTAAGATAAACTAATTTTACCCTACTCCTAACCTATTCTAAACCTAGAAACCTAACTCAATTACATGAGGTGAATGAGTGGGTATTTATAGCTGAGGTGAGGAAGCTCCTAGATATCCACGTCACTGATCCTTGTGATGTTGTGTTTCTTCTGAGTCATTCTTGTCCCTTGGATCAATCCCATCAATCAGTCACTCTCCTTAACCCTTGGATCATGTGCAATCCCCTTGTGAATCCTCCGTGTGTAATTCTATTGGACCACGTGTCCCTGACATACGCCTGACCCTTCTAGAAACACTAATTATGAGGTAATCATTATTTACTTGGGTAATTTGAGGTACGGTAAGACTAGGGTTCATGTACAGTAAATCGTCTGGGTTTGTTTGGGGATAAAAAGGGGCGGGATTATGATTGGGGATGTTTATTATTTTTAGGGGTGTTGACCGTTGACTGGTTTTATTGACAGGGTAAAGGGTGACTGGATCGGGTATAATTTTAATGGGAGATGGGCTGTTAGTTTCTTGGGCTTGTGGGAAGGTTTGGGTTTTGGACCAGGCCAGTTATGTTTAGGATTAATAGGAATGGATTAATATTGGATTGGACTTGGCAGATTTTATAAACTTAGGTTTAAGGACCAAAGTTGTAATTTGTAAAATCATAGGGACCAAAACTGTAAATCTCCAAATATTAATCCAAGGGTATTTATCGACTTTTTTGAATTCTTGGAGGACCATGTTTGACTTTTCTTGAAATATTCTTTGAGGGACCATTTTTGTCATTTCCTGAAATATAAGGGACCAAAGTTGCCAATCTCTCAAACTTTGACCAGGGACTAATTTTGTAACTTTCTGAATCTCTGAGGACTTCTAATGACATAATGAGCTTTCTTTGATCATTTTGCTTTCCCGGCTCCGGCTTTTGACCCTTTTCCAATCTCGTGCTCGTTTTTGTCGGTTTTGTCTTGTTTTTTTTCATTTTTCACATATCCGTACCTGCACATACACAAATACAAAAACATGCATTCTCTTGACATTTTTGGTTAGTATTTGGTATTTTTGGTCTGAAATAAGGCCTAAAAAGGATGAGTGATTCAGCACTCATCAAAATCCCCCCGACGAAAATATTGCCGTGTCCTCACGCAATGTCATCACCTCACGCTTAAGAGATAAATAATTTCAAAACCTATCTTTATTGACGTTGTAAAGTAGCAATGATGTTCAAAAGAGATAGTAAAATCATTTATTCTAAAAAACGCTCCATTTTCCGATTTTCATGAATAATAACTACAACTACTATTTTTGTACTTTTTTTTTTTTTTTCATTTTTATATAGGTGACGGTTTGCCTTGACTTTCATTATCAATTCTTATCTGTTGATAACTTTCAGGGTCAACGAGTAGAAACACTTCTCACAGAGAAGAGACCATAGGGATAAAAATCGTCATCCTTGATTTTTCACAAGCTCCCAAACTAAGCGTAAAATCGAGATCATTGTTTATCCAGAAGTTAGATGCTAACACTGCCCACAAAAGTTACTTGTGTATTACCTCTTGTCCCCAGGTCCTAAGTTTTGTATCTAAAGATTTTAATTTGTGAGAAATGAATTACTTCATATTTTCTCGTTTCGATATTTGTTAGTCCGATAAGAGCACAAAATTTGAACGCTAAGTAGTTTCCAAACTTTCCCTCGAAAACCCCTGCATACAGAAATCGGGTCCACATGAAGGTCTCTGATTTAACACGATTTATGGAGGCTCCCTTTTTATTTACGACCGAGACATACCATGTTTGATACCCGAAACGGAAGCTTTTTATTAGGGAAACCCACGGAGTCGAAGGTTGGCATTTTTGCATAATCATAAGCACTTTAATAATACTTTGGTCCTTAGTATTTTATTCTTTTACAGTCAACGGTTTATGAGCCGCCAAGATGTAAGAGCTTTATTATGACTTTGGATTTCTATCCGCTGCTTTTTGTAGCTTTGGATTCCTCTGTCTTTTTATTTGGTTTTGGACTATTATTATTGATATTCATAACTATATGCCAAACCCCGAGTCCTACGGTTTTTACTAAGATCACAACATCGGCTGCGAACCGGCAAGATGCAATAGTCTATTTCACCGTAACACTGGCAGTACCTCAATGTGTACCAAACCCCCATATGCAGAGATTTTGTTGGGAACGAGAAAAAACTAAGTATTGCCCAAACCGTATACCCTTAATTAATCCTAGACATCTATTATATATTGGTGACGTTGCTAATGGGAACAAGGAGGCCACAAGTACCTCTCGTGGGTTTTTTAAATCCCAGTAATGCGATCCGTGTATAGCACGAAACTTCTAAATAAACTCTATCATTCCTCGATCTCCGCAAATTTAAAATCCCAAATAATGAGATCCGCGGATGCTTAGCCATAATCTTATGATTATTTTGGTTAAGGGAGACGAGCTAGGGCTCAACACGCCCGGTCAAGTCGGAACATTTATTTCTACTCTCGCCGGTAGGAAAGTCAAAACAAGGTGTCAAAACTTATTATTCATACTATATATCATTTTTTTTTTTTTTTTTTTTTTTTTTTGCATAATAAAGCGGTGACAAAATTTTAAAGTTTTGGTGGAAAACGGAGTTGCGTAAGTTAATAGCTCAGACGATGGTACAGGTCAAATCGAATCGAAGATTCACCCCCCCAGACTAAAGTGAAACATTGTCCTCAATGTTTTAAGGGTAAAGGTAATCCTACGTAAAATCTAATGCCGTTTATTAAGTATGCCAAGAGATAAACGTTAGTCGATAAGATTTTGGATATGATGAATTTCCGAAAGAGCAGCGAAGGATGAGACTCGAGTGGAGAGAACGACAAACCACGAGCACGAGAGTCCTCAAACTTCGGGGAAATTCCTGAACATTCATAAACAACCACCACGAAAACACGAGTTTGGAAAGGGTTGCCCCCTCACGTCACGTTATTAAAGAATATAGAAAATGAAAATGGATAAGCATGGGGTGCCTCCCACGAAGCGCTTGTTTTTGTTCACCGAGTCACATGAGCTTGACTCGATCCCCGAATTAATTCGTCCTTGGGGAGAGCAGATAGAACGGACAACTGGCATAAATGGGGATGCCAGGGTCAAAAACGGTATCCTCACTCCCGGTGGAGTGGAAAAGTGAAGAAATGAGGGGATAAACAAAGAACGGATAAAACACCCAGATAATTAAAGCAAATTCGATTTTTGAATCACGGGTGGGTTGGGTGGGTAAAATATCAAGCACAAAATCAGAAATCTCGTCCACCACTCCAAAAATTTCTTCATTCGTATCGGATTCATAATCTACATCAGGTGGTTTCGCGGGCGGACGAGAAGAAAGTGAATCGAAAAGAATATCATTCTCGTCATTCTCAATTCCCGGTGGTATCGAGTCATCCGTAGCAAGAAATTGATCGGCATCCTCTAAAAGAGGGTCACGTGACGGATTATCGAAAATAAGCTCAAAATCAATTTTAAAATCAAAACACTCAAAATCCGGAAGAGAGAAAGCATGAATAGTGGGATTGCCACTACTCGTCTCTTCAAATCGAAAAATTTCAAGCTCGGGTAAGAAATCACTATCCATAACGAGGATAGGAGAAAAAGTCGGAGGATCTTTCAACGCCTCGATCCTAGAAATGAGAAGATAAACTTTGGATAATTTGTCACGAAGAGTTTCATCTTGAATTTCCGCATCATCATCTTCATCATTATCATCGATATCTCCACAAGAATCTTCATCACTCGTAGTATACTCATTGTGAGAATCGGAATAACTTTCAACTTCATCAAAATCTTCATTGCTCATCGGAGGGAGAGAAATTGACGGTTCTTCATTCAATAATTCCTCAATCAAACGAATGTCTTCCTCAGGATCAAAATTAGAGTCGTCAACCATCGTCGAATTAGAATTATTGTTAGCAAGACAAGCTTCGATCTCGTCTAAAAAGACATCACTCCTCTCAACCGGTGTGAAAGAAGGATAAGTAGTGTCAGAAATAATTTCAGAATCACCATTAGAAATTTCCCCGGACTCACTTCGGATTGGGACGAGGTTCTCAACACTAGACTTATTGAATTCGTCGGATTCCGTTGCCGGAATAGCGTTTAGATGCTCGTCCCCCATTATTAGAGAGTCCTCGGGTTCTATGGAAGTGGAGATAGATTCTTTTTGAGGGTTAAGAACGATTGTAATCGTGGAATCATCGTCGTCGTCGTACATACAACACTCACAAAATTTAGATTTTCGTTCTTCGGCAAGAAGTTCTTCCATCGATTTCACTTGAGGCTCGAAAGTATGCGTATAACGATTAGCTACCAACTCTTTTAACTTCTCGATCATGGATTTAATTTCACAAATATTATTAGCAAAATCGGAAGTTTGTGGGGGTTGGTTAAAACCATGAGAATCGTAACTTGAATTCGGCTCATAAAAATTTTCAAACGATTCCCCACAATTTTCAAAATTTGATGAATCACCATTAAAATACGGTACTTGCTCATAAAAGTTTTGAAAAGGATGATTGAAATCATTTTGGGGATAATTATCAAAACTCGTATCACAAGCGTAAGACGTTTCAGCACTCGAGGCGTAACATATACAATTCGCGTATCCACATTGATTACAAAAACATTGCCCACACGGTAATCCCTCGTCGGATGGATTTCCACAATTAAAGCAAGTGAACGGAGACGACGGTGGTGTTGGATAATAATCGGGAACGTTTTGAAAATTTGTGTTTCGAACATACTCGGGAGTATTACAAAACAAACAAACTCCATCGTGAATATCATTACCACATTGTTCGCACGTACACCAAACACATGAACCTTCAAAGAACGGTTCACCACATTTAAAACAAATTGGATCCATAAGAATTATCGGTATAGAGGGTTAAAGAAGAAGAATCAAATGATAAGAGGATAAGAAGATTATTTTTTGTTTTTAATTATCATAAAATCAAATAAAAGGAGAATCAAAATGGAAAAGGAAAATCTTTTTGTATTTTTATTTTTGGAAAACAAAATTCAAAAACTTAAAACTTTTATTTTCTTTTGTTTTTTCAAACGTTACGTTAATCGTAAATCGTTTCCTTCAAATCTACTTACGACGGAACGGGAGAGAAGAATGGATCTCTCTTCAGCTTGCAATTTAATGTCAAAGCTTCCGTATTTTCCGCTTATTAGGTTGTAGAATTAAAGTATTCCGATTAGCAACTAATTTCACGTGTAGTTATATTGTAAGCTTATTTGGTTTACAACGCTCTTTCTTTCGGTCGAAACGAGGCTGTAACTTTATTATTTTTTTTTTGGTATTTTTGAAAACACTTTAGGAAAAGTGTTTTTTTTTTTTGATTTTTTTTTTTTTTTTTGGTTTTTATAGAAAATATATACAAGGAAGGTTTTCAAAACACAATTTCGAAAAACGAAAACGAAAAATTCACTTCAACCTTCCCCGGCAGCGGCGCCATTTTTGATATAGTCTTTTTGTAGTATAGTGATTGTTTTACCGAATAAATGCTTAGGAAAGTATTTCCCCGGGTCGTGTCCCAACGAAAGTGTGAATGGAATTTCGAATTCCCGGTTCGTGAAAACGTGTCGTGAAAACGGTAAAAAGTGATTCGAATGAGATTACACTAATGAAATAGTAAATGAAGCACAAATAATCAACTAAACACGTAATTCAAGTAAACAAACTTAAAACGTAACGTAGAATCGAAAATCATAAACTAAAACGTAAAATAAACGTTAACGTACAAAATAAAACGCGACTTTTAAGCTACGCTACTCCTACGGACTTGGAAATAATTTTGAAAAGTTAAAAATGATAAAAGAAAATTTTGAGAAAAAGAAAAATATTTTTTTGACTTTTTGTTTATTTTTTACGAATTAAAAACTAATTAAACTAATTAAAAATTAAAGTTAAATGCAAATAAAGTGAGAAAAATGAAAAATGAATTTTGAAAATTATAAAATAACTAAAAAGTAATTTTAAAACTAAAAACTAATTTTTTTGGCTTTTTATGTAATTTTTGGAAATTAAAAAGTATTTAAACTAATTAAAAATTCAAAATAAATTCAAAATAAATGAGAAAAATGCAAAATAAATTTCTAAAATTCTAAAATAACTTAAAATAATTTTCTAATATTTTTTGGATTTTTCTGGGGTTTTACAGATTTTTTTAGATTTTTTGTAATTAAAATGTAATTAAAAATTGATTAAAAGTGAAAATAAAATAGGAAAAATAGTAAACTGACTTAGAAAAATTTGAAAAAATTACAGAAAATCTAAAATAATAAAATAAACTTGAGAAAAATTTTTGAAAAGAAAATATTGCAGAAAAGTGTTGATAAGCTCACAACTGCTTATTGGAAAGTGCTTATTAATAAGCATTTTGACCCTACTTTGACCAAAACTCTAACCAACTGATTTATTGACTCAAAAATGCTTATAGGAACAGTATTAAAACCAAAGTACATCCAGAAACACAGATAAGCAGCAAACAGTTCAAATAAGCTCTTGAGTTAAAAAGCAGTTACTCACCCAAAAAGCACAAAACTCAGTTCAAAGCTAGAATACTAATCAATAAGCAGAATGAAACTGAGAATTACCAAATAAGCTCAAGGGATAAACTAAAAAGTACTTATGCAGATTACACTAAAAAGGCAGATCTAATGGATTGAACTCACCCACTTGCAGCTTATCTAAGAGACACCAAATAAGCTATAAAGTGAAACTTAAGAAAGGAAAAGCCTAACCTATATTACTGGGATCTAAGAAAACCAAAAATCACTGAATTTCAAACCAACTAGAACCCTTAAATGTAGCCTAGATCAGCAGCTCAAGAACCTGCAGGCCTGTGGGTAATTTGACTATTTAATATGCACCTACATTTGACTAATCCCAACTTTAACAGCTAAGATTATAACCTAAGTGTACACAAATGATGTTTAACCACTAATCAAGCTTATGCAAACACAAAATGCAATTAAAAACCAAGAACAAATATGATGTTAAGCAGGAAATAATCAATATTAAGCTAATCTTTGACTTTGTGCAAATAACCTACTGAGTTGATACTAGAACTAATTTACTACACCTAATGCAACTTTTCATGCAAAGATTTGAGTGAAAATACTACATGAACAATCAGAACCTAAGTAATCCAAACACCCCTGCTTGCAACAGTCAACGCTACAACTATCGATTTTAAGCTCAAAACTGATTAAATGAACAATAATGAAGCTACTGAAATACTAATAACATAATAAGAACATTGGATTCAAACAGAAACAGATTAGTACTAAATGATAGATATTAATCAATATTTAAAACCAAACCAATATTAACCAAACTATGCTAATGTAAACTACTAATATAAGTGTTGGAAACAACTATAAAACAGAAGTAAACATCAACACAGAGAATCAAAACACAAACTACTCAATCACAGATCTAATGATATTCAAGTGCAATTGCAGAATTGGACTAGGAATTTAAAACCGAAACTTACTTGAAGTATAATCCCAGCTGAACAGGGATTTCTCACTATGCTAGCCTGTCTTTAAGACAGGCCATAAGCTCCATAATGGCTGCCTATTCTCCAATGAATAAGCAACAGCTTATTGAAATAAGCTGTTGATCAAGCAGAGTTGAAACAGAATTGACACCAAACTCAAATTATCATTCAAACTGTAATAAGCTTTTCAAAGGAAAACTAAGAACAGGTTTAAATCAATAAAATACTTGAAAATAAATTGCAAGGAATTTTATTTGAAAATTAAAATTTTATTAAAACTTAAATTGAGATTACAACTGAAAACAGAATTACAATATTAAGATAAACTAATTTTACCCTACTCCTAACCTATTCTAAACCTAGAAACCTAACTCGATTACATGAGGTGAATGAGTGGGTATTTATAGCTGAAGTGAGGAAGCTCCTAGATATCCACGTCACTGATCCTTGTGATGTTGTGTTTCTTCTGAGTCATTCTTGTCCCTTGGATCAATCCCATCAATCATTCACTCTCCTTAACCCTTGGATCATGTGCAATCCCCTTGTGAATCCTCCGTGTGTAATTCTATTGGACCACGTGTCCCTGACATACGCCTGACCCTTCTAGAAACACTAATTATGAGGTAATCATTATTTACTTGGGTAATTTGAGGTACGGTAAGACTAGGGTTCATGTACAGTAAATCGTCTGGGTTTGTTTGGGGATAAAAAGGGGCGGGATTATGATTGGGGATGTTTATTATTTTTAGGGGTGTTGACCGTTGACTGGTTTTATTGACAGGGTAAAGGGTGACTGGATCGGGTATAATTTTAATGGGAGATGGGCTGTTAGTTTCTTGGGCTTGTGGGAAGGTTTGGGTTTTGGACCAGGCCAGTTATGTTTAGGATTAATAGGAATGGATTAATATTGGATTGGACTTGGCAGATTTTATAAACTTAGGTTTAAGGACCAAAGTTGTAATTTGTAAAATCATAGGGACCAAAACTGTAAATCTCCAAATATTAATCCAAGGGTATTTATTGACTTTTCTGAATTCTTGGAGGACCATGTTTGACTTTTCTTGAAATATTCTTTGAGGGACCATTTTTGTCATTTCCTGAAATATAAGGGACCAAAGTTGCCAATCTCTCAAACTTTGACCAGGGACTAATTTTGTAACTTTCTGAATCTCTGAGGACTTCTAATGACATAATGAGCTTTCTTTGATCATTTTGCTTCCCCGGCTCCGACTTTTGACCTTTTTCCAATCTCGTGCTCGTTTTTGTCGGTTTTGTCTTGTTTTTGTTCATTTTTCACATATCCGTACCTGCACATACACTAATACAAAAACATGCATTCTCTTGACATTTTTGGTTAGTATTTGGTATTTTTGGTCTGAAATAAGGCCTAAAAAGGATGAGTGATTCAGCACTCATCAATGTACTATTAAAAAAATCCTATCGAGGACCAATGCTACGGTGCGTAGGACCTCTCCAGGCCAATTATGTCATCCGAGAAGTACACGAGGGAGCGTGTGGCATGCACTCCGGACCCCGATCCATTGTAGCTAAACTTATGAGGCAAGGCTATTACTGGCCAACCATGCACCGGGACGCCAGGGAAGTTGTCCAGAAATGTGACTCGTGCCAGATACACGCTCCAGTTCCTAAATTACCAAAAACAATGTTAACTTCCATCATGGCTCCATGGTCGTTCTTCCAATGGGAAATAGACGTGCTAGGACCTTTACCCGAAGCTCCAGGGAAGGTAAAATATGTAATCGTAGCCATTGACTACTTCACCAAGTGGATGGAAGCAAAGCCCCTAGCCAAGACAACCGGAAAAGAAGTGAAAAAATTCGTGTGGGATAACATCGTCTGCAGGTTCGGATTACCTAAGATAATCGTTACGGACAATGGAAGCAATTTTGTGGGAGATCCGTTCAAAAGTTGGTGTGAGAGATTGAATATCACACAAATCAAAACGGCCATAGCTCATCCTCAGGCCAACGGATTGGTGGAGAGAGCAAACAAAAGCCTAATGAAAGGATTCAAGTCACGGCTCGGAAGGGAAAGATCCGGATGGGTAGATGAATTACCAAACATATTATGGGCATTCCGTACCACCCTAAAAACTAGCCATGGAGAAACTCCCTTTAGCCTGACCTACGGAAGCGAGGCGGTCATCCCAGCGGAAATCGGTATGCCTACCTTTCGGACCATGATGGCAAACGCAGAAGAAAACAATGATGAGATCGGCTTAAACCTAAATTTGTTGGAAGAAAGGCGAGAAATGGCAGCAATAAGGGAAGCCAAATACAAAAAGAAGGTGGAGCAATACTACAACCGAAGGGTTAGACCTAAAGCGTTCAAGGTGGGAGACTTTGTGTATCGGAAGAATGAAGCCAGCAGGGTGGAAGATCAAGGAAAATTAGGGCCGAACTGGGAAGGTCCCTACCGGATAACGGAAGTCTACCAACATGGTACGTACAAGCTGCAAACCATGGACGACATAGAAGTACCTCGAACCTAGCATGCAATCAATTTAAAAAAGTGTTTTATGTAATCAAATGTTCCGATAGACTTATTGTAAGGCATGAGCCATTTTCCCATCATCAATACAACATCCTATGCAGTTGGGCCATAAGAAAAGTTGTTTTTATCTAAACTTCAAACTACCTAGTAAGGGAAAAGCCCCAAGTGGGTATAATCTAAGGCCAAGAGCCGAAGGACACAAGTTGTCCGATATAGTAAAACCCCAAGTGGGTATAATCTAAGGCCAAGAGCCGAAGGACACAAGTTGTCCAGTATAATAAAACCCCAAGTGGGTATAATCTAAGGCCAAAAGCCGAAAGACGCAAGTTGTCCGATATAATAAAACCCCTAGATTGGTATAATCTAAGGCCAAGATACGGAGAAAACATGTTGTCCAATAAATTAAACTCAGACTAGTACAATCTAAAACCAATAGTTGAAAGGCACAAATGTCCCGGAACGTACATAACACAAAAATAGCATAAAGACAAATAATAAAAATAACAAAGAAGGTAAATGATATATATTCATCTGATCAAAATTAATTACATCAAGTATTCCGGAATAATGGAACAACAAAAGATGGAACATTAACAACCTATTCTATTACATAAAATTACTAAGTACATCAATTGTTCCGAGAAACCCATTCTACAAAATGACGGAACGTCAATACCCTACACTATTACATCAATTGCAACCAGGAAATGAGATAGCTTCACAAGGAGTCCGGAATACCTAAACCCATGGTCAAAATAGAAGTATCCGGACTCCGACATACAGTCTCCAATGGAAAGAGTTCAAGAACAGCAGCTTCACAAAGAATTTGCAATACCTATGCCCATAGTCAAAATGGAGGTATGCAAACCCTTAAAAACATCAACTTCAGACAAAAGCCGAGGCAGTCTGATCCGAAGATTGGTTACCGGAGGGATTCTCAGTGTGAGATTCAACCACCGGCTCTTCAACTTCCGGAGTAGGAGCAGGATCCGGAACCAAGGCTCTCAGCTCATCAAACTTTCGATAAATGGTCTGGCGGATTTTTTGGATGAAGGGGTAGTTCTGGGAGAGAGCCTGATCATATAATGAACGATATTTGTCATCAGCCTCCATATCCATCCCTTCGACCTCTCCCAACAGCTTAGTCGCCTTCTCCGGCTCATCAAATAACCCAGACTGATAATACAAGTTAAAGGGTTCTGTCAGTGCCGTCCGGAATTCATGACTACCGAGAAAGCAGTGAATAGCCTCCGGAATGAACTCGTTGATAATACGATTCCTCTCCACTTCGGCATTACCGGCAGCTATAGCAATATCTTGCTTCTCTTGATAAAGCTCTTTGTAAGCTTTCTCTTCATAAGCCAACTTCAACTTAGCATCAGACAAGTGACCCTCCAACAACTTGATCTTTTCAGCCTGCTCCCCAGAAACCTTCCTCCATTCCTCTTTCTCCACCTCGAGTTGAGAGACCCTGTCTTCCAAACTAGCATTCTCAGCACGAAACTTTTGAATCCCCTCCGGATTCACCGTAGCACACTCGGCATGTTTGTCCTTCAGAACCTTCACCTCTTCGGCCATCTCCTCAAACCTCTTGCAGTTATCATCAAAGGTCTGATCACACACCTTATGAGTTTCAGACAGCTTCTGATGCTCATGAAGAAGAGACTCAAAACGGAAGATGAGATCCGCTTGAGCCGTAGCATTTTTGCCCAATAACAACCAAGACCTCCGGATAGCCTCACCATCGTCCTGACCATCCAAATACCTCTCCTCACCCGGGGTGGCCAAATTGATCATCATATCCCGGCAGACATTCGCATTATTCATACGAGTCCCCCTCTTCACCACCCACGCAGGGACGAAGGTAGCATCATCCTCATCGTCCCCCTCTATATCCACCTCAATATCCTTCTCGTCCATCAAAACCCCCTTTCTCGGACGCTGGGAGGCACCCTTCGAACCCCCTGAAAATAAAGAACCTTCATCAATAAATGGTAAAAACAAATCAAAGAAATAATTATGGGCAAAAAGATTATTCACAAAGGCATACCAGATGGGATATCTTTCGGGTGCACCGAGCGGATTGGCTCCGGTTCCTCAACCCCTTCTGCAGCATCCAGATCAATCACATTGTCAGCAGACTGCTTGTGCCTCTTCCGAACCTTGGAAGAAATACTCCCTCCGGCTCTCTTCGCCGGAGGTTTCTTGGAACCCAGCTTTGCGACATGCTCCTTCTTTTTATCCTTGGCAGCCAGCACCTTGTCGTCCGGAACCTCGACCCTCTTCAGCTCCTCATCCTTCTCCGGAACTTCAGCATTGGAGGCCAGAGGGCGAGTAACATGCATCTCGCGTTCCTGCCCCTGTGGAAGTGGGTCCCCCTTCACCACGTTCACGGTCTTTCGTAGAGGTGGTTTCTTCAAATAACTCGACATGGTTATACCTGCGAATAAACAAAACCTATCATTAAAAATGTAAAAAGATGCATAACTTAAAAATTCATATTTATAACAAAGGCTATACCCCTCCCCTGCTCATCCCTCAAAGCCGGACGAAAGCCGGTAAATTCCCAATGATCCGATAGGCCCAAAGTATATAAGAACGACTGAGGAACTTGGCATGGCTCAATGATCGTCTCGGCCAGCCTTTCGGCATGAGAAGCATCATACTCATTTCTCTTGGGAAACGGATCAGACACATCCGAATCCGAATGCCTCCAAGGCATAGCAAAGGGAATAGCTCTCCTATCAATCAAGAAAAAGTGATATTTCCAACCCTTCAGACAGGAGGGAAATTCCCCGAAACAAGTTTTTCTATCTTTGTGCACACGTTTTTCGAAAGAAAATCAGCAACCCTGTTTGCTGAGTTTATAAAAGACGCGAAACAAAGGAGTAGTAGGAGGAATGTGCATGCTCCGGCAATACACCTCAAAAAGGGTAGCACGGTGCATACCCAACGGAACCAACTAAGATATATGAATCTTAAAATATTTGATAACATCTAAAAGAAAAGTAGAAAAAGGGACGGTAAGGCTTCCGTCAAAGAAATACTCCGCGTATAAACCAGTGGCATCCGCAGGTAATCGATCCATCGTCATACCCGACGGAGGTACCCTCGGATGTAAATCCTTCGGTATCCCAAAAGTCTCCACTACGACGAGTACTTCACCTTCGTCCATCGTAGACGGCCTCAGATGTATATCCTTCTTAACGTGTGAACCCTCCGGCTTGGATACGTCCTCATTCTCAAACGACGCGGTAGATTCCGACATAATGAGTCCGATAATGAGAAGAGTATAGCCAAACAACAAAAAACTAAACGGACTAGGACGTACCTCAAAGACGATGAGAATAATCGTTTGGAATACGGAAGATATAGAATGTGTCAGAAGTCTGTGTGTGTGGAGAAGAAAATTTACAGTGGTGTAAATGAGAAAAAAGGAACTATTTATAGGCGGTAAAAATTGGGCGCGAAACGACACGTCACCCGTAGGGCAGACGTGTCTCCATCCAAACCGTATAACAGGAAGAACGTACACGTGTCTCAATCCAGAGGACGCAGTAAAAAACGACGGCGCACCTTAAACGACACATTAATTACTTTTGGCACTTTGTACACGACTCTAGCAAACGACGAAGCTATGACTCGCCCTCCGGAAAATTACAAAAATAAACTTAGTATCACACCATTGGCATAACCAATACTATGATACTGGGGGGCACATGTTGGCGTATGTACCCTCCGGATTTAGGGCGTGTAATTAAATACCTTCCGGATCTATATCAGACAGGGCGTACGCAAGTGTATTTAAACAAGACAGACCAATATCCGGAGGGTTGGGAATGTCCGCATGACCTCAACCCTCCGGAGATCATGACTGTTCGGATGAACCAGTAAGTACATGAACCAAAGTACAAACAAGTACACCAAGTATATGGTAATGGAGCATAAATTAGCAAACATTAAGGAACTAAGTACAAACCAGCCTGACACTCCATATTAAAGACCTATAAATAGAGAAGAAATCTCCACTTAAAGGTTAACTAATTCTCTCACTCTTTAACTTCACATATACTTTCTTTCTCTAAGAACATATACTTACTCTCACGCCGGAGGTTGGTTCTGGGATACATTCCCGGGGCGAGACTAACGGACGTACCTGTTTTGCAGATATCCGAAGTAACCAACTACCAACAAGGATCACCCCGAATCCGAAGGACCAATCCATAGTCCGAAGGATTCATCTCGCTTGTCTGGAGTAGAAGCAAACTTTTACTTCAACAGGCCCCTTAAAAAGAGAGACCCGGTGCGATTGCACCACTTGCACACCCTAATTGCCGCCACTGATCATTGTGTACAAGATACTTGTCATCTTTGTCGTAATAATTTTGAATACGCACAAAAGTTACCTGACATGAACAATAAGTCAATAAGAGTGGAGGGAGTGGGCTCGGCAAACTCTCGGCAAAAATCGGTGATCTTCGGCAACACCGATGCCACCGTTCGGCAAGAATCGGTAAAGCAAAAATTCGGTAACATTTACCGATTCATAAAGTGTTGGTGTTGGTAAATACTTGAGAAGGAAGAGTGATGTGTAAGGTTTTTATTGGGTATTGATGATGTGGAAATTTGGTGAAACCAATGCCACCAAATTGATGAAAATTGGGGTGAATTGGTGAAGTGTGAGTTGTAAGGTTTTTATTGGGTATTGATGATGTGGAAATTTGGCAAAATTTGGTGAACTGGTGACCACTCCCTCCGCCCTAATGGACTACATTCCTTATCTCGTTATCATGATAAAGTTGAGTGTTTTTTTGGCCCTATATATATATTCACCGTCGAATATGTGGTGGCTGATTTCTGAGTTAATAATTTATACACATGCGCCTACTTTTTGTTTACATTATTTAGGACTTTAGGTCGTGAAACGTAGACCCACCTCGGTTCTAAGAGGAGAGGGAGTGGGTGCGGGGAGAATGCGGGGAAGGTGGAACCCCGCACGGGAACACCGCTGCCTCGCGGGGAACCCCGCACGAGGAGGTGAAAATCGGGGAAATATCACGCATGCGGGGAGAGGAAGAAAAGAGACGTTGGAGGTGTATTTGTGCAAAGTGTTCTTAGTATCTCTGTTTCATCTTCTAGCTTTGACAATATTTCATCGATGATATTTTCCTGTATCTTCTCAAGGCTGCCACGTGACACAGATGCGGCGGAGACGTTGATTTCGTTACGAGCCATCAGAGAATGAAGGAATTACCGTCCCCTGCCTGGCTGCTTCTCTTCTCTTTTTCAATGAGTTTTGATCAAATGTTAGTTACTGTCATTCTATTTTGGAACTATGGCTGCTTCTCTTCTCTTTTTCAATGGGTTTTGACCATAACTTTTTAAAAAGTCGTACATTTGGTCTTTATAAAAAGCTTTAATAAGTTATTGTTTAGTATATGTTTTTTAGTTGATCTCTTTGTACATTCAAAGAAAAAAAAAAAAAAAAAAGAAAAAGTGAGTGAAGGGTAAGTGAAGGTGCCGCCTCTAAAAATGAAGTGAGTGAAGGGTGAGTGAAGGAAAAAGTGGAAGATGATGTGGCGCAAGGGGATTGGTTGTGAGTGAGTGAAAGGAAATGGGGTGAGTGGAGCACTCCCCCCACCCTAAAAGTTTTATGGTTGGGACCAAAGCGTAATAAAACCAAAACCAAACTAAAAACAATAAGAAAATATAGTAGAACCAAAGAAAATTGTTTGGTCGTTATTGAAAGTAAAAAAGTACAATACACTTTCTCGTAATATGCTCTTACCAGATAACGACCATCACGTCGATCACTTCTAACAATGTTATCTTCAATATTTGTGGCAGAATTCCCACCCCTAATTTGACGAGGAACGACACCTCTGGGTCATAAAAATGCTTTCAAAGAGATATTGCTTAGGCTAAGCACATCAGTGACAATGATTGACTTTTATTTTGTCTGTCACATCAGTTTTTTTTTTTCCGACGACATACACACGATTTTTTATCATATCAAAACGACATACACTAAAAAAACATGCCCCACCAAATTAATTTAATTTAAAAATACGCAAACACATACAAAACAAACCCACGACATCGGTCGTAATCTCGACCGAAATGTATCGCGACCGTCGCTCGACCTTCATTGCACATCAAGGGCGACTTTCATTTGAAAGGTCGACCCTCACTCGACCACAATTATTACGCTTAGCCTTAAGATAGTTTTGATATTAAAAATAGTAAGAGCCGATCAAATGTTTTACAAGGCATATAATTAGGTAAATTTGCATATGTGACGTCCAATATCATTTATTTTTAAGGGAAAATTCTTCAACTACCCCACAATTACAAGTGTACTTGCCCCTGCTATCTCAAAAACTTTTTTTTTTTCTTCAAATACCCCAGAGGCGAAGGTAAAAAAACTTGGGCGGATAGCTTAATAATATGACACTTGTTTCTAGTGGTGTCCCCACCATGTACCTTCATGGTACATCTTACAATATATACTTTTTGGGCGACTGTGACCTCATTTCTCAGGCGACTTAGCTATTTTGTCTTTTTATAAAAAAAATTATTAATTATTTTTGATCCTCATTGTTTGCTTGTTATTTATTTTTGTCATACTATTTCTTTATTTTTTAACCATTTCATATTTTACCAAATGAACATGTATCAAAACTTTATAAGAGTTCATTTCTTTTTGGTTGTGGACCAGGGAAACATAAAAAAAAAAATATATATATATATATATATATATATATATATATATATATATATATTCAACCTTTATATACAACCTTTATTCAGTCATGGTTTAACAGTTGTCAAAACATTTGAAGAATCAAAGATAAAAGTGGTGGAATCGAAAATGAATGCGATAAATGATCTGGTGTTTCATACTTTTGTTGTCAAAACATAAAGAACTGATAACAAAAGAGATCTAATCTAAATGATTAAACCAAAAAAACAAATCTCTTCAAGCAAAAAGTCACAACCACAGTCAACCACATCAATATTTCAATTTCTTTAGCCTGGTGTGTCTCGAATCAAAACAAAAATATAAGGAAAAAAAAAAAGATCTAAGGTGTGTCTACTATTCGGTGGTCATTACAAATCTTTAAAAGATTTTTACAACACCCATCATCGATCCTAAGAACAAGAAACAATATAAATGAGCCTACCTGAAGCCGTTGAAGAAACAAGAAAAAGGGTTCGTTTGTATTTTTGTTGCCGTGTGTTTGGATGATTGCTTCCATGGTGATATAAGGATGCATCGCTCAAAGGAGTAATAAGGAGGTTTGTATTTGCTTAGGAGATATTAAGGATGGATCGGCGGTGATGGTGTTTGGGGTGGTGGTGGTGTAGCTGTGGAGGTGGCGGTGATGGTGTTTGGGGTGGAGGCAGCCGGTGGCTGCAAGTGATAAAAGAAAGTGTGTTTGTTGTATTTTAGGTTTAGGGTAAAATGAAAGAGACAAAAGGATGTATTTTTATTTATAGAAAATAAAGAAATAATATGACAAAAATAAAATAAAAGCAAACAATGAGGATCAAAAATGTAATTAACAAATTTTTTACAAAAAGATAAAATAGCTAATTCGCCCAAAACATGAGGTCCCAGTCGCTCAAAAAGTACATATTGTAAGATGTACTATGAAGGTACATGGTGGGGACACCACTAGGGACAAGTGTCACATTTTTAAGCTATCCGCCCAAGTTTTTTGGACCACCTCCGCCTCTGGGGTATTTGAAGAAGAGGAGTGCTACACCCACCTAAGATTTACAAAAATTCATCCACTCGCTGACGTGGCAATGTGGTGATTGGTTGGTTTTCTGTGGCCCACAGAAAACCAACCAAAATGTGGTGATTGGTTGGTTTTCTGTGGCCCACAGAAAACCAACCAATCACCACTCTGCCACGTCAGCGAGTGGAAACTTTTTTGTAAACCTTAGGTGGATGTAGTAATATTCTTTGAAGAAAAAAAAAGTTTTTGGGGTAGCAGGGGTAAGTACACTTGTACTTGTGGGGTAGTTGAAGAATTTTCCCTATTTTTAATGTGACTTACATAAATGAAAAGGAGATGATTGAGACACTCATAATTTTGATTATGACACTCAATTGTACAAACAGTTAAAGCATGTTGTAAATGTTGTAAAAGTATCTAATGTATATAGTGAAGTGTCCCAATAAAAAAAGTGAGTGTGTAAACCATTTCTCTAAACGAAATATTGCTTAAATTATGACCGAAAGACATGAACAGACAAAAATAGCCATTTTTTTTTTTTTTTTAATGTTAATTGCTTATAGTACCACCTCATTAATATCTTTAAATTACAACTAAAAATGATTCAAACTTATGCCACATGCCAAATACGGAGTAGTATATTATACGATGCTTTTTAATTTGATATTCATTTCGATATACTTTTCAAAAATTTCTTTTGAATTTTTTTCATAAAAAGTTATAAAAATTTGTAATATATCATAACTAATTCGCAATAACTTTTATATTAAATATACGAAAAAAAAACTAAAATTTATATTTCCTTCGGTGAACCATTTCTTCCTCCTAATAAACACTTCTTTCTTCTAAATAACTCATTTTCTTTATCCTACAAACCTCATTTCCCCTATTCGAACCCTAGCGAAACAATTGCGAACCTTCAATGAGAACATCCCTCATTACGAACCTGCTGTAGGGGTGTGCAAAAACGGCAAACTGAACCTAAACCAAAAGTAACGGAGACCCGAAACCAAAAGCCTTAAACCGTTTGAAAAACCGATGGTTCAGTTTTTGTATTTTTGAAAATCCAAAGTTTACGGTTCGGTTTAGTTTTAGCATAAAAAGCCAAACTAAAGTAACCGAACCGAAAAAATACGTTTAATCTCAAAACAATCTTCTTTAGATTCTTTTTGAATGTGTCATTTTGAACAACGCATAAACATTTTTTCTAGGGTTTTTGGTGTTTATTAATTTTTTGTTGTTATTATTGTGTCAATTTATGACACATAAATCAATAATATTCTAGTATTTCTTTTATTGTCATTAGTTTCCTATTGTCATTATTATTAAAATTTGAAAGTGTTAATTTATTATGCAGTGCAAATTCGAGCTTGAAATACCATACCTTGATAAATCAATTAGAAACCGAAAAACCAAAAAGAGACAAAAACCGAAAAACCAAACCTAGAATGGTTTCTAGAAAGCAAAAACCAATTTTCTTTTTTTAGTTCGATTCGATTTTAACCTAAAACCAAGCCAAGCACCATGTTCACCCTATCATCTTCCCTCATTCCTCCTAAATCTTACTTCATTATTGAATCATCTATTCACTAACCAACTTTAAAATAATATAAGCATAAACAATGAATGTCATAAATTCAAAATATACGTTTATAATTGTTCAAAAGTATCAAGAATACACATTTGTGTTTCAAACCTCCAAAAACGCTTAATGTTGCATCACTTATTTACAATAATGATTTTAAGATAAACTTACTTTCATGTTGATGAATGATGATTATCTTTGAATGGATTAAAAGTTAGCGTTTTAATTTTATTATGTGTTTTTTAGTTTTAGGTTTTATGTTACAGCTTAATAGTGAGTAGGATTTTTGTTTCTAGTTTTTTGTTTTATTATCTTAAAAGGCTATACAAATTACACAATGTCCCAAATAAACCCTATAAAATTTCAGATTTTCAAAGTAGTCGTTTCTTTCGGGAAAGTACCGGAACCGGACGGTTCCTACCCGAACCGTCCCGAGAACCGAAAATTTAGAATTTTAGGAACCTTGAACCGTACCATGATTCTAATATACGGTTCGATTCTGATACAATACCGGTACATTTCCTCTATTCTTTTGGTTCTTTGGGTTTTTTTGAACACCCCTACAGCTCAAAGTTTACTTCTTGTTCTTAAATAATTAATAGTCTTTTTCTCTTTAGATAAAGTGCAAGAATAACTATTGTTATATCATAACAAGTTTCTTTTATTGTTTGTTTGTTTTTGTTTTTTTTTTTGAAATGATATATACTTTCTTTTGGTTAAGCTGAAAAATGAAAATGGCAAAATGTGCTTACTAGTTACTTCCACTTGCCCACCCAACAAATAAAGACTTCTGCTCATTTGGCCCATTGGACCATTTGGGTTCCAAGAAACCGATTTAGTACAGTAGTTTGCTTTGGACCACTGAGAGACGGTAATGTAGCAATATAAAACCTTGTAACTATTAAACCTCATCTATGCTACGTTTGGCAAAAGTAGCGAGCAGTAGCAGTGAGCTGTGAGCAGTAGCCAAAAAAGCTCATAGCTTCATAAAGAAGCATTGAGAAAATGAGTTTTCCTAAAAAATAGCAAAGCTCACAGCTCTCATGTCAAACGAACACTATAAATAAAAAAACTTATTGTTCACCGCTCATTGCCAAAAAAAACTCTAAAAAGCTTTGTGCCAAATATAGCCCTAGTCATCTCTAAATTGTCTATAGACAATGCGGATTAAATTGTAACATACTTCTCCATAATTTAGTTTACCCGCACGTTAAAGCGTCATGAACAATGTAGTTAAATTTATTAGAGAAGTATGTTTTTCGATTATTTTTTTTATGTCACTTTAAATTTACCGGATAACAAGAATTTGACACGTAATTCTTGATACACAATTTTTGTTATTTAAAGTTTGGAAAATATTTTATTTTTAGTTTGTAAATGTATTTTTTTTCATCCAAGCCAGATTTTATGTTACGTTCATTATCAATCATAACCGAACCCATGTTGCCGCCATAAAGAAAAACGTACTAGTAACATATTCAACTGCTAAAGACATTTTTTTTTCAATTAACTTGTTTTGCTAGCTTATGCACTTATTTATTATTGAAAAAAGTCATGAGCTAACTTATTTGGCTTATGAGCTCATAAGTTTAGCTTATAAACGTATCGTAAAACTCGTAGACTATCTCAAATTAATAAACTAATAAACAAAACAAATTAAACTCATAAAAAAAAAAAATCAACGTTACCTAGACCCGCCTTTCACGAGGTATGAAGAAGGTGAGATGTAGGTAACCTTACCTTACTCAGGTAGAAAAGCTTACTTTCAGAAAATCTCTGATCTTTTTACAAGAAGTGAAGATCGAACCCTTGACTTTTATGTAAAAAAAAAAAAAAGTTTTTTCTGTTTTTTTTGTTTTTTTTATTTTTTTTTTCAACCCTACTATAGGCTATCTCAATTTTAGAGTGCGTTTGGTATGAGTATATGCGAATGAGGTTATGGGTTTCATAGTGATTAAAGGTGTTTGTTTAGTGGGCTACTAATTTGGTGTCTATAAAATCCATTCTGTGTACCTCTCTCTTTTTCACTACAAAATTTAAATGTCTATACATTTTTTCATACCATATTTTATCATCCAAAGATAAACAATCGTAATTATACATTTTTTTATATCTATTATCATTCTACCACATGTTAAATATGATAACTATTTAGCAACAAACCATGATTGTTAGCAACAAACCAAATATATGCTAAGTAAAGAAGCTAATCTAAACACCCCAATACCTTCTCAAAATACACATTGACCCACAATAAACTACCCCAAAAGACCAAAACGCCTCTTCATTTCACCCTTTTTTTTTTTTTTTTTTTTTTTTTTTTTTTTTTTTTTTTTTTTAAAAAAAAAAAAAAAAAAAAAAACCCAAAAATACCCGAAAACAGATAGAAACACCTTTTCAGTTTTCTTATAGATTCTCCCTCAAAAAAACCTCATCAATGGCGTATCATTAAAACACAACCCCCTTAAAAAAAAACCCATCAACAAAAATGTCAGCAGCACTCAAAAAACTCATCTCCAGATCATGTCACCACCACCATCGTACCATAACCTACATGCCCCGACCCATCCCACACCCACCCACAACCCGACCCGGTACCCCCATACCCATCACCTTAATCCCAGGTGACGGCATAGGCCCCTTAGTAACCTCCGCAGTCGAACACGTACTCAAAGCCATGCAAACCCCCGTCACATTCGAAACATTCGAAAATGTCCATGGAAACATGAGCAAGCTGCCTGATGAGGTTATGGAGTCGATAAAAAGGAATAAGGTTTGTTTGAAAGGGGGGCTGGTTACGCCTGTAGGGGGAGGTGTGAGCTCGTTGAATGTGGAGATGAGGAAGGAGCTTGATTTGTTTGTTAATGTTGTGCATTGTTGTAAGTTTGAGGGGTTGAAGACTAGGCATGATGATGTGGATGTTGATGTGGTTGTGGTTAGGGAGAATACGGAAGGGGAGTATTCGGGTTTGGAGCATGAGGTTGTTCCGGGTGTTATCGAGAGTCTTAAGGTGCGTGTTATGTTTTTGAGGTTTTTCGGTGTGTATTTGTGTTTGATGAAATGTTTATAGGGTTTTTGGGATTGCTTAGTTTCTTAAAAGTAGTGTGTGCATACAAAAATGCTTAATTTAGTGTAGATTAAGCAAACAAGAAGTATTTTCGTAACTTAAGTAAGCAATGGCAAACACACTCATAAGGTGCGTGTTATGTTTTTGGTGAAATGCTTATTCGGTGTTTGGGGTTGCTTAGATTTTTTAAACTGAAGTAGTGTAAATTTAGCTTATAAGCATTTTGTCCAATACTTGAAGCTGCTTAAGTAATTATCTGATATGTGACGACTCGTGTTGGAGATAAGACATTTGATCCCTTTATAAGCTTGAAGTAGTGGGCTACTAGTATCCTTCAACCATGGTTTGGATTCTCAAGTAGTCCATTGCTTTCGGCTTTGGGGGCGTTACAGGCTACTTTTTGATTATAGCAACTACAAGTAAAAACTTGATAGAGGTGTGTGGGATTTACGGTTAGTGGGTACCAACTTGCTTATGTTTGAAGTGTTTATTTATTAAAACTAGGAAGATAAGCAGTTTAAACACTAAAAGATACCTATGTGCGTAAAATAATAAGCATAAGCAGAAAAGAACTAAAAGTAGCAATCTATGATATCCTCACAGTCCTTCCTCCTCATAATAGAAGAAATGTTCTTTTATATAGCTTGTTGATGGAAATTCCATGTGTGTTGCTTGATATGATACTCAATTCAAAATAGGTTCTTGAATTCGAGAAAGCAAATCTTTTGATTATATAATATGTTTACTTTCAGAAGTTGAATAATGCAAGCAAGGTGTTTAAACAACAAACATTCTTAAAATTAGGAAATGATTAGTTAAGTTTAAAGCTTTTGTGGGAGGGAATTTCTTTATAAAGGAACCAATAAAAAAAAAATGCAACTCGCCCGTTAGTAAGGACATAGTAGATTAGTAGGGACAGGACTCTGGGAAGGCAAAGAACAGTTGGTTTCACCTCAGTTTTTTTTGCTAAGAATATCGGTGCTTCACAAGTAGAATAAGAATCCTGTTTTAAAGCTATATGCATAAGTAGCCGCTGTGTGCCCGTTAATTGAGTGATTGGCTTTTTCAGACATCGTTTTTGCAAATATAGAGAAAACCAGTCTTTCAACAAGTAAGAGTTCTGGACATAATATGCCTATCACAACGTTTTCTTTTGGTGTTATTTACTTTTCCATCAATTTTTGAATCTTAATTCATCCTTGCGAAATATCACCTAAATAGTTCAATAGGTTTATGACTGAGTAAAAGATTGAACTTGGACATTGCTTTAACCATATATAATAGGTTGATAATGTACAGAGCTGACGGTGGATGCGTCCTACGGTTCTAGCCTTCTAGGATACTTAATCTGTGTACTTAGTATTTGTAGCATAGATGAACAAGGTGAAATGCATTTGCTTCTATTGTGTCTAATTATGGTGTCTTATTAGGTGATAACAAAATTCTGCTCTGAACGTATCGCAAGGTATGCTTTTGAGTATGCCCACCTGAACAACAGAAAGACTGTGACGGCTGTTCATAAAGCAAACATCATGAAGCTTTCAGATGGTCTTTTCTTGGAATCATGTAGGGAGATTGCCAAAAATTATCCCGACATCAAATACAATGAAATTATTGTGGACAACTGCTGCATGCAACTTGTTTCAAAACCCGAGCAATTTGATGTCATGGTATGGTGCTTATATCATCTTCGTTATGCATCACATATAGCTACCATTATTCTTTTCCACATATACTAATTGTTGCTTATTTTGTCATTTCATTTGGTAGTTTATACGTTCCTCGCTTCAGTTATGTTAAGCCAGTAAAAAACTAAATCGCATCAGTAATTCAGTAGCATATGTCTGTCTGCAAGGCTGGCATAATAAATTTACTATTCTTAATCCATATATATAGATTCTCCTAACTAAGATTACTGATCCTAATCCTTATCTATATAATATACATATCTAATGAATAGAATAGAAATAGTATTTATTCATTGAAAATATCAATAATGCGCCGGTCTTACAATATCCTTATTCAGATTTGGTTCTTGGCGGCACAATATGTTATACCACACTCTACGTGTGTTCACCTATGTCCCACTTAATTAGTCTATAAAAACCAAAGTTTTTGTTGTATTCATATTTTTTTTGAGAAATGAACAAGGATTAGGTTATGTTCCTTCTGATCATTTAGCATTCTAATTTGTGGGTCCCCTTGAAGATGTGATTGTGGGTCACATATTCACATTATGATAGGAGAAATTAATATGATAACCATGACAGTAGGGACCCGAAATAAATCCAACACATACAATGAGGGATTATTAGTCAGTTATCCAAGTTACTCTCCAGAGACAAAATAGAGCAATCTTATGGAACAAAATCAATACCGTTAGTATTGGTTAGTTATAATTAGAGGGCAGTTGCATTTATTCTGTGACATTTATCCAGTAGATGATTTAAAGTCAGTGACTGTATATAACTAGAGGCGCACGGATGGGCTTAAGCCTGAGTCCGGTTCCAAAAATTCCGGTCCTAAGCCCGTGCCGATCTGGCGGTCCTAAATGCTCCCAGTATTGCTTGCACACTTAAGATACAACCTCCCTTAATTAAATATTCCAAGCAGGTGAGCACTCCTAAGTCTTAATAATAAAGTGTTCCATGATACCTACTACACCAGACCTTTAGTTTTAGACTTGGATTTAAGATTTCACAAATGAGTACCACTTTCTAAGATAGCTCACGATGACAATTTTACCCATTAAGCATGTGGACTTTTAAATCTTAGCATTTAAGTTAGATAAATATAAATTTCAACCTCATATGTTGTGATGGTTTGTGGTTTAGTAACTTAGTTTGTTTCATTACACTTCTTTTGTTTATTGTGATTAGTTTTTAATTTAATCCTTTAAATAAAGTAGATTGTGCTCAGGCAGGTGGCCGAATGATTGGCTTCCATTTTACCATGTAACATGGTGACAAATATGGTTGCTTTCATATCTATTACATGCACCTTTTCTGATTTTGTTACCATCTGAACTGCAATTAGGTTGTTACTGATAACTTAAGGGAATTGTTTGAATCTTGCAGGTGACACCGAACCTATATGGCAACCTAATTTCAAACGCTGCTGCTGGTATCGCTGGTGGCACAGGTGTAATGCCAGGAGGTACGTACGTCTAAACCAGTTTGCTAGGTTTTTTTTTTTTTTTTTTTTTTTTTTTTTTTTTTTTTTTTTTTTTTTTTTTCTTTTCCCTTAGCTAAGAGTTCGTGGGTCCCAGCTCTGTTAATTCCTCTAAATGGGGAGGAGCTTCATTTTCACACTCTATATTTAGTGAAATTTATGGGCCCAAATAAGAAAAGTAATAATATTAAATAGAATAATAGATGGATCCCACATTCCTTCCACTAACAGAAAAAAAAAAAAAAAAAAAAAAAAAAAAAAAAAAAAAAAACGCCCCCTAAATCCTGTTGCAACTGATATTAAAGTGACTATCCAAAACTGATTCTTATAAGCATTATGAGTTGAAATTAAATAATTAATGATTGATTATTACAGGAAATGTTGGGACAGAGTACGCCATATTTGAGCAAGGTGCATCAGCTGGGAATGTTGGGAAACCAAAAATGGTTGAGAAGAAGATAGCAAACCCTGTGGCTTTGCTCCTTTCATCAGCAATGATGCTTAGATACCTTCAGCTTCCTGATTATGCAGATCGCTTAGAGACTGCTGTGAAACGCGTTATCTATGAGGGAAAATACCGCACAAAAGACCTTGGAGGAAGTAGCACAACCCAAGAGGTTGCTGATGCTGTCATATCTGCGCTTGAGTAACTCATCGGTTTTGCCAGTGTGATCGTTTTTACCCTTTAATTCTTAAAATTGCATTTACAGCAGGTTGTAGATATTCCTGTACTAAAGTTGACTTGACAGTTTTGGTTCGAATAAGTCGATCCACTAAGCATAACATGTAAAGGAAGGTGATCCGTTTTTGTCTTTGGTAACAATGGTTATATCGAATCTCTTATGATATGTTTTGGTTTTATAACATCAAGTTTAAAACACCATTTTATGATGATAAATTTTATAACATAACCCAATAATGATAAACATTTACATACATATATATTATTATGAAATTTTGTAATGCATTTTAAGAGATACTACCTCTATGAAATTTTAAACGTAGCTACTTAAGCGGAAGTAGCATTTAAAACTGAGACAGACAGCAGAAGCAAACAGTGAGCGGTAATCAGTTTGTCAAGGAGGATGGAGTAGCCGGATATTGAGTGAGGTTGAGACTAGTAATGAAGGACGTCATTAGATTTCCTAGATATAAATGTTCCCCAATCTTTATACCAGTTGTGACTAATGCCAAGTCAGGTTCATAGTATCGCTCGGCCAACTTCCCATCCAAATCCACTACGACAACTGTATGTATGCTCCTACCAAAAATAATAAAGTGCATAAATAAGTTAATAGGATTGCTTGAACGAATGGAGTTAGATTTAGAGAGTGTTGATGGTTGCGATTGCGATTGATTCAACTGATTCAAATAATATGTAAAACGATTCAGTTTCAGTTATACAAAATATAAATGAATTGACTTACTGTGTTAATCGCGATCCAGTATTGTCCCTCACCATCATAATGAATATTGTCGGGCATGCCAACTAGCCTATCAATGAATACGTCAATGGATCCCTCTTTTTCCCCTTGTATGTAGTATCTCATGCATCTCATCTTGTAATTCATGTCATGAAAAGTAATGTCAAATCTCTTAAGGTTACGCTGTCTTTAATATAAAGCAAAAAAGCAATGAGTGACATTACATCGAGGTTTCACAAAAGATAACAAAATCCTGATCCGGGGATATTTCAATGCCACAAGCAAAGTACAGATCTCGAGCAAGAACTTTTGTCTGCTTTGTGGATGGATCATAGCTCATCAATCTACTATACGGTCGACCTTCAAATATATCAAGTACCCAGTTGTGCAAGTCGTATTTCCAAGTGGCATCGGTGAAATATAGTATACCATTTTTTGTTACTGTTACAGCGTCCGCAAGTCCAAATTTTATGCCCTCGGCCTCATTTGTTAACATTTCTATCGCACCATCTTCGGTTATTTTAAGTATTCCCTATAGATGGTTGTTAATACAACAAATACGTATTAATCTTTGTAGAGTTTTATGGGTTACGCATACTCGATTAACAAAGACTTTTAAACCTACGACCACCAAATCAAGGAACTCAGATATTGACATTAGGGATGAGCAAAAGAATCAAAGAACCGGACCGGACCAAGAACTAGACCGGAACCAAGAAGAACCGAACTGGAACCAGAACCGAAGGTTCGAGTCCCGGTTCTTCCGGAACCAAAGACCCAATAATATATAAAAACATGTAAAAAAATTTTACTTCTCATACTCGTCTCAAATCATTCGTACCAATGCCATAAAAAAAAAAAAAAAAAAAAAAAAAAAAAAAAAAAAACCCTACTAGCCTATTTTCAGAAAAATCAAGCAAAACACTCTAAACCTTGTCCTTAATCTTTAATTCACTAAAACATCCACAAATCAATAATTAATCTAAGCCTAATAACATTCCAAGATCATTCAAGAGTCAAAACTCACATAAACAACTATTATCATTATCAAAATAATGAAAGTAAGTTTTATATTTTATTTTTATTTGCATTCGATGTACTAGCTTATAACATGTTCAATATTATCCTAGGATATCTCGTTTGAGGATTTAGAATCATAATATAGTTATCCTACATGCCATTGTTTAACACATTTTTTAAGGATTATTTATATAATATGACCAACAAAACCATATAATTAAACATTACGTGACCATAATGTTAATGTTATATGATTGGTAATCTAAGAATATTTTTACAGTACTTGCATTATAAAACCATATAAGCTCCTGCAGCTTTTATGTTGAACATTATGTTACCATAATGTTGTATGATTGGTATTTGGTAACCATAATTTTATTTCATTCTCCGGATTGTTGTGTATTATTGTTCTACTTAAAATATGAACAAATAAAACTATAGGATGATTGTTTATTAATTGTTATTGGTTTAAACGTAAATGGTTGAAAATGCTTAAAAAATTCAATTTTTTGTGTGTTTTTTTATTGGCTTAAATTCTAGTGTATGAGGTTAATTTTTTTCTTCAGAAAAGCAGTTTCTATCCGTGTAGACCCAAAGAACTGAACCGGATCTGGAACCAGAACTGGAACCAAAAACTATATTCGGTTCTGTTTTCGGTTCCTACTATTCACAAAATTCGGTTCTCGGATCTACCGGTTTCGGTTCCAACCGGTTCCAGACCTATGCTCATCCCTAATTGACATTGTACCGAAGTTTGATAAGTATCAATCCACTTCTATACTATATTATAATGCATGAATAACGAAACTAATTCCTAACCAAAAATTAAGATAATGTGCTCTAATCATATCGTGACATGTGTCATTTCTCAACTATAAATTAACCTTTATTTTTAAATTAAAATATCTTTTTATCTATCTATTATTTTTATGATATAAATTTACCATATTATTTTAAAAATTTTGCACTCTTTAATTCAACATCAATTTTGATATATTTTTATGAGTTTTTAGTTTTTAGATTTTTAGCGGGTTTATTTTATTTTGATTCAAAATTTTACAATTTTAACCTTTATTTCAATCAATACAATCTTGATTCGTCAAAATTGTGGAAAACTAGAAGGGGATTGAATAGTTTACCGATTAAAATCTTTTTAACTTGTTAAGTTAGCTTTGAAACTTTCCGTTTGATCAAAGATATGTACACAAACACAATATATAACATGCAAGTAAATGAAAGAAACGATCAAGCCACAACACGAGTATTTATCGTGGTTCAGCTACAAGGACTCTTTTTCCTTGCCCTACGTCCACGCCCTGAGTATCCAACTCGAGAGTTTCTTTCACTAGTCAACAAGCTCCTTTCACCGGCGGAGAAAACCTTACACGTCGCTTATACTTTTACCGACACAAAGCTAGATGTCGAGTTCTTTACCAAGGGTACAACCACTCCCGTTAGTTCTTTACAAGGGTACAACTACTCCCTATACACTTTGTATTTTGAGGACTAAATTACTAACCGATCACTACTGAAAATACACAATCAAATGAAGTGTAAACTACACAAGTCTACACAATGCTAAGCTAACAAGTCTTGCAACGTTGTGTTGAATACTTGTTACTTTTAGTAAGCTTGTGAATCTCTTTGCTACAAAAAGAAACTTCACATATGAAATGTTAAGAGGTTAGATGAAAGAATGAATGTGTGTGTAAAAATATGATGTCAAGTGATGAGCCAAAATTCAACTTGTGGCTCAATATTTATAGCCAAAACCTTCTGCAGGTCTGGCGGATCAGGCGGACCCCTGAGAAGGGTTCCGCCCGTGTACCTCCAGGGTACCGCCGGGCTTGCAGTTGGTTTTGCAATAAATCTTGCAAACCAAACAAAGTCACATCTCATTACTCTTGCAAACCAAACAATGTCACATCACATGATATCAAGTCAAACACTAAACTTGCAAGCAACATCTAAGTAAGTCAAACACATTTCTTTCCATAAATGTATAATGACAAAACTTGCCATAAATGTGATGTGACAATTCTATTTTTAGAAAATAAGAAGTGTTGTGTTTTATGAAATGTATAATGTAGCAAAAGTCTAGTTTATGCAAGTCTTTAAAACTAAGATTATGTTTTACTTAGAAACTAACGTTTACATTTGTCATTAACAAAACTTAGAGAAGATCGTAAAATATAAATAACGTTTTTTGGCGATATTTGTATTAACAATCTCCCCCTTTTTGTTGATGACAAAACATACACTTTGTTTTTAAGTAACTCACAAAATCTTGGTTTTTAAGACTTAAAAAAAACTTATATTAAACTTGTTTTACTTAATTTATGAAAATCATATTAAGTTTTGAAAGTTCAATATATTTCTCCCCCTTTTTTTCGAAACAAAAAGTAGAGTAGCGAAGCGGAAAAATGCACTTGCTCCCCCTTGCTTGTTACTCCCCCTAAAAGGAGTGCCAAGGTGGGAAGCATGGATTTTGGATCCTACAAAAAAATGGTTAGTTGGTGATATATATAAATAAAGCCAAGTTTGTAGTTACCACACACATTGCAACCACAATACAAATGATCAACCAACAATGCACGAAAGTAAGTAGAAAGAATTAGCATTCCAAGTAAAATTTTGACTTATAAAAGTCAAAGGACATGAAATAGTAATATTCTTCTACTTCTAAAAAACTTAAAAAAAAAATAACCAAGAAAGAAAAAATAAAAGCCTAGTTTCCTAAATTGGGGCAAACGGCCTCCAAATGGTTCTCTAGGGTTTGTTTGGGTGGGAAAGGGCATCCAAACGTTCGATGACGTGTTGGAATGCAAACCGGGTTTCATCTTGGAGTCGGTGAAGCAACGTTTTGATGCTTGCACCCATTTGCTCACAATTTGAGCAAACATGGGGATGAGTGGGTAGAAATGGGTTGGCATTGGTTTCTTGGTTTGAGGGTTGATTGGTTTGTGGTTCTTGGGTGGATGATGGGTTTGGTATTGAGTCAAGCAATGTGGTTTGAAATTCCATTGCTTGATGGAGATGGTTTTCAACCATGTTTTGGATATCCTCATATGAAGGAAATAAAGACTCAAAGGTTTGAGGTTGAGGGTGTGGTGGATTTGGGTGATCATGGTTTTCAAAGTTTGGTTCTTCATATAGAGGACCATGGATGTCATGGTAGATGGGGTGAAACAATAATGGTTTAGGTTGATGGTATACTTGTTGTGGTGGTTGGGTGTGGTTAGAATGCTCATTTTGGTCAAGAATTGACTTTGGTGAAAAAGGTGGTGGTTGTGAAGGTCTTGGTGGGAGATCATTAAGATCTTGGACAAAAGGGTGTGGTGATGTGGGAGGAGACCCAAATAACTCCATAGGTTCCATTTTGGGTAATGGTGATGGTGATGAAGTTTTGGATGGTTGGGTTGGAGCACTTGGTGGACTTGGGTCAATAGGTGATTTAGTTGGTGGTGGAGTGAGATCATTTGGTTCATTGGGTGATGGTGATGGAGATGCAAAATTCAAAAAGTGTTCATTTTTGATAGGTGATGTGAATTCATCCAAAGATGAGGAGCTTAGGTTGATGGATTGATTTGACCATAGTGGTTTTACACTTATCCGGGCGGTTTTCCGGATGGGTCTTGATGGTTGGTTGGTGATTGTTGACTTAGTCATGGTGAAAAATGGTGTAGAAGTTTCAGAAATTATGGTGAAGAAGGTGTGATTTAATAGTGTTTAGGATGGCTTAATTTATAGTGTTGAAGGATTATGGAAAGGAGTGTTTGGATTTGATGTTAGTCCATACAAAAATGGAGGTTTCTAATGATTTGGAAAACTAATTGTGGGTTGTCAAATCATGGAAGTCAATCCAATAAAAATGGTGAAGTGAGAAGATAAGTTTTGCACTAAATGCTTAGTGGTTTTGGTGGATTTGTGGTAGTATAAATCTCAGGGATTTCAAGGATCCCTTAAAAGGGTTCCTTCCTTTATGTTTGAGGGGTCCTTGAGGTTGTTATGGCTAAATTTGAATTTTGGCGGGAATTGGTTTTGGTTAAGTTTATGGAAGAAGGAGTATCCTATTATGCTAAACACATTGCAAGTAATGGGTTTCTACCTAAAAGGATTGGATTTTGGTGTTTGGTTGTTGAATTGGTGAAAAAGAAAACAAAAATTCTGCAGGTTGCTGGCGGCACCCTCAGAATACACAGGCGGAACCCATTTGAGGGTGCCGCCTGGTCCGTTGGGCCAATTCTGGAATTCCCAGAATTTACACTGGCGGAACCCAATATTGGGTACCGCCAGACCCAAAAAAATTGGCAGTCCGCGTTTTTGACCCGCGAGACGATTTTCAAAATTTTCGAAAACTCCTAAAATCAAAAAGATAAGGCATTTCTGGTTGGGCAATGCAAAAAATAGACACGTAAACATGCATTTCATAGGACTTTGACCTTGAGGTCGATAATTTCACTATACTTAGTGAAAATATCATAAACTTGAAAATTTGACAACTTGCCAAGAGTTGTCTACCTGCATCAAAGTTAGATACTACATGTTCCAAATTGTATCAAACATTGTACTAACACACAAATTCATCACAAATATTGTTTAAACGACCAAATTTGTTCAAATAGCACCTAGTGCCAAACACTCCTACACACCCGCACTCATTGACGGTCGATCTTGTTCTTGAGCTTTCCAAGGAACCTTCCAAGATTCTTAAACATCCCCTTTGTTTGCTTGAACTCCTCCGACTCATTAGGAATATCCGGAAGTTGAGAAAGGTATTCGAGAGGAGGGAGCCTAGAGTTTGGCATATTGTCATCTTCACTCATTGAGGAAGACGAAGATGAGGTAGGAGGATGTGGACGTTTTCCTTGGGCTTTGTACACTCTCTTATCACTTAGTGGGACAAAGGTGTGTGGGATGAGAGAGTAGTTAAGGCGAAGACCGTTTGGAGTTGGTGGAATGGGTGAGATGAACCTAAAGAGACGGGTCAAGAGCATTCCATACGGCATAGCCATTGTGCCATGCACGGGAATGTCGGCCATTCTCTTGGCCATGTAGTAGGCAAGGTTGAAGGGTTGCCTAACGGACAAGGAGTAGAGCATGTAGCAAAGGCAAAGGTTGATATGGTCACGGTTCCCTATTGTGCTAATGACATTGGCTCTAAGGACTTCCTCCCATTTCTTAAATTAGGGTTTGAGTTCGTTCATTTCCATTCCATATGGGTCCTTATCGACCTCATTCCCCGAACGGGTTCTCCTAGTGGTGGTGGTCCTAACAAAGAGGTGGTCACTGAGAACGTCTTTTGAGACAAGGGGTGTGTCATAAGGGTGGATACGGTCTTGGAGGTTGTCAAGAGTTGAGAGGGAGTGCAAGTCGGAATAGAGGCAAGTACCACGGTTTGGAACACCTTGGATTTGATCAAACTCCTCAAGAGTGAAGGAGTATTGATGACCGCTAACCCTAAAGTTGATAGACATATGACCATAATCATCCGTGGAGAGGACGGAGGATGCATAGAACTCTAGAATGAACCTAGGACAAATAGGCTCGTCGATATTCAAAAGACACTCAAAGTTGATTATGGCAAAATCGACGTAAAGGTTTGTGCCTTCTAGGAAAGACGGGTCAATGGTTCTACCTTCATGGACATAGTGTTTTTCTAGGGCTTTGAAAACGTTTACTTGATTTGCGGTAAGGCCTTTGGTTTTGTGGTATTTTGGTAGGTACTTAATGGTGTCCTTGTGGTCGTAGTGGGTTAGAGGAGGCATGATGATTCCTAGAACAACAAAATTTCACATTTTAGTTTACGTAAACCACTATTATAATGTGGAAGTTCTAGTGTGTGCCTATATGAAAACAATGTGGAGGTGCGGTTATCTTGACTCATTTTGATGCTTCAAAATCGTTTTATGCAAGTTTTGTTATAAAACAAAAGATAACCCAAACACTCCTAGTTCAATGTAGCTTCGTTTGAATGTACCCGAAAATACATATTGGTTATGTATTCCCTTTAGCATTCAAGAGACATTATGCAAGTGATGTTTTAAACATAACGTTGTGATTTTGTATTCTCAATGTGAGACGAAAAAATATTTGTCCTACTTGTGAGAAATTTTTGGAAGGATTTGACATGGGGTGTTTTAGCAAACATGTTTATACTAATTAAAGATGCAATTCCTAACTATGGGAAACATGATTAGTTTTATTAAACACCTAATCTAATGCATGAGTTTTTCAAGTTAATGCATAACCCCAAGTTTTTATTTTTGTGCAAGAAATAGAATTCCTAGACTCAGATCAGGATTGTAATCATGTTTAGAATACTTACAATGATGATTTAGTTGCAATGTAAATGAATGGAAGACCAAGAATTTGTAGGTATGGATGGATGGTGAAGTGAATAGTAGCAGTTTGGAAGTGGTGGTATGAGATAATGGGTGTTTGGTTTAATATAAACAAAGATTTTGGTTCTGCAGGTCGACGGATACGGCGGACCCCTGAAATGGGTTCCGCCTGTTATGTGTGAGGGTTCCGCCGACCCTGCTGAGAAAAATAGTTATGGATTTGTTTTGATGAGTCCTAAGCCTAGTCTAAGAAGGTTAAAAGGTTCACATTTAAGGGGTTTTGTGAGAATGTCGGCTATGTTGTCTTCGGAAGAAACTTTCTCAATTGAGATATTTCCTTTTTGAACGTTGTCACGAAGGAAATGATGACGGATTTCAATATGTTTGGTACGAGCATGTTGAACCGGATTTTTGCTAAGATCAATGGCACCTTTGTTGTCACAAAGAATTGTGATGTCGTTGAGTTGAATTCCGTAGTCGACAAGAGCTTGCTTCATCCAAAGAGCTTGTTGACATGCCTTTCCGGCCGAAACGTACTCGGCTTCCATTGTTGAGATAGCAAGAGCCGTTTGCTTCTTAGAGAACCATGAGGTGAGACAATGTCCAACAAAAGTACAAATACCACTTGTGCTTTTTCTATCGACATAGTCACCGGTATGATCCGAGTCGGCATACACTATGGTGTCTATTCCCGTTCCTTTGGGATACCATAAACCTAAATGTGTAGTGCCCTTAATATACCTAAAAATCCTTTTAACGGCTTCGAGATGGGTAGTTTTAGGATCTTTTTGAAAACGAGCACATAGACAAACACTAAACATAATGTTGGGTCTACTAGCCGTTAGGTAAAGTAGACTACCAATCATACCTCTATATTTAGTGCTATCTACGGATTCACTTTCCTCATCCTTGGTAAGTTTAGTTTCCGTGGACATGGGAGTTTTGATAGGTTTCGAATCTTCTAGTCCAAATTTCTTAAGCATATCCTTAATATATTTAGATTGGTTAAAGAAGATACCATCTTCTAGTTGTTTGATTTGGAGTCCTAGGAAAAAAATTGAGTTCTCCCATCATACTCATTTCAAACTCATCATGCATGATTTTTGAGAAATCCACACATAATTCTTGACAAGTTGATCCGAATATAATGTCATCAACATAGATTTGGACTATGATAATATGTGAATATTTCTTCTTAGTGAAGAGAGTATTATCAACTAAGCCCATGGTATACTTATGATCAACTAGGAATGTTTTAAGTCGATCATACCATGCTTTTGGAGCTTGCTTAAGTCCGTAAAGAGCCTTTTTAAGTTTGTAAACATGATTTGGTTTTTCAAAATCGATGAAGCCCTGTGGTTGAGCAACATACACTTCTTCATTAATGACTCCGTTTAGAAATGCACTTTTGACATCCATTTGAAAGAGTTTAAAATTGTGTGCACATGCATATGCAAGTAAGATTCTAATTGACTCGAGCCTAGCAACCGGAGCAAAAATTTCATCGTAGTCAATACCTTCTTGTTGGTTATATCCTTGTGCAACTAACCTAGCTTTGTTTCTAGACACAATTCCATTTTCATCCATTTTATTTCGAAATACCCATTTTGTTCAAATTATAGTTTGACTCTTTGGTTGAGGAACTAATGTCCATACATCATTCCTAACAAATTGGTTTAACTCTTCTTGCATTGCAATTACCCAAGACTCATCTTTAATGGCTTCATTAATATTTTTAGGTTCAATGGTTGACACGAAACAAAAATAGTTGCTTTCATTTTGAACTTTTGACCTTAGTGTTCTTTCGTTAATGTTGCTAATGACACCATCTAATGGATGACTTTTAGATTCTTTGACATTGACAAGTTCTTTTTTAAATAGTTCATCTTCTTTGTCATCACTTAAAATTTCTTGATTTTCTATTGCTTGGCTTTCAACTAAGTCATCATCTACCAAAGATGATGTCTTAGAGGGAGGTGGACTCTCGTCAAATGTTACGTTCAACGATTCCTCGACTCTTAAGGTTTCTGTTAGCATTAAAAATATGTATTATGAAGTGATGGTCATTCTCATATTGTAACTTTGTGTCGTTTGTTAAGATTAGTAATAGTTTAGTCATTGGGCCTTGGACTTGGCAAGCTAATATGTTATATGCTATGTTTCATAAGCTTAGTTATTCAATCATGTAACCAAGTCCAAGCCCAAGCCCATAGAAAGCCCATAGGGCATCTCATGTTAAGAACTATTTAAACACCTCAAAGGCTTATTTGAGGTGTGTGCTTGTGTGTGTATTGTGTGTGTTTCTTAATAATATTCTCTCATTTTCCATCTCTCTAGTTAACACATATACGATCCATATACTCTCACCAAGTCACCATCTTTCTTCTTCTAATCTTCTATATTTGTGATAAAGTTGTGTAATCTAAGGTCCTACAAGTGGTATCAATCGCCTAACAATGATTTAGGAGTGTTGGGTGTTTGTGTTTTTCGTATTTTTTTAAGCTTTCTACACGTTATTTTCATAAAAATTCTTACTTTTCTTGTTTTTCATGGCTTTTAACACTTTTTTGATTACAAACTAGTGTTATAAACCCTATCTAACAAGAAAGTTTTAATCTTTTTGAAAATTTCTAGTTTAAAAAATCGACTTTGGTTTTGTACTTGTTTTCGAGATCTAAAAAAGTTTTTATAAAAATCATCAAGTTTGGAACTTTCTTCAAGTTTTGGTGATTTTATGCATAGAAGTACAAGTATCTTGGAACACAAAATTGATTTTGGAGTGCTTTGAGCTACACGATTTGGCTACCATTTTTCGAGAATCTCATACTTGTTATCATCATACGATTCCGTGATTTACTCGGTGTTTTTCTTCCTTGTATAAGTTAGAAAAAACACTTCGACTTGGGATAACTTTCTAAATTGTATAATTTAGAAAAGTTCTAATCATTTTCGATAAGTGCACATTTTCGAAATATTGCACAACATTTTCGAAAAGTCTTGTAATTCTCGAAAAAGTCATCTGCCAACATTTTCGAAAAGTATTGTAATTTTTCGAATATTATATTGCCATCCAATCTTGGACAGTTTAGAAAACTTGGACCAACTTTTTCGCAATTATGATATTTTCGAATATCTGTTGAATGTTTCGCAAATCGAATATTTTCGAAAAATTTGGACAATTCCTTTTTTTTCGCAAACTTTATTTTCGAAAAAACTTGGACCATTTTTTTCGCAAAACTGACATTTTCGAAAACATTGGACAATTTTTTTTCGCAAACCTGATTTTGTCGAGAAAAATATTGGACAATTTTTTCGCAAAAATTGATATTTTCGAGAACTTGGTCAAAATTTCGCAAACTTGGTCATAATTTTCGAGAACTTGGAACTTGGACTTAAATCGAGAAACTGACAAATTATCGAGAACTTGGGAATTCTCCGAGAAGAAGTCATTGAAATCAAAACTTTCACCGACAAATCTTGCAACTATTTACTCCAAACTCGACTCCTATTTCGTTGGAACGATCCAAGAATCAACTTTATCCATCTACACTTCATCAATGGCAACTCAGCAAGACATTCATGCAGCCGGTGCGGAAAACCGACCTCCCATGCTTGAAAAAGGTGGATATCTCCCATGGACAAGCCGCATGCTTCGTTACATCAAAACAAAGCCTGATGGTAAATTAATGATCAACTCCATTACAAATGGTCCATTCAAGCAAAGACAAGTTCAAATTGAAGGCAATCCAAATACAACACCTCCTACTCAACCATTCGTGCGTGAACAAACAGAAGCAGATTACACATAGGAAGATAAGAAGCAGATCGGCGCAGATGATATGGCAATGCATTTAATCCAACTTGGATTACCACGGGAGATCTTTGCTGCGGTCGACAGCTGTGAAACTGCTTATGCTATGTGGGAACGTGTTAGAAGGATTTGTCATGGAACAGAGATTGGACAACAAGACGTTGAGAACAAACTTCTTACTGAATGGGAGAATTTCACATCCACTAAAGGTGAACAGATTGAATCTTACTACAAAAGGTTTTGCACTTTGATGAATGAGTTAATCAGAAACAAGTTGACACCACGAGCAATTGCAACAAACATCAAATTCCTCAATAACCTTCCAGAAGAATGGGGTCGTTATGTTACAATTGTTAATCAGACAAAGAACTTACATCAGGTGAATTATGATCAACTCTATGACTTTCTGAAGCAAAACCAAGCTGAGGCTAATGAAGTTAGGAAAGAAAGAATGGCAAAGAATCATGATCCTCTCGCACTAATTGCTAATACACCAACACCATTACAAGTGAACACTCAACAACCATGATCATCCATTCACAACTACATGCAACCATCATGCATTCAACAACCAACACCGTTCTACCAACAACAGTTCTACCCACAACAACAAGAAGTTATTCCACAACAGCAATACCCACACTTCCAAGAACCAGAATTCACTGACAATGATGAAGCTGCTGCAGCATTGACTCAAGCGTTTGCTTTTCTGTCAAAGGCATTCCAAGGACGCTATTCTACACCAACAAACAACAACCAAAGGATTTCATCGAATACTCGCAACAGGCAGATCGCTCAGCCGAGTTTCAATATGGGTAACGGAGGCCAAATGGTTGGAGTTTATGGGAATCAGCAAGGATATGCTACGGGAGTTAATATGGGTAATCAAAATATGCAGAATCAGAATGCAGGTCAGTATGCAGGAAATCAGTATGGTCAGTATGCAGGGAATCAGGTGGGTTAGGTTGTTGGAAATCAGAGGGGTCAGAATGTTGGTAATCAGGCAATGGGTAATCAGAATAGAAATGTTGCAGCTCCAGTAGTTGGGTATTTGGGAAATATGAATCAGGGTAATCCGGTAAAGTGTTTCAACTGCCAGGGTGTAGGTCATATGGCAAGGAACTGTCCTACTAAGCCAAACAAGAAAGATCTAGCGTACTTGCAGAAAGCAGTGATGTTGGCACAAAAGGCAGAGGCAGGATTTCAGTTGAATGCAGAGGAGAATGACTTTATGGCTCTTATGGATGACATGGAAGATAGAGAAGATATCGATGTGAACTGCATATTCATGGCGAATCTTCAGGAAGCTAAGTATGACACGGATTCTGACACACTTCCTGTTTATGACACCAATGCACCATCTGAGGTATCTAACTTCAACACATGTCACAATAATGATATATTTGATATGTCTCCTCATGAGGAACAACATTTTGAGAAGCAAGCAACCACTTATGATACATACCTGGACACGCCAAGTAGTAGCAATACTCCTTCCGCAACTCCAGATGTGAATCATAATGGAGGCTTCGTTTCACAGCATGCTGAGAATGATGAGGAAACACGTGCTTTATTTGAATCATTATTGAATAATTGTCGTATTGAAATTGAGAATGTGCAAAAGGTCAATCGCGATGTTAAGGCCGCGAATGTTAAATTGACCGCTGAGCTTGAGAGTTACAAATCCACCGTTAAAGCTTTTGAATTTCATAACAAAAGATTGTCTGAATTAGAAACTGGTTATCAAAATTCCGTTTCAGAGAAACAACAATTGCAACTCAAGTTTGACACACTTGATGTTAATTCTTTCAAAAAGATAAAATCTTTAAACGCGGAAATTTCTGATTTACATAACCAACTTTCTAAACAAAAAACAGCTTATACCAATCTTGAAAAAGAAATGGATGAGTTGAAAAAGGATTTTGCAAAGAAAGAAGACAAACTTTTGGAAGAAATAGTAGAATCAGAACACATGATTGCTCATTTAGAAGAATTAGTGGTTAAGTCGGGTCAGTCGAGTCAAACAATGAAAATGATTTCAAATCAAATTAATCCGATTTACCATACGAAACATAAAATGGCTCTTGGTAACAACACCCCTTGTAATATCAAGAAAGCTCAGCAAGAACAGAATGTTTTGTACAATGGTAATGTGATTTACACCAAACATGATCCTCCCGTCATTCGGGATTCTATGCTAACGATTGAACATGTCGAAGAGAGCATTTCCAAAATGAAACAAAAGGATTTGAAACCCATTGATTACAACAAATTGAACAAACTTTCGGGAATCACTTTTGTTCCACAAATAGAACCATCTGTGTTTTCCATTAAACGACCATTTGCGAAATTCTTGTCTAAAAAGAAAGTTGTTTCCAAATCTCTTTCAAAAATGGAACAATTGTCCTCTAACAACACTTTTAATACAAGTGAGGCTAGAGACATTCTCGATGACGTTAAAAAGAGAATTCAAGAACTTCAAAATATTGTTAAATCTAAAATTTCAATCGATATTAACAATTGGCATTCTAGTTTTCACATCGAACAGAAAAAGGTGTTTCAAAACGAAATTACTATCCCACTGAATAACATCAGCGCGAGGGTAAAACATTTTGAACAAGTTTTCTTAAAAGAAACGGCCGACTTTGTCAAGGACCACAAATCCCTGGTAAATGAAGCTAATGATGCTCGTGAAAACATGAATGTTTTGGAAAACCTAAATGATTCTCTCTTCGAAGCTGTTATGACCACTGACATTATGTCCATCATTTTACAAACATATTCTGTTCAAGACGATGAACGACTAAGAGCTGAGACCTCCGCAATTGTTTCAAAATATGAAAATGCTCTCATAAAGCTTGAAAAAGAAAATGTGTCATATTTTAAACAACTTGATCGAAAAAAGGAAGAATGGAAGTATGACAAATTGTCGTATGAGCGTGACTTAAAGAAAATGAAAGAGCAAAATGATCTTTTGAGGGCTCAGCTTGAATGTCAAAAAGGAAAGGGTAAGGAAACTAAGTTTGCAAAACCATTGACTTCGGAGAAACCAAATGTTTCAAACACGGTTCAAAAACCAAAAATGTCAATTTCACGGTTTGCTCCAAAAGTCGATGAGAAAAAAGATTTGACAAAACCAGTCACTCCAACGCCCTTGCCCATGAAAAGTGAAAATGTAAAGATTGTTGATAAAGGAAAAGCGGTTGTCGAAACTCCTAAAGTGTTAGCACCTGGCCTTTTTAGGATTAGTCCCACTAGTGCGTCTGCCTCAACATCTAAGACAAATGAAAAGTGCATAAAGGCTAATTCTAAAGAATCTAGGGATGCTAAAAAGGACAACAATATAAATCCTAATGTGTGTGCCTTACCTTCTACAGGATTAGAAAGCACCTCTAGGAGCAGCAGACTACAGCCTAGGAGCAATACAAGGAATAATAGAGTCTCGCCTGCATCTAAGAGTAGTAGCAAGAATAAAGTTGAAGAAGTAAAAGAACACCCTAGGAATTTATCGCTTTGTAATAAGAAACATGATTCATCTGAATGTAATGTCGAAAGTACTGGTTCTAATGCATGTAATGACTCTGTTTGTTTAATATGCAAGAAATGTTTAATTAATGATGTTCATGATGAATGTGTTTCCAAGAATGTGAATGTTACGCCTGAACAGAAGAATGTTCCAAAAAGACCTAGTGTTAGATCTAGATCTATAGAAAGATTAGTTGCACGTTTTAGGACTACCACTATTAGTCGAATGCCTAGGAACTATCTTAAGTTTTGTATGTGGATACCAACGGGTAGAGAGTTCACTCTTAAGGACGGCAAATTAGAAATAACTCAAGCTAAACAAGTAGCAACTGTCTATGAGTGTGATTCTGCTTTTACTCCTAACCCCATGGAACCAAATTCAACACGGTTTCCAAATACAAACTCTTCTGTTCTTGGCAGATTATTGAAATATGTCTTTGGATCGTCGACTCGGGTTGCTCCAAGCACATGACCGGGAATTTAAAGCTGCTGATCAATTTTGTCTGGAAATTCATGGGAACTGTACGCTTTGGAAATGATCATGTAGCAGCTATTCAGGGTTATGGAGATCTTCGGTTTGAGAATTTTTTAATCACTCGAGTTTACTACGTCGAAGGGTTGGGACACAACTTGTTTTCAGTCGGGCAGTTTTGTGATGCAGATTTAGAAGTGGCTTTCAGAAGAAACACGGTTTTTATTAGAAATTTGGTTGGTGATGATCTCTTAACTGGTAATCGTGGTACAAATTTGTATGCTATCGACATCAACCAAATGGCTTCTACATCACCAATTTGTCTTATGACAAGGGCAACCGAAACTAAGTCCTGGCTGTGGCATAGACGTTTATCCCATCTCAATTTCGACACCATCAACAAGTTAGCCAAAGACAACATCGTCACCGGACTTCCTAAGTTCAAATACACCAAGGAACACCTATGTCCATCATGCGAACAAGGAAAAAGTAAAAGAGCATTATATAAACCCAAAACCGTACCTAGTTCGGAAGCAAGGTTACATATGTTGCACATGGACTTATGTGGCCCAATGAGAGTTGAAAGCATTAATGGGAAGAAGTATATTCTTGTTATTGTTGATGATTATTCAAGATACACTTGGGTAAAGTTTTTGAGATCAAAAGACGAAGCACCAGGCATCATCATCACCTTTCTGAAGCGTATTCAAGTTCTACTTCAAGCTCCAGTAAAGATTATAAGAACATACAATGGCACAGAATTTACAAACCAGGAGTTAAGAACTTACCTTGAAGATGTTGGAATCACACACCAAACATCAGTTGTTAGAACTCCACAGCAGAATGGGGTAGTTGAAAGAAGAAACCGAACTCTTGTGGAAGCTGCTCGCACAATGCTGATTTATTCTAGTGCACCACTATTCTTATGGGCTGATGCTGTAGCCACTGCTTGTTTCACTCAAAACCGATCCCTAGTACATCCTAGATTCAATAAAACCCCATATGAGCTAGTGAACAACCGTAAACCTGACATCTCTTACCTTCACGTGTTTGGCGCTTTGTGCTATCCGACGAATGACAGAGAAGATCTAGGGAAGTTAAAAGCTAAGGGTGATATTGGAATCTTCATTGGATATTCAGAAAACTCGAGGGCATTCAGGGTGTATAATAGAAGGACGAAAAAGATAATGGAGATGATGAATGTGAAGTTTGACGAGATTTCACAAATGGCTTCTGAGAGATACGCTCTAGAACCCGCGCTTAATCCAATGGCTTCTAATCAAAACGGATTAGGACCCACACCAAACATGCAGACTTCTGGACACATCAGTTCAGGACTCGTACCTCAAGGAGCTCAGTCAACAAACACGGATAAACCTTCAGAACAAGAACTGGAAAATTTCTTCGAGTTAATGTTTGATGAATATTATGGTGGAACTTCGACAAATGCATCTAATCAACATTCCGCTGCACCCGCTCAAAACCATCCACCACCACCACCATCACAAGATGCATCTACAACAATCGAAGCTGAAGCACCAACTACATCAACATCATCTACATCTACTCAAGCAACTCCAGTACTTGACACTGACATACCAAGAGTTGATGAGCAAAACCAAAACACAAATTTTCAAGAAGAACCAACAAATAATTCAAACGATGTTGCGTTAGAAGGAGAAGAAGAAGTATTTGAAAACCCGTTTGCATCAGACTCTGCTGAATCTTCTTCAAGGTTACAAGAACCATCTAACACACATTCGTTCAACCAAAGGTACCCTTCTACGTTTCAATGGACAAAAGACCATCCGTTAGTACATGTTATTGGTGATCCTTCAATGCCAGTTCAAACGAGGAGACAACTTGCCACCGATCTCGAATTGTGCATTTACATTTGCTCAATAAGCCTCAAAGAACCAAAGAACATTCGGGAAGCAATGGCAGAAAACCCTTGGATTGAAGCGATGCAGGAGGAATTTCTTCAATACCTGTTACATGATAGTTGGGAACTTGTTGAACGACCACTTGATAAACGTGTTCTTGATCTCAAGTGGTTGTGGAAGAACAAACTGGATGAGGAAATGACTGTTATTCGCAACAAAGCTCGTCTCGTGGCTAAAGGATATCCACAAGAAGAAGGAATAGATTTCGAAGAATCATTCGCGCCTGTAGCTAGACTTGAAGCAGTCCGGATTTTCTTAGCCTATGCCGCTCACAAAAACATCACAGTCTATCAGATGGACATTAAGACAACTTTCTTGAATGGAACTCTGAAAGAAGAAGTGTATGTGAGTCAGCCAGAGGGATTCATCGAAAAAGATCATCCAGACTACGTCTACAAGCTTAAGAAAGCAATTTATGGTCTAAAACAAGCTCCAAGAGCGTGGTATGACGAACTATCATCTTTCCTTCTCAAAAATAATTTCACAAAAGGAACGGTTGATGACACCTTGTTTATCAAAAAATTCAAAGATGATATTTTGATCGTTCAAATTTACGTGGACGACATTATTTTTGGATCAACCAATCCTAACCATTCAAAACATTTTGAAAATCTCATGAAAAGCAAATTTGAAATGTCCATGATGGGGGAACTAAAATTCTTTCTTGGTTTACAAATCCATCAATCCCCTCGTGGTATTTTTATCAATCAAGCTAAATATACTATAGAGATTTTGAAAAAACATGGAATGGAAAATTGTGATTCTGTTGGTACACCAATGGTCAATTCACCAAAAATAGGTGCTAATTTGTTTGGGAAACCTATCGATCCGAAGAAATATCGGAGCATGATCGGTTCTCTCATGTACCTAACCGCTAGTCGACCAGATATTCAATTTGCTGTTTGTTTGTTAGCACGGTTTCAGGCAAAGCCTACCGAACTTCACCTCAAAGAGGTTAAACGGATCTTTCGGTACCTACGAAGCACCATTAACATGGGACTTTGGTATCCGAAGGATTCGGAGTTTAATCTAACAGTATTTTCAGATGCAGACCATGCTGGTGATCAAGTAACAGCAAAGAGTACATCAGGTGGAGCACAATTTTTGGGTGAAAAGCTTGTAAGCTGGTCGTCAAAGAAACAGGATTGTACTGCGCTATCAACCGCCGAAGCCGAGTATGTGTCTCTATCTGCGTGTTGTGCCCAAGTTCTTTGGATGCGGACACAGCTCACAGATTATGGATTTACTTTTGACAGAATACCTATGTATTGTGACTCAAAAAGTGCCATAGCCATCTCGTGCAATCCCGTACATCACTCTAAGACGAAGCATATCAAAGTCCGCTACCATTTCATCAAAGAACACGTAGAAGAGGGTACTGTTGAATTATTTTTCGTTAAGATTGATTATCAACTCACCGATCTTTTTAGTAAAGCCCTTCCAAAAGAAAGGTTTGACTATTTAGTTCGACGAATTGGCATGCGAAGCCTAACTCCTGAGGAGCTAGAACGTCTTCTCGAATCTTCTTGAAAAAGTTTTCAAAATCGCTTCGCTGTAAATATTTTTGAAAAACAAAATACAAAATTTGAAAAACCAACAAAAACAAAATACAAAAATATAAAATTTTCAAAAAATACAAAAACAATATAAAATCAAAAAATCCAAAAATATTCTTCTCACGACACGTCTCTCGTATAAATCAATATTCTGTACGTTTCTAGAAATGTCATTCAACAATGATACGGACATGTACAGATGCTTGAGCGGGAGTTCTTTTTTTTAATGTTTTTCTAAAACATGTCGTTTCTCAAAATTTTCTTCACGATGGCTTTCGTATACATCAGTACGAAACCCGGACTTTAATGACGACTTTTGATTATTTTCAAATCAAGGACTCGTACGTTCAATGACGAACTCTTTTTCAAAAAAGTTCGAGTCTAAACAAACGAAAAAGATTTCAAGCATAAACTCGTTTTCAAAATAGAATTCTTGAGCACTTTTTCAAGATTGTTCAAAAGATTTCTCTAAATCTCTCAAAATTAGTGCTCAAGAAAACTCCCTCTAAACCCTTAAATTTAATTTTAAATATGCTATCATTAAGGGGGAGTACAAACACTAAAATGTTTCGATTTCATGCAAAATCAAATCTGTCTTTCTCTCCAAAAAGCCTTTTATTAATCAGTTGATATCAAAAATATCACGCTATGCTATTTTTGAGGGGGAGAAGACATGATTAAAATGTGATCAAAGATGTTTAAAGATTGTGGCTGAATCTCAGAAGAGCTCGACTCAGTAAGTACCAATGAATTGATGAAGCTTAAAATGTCATTAATTGAAAAGACTTGTCCTGGACGGGTAATAATTTCAAGCTAGTCTAACTAGTGATGTAAGCGTGTCTCGAATAGGACTTGTCTGAGTAGAATGTACCATATCGAGAGACTTTCTTTGGACTTGACCAGGACGGGTAATAATTTCAAGCTAGTCTAACTAGTGATGTAAGCGTGTCTCGAATCGGTCATGTTCGCTGAAAGTGAATCAATTCTAAAGTGCAAACTCCTCTCGCATGTGCAAATTTCGTAAATATTCATGAGCACATGTGAAGGGGGAGTCCTTCAAAATTGCAAAACTCTCAAAGTGGTAACAACAATGTGTTTTATTATCATAAACACTTTGAGAGATTTTCAATAAATGGTTTCATGGCAATAATAGGATAGTCATGGAGTTATAAGGTGACTAAGGTTAGGAAAAACCGTCCTATGATCCGCCAGAGCCGGAGGGATCTACCCAAGGACAAATCCAATAGAGTAGAATTAGAAGTCCTTAGGTATGATTGAAAAAAAGGAGAAAATGAGAAAGGAGAAAGAAGGGGTTGAAGAATTAAAAAGAAAAGTTATGAAAAAGGGTGAAAAGAAATAGCCCTCCAAATGTTCAACCTTAGGGCAGACACCGGGTTCAACTCATAAGCTACTGGTTGTTACTAAGGTGACACCGGTATTGAAGACAAAGACGTCATGGACCCAGTGACGCACTGCACTAAACCTTCTTAACCACTCAAGTTCTCTTAAAAGAGCTTGTTTCATTCTCACGGGGAACCAACGTAATCTATCGACCTGTCTCTTAGAGATGGTTGATATTGAAGCAGGAGACCTCACCCTAATCTCCGCATAGGAAACCAAATGTGCACTTATCGAGTCTAGAGCCCCGAGATTCATTAGAAGATCTCATAGGAACACATGATATTTCTACACTAGTTGTTCAACATTAAGGACGCCAGATGTAAACTTAAGAGTCCTACGCAGATCTTAGCAATCTGCCAGAACATTTATGAGAGGATTCACTTTTTTGATTCTCAATGATTGAATGGAAATTCCTGCCAGGGTCAACATCAAACAGCCCTGACAGCAGGTCACTTCGGTAATTCTTTAAGGGTTACGCTTAGTGTTCGCGGTGGTTTCAAACGGTCTACAGTCGTGGAGTGATCCCCAGCGACTCACCCAGTCATTGAGCTACTTAGTAGGTCTTGTAAGCTCTCTCGAGAGTATCTGACATGGGAACGGCCTTGGTAAGGGTTAGAAGGAGTCTTCACACTATGCTGTTGACGATCTCTAATTCTTATCTGTAAATACCGGATGTTTTATTGCTAACTGTTTATATGCAGGGACACTTCATCTCCATGGCGACAGATTCCACGTGCTCATACATACATTTGGAAGTTAAAGAAAGCTCCCTCAAAGATCTATACAACACAAAGTTCAAAGAAAGATTCTACGCCAAAAAGAAGAATCTACAAAGTATAAAGACTAAAGATCAAAGTGAAAGAAAGGGAACTACGTGCATATAAATATCAAAATCCAAAGATGTATAAGCATGTTGGAATGGCAAACAACCACCACAGACGCAGGAATGACGAAAGGCAGATAACTCCACATCACAAAGGAACAAAGAACGATGAAAATCAGTTATTGAAGATCACAAAGCATGAAGGAACAAAGACAAAAGATTATTCTACAACGACACACAAAGTTAAAGTTAAAGACAAAGAACACGGAAGACCCACTCACGTGGAGCATCATTCGAATGACCACCCCTTAGGGGGAGATTGTTAGCATTAAAAATATGTATTATGAAGTGATGGTCATTCTCATATTGTAACTTTGTGTCGTTTGTTAAGATTAGTAATAGTTTAGTCATTGGGCGTTGGACTTGGCAAGCTAATATGTTATATGCTATGTTTCATAAGCCTAGTTATTCAATCATGTAACCAAGTCCAAGCCCAAGCCCATAGAAAGCCCATAGGGCATCTCATGTTAAGAACTATTTAAACACCTCAAAGGCTCATTTGAGGTGTGTGCTTGTGTGTGTATTGTGTGTGTTTCTTAATAATATTCTCTCATTTTCCATCTCTCTAGTTAACACATATACGATCCATATACTCTCACCAAGTCACCATCTTTCTTCTTCTAATCTTCTATATTTGTGATAAAGTTGTGTAAGCTAAGGTCCTACAGTTTCTTTGTTCAAAACAATGTACGCTTTACTATTTTGTGAATATCCAAGAAATACACCTTCATAAGACTTTGGGTCAAATTTGGTGAGATAATCCTTGGTGTTAAGAATGAAACATTTACTCCCAAACACTCTAAAGTATCCTAATGTAGGCTTTTTACCTTTATATAGTTCATAAGGGGTTTTATTCAAAAATGGTCTAATTAGGACTCGATTTAAAATGTACGTTGAAATGTCGACGACATTACACCAAAACTTTTGTGGAATGTTTTGTTCATTAAGCATTGTTCTACTCATCTCTTGCAATGTCCAGTTTTTACGTTCTACTACACCATTAGATTGAGGAGTACGTGGAGCCGAAAAGTTATGAGTTATTCCATTATTATCACAAAAGTTACCAAATTGAAATTCATTATCAAATTCACGACCGTGATCCGTTCTAATAGACACAATATTAGACCCTACTTGATTTTGAATTTTCTTACTTAGAATTTCAAATTTATCAAAAGCTTCATTTTTACTTTTCAAAAATTTTGTCCAAGTATATCTTGAGTAATCATCAACTATGACCAAAGTGTAGAAGTTACCTCCATAACTTTGTATAGCGGATGAACCAAATAAATCCATATGCAAAAGTTCTAGACATCTAGATGTAGAAACCAAGTTTTTAGCCTTATGGCTATTATGGACTTGTTTACCGACTTTGCAAGCATCACAAAAGTGTTGGTCATATTTCAACTTGGGTAGGTTTCGAACTAAGTCTTTAGAAGAGAGGTTTTGTATTAGTCTCATGTTAGCGTGTCCTAAACGTCTATGCCATAAAGTTGAAGATTCATCTAATGAGGTAAGACAAAGTTTGTCTCTAGATGTTGGATCCATCTTCATGACATATACATTGTTCTTAAGGACACCTTTGGCTATGGTTATACCATCTTTAAGTATTTTACTTCCGTTTTCACTAAAAAGAACATTATACTTATTACGACAAAGTTGACTAATACTAAGAAGATTAAAACCTAAGTTATCAACATGAGCTACATCATCTATAAAGAGGGAGTCATGAGAGATTGTACCTTTTCTGACGATTTTGCTCTTAGCATTACTACCAAACGTAACATTACCTCCGTCATATTTGTGATAAGAAGTGAAGAGGCTTTTGTTACCCGTCATGTGCCTTGAACAACCGCTATCTTTAATCCATTCATCCGGTTCCAAACAAACTTTGAGGCACACCTATTTTATGAAAAACACTCAAACATTTGGTCCCCAATTTCTCATGGGTCCATTTTGGTTAAACATGCCATTAATTTGTTCCAAGTATGAAAATAGAGCATAAGGGTTCCATGGCATGTGGTTTGGAGTTTGGTAATGTCTAGGAGTGTTTTGGTTCCAAACATGTTGGTAGTTTGGTCGAGCGTTGAAGTTGCTCTTTGGAAAGGGGTGTTTGGGAATTGGAGTCTTAGGTCTTGGTTGAGTAGTTTTAGCTCTAAATTCATTTTTACTAAATCCTACTCCAGTTTTAAACACAGGTTTTGTTCCACTTTTGTATGTATCTTTAACAAATTTTGAACGATCCGAAGTGGATGAGGTTACTGCTGCAGCAGGCCTGGCGGAACCTTCGGAACCAACGGGCGGAACCCTAAATTGGGTTCCGCCTGATCCGCAGGCTGCTGTAGCAATTTTATTTGTTTTTTGTGCAATCTTTTCTTGTTTCATTTGACCCGTTGAAGTTTCTATTTTCGTAAATCCTAGTCATGTTTTATCAAAGGGTGACTTTTGAAGTTTCATAATTCCATCCGCACAAGAAATGCTCTTATCGAACTTCTTAAACTTTGTGGTTTGTTTTATTAGATCATTTTGAGTAATTTTGAGTTTCTCAACTTCTAGTTTAAGCTCTTCACATGATTTGCAAGGTGTGTCAATACCTTTACTCTTTTCTAATCTCTTAGCTTTTTCTTTTAACTCATAAACTTCATTTTCTAAAAACTCCTTTTTAGTTTTCAAAAATTTATTTTTGTTTATGATTTTTAAGCTCAATTCACAAAGTTTGTTATATTCTTTTTGTATAGTGTCATCATCAATAGAGGAGTAAGATGAGTCAGATAATACCTCATTTGAGTTGTGAGCCATGAGAGCAACATCGTCATTCTTTGGCTCATCGTCATCTCCTTCATAGTCACTCCAAGCACCACCTACAAAAGCTTGTTGAGGTTTGCTCTTGGGTGGTTTTGGACATTCTCCTACAAGATGACTTGTGTCTCCACACCTATAGCACTTTCTTTCAACCTTTCCTTTCCTATCATCACGATCTTTTCGGAAAGTTTTCTTGTCATCTTTAGGTTGCCTTACAAACTTTCCTCTTCTACGAAAGAACTTCTTGAAGTCTCTAACGGCCATAGCATATTCCTCATCGTCACTATCCGAAGTAGATTCTTCATCATCACTTGATTGGACTCTAGCTTTCAAGGCAATGGACTTAACTTTTTCTTTCTTGCCTCTAACTAGTTCCGAATCTTTTTCCATTACCATTTCGTGAACTTTGAGGTTTCCAATTAGCTCATCAAGTGACATTCTTGAAAGATCTTTGGATTCTTCAATTGCCGTCACTTTTGCTCTCCACTTCAGATGGAGTGCTCTAAGAAATTTCCTGACAAAGTTCTTACTACAAAAAGATTCGTCAAGTGCTTTAAGTGAAGTAATAATAGTATTAAATCTAGCAAAAGCATTATCAATAATCTCATCTTCGGAAATAACAAATTGTTCATATTGTTGAACAAGAAGATCAATTTTGTTATCTTTAACTTGTGAGTTTCCTTGATGAGTGACAATTAAAGATTGCCAAATATCTTTGGCGGTTTTACACAAAAAGACTCTTTCATATTCTTTCTTAGGCAAAGCATTGTAAAGCATCATTTTAGCTTCATTATTTTTACCTATTAATTTCTTTTGAGCATCATCTTTGATGTTAGTAACTACGTTATCACCATCAATAATTATATACCACAAATCTATATATTTAGATTTCACGTAAGTTTCAAAATGATTTTTCCAATATATAAAACCATTTGCTTCAAAGAGTGGTGGTCTTTGCATAAATTGCCCTTCTTTGTAATTTTCAAAATCCATGGATCGTTTCAAGTTTTAAAACACAATATATTTTAAAAGCTTGAGTAACGTAGCTCTTGATGCCAATTGTGGAAAACTAGAAGGGGGGTTGAATAGTTTACCGATTAAAATCTTTTTAACTTGTTAAGTTAGCTTTGAAACTTTCCGCTTGATCAAAGATATGTACACAAACACAATATATAACATGCAAGTAATGAAAGAAACGATCAAACCACAACACGAGTATTTATCGTGGTTCGACTACAAGGACTCTTTTTCCTTGCCCTACGTCCACGCCCCGAGTATCCAACTCGAGAGTTTCTTTCACTAGTCAACAAGCTCCTTTCACCGGCGGAGAAAACCTTACACGTCGCTTATACTTTTACCGACACAAAGCTAGATGTCGAGTTCTTTACCAAGGGTACAACCACTCCCGTTAGTTCTTTACAAGGGTACAACTACTCCCTATACACTTTGTATTTTGAGGACTAAAATACTAACCGATCACTAATGAAAATACACAATCAAATGAAGTGTAAACTACACAAGTCTACACAATGCTAAGCTAACAAGTCTTACAACGTTGTGTTGAATACTTGTTACTTTTAGTAAGCTTGTGAATCTCTTTGCTACAAAAAGAAACTTCACATATGAAATGTTAAGAGGTTAGATGAAAGAATGAATGTGTGTGTAAAAATATGATGTCAAGTGATGAGCCAAAATTCAACTTGTGGCTCAATATTTATAGCCAAAACCTTCTGCAGGTCTGGCGGATCAGGCGGACCCCTGAGAAGGGTTCCGCCCGTGTACCTCCAGGGTACCGCCGGGCTTGCAGTTGGTTTTGCAATAAATCTTGCAAACCAAACAAAGTCACATCTCATTACTCTTGCAAACCAAACAATGTCACATCACATGATATCAAGTCAAACACTAAACTTGCAAGCAACATCTAAGTAAGTCAAACACATTTCTTTCCATAAATGTATAATGACAAAACTTGCCATAAATGTGATGTGACAATTCTATTTTTAGAAAATAAGAAGTGTTGTGTTTTATGAAATATAAAATGTAGCAAAAGTCTAGTTTATGCAAGTCTTTAAAACTAAGATTATGTTTTACTTAGAAACTAAAGTTTACATTTGTCATTAACAAAACTTAGAGAAGATCGTAAAATATAAATAACGTTTTTAGGCGATATTTGTATTAACAAAAATCATATACTTTTGGGAGGAGTGTTTGACGGGTAAAAGATTGCGATGGTCTTTCTATATACGGGAATTATGATATCACGGGAAAGCTACAGAAAACCCAAGCAAACATATACAACCAACACATATACATTCGGAGTGTTGTAAAACAAATTCACTAAGGGTCTTTCTATATGCGAGGATAATGATGTTACGGGAAACATGCAACTAACACATATACATTCCAGTCTCAGTGGGTATGGCACATTTTCCATTTTACTTATTTCGTGAGTTCGTCTCCAATTGTGAGTTGAAGTTTTTAGGTTTATCTTAGGGTAGGGGTAGGATCTGTCTACACTCTACCTCCCCATACTTCGCTCTAGCGGGTGGTTGTTGTTGTTGTTGTTAAACCCTTGGTGTATTGTATGTTAAACTCTTGGGTCTTTTTCTCTTTTTAATTTTCATGATTAATTGGGGTGAGATGCGTTCTCTTTGTATTAGTATTTTATTGGTTTCTATGATATTGCTGCCTTTAAAAAAAATCAAATTCTCTAAGCGGGTAGGGAATTTCAAGGAGAGTTGGGCTAGCAATTCATTTACTATATTTATAAACTATATTTATTGCCGCTGCTATGCGCGGGTATCCAACTTGTTTCTTAAAGAAACATGAAATATTTATCTATGCCATATATTAATATATATATATTATTTATGATCGCTTACGACACCGTTTCGGTGCCCTTTCCCATTCTTTTTTCGGGCCCAACTTCTCAATCTGTTTTTCTTGGGTTTCCATGGCCCAATATTATGGCTGCTTGCTAAAATCTCTCCTGCTAACCCGCTTTGCTTTTATATTCGTTAATCACAGATTCCAGATACTTCTCATACCTTCTCTATCACATATACATACCACCATCACCAACATCAATTCTTACTTCTTGATTTTTGAGGGTTTTTTTGGCCTTCGAGATTGGCTAAAAGTTGATCAGTTAGGGTTTTGCGGGAAAGATAAGTCCATCGCGGGTACTACATGAACGGTTTTATGGTGTTATGGTTGCTTCTTGAGGTGTGGGTTGTTGCTACCTCGATTATACCAGGTATTTTTTTTGGTTTTTGGTTTAATTGTTGTATTTAATTTTGGTGGATTTCAGATTTAGGGTTTTTGGTGTTATTTAGGGTTCAATTTTGCTGGATTTGGTGGTCGGCCTTATGCTACGGAATAACATGATTTGATGGATTTGGTGGCAGACATATCAGAAACAAACTCGAGGGTTTTTTTTTTTTTTTTTTTTTTTTTTTTTGGTGATATCTGTCTTTGATAGATCATTTGTTGTTAAAGAATGTGCAAAAATAATTTATAGGTGTTTGTTTCAGTTAATGATTTGAGCATGTTATATTGCCACCTTATGGCTTATTTGGTGCTAGGTTTATGTTTTTTGTCTATAAGTACCATAATTATTTGTGGAAAATTTAATTTTGTGGTGTCAATTTGTGTTCAGATTTTCGTTTGATTACGGGTGAGCTTCTGTTTCTGAGGTGTGTACCGGAGTCACATATCATCTACCAGGTTCTAGCATCATGTATCTTCCCTTTTTCGATTATTTCGAATGAGCTACTGCCATGAAACGATCTGGAAATGTACATATATTCTTACCTTTCCTGTAATGTAAAATCTTGACATTATTTTTTTAACGCCCCTTTCTGCGATTATTCTAGGAAACCTGTTTCGGGATACAGGTTAAAGGTTATAGATAGTTGCGATATATTTGTGTCTGTTGGAGAGAACGGTGTGGAGGGAGGCGGCCACTGCAACCTGCACTCTATCTAACCCAACAGGCATCTGGCATGTACATTTGACTGTTTAAGTATATCTGATGTACAAATTTTGTCATGGACTACAATGAAAGTACCTAATATTTGAAATGAAAATCTTAATTTACTATTAGCTAGAGGTGTAGCCGACGCCGAAGCTGATCAATGGGTTAAACATAGAAAGATTATTAATCCCGGACGCCGAAGCTGATGAATGGGTTAAACATAGAAAGGACACATATGTCAGATTGCAACGGTACAGGTATTCATATTATCTACTTTGATGCTCGGTTCTTTTGGCCTGTTACAATTGTACTCATAAATTATGATTTGTGGGTTTTTGATGATTTCGGGAAGAAAGAAAAAAAAAATGATGAAACCATTGTGTAGTTAATTTGATTATTGGATAACGAAAGCTGTAAGATTTAATTGGTGACACCTTTGGAGGTTTTAAAGCTTATTTTTTTTTTTGCAATCTTCACCGAAATTTTAATTCGGTTTTGATGTTTTTTTGTTTTTGTTTCTGTACAATTGAAGGAAACTATTCATTGAAAGGTTGCCTAAAGAAACTGAATACGAGTAAAGTTTTCACTTTTATAAGTTTAACTTTCATAATGTTTCATTGCTTTTAAGCTATAATTTTACCAAAATTTCGAAGCATACGTTAGATTTTCTTTACACTTTTTTTTAATGTGCAGAACCGCCTCTTTATTATGTGTATTTGACCGTTTGTAATCAGGTTTCTCGACATTGTGGCACGCTGCAAAGTCATTCCACAATTGCGATTCCACAATATCATCGCTGCTATTTAGGGAGCCGAGTAGTTTTACAGGTAACATTGATCAGGTATGTCGACATTTTGGCACGCTACAAACCGTAGTTTTGAAGAATACAGTATCCTAAATACATGCTACCGAAACAAGTAAGATGGAAGGTTTACTCAAAAAGTACAAAATTAACTACCCATTTTCAGTTTTCAATCAAAACCCTGATAATAATTATCTCTGTTTTCATTTGATTTGATTTAATAGGTATAAGCCAATGGAAGTTTTGTAAGCTGCTCTTGAAATGTCTCCTCCGAAAACTAGAGATGAAAGATTAACGAACAACAGTGCTATAAGAATGGTTGTGGTGAGAATGGTGTGAGTTTTGTTGTATTTGTATTTTCTGCAAGGCATCATGTAAAGCCATATGATGTCGTTTTAGGCTGCTACTTGTCCTTTTGGTAAAAAGCTAAAGAAGTTGCACCAGAAATTCCCATGTCTTTCTTGGTTAAAGCAACCGGTGAAATCAGTAGCAGGTATTTAGGAAACTGGATTTGTAATCAACAATCTATATATGAATGTAATGAACAGGTATTTAGCATTTGCCCAAAATTCCCATGTCTGTTAACATTTAGCATTTGCCCAGGTATTTAGCATTTTTCCCAAAATTTTATTATAAACGTCCCATGTTGTGTGATCTCCAATGCATTCTTTTCGATCTTGTACCCACGTAGCAGTAAAATAACCGCCAACTACGACGACGCCCTGCCGCAACGCGGCAGACCGGTGCCCAACTTGTTTTATATAAACTTTAGAGGAGTCATCGTCAAGTGCACGATAATTAAAACAAGGTATTCACGCCCGCCGCGTTGCGGCGGGTATTTTTGTCATATGTTTTTGTGTTTTAGGTTTGATGCTTTGAATGTTTTTGACGAACATATTCAGCCATGCTGCTATGTTGTTGTTTTGTTTGTAGTTTCTGTTTCTATTTCTGAATAATAAGTTGGTTTAGGTTTATGATATTTATGTTGGGCCGCCTGTTGGTGGGCTCAGTTTGGGTGGTATATGAGCCTTTAAAATAACTTAATGGATGCAATTTGTGTAGTCTTGTTGAATGCAGCGAGAAAGCCCAACAACAAAATAATATTTTATGATGCACAACGCTCAAAGTTGTGCCCCATATACATACAAATATAAAGACAGGGAAGAAAACTAGTATCATGAATACCTAATGCACTTAAAGTTTTTAATTAGTCAAGATCCAAAAAGTCACACCATTTATAAAATGTCTATCAAAATGTTCATTACTATCTGCAGGATTTAACAACTTTACATGTATATGATTTGTGGGAAAACACCACCCATGGTATATAACAGATAAATTTCACAAGGTTTTTTGTTATGTTATGCAAAAGTTGTATAAAATTATCATAATCTTAAAATAGTTGTTATTATTATTATTATTATTATTATTATTATTATTATTACATCACTTTATTACAAACTTAACAAGTAGGGTTGGATCAGTTGGAAAACCCCTTTCCTCTTAACCTAGAGGTCAAGGGTTCGATCCTCACTCCCTACAAAAGGCCGGAGGTCCTTTTTTACCTTAGGTAGAACCGGAAGCAGCCTCTCTACCTTAGGTAGGGGTATGGTTGTCTACGTCTCAACCTCCCTCATGCACCGTGGAAGACAGTATTGGGACCCATAACCCGTGGAAGATGGTATTGGGAGTTACTTTACTTTTATTGGGACCCATAACCCGTGGAAGACGGTATTAAGAGTTACTTTATTATTATTATTATTATTTTTATTATTACAAACTTATATGATTTACAAGAAATTAGTGAGGAACCGAGATACTAACTGAGCCCCACTCCTCTAGCAACAACAAAGGTAATCCTTATTATTATTATTATTATTATTATTATTATTATTATAAAAACATCACTTCATTAGAAAATCATAGGATTTACAAGAAATTAGTGGGGAGCCGAGAAATAAGCTGGGCCCCCACTCCTTTAGCTATGGCAAAGCTAATTCTATTAAAAATATGATCAGCGACACGTGCTCTAATTAACTGAGTCAACGAGAATCTACGGATGCGTTTTATGTCACCGCATCCTTCTCAAGCTCCCCCAAGGAAGAGAATGAGAAGGGAAAACCCATATCCACTGTCCGCACATTTACATTTACTCAGGTGAAGTTTTATTATTATTATTATTATTATTATTATTATTATTATTTTGTGAGCATCTGCTTTTGGAGTTTCTAATAAAAATGTGAGTTGACTCACAACCACCTTGTATATACAAGTACAATTCATATTTGTACGGTAGAAATATGATTTGTGTGGTTTATATGTAGAGGCATTCGCATTATCTTGTAAATAATTGATGCACAAAATGTGGTGTCGATATGATGGTCGTATATTTCTCGATTACAAAGACTAACCTTGATTCCATCAGCAACATAAACTTCACCTGAGTAACCAAGAGCGAGTCCAAGCGGCCTACCGCCCGTGTTAACCCAATCTTCCACCACAGAGTCATTCAGTCTAACTCGTTTAATCCAGCCATCACTACAACTCGTGTAAATAACACCTAAATTTCGATCATAAATAATATCCTCTGGTCCGGGCAACAGTCCCTCACCAACCTTTTCGGACCCATGTAGCACACGTGAGTTGACACGAGGAAATTCAAAAACTGGCTTCTTAGCCAATTCTTCGGATGGATAAGCAGCTGCATCAAAGTTATCGTACTGGATTAGAAGTAGTGCTATTGCAACAGTGCAAACCAACGTGATTAATAAATCTCTACGCCATGATGATGAACCAGTTGTTTGGGCCGAATTTGGTGGTGAGTTTGGTGAGGATGAATGAGTTGATTCCATTGCGTTAGTGCTATTTCACGTGGGTGTTCACAGATCCATAGTAGTAACATATTGTATAAAGTCGAAAGCTAGGGCCCTACTGATTACTTACATTTATTATTATTATTATTATTATTATTATTATTATTATTATTATTTTTTAATTATAATCTAGAAGGAAATCTAAAAAAGCAAAAGTGGTGGGCGAACAATGTTTTTTTTGCCGGGAGTATGGAATAGGCGAATGGAATCATGATGGTTACATATTTTTGTTATTTTGGTAAACCATATGAAAAGGATTATTTAGATTTTTTTATTTTTATTTTTATTTTTTTAATATTTTTTTTGAGTAAATTACACTGTTGGTTCATATACTTTTATCGGATTTCATACGACATCCAAAAACGGGAATTATTACTTCTTTGATCCACGATTGAGAATATATTACGCCGCTAGTTCAAAATTATAACGCTCGTTACTTTTGCCAGTTAAGTCCGTCCTCACGTGCATGTCATGCGAGAGCACTTTGGTCCGAATCTTTTCTTTTGGCTTATTCTTTTATTCCTCTCACTCTTCATGTTACTGTAGGCCTGTAGCAAGTGGTACTTTCATTCAAATTTTTTTTTTTTCTAAAATTCTTTTGTTATTTTGTTTGTACTATATTTCTTGTACACATATACACAACTGATTTTCACATAGTAACACACATTCACTCAGAAAATATGGTGTTAGTATTATTTTTTTTGGCTTTGTGAAACTTGAAATGTTGAAGATGATTAAACTTAAAAGTTCATTTCTACTTAATTTCTAGTTGCACAAAGTCAATCAAAGAGAGCATAAAATACTTCAACGCGAAGAGGCATTGAGGGAAAATTTATGATAACATTAAAGTAGCCTGATATTTTATATATCATATGTAACACCCGGTACTTTTTCTAAACCTATTTACTAGCCAAATATTTTATTTTACGTTACTTGAGAACTTAAACTTTTCTTGCATGTTAATTGGGCTTGAGAAACGTGAGATTTATTGAGAAACAAAAATTTTGTCCTTTGATGGAACCGACACAACCTAGAAACTAGAAACGTATTGCATTTGCCATATATATTGAAATAAATTGACTTCGAGAAAAATTTTCAAGTTTATACTTGATTTTATTGAAAAAATTATTTCGTGAACAATGGCGCAAGTTTCGTAATTTTCGAGTACTTTTGCTATGTCAAATAAGCCCCGAACCGTTTTGACGGAAAGTATTACTAAATGTCCCTTCCAACCCCTCCCTTCTATTTTTATTCTCAACCTTTAACTATTAACTTTGCAAGTTTGGCCCCCTCCATATAAAAGCCCCAAAATCTCATTTCATCTCATTTCACACAAATAAAAACACACACAAAATTCTCTCTTTCCATCTTCTCCTTCTCACCGCCGGCGACCTCCCCTAACCGACCAAAATCCGGCCAACTTCCGGGCACCGGAAAACTTTTCCGGCCAAAATATTTTTATTGCACCAATCAATAGATCGGGCCACCCCTGTTCGGATATACCACCCACACGCCACCACTCTCCCTCGGACCACCACCATCACCACCACCGAGCACCATCACCGTCACGAAACCCCCCTTCTTCCTTTTGCTCTCACGCCCTCTTTATTATTTTCTTTCTAATAAAACTTTTTAAACAAACCCTAATTTAATATTTTTATCAAATCCGAAAATATTAATGTTTTTAATAATAAAAATGGTTTTAAAAATTTATTAAACTCTCGTGTTGCCCCCCCTTGACTTGGCAGTCAACTCGGTCAAACACCGAGTCAACCTGAGTTGACTCGGTGTGGTGTTTTTGATGTTCTCTTGATGTTGTTGTTGTTGTTTTATTTGGATTTGGATTGGATTTTGGGCCTGTTCGGTTTGCGATGGTCCGTTTGGTTCGACAGTCGAGCCACGGCCGAGCCGTGACTCACGGCGAGTCACGGCGAGGCTTGAGGATTTGTTAAGGATTAGATGGATTTGATGTGGTTGTGTTTGGATTTGGTTCGAGATGGATTTGATTGTGGATTTGGTTATGGTTCGATTTGGGTTTGGAAATAAAAGTGGATTTTATAAAAATTATTTTGTAAAAATAAAATGAGTGTAAAAATATATTTAGTGAGGTTAAGAAAATTTTAAAATATATTTATTAGTTAAAAATGATTTTATAAAAATATTAGAAGTTTAGGAATTTTATAATAAAGTTAATTCGGATTTGAAATATTTTTGGGTCTCGAAATTAGTTTAGATCGAAAGCCTTATTCTACTCTTCTTATTAGTAAGGAAGTGATTTGTGAACATATTTTCATAAGAGCTTCAAATACTAGGAAAAATCGTTCGGGAAATGAATTCGATAAGGACCCATTTGGAATGAAACTCAATGAACTTAAACCTCAAATTAAGAAATGGGAAGAAGTTCTTAGGGCTAATGTCATATGGTCCATACGAAATAGAGATCATGTTAACACGTATCTTTGCTACATGCTCTATAGTATCTCTATTGGCCAACCGTTCAATTTAGCATACTACATGGCCAAAAGAATGGCTGATATCCTGTGTTTGGAACAACCGCTCTCCTATACGGGATGCTTCTCACCGGCCTATTTAGAGCCATCTCACCTATCCCACCAAATGACAAGGGAATTAGTCTTGACTATTCTCTCGTTCCTCACATATTCGTTCCTCTAAGTGGTAAGAGAGTGTTTAAGACCAAAGGGAAACGTATTCGCTCTCCTTCACCTCCATCATCATCATCACCCATGAGCAAAGATGACGGTCTTCCAAACTCTAGACTTGCCCCTCTTGATTATCTCCAAGAACTTCCAACAATTGAAAACGAATCCGAGGAATTCAAGCAAACAAGGGGAATATTCAAGTGCTTTGGAAGGTACATTGGAAAGCTCAAGAAGAAGATTGATCGCATTTGATAATTAGATTAAGGAGTGTTTGGCATAACTAGACTTGTTAACTTTGTAGTTGTTAAAATTATGTGTTTTACGTTGTTCTACGGATTTATGTATTTGTACGGATATTATGTTATGTTTAGATTATGTATGAACTAACATATATGCAAGAAGACATAATTTGGGATGTTGTCTAATTTTCATGTGTATGGAATTATACAATATACTAATAGCCATGGTTTTTACTATTCCCTTTTAGGCCCGTTTGCTTATATGGGAGGCCCAAACCCACTCCATTTATTACCACCCGGATCCGAAGATACATTATCTCCTCTCACAAGTTTCCCGGTTTACCGACGATCCGTCAGAGCTAAAAAAACCGGAACACAAAACGAATCGGGGCATCTATAGTGAATTATGTGTGTGTGTGTCTACAGTAGGATCTACAGGAAACTGATTATTTTAATGGGGTACAGTATTTATGCGAGAAGAATTCATTGTTTGTGGTTGTATTCTTGCCATCTGCACCATTTTTTTCATAGCCACAGGTTTATGGCTATATTGTTTTTGGTTTCTGGATTCTTCATAAGCGCAGACACACACACATGGTAAAACTCACCCACTTAGATCTAGGGTTCATAATTTTTTTTGTATTCCAACTATTTTTTTAATAAAAAGTTTGTTTTTTTAATTCACATGTTTATGTTTAATTGCACGTTTCAAGTATTTTGAGTGAGATCTATGAATTGCCAAAAAGATTGGAGTCCTACTGCCACGAACTTTTTTGGGAAGGTATGTGATTCTTTTTTTTTTTTTTTTTTTTTTTTTTTTACTGATCTATGGTTATTTTGTCTTTAGTTTTTGTTTTTGATAATAGGTTTAGGTAAATTAGGGTTATGTTTTAATTTAGGTTCTTTGTTCAAATTAGGATGCATGTTAATTATTTGGTGTTAAAGATTGGAGTATGGAAGTAATTACCAAGTATGAAAAAAAATACAAACTTTTTTTTTTTTTTTTTTTTTTTTTTTTTTTTTTTTTTTAATTTGGGTTTAAAATTGGGTTTTTTGGTTGTGTTTTATACAGAGGATAATGAGGTGCAGGTTGATTTGAGGTGTGGGTGTGATGTGAAGGTGTTGGTGGATGTGTGTGATATGGATGGCCTTTATGAGGTTGAGGAAGAAGAAGATTAATGGTTAAAGTGGAATTATACCTAATTGCAAAATGAGCGGAAACTAGGTATGGCTACATTTGCTGCTGTTGTTATGGGTTTTCAGTTTTATTCCTTTTCACAAAACGTGTGTGTGAAAATGGGTGTTTTTCTAATCGGTCAAAACATAGAGAAGTCCTGCTACGATATCTATGTTGTGTTTATAGTTGAATTAGGCATGTTCCAGATTTAATGGTACTGAACCGAGCCTAAAGTAGAAGTTAAAGGTAAAAATATGGACATGTTGGATAACGGGTGAATATGGGTAAACTTTTTTAAGGGTGTGGGATGGTGAAAACTCGCCCGACCTGACCTGTTTGACCCTTTTGGTAGCTGAATTTGGTAAAGAACCCTTTTTTTCCAATTTCAAAACCATTTGAAATTTTTAATACGACTTGCCTCCTGATGTGGCTTCCAAGTTTAAGGATAAGAACCTTTTTTGTCAATTATACGAATCGGGTTAAGAGCCTTTCACATGGTTGTAAGTTTTTTTGGGGGGTGTTTGGGATTGTTAATTAAAAATGCTATGCTTAACTTCCAGATTGCTTATTACAGCCTTGAGTGTAATTATCAACAGTTTGCTTCTACAAAAAAAATAAAAAAAAGCTCGCAGGTTTTTTTTTTTTTTTTTTTTTTTTTTTTTTTTTTTTTGTGCTGTATCTTAAATGTAACAACCCTTTTGTATGATGTGAAACAAATGATTGGCGTCTGCTCATTTAATCTACACCAATGATAAAAGGACCATTGTCCTTGGTGTTTGTGGTTTAATGTACAATCTTGGTAACTTTATTGATTTGTAGGCCAATCAACATGTCGGTGGTGAGCTCCCTGAAAGAATTGGAGAGCCAGACTATGTGGTTAGTTATTTTTTACCTGTTTATCTTTGCAATAACTTTTATGTATATTATAGCATATGGTTTTTCATTAGAAATTTCAAAAAATAGGATTAGTCTATTTACCAATTTCAAATTGCATTTTCTTTTACTTTGGAACATTAATATGAGTTAGAAAAACAGTTACTTGAGAATTAGTTAATTAGTTGCAAGAAAGTGATTCGAGTTACGGTGGGTATGTAATTTTAAAATTTCCCCTCTATTTTTTTACCTACTTTTCAAAAATTATATACTTTTGCCTAAAAATATCAAAATCTGAATTAGAGTCACATTCTCTAAAGTCTAAACACTACAAACTAAATTGTTATGAATTCAAGTCTCAAAAATGAGGTTTGGTTCAGTGAAACATGTTTTTAGTTTATGTTCGGTATTCTTTCTTTTTGTATGGTTTTTCTCTATGCTGAAAAACCAACTTTTTGCCTTACAGAGTTATAGTTTTGTGTCTTGTAGTCATCTACTGAGTTAATTTCTACTGGTGCGTGTAATATCAAAATTTATTTGCTCGAATTCATGATCATACTTTGGAATACATAACCATGTTTGTTGCGGATAATGATTAAATCTTAATGTAAGGGGTGTTTGCTTGCAGATTTTCAAGGTAATTGTTGCATGCTTCAGAATTAGAACTAAAACTAAATACTTGAAAATTTCCTTAAAAGCACTTTCAAACACCCAAGTAACATAAAGTAGAAATGCATACACAACAAGAAGATTGTGCCATTGCTAAGACATATATTTTTATCCTTAAAAAGACATTTGAAAGCATTACAAAATGATTCTGGGCATTCTTTGTTATTAAACTCTCTATTTTCAGTATTTTCTTAAAATGGGTACATCCAATTTCAGCTACCCGACTTGCCTCCAATTTCTCCTTAAGTGGCCACAAAAAGGCTCTTTACCCGACTTTTTTTTTTTTTTTTTTTTTTTTTTTTTCAATTTCAATTTCAAAACCATTTGAATTTTTTTTATCTTCAACTGCTTATCTACTTAAAATCATGTACGTTGTCGGTAACCAATTACTTTCTTTTTATATGTAATATACGTTTGCTGAGATTCTATAACCATGTGCTCCTTTATTATATGAAGGGTCTGCATACATGATTGGAAGAGCACTCATATCTGTCTTTTCGGGGGTAACGACTGATCGATTGGTCGAAAGCCAATTATTTTTTTGGCCACTTCAACAGTGTTGGTAAGACTATGACCTACACTGTTTGGCTACTACTTTGTAAAACTTTGATCTAAAATGTTACTGTTGCATTCTTCAAGGTTTCTTTTGGGATTTTCAAACGAATTACTGCGACCAATAAAGGTATTCTTTATTTAACGTAGCTTATTTATTCAATAACTATAAGACGTGTCCATTTTCTTACTGTCAATAGAATGTGTTTATTTATTTGTTTTCAAAGTATAATACCCAGCTAGATGAACACTTTAAAATAAGGACTGCGAAATTAACTGATGTAAAGTTGGAGTTGGAGTCCAAGGTAAATATAATACATATGAAACTGACGAAGTGCTATTATTGTCTCTTCAGTTTAGAATTTACTTATGATCATTATTTCATGATGTTTCATATGTGCGGAAACAATGTTTCTACATCAACGGAACGAGACGTATTTGAAACTGAAAGATTTTAGAAAAGAAGAGTTTTCGCTAATATAAGAATCACATGAATCGACAGGTGATGTTTTCATTGTTTGTTTTTGGACTAGATTATTTGAGGTGCTTAGCAAGTGCTTAATAGCTTAGTGGAGGATATATAATTGGTTTTTATGCAAAAACCATAGGCTTTTCTTATGAGCTTAACCAAACACCCCCTTACTTTTTAGACTGTTGGTCCCGTTTACTAGGTTAATAGTTAACTAAAGAGTTAATCTAACCAAGTTCCATGGCTTTTTAACACAAATATAAAAGATTAACAACAAAGATAAACGTAAAGAAAAGAGACACAATATTTTCAACGTTTAATTCTTATTAGAAGTTAATCAAAAGAATTATACCCAAGTGTTTGCGGAATAAAACTTGGGATTGAAATGACAAGTATGGTATAGACTCCTCTCTAAATCCAAACAAAGTTTGAGTGACAACTAAAGGTCACACTGAGCAATCTCAGGGACTGTGTTGTTCTTTGGAGGAGTAAAAGTGATTTGTGAATGCTAAGCATTAATTGCACAAACCTGTCAACTTTTACTCCTCACTTATGCTATCTATTTATACACAAGTGAATTACAACTTTACTGAAAAAGACAAATTGATGACCTAACTAGTAGAAATAAAAATGCTTGCGTATTTTTGTCTCTATTACAATAGACTATATTGGGTAAAAGACAATGTGCCTTTCTAGTGCACAGTGATGACACCATCCTGACTTGATGCCTTTCAGGGAAAGTTTGACTTCAGGTTGATAGGGACACCTGTTCAGACATTCAAACATTTCCCGCTTCGTCCCGCCCATTCTTCAGTCTTCAGTAGTTGTTGAGGAGTCTTGGGGGTCCAGTGAGTTATTGTCATCCTCACTGAACCCATTATCTTCTTCTTGGTTTAGATGCCACTCACTGAGTTCCGCCTCACTGATTGGAGAACCTTTCTTCTTAGGCTCGGTCTAAACATCCTGAAGATGACTCACTGAGCAACTGTTCACTCAGTGACTTGAAGGTACTTACGGATATTAAACACTTAGGTTATTTTATGTTCAAATCCTAGAAAGAGGAAGCTTTGGGAATTCAGTGACCCAACATAGACTAAGCTGATAAGAAAATCCAGACACTATTTTTTTTGCGTTGTGTTTTGATAGAGTATAAGCTGATAATTTGTTATTATAAACTAAGATATACTGTTTAGCCAAAGCTTTCTTAAACAACCCCTAAGAAGTTGATAATTGAGATAGTGGAAAGTAATGATTCACACGGAAGGTCTCATGTTAATCCCAAGCTTAATTGCACGGAATTTTAGCTGCCTTTTCACTTTAATTATTCACTACTTATTGCGATCAACTTTTGGTCGATGTACTTTAGATGGAACTATATTTGAGAATATTATTTCTAAGTGAAGGAATACAATCAAGTAGATCGGTTTTAGCATGGCAGGCTATGTTTCAATGGCATGGCCTTTAGCCACAAAATCATGGAGTAGCATGGTCTTCAAAGTGAAATTTTAATGCTATAGCTATAGCGGTTATTTGCTATTTGTAGTACGTCTAGATATCACAATTGATGTATATTAAACAGCATTAAAAGCGTCATAGGGCATTCTGATCTAGGTACTCCTCTTTATTTTCCGTCTAATGTGCCAATTCTTAATCAGTGACACCTTTCAGTTATATATAAATCAAGTCATCGTAAGTGAATCATATAACAACTCAATTCTGTTTACTAACCTCTTGTGTTCTGATTGGCTCTTGAACGGTCAACCTAAATTGACCAGGGAATGGTCAACAAGGTCAAACTGCCTAGAGTCAATGCTCCGCGGAATATAGTGTTTCCCCGGGTCGTTATGTCCCGACGAGGTGTGGATGGTTAACAAACGGTTATGTGATCGGGTGAATCTGGATGGAAAAGGGTTTGAAATTGATCTGAGTAAGGAATCTATAATGAAATAGCTTAAACAAGCTATATGAACAAGACTGGAAGCTAAGAAAAACCAGAAACGATTTAAACCTAAAAACGTGTATGTTCACGTTAAAATAAAACGTAAACGTACAAAATAAAAAGTGAAAACGGAAATCTGAAAACACCCAGGGGGTGAAAATGACACTTTTACAAACTAAAAGGTAAAAGAAAATTTTTAGAAAAAGAAAATAAATTTTTACACTATTTATTTATTTAATATTAGTTAATTACTAGTTAATACTTATTATTAATATTTAAATAACTAAAATACAATATAATATTATTTAAACACTAGAAAAATGAAAATAAAATTTCTAAAATTATAAAATAACTAAAAACAAGTTTTAAAAATAAAAACAAGTATTTTTGTCTTTTTATTGTTTTTCTATTAATTAATTACTAATTAAACATTAATTATCTAATTAAACTATTTTAAATTAAGAAAAATAGAAAATGAACAGTAAAAATTACAAGAAAATTTCTAAAATTATTTTACAACATATAAAAGCTATAAAAAATATAAAAACTAGATTTTACTTAATAAAAACTAATTATGCTATTTAATACTTAATATTAATTAATTATTAATAAAACTAAGATTAATTCTAATAAATACTTAATGACAAAATAAAAATCTGAGAAAATTACTATAAATACTTTAATATAATAGGCAATTAATAAAAATATAAAAATGACAAGTACTTAATTAAAATCAAAAAATGAAAAATAAAATTTAAATAAAATTAAATAGAAACTATCACTTAAAAATTAAATTAATGTTTTGGAATTTTTCTTTTACCAACCTATTTTATAACTAAAAATGAAAAATTTTTATAAAAAAAAAAGTTGTGGAACACAGAAATAAGCAAAACAAGAGCTTATTGGAGTGACAGTTGACTTTGGTCAAATGTCAAGGGAAGGAGATGATGTAGGCAGCTAGGGGGGCCCACAAGGGTAAAATAAGCTATGAACAAGTGAAATGGACCAAAATAAGCTTGAGGGGACAATCACAAGCCCTGAATAAGCCAAATAAGCTGGTTAAGCTTATCCACAAACCAAACAATCACTCAGATAAGGGACAAGGTTTTTGGCTTGATTCAGGTGGGACCCAGGGGTCTCATGGTCAAACAAATGGTTGAAATTTCAAGCCCACCAGGAGGGGGGTTGGGAGGAACCAGTTGTGGGGTATGTGGACCATAGAGATGGGCTACAGCCACCACCAAAGGTGGTGGAGTGGTGGTGAGGCTGCTGATGCAGGGACTCACTCCCCCTGCAAGTGACTTTGAAAGGATGTGGACCCCACAAGTAAAATCACAAAAATCAAGTAAAGATAGGAAATCAAAGCTGAGCTGGGGGGTTACAAACTATCAAAAGCTCAAGGGCTGAATCACCCCAAAAAAATCTAGAAAATTCTTTGAATTTTTGTAAAAACTGAATATCAAGCAACTTTGACTTTTTATGAAAACTTAAATCTTTGACTTTCTTGAACTTTGATTGGGTCTAATGAACTGTAAACATGATTTGTATGTTAAAGTAAGACTAAAACAAGTTAAAACAACAACTTATGTTATGAGATTATGGTTTGTGGGGATCAAATACCATCACAGTTAACTGTGGTGGTTGGATTTTTGTTGATTTGACTTTTGTTCAATTGAGGGCTGACTTTTATGGCTAAACCTTGCTAAAATAACTTAGAAGAACATGTAACAACCAAATATAACTACTCAAACACCTCAGAACATAGGTAAATCAGACTAACCAAACACCCCTTGATACTTTAACTGTGTGGAGTTTTCAAAGGATATGGGAGATGTAGACCTTAGGGGTTAACTGTAAATACTCAAAAAGCTGAGAGATGGTGAAAGTAGCATGTAGCATTCACAAATATCCAGTATCAAACAAGCAACAAGCTAAAACCAATAAAAGCTTATGTTGACAGTAAATAAGCAAAGAGTAAGTGGACTTCTAAAAAACTTCAAGAATCAAGCTAAACTATATCTAATAAGCAAATAACAACTACCATAAGCAGAAATCAACAGAAATTGAGCCTCAATAAGTGGTTAAACAGTACAATGCAAAAAAAATGAAAAGTGAACTCACAAGTGATCCTGTGTGATTCTACCAAGAAACAAGAATCATGGAACTTACACTAACCCTAACACCTCCCTGAGGTACTAAACCATAGCAATCCACAGCCACAATCTTGCTTTCTTCAACTTCTTTTTTTTTTCTTTTTGATTTTTTTTCTTGAATTATTTTTATTTTTGAGTATTTTTTATTTATGTACTTAGACTGATTTAAAGGTTTTTTAAAACTTTGAGAAGCTTATACATAAGCTTAAATGAACTTAAACCAACACTAAACAACACTTTTTATAACTATAAATGGAATTGAGATTTTTAGTAAAAATGGCTCAAACTTGAAATGGAACTTAGAAATGGAATTACTTGATTGAAATAAGTTAAAGTCACAATAAAAAGCTTAAAGGTACAATTTATGACTAAGATTACAACTTGAAATAGAAAATTACATGAAAAGGTCCTAAAAATAACTAAGCTAAACTACTCTACACTACTCTACTGCTTTATCTTCCTTCTTTTTCTTTATTTTATAGTCCTGGAGTCTCTCTCTATCTTTCCCACATTCATTTGTAGCCGTAGGATTGCTGGAGTTGATCTCAGCCTTCAAATCCTTTTTGGCGGGAAAGTTTGGTTTTGGCAGATGGGAGGTTTGGTGTGGGAAATAAATGGAGGGGGGATTAGTGGGTGTTGGTGAATGAATTTAATGAGGTTTGGTGAGTATTTTGTGGAAGATAGGAGGGGGGATATGAGACATGGAAGCTGGATTTCTGGGGGAAGGGATGGGTGAACAGTGCTTTTGACCGGGGTGTTTGTTTTGACTTATGTTGACCCTGGTTTGACCCTGCTTGTGTTATTATTTTAGGTTTGGGCCGTGTTTTGTGTTTTGGGCTTGGGTGTATTAAAATGGATCAGGCCATGGGGATAGGGGTGTGTTGTGTTTGGAATTGGTTTATTAATAACATAGGGTCCAATTTGGTTTAATTCATTTCACAAGGACCAATTATGTATTTAATGAAAGTGAGGGGCTGATTTTTGCCAAATGCCAAAGTTATCACAAGGGTCCACTTTTACCAAGTTTCATAAGTCCAAAGATAAAAATTGCATTTTTTTCATTTTTCAAATTCCCGGGGACCAAATTTGACAAGTTGCCAAACTTGAGGGACCAAACATGTAATTTCCACAAACTTCACACTAAGGACTAAAAATGATTTTTGTAACTTCTCAAGGACCCAAAATGATTTTTCTTTCAAAAATATCCCACCAGGGACCAATTCTGCCAAAGTCTGTAACTCCAGGGACTAAATTGTAAATTTCCAAAACTTTTCCAATTTTTCACCAAAGGGCTAAATATAACAACTTATGATTTCAAAAGGACATTTGGTGATAATTTTCTATATTTTGAATATCCAGGGACTAGTTTTGTAATTTTATGAAAGTTGAGGGACTGAAACTGCCAATTTTGCAAACTTTGTGCGGTTTTCGTTTGTTTTTGCTCGTTTTGCATCTAAAACATATAATACACAATTTTGAAATATTTTTAGTATTTTGATGCATTACTGAGTGTTTTTGTATGTTTTGTAGTTCAGATTATACCAAAAATGATGAGTGTTTGAGCACTCATCATGTTCTAATTTGCAGGTTCATCACATGATGTACGGAAAACAACGCTTGGTTGGTAAGATCTGCTACTTTGTTTTGTAATGTCTTCGAAAAGCTTTTCTTTTCAAGGAGTTAACTGTATGAAACCAGGGCCTGATCCATTCGCTAGAATAGCGAAATACCCCCCACACTTAGTATGAATATTGTCCTCAATATTCAAAATCCCGGCAATTATGCCGACATTTTGAACGTAAAAGGGCAACATTACAAGCTAAGCGTGGAAAAACCATTTTGTTTTTTCACTTCTGTAATCATAGCATGGGGGACTCCCCCCCACTTAGGGTGAAAACCCTATAAGCATGCTACTGTTTTTGTTTACCGAGTCGCTAGCTTAACTCGACCCCTAATTCATTTGTCATTGGGGAAGCATGATGTGGAAGAAGCAATCTCAATCGGACTTTCATTCAAGATGTTTGGACAAACATTTGAAGCACGTGAAAGTTCCACACCGATGAGATAAGTACCCAGCTCAAGATAATGGTACATGAAAATGCCGGGATCAAATATAGTGTCCTCACTCCCGAAGGAGTGAAGAAGAGAAGAAGTCACCCTGTAGGTGAAGAAAAGGAAGAAAACCATGATAAAAAGCATGATTTGATCTTCTTCCTCAAGAGGAGGCTCAATAGCCTGAGTTTGGATTTCAAAGGGTAAGCTCGTAAACATCCCGGGAAGGTGGGTGGGAATTTGCAAATTCTCAAGATTGAGTGCATCTCCCCACGGGCTATCAAACTCCGGAGGAGTTATGATATGAGTGAGTTCACAGGAGAACTCCTCAAAGGCGAATGAATCATATATGGGAAGAGAATTATGAGAATGAGAAATGGTAGTGCCACTAATCTTCTCTCCCATATAATCAAAGCGGAAGGCTTCAAATTCCGGTATAGGATCATCGGAAAGAATCTCACTATCCTTTATGGGGATAGGGGAAGAAATAGGTTTCATATTGAAAGCCTCGATTTTCGCAATGAGGAGACTGACTTTCAATAATGTAGCACGAAGGGCTTCATCTTGGATTTCAGTGTCAATCTCATCATTCTCTTCTTCCAAGCTGACTAGCTCAGAAGGTAATTCTTCCACGTAACTGATGTCTCCACAAGATAACAAATCGTCATCATCAGAATCGGAGAACATCTCAACATTATCATTCGGGAAGACAAGAGGAGGAGGGATATCACACATATGATCAAGAATTCCCTGTGACTCTCTTAGGATTGAGACAAGGTTCTCAATACTAGACTTTATGAATTCGTCCAATTCCTTTTTAGGAATAGTGTCAAGATGCTCGTCCCCCATGCTCAGAGAGTGAGTGTGAATCTCGGGTGTGATAACAGCAGACTCAGGGAGTTGAGAAGGACTAGCAGTCATGGATTCTACAAGTTCCATTATTTCTACTGCTAGTGATTCAGTCATGTTCTTTTCTCCCTGTATATCTACTGAGGCAGTTTCAACTGAAGTCGAATCAGAAGGCTCCTCAGATACCTTTGGGATTGGAACAAGGTCATTTATTTCCTCAAAAGGATTGACTTTAACTTCCTTGTCCCCCATTATCAAGATATCTGAAGGTTCCTTTGAGATTTCTTCTTCAAAGGGTTCATCCTCATCACTTTCATCCTCAAGATAAAATGAGTTAACAGGAGGATTTTGTCTCATGTGAATCAGACCTTTAAGACAGTTTATTTCCTCTTGAATGTTCTGGTTGAATTGAATTTGATTGATCATCATTTTATTAATCAATTCAGCTCTAGCTAACTCGTCTTGAGGAGGTGGTTGAGGGGTTGTGTATTGTGGAGGCTTGTTAAAACCAAATTCATGATTGTTACAAGGAACATGTTCATAGACAAACTGATTCCTCGTTTGGCAATCAGAGCTGTAGTGAGGGCCTCCACAATAATCACATGAATATGTGTTCATCTCGGGGTATGGGGGTTGATTAAAGAAGCTGGTTGTTTCATTGTAGGGACTTTGGTCATAGACAAACCCGTTTCCCGAACTCACAATGCTACAACCGGGGCAATTTCCACCGTTATAAGGACCACCACACCATCGACAAACAAGAAGGTGAGGATGAGACATAGAGAGAATCAAAGGGTTTTGGAGGGTGAGAAATGTAGAATAAAAAATGTAAGAGGGTAGAGATGGATATTTTTGAGATTTTGGAAAGACATTTTATATACAAATGATAGAGAAAATCTTTTTGGGCTTTTTGTGAAAAAGGTATGGACAATGATGGTAAATTTACAAAGGATTGAATCCCAAAAACACTAATCAGCAAACCGTTTTAGAAAAACGTACACGACCTCCCCGGCAGCGGCGCCAAAAATTGATTGGCTCTAAACGGTCAACCTAAATTGACCAGGGAATGGTCAACAAGGTCAGACAGCCTAGAGTCAATTCTCCGCGGAAGTATAAGGTTTTCCCGGGTCGTTATGTCCCGACGAGGTGTGAATGGTTATCAAACGGCTTCGTGATCGGGTGAATTTGGATGAAAAGGGGTTTGAGATTGATTGAACTGAGGAATCTACAATGAAATAGCTTAAACAAGCTATCTGAATAAGACTGGAAAGTCAGAAAAACCAGAAACGATTAAAACCTAAAAACGCGTACGTTACGTTTAAATAAAACGTAGACGTACGAAATAAAAAGTGAAAACTGAAATCTGAAAACACCCAGGGGGTGAAAATGACTTTTTTACAAACTTAAAAATAAAAGAAAATTTTTAGAAAAATAAAATAAATTTTAACACTAATTAATTATTTAATATTAATTAAATACTAATTATTAACATTTAAAACACTTAAATATAATATAATATTAATTAAATACTAGAAAAATGAAAATAAAATTTATAAAATTATAAAATAACTAAAAATAAGTTTTAAAAATAAAAATAAGTATTTTTGTCTTTTTGTGGTTTTTTAATTAATTAATTACTAATTAATTACTAATTACCTAATTAAACTATTTTAAATTAAGAAAAATAGCAAATGAACAGTCAAAATTCTAATAAAATTTCTAAAATTATTTTATAACATATAAAAGCTATAAAAAATATAAAAACTAGGTTTTTCTTAATAAAAACTAATTATGCTATTTTAAACTTAATATTAATTAATTATTAATAAAACTAAGATTAATTCTAATAAATACTTAATGACAAAATAAAAATCTGAGAAAATTATTATAAATACTTTAATATACTAGGAATTTAAGAAAAATATAAAATAGCTAAGTTCTTAATAAAAATATAAAAATGAAAATTAAAATTTAATTTACATTAAATAGAAACTATCACTTAAATTAAAACTTGGATTTTCTGGATTTTCTTTTTGGAAACTTAATTTATACTTAAAAATAGATAACTTTTACAAAAACAAATTTGGTTGAGCTTAAAAATAAGCAAAATACAAGCTTGCTTGTTTGACAGTTGACTTTGGTCAATTGTCAAGGGAAGAAAGGTGTGTAGGCAGCTAGGGGGGCCCACAAAGGTAAAAGCTGATGCAAATAAGCTAAGTGAACTAAAATAAGCTAGAGAAAGCCAAAAAGTAGCACTAAATAAGCTAAGGGAGTGATTAAGCTAATCCAAAAACCAAGTGGAACTCAGAATCTGGGACAACTTTGAGGGCAAGATTTAGGTGGGACCCAGGGGGTCCAAGGTCAAAGCTATGGTCAAAAGTTGATCCCCACCAGGAGGGGGTTGTTAGGAACAAAGATGGTAGCTTGGGACCCACTGACGTGGTCAGAAAACCACCACCAAGTGGTGGTTGTGGGTGATGGTTCTGCTGCAGCAGCGCAGACCTTGCCCTGCAAGTGAGTTTGAGGTGATGTGGGGCCCAGCAAGAAAATCACAAAAATATATTGAAGATGGGAACTCAAAGTTGAGCTGGTGGACTCTAACTAGGAACAAGTTTCACATCCTCAAACAAAACACAAAATTCTCATTAATTCTTGCAATTTTGAAGAAAAACTGAGAGAGAGCAATTTGACTTTTTAATTCTTGAACAAGGTTTGACTTATGTGAGATTCTAAGAGTCCTAATCAACTGAACATGTTAAAATAAGCTGAGATAAAGTTAAAATAGCCTAAAGATGCAAGATACAAGCTAAATTAGGGGTTAATGGATCTTAAATACCACCACAGTTAACTGTGGTGGTGAGATAATGGTGAATTTGACTTTTAATGGGATAATGACCAATCTAATGGTCAATATGAACTAGAATGGACCTAAGGAACTTGATTGAGCCAGCAAATGTTACAAGTAACAACAGAAACAAACCCAAACAGTATTAACCAAACACCCCTTAAAGGAACAAGTTATGCTATGATTTGAACTTCCAAGCTTTAAAATCCTAAACTAGTGATCACAGGCTATTACTAACTCATATTTAAAACTATTAGAATGCTAAAATACTATAACTAACAACAGATAAACAGAAATGCAATATAAGCTAGGCTAAGGCAGTGAAATTGGAATGTAAGCTAGAATAAAGCTAATCAGCTCAGATCCAAGCTCAGGCACTTATCTAGACAAGATATAACAACATTAGTGAAGCAAAATGGACAAAGATCAGGCACTACATTGAGCTAAATAGCCAGTGCTAATGTTTATGTATTTTTGAGATATTTTTATGAAAATTTGACAAGCAATGAAAATATGAGCAAACTAACATCAATAAGCCATAAATAACTATAATAAGCAATAACAGACATGAATTAAGCAAAATGAAAAAATATTGACTCTGATTGAAAAGTAACAAGGAGGATGAAATAAACTGAAACTTGTATTGATAACTGAAAATAATACACTGAATGAGATTAAAACTAGCATACAAGGATTAACTTAAACTAATTTAAACTAAACAGCTAACATTAAATTAAAACTAAACCTAAAAACTATCTACTACCTACGTGCCTTATAAATTGGCATACAAAAGAGTATTTATAGTGTCTAGGGTTTTCTCTGAGTGCATCCCACTTCTCTCTTGACCCTTGGATATCTTCTTTTGATCTTGGCCATTGAATCCCTTTTTGGCGGGAAAACAATTTTGCAATTGGGTGGGGTTTGGTGTTACAGGTGAGGGTAATTAATGGGGAGGGTGAGATTATTAATGGAGGGGGTGATGTTGGTGAGAAAATTATGGAGAGGAGAGGGCATGGAGGAGACATGGTACCTGGTTATGGGGGGAAATGGAGGTGATGAACAGTGGAAATGGTTGGGGTGTTTGTTTGACCGGACTTTGACCCTGCTTGTTATTGGATTAGGATTAGTTTGGTTTGGTAATTTTTGCTAATAAAACCATAAGGACCATTTGTGTAATTTCAGAAAGTTGGGGGTGGAAAATGTAATTGTTCCAAAGTTATCACAAGGATCAAAATTGACAACTTCAAATACCCAAGGACCCAAAATGTGCTTTTTCACAAATAAACAATCAAGGACCATTTTTGTAAATTTCCAAACCTCGGGGACTAAAATTGCCATTTCACCAAACTTTCATTCCAAGGACTAATCTTGCCAAAATAAGTAACCATAGGACCATAAATGCTTTTTCTTCAAAAATTTCCCACTAGGGACCAATCCTGCCAAAGTCTGAAAGTACAGGGACTGAACTTATAATTTTTCAAAACTTTTGAGATTTTTCACCAAAGGACTAAATATGACCAATTATGATTTTAAAAGGACCTTTGGTGATAATTTTCCATATTTTGAATGACCAGGGACTAGTTTTGTAATTTTATGAAAGTTGGGGGACTGAAACTACCAATTTTGCAAACTTTATAGGTTTTTCATTTGTTTTTGCTCATTTTGCATCTAAAACATATAAAACACAATTTTGAAATATTTTCAGTATTTTGATGCATTACTGAGTGTTTTTGTATGTTTTGCAGTTCAGATTAGACCAAAAATGATGAGTGTTTGAGCACTCATCAGTGGGTGTTGGTGAATGAATTTAATGAGGTTTGGTGAGTATTTTGTGGAAGAGAGGAGGGGGGATGTGAGACATGGAAGCTGGATTTCTGGGGGAAGGGATGGGTGAACAGTGCTTTTGACCGGGGGTGTTTGTTTTGACTTATGTTGACCCTGGTTTGACCCTGCTTGTGTTATTATTTTAGGTTTGGGCCGGGTTTTGTGTTTTGGGCTTGGGTGTATTAAAATGGATCAGGCCATGGGGATAGGGGTGTGTTGTGTTTGGAATTGGTTTATTAATAACATAGGGTCCAATTTGGTTTAATTCATTTCACAAGGACCAATTATGTATTTAATGAAAGTGAGGGGCTGATTTTTGCCAAATGCCAAAGTTATCACAAGGGTCCACTTTTACCAAGTTTCATAAGTCCAAAGATAAAAATTGCATTTTTTTCATTTTTCAAATTCCCGGGGACCAAATTTGACAAGTTGCCAAACTTGAGGGACCAAACATGTAATTTCCACAAACTTCACACTAAGGACTAAAAATGATTTTTGTAACTTCCCAAGGACCCAAAATGATTTTTCTTTCAAAAATATCCCACCAGGGACCAATTCTGCCAAAGTCTGTAACTCCAGGGACTAAATTGTAAATTTCCAAAACTTTTCCAATTTTTCACCAAAGGGCTAAATATAACAACTTATGATTTCAAAAGGACCTTTGGTGATAATTTTCTATATTTTGAATATCCAGGGACTAGTTTTGTAATTTTATGAAAGTTGAGTGACTGAAACTGCCAATTTTGCAAACTTTGTGCGATTTTCGTTTGTTTTTGCTCGTTTTGCATCTAAAACATATAAAACATAATTTTGAAATATTTTTAATATTTTGATGCATTACTGAGTGTTTTTGTATGTTTTGCAGTTCAGATTAGACAAAAAATGATGAGTGTTTGAGCACTCATCAATCCCCCACACTAAACTATTGCTAGTCTCTAGCAATACTGTTTTGAAAACTTGATGGATTTGAAAAACTCTTTACCAAAAGCCATCACTTCTGGAGTAGCCAGGTGTAAGAACTGTGGCACACCTGATAACCGTGTGATTTTGAGCAAACCACCAGCTGTCAACGGATTTGATTAGTCTTTACCAAAAGCCGTTTGCTTCTGGACTAGCCAGCTCTTGATGGAATAGTCAACATCTTGGTGAGCTGATTACCAATTATGGATTTTCCACTGCCTTTACCACAAGCCATAATCCTGCGGGCTAGCCAACTCATTTGTTTTTGGGGAGTTGAGGAACCATACAATTTTGGGCAAATTGCAAGCCATAAACGGATTTGAGATGTCTTTACCAAGAGCCGTTTGCTCCTGGACTAGCCAATCCCTTTTGTCGGTTAGACAAGGCGGACTGATTACCACAAAAATTTTGAAGCACCAATGAAAATTTTTTAAATTTTTTGAAATTTTAGCTAAAAACGGGGGTATTATATAGTAAAATGTGATAAAATTCGCTAGAATAGCGAATACCCCCCCCCCCCCCCCCCCCACACACTTAGCATGAATATTGTCCTCAATATTCAAAGTCCCGGCTATTATGCCGACATTTTGAACGTAAAAGGGCAACATTACAAGCTAAGCGTGGAAAAACCATTTTATTTTTCACTCTTGTAACCATAGCATGGGGGACTCCCCCACACTTAGGGTGAAAACCCTATAAGCATGCTACTGTTATTGTTTACCGAGTCGCTAGCTTGACTCGACCCCGAATTCATTTGTCCTTGGGGAAGCATGATGTGGAAGAAACAATCTCAATCGGACTTTCATTCAAGATGTTTGGACAAACATTTGAAGCACGTGAAAGTTCCACACCGATGAGATAAGTATCCGGCTCAAGATAATGATACATGAAAATGCCGGGATCAAATATAGTGTCCTCACTCCCGAAGGAGTGAAGAAGAGGAGAAATCACCTGGTAGGTGAAGGAAAGAAGAGAGATCTGAATAGCAATTAAGATAAGAACTTCCTCCTCAAGAAATGCATATTCAAGTGGAGGAGGCAAGTCCTTGAGCTTGATCTCAGGAAATTTATCAGTGAATGTCCCCCTCAGGATCAAGATAATTATCATCAACTTCATATGAAATTGAACTATCTTCAGTAAGAAAAGCCTCGAATTCGTCCAAATCGTTTTCACTTTCCGGAGGAAGTGGATTGATCTGAGTAAGTTCAATCGAAGGATCACGAGTAAGTAAGAATTCTAACTCTCTCAAATCCGCATTAAAGTCAAAGACTTCATTTTCATCCCTTGGTGGGATGGGATCGATATGAGAGAGTTCATCAGCGAACTCTTCAATAAGAAAGTCAACATCAGAGTGGAGAAGTGATGCATCAACAAATTCAATGTCTCCATAAGATAAACAATCATCACTGGAATCAGAGACAGTCTCAATTTGATCATTTGGATTATTAGGGGTGGAAAGAATATCACACACTTGATCAAAAGTCCCCTGTGACTCTCTCGGGATTGGGACAAGGATCTCAACACTAGACTTTATTAATTCGTCCGATTCCTTATCAGGAACAGTGCTAAGATGCTCATCCCCCATGATTAGAGAGTGGGTGTGAACTTCGGGTGTGACATCAATAGATTGAGGGAGATGAGAGGAGGTAGCATTCATGGATTGTACAAGTTCCATTTGATCTTCTGCTAGTAATTTCTCCGTCTCATCATTTCCTCCCTGATTATCCATGGAAGGAATCACAACTGACGAATCTGATGAATTGTTTTGAATAATGACAATGTTATCTTCATCATCATCACTGTCATCATCGTCATCATAAAGAGCAGCATAGCGAAGATTGGCACGTATTTTAGCCGCTCTTTGCTCAGCAAGTAACTCTTCCATGCTCAATTCGTTTCTAGCCTCTCGTTCTTCAGCAAGTAATTCTGCCATTGATTTCTCACTAGAATTTTGAAACGATGTAGTAGACAACTCCTCCTTAAATTCTTTAAGTTTCTCAAGAACCTCATGACAAAGGTCTTGCGGGTATTGAGGAGTTGCTTGGGTAATTTGGTATTGTGGAGGTGGGTCTTGAAACGAATAGTCGTAATTGTTACAAGGAAACGGATTCCCTGTTTGACAATCAGAGCTAGTGTGTGGACCTCCACAATACTCACAACAGTAAAACTGATGTGGCTGTGAGTCGTGTGTGCTGTAGTCATAATTGTTATCAGGAAACTGCTCATAGACAAGCGTGCTTCCTGATTGACAATCAGAACTGTAGTGTGAACCACCACAGTACTCACAACAGTAAAACTGTTGAGTCTTGCTTGGTGTATCTTGATACGAAGCATCATCGAAGTTTGGATAATATGATTCTTGCTCGTATGAATGTGTTGGGTAATTGGAAAAATTTGAAGAGTCGTTGAATGAGTTTTGATTAGGATCATAAGCAAATGAATTACTCGACCCACAAAACAAACAACTCCCGTTTTGGATATGATTACCACATTGTACACATGCACACCAACAACATGGCAAACCAAAAAGTGGCTCACCACAACCAACACAAGGAATAAAAGCCGGAGGTGGGACAAGTGGTGTGTTCTTAGAGCTAGCAATTTCCACCACTTCCGTTATGGTCTCGGGTTTTGGTTGTTGATAAACGTGAATGTTAGGTAAGACGTTCTTTTCAGTCACTGCCCTAAGCTCTGTACGTTTGCTTGATGACCTTATAAGCTTATATCGTGAAAGATCATGATTGATTCTTGAAGGTTTGTCATTAAGAGCACGTATCTCGGGCTTGGAAGAATTTGGTGAATCATTGAGAGAATTTGGACTTATGAACAGATTGCACAAATCACAAAATCTGTTACTACAATTATTGCCACATTTCTCATAAATACACTGGAGACAACGAAAGCCGTTCTCAATCGGGCTTTTACAGTGAAAACACGTGTAGCCGAGAGACGCCATAAGAATTATACATGAGATAGGTATAAGAAGGTAGAATCAAATTGATAGAGGGTAAGGAAAAATATTTTGGGGGTTTTATGAAAAGATATGAACAAGGATGGATAAATATACAGTGGATGTATATCCCGATTCACCAATACGCAAAACCGTTTAGAATAGCGCGCACACCTCCCCGGCAGCGGCGCCAAATTTTGATTGATGCTAAACCACCAACTTATATTGACCAAGGAATGGTCAACAAGGTCAAACTGCCTAGAGTCAATGCTCCGCGGAATATAGTGTTTCCCCGGGTCGTTATGTCCCGACGAGGTGTGGATGGTTAACAAACGGTTATGTGATCGGGTGAATCTGGATGGAAAAGGGTTTGAAATTGATCTGACTAAGGAATCTATAATGAAATAGCTTAAACAATCTATATGAACAAGACTGGAAGCTAAGAAAAACCAGAAACGATTTAAACCTAAAAACGTGTATGTTCATGTTAAAATAAAACGTAAACGTACAAAATAAAAAGTGAAAACGGAAATCTGAAAACACCCAGGGGGTGAAAATGACACTTTTACAAACTAAAAGGTAAAAGAAAATTTTTAGAAAAAGAAAATAAATTTTTACACTATTTATTTATTTAATATTAGTTAATTACTAGTTAATACTTATTATTAATATTTAAATAACTAAAATACAATATAATATTATTTAAACACTAGAAAAATGAAAATAAAATTTCTAAAATTATAAAATAACTAAAAACAAGTTTTAAAAATAAAAATAAGTATTTTTGTCTTTTTATGGTTTTTCTATTAATTAATTACTAATTAAACATTAATTATCTAATTAAACTATTTTAAATTAAGAAAAATAGAAAATGAACAGTAAAAATTACAAGAAAATTTCTAAAATTATTTTACAACATATAAAAGCTATAAAAAATATAAAAATTAGATTTTACTTAATAAAAACTATTTATGCTATTTAATACTTAATATTAATTAATTATTAATAAAACTAAGATTAATTCTAATAAATACTTAATGACAAAATAAAAATCTGAGAAAATTACTATAAATACTTTAATATAATAGGTAATTAATAAAAATATAAAAATGACAAGTACTTAATTAAAATCTAAAAATGAAAAATAAAATTTAAATAAAATTAAATAGAAACTATCACTTAAAAATTAAATTAATTTTTTGGAAATTTTCTTTAACCAACCTATTTTATAACTAAAAATGAAAAACTTTTATAAAAACAAAAGTTGTGGAACACAGAAATAAGCAAAACAAGAGCTTATTGGAGTGAAGGTTGACTTTGGTTAACTGTCAAGGGAAGGAGATGATGTAGGCAGCTAGGGGGGCCCACAAGGGTAAAATAAGCTATGAACAAGTGAAATGGACCAAAATAAGCTTGAGGGGACAATCACAAGCCCTGAATAAGCCAAATAAGCTGGTTAAGCTTATCCACAAACCAAACAATCACTCAGATAAGGGACAAGGTTTTTGGCTTGATTCAGGTGGGACCCAGGGGTCTCATGGTCAAACAAATGGTTGAAATTTCAAGCCCACCAGGAGGGGGGTTGGGAGGAACCAGTTGTGGGGTATGTGGACCACTGAGATGGGCTGCAGCCACCACCAAAGGTGGTGGAGTGGTGGTGAGGCTGCTGATGCAGGGGACTCACTCCCCCTGCAAGTGACTTTGAAGGGCTGTGGACCCCACAAGTAAAATCACAAAAATCAAGTAAAGATAGGAAATCAAAGCTGAGCTGGGGGGTTACAAAATATCAAAAGCTCAAGGGCTGAATCACCCCACAAAAATCTAGAAAATTCTTTGAATTTTTGTAAAAACTGAATATCAAGCAACTTTGACTTTTTATGAAAACTTAAATCTTTGACTTTCTTGAACTTTGATTGGGTCTAATGAACTGTAAACATGATTTGTAAGTTAAAGTAAGACTAAAACAAGTTAAAACAACAACTTATGTTATGAGATTATGGTTTGTGGGGATCAAATACCACCACAGTTAACTGTGGTGGTTGGATTTTTGTTGATTTGACTTTTGTTCAATTGAGGGCTGACTTTTATGGCTAAACCTTGCTAAAATAACTTAGAAGAACATGTAACAACCAAATATAACTACTCAAACACCTCAGAACATAGGTAAATCAGACTAACCAAACACCCCTTGATACTTTAACTGTGTGGAGTTTTCAAAGGATATGGGAGATGTAGACCTTAGGGGTTAACTGTAAATACTCATAAAGCTGAGAGATGGTGAAATTAGCATGTAGCATTCACAAATATCCAGTATCAAACAAGCAACAAGCTAAAACCAATAAAAGCTTATGTTGACAGTAAATAAGCAAAGAGTAAGTGGACTTCTAAAAAACTTCAAGAATCAAGCTAAACTATATCTAATAAGCAAATAACAACTACCATAACCAGAAATCAACAGAAATTGAGCCTCAATAAGTGGTTAAACAGTACAATGCAAAAAAATTGAAAAGTGAACTCACAAGTGATCCTGTGTGATTCTACCAAGAAACAAGAATCATGGAACTTACACTAACCCTAACACCTCCCTGAGGTACTAAACCATAGCAATCCACAGCCACAATCTTGCTTTCTTCAACTTCTTTTTTTTTCTTTTTGATTTTTTTTTATTTTTTTTTCTTGAATTATTTTTATTTTTGAGTATTTTTGATTTATGTACTTAGACTGATTTAAAGGTTTTTTAAAACTTTGAGAAGCTTATACATAAGCTTAAATGAACTTAAACCAACACTAAAAAACACTTTTTATAACTATAAATGGAATTGAGATTTTTAGTAAAAATGGCTCAAACTTGAAATGGAACTTAGAAATGGAATTACTTGATTGAAATAAGTTAAAGTCACAATAAAAAGCTTAAAGGTACAATTTATGACTAAGATTACAACTTGAAATAGAAAATTACATGAAAAGGTCCTAAAAATAACTAAGCTAAACTACTCTACACTACTCTACTGCTTTATCTTCCTTCTTTTTCTTTCTTTTATAGTCCTGGAGTCTCTCTCTATCTTTCCCACATTCATTTGTAGCCGTAGGATTGCTGGAGTTGATCTCAGCCTTCAAATCCTTTTTGGCGGGAAAGTTTGGTTTTGGCAGATGGGAGGTTTGGTGTGGGAAATAAATGGAGGGGGGGGGGGATTAGTGGGTGTTGGTGAATGAATTTAATGAGGTTTGGTGAGTATTTTGTGGAAGAGAGGAGGGGGGATATGAGACATGGAAGCTGGATTTCTGGGGGAAGGGATGGGTGAACAGTGCTTTTGACCGGGGGTGTTTGTTTTGACTTATGTTGACCCTGGTTTGACCCTGCTTGTGTTATTATTTTAGGTTTGGGCCGGGTTTTGTGTTTTGGGCTTGGGTGTATTAAAATGGATCAGGCCATGGGGATAGGGGTGTGTTGTGTTTGGAATTGGTTTATTAATAACATAGGGTCCAATTTGGTTTAATTCATTTCACAAGGACCAATTATGTATTTAATGAAAGTGAGGGGCTGATTTTTGCCAAATGCCAAAGTTATCACAAGGGTCCACTTTTACCAAGTTTCATAAGTCCAAAGATAAAAATTGCATTTTTTTCATTTTTCAAATTCCCGGGGACCAAATTTGACAAGTTGCCAAACTTGAGGGACCAAACATGTAATTTCCACAAACTTCACACTAAGGACTAAAAATGATTTTTGTAACTTCTCAAGGACCCAAAATGATTTTTCTTTCAAAAATATCCCACCAGGGACCAATTCTGCCAAAGTCTGTAACTCCAGGGACTAAATTGTAAATTTCCAAAACTTTTCCAATTTTTCACCAAAGGGCTAAATATAACAACTTATGATTTCAAAAGGACCTTTGGTGATAATTTTTTATATTTTGAATATCCAGGGACTAGTTTTGTAATTTTATGATAGTTGAGGGACTGAAACTGCCAATTTTGTAAACTTTGTGCGGTTTTCGTTTGTTTTTGCTCGTTTTGCATCTAAAACATATAAAACACAATTTTGAAGTATTTTTAGTATTTTGATGCATTACTGAGTGTTTTTGTATGTTTTGCAGTTCAGATTAGACAAAAAATGATGAGTGTTTGAGCACTCATCATGTTCTAATTTGCAGGTTCATCACATGATGTACGGAAAACAACGCTTGGTTGGTAAGTTCTGCTACTTTGTTTTGTAATGTCTTCGAAAAGCTTTTCTTTTCAAGGAGTTAACTGTATGAAATGTGCAGGAAATAAAAGGGCAGGGAAAAACATGAGACGGAAGGAGGATGAAAGGTTGTTACACATATTAAGGGCTAGAAGAAACCAACAGAGTCTCCTTAATGTGGTCGACTCATGGTTCAGCTGCTCCGACTGTCGTCATGGATAAATTATCAGAAAAGAATGATAAAAAACTAGGCGGAATTTCTATTCCTTTCTAAACAGGGATGCACAACAAAGCGGTATCGCTTTTAACAATGAAACGGTATTCTAGGAGATTTTTAAAGGAGTGGGTCGAATGGGTCAAAACGTGTTGGTTTGGTTTTTGTCTTAAAAATGCAAAGTTAGAAAAGAATACAAATATTGCGAGCTGCTAGATAGTTTCAACCATACCAAATATATCATACAGTATGTTTTCTGATGTTTAGTTTTTTGACGAGTATGTGATTTAATATGAACCAAAAACTTTGTATGTGTTTAACCCATCTCTCCTATACTTATGAAAACACCCCGCGGCAACGCGCGGGCTTAAGACCTCGTTTTCACTAAGTATAGTGAAATTCGCTAGCCCCCAGTCAAAGTCTATCGGTAAGAATGTTTCCATATTCATTTTCGTCATCTCCTAATCAGTTACAGCCTTAAGTTTATGTTCTAAGGATTTTCGGAAAATTTGGAAAATGTCTCGACCCTTTAAATACTGTTCTGTTAATTTTCCAGGTCTGACGAATCTGGCGGAACCAAAAATTGGGTTTCGCCAGTGCATTTTTGGGCATTCCCGAATTTGGCCCAACGGACCAGACGGAACCAAAAATTGGGTTCCGCCTGTGTACTCGTTTGGTTCCGCCAAGTGCCTGTAGAAATTTTTTATTTTTTCTTATTTTCACATTTTCTAAAACCACCTAATCATTGTCTTTAGTGAGAAAAATCTTTCTTAACCCTCATTAAACATATTAGGATCATTTTTGCTCATTAGAACCAATAGGAAACTGATGAGTGTCTAAATACTCATCATTTTATACCAATCTGAGCTGCCAAAACATCCAAAAACACTCAAATATGCATCAAAACACTTAAAATATCTTAGAAGTGTGTTTTATATGTTTCAAATGCAAAATATGCAAAAACAGATGAAAAACGTACAAAGTTTGCATAATTGACAGTTTCAGTCCCTCAAGTTTCATAAATTGGCAAAACTAGTCCCTGAAGGTTTAAAATGAATGAAAAGTCAACTTAAGTCCTTGGGAAACCAAAAATATTCACAAATGATCCCTGGATGAAAGTTTACACAAACTGGCAACTTTTACCCCTCAAGTTACAAAATTGGCAAAAATGGTCCCTGGGTATTCAAAACTTGAAATTTATCAAATATACCCTTGTACTATGCATGAATTTACAATTTGGAACTATTTTGATAACTTTGAGGAAATTACAATTTAACCCCCTAAACTTTGGAAAATTACATAAATGGTCCTCGGGGTATTTTAAATTGTAATAAATGCAAAAATAGTCCTTTGGTTTATCAAAACTTAACAATATTGGTCCTTGTGATAATTTTGGAATTGTAACAGGTTTAACCCCTCAAGAATTCAGAAATTGCATGTTTAGTCCTTGGGCTTTGTACTAATAAAACCATCCGGACCCTTATTATCAAATCCAACACAAACACAAACCACCCCAGCCCACTCTATTGGCCCAAAATACCACCAGCCCAACACCCTTTAAATATAAAACCTGGGCGTTGACCCTTTGACCCCGCCCAAAACCACTACCACTGTAGCACCTCCTCTCCCACACCTGCAAACTCAAAACTACCGTGGTTTTGCCACCTCTCACCCTCCACCTGTCTTCCCCAGCTTACCACCTACTCCCCTACACCACCTCACAGCTATCCCACACCACAATAAATGCTTCCCCACCTCCTTTTCCCTCCAAACCATGCCTAAGCCTCTGTTTTCTTCTTACAACCCCAACTTGGCCTCCAAACTACTCTCACCTTGTCCCTTACACCTCCACAAACAACCAAGATGTTTTAATTACACTCAAACCGCCTCAATGCCACGTGTAGCATTTTGGCGCCAAAAGTCATTTAAACGGTGGAGATCAAATTGGACAAATTCAAGGGTCAAGATTGATGGGAACTTATGAGTAGTCACCAAGGAGCTCAGAGAGTATAAAAGGAGCAAGAAAAGCAGAGGAAAACTCACCTTGGCCTTATGCCATTGTCACCTTAGAATAGCTTAATCATAGTATAATCTTTACTGCTTTCATTTAATTAAATGTCATTTACAAGCTTTAATAGTGTAATGAATCTCAAAATAGTGTAATGGAACTTTAATTTCAGTTTAATTGCAAGTCTCTTTTACAATTCATGTTTTTCATATTTACTATTTAAATTTCTTGTTATTTAATTCCTGTTTGATTATTGTTATTTAAATGGACTCTATAGGTCACATAAGCTCCTGACAAAGCTTTGTAAGCTTTTAGATACATTAATTCAGTGTTAGTCTTTAAAAAATCAAAAATCACCAAAAATCAAGAAAATTCAATAGAAAATCAAAAATAGTTGTTCTAGTGTGATTCTGCTTGGAGCATGGTTCATAATGGATTGCCATGATTTAGTTGCCTCATGGGAGGCTATAGGTATTGGTTTTGATCGTTGGTTCCAAAGTCTCAGCTTGGATTCACTTGTAAGCAATTTTTACAATTTTTGCTTTTTATGGCTTAAGTTACTTATCTGTTTTGATTTCCATTTTTTTATGTTTATTTGTTGTTTATTAATGATTATTTAGCTTAATATTAGTTGTTGATATTTTGGAATTGATTGTGCTTGAATATTGCATATTGACTGTCAATAGCTATGTTTTTGAGAATCCTAGGTATAAACCTTTGTGACTATTTGTTTATGCTCAAAAAGGTCTAATTTGACATTTTAGGTCATCTGGATTTGATAGATTAATGATACACAATCCTATGTAATGAAAAGCTCAATAAATTTCCATTAAAGGGTTGTTTGGATTTGATAGATGATCTGTGTTACAGGTTGTGTTTGTGGTTTTTCTTGTTTGATATACCTCATACTTGACCTAAATAACTCAGGGAAACATTAACCAAAGAGTATAGCATGGTAGAAAGTCAAAATGACACTTGACTGTCTCATTATGAGTATTCTAAAGTTGTCTTAACCTAAAACCTTGCATAAGTGTTTAAAAGTTGTTAATATTTGTTAGTTTCATGTTCTCTTAGCTTATTATAGCTTATTTAGTCTTTAAATTCAGATCAAAGTTGATCTAAGTCAACTTTGATCATAAAACTTAAAAAGTCAAAATTTAGTTAACCTGTTTTTTTAATTAAATTGTGATTTTCATTGTGCTTTTATTATTAAGTTTTAGAACCTGTGCTTGTAGTATGTTTTAGTTTGACTGCTTATCTGTCTGTATGATTTTTGTTAATTTTTACTTTTCATGTTTCATAGCTTAAATTAGTGCTTAATTATGCTTATTTTTGCCCTGTGTCACTAGTGATCTGTCAAGTTCATGAGCTTGTACAAGTCTCATGACTTGACCACACTTAGTGAACTTGGCTTCTTTGTGATGTTTTAGTGGCATGTATGTTATGTTTAAGCTTATTTGTTAATTTCTGGCTTATTTAGATAGCTTTTTCAACCCCACCTTTTTGTTCACCATACTCCCTTCACTGAAGCAAACAGTGAAGGTGAGTACTTTTTCATAAGCCCATTAAAGTCTCCTCACTGAGCTTAAGCTTGTGATATTTGGCTTTTTACAAAGTTCAACTACCCATCTCAAATACTCAGTGCTTGTTGAGCTTATTGAAGCTTGTTAGATAAGTTAGAATTGAGCTTGTTGTTTGCCCACTCACAACATACCCCTGAGCAATTCAGTGGTATTACACCATTTCCACAAGCTTTCATAAGCTCATTAGTGATCATTAGCTTGTGTAGTTTAGTTTTTTGTGAAGCTTAACTACCCAACTTTAAGATCCTGTGCCAAAAATCCATTTTGTAGCTTATTTAACTAGGCTGCAAGTAGCTTTAACTTATCACCATGTGAAAAGCTATGCTGAGTCCTTAGCATACTTTACCATAATCACTATATTTCATAAGCTCACAAAAAGCTTATTCCTTGGACTTAGCTGGTGAAAATTGGTTCCTTGTGGAGCTTATCTACCCATCTAATTGATCCAGTGCTTAATTCTTAGCTTGCAGCTTATTTACTAGGGCTGCAAGTGGCTTTTTGTTTGTCCCATTCTTGATTCCATTGAGCAATTCAGTGGAATTAAGCCATTTTCATAAGCTTCTCACAATCTCATCTGTGGATCCCACAGGGTGAACTTGGGTTTTTTGGAAAGCCATCCACCTCAGCTTGCTACTCCAATTCTTATTTTGGCCTTTGAAGCTTATTCACTAAGCTGAAATTACCACTCTAATTAGTTGCAAGGGTGTTTGGATCTGAGTATATTGAGTATTGCTTATTAGCTTACTTTGAGCTTATAAGTGAATTTCACTATACAAGCTTGTTCATTACTGTCCATAATACTTGTACAAATATATTTTTCATCTTTCTTTTCAAGTGTGTAGCTTATTATAGGCTTAACAGGCCTCAACTCAATCCAAGTTAAGCTGTCAAAAGCTTAACTGACTAAACCATAAGCTAACACCTATGTGGCCTATTCCAGTGCATAACCTTGTTTATAAGTGTCATTTGGAGTAGCTCACATGTTCCTTTTCTTTGTTTCCTTTCTGTATAGCTTTTTCAAGCTATTTCTGAGCTTGTGACCATACTATGGGTGTCATAATTCCACTGTATGGTACATAAGCTCCTGAACCAGCTTATTTTCATGTTTGCACAGTTCCATATTCTTAATACTTGTATAATAATAGTACTTAGATAGTCCAGAAAAAGAAAAACCAAAAACCAAACCTTAACACTAGTGATAGCTTCTATTTAAGAAGCTTTAAGCTTAAAAAGCCTTCTGTGTTAGAAATAAGCTCCCACAGAGCTTATTTCTAAGTTTTGAAAAAGTTAGCTTTGTTAAAGTTTCATATATTAGCTTATTATATAGTTTTGCAAAAAGAAAAAATGAAAAATAAAATAAAAGTGCAAAAAGGTTGTGTATTAGATTCGAACCTAGGTTCCCTTGGTGACAAGTTCACTGCGTAACCCACCTAGGCTAGCTCACTTCTCAGTTATCCTTTGCACAATTTTATTCTTATAGTAGCAAAAATTTTAGCTTATTCAAATAAGCTTATACAAGCTGTTTGGTTTATTCCAGCTTATCTGGATAAGCTATGAGCTTCATAATTTTTCCTAGCTTCGTTACTATGTAAATTACTTTCCATAATGTTTTCACATTTTTTACTGTTCATTAGATAGTTTTTAGATTTAATTTTAATTTATTTAGTTTAAATGAAAAAGCCAAAAATAAATTAGTTCTAGTATTTAAATTTTATCCTAGATAATTTTTTATAATTTTTATAACTTTATTAAGTTATTAAGCACAGGTAAAAATTACTTTTGCAATTTTCTCTTTTAGTTTTCTAATTTTTAGATTTAAAATTAGTATATTTAGTTTTTAATTAACAATTAAGTTTTAAATAGCATAATTAGTTTTTATAAAGTAGTACCTAGTTTTTATATCTTTCCTAGCTTATATATAGTATAATATAATTTTAGGAATTTTTCTAGAATTTTTATTGTTCATTTTCTATTTTTTATAATTAAATAGTTTAATTAGATATTAATTAATAATTAGAATAAGAATTAGTAAAATAAAAATACATAAAACTAACTTTTTATAATTTTTTAGGATTCCTGTGATGGTTAATAAGATTTATAAAAATCTTCCTAATTATCTAAGTCTTTTTAGTATGTGTAATATTTTAAATCAGTTTAATTAATTAAATAATAAATAAATAGTTTTTAATTAACAGTAATTACATAAGTACTTGTAAAAATTATTTTAATTCATAATTAATTTTCTTATATTATTAGGATCATAAAAATATAAATTTCACATTTGTGGGATTTGTATTGATCAGTTTTCAGTTTTATTTTAGTACGTAGACGTTTAATTTAATTTAAACGTATATTTTTATTACTTTTCATATTTTTAGGTTTTATTAAATAAATTTGTAATTAATAAATAAATATTTTAAGTTTGTTTAATTTACATTTAAGCCGCTAAGTCATGCAAATCCATCTTTTGTTATAATTCCCACTTTGTTTTTATACGTTTACGTTTATTTGAATCAAAACGTACATTTGTTTATCCTTTTACATTTTAGGGTTTCTGATTGTACGTTTTTACTGAAATAGCTGTGACAAGAGCTATTTACTATTCACATTGCTAGTGTTAGTCAGTCAGATTCCTGTTTTTATATTTAACTTCACCTAGACACAGATTCGTTGTATTACAGATTTCACACCTCGTTGGGACTTAACGACCTAGGAATAACTATACTCCCATGGTAACAATTGCTTTTCCTCCCGGGCTGTTTGACTTTTAGTACTGACCATTCACAAGTGGTTGGGAAATAAAGTTGGTTGGTTTGGGAGGAATCAGAAACCTATTCCCACCAAAAATCAAATTTTATAAACTTAACCCAAGGAACCCTTCTACATAAGGGAAGGAACCCTCCAAAAGGTTCCTTGAAATCCGTGGAACTTCTGACCCAAATCATTTAACATGACCACATAGCATTTAGTGCATATCCTGGTCTTCTTATTCCACCATTTTCCATTGGATTGACTTCCAATGATATGACAACCCTCATAAACTGATACGTGGGAATCGCACCAGGCTTTACCTTTCGAGGGATCTCGAGAAGCTTACAACCCCCACCAGGCAGTGTACCTGATCGTTGTAGTATAGTATAGTGACAAGTACCGGGGGATTGATCGTTCAACTCAGGAATAGTGTCGCTAGGATTAGAAAGTCTCCTAAACTAAGTCTAGAGGTAAGGGATGATTCTTTTTGTATTTTTATATTTTATAAAAGCAATTAAAATCTCTGGTTTTGGAAGAATGGGCGGAATTAGTTGCTAGCCAACTAACCCAATTTAGCTAAAGATGCAATAAAAATAAAATAACAAAAATGAAATGAAACTAATTATACTAATGTGGTGTAACAATAATGAGGAGAGTTGTGTTTACTTAGGTTTCATTACTCCCTAGATATCTTTTACAGGTTGATAGCTTGTTACAATTGCATGGATGACGGGTCATATTCCTTAATACTAGTCGTAGGGCCGTGTACAATATTCCCTAACTCTATAAGATCCTACTTCACTCCTATGTCGAGCCGTTAGAAGCTCCTAACATGGGATCATTAGAATTCGCCTACGCATTAAATACAACCAAATATTGTAGTACACCTCCGATCATGTTTCTTAAGACGTTCAAGCAAGTTACCAATGGAAGTCTGCCAGTTTTCTTAAGCCTAACATCGAACATAATCATCCGTAACAACTATAAACAATCAATCAACCCATAATCAACATCTAGGTTTCACTACATCTAAGCAAACACAAAGGAAATCTAGCCTAGCATGTTAAATTGAATACAAGCGTAAGATATATTCAAACAACACATAGACATATTGAATGAATTGAAAGAGTACTTATCTTTAATAGAACATGAAAGATTCAAAGGGTTGAAACCCTTGAAAAAGCTGGAAAATTCGACTTAGGGTTTTCCCTCAAAGTTGCACCCTCCAAGTTACACACTAATGAATGAAATTTGGAAAACTATATATAGATTACAATGGGTGACGGCATCATGTATTGGGTTGTGATGCCGTCAACTCGCCGCCATAATAAAAATCGTATTGCCTAGATCTGATTTTCACGCCGTCATGTGTAAATTTCTTCTGGGCCGTCACTTGTGTTTTGACCCTGACGGCCTTGGTGACGCCGTCAGGTCCTATAGTTAAAAATCCTCTGGATCGTCACGTGTATTTTCCACATCCACCTCTTTTGTAACTCTTGACGCCGTCATTAAGGAAGTTGTGAAGCCGTCAGGTACTGTTCCCAGCAAAGAAAATTAAGACTTTACCGTTTTCTTCACTTTTATGCTCCATAAACGTCCAAAATGCTTCCTTTTCCAGATTTCTCTCCAAAAGTACCTAAAATGACAAAAGGAACGATTTAGGGCAATATTTGATCAAATAATCTCAAATTCGGGCTTAAATGACCCCTTAAAAGTGGTTCACTTTTCGCCTCATCAAATACCCTTACACTTGAGATTTGCTTGTCCTCAAGCAAATGCGCTTTTATTCGAATCAAAATACAAGTTAGGGGTCATTTAACACAAATGTAAAAGTAATTACAATAAATAATCGTTCCACTAAAAACCAAAGACAAGCACGGAGGTCATATACTAGCACATTACAAATAGTGTTTAGATACTCACATCTCTCGGGTGTAATAAAGTATATATCACAATAAGGAAATGGGAAACATCTCTCACTACCTGTGATAGCAAAATAGATTACCATAGGCTTGGGAAAGGATCGAACCTCCACCACTTGACGTAAGCACCTAGGATAAACTATCAAAGAGGTCTTTCAAAGGGTTATAACGTTAAGTGTAGGGATATGGAAAACACGGTTTTGTTGGATAAAGGCAATATTTACTGGTGGTGAGTTAATCATCTTGGTTAATTACATGTACAATATGGAGTTGTTAAGCCAAGACTAGACTCGACTTAAGCTAATAAATCAAAAATAACAAAAACATAATATAAACATAGAATGAAACGGGATGGTAGTCTGTATGTTTTTTCTCTTTTCTTTTTCTATTTTTTTTTTCTCTTTCTTAATTTTTTGGATTTTTTTTTTCTTTTTTTTTTTTTTTTTTTTTTTTTTTTTGCATACACTCTTACCCTACCATCCAAAATATTAAATCATAGGGAATGTACATTCCCCTTACACTTGAATTTTTACATACTTTATAATAAACTACTCTAATGACTCGAATCAAGATAATCAATACACTTGGAGTACTTTTAAGTTTAACGCACATATGGGGGTAATAATATGATGTTCTTCCCCATTACTTCATAACACAAGTACTTTACCCATGAGTCCCAATCGTCCCAAAACAATATGTACAAGATATTACTCGACTTAGCAACCATGTGAGCTAGATAATTAACTAAGGGTTTAAACATGTAACAATAATGCACTAAAGATGAGTGCATACACGGAGGGCTAAGGCGATTTGGTTGCACATTTGGGTGGGTTGTAACAAATTCTTCCTTTAAGTAAGATGCCTAAAGTTAGAAACGAAAATATAGGCTCGGAGGGGTGTACTAGGGGATTCGTGTACTAAAAATGAGTACAACGCTAAGGTGTGGGAATGATGTGCATTTTATTAGTACAAGTTTTAAAATTTATAAACACGAATTATCCGATTATTATCTAGCACATACGAGCAAGCATACTCGTTCGGTGTAATAAAGGTGGGTAAGTCGAGATCGTCCCAAGGGATTTGGTGGTTTTAGTAATAAGAAACACGTTTGTTAAATAAGGGTTGTCAATCCAAATTTATGTAAAATCTTAATTTAAAAGAAACTCAATAAAAACTAAACATATACTTGTGTATAATTCCTTGATTGGTAATTAGGAGTATCGTAACAATTTGAATACGAAGTTTGGTGTAAACTTGTTGTGATGCGCAACTAAAAATGAGTAGTTCTACAATCTATGATGTATGTCATGTTTTTACTACTACTAAGAATTCTACCACCTAAATGATTCCTTTCGGACATATCAAATTAGTATGACAATCCTATAAACACATGGTTGTTTAGAAAATCAATTCTTTTCTTATGAATTCTTACGAATCCTTTCGGTCCTTTTTCGTGATGAAATCGTCTCAAATCTATTTTAATAAGTAAATAAGATGGTTGTCAAGCATTATATTCCATACTAATTTGGTGCATTAATATTTTGGAATAAAAACAAGTTGAAAACCCTTTCGGACCTATTTTTCAAGAAATTGTTTTTACCGACAAATTAAGCAAGAAAAGATGTTATATCAACAAACTCATAAAATAGATATGTTTTCATGCATCACCTTTTTCATAAAATAATACTCCATTAACCAATCACATCATATACACAAGTATATCACAAATCACTCCATAGCAATCATATTAAAACACAAGTTAATAAGAAAACTTTCATAAAATTTAAAGTAACAATTGTTCATTATAAGTATCAAGGTGTACCTAGTCTTGAGAATTACAATAAGTAAACTTGTGGAACTATAGCAACCACACTCCTCAAATTGCTCACTAACGTAAGTAAACAACTCCACACTCGAACCAATGCTTGAGACTCTAACTCAACACGTTCTGGACGTTTTTACAACAATTAGTAAACTTTCAGGCAATATAAGATAAACTAACAAGATTTGGTGTAATACTAAGTTAGATAATGGTGGTACAAGTAACTCTAGGCCCTAAGTGCTCATTATATAGCTTAATGACACTTATCCTTCAAGTAAAAACGTCCATCCTCAGTAAATAAGCAGAAATGATCAGCCTCACATGATTATGGGGAGTAAATTCGCCAATAAATGCAAAACTTGTAACTTCAGTTATCCCCATCCGATCGGTTTCTCGACATCCGATCGGATGGTCAATCTTGGCACGTTTCCAGCAGATCCGGTTGCGGGTTGCAACTGATCGGTTGGATTTAGTCTGAACATGTTTCTATGTCTTTTCTTCGTCGTTTTACGTTGCATGCAATATTTTTCTTCGTGGCATGACTTTGTCCATTAGAACTTGATATTTCCTTGATAATTTCGTGTAGTAAACTTGTCTTTATCAAATCCTTTTGTCCATGCAACGTTTCTTTCTTCCTTGATCCTCTTGAAACTTTCCAAAAATGCATGTCCACTTCATTTCTTCATCTTTTAATCATTTTTACCTGCTTTTGGTGATATTTGCATGTATAAACACTTTTCCACGATTAAGTAACAATTATATACAAATATGACCAATTTCCACTCATAAATCAAACAATAACGCGACTAAAAATATGTTAATTTTGAGCGTTATCAAATCCCCCACACTTGAGCTTTGCTCGCCCTCGAGCAAGTCTTAATCAAAAGAAAATTGAATTCAATGGCAATAGTGCAAATATCTTATTTGAACTCAATCAAGTAAATAAAGAGCTTGATAACAATTCTAAGCACCTCACGAAGATAATTTGAAATTCACTCATCACTCAATATGTGTAACGATTAATAGATCACTCATTGCACAGTCATGATTTATGTTTCTTACCATAGGCTAGTACAAGTATCAAAACAATAGAATAATTCATCAAAGAGGTCTTTTATTCGGGTTGTAATGTTTAGGCTAAGGGTTTTATAAACTTTCGTGCAAAATAATTACACTAAGTCAAAAAGGTAAGGATAAGGCATGTGAATATTTATGAAATTGGTTTTAAAAGAAAAATAAAATCGAAGTCTAAGTCTCATAGTTGCTAATCTCAAATAATCCACAAACCCAAAAATGATAATAGTTACAATCTTTCTCCTCTTCGACTTCCACATGTTGATACATCGATTCACCATAAAAATATTCTTCAAACTTAGCACATCGGCTAACAACATATCTCATGACTTTCTTTATTCATAATAATATAACACATTGGCTATATTTGTCACCTTATAGTTGCGATGACTTATTATTATTTTATTTTATTTTATTTTTTATTATTTTTTTTATAACACCTCCCCCACACTTCGCATAAGCATACACCACAAAAAAAAAATACAAAACACGAAGTTACGCACCTTCATCTTTGTTGGAATGACACACACATGAATTGTGAAGTGTGGTTAACTAATAATCATCGAAAACTAACCAAGCAACTAGCAGTCCACCATTTAGACTTTGACAAGGGTTAGGCTAAGGTTTAAAGTGTAAAATTTTTTTGTATTTTTCTGGATTTAACAAAATGAAAAGGATGGCTCAAAGGGTGAAACTAAGGGTATCTAGCGTTAAAGATGAACACTAACAAATGGGTTCCAAATACGAGGTTAACTAACCAATGTGGTTAGCAAAAATTATTTTGTAAACGGATGGCCATTTGGTTTTATTCCTAAGTTTGCCTCTTATCATATGAATATATCCTTATCATTCGAAAATGATTTTAACCGTAATGCATAACAAGTACAAGTTCTAGAATTAACACAACCACCGGCACACTCATCATGAAATATGTAAATAGTATAAGAAATACTATTCTCATAAAAAAAAAACTAATCCTCACAATTTTAAAGTAATAAGGGTATAAGATTGTGCTAGCAAATGTTATCAATTCCGAGACGAATTGCTCTTTAAAACTTGAATTTATTCTCCAAAAATATCATTATTATTTACCATGAAATCAACCTTATTTTAACTAAAATATGAAGGGCGAACTACTACTAGTTACTAAAGTTCACGACTCTAAAACGAAAATTTAAAAACAAAAATTTAAAAATTATGCAATTTTTCTATTTTCTTCCTTCCCCCACACTTAAGTTTTGCATTGTCCTCAATGTAATAAAAAAAATAACTTCAAAGTAAAGGAAATGGAAAATTTTAGAAAATACCGGAGTTAAATACGCAACATGCCTATTTAATCATAATAAGCAAATGAGTTTACCGACTCCAAACGTTGATCAACTATATGCTTCCGTAATAAAACTCCTGCAAGAAAAACTGCAAAATATACGAAACAACCAAACAAACACAAACAAAAACATATCTAAACCAAATAAATAGAAAATTAAGTTACGTTATAAATCCTACTAGAAATAGTTAAAGATAATAGAAATAGAAATTGATCGACACATAATTGTTTTTAAAACCAACCATAATCCATGTGATCAAACGTCACCATCAATAACTCACATCAGAATGAACGAACTCGTCCTCGCTTTCCTCTTCATCCTCATCAACATCTTCTTCATCGTCCTCGTCCACCACTCTTCTCTTCTTCTTTCCAGCTCTTGATGACGAACATCCAACATCATAACTCGATCCTCCAGGATTAAAACTTGGTCCACCCACATTAACACCTGAACTACCATACTCGGGAAGTCTACCGTATGGAGGATATGGCTCGGGAAATGGTGAATAACCAGGATAAGGATAGGGGTATGGTCCAGGATATGGAGAATATGGTAAAGGGTATGGTGGAACATTTGGTGGGTTGTAGGGAGGTACCTCATAATTGGCATCTTGTGCCAAATGTTGGATCATAGGCATGGAATAATCATAGTTGTAATTATTCCTCATTTGCATTGAATCTCTCCAAACATCCCTACACTCAATAGCATTTAATTCACGGTTCCAATCACCCCATCCTGAATCAAAACCACTTTGGGTATTACCCGGAAAACTCCCCATTTGAGGTTGTGATGGCACTCCCGCATAAGCTCCGGATTGTGCCCCCACACTTGGTTCGATCCAAGGTCCCAAAGTCTTGTTAATCCTATCCAATGCTTTCCCAAAACTAAAAGCATCCCATATCTCACTCTCCAATCTCACTCTACACTTCCTCAACTCATCATCATTAAAATACCCAAGATTTTTAGCCAACGTGGTCACATAATGACCTCCACAAACATCACTTTGTTTCTTAATCCCCGGTGCTCTCTTAGAAAGATACTCGGCAATAATCCATGCCACATTCCCATTCTTGTCTTCCTCCAACAACTTCATCACCCATAAGTCCGGTTGACTACATTTGTCTTGTCCACCGCTCCTATGTATCAATCCCCAAGAAATCAACTTTTGCAAAACCTTTAACAATGGATTCCTAATCCTAGAAGAATTTCTCCTAAGACAAGTTGGATCACCAATTCTATTCCAATATTCATCAATACCCGTGTATTGATCATTACCTCTAGCTAGACTCACAAAATGTGGTCCAAACAACCTATGTTGAATCTCACTCTCCTCATACAAACCAAGTGCAACTGCAAATTTTGGCAAAGATAAAGCATGTTCGCGACCACACAATCTAAACCAAACACAAACATCCCCAAGAACATCATTTACCTTTCTATCAAAGTAGAACGTAGAAAAGAACTCCAAACACCATTCCTTGTAAACATCCTGACGAATACTAAAAGCTCTTTCCCAAAAATAATCTTCAAACCTATCTCCATCACCAGGATACACATAAATCATAGTCATCATGCTCCTCAATTGATCCTCACATTCATACTCCTCAAGTAATTCCCAATCAATCAACCTAGGCTTAGCAATCTTCCTCTCTTGAAGTTTTGAAAGACGTTCCCTATATGCATTCTTCTCATCTTTGTTTTGCACATGAGAAAACTTGACATTTTCATTAGACTTCGGTTTCAAACTGAAAGTAATCCTCTTCCTCTCGTTCCTTTTCAAATACTTGTTAACAATCGGATTTCGTCCCAGTCTTGCAACATTTCCCTGAAAGAAATCTCAAATTATGTTAGTATATAAGTATAAGAACTAATACCAATCAATTTAGAAACTAGAAAACACATTTTCAAAAATTGTCAAAATTTTTTCCGAGTCCATCCGATTGGTTTGAGGTCCAACCGAATCGGATGCAACTTTGGCTCACTCCCAACCGATCGGCTGCAACTCGCAACCGATCGGCTGCAACTCGCAACCGATTCGGTTGGAGTTTTCTGCAAACTACATTCATCCTCAATCCATCCTAAACGTTTCCAATTAATCCAAACTTCTTTCTAACTTGTAATCTCCCATTCTTGAGTACTTCTAACATTCAAACTCTCCTAACAATGATTCTTAACATTTCCAATCATCAACCTAATGATTCTATAAAAACCAAGAACATCATCTACTAAAATCTTCCAATTAGTGCTCTAATCAACAATGCAATAACCTAACATCACTAATTATCAATCATATAACTTCTGGGATTCATCAATTGCAAATAAACTAGCTCCAAAGATTATACCCAATTCAATCCGAAAATTCAATCAATGAATTCTTACTCAAAACTTAACCAATTGATCTAATTCTTTTTGCAATACCTTCTCCTATCATCTAATAACTTATCCCCAAAATATTACATCTCAATTCGAACTAATTCAAAAATACCCAATTCGTGACCTAATTTCAATCATCCGAATTAAAACTTATTTGAACAAAATTAATGATATAACTTAATTGACTTGATGCCATTGATGATTAATTATCACTCCTGCAACCTTCTAACAACTTCTTATGGTCGAATTTTTAACCCCAATTTTTGGTGGATTGTGTGTATGTGTTTTTCTTAAGTTTTTGAAAATTTTGCTTTATATATTCAACTCCATCCGATCAGTTGTGAATCCATCCGTTCGGTTTGGTATGAAATTGATTTTTCAAAGTTTTTTCTCCACTACTAAACTTGACACAAGTGCTAGTAGCTTTTTCTTTTCTAAAACTTATAATCTTGTATGTATTCCAACACACTTTGTCTACCAAAAATTTTGGTCATCTACTTCTACTTCTAAACTTAAAACTAAAGCATAACTTAACCTCTAAAAACTAAAAACTAAAACTAAATAAAAAGATAAATAGATAAATAAATAGATAGATAGCTAAATAAATAGTCTCATTCAAACAGGAAATGCATAAAACTTAAAAACATGAAATAAAATGCATGAAAAATAAAAGTACGAAACAAACAAACTAGCACAAGATGTGCTTTATTCTTGTGATCATTCTTCTTCATCCATAGAAATATTCATTTCTAAGAATGTCTTCTCCACGATACTTGTTTGCCAACTTCCTAGTAGTCTTTTGAGTCTTGAAAGTTCGTGCAAAGTTCCTTCCGCTAGGACATGTGATATCAAATTTGCAATGCCAATCACCGTCTCCTTCTTATCTTTTGTAAATGCTATGACCTTCGGAACCCCATCCCAAGTTCTTCAATTGGACCGGTAAAGATCCAAGAAAATCTGTCAATTTGTTAAACACAAAAATATTTTTAAACGGATTAAAGAAAGCCTCCATTGCTAGAGCTCTTTCCATTTCATCTTCAATATCAAAGAAACTAGGTGTGCATGGACCAAACTTAGGTCTACCATCTTCATCCCTTCCTACTTCAAAGCAACCAAGGTAATACTCCTCTTGGTCCTCATCATTATCATCTCCATTACTACCCCTTTAGGCTTTGGATAGTAAGTATTCTTAAGAACTCCATCATCAATTGTCATGGTACCTCTTCCCATATCTATTATAGCTCCACAAGTTCTTAAAAATGGTCTACCTAACAACAAAGGTAGTTCCTTATCAACCACAACATCCAACACATGAAAATCCGCCAAGAATGCTTGATAACCAATTTGAACTCTCACATTTCTTACTTCTCCCATTGCTTTTACCTTAGAATTATCCGCCATAGTGAGTTTAGAATTGTTAGGTGTAGGGTCTCTTAATCCTAACTTATGATACAATGGATAAGGCATAATACTCACACTAGAACCCATATCGGCTAATCCATATAAAGGAGTTGTCCCATTAATTTTAACCGGTAAAACAAAATTTCCGGGATCATTCATTTTCTTTAGGAGCCCATTCTCAATTATCCTTCTCTCCTCTACTTCATCAAAACTATTATCCTCCAACTTAGACTTTGCCAACATAACTCCATCTAACTTCTTCCTATACTCCATATAATTCCTCAACACCTCAATGACCGGTTTGTTTTCCATCAATTCACTAATTTTTGCTTCAAGATTCTCCAAAATAGATTGTTTTTGCTCTTCGGTTAAAGGTTTGGTACTTTATGGTGAATTAGGTGGTGTTTTGGATGATGATGATGATGATGATTTGTTTTCTTTTTGGGTGGAGGGTTGGGTTAATTTGTTCAATGGTGTTTTGTTTCGGTTAGCTTTCCCCATTTTACAAACTTCATCCCTTCCTTCCTTCATCATTTCCATTCCTTCACAAACATCAACAAGCATATCATTCATACTCTTCCCTTATTCCAAATCACTTATGTTAATTCTTAACTCCCCAAGTGCAAAATCCAAACTACACTTGGTATTCACTAAAAAATCTCTACCAAAAATCACTTCCGGTTCATCTTCATTAGTATACTCCAAAACAACAAAATCAACTTTAAAGATGTGACCATGAATATTCACTCTAACTCCTTTCACTTCCTTCTTACCATAACTTCCATAATCAAGCCTAACAAAACCAAGTTTGTCAAGCATTTCTTCCGAAATGTAATTGTCTCCATATTCCATATTCAATTCCACATCCCACGCTTTAACTCATTCCACCGCACAAGGTGTAGAATACCTCATGTGTGGAGCATCATATTTCTTAGGTGGTGCTCTAGTGAAAACAACAACTTTTCTCTCCTTCTCCTTCTTTGGGTAACACATTTCATGTTGCAAATAAGAAACATTGTCACCAACAACTTCTTCTCCTTCTAAATCCAACTTGGCTTTTTCCAACATACTCTCCAACTTTTCCAAGGAATTACCGGAATCCTTGAACATATCTTCCAAGTCTTTCAAATACGCAGAAATCTGACTCAAACTCTCCATTTCAACTTAAGCACTTACTAACTATAACATAACCATAAAAAAAAAAAATCCAAATCATTACCATGAGGGTTAGTTATAATCAAATAACTCTTAATATGAAATAAGAACAAGCAAATTAACTAAATAAAACACTAAGAATTGAAAATAAACTAAAAATTAAAAATGTCTAAAATTTTACCGAGACGACCAACCGATCGGTTTGTACCCCATCCGAATCGGTTAGCACAAATGACCACCTCCAACCGATCGGTTGGAACCCGCAACCGGATCGGTTGGAGTTTCTTACACTAAATAAAAATATATATTTTTTATTATTTTTTTATAAAACTAATATTTAATAAAACTTTAATTATGAAATTAAAAACAATGAAAGCATTAACTAAGGTGTCTTTAAAAATTACTAAATCATTAATTGAAATTAAAACTTCTAAAACATTAAAATTACTAATAATTGCAACTTAAAACTATTAAAAACTACCATTAATTATATAATTATTAAAACTAATTAACTAAAGAAAGAAAAAATAAAAATTAATTACTAAAAATAGAATCCTATAAAATTTACCGACACCACCAACCGATCGGATGGTTATCCATCCGATTCGGTTGGTCAAAACCAACTTCTTTTTTTTTTTTTTTTTTTTTTTTTTTTTTTTTTTTTTTTAATTTTTTTTAACTTTTTTTAACTTAAAACTTTAAAATTTCACAAATTACAAACAATTTTATTACTAAAAACTAAGAAAATTAATCAAATCCCCGGCAACGGCGCCAAAAACTTGATGTGCGTTTTATTAGTACAAGTTTTAAAATTTATAAACACGAATTATCCGATTATTATCTAGCACATACGAGCAAGTATACTCGTCCGGTGTAATAAAGGTGGGTAAGTCGAGATCGTCCCAAAGGATTTGGTGGTTTTAGCAATAAGAAAAACGTTTGTTAAATAAGGGTTGTCAATCCAAATTTATGTAAAATCTTAATTTAAAAAAACTCAATAAAAACTAAACATATACTTGTGTATAATTCCTTGATTGGTAATTAGGAGTATCGTAACAATTTGAATACGAAGTTTGGTGTAAACTTGTTATGATGCGCAACTAAAAATGAGTAGTTATACAATCTATGATATATGTCATGTTTTCACTACTACTAAGAATTCTATCACCTAAATGATTCCTTTCAGACATATCAAATTAGTATGACAATCCTATAAACACATGGTTGTTTAGAAAATCAATTCTTTTCTTATGAATTCCTACGAATCCTTACGGCCCTTTTTCGTGATGAAATCGTCTCAAATCTATTTTAATAAGTAAATAAGATGTTTGTCAAGCATCCTATTCCATAATAATTTGGTGCATTAATATTTTGGAATAAAAACAAGTTGAAAATCCTTTCGGACCTATTTTTCAAGAAATTGTTTTTACCGACAAATTAAGCAAGAAAAAATGTTATATCAACAAACTCATAAAATAGATATGTTTTTATGCATCACCTTTTTCATAAAATAATACTCCATTAACCAATCACATCATATACACAAGTATATCACAAATCACTCCATAGCAATCATATTAAAACACAAGTTAATAAGAAAACTTTCATAAAACTTAAAGTAATAATTGTTCATTATAAGTATCAAGGTGTACCTAGTCTTGAGAATTACAATGAGTAAACTTGTGGAACTATAGCAACCACACTCATCCAATTTCTCACTAACGTAAGTAAACAACTCCACACTCGAACCAATGCTTGAGACTCTAAGTCAACACGTTCTGGACGTTTTTACAACACTTAGTAAACTTTCAGGCAATATAAGACAATATAAGATAAACTAACAAGATTTGGTGTAATACTAAGTTAGATAATGGTGGTACAAATAACTTTAGGCCCTAAGTGCTCATTATATAGCTTAATGACACTTATCCTTCAAGTAAAAACGTCCATCCTCAGTAAATAAGCAGAAATGATCAGCCTCACATGATTATGGGGAGTAAATTCGCCAATAAACGCAAAACTTGTAACTTCAGTTATCCCCATCCGATCGGATGGTCAATCTTGGCACGTTTTCAGCAGATCCGGTTGCGGGTTGCAACCGATCGGTTGGATTTAGTCTGAACATGTTTCTATGTCTTTTCTTCGTCGTTTTACGTTGCATGCAATATTTTTCTTCGTGGCATGACTTTGTCCATTAGAACTTGATATTTCCTTGATAATTTCGTGTAGTAAACTTGTCTTTATCAAATCCTTTTGTCCATGCAACGTTTCTTTCTTCCTTGATCCTCTTGAAACTCTCCAAAAATGCATGTCCACTTCATTTCTTCATTTTTTAATTATTTTTACCTGCTTTTGGCTATATTTGCATGTATAAACACTTTTCCACGATTAAGTAACAATTATATACAAATATGACCAATTTCCACTCATAAATCAAACAATAACGCGACTAAAAATATGTTAATTTTGAGCGTTATCAGGGAAAAATTAATTGACTTTACTAGCCAAGTAATATGACTTAAATGGTCAAGTAATTATGATATGGGTTCAACACAAGGGTGATCCTAATGCCTCTTATCATGTAGTAAATCCTACTACACGAATGTAGTCTCACTAGCGGTCTCGGGATGCATCACTAACGCAAGTTCTAGAATCTAAATGCTACCGGTACACTCATAAGCACTAACAATGAATGCTTTTCCTATCAAATCTAAAGGCGAACCTCACATATGTGGGTGGAAAATTTTTCTGAATAGTACGGTTTTGTGCTAGTCATACAACTCCTATCCATGAGACGCTTGCTAAGGCTAAAGTTTCACTCCTAAATGTTGTAAAAAAATTTAAATTTGGCGCTAAAATTACACTAACAAGTATTTCTCTTAGTTTTATTACACACCTACCATCAAACAAACAAACTCAAGTGCAATTGTATCTTATAAGGTATCATCATTTACCCTCCCCTTACACTTAGGATGAACATTGTCCCCAATGTTCTATTCGGTGTGGATAGTGTATCAAATAAGGTTAGATCTTCCTCAAAGAAAATGAACATTCAAAGCTTCCATTCCAGAAAAATAAATCATCTTCTTGTCATATATAACCTGTTAAACCAGAGAAAACAAACAAGGCATCCTCGCGTAAAATCGGCGGCAATCTATATATACTAACAAATCCTAGAAAACAATGTAAGATATAATGCTTGTGGAATGAATGATTGCAGATTTTCTGGAGTTTATAAAACTAAAGAACTAACAAAAACTTAAAGACTCCGTTAGAAAAACAAAACTCGCAAAATTTCCAGAATTTTACACATGACGCCATCAGGAGTTAACTCCTGACGCCGTCAGAAGTGACATGCAGAAATCTTTATGTTAAGTTTCTGGAAAATTTCTGGAAAAACTTATGTCCTACTTCCTGGAAAATCCTGCAAAACATTATTATGACTCGATACAAGCATTTGACTCTAACAAATACTAATACACATGTTCATTTAATATTGTGGAGAATCATGATTAATTTCTTTCTTAAAAACAAATTTGGGGTTTCCCCTTACACTTAGCTTTTGCAAAATACCTTTATATGAAGTTAAGACGAAGTTAAACAACAAAATAAAGCATTTTCACAATTTTAGTTTGAAACATGATCTACCAACAATAAAAATAAAGCATGCATACGGAAGCAAATAACAATCAAACAAATAAAAATCACACAAAACATGGGTTGCCTCCCAAGAAGCGCTTTTCTTTATTTTACGAGTTTTGTAGCTAGACTCAAGGTCATGGGCAATTACGTGACCTCATCGTCAAATGTTACATCCTCCTCACAAATCATCTCATTACTACTTTCTTGATAATGTTTTACGCGTTGTATGTTGACAGTTAACTGTCTATTTTCATCGTGTATTAATACAACAACACCAGTTTTCGAGGAACTTTTCACTGTAAAGGGCCCATACCATCTAGACTTGAGTTTCCCGGGAAATAACCTTAACCGAGAATTATATAATAGAACTTTGTCTCCTTTGGAGAACTCCTTAGGCTTCTTAATTCGCTAGTCATGCCATCTTTTCGCCCTTTCTTTATATGTAACGGAGGATTCATACGCTTCTAGCCTTAACTCATCAAGCTCATGGAGTTGCAAGAACCTATTCATTCCAGCGACCGTATAATCTAAATTACATGCCTTAAGTGCCCAATAAGCCTTGTGTTCGAGTTCCACCGGAAGGTGACACGCCTTGCCATAAACCATGCGGAACGGGGTCGTTCCAATAGTTGTCTTGTAGGCAGTTCGGAATGCCCATAAGGCCTCATCGAGTTTAAATGACCAGTCCTTTCTGTTTTGATTAACCGTCTTTTCTAATATTCTTTTAATTGCCATATTGGTGTTTTTGACTTGACCGTTGGTTTGTAGGTGATAGGCGGTGGAGAAACGGTGGGAAACTCCATACCTCTTCATGACCTTTTCCATTTGCGCATTGCAAAAGTGGGTCCCCCTATCACTAATGAGAGCTTTAGGAATGCCGAACCTAGCAAACAGCTTTTTCAAAAAATGAATAACTACCCTAGCATCGTTGGTCCTAAGGGCTTGTGCCTCTACCCATTTTGAAACATAATCAATGGCCACTAAAATATATTTGTTCCCCCCAGAAGATGGAAATGGTCCCATGAAATCAATTCCCCAAACATCAAAAACCTCACAAACTTGTATAAAATTCTGAGGTGCTTCATCTCTACTTGATATATTCCCGGCCTGTTGACATGCATCTCATGCTTGTATCATCTCCTTTACATCAAAAAATATTGTGGGCCAATAGAATCCTGCATTGAAAATCTTTTGTGCGGTGGTGTTTATCCCATGATGGCTCCCAGAAGGGCCCGAATGACATTATTTCATAATCTTTGTTGCCTCTTGTCCCAAAACATAGCAAATGATTATTTGATCAGGACATCTTCGGAATAAGAAGGGTTCGTCCCAGAAGTAGTATTTTAGTTGGGCAAAGAACCTTTTCTTTTCGTATCTAGTCATGTGTTCCGGAATGTGCCTACTTGCAAAATAATTAGCATAATCAGCATACCAAGGTTCAGAATCTGTCATTGACATGAGCTGTTTGTCAGGGAATGAATCCCGAATCTCACTTTTGTCAAGCTCACTAAGGAGGGGATTTTCGAGACGAGAAAGGTGATCGGCAGCCAAATTCTCTGCCCTCCTTTTATCACGAATCTCAACATCAAATTCTTATAACAACAAGATCTACCGAATTAGTCGTGGTTTAGCGTCTTGCTTAGCAAAGAGATACCGGAGAGCCGAATGGTCAGTAAAAACAACCATCTTTGAAAGGACAAGATATTTGCGAATTTTTCAAAGGCGAATACCACGGCTAATAGTTAGTTTTCGATGGTAGAATAATTATCTTGAGCGGGATTCATAGTTTTGCTAGCGTAGTATATTGGTTGGAATTGTTTGTTACACCTTTGGCCTAATACTGCCCCAAAAGCGTAGTCGCTAGCGTCACACATAATCTCGAAAGGTAACTCCCAGTTGGGTATAACCATGATTGGGGCTTGCGTGAGTTCCTTTTTCAGGAGATTGAATGCATCCTTGCATTCTTGAGAGAAATCGAAGGGGGCATCCTTTACAAGTAATTGAGTCATTGGCCAAGCTATTTTAGAGAAGTCTTTAATGAATCTCCTGTAAAAACCAGCATGACCCAAGAAGCTACGTATTGCTTTAACAGTCGTGGGATAAGGTAGTTTAGATATAGCTTCAACCTTTGCTTGGTCCACCTCAATCCCATTTTCTGAGACCTTATGTCCTAGCACAATCCCTTCTTTCACCATAAAATGGCATTTTTCCCAGTTCAGGACCAAGTTGGTTTCCTCGCAACGTTTGAGCATTTTTTCGAGGTTAGCAAGACTGCGGTCGAAAGAGTCCCCGAAGATCCAGAAGTCATCCATGAAAACTTCCATGCTGTCTTCCATCAACTCGTGAAAGATTGCGGTCATGCATCGCTGAAAAGTGGCGGGAGCGTTACACAACCCAAAAGGCATCCTCTTATAAGCGAATGTCCCATAAGGGCAAGTAAATGTGGTTTTTTCTTGGTCCTCAAGGGTTATGGGGATTTGGAAGTATCATGAGAATCCATCCAAGAAATAGTAGTACTCGTGCCCGGATAATCTTTCCAACATTTGGTCAATGAACGGGAGGGGAAAGTGATCTTTCCTGGTAGCATCATTGAGCTTTCTATAATCGATGTATACCCGCCAGCCATTAACCGTTCTCTGAGATACCATCTCACCATTGTCATTTTTTACCACAGTCATTCCTCCTTTCTTTGGTACAACCTGTACAGGACTAACCCACGGGCTATCTGAATTTGGGTAAATCAGCTCTGCATCCAAAAGTTTGATAACTTCTTTTTTCACTACCTCCTTAATGTTGGGATTCACCCGCCTCTGGGGTTGCACGGCTGGTTTATAGTTTTCTTCCATGAGAATCTTATGCATGCAAAAGGTTGAGTCAATCCCCTTAATGTCGGCTACACTCCATGCAATAACTCCCTTATATTTCTTTAGGACTCCTATGAGCCTATCTTTTTGTTCATGCTCAAGGGAAGAGTTTATGATTGCTGGCAACTGATCATCTCCCTGGAGGAAGGCATACTCTAGGTGGTTTGGGAGTTCTTTAAGCTCTAGCTTAGGTGGTTCGATAATGGATGGCTTTAGCTTGTTTTCGGGTTTACGGAGTTTGAGCTGTTCAGTAGGCTCTTGTTTGGGATAGAAGGAGACTGCGCTAACGCCTTCCGTCTTCTCCTTCTCCATTATGGGGAGAAAACTCTCATCTCGTAACCAGCCTTCTTCGATTTGTTCATCAACACAGTCGTCAATGACATCAGTTAGTTCATCGACGTCTCCGATGAAATAGAGCCGGTTAGCTGCTTCAAGAGATAGATTCATAGTGTCTTTAATATCGAAGGTCAAGCTATCAGTTCCTACTCGTAAGGTTAACTTGCCATCGTGAACATCAATGACTGCACGAGCGGTAGCAAGAAAGGGTCTCCCTAAAATGATGGGCACCAGGTCATCCTCCTCCATCTCCAAAATTACGAAGTCAACCGGAAATTTGAACTTCCCTACTTTGACTAGCACATTCTCACATATCCCTAAGGGATATTGTAAGACCTTAAATATCACAACTTTATCACACCAATATAGAAGCAAAGATGAAGTAGAGATGGTGACTTGATATGTGAAGTATGTTAGAGAGAGAAAGTAGAGAATGTAGAGAAAGAAAGAAGAGAGAATATTATTAGAGAAACACACACACTTACACACACAAGCACACACCTCAAATGAGCCTTTGAGGTGTTTAAATAGTAAGATACAAGATATGCCCTAAGGCTTTCTATGGGCTTGGGCTTGGACTTGGTTTACATATTCTAATAAGGCTTACATGATATACTAAATAAGTACCAAGTCCATAGCCCAATATTCTTAACTATTACAATACTTGTTGACTCAATAATGATCGTCACTTTTAATGCTAACAATCTCCCCCTAAGGGACGATCATTGAGATCTCCCTTTGATTAAATAAATGATCAACACTTCTAATGCTAACAATCTCCCCCTAAGGGTGATCATTGAGATATCTCTTTTGTGACCTTGATCTTTGATCTTTGAAGCTTGTTTTCTTTGAATCTTTGAGTCTTGTTGTGTAATAGTTTTGCAAGTTCCTTTGTTCCAATCACGCTTTGTGATCTCTGAATAATGTTGATTGGTCGTTCTTGCCTTTGATCAACATCTTTACACTGTTGTCTTTACGTCTTTTCCAACATGCTCATACTTTCTTTGACATTGAATTTTTGTGAAGTTCTCTTTTCTTTGACTTTAATCTTTGTTTCTTTAGTTTGTAGATTCTTTAACTTTGACTTAGAAACGTTCTGAACTTTGCTTTACTTTGATCTTTGAAGAGAGCTTTGCAGGGTATGAGCATGTGGATCTTTGAGTGATGGTAACGGTCTTTCTCTAAGGAACATTCATGAGTACCTGCATAAAACAGTTAGCAATAAAGTATCCGGTACTTACAGGTTCGGAATTAGAGATCGTTAATAGCATAGTGTGAAAACTCTCTCTAACCCTTGCCAAGGCCGTTCCTGAACCAGATACCCCCGAGAGGGCTTACTAGATATACCTAAGTACATCAATGATTCAGGTGAGTCGCTGAAGATCACCCCACGACTGTAGACCATTTTGGGACACAGTAACCATCATGATAGATAAGGCAAGATCCGTAGATCTCATAAAAGACTCTTACAACTTGTGTCCTTTTTGGCGAACACAAGTGTAATCATAGGAAAGTGTATCCTAAGAGATCTTCTGATGAATCTCATGGCTCTAGACTCGATAAGTGCATATTTGGTTTCCTATGCGGAGATTAAGGATGGGTCTCCTGCTTCAATATCAACCATCTCTAAGAGATAGGTTGATAGATTACACTGGTTCCCCGTGAGAATGAAACAAGCTCTTTTAAGAGAACTTGAGTGGCTAGAAGGTTAAGTGCAGTGCGTCACTGGGTCCATGACGTCTTTATCTTCAATACCTGTGTCACCTTGGTAACAACCAGTAGCATATGAATTGAACCCGGTTTCTGCCCTAAGGTTGAACATATGGAGGGCTATTTCTTTTCACCCTTTTCATAACTATTCTTTTTAATTCTTCAACCCCTTCTTTCTCCTTTCATTTTCTCCTTTTTTCAATCATACCTAAGGACTTCTAATTCTACTATATTGGAATTGTCCTTGGGTAGATCCCTCCGGCTCTGGCGGATCATAGGACGGTTTTTCTTAACCTTAGTCACCTTATAACTCCATGACTATCCTATTGTTGCCATCAAACAATTTGTGAAAATCTCTCAAAGTGTTTATGATAATAAAACATACTTTGTTAACACTTCGAGAGTTTTGCATTTCATGAAGGACTCCCCCTTCACATGTGCTCATGGATTTTTAAGAAATTTGCACATGTATGAGGAGTTTGCACTTTTTGAATTGATCCACTTTCAGTGAACACAACCGATTCGAGACACGCTTACATCACTAGTTAGACTAGCTTGAAGTTATTATCCGGCCTGGTCAAGTCCACAGAAAGTTTTTCGAAATGGTACATTCCTACTAAGACAAATCCTTTTCGAGACACGCTTACGTGGCTAGTTAAAGAGTTCCATTGTCAGCTTTTAGGTGACAGCTAGCTCTAGTAACTAACTTGATGTTATTACCCGTCGAGGATAAGTCTTTTCGATTACTAACTTTTGTTGTTTCGTCAATTCTTGGGTCATTTCTGAGTCGAGCTCGCACGAGATTCAGCCACAATCTTAAACACATTGATCACATTTTAATCACGTCTTCTCCCCCTCAAAAATAGCATATCCATGGTATTTTTGATACCAATTGATTAAAACCTTTTCTTTTTTGGATAGCATATGGGGAGAAACGGATGTTTGATAATTCCGAATTAGTTTCTCTTAAGCATGACTTTTTGGAAATTCTTTTTATTACTCCCCCTCAAAAACAGAACATTTTGATTAAATTAAGCGATTTAAGGATATGGGGGAGTAATATCTTGAGCTACATCGTAAAAAGTTTTAAAAACCTTTTGAAACATTTTTCAAAATTTTGCTCAAAAAATTAAGAAGACTTTGATAAGCTTTTTTGTGAGAAGTCTTCCTATCTTTTAGGATTGTCGCACATAAATGTACAACAGGGTCCTTTCTTTGAAAATCACGGGTTATACACTGTTATGTGTGCATAAGCCATAATGTTTTTAGGATAAGTGCTCAAAAAAATATTTAAAACCTTTAAATTGATTTAAGCACTTTCCTTTCTTTGAAGAACGAGTCCTTAGTTGAAATACTAAGAAGTCATTATTGAAGCCCGGGTTTCGTACTGAAGTATTGAACTATTACAATACTTGTTGACTCAATAATGATCGTCACTTTTAATGCTAACAGATATTTGACCGATCTATCGGCTAGCTGGATGTTCATACGGGTAGGCTTTAGTCCGAAATATCCTAGTTTAAGGAACATGGAGTGGGGCATGAGGTTGATGCTCGCCCTTAAATCGGCAAGAGCATTCTTTATTGATAGAGATCCTATGGAACAGGGCAAGGTGAAGCTGCCTGGATCGTCTACCTTTTTTGGTAGCCCTCGTTGGGTCACCACCGAACATTCTTCTCCCAGAGTCACAAGACCCTCGAGTTTCTTTCGGTTGGCAAGTAATCTTTTGAAGTATGAGCTATACTTGGGCATGTGATAGCATGCATCAAGGAGAGGTATGGTGACCACTGAATCTTTTAGATATGACAAGAACCTCTTATTATCGTTTTCAATCTTCTGTTTTTTTAGGCGGGATGGAAATGGGATTCTCCCAGATTGGTTAGGTGGAGTTGGTGGAGATGGAGTCACAAGGGGAGGTTGTTCAGGAGCCTCGTTGCTCACATTACCTTCTTCCTCGTGTTGATCGTTTGGCTCAATGGTGACAGGATGCGAGCTCGGATAAGGAGGGTCCTTGGTTGTTGTTCCAGCTCGAGTAGTCACCGCGAGCAGGGGATCTTTTTGGCTTACTGGTGGCCTGTTATGGCCATCGAGGGTGGCATTAAGCTTATTGAACCATTTTTCCATGTCATTCTGTTGCTCAGCGATGAGCTCGTCAAGACCTTTCAATTGCAATCCTTTTTCCTGAGTAAAGTGGCCAAGGTCATCTTCAAAAGTGCTCCTGATTTTGTATTCAAGGCCTTCCTTTCCTTCTTTTCTTTTCACCAGATTTCCCCAAAGGGTATAATCATCGTTTTGGTAAAAAGGCAAAAGGGAGGGGTCAGCGTAGATGTCATGTCCTGGCAAACACGCATGTTCGGTCGTGGTTTCTCCTCCGCATTCCTCCACCTCGTGCGGGCCCCCACAGTAGTCGCAAATCAAGTAAGGATTTGAAAGTTGTTTAGTTGTTCGCGACCCTGCAAGGTATTCCACTCTTTCGTGAATTTTTCTCAGCCGATCTGAGGGTGTTGGTGTGATTTCAGATGTGCTCGTAGTCGACTCGGGTTCATCCCAAGTATCATCCTGGTCTTGAGATTATTCCTCAATCCTATTCCACCCTTCCTTGGTGCTCAGATTAGCTATTCTCCCTTTTCTTGAATTGTTGATTCCGTTCTGGTCGTTTGAGGAGACATTGTCATAGAAGATTTGGACCAGAAGCCAAAGTTCGATGCCATGATGGGAAACTTGTCTTATTAAATCCTTGAATCTAACCAATGATTTATGGATGGATTCATCCTTTCCCTTTTGGAAACGGAGGATCCTATCCCTAAATACTGAGGTTTTCCCTGCTGGGAAGAACTTCTCATAAAACTTGGATATAAGTTGCTCCCATGTAAAGATAGACTCGGAAGGAAGTCTATCATACCACTCTTTGGCTTTTTCATAAAGAGTGAAAGGGAAGAATCATAGTCGGGACGTGTTTCTAGTGGCCCCATCCGTATGGAGGGTGTCCACTATCTTCAAGAAGTCCCTGATGTGTTGAATTGGGTCATCGTTATGTAATCCGCGAAACTTGCACACACTTTGGACAAGCCAAACATCGCTTGCACGCAAGACCTCATCGGTGTGTTCGTTTGGGAAGACAATGGCATTTGAGAAGCCACGAGGATTCGGGGAGGAGTAGTCCTTAAGACGCTTAGGGGTGGGAGTTTCAGGGGTGCTCATATCGTTGTTGGAGGCTAGAAGGTGTGAGGTGATTATCTGAATCTTCTTCAGAAAGGGCCTCATCAAAGTTGATAGCTATGCTAGATGGTTTGGGTGTTGAGAGAGATTGCTTTAGCTTATACATTTCCCTTTCGGGTTCTGCATGTGGCAAAACGAGATTTCTAACGTAACTACGACTCCGAGTGACTCTAAGGTTAGAGACATCTTCATTTGCCATGATGGCGGATGGTGATGGTTACGAACAAAGACACGAAGAAATAAGATAGACTAAAGAAAACCTAAAAATAAAAACAAAATCTTACTAGAAAGGAATCTAGCAAGTAGACCTAATAAAAAGAAATCCTAACCTAGACAATAACTATTCCCCGGGCTGCGGTGCCAAAAACTTGATACGTGGGAATCGCACCAGGCTTTACCTTTCGAGGGATCTCGAGAAGCTTACCACCCCCACCAGGCAGTGTACCTAATCGTTGTAGTATAGTATAGTGAAAAGTATGGGGGGATTGATCGTTAAACTCAGGAATAGTGTCGCTAGGATTAGAAAGTCTCCTAAACTAAGTCTAGAGGTGAGGGATGATTCTTTTTGTATTTTTATATTTTATAAAAGCAATTAAAATCTCGGGTTTTGGAAGAATGAGAGGAATTAGTTGCTAGCCAACTAACCCAATTTATCTAAAGATGCAATCAAAATAAAATAAAAAAATGAAATGAAACTAATTATACCAATGTGGTGTAATAATAATGAGGAGAGTTGTGTTTACTTAGGTTTCATTACTCCCTAGATATCTTTTACAGGTTGATAGCTTGTTACAATTGCATGGATGACGGGTCATATTCCTTAATACTAGTCGTAGGGCCGTGTACAATATTCCCTAACTCTATAGGATCCTACTTCACTCCTATGTCGAGCCGTTAGAAGCTCCTAACATGGGATCATTAGAATTCTCCTACGCATTAAATACAACCAAATATCATAGTACACCTCCGATCATGTTTCTTAAGACGTTCAAGCAAGTTACCAATGGAAGTCTGCCAGTTTTCTTAAGCCTAACATCGAATACAATCATCCGTAACAACTATAAACAAACAATCAACCCATAATCAACATCTAGGTTTCACTACATCTAAGCAAACACAAAGAAAATCTAGCCTAGCATGTTAAATTGAAGACAAGCGCAAGATATATTCAAATAACACATAGACATATTGAATGAATTGAAAGAGTACTTATCTTTAATAGAACATGAAAGATTCAAATGGTTGAAACCCTTGAAAAAGCTGGAAAATTCGACCTAGGGTTTTCCCTCAAAGTTGCACCCTCCAAGTTACACACTAATGAATGAAATTTGGAAAACTATATATAGATTACAATGGGTGACGGCGTCATGTATTGGGTTGTGACGCCGTCAACTCGCCGCCATAATAAAAATCGTATTGCCTAAATCTGATTTTGACGCCGTCATGTGTAAATTTCTTCTGGGCCGTCACTTGTGTTTTGACCCTGACGGCCTTGGTGGCTCCGTCAGGTCCTATAGTTAAAAATCCTCTGGATCGTCACGTGTATTTTCCACATCCACCTCTTTTGTAACTCTTGACTCCATCATTAAGGTAGTTGTGACGCCGTCAGGTAGTGTTCCCAGCAAGAAAAATTAAGACTTTGCCGTTTTGTTCACTTTTATGCTCCAAAAACATCCAAAATGCTTCCTTTTCCAGATTTCTCTCCAAAAGTACCTAAAATGACAAAAGGAACGATTTAGGGCAATATTTGATCAAATAATCTCAAATTCGGGCTTAAATGACCCCTTAAAAGTGGTTCACATTTCGCCTCATCATAAACCATCCAAATCATTAGAAACCTCAAAAGATGTGTGGTAGAACTCCAAATCCAAACTCTCCTGTTTGGATCAAAGTTTTACTATTTTATAAAGTCTCGGTCATTTGTAATAATATTAGGTTGCTTAGTTATTATTTATTTACACTTATGTAATATTACAAGTTTACTAGACTTAAGACAAAAGGTCCATGGGCTTTAAGCCCACACGATTTGAAGAAAGGAAGGAGAGGGAGTGTTGCCCTAGCTCCTTCCCTATATATAGTAACCTTAGGTCACTTGAAAACTTGGTTGGTTATTTGATATCTTAAGGAAACTTTTGCTCTCATTATTCTCTTATTCTAAGTTTTTCGCAATCATTACTTGTGCAAGTTTTTGAGATTTGACCTATACCTTCTACAAGATCCATCTTTTCACACAAGTGTTTCAATATGTCTCAACCACCGTACTACAACTTTAACCATCCTCAGCAACATCAGAATTAACAGTATCATCAGCAACAACAACAGTATCAACAATCACCACAATATTATCAACAACCGGTTTACTCACAACAACATCTTCTCATGCAACAACATCAGATGGTTCCAATGCAACAATCCTATCCAATGTCACAACAACAAAGCCAACTCCCATCAAAACCTACTCACTGGTTTGACAGGATGTGTGAAGTCATTTCAACTAAACAATCCAGACATGAAGCAGGATCTATTGACACCCCACCAATGCTAACACCGGGTAATTATGTTCAGTGGGCAAGTCGATTCTTAAGGTTTATAGAACTCAAGAAACCCAACGGTAAGTACATGAAACAAGTTATCCTTGAAGGACTGTTTCAGTGGCCTGTTAGCTACGTTGGCGGTGACCTATCTGCTGATCCCCCAGTAGCTCCACCAGCTGTGCTAGTTCCTGAGTCTCAACTTACTGCTGAACAAAACCATCATCGTGAAGCAGATGAGTATGCTATGTCTTACATACTTCAAGGAATACCAAATATCATATTCAGAAGTGTTGATGCTCAGACAACTGCAAAAGCTATGTGGGAACATGTCCATCTACTTATGCAAGGCACACAACTGAACAAGGAAGACATGGAATCTAAACTTTACTTGGAATACACTAATATCATGATCGAACCAGGGGAATCACTTGAATCTTACTTTCATCGTTTCACCAATGTCGTCAATGACTTAGAGAGACATGAAGTACACCTTCCACGGATCGCTGTCAACACAAAATTTGTTAGTAGTCTGAGTTCTGAGTGGCAAAAGTATGTGACATTTGTGAGACAAGCTAAGAATCTTCATAAAGATCCATATGGTTTGTTGTACGACTATCTCAAGCACTATGAGTCTGAAGTTGAAAAAGATAAAGCTGCACGAGGAGGATATACACCACCACCTACTTCTAATCCCCTAGCACTCGTTGCTCAATCTCATGCTGCACATCCTCCGATGTCTAATCATGCTTATGATCAGGAACAGAATTATTTCAGTTACCAGCAACCTCCTACTTCACACAAAATGGTCCCATATGAATCATCCTCGCAACACGCTTCTACTCAACCTGCTCCATATGACAAGCATGATAGCATGTATTATTCTAATCAGATTGAAGATGATGATGACGTCCATACGTTGAATCAAGGACTTGCTCTTGTTGCTCGTGCTTTTAGCAAATTCTATAACAAAACCAACAACCGTCTTCGTTCTTCATCAAATACAAGGAATCAAGCTGTCATTCAAGATGGTCGAGTTGAGATTCAGAACCGTAATCCTGGACGTTCAGGCTCAGGAGGGTATTCTGGAAATTCTGGGTATGGACAAAGATTCAACAACAATGGGGGGGGGGGGGGATTCAGGAACAATTCAGGTGCTCCTCAGAGAAGTAATGACAATGTGGCAAATAGCAATACAGTATCTGGGAATGCGATATGGTGCTACAACTGCAACGAAAAAGGTCATGTTGCAACAGCATGTCCTAAACCGAGAACCCGTGGCAGTCAGTTTCACAAGCAGGCATTACTAATGGCTCTCAAAGATGAAAAGTAAGGAACTTTCAATGAACAAGAGAACAGTTTCTTTGCTAATGCTTACAACGATGATGATATGGAAGATCTTGAAGCCAATGCAGCTGTGATGCTTATGGCCAACATGCAGGAACATCAGTTGAATGACTCAGGCCCAGTGTTCACCATTGATGGTTTGTCTCAGGTAAATGACCTAACCACATGCTCCATAGAATTTAATGCACCACCCTCTGCTTCTGAATCAGATCAGGCGCAAGTTGTTCCATCTGAATCATTTTTATCTTCTCAAGAGGATGAACAATTAGACACAGTTGTTATATTTGATGATGACACTGTCGTTTCATTTGATGATCCTATTGAGCAAGACAAAAATGACAATATTGAACAACATGAACCTTCTTCTGATCCAGATCCTGACTGTACTTTCATGGCAAAACAAATTAATGAACAACTTCTTACTACTCACCTAATGGACGAGAAAACTAAAGTTTTGAAAGAAACTAATGCCGATTTGAAAAAGGACATTGAATGTTATAAAATACAACTTTCACATTTTCAAAATACAGTTCACGTGAAAAGTGCTTTGAAAAGTCATTTCAGGAATCATATGTCAAAGAACAAAATCTTCAAAAGCAAATATATGACATAATTGAGTCAAACGGTAAATAGGTTTCCAAACTGGAAAATGAAAAACTTGATCTTCAAAAACAAGTTGTACAACTTCAAAAGGAACTTTCAAAAACACAAACAGAGGTGACAACTTGCAAACAGGAATTTTATGAACACAAAGTGCATAAACGAGAAAAAGAAAATTCTTTAATTGAAGAGAATCTCATTCTCAAACGTCAAATTAAAGCTTTTCAAAATATCGTTTACAAACATAGAGAATTTGTAACGACAATTCAAAAGTTTACTTTAAAACCAAGACACGATAAAGATTTTGCCATTGGCGATTACCGATCCACTTTTCTTCGCGCTGCATTCAAAACAATTCCTAAGCTTTATAGTATGGACCAATTGATGGATAATAATGTTGTGCGTGTTATTGTACATAATACTGAGGAAGAATACGAACTTGAAGAAAAGAGTCGATAAAAAATGAGTCAAGTTGAATATTGCAAACCATATGATTACTCAAAAGCTCCTCACATTTCAAAATCTTTTGTTCCATCAAAAGAAATACCTGAGAAATCATGGTATGTAACTGAGTCTTATGTTTCATCTTCCAATGGGGCTCCTGTCAAATCCGTGGCACAAGTAAATGGTCCATTACCATCTTCTGGTCCTGTAACACCATTGCCAACACGGTGTAAAGTTTTAGACTATTTTCAAACATTCATGAAAGGCATCAAAAACTTGGAAAACGTAATTGAACATCATTCGGAAATCAAAATTGCTACTTTTCAATTAGCTTACGAGCGGGAAAAGCGAGACATTTTTCAAAAACAAATTCTGCCTTTAGTTCAAAATTTGCGTTATTGTGCTACTCGTTGGGAACAGGAACTCCAAAAAGAAGTTACAGATATGAAAAACATTTTCGCTCTTAATGAAAATGCAATTTTGGTTCAACAACGCAAAAATCGATTTTTGAAAACGGCTTCTGATCGACTCTTGGTAAAACTCCTCACAGCTGATATTCATACTCTCATCATGAATGATCTCTATTATTCCAGCAATGCTACGGTATTTGAAAGTTACTGTGATGATATTGTTGCGCTGAAATCAAAAGCTGAAACATTGAAACATAAATATGAAACGTTGCGTCAAAACAGTGATGATGTGAAAAACAAACTTTCAAACGAAATTTGTCAACTCAAACAAAGGCTTGAATGGTGTCAAGCTCAAAGTCTTGAAACCGAATTGAAACTACAAAACAAATGTCTTCAATATGAAAATGAAATTGCAGAGTTAAAAATTGAAAACGTTGAATGGCAACAAAACCGCGATGACATTCGTTATTGCAATGGTTTACTTGAGTTTGATATTCAGGACAAAAATCACATCATCATTGATTTGAAAGAGAAAATTAAGCTACTTCAAAAAGGAAAGTTTGTTGACACCACAGTGATAGCACCAGGAATGTTTCAAATAGACAGAACAGATAAGGGTAATCATGCTAAGAGTTCTAATGTTAGTTCTTCCACTTCTACATGACTAGTTTCCCCTAAGAGCGTTAGCAGCCCAAAGCCAAAAAGCGTTAAGAAGACTAAAAAGACTAGGCTCTGGCAACATAGCAGAGGAACACTAGAAGTGCAAGAAGTAGAAGCTCACCCTAGGAACTTGAATAAAACTCATGTTGCATCTGATTTAGATTCTAATCTGGCAAATTGTAATCAAAATCTTAATGTAACGAATGCTAAACCTTCAAATGTTTTGAATATTAATGCATCTTATGTGTTTTGTCGTCAAAGTGTGTTATCTGGTGATCATACTAAATGTGTAGCTAATAATCTCTTACATCGTAAAAAGAAACGTAGATCTGGCTTTCCTTCTAGGCCCACTACTGCCTCTAACTCCACCCTAGGAAAAACGCCTACTACCGTTTTGAATAATGTTGTAGTCAACCCAAGAGCTGAAATCAACAAATCTAGGAACACGCCAAAAGCTAGTGCATTCACTAAAAACAAAGCCAAAACTAGTTGGAACTGGCAACGTTGGTTACAATACAAACCAAACTTTAAATGGATTCCTAAACTGTTAAATACTTGTGTTTCTAACCAACAGGAACCCACTATTTCTTCGGGTTCCACCCTTACTTCTGTTCCATCTCTGTCGTCTACTTGTGATGCAGGTGCTTCAGATCGTTCTCTGGATTGTTGATAGCGGTTACACCCGACATATGACAGGAAATCTCAAACTGTTAACTAACTTTGTCTCAAAGTTTATTGGAACTGTCATATTCGGGAATGATCAATACGCTTTAATCATGGGTTACGGAGACTATGTGAATGGGAATATTGAAATTAGCAGAGTTTATTATGTTGAAGGCTTGGGTCACAACCTCTTTTCAGTCGGTCAATTTTGTGATGGAGACTTAGAAGTAGCATTTCGAGAGAAACTTGTTTTGTTCGTGATCTACAAGGAAATGATTTGATGTCAGGAAAATGTGGCACTAACCTTTACCCAATTTCAATGTCTGACATGATCGCTTCATCTCCTATATGTCTTCTATCCAAAGCTGAAACGACTAAATCCTGGTTATGGCACAAATGCCTTTCTCACTTGAATTTCAAAACGATGACTGATCTCGCTCGTCACAAATTAGTTGAAGGCTTTCCAAGATTCCGCTATGCCAAAGATCATCTATGTCCAGCCTGTGAACAAGGAAAAAGTACCCGTGCTCATTTTCCCTCAAAACCTGAACACAGTACTAATCATGTTTTATAAATGCTTCATATGGATTTGTGTGGTCCGATGCGTGTTCAAACGATCAACGGTAAACGCTACATTTTAGTAATTGTCGATGATTACTCTCGCTGGACTTGGGTTTATTTTCTTCGAAGTAAAGATCAAGCTCCTCAAATGATCATCACCTTTCTCACCAAAATACAAGTTCAGCTACGCAACACAGTCAGAATTGTTAGAACTGACAATGGAACATAATTTAAGAATCAGACTCTAAGGTCGTATTTTGAGAAAGTGGGAATTAAACATCAAACATCCATTCCACAAACACCCGAACAGAATGGAGTTGTCGAAAGACGCAACAGAACGTTAGTGGAAGCTGCTCAAACGATGTTAATCAATGCTCAATTACCAGATTACTTACGGGCGGAAGCTGTTTCAACCGCTTGCTACACTCAAAACCGTTGTATGATCACAAAACGCCATCACAAAACCCCATATCAGATTGTTCACAAAAGGAAACCGAACATCAGTTACTTTCATGTATTTGGAGCTCTATGTTACCCAGTCAATGATCGTGATGATCTAGGTAAACTTAAAGCAAAGGATGACATTGGAATATTTATAGGATACTGTGAAAATTCAAAAGGCTTTCGGATATGGAATTGTCGTACTTGGGAAATTCAAGAAACTATTCATGCTAATTTCGATGAACTCACTCAAATGGCTTCTGAGCATAATAGCTTAGGACCCGCAACCAACCGTCTAAACTTTCCGGTATCTTCGGCTGAACCGCTGTCACTTTCCCGTAAAGAAGTGGAAACCTTGTTTGCTCCATTGTTTGATGATACGCCTGTTAACCGTCCTTCTGAGGCCACACCAAATTCCGCTGCACATCTTGATCAACATCAAGTACCTGATACACCTCAACAAACAACAACAACTGTTGGAAGAGACGGTCCTCCAGTCATATCACCTACAACAACAGAACAAACCGGGTCCAACTCACGACAATCAGCTGGAGACACCATACCTTTATCAGTTCCACAAACCGCAGAGCATGACCAAGAACCATTCATTAACCCATTTGCACATGCTCAACCTGTCCCCGACATTGCTGAGTCTTCTACACGCAATCTGGGTCCTGCTCACTTGCGAGATAATTATCAACTTCATCCCTCGACACACAAATGGACTAGAGATCACCCCTTAGTTCAAATTATTGGCCATCCAGATGCACCAATTATGACAAGACAACGCCTTCACACAGACGGTGAAACTTGCATTTATGCACTCACAGTTTGTGAAACCGTGCCTAAAAACGTCAAAGAAGCTATGACTTATGAAAGCTGGATTGAGTCTATGCAAGAAGAATTCGAATCCTTTCAAAGATTAGAAGTCTGGGAAATGGTTGAAAAACAAGAAGGTATTATTGTCATTGGATTAAAATGGATCTGGAAAAACAAACTGGATGCAGAAGGCACTGTCATACGAAACAAATCACGCTTGGTAGCAAAAGGATACTCTCAAGAATAAGGAATCGACTTTGAAGAATCATTTGCTCCAGTAGCTAGACTTGAAGCTGTACGGATATTCTTAGCATTTGCTGCTTATCGGAATATGATTGTTTACCAAATGGACGTGAAAACGGCTTTTCTGAACGGTCAACTCCGTGAAGTGGTTTATGTTAGTCAACCTGAAGGATTCGTTGATCCAGAACGTCCCAATCATGTCTACAAACTTAAGAAGTCTCTCTACGGCCTCAAGCAAGCCCCTAGGGCATGGTATGATAAGCTTTCTAAATTCCTGTTGGCTAATGATTTTACACTAGGCTCGGTGGATCCAACACTGTTTACAAAAACATACGGGATGGACTTATTAATCGTTCAAATTTATGTCGATGACATTATGTTTGCTTCGACCAACACAAACTACTCAATGGATTTTGCAAAATTAATGACAGATAATTTCAAAATGTCCATGATGGGTGAACTTACGTTCTTTCTAGGACTATAAGTTCATCAATCACCCCGTGGAATTTTTCTAAATCAGTCCAAATATGCTCTTGAGATTTTAAAGAAACATGGAATGCAAAGCTGTGATACAATGAATACACCTATGGCCAATTCCACAAAACTAGATGCTGATATACATGGGACTCCTGTTGACCCTTCCAAATACCGAAGTATTATTGGGTCCCTTATGTATCTCACATCTAGTAGACCTGACATTGTATTTGCTGTCTATATGTGTTCTCGATATCAGTCTAAACCAACTGAGAAACACCTCAATGAGGCTAAAAGAATCATTCGATACATAAAGGGAACCATCCATTTGGGGATCTGGTATCCGAAGGATTCTGGTTTTGAACTAATAGCTTTTTCAGACGCTGACCATGCAGGATGCTTAGACACGCGAAAAAGTACATCAGGTGGCTTACAGTTTCTTGGAGATAAACTTGTGTCTTGGCAATCAAAGAAGCAGGACTGCACGTCACTGTCATCTACAGAATCTGAATACGTAGCTATGTCTGCTTGTTGTGCTCAAGTCATTTGGATGAGATCACAACTTAAAGACTATGGCTACCTATTCAATAAGATTCCGATCTACTGCGATTCCAAAAGTGCCATTGCAATCTCCTGCAAATCCAAACACATTGATCTCCGATATCATTTCATCAAGGAGCATGTCGAGAAGGGTACATTTGAATTATATTTTATGGGTACTGAGTACCAATTGGCGGACTTACTTACAAAAGCCTTAGCTCCATCAAGGTTTGCAAGTTTAGTTCACCAAATTGGTATGCGATGTTTGACACCCGGGGATCTGGAAAAGTTTCTAAAACAAAAGTAAAATGTCAAACATCAAAACTTAAACTATCTTTGTAAAATAATTTTTTCTCTTATTTTTCATAAACCTCAAAAACACAAAAATATTTTTCTTTTGCTCTTAAAAAAAAAAAAAAAAAAAAAAAAAAAAAAAAAAAAAAAAAAAAAAAAAAAACCGCAAGTATATCACTTTCTTTCAACACCTTGTTATTTTACAAGTGTTGAGGGGGAGACACGCTCACATTTTTCTCATAGTTTTCAAAAATGGTATACTTGCATATTACCTTTAGATGCGTTGTTTCGGGATTTTATAGATATCTCATATCATGTTTCCTTTTCTCAAAATGGTGTCGTAAGGTAGTATATCTTTGATATTCTAAATGCATCTAACTTAAGGACTCATTATACATTAGTTGTAGTTAAGGGACCATAAGTGACATATTTCAAAAGTTTCGAAATAACATAAAACACACCCCGTTTTCTAAAACCTCACAATAACTTTTTCAAACCTTAAACCCTTTTGATATCCACGGCTCACATTCAAATAAGAAATCCAAGCTACCAATCTTAAAACCGTAAGTTACTACGTGATCATTAGTCGATTTCTAACAATGGTTTTCGTTTAATTGCAAAACTAACGGTTAGATTTCTTGTAATCGATCTTTGAAAACCTAAGGTTTATGGAATTTCGGAATTTTTCAAAACGAGTTTAGGGGCATGATTTTTGATAGGGGTTTTGTTACATTTCATGTTTCTAACTCACGTATATCATTTAATCTTGCTTTCTTTCATGTTTGTGCGAAATTCAAAAGTTAGGGTTTAGTAACAATTTGGGTTTTATTGATTTGTTGTTTGTTTCATTGTTTTTATTGGTGGGATATGATGTTTTATGTGAATATGATATTTTGCATCACTTTAATCGTGATTTCATACATGTTTGTGTCATATTCGATCACTAGGGTTTTGGTCATGATGGGTTTTTCTCGTTAAATGTTCATGTGGCTTATTACTCTTGCCTAACTAGTTCATGTGCATGATTTGTGACTCACTATGCTTCGTTATGATATGATGTTGCATGTTTCTATTATTTTTCGAAATCATGTTCATGCCGTGTTCTCGAAACTATGGTTTACATGATAATACTATGTCTCTCATCACTGCATATTATCATTTGCAACAGGTTTCAACAGTTGGATCACTTTGATTCTCACAATAACGTACGTTGGCCTGACTTCGAGAATTCTTGTATAAGAATTTTTCGAAAACCTCTTTTCGCAAACACCAGCTCTATGTGATATTTTTTCGAAAACACACATTTCAAGTGTTTTCGAAAAGATCTCAAAGTTTTGTACCTTTCTCGAAAGTTACACTTTGAAATTTTTTCGAGAACACTTACAATATGTGTTTGCGAAATTTATCATTTTTGGCCATCCTTTCGAAATCACGTCCAAAGACAACCTTTTCGCAATCCTACTTTATGAATGTTTTCGAATATATGTTATTGGATCTGTTCTCAATAAATTACTTATCGAAAACACATCCTGATGTGTTTTTCGAAAATCTTCACAATATGTGTTTGCGAAAAACTTATCCTTCGACTGTTTTTCGAAATCATGCTCTGTTTCACTTTTCGAGATCATGCCTTTGTTAGTTGTTTGCGATAATATTGAATTTATGTATTATTTAGAGAACATTGTAACTTTGTAATTTCGAAAACATGTATTATGTGATTATGGACTTTATTAGATGTATCATGTGATGTTGGATGATCTTTGTGCATATGTGATTATATAAGTGCTTCATGACTCTAAAATTATCTAAGTTCACTCATCACTATACATGCAATAGTTGTACCATCCATGCTTAAATGATTCTAAAATGCTTATCTATAATCAAACTTTGCAATGGTGCTAACACGTAACAAATCTGGATGTTTGGTTTATGATAATGCTTTTCAGATTAACATGGCTGAACACAACGAGAATGTCCCTGAACAAAGTCTACCACTACTCACCATGGATGACATCACTCCCGCTGACTACAACGTTAAGATTGGCAATAACAATCCTCGAGTTGACTTCGACAAATTGAGAATCCCTGAGAACTCGTGCAGAATTGTCAAAGATATTCTACTTACACATCCATGCAAGCATCTGCTCAATAGATCTACTTCAGTTCCTGTGTTTTACCTTCACCAGTTCTGGCTTACGGCTACGGTTAATTTAGATGATGAGTCTTTCACTGTTACGCTGGATCGACAAGTCTACACTGTAGATCACGATGTCCTTCGTACACTCTTCCTTCTGCCTCAACCTGACAATGAATTTGCTCTAATACTGACTGAACTGGATCTCCTGGATGTATTCATTGAATTAGGATACGATGTTGATGATGACTTACCTCTGATTAAACATTCCAGATTCAATGCAAAGAATATACCTCAGCCCTGGAGAACATTCTGTCTGTTAGTTGTAAGATCTATATCAGGAAGAAAAAGTGGTCACGAACATCCCAGACTTGAACATCTATAAGCATTTTGGGGAATGGTGACCATGTCACCTATTGACTTTGCAGTTCCAATCATGAACGATATAGTCTACAGCATCCAAACCGGACGTGAAAAGACTATGATTCCGTTTACAAGATTCACAAAGCTTCTCATTGAATATTTCTGCAAAGACACACCAGAATTCATCAAAAGAATGGGAGACCCTAAGGAGCCTAAGCACCTCTTCGAGGACAACTTCACCACCTCTTTTATCAAGACGACCACTTCCTCTACCAAGCAAAAAGGAATGAGGCTTCCCGAATACCTTCTTGATGACAATATCAAGAAAAGTTTGAACTACAAATTCTACGATGATGCTTACAACGGGATACAGGAAGAAGCTACCATACAGTCGCGCAACAAAGGAAGTGTGAAATCTTGGAGTACTACAAGCACCACTGGCTCACCTCAGACAAAGTCAAAGGCTACTCCCAAGACCAAACCATCTGCCAAAACCAAAACTTCCACCAAACCTAAACCTACACCCAAACCTAAGCCTGCAACCAAGCCAAAGAAGAAGGTAACACCAAAGTTCGCTCTTCAAGATGAACCTACACCACCACCCTCTGAAAGCGACTCTGAGTTTGACACATAATCTGAAGAAGAAGAGGAAGACTTTGAACGAAGAGTAAGAATACCAGAAGAAGCATTTCCTGAAATGGAGATTGCTATACAACAAAGTCTTGCAACATTTGAAGCAGATTCTAGAAAGAGGAAAGGGATCACGATTAATGAACCTAATGATGATGAAGAAGACGAACCAATCGTTGAACAGTTGGTCGACAAAAGGAAATTGAAAAGTATAATTGTCGACACACGAGCTGAAGAAAAGCAATTTCTCAAAGAACAGAGGGAAGCAGCACTCCACAGCCGACTTATATCTCAACCTTCAACACCACCTGTCAATCAACCTGAACATGAAGGCGCTACAAGAAGCATGGTTCCTCCCATTGAGTCTACTATTTTAGAACCAGCCTCACAACCTGATGAAGAAGTAAAAGACACAGATGATACAGGAAACATCACCATGACTGAGACTGCAAATGTAGAGGAGAATGTTGGCGAACAGGAGAACGTTGCTACGGACCTGGAATTTGACCACTTCACTACTCTAGAGTTTCTTGCACAGGAAGAAGAGGAACGCAGAAGAAAAGAAAATAAAGAGAAGGAAGCATTCGACACCAACATATTCCTTCAATCATCTTCGCAATCTAAGCAAACATCTTCACTGCAACCTCCACCTCCTCAAGACTCTCCACCAAAGGATCCGACTCCTCCAGCTTCTTCTTCAAGTTCTCACAACGAGTCGTCATCTGAATCATCACCTGAGCATTCATCTCCCACACCTTCTGAAACCGCATCTAAACAACAATCAATCAATGAACCGACTAAACCAGTTGATCTTCAGGAGCAAGTCAACACTCTCACAACCATGGTCACCGATCTTGTTAAACAAGTTGAAGACTTTCAGGAGGCAAAGCAGCAGATCGATAAGTTCATGAAAGCTGACTTGTCAGGAATGATCAAAACTTTCACACTAGATTATCTTACTGACAATCTGGTTGAAATTATCACTCTTGAAGTTACAAACCTTATTGCACCAATCAGGGACAACTTGGAACATAGAATCAGAAGTGTTGTTTAGAAAATGTTGTCAACAACACCATTCACGCTTCATCAAGCTAAAGCTTCTGCACCAACTCCAACCATCCCTGAACCATCTTTCGATGACCTGCTTGCTCAACTCTACAACAAAGTTGCCTACAAAACCACACAGACTACTGAAGAAAAAGCACTTGTTGATGCTATTTCTGCCAACTTGTCTAAAGAGTCGTGCAAAGATGCTGCTGGAACCCTGAAGAGGTCAAGGAAAGATGACGACCCGGACCCGAACTCAAAAGGTAAGAAACATAAGTCTGGAACCGGCCCATCATCTTCTCAACAACCACAAAAGGATTCTACTCCTCCTGGAAATCAACAACACACCTCAGCTACCGGTCAAGGTCCAACAGATGAGGAAGAAACTTTAATGCACCCAACTGATGATTACCAAGGTCAACCCGATACCGATTATCGTGCCTCCCCTATTCCCGATTCTCAAGTTGGACCATCGTCACCATCAAAGGCTAAAGACAAGGATGCTACATCCAAGTCTAAGAAATCAAAGAAAAGAAGACGTCATTCATGGCTCGACAATGATGACACACCTGAGAATGATTGGTTGACAGAATTGGTCAAAGCTCAACCTCCTCTCGAAGATGAAGAACCTCTTCCAGGTAATACACTACAATTTACTCAGGTTATAATGAAGGATCTTCAGATTGAGACACTAACGAAGGCGGAGCTCAGAAGAATCAATCGGGATGCACAGGAATTCCTAAAGTCCAGATCTGGAAACAAGATGGAATACGAATTTCACATGCAGAATATAGCTAGTGCAATGTCTGGCAAGTTTGACTGGCTAAACCTTGAAGTGAATATCGACATCAATTTCAAAAACCACGAAAAGCCTTACTTCACCGATTGGACTAAACCTTTACCTTTGCAAGGATTTCCGGAAAAACCAAAGTTACTTTACAGCTTCTTCTTCAACAAAGATCTTCGTAACCTCCAACTCACCCAAGAGAAATCTAAGAAGAAATATGCTTCCTCATTAACTATCTCAGTACCAGCCGCAAGATACGAAGTTCCTGCTATTGAAGAATCTACTCCAGTATTCAGCAACTCTATCGTAGCCTACGACAGAGATGCTTTACATGGGATTCAGCACTGGCCAGAACGTCGTCGTCTCGGTTATACTCACAGATTAGAAGAAAAATCATTGGAGAATGTGAAGCATAAATCTAAGATCATTGCTATCTTGGAGATTCAAGAGTCAAAACGGTTTAACTACATGTTCATGAATGAGATTGTAGTTAAAAGACAAGATGAAAAGAAGTACAAATTTTCCGAAGCAGACTTTCCTGACCTTTATCTAAATGACATTGAAGACATGTATTTAGAAAAAGTTCAAGGAAGAATGCGTGGATTCGATAGAGAAATTTAATACAACTTCATGGCATCTCTACTTCTCTTCATCCGACGATTGATAGTTCAAGAAATAGTGGAAGATCTTCAGCTTGGAGTGGAAAGTTACCAACAGAAGATCAATTTGACTAAGCCACAATTCACATTTGATGGAATCTATCAAACGACACAGTATACTCTCATCCAAAAACCTTCATTTGGGTTCACCTACATCAACAGCAAAAAGCTACAAAGCTTCATGAGGCTTGATGAGATACACAAGTTCTGTGATGTTACGCTTAAAACCGTTCGTGATGGGTTAGTCAAAAGGTTGAATGATGATCACAGAAAGATAGCAAAAGGTGAAACTCTAAGGTGGAAATCCAGCTCCAGAAGACAAGTTTGTAACTTTGTCCATAAGATTGAAGAAAGGTTATTTCGCCGGGAACATATCAGACGATTGGAAAGCTATATCGGTGTCAGACCATCATTTCCCATCAGCCTCTTCAAAAGACCAGAACCACAGTTCACTGACTTTGATGCTTCACTCACTGATGAAGCTTAAACTGGTACACATGGGTATTAACTTTTCAATATTAATTGTTTCATTTGATTGAATTGTTATCACTATGGCTTGTGCACACATTACAGTGTACAACCCGTTCTTGTAAAGAAAGGACCCTAAGGTACGCATCAGTGCCTCAATCCTAATATAAGGAGCGAAGGCTTCTTACTTTTGAGTAGAGTTAATCAAACATTTTCTGATTTTCATAACTCTGCTCAAAAGGCAAGTATTTCACCTCAATAAGAAATCACTTGTTGAGCGGGAGCACTTGAAACAAAATCATCGTTCTTGAAAACAAAAGTTCTTGTTAAATTCTCCCCATAAGACTCAAAAAGCATATTTTATTCAAAATATTGTCAAAAATATCATCTTCTATACTATTTTTGAGGGGGAGAAAAAGTGAATGTGATTAAAATATGAAAGTTCAAAGTTGCTTAAAAGTCAAATCTCATGCGAGCTAGACTCAGATTCACCCAAGAATTGACGAAACATAAAAGTTAACAATCGAAAAGACTTATCCTCGACGGGTAATAACATCAAGTTAGTTATTAGAGCTAGTTGTCACCTAAAAGCTGACAATGGAACTCTTTAACTAGCCACGTAAGCGTGTCTCGAAAAGGATTTGTCTTAGTAGAAATGTACCATTTCTAGAAAATTTCTGTGGATTTGACCAGGCCGGGTAATAACTTCAAGCTAGTCTAACTAATGATGTAAGCGTGTCTCGAATCATTCAGGTTCACTGAAAGTGGATCAATTCAAAAAGTGCTTGTTCCTCCCACATGTGCAAATTTATTAAAATACTTATGAGCACATGTGAAGGGGGAGCCCTTCAAAAGAAAACACAAAACTCTCAAAGTGTTAAACAAAATGTTTGATAATCACAAACACTTTGAGAGATTTTCAAAGGTTTCAATGGCAATTATAGGATAGTCATGGAGTTATAAGGTGACTAAAGTTAGGAAAAACCGTCCTATGATCCGCCAGAGCCGGAGGGATCTACCCAAGGACATCACCAAATAGTTAGTATTAGAAGTCCTTAGGTATGATATGAAAAAAGGAGTAAAGAATGAAAGGAGAAAGAAGGAGTTGAAGAATTAAAAAGAAAAAGTAAAGAAAAGGGTGAAAAGAAATAGCCCTCCATATGTTCAACCTTAGGGCAGACATCGGGTTCAATTCGTATGCTACTGGTTGTTGCTAAGGCAACGCTGGTATTGAAGATAAAGTCGTCATGGACCCAGTGACGCAATGCATTAAACCTTCTAACCACTCAAGTTCTCTTAAAAGAGCTTGTTTCATTCTCACGGGGAACCGGTGTAACCTATCGACTTATCTCTTAGAGATGGTTGATATTGAACCAAGAGACCCCTCCCTAGTCTCCGCATAGGAAACCTAAGTGTGCACTTTTCGAGTCTAGAGCCATGAGATACATCAAAGATCTCTTAGGAACACTTAGTATTTCTGCAACTGGTGTTCTACATCAATGGACACTAGCTGTAAATTATCGAGTCCTTCGCAGATCTTAGCAATCTGCCGAGAACGTTTATGAGAGAATTTACATAAGTATTTCTTAATGATTGAACGGAAATCCTGCCAGGGTCAACATCAAACAGCCCTGACAGCAGGTCACTTCGGTAACTCCTTGTGGGTTACGCTTAGTGTTTGCGGTGGTTTCTTAGCGGTCTACAGTCGTGGAGTGATCCCCAGCGACTCATCCAGTCATTGAGCTACTTAGTAGGTCTCGTAAGCTCCTTCGGGAGTATCTGACATGGGAACGGCCTTGATAAGGGTTAGAAGATAAGGGTTAGAAGGAGTCTTCACACTATGCTGTTGACAATCTCTAATTCCTTATCTGTAAGTACCGAATGTTTTATTGCTAACTGTTTACCTGCAGGGACACATCATCTCCATGGCGACGGATTTCACATGCTCATACATGCATCTTGAAGTCATCAAAAGCTCCCTTAAAGATCAACGCAACACAAAGTTCAAAGAAAGATTCTGCGCCAAAAAGAAGAATCTACAAAGTATAAAGACTAAAGATCAAAAGTGAAAGAAAGGGAACTACGTGCATGTATAAGTCAGAATTCAAAGATGTATGAGCATGTTGGAATGGCGGACTACCACCATAGACGCGGAAGTGACGAAAGGCAGACAACTTCATAACTCGATCACTATCACCACAACAATGAACAAAGAACAAGAACGATGAAAGATTTATCTCATGATTTTTGAAAGACGTCTTAAGCTATGAAAGTCAAAGATGAAGAAATGACAAAGACGTCGAGCAACCGTGATGACCGATGCTTAGGGGGAGATTGTTGGGATCAAAGTTTTACTATTTTATAAAGTCTTGGTCATTTGTAATAATATTAGGTTGCTTAGTTATTATTTATTTACACTTATGTAATATTACAAGTTTACTAGACTTAAGACAAAAGGTCCATGGGCTTTAAGCCCACACGATTTGAAGAAAGGAAGGAGAGGGAGTGTTGCCCTAGCTCCTTCCCTGTATATAGTAACCTTAGGTCACTTGTAAACTTGGTTGGTTATTTGATATCTTAAGGAAACTTTTGCTCTCATTATTCTCTTATTCATATAATCACCCAAATCCTTATATCTATCTCATTCTTGTTTGTGTGAAATCAATATGGTGACCTAACATCTCCTTCCAAAATCCTTCAACTCTATAAGTTGATCCATCTTGGATTCTTTGTACTTACAACTCACCATCACCTTCTTGCATCTTGAACACTTCATTGTATCACCATGACAAAGTCCAACAACTCATCACCACCAACTCGACCCATTAGAAGAACTGCTAGGATTAGCGTCAAACCTTTTGGCTTCAACTCAACCATTAACTTAAACTCATCATCTTAGGATGACTCACCACTCATCATATTAACATCCATCAAGGAAGAAAATTTCATTAACTCTATTACTCCTACACTATCACCTAGATCACAAAATGTCACAACTACTCCATCATCTACTAAAACACCAATTGATCCAATACCACCATCGGCACCTACTCAACCATCAAAATCACCATCACCTCTAAAATCACTTAAGATAGAAACCATAGAACTCTTTGGAACTCGACCATCATCACCTCTTCCATCTCATGAAGACTTGGAAAATCATTCTCCAAAATCAGAAATGTCCAAATCACCACCATTGGGACCACAACCATTTGAAGCACAATCAACTCAACCACTAGAACCACCACAACCAAAACCAAAGTTATTTCATCCCATCTACAATGACATCCATGGTCCTCTATATGAAGAACCTAACTTTCCACATAATGATCAACCTCAACATCAAGCACCACCTAAGAACCCCAATCCTAATCTCAACACTTCAAATCTTTGTTTCCTTCCTACGAGGAAATTGAGGCATCCTTATGGAATAACCCACCAAACACCAATGAGGAGATCAATGATCACCTCAACAACTTTTATGCTTTCAAAAGCATGATTGATAAACACCTCCATCAAGCGATGGATTTCCAAACCGCCTTGATATCATTCGTTGTAGCACCAAACCACTAGTGTTCCACCATCACAACAAACAACCACTAACCCTATCCTACCTAACTCTCATCAAGGTTGCTCGTAATATGAGCAAACAATCAAAATTTGTGAAAGCATAAAAACCATGTTTCACCAAGTTCAGGACGAAACCCGCTTCATCCTCCAAAACATTCTCGAGCATATAAACGCTCTTTCTCATATTTACCATCCATAAAACTTGCTTTAGGAGGATGTTTCTTATTAAGGACTTTGTTGACCTTTTATAGAAGTAGGATTTTCCTTTTCTAAGTTATTTTTCAATTTTTGTATTGTTTTCTTTTTAGAAGTAGGACTATGACCCTTTTATTTCATGTCTTTACTTTGACTTTCGTCAAAGTTAAATTTTACTTGAAATGAGATTGGTTCTACGTTAGAATGTGCATTATGAGCCAACCTTTTTACCCATGTTTGTGAGGGGGTTACTTACCTTTTCACGACTATTTGTGGTTGACTATATATACTTGTCTTTTCAACAACTGACTCTTATTTGTAGGATCTAAATCCATGTATCCCTTCTTGGCACCCTAACTAGGGGGAGTATTGTCCAAGGGGAGCATTTGGCTTGCATCATTCCGCTATGCGACTCTTCTTTTTGTTTCGACAAAAAGGCGGAGAATAAGTATTAAACTCAACCGTCACTTTTGCATATTAATTAAAAGTTGAGTAATAAGTAGTTTAATATAGATTTTTAAAAGACATGATGCTATAATTATCTAGTTGCTTAAAAATGAAATTTATGTTTTGTCCTCAACAAAAAGGGGGAGATTGTTAATACAAATATTGTCTAAAACGTTATTTATATTTTACGATCTTTGCTAATATTTTTCTGTAGACAAAGTATAAACTTTATTTTCTAGCAAAGTATAACTATAGTATAAGTCTCATATATAGAAACTTTATTCCGAAGTAAACATTACATTAGCTACATGATTCATTGTTCTTCTAACAATGTTGATGGCGTATTAAGTGTCAAAACATATTTAGTAAGTTTTACTAAATATTGTGTCCTATTGAGTTGTGTGTCTTCAAACATCTTTAATAACTCAATCACTTGATTCATGTTGCTACAAGAATACTTTTACAAGTTTACTTTCTTATTAGTAAAAGTCTAGAATTAGAAATATACATCTACATCATGCATTGCATCATACATGTCTTGTCATAGCTCTTTGTAAATCTTTCTTATAAGATCTCTTACACATTTGGAAAGATTCTTATATAAACTATCTTGAAGTTAACTTTGAGAATCTTGATTTGACATGCATAAATATGCAAAGATTTCTTGAGTGTTTGACTGTCAGGTCTGGCGGAACCCTGTGGGTACAAGGGCGGAACCCTTGTTTTGGTTCCGTTGGATCCGCTAGCCTGCTGTCTTGGTTGGCTATAAATAGCAAGCCACACTCAAGAACTCTCTTATCACTTTTAGCTATATTACACACACATACTCTTATCTCTATCATCTAACTCAGTTGTAACTCACTTGTGTGATTATCTTGTGTAACAAAGAAGTCATCAAGTTCATCCGAAAAGACTACAAGCTTCAACACAACGTTGCAAGTCTTGGTAGCTTTACATTGTGTAAACTCTTATAGTTTATACATCATTTGTTTGTATATTGTCTATAGTGATCGGTTAGTATTTTAGTCCTCAAAATACATAGAGTAGCAGGAGTGGTTGTACCCTTGGGAAAGAACTCGAGATCTAGCTTAGTGTCAGAAGTATTGTATAGGCGACGATAGGAATGGTTGTACCTTTGTAAAAGAACTCGGTATTTAGCTTTTTACCGGATAAAGTGTAAGTGACGATTGTAAGGTTTTCTTCGCCGAGAAGGGAGCTTGTTGACTAGTGGAGAATACTCTCGAGTTGGATACTCGGGGCATGGAGTAGAGCAAGGAAAAAGAGTCCTTGTAGCCGAACCACGATAAACACTTGTGTTGTGGTTTGATCGTTCTTACTTTACTCTTTTTCAATACTTGTTGTTTATTAGTTTTGATTGTTGGTTAGACATAAATATAACAAAGCAAATCAAGTTAAAAAGCGGTAAACTATTCAACCACCCTTCTAGTTTTCCACACTCATTTTAAAACTTAATGTGATTCATCACATTCATCGCATTCTATCATATGATGGTGTCTTATTAATTCTTCTAGATTGGATTCTAATTGAGTATATTCAATCCATACTCAATTTTCTAACCTTGATAACTTTTGAAAGAAAAGAAGTCATAGTTATCTTTTATCAAACAATTTAACAAGAGTTTGATTTTCCTAACTATACATACCATAAACATTTGGTATTTTATTAGTATTAGTATTGTAAGACAATCTAACAATATTTAAGATAACCATATTCCTTTTTACTAGTCTATTTACCAACTAAGTCATTTTAATGGTATAATAATATTTTCAAGCCAATTACATGCTTTATAACACAAGTACTTTTGACAAAGTCACTTAATGCCATGTCTCTACAAGAAAACATAAACTGTTATAATCCCACTATACGTTATAAGTCATTTAACAATTTAATGACTTCATGTATATGTCTTTATTAAAAAACATAACAAGATAACGTCTTACTTTATTATAAGTCTTGTAACAATTAAAAGACTTTATGTTTATATCTTTACAATAAAACATAAATATATTTAACTAAAGTAATTATGAACACCATCTCTTGGTTTCAATAGTAATTTCAAGTTAATTTATTACTTCATAATAATGTAAACAACATTATTTCTTTATTTATTTATGTCATTCCAAGAACACATAAATATTTAGATTGAAGTAGCTTTAGATTACTTTATTAATTTATGTAATTCCAAGAATTCATAAATATATAAATTAAAGTAGTCTTGATATCATATTGACACATGTTCTAATAAGTGTCTAATTTAGAAACTGCAAATTATCATAGTTCTATTACATCAGTTGATCTGCTAGTAATGAAAATATGAAATTGCCTTGTTGTTGCAATCTAGCTAAGCTCTCACATAACATAAATTGCAACACCAAGTGTTTCTTGAATTAGATTAGTATAATCCATATTAGAACGTTATTCTCTTACCTTGCAGTCAAGAGAATCTATTAAATCATATCTTTATGAGTTGTTTCTTGCACACATTAAAGATTTCTCCCACTTATGCATGTAACAACCTCATATAGTTGATAAACAACACACCATGCGTTTGTTTATGTGATCAATATGATTGTGTCATAGATCTTAGCATAACAAGTAGATGTAGAACAACAATGTCTAGTAAGGAAACGTACAAGACTATCCTTAAAAGTATGAATATCTACATTTGGAAAGTAATTATCTTTAGCTACCAAGATGTCAAAGCTTGTAACTCCTACTGAATTAAAGATCTTTACAATAATTCCTTATTCAGTAATAAGAACATAATGCTCCCACTGAATTTGACAACATTATAAATGTTTCATTAACCAGTGAAAACAATATTGTGCTTTTAACTTTCCAACACCTTTGAATGTCTATACGTAACAATTACTTATGCACTAAAGAGTGTGTCCTACTACGTAAATGATGGACTATCCATCAAATGCTATTAACTTGAAAAATTGGGCATGCAATTTTCTCCTTAATAGGTCTACCATCTTACACTGTATGTAGCACCTTTTAAATAGTCAAAAACAACTAGATGAATAAACTAGTTTGTCTTTTACCATTTAGCGGTAACTAGTCTAGCTTCGTTTATGGTTTTAACGTTGCATTAATACATTAAAAGAATTAACAAAATTCAATTTTTAGTATATTCAATAATAAAATCTTTAAGAAAATAAAATACCCATTGGTAAATATTCATATAAACAATAGTATTTTCTTAAAGTTAGGATCCAAATTGACATAGTTCTATTACATCAGTTGATCTGCTAGTAGTGAAAGTATTCAATATGGTAATTGTCAAACAATAATTGCCAATATCATATTGCAATTCATAGATCATTATGGGATTTACATTCACAAAACATTTTGCAATGTAAGCATGTTTCATCCCCATCTAATGCCTTGAGTCCAAGCTCTCACTTCCTACTCAATTTAAGTCGTCTAATTTAAAAACTGCAAACCCATAGTTCCATAACATCAGTTGATCTGCTACTAATGAAAGTATGAAATTTACCTTTCCATTGCAATCTAGCCAAGCTCTCACATGACGTAAATTACAACTTCAAATGTTCTTTAATTAGATGGCATTCGACTTAATTTTATAAGGGTACTAATTTTGATGTGCGTAATCAAAATAATGTATGAAGAAGCATGCATACAACTTCATAACATTGGTTTTTACAAAAAAAAAATTATTTACCAATTTACTAAGATCAAATTGACAAAGTTTTGATTGAGGTATTGGGTTCACCAATCAAAGATTTACCAACAATTATCGTCTACTATATTGTACTTTTGCATATGCCCTAAAGCTTAGTGTTTCAGATTATGAAATTGTGGTCAATTCACCCTTAAGATGACAATGTACATGTAATGGTTGTACGGTAAGTCTAATTTGACGCACAAGCGAGCGTAGAAACTCGGTAGGGGCGAATCTCTTAAAGAATCTGTTTCCACTTATACCCACCTTATAGTTTGTCAAACTTCGGTCGAGCCTAGTTAACCATCACGTACAAAAACATCATTCAATAAAACCTTGAAATTTTGACTCTTAAAACCAAATCAAATTTCGTCATTTATTTAGTCCATTTTATTTTTCTATTTAAAAATTACCCTTTTTCGTTTATAAACATGTCTTTACAATACATAAACAAAAAGCAAGTAATACAAATAAAAAATAACACAACTAAATAAACATATACATAACATAACAATTAAATATGTATAATAAACATGTAGCCAAATGCAAACCTAATTCGATAATCCTATTAACAATCAATTCTAGGTGTATAACGTATATATTCAACTAAGGCTTTCTCCTTAAAGGAAGTAGAGCCACATACATCGACGAATCAATTGCGTAAGCCATAATTAAATAAATACCACATAGCACATAATTGATTGCTTAAATAATTGAAGTCTTCCCCAATTCGACATCTATCAATTAAATTACATGTTTACGATATAACTTAACAATTAATTCATATAGCCAATTTAAACAATTTAAATTACATGACATTAAATCCATGCTAAACATGTACGTTTTCATGGATTTCACATAACAATTATTGCATAAAGTCACACAAGATCGTTTACTTAAATACATAAACGTGTTTACCTAGGGTTTCTAATCAAATTAATAATCAAAATCCAAACCCCCAAAAAAAATTTAAAACAATTCGGCCTTAAAAAAAATTAGGATTTCGATTTCTATAAACCCTAAATTGAAAAAACATGTACAAAAACAATCAAAACTTCGTTTTTTTATGTGTTTTGGTAATTAATTACATATTATAACGGCCCACGATGTCACTGTTGGAATTATATAACATGACAATCATTAAATATAAACACATAAAACATCAAAGCAAGTGCGGAAGCGTTATAACAAGATCATATAATGTATAATTAATTAACCAAACAATAAATAGTAAACGTACCTTTTGATTCTAGTCTGGACAAGAATCAAGTTATGTAATTCTTCAAATCAAGAACCCTAATTAGGGTTTATGTGGATTATTAGAATTACCCCTTATATTTTTGTAATTCAATCCAAGATATAACCAATAGTGTGGTTGTACCACTTTTAGCTTAAGAGAAAATTTTAATACGAAACAACATTTATCTAAAGAACAAACCCTTTGATCTCAACCACTCATCATCATAACATCTGATGGTGAAGATTAATTGTCATTTTAATTTAATTAATTATTGAAGGTCATATTTGTAATTACACAATAAAGTATAATACACATCCTTACATCTCATTTCATTTATCTCTCTCTCTCACCAACCACTTTCCCCATTCTCCCAAATCAAACCCTAACTTTTTTTTTGTCAAAATCAACAACCCAAAAATCTGTATGTTGAGGTGGAGAAGGATACAATACCACCACCGTGCTACTGATCTGTTTTTCCAGCGAGTTCTATTTTCCGATGATTGTATGTGTGTATGTGGGAGGTGCGGGCGGGGTGACGGGATCCGTGGCAGCCGGATATGTGGTTAATTATCTTGGTTTGATTTTGATCTTAGAGTGAGATGAATGAACATTTTGTTTTTGTTTGAGGTGATAACGAGAAGTGAAGCCTGAGATGTTTCAGGGTTTGTCAAAATAACATTTTTCTTAGAGATAAAGATTCGTCAAAATATTTTAGTATTTTGGTAAAGAAATACATTCTTATTATCTACTACTTGTTTTCTTAGAAAAAATGATGGATGAAGACATCAGATCCATTTGGTTTCATGGTTAGGAAAGGAAATTACTTGTGTATCTAGCTTCGGGCAAAACATATTTTGATGGGTTGTTGAGTAAAGGTGGATGATAATTTGAGAGCTTTGTTATTTCTCATGTGGGCAGTGGGTGGCTTTTGTTTGTGTTTGGTTTGCACAATTATTTTGTCTAGAATTCATGAGTTTAGTAATTAGTTTGAGCCTGCTGTGATCAGTTCTCTTTTTTCTTTTTCTTTTTCTTTTTCTTTTGTCTAGAATTCATACAGAATCCCATGGGATTTACATACGAATCACATTACATGCGAATCACATGTGATTGCCATGTTATTTAGAGGGTGTTTGTTGTATCTAGTCTAGTGATTCTTTTGACGATCCTTTGTAATTCATATAGAATCACATAGGATTCATACAAAATCCTATAGGATTTATACAGACTACCCATGTGATCAAACATAATATAAGTAACAAACATTATATATTCAAAGTAAACAAGATATATTCAAAGTGAACAAGAATTTTTCTCATAACATTACCCAACAAAAATAAAATCTCAAGTGATTTTGTACTTTCAGTTTATATAAAGCAAAATGAATATCCCATGGGATTTATACAGAATCCCATAGGATTCACAATCAATCCCTTGAGATTCATACCGAATCCCATGGGATTCACAATGAATCTCTTGTGATTTCATACAAAATCCCATAGGATTCACAATGAATCCCTTGTGATTTCATACAGAATCCCATGTATTCACAATGAATCGCATGGGATGCACCAAAGAATCCCATGTGATTCATACTGAATCCTTTGTGATTTATCGACAAGATAAATCATACAGAATCCCGTGGGATTTTTTTACGAATCCCGTAGGATTTTTCTGGACGGAAATTTTGAAAAAAAAAATCATCTTTTTACGAATCCCATGGGATTTTTTTACGAATCCCGTGGGATTTTCTGGACGGAAATTTTGAAAAAAAAAATCTTCTCTTTACGAATCCCGTAGGATTTATTTGCAAATCCCGTTGGATTTTTTTGGATGGAAATTTTGAAAAAAAATGTCGTCTTTTTACGAATCCCATGTGATTTTCCTAAACGAATTTAAAAAAAAAAATATTCGTGGAAAGTATATAACAATGCATATCTATAGAAAGATAATTTAATTCTCGTCGCGATGGTATATTTTTCGTAGCTTGAAGATTACCGTTTGAAAGATATGTTGTTTAAAAAAAAGGTGGAAAGTGGGTTTTTATATTAAATGAGCTAAAATGCCAATTTTGCCCTCCCTTTGTTATGTTTTGATTTGATCTTAGCCATTGGATGAAAGGTGGATGGATGGTTGAGATTGAATTATTTGTTTTTTAAAGGATACATGTTTTGCATGGATCTCACCTCTAGCTTCAAAAACACTTCTCAAAAAACTCATCTCCAGATCATGTCACCACCACCACCGTGCCATAACCTACATGCCCTGACCCATCCCACACCCACCCACAACCCAACCAATGACACCCATACCCATCACCTTAATCCCAGGTGACGGCATAGGCCCTTTAGTAACCTCAGCAGTCGAACACGTACTCAAAGCCATGCAAACCCCCGTCATATTCGAAACATTCGAAAATGTCCTCCTCATAATAGAAGAAATGTTCTTTTATATAGCTTATTAGAAATGACTGGAGAAGAAATGTTCTTTTATATAGCTTGTTGATGGAAATTCCATTTGTGTTGCTTGATATATGATACTCATTTCAAAATAGGTTCTTGAATTCGAGAAAGCAAATCTTTTGATTATATATTATGTTTACTTTCAGAAGTTGAATAATGCAAGCAAGGTGTTTATTAAAGTTTAACCAACCAAAATTCCTAATAGTAGGAAATATGATTAGTTAAGTTTAAAGCTTTTGTGGGAGGGAATTTCTTTGTAAAGGAACCAATAAAAAAAATGCAACTCGCCCGTTAGTGAGGACATAGTAGATTAGTAGGGACAGGACTCAGGGAAGGCAAAGAACAGTTGGTTTGAACTCAGTTTTTTTTTGCTAAGATTATCAATGCTTTACAAGTAAAATAAAAATTCTGTTTTAAAGCTATACTCATAAGTAGCCGCTGTGTGCCCGTTAATTGAGTGGTTGGCTTTTTCAGACATCGTTTTTGCAAATATAGAGAAAACCAGTCTTTCAACAATTAAGAGTTCTGGACATAATCTGCCTATCACAACGTTTTCTTTTGGTGATATTTACGTTTCCATCAGTTTTTGAATCTTAATTCATCCTTGCGAAATATCACCTAAATAGTTCAATAGGTTGAGGACTGAGTAAAAGATCGAACTTCGACATTGCTTTAACCATATATAATAGGTTGATAATGTACAGAGCTGACGATGGATGCGTTCTACGGTTCTAGGATACTTAATCTGTGTACTTAGTATTTGTAGCATAATGCATTTATATACATGAATAAGTAGAAATACATTTGCTTCTATTGTGTCTAATTATGGTGTCTTGTTAGGTGATAACAAAATTCTGCTCTGAACGTATCACAAGGTATGCTTTTGAGTATGCCCACCTGAACAACAGAAAGACTGTGACAGCTGTTCATAAAGCAAACATCATGAATCTTTCAGATGGTCTTTTCTTGGAATCTTGTAGGGAGATTGCCAAAAAGTTATCCCGACATCAAATACAATGAAATTATTGTGGACAACTGCTGCATGCAACTTGTTTCAAAACCCGAGCAATTTGATGTCATGGTATGGTGCTTATATAATCTTCGTTATGCATCAGATATAGCTACTATTATTATTTTCCACATATACTAATTGTTGCTTATTTTGTCATTTCAATTGGTAGTTTATACATTCCTAGCTTCAGTTATGTTAAGTCAGTAAAAAACTAAATTGCATCAATAATTCAGTAGATATGTTTATCTGCAGGGCTAGCATAAAGAATTTACTATTCATAATCCCTATATATAGATTCTCTTAACTAAGATTACTAATCCTAATCGTTATCTATATAATAATACATATGATATCTAATGAATAGAATATTTTTTTTTTGAAAGGCAGAACAGAAATAGTATTTATTCATTGGAAATATTAATAATGTGCGGGTCTAACAATATGCTTATTCAGATTTGGTTCTTGGCTGCACAATATGTTATACCACACTCTACCCTATGTTCACCTATGTCCCACTTAATTAGTCTATAGAAACCAAAGTTTTTGTTGTATTCTTATTTTTTTTTTTTAGAAATGAACAAGGATTAGGTTTTGTTCCTTCTGATCATTTAGCATTCTAATTTGTGGGTCCCCTTGAAGATGTGATTGTGGGTCACATTATGTGAGGAGAAATGAATATGATAACTATGACAGTAGGGACCTGAAATAAATCCAACACCTACTATGAGGGATTATTAGTCAGTTATCCAAGTTACTCTCATATATGAGACAAATAGAGTAATCTTGTGGAACAAAATCAATACTGTTAATATTGGTTAGTTATAATTCGAGGGAAACTGCATTTATTCTGTGACATCTCATAAATGAATTATTGCATTTATTTTGTAAAGGATGTATCCGGTAGATGATTAAGTCAGTGACTGCATATAACTAGAGGTGCACGGATGGGCTTAAGCCTGAGCCCGGTTCGAAAAATACAAGTCCTAAGCCCGTGCCGGACCAGCGGTCCTAAACGGTCCTAGTATTTCTTGCACACTTAGGATACATTCTAAAGAGAATTGAAGATGAAAGATTTATTTCATTGATTGAGAGTAAATTGTACAAAAGTGAGAAACTTTACAATGACAATTCTTACAAACTAACTTGCTTCTATCTTGTATATATACACAACAGCATTGCTTCTAGAAGCTACTCTAACAAACTATTTACATATTTACAAGTGGACTTTAGACATCACATTCTACTACATTGAACCTTGACTTGATGAATAAGTTGATACTTCAATGGAGTTGTATTTGCCTTTGACTTTTGTATATGGTTGGCTTTGTGAGAACTGTCTTGGATGATTTCACTGCACTTGGTGTCTTCTTTACCCCCCCACAAGTTGGCAGTTTGAAAGGATCACAAATGCAAAACTTGCTTAAACAAGTATAGTGAAGAGCTTTGGTTAAGGATTTTGTAAGGACATCTGCAGCTTGAAATTTGGTGGGAATATAGGAAGGTAGAATCTGTTGAGCCTTGATCTTGTCTCTCACAAAGTGGAAATCTATCTCTATGTGTTTAGTTCTAGCATGGTGTACTGGATTTGAGGCCAAAGCAATTGCTGATTCATTATCACATAAGATAGGGACAGGTTGAGTAATATCGATTTGTAGATCTTGAAGTAAGCATTTGAGCCAAGAGATTTCACAGATACAATCTGCTAAAGCTCTGTACTCAGCCTCTGTAGATGATCTAGAAACCACTAATTGTTTCTTAGATAACCATGAAATGAGACAACCATCAAGGAAAACAGCATAACCAGTAACTGATCTCCTAGTGATTGGACATGCAGCCTAATCACTGTCACAATAGGCTAGAAGATTGAGAGTTGTGTGCTTATAGAAGTGTAAACCTTGACCTGGGCAGAGTTTAATGTACCTCATTACTCTTTGGAGTGCTTTCATATGAATCTCTATTGGGCTGGCTTAGTACTTGTGCTGCAAAAGAAAGGTATGGCCTTGTAATTGTCAAGTAAATAAGCTTCCCAACCAAGGTTCTATAGAGAGAGGAATCATTGAGTTGCTTTCCAGCTGCATTAAGTGAAATTGTTGGATCAAGTGGTGTGACTGCAGGCCTGTTATTGAGTACACCAGCATGTTGGATAAGCTCTAGAGCATACTTTCTCTGAGATAATACAATGCCAGTTGAATTTCTTAGAACTTCAATCCACAAATAATAATGCAAAGGACCAAGATCCTTGATACTGAACTTCTTGTGTAATTGTTGTTTGATTGAATTGATGATGCTTTGATCAGTGCCTGCCAATAAGATATCATCAACATATACAAGAAGGACAGTAAAATCTGATCCTTGAGAAAGAGTGAACAAAGATGTATCAACATAACTTTGGTGAAAGCCCAGGGAGATGAGAAAGGTAGTGAGCTTGCTGAACCATTGTCTGTTTGCCTGCTTAAGACCATAGAGTGACTTCTTCAACTTACAAACTGTGTTAGGAGGAAGTACCTTGGAGTAGCCTTGTGGTAGTGTCATATAAACTTCTTCATGCAAGTCACCATGAAGGAAGGCATTGTTGACATCCAGTTGCTCTATGAACCAATTATTGTGTGCTGTGATGGCTAGGATTGCTCTAACAGTTACCATCTTTGCAACAGGTGCAAAGGTTTCTTTGTAATCCACACCTTCTTTCTGAGTGTAACCCTTTGCCACCAACCTTGCTTTAAATCTTTCTTCTGTTCCATCTGCATAAAATTTTATTCTGTATACCCATTTGGAACCAATTGGTATTTTGTCAGGAGGTAAAAGACATAATTCCCAAGTATCATTATCTTCTAAAGCCTTAATTTCTTTGTTCATAGCTTCAATCCATTTTGGTTCTTTGGAAGCTTGTTTGTATGTGTGTGGTTCATGAATTTTGTTAATGGTGTTGATTAAGTGTTTGACCTTGGGTGTAGAGATGTTTTAATAATTTATGTAATTGGTGAAGTGGTGCTTTCTGACATGATGAATGTTTGACTTTGGCAAGTTGTAATGAAAATCTTTGAGCTTTGTGGGAACTGTCTTGGACCTAGTGGAGGTTCTTAGATGTGTAGGTGGTGGTTGAGGATCTGGTATGAAAGTGGAAGAAGGTTCTGGTGGTGGTTGAGTATTAATGGGTGAGGATTGTGGTGTGGGTGATGATGACTCAGTATGTGGAAGTGTAGATGAAGATGAGATTGGAGAATGATGTTCTGGTGTGTGATCTGCATCATCCAAGGGTGGATCAGTTGGTTCATTAGGTGTGGTTGGTGTTGGAAATATTGGTATTTGAGAAGGATGAGGTTGAAAAAATGGTGTAGAATGTTGTGGTTGTGGTGTATGAGATTGGTGAAAAGGAAACAGTTTATCATCAAATTCAACATGGCTACTAGTAATTACTTTGTGTGAGTTTTGATCATAAAGAAGATACCCCTTTTGTGTGGAAGAGTAACCAATGAGAACTATGGGTATGGATCTTTGGCCAAATTTATCAGTGGTGTGGTGGTGAACATATGCCCTGCATCTAATGGTTCTGAGATGATCAAGAGGATGTGTAGTTTTGTGCAGAAGTTCATATGGTGACTTATTTTGAATAGAGGTTGATGGAAGCCTGTTAATGATGTAGGTGGCAGCTAATATACAATATCCCCAAAATTGTATAGGAAAATTTGCTTGAAATCTTATTGCTCTAGCCACTTCTAACAGTTGTTTATGTTTTCTCTCAACTCTTGCATTTTGTTGAGGGGTGTATGGACACGATGTTTGATGTTGTATTCCCACTGTTTCAAAGAAAGCTTTTAGATTTAAGTTTAGAACTTCAGTGCCATTGTCACTTCTCACTATTTTGATGTTGATATTAAAGTGTGTTTGAATGTATTTGTGAAAGGTTTTGACATGTGTGACTGTGTGATGTTTACTAGGCATGAGATAAGTCCAAGTGGCCCTTGAGTGATCATCAACTATTGTGAGGAAATATTTGCACTTGTTAATAGTGGTATGACTATAGGGTCCTAGACATCAATGTGAATAAGGTCAAACAATGCATTTGCATATGAAGTACTTGACTGAAATGGTAAAGCATGTTGTTTGGATAACATACACACACCACATTTGAAAGATGAGTTACAGTGAACAAAAGGAGAAATGGTTTTTATTTGTTTAAGTACAGGAAATGAAGAGTGTCCCGTCCTTGAATGCCACAGATATGATGTATTGTTGATGTTGAAAGCAGATGATGAAGCAGTTGACTTTGATGTGGTGGAAGCTGGTGAGGGTAAGAAGTAGAGACCATTACAAAAGATTCCATGAGCAATCCTCTTGTTCTGGTCCTGAAAGAAACAATGTTTGTCAGTGAGAATGAGGGAAATATTGGTGCCATGTAAGAGTTTGCTTACTGATATGAGGTTGTGAGAGAAGGAAGGTATATATAGCACATAGTTAAGAGTTATGTATTGGTTAAATATGACAGATCCATATGTGGTGACTTTTACACTATGGTCATTGGGCAATGTAACGTATATTGGTGTAGGTAAGATGTGAATATTAATCATGAGTGAAAGTGAGATGGATATATGATCTGTTGCTCCACTATCTATTATCCAAGTATGTTTAAGGTAAGAAAACATTGAAGCTATGAATTTTGGAAATTTAGAACTTTGAAAAGAGAAGATACCAGAGAAGAGGCCCTTTTGAGAAGTCTGCATCATGAGTAAGACTTGATTCAGTTGGTTTTGTAGTTGATCCATCCTAGCATTCATGTGATTCTCAGAAGGAGTGTTTGGTTGAACAACTTGAGTGGGTTGAACTGAAGCAGAATGGGTTGAATTTTGACCTTGCACCATGTTGACTGCTCTAGCTGTAGGTTGGTAATGAGGTTGTGACCTTTGTGATTTAACTGGAAATTTCCCATGAAGAGGGTGTCCCACTGGGTATCCAACAAGTTTATAACAATGTTCCTTGTAATGACCCTCTTTTTAGCAGTTTCCACAAATAACCCCTTTTTAAAATTACTTTTCCTCTCAGATGATTCTCCTTGATTGTAGGTTGTTCTATTTGATCTTTGGCCTGAATTGTAACCTTGAGCAGATTGTTGACCTCTTTGACCATTCCCAAATGTAGCAAACACTGCAGTGGTTGAAGGTCTTGGTAGTAATCATTCTCTTTGTTTTTCCTCTTGTCTCACCATGTTGTAAACTTTAACAACTGATGGCAATGGTTGCATTAAGAGTATTTGACCTCTAATATTTGCATAACTTTCATCAAGCCCCATCAAGAAATGCACTAACCTCTTCCTTTGATCCCTCTCACCATTTTCTTTACCATTAGCACAGTTACAAACACAAACACAAAGATAAGGTGCCTCCAATGCATCAAATTCATCCCATAAGCCTTTTAGCTTGTGATAATAAACTTCAACAGAACAACCACTTTGTTTCAGTTGCACAATATCATTTATGAGTTGATAAATGCGATGACCATCAATTTGTGCATAGTGTTCATGAAGTTCAATCCATAGCTTTGAAACAGAATTGATGAAGTTCAGATTATTACCAATTTGTTCTGTAACAGTGTTTAAGATCCAAGAAATGAGCATATAATTGTTTCTTTCCCATAATGCCCTTATAGGTGCTTCTGTTGGTGGTTCAGGAAACTCTCCATTAACAATCTTCATCTTATTCTTTGCATTAAGTGCAATAACCATAGATATTTTCCAAGAACTATAGTTGTCTGAACCTGTGAGTTTCTTGGAGATGAGTAATAAGCCTGGGTGATCTGTCTGATGAAGAAACAATAGATGATCTGAGTTGATTGTTCCATTGAGTGTGGTGTCCATGGTGGATGAGTCAGTTGAATTGGATGTAGTAGTCATGGTTGTAACAATTGTGAATAAAAGAAACAGTGTATGAAGTGAAAGATTGTGTATTTTGATGAGTTTTGAGTGATTTGAATGATCAGAGATGGTGGATTACGGGTTGATTATGACAGTTATAGTGGTGTTTGATGATTGTAAGGTGATGATTTGCAACAGAAAGTGAAGAAAATGATGAAGAAATTTTGGCGGGAAAAATCGGTTATGGTGGAAAAGTTGTTAGATCCACCGAAAAAGTTTGTAATTATGGTCAGAATCAGTTACATACCACAGTTTGTGGTGGTATGCTCTGATACCATAAAGAGAATTGAAGATGAAAGATTTATTTCATTGATCGAGAGTAAATTGTACAAAAGTGAGAAACTTTACAATGACAATTCTTACAAACTAACTTGCTTCTGTCCTGTATATATACACAACAGGATTGCTTCTAGAAGCTACTCTAACAAACTATTTACATATTTACAAATGAACTTTAGACATCACATTCTACTACATTGAACCTTAACTTGATGAATAAGCTGATACTTCAATGGAGTTGTATTTGCCTTTGACTTTTGTATATGGTTGACTTTGTGAGAACTGTCTTGGATGCTTTCACTGCACTTGATGTCTTCTGTACATTCTCCCTTAATTAGATAGTCCAAGTAGGTGAACACTCCTAATAATAAAGTGTTGCATGATACCTACTAATCCTGACCTTTAGTGTTAGACTTGGATTTTAGATTTCACAAATGAGTCACGTCTTTCTAAGATAGCTCACGATGACAATTTTACCTCTTAAGCATGTGGACTTTTAAATCTTAGCATTTAAGATAGATAAATATGAAATTTCAACCTCATATGTTGTGTTGGTTTGTGGGTTAGTAACTTAGTTTGTTTCATTACACTTCTTTTGTTTAATGTGATTAGTTTTTAATTTAATCCTTTAAATAAAGTAGATTGTGCTCAGGCAGGTGGTCGAATGATTGGCTTCCATTTTACCATGTAACATGGTGACAAATATGGTTGCTTTCATATCTATTACATGTTACATGCACATTTTCTGATTTTGTTATCATCTGAACTGCAATTAGGTTGTTACTGATAAGCGAATTGTTTGAATCTTGCAGGTGACACCGAACCTATATGGAAACCTAATTTCAAACACTGCAGCTGGTATCACTGGCGGCACAAGTGTAATGCCAGGAGGTACGTACTTCTAAACCAGTTTGCTTTGTATATCATACTAAATCCTGTTACAACTGATATTAAAATGATTATCCAAAACTGATTCTTTAAGCATCATGAGTAGCTAAATGATTGATTATTACAGGAAATGTTGGCACAGAGTACGCTATATTTGAGCAAGGCACATCAGCTGGGAATGTTGGGAAACCAAAAATGATTGAGAAAAAGATAGCAAACCCTGTGGCTTTGCTTCTTTCATCAGCAATGATGCTTAGATATCTTCAGCTTCTTGATTATGTAGATCGCTTAGAAACTGCTGTGAAACGGGTTATCTATGAGGGAAAATACCGCACAAAAGATCTTGGAGGAAGTAGCACAACCCAAGAGGTTGCTGATGCTGTCATATCTGCACTTGATTGACTCATCCCTTTTTGCCAGTGTGATCATTTTTAACCCTTTAATTCTTAAAATTGCATTTACAGCAGGTTATAGATATTCCTGTACTAAAGTTTACTAAAGTTTTGGTTCGAATAAGTTAATCCACTAAGCATGTAAAGTAAGGTGATTCTTTTTTTGACTTTGGTAACAATGGTTATATCAAATCTCTTGCGTTATGTTTTGGTTTTATAGCATCAAGTTTATAACACCATTTTATGATGATAAATTTATTGTCCCTGCAGATCTTGGATCAATCATGGATGGATCATGTTTGAGTATGCACAGATTTGTGCAGTGACTCGATATGAGAACAGAGGGTGGGAAAGTTTATGTAAAGACACTTTATTAATATAATTCCACACTAAAATACAATACATGTTTATGAGTATATATACTATGCCAATCGGTGCCATGTGAACCGATGTGACTTATCATTAAAAGGTATGTACCAATTGATACACCCTTTCATACTTACAGAAAATAACTAAATAAACTAACATAACAGTTATCAAGTTTCTATCTAACATTATTGGTCCTTCTACTTTCAAGGACTTATGATTCTTGATTATTTCAAGTCCAACATTCACTCCCCTTATCAAGAAATCATAATCTTCATATTTTTCACTCTGTTCTTTTTGTTCATCCTACTTGCAGTCTCGTTCCTTCTTTGCTTCTTTTGTATTTGATCGCCTTGTTACTTGTCTTTTCTTTCATGTTCACTTGCCTTTTATCCATGGATCATCGTCCTTGTTCTTATTATCTTCATATGATCCATCCTAACACCAAGCCGGTTCAAATCTTGTCCTTCTTGTCCATCCCTAACTACCAGTCCATCCGAGCCTTGAGGGTTCCTTTGTTCTGCAGTCCAACTGCTTTCTCTCTTCTCAATTCGTGGCTTATCTGTTGTACATGGAATCTGTGCAGTGTCATGGTACATTATGACTAAGTCTATGAACTTTTGAAAACACCCTTTGATTGTGTCTCCTTCCTCAGTTGTTAGTCCCTGCATTTGTGCAATCTTGCAAATGACATGATCTTCTTCTTATTCTTCTTTCTACTTGCGCTTCTGCCCAAAAACTGGGTCATCTTCATAATTTTCTTCATGCGCTGTTTTTCTGGGTTTTCCTTGTTCTTCATAGGCGATAAAACTTCCTGGACTTGCAATGATCGATCCACGTTAACCATGCTCTGATACCATTTATTGTCCCTGCGGATCTTGGATCAATCATGGATGAATCATGTTTGAGTATGCACAGATTTGTGCAGTGACTCGATATGAGAACAGAGGGTGGGAAAGTTTATGTAAAGATACTTTATTAATATAATTCCACACTAAAATACAATACATGTTTATGAGTATATATACTATGCCAATCGGTGCCATGTGAACCGATGTGACTTATCACTAAAAGGTATGTACCAATCGATACACCCTTTCATACTTACAGAAAATAACTAAATAAACTAACATAACAGTTATCAAGTTTCTATCTAACATTATTGGACCTTCTACTTTCAAGGACTTATGATTCTTGATTATTTCAAGTCCAACAAAATTTATAACATAACCCAATAATGATAAACATTTACATACTATATTACAGTATTATGAATATTTGTAATGTATCTTATGAGATGCTACCTCTATGTATATTACAAAATATGCTCTTTTACTTATATAAACATCAAATGCTTCCCATAATGAAATATATTTTTACCCTACGTCATTCTGATGTATGTATCATTTGACATAAGATTACAGCCTATCCAAATGTAGATTATATTTTAGATGTAGCTACTTAAGCGGAAGTAGCATTTAAAACTGAGAGACAGAAGAAGCAAACACTGAGCGGTAATCAGTTTGTCAAGGAGAATGGAGTAGCCGGATATTGAGTGAGGTTGAGACGAGTAATGAAGGACGTCATCAAATTTCCTAGATATAAATGTTCCCCAATCTTTGTACCAGTTGTGACTAATGTCAATTCAGGTTCATAGTATCGCTCGGCCAACTTCCCATCCAGATCCACTACGATTGCACCTGCATTTTTCTCCACTGAAGGTCTTTTTTGGTACTTCTCCAACAATGCAAAAACTTTACGGAGATATGGATATTTTCGTGCTAGATCCCAACCGTATGTATGCTCCTACCAGAAATAATAAAGTCCATAAGTAAGTTGAGTGTTGATGGTTGGGATTGCGATTGATTCAACTGATTCTAATGCTATGTAAAACGGATTCAGTTATACAAAATATAAATGAATAACTTACTGTGTTAATCGCGATCCAGTATTGTCCCTCACCATCATAACGAATATTGTCGGGCAGGCCAACTAGCCTATCAATGAATACGTCAATGTATCCCTCTTTTTCCCCTTGTATGTAGTATCTCATGCATCTCATCCTGTAATTCATGTCATGAAAAGTAACGACTCTCTAAGGTTACGCAGTCTTTAATTATAAAGCAAAAAAGCAATGAGTGACATAATTACATCGGGGTTTCACAGAAGATAACAAAATCCTGATCTGGGGATATTTCAACGCCATTAGCAAAGAAGAGATCTCGAGCAAGAACTTTTGTTTGCTTTGTGGACGGATCATAGCTCATCAATCTACCATGCGGTCGACCTTCAAATATGTCAAGTACACAGTTGTGCAACTCGTATTTCCAAGTGGCGTCGGTGAAATATAGTTTACCATTTTTTGTTACTGTTACAGCGTCCGTAAGTCCAAATTTTATGCCCTTGGCCTCATTTGTTAACACTTCTATCGCGCCATCTTCGGTTATTTTAAGTAATCCCTATAGATGGTTGTTAGTACTTAATACAACAAATACGTGCCGATTAAACTTTGTAGAGTTTTATGGGTTCAACTATACGCATACTCGATTAACGAAGACTTTTATTAACCTACGACCACCAAATCAAGAAACTCAGATAATGACATTGTACCGAAGGTTGATAAGTATCAATTCACTTTTCTTAAAGAAACATGAAATATTTATCTAGGCCATATATTTTACTCGTATATAAACTTTAGAGGAGTCATCGTCAAGTGCACGATAATTAAAATATAGAGACAGGGAAGAAAACTTAAATATCATGAATACCTACTGCACTTAAAGTTTTCAATTAGTCAAGATCCCAAAAGTCACACCATTTATAAAATTTTAGCATGTTATCCGCGCATTACGACAGCGGGTACCATATAATAAAATATTTTGAGTTATAAATGTTTTTCATTTTATATTTTCTGTTACAATAACATTCTAAATTGCAAGAATATTTTTTTTACATTAAGTTTAAGTAGTATTAGACTAATTCATATAACTTAGAGTTCGCTGATGTTTATTCAATATAAAGATAGTAGTATTGATAATTGGTAACATTTGATTGTACAATAGGCATTAGAACCATTTTTATGGTTCACAAACAATAATTTTTAGTTTTTGTTTCATGATAAGATTTGACCTTTTACATTATTTATTTTGGTGATTGTCGATATGAAGTGAACTTATTTTGCAACACTTTAATAAGAAAGATAATTTACAACTTTTAGTAATTGTATTATATTAAAATAATTTATTGTGAAGGAAAAATAAATGTAACATGCTTTAATTGTTTACTTAAGTTTCAATTAATTAATATTTTGATTTTTATGTTAACTTTAAAAAAAAGGTTGACTACAATTTAGAAGAAAACTTTTTGTGCTAAATTTGTTTGTACAACAAGCATGCTTATTGATTTGTATTGCTTAAATTTAATATCTTAGTACATTTATAGGTTGTTATTCTAGTAGACATAACCTAAAAGCCGCTCAAACTAGATCACTCTATACTTTCAGATTTATCAAATGTTCATTATTAGTATCTTCAGGATTTATTGACTTTACACACGTATATGATTTGAGGGAAAAACACTCAAAGCGCATGAAAGAAAATGATTGGAAATTTGGAACCCTTAACCAAATTAAAACGGAAAACACCCATGATATGATAACAGATAAATTTCACAAAGTTTTTTTTGTTATGTTATGCAAAAGTTTTGTAAAATTATCATCCATCTTAAAATAGGATTTTATTTTTATCTTTATTTATTTTTCCCTATGAACATGGTTTTTTGAATTTTCTAAAATAAAAATGTGAGGTTGACTCACAACCGCCTCATTTATACAGATACAACTACAAATATGAATTGTCTGGTTTATATGAAGAGCAGTTCACATTATCTTGTAAATGATTGATGCACCGGGAGTCTCGTGATTTTCGGTGGCCCTAGGCAATAACAACAAAGAGACCCTATCCACTTATAAACTTAAAAGAAATTACATATAAACTTGAATTATATGACTCATATATGTTTAATATTATACGTATTTATATGCTAAACCAATAAAATGTGGTCTTTTTTAGTAGAGGCCCTGCGCGACGGCATCTATTGCACACCCTATGCTGTTGATACACAAAATATGGTGTCGATACGATGGTCTTATATATTTCTCGATTACTACTTAAAGACTAACCTTATAAGCATCAGCAACATAAACTTCACCTGAGTAACCAAGAGCGAGTCCAAGCGGCCTACCACCCGTGTTAACCCAATCTTCCACCTCAGAGTCATTCAGTCTAACTCGTTTAATCCAGCCATCACTACAACTCGTGTAAATAACACCTAAATTTCGATCATAAACAATATCTTCTGGCCCGAGCAACTGTCCCTCACCAACCTTTTCGGACCCATGTAGCACATGTGAGTTGACACGAGGTACTTCAAAAACTGGCTTCTTAGCCAATTCTTCGGATGGATAAGCAGCTGCATCAAAGTTATCGTACTGGACTAGAAGTAGTGCTATTGCAACAGTGCAAACCAACGTGATTAATAAATCTCTACGCCATGATGATGAACCAGTTGTTTGGGCCGGGTTTGGTGGTGAGTTTGGTGAGGATGAACGAGTTGACTCCATAGCGTTATTACTCTATGAGATTATGGTAGTATAGACTATAGAGAGGTTTTGTATATATAAGCTAGCTACTTGTTTGATTAGAAATCTCTCCTTTTTATAATTTCCCATGCAACGTAATATATACAATTATTTTATTTTTTACTTTTTTATTTTTCTATTTTATAAACTACGTGATCATATAGCGACAAGAGACCTTTTTGATAGACATTAGTTTGTGATGTATATGGTAGTTGTATTACTACATTATCTAATATACTAAAACCCAAATTCCCGTTCTGTTCAAAACCCCGTTACACACCCGTTTTCTTCACCTGCCTCTATACTAAAAGGGAGTCACTATTCCGTTCTCCGTTCCGTTTTGTGCAACTATTCATTAGAGCTACAGTGCTTCAAACAGTGTCTCCCGTTTCCAGTACCGTTTCGGATAAGATAGTTCCTGCCCCATTTCATCCTCACAAAAACTCACACAGACCTTTCTATCTCTCTCTAGAAATTTCCCTTGATCCTCACAATTAATTAAAACTAAACCACACACACCAAATCGTGTCATGTGGGTATCTTTGTTCATAACTCTAATGTCATCAACATCGAAAAAAAACACCCCTAATGTCACTTTTCCGGCGAGGCGTGTCCTGCCAGATCCGATGATTGCTTTGTGTTCGGAAGGTTGGTTTTGCTTTTTATCTTTTTATTTTTATTTCTTGATTTGCTGCTAGGGTTAATCTAAGCCCAATCACTAATATCTCATCTCTTATTGTTATTTTCAAGATTGTGATTTGCGAGTCACCGTTTCATCCAATCAGCTCAGAAGTCGTAGGAGGTGTTGGAGGAACGTAAGTTGTCAAATCTTTGTTTTCAGTTTTACTTATTTGGATTTTATTTTGGGATGATGATGCGTGAAGCAGCAATTGTACAAAGAAAGAGGTGATAAACCAAGTAGCTTTTAATTATGATTTTCTTTTTTCTTTCTTAGTAGCGATTTGGGTTCTTTGCATCAGGTACCGATTCATGGATTTGGGCTTTCAATTGCAGTGGTAGTGTCATGGTAGTGGTGTTGGCTATGATCCATGGTATAAACTTTGCAATTGGTACGGTAAATTACTCTTTTACAGCTTCCTATTCATTTATTTTGCTTGGTTGCACACAAAATGTTTGACGAAATGTCTTAAGTGAAATTTGTAGTGAGAGTTTAAGTTTGTTTTGTTTGTAGTTGTTGTTGGAAAATGAAGAGGATCCGGTAAAGAAGCAGCAGAGTATTGATGCATGGCCAAGGGACATCACTCGAATTGTGAGATGTTTAGACCAAGGTATGATTGATTACCATTGTTTAATCTAATTCATGAAACCATCATCTATAGCTGACTGATATTTACAAGCCTACTAAATTAGTAGACGCGGTTTCAAAACTTAATGCTGAAACTTGATACTCAATAAGTTGGTTTGTGTGACTGTTTCTAAGGGTAAAATGTATGAAACTACTAGATGAAAAGTGATCAAAAAGTATGATGGTCTCTATTCTGATTGTGTTATGTCGTGTTCTTGCATTTTATATGTTTTACGCCGTTAAATTAAAAGTAGTTTATATGGCCAAACGATTGAGTTTACGAACTTACAAAATTTTCAATTACCTTTTTTTTTGGGTAAAGGGTTTATACCCGGTTAGTAAGCTTCTAAGCTTATAGTTGAAAAGGACCCATACCAAGATCAAATTTTCAATAAGCTTATAACCCCATTAAAAGTAGCTAAAAAGGAACCAGAATAAGGAATTCCCATTAAAACTTCTATGGATTAGTTGTAACGGCATCATTGGTTCATATGTTTTCTGAATAAATTTCTCGAATGATTGACATAGGTTGTGTGGATGCCTCTAATACTAATGCTCAAGTCATTGGAGGGAGCGCTAAAAGCAATAATCATGGTGGCAAATGAAGGGGTAGAAAAAAGATGGAAGAATATATTGGTGCAGCACCACAATAATGACAAATTACCTGACAATTTACATTCACAACAGTTCTGAAAGGTAAAGTGTAAAAATACAGGTATGATGTCTGCATTGTTTTTTTATATGCTTTGATTTATATTTATACATGTGCATGGTGGAACTATCATTTTGTTGACAAATAAGATACACCATAAATATTCAGTAATATATTCTTTTTACTTTTCCTATAACCACACTTGATGTAATGTTGCTTTATCTTTTTAACTTTCAGATTCAAGTTAATTCACCTCATGTAGTATTAATGTTCTTTTCTCCTTAGAAACAGGAAGATGTGCAGAGTCTGAAGAAAATGGGTCTAACTGCCAATCGATTCTCCTTTTCGTGGAGTATGATATTAATAAGTATTGTTTGACTTGCATTTTTTAAAAACATCGAGAAAAAGTCAAAAAATGATTTCAGAAACTTTTGAAAAGTGGTAGTAATTGTTTAAATTGTTACACTATTGATATATCATTTAAGCACTATTGCACACAATCTAACTCTTACCTCTTTGCTTCTGTTAGGATCGGAAACTCAAAGATCACACTGAGAGGAATTTGAATATCTGCGATCATTTTGACCAAGAAAGTTAATGCTTTTAAAATAGTGTCACCGGTCAATCTCAAATCATGACTCATAGGCATCAAAGAAGAAGGAACTTGGCAAGTGGTTCAACTGATGAGGAACATGGATCTTTGTACACCTACATGCTTTATCACAAGTTTGTCCAAACCACAGGTATCCATCACAAAATTGGATTTAAACATCTAATATTGAGCAAAAGAATATGTTTAAACCAATGTTGAACACGAATCTCTATAACTGTAAAGTTCGCTTAATTACTCCTAATATCATATATGTTGGTATACGTGCTTTAAGGAGTGTTTGGGCTTACATTTTAAGAGTGATTGTTTCATCATAGCGTTGAAGTGAAATAAAGGAATGAGTCAAAATGAATCTAATGTTCACCCACTGAAACCACATATTCGTAACACCTACTCATATTATCATATACGTTGGTATACCTGCTATAAGAAGTGTTTGGGCTTACATTTTAAGAGTGATTGTTTCATTATAGAGTTGAACTGAAATAAAGGAATGAGTCAAAATGAATCTAATGTTCACCCACTGAAACCACATATTCGTAACACTTCAGGTATTACCACCAATAATATTGCCTAACCTGGACGTTTTTACTCCTAATAAACAAGCTTTTGAATCTGATATGCGGCATAATTAACCTGAAATTTTTTTCCAGTTCTTTTGTGAAATTACAGACAAGAAATGATGATAACAATTTATTAATCACTCATAATAAACAGCTCCTAGAATCTGAAATGCAACATATACTTTATTCATGTAGATGGCTTGGTATAGCATGGTGGCGTTCTATGTATATGCATTGTTATGCTTGATAATTGTTGCTGGCAGTGTACGCAAGCAGGGAGTTATTTTTTGTAAATCTTTGAAAGACGGCTACTTTCAATGTCTTTAATTGGAATTGATTGTTCTGATATAAAGATTATTTTAGGAAGGAGTTCAAGGAAGCACACCTGGATAATAGATAGGAAAACATGCCTATCATTGTGGGAAGACTTAAAAAAAAATTAAATGGCAATAGGCAGCCGCACAGTTACCATTAAGTTTTGATTAGCCGTTTGAATTTCATGTAGCACAACACTTCTATTTGCAAATTGCGGTTTTAACTTAAAAAAAATTACGCACTTCAATATGTGTAACCATATTGATTTACTTTGTATCTTGCAGCCATTTCGTAGGACACTAGATGAGAAATATCAAAATACTTTCCTACGTTCAAATGTACAAATAAACTCTCCTCGGAAAAACACAGTTACGCATTTATAAACATGAGATGGTATTTTAAAAAGTGCTAATTTGTGAACTGAATATGCATATAATATCTAATAAATTTACTCCTGTTGTAGGTATTACTGAAGCTTCAGAAAAAGGTTTTAGCGGTATGCGTGCCAACAACAGAGAATCGCAACCACGAATGCAAAAAGTAAGTCGATGACGGTTTGTATCACTCAGTTGTTAAGGAATCATCGTGTTCATCCGATTCCAGAAAACTCAGAGACAGAGCAGCACACTGATTCCTATAAATTTGCTTCTATTGTAGGTATTAACGAAGGTTAAAAAAACGTTGTTCTAGCTGTACGCGTGGCAACAACAGAGAATGGCAATCGCGAATGCCACAAGTAAGTCGACCACGGTTTGTAACAATCAGTTGGTAAGGATCCGTCACGTTCATGCCATCCCAGGCTGCAGTTGAGTAAACTTCTTAGGTATAGTAGCTTATACATAATACTTTTATTAATTTGGATTTGTAATTATACATAATAGTATTAGCCGTTTGAAATACTCCTTTGGAAACGACGGTATTTTGCATATTCGGTTGTTCCTTCCTTTTTTTTTCTTTTTTTTTCCTACTAACCATGTGCGCTATTTCATCAGGTAACTGTTAAAAAAAAAAAAAAAAAAAAAAAAAAAAAAAAAAAAAAAAAAAAAAAAAAAAAAAAAAAAATCTCGTTGCTGCACTTTTAGTGAAACTGGAAGTATGCAACTGTCGGGTTAGAATTTGCTTGAACTACTGGTGTGTTGCCTTGGTGATGTAGCGGTGGTGCTGGTCAAAAGTTCAAGCATACCAAGATAGACAAACACATGTTTTAACAACCGTAAAACAAAAACGGAGGTTATTGGCGGTGGGAATATTATAGGCCTGATGAGATTGCTGTAAATTTAAAACTCAAGTTTAGAAATGAACATGTATCCTATATTTGAAACACAAAAAGCAATGTTAGTTTGACTAGGAAAAGTCAACAAAAGGTCATGTATTTTGTTGACCAATAGTCAACACTGACAATTTGGCATAAACCATTTTGCGGCCTGTATGGTTTTTCATTTGTCCACACACATTGTTTATTAATTGTCACAATTTGGCAAAGAAACATTGTTGTATATTTGTTGAACATATTAGATTCATAATTATGTTAATCATGTTTATACTGAATGTTGTAGTATTCATCTCAATCATAATTTATGTTGTTATTTGGTACAGCTCTTTAATCTTACGCCCATTGTTCACATAATTAGATATAAACGCAACAAAGGAGTATATCCCTCTCCCTTAGTGTCTTTCCACGTCCGTCGTTCAGGTGAACACGATATGTATAGGTAATGCACTTTGTTATAGTTTTTTTCGCTTTTCTTTATTTAAGTGTTTCTTTTATCTTTCGGGCAAACTTACATAAAATACCATAATTACAAAAAAAAAAAAAAAAAAAAAAAAAAAAAAAATGAATGTACGAACATACTGTTACAAAATACACCCGCAGCATCGCGCGGGCTTCCCCGCTCGTTTATACCAAAAATAAGATGAAAAAAAAAATGAAAAAAAAAAGAAAAAAGAACATTCTCACAAATAGTATACTGAGTTAATTACATTTTTCGTTCACATCTTTCATCTTTTTTTTTTTTTGAAACTTTTTGCAAGATGCGTTTTTGTGGTTGCAAAATCTTGCAGCGTTCATCCTTTTGACTGGCGTCTGTTAAGGCATGACGGCATATTAGTCTTTTCGCTTTTCACGGAACAAAAAGAGTAATGATTGTTAATTTTAAGGGATGAAAGATGCAATTTGTATAAACTTAAAGGACTAAATTCATAATTAACTCAAAAATGAATTAAAGAAAAATGAAAAAGATGTTAGTCTTAAGTCTAAGAAGAACTTGAAAAATACAATTGGTTTATATTGTTTATTTTTCTAGAATTTTAGGTTTATTTTTCATTTTTCTAAGGTTTTTCGGTTATTATAAATATTTGATTTTTCAAAAATTTGGTATTTCAAAGAAAAACTTCAAATTCTTCTTTTAGTATATTTTGAGAAAATTTCCTACCATGATTCACCAATTATACGTGTTTGAATTGATTAATTCGAAAATGTGTAAAACCGAATATTTACAACTGAGTTTAATTTAAATAAAATTTTTAATATTTTCTTTAATATGGTGGATCGGTTTTGTGTGGTTATTTCGATTTGATTTTTTTAGTGAAAACTGAAATTAAAGGGCTTAACATTTTTAAAATACCAAAATGTTATTTTTTTTGCTTTGAATCGATTTTTTCGGTTAATTTTTATTTTGTTTTTATTTATTTATTTACTTTTGTGGTTTGGTTATGCTCGCCCTCTTAGTCTCAAGAATAACATTTTTTCATTGTCACTTTATTTTGTTTAATTTTGAGTTAAATCCAACTTTAAATCTTTTGGTTTACACAAATTGCATCTTTCGTCCTTAAATTTAATGATCGTTACTCTTTTTATTACATTAGCGAAAGGACTAATATGCCCTCACGCTTTATATACACTAGGGGTTAACAACAAAAACTAACGAACCTCAGTCAAGAGGACGAATGGTGCAAGACTTTGCAACCACAGAGACAAATCTTGCAAGAAGTTAAAAAAGGAACGAAATGTGCGAATGTATGTAAAATACATGGACAAAATATGTAATTAACTCTAGTATATCTTTCATTAACGATTATTTTTTATATACAAATAAAAGTTCAACAAAATTGTAAAATCTCTTTTCAAAATTGTAAGCCCACTTTCAGTTTGCAAGCAGGTTAAATTTTTTTCACTAATTATACTTTAACCAATTAAGTATCATCTCTATCAACTATGGAGTAAAATTTATTTTAATTGGTGAAAATATCATGATGAACAAGTATTTAGGGCCCGTTTGGTTTGTCGGTGGGTTTAGGATTAAGATTTGGATTTGGATTAAGATTCGAATTTGGATTTGAAGAGAGAAAATAATATTTTTAATTAATATTATAAGTTAAATTATATTTAAATATTATATTTTAATATAAATATTAAAAAGATGTGAGAGGAAAAAAGTGAACCCCATGGGTTTTGAGTAAAACCTTACCCCTTGGTAGGGATTGAAAAAATGTGAGCCCGGCCGATTTTGAAAAATCCATTTTAGCAACCAAACAACATTTTATTACTTTCATTCTCAAATCTAACACCCACACCCCAACAAAACGGACCCTAAGACTATCCAAACATGAAGTTATTGAGATGCTACTGTACCATTAATGATAGCACATAACGACAAAGATATAATGAAAACTGATCAGACCAAACTAAATATACCATGCTAGGCACTTGATATCTTATTTATGGAAGTTCGGTTATATTCGCATTATACATATACCATGCTCCACGTGAATCTTATTTTTGGAAGTGTATCTGATTGGATAATACGTTGTTTTATTTTAAAAGGTTTGCTATACAATGATCATTGTGTAATGGTTAAATGCATTTAATGGGTTTTACTAACCAGAACGGTTGTATTTAAGTTTTTCATTAAAACTCAACACTTAATTAACATCATATATTTCATGTTTAACAATATTTTCTATAATTATATTCATAAAATAGGTATAAGTATGAAAATAACGAGTTATTAAATGTAATTTTACAACACAAATGTGAGTCTTAAACACAACCTATAAGGTTGTGGTTAACAAAACCCTTTAATGTAATAATTATTTACATATTTAAATAGTTATTCATTTAGAGGCACTTTATTTTGCATACTCTAATTTTAGTGCATACCAAGGGAGAAATCCTCACAATCCATCTAGTTTGATTTAATGGTGTGAATTAACCTAAGATTAAATAGGGAAACATAAGTCCATGTTTTTTTTTTTTTTTTTTTTTTTTTTCCTTTTTCTTTGTCTTTTTTATTATTCATTTTTTTTTCTTTTTCTCTTTCTTTTTTTCACGCTTTATTTTTTTTATTATTTTTTTTTCGTCTTTTTTTTAAACGTTTTTCCTTTTTTTTCTCTCTTTCTAATCCACGCTTTTTTTTTCTTCCTAATAAACGTTTTTTTTCGCTTTCTACATTTTCGTCTGTTTTAATACGTTTTCGTCTGTTTTCGTACGTTTTCGACCGTTTTCATATATTTTCGCCCGTTTTCTTACGTTTTCGCCCGTTTTCATACGTTTTCGTCCGCTTTCTTACGTTTTCGCCCGTTAACGTCTATTTTCATACGTTTTCATATGTTTTCTTACATTTTCGTTTGTTTCATACGTTTTCGTCCGTTTTCATACGTTTTCGTTCGTTTTAATACATTTTCGTCCGTTTTCTTTCATTTTCGTCCATTTTTCATATGTCTTCGCCCGTTTTCAGACGTGTTTTTACGTTTTCGTCCGTTTTCATACATATTCGTCTATTTTCTTATGTTTTCGTTCGTTTTCATACATTTTCGTCCGTTTTCTTTCGTTTTCGTCCATTTTTCAAACGTTTTTGTCCTTTTCATACATGTTTTTACACTTTCATACGTTTTCTTCCATTCTCATACATTTTCGTTCGTTTTCTTACATTTTCGTCCATTTTTTCATTCGTTTTTGTCCATTTTTAAATATTTTTGGCAATTTTCATACGTTTTCATATGTTTCTAAATATCACAAGTGATATTCTGAATATCACAAATTATATTCTGAATATCACAAGATATATTCTGTGTATTCTAAATATCACGAGTTATACTATGAATATCACAAGTGATATTCTGTGATACTCAGAATATCACAAGTGATACTCAGAATATCACAAGTGATTTCTGTGATATGCAGAATATCACAAGTGATACTATGGTACCGCAAATGATATTCTGGATATCATAAGTAATATTCTGTGATATTCAGAGTATCACAAGTGATATTCTGAATATCATAAGTGATTTTCTGAATTTAACAAGTGATATTCAACAAATGTTCGTAACATGAAAATCACAAGTGATATTTAGAAAATCACAAATGATAGATATTCAGAAAATCACAATTGATATTTAGAATATCACCATTGATATTCAGAAACATTTCGTCCATTTTCATTCGTAATCTTTCATTTTCGTCCATTTTTCATACTTTTTTGTCCGTTTTCATACGTGGTTTTACGCTTTCATACATTTTTGTCTGTTTTCATACGTATTCGTCCGTTTTCTTACATTTTCGTCCATTTTCTTATGTTTATGAATATCACAAGTGATTTCTGAATATCACAAGTGATATTCAGTGATATCTAGAATATCACTTGTGATTTTCTGAATATCACTTGTGATTTTCTTATGTTTTCGTCCGTTTTCATACTTTGTCCATTTTCATATGTATTAGTCTATTTTTTTAAGTTTTTGTTCATTTTTATACGTTTCCGAATATCACAATTGATATTCAGAATATCACTTGTTTTTTTCTGAATATCAATGGTGATATTCTAAATATCACTTGTGATTTTCATGTTACAAAACATTTGTTGAAAATCACTTGTCAAATTCAGAAAATCACTTATGATATTCAGAATATCACTTGTGATACTTTGAATATCACATAATATTACTTATAATATCCAGAATATCATTTGTGGTACTCATAGTATTACTTGTGATTAACTGCATATCACAGAAAATCACTTGTGGTATTCAGAATATCACTTGTGATATTCTGAATATCACAGAATATCACTTGTGATATTCAGAATATAATTTGTGATATTCAGAATATCACTTGTGATATTTAGAAACATATGAAAACGTTTGAAAATTGCCAAAAACATTAAAAAAACAGACGAAAGCGAATGAAAAAATGGATGACAACGTATGAAAGTGTAAAAACATGTATGAAAAGGATAAAAACACGTCTAAAACGGACGAAAACGTATGAAAATGGACAAAAACAAAATAAAATGGACGAAAACGTATGAATACTAAAGAAAATCACAAGTGATATTCTGAGTATCACAAGTGTTATTTTGAGTATCACAAGTGATATTCTGAATATCACAAGTGATTTTCTGAATATCACATGTGATTTTCCGAATATCACATGTGATATTCTGTGATTTTCTGAGTATCACAAGTGATATTCTATGATATTCTGAGTATCACTTGTGATATTCGGAAAATCATTTGTGATATTCTATGATATTTAGAATATTACTTATGATATTCAGAATATCACAAGTGATATTCTGAGTATCACAAATGATATTCTGAATATGGACGAATACGGACAAAAATGCAAGAAAATGGACAAATACGTTTGAAAACGAACGAAAACATAGGAAAATCATAAGTGATATTCTGAATATCACTTGTAAGAAAACGGAATAAAACGTATGAAAATGGACGAATACATATGAAAACAGATGAAAACATTTTAAAACGGACACGAACGTCTTAAAATGGACGAAAACGTAAAAAAAAACGGACGAAAACGTATGAAAACATGCAAAAACGTCTGAAAACGGACGAAAACGTATATAAACATACGAAAACGGTCGGAAACATTTGAAAACATATAAAAATGAACAAAAACAGACGAAAACATTTGAAAAGAGACGAAAACGTATGAAAGTGAAAAAAACGTGAATTAGTAAAAAAGTGAATTAGAAAAAAGACAAAAAAAAACAAAAAAACGGAGTTGTAAAAAAGAAAAAAAAATAAAACGTGAATTGGAAAAAAAAAAAGGAACGTGAATTGGTAAAAAAAAAAGCAAAAGAAATCAAAAAATCAAAAAATAAATAAATAAAAACGTGAATTGGGCAAAAAGCAAAAAAAAAAGAAAAAAAAAGGGAACGTGAATTTGAAAAAAAAATAAAAATAAATAAATAGATAAATAAAAAATAAGAGATACAAAAAGAAAAAGGAAAAAAAAATATGGACTTAGATTTTTAGGGTTTAATCTTAGGTTAATCCTCACCATTAGATCAAATTAAATGAATAGTGAGGATTTGTCCATTGGTATGCACCAAAATAAGAGTATGCATTTGAATTTTCCACATTTCATTTAATACACAATAAATATACATATAAATTACATATATGTGATTTTTAATTTAATAAAGTACAAATTTCATTTTATTTTTATTTTAATCATTGCCCTAACTATTGCCCGCCAGGCATTGTATACCAAATCCCATCTTCTAAAACCAAATGAAAATAAAAGAAATGTCCATCAAGCTAAACAACAACAACAACAACATACCCAATCCCGCCTAGGCGGGGTATGGGGGAGGTGGGATGTAGACAGATCCTACCCCTACCCCAGGAAACCCTGCAGGTAGAGAGACTGCTTCCAGAAAGACCTCCGGCAAGTGTGTGCAAAGTGTGCTCGACGTAAAGAAAACGAAAAATAGAAAGCAAAACAAAGAAAGTATAAGCATAAAAGCAAACAGAGCAATACAAACATATAGGCAAAACGACACAACATGCATATAAGCAAACAAAAAAGCAAACCGACACAACAAGTAAAAGAGCCAGCAAAGCAAAACGACAAGACAACCAAGATAAAACAACCAAAACAAAACCACCTAGACAAGCGCCAGCCACAAAAGGGAGCGAGGGGGACACAAGACCAAGGCCAAACCAAGCAGCTACGACCAAAAAGAGCAACGCAAAGGGCCTAAAGCTAAGGCAAAGCAAAAAGAGCAAGCAAAAGGCACAGGCAAAGGGCCAAAAGGCACAACAAAGGCAAAACCAAAGCACTATCCGAGGCAAAGCAAAAGCACCTATCAAGCTAAACATATTATTTTATTTATTTTTCACCGATGTCGGATTGAGTTTGCATACAGTATCACACTCAAATAAACGAAATGATGTTTGGAAGGATACAAGATTTGGATATATTTGATAGTATATGCCAGTAATGTAACAATCATTGACACTTATGAAAGATTTAATTCATACAATACCAAATAGTTGCTAAAAACATTCTAGTATTTATGAGGATGCAGTAGCAGGAATTGAGTAAGGCTGAGTTTAAGAGAAGACCATACTTTCTTTAAAAAATAAATATTTTTCTATGCCGTAAATTCCAAGTTAGCTTAAATAAGTCAAACACGAAATTTTGCAACAATTTCGGGGCATTAATGATATCTTGGGTCCAACACCCATGGACTATCCGCGGAAATGTGGGATGGCCTTTGGTGTCTGGTACTACAGAAACGGGTTCTCTTTTTTCATGTTGTTGGATGGATAGCGAGAGCCTCAATGTACCCATCTCCCTAATCAATATATCCAAACATCAAGACAACCTGGTTCTTGGGGTTGCTGTGGTAGATACTAGATAGGTTTGGTGGTAAGAAGGTTGTATACATAAAAATTACTAGAACGGTACCCGCGCAATACGACAGCGGGTGCCCTTTGACTAAATTTTGTGGGAAGCAAATGTTTTTCACGATTCTAAATCGATGAAAACTGCACCATGTTCATGTGAACAGATGATTATCAGTTCTGCTTATGCTGCAGTTACAACACTTGCCACCAACAATTGCGACTATTCTATAATTAGCAAGTTTTAAAGTCTGAATTTTAAGTCTTTCTAATTATGAAATAGTCTCAAATGCATTATAATGTAGTATAGATAAGGGCAACTTTGGATGTGTTTGGGATAAGATTTACTAGAATCGACCCATTCACTAGTCAATGGGTCAAAAGGGCCAAATCTACTGCTAAAGATTCGTGTGCAAAGATTTCTGACATTCAACTCCTATAGTAATACTATGCATAAATCCCATTGTTTAGCTGCTTTCATCAGCCATGATGTTCAAAGACATCTAGCTTCCCAATTTGCATATCGCTTTCAAACTGTAGTGAAGCATGCTATCTAAGAGGTAAAATACCACACAAAAGGCATTGAAGGAAGTGACACAACCCAAGAGATTGCAGATGCATTCATCTCTGCTCTTGAGTGACTCAAACTGTAAGCATTACTTTCGTTCTGCACCCTTTTGCCAGCTTGATAGTAGATAGAGAATAGTAAAATATTTTGGGCATACGTACCATTATGACAGTTACAGAAAAGTACATTGTTATTCTATGACCTGAGCCTTAATTCATTTTAGGCACATGAAACTCTAAATATTGGAATACAATGTTAAATTGCTAACTAAAATTGAAGTAATGCTTACGGTACATAGACTTGTGAAAATTGGTACATCACCAAGCATCATGTATCACTTCAACATTACATCCTATCTCAAATTCAATTATTGACAACAGTTAGCGACATACATAAAAATCTCCCTTGTAAAAAAGAAAGATGGAGAGTAGAAACAAAAAACAGTATTCGCTAAGTGGAAACAGCCGGATATTGAGTAAGGTTAAGTCTAATGATAAAAGACTTTATTAGATTCCCAAGATACAAGTGTTCTCCGATCTTAATCCCTGTTGTGACAGCTTTCAATTCAGGGTCATAGTATCGCTCGACCAACTTCCCCTCCAAATCGACAACAATTGCACCTGCATTTTTGTCTACTGATGGTCTTTTCCAGTGCCTTTCCAAATACGAAAAAATCTTTCTACTATATGGATATCTACGTGCAAGATCCCATGCATATGTATGTTCCTATCAAAAAGAAATTAACGTATAGTATTAATGGTTTTGTTTGAGATTGAATTACAAGTCTGTAAATGCGGCCATACCAAATCGCTAGAATGGGACCCTCTTTGCTCAGATAAATTCAGCTTATATTTACTTATACAAACATCAAAATAGCTAGCCAACATACCGCGGGAATTGCGATCCAATAGTGGCCCTCGCCGTCATAACGAATGTTGTCGGGCATACCAAGTAACCTATCAACAAATACGTCTACGAAACCCTCTTTCTCCCCTTGTATGTAATATCTCATGCATCTCATCCTACAATTCAAGTAACGGAAATGTCAGATATCTGAGTTTCCTAGGCCTTTAAAGACATAACAAGAAAATAAGTAGCAATATTACATGGGGGTTTCACAAAAGATAACAAAATCTTGATCCGGGGACATTTCAACGCCATTAGCATAGTAGAGATCTCGGACAATCACTTTGGTTTGCTTTGTGGATGGATCATAACTCATTAACCTGCCATAAGGCCGGCCTTCAAATATGTCTAATGCAAAATTGGGCAAGTCGTATTTTGAAGAGGCATCGGTGAAATACATTATACCATTTTTTGCAACTGCTACAGCATCTGTTGTTCCAAATTTTATGCCCTCGGCCTCATTTGTCAACATTTCTATCTCCCCATCTTTAGTTATTTTAAGTATTCCCTATATATGAACCAAAATAATTGGACAACAAACTAACATTAAAGGACATGTAAGAATCTAAGGATTAATGTGGTCAAATAAAAGGTAGATATGTGTGTAAAACCTTCTAATAGTTCTGTTACAATTTAAATAGCATGACAATCATATAAATAAATCAAAGCATCAAAGTAAACACACGTGGAAGCATATAACATATTCAACATATAAAAGATTAACCAAATCATAAACAAGAACATACCTTTTGATTCTAGCAAGAACAAGAATCAAACTTCAATAACCTTGATCAAGTGATGAACCCTAATTAGGGTTTGAATATGGATCTGTGAATAACCCTTTACCGTTTTGTTATTCGATCCAAGAATACTAACAATGATGTGTTAGTATCAGGTTCTTGTACACACGTACTAATACCAAATAATGATTATGCAAGTAATAAAACACAAAACACTTTTTCGCAAAACAAAAGTCGAAACCCTTATGAATGAGGGGTGTTCGGCCGAGCTTTGGAACAAAAGAAAGAAGAGAGAAAACAATTAGGTATTGTGTGTATCAAGAGGTAGAAATCACAGTGACCGTAGCCCTCTTTAAATAGTGTTGTAAAACTTGGAAGACAAGTTGGTGTGGGTTAGGGATTCGCCTAAGCCCAACCGATCAACAACCTTGGTCCCCAAAGGATTCCAGAAGCTTCTTGACTTACCAAATCTTTACACATAATTTATTTCCTTTTATTTGTCTAACGATCATTAGTCACTTTCCGTTAAATACTAACAGTCGTTAAATGTTTTATGTTTATATAATAATTAAATATAACATTTTATAAATAATTATTACTCATTTACTTTTCATACGTAAAGTGTGCAATCCCGTGATCTCGAGTTCAATTCTAGACATATACACATTAATATTTATCCAAACCAGCTGCCTTAGGGCAGTTGGCCACCAACTACCGCAAAAGCGCGCAGTTGACCAAGTCAAAGCTTAAAGGCGGGGGTTCGAATCCGGACTCCAACTTGGTCAGCCAGTGTTGCCTAGGTAATTTACCGGGATATGCCTTCCTTGTTGGGTGGGGGGCTCGGTACCAAAAAGGTACACGGACTTGAGATGGTTCCGCCAAATACCATTTTTCACATTAATATGTATCCACAAAACTAACAGCTCCCACTTGGATATCTATTAATAGTATAATGATATTGGTTAGCGTCTTGCAACACGCCAATGCCCCTAGTACAACTCGAGGGAGGTCTCTTGAAAAAACCTTTAATAATTCATCATTATTATTATCCTTTTGTTTCTAATACCACGTTAATAAATATATGGATCTCAGTCATTCTTTATTTAACAATTCTGTTTCTCGTTGTTTATGATTGAGCAAAATTACCAAAATATCTGAACGTATTTCAGATAGACTTTGGGCGTGGCTACGTAAACATTTTTTCAACCCTACGAGGGGGCCAACAGTATTAAACTTCAAAACAAATTTGAAGGAACAAATTCTTTCTTGACTACAAACAATAACCCATGAACTTTGCAACACTTCTGTAAATAATTGTTATAACTACCAATTACGAATAGTTGTAAATTGCTTTACAAAAATGCACCACATCCATGACTCTTATCTGGTATCTCAACTCTGAGGATAACTATTTTCATGATTTACTCAATGACAAGATCCATAAAGTAAACTCATGTACAATGTTGCAAAAATCGTGAATCGGTCCCGAGGCAGTCGAAGGCCGTGTAGCGATTTTTGGCCGATTAATCGCCGATTCCAAGGTCCAAGGCCGATTAATCGGCCGATTACCTTGTAATTCGCTCCAAGGTCCAAGGCCGTTCAGCTTGTAATCGCCGATTAATCGGCCTTGTAGGCCGATTTTTGCAACACTGCTCATGTAGTTGGGATAAGTCCTATATTCAATTTATTGAGTATCATGTGAAATTGGTATGACTACGCATCAATGTACTTTCAAGTAGATCCTAGCCAATACTCAGATTTGTCTTAGTTTAATGATATTTCCATATCATTAATTGACAACGGACAATTTAGAATAACTAATTTATTCAAGGATTTAAACATGCAAATACAAGATATATTATTGAGAAAATGACAATCAAACATAACATAATACTCTATTTCATTAAAATAATAATCGTTCGTAACATCCTTTTATCCAAATACTAATCACAAATGGACATGAAATTACTAGCTAAACGAAGTCATATCCCTTCAGCAAGCTTATAAATCTTTGTGCCAGGTAGAGCCTTCGTCAATGGATATGCTAAGTTATCATCTATGTGAACTTTGAGTAACTCGATTTCACCTATTTCTACTTGTTCTCGAACATAGTGATATTTAATCGGGAAATGTCTAGTGCCTTTCATGATTCCAGGTTCATTGGCAAATTTAATTGCGGCTAAATTGTCACAATACATCTTTATAGGGTTTTCAATCGATGGCATAACTCCAAGCCCCGAAACGAACTTCCTAATCCAGACGGCTTCTATTGCAGCTTCTGAAGCAGCTATGTAGTCACTTTCTGTTGCATACATCGCTAATCTACTCTGCTTCTTGCACTTCCAATCCACAGCTCCTCCATTAATGACAAAGACATAACCCGTCTGAGACTTCGTATCATCTTTATCACATTCCCAGGAAGCGTCGCAGTAACCTGTAACATCAAGTTCTGCATTTGGATTTCCCCCATACACTAAGAACATATCCTTAGTAGCCCTTAGATACTTAAGAATGTTCTTAACAGCAATCCAGTGAAGTTCACCTGGATTCTGTTGATATCGACTGGTAATGTTTTGAGCAAATGCCACATTTGGCCTTGTACTTCTCACCGCATACATAATAGATCCTACAGCCGAAGCATAAGGGACTCTCTTCATGCATGACACCTGTGCATGTTTTGAAGTACATGCTCTACTACTTAAGCCATGTTTCTCTTGCATTGGCAAATATCCCTTCTTGGAATTTTGCTTATTGAATCTCTTCAATATTTTATCAATGTAAGCACTTTGGCTTAATCCAATTAATCGCTATGATCTATCTCTATAGATTTTGATTCCTAGAATGAATGCAGCTTCCCCTAATTTTTTCATAGAAAAACACTTTCCAAAATATGCCTTAACCTTTTGCAAACTTGAAATGTCTTTTCCCATGATCAATATGTCATCAACATATAAGATAAGGAAAATTACACCACTCCCACTAGCTTTGTGATATACACATGGCTCATCAAGATTCTGAGTAAAACCAAACCTTTTGATTTCTTCATCAAACCTTTTATTCCATTGTCATGATGCTTGCTTCAATCCATAAATGGATATTTGAAGTTTGCATACATGATTTGGAAATTCTAGATTCACAAAACCCTCAGGCTGCGCCATATAGATGTCTTCATCTAGGCGACCATTTAAGAAGGCAGTTTTGACATCCATTTGCCAAATCTCATAGTCATAGTATGCAGCTATAGCTATGAGAATTCTAATAGCCCTAATGTCAGCTACAAGAGAAAAGGTCTCCTCGTAGTCAACACCATATGTTTGAGTAAAACCTTTAGCTACCAAACGGGCCTTATAGGTGTGTACATTGCCATCCATGTCAGTCTTTTTCTTGAATAGCCACTTACTCCCAACTACCTTGGCATTGGGAGGAAGGTCTACTTCAATCCAGACTTCGCTTTCTTTCATGGATTGCATTTCCCTATTCATAGCAACCATCCATTTATCCTTTTCAGGACTATTAATGGCAGCTCTATAATTAGTAGGTTCATCAAGATCCCCTAATATAGTTTCCTCACACTCTACGTTAAGACATATACATCCAGGAGCTTTCACAGTTCTTACAGATCTACGAATGGGAACCACTTCAACTTCAGGTTGAGGACCCAGACTTTCAAGTTATACAGGAAGTTGGCTAGTGTTTTCAGAAGGTAATGCATCTTCTTGACCGTCTTCCAGATCATATATCCTCCCACTGAATTCTTGAGATATGAGATCTTTATCAAGAAAGTCTCCATACCTTGCAACAATAACTTTGTTTTCAGGTGGGAAATAAAAGTAGTAACCCATCGTTTCCTTTGGGTATCCTACAAAGATACACTTTACAGATCTCTGTTGGAGTTTATCTGGTGAGTCATGTTTAACATAGGCCTCGCAACCCCAGACCTTTAAATAAGACAAGTTTGGAATTTTACCATTCCACAACTCATAAGGTATCTTATCAACGTTCTTTGTTGGAACCACATTCAGAATGCGAATAGCAGATTCTAAGGCGTAATCCCAAAAAGATAAAGGAAGAGTTGTAAGATTAAACATTGATCGCACCATGTCCAACAATGTACGATTTCTTCTCTCAGATACACCATTTTGTTGTGGAGTATATGGAGATGTGAGATGCTGGACAATCCCATTCTCAACCAAATAATCTTTAAACTCTTGAATCAGGTATTCACCACCTCTATCAGATCGAAGAGCTTTAATCTTCTTTCCAATTTGCAATTCTACTTCTGCTTTGAAAACCTTAAATGTTTCAAACACCTCATGTTTATGTTTAAGAAGATAAACATAACCATAACAACTGAAATCATCCGTAAAGGTTAAGAAGTAGCTAGCACATCTCCTTGACACATGTCTAAGTGGTCCACACACATCTATGTGTATCAAACCAAGTAGATCAGAAGCTCTTTCCATACGATTATTGAAAGGTTTCTTTGTCATCTTCCCAGATATACAAGATTCACATTTGTCAAATGATTCATCATTGATTCTTGTAAAAGCCCATCATGTTGCAGCTTTTTCATGTGCGTCTTGCCTATATGAGCAAGTCGACAATGCCAAAGATAAAACGAATCCAAACCATTCTTTATTCTCTTATTATTGATGCTATACATTGAATTATTATTGTTTGACATATTATCATTCATATCAATTTCAAAAACACCATTCACATCAATAGCATTAAAATAAAAAAACATCATTAAACGAAACAGAAATTCCATTTCTATTAATAGTATGTTGAAAACCAAGATCCAATAAACACGAAAAGGAAACTACACCCCTAACAATTGAGGGTGCATAATGACAATTATTTAAAGACAGTACTAAGCCCAACTAATTTAAATACTCCTATAGCTTCAACAGCTGCATGTGATCCGTTACCCACGTGCAAATATTGTTCTTCATAGGCAAGTTTCCTCTCAACTCTAAACCCCTGCATAGTATTGCAAATATGAAAACCACATCTCGTATCATATACTCAGTAATTTATTTTATGAGTTAATGAAAATAATTCAATCATAAAGAATGCACCTGAAGTACTTGGGTTATTAGCCTCAGACTTTTGCTTCTTTTCATGCAAATCATGCAGGTAGAGTGGACAGTTTCGCTTCCAATGTCCTACCTCATGCAGTGATGAGAAGCCTGATCCTTCTTGTTGGGATTCACCTTGTTCTTATGAGGGTTATTCTTCTTCTTGGGATTTGGTTGATAAACCATAACTTGTTTACCTTTGTCAACCTTTCCATTACCCTTTTTATTCGCTTGCGATTTAGGCTTTTGGAGCCTACCTCCTTGTATAGCCAATACCTGGGGAGTAGGTGCCTTCTTTGGTAAACCCTTCTCATAGTCAACAAGCATTGCGAGCAATTTTGTGACTGTCTTCCCCGAGCAATGCATGTTAAAGTTTCGGACAAAACCATTGAAGTCCTTGTTCAAGGACCTATTGATTAGGTTCACACACACATTCTCAGGATAGATATAGGAGAGCTGATGCAGTTGGTCTATGTAGCTTTTCATCTCCAACACATGATCACTCACAGGTTTACCTTCACCCTGTTTGAAGCTATGTAATGCATCGTGTAACACCCCCATTTTCATAGATAGCAGCGGATGCTAGATCTGGGGTATTACCTCATGGAAACATAGTCATAGTAATAAAAAACGACTCAAAAAGAGACGTTTTGGAAAATAATGTTACCATTCATTTAAAATATCAGAGTTTTATAAAATGAGGTCCCAAAATCTATGTGAAACATAGAGTTTGAATGATAACAGGTTTGAAAGTCCCTCCAGTCCAGTGCCACTCCATGCCATAAGTTGCTCAATAACCTAGGATATATGCTTAAAGGGTCAACACAAATGTTGAGTGAATTCATAGGTTTAGATGTGTGGTGGGTGAATACAAGTTCCACTGGGTTCAGTTGTTACACCCATCAAGGAAAATGTAGTGTTTCTGATAATTGCAATGCATTTACAATTATCACGAGGAAATAGTATTATTGCACTAAGCTCATGACAACCCACGTTAACATGTCCAGGTCATTGGGTACTGCAGACCAAACCATGACGGGACGTAATAAGGATTAACTTGCCAAGGTTAACCCTTTTAGTTCTCAAATATAGTGCTTATTGGTACCCGGCAGGGGTAAACCAATGAGAGTTGTCAAACTCCAAATAGATCTATTCACTATACTCGCGTTCACTCGCAAGTGATTATGGTGTATGAATTTTGTTATGTAATGGTGGCATAGGAAACACTCGTGAAATATTCAAAGAAAAAGACTTGTATTCGGTTTAAAGCATATATCCCCCTCACAGGGTTTGTAAAGCATTTAAAAAGTGAGGCTATGAACTCACGGAATTTAAAAAGTATGAGGCTATGAACTCACCTGGGATTAGGGAAGTGTGTTTGTGATATTAGACGACCTACTCACGCAACCTGGTGTAGTGTGTATGTCAAGTCTGAGTGGGTTTGTCTATGTTTTCATCACTCTGTTTTCCTAAGTAAGTATTCTTAGGGTTTACTAGATTTAGATATAACATAACACCTTTCGGGCCATCATAATTCAGAAGTATATAACTCATCACATGAAGCTCCCTACTATTGTATTATGTTGTTTATAACATAATACCGTTCGGGCCATCATAATTCAGAAGTATAACTCCTCACACGAAGCTCCCTACTATTGTGTCATGTTGTTATTAGATTTTAGATATAACATAACACTGTTCGGGCCATCATAATTCAGAGGTATGAAACCCCTCACATGAAGCTCCCTAGTATTGTGTTATGTTATTAAGTACTAGATTTAAATATAACATATCACCGTTCGGGCCATCATAATTCAGAGGTCATATTGTAGTAAACGTTTGAGGAGCCAGGGCACTTTAATTCGTAAACCCAGCAAACTCGTCAAAATGAATACACAAATGAAACCCCTCACATGAAGCTCCCTACTATTGTGATACACTATATAAAAAGGATAGTACTTTTATTTATTAGGTAAATACTTCACTTAAATCCTTAAGTTTTATAAGTTGACACTATTTACCCTTAGGTTATAAACCTTTACGAAACTAGTCCTTAATGTTAATAACTATATATATATGTATCCCTAGACTTTAAGACTTCACATAATAGGTCCTTATACTTATAACTTCCAAGAAATGGCAAAAACAGCCCTTAGACCTAATAGTTTCAGAAAGTTACAATATATACCCCTATGCATGGAAAACTTTGAAAAACTAGTCCTTTTTCCATGCAAACTATATTTTTATGAAACAAAAAGTTTTATAAGCTTATGACTAACTAATATGAGATTAATTAAGTGATCTAGACCAGCTTATAGCTTATGACTAGAGTTTATAACATGAAAGATTATGAAAGTGCATAATTAGTGTTTATAAATGAAAACTAACAAGTTTTAAGGATCAAGGCTCATGAAAGGGTTCCTATGGGATCTAATACGTCTAATAACTATCCTAGTACAGAAGTAAAGCTTATGGTACTAGTTTAGAGGATTACGTGATCAAAAGTGAGCTTAACGAGGGTTTTAGGGGCGTTTAGGGTTTTCTCTACTAGTTTCTACTTCGACAGGGGTTCAATGCTTAGTGTTCTTGACTTCTTGGCCTACTAGGGACCTTATACTACTGTTAGAACTAAGTGAGGTGAGGTGAAGAAGTGGTGTGGGATGGTTTTGAAAAGGAAAGGGTATACGCCTATTTATAGGCCTCGTTAACCCCTATGCTAAGAAATCTTGGTGCCTAACATTTATATCTTGGAGTAGCAAGAAAGTACAGGTAGATTAGGGTTTAATGAAGGATAGGTGTGGTGGAAAAGGACGGTGGATGTTCGGTTTACAAAGGAGGTGACGAGGGGTATGGGTGTTTGCATGGTAGCCATAGAATTTTTAAGGTGGTGACAAGTAGGAGTGTAAGCTACTTTTGTGGTGCTAGGGTGCTTGCTTATGGTGATAAGGACGTGCATAAGATGCTAGGGTGGTAACTTGAGGTGCTTGAGGTGCTTAAGGTGCTAGTTTAGTCTTAGTTTTAGGATTAATCTAGGTTTAGGGTTAAGTTTAGGATTAGGGTTTTAGATTAAGTATTAGTACTTAGATTAGGGTCCTAAGAGTGATTAGTGACTAGGATTAAGGTTTAGGGATCATTTCCTAGGTGGTGGTAGCTTGTACTAAAGAATCGGGAAGGTTTAGACCTAGTTTTGGGGCCTAAATGACCTAATTAAGGTTCTGTGCTTAAGGGACTTGTACTATGAGCTATGACTAGTTGTACTAGGGTTTTAGTGAGGTAATGTAGCTAAGATAACCTATACATAAGCCTTGAACACTTTTAAACTAGTTTGGATGAGAAATTAAGGTTTTAGAGATAAGCGTAACACATAGGGCTTGTTTAAGGTTTGTGATAGCTATAGTATACTAGAGTGATAGAATACTTATTGAAATGATGTTTAGAACTTAGACTTGACATACTAGAAGGTTTACAAGGTATAACCTTAGTGATATTTGGCAGTAGTGGTTGCGTGAGTCGTCTAGGGGGCTATGTAAGTTACTTTACATAGAAGGTGAGTGTAATGACACTTAGGGGGAATTGTGCTAAGGCATAGTGGGGATTGTGCAAAGGCATAGTGGGGATTGTGCTAAGGCATAGTGGGGAAATGATTAAGGCAAAAACTTTACCCAAGAAAAAGAGCTAGATAGATATCATAAGCATATATAACCTTGGTGAAAGTTTCGGGTTGTTACACATCGATCAAATCATACAGTTCCAATGCAGGTGCCTTTTCATAGGTCTTTTGGAGTTCAAGAAGCATATCACGAGGAAAGTGGTGCTCAAACTGTTTTTGAAATTTGGGAACCGTATTTCCAAGCATCAAGCACGCAACATCGTTGTGCTTTTTGTACTCTTCTTTCCAAATTGCTTTGACCTCATCAGATTCAGTCGTAGCCGGCTCATCAAGGCAAGGGTTAATCAAGTATTCCAGCTTATCGGTCACCCTCAAGACAATCTTGAGTGACCTATGCCAGTCATTGAAATTAGGGCCAATCAATTTCTCCCATTTAAAAGGAGATTTGAATGCGGAACTTAGTGCAACGGTTTCGGGTTGAGCCATGTCTACAGAAAAAGTTCAAATGTTAGTATTTTCGATAACACATAATTTTCAAGAAAATAAGATACCCGAGGATATATTCATATAACCACAAAATTTCTTAAAAACCTAGGACCCAACTTTTCATATTTTTCCTACATTAGTTGATCTATTAGTAATGAAAGTATAAAAGATGGTAATTTGTCAAACAATAATTGGCAAACCATTTTCAATTCCTAGATCATTATGGGATTTACATTTGCCAAATTCAATTTGCAAAGTAAGCATGTTTCATCCCATCTCATGCCTTAAGTTCTAGGTCTCATTAACAACTTAATTAAGTCGTCTAACTTAGAAACTGCAAATATTCCATATATGGTCTCACTCATTAACGGATATTTACCTTGTCATTAAAATCTAGCCAAGGTCTCACTTACACCAAATAATAACTTCAAGTGTTTCTTATAGTTAGATGGCATGTAACTTAAATTTTAGGGTATTAATTTTGATGTATCAATCAGAATATGTATGAAGAAGCATGCACACATCTTCGTATCATAAGTTTTACAAAACCTTTTCTAAACTAATTTTAGGCTAAGAATAAATAAAAAACTTTATAATTGAGGTATCGGATTCACCAATCAAAGAATTACCTACAATTATTGTCCACTATATCGTACTTTTGCATAAGTCATAAGACTTAGTATTTCGGATAATCTTCATGGAATTTAGGTCAATTCACCCTTAAAGTGATTTTGCACGTAAAATAGTGTTACTTGGTAAGTCTAATTTGACACACAAACGAGCGGAGAGACATAGTGGAGTCTTTTTGAGGCCATAATTTAATGCGAAACCAACCTTATACCCATCTTATAGTATGCCAAACTTCGGTCCGCCTTTCAACTATTTGTGCAAAAATCACCAATCAACAAAAATTTTATGACTTTATTGTTAAAAACATGTAGTTTCACCATTATTAGTTCAATTTATTTTCTATTCAAAAATTACCCTTTTTTGCTTACAATCATGTCAAAACAATTAAACAAAAAACAAGTAATAATAAAAATAAACAAGCAACTAATAAAGATTAACGATTAATAAAGTGAAACAATTAGCCAAATGCAAACTTTATTAGATAAACCCTAAGAACATCAATTCTAGGTGTACTATTGCATATATTCAATTAAGACTATCCCTTACTAGTTAAGTGAGCCACATACATCGATAAATTGATTGCGTTAGTCATAGTTAAATATATACCACATAAACACATAAATTGATTTTATTAACAATTGAGGTCTTCCCCAATTTGATATCTATTATAATCTTACATGAGATATACTACTTAACCATTAAATAATCCATGACTAACATGCACGTTTTATCATAGATTCAAGCATAACAATTACCACATAGTCACAAGATACGTACTTTATACACATAATCATGTTGACAACCTAGGGTTTCTAATCCAATTAATTTACAAAACACAAAACCCTAATTTGGAAAAAGAGGTGATCACCCCCCCCCCCCCCCCCCCCCAATTCTAATTCTTAGTGTTTTGAATTTTAATGTAAACCCTAACAAAAAAGTCGACAACATGTATCTTAAAAACAATAAAGATTCATTTTTTATGTGTTTTGGTAATCAATTACATGTTAAAACGGCTCGTAATGCCACTGTTACAATTTAAATAGCATGACAATCATATAAATAAATCAAAGCATCAAAGTAAACACACACGGAAGCATATAATCATATTTAACATATAAAAGATTAACCAAATCATAAACAAGAACATACCTTTTGATTCTATCAAGAACAAGAATCAAACTTCAATAACCTTGATCAAGTGATGAACCCTAATTAGGGTTTGAATAGGGATCTACGAATAACCCCTTACCGTTTTGTTATTCAATCCAAGAATACTAACAATTATGTGTTAGTATCACGTTCTTGTACACACGTACTAATACCAAGTAATGATTATGTAAGTAATAAAACACAAAACACTTTTTAGCAAAACAAAATTCGAAACCCTTATGAATTAGGGGTGTTCGGCGGAGCTTTGGAATAAAAGAAAGAAGAGAGAAAACAGTTAGGTATTGTGTGTATCAAGAGGTAGAAAACACAATGACCCTAACCCTATTTAAATAGTGTTGTAAACCTTGGAAGACAAGTTGGTGTGGGTTAGGGATTCCCCTAAGCCCAACCGATCGGCAACCTTGGTCCCTAAAGGATTCCGGAAGCTTCTTGACTTACTAAATCTTTACACACAATTTCTTTCCTTTCATTCGTCTAACGGTCGTTAGTCACTTTCCGTTAAATACTAACGGTCGTTAAATGTTTTATGTTTATATAATAATTAAATATAACATTTAATAAGTAATTATTACTCATTTACTTTTCATACGTAAAGTGTGCAATTCCGTGATCTCGAGTTCGATTCTAGATATATACACATTAATATTTATCCACAAAACTAACATGTTCAACAATGAAGAATTACGAACCACTTTCTTAGAAAATAGGCCTATTTCTTATTGTATCGATGAATACGAAATGTGTTATCTTTGGATGCAAATTATCCATCCTGTTGTTATAGATTTGGGGAAAATGATTAAAAAAAAGTATTATACTTGCCACCATCTGCTCTTGTGGGTAGCGAACAAAATATTTTGCTTTTGTTAGTACTTTTTTTCAAATTCATCTTTTTTAGAGTATTTTGCGAAAAATTTGGACATTTTTGCCTCTCTTAGCTAATAGAAATTTTTTTCCTCGAAGGGAAAAAAATATCACATATTACCTTAAAAAAAATAAATTTGAAAGAAAAGTACAAAAAAAAAAACAAACAGTTTTGTTCGCTACCACAAAAGTAAATTGTGTCAAGTATTATATATATTTTTAATCATTTGGCCTTTAGATTTGTCGAAGGGTTGAAATAGACCATTTTCATTGCATAATAAAAATGACTTTAATTAAAAACGACTTTAAACCTACGATAGCGAGTTTAATTAACTAAGATAGTGAATTAGTGACGCTGGGGCAAGGACTGGTGGTTATAAAATAGAGCAAATTTCTTATATGAACTGTTTATAAGACTAATTTACCAATATCAACCTCGCACACAAAATTTTTTAGAATGAACTTTTCAATATTATCTGTTAGATTCATTAATAGATTAGTTTCTACCATACTAGTGTATAAAAAAACAGTGCTACGCGAGTCGTGGGCGAGTCTTGAGCAGCTGTGAAGCAGGGTGAAGGGTGGGCGTGTGGTGGGCGAGTGCTATGACATGGTCTAGGGCGAATACATATACGTGGGGCGAGGGCTAGGCATATACCTGGGCGACATATTTGTTGTTGGGGCGAATATCATGTTTGCTGGGTGACATAGTCTAAATATAATGTACAAATCATTTAGTCTACTCTTATTAGTACTGAATATTTTATGCTTCTAGTATATTATTATCATTGTGAATTAAATAAAATAAATAAATAAAAAGTAGCTCTTAATTAAGTCAGGAATAAGGCTGCATATGTAATTATTAAGTCAGGAATGATACTTGTTTTTACATTAAGGGAAATGGGGATACACTTGGCTAGACTTTATTGTTTCACCCTATAAGCAAAATATCCTTTCCTAAAGCTTTATTTGTTGTGCTTAATATATACACATGATCGAGAAGTACTTGTTATTGAGTCATTTCACTTCATAGAAGTTGCTTTTTGTTATTGGGGATTGGGCGAGAGTAGTATAGGCGAATGTAAAAGGAAAACCATGATGGTGACATGTTTTGGTTTCGTAAACTGAAAAAGAAAAAAAAAAAAAAAAAAAAAAAATTCACTTTGATAACATGAGTGTGTGAGGATTATTTTGTTAATTTGCTTTATAAAATGACACCTCTATCCATCTATGCCATATAAGTCCAAGTCAACTCTATAGAAGTCTAGGGAAGATAAACCAAATACGACATTTTCCACAAATAATGAAACTATTTTCCAGGTCAAGGTCGCCAGTTTAGACGAATCCCCCGACCATATAGAGGCATTTAGACACGTATCAGTGAATGTTGAATGGAGTGGATAGTAAAATATTATTTCTATCCATTTTAACTCTTATTCATATACGTCAATTTTAGTCATGGGCAGTGCTAAACGTTATCTATGTGAACATTTTATAAAACAAATTTAATGCACACCCATCGTGCTGTTTGTTCCAAACGACCTTTGAATTCTCGACCATTTAAGTTTTAGACACTTAAAACTTATATATTTAAGTTATATCAAACGGCTATTAGTACTCTAATCCATTCCCGGCCACAAATTGAAGCATTTTTAGAGTAAAAACGAGTAAATGTTTGAGGTTTTCCATGCATGCTCAGGTTACCCGGAGAGGGCGAGTTTTTGTGACTCAGATGCATGCGGCCTCATCGGGTTAACCCAGGACCATTTCCGATATATTTCTATAGCAAAAATTTGGAAAGAATATAATAGTTCTTGAACACAGATTCAATCAATATGAAAAGCAAACCACAAAATACGGAGTAGTTTATAATTTATATAGCTTCGATCTATATGCCATTTATTTAACATTGATACTAATCTAAAACCAGTATAATAAACAAACAATACCTTAAAAGCATCAGCAACGTAAACCTCACCCGAGTAACCAAGAGCGAGTCCAAGCGGCCTACCACCGGTGTTCACCCAGTCTTCGACCATCGAGTCATTCACCCTGACTTTTTTAATCCAGCCATCACCACAACTCGTATAAATAACACCTAGTTTCGAATCATAAACAATATCTTCAGGTCCCAAAAGCTGGCCTTCACCAATCATTTCAGACCCGTTGAGAACGTGTGAATTAACCCTTGGTACTGCATACACGGGTTTCTTAGCCAACTCTTGATCAGGATAGGCAGCTGCATCAAAGTTATCGTATTGGACTAGAAGTAGTGCTGTTACAATGGTGCATAGTAACGTGATTAATAGATCTCGACGCCATGATGGCCTGGTGGTTGACGGGTTTGATGGTGAGTGAGTTGTATTGGCCATTAAGGCAGTTAACGGTCAGTATTATGAGTTTTTGTTATTTGTGGAGTATAGTACGTGGTTTTGCATATGTGTGTCTATATATTGAGTTGCTGATCGTATGGTTGTCAAGTATCGAAGACATTTTGACTACTAGCAGGGTACCCGCGCGTTGCAGTGGCGGGTACCCTGTGAGTACCCGTGCCTAACGTCAGCGGTGTTTAGTTTTAACAAAATTTTGATGGCGAATCTTTCTTGTTATGACAAACAGTATTTGCAGCGTTAAGGAATCCTTTTCAAATGGTTGCATTGTTTTTCCAAATAACACCGATATATTTTAGAGAATGCTTTTTTTAGATAACATTGTTTTAAGTAGTATTAATCAATTAAGATTATAATAATAATGACACTAATTGGAAATTGAAAATATAACTTAACGGGTCAAGCATTTTTTGTGATTGTTCATCATAAGTTACGTCAAGTAATTTTTGCTACTCTTTCAAATATTTGTTATTCAATATTTGTAATAGTTTTTCTCGCCAAATAAAAGATAAACACTAAATAGAAATGGTTAATTGGCATGTGAAGAGTGTAGTACAACTTCTTGAATAATGGTCAACAACCGATTGAGAAGTCGCAGCCACACACATCGATCATTCTACACCAAAAATATTATTGACAGTATTTTACTAAAATACAATAAAAATTCAAAATTCAAAAGAAACCATATAGATGAATAATATTAGTTTTTCAAAACTTTCATACAGATCTAACCTCGGCTTTAGTTGCAATATAACTGCAAAAAATTAAAAATCAAATATCCGGTAGTAGCAACACAACACAAACCACTAACACACTACCAAAACCACCAAAAATACCAAACCACAGTCTACATATTCAATATGTAGTTGTTGTTTTTTTGACAGCGAAAAAACCAAACTTAATCGAAACCATACCATCTACAACTGAAACCACCAAAACCACTGAACCTATAACCAAAACAACCAAATCTGTCACCAAGTCCACCAGATCTACCACCAGCTAGGGGTGTCATAAATCCCGACCCGACCCGGACCCGAACCCGACTAAGGATAATCGGGTCGGGTTACTCGGGTCCAAAATCTAACTCGGGTCAATCGGGTCAACCCGATTAACCCGATTACGAACTAGGGTCAGGTATCGGGTTCAAAATACTTGCCTATTCGGGTTCGGGTCAACCCGACTAACCCGAGTTTTTTGTTTTTTGTTTTTTTTTTTTTTTTTGCAGTATGCACTTTTGGTTTGTGTGATAGTTTCAGATGTACAAGTTTGTTGTTGTATTTAGTTCTTGTCTTGGTAACTATTTCAATATAGAAACCATATAAAGCATCTGAGAACCTTTGCGCATATCGACAACTTGCTCGCTATTAGCATCTTAAAAATGACTTGCTGAGAAGCTTTGGGTAACAAGTCGAAACGAACAGATTTTTTATATTGTTACAGTTGAATATAATGTTTTTGCCTTTTACCCTTTTTCTTTTTAGCCATTGTGATTTATTGTATATTTGCAAATTGTATGTCTCTTACTGAGAAGCTTCAAAGAGTCAAAGATACAAAACCAAAATGAAAACTTTTACACATTACTCATGAGTAACATCAAACTCTATATACATGAGAAGAAAAGGACACCTTTTATCACTTTTGTAAGATGATCACTGATTGTTGGTCTTATCAAGATTTGTGGTTTAATATTTATACATTTGCAAACCGCAAATTTGCACAAGCCTACAGGTAACAAACAAATGCAACAAAAAAATTTAAGTGATTTATACATGTTCCTTTTACTTGTTTAAGATTATATCTACTAAATTTAAGAAATTAAATTTTGGATTATATAAATAGCACAAACCCGAACCCGACTTGACCCGACCCGACTTGACCCGATCCGATTTGACCCGAACCCGACTAACCCGAGTTCAAATAGGGTCGGGTTAGGGTATGTTTTTTTTAGTCTTGACCCGACTTCGACCCGACCCGAATGACCCGAACCCGACCAACCCGACCCGATTGACACCCCTACCACCAGCACACAACAATTTGTGTGATTGTTGCAGCTGATGGTGGCAACGAAAGTGGTGGCGGCAACAGAGGTGGCGAAGGTGGTAGCGAGGGTTGCGACAGATGAGATGAAGATGTTAGTTTTTGACGAGAGAATGACGAAAGAGTGTGGTAGTATGTCATTTTATAGTGAGTACGTACTAACAACTATTACTGTAATGATTTAATGGGCTGTTACAAAAAATTTAAATGGGCTGTAATGTTGTATCAATATGGGCTCTTAATGTTGGTTGTTATGGACGTTTTTAATGAAAGTTACATGTTAGTATGTTACAAATATTTTGGCTGTTACAAGATGTTGAACAACATTGACTAATTCGTATTGCCATTTTGATTTAGTCATAAAGTCTATTAACATCTATCTATAAAACGTAATGACTAATATTATTGTGAACAACATTTATTAAATTGTTTGTTATTTCTTATTTGGGAAATGTTTTTGGTTTTAAAAATTTTAAGACTTCCTCATTTATAAGTCCTAAATGCATTAGTATGTAGTATAGATAAGTGATACTAGTCAATTAATTTTAAAAAGTAGATTACGTTTGCTTCATAATTTATTTACTTGGGACTTTGGGAGGCTACGAATAAGTTAGTGAACTTTGCGTTTTATTGAACTATTTATTTATTTACTTGGGACACTGAAATTATACGAAATTACATTTAGATCACTATTCAATAATTTAAGTGTTAACATGAGTTACCTGAACACATATTTTTTGATAAGTTAAGTAAGCTAAATGTCGTGTTTTAAGTCTGTATATGTTTGGTAAGTTCAACGATTCAAATATCGTAATTTATAAGTTCAATTCCTTATGCGTGCAAAAAAAAAACGGTTCAATAACCAAATGAATTAAAACACACAAAGTTCAGTAACCTCCAACCTTGTTTTAAGCATAACATGTATGGAATACAATGCCTACAAAGTGAAGTAAAATACAACGCCCCATTCTGAATCGTTGAATCAAATCCGAATTACATCCCAACTCAAAATAGTCCGTTCAAAAACTTCAACCTCATTTGAAAATGTAAAAGGTAGAGAGTAGAAGAAAATAAGTGTTTATTATTTTCTCGATGAGGTTTCACCAGCAGGATATTGAGTAAGGTTGAGTCGAACAATGAAGGAATTTATCAGACTCCCTAGATATAAATGTTCCCCGATCTTTATTCCTGTTGTAACATAAATCAATTCAGGGTCATAGTATCGCTCAACCAGCTTACCATCCAAATCCACAAGCATTACCCCTGCATTTCTCTCAATGGAAGGTCTTTTCCAGTGCCTTTCCAAAAATACTAGAACCTTTCGAATGTATGGATACTTACGTGCAAGATCAAGTTCATATGTATACTCCTACCAAAAATAAATAATCAAACATATAAATGAAAACCTGTAAATGGAACAAAACTGAACAACTAGATTATTTGACTCGGAGTTAGTCAACTTGGGCATATATTTTGAGTTAGGCAACAGGTAACCCGTAACTGTATTACTTAAATACTTAGCAAAGCATACCGTGGGAATCCCGATCCAGTAGTGGCCTTCACCATCATAACGTATGTTGTCAGGAAAACCGAGTAACCAATCAACAAATACTTCTGTCAAACCTTCTTTCTCCCCTTCTACGTAGTATCTCATGCATCTCATCCTACAATTAAAGTCACCAAGATTTCAAATGTCTGAGTTTCCAAGGTCTTTAAGGACAGAAAGGGACATGAGTAAAGATTTTACATTGGGGTTTCACAAAAGATAACAAAATCTTGATCCGGGGACATCTCAACACCATTAGCATAGTAGAGGTCTCTAGCAATCACTTTAGTTTGCTTTGTGGATGGATCATAGCTCATTAATCTGCCATAAGGCCGGCCTTCAAATATGTCTATAGCAAAATCGTTCAATTCGTATTTTGAAGATGCATCGGTGAAATACAAGATACCATTTTTTGCAACTGTTACAGCATCTGTTGTTCCAAATTTTATGCCCTCGGCCTCGGTTGCCAACACTTCTATTTCTCCATTTTGGGTTATTTTAAGTAGCCCCTAAGAACCAAAATATTGGACAACAAACTAAATTCAGGATTGATTAACAACAGAAATGACTTGTAATTAAGAAATTTTTACTTACGTGCATTATTACATGGTTTCCGGCTAGCAAGGTTATATTAGAAACTTGACGTTACTCAATTTTAAGTTTTAAGTTTTAAAGAATTGTTATTCACTCTTAATAGTAAAGATATGTTAGATATTAAACAAATATGACGCATGTAAATTCAAATTTATAATTATTATTTTTTATATATAAGTATAGTGGGACCTCTTTGTTGTTGATCTTAAGGCAATCGGAAATCACAAAACTGCCGTGTTATTTTGAGCAATAGCAAAGATTAGCTAGAATACTATAATACCTATAGCACTTGCATATTGTAACAAACTACAAAGATTCAAACTATCATAACCAAACAAAATTAAGCTTAAATAAAATAACACGATACGATCGAGACCTGTACACGATTATAATAATAACTCGATAATATATTAAACACTTATCGCTATAAACTTTTATATACATTAAAAAATTTACTAACCTTGTAAGCATCGGCAACATAAATTTCACCGGAGTAACCAAGAGCTAGTCCAAGAGGCCTACCACCAGTGTTCACCCAGTCCTCAACCATCGAGTCATTAACCGTAACTCGTTTAATCCAACCATCAACACAGCTCGTGTAAATAACACCTAGCTTCGGGTCATAAATAATATCTTCAGGTCCCAACAACTGACCCTCGCCAATCTTTTCAGACCCATGAAGTACACGTGAGTTAACCCGTGGTACTGCGAACACAGATTTCTTAGCCAACTCTTGATCAGGATACGCAGCTGCATCAAAGTTATCATAGTGGACTAGAAGTACAGCTATTGCGATGGTACACACTAACGTGATTAGTAGATCCTTGCGCCATGATATCGCTGTTGTTTCTGTTGCGGTTAACAGGTTTGGTTGTGAGTTGATTGGTGGTGACTCGGACATAGCGCGTTAGATGAATAAAACAGGACGTGTTATGAACTTCAGGTTTTGCATGTGTTAGTGTCTGTGTTGAGTACGTAATATATATGTAGTTGCAAAATATTTTAACATTTGGCTATTAATTAGTAGCTACTTATTTAAAATACTAGTAACTTGTTACATCAACCCGGCCTAGATTCCCTTAAGCCGCCATGGACTTTTGATATTGTAAAACTCGTGATGTAAACTTACGTATTATCTTTATGTTTTTATAACAATAAACAATATAAGTATATATGCAAAAATATAATGTAAATATACTATGTAAAATGTAAAAAACGAGATGTTTTGTGCTCGCGCGTTACAACAGGTGTAAAATCATTCATTTTGTAGCTACGGAATAAAGTTTTAGCAATAATATGTTTTTCTAACGTTATTAATAGATCCACACGCCATGACGAGCCAGTTGTCTCGGGCATAGCGTGACTTGAATGTAACGGTCTGTGTTATAGCCTTATGGTATTCAATTCGGTGTAGCACCACAGGTTTTTGTATGTTGATCTAAGAGTATGACTAGCTAGCTAGTTGATAAAATACCGAAGACGTTTGAGTTAAGCTACTAGGTAGTAGCTTTTTTGAAAATTCAGTTTTCTATTCTTAAACCTCATGTTTATGGCTTTTTAATTAATCATCATATGACTAAACACATATTGACAAAAGATATACAAATCTTTCCATCAGTTTACACGTCGCTATATATACAACATGTGGTAGTCTTTTACCGTAAGCATGGCCTATATATAAGCCAAAATGAGCGAGTGTTAACTATTAAAAGCATACATAGCTCACACTAACGTCAATATCTACCTATTATATAAAAGAAGAGCTTTTTTCACTGTAACACTTTAAATTGTTGCCAAATCAGCATCAAGCAAGCCCTAAAATGTTGTCAATTCAGCATCAAGCAGGCCCTAAAATGTTGCCAATTCCGCATCAAATAGTTGCCTACTGTTTGGCCTTGACATTTCGTGAATTCCTACCTATTTATTTGTAGTGTATCTACCTATTATATAAAAGGAGAGCTTTTTTCACTGTAACACTCTAAATTGTTGCCAAATCAGCATCAAGCAAGCCCTAAAATGTTGTCAATTCAGCATCAAGCAGGCCCTAAAATGTTGCCAATTCAGCATCAAATAGTTGCCTACTGTTTGGCCTTGACATTTCGTGAATTCCTACCTATTTATTTGTAGTGTATCTACCTGTTATATAAAAGGAGAGCTTTTTTCACCGTAACACTCTAAATTGTTGCCAAATCAGCATCAAGCAAGCCCTAAAATGTTGCCAATTCAGCATCAAGCAACCCCTAAAATGTTGCCAATTCAGCATCAAATAGTTGCCTACTGTTTGGCCTTGACATTTCCTGAATTCCTACCTATTTATTTGTAGTGTATCTTCCTATTATATAAAAGGAGAGCTTTTTTCACCGTAACACTCTAAATTGTTGCTAAATCAGCATCAAGCAAGCCCTAAAATGTTGCCAATTCAGCATAAAGCAAGCCCTAAAATGTTGCCAATTCAGCATCAAATAGTTGCCTACTGTTTGGCCTTGACATTTCCTGAATTCCTACCTATTTATTTGTAGTGTATCTACCTATTATATAAAAGGAGAGCTTTTTTCACTGTAACACTCTAAATTGTTGCCAAATCAGCATCAAGCAAGCCCTAAAATGTTGCCAATTCAGCATCAAGCAAGCCCTAAAATGTTGCCAATTCAGCATCAAATAGTTGCCTACTGGCCTTGACATTTCCTGAATTCCTACCTATTTATTTGTAGTGTATCTACCTATTCTATAAAAGGAGAGCTTTTTTCACTGTAACACTCTAAATTGTTGCCAAATCAGCATCAAGCAGGCCCTAAAATGTTGCCAATTCAGCATCAAATAGTTGCCTACTGTTTGGCCTTGACATTTCCTGAATTCCTACCTATTTATTTGTAGTGTAAGTTAAACCAAACAGATCACACACGCACACACACTACCGTTCTACCATTTGTTATTTTTTTCTTCCTCTATCATATTACCATATTGTCTCTCTCATCAAGGTTCTATGAAAAGATGCAATAAATGTTGGATCCTTACTTTTCAGTAAGTTTCTTTTGATTCTTATGATCCTTTTTTAATTCATGATGTATTAGTAGTAATGACTTTGGATATTTGTGTTCATAGTGCTGATTTTAACTCTATGGTTGTGATCGTGGTTATTTGTTTTGGGCTACTAATTGTTGACGAGATTAAAAAGTTGTATTTACTCAACCCATCTTTTATACATTTATATTTCATGTCTTCTCTTTCAGTCCATTCATCTTTTCTCAACCATAGCTGGTAAAACACACCATCTCTTTTTTTCTTTTTTGCTTATTTTGTGCCTTTACTTAAAATTTAACTATGTCATTTTAAACTTGGTCTCATATTGGTTTTGTGATACTTGTAAGCATGGTTTCTATAACCTTGGATATGAAGAATGGACCTGAAGAAAAGAGCTGTCGAGGGCGTCATTCGTCTTTGAAGAAAGATATTGATGACAAACTTTGGTTTAATAAAAAAAAAAAAAAGGCACGTACCTTCAAGGATGTTTGTTACAAGCGGTTATGTTATTTTGGATTTTTTAAGATCTTGGGTTTAGATCTTTGCGTGGTGATACTATTGCAGTATATGTTTGATGATGGCATGACGGGATAAGTGGCTGAAGGACACGCGATGTGAGGAATCTGATACGGTAAAGGTAAACTGCTAGCTATGTTTCCTATTTAATATGAAGCATTAGTAAGTTATTTTTCTTTGTTTTGATCTTTATGAGGTCTGCTGTATCTTAACTCTTGCTATATTTGGTTGAGATTCTAAATTGTTTGTAGAAGGCCTAAGGGTATCGAATAATCAAAGTTTTAGCATTGTTAATGCTTAAAGCTTTTACATTTAAGGGCCCCTTATAGTTATCTTTTTCCGAGTGTTAAAATTAGTTTTTGTGCATTTCATCTTTTCAAACAAAAACTGAAAGATGTTATTCAGATTTTGTAAGATTTATTATTTGTGTGTTTTAATACACTAGTTATTATAATGTACAGTATGTTATACATGCAGAAGCCTGCAATTTGTTTATAATGAAAATATTAATCACTCAAAAAGTAAAAGAACAAGAAATAATAATGTGGATTGTCATCTGTCAAACATATTTGAGTGTGAAAAATGGAAATTAAATGGCATGGTGGAGGCGTGGGTGGTAGACTGGTAGGAGGAGTATGGCCAGAACTGTATGAAGTATGGTGCAAGATTTAACTCAATTGATTTTTATGCTATGACTTATGAAAGAATTTTCATTCCTTTCTTTTTACATTTATTTTATAGTCACTAAGTATCTTTTTTATATATCTATGAAATAGAACCATTAAATGGTGATACATGCACATCCACACCATACACAAGCTTATACGAGTAAATAAATAAATTTGACTTTTTGTGTGTATGTAGCTGACGAGATGTGTTGCTGTAGAAGTGAAGCTAAAAAGAAGTGATACTTTGGCTTTGTTCAAGTATGTTCGAATGTCAGTATTGTAGGATAATAGGGTAAATAGTGCGTATCATTAATAATGAAACGTGGTATATAAATACCAATACAAAACTGTTCTAGACTCGGGCCTTAGCCCATACGAATATTACATGGACTCAAACTCTTAATAGATAAACATACGACTAACACTCCCCCGCAGTTGAAGCGGGAGGACACCGGACACACAAACTGGTCCTAAACTCCTGAAACAAAGTATATGGTAGACCTTTGCTAAAAATATCTGAATACTGATAACGGGATGGCACATGAAGCACTCTAACCTGACCAGCAGCAACCAAATCCCATACAAAATGAATATCAATCTCTATATGCTTCGTACGTTGATGCTGAACTGGATTAGAAGATAAATAAACATCACTAATATTATCACAGTAGACTAGCTTAGCAGAAGACAAAGGTGTGTGCAATTCACGTAAAAGATTTCGCAACCAACAAGTCTCAGCAACAGCATTGGCAACCCCACGATATTCTGCCTCAGCACTAGAACGAGAAAGCGTCGGTTGGCGCTTAGAGGACCAAGAGAGAAGATTGTTGCCGAGAAAAACACAATAGCCGGAAGTCGATCGCCGAGTAGTAGGGCATCCAGCCCAATCAGCATCAGAATAAGCAACCAATGAAGAAGTTGATGAAGAAAACAACTGCAAACCATAGTCTAATGTACCCCGAACATACCTCAAGATCCGCTTAAGAGCCGAGAAGTGAGGCTCCCGAGGATCATGCATGTAAAGACAAATCTGCTACACTGCATATGAAATATCAGGTCTAGTAAAGGTAAGATACTGTAAAGAACCAGCAAGACTCCGATATAACTTAGGATCAGAAACAGGATCACCATCATCACCCAACTTAGACTCTGTGTCAACAGGAGTCCGAGAAGGGTTACAACCAACCATATGTGCACGGTCCAATATCTCCATAGCATACTTACGCTGTGACAAAAACATCCTTGAAGAGTCACGCGTAACTGAAACACCCAAGAAATAATTAAGAGCACCCAAATCTGTCATAGCAAACTCCTTATGTAAAGAAGTAATGATCTGCTTTAATAAACCATCAGACGAAGCATTGAGCACAATATCATCCACATAGAGTAACAAAAAAACAGTATCATCACCCTGTTTATAAATAAATAACGAGGAGTCACAACGACTATGAGAAAAACCAACTCTAGTGATGTAATTAACAAAGTGCTGAAACCATGTCCGAGGAGCCTGTTTAAGACCATACAACGAACGCTGCAATAAACATACATAATCAGGATGAACAGGATCACGAAACCCAGGTGGCTGATACATGTAAACTGTTTCAGCCAAGTCCCCATGTAAAAAAGCATTCTTGACATCCAGCTGATGTACAGGCCAATGTCGAGAAATAGCTAAACTAAGAACTGTCTGAATAGTGCCAGGTTTAACAATCGGGCTATAAGTCTCATCAACATCCACACCCTCTATCTGATTACTGCCATTGGCCACAAGACGAGCCTTGTATCGACTAAGGGTGCCATCTGCTAAATACTTGTGACAAAACAGCCACATACTACGGATAACATTCGCATCTGGGGGTTTGGGTATAAGAGTCTAAGTGTTGTTTTTAATAAGTGCATCGTGCTCTTCACACATAGCATTTTGCCAATTGGGATCACGAAACACATCACTAGAAGACCGAGGTAAAGGAGAAATCGTAGACACATGACCAGCATAACGAGGATTGGGACGAGTAATCCTGACACGAGCACGTGTGACCATGGGGTAAATCGAACCAGTGGGTTGTAGAATGAGAGGAGGTGGTGACTCATGAGAGACAACAAGAGTTGGTGGTGTTTGTGGCGTTTTTGGCGTTTGAGGCATTGGTGTAGGTGCAGGAGATAGACTAAGAGGCTCAACAGGTGCATTAGATGTAGGAACATTGGGTGTAGTGATGGGAGATAATCTTAGAATATTAGAAATGACATTAGAAGAGTCATCCCAAATTCATAAGAAGAAACGGTAGTAGGAGTGGTGGTAGAGGAAGCCTTAGTGGCAAACGGGAAAACAGTTTCATCAAAGGTAACATGTCGTGAAAGAATAATTTTATTGGTGTTCAAATCTAAACAACGATAACCACGATGATTCATGGCATGACCTAAGAAAAGAGAAGGTGTGGCCCGAGCACCAAGTTTGTTATTAGTATCAATGTGTGGATAACAAAGACACCTAAAGGTACGCAAAAGACTATAGTCAGGTTTTAACCCAAAAAGTCGAATAAAGGGGACTTCATTGTCAATGGCACGTGATGGTAATATATTTAAAAGATAAACAGCCATATTAAGAGCCTCTGTCCAATAATTAGGAGGGAGATGTGCTTGAAATAACAAAGTACGAATAAGGTTATTGATAGTTCTAATCATCCTCTCGGATTTCCCGTTTTGTTGAGAGGTACGAGGACAAGAAAATCTAAATTGAATCCCATTATCGGAAAATAGTTTGTGAAAAGCTTGGTTATCAAATTCCCCACCATGGTCACACTGAAAGGACTTAATGTCACACTTGAATTGATTACGAACAAAGCTACAAAACAAATTAAATTTAGACAAAACATAAGATTTATTAACTAAAGGATAAACCCAAACAAACTGAGAATAATGATCCAAAAACAAGACATAATATTTGAAACCAGAAAGACTCGGAATTGGGGAAGTCCACAAGTCCGAGTGTACAATATCAAAAGACGACTTAACCAAACTGCTAGAACTGACAAACGGAAGTTTCACGTGTTTGCCAAGCTGACAAGCATGACAAAGAACGGGAGACTTCTCTTTATTACAAGAAATAGAACTACTTGAAAGGACACGACGTAGCACTTCACTTCCTGGATGTCCAAGACGCTGATGCCACGTATACTGACTCGCTAGAAAAGCATGCGGAATGGTAGAAGGCTGAGTGACTGGGTAAAGATCGCCATTGCTATCACAACAGAGCAGCACCCGACGCGTTTGAAATTCCTTAACAAAAAAACCAAAAGGGTCAAACTCAACTGTACAATAATTATCACGGACAAATTGACGAACAGATATCAAATTTTTGACAATATTGGGAGTAATTAAAACATTATTCAAATGAAGGGGACGCGTAGGAGTTGGCTAAATGCTATGGCCAGAGTTGATGACAGGAATAGAATGCCCATCACCAACCGCAACAGAGGGATAAATACACAAATTAAAAACATCATTAAGACAATTGATATCATCATTAATATGAGAGGATGCACCTGTATCCATATTCCAATTGCCGTCGACAGGAGCCTGAAGTGTTTCAGTAGTAAAAGCATGAGGTAAAGTGGTTTCATGACCACCCGGAGAAGAACCCCCTTGCTGCAAACCAGTCAAAGGGAGAGACCCATGCGGCGAACCCCCTGAACCATACATATGAGGTTGTGAACCCCCTGGAAGAACAACCTGAACCCCCTGATGAGCATCGTGAAACCCCTGAACCCCCTGCTGAGCTGCGTGAACCCCGTGAACCCCTTGATGAGCCCCTTGAACCCCCTGATGAGTTGCGTGAATACCCTGAACCCCTTGATGAGCCCCCTGAATAGCACCATGAACCCCTGAACCCCCTGATAAGTAGCGTGAACTCCTTGAGTGTAAGGACCCCCTCCGATTGCAGGAGTGAACTGATAAGGAAACGTGGGTTGGGCCAAAGTGCCAAAGCCTGGTGGTGGGCTCACATAACATGCAATAGGCTGTGAAACAGGAGAGGGTTGAGTTTGGTTTGAAGCATTCGAGACATTTCCCCCATGCATAACACCTTGTATACCAAGCTTAGCCAAAAGAGACTGAAGAGTAACCAAATCATTGGAGGACAACGGTGTCCCGGTAGGAACAGTAGCAGGTGACGGGCTTTTTGAAGGATTATTATGTCTACCATCACGAAGAAACTTACAATGGAGACCAAATCTACAAAAACCTTGAGCAAAAAGGAAACACGGTTTGTGTACCTTTTCATTAGTATTGGTAGTACGCCTCATATTGGAATTCGAGTTGGCCAATAAAACCATCGGTGATGACGAGGTAGAATCAACCAAAGTATCATGACCACGAGTCTTTAAACGCATCTCCTCCGTGGTAAGCATCGAACGTACCGTCTGTAGGTCCGGAAAAACTTCACGATGGGCAATGATAGTAGAGACACTATCATACTTAGCGGGTAACCCTTCCAAGGCAAAAGTAACAACATCATCATTGCTAATAGGAGACCCCAAACTAGATAAGATAGTGGCGATGTTCTCAATCTTCCTAAAATAATCATCAATGCTTAAGTCACCAAGTTTTATAGCACGGAGTTCGGCCTTTAATGCAATAGAGCGAGAGCGCTTATTGTCATTGAATATTGATGCAAGCATGTCCCATGCCTCCTTGGCCGTTTGAGGATCCGCATTAACGTGGCGTTATTGAAGTGTCAGAGACAAAGTGATGAAAATCCAAGAGAGAAAGATGGTGTCAATCTTTAACCATTCGGCATCCGGAGGTGATGGTGGAGCACTTGAGGTGGCATCATCCAAAGACTCGCCAATTAGATGATCCAAGATAGAATTCCCTTTGCAAAGTTGCTTACGAAAATAAGTCCATGAGGAGTAATTCATCTCCTCGACATTCAACTTGACCGGAACGAGGGTGGGGATATTATTAATAGTCATGAGTTTGTCCGACAAAAGAATAACCGGTGCTGATGGTGTAGGTCCTGTCATGATGAGGCTCGACAATAACTAGGGTTTGTTGGTGAAGTAGGAACGTGATGTGTAACAGTAGAGGTAGGGTTAGGGTTTGTTTTAGTGAAGTAATGGAACAGTAAATTAATGAGTATGAGTAGGGTTTGATGTGGCAAATAAAACAAAACTCAAACAAAACAACAGGTACTGTGGGTGACTAGTTATCACACAGTAACTAACAATCGACAAGAAGAGGGTAACGACAGTCGACTGGTTATCATACATCAACCAACGATCGACTATAAGCAGAAACAACTGTCGACTAGCTATCAACTAAAGCTAACGATCGACTGAAAAAAAAAGACAGACCGGAAGAAAAAATTATTTAGGTTTCTATGGATCGATTAGCTGTGATACCATGTAGGATAATAGGGTAAATCGTGTGTATCATTAATAATGAAACGTGGTATATAAATACTAATACAAAACTGTTCTAGACTCGGGCCTTAGCCCATACGAATATTACATGGACTCAAACTCTTAATAGATAAACATACGACTAACATATCATGAGTTTTTTTAACCACAAGAATGTTACTATAACTTTTTGTTGTTCCCTTATACTTGGTTAACAGTTAACTAATGAGTTAATCTAACCAAGATATATGACTTTTAACACAGATGTAAATAAGATTAACAACAAATATAAACGTAAAAAAAGGAGAGTAATTTTCAACGTTTAATTCTTATTAGAAATTAATCAAAGAATTATACCCAAGTGTTTGCCGAATAACACTTGGGATTGAAATGACAAGTATGGTATGAATTCCTCACTAAACTCAAACAAAGTTTGAGTGACAACTATAGGTCTCACTGAGCTATCTCAAGGACATTGTTGTTCTTTGGAGGAGTAAAAGTGGTTTGTGAATGCTAAGCATTAATTGCACAAACTTGTCAAATTTTACTCCTCACTTATGTTACCTATTTATACACAAGTATGAACCACTATAATACCCAAGAGACATAAGACATCCTTAAATAAAATCTTGATAGATTTTGTTCTCTGGCAAAAGAACCTTCATTGGGTTAAGTCCAAAAGGTGCTTTCTGATGATAGACTGGATTTAGCCATTTAGGGAAACTTTGACTGTAAAGTGATAAAGCACTTTTGTGAAATAGTTCAAACTTTCCTGCCTAGTCCCGCCTATTCTTCAGTCATCAGTTCTTCAGTCATCAGTACCTTAATAGTTGTTGAGGAGTCTTGGGGGTTCAGTGAGTTATTGTCATCCTCACTGAACCCATCACCTTCTTCTTGGCTTAGATGCCACTCGCTGAGTTCCGCCTCACTAAATGGTGAACCTTTCTTCATAGACTTGTTCTAAGCATCCTGAAGATGACTCACTGAGATACTGTTCACTCAGTGACTTGTTTGTGTTTACGACACTTAGGTTACTTTATGCTCAAATCCTTGTTAGAGGAGGATTGGGGAATTCAGTGACCCAACAGTCTCCCCCTATTTGGATATGCAAATAGCCTAAGTGTCTCATGATTCAGTGTGAGTTGGCATGGGTCTTCATCTCTCACTGAGTGTTTATGTAATTATAGTAGGACACTGATAACTTTAAAAGAACATCAAAGTTTATTAATAGTTATTACAATTCCTACTGATAATACAAAAACAAAAAAGATAGTGGTTGTAGATTCAGATATTCAATTGAAATCCAAGTGCATCAAGCTTTTCCTTCTTGGATCTCAGGAGGTGTTTCTCAGGGTGCACCTCAATCTTATCTTTAAGGTCCTGGCAGAACCTTACATTTTTAGCACACCTAACAGGAGAAGCCAGCATCAGGTACATCAACATCGCCTTAATCCCTGCCCTGTCAATGTCTGACCACCTTTGGAAAGCAGGGTTTCCATACTCATCAGTAAAGCATAGACCTCTTTCAGGGACTTCAAACACTAAATTGTCCATGAAGGTGATTCCTTCAGGAAGAGACCTGTCACAATCTAATCCTGGGACCTTGATCTCAGGCTCCGACTCAATTTGCTTCCTCTTCCTTTTGGAGACCTTTGGTGGAGCAGTTTGAGTATATGGAGCTGGAAGCAAAGAGGGAATGCCAAGAGCTTCAGGCATTTCCATCAGTATTTCATACGTGAGCTTCAATGATTTCAAGAGACTAGGAACCACCACATTCGTCTTCTTAGAGATGATTGGTCGAAGCTCATCCAGCTCAGAGATGCCAAAGTCAGCGAATCTGAATGGATCATGGATGTCCATTACTCTTTGGTCTTTCCCTCTGAAGACAGTGACAATTGCAGGCTTGGTGTTGCGATGGATTTTGATGTCAGTGATGATTTCAGGTTTGAGTCTTTCTTTCATCACCCAAGTGTACCTTTCAATCATGGTCTTTCTGATCTGAGCGTCCTTCCTGAGCTTTTCTTCTCTTTGCCTTTTCAGGGCACTCATCTCTTTATCCTGAGCCTTTTTGAAGGCCGCACCAGCTTGTCCAGTAGCCAGTTGCTCAGCATCCAACCCAATTTTCTCAGCCTCTTCATGAACAACCTTTATGAGTTCAGGTTTGCTCATCTTTTCTTCAACAGCCACCATTTTGAGTATCCCATCTCTCTCCAAGTAGGCCTGAATTTGAGCATCAGTGAGGTGATGGACTACCCCATTGATCAAAAATGGAATTGTGATTGGTTCATTAGGATCCTGTCTGACAATGGTAGAGGCAGGCTTCAGCACTCTTTCAGGTTCAGGTAATGTAGCAATGCTTTTGCCTTTATCCTGCTGACGAGATGAAGAGACTGTTTCATCTTGTGGTTGAACTGATGAGATTAGAGTGGCCTCTGTGACATGCTCCCCCTCAGTGTGAGAGGGCTGCCCTCTTGAAGCAACATTGGTAGCTTCATCTTGGGCTTCAGTATGAAGGGCATCAGTGACATTCTCCCCCTCAACTGTTGCCTGAGCTGCAGTGATGGCAAGAGTTGGAGTGACTGATGCAGAAGTAGAGGAACCCTTGAAGGCCTGGTAGATCTCAGTCATCATGGACTTGATGTCTGAGGTGTCCTTCTGAATTGTTGATACTTTGGCTTCAAGGGATGCTTGAGCATTCTCCATTGCTGTCAAACGAGAACCAAAACCCCAAGCAATGGAGGCTGACTTTTGAGACTGAGCTGCCACTGAGAGATCCAAGGCAGTAAGGGAGGTTTTGACAGCCTCCACTGAGCTACTGAGAGCCTGAAGATTGAAGGACTTCATCAGGTTGAGGAGCTCAGTGAGATGCACTGAATTGAGCTGATAGGTCTCTGATGCCTGAAGAAGCTTCCTGGTAAGTTCAGGATCATCCTTAACTGATTTTTGAATGGACTGAACCCCTGTATTCAGCTTGTTGAGATATTCAAGGAACTTGTTAAGGTGAGAGACCATCTGTGTCAGGGAGAAGGAGACTGAGGCATTTTGCTCCCTGACATCGTCATTATATTCTTCAACTGCATCTTTGAGGTTAAAGTAATGAACCGTCTGCTCAGTGTGCATGTCAAAAACCTGATCACTGACTCCCCTTAATAAGGCATTGGTCGCCTTCTTGATGAACTTAGTAAAGACCTTCCTAGTGAGAGGAGCTTGATCGTCTCCTGAGGATTCTGATTAGGAGTGAGGTTCAGTAGCTTCAGTGTTAGAGGGTTGAGGAGACTGAGGGATTGGTTCAGTGACTGTCTCCTCAACCACTATATCATCTCCGGCTTTAAAAACCTCCTCATCACTGTGGAAGTCATCATCTGAGAACAGGGCTGCCTGAGCATCAGCCATGGACTGAATCTGCAAAACAAGGTTATCTGGCTCCTCTTCATAAGAAGACTTGCCTTTGTTTTGCCCAGGTCCTGACCCCTCTAATCCAATAGACTGGGTTTTATCTACCTGGTCCTTAGAGCCAGTTCCCAAGTTGTGGGCACCTCCGAGAGTGGTTTTGGGTTCCATATCAGCGGGTGGCCTTTTTCCCTCTGAATCTTTGTCCCCCTGACCCCTTCAGACACTGATGGGTGTTTTCCAATGTCATCCTGAGGAATCGTGATTGTTGTGTCCCTATCAGCGGGTTGTATGTTTCCCTTTGAGTCTTTGGGAAGAGTTGTTGTGCCCTCAGACAAAAGCTTTGATTTGCGAATGTCCTCATCAGGCACCTGACTGGGTTTGCCCCCTTTCCAACAGGCTTGCGTTGGCCTGCCGAAGATTTAGGGGCGAGAACTCCTTGTTGCTTGGGTTGTGATTTACCCAAGCCTTTAGCAGGATGTGAAATGGTGTGGGTCCCCTTCTCAGTGGAGTAGTGCTGCCCCACCGAGGATATAGGACCCTTTGCTCCCTGAGACCCTGGTTGTGATTTGCCAGAGCCTTTAACAGGATGTGAAGTTTGGGTTGATTCCATCTCCACTGACTTGTTTATGTCAGAAGAGCCCTTGGGAATGGGTTTGCCCGAGGATACATAGTGTGATGTCTCAGTGCCCTCCGTTGGCCTTTGTTTTGGGGCCAAAGATTGGGTTATGATCCTGAGGGTGTCAATAGTCAGGGTCTGTTGTTGTTGCCCCCTTATAACATCCCGTAAAATTTTCCTACGATTAATACATTATTATAACATAAAAGTAACCATTTTTACCCATGACAATTTTTTTATACACTTTTGACGATCACAACATTTTCACCATTTACCTTGAAAAGAATATTCATTCGTGCTTTAAAAACCTAAATATCATAACACGTTCTCACATACTTTGTGTCACACTCATTATATGTACCTTCATAGTCTCAACTCGCGAATAACATGAAACTAGTAAACATACTCATTGTAATCTTTTACCATGCTCATTTGACTTCCCCTCATACCTCATATTTACCACTTGATATATTGCAATATAAACCAAATCCTATCACCACCTAGCTCTTAGTAAGCTACTAGTCTCATCTCTGTGGCTATCACATTTCTTATGACCACTAATGTCAAAATATTACATAGGCTCCTAATATCCCACGTACGTACCACATCTTCAGCATACTACAAAATAAACTAATTCCTTCTTGGTGTTATACGAGCAGACTAGCAAAACCAAATGGACTTCTTATTTTCTTGGTTCCTTTTTCCTTTGCACCTGATCCATCAGCAGACTCATAAGTCCAAACTAATTAAACTCACTATAAAGATTCAGGAATGACAAAGCTTATACCCTATACAATCATAAGATGGAAACTGATCAAGAGCAAAAGTTTAACCTATTCAATATTTTGAAATATTCTTATAATGTGTCAACAAACCAAACCCTTAGACATCTCTCTAGTCGATCTATCTATATTTTCTTTTGTTATGTTTTCTCATCAACAAAACACATGCCAACTTGAATAAATTATCTCTATATACTCTCCTATATACATGTCGACACATACATGAAAACCCATCATAGTGTTTACCTTCAACCAAAACCTTATAACATTCCACCTCAAATACAACTAAGCCATTTTCTTTCTTGTTCCCTTCTCCTGGTCAACGAGGCAAGAGCACAAGAACCATGTCACTTTCTTTACTTACACATACAAGCTATGACACACTCGAACTCACTGACACACTCCACCTTAAGTCACATGGAACTTGATAAGCTAACCAAATCGTGTAAATCCAAAACCACCTCCAATGTTACCCAATCCAAGAACACCACACGCAAGCTCCTCAAAAATTCAGTTGCCTCGCGACATTTGTTTCATTTGATGAACCTTCATACGCCACCTCCAACAATCTCCAATCCAAATACATGCAAACATCCTATCCCTGCTCCATATCACATTCCAGATTGAGTATATAAAAGCTCATGCTAATCGACATTCACACTACAACTCACATCACATTTACATACTTGTAGTTCACAGTTGATCCAAGGTGGAAGAGAAAGCAAGACGGTGGAAACTTGGAACTAATATTGGTTCATGAATGAGCCTTAACCGAGCTGTACACCATCACTCTTCCACTTCCCTCACTGCCCTTGAACCAAACTTAAACATAACATGTTGCTTCTGTTGTTGCTGTCGAGAAGAAAGAAAGAAGAAGAAGGAACCATACAACGTGATTCTTTTCAAACGTACCCACACACTCCTTCACATTCATAAAAACTTGGTTCATAAAGTCGTGGCCTCCTGTGGTGAGTACGAACCAAAACTAGACCAATTCAAGGAGTGTTGCTCGACTCTTAAGACAAATGGGTGCTGGTCTTGGTTCATTGTTGGAGTCACATGCGAGCCACATTGTCACCCTTCCTGATCATATACTGTATCAAGTGTTTTCCCCACCACTGTTGGTGTTGTAAGTCTCCAAACCCATTCCATCTTATTACTTTCCTTCATGCATATATAAAATAATTAACGTGGCATTGTCAAGACTTGTGTGCAAAAAAGGACTTATATGAACTTGCAAGTAACCGTTGGACACAAAATAACTCAAGAAAAACCTCACGAGACCAAAGCTTGGCTCTCGTTGTACACATGCTTACTCTATGCGTACTACTCCTTGTGGCTCATTTGCTTGCAAACTCACTGAAACAAGGACTTGTGTGCATGCATACTCACGTTAGATAGTCACTGAGAAAGTATTGTAACTACATGAATAAGACAAAGGTTAATTAAAATGCTAAGACACCAGGAATAACAAAACAAAATAGAATATAAATGCATATACACGATCACAGTTTTCTGTATGTACAAATTTAGCAACCATAATACAGTGACAAACCTTTTAAAGATAACGAACAGTGAACTAAAACATCAAAAAGTCTTTGGCTCAGTTGGGTGGGAGCTTGGTTGCTGAGCAAGAGGTCTTTGGTTCGATACTTGCTTAGGACAGCTTTAATATTTTTGTTATTTTGAAAACTTTAGGCTCTTGGCAGTTTTGATCCCGCATTTTCAAAACATTTATCACATTTTCTTAGAACCTTTTTACAAGATTTGAATCTTGTATTACTTTTACAACTTCACCCTTACGAGTTTGATCCTTTGACATTTTCCATTCAAAAACTTTTATAAGGTTGTAAATATGTTTATTTTTGAATATGTAGTCATTTAACTATTTAGGTTTAAAAGAGTAACGTTGGTATAGCCTAAAAGTTTACAAAGAAACTTAACTACGTTTGACAAATTAATATTTTATGACTATGTCATAGTAACATATACCAAGACCTACACTTTGAGATGATAATGAAGTAATAATAATGAATAACTATATGTTTCTGAATATATATAATATATAACGTGAATTATATAACTTGATATTATTATCGGTTAACTTGAACACACATTAAGAGATGATTATTATTTTCTCAAAAACTCATTCATTCGTTTAATTAAATTGACATTTACTACAAATTTATCATTCACCAACTTTCGATACATATCATAAATTCATGACGAGAAATATAAAATAATAAACGACACTTATACATAAAGACAAATTATATAGTATATAACTTTGCTCTTGAATTATTAAACGTGTTGCCACACAAGCCACCTCTGCTACGAAAGTTATTTTGTCATCAAACACTATTCAAATCACGATTCTTGATAAGTCGAACTTATCTCGGACTTCCATATCATTCAGGTTATCTTTGAAGTCATTTCCATTCTACCTCTGACATTACGTTATCTATGCCTATCATAATTCTCAGGTGAGTCATAGCCCCTACTCTTACTTGTTTTACAATGGTTTATAAACGTTTTTGGGGGAGATACATGCTTAACTACTGTTTTTACTTTTACAAGTATTCATTAATTAAATACAGGACTATATTACATATAAACTTTACTAGTTTACACATTTTTATATCTCATAAGGAAATACCTGCTATAGACATGATTACAAGTGATTTTTCAACGATATGCTATATTTGATCTCGATTGCCTAAGTTTCCTATTACCAAAAGTCCCTCGATCATGCGCCTTAATCACTTGCAGGGTGAACGTAAATAATTGTGAATAGATCTATTAGGGATTGACAATCCCCATTTGGTCGCTAGAGGAAAGCCACCAAATGCACTTTATTTGATTTCATAGGTTACTGGTAAATACCTATCTTGAGGGCCACTGTTTTACATCATTATTATGGATAATTTTGATGCCTGTTAATCGTTGAGTGTCATGAGCTTAGGGCAATAGGACGGTAATAATGTAGCACTACAATGACTGATGTTAAGGGCGTACGATGCTGTAGCCCACTGTTTTATTAAACTATGAGATTGTGCTCACTATATAGCAGGAAAAACTATTAATAATTGGCAAACGAACTACTATTTTGGTGTTGACCCGGTTAGGTCAAACAAACTACTATTTTGGTGTTGACCCGGTGAAGGGCAAACCAACGGAATATTTTTGAATTAATAAGGAAATCACTCATTTTCTGATTTTGATAAATCAACGATTTAAGCAATGAATATTTTGGATTTACTCACACTTTAATTTGATAATCAACGGTTATTATAACTTCTATGGAATCATAAACTCTTTGATTTTGGAAATCGATATTCGAAACTATAAACTCTATGAACTCACCAACCTTTGTGTTGACACTTTTAGCATGTGTTTATCTCAGGTAACTATACAAGAAGGAACTTGAAGGCACGGAGTGGGCTTGTAACCCGACATGGGCTTAAATAAACATTTTGACACATTTCAAATAAACTTGTTGTTTAAACTATGAAACATCTTGATGTCTCGAATATTTGGTATTTTGAATGAATTAAATTTTAAAGCGTCACTTTTGTGTCGTTTTCTATGATTTTGATAAAGATCCTCAAAGTAACACGCAAAAAGTCTTTCGCTGACGTGATGATTTTGGGGGTGTTACAGATTGGCATCAGAGCTACAGTTATAGAGAACCAAGTGTTTTGAACATTGGACTATAACTACACTTTTAAAACGGACCACTTTTACAAAATACCACCTTATGCCCTCCGTGCCTACGCGTTTCCAACATCTGGTAGAGACATTACTTTTACATGATTTCTTATATATGTTAACATGTTATGATTATGCTAATGACTTATATTTAGTAATCGGGATTATTACAAATACCGTGTCTTCATATTTCCATCCGCCAGACGATTATGTGACTTTTAGATAGTTTATGCTACAACAACACTCTAGTATATTAATATATATTGATATATATGCTCCCCAACTATTTTGAGTACTATACCAATCCTCCTTAATTATCTCGCTCTCATCTTTATAGATGCATATGACATACTCTTTTTGTACTCTTGGAAAAATCTGCGCATTACCTCGTCGATTAGTATGAGTGTTGAGTCAGAAATTCTTAAGTAGGATGATTTACAATGTCTTTATTTGAATGGATTGAGACGCCTTTTTATTGAAATAAAGAAATTGTAAACCGCTGAACCATAAGTTTATACTTCGTTATTTACATCGTTTGGGACGCTTCTCTATGTAAATAACGAATTATAAATAAGTGGGCTTAATTGTATCTGAAATGGCATGCGTATGAAATCAAGGATCACTAAAGTTCATAAAAACACTAAAACTTCAGCCAAAGACTCACGATTTTCTTTTGCGTATGCCTAATTTTAAGGCATTACGGCACAACCACATTTCTTCAATCATGTACTCACTTTTACATTCTGGCAATTTATGAAACCTTTTCACGACATTGTATGTGATTACAATGGTCTCTCTTACTTCTCCGGCACTATGAGTGATATAGTGATCTCCGAACCTTTCACAACTTTACATTGTTTCACCTAAAATCCATCAAAATCTATAAATTCCTCTAATAGAAATACAAGATATGAGATTGCTAAGGAACAAACAGATTCATCATCTACAAAAGCTTGGAACCAAATACCGTGTTGTCACTTAAAACTATATTTAACAAGTTTCTCTTTACAAAAGCTGAAGTTCAACAACTTTCTCTTCATTCAACAAGTTTCCACTTGAAAACTTTTATTATTAAAAATCTGTTAAACTACCAACTAGTTTAACGGGTAGGTTACCCTACAGATTTTAACTTTCACGAAACAAGATATTGTGAACCATGTTTATCTTCAAAACATGTTAAAATAAAAATCTTCATTCAAAAATGGAATTGTTTCTTAAATCAAGATTAATCAAAAGAAATTGAACATAAGACAACGTAAGTAGTTAGAACTACTCAACAATTATGACTATGAGAACTGCTATCATCAAGAAGAAGCTAATGTAGTATTAGATACGTTAAGCTGGAAAGAAAAATTAAAAAGAAGAAGCTAATGTAGTAGTTGATACGTTAAGCTGGAAAGAAAAATTAAAAAGAAGAAGCTAATGTAGTAGTAGATACGTTAAGCTGGAAAGAAAAATTAAAAAGAAGAAGCTAAGGTAGTAGTAGATACGTTAAGCTCGAAAGAAAAAAAAAATTTAAAACCGCTCATGGATTAGATCGTTAGGAATGACTATTTGTTCACCCTTTCCACTCACCTTTAAAACTACCATATCTTGGAATCCCGGGACGGGATTCAGTTTAACGGGTAGGTAATATAACATCCCGTAAAATTTTCCTACAATTAATACATTATTATAACATAAAAGTAACCATTTTTACCCATGACAATTTTTTTATACACTTTTGACGATCATAACATTTTCACCATTTACCTTGAAAGGAATATTCATTCATGCTTTAAAAACCTAAATATCATCACACGTTCTCACATACTTTGTGTCACACTTATTATACGTACCTTCATAGTCTCAACTCGCGAATAACATGAAACTAGTAAACATACTCATTGTAATCTTTTACCATGCTCATTTGACTTCCCCTCATACCTCATATTTACCACTTGATATATTGCAATATAAACCAAATCCTATCACCACCTAGCTCTTAGTAAGCTACTAGTCTCATCTCTGTGGCTATCACATTTCTTATGACCACTAATGTCAAAATATTACATAGGCTCCTAATATCCCACGTACGTACTACATCTTCAGCATACTACAAAATAAACTAATTCCTTCTTGGTGTTATACGAGCAGACTAGCTAAACCAAATGGACTTCTTATTTTTTTGGTTCCTTTTTCCTTTGCACCTGATCCATCAGCAGACTCATAAGTCCAAACTAATTAAACTCACTATAAAGATTCAGGAATGACAAAGCTTATACCCTATACAATCATAAGATGGAAACTGATCAAGAGCAAAAGTTTAACCTATTCAATATTTCGAAATATTCTTATAATGTGTCAACAAACCAAACCCTTAGACATCTCTCTAGTCGATCTATCTATATTTTCTTTTGTTATGTTTTCTCATCAACAAAACACATGCCAACTTGAATAAATTATCTCTATATACTCTCCTATATACATGTCGACACATACATGAAAACCCATCACAGTGTTTACCTTCAGCCAAAACCTTATAACATTCCACCTCAAATACAACTAAGCCATTTTCTTTCTTGTTCCCTTCTCCTGGTCGACGAGGCAAGAGCACAAGAACCATGTCACTTTCTTTACTTACACATACAAGCTATGACACACTCGAACTCACTGACACACTCCACCTTAAGTCACATGGAACTTGATAAGCTAACCAAATCGTGTAAATCCAAAACCACCTCCAATGTTACCCAATCCAAGAACACCACACGCAAGCTCCTCAAAAATTCAGTTGCCTCGCGACATTTGTTTCATTTGATGAACCTTCATATGCCACCTCCAACAATCTCCAATCCAAATACATGCAAACATCCTATCCCTGCTCCATATCACTTTCCAGATTGAGTATATAAAGGCTCATGCTAATCGACATTCACACTACAACTCACATCACATTTACATACTTGTAGTTCACAGTTGAACCAAGGTGGAAGAGAAAGCAAGACGGTGGAAACTTGGAACTAATATTGGTTCATGAATGAGCCTTAACCGAGTTGTACACCATCACTCTTCCACTTCCCTCACTGCCCTTGAACCAAACTTAAACATAACATGTCGCTTCTGTTGTTGTTGTCGAGAAGAAGGAACCATACAACGTGATTCTTTTCAAACGTACCTACACACTCCTTCACATTCATAAAAACTTGGTTCATAAAGTCGTGGCCTCCTGTGGTGAGTACGAACCAAAACTAGACCAATTCAAGGAGTGTTGCTCGACTCTTAAGACAAATGGGTGCTGGTCTTGGTTCATTGTTGGAGTCACATGCGAGCCACATTGTCACCCTTCCTGATCATAGACTGTATCAAGTGTTTTCCCCACCACTGTTGGTGTTGTAAGTCTCCAAACCCATTCCATCTTATTACTTTCCTTCATGCATATATAAAATAATTAACGTGGCATTGTCAAGACTTGTGTGGTAAAAAGAACTTATATGAACTTGCAAGTAACCATTTGACACAAAATAACTCAAGAAAAACCTCAGGAGACCAAAGCTTGGCTCTCGTTGTACACATGCTTACTCTATGCGTACTACTCCTTGTGGCTCATTTGCTTGCAAACTCACTGAAACAAGGACTTATGTGCATGCATACTCACGTTAGATAGTCACTGAGAAAGTATTGTAACTACATGAATAAGACGAAGGTTAATTAAAATGCTAAGACACCAAGAATAACAAAACAAAATAGAATATACATGCATATACACGATCACAGTTTTCTGTATGTATAAATTTAGCAAACATAATACTGTGACAAACCTTTTAAAGATAACGAACGGTGAACTAAAACATCAAAAAGCCTTTGGCTCAGTTGGGTGGGAGGTTGGTTGCTGAGCAAGAGGTCTTTGGTTCGATACCTGCTTAGGACAGCTTTAATATTTTTGTTATTTTGAAAACTTTAGGCTCTTGGCAGTTTTGATCCCGCATTTTCAAAACATTTATCACATTTTCTTAGAACCTTTTTACAAGATTTGAATCTTGTATTACTTTTACAACTTCACCCTTACGAGTTTGATCCTTTGACATTTTCCATTCAATAACTTTTATAAGGTTGTAAATATGTTTATTTTTGAATATGTAGTCATTTAACTATTTAGGTTTAAAAGAGTAACGTTGGTATAGCCTAAAAGTTTACAAAGAAACTTAACTACGTTTGACAAATTAATATTTTATGACTATGTCATAGTAACATATACCAAGACCTACACTTTGAGACGATAATGAAGTAATAATAATGAATAACTATATGTTTCTGAATATATATAATATATAACGTGAATTATATAACTTGATATTATTATCGGTTAACTTGAACACACATTAAGAGATGATTATTATTTTCTCAAAAACTCATTCATTCGTTTAATTAAATTGACATTTACTACAAATTTATTATTCACCAACTTTCGATACATATCATAAATTCATGACGAGAAATATAAAATAATAAACGACACTTATACATAAAGACAAGTTATATAGTATATAATTTTGCTCTTGAATTATTAAACGTGTTGCCACACAAGCCACCTCTGCTACGAAAGTTATTTTGTCATTAAACACTATTCAAATCACGATTCCCGATAAGTCAAACTTATCTCGGACTTCCATATCATTCAGGTTATCTTTGAAGTCATTTCCATTCTACCTCTGACATTACGTTTTCTATGCCTATCATAATCCTCAGGTGAATCATAGCCCCTACTCTTACTTGTTTTACAATGGTTTATAAACGTTTTTGGGGGAGATACATGCTTAACTACTTTTTTTACTTTTACAAGTATTCATTAATTAAATACAGGACTATATTACATATAAACTTTACTAGTTTACACATTTTTATATCTCATAAGGAAATACCTGCTATAGACATGATTACAAGTGATTTTTCAACGATATGCTATATTTGATCTCTATTGCCTAAGTTTCCTATTACCAAAAGTCCCTCAATCATGCACCTTAATTACTTGCAGGGTGAACGTAAATAATTGTGAATAGATCTATTAGGGATTGACAATCCCCATTTGGTCGCTAGAGGAAAGCCACCAAATGCACTTTATTTGATTTCATAGGTTACTGGTAAATACCTATCTTGAGGGCCACTGTTTTACATCATTATTATGGATAATTTTGATGCCTGTTAATCGTTGAGTGTCATGAGCTTAGGGCAATAGGACGGTAATAATGTAGCACTACAATGACTGATGTTAAGGGCGTACGATGCTGTAGCCCACTGTTTTATTAAACTATGAGATTGTGCTCACTATATAGCAGGAAAAACTATTAATAATTGGCAAACGAACTACTATTTTGGTGTTGACCCGGTTAGGTCAAACAAACTACTATTTTGGTGTTGACCCGGTGAAGGGCAAACCAACGGACTATTTTTGAATTAATAAGGAAATCACTCATTTTCTGATTTTGATAAATCAACGATTTAAGCTATGATTATTTTGGATTTACTCACACTTTAATTTAATAATCAACGGTTATTATAACTTCTATGGAATCATAAACTCTTTGATTTTGGAAATCGATATTCGAAACTATAAACTCTATGAACTCACCAACCTTTGTGTTGACACTTTTAGCATGTGTTTATCTCAGGTAACTATACAAGAAGGAACTTGAAGGCACGGAGTGGGCTTGTAACCCGACATGGGCTTAAATAAACATTTTGACACATTTCAAATAAACTTGTTGTTTAAACTATGAAACATCTTGATGTCTCGAATATTTGGTATTTTGAATGAATTAAATTTTAAAGCGTCACTTTTGTGTCGTTTTCTATGATTGTGATAAAGATCCTCGAAGTAACACGCAAAAAGTCTTCCGCTGACATTTTAAGTCTTCTGCTGACGTGATGATTTTGGGGGTGTTACACCCCTTTTGTTAGGCTTAGGGGCAGAGGTTTCAGTGGCCAGTGACTTGGGTTGAGCCATCTTCCTGGACCCCTGTCCCTTCTTCCTCTTCACCTTCTTGGTGGGAGAGGGAATTGGTGAGATCTTGTTGTCACCCTGGATAGCAGTAAGCATATATGCTGTCATGGCGATTGGTGTAACCTCAGCAGGGTCACGAGAATAATTAGCCTTGTGTAAGACATCAGGCTCAAAGCCTACTGCATCAGGCTTAACATACTCGGACCCCAGCAAGTCTTGCAGGGCACAGGAAATGAATCTATGGTATGACATAAGTTTTTGCCTAAACTTCTCACCCAACTTTGCAATGAGGTCCCTGAAGATAATTTCTCCAAGGTCAATTTTTGTACCCTCTATGAGACAGTACACTATCATTGCTTGAGTAGTGTTCAGTTGCTCAGTGGAGGATTTATTTCCCCCAAGGACCTGAATGACAAAGGTCATCAGGATCCTCCAGGGGGCAGGGAACCAGGTTTTGATGATTGAGGCTTTGGATAGGAAGGCCCCTGGAGTCACCTCAAGGTGATTTTTGTCATAGGGTCCAAGTTCCACCAAAATTGCCTTCACATCCTCTTCAGTGGGTTGGGCATCAAAGGTCTCAGCATAGTCAAGGCCAGTGGCTTTGACAAAGGTCTTGTAGTTAAGATTTAGGAACTTAGTCCCATTCTTTACTGAGAACCTTATGGTGGCCTCCTTTAGTGCATCAGGGTTTTCAACCACCGTTGTGCACCAAAATTCCCTCAAATAGTCATGATAGATGACAGAGGGGGTTTTTTGTGAATGTGGTGGCGAGGAAACAGTTTTGTAGAAACTTCACCACATCCCTGTATTCAGGGAACCCTTGAGGGTAGGCAAAGTTTCCCACCACATTGTTCTTGGTCAGGTCGACGCTTTCCATTTGGAAATCCACATTGGGAGCGTATTTGATGACTTTAGAAGAAGCCATTGTGTTGAGAAAATGGTCTGGTTTCGAGAAAAATTAGTATAAGATGGAATACACACAGTTTGAAAAACAGATTTGTTCTTGAAATAATTTTGCAAGAGTTTTGATAAGTTTTTAAAGCGTGTGTGTGTTTTCCTTTGTGGGGGTATTTATAGGGAATGGATTAGGGTTATGCTGTTGCGGATATCAAACGTTTTGTTATTAATTCAAAAGGTGTTATAAAGCATGTTTGATATCTGCATTAAATAGCACGATTCCCATTACCCCATTTTTCTCGCAACATGATGGGATGAAAAGTTGTGTGGCTCTACAAAAGACGCTTTTGCAGAGTGATGTCATCACACAAATATTTGTGAGAGAGAGAGCATTTAATGCTCAGTGGCATTGGTGAGGTAGGTGTGGGGGCCCAAGATGTGGATGCCAGTTGTGTAAGCGACTTATATTCCTATATTAAATAGGAATCAGTTACCTACCTGGGACATTTACTAACTAAGTACTTAGAGCATTTAGTTAGGGTATTCAATGCCATTTGATATCTTGAGACCCCTGAATGATTTATCATTCAGGAATGGGTTGTTCAGGGACCAAGAGAATTTACATCAGGATGGAACAATTTTAAATCAGTTGCCTGATTCAATGTCCAACATGCCCAATTCGGCTTTCAGTCTAGTGAAAGTGGGTTCATCCAAAGGTTTAGTAAAGATATCAGCTAACTGATATTCAGTGAGGATGAAATGTAATTCAATTTCTCCATTCATGATGTGGTCCCTGATGAAATGGTATCTGATATCAATGTGTTTGGTTCTTTGATGAAGCACAGGGTTGTTGGAGATGGCTATGGCACTTGTGTTATCACAAAATATGGGTACCATCTTATACTGAATGCCATAGTCACTCAGTTGGCTCTTCATCCAGAGTCCATTTGCACAAAACCCTGCAACAGCCACACATTCAGCTTCAGCTGAGGACATGGCCACTGACTGTTGTTTCTTTGTACTCCAACACACAAGTTTACCACCAAGGAATTGACAGGATCCTAAGGTACTCTTTCTGTCCATATTGCAGCCTGCATAGTCAGAGTCAGTGTACCCTTTGAGATCAAATCCTGAGCATCTTGGGTAATACAAACCAAGGTTTGGTGTACCCTTCAGGTACCTGATGATTCTCTTGACTGTAGTGAGATGAGAATCTTTTGGATCAGCCTGATATCTAGCACATAGGCAGACTGAGAATTGGATATCAGGCCTTGATGCAAGTAAGTACATCAGGGAGCCTATCATTCCCCTGTACTGGGTTTGGTTCACTGATTTTCCAGTGAGGTCAGGGCCAAGATTGTTTGGAGGAACCATAGGAGTTTTTACTGAAGAGCAGTCAGTGAGCTCATACTTTTTCTGTAGGTTCCTAACGTATTTTTCTTGACAAATGGATATGCCTTTGTCAGTCTGTTTGATTTGAAGTCCAAGGAAGTAAGTGAGTTCACCCATCATGCTTATTTCAAACTTTGAGTTCATCACCTTTTCAAACTGTTTGCAAAGTTTGTAACTTGTTGAGCCAAAGATGATGTCATCAACATAGACTTGGACAAGGATGACATAAATTTTTGTTCTATAGATGAACAGGGTGTTGTCAATCTTCCTCTAACAAACTTGTTTTGGATCAGGAAGGCAGAAAGTGTTTCATACCATGCCCTGGGAGCTTGCTTTAGTCCATAAAGGGCTTTGTTAAGCTGGTAGACATGGTTAGGAAATTCACTGCTTTCAAAGCCAGGAGGTTGTTGCACATAGACATCTTCTTTAATTTCACCATTCAGGAATGCACTTTTTACATCCATTTGGTAAACTTTAAAGTTCATGTATGTTGCATAGGCTAGGAAGATCCTGATTGCTTCCATTCTAGCAACAGGTACAAAGGTTTCCTCATAATCAATACCTTCCTGTTGATTATACCCTTTGACAACTAGTCTTGCTTTGTTTTTTACGACTGTGCCATTCTAATCAGTCTTGTTTTTGAAGACCCATTTCATACCAATGACCAAAACACCATTAGGGCATTCGACAAGGGTCATGACTTCATTTCTGTCAAATTGTTCTAGTTCATCTCTCATGGCCTGAACCCAACTTTCATATGTCAGGGCTTCTTTGATATTTTTAGGCTATATTTCAGAGAGATAGTCAGCATAAATACATATATTGGCTGAGGCTGCCTTGAGTTTAGCAGCCATGCTTCTGGTAAGCATGCCTTCAGTGGGCTCTCCAATAATGTTCACAAGCTCAATAACTTTGGATCTGGTCCAGCTATCCTGAGGTCTAGGATAGGAGTTAGAGCTTGTAGAAGCTTGATTTAATTGAGGAGTGGGTTCAGTTACAGGAACCTGAGGTAACTCAAGATTATGTACTTTAGTGACATTAGTGGGAACAGTTTGTTCAGAGGATTCCTGAATAATTGGTTCAGTGGTTGCTGTCTCATTTGAGACTTGTTGAGTTTCAATGAACTCACTGATGGTTGGTTGGGGTAGATTGTGAGGGATGATATAGTAAGAGACATCAGCATCAGCTTGGTATTGAGTTGAAGGGTGATTCTCAGGGAGATACTCATCAGGAGTATACCATGAAGAATCATCAATACCAATTTCTTCAACTGTGGAACTGGAGAACCTGATGAATTCAGTGCTCTCATCAACAGTTATGTGATAAGTTTCCTCAGTTTGTTATCTCCTTGTGTTAAACACCCTGAAGGCTTTGGAAACCAGAGAATATCCCAGGAAGTATCCATCATCAACTTTGGCATCAAATTTACCCAAGTGATCCTTGTGATTGTGAATAAACACAGGACACCCAAATACATGAAAATAGCTGATGTCAGGGATCCTTCCTTTGGATATCTCATAAGGAGTCTTATTGTGCCTTTTCACAATGATGGACCTATTTTGAGTGTAGCAGGCTGTTTTGACTGCCTCAGTCCAGAATTGTTTTGAGAGGACTGAGCCATTCAACATTGTCCTTGCTGCCTCAATGAGTGTTCTATTTCTCCTTTCATCTACTCCATTTTGTTCAGGAGTATAGGGAGAAGTGAAATTCCGAGAAATCCCTTTCTCATCACAGAAACACTCAAGGTCATGGTTTTTGAATTCAGTGCCATTATCAGTTCTAATTTGTTTAACTTTGACATCATTTTGATTTTCAATGTTCCTGACAAATGACATGATTGTGTTAGCTGCCTGACTCTTTTTGGCTAGGAAGTAAACCCAAGTGTATCTTGAGTATTCATCCACAATGACCAGAGTATACTTCTCATGATGTATGGACATGTGACTGACAGGTCCAAACAAGTCCATATGGAGAAGATGCAGACAACTTTTGATAGAGAATGATTGTTTGGTTTTGAATGATGCCCTGTGGTGTTTTCCTTTTTTACAAGCAGAACAAGGCTTGTCTTTGGTATACACCAGGGATGGAAGGCCAAGAACTTTGTTCTGTTTGGCTAGGTTGTTGATGTTTTTGAAGTTGAGATGAGAGAGTCTCCTATGCCAGAGCTAGTTGATTGTCTCATTTTCCTTAGAGAAAAGGCAAGTCCCATTTTGAGTAAGGGATGACATGTCTAGAATATAAACATCATCCCTCCTGGGAGCAATCAACACCACTTCCTTATTGGCATTAAAGATGGTCCCTCTCTTGTCATCAAATTGAACAATGTATTTTGCATCACATAGTTGACTCACACTTATCAGATTGTACTTGAGACCATTGACATAAGCTATTCTTGTAAAAACTATACCATTGCAGTTTACTGAACCATAACCTTCAGTGGGAGCTGATGAGTTATCACCAAATACAACCTTGGGTCCTGGTTCTTCAACATATCTGTGCAGATAACTCTTAACACCAGTCATACTCCTTGAGAATCCACTATCGAGATGCCAAGCAAGATCCCTGATGTGTTTCTGCATAAATAGTAATCTGGGTTAGTTTTTCTTGTTACCCCACCTCCTAGTGGGCTTAGTCCTCAGGGACTTTTTGAACTTAGCTAGTGAATCATGATATGAAGTTGAGTGAACTGAGCTTCCACATGTTTTACATTTTGTGGTGGTTGAAGACTCAGTTGACTGAACACTGCTGGTAGTGGTTTTTCTTCTGGACTGAATGATTTTGTCATGCCCCTTGGTTTCATGGGAGGGATCTCCATAGATGTCACAGTAGTTTTTCATCATACAATCATCAGGAAGATGATCGTTGAAACCACAGTGAGGACATGGCAAGTAAGGGTTAGCCTTCAGTCTCTGTTTGGAAGATGAGGCATACTGATAGCCTTGTGTTTTGTAAAGACCTTGTGCCTTTAAAGAAGCAGTGTGAGAGATGTGATCATAAGTTCTGTGGTCCTCTTGTTTTCATATCATGCAAAATAAGACTCTGTAGCATTTATCAGTGGTGTGATTTGGATAATTGCACAACTCACATCTCATTGAAGGTCTGGATGTGGTTTTAGGTTTGGAGGAACTTGAGGATGCTGCTGGTTGTTTAGATTTTGAGCAAGAGGGTTTATCAGTGGACTCAATTTTTTCACTTAGCATCCTAACAAGTTCAACTAACTGATCATATTGAATCAATGTTTTCAGGCTTCACTTCAGTAGATATTGAAGGTGTGTGGTTTTCAGGAGGTACTGAGGTAGGTCTCTTTAGGATGGTTATTCCTGGATTTGTTTTCTCCTTAGGAGAGTGAGGTTGATAAACTGGTGGTGCAAGGTCTGAACTAGGTGCTGCTCCTTGAAGTTGTTTCAGTGGAGGGAGTGGTGATTGTGAATCTGACTTAGACTCAGTGATGGACTCAGTATGACTGGGTTCATCAGTGACTCCTAGCAACTCCTTAATAGCCTGACTTTTAGGCTCTAGAATTCTTCCAGTGTAAAGTTTGGCAGTTTACTGTCAGGATTGACTTTTTCAATCCAGTCACTAGGTTTAGAAGTAAGTTCTTTGCTAGAGAGTATGTTTGGTGACAGAAAGGTTGTTGAATGGCTACTCTCCCTAGACACTTCAGTGAGTTGATCTTCACCCAGAGCAGCCTTTTTGGTGCTGGGTGTGAGACTCAGTGTGTCGAAGAGTTTGGGGTTCTTCTGAGTCCATTTCCAAATGACAGCCTTTTTCTTTCTTAAGTTCTTCTTGAAGTGCTTGATTTTGTTTCACAAGTTCAAAATTTTGAATTTGAAGTGTAACACATTCAAGTTTAGCTTGTTTTAAAGCAAGAAGTTCATCTCTACACTGATTTAATTCAAAACCCAGTTTGTTAAATTTTGAAAACAAATTAAGTCTCTGCTCTTCAACATACTTAAGATCAACATTAATATAATCTAAGTAAGATTTCCAATCAGCATCATCATCCATAGAAAGTAAGATGTTTACCTTTCTCATTGTGATGTTTACCCATTCACCATTCCTGGCATGACTTTTCCAACAGCAAGCTTGTTGTCTTCTGAGAGAGCCATCAGGGCACTGATGTGAACTTCTTCATTATCATCAGAGGACACTTCAACCTCATTCCAATCAAATGTTTCAGCTACAAGCCCCTTGTTCTTTGCCTGAGAAGGTTTTGGAGCCTGAGGTAACTGACTGACTGTGGAGGATGACTCAAGAAGAGCAAGTTTAGCCTTAGCCTTCCTGTATTTGGCTTCAAATCCTGTTTGAGGAGCTTTTTCAATTTTATTTTGAAAAGACTGACTAGATTGAAGCATTTTAGGTTGAAACTTGCTTGTTCCTGAAAAAGAGTTGTTTCCTGAAAATTTGTAAGATGGTTCAGAGGTTGTTTTTGAGAAACAATCTGTTGCAAAATGACCTTTTTTACCACATTTAAAACACTCAGAGTTGTCATTTGCTTTTGAGTTAGAAATTTTTTTGTTTCTTAAAAAAAAAAACCTTCTTGAGTTTGCAAAGAGTGCCCTTTCATGAAATTCAATTTGTAAATCATTCAGGTACTCCTCACTGGTTCTTTGATCAACCTCATCATCAGACTCATCTTGGAAATCCTGCACAACACCATTGGAGTAGAAGGCAGTTGATATGGGTGAAATTTTCAAGGCCTTTTTGGTCTCTTGAGCTTTACCAGGGTATCTCCTGGTGATTAAGTTGTCCTCATAGACAAACTTCCCATAAATTGCAGGGAGCTCAAGGTTCTGGATATGGTTAGCATTTCTCAAACCCTGAGAGAAGTTTAACCACTTCTCAGGGAGACTGTTGACAAAGCCAACATTGATTTCATGCTTTTACAGAATTACACCATCATTGGTCAGCTCATTCAGGAGGGTCTTATACCGAGTATAAGTCTCTGAGATACTTTCAGAATCTTTTGCCCTAAAGGTGTTGTATTCAAGCTTCAGGTCCATGATTATATTCTCCTTGGTATTTGAGGGCCCTTCATAGCTATGAACCAGGTCAGTCCAGGTCTGCTTGGCAGTAGGATAGTTAATCACTGATTCCATTATATCGTCAGGAAGACATGATATAATGATGCTTTTCAGGCGCTGGTCTTGATTGACCACCCTCCTTTCATCTGGGGTCCACTGGGCTTCAGGTTTGACTAAACCTTGAGCAGTTGTTGGGACATATGGACCATCATTAATTAACTTAATGTAATATGGTTCCATCCCAGTTAAGTATCAAAACATTCGCTTTTTCCACTTATTGAATTTTCCAACCTCAAGTCAAGGGGCAGTTGCTGAATAACTTTCACCTATTTTATCGACAAGTTGGGGAACATCTAAGTCAGCCATGGTGGGATGTTGATTTTAAAAACTTTTGAGCACTCTATTGTTTTGAAAACAGATCTAGAAAAGTTTTACAAATCTGAGGCTCTAATACCACTTGTTGTTCCCTTTTACTTGGTTAACAGTTAACTAATGAGTTAATCTAACCAAGATATATGACTTTTAACACAGATGTAAATAAGATTAACAACAAATAAACGTAAAAAAAGGAGAGTAATTTTCAACGTTTAATTCTTATTAGAAGTTAATCAAAGAATTATACCCAAGTGTTTGCGGAATAACACTTGGGATTGAAATGACAAGTATGGTATGAACTCCTCACTAAACTCAAACAAAGTTTGAGTGACAACTATAGGTCTCACTAAGCTATCTCAGGGACAGTGTTTTTCTTTGGAGGAGTAAAAGTGGTTTTGAATGCTAAGCATTAATTGCACAAACTTGTCAACTTTTACTCCTCACTTATCTTACCTATTTATACACAAGTATGAACCACTATAATACCCAAGAGACATAAGACATCCTTAAACAAAATCTTGATAGATTTTGTTCTCTAGAAAAAGAACCTTCATTGGGTTAAGTCCAAAAGGTGCTTTCTGATGACAGACTGGATTTAGCCATTTAGGGAAACTTTGACTGTAAAGTGATAAAGCATTTTTGTGAAATAGTTCAAACTTTCCTGCCTAGTCCCGCCTATTCTTCAGTCATCAGTTCTTCAGTCATCAGTACCTTAATAGTTGTTGAGGTGTCTTTGGGGTTCAGTGAGTTATTGTCATCCTCACTGAACCCATCACCTTCTTCTTGGCTTAGATGCCACTCGCTGAGTTCCGCCTCACTGAATGGTGAACCTTTCTTCATAGACTCGTTCTAAACATCCTGAAGATGACTCACTGAGACACTGTTCACTCAGTGACTTGTTTGTGTTTACGACACTTAGGTTATTTTATGTTCAAATCCTTGTTAGAGGAGGATTGAGGAATTCAGTGACCCAACACTTTTAACATATTCCTAAAGAGCAAAATGAATGAAGCACCTGAAGGTCCATTTATCTTTAGATGTATTATGATGGTTTTTATTTCATTAAGAGTGATCAATGTTTTCATGCTAGCCCAATGATGCATCATGCAAGTATAAAATAATCAAAGCACATAAAATTTTCATTTATTTAGACGTGTCTATTACAGTACTAATAGAAAAAGCATGGGTCATGCTTGTAGACTATACTGTAGGGGATGGGAGAATTGGGTGAGCTATATATAGTCCTCTCAAACTAAAAGTGAAATTGGTGAGATGTGATAGATTGATAATGGAAAAAATGATACTGTATGAAAAGTATGTTGTTGTGGTAAATATGGTGAGATGTGATAGTGGAATAAATGATATGAAAAGTATGGTGTTGTGGTAAATGTGGACTATTTCTTATTTTAGGATCATATCATGCAACAATAAAATTTACATTATCTCAAGTCTTGTATAGTTTGAACCAAAAGAAAAATAGACTAGAAAGTAACGTCTGTTTTACTTCATGTTGTTGTAATTGTATTGTTTCTTTAAACTACCCAATAATATAAAATTTTAAAAGACTCTATGTTATAAATAGATGTTTTATTTTTTATGCATGATTTTAGCTTTTTGGCCAATTAATCCATGGGTTTGATACACACTGCCACACGTAGTAATATGCATAACTTGCATGGATGACATGAGATTTTACATATATCTTGAATACCAAATATAAGACTTGACCCATTTCATTTAGACATTTGCCCGACCATGAAAATATCTTAGCACGGCCTGAAAAATTACCTAGTATACATATATAATATCGAACGTTTGAACTTTTCATATCAAATTTACATACATAGCTAACGTTGACGTCAATATATACATACTCTCCTATGTTAAAATTATTGTCAGAGACAAAAATTACAAAATTTAATAAAAACGAAACCATTTTAATTTTTAACCACTCAACTAGAATATTCCTTCATTAACTTCTTTAGTTTTTACTTAAAAAAATGTGGGCGATTTCTTTTGAACTATACTGAAAAAGAAATATAAAATATAATTTTAAAACAGAAGTGCATATAATATCAAACGTTTGAACTTTTCGTATTAATTATACCGTCACAAGAAGACAAGGATTGGTTTTTAGTTCTTCTTTGATGAAAGAATGGGCTTGTTGCTATCTTTGGTTACCATAAATCGGTTATTTCTTCATGAGCTATGCTTCAACCACATAAGTTTTTGGTGCAAAGGTGAATTATATTATATACCCAATGTTTACATCATGAGAATAAAACACAAAAGTGACTTTGGACATCACCCAAATCAGTTACAAAAAATAGGTACAATACAAAGCTTAAAACATCATATATCTGATAAGCCTAAACAAGTCTAACATCACTAATCTCAGACAAGTATACAACAACAGAGGAATACAGAGCATAGTAGGCTTGTTCCTTGAACATCCATTCTCATAATGATTCACCTTCTATAAGCACCCACCATCTAGCTACATTTCCATTCCTCCATTCCACCATGACTACTCAACCTGCCACCACAGTAGTCAAAGCAGAAATGGATAATGGCCTCACTAGGGACCCATTCACTCATCCAGTCAAGGACTCTTCTAGAGTTCCTACATTTTCCTCTTTACAAAAGGCTTCAGAACCCTAGAAACACTCACATTGAGGGAGACAAATACCTTACCTCCTATGGCAGTGTATAGCTTGGACCAAGTAGGTTCATCTTTCAATCCTCATTATTCCAAGCTTTATACACTGCCCACCATACTCACTTGCCCTACTCAACTGGAAACCTACTTTATGGACAATTTGGAGCACACTTGTTAAGTAAACCTAAAAGTTGTTCTAAGTGTCTAATAAAGACCAACTTAGAAGAGTGGCTTTAGGAAAACTTAAGAAATGGATTTAATTATCCAAGTTACAAGGCCATCAGTTGAAGTGAGTATAAGGAATTCTCACTTTTCTAGGATGAAAAAGTGAGAATTTTTTGGTTAAAACCATGAATTAGAAACAAACAGGGATGCATGAAAATTACCACATGCACTTTTATTTTTGAGATCAATTCAAGATAATCTCTTATGCCAAACACCCCTTAAAGGCTTTTGGCAAAATGCTCAGTAACATACCATAGCAGGAAACTTCTTTATGTGAATTACCAACCTTCTCAAATAGTCAGCTCTTTCATTGAATTGCAGCCCAACCTCACAATACAATAGCAGATGGACCAATTTGAACCACTTTTCATCCACAAGATACAAGCCATTTGCTATTCTGTCTTCACACAACCGTACTTAAACAACCTTCACCTTCTTGTTGCAGATAATAGACCATATTCTTTCCACATTCTTGACTACATTACTATCTTTGACTCTTAAACTTAGCAGTTTCAATTTTACGTACATTTTCAATGATTCTATTTGCCACTTCCTCTTGACTTTTACTTTCCTCTTTGAAAATTCCGCAATTCCTTTCATTCCAGATACAATAAACACTAGCAGCAAAGGTTAATGTTCTTACCACACTCCAGATGTTGTTTCCATTTTGCCCATTATTGAACTCAAGAAGGATATCATGCCAGTTGATCAAGTCCCCTTGCAAGTTCGCCATACTTTTTATCTTATTCCAAACATCCTTTGAGAATTCACAATTGAAGAATAAGTGCTCCAAATCTTCTATATCATTCTTGCACAAAGAGCGAGAACAAATCGTAATCGTACATTTTAGATGCACTTATAAATATAAATGTGTATCTTAAAGACATCTACAAAATTAAGTTAATTATGTGTGATTGAGTTAAAAAAAAAATCAAAATATAAACAAGTCATTTTGTGAAAATTTCATTATAAAATTTGTGTTAACATAATATTTTTCTTTCCACATTCTTTCTTTAAACAATTTCCTCCTCCATTAAAAGTTTAAAACAATCAAATGATTTATGCAAAATTAACATGAAGGGTTCCATGTCGATGTTCGGAAAATTTTAAGCAGTAGGCCTTTTAAACTACGTGGCCAATTTGAATTTCGAGAATGAACCGATATTCAGCGACTCGGTTACTTGTTGGAAGCTTGGACCCAATAGGTGGATCTCGTAAAATCAAAAACTTTCTTTTGAGCAGTTGAAGGAAATTTGTGCAAAGCTCATCAGTTTCATGTTTGGGGTTAGGATTATACACATTCTAGCATTTAGTTGACATGATTTATTTTAGTATTGTCCAACACTTAAATTTAAGGTCACTTTGGATGTGTAATTAAGATCAAATGTCATGCTCAATTTTTTTAAATCATTTTTAACTTTTGTTGAATTGATTTAATAAACTTTTGCATAAAGAATAGCTAATTTATCAATTGAGCACCTAGTAAGAGCAACCGCAATGCAATGATTTTTATATAACTTTTTACTATTTGAAAAAGCTATTAGATAATTTGAACCATTGAAAGAAAGACTTTATAAATGACTTTTAGAAGAAAGACTTAAAATCTACCGAGCGTTTGATACAACAATCAATAAGCTATTTTCATTAAATATATACTTGTGAAAAACTTTGTTGTATTGAAGTGGTTTTATATAGATGACTTTTTAAAACACAAAATTTTTTGATTTATTAATGAGATATTAATGTTGAAGAGGAAAAAAAATCGTAAAGACTTTTGCTGTTTTGCAATTGCAAATACTCACAGGAGTGTTTATTTTTTTTGTTAGCTAAAAGATGGGTGGGTTCATATGAGACCCATGGCTTTTAGTGTGTTTTAATGGGAAGAGGAAGACATTTTTTACCTTGTAAATTTATATGTATTAGTGAAAATAAGTGGGTTTCACATAAAAAATTAATATTATTAAATACTTATGTGGACTCATGTGAACCATTCCCTTGGCTAAGGGAAAAAAGAAACACCCCGCATGTCATTATTTTCATATTGTACCCTTTGTTTGTACAGATTCCTCATTTCAACCCTTCCATAAAAAGCCCTGAAGTAACTAAAACCTGTTCTGTACTTGGTCTCCCCCAAAACATCAGTGGCCAATCTTAAACCCTCCAAAACCCCAAAATCATGGGAAAAATCCCACCATCACTCAAATCATCATCATCAATCAGATCCTTAATCCAAACACCCCCTCAACCACCACCACCCCAACCCACTCATCACCTCACCAGAACCCTTAAACCCACATCCAAACACCCACCTTCACCTCCACCAATCACCTTCACATCACCAAACCTCACCACAGCCAAAACCCTCTTCACAAACCTCACAACCAAACACCCCTCAATCCTAAACAACAGATTCTGCAACTCAGTCCTCCAATCATTCACAAATGTCTCAAACACCCTCCAAGACTCCATTGTTTTACTAAACCATATGCAAAAAACACACCCTTTGTTCAATCCTGATAAAGGGTCTTACCATATTTTGTTATGTCAAAGCTGCAAGAAACCCGATAATAATCTTGCGAATGTGGAACATGTGTTGAGTTTGATGTGTGATAAAGGGTTTCAAGCTGATCATGTGACTACGGATATCGCGATTAGGACGCTTTGTAGTACGGGAAATGAGGATTACGCGGTTGAGTTGGTTAAGAAGTTGTCTATGGTAGAATGTACGAAACCGGATAGTTTTACGTATAATTTTATGGTTAAGAAGATGCTTAAGGTTAAGAGTTTGAGTGATGTTAGTTTGTTTATTAATGAAATGAGAAAAGGGTTTAATGTTAAGCCGGATTTAGTGACGTATACGATATTGATTGATAATGTGTGTAATGGGAAGAATTTGCGTGAGGCGGTGAGGTTATTGGATGTGCTAAAATTTGAAGGGTTTAAGCCGGATTGTTATGTTTATAATACGATTATGAAAGGGTATTGTATGATGAGTCATGGTGGTGAGGTTTTGAGAGTTTACAAGAAGATGATTGAGGAAGAGATAGAGCCGGATTTGGTGACTTATAATACTTTGATTTATGGATTGTCTAAGTCGGGTAAGGTTAAGGAAGCGTTGAAGTTTTTGAATGAGATGGCAAAAATGGGTCATTTTCCTGATGTGGTTACTTATACATCTTTGATGAATGGGTTGTGTAGAGAAGGGAACGCGCTTGGTGCGGTGGAGTTATTAGGGGAAATGGAGAATAAAGGGTGTGAGCCGAATGATTGTACTTATAATACTTTGCTTCATGGGTTGTGTAAAGCTAGGCAGTTGGATAAAGCGGTTGAGTTGTATGGTGAAATGAAGGAAAATGGTATGAAACTTGAGTCAGGGTCGTATGGGACGTTTTTGAGGGCGCTTTGTAGGAGTGGTAAAGTTGCGGAGGCTTATGAAGTGTTTGATTATGCTATAGAGAGTAAGAGCTTGACGGATGTTACTGCTTATACGACGTTAGAGAGTACACTTAAGTGGCTGAATAAAGCTAGAGAGCAAGGGCTTGCAGTTTGATGATTGGTTCGGTATGCCTCTATCGCCATGTCATCTATGTATTCATGATCATCATTTGTTTGTCATGTTATATTATTTTTTATAAAGATAGCCTCGCCACTTTACTTAGTTTATAAAAATTAAAAAGAAGGAAATCGCCTCATTTGTTCGCTCTAAATAGTCCTCAAGCTATATGTTTTTTGTTCTAAGTTCTGTTTGGATTATGTTTACTTTTTATATTGTAAAGTTTGTTTCTCTACTTTTGGCTAAAGATTAATAGTTACATACATGCCTTCATATGTGTACTTTAAAACAGTTGGGAGTTCATATTGAAAAAGAGTTGCAGGAATAGCTCTTATGTTTTTTACCTTATCGGAAATTGCTCAAATAGAAGCTTCGTTTGCTTAGTCATGACTGATAAGTGGGAACCATTTGAGTTAAGCTTCACTTAAAGTTTGAGCTTGATGGTTAGAGCCAATTCTTGCTGCTACTTGGCTACTTGCTATAGTTGATTTCTAGTTTTATGTATTTTTGACAAATTTTGTAAATAATTGATAATGGCCTACTTTTGAATATGAAACAGACATGTATTAGTATCATCAGGATTATTTATGTCCAACATCAGTAACTAAAGGTGCCAAAATGGGTGAGTTTGTAACTGGTCAAAATGAGCTGGGTTGGGTTGACAGCATACATATTTATCTATTAAGGAGATATAAATAGTTATAGATAGCGGTAAATACTACTATTAAAACAATATTATACAACAATCACCCGAACTTTTTAATAAAACAATTTAGGAGGTTGTATGCATTCTAGCTTAAAAGTACTTTTTTAGCGACTTCTTGTTTGACCAATTTGTCCTTTCCCCTTAAAGCTACATATTGTTTTACTTGACCTGGTTGAGATAGAACTTCACCCATGTTGACCAATTCTTAGGTACATGAGATGAATTTGCTGTATTAAAAAAGAGTAGTGATTGGCATACCTAATTGGTATTGCCTAATTTTGGCTAAAGATTATAGGCTTGTAATTTATGAGTTTTGTGTAAGTTGTTGGGATGATCTGTATTTAAGTTTTACTTAATGGACTAGTTATAGCTTGTGGCTTGTAAATTTACACATGCTATGGCATCACTGAGCTGACTTGATGTCTGGTGGTTGGGACTTATGCACATGCTTTGAAAGATTATCTTCTGATTCTGTTTGATAAGAACACAAACATCAAAGCCATAAGTGAGAGTCTATAGCAGCCTGTTTGCATAAATTGTTAACTCGACTCATTCTTCTTTGTTTTCTGTATTTTTGCTGTAAAATATAGTTTTCGGCAGCTTCTAGCTTGTGACTTTACACGTGTTATGGCGTCACTGAGATGACTTAACGGCTAGTGGTTGGGACTTAGGCATATACTTGGAAAGATTATCTTCTGATTCTAACATCAAAAGTGAGAGTCTATACAGCCTGTTTGCATAAATTCTGACTCAGACTCATTATCATAGTTATAGCTTCTAGCTTGTGATTTTACACATGTTATGATGTCACTGAGGTGACTTAATGTCTAGTGCTCTTTTTTCAAGATCTGAAAAACATAGTATATCTTAACGAATAGTCGTCACAGCCCTGATACGTTATATTTCTTTAAACAAGCCTAGCCAACCTGCATCGTAATTTAAGCTTTGAATGTGCTACATTAGTTTTGATAAAAGTATTTCAAAAAGCTAATTTCTATGCTAGTCCATGATTTCGAAAACAATTAGCAGACTTTTAAGATAAAGCTGTTTGCATAATCTTCATCACAGTAGCCCTGATACATTATATTTCGTTGAACAAGCCTAGCTAGTCACCTGCATCGTAATTTAAGCTTTGAATGTGCTACATTAGTTTTGATAAAAGTATTTCAAAAAGCTAATTTCTATGGTAGTCCATGATTTCGAAAACAATTAGCAGACTTTTAAGATAAAGCTGTTTGCATAATCTTTATCAGAACCGGTTTGAATGTTGAAAAGTCAAATGAAGATAGGTTAGGGCTCTCGTAATTTATGTATTCATGTCCACTACCAGTACCACACAACCCCTTCTGCCTCAACACATGTTTATACTTTTATATTTAAGCTGCAAGCCTATAAAACAATATGTTTTCAATTTCATGAGTAGTATCAATCAAGAAAAAAAAAAAAAAAAAAAAAAAAAAAACAACTTCTTTCGCCCCAGAAAACACTGTTCAAATTTCTATCTTAATTTGTTTCAATTTGGTTTTTTTATCTTCCCCAATTACCCAATGACCTGTATCATAGAAGTTTGCAAGTTCCGCAAGTCCATTGAAATCTCGAATGATTCAGGGGTTGTCCAAATCAATTAAAAGTAAAACTTTTGTTTGTTACAATTCCTTGGTCCGGCTAAACCATAAACGAACAAAAAAAAAAAAAAAAAAAAAAAAATAAGCGAACAAATACAAGAACAATAAGACTTAACATTGCTCACCCATCCCTATGGACTTATCTACATGGACATGAAGGTTTTTTTTTTTTTTTTTTTTTTTTTTTTTTCTGCTTGGTATTGGACTCGTTATCCGTGTAGGATATTTATACTTTTAAATCCTACATCGATACACAACTTGCTAGGTGGTTTCCTCACAAGAGGTCAAGGTTCAAACCTCGGTAGGTGTGTACGTTTGGGGGTGGCCAGGGAAGGGTCGGAAACCATCTCGGGATTAACCATGTGAGGAACCTTGTGAGGCCGCGTATATCTAAGTAAAAAAGGCTCACCCTCTACGGGTAACCTGAATAGGGAAAACCTCGTATGTTTATTGATACACAACTCAATGAACTCATATACATATTCGTGTTGCACCCTCATCATGATAAAAGGCAACACTATAACAGGTCAATACCACGGGTGGTGCTGCCCTTACATTCCTGTTAGGATAATTATCTGCCACTCCGGGGTACGTTAGGCCTAACGGGTGACGACCTACTCTGTATACTAATCCCATTGAAATTCCGCATTGGGTTGTGACTTAACTCCAAGTCTTGTCTAGAAACACTGGGATTGCCATTTTTGAGTTGCACTTTTAACTTTTGCGTTCTTTCTCTGTAGTTTTTCGTACCTCAAGTAGTTTTTGTTAATGAGATAAAGATACATTGTTGCAAGAGATTGTTTCATTTTAAGAATATGATTGAAAATCGAAAAAGAAAATGTGGCATACGATTTCTGGACTTAAACTCATTCAAGTCATGCATATTTGTCACTGTGTCATAAAAGATTACAACATTTTAAACAAGTTTACCAACAAATGAATGTATGAAGTTTCGTAAACTGTTTTTGATCAATTTAGGAGTAACCAAACTCAATTCTCTATACAAACATGAATAAATAAATAAATAAATAAATAAAGCGTACTAATTTTCAGAATGATAATTCTGTATTTCAAGTTCTTGATCTGGTTGCACACATGTTTTTATATTGGAAACTGGTCAATATTGATAACAGATAATGGATGGATAAACAGGCAAACAGCATTACATTTTTTATTTTTAATACAAAGAGAGTGAGTATATACATGAGTACTCACACAAAAATGAGTGACCTTGAAGAATGTCCCATAAGATCGCGCGTTGTAGTTGCCTTCACATTTTTTCGATGGGTACTAGACCGTTTTTACAAAATATGTTTGCCATATGTTGTGGAAACTGCAATCTATAGCTAAATATGTATAATGGTTTAAGACGAACTTCGATTATCTTCTAAAATTTGAAGGCATGGTTTTGGAATTGTAAGTTCACATATTAAATTTTACATGTGTGGTATTGTGGTATGTGAGCAGGTATGTACATATCCAACTTGCCTGTATAAAAAACTCGAGGGCTTTTGTGATGCTTATCTACTTATAATTGCCTTGTTTTTAGCAGTCCCAGATACTCATTTGAAAACTACTTGTTTGCATTTATTTTAGGGGAAATCATCATTTAATATAAGCAGATTGACACTTGTTTGTGTTTAAAGCAAATAAACATTGTTAAATATATAAGCAATCACAGACACCAGTCAAACGGCCTATAGAATAGTTTGCTACAGTTCGTGACTTGTGAGCCGGAAGCTAAGAAGCTTACGAGCTTTGAGCCTTAACCAGTTTAGACCAAAGTCACATAACTAATACTGTTTAATTAAGTTATTGACTTACATTAATCCGGAATACTTGGGAGGGATTTAATTGCAAATTTTTCATTACAAGAAGATGTCATAGAACACAAGAAACCAAACTATAAACGAAACTATAATAAACAAAGAAGCATAACATTGAAATTTTTACTGACCGTCAATAGACGGTAAATCCTAACATTCTTCATTGGTACATGAACATTCTCCTTTTCATGGTGAGCCAAAACCCATCCTTCGAATATCTACTCATCATAAAAGCTATGAAGATCAAAACCAGTGAAGTCACCACGAGGAAACGCCCACGTTTTGGTGGTGGAGACTGATCAATGATATCTTCTTCTGCAATCTCAGAAGTAGGACTCGATAGTTCATCATCCTGACCCATGAGCTTCTTGTACTCGGCTTCCATGCCATCAGGTCCACAAGGTAAGCTGATAGACCTATTATGAGAGTTTTGTCTCACATAGGTTTTTTGTGCCATTTTTGTTTTTGTCGAAAACGGGTTAGGTCAGGTAAAGCTTTTATAGAATGGAACACAAGGGAACATGACAGATCACTAAGTTGATTATGGCATGTGATGAGATCTCCTTATTAAACGGGTTTCTTGATGGCCAGCAAAGGCTTTAATTGACTTCACATTTGTATAATCCCCATGATCATGCCTATTTTAGTTGTTTATTATTTATGTGTTTTAAAACTGTGGGATTTATGTTAAAAATCAATTGGCTATAAGTTAGAAGAAACTAAGATCTCTGGCCAAACTTGATGAAAAATCACTGCATTATTGCGTAGCCTTCAATTTAAATGTGTTATTATAGTACGTGTATCAAAAATATTACTAATGAGTACGAGAACTTCTTATTTTGTACTAACATGTCCAATTTGACGTAATATAATGGAACATTTGAAAAAATACACGTTCAGTAATATTTAACAAAACAGGCATATTAGGTATAAAATAACAAGTTTTGGAAGATGAGTAATATTTTAGATACACGTACTATAACGAGATAGTTAAAAAAGTACACGTTTGTTATATAACTTAAACCGTTAAATTAATTGTGTTTGAAAATTCTTTTGTTGTAGTTATACATGGTTATCGTATTGATGATTATAATACCCATTTCTATTTTTAACTAAAAGAAGAAGGATCCTTATTCATATACACATCATTGTGCGGATTTATTTTTAAATTAATTTACGTGATTCTAGTATTATTACTCGTATTTGACACTAATCACCTATGTCATAAACTATCGGCAAAAATCATTCTTCTAAGGGATAATGTTTTACAAAATGTTTTCCCAAAACCAACCTTTATATAAATGTATATTGTTAGATGATACTAGCCATTTTTCACATGAGTAATTAGTGCCAAAGCTAACAAACCATAAAGATGATAGTTTGCAGTTTACTCTTTTGTTAAAAAAGAAAGAAAACATTTGATTAGAATAGAGAAAAGGTCCTGCAAATATTTTGTTATAACATGAATGTAGGAGTGAAGTAATGAGAATTATACACATAGTTTAAACTCCAAGTCAAACAGACCATATGCCTGTCTTTTTTTGCATGTGCTCCTTGCATGCGTTGCATCACTCCCCAATATAAGATTACTGGCTTCAACATTTCATCCCTTGCCTCTATAATTAGCATATGACGGCACATGGTTTATATTTATTTTATCTATATAATCAAATCTTAGTGACTTCCTAGATGGATATTTGTATAATCCGAAAACTAGTTAATCAATGTTTATATGTCCTATCTTTCTTGAGCCAATTGGAAAATTTTTAAATCAAAATGGGAGAAAGAGGCTTATTCTATCAATATTAAAATCTGGCGGCCTAGCTACAACTAAACTTGTAGTAAGTTTGGCGACGCTAACGTCTTGAAAAAGGAGGGCTTTACCTGGTTTAAAAGGCAGTTGATTTAAACTCCGTAGATTAATTGATCAAAAAACTGAAAACCATGGTTAAAAAAAACTTGTTTGGTTGGATAAAATATAATGATAAAAAGAATGAACAAGGTAATAAAACTTTCTTTTTCAACTTTAACCTCAACTATTTTTATTTTATTATTTTTTGTTATAATGCTGGATGCAATATATATGAATGGATTAAACTTTAAATGCATATAACATAAACAAAAATATTTAATGTAAAAAAAAGAAAAAAACTGCAAAATTCAAAACAGTACATTTATGAGACGGAAGGAGTATAATTTAGTACCCTGAACTTTTCTAAGTGAATTCTCTAGTATCATATATATATATATATATATATATATATATATATATATATATATATATATATATATATATATATATATATAGAACAAGATCCTCTCAAGTTCAATTTAAACTTCATAGATCATGAGAATAATACTCTCAACTTGTCTAAGTGGAATTTGTACTATCCCACCAACACTTAATAGTTAAACCTGTTAAAGAGTTAACTAACAAAGTAAACACGTTATAGTGAAATCTAAATTGTTCATGGTCTAACCAGCAAATGAGGGTAGAAATGAGTCGAGTTGAGCCCGAGCTCGAGTTTGACTCGTTTATGTTTGTAAGGCTCGAGCTTGTTTTTGAGCCATATGCTTCTAGATTGAGCTCGGCTCGTGACATATTTTACAGGCTCAGAATCAGTCCGCTTTTATGATAGGCCCAAATGAGATTGAGCTCCACTCGAGCTTAGCTTGTTAAATACATCAGGTTTAGCTAGTTTATTATATGCTCATTTATATATAAATATACATAAGTGCACCTTTAATACGTATATTTCTCATGTGTGGTTAGCTTTGCTTAGACTCACGAGCTTAATTGAGCTTTGGATATAATAATCGAGCTCAAACTCGTTAAATAAATTAGAACCAAATAAAAGCTCGAGCTCGTTTAAGCTCGGCTCAAGTTTTATCAAGTCAATTCCAAGAAGCTCACGAGTAGCTTGGCTACAACAATGTCGGAGATAACATGTTTTTCTCCCATTAAATACCTAACTCATTAGATTGTTAAGTGAGTCAAGGTAGTAGAAATTTCACTTAACCTAGTTTAGGCTTTAGGGTACCATGAACCTTTAATAGTTCGAGGTACTAAAAGTATCCCTTAACCAAGTTAAATTTACTAAACTAGATTTTAGCCTTTTCATTGTTATATGGACAATAAGAAGGGTGGCAGTGGAGCGGCATCACCTACCGGCAAGGGCATGCCGGCGGTGAACACCGCCGCCACCCCACCGGCATGGCTAGCGGCATCCTCTCACCGGCATATATTGCCTCCGAAGCATGCGAGTTTCTATGCACAATATGACCGTTTGACAATTAATTTTATAGACGTTGGGTTGTTTTTGGAGCGTGTATTGGGCCAAAAAAAAAAAAAAAATCCCCTATATATATTCAACAAACACATACATTTTTATCACAAATAATACAATTCACATATACAAAATTCACATATTTTTACAATGTCTTCTTCTTCGTTCGAATCATTAGTGAGTCCCCCCGGCGAATTGTCCGAACTAGTGTCATCCGGTAGCACCCTAGAAACCTTATTAGCCGCGTACGATGCAATTGACGACACAGCAAGCTCTACCGAAAGTCGGGAGTATGTAACTCGTTTTCGTGAACAAGCTTTACGAACCCTTATGAATGATTATTTCGTTGAACGTCCAAAGTTTAACGACGAACGTTTTCGTGAACGGTTTCGTATGAATAAAAGCTTGTTTTTAAGAGTTGTTGCTGATGTTGAAGCGAATTTCGAATGGTTTCAAGAGGGCTTAGATGCGAGGGGAAAAAAAAGTTTCACGGCATTACAAAAATGCACATCGGCCATTAGGCAACTCGCAACGGGTGAACCTCCAGATAGATTTGATGACTATTTAAACATGGCGCTCCGTACGTCAGGTGAAATATTTTTTAAACTTATTGTTATTAATTTTTTTATATTTTAGCGTTATATATATTTTAAAGTTCTTGTTATTTATTTTTTTTATAAAGTTAGCGTTATATATATTTTTTAAAGTTATTGTTATTAATTTTTTTATAAAGTTAGCGTTATATATATATTTTTTAAGTTATTGTTATTAATTTTTTTATAGGAGAATGCCTTGATCATTTTTGCCAAGCGATTATTCAATTATATGGTCGAGAGTTCTTACGTAGGCCTACATCCCATGACATTGCACGCTTATACGAGTTCCATGAAGATCAACATCACATTCCTGGAATGCTTGGTAGCATTGATTGTACCCATTTCCATTGGCGTAATTGTCCTAGACATTTGAAAGGTCAATATAAGCGAGGTGATCATCAATACCCAACTATTATGCTTGAAGCCGTCGCTTCTTACGATTTGTGGATTTGGCATTCGTTTTTTGGTCCTCCAGGTGCAAACAACGATATCAATGTTTTGAATCAGTCACCATTGTATCTTACGGAGCGAAACGGAACGGCGGCAAACAGTTCATTTCATGTAAATGGACGGTTTTACAAACGTGGTTATTATTGATGAGTGCTTAATCACTCATCCTTTTTAGGCCTTATTTCAGACCAAAAACATCAAATACTAACCAAAAATGCCAAGAGAATGCATGTTTTTGTATTTGTGTATGTGCAGGTACGGATATGAGAAAAATGAACGAAAACAAAGCAAAACCGACAAAAACGAGCACGAGAATGGAAAGTGTCAAAAGCCGAAGCCGGGGAAGTCAAATGGTCAAAGTCCAAGCTAAAAAAGTCAAATTCAACCTCAGAGATTCAGATAATACCAAGTTTAGTCCCTGGACAAAGTTTTGAGAAATTGGCAACATCAGTCCCTGCAGTTTCAGAATTTGGCAAATATGGTCCTTTAATGAATATTTGAAGAAAAGTCAATGTTGACCCTTCAAGAAATCAGAAATGACATAAAATACCCTTGGTACAAAATTACAAAATTGATCCCTGGATTTTCATAGTTTACACATTAGGTCCTTGTGATTTCTAATACTCCTAAAACTACAACAACCGGATTCAAATTTATAGTCCAAAACTAAAACCAAATCAAACTAAACCTAAACCTAGCTAAGCCCAAATCTTACACAGCCCAATACCCAGTCCACCCCAATTTATACCCGGCCTGCCAAATCCACCCGGTCAACCCACTTAATAAACACCGGTCAACCCAAACTTATTAATAAAAATAACCCCAAACACCTCCCCGCTCTTTTTACCCCCAAAATCCCCATTTTCACTGTTCATATGAACCCTAACCTCCCATCCCACAAAATTACCCCAACCCCGTAATAATTACCCAATGATTGGGCATTCTAGAAGGTGTCAGGGATAGCAGGGACACGTGGTCCAATCAGGAGAGACACGCATGATCAATCACATCATAAAAATTAATCCTACGATTGTGAGATGAAGATTGGTAAGCAAGGGGGATCAAACGGCTATTAGGAACTCAAACAAACACAAAAATCACCTGGATCAGTGACGTGGATATCCAGAAGCATCCTCACCTCCTCTCTCCTCAAGGCTATAAGTAGCAGACCCCCTCCTCACTTTGAAGCTGTTAGATTAGGGTTAGAATTTAGGCTTAGGAGTAGTGTAACTTAGATAAAATTTAGTATAATTGTTACTGTTTAATCAAATTTCAGATTAAAAGCTTTGTAATCATTTATAGTTTTAACAAAATTTCAAGTTTTCATACTTTGTCATTTGCTTTTCAATGCAATTTAATTTTAGAATTTTGTTTCTAGTTTACATTTTCTGCTTTCATAAGCTCATTCAAACTTGACACAAGCTTGTGGTTAGTTTCTGCTTCATGACTGTCTCTAATGGTAAATTGAGTTTATGGTCAATAAAAGTCAACATGGTATAATCATGATTATTTTGGGTATTCTGGTGATGTATTCTGAGTGCTTATTGGAGCCTATCTAAAGATAGGCTATTGTCAAATGAACCTCTGTTTAGCTGAGGTAGTTTGAGTAAGTTTCCGATTTAAGTTTCATTTTTTTTACTGCATTTTAGACTTAATTAATATAGATCTGATTTAGATAGTCATTTACTGTTTCATTTATAGTTAATCTGTTCTTCATTGCTCTTGTTGGTTATTGTTTTTATTTACTGTTTATCTAGGCTTGTTTATATCAGTTAGTATTTTCTTTTGAATGTTTATGTTTAGCAGATAAGTCCTAGTTTACATTTCTACTTTATTGTCTATTATAAGTTCAAATTGCATTGGTGTGATACTGTTTCGTAGACTGTGTTACTATTGCAGATCTGTTTTTGTTTGTTTGAGTTGTTTACATTGTTAGATTTGTGCACTACTTGCTTCAATTACATCTACTTAATCTGTTTCTAGTATTATTAGTAGTAGTTGTTAGTTAATATTAGAAGTCGTAGTGTAAACAGTTGGTTCAGGGGTGTTTGGATTTGTTTGCTTTCATGTGTTCTGGTTGTTCTTCTTCTGAGTTTGCTGCATAATCACCTTAGTATAGGTATAGTCAGAATAGTAGAAGCTAAAACAGTAGGACATAAGTATCAAAGTCTAAATTCACTTCTATACTGCTTAATTTGTTATCTGTTGGTGAGTAAGTAGGATAAAGCTAAATCATAGTTGCATATTAGATCTAGTTAGCTTAATTAAGGATAATTACTGCTTAACTAAACAAAATTTGATCAATAGGACCATTGGAATTTAGGTTTAGTCAACTTAAGTGAAAATCCTCATAGTCAAATTTGAAAAATACACTGAGTTGGACAGTTTTTCATAAGCATCTCTAGGTTTCATTTGTAGGTAAAATTAAGTTTGGTTTGCTGTTTTGAGAAGATTTGCAGCTTGAGAATAATTGGCAATCAGATAATCTTAGTTTACATCTCAATAGCTTATTTGGAATTAGAGTTTAAGTTGTCTGTTTGGGTCATAATATCCCCTGTGCACCAGTGACTGATTAACTTTCTAGATAGGTTTTAGGCAGATTAGGTAACTAAGTGATGCTTACTTTTTATTGATTTGTGATCTCAGCTGTTTAGACCAGCCTTTGCCTCCCTCAGATTTCATTTATCAGCTTATTAGGTAGTTTAATCACAGGCTGCAACTTGTTCGGTTAGACCGAAGTACTGATTTCTAGTTTAAGGGCTGCTGTTGGGTTTCAGTTGTAGGAATCTGATTTTTATTATTCAACTATGTTCCATTGTGCTTCCAGTTAATGTTTTCATTGAAATTTCACCAATTGCTTAATCTGTTTGCTTATCGGCTTATTCACATTGTGCTTTTTGAACCTGTTTGGCCCCAATTTGAGTTTCTATGTAGATTTTAATCTAAATTCTATTCCATTAAGCATATCTGAGTCAAAAACACATCTGGTCAAACTTTGGTCAACTCTGGTCAAGGAGTGCTTATTAATAAGCACTCCAAATAAGCTGTTTTCAGCTTATCAGTATTTTTCTAGCTTATTTTATTTTCAAATTTTTTTCCCAAGTTTATTTTAATATTTTAGATTTTCTGTAATTGTTTCAAATTTTTCTGAGTTCATTTGCTATTTTTCTTAATTAATTTTCATTTTTAATCATTTTTAATTACTTTTTAATTACTGAAAAATAAAAAAAATCATAAAAACCCCAGAAAAATCCAAAAAAAGTATTAGAAAATTATTTTTAGTTATTTTAGAATTTTAGAAACTTATTTTGCATTTTTCCCATTTCTTTTGAATTTCTTTTGAATTTTTAATTAGTTTCAATACTTTTTAATTTCTAAAAATTACATAAAAAGCCAAAAAAATTAGTTTTTAGTTTTAAAATTACTTTTTAGTTATTTTATAATTTTCAAAATTTAATTTTCATTTTTCTCATTATTTTTTCATTTTCTTTTAATTTTTAATTAGTTAATTAGTTTTTAATTCATGAAAAATAAATAAAAAGTCAAAAAAATATTTTTCTTTTTCTCAAAATTTTCTTTTATCATTTTTAACTTTTTAAAATTATTTCCAAGTCCGTAGGAGTCGAGTAGCTTAAAAGTCGCGTTTTATTTCATACGTTAACGTTTATTTTACTTTTAAGTTTACGTTTTCGATTCTACGTTACGTTTTAAGTTTGTTTACTTGATTTACGTGCTTAGTTGATTATTTGTGCTTCATTTACTATTTCTCTAGTGTAATCTCATTTAAATCACTTTTTACCACTTTCACGACACGATTCACGAAACGGGAATTCGAAATTCCATTCACACCTTCGTTGGGACACGACCCGGGGAAATACTTTCCTAAGCATTTCTTCGGTTATAAACTATACTATAAAAAGACTTTATCAATTATCTTACCGATGGAATCTATCCTACATGATCAACGTTTGTTAAAGCATACAAGCATCCGGTTGAGTTGAATGAAAAGAGATTTAAAAAGCTACAAGAGTCTGCAAGAAAAGATATCGAGCGAGCTTTTGGTCGTCTTAAAAATAAATGGATGATTCTCGCTCGTCCTCTCCGGGCAATGTCGGTTGAAAAGATTCGACAAATCGTTTATACGTGTATCATATTTCACAATATGATTTTAAAAGACGATGGGATGGCAATATCACCGGTTCATATAATGGATCCACCAGTCGCGCCAGTTTATGACGATAGTGTATTACCGGAGTTAATCGACGAACAAATGCATTACCGACTCCTATATGATCTTACGGACCACGTAGATGCTCAAAACTTAACATATCTCGATGATTAGTTATTTTATTTTTTTTAAGAATAATGTAATTTTCTTTTAATTATGTTTTTTTTTTTTTTTTAAGTATTATGTAATTTTCTTTTAGTTATTAATGAAATATTTATGTTTTAATTAAATTGTTTAATTTAATTAATAAAAAAAAATTGGGAGGTATGAAAAAGGCATGGTTGCCACTAAAATGGGGTTGGGAGGTATGGAAAAAGTATGAATGAGATGAAATGAGGTGGAATGATATTATTGGTGGATTTCGGAGGTATGGATGTTTTCGGAATCATGACTGCCAGTGTCCTAACATGTAATTCAAATAGGGGACTTTTATGTATTTACTTCAGTATGGTTCTTTGTTTCAAATAATTGCTAGTCATGGCATGCAAGTTGAGAAAATGATTGGTACTTATCTTTTTTCATATCTTATCAATTGTTCATGCATACCTAGTCACATATGCATACCTTTTGTTTACCGTTACTATATCTTTTAGGTGATTTTTCTTCAATGGTCCATATTCCATGTTCGGTTACAAGTTCGTTATACCGTGTCGTCCATTATTGCATACCAAACATCTTGTAACAATTTAACTGTACATCCTCTCATTTCCGTATTGATAAAAAACTCGAGAATGCAGCATCAATATTGTTGTGAACAAGAATATAGAGAATGATAGTAATCTTCAATTGATAATTAACCAGGAGATTTACAAATAGTATATATAGACAAACATTAGGGCAAAACCATAATAGCTAGTTGTGGGCTTATTATGGGCTATATGGACATCCACATATAATTATTTATAACACTCCTTCTTGGATGTCCATATTGTTAATACGCTTAGAAAATGTTGCCTCATTAAAAACCTTGTCAGAAAAATCCAGTGGGACAAAACCATGACTAAGGGAAAAAGAGTGCAGCGCGTATTATCTCCCTCTGATGACTACATCACTTGAGCTCTTCGAGTATGTGCATTCCAATGTTGTGGTTCAATGTCCTAAATGTTGAAGTAGAAGCGTCTTGGTAATTAGATCCGCCAAATTGTCACTTGAATGAACTTGTTGAACAATAATATCACCGTTCTTTTGTAAGTCATGATTATAAAAGAACTTTGGCAAAATATGTTTTGTCTTAACGCTTTTGATGTAACCTTCCTTGAATTAAGCTATGCATGCTACATTATCTTCATGCAAAACTGTTGTTGCCTCCTTCCCAGAATTTCTAAATGGTTGGATGAACTATTCACGATTATTTGCTTTGCTGAACGCCATGAAATTTCACTACCTTTACTCGTGAGTATGTATCCACTTTAAGATCGGCCATTGTTAGGACCAGACATATATCCTGCATTAGTAAAACCAACTAAACTTGTTTTGATGGGTTAGTAAAATATAAACCCACATTTCTTGTACCTTAAATATATCAAAACATTTACATTATTCCATTCCATTGATTTATTCAATTTGATCAATTAGTATTCTCGAGAATTAAATCATAACACGTGATTTATGCTTTCTATATTCCTTAAGGAATCTCAACATCAAATGAGCTCTTGTATTATTATGTTAGATGCATGCTTATTTCTTATATTGCCACACTTATACAATATTAAACTATATTATTGGATCCACCACATGTGAACATGTATCTCCATGATCATTTACAAGTCTTTGAGAAAATATACGTGTGCCATCACTTCTACCTTATCCATAATTTCATTTCATTTTCTCATAAACACCAATGCATATCCAATAATTTATATGTACGGACTTCAAGTCCCAGAAACCATGTCTCGTCACAAGAGACTTTAATCTTTCATTACTTCTTTGTGTCTTTACATCCTTTGGCCACTCATTTATACATCTGCACTTCCTGCAGGTATGCTTCCATGATCCTCACCATGATTATAGCGCTATCTTATTTATTTACAAAATCATATATAATAGTACTATTGACATCGATTCATTACTTTTCGATTCCACACTTTACTAGACATTATATTCTATCAGTTGTTGAGATCTCAAAGTTTTTCACGTACCAGGGGCTTTCAATAACCTTCATGTCTATTTTCTTAAATCTTTAAGAGACTATTATGGGGTCTTTATTACCTCGATTTGACCATCTTGATTTTATTGCTCCATTTTATTTTTTCATTCGAGGACTTTTTATTTGGAATCGATTAGTCTATCACGTTGCAGACGTGCCATAGACTTACTATCAATCATTAGTTTTTACTGCTGGGACACACAATATAATTGGAGCAATAGCAACATATATATGATCTAGTCACTTTCTTTACGTCACTAAACATGTCTGGAATTTACTAGATCTGGAATGTTATTTGTCCCTTGAACTTTAAGTTCATATTTATTAATGTGAGGATCAACATGTATATCATAATTCATTCCAAGTTTCTCGCTGCTCATTCTCTCCCCCTGAATGAATTATCAATTTAAGCATCTCGTTTTGTGTGTTGTGGTGGATTTACTATATATTGCACAATTACAAAATCTCACATAGGAAATATGGTTTGTGACCAAAACCATTCTAACGGGGAGGATTCACTAAAGATTGTTGGCAAGATGCGAATTCATACATAACATGCCCCATAAACTAAAAGTTTTGTTCTCACAATATTATTGGCTTTGCAATCAACTAAAAACGTTTGTAACATTTCAACAAAAGCAATTCGCGTATGAACATGGGCTACTTTTATGTTCAACACTTATTCCAATCATCGCCCAACATATGGAAGTATTCACCACCAATTCCAAAGATACAAACTGGAAAACCATGCTCGCATTTTATAAGCTGAGCCATTAATTACACTAACCTTAAGTTGCGTCTTTGATGATCATTTTGACGATGCATCGATTTTAAAACTCAAAATGATTCACATGACGGATGTATAGGCCTACATACATCCCCGTTATATTCTTTCCAAAACTTTATAGATACGGTGGCGATATACAAACAATTAGCTTCCTTTCTATTGAGAACAATCAAATTTATCTTTAAAGAAACTTATGGTTCTTCTATACATTTCGCATCATCATTAACCCGGGATGGTCCAACCGGTCATGCCAATTACTATAACAATCTTGGCTCATAAAGTCTAGTTTATGACCACATGTGCTTCAATTCCACTTTATATGTAAACATCACATAATATGGAGATCTTAATACAACATCACATTTCTCCAATCAATTTGATTTAAGCACTTTTATATAATTTTCGCATAGTTTAATATATTATTCATATATTAGCCCATCACAAATTTCAAAACACATGCATGTTATTAATCAATTAATCAAGTATCTCACAAGCAAATAAAATCATATGATAAACGAATCACACATATTTAACGAACTCAATTGCACAATTCACACTTAATTCGTATCAAATTCTGATTTTCCTTAATAATAATGCCGCCAAGACTATGCATAACATCCATAACAAAAACAAAGTATTATTATTACTAGTAATCTCTAGATTAGTAGATTTGTATTGGAGTATGCTATCATCACTGAATAAGGCAAATTATAGGTCAAATATGATGTTATTGTACGGATCCAAACATGGAGTATATATTAATCCTACTAATAACCAAACTCGTAAATAGAGTAAAAAGAGTTAAACCAAATATAAATCACATATATGCATCAAGATCTATCAATGTCAGTTTAGTAATTATCCTTAATATTCTATAGGTTTCTTTCATGTTATATGAAAAATCAATGCATTAGAGCAACAGTTATTTGCGTTAAGAATTATACTATAATATGTACGGCATAAGCTACATAACAATCTTAAAATATCCAATGCAGCATAACATTAAAACATGCATAAGCTCGAACATCTACATGTTTTTATAGCATATCTTCACTTGTTAGTCACTAATCTAGGATCACAACCTATGTAATCTAGGAGCCTAAGTAATATCACGATACTAGCTTATAGACCCGTTGACACTGGGTCATTTTTTAAAGAGATATAGAAATGAGATGATAAGAAAAGTATTAAAGTCAATTTGTTCCATTTAAATAATATCAAACAAATAATAAGACAATGCAGGCATTATATATAAGAAATGGATTATGTTACAATTAAACAAACAAACGTCCAACCTTGGTGTCTCCACAACTTTTATTTTTGAGTATCAAAATATGTGTGTGACCGCCTATTGATTTACAACCAACGTGTAAGTTTGTTCCATTTAGAATATGAAACAAAATAATGAGAGAATGAGTCAATTATAATATATAGGATATTGTTTATGTTGCAATTACACTAACAAACGTCAAAGTTTTGGGTGTCCAATTTTTATTGTGTTCAGTAACAATAAATATGAGTTAGATCGTATAGATTTACAGCCATAACATTGGAAAATAAAAAAATAGATTCAATCGTATATAAAATCATGTGTGTGAGCATGTCTTGATTCAAAACGCAATTCTTGGCATGATGATACACCATCAAGACCTTTTATAAATGTAAACTTTTTCCTATGTATATGATAATTTGTTTCATCTTTTTATGGTTTAATGAAGCAAGAAAGTTAAAATTCATATAATAATAAATCCAAAATAAAAACAATCCCATAACAAAAGTAAATTAAAGGTTCATACATTAATAAAAAGTTAACAATTAAATTTCGGAGATTTCTCCGGATCAAAAGCCAAATGTACATTTTCGTACTCAAAGGCCTCGAGTCTCTCTTCCTCAATCAAAAATCCATCATCATCCGAATCCTCTTCCACTGAAGCAACACGCGGCTTTGATCGCTTGTATTCCGCCTCATCTTTCGCAATTTGAAGCAAACTTGCTTTGCATGCTGCCTCCTTTCTTCCAGAACTCCACTCAGCATACCACTCTTCAAAGTTAAACACTTCCTCTTGTTCCTTACCTGCATAAAATCAAGATTTATCAATACATTAAGAGAATCAAATATGTATATCAAATTAATCCATACATGGTTATATTAGTTTGAACCGTTTTTTTATTGAACATATATGACATAAGCACACCTTTTTCTAATGCATTAACATTTGAACTTTCTACTTGAAAATGTGGTTTCCTGAAATCAAATAATGTCAAATGATGTCATAAAACTCACTCAACTCGTTATTTTAGTTCTACATAAATTAAAGTTTCTAAAACATACAAAATATACTTGAGGTATGGAAGGAATCATGGTAAGCAGCTAACCGAATTTGTTAATAGCAAGCTTTTCAAGCCTTTGAGTCTCAACAGCCAACTACAATGAACAAAAGACTGAATTTAAATACATGGTTGTATAGTATATGGGTCGTTTGAATGCGGCTATAAACATAAATCACCAACAGCTTTTATGATAAAAATTTTTGAATACCAATGCAGTTTATATCCTTTTTTCAATCACTCCCTCTTATGAATACTTATTTCGACTTTATATCTCGCTACATGATTCAAACCGATTTTAAGTAATATAAGGCTTTCTAAAAAAAGATTCAGGGAACGAATATAAATACTACTGATAGAGGTTGCAAGGAAAGAACACGCAATACTTAATCTAAATAACAGGATTCAGGGAACAGTGGCGCAATATTTGCACTTATAATTTCTGTGCGCTTAACCTTCTCATACGATTCGGTCTTTGGCTTAGGAAAATGCCTGACATCAACCACATTCCCAACCTATTTTTTAAAGTCATCTGTAAAGTAAAATCCATTTTTTGACCACCAAGATCTTAATCCCATTTAACACTCCTAAAACAGATTCCCAAATACCGTTTAAATTACATATATTATTATACATATGAACCATTTACCTTAGCTCCTCTTTTGGTTCCAATTGGAGGTGGTTTAGGTGCGGCTACTTTCTGTGGTTTAGTTTCAGCTGGAATTTTAGAACATTAAGAACCTAAAAATGTAACTAAAACATTGAGTTGAACTGACCATTTCAAATAATTTGTGGCCTCATAACTAACCAATTAACGTAAGCCCATTAGGTACTCTTCAGTAACTTGACTAAGCATGTATAATACAATTAACTTAATTAATTATCCTTAAAAGTCTATTACATCAGCTTCACTAATCATCCTAATTAGTAATAAGTTGCATAATGCACATATTAGACCCACTAATTTAGTCAACTTTCATGGAAAATGCAACATGTGTAGATTACGGTGTGTCACTGGTGCATTCAACTTTTTTTATAGTATGGAAAATTCTTGACATAAAAAATCATATCAGACCTGTGATTTTGAGAAAGCTAAAAAAAATCAGTTGCTGTCACAAATATTAAGTGAAATTTTAATCACATATTTCATTCAAATCCATCTTTTTTTCTTCTATAATAGTTCGAAAGAAACATTGGCAGCCTTGAACCATTGCATACCAGTGTATCCTAAGACTTTACACTATGCATCTGTCCCAACAATATAATTTGAAAAAAAAAAAAAGCTGAGTTGTAAGAGAGGGGTAAACCTTGAACCATTGAGAAGTTGTCGCCAATCGTGAAAAACCAAACGACTCAACAGAAATCACCTTGAACACTGGTCGGCTTTAATGCCAATAATGTCGGTGTATCCACTTTGAGGTTTTTCTTAGGAATAGGTGATAATACATTTGCTTAAGCCGCTATGTTTCTACCTTCAATTAATCTTGATGAGCTGCATTCATTCAAAAATCACAACAAACAGATACACTATAAGTTGCTTTAATTTCTATTTTTCGGATTTATATATACGATTACATATGTTATACATAATGCATATACCCTAGAATCTGTACTCATAAAGCTATTACTCTTTATTCGAAATTCAATTCGTTAGAATCTCCCGAACTTGGTTGGTAGTTATATCTCATGTCAATAGTTATTATTTCATCCTTAAAGTGAAGCCAATGTGTCAAGCTTGCCTACTTTTTTTCCATATTACCAAACGGTCTACAAACATTTTTTGTGACTTAAATAAACAATCTCCAATGTTTAAAGTTATACTATCTACTTAAAGCACCAATTTACCCATTACCACAACTGCAGGCTCATAATTATCATAGTGGACACGCATCCAAATACCCCTTGTAGTCAAGATTTGTGGTTTTAGATTCACACAACTATGGTTACAGCTACTATGTATTCTAAAATACAAATAAGTTACTGAACTGCATAAATCATTGTGTTGCTACTTACTTTAATTATTGTCACTCGTCATGTCGAATTAAGGTGGTGTTTTGGATTGCTTATTTGCATATCATTTTTCATCTCATCAATAGTAATTCAGTCTTTTTCTTTATAACAATAATTATGAGACAAAATGTAACTTCGTCAAGCTCCACCGATACAAACACATATACAAAAAGAAATAGGAAAGTTAAATAACACGAACCTTGATTCCCGAGTAGATATCCATTTTTCTGGCCCGAAATAGCTTTTGAAATGAAACTCTCTTGCTAATATTACTTCAACTGTTCTTCTGTAGCCCCATCACCAACGTCTAGCAATAACATTTAGATCTTTTAGATCAGTTGTAATATACATGTTACACCTCTCACTTTTTCCTTCTCTTGAATATGTCTTTATTCCTAATCAATTTGTAAGCGAAAGTAACGTCTGCATCAGATTGTTTGAAAAAAAAAAGCTGTGTGGTTTTAAAAATGGGTTGATTAGGCTTATAATTTCTTTATAACGGGTCAAACAGACAAAAGCACAAATTAAACAAAATCCATATCATCATTTTTTGAAAATTCAGAATACCTAAAAAAAATAAAAAGCAACAACAGAAATTAAAAATATAAAAAGCAAGAGAAAACGCACCTTCTAGATGTAGTGAGGCAACATGTCTTTTCTTCCTTTATGTGAAAGTGAGGCATCACAATCCGTTAGCTCAGTAATTATGGAAGATGCAATTCCTCAGCCGCTGTCACACCAAATATGGCATATTGAGTCCTAAAATAACAACATAAAGCATATTATAGATCAGAACTATGGCAAACAAAAACTTATTTTCTCAGCTTCCTCAATCGTACTCATTGTCACAAACCCAAGGCCTCTGCTTTGGTCACTATCTCATATTATATATTACCTACAAAACGACGCCTTTTATCAAAACCCCAAATTTATAGAAAACAAAAGTATGAAAGTATAGAGTTCAATTTACTTATGTGAATCATAAGTTGTTGGTACTTGGTTATAGCGAAACTGTTTAGGAGATAAATAGAATCAAACTAATAGTTAGTTGTTGATAAGAGCATATGTTGAATAAGCTTATAGATAGTTACTAACTTACTGTATTGAATACGCTTACATAACTTATACTTTCAAAATAATAACCTTAGGGATTTAAGAAGTTGTCATATGAAAACATTTTGAGAGACCTTTGACCCATTGGACCAGTTTAATGATCCTCTAATCTTTATACGTTGAAATTACCCATTTGACCCGTTGGATATGCAAGTACAAATAAACAAAAGACTGTGTCTGACAGAAATAAGTGGGTGCTTAGAATTGCTTATTAAAAAGCAGTGTTGCAAAAATCGGCCAAATCGGCCGATTAATCGGTAATCGGCCCAGGACCTTGGAGAGAATTCCACGGAAATCGGTCGATTAATCGGCCGATTCAAGAAAATCGGCCGATTAATCGGTAAAAAATCGTTAATCGGCCCCGGACCGTCTCAGTACTGATTCACGATTTTTGCAACATTGTTAAAAAGTGTTAATAAATTTTTCTTTCTGTTTTGTGGCATAATTGAAGGTCAAAACATCAAGAAGTTGGTTAAGGATTGACTCTTCATCAGTAAGCAAAAAAGACAGGTCATAATTTAAACCACAGTTACATGGGTAATCTACATTTATCTCAATAAATGACTCTCTTGCAAATACTTATCTTTAAACATACGTATTATGACCTGAAGTTGCAATAATCGGTTTATATACACATCTAAACACATTCTAAATTCTCTGCATAACATTACTTGTCATAGCACTGAACACAAATCTGTATATAAGAAACTGTATAAACAGGGAAGCTTGGGAATGCTTAATTTTCAAATGGTTATCCGTTAAAAGAATAAGCAAGCATAATCTGTTTATTTGCAAGCGCTTTGTACCTGTTATTTATATAACTGAAAAAATGTAGCAAAAAATGGCAAGAAAAATTACATTTTCGGGTAAGTCCAATCTAACCTAACCCGTACTGCAGTTTGCCATTTTTTGACTCACCAGTTGCAAGCTGCTACAACCGCCATAGTCGTCTTTCACCTGTATTTAAATCCCAAAACATAATCAGTTTTAACAAAACCTCATAAGAAAAAACCACAATCATCCAAAATAACAATCAAAAGTAACAACATTTGAGTCATAAATTATAAAATGCAAAAAACAGTAAACACGATACAATAAATCTGTAGATGCAATGAAAATCAATTTGGTTTCATAATCATTTCATCAAACATTTTCCAAACCGTATGATCTACCCATATTATCAGCTCAACCATACATCACCCAATAACTCAAATGTAACACCTCTAAGTCAAATGCAAATAAACCATAACACAAATAAAAACACCATTTAACACAATGAGGATTACAATAACAAACGACGTAAATTCTTGCCGGTGAAAATGAGTTCTCCACAATAGTTGGATCGCCAAACCGCACCTATTTCGTTTTTCGTTTTGCGTTAAAAAAAATTAAATTAGCTGGATGACTTTTGGGAGAACCGCAGTGAATTATGTGAAGATAGTCAAGATACACAACTAACACAAAAAGATACACCAAAAGGCCATTCAATAGTAATAACAATTCTATATAAGATACGTTTAGATTGCTTAAAAAATGAAAGGCTTCATAAGAACTGAATTTCTAACCTTATCGAGATCAACTTTGTTGGATAACAACCTCCACATGCCGGTTCCATCCTTGATTATTCTCACTATGAGCTACAACAACAGGCTAATCCTTGTCACATAGAGCCACAACATGAGCTACCTTTTTTTTACCATTTTTCTGCAAAAGAATACACATAACTGCAAAAACTAAAACACCATATAATAATTTATAAACACACAAAAGTTTTTTGTAATACTCACCAGTTGCAAGCTTCTACAACCGCCATAGTCGTCATTGTGTTCAGCCATCACCTGTATTTAAATCCCAAAACATAATCAGTTTTAACAAAACCTCATAAGAAAAAACCACAATCATCCAAAATAACAATCAAAAGTAACAACATTTGAGTCATAAATTATAAAATGCAAAAAACAGTAAACACGATACAATAAATCTGTAGATGCAATGAAAATCAATTTGGTTTCATAATCATTTCATCAAATATGTTGTGGGCACACAATTACCTGATGTATGAGATTTTTACTCGTTCTAGTTTCTAACATACTATGCCTGCAATAAGAAAAACAATGACACAAACAAATCAATTCACGAACAAATTAAGCAATTCATATTTTTCCTCTAACAATAGCTACCTATAACAAATGTAAATGGCAGCTTTGTCCTCTAACAATAGCTACCTATAACAAATGAAAATGGCAGCTTTGTCCTCTAACAATATCTACCTATAACTAATGATTTGGGTAGCTTTGTCCTCTAACAATAGCTACCCATAACAAACGATTTGTACAAAAAAAAAATGTATCATAAGAACAAATAACAAAATTAAGGAGAAGATTGAGAACCTATTAAAAAGGGAAAAAAACCTCATTGAGTTGGATTCGACTGACTTAGGGTTGATGATAATCCTTGAATCAAACATATATAGACCAATTGGTAGGTTATTTTTGGATGTTTTTTTAATGCATTGAATTTGGTTGGTGAATTGCAATTGAAAATTAAGCGTATGGAAGAAGCCATGGGGATTTTGAATTGTTGAGATGAAACTGAATATTGATTTGAAATTTTTTGAATGATTCTTCTTGTGCAAGAATGTGTTTTTAATGTTATTCAATACCTTACAAAAATAAACCAAAAGTAAAGCGTATATTAAAGAATGCATTGAAGAAATATTAAAGACCTTACAAAAATAACCCAAAGAGGAGCCTTAATTGAGTTTAAAAAAAAAAGAATGCATTGGGGTGCTTGTACATGTTCTCTAATTATGAAATTTTAGAAGTGTAATTAATTTTATTTTTTAATGCTTCTGCTTTAGGGCGCTTGTACAAAACCTTATTTTATTAGTTAAAATAGATACGTTAGAGATTTTATCAATCTCTTCCAACAAAACTATTACCTTGAAGGGATCTTCAAAATATTCAAAGATATAATAATACATCAAACAATAAGGTAGTTGATTCTTCACCCATTTTCCCAAGCAACAATTGTCTACAAGATTCTCGGTAATCAGAGTAAACAAATTGAAAACGAAATTTTAGAGCGTGCTGATAACGTGTTGTAAACAAGAATATAGAGAATGATAGTAATCTTCAATTGATAATTAACCAGGAGATTTACAAATAGTATATATAGACAAACATTAGGGCAAAACCCTAATAGCTGGTTGTGGGCCTATTATGGGCTATATAGACATCCACATATAATTATTTATAACAAATATATATTTTTCATTGATTATTTCATCCTTTAATTAAAATCCTTTTTGTCTTAGTTTGAATGTTTGACTCAAAGAATGAATTTTAATGGTCACAAGTTAAAGTACAAATTTACCAATCAAACATGCACACTAACTTGGACACGGGTCCAACAATTTAACAAACTACATAACATCATAACCTGCCCAAATATAATAATAAAATGGCCTAAATAAAGTATGTCTACGAAACCCAACAAGAAGCCCATTATTTAAACTATTTACTCGTTACAAGCCCACTAGTTTAACAATCTTTATTCTGTAATGGCATAGACAACCTTTTTGACTCGTAAGAAGCCCACTAGTTAAACAATCTTTATTCTGTAATGGTATAGACAACCTTTTTGACTCGTAAGAAGCCCATTAATCGGATTTGTGTAATTGATGAAATGTTTTATGTGAAAGAGTTTTTGTTCGAAGACAAAAATTGAAATTTTAGTTTTTTAGGCCCAATTTTACTTTAAAGTAATTTTATATCCTGGTAGAAACATAAACATTTTGTAGTATACTTGGCCAAATGCATGCCTTCTAAAAACTATTGAAGAAATGCATTCATTTTCCTAAGTGTAACATATCCAATCGGTTTCAAGAACAAGTGCAACCTCAACCTTTAATCTTGCATCGAAATTCAGAAGGGCTAACTTTGAGAGTGGGCCCAGTCGCTCAAAGGTGTGGGTTTTTCTATACCTACTTTGGTTGGTTTCTTCAAATGGATCAACTAGCGACCTTAACAGAAATGCAACATGTGGCACTAAAAAAAGTTGCGCCTAATCATTATGTGTAAGGCACAAATAGGGCTCCTTTTGAGCTACTTATCATTAGCGACTTTTGTTGACATAAATAATGTCTTAAAACATTGTTAGCATATTAACAATGTCTCTATGTTTTGATAATTACAAAACATAAACTTATTAATCTAAAACTTATGACATAAACAAGTTTTTAGTACTTAATATTTGTCTTTGTTTCCATATCACTTAAGGTATGAATAAACAAAGGGTTTATTACATTTCATGATCAAAGGAAATTTTTCTAATCACTAGAATTTTTATAAAATGTATTAAACATCTTATATCTTTTACAAAATTACTTTTGGAATTAAAAGAATATGTTTAATTCATTATAAATATATGATTTCAAATTCCAACCAACAATGGCAAATTCTATCCAGAAAAATATTCCCCACTAAAAGACAAGAAAAACCAACGTTCTGAAGGGGCGGCCCCCTTAATTCCTTAGGCGGCCCCCTTAATCATTAAGGGGACCGGCCACTAATTAAGGGGACCGGCCACGCTCCAGAACAGTATTTTTCTCCCCTATAAATACTGGTTCACTCCTCAGAATTTTCTCACCTTTTGCACTTCTAAACTTTCTGATCTAGATCCAAATCTCTATTCTCTTATCCTTTGATCATAAGTGTATAATTCTTTGTTTCAAAGTGATCCAACCTTCATCCTCTCAAGTGCAAGAGAAGAATACTTCTATCCCTCAAGACAAGAAGTATTGCAACTTGTTGTGATCTCCACATCCAAGTTGTTGGTGCATCATCAAAGATCATTTACATTATTCTTTGTGAAGATTGTTGTGAATATTTGATTGTAGATAGTTGTGCTAGATATAGATTGTGTGATTAGTTAGTAGCTTGGTGTGAAGAAGAAAAGTTAGGAACTAGATTGGTGTGAAGAAGATAGGTGTGGAGTAGTTAGTTGTGAAGTAGATTGATTTGAAGAAGTTGTGTAGAAGTTGTGTCTTTGGTGTGTAAATTGGTGTGTACGGTTTTCTCCGCCATAAGGGAGCTTGTTGATATAATGAAGAAAACTCTCGAGTTAGGTGCTCGGGGAGTGGAGTAGGGCAAGGAAGGTGTCCTTGTAGCCGAACCACTATAAATCTCTTGTCTCGCGGTTCGATCTTTCCATCTCTTACTTATTTCATTACTTATCATTGTTATATATTGTGTATTGTTAATTGTTTATATTGTACAAGACTTAAGATCACATATTATCGAATCTAAGTTTTTTTAAAAGCTAAGTAAACTCTAAAACTATCTTTTATAACGAATTAAAAAGACGTAAAACTATTCAACCCCCTTCTAGTTTTCCACAATTGGTATCAAGAGCCACGTCTAACAAGATTTTTAAAATATATTGTATTTTAAAACTTGTAACGATCTATGGAATCTGAAAAATATTTAGAAGGGCAATCTATGCAAATACCACCACTATTTGAAAGTGATGGATTTTTATATTGGAAAAATAGATTCGAAACATATGTGAAATCAAAAGATCTTGATCTTTGGCATATTATTACATTTTGTGATTTTCCTCCTATTCAATATAATGTTGAAACTAAAATGAATGAAATTGTATCTTTTGAAGAACAAAATGATGATTTGAAAAAGAAATTAGCAAAAAATAATGAGGCTAAAATGGTAATTTATAATGCGTTACCACGCAAAGAATATGAAAGAATTTTTATGTGTAAAACCGCCAAAGAAATTTGGGATTCTTTATTAATTACTCACCAAGGTAATAGCCAAGTCAAAGATAATAAAATAGACTTCTTGTACAATAATATGAACAATTTACGATTCCGGAAGAGGAATCAATTGATAATGTTTTTGCTAAGTTTAACACTATCATCACAAGTTTAAAAGCACTTGATGAGACATTTTCTAGTAAAAATTATGTTAGGAAATTTCTTAGGGCATTGCATCCAAAATGGCGAGCTAAGGTGACGGCAATTGAAGAATCAAAGAACTTGATGACGTTATCACTAGATGAACTAATTGGCAACTTGAAGGTTCATGAAGAAATCATAAGAAGAGATTCGGAAACAGTCAAAGTCAAGAAAGAACAAACCAAATTCATTGCTCTAAAAGCCAAAAAGGAACCTAGTGATGATGATGATTCAAGTGACGAAAGTGAAGACGAAGAATATGCAATGGCCGTAAGAGAATTCAAGAAATTCTTCAAGAGACGAGGAGGATTCACTAGATCATCACGAGACGAAAGAAAAGTATTCCAAAGGAATAGAAGTGACAACTACGGGAAAAGAAAGTGCTTTAGATGTGGAAGTCCAAATCATCTCATTGGCGAATGTCTAAAGCCACCGGGTTACGAAAATCAAGGTGCTTTTGTTAGTGGAACATGGAGTGATAGTGACAAAGAAGAGGTTGAAAAGCCAAGAGAAGAAAAGTGTTTTATGGCAAAAGAAACCGACGAAATATGTTTAGGAATTGACTTGGAACCTGACGAATGGATCAAAGATAGCGGATGTTCGAGGGACATGACGGGGAACCGCAAGCTATTCTCTACATACAAGGCATACAATGGAGGTAACGTTATTTTCGGTAGTGACTTACGTGGAAAAATCATTGGCAAAGGTACGATTTCTCTAGACTCACTTACTATTGAAAATGTAGAGCATGTAGATAAATTAACATATAACTTGCTTAGTGTAGGACAAATATGTGATAATAAATGTAGAGTCACATTTACCGAAGAGGATAGAGAAATAGTTAATAATGGAAAAATTATAGGTAGAGGAATTAGGAAAGGCGGCATATATGTTATGAAACTAGGAAACAAACCTGAGGATAGGATATGCCTAACGACCCTAGATGAAAACTCTACATTGTGGCATAGGAGATTAGGACATGCTAACATGCAACAAATACAATCTTTGGCCTCTAAGGAATTAGTTAGAAATTTGCCTAATCTAAAATATGACAAGCATTTTTGTGATGCATGTAAAATTGGAAAACAAGCTCATGCTAGTCACAAAGCTAAGAATATAGTATCCACTACTAGGTGCCTAGAATTATTACATATGGATCTTTTTGGTCCATCCGCTGTGCGGAGCTATGGAGGAAACAAATATACCTTAGTAATAGTAGATGACTACTCACGATACACTTGGACTAGGTTTTTAAGTGACAAAACCCAAGCCTTTGAAAAATTCGAAATATTTAGTAAAATGATTCAAAATAAATTAGGATGCTCAATAGTTGCCATTAGGACGGACCATGGTAGGGAATTTGATAACGAAGTACAATTCGGAAAATATTGTGAGTTAAATGGAATATCTCACAATTTCTCCGCTCCCCGTATCCCTCAATCAAATGGGGTAGCAGAAAGAAAAAATAGGTCACTACAAGAAATGAGTAGAACTATGTTAAATGAACAATCTGTCACAACTCGTAATTCTAGGTCACTTTCCAAACTTCGCCAATTCACTATTCATAAATCACTATTCACCGATCACTATTCATCATCTTACTATTCATCATTTTTGAGGTCAATTTGACTTTCCGAGAAACATTCAGAAATTTTACTATTCACTTGACACTATTCATTACCGGAAGAAAATCACTATTCACGTGCATTACTTATGTCATCGTAAATTTAGTTTACGAGTATTCAAATTCGCGTAACCGTATTGGTTCAGAAGCGAATTCATGCATTATCATTGGGACACTTCGTACGGACTAGAAATAGTCTTCATATTATCATTATGGCACTTGCATACTATTCCACTCGTAGGGTAATTAAATTAATACTTTTGGCATAATTAACTTTTACGTATAATTATTTCTATATAAACGTTAACAAATGATCAATAATATGACTAACACGACCGACACTCCCGAATATGATCCCAATATATTTTTATATTCATTTTTATAATATAAAAATTATAATATTAATTTACCCGGTATTTTGGAGATTTATTTTAATTATTAACGTAAGTTTACTAAAATTACGACGGTTTTCGTAGAAATTAAACTATAATTATCTAAACACCCAATAATTATACCCAACCTATTTTTATAATTTTTACAACTTTATTTTATCCCGGTTAACTCCGTTAAAATTTATTTTTAGTTAACCCGGTACACCTTAAAATTTCAAATGAATACATAAACTTACACCTTATACCACTAACTAAATTACTTGTCCAAGTTTTCTTCCTACCCTTTGACAAATGCCGCCCCCCCCCCCCCCCCTATTGTTTTCCTTGATTGGTGGATCTTGTCTACCAAGACAATAATACATAATTTATACACATTCATTCTCATCCTCATTTTCACAAAAACAACTAGTAAAATTTTCTCTCCTTTCTTTCCTTTGGTGTGGTGATCGGCCAAGAAAAGAAGAACAACAAGAAACCATAAATTTTTGGAGATCAAGTTATATTCAAGTTTATTTAGTGATCCTTGTTTGGGTTTTGAAATATAAACTCAAGAATCATTAGGTTTTCATCATCTACACTCCTAATCTTTGAAGTAAGTATATCAAACTCATTTTTATAATTTTACCAAGTTTATACAAGATCCATATGATATATATACTAGATCTACATGCATATGCTATTTATACCACTTTATTTTACAAACTTTTAACTTTTGAAGCCTAGAAAGTGATTATAGTTAGATCCTTATTAGATCCACTTGGTTTATGATGTTTAGGAACCCATGACACCCTAAGAAGGTGTATGGTAGGATTAGACTAGTTTTGTGGTGATTGAAAGTGGTTTGGTTAAAGTTGGAACAAGTTTGAAACTAGGAAAATGATTTTGGAAACTATATATTGACCTACTGTCCCCATTTTTAAAACGTGGAAAACTCAGTAGTTGATGGATAAATTTTGACCAAAGATTTAGAAAATACTTTCAAAAACGAAACTTTTGGCGAAAGAACGGATTAAAACGAGCTTATAACGAAGGAGATATGATTTTTGTAAATTTAACGACGAAAACTATTTTCTGAAAAACTGCATGCTGTTTGACAGTTTTCGACGGGCAAATAGAGGCGTTAAACGTAACCTAGTGGAGCCGAGCTATCGAAAATATATTAGTATATACTAAAACGAATCCGTGGATATAAAGAACGAGTAAAATGAGCTTAAAACGACCAAGTTATACACGTTTTAAAGTTGTCAAAATTATATAAAAATATATATATAGTCACTACTAGAAAATAATATAACTACGTACTAAATAATATATTTTCTAGATTTCTTATTCAAGGAGTTTATTTTTAACTAACGAAGTACGTACGACTCAAGTTTTATTACGCGACTACTAGACATTATTTTAAGGTTTTCAAAGACGAGGAATATAACACTAACATTTTTATACGATATATTACGACAAGTTTTTATAACTCTATTTGGACTTATTTTTCCTAAGTATGGAAAGTATTTTATTTGACAATAACAAGTATTTCCAAGTCACGAGTGGTATTGGTATCATGTGCATGTGCATTCATTACATCACGGCATGATCTAAATTAGATCACTATCATTCATTTTAGGTTGCGGATAGTGTTCGCTCCTTGTTGTCCTTATCATTCCATTGCATTGCACTAACACTTTGAGGTGAGTCATAGCCCCTACTCTTTTTATACTTGTTTTAACTCTTTGGGGGAGATACATGCTCAACTACTTGCTTACTTGTACAAATACTCTTAAACATTTATACTTGATTGTGTTATATTTGATTGGCATTATACTTGATTGCGTTATACATACTTGTTACACTATACTTGCTTAACTTAAATACAAGATTCGTATTTACGTGCATACATAATACTCTATACTGTAGGAGAGGTATTGGTAGTACTCATGGGAAGATGCCCCCTACCCTTGTGTCTATACTTGACCTTGGATGTCGTAGTACTATTTGGGAAGAGGCCCCAGCCCTTGTGTCTATTCTTGACCTTGGGCGAATATAATCCGGTGCATTGTGTAAACTATCTTTTAGCAGTGGGTTGTGAACACACAGGTTGCAAGTGTTGTTATGGGCGGGACTTGCAACTGTGTGGATTTACGATGCCTTTGCTGTGTGACCATTTTTCTATAAACTTTATTTGTTAAACAAACTCTATGAACTCACCAACCATTGTGTTGACACTTTTAAGCATGTTTATCTCAGGTTAGAAGGGCGATAGCAGGTATGTGGAGATGAGAGTCTTAGGGCATGCTTTTGGAGACTTTAGCTCTTATCATTTACCATTCGATACTCTTTAAAAACTTATGTATTATTCTACTTTGGGATCTTTTAGTTTTGTAAACTATGACTTTTATCTATTCGAATGGTAACTTTTCAAAACGTCTCATTTAGAGGTCGTTTTCTATATCTTGTACTTTGTGCCCTGAAGTAGCATCCCAATGACACTATCGTTCCGCTGCGATATTTTGGGGGTGTTACAGATTGGTACCAGAGCCTTGGTTATAGAGAACTAGGTTGTTTTTAGAGTCTAGACTATAACTACATACATTTAGACTCTCCTCCCTATCGCCTTGCATTTTTTTTTCATACACGTACGCTTGCTGATAATTTTCTTAGACCTACGCTATTAGATATTTTGTGGTACCGATGGGGAAGTCCCAAAATCTAGGCAAGTTATCAGAAATATGGAGCTCGGTAATAACTGATCATTTAACTTAATCTTGTGACAGTTCTTGTTTGATGAGACATGAGACTAAGTTAAATGAAGGTTATTACTTAGCTGTAGAGATTTGATGATTTGCCCGAGGATGGGAGTTCTCTTGAAGATACTCTTTAGAAATCGTTAGAAACTAGACTACCCAGTGACTTTAGCACTTAAGGGAGAATCCTTTGTTCCTTCGTACTGAGTGTGACATTCCCTAGAATCCCATTTAAGCAACGTCTACCACTGAGATATGTGTGCCTGGTGATATGTACACCTGTGAAAGGAAACATTTATAATTGTGGTGGCCAACATAATTATAAGTGCTTCATGACACACGTGGACATATGACTATGCATATGTAGATCGGTGTTGGCACAACTTAGGAAACAACTGGTGGCGCGGTATTATATATGAGGATGTTAAGTATAGACTTTGGTTAATCAACGGTTTTCCCTCATGTCTAACGTTCACTAAATGTCCTTCCTATCAGGAAATCATGGCACCAAGGAGAGTGACTCGTAGCTCTGGTCGAGGAGGCGCAACACCAAGGGGTGGAAGGACTGGTGGACGTGGAGGTAGAGGAGGTAGAGGAGCTGCTCATGACACTAGTAACCCAAGTAACGATGGTGGAAGAACTGGTGGACGTGGAGGTAGAGGAGGTGGTCACGGCGTTGAAAACAATGATAACAACGACAGTGGAAATACTGATTTTGAAGCCATCATCGCTCGACAACTTCAAAACTTTCTCCCCACTATTGTCACTGAAGTTGGCGATCATATGAATAACTTGGCAAACCACGAAAGCGGAATTAACAACACCAATGGTATAGGCCAGAATGGTAATGGCAACAACAACATTAGGACTGGATGTACGTATAAGGAATTTACATCATGTAAGCCAATTGATTTCGATGGTGTAGGAGGCGCGTTAGTGTATACTCGATGGGTTGAAAAGATGGAGTCGGTGATCGACATTAGTAACTGTGCAGCACATCAAATGGTGAAGTATTCCGCATGCTTACTGTCAGGAAAAGCATTGACATGGTGGAATACGCAGGTTCAAGCTAGGGGTAGAGAGGCAGCTGTAGGTATGACATGGGACGATTTTAAGGCATTACTGAAGGAGGAATACTGCCCGGACAACGAAATGCAGAAGCTGGAGGATGAACTTTATCATCACTCTATGATAGGGGCTGGACATGCAGCCTATACAGATCGATTCCATGAATTAGCCAGACTAGTTCCACATCTAGTTACCCCTGAGTCCAAGAGGATCGAGAGGTACATATATGGTCTTGTCCCAGAAATTCGTGGGACTGTGAAAACAACTGAGCCTTCTACAATTCAGAGTGCAATATTGAGAGCAGGGACTTTGACAGATGATATGGTTAGAAATGGAAGCTTGGGGAACAGTGATAAAAGGAAGGGAACAAGCGAGTCGAACAAGCAGATGGGCGCGATAGCTAACAACAAAAGGGCAAGGACCTTTGCGGCGACTAGTTCTGGTCAGAGAGAGTATTTAGGCCAACATCCTAAGTGTACTAAATGTGCTTATCATCATCAGAGGTCTGAGCCCTGCCGAGTGTGTACAAAGTGCAAACAGTTGGGTCATTTTGCAAATAGGTGTGGAGCATCGATGAGCGCGGGCAATATAGGAAACAATCAAAAGACATGTTATGAGTGCAACAGTCCAAACCATTTCCGATATAATTGTCCTAAGTTGAAAAGGAATCTTAACCTAGGAAGCAATCGTCCAAACTTAGCAGCAGCAATTGAAGGGCCACAAGATGAGACCATTGAGATTCCACCCGCGCGTGGCAGAGCTTACTTCCTAGGAAATCCTATCACCCAACATGTCCACGATAGCATAACGGGTACATTCTCTTGAACAACTATATTATTTTCGTAGCACTTAAGTCTTAGTATAGAACTTATACACAACACCGACTAATCTGAGACCTAGCATCATTAACCTTAGTTATATTGATAGTAGATGATTTGGTTGGTGTAAGCAATTCCAACGAGTTTGGGAAAGTTTACATTGTCGAATCAGACCACTAGGAACATATGTGGAATGAATGAGCTGAACTTCGGGACGAAGTTCCCTTAAGGGGTAGAGACTGTCACAACTCGTAATTTTAGGTCATTTTCCAAACTTCGCCAATTCACTATTCATAAATCACTATTCATCATCTTACTATTCATCATTTTTGAGGTCAATTTGACTTTCCGAGAAATATTCAGAAATTTTACTATTCACTTGACACTATTCATTACCGGAAGAAAATCACTATTTACGTGCATTACTCATGTCATCGTAAATTTAGTTTACGAGTATTCAAATTCGCGTAAACGTATTGGTTCAGGAGCGAATTCATGCATTATCATTGGGACACTTCGTATGGACTAGAAATAGTCTTCATATTATCATTATGGCACTTGCATACTATTCCACTCGTAGGGTAATTAAATTAATACTTTTGGCATAACTAACTTTTACGTATAATTATTTCTATATAAACGTTAACAAACGATCAATAATATGACTAACATGACCGACACTCCCGACTATGATCCCAATATATTTTTATATTCATTTTTATAATATAAAAATTATAATATTAATTTACCCGGTATTTTGGAGATTTATTTTAATTATTAACGTAAGTTTACTAAAATTACGACGGTTTTCGTAGAAATTAAACTATAATTATCTAAACACCCAATAATTATACCCAACCTATTTTTATAATTTTTACAACTTTATTTTATCCCGGTTAACTCCGTTAAAATTTATTTTTAGTTAACCCGGTACCCAGTACACCTTAAAATTTCAAATGAATACATAAACTTACACCTTATACCACTAACTAAATTACTTGTCCAAGTTTTCTTCCTACCCTTTGACAAATGCCGCCGCCCCCCCCCCCCCCCCTATTGTTTTCCTTGATTGGTGGATCTTGTCTACCAAGACAATAATACATAATTTATACACATTCATTCTCATCCTCATTTTCACAAAAACAACTAGTAAAATTTTCTCTCCTTTCTTTCCTTTGGTGTGGTGATCGGCCAAGAAAAGAAGAACAACAAGAAACCATAAATTTTTGGAGATCAAGTTATATTCAAGTTTATTTAGTGATCCTTGTTTGGGTTTTGAAATATAAACTCAAGAATCATTAGGTTTTCATCATCTACACTCCTAATCTTTGAAGTAAGTATATCAAACTCATTTTTATAATTTTACCAAGTTTATACAAGATCCATATGATATATATACTAGATCTACATGCATATGCTATTTATACCACTTTATTTTACAAACTTTTAACTTTTGAAGCCTAGAAAGTGATTATAGTTAGATCCTTATTAGATCCACTTAGTTTATGATGTTTAGGAACCCATGACACCCTAAGAAGGTGTATGGTAGGATTAGACTAGTTTTGTGGTGATTGAAAGTGGTTTGGTTGAAGTTGGAACAAGTTTGAAACTAGGAAAATGATTTTGGAAACTATATATTGACCTACTGTCCCCATTTTTAAAACGTGGAAAACTCAGTAGTTGATGGATAAATTTTGACCAAAGATTTAGAAAATACTTTCAAAAACGAAACTTTTGGCGAAAGAACGGATTAAAACGAGCTTATAACGAAGGAGATATGATTTTTGTAAATTTAACGACGAAAACTATTTTCTGAAAAACTGCATGCTGTTTGACAGTTTTCGACGGGCAAATAGAGGCGTTAAACGTAACCTAGTGGAGCCGAGCTATCGAAAATATATTAGTATATACTAAAACGAATCCGTGGATATAAAGAACGAGTAAAATGAGCTTAAAACGACCAAGTTATACACGTTTTAAAGTTGTCAAAATTATATATAAATATATATATAGTCACTACTAGAAAATAATATAACTACGTACTAAATAATATATTTTCTAGATTTCTTATTCAAGGAGTTTATTTTTAACTAACGAAGTACGTACGACTCAAGGTTTATTACGCGACTACTAGACATTATTTTAAGGTTTTCAAAGACGAGGAATATAACACTAACATTTTTATACGATATATTACGACAAGTTTTTATAACTCTATTTGGACTTATTTTTCCTAAGTATGGAAAGTATTTTATTTGACAATAACAAGTATTTCCAAGTCACGAGTGGTATTGGTATCATGTGCATGTGCATTCATTACATCACGACATGATCTAAATTAGATCACTTTCATTCATTTTAGGTTGCGGATAGTGTTCGCTCCTTGTTGTCCTTATCATTCCATTGCATTGCACTAACACTTTGAGGTGAGTCATAGCCCCTACTCTTTTTATACTTGTTTTAACTCTTTGGGGGAGATACATGCTCAACTACTTGCTTACTTGTACAAATACTCTTAAACATTTATACTTGATTGTGTTATATTTGATTGGCATTATACTTGATTGCGTTATACATACTTGTTACACTATACTTGCTTAACTTAAATACAAGATTCGTATTTACGTGCATACATAATACTCTATACTGTAGGAGAGGTATTGGTAGTACTCATGGGAAGATGCCCCCTACCCTTGTGTCTATACTTGACCTTGGATGTCGTAGTACTATTTGGGAAGAGGCCCCAGCCCTTGTGTCTATTCTTGACCTTGGGCGAATATAATCCGGTGCATTGTGTAAACTATCTTTTAGCAGTGGGTTGTGAACACACAGGTTGCAAGTGTTGTTATGGGCGGGACTTGCAACTGAGTGGATTTACGATGCCTTTGTTGTGTGACCATTTTTCTATAAACTTTATTTGTTAAACAAACTCTATGAACTCACCAACCATTGTGTTGACACTTTTAAGCATGTTTATCTCAGGTTAGAAGGGCGATAGCAGGTATGTGGAGCTGAGAGTCTTAGGGCATGCTTTTGGAGACTTTAGCTCTTATCATTTACCATTCGATACTCTTTAAAAACTTATGTATTATTCTACTTTGGGATCTTTTAGTTTTGTAAACTATGACTTTTATCTATTCGAATGGTAACTTTTCAAAACGTCTCATTTAGAGGTCGTTTTCTATATCTTGTACTTTGTGCCCTGAAGTAGCATCCCAATGACACTATCGTTCCGCTGCGATATTTTGGGGGTGTTACACAATCCATCCCACAAAAATTTTGGTGTCACGCCGTAGATACATCAACTTATATTTTAAATAGGGTATCAATTAGAAGAATTCTAGAAAAAACTCCTTATGAGTTATTAAGAGGTAGAAAACCAAACTTAAGCTACTTTAGGGTATTTGGAAGTAAATGCTATATTTTAAACACTAAGGATTACCTTACTAAGTTTGATCCAAAATCATATGAAGGAATATTTTTAGGATACTCATAAAATGACAAAGCATATATAATACTTAACAAACACTCCATGAAAGTAGAGGAATCACTAAATGTAACATTTGATGAAACACCACCACCTCCTAAAACATTACCTTTAGAAGATGATGATTTTGTCGAAGATGAAGCTATTGAGGTTAGTAAAACAAAACCCATAGGAAATGATAATGAAGACATTCACTTAGAAAATAACGAAACTGTTAATATTAAAGAATCTAGATCACATCCATTAGATAATATAATAGGACATCTTAACCAAAGAACCCTTAGGTCACAAGCCCAAGATAAAAACAATTTCTTTTGTTTCCTCTCAGCAATAGAACCTAATAATATTAGCGAGGCTTTAAAGGATGAAAGTTGGGTTATAGCTATGCAAGAAGAATTAAATCAATTTAAGGCAAATGATGTTTGGGAATTAGTCCCAAATCCAAAGGATATGACCATCATAGGAACCAAATGGGTATATAGGAATAAGTTAGACGAGAATGGAATAGTTACTAGGAATAAAGCTAGGTTAGTTGCCCAAGGTTATAATCAACAAGAAGGAATTGATTATGACAAAACTTATGCCCCCGTAGCTAGACTAGAATCGATTAGGATATTACTTGCCTATGCTTGCGCCCTAGATTTTAAGTTATTCCAAATGGATGTGAAAAGTGCATTCCTTAACGGTTTTATCAATGAGGAGGTATATGTGGCACAACCTCCAGGATTCATTGACTTCGCAAAACCTGATTATGTTTATAAGTTAAAGAAAGCTTTGTATGGACTCAAACAAGCTCCCAAATCTTGGTATGATCGATTAAAAGCTTTTCTTATTAAACATGATTATTCTATGGGAATGGTAGATAACACTCTTTTCACTAAAAGGAAAGACCCAAATCTCATCATTGTCCAAATATATGTTGATGACATTATATTTGGATCGACTTGTCAAGACATGTGTGATGAATTTGCCAAAATCATGCATGATGAGTTTGAGATGAGTATGATGGGTGAACTTAACTTCTTCCTAGGATTACAAATAAAACAATTAGAAGATGGAATATTTTTTTAACCAATCTAAGTACATTAAGGAAATGCTTAAGAAATTTGGTCTAGAAGACTCAAAACCCATGAAAACTCCCATGTCTACGGAGGTAAAGCTCACAAAGGACGATGAAGGTGAGTCCGTAGATAACACCAAGTATAGAGGAATGATAGGTAGTTTACTATACTTGACGGCAAGTAGACCCGACATCATGTTTAGTGTCTGCCTTTGTGCCCGTTTTCAAGAGGATCCCAAAACCTCTCACCTAGAAGCGGTTAAGCGTATCTTCCGATACGTTAAAGGCACTATACACTTAGGATTATGGTATCCTAAGGAATCCGGCATAGAAACCATCGTCTATGTGGATTCGGATCATGCGGGAGACTACGTAGATAGAAAGAGCACTAGCGGTATTTGTACGTTTATGGGATGTTGTCTAACGTCTTGGTTTTCGAAGAAGCAAACCGCTCTTGCTATTTCTACCACCGAAGCCGAATATGTAAGCGCCGGAAAGGCATGTCAACAAGCACTATGGATGAAACAAGCTCTCGTAGACTATGGCATTAGGTTAGAAAATGTCCCCATTATGTGCGATAACAAAGGTGCGATAGATTTAAGTAAAAATCCGGTGCAACACTCTAGGACTAAACACATAGAAATACGTCACCATTTTCTTAGGGATAATGTACAAAAAGGAAATATATCTATAGAAAAGGTTGCATCGGAAGACAACATTGCGGATATATTCACAAAACCCCTTAAGCGTGAATTATTCAACCACTTGCGTTTAGGATTAGGAATGGTGGAACAAGTTGACTAAATTATATTAAATTAATTCAAATTTATACTTGCATGAAATTTATTTTTCTTCCATTTCACCTTTTCTGAGTCTAGGAATCTATTTCGCACAAAACTAAAGATTGAGAAGATTTATTTTCTTTGCATAAACCTTTTTGTAAAACTCAATCAGTTTTCTCTAAAAATTATTCTCACAATCTAGGAATCACATGAAGATCATTTTCCTTGCATTGTTGACTAATTCTAAAAACTTTGTCTTTCAAAATCATGCATAAACTCTCACATAAATTGTCAAGGTATATAATCTAATATATGTCTTTGACATTCATGATCGAGCAAAAATTGAATCAAGGAGATCATTTGGATTGATTCTTAGGATCGTTATTTCTTTTTGCATCTAGGAGTCGAAACAATCACAACTCCACATTTGTTGCATATAGACACTCACTAGGACAAATTCACTAATAATGGTATCATCTTGATCCATCACTAGTTTTTCACTCACTAATTGCCTTTGCCTTTAATCTAAGATAGGTGCCTTATGAAGCTTAAGTGTGCTTGCCTTTACTTACCTCCTATTGCTTATTATGTGTTGATTATTTGCTCTTTTGCCTATGTGTTTTTCCATGCATGCTATATCTTGATTAGATTAGATTCTATATTGCCTAAGAGAATTGAACTTGCTTGAATTCTAATCCAAACACATAACCTTTCTGCAAATTTTCTGCCAAAAACCCAATTCTGGCAACCTGGAAATCACCAGATGGGCGGCCCCCTTAATTTTGTAAGGCGGCCCCCTTAATCATTAAGGGGACCGCCACCTAATTAAGGGGACCGGCCATCTGATGGTCGGGTTTACAGAATCTTTTCTGCTTTTTAGCCCATTTCAACCTACATTTCCCAATTTTCACTAACACAATTTGTCCTAATCTCCCAAACAAACTTTATCCATCCATAAACACACAAATCTTACACTATAAATACCCCTAATCCTCAAAATTCTTTACTCATCCCTTCATGGCTTCTCCAAACAAACCCAAACCAAAAGCCTCAAGGCTTGCAAGAATGACGGAAAAACCCGTTTGGCGAAGAAAAAGCCCTCGAAACAAATCCATCATAACAAATGAAGTTGGAAGTCATTCAACACCACCAACCACTTACTTCCCAAACTTTCCCACCAACCACTTACTTCCCAAACTTTCCACCAAATTCACAAGGACATTCATTTGATCCTACTTACAAACCATACAATATTAGCCAAACATCTTCCTTCATGCCAAATCACTCACCTCTTCCTCCAATCACTTGTAATGATCCATACAAGTTTGATCAACCATCCCACTACAACTCCAACTACACAAACCCAATTCATCCATATCAACACAATGACTTTCTCCACATTACCACGGAAAAGCAAAAGTTCCTTGATGAAATATCACAAATCAATGATCTTCGTGATCTCAATGCCATGCATCTTGCACAACGCAACAAAGGGAAACCTCCATCATCACCCTACAACAATTGCCTTCCTCACTCTCTCAACTTGGATCAAGTTACAAACCACACTCACTATTGCCCTTGTTGCATCTTTCTCCAAAAATAAATCCTTTACTTGAATGAAGATATTTCTTGGATTGAATATCTCCTCACTCGACCTCATCCCATTCCACCCCTAACACGGTACAATATCATAAGGGCCACCTCTTCCGCTCCATACCTCACTCCATATCCCTCTCCATCTAACAACTAAGCTTTATGCTTATGTTATCCTTCAAGCAAATAGAACAATCAACCATGAGTTGCAAGCAAGTCCAAGTGCTCTCTCTAGGCAATATAGGACTATGTCTTTTCATTTGTTTTTTTATGATTAATATGCCTTAAGCATATTAAATGTTGTAATGCTTTCTATGATGCTTGAATGAATCTATTTTTATAACTATTGCTTTGCATGTATATTTGCCTTGCTCTCTTCTAATATTTTGTGTAGCCAAGATTTCCATAGCTCATTCCCTTGGTGCTCTCAAATGAGGGGGAGTATACATCAAGGGGGAGCTTTAACCTTTTTGATTTTACAAAAAGGGGGAGAAGAGAATGTTAAACTCTAAATTCTTGTCTAAAAATTATTTTTTAGACCTAATGAGTTTAAGGTTTTGTAATCATCAAAAAGGGGGAGATTGTTGACATAAATAATGTCTTAAAACATTGTTAGCATATTAACAATGTCTCTATGTTTTGATAATTACAAAGCATAAACTCATTAATTTAAAACTTATAACGTAAACAAGTTTTTAGTGCTTAATATTTGTCTTTGTTTCCATATCACTTAAGGTATGAATAAACAAAGGGTTTATTACATTTCATGATCAAAGGAAATTTTTCTAATCACTAGAATTTTTATAAAATGTATTAAACATCTTATATCTTTTACAAAATTACTTTTGGAATTAAAAAAATATGTTTAATTCATTATAAATATATGATTTCAAATTTCCAACAAAAAATGGTAAATTCTATCCAGAAAAATATTCCCCACTAAAAGACAAGAAAAACCAACATTCTGAAGGGGCGGCCCCCTTAATTCCTTAGGCGGCCCCCTTAATCATTAAGGGGACCGGCCACGCTCTAGAACAGTATTTTTCTCCCCTATAAATACTGGTTCACTCCTCAGAATTTTCTCACCTTTTGCACTTCTAAACTTTCTGATCTAGATCCAAATCTCTATTCTCTTATCCTTTGATCATAAGTGTATAATTCTTTGTTTCAAAGTGATCCAACCTTCATCCTCTCAAGTGCAAGAGAAGAATACTTATATCCCTCAAGACAAGAAGTATTGCAACTTGTTGTGATCTCCACATCCAAGTTGTTGGTGCATCATCAAAGATCATTTACATTATTCTTTGTGAAGATTGTTATGAATATTTGATTGTAGATAGTTGTGCTAGATATAGATTGTGTGATTAGTTAGTAGCTTGGTGTAAAGAAGAAAAGTTAGGAACTAGATTGGTGTAAAGAAGATAGGTGTGGAGTAGTTAGTTGTGAAGTAGATTGATTTGAAGAAGTTGTGTAGAAGTTGTGACTTAGGTGTGACGAAGTTGTGGTGTGAAAATTGGTGTGTACGGTTTTCTCCGCCATAAGGGAGCTTGTTGATATAGTGAAGAAAACTCTCGAGTTAGGTGCTCGGGGAGTGGAGTAGGGCAAGGAAGGTGTCCTTGTAGCCGAACCACTATAAATCTCTTGTCTCGCGGTTCGATCTTTCCATCTCTTACTTATTTCATTACTTATCATTGTTATATATTGTGTATTGTTAATTGTTTATATTGTACAAGACTTGAGATCACATATTATCGAATCTAAGTTTTTTTAAAAGCTAAGTAAACTCTAAAACTATCTTTTATAATGAATTAAAAAGACGTAAAACTATTCAACCCCCTTCTAGTTTTCCATAACTTTTAAAAGTTTAAGCGACTTCTAATAAAATTATTTTTATCTTTTTGCCCCTTTCCAACACTTCCCATCACCACCACCCTCTACCACCACACAACCATCACCACCACCCTCCACCACCACCACCAACCTCTACCACCACATAACCACAACCATCTCCCAAACTTTTAAAAGTCTATATAATCTGAAGATGGTGACGGTGAAAATCCACGTAAACACAAAAATCTATATAATCTGAAAATTTACATATGAAAATCCACATAAACAAAAACCATTTGCTTCAACCTCATTCCTATTTTTCACCTTCTTAACTTAAATACATCACCAATTCTCACAAACAAACACAAAAGAAAACCCACTACCATCCAAACAACGGATCTACAAGTGTATCCTCGGGTGAATGGTGTGGGCTGGTGGTATGGCGGTGGCGGTATGTTGTAGCTGATGACAAAGGAGCGGCGGGGGGTGGTGGAGGGTGTAGATTGTAACACCCCCAATTCAATGATGCAGCGGAATTCAAACTGGGTGTTACTCGACGGCACAATAGTCACAATAATAGAAAACGAACTCTAATTGAGTCGTTTTAAAATATTTATCATTCAAATTATATAAATATCAGAGAATTACAAAATGAGGTTCCATGTTTACAATTTACATTAAATGAGTTTTCGAATGATAATAAAATTTATAGCCCTCTTGAATATCCGTGCTCCTCCGTGCCAGCCTCGTTCATTATGGACCTGAAATACATGCTTAAAACACTCAACACAAAGGTTAAGTGGAATTCGTAGAGTTTGTTGTTAAATCGTTGAATTTAATAATCGTAGTGTGAGCTATAGACTCACACTCATAGTTAGAAAACAAAACCGTTATTATTGCACTAAGCTCATGCAACCAAAGCATTAACATCGAACCAAAAATTGGCATTATAGAAGCCCTACCAAGGTAATATTGCCATTATACCTCTAGCTATCAAATATAGTGCATTTGTTTGAACTCGTAGTTGTTCAACACAAATGGGATTCGTCAATCCCAATAGATCTATTCACAATATTCGCGCTCACTATAGCTAGTGACTAATGGTTCATGATATAGGGACTTCGAACATGGCAATCATTACTTAGTGACAATAAAACATAGTCGGGTAAGCATACAGTAGAAAGCATTGTGTTCGAGTAGAAAAATAATAGCATGTATCCCCCCATGGGTTTGTAAAATAGTTAAACAATAGAAAGTGGGGCTACGAACTTACCTTAAGTTATGTAGTAAGTAGTGAAAATGATGGTCGAATCGCGAAGGTTTCTACGAGCAACCTATAATAGAATGTTGCGACTTAGGATTGGAGTAATATCAAAGAATATGATGAATTGCCTATATATGTCTTGCATTTAGTCCATGATGTAGTACTTAGTATAGTGTAAGTCTTTGAATAAAAATGGTTTATGAAACATGTATAATTTGTATATCGCTTACTACCGTTTGGGCCGACATAATTCAGAGGCCACGCAGTAAACGTTCGAGGAGCCAGGACACTTTAATTCATAAATCCACAACTCATCTCGACGGTTTACTTTAATGAACCCACGTTCGAGGAGCCAGGCTCCCTACTATTGTAGTATTTGATAAAATATATATAAGTTTTTGATCCTAAAAGTTACATGTCCAAATAATTGAATAAACTTAGGAAAGTTTACTTTTGGATGAAGATTGTTATTACAATGAGTTTCATGGTTATTTTGATGGAGTAGATCCAAATTGGATGTTTATATTGCCATTAACTCTTTAGTTCATGTTTTCGCCTAGGTAAGTTTATATGGTCTTCAGTCATGGCCTTGTCGTGGCTTTGGTCATTGTTACTATGGGTTTGAGACTCAACCTTGGCCTTAGCCATGGTTGTGGTCTTGGCTTTAGGTCATTAGACCTCTTGGTTTCAATTAACCGTAACTATTACATGGTCATTTGGTATAAAAATGGGCTGTTAAGAATTTGAAGAAAAATATCACTCGTAAAGCATTTTCAGGGCTCGAGCTTCTTTTGACCTGAGCGAAAACGTCGTTCCGGACAACTTTTGTGTTTTAACTTTTTGATGAATCGGACCAAAAGGGCCTCTTTCAAAATGGTCAGATCGTTAATAGTTTGTTTTAGGCAGTTTCGGCGTTTTGGTTTTGCTAACTTCTTTTGGCCATAACTTTTGACTCGTGTACTTATTTTAGGTGATTCAAATTGCTATGTTTTCCTTGTTAAGTCCTCTACTACAATATGTAATTGTTCAATATCATGATTAAACCATTTTGGTCAGATTTCTCCATAAAGTCACTAGTTTTCTTGTTTTCTTAACATAAGTTAACATATATATACCATAACTTGTTTTACCAATTTTTATACATCATGAGCATAATAACAAGAAAATATATAGTATGAATGAAATATAAATAGCATGAAAATGATATTTAACAAGAAAGTATATTAGGGTTTCTTACAACTTTAGGCTTTCTAAAGAAAGGAAGGTAACAAGTAAGGATAGGACTTTGATTGAACTAGGATCTCTAGCTTCCAACTTCTCTAATCTCTTGACCCCAACTTGTGACTACTAGAGAAGGAACTTGAAGTCTCTACAAGACACTTCTTGTGTGGATGGAAGATCACCAAAGGATGGAAGAAACAAGGACTTTGGATCAATCAAAGCTTTACAAGAGCTTTGGAATTGATATGGAACTTGTATTCTTGAATAATACTTGAAGTAGAGAGAAAATCATGAATGTGTTTATGTGTTGTGTGTGGTGAACGACCAAGAGGGAGGGGAGGGGGTATTTATAGTGAGTTGAGGAGGTGATGAGCTAGGTGAGTCATAATCTTACAAGCTAAGTAATCCATGTGTTGGAAGATTAATCAAAACTTAAGTATTAAGGTTGCAAGGTGTTGAAATCTTGGACAAGCTTATCATCAAGACACCAAGTGTCATGGTGACTCTTCCTAAAGTCATGTACCATAAGTCTTGGATGACTAGATGGTTAAGATTTGGTATTATGTGGTTTACGGAGTCAGTTTTGGTCCCGGTAATCGATAACAGTAAGTCGTTAAGTCATGAAACTTAAAATGGGGTATCCTAAAAATATGAAACTTATAAATATGTTAGAACTTATTAATATAACCTATCTTAGCATATTTAATGAGTGATAAGTTCTATCGGGTTGCTTAAACGCCGTTAAAACTGAAAACGCGGGTCTAAAACGCATAATTCGCTTAAAACGCTGAACTGGAAAACGTAAAATTCCAAAACTTTTGGAATTGTCGTAAAATGAGAGAAAATCATATTTCTATTGTTTATAGTGTTTTATGGACATATCGGGATGCTGGAATGTCGTTTAAACCTAAAAGTAAATCTCGGACACGGTTTCGTGATTTTTCAGAAATGATCCGACGAGTGTCAAACTCTCGGATTACCATTAAAATAGTTTAACTTATGAGAATATGAAATAAAAATTTCGGGAGTGAATAGTAAAAGTAAATAGTAAAAAATGAATAGTAAAATAGTAATCCAAAAATGTGAATTGTTACATAGATGGTTATGGTGTGGTGTCAAGCATATATGGTATTGTTGATGGCGAATGGTGTAAGTTGGCGGTTTCACATCCCAAACACCAGATCTACAAGTAGATGGCAGATGGTGACTGAATCGATTAAGGTGATGATGGACTGAATCGGTGGCGTGGGTTAGCAGACTGAAATGATAGAGTTGATCACACGGAGCAGCGAAATGGATTAGGTGGAGATGGTGGTTGCTTTTGTGTAAGGAGGTTGAAGAAGATAATGATAATGGTGGTGTTTGTTGTTTAATTTTTTGAGATGATTGTTGGTTAAAGAATGTAGAAGAAGATGATGATTAAGAGGTTGAAGAAGATAAGAGGGTAGATATGTGTTGGTGAAGCTGTGTGTGTTGGTGTAGTGTTTGGGAAGATGGTGTGTGTTGGTGTAGTGTATATATATTTTTAGTGATGATGTAGTGTTTGGGAAGATGGTTGTGTGGTGGTAGAGGTTGGTGGTGGTAGTGGAGGGTGGTGGTAGTGGAGGGTGGTGGTGATGGTTGTGTGGTGGTAGAGGGTGGTGGTGATGGGAAGTGTTAGGAAGAGGCAAAAATATTAAAATAATTTTATTAGAAGTCACTTAATCTTTTTAAAAGTCGCTAGTGATAAGTAGCTCAAAAGGATCTCTACTTATGTCTTACACATAATGATTAGGCGCGACTTTTTTTAGTGCCACATGTTACATTTCTGTTAAGGTCGCTAGTCGCTTGGTCCATTTGAAGAAACCAACCAAAGTGGGTCGAGAAAAACCCACACCTCTGAGCGACCGGGACATTTGTAGAATTGCCCCAATTCAGAAATCTACCTTTAGTAAAAAAAACTTCTCCTATGACCCTGTTAGGTCATGATTTTTTAATATAAGCACATAGAATTCTAGAGAGAAAAAGTAAGTAGAGAAAGAAAGAATGAAAGGAACTCTTGGAATGAAAATAAGACAATTGTAATAACTAGAGAACCAACAACCTCTAATGAGGGGATACATGAGTATTTATAGGTGAGGACTAGGGAATCTCTTAACTTTGACAATATTACATAATAAGCCCTTAGACCTTTACAAATCATGTAAACTTAGCTTAAACACTTATAAAACATAAAATAAATGTAATATAATGCAACCTAATACAAAACTTAATGACCGACACTTGATTTAATAAAGTCTATTCCCAACAATCTCCCCCTAAGTGTTGGTCATCAAAGGTTGCCCAACGTCGTCATCTTTTAAACTTTGACTTTGTTGTTGACGTCTTCAAAAATTGTTAGCAAAATCTTTCATCGTTCTTTGTTCTTTGTTGATATAGTGGTGATCATATTATGAAGTTGTCTGCCTTTCATCACTTCTGTGTCTGTGGTGGTTGTCCGCCATTCCAACATGCTCATACATCTTTGGACTTTGACTTTCAAATGCACGAAGTTCCTTTACTTTCACTTTGATCTTTAGACTTTATACTTTGTAGATTCTTCTTTTTTGGCGTAGAATCTTTCTTTGAACTTTGTGTTGCTTAGATCTTTGGGGGAGCTTTCATTGACTTCAAGATGTATGCGTGAGCATGCTGGAATCTACCATCATGGAGGTGATATGTACCTGCAGGTATACAGTTAGCAATAATCAACCGGTACTTACAAATAAGGAATTAGAGATCGTCAACAACATATTGTAAAGATTCCTTCTAATCTTTATCAAGGCCGTTCCCATATCAGATACTCCCGAAGGAGCTTACGAGACCTACTTAGTAGCTCAATGACTGGGTGAGTCGCTGGGGATCACTCCACGACTGTAGACCGCAATGGAACCACCGCGAACACTAAGCGTAACCCGTGAGGGGTTACCGAAGTGACTTGTTGTCAGGGTTGTTTGATGTTGACCCTGGCAGGAATTTCCGTTCAATCATTGAGAAATACATTTGTAAATTCTCTCATAAACGTTCTCGGCAGATTGCTAAGATCTGCATAGGACTCGATAATTTTACAGCTGGTGTCCATTGATGTAGAACACCAGTTGTAGAAATACTAAGTGTTCCTAAGAGATCTTTGATGTATCTCATGGCTCTAGACTCGATAAGTGCACACTTAGGTTTCCTATGCGGAGACTAGGGAGGAGTCTCCTGCTTCAATATCAACCATCTCTAAGAGATAAGTCGATAGATTACACCGGTTCCCCTGAGAATGAAACAAGCTCTTTTAAGAGAACTTTAGTGGTTAAGAAGGTTTAGTGCATTGCATCACTGGGTCCATGACGACTTTATATCTTCAATATCGGTGTTGTCTTTGCAACAACCAGTAGCATACGAATTGAACCCAGTGTCTGCCCTAAGGTTGAACATATGGAGGGCTATTTCTTTTCACCCTTTTCTTTACTTTTCTTTTTAATTCTTCAACTCCTTTTTCCCCTTTTCATTTTTTTCTCTTTTTTTTCGTATCATACCTAAGGACTTCGAATTCTAACTATTGGTGATGTCCTTGGGTAGATCCCTCCAGCTCTGGTGGATCATAGGACGGTTTTCCCTAACCTTAGTCATTTTATAACTCCATGACTATCCTACAATTGCCATGAAACCTTTGATTGAAAATCTCTCAAAGTGTTTGTGATTATCAAACATTTTGTTTAACACTTTGAGAGTTTTGTGTTTACTTTTGAAGGGCTCCCCCTTCACATGTGCTCATAAGTATTTAATAAATTTGCACATGCGGGAGGAGCAAGCACTTTTTGAATTGATCCACTTTCAGTGAACAAGACCAATTCGAGACACGCTTACATCACTAGTTAGACTAGCTTGAAGTTATTACCCTGCCTGGTCAAGTCCACAGAAAGTTTCTCGAAAAGGTACATTTCTACTAAGACAAATCCTTTTCGAGACATGCTTACGTGGCTAGTTAAAGAGTTCCATTGTCAGCTTTTAGGTGACAACTAGCTCTAGTAACTAACTTGATGTTATTACCCGTCGAGGATAAGTCTTTTAGATTATTAACTTTTATGTTTCGTCAATTCTTGGGTCAATCCTGAGTCTAGCTCGCATGAGATTTGACTTTAAGCAACATTGAACTTTCATATTTTAATCACTTTCACTTTTCTCCCCCTCAAAAATAGCATATGAAATGTTGTTTTTGTTAAACTTTTGATTAAAATATGCTTTTTGAGTCTTATGGGGAGATTTCAACAAGAACTTATGTTTTTCAAAAAACAATGAGTTTTCAAGTGCTCCCCCTCAACAAGTGAATATTAATTGAGATGAAATACTTGTCTTTTGAGTAGAATTATGAAAATCAGAAAATGTTTGATTAATTCTACTCAAAAGTAAGAAGCCTTCGCTCCTTATATCAGGATTGAGGCACTGAGGCGTACCTCAGGGTCCTTTAGTTACAAGAACGGGTTGTACACTGTTATTTGTGCACAAACCAGAGTTATAAATGAAGAAAATTATGATGAAATAATGATAATGTGATACTAGAATAATCAGACTGGGGGACGGCGGTAAGTGAGAATATTCTGAATAGGTGCCCTTCTTCCAATCAAGCTCTCTAATCTGCGTATGTGCTCTCTGAACTTCAATCTGTGATCAATCCTATCCATGAACTTAAGTGCTTCCCTCACATCTTTACTTTTCCATCCCACGTTTATCCCACTGTCATGTTCCTTGAGCTTATCATTCAGTTTAATTCTGACAAATTTGAGAGTCTGATCCCCGAACTTATGAAGCTCATCATATCTCATGAATCTGTAGGCATCCTTATAAGGGTATACGACTCCAAATGGTTTGTTGTTGAAGATGAAAGATCTTAAATACGGGATGCATGGAATTTGTTTTTGTGGAGCAGTAAAGTTGAGTGACGTTTGATAGCTTTCAACTCCTAATTGTGCATCCTCAACTCTTGCTTTGATGATGGTTTGGCGCATGAAGAGCAGAATAGAGTTGATAATGTCATTCTGAAGGCTGCCAGGCAGATGCTAAAGTTTGCCTTGAACCTTAAGTAAGTACATATCTTCGATATCATTGAGATTCAATCGATGATAGTCTGCTTCACTGAATTTATACAACTTTTCATTGATTCGACGGACCACAATTTCATCAAGAAAATTATAACCAAATCTTTTTTCAGTTACTGGAACATCTTTGATGGAAAGAATTCGTTGTTGTGAGAATACCTTATGCTTAGATCGGAATGTCAACTTGTACTTATAGAACCATTTGCGCATCTCTGGCCAGTGAAGTGTGCACAAAGCTGCTTCAACATTATACTTGCTGACAGATGTTGAGTACAATCCTCTCATTTGATCTTCAAGGTCGTCCAGAGGATATGAAGCGGCTTTGAATTTGGTGAGAGATGTTGCATAACGGTGTTCAGGATCTGTTTTCTCATGGATAAGATATGGCAGATCATTGTTGAAGAAGTATTGCTTAGGAATCTTTGGTCAGTTAGGAGGATCAATGAGGGGTAAGGGTTGTGAGAAATCTTGAAACTTAAAGTCATCAGAATCCGTTCCGGTGTAGATTTTGTCCCATGAAGGCCTCTTTTCCCAAGTAATATTCTCCGATAGAGCTCTTGCAACTTTATCAACGTTGTATTCAAACTCGAGTTTGGTTGTAGTGCACGTTTTGAATTCTGTGAACCCGGTTGCACGAATCTTAAATAAGTCTGAGAGCTGAAGCTTTTGAGTTTTCATCACTTTCTTAATTCGTTTAGTGAAGTTCACAATCGATCCTTCAATCATTTCTTCTGCTTCAGGAATATAAGGGTAAGCATCGACCATGTCATCAAACCAGTTATATGAAGGTGCATCGGGATTAATCCATTTAGGAGCTGGAATTAATTGAGCTTCCTTTGGTGGTTCTTCAATGCTTTCAGTGATTTGTGGTGGGATGTCATCCATATTTACTCCTACTTCCTCGGTTGAATGTGTAGGGTTTGGATCATCTGGTACGTTGACAGTTGTAGTTGGAGGTTTGGAGGTAGAACCGGATATTCTCTTCCTTTTTCCTTGTTGTTGTGGCTGATCATCCGGATCTGAATCATCATGACGACGCTTGGTAGCCTTCGTCTTCTTGCAAGCTTCGTATTTCTTTTTAGCCTTTTTGATTGTCTTTATCAGTGCGTTGCGTAGTTCATTCTCATCTGGATCATTCACGATTGCTTCTAACAATTAACCTTTGAGATCACTCACAGAAGGGTTTGGTGGTAGAGTTTGAATGGTGATAGGTGTAGTTTGAAACTTCTGGGAAACAATCCTTTCAAGATTATCTCTAACGTAGTGTTCCACAGTAGTAGGGAGTTTCTCACGAATATACTTACGAACCTCTCCTGGTAGTCTCTCTTTCACCTGGTGCTTAACTGCTGCATCAATATTGTACACTTTGAACGTCTCAACATCATTCTTTTGGTCGTCAACTTGTTTCTGGAGCTTCTTAAGTTGTCCTTGTAATGATTTCAGCAAGCTTGGGTGAACTGTTGTTGGTATATCAAGGGTTTGTTGAGGATGAACTTGTTTTGGTGATGAGGGTTGAGGTTGTTTTTGGACTGTCGACGGTTCATCAACAACAGCAACAATGTTGATAGTGGTGTCTTTACTAGTATCAATTTGCACATCATCACCATCACCATCAGATTCATCATCACTTTCATCATTCACATCTTCTTCATCTTCATCGGTTTTCTTTGCTTCATCACTTTCAGATTGCTTTTCCTCATCACTACTTTTTGGAGCTTCTTCTTCTTCTTTACTTACAGCTGGCTTATCGAGAGAAATTCTTTGGTCTGAACTAGATGACTCAACTTCATTATCAGATTCATCACCATCTTCATCAGAGGATGACAATGTTCGTGAACGTGTTTCTTTAGATGATTGATCATCTCCTTCTGAAGCTGGAGTTGTCATTTCTACATCGTGAGTACCAGAACCTTCACCTTTCTTTGTTTGTCTTGGAATTCTTTCCTCTTCCGATTGTTTGCTTTCTCTTATTGTTATTTGCAGTTGTTCATCTTCTTCGGATTCGGGCATTGGCGAGGTGACGGATTCTTCCTGAGTTTCTTTTGCCTTTCCCTTTTCTGCCTTCTTCTTTTTAATCAATCTAAGCTTCTCAGTCTCAGTCTCTTCTTGATCATTTCCTTCATCATTAGTTGGTTCATCACGAAGAGCTGTCACTTTCTTCTTTGGTTGTAGAGTGACTTTCTTTGTTCTTGACTTGGAAATTGTTTTGATTGTTGTTGCAGTTTTAGAAGTTTTCCCTTTCTTCATCTGAGTCAAACCAACTGAGTTGTTTCTTTGAGCTTCATCATACACCTCATATGCTTTAGTAGTAAGAACGGCTTCAGTCAACAAACTTAAAGGAATTCTTATTCCTTGTTTCTGGGTGTTTGTCTTCTGAATTCTGGTTCATGTATACATATGATCCATGGCAATTGTGTGTTCTTTATCTTCCAATCTGCGACCAATATCTGGGTATATATGCATGAAATGAGCAATGAGACACTTGGTATATCGGTAAAATGGAATTCTTGAATTTGAGGCTTTCTTAAACTGTCTTGCTTGAAGAACCATATCCTCCCAAATCAGTTGAGCATTGTCAATGGTTGCGACTTTGACAACCCCCCCAGAAGATCTGCATAAGTTCAAGAGAAGGGTGTTCATGCCCGGCTTCTTTGCCAGTTAAGCTATTGGTGAGGATTGAGTATAGTGTAAGCCATGGTTGTGGAATGCACTTTCTGTCGACAGTAGATATTTTGTTGAGTTTGACCACTGATTCATCATACTCAATTTCTCGAAGAAGTCTGACAATTTCTGACAATGAAGGCAAATGAGTGAATTTCTTGAGGTTTATTGTTCCTTCTACAGGTAAACCAAGAACAGAGCGGAGGGTATTCACATCAAACACAATGTCTTTGTGATCAAGACGGATACCCATGGTTTTGCTGTTTCTGCTAACTTCAAGAGATTCCCAGAACTGTGTTAAGTAAACTTCTGGTACTGAGCATGTGGTTGTGAGGAGATTGTGACTGAAGTGTCCTTTGAGTATCTCAATGATGATTTCACATGTTGGATGGCACGTGATAGTCTCAAGATCAACTTTCAGGTTAGACTTTCCGATTGTTCTTTCTTCTCCTTGAATCAACTCGTGTCTAGGTGTGGATGCAACCGACATGTTTGTACCTAAAATGTGTCATACAACCAAAAAAAGCAATGTGGTGATATTCATGTTAGTTTACATTTCAATAGTCCAAGATGTCATCCATTGAAGACATGTTAAGAACAAACACCAAAGACAACCGCACAAACTCATAACTCATAACTCGACAGAAACTAGAACCTCGTAACTTGATAAAACCAATTAGTAACACATAACTTTGACAGAAATTAGTAACTCATAATTCGATAAACCCAATTAGTATCTCAAAACTCGACAGAAATAATACTATGAACCTAACTCGACAAAACAGCAACCATTATGGCTAACTCGATAATCAGCAAACAGCCCCTAACTCGATAAAATTAAAAAAATTGGGCAACATTTCTTTTAATAAAAGTTGTAAACTTGGAACCCATACTCGATGGTTCCACAATGAAACTCCTAACTCGGAGTGAAAATCCATGATACTAGAACAGACCACAAATTTTTTTTATAACTTAATAAGATTTGAAAAAATTTGCAAACTCGATTGAATTTGGCTTAACTCGATAAAATTTTCTTTAACTCGATAAAACCATACAAAGTTCTATAACTCGATAAGTAATAAACTTGATAAAGCATGTTAACTCGATAACATCTCTCTCCAAACTTGATAAGTCTCACTAACTCAACAATACCTAGCAAACTAGATAAGCAATAATCAAACTTAGAAAAACTAATTCCTAACTCGACAATTTCATCACATAACTCGAAAAAAATTCATACTAACTTGATAAGTTCATATGCAAGCTTGGCACCACTCATAAAGACCAAAAATTTCTGAAAGATTAAGGCCAAGGGTCTGCTACAGTTTGGTGACAATAGGCAACTAATTTCACAATCCAATTCTAAACATTACATAAGCCTAACATATTTTTCGCAAAAGATCAAACAGTTGACCAATTTTAACGAACCACAAGCAATTGTTAATGTGATGACCTGAGACTTAAGGTACATGTTTAGTGTTCACAAATAAACCACAAACAATACTCATAACAAACAAACAAACATACACCCAAAGTGTGTCGTCCAAGAAAACGAGCCCTAAAACCCTAAACACATAAGTTTCTCAAGAAAGATGTATTAGAGGTAAAAGTAAGGATGGAATCTAACAAGTAATGACCTACCAAAGCTAACCATCTAACTTAATTAGCTCCAAATATCAAATCTAAGAAACACCCAATTTTAGTACATAAACCCTAATTATCAATGTAACCAAATTAAGTTATAGAACATGCACAGGGATGGGTGCGTGATTAACACAAGAAAATGATAAATATTAACACTTACAATCACAGAAACTTGTTAATCTTGAAAACTTGAATTTTGTGAAAAAATTAGCAGCGTAGGGGTGGTTTGTTGTGAGAAAAAGAGAAACAGATTTTGAAACTTGTAATTATATTAATGACTTTGGAGTATTGACACATTTGGTCCTTGCACTTGTTTTCAATTCAAAGTATTTGACAATTCAGCACATTAAGCCCCTTAAGTTTTCAGAACTTAAAATTTGAGTCCAAGCAATGAATACTACGAGTATTTTGGATGTTACCTCCCCTTGAACCAACCACATGAAGTTGTAAACTTTTTAATAATCCAAATGGTTCAAGAGGTGTCGATGAAAAAGTATTTACGTGATGAGAAAAAGCTCTTTAATGAAGAAGTAAAAAAACTTTTTGTCTGCCCCTCAAGATATGTATGTTGTGAAAATATGGAAAATGTTTTGAACAACATATCTTGAAGTGTTGAAAAGTTTTTTTTTCTTTTTTTTTTTTTTTTTTTTTTTTTTTTTTTTTTTTTTTGAAAATGAAATGAAAAATATTTTTGCGTTTTTGTTGGTTTTATATTTTTGTATTTTGTTTTTGAAAAAAAAAATTACAAAGATAGTTTTGATGTTTGACAATCATTTGTGTTTTAAAAACTTTTCCAGATCTTCTGGAGTCAAACATCGCATACCAATTTGGTGAACTAGATTAGCAAACCTTGTTGGAGGTAATGCTTTAGTGAGTAAGTCCGCCAATTGGTATTTAGTTCCGACAAAGTATAATTCAATTGTACCCTTTTCGACATGCTCCTTGATGAAATGATAGCGGAGATCAATGTGTTTGGACTTACAGTGATGAACGGTGTTGCAGGAAATTGCAATGGCACTTTTCGAGTCACAGTAGATCGGAATCTTATTGAATAGGTAGCCATAGTCCTTAAGCTGTGATCTCATCCAAATGACTTGAGCACAATAAGCAGACATAGCTACGTACTCAGATTCGGTTGATGACTGTGATGTGCAGTCCTGCTTCTTAGATTGCCAAGACACAAGCTTATCTCTAAGAAACTGTAATCCTCCTGATGTACTTTTTCGCGTGTCTAAGCATCCTGCATGGTCAGCGTCTGAAAAAGCAATTAGTTCAAAGCCAGAATCCTTCGGATACCAGATTCCCAAGTTAATGGTTCCCTTTATGTATCGAAGGATTCTTTTAGCCTTATTGAGGTGCCTTTCAGTTGGTTTAGACTGATAACGAGAACACATGTAAACTGCAAAGACAATATCAAGTCTACTAGCTGTGAGATACATGAGTGACCTAATAATACTTTGGTATTTGGTAGGGTCAACTAGAGTCCCATGTATGTCAACATCTAGTTTTGTGGCAAAACCCATTGGTGTATTATAAGTATCACAGCTCATCACTCCATGTTTCTTTAAAATTTCCAAAGCATATTTCGACTGATTTAGAAAAATTCCACAAGGTGATTGATGAACTTGTAGTCCTAAAAAGAACGAAAGTTCACCCATCATGGACATTTCAAAAATTTCTTTCATTAAATTTGCAAAATCATTTGAGTATCTTTTGTTTGTGGAAGCAAAAATAATGTCATCGACATATATTTGAACAATTAGAAAGTCCACCCCGTATGTTTTAGTAAATAACGTTGGATCCACCGAACCGTTAAAAAATTTATTGGTGATGAGGCGAAAAATGATCCGTTTTTAGGGGGTCATTTAAGCCCGAATCCGACTTTATTTGATCAAATATTGCCCTAAATCGTTCCTTTTGTGATTTTAGGTACTTGGAGAGTGAATTCTGGAAAAGGAGCCGTTTCGGACGTTTTTGGAGCCTAAAAGTGAAGAAAACGGCAAAGTCTCAAATTTCTATGCTGGGAACAGTGCATGAAGGCGTCAAGAGTTGCTCTTGACGGCGTCAAAGTCCCAAGAATAAAATACCGTGGTTGATGACGGCGTCACATAGGCCGTCATAAGTAGATCAAGGCCGTCCAAGGAAGTATTTGGCGGCGAGATGACGGCGTCACACCCTTGCTCTTGACGCCGTCACCCTTGTTTTCCTATATATAGTTTTCTAGTTTTTTACATTTAGGAAGAGAAGTTTTTGGTGAAACCCTAAAGACGAATTTGGTGCAACTTTTACAGGTTTTTCAAGGGTTCCAAACCCTTGATACCTTGCATTGTAATTGAGATAAGTGTTCTTCTAATTCAATCAATATGTCTATGTGTTGGTTGTCTATATCTTGTTCTTGTCTCAATTCCATTATGCTAGGCTAGATCTCTTTTGTGTTTGCTTAGATCTAATGAAACCTAGATATTGATTATGTGTTGATTACTTGTTTATTCTTGTCTTGGATGAATGATTTTATATGTTAGGCTTAAGAAAACTGGCAGATCTCCAAATGGTAACATGCTTGAACGTCTTAAGAAACATGAACCGAGGCGTACTAGGTCTTTATTGGTTGTATTTAATGCATGAGCCACTGTTTACAATCCCTATAGTTGTGCTGGATCATGGTGTAGGAGGAGATAAGAGCTCATAGAATTGGGGAGTTATGTATGCCACCCCATGAATGGTATTAAGGAATACGATCCGTCATCCATGCAATTATAACAAGTAATTAACGTGTAAAAGATATCTAGGGAGTAGTGAAGTCTAAGTAAACACATTTTCTCCAATTACTGCTCACAACTTTAGTATAATTAGTTTATTTTCATTTTTAGCATTTTATTTTAATTGCATCTTAGCTTTGGGTTAGTTGAATAGCAACTAATTCCGCTCACTCCTTCAAACCCCGAGATTTTACTTGCTTTCATAAAAATATAAAAACACAAAAATAATCATCCCTCACCTTTAGAACTAGTAATTAGGTTTTCTAATCCTAGCGATACTATTCCTAAGCTGAACGATCAATCCCCCGGTACTTGTCACTATACTATACTACAACGATCAGGTACACTGCCTGGTGGGGGTTGTAAGCTTCTCGAGATCCCTCGAGAGGTAAAGCCTGTTGCGATTCCCACGCATCAAGTTTTTGGCGCCGCTGCCGGGGAATAGTTATTGTCTAGGTTAGAATTTCTTTTTATTAGGTCTACTTGCTAGATTCCTTTCTAGTAAGATTTTATTTTTTATTTTTAGGTTTTCTTTAGTCTATTTTATTTCTTCGTGCCTTTGTTCGTAACTCTTTACCATCCGACATCATGGAAGGTGGTAACATCTTTGAACCCGTCATCCCACCACAACAAAACCCACCACTAGAACCCCTTAGGCCCCGAACCTTAGGAGAGTACTCCCGACCTAGCCACCAAGGCTACCGAAACACCATTGAGCTCACCGGAGCCAATGTGACCCCTTGCGATCCGACACCATCCGGTTGGTGCAAAGCGGATGTGCATTCCATGGACTTCGTTCCGAAGATCCAAACCAACATCTTAAGGACTTTCTCAAAATCGTAGATTCCATAGACCTAGGTGTTGAAACTAGAGAGACTACCCGTTTACGCCTATTCCAATTCTCTCTACGGGATCAAGCTAGTCAATGGCTTGAGCGTTTACCCGCGGGATCCATCACCACATGGGATAATCTCGCCAATCGCTTCCTCACCTAATTCTTTCCGCCGGAAAAGACTGCAATGCTTAGAAGGGACATTTTGATGTTCGAGCAACAGCGGGGTGAAACTTTCTACGAGGCTTGGGCCCGTTTTAAGGATCTCCTCCACAAGCTCCCTCATCATGGCATAAACCTTTGGTTATTAGTCCAGATTTTCTACGACCATGTTGACTATCACACTAAGCGCACCATCGACAGGGCCGCGGGAGGTAAATTGCGTGATAAGAACGCCGAGGAGTCTTGGGCAATTATCGAAGAGCTCGCTATTGACAATCATGAGATGTGGGAATTTAAACATACGATAGAAGCGGCCATCAATGCAGTCTCAACATCTGGAGGAACCACCGAAATCCCCGATGAACTCCTATGCAAACTTGAGGCAAAATGTGACTATTTTGAGGAAAGGCAAAGGCGACCTTTAAGTCCTAGACAAGCCACTGTCAATTCTGTCTCAAAACCAACTTCGGCACCATTGTCTGAGTCACCTTCTAGAGAACATGTCGAGACTTTTCAAAGGTGCACCCCACCTTGTTCCCCTCCCAAGGAACTTAGCTCGGAGTTTGAGGCTAGGATGAGAGAATATATGGCAACTCACTCAGATCGGCTTGCTAGATTCGAAGAAGCAGTTTATAAGCAAAAAGAGGAGATGCAAGAGAAAATGAATGAGATGTTGAGTCTATTGGAGGAGTATGCCAACCAGAGAACCCCCGAACGAATACTGCTAAGGAAAGAAAGCGTCACTCCCACCACCCAGTTTGTTAACTCCATCACCATTGTCCATAAAGATAACGAGAAGGTAGAAACTCCTGCTAAACAGACCTTAGAAAAACCACCAGAATCCCAACCCTTGAGTTACTACCTGAAACATGATATAAACAAAAACACCATAACAAATTGGATTAAGGGTGATGGGCGTAACCAATCCTCCGGACAGACTCCTGAGAAAGAGGAAGAAGAGGAAGATGAGTATGATACGCTTCCTGGAGGATCAGTATTCGAGAGGTTATTGGTACAGAAAGTGGCTACTAAGCAGGTAGCATGTGGGAACTTTGAAATACCAACGAGCATCGGGGACTTGAAACATCTTAGTGCTTTCGCCGACCAAGGATCGGAAGTAAATCTTATGCCCCTAACTATTTACATCCAACTAACGTCAAAAATGCCAGCACCTACTCGTGTTAGGTTATCTCTCGTTGGACACTCGTACATATACCCCCTAGGAATCGCAGAAGATGTATTAGTTAATGTTGCAGGATTCATGTACCCCGTTGATTTTATGATCATCGATGATAAAGGGGATGGATGCATGCCAATAATCCTTGGGGCACCATTCCTCACCACCGCTAGGGCTGTCATTAAGTATGAAGGTAGGAAGATTGAGCTTAAATCCGGAAAAAGAAAGATTAGCCTCCCCATGACCCCGCGAAGTGAGCATGAGAATTTGAGTTGGAGAATGATTAAAAACAACATTGGCGCGACACCCATTCGTGTTCAGAATAAGATTCTTGCATGGGAGGCAAGAATCAAAAGCTATAAGAAAGCTAAGGATGAAAGGAGAAAAAGCAGTAAGGTTCAGGTTGAACTCGAACATACTCGACACGAAAAAATTCATACACCATTGGAGGAAGGGAACTTGGTGCTCTTGAGACACTTGGAAACAACAATACCACCCGATAAGCCAAGTCCTTGGTGGTATGGGCCATTCACAATCGAAGAATTGAGCCAAGATGGAGTAGCTAAATTGAGAAGCAAATTAGGTGGAATAGTGATCGCGAGTATCGATAGGTTGAGGAACTACCACCATAATAGTAATGATCGCAACTACATGGGGTATATCATTTCAAATGATGAGATCACGTAGTAACCCATAGCCTCGAGTCTAGCTACAAGACTCGTAAATAAAGAAAAGCGCTTCTTGGGAGGCAACCCATGTTTTGTGTGATTTTAATTGTTTGATTGTTATTTGCTTCCGTATGCATGCTTTATTTTTATTGTTGGTTGATCATGTCTCTAAATTAAAATGTGGAAATACTTTATTATGTTGTTTGGCCTAGTCTTAACTCCAACCTAAAGGTATTTTTGCAAAAGATAAGTGTAAGGGGAAACCCCAAATATGTTTTTAAGAAACAAATCGATCATGATTCTCCACAATATTAAATGAACATGTATATTCGTATTTGTTAGAGTCAAATGCTTGTATTGAGTCATAATGAAGTTTTGCAGGATTTTCCAGGAAGTAGGACCAAGTTTTTCCAGAAATTTTCCGGAAACTTAACATAAGAATTTCTGCAGGTCCATTCTGACGGCGTCAGAGGGTTACTCTTGACGGCGTCAGGAGTTAAAATCTGGAAATTTTACCGGTTTTGTTTTTCTAACGGAGTCTTATGGTTTTTGTGAATTATTAAGTTTTATAATCTCTAGGAAATCTGCAAACTTCATTCCACAAGCATTATATCTTATCTTGTTTTCTAGGATTTAGTAACTTATATAGGATGCCGCCGATTTTACGCGAGGTTGTCTTGTCTATTTTGTCAGGATTTACAGGTTATTTTCGACAAGGAGATGATTTATATTCTGGAAGGGAAGCTTTGATTGTTCGTTTTCTTGGAGGAAGATTTAACCTGGCCAACCTATAATCCATACCGAGCGAATCAGGGGAGTATTTGATTTCATTCTCTTTACTTTTTAACTTTTACATTCTTTACTTGAACATTGGGGACAATGTTCATCTTAAGTGTAAGGGGAGGGTAAAAAGATGATACCTTACATATGCACTTTCGCTTGAGTTTGTTTTGTTTAATAGTAGATGTGTAATAAAACTATGAGAAATACTTGTTAGTGCAATTTTAACGCCAAAGTTAAAATTTTTTACAACATTTAGGAGTGAAACTTTAGCCATAGCAAGCGTCTCATGGATAGGAGATTGTATGACTAGCACATAACCGTATATTCAGAAAAAATTTCCACCCAAATATGTGAGGTTCGCCTTTAGATTTGATAGGAAAAGCATTCATTATTAGTGCTTATGAGTGTACCGGTAGCATTTAGATTCTAGAACTTGCGTTAGTGATGCATCCCGAGACCGCTAGTGAGACTACATTCGCGTGGTAGGATTTACTACATGATAAGAGGCATTAGGATCACCCTTGTGTTAAACCCGTATTATGATTACTTGACCATTTAAGTCATATTACTTGGCTAGTTAAGTCAACTAATTTTTCCCACACCCTTAGCGTTGTACTCATTTTTAGTACACGATACCCCTAGTACACTCCTCCGAGCCTATCTTTTCGTTTCTAACTTTAAGCATTTTACTTAAAGGAAGAATTTGTTACACCCCACTTAAATGTACACCCAAATCGCCTTAGCCTTCCGTGTATGCGCTCAATTTTAGTGCATTATTGTTATTTGTTAAACCCTAAGTTAACTTTCTAATTGATTACATGGTTGCTAGTCATATCCTTGTACATATTGTTTTGGGACGATTGGGACTCATGGGTAAGTACTTATTTTATGGAGTAATGGGGAAGAACATAATATTATTACCCCCATATGTACGTTAATCTTAAAAGTGCTTCAAGTGTTTTGATTTTTTTAATTCGAGTCATTAGATTAGTTTAATGTAAAGTATGTAAAGATTCAAGTGTAAGGGGAACTCTCATCCCCTATGATGTATTATTTTGGATGGTAGGGTAAGAGTGTATGCAAAAAAAAAAAAAAAAAAAAAAAAAAAAAAAAAAAAAAAAAAAAAAAAGAGAAAAAAACATACGGACTACCATCCCTTTTCATTCTATGTTTATTTTATGTTTTTGTTATTTTTCATTTGTTAGCTTAAGTCGAGTCTAGTCTTGGCTTAGCAACGCCATCTTGTACATGTAATTAACCAAGATTGTTAACTCGCCACCAGTAAAACTTCCTTTATCCAACAAAACCGTGTAATTCATATCCCTATACCTAACGTTACAACCCTTTAAAAGACCTCTTTGATAGTTTATCCTAGGTGCTTACGCCATGTGGTGGAGGTTTGATCATTTCCCAAGCCTATGGTAATCTATTTTGCTATGACAGGTAATGAGAGATCTCTTCCATTTCCATAATGTTATATTACTTTATTACACCTGAGAGATGTGAGTATCTAAACACTATTTATGAGGTGCTTGTGTATGACCTCCGTGCTTGTCTATTGGTCTTTAGTGGAACGATTATTTGTTGTAATCACTATTTATGAAGGCGTCAAGAGTTGCTCTTGACGGCGTCAAAGTCCCAAGAATAAAATACCGTGGTTGATGACGGCGTCACATAGGCCGTCATAAGTAGATCAAGGCCGTCCGAGGAAGTATTTGGCGGCGAGATGACGGCGTCACACCCTTGCTCTTGACGCCGTCACCCTTGTTTTCCTATATATAGTTTTCTAGTTTTTTACATTTAGGAAGAGAAGTTTTTGGTGAAACCCTAAAGACGAATTTGGTGCAACTTTTACAGGTTTTTCAAGGGTTCCAAACCCTTGATACCTTGCATTGTAATTGAGATAAGTGTTCTTCTAATTCAATCAATATGTCTATGTGTTGGTTGTCTATATCTTGTTCTTGTCTCAATTCCATTATGCTAGGCTAGATCTCTTTTGTGTTTGCTTAGATCTAATGAAACCTAGATATTGATTATGTGTTGATTACTTGTTTATTCTTGTCTTGGATGAATGATTTTATATGTTAGGCTTAAGAAAACTGGCAGATCTCCAAATGGTAACATGCTTGAACGTCTTAAGAAACATGAACCGAGGCGTACTAGGTCTTTATTGGTTGTATTTAATGCATGAGCCACTGTTTACAATCCCTATAGTTGTGCTGGGTCATGGTGTAGGAGGAGATAAGAGCTCATAGAATTGGGGAGTTATGTATGCCACCCCATGAATGGTATTAAGGAATACGATCCGTCATCCATGCAATTATAACAAGTAATTAACGTGTAAAAGATATCTAGGGAGTAGTGAAGTCTAAGTAAACACATTTTCTCCAATTACTGCTCACAACTTTAGTATAATTAGTTTATTTTCATTTTTAGTATTTTATTTTAATTGCATCTTAGCTTTGGGTTAGTTGAATAGCAACTAATTCCGCCCACTCCTTCAAACCCCGAGATTTTACTTGCTTTCATAAAAATATAAAAACACAAAAATAATCATCCCTCACCTTTAGAACTAGTAATTAGGTTTTCTAATCCTAGCGACACTATTCCTAAGCTGAACGATCAACCCCCGGTACTTGTCACTATACTATACTACAACGATCAGGTACACTGCCTGGTGGGGGTTGTAAGCTTCTCGAGATCCCTCGAGAGGTAAAGCCTGTTGCGATTCCCACGCATCAATTGGCCAGCAAGAAAGCAGATAGTTTGTCATACCACGCCCTTGGGGCTTGCTTGAGTCCGTATAGAGCCTTTTTGAGTCGGTATACGTGATTGAGACGATCAGGATCAACAAAGCCTTCCGGTTGACTAACATAAACTACTTCACGAAGTTGACCATTCAGAAATGCCGTTTTCACATCCATTTGATAAACAACCATATTTCGATGAGCAACATATGCTAGAAAAATCCGAACAGCTTCAAGTCTAACCACTGGAGCAAAGGATTCTTCAAAATCAATTCCTTCTTCTTGGAAGTATCCTTTAGCTACCAGGCGTGATTTGTTACGTGTGATAGTGCCTTCTGCATCCAACTTATTTTTCCAAATCCATTTTAACCCAATGACAGAGACTCCGTCAGGTTTTTCAACTAATTCCCAGACTTCTAATAATTTGAATTACTGAAGTTCCTCTTGCATAGATTCAATCCAGTTGTCGTAAGTCATTGCTTGTTTAATGTTCTTGGGTTCATCTTGACAAACTGTGAGTGCATAGATGCAAGTTTCACCATCTGTGTGGAGTCGTTGTCTTGTCATGATTGGTGCATCTGGATGGCCAATAAGTTGAACTAAGGGGTGATCTTGAGTCCATTTGTATGTCGAAGGGTGAAGTTGATAGTTATCACGTATGTTAGCAGGATCCAAATTGCTTGTAGACGATTCAGCAATGTTAGGAATGAGTTAAGCCGGTGCAAACGGGTTAAAGAATTCCTCTGGATCATTCTCTGCTGTTTGTGGAACTGATTTAGGTATGGAGTCTTTAGCTGACTGTCGTGAGTTGGATCCGGTTTGTTCTGCGGTTGTCGGAGATGCAATTGGAGGGCCGTCTCTCCCCACAGTTGTTATTGTTTGTTGAGGTGAATCAGGTACTTGATTATGATCAAGGTGTGCAGCGGAAATTGGTGAGACCTCAGAAGGACGGTTTTCAATCGTATCATCAAACAAAGGAGCAAACAGGGTTTCCACTTCTTTACGGGAGAGTGATAATTGTTCAGCCAAAGATTCTGGAAAATTTAGACGGTTGAATGCGGGTCCTAAGCTGTTTTGCTCAGAAGCCATTGTTGATGTGCTTTTAAAAGGTTGGTTGCGGGCCCTAAGCTGTTGTGCTCAGAAACCATAACATTAAGCTCGGGTTCGAAACTGATTTGTTCCGAAGCCATTCCTGTTGAATCTGTAGAGAAAGAAAGAAGGGACAAAACAGAGAACATGGAGTCCCAAGTGTAACTGGGTTCCAAGTGTTAGAAGCATAAAGTAGTGTCAACTATCTTCTTGACACTCGAAAACACAACTCCGATGGTTTTCATTCTTGTATCAGAGGTAGATGTTGTGGAGATCACATTAGTTTTGGTGTAAATGTCTAAAATCTTTCCTGTAGGAATCCACCTAAGACCAATCGTTTTGAAAATTCTACCCGTGGGTATCCACCTAATGTTAGATCTAGGAGATGTTTCCCTTTTTGATGCAGCATAATGAAATGAGGGAGCATCACTTGGTTGAGAAAACCTACGTCCTATATTGATCCACTTCTTAGGTTTCTGAATTATGTCTTTTGGTTCAACGGGTTTGTTTGTCTTAGTCGATTGTGCCTTTGCAAGTGAATTTCCTTTTTGAAGATATTTTAAAGCACATACAACATGATCATTTACGCAACTACTCTTAGATGCTAGCCAATTCCTATTAGTTTGTTGAGTACTCTTAGGTTTTGGTTTGCTACTACTAGCAGTGCTCTGTGCAACGGTGGAAGGCATCACACGAGGTTTTGAACCTAGAATTCCATCCTTTTGAAGTAGCGCCTTTTTCCTAGCCTTTTCTAGATCATAGTTCTTGTACATGTCATATGTGTCATAAGACTCTTTACTTTTAATGCTCGTTTTAGACACTGTTTTTGAACTATTCCTAGATGAGCCAGGCATAATCACGTGTTGAGATTTACCAGACACAAATGCATTTTCCTTAGGCCAAGAATGTGGAGTGAATGGTTTTGTCAAATTGTTATTCTCAACAACTTGGGAGGTAAACCCAGATTATGAAAATTTAGGTCGTTTAGATTTAAGTGCAGTTGGTTGTCTAACCACTGATTGTTTTCTGATTGTTTGAGAGGGCGGTTTCCCTAAGATTGATGGTTTTGCAAACTTAGTATCCACACTCTGGCCAGTCAGTCTTCTTAATTTGTTTTGCAATGCAGCATGTGCAAACACCTTTGCTTGAATTTTACCTTTTAAAAACTCATTTTATTTAACTAATGTATCCACATGTTTACTTTGTTCATTCAAAAATTGACCATTGTTGCCCGAATTTAGAGATTCGTTTTGCAATTTAAGTTCAAGTGAGATGCAATGCGCCTCTAGTTTTGAAAAATCTTTATGAAACTGGGCAATGGTCTTTTTGAGAAGAATGTTTTCTGACTCAAGAGTTTGGTATGATGTTTCAATTATTGGATTATCAGGTAAGGACTCAGACTCAGAACGTTTGTCAAGACATTGTACAACATCCTGGTCAAGCTCTCCTTCATTACTGAAGTTAGGTTGCTCAGATTGTTGTTTCTCATTTGCTGGCATAATATGATCAACAGTAGATTGCACCTCAACCATTTGCTCTTTGTCAAAGTTAGGTTCTGTGTCATAGATGGGTAAGGTATCTTCCTCAACCATCTGTTCTTTGGCAAAGTTGGGCTCTGAGTCATAAGTGGGTCTGATATCAGCAGAATTAACATCTGTATAATTCCCCAATCTGCTGCTGTCATCTTGCTCTTCCAAAATTTTATCCTGATAGCCTGTATTACCAACATCTACAGTATTCCCAACAGTCCTTTCAGCGTTCCTTCCTTGTCTATCAACTCTTTCACCTTGCACAACAGCTTGATTCCTTGTGTTAGAAGAAGAACGAAGATGGTTGTTTGTCTTGTTGGAGAATTTGCTTAAGGTACGAGAAATAAGTGCGAATCCTTGATTCAGAGTATTGAAATCCTCATCGTCATCTTCATTGGAATTTGAATAGTACACTGCATCACTATTGTCATATGGAACAAGTTGAGTTGAAGTCTGCTGCGGAGATGAATCATATGGGATCATTTGGTTTGAGGTAGCAGGTTGTGGATAACTAAAGTAATTATGTTCTTGAACATAAGCATGATTTGACATTAATATCACATCGGCTGTATTGGCTTCCAAATCTGCTGTATTGGTTTCCAAATCTGCATATTCATCATCAGATGGAATATCTCCCATGACACTTTGCAAAACAGTATTGAGATTACTCCCTTCAACTTCCATTTGACTAAGTGTGGCATCGTATTTGTTGGGAATCATCCTAACACGTAACTGGAACGACATTTATGGGATTACATTAGTTATCCTATTTAGTCATAACACAAGGACTAGTTATGAAATGTTCCAATAGTTGTTATGTGTTAGGCTATATAAGCCCTCCTAGACTCCACTAGGAAGGTGAGACATAGTGTGTAATTTTACTCTTTCTTTTCATTCAATAAAACACCTAGTTTTCCTTCTCTCTCTACTCTCTCTCACTAACCATGGGTTTCATCTTCTTCCATCAAACCCGACCTCCCGAATCATAATATCAACATAAATATACGATCTTACAAGTGGCATCAGAGCCAAGGTTATTATTTTGTTGATTTTGTAGTCGAATCTTGTCAAAAAATGTCATATTTAAGCTGTGTCACCTTGTGCCCTACTCTTCTTTAGATATTCTTTTGGTTTAATAGTTTTTGTGTATGAAATGGTCAAAAGGTCATTAACTTTCACTATCCTTTTCAGTAATCTTATCTGTTTATTATGGTACTTTTGTGTCACGATTAACAGTTAACCTGATTCATTTGTATGACTGTTTTGTACCTACCGTGAAAAGTGGTCAACAAGGTCGGAAAACTCATCGGAATCTGCAATAAGACTCGCCGGAATCTGGTCGGAATTTCTTGTATAAGAAATTTTCGATATGTACTATTTTTCGAGAATGCTTTTTCAAAATGTACTAGTTTTCGAGAATAGGTTTCCGAAATATACTATTTTTTGAGAATATTTATTTTCGAAAATTACTTTTTCGAAAAGCTTGTCAGATTCACGTTCTCGATAAATTGAATATTCTCGATAAAGTTAACAGAGATGAAGTGAAGACTACGTTTAACTACAAACAAAACACCAAAGACTCAGATGACATTAGTTCTAATACATCATCGGTCATCACTAAATGTATACAAAATTAAAACATTACTGATGTCAAACGAGTCAACCACAGCCACGACCAAGATCAATCATCCACCATAACAAATCCTAAACTATAACTCATCTGTGACTCGGGACAGAAAATGAAAATAAAAATGATTTAGTCATGATCTCAGTCCTTTCTTTCGTTGTACTCAACAACATAACGAGACCCTTTACGGTCTATCAAACGAAAGAAATTCTCCATCATCGATCTAATTATTGAAGACTTTGCTTCATTAAATATCCGAAACAAAAGATAAGGATATTAACAATTCTGTTATAACCTTGTTCTTGGTTCGTTCCACAACAAAACTGAAATCAAGACTTGATGACCCTACCTGAGACCCTCCAAAGGATCATGAAGCTTTATAAATAATTTCTTGATTTGGTTTGAGCAGAAATTTGAATACACATAGGTACGGGTGTATTTTTTGTTCTTGAGATGCTCGATCTTTTGGGCTTCAGTTGTTGTTGATGATGGATTGGTGTTAAGATTGTTCGATGATGTAGATGTGATTTAGATCAGTCATGATACGGATTGATAGTGATGGAGATGAGGAAGTGGAGTAAAGACAAAGATGGGGGCGGAGTAAAAGATGTGAGTGACTAGGGTTAATGGATTGTGAGTATTTTAACTGCTTCAAAGTTGAACGGATATTTCTTTTATGATTGGATCGGGTTTAGGCTTTATCACTGTTACAAATTGAGTGGGCTTCATAACTTACACAATTGGACATTTGGGCTGAAACTAATATTGGTGTTGGGCTGATTATTGAATCCAAAAATGAATTATGGCATGGGCTGAAAATTTAATATCAAATGTATTGTTAATACATTGTGTTAATTTTTTTAATGTTTGGCAAAATGAGGTGGTATTTTGGTGTTACAAAATTTTACGGAGATACATTTTTTGACAAGATCGGGAAACCATTATCAAATTCACTTAACCGTCAAAAAGGCTAGTTTAGGGCATTTAACCGTAAGATGTGACTACGACGATAATTCTTTATTATTTATTTGAGGTTGAAATGGAATTTCACGGGTGCGTGTACTTAGTATCTTGAAGATATCGGGGTTGGTTGGATGCATGATTCTTCGAGATCCTTGTTCGAGCTTTTATTCGTACAAATGACCAAGACTTGAGTTGTCTAGTTATACCTGATGTAAGGAGTTACGTTGTTGTGCTCACAGTGTATAGCTATCACTTTAAAGGAGTTACGTTGTAGTGCTCAAGTGTCACCAAAAGATGTGGATGATTCAAGAGACGTTAATATACATTTAAGGAAGGTTGGATGGGTATATGATTTCCTACCATTATTGAAATTCTTAGTATTGGTTCTTAGTCAGACAATAGTGCAAGTTTAAGTCACAAGTTCGGGTTATTTTACTTCAGTCTCAAGTTCGTCATATTGAGTTTTCTCCATCAGTAGTCACTACAAAAAGCCGTCAGAATGATAATGGGGTTGGTAAAGAGTTAGCTCAGAGGAGTATAAATGAGTAGAGTTGTTTATCAGCAGTTGATTCTCACGGGCTATTTACGATACTTCACACATATTCGGTTAATTAGACACATGGGGTTACGCTGCCTCCGTTTCCATCGTAAACATAGTGTGTACGCTTCCGATTCCTCGAAGACATCGTGGGGGAAGAGAGAGTGGGTGTTCTTTTGCTTCTTTGACTTTTCTTGATTTCTTTGCGAAAACACTCATTTTCCATGAGGATCTGCAATTAGGGGGAAGAAATGTGCACATCAGGGACGCATAATAGACTCACGTGATCGAGCTTACAATTTTATTACAACCGGAGAGACGTCCGCAGAGATGATCAACGTTCAGTTTTGTGATTCTGGTGTAATCATTTCAACTCTCGCGGGGTGTGAAGTGTGATGTTGCCTACTTAAGTGAGAAGATCTTGCTGATTTCTTGCATGTTACCCCCGAACGGAGCTACCGTGTTGAGTACAACTGTGATTAAGTGACTAGTCAGAGTTGCTTGGTGTGGTTACGATGTTATCTACAAATTCCGCTGCGTACTCAAAACTTCAAAAGTTAGAAGACATGTTAACTACATCAAAATTTCGAATCTGCTGAAGACGGTTGTTAGTTTGGGGGGAAGCTGATTCAGAAACTTCGCCAAAAAGAAGCTTACAAAGAAGCCGCTAAATACATGCAACATGAATTGGGGGGAAGTTAATCCATTTCATGCATATTACATCATTTGCCTACAAGTAAAGATAAAGTTCTCAAGCCGAGGTACAAGATGAAGACAAAGAGCGTCAACTGTAGTCATCCTCAGCACTTGAAGAGCCGATGAAGACTTTTTTTTATTTGTATTTGTACTTGTAGGAAATGTTGTAAGTAATTCCTTATGTCGCCCCATTGGGGGAAGATTGTTGGGAATCAACCTAACACGTAAATGGAACGGCATTTACGGGATTACATTAGTTATTCTATTTAGTCATAACACAAGGACTAGTTATGAAATGTTCCAATAGTTGTTATGTGTTAGGCTATATAAGCCCTCCTAGACTTCACTAGGAGGGTGAGACTTAGTGTGTAATTTTACTCTTTCTTTTCATTCAATAAAACACCTAGTTTTCCTTCTCTCTCTACTCTCTCTCACTAACCATGGGTTTCATCTTCTTCCATCAAACCCGACCTCCCGAATCACAATATCAACATAAATATACGATCCTACAGTATTCAACATTAGCGTCAAAGAGTGGAGTTGAATCTTAATCTTGAGCTTCCACATCTGCAATAATTTCCGTATATGCCAAAAATGTCATGCTTGGTTCGATAAGATCTTCTTCATCATCAGTATCTTCCATTGTGTTAAAGCATTCATAAGTTGAAGTCATCATGCATTTGCCTTTATCAGTAGATGCTTGTCCAAGCTTCACAAGATTTTGCAGAAGTGATTGCATATAACTATTTAGAGTTGCAGGATGGTACTGTGGAATGAAGATAGGCTCAGGTGCATTTGAAGGATTGAAGAAGAGACCATATGGAGTGTAAATTAAGGATCCATGGTCAACAGCTTGGGATGGTGGAGCGGGGATAATGGTCTTCACTGGATTCATGCTTAAACAAGATTCAAGAATTTGCTTCATTCTGAAGTAATGAAGTTCTTCTGTACGATGCATAGCTTCAAGATATTTCCACATTTCATAAGCACTGGCTTGAAAGTCCATATTTGTCACAAATCACTATTTCAGGTCATTTCCCAAACTTCGACAATTTACTATTCATCAAAACACTATTCATCGTGTTACTATTCATCATTTTTAAGGTCAGTTTGATATTTTGAGAAGCGTTCAAAAATTTTACTATTCACCAAATACTATTCATTTCCGGAAAGAAAATACTATTCACGTGCATTGCTCATTTCATCGTAAATTTAGTTTACGAGTACTTAAATTCGCGTAACCGTATTGGTTCAGGTGCGAATTCATGCATTATCATTAGGGACACTTCATACGGACTAGAAATAGTCTACATATCATCCTAATAGCATTTGCATATTATACCACTCGTAGAATATTCATATTAATATTTTTGGTATATTTAACGTTTTACGTATATTTATTCTAATTAAACGTTAATACGCGATTAATAAATATAACTAACATATCTATAAATCCCCACAATGGTCCCGATATATTTTTAAACTCCTTACAACATCATAAAAATTATAAAATTCATTTACCCAGTATTTTGGAAATTTATTAAATTTATAACGTAAGTTTAATATAACTACGACGGTTTTCGTGAAAACTAAACGATAATTATCCAAACGCTCAATTTTTGTACCCAACATATTTTTATCATTTTTATGACTTTATTAAGTCCCGGTTAACTTGTTAAAATTTATTTCTCACAAACCCGGTACCCGAGTATAACTAAAAACTAACTACAACTACCTAAATTAAACATCTTATACTTACACAAATCCTCCACTACCACTTCTAAATATATCAAAAGCACATTTTTCTCTTTTTCTTCCTTTGAAAAACCGGCCAACCCCCCCCCCCCCCCCCTTTAACCCTTGGCATTAATTTCACTTAACTTATCCCAAATTCACTAGAAAATATCTAATACTACTAACACCTTTTCATACTTATACTCCTAGATCAAAAATCAAAAACCATTTCCTCTCTTTTTCTCTCAAAACCCACGGCCAAACCAAAACAACACCAAGATCCACCATTTTTTTCAAGATCAAGCTCAAATCAAGTCCATATAGTTATCCTTGTTAGGGTTTTGTAATACAAACTCAAGGATCCTTAGGTTTTTATCATCCAAGCTTCATAATCATTCAAAGTAATTTTACAAAATTTATTTTCATCCTTTCTTCAAGTATTTATTATGATCATATGGTTTTCATACTATATTTCATGCATATGTTAGCTTGTACCACTCATTATATATACTTATGTCTTTGAAACCCTAGAAATGGAAACCCTTGTTAGATCTACTAGATTGATGATGTTTAAGAACCCATGACACCTTAAGAAGGTGTATGGTAGGATTAGACTAAATTTGTGGTGATTGGAAGTGATTTGGGTGGATTAGAAACTAGTTTAGAACATTAGAAATGGATTTGGAACATGTTTACAAACCTACTGTCCCAAAATGGAAATTCTGGAAAACTCAGTAACTCAGGAGAGATTTTCAAACAACGATTTAGAAAATACTTTTAAAAACGAAACTTTTGGCGAAAGAACGGATTAAAACGGGTTTATAACGAAGGAGATATGATTTTTGCAAGTTTATTGACGAAAACTATTTTTCTGAAAATTATATGCTGTTGGACGATTTTTTGTGGACAAACCGAGGCGTTAGACGTAACCTAGAGAAGCTAAGTTATCAAAAATATATTAGTACATACTAAGACGAATCCGTGGATATAAAGAACGAAGAAAATGAACTTATAATGACAAAGATATTCACGTTTCAATATCGGCAAAACTATATATATATTGACAGCTTTTTAACTAGAAATAATAATAATAATACTACTTCTACGTACTAAATCCTAGATTTTCTAGAAATACTACCAAAGTGCCAAATTCATAACTAATGAAGTACTTATGATTACAAGTTTATTTTTACGACTATTAGACGTTACTTCACGGTTTTCAAGGCGAAGTTTATAACACTAACATTTTATATACGATACATTATGACAAGTTTTTACAAGTCTAGTTAAGACTTATTTTTCTTAAGTATGGAATATATTTTACTATGACTATAACTAGTTTTTTCAAGTTATGAGTGGTATAGGTATCATGTGCATGCATATTCTCTACATCATTTCATGATCTAAATTAGATCATTATCATTCATCATAGGTTGCGGTTGATTTCGTTCCTTGTTATCCTTATCATTTCATCTCATTGTATCATCACTTCGAGGTGGGTTTTCATAGCGCCGTTTTTAATACAATACTTTGATTTCAAATCCCACGGGGGAGAATACATTGCACCACTTATTTTTTTGTACATGCCTAAGTATTAAATTCCTTACATTGCTTAAGTTGCCTTATTACCACGTCTTGACAAGTCCCCTTTATTATCATGGACCGTTAATTAAAGTACGAGCGAGAGTGAGTGAATAGATCTATTGAGGGTGACTCCTCCATCCGTGTTTGGGTTGCTCCAACAGAATTACGGATGCATTTCATGTCTAATATATTAGAGTGTCTGGTAAACACTCATTTGGGGCCAAGTAACTATTTCTAGCTTCGGGGTCATGAGCTTAAGAGTCAATGTAGCTTTCTTTATGACATTTTTGTCACTTTACTTTACTTATGGCTAATGTACATCCGATTTAACTTATAAACCTATGATTTCTCACCAAATTTATGTTGACCGTTTTAGCAATGTATTTTCAGGTAACTAAGGTATATCTCATGGCATGCATGGAGTCATTTTAGTGAGTAGCAAGGATGACGCGTCTCATTTTGGATTTTCATGCACTTATATATTATCGTTTGATTGTACCAAACTTATTTCCTTCAACTTTTAAATACTTTGGGACCTATATTTTGTAACTATGAATGTTTTTAAATAAATCAAACGATGTATTTTCCAAACGACACTTTAGGTCGTTCAATATAACTGTAACTTTATGACCGTCACCCCCAGGTATTCAATATAACTGAAACGATGTATTTTCCAAACGACACTTTATGACCGTCACCCCCAGGTATTCCATTCCGCTGCCATTCAGGTATTTTGGGGGTGTGACAGATTGGCATCAGAGCTAAGGTTATAGGGAACTAGGATGTATCATAGACCCTAGACTATAACCACATTATCATAGCATCTCTTCATTACATCATAAGTGCATATTCATTGTTTTAGGTGATTCCATTTTACGAGTTATTTATTTTCATTTCACTTTGATTATCACAGAGTTATGTCTTCAGACCCGAACATTGTCATACTTTACTTTGTCTCAGACTCTGATGTTGAGGGCTCTATGTCTTCCACTGCTGTTTCACCACCCATTCCTCCAGTACCTGTGTTGCCACTTTCGGCATCAGGTGAGGATACTGAGCCTTTTGAGGAGGAAGAGATTGCTCCTACTCCTCATATCTCTCCCATTGCACCACTTGATGTTACCCGTGTACCTACTGATATATAATCTCCCACTACTTCTATTTCCTCAGAACCAAAACTTATGATCCCTCGTAGTAAGACAACCATAGGTGCTAGGAAGAGCGTACGCACTACTACCTCTACTTTTAGGATTCCTACTGTTCCTACATTACCTACACCACCAGCTATGCCCACTGCTACTTCTATATCTACTTCACTTTTGCCGCTCAGGAAGCGTGCAAGGTTTACTACCCCAGCTTCACCTACTACTAAGACTTCTGACCTTCCACCACCACCAGTATACCATGTAGGTGAGAGTTCAAGAGCAGTTGCTGCTAGAGGGCCTATAGCTTTTACTTTAGATGATCAATTAGGGGCTCAACAGGAGCAGGTTGATAGTTTGGGTTATAGGGTAGATGAGATTATCACTACATGACTTGAGGAGGTCGAGGAGCAAGTTGAGGGATTGATCTTAGGCAGGGTTAGCATTGACGTGTCTTATCATGGACTTGAGGCACGGCAGGAGGGACACCAGGAGCTGATTGATCAGCTTAGGGATGAGCTACCTGAGATACGGGATAGAGCTCAGATGACACAGGAGGCTCAGGGAGAGCAGGCACACCAGTTGGCAGTAGCTCAGGAGAGGATGACAGCAGCAGAGACCAGGGAGGCTGCCCTCCAACTTCGAGTTGAGTACTTAGAGGAGATTGTTTTTGCGATGGATCGTAAGATTCGCCGCCTTAGGGGAGGACCTGGAGGATCTGGAGGACCTGGAGGTTCTAGAGCACCCGGAGGAGCCTAGACATAGACTTGTATTGTATTAGCTTTTACTATTTTCCTAGTCCCGAGGTGTGGGACATAGTTCAAGAACTTGTAGTCTTTTGGTTGTTGTACAAACAAATGTATCAAGTATGACTCTACTATGTTGGAATGGTTATGCTATATATATATATATATATATATATATATATATATATATATATATATATATATATATATATATATATATATATATATATCGGTCCATGTAGGCCGAAATTTTTATGTATTATATTCATGTGTTGTGATTATATTTATGATGTTCCGTGGTTGCTCTTTATTTTTATCGTATTTATACTTGTTGTAGTTGTATTTATACAGGTTGTGGTTGTACTCGTACACGTCGTGGTTGTATTTATACTTGTTGTGGTTGTATATATACATGTTATGGGTGTATATTTTTGGTACGATGACTATTTCTATTATGATTTTCTCATGGTTGTTGTCCACTATGATTTATCAGAAGTATGGCACCAAGGAAAGGAAAGGCTGCACCAGAAACACCAGCTATGACTCAAGCCGCTATCCGCAAGTTGGTCAGGGATAGTATAGCAGAAGCTCTGGAGCCTGAGAGAGCTGAGGTTGCTGCTAGGGCTGCTGAAATTGCTCCTAATACTGGGGCGGTTGAACCACCCACTACTAGGCATGAATGCACTTGGGAGGATTTCAAGATTAGTGATCCCGTCAAGTTTAAGGGCACTGAGGGAGCGGTTGCTTTGATCCGCTAGTTTGAAAAGACTGAGAATGTATTTCTCATGTATAGTTGTCCTGATGTCAGCAAGGTAAAATTTGCTACAAGTATGCTTCTGGATGAAGCTATGTCATGGTGGAATTCTCATGCTCAGCCTATTGGTATGGAGAATGCCTACAAGCTCACTTGGGATCAATTCAAGAAGCTGATGACTAAGAAGTTTTGCCCTCGTACTGAGGTGAAGAAATTGGAGACGGAATTCTATGAGCTGGTAACAAAAGGTGATAACATCGAGACCTATATCAGGAGGTTTCAGGAGTTGGCTGCACTATGTCCAACTATGGTTCCTGACGATGAGAAAAAGATGGAGAACTTCACTGGTGGACTGCTCGAAAGCATCCGAGGGGATGTTATGTCTTTCGACCCACAATCAATGGAAGAGGCTATTCGAATAACTCGGAAACTTATGGTTCAGGTGGTAAAGGGTAAGTCTGCTATTAACAACAACAATAACCGATCAAACAACACCAACTACAATAACACTCGAAACAACAACAACTACAACAACAATCGAAATCGCAACTATCCCAATAACCGAAACAACAACCCAAACAACAACAACAACAACAAGAGGTTTGACTACAACCAAGGTGGGAATGCTATTCAACCAGCACCTAAGAGACAGGAAGTGGCAAGGGCCTATGCTGCAGGGCCGACTGAAGGGAAAGGATATGTGGGTAATCTACCCAAGTGTGATAAGTGTCAGAAGCATCATAACCCAGGACGTTGCCCGGATTTATGTGGCAACTGCAAGAAGGTTGGTCACCACACCAAAGATTGCAGGTTTCCAATCTTGGGTGACAATCAGAAACCACCAGTAAGTCAGTAACATGTTTTGGCTGCGGAGAAGTTGGACACTATAGGAGTGAGTGCCCAAAGAAGAAGAATCAAGGGACTAGAAACCAAGGTGGAGTGGCTCGAGGAAGAGCTTATGTTATGGGAGGAGAAGATGCCCGAGAGAACCCGAATGTTGTTGCGGGTACGTTCCTCGTTAATAATCGTTATGCATCCATTTTATTTGATTCAGGAGCGGATAGAAGTTTTGTTTCTATTGCATTTGCACCTTTACTTAACATAGAACCAACCACCTTAGACATTCCCTATATCGTTGAATTAGCCGATGGGTCTTTAGTTAACACCAACACAGTTTTCCGTGGTTGCACAATCAATTTCCTAAACCATCCATTCAATATAGACCTTATGCCCGTAGAACTTGGAAGTTTCGACGTTGTTATCGATATGGATTGGTTGTCTCGACATCGTGCAAGAATTATTTGTAACGAGAAGGTTGTTCATCTTCCTTACAGTGATGAAACTTTAGTTGTTCATGGAGAGCGAAGTGAAACTAGACTCAGTATTATATTGTGCATTAAAACCAAGAAGTACATAAAGAAGGGTTGTTATGCATTCTTGGCTCACATCACGGAGAAGAAGTTGGATGAGAAACGACTTGAAGATGTGCCAATTGTTAAATAATTTCCAGAAGAATTGCCAGGACTTCCGCCTACACGCCAAGTTGAGTTTCAAATCGAATTAGTGCCAGGAGCCGCACCAATTGCGCAAGCACCGTATCGACTTGCACCATCTGAGATGCAAGAATTGTCGAACCAATTACAAGAACTTTTGGACAAAGGATTCATTAGACCGAGTTCCTCGCCTTGGGGAGCACCGGTTTTGTTTGTGAAGAAGAAGGACGGATCTTTCAGAATGTGCATCGACTATCGTGAGCCGAACAAGTTAACGGTGAAGAATCGTTATCCACTCCCTAGGATCGACGACTTGTTCGATCAGCTACAAGGTTCCTGTTTTTATTCCAAGATTGATTTAAGATCCGGTTACCATCAACTTAGAGTTCGGGAAGAAGACATTCCGAAGACGGCATTTAGAACACGTTATGGTCATTATGAATTTCAAGTAATACCTTTCGGATTAACCAACGCACCTGCGGTATTCATGGACTTTCATGAATAGAGTGTGCAAACCGTATCTTGATAAGTTTGTGATCGTATTCATTGACGATATCTTGATTTATTCCAAGAGTAAGGGAGAGCACGAAGAACATCTCAGAACAATTCTAGAACTACTCAAGAAGGAGCAATTGTATGCCAAATTTTTAAAGTGTGATTTTTTGATACAAAGAGTTCAATTTCTTGGCCATGTCATTGATAGCCAAAGATTACAAGTCGACCCAGCTAAGATCGAGGCAGTTAAGGATTGGGCTACGCCCAAGTCTCCTACGGAAATTCGCCAATTCCTAGGACTTGCAGGATATTACAGAAGGTTTATTGAAGGGTTTTCCAAGATAGCGAAGTCTCTGACTAAGCTGACACAAAAGAATCAAAAGTATGAATGGGGAGAGAAGCAAGAATCTGCATTTCAGTTATTGAAGCAGAAGCTTTGTAGTGCACCAATTTTGTCACTACCAGAAGGTATTGAGAACTTTGTGGTATATTGCGATGCTTCGCATAAAGGACTTGGAGCTGTGCTAATGCAAAACGAGAAGGTGATAGCGTATGCATCTAGACAGCTTAAGACACACGAGAAGAATTACACTACACACGACTTGGAGTTGGGTGCTGTAGTTTTTGCACTCAAGATTTGGAGACACTATCTTTACGGTACCAAGTGCGTAGTTTTTACCGACCACAAGAGCTTACAGCATATACTTGATCAGAAGGAACTTAATATGAGACAACGTCGTTGGCTAGAATTGCTGAGTGATTACGATTGTGAAATCCGATATCACCCAGGAAAAGCAAATGTTGTAGAAGATGCACTTAGCCGAAAAGAACGACTCAAACCTTTGAGAGTCAGGTCATTGGGAATGACTATCATTTAACCATTACCATCAAAGATTCTAGAAGCTCAAATTGAGGCTCTCAAGGAAGAAAATCGAGCACAAGAGAAACTTTATGGTATCCCAGAGAACAAAAATGGCTTTGTGAAGAGAGCAGATGGAGTGTTATGCTTCTAGGACCGAAGTTGGATACCACTCTATGGTGGAGTACGAGAATTGATTATGCATGAATCACACAAGTCGAAGTACTCTATTCACCCAAGTTCTGACAAGATGTATCAGGATCTCAAAAAGCTTTATTGGTGGCCGAACATGAAAGCAGAAATAGCTACGTATGTCAGCAAATGCCTTACTTATGCCAAAGTGAAAGCTGAGTACCAGAAACCGTCAGGACTACTTCAACAACCAGAAATTCCACAATGGAAGTGGGAGCGTATTACAATGGACTTTGTCACTAAACTTCCTAAGACATCAGGAGGTTACGATGCTATTTGGGTAATTGTTGATCGTCTTACCAAATCAGCCCATTTTATACCCATTAGAGAGACTTATTCCATGGAACAACTTGCCAGACTTTATGTCAAGGAAATAGTCTCAAGACATGGAGCACCAATCTCCATTATTTCTGACAGATATAGTCGCTTTACTTCAAACTTTTAGAAGTCATTACAAAATTCTTTTGGATCCAAGTTAGACATGAGCACTGCTTACCATCCTCAGACTGATGGTCAGAGTGAGAGAACTATTCAGACACTCGAGGACATGCTGCGAGCATGTGTGATTGACTTTGGAAATGGTTGGGCTAACCATTTGCCGTTGATCGAGTTTTCTTATAACAACAGCTACCATTCAAGCATAAAAGCAGCACCATTCGAGGCACTTTATGGTCGTAAGTGTCGATCTCCAGTTTGTTGGGCCGAAGTCGGTGATGTACAATGTACTGGCCCGGAGATGGTTCGAGAAACAATAGAAAAGATAATCCAGATTCGAGAAAGACTTGAAACAGCTAGAAGTAGACAGAAAAGCTACGCGGATGTTCGACGCAAACCATTGGAATTCCAGGTCGGAGACAAAGTCATGTTGAAAGTCTCGCCTTGGAAGGGCGTGATACGATTCGGGAAACGCGGGAAGTTGAACCCGAGATACATGGGTCCATTTAAGATACTGGAAAGGATTGGTCCAGTAGCTTACAAGCTTGAACTTCCATCAGAATTCAGCAACGTACATAACACGTTTCATGTCTCAAACCTCAAGAAATGCCTTTCGGACGAGTCTTCCGTTATACCATTAGAAGAAATTCAACTAGATGACAAACTTAACTTTGTGGAAGAACCAGTTGAGATCATGGACCGAGAGGTCAAACAGTTGAAGCAGAGTCGAATTCCGATCGTGAAGGTTCGCTGTAATTCTCGAAGAGGACCCGAGTTTACTTGGGAACGAGAAGACCAAATGCGACGCAAGTATCCACATCTTTTCACCAAATCTATTACCGAGACCAACACTAGCAGAATTCAGGGACTGAATTCCTTTTTGGGTGGGCGACTGTCACAACTCACCATTTCAGGTCATTTCTCAAACTTCGACAATTTACTATTCATAAATCACTATTCATCAAAACACTATTCATCATGTTACTATTCATCATTTTTAGGTCAGTTTGATATTCTGAGAAGCGTTCAAAAATTTTACTATACACCAAATACTATTCATTTCTGGAAAGAAAGTACTATTCACGTGCATTGCTCATTTCATCGTAAATTTAGTTTACGAGTACTTAAATTCGCGTAACCGTATTGGTTCAGGTGCGAATTCATGCATTATCATTAGGGACACTTCATACGGACTAGAAATAGTTTACATATCATCCTAATAGCATTTGCATACTATACCATTCATAGAATATTCATATTAATATTTTTGGTATATTTAACGTTTTACGTATATTTATTCTAATTAAACGTTAATACGCGATTAATAAATATAACTAACATATCTAAAAATCCCCACAATGGTCCTGATATATTTTTAAACTCCTTACAACATCATAAAAATTATAAAATTCATTTACCCGGTATTTTGGGAATTTATTAAATTTATAACGTAAGTTTAATATAACTACGACGGTTTTCGTGAAAACTAAACGATAATTATCCAAACGCTCAATTTTTGTACCCAACATATTTTTATCATTTTTATGACTTTATTAAGTCCCGGTTAACTTGTTAAAATTTATTTCTCGCAAACCTGGTTATAACTAAAAACTAACTACAACTACCTAAATTAAACATCTTATACTTACACAAATCCTCGGAGTATTAAATATGACTAGGTTAAAGCTTGGGCTTTTCTGGAATTTATTGTGTGCGCACACATTTAGTATTGATTATTAAATATATGAATGGTACTAAAATCTTATTTTAATACATTCAAATATACAAATAAAAAAAATTAGATCGTTCAAATCATCTCTTTCTTTTTTGTGTTGCAAGTTGGCCAACACAACTCTATCTTTCAATGATACATGGCACTTTCATTTTTTAATGAGGATGGTGGTGTGTATAAAGCCTTAGAAAGTGCCACTTAGTATTCCTTTACGTACACGTGTCACAAATAGATTGCATCTTTCATAAAATGATATCTTTTTACTTTTATGCAGGCATCTTTGAAGATTTCTTGATCGAGTGTGACAAATAATGGTGTTCATGCTCGAGGTACTTTTACATGTATTAAGATTTGAGTGATCCACACAAATGGGCTTTTGTCCAACTTTATCTAGTGCTTCTTGAGCCATGTTAATTATATGTAAAAGGGTCAATAAGTTGAGATTCGTGATGGTGGCTAAAGGAACTTATATATGATGCAAAAACTAGTTGGATATATTCTTAGTGTTGTAGCTAATAATATAAGCAATGTACTTGGTCTAGTGGTTTAGAATGAACTGAATTATCGACTTATCGTTTACTTTGCGATAGAGGCCACCATAAGTTCTAGGCGAAAATGATGAGATTCGTGTCCATCAAAGTAATGCATATTCTCAAGTAACTAGCAGTTTTTGATTAGTTGCACATAAGAAGCAAAAGTCTAAAAGTAATAAATGTGTCACTAGCTAGGAGTAAGCATTTGTTGCAGAACATACCCAAACTTTTAAAAGTGTTAAGAGAAATTCTTTGTTTAAGAACACGCCCAAGTACCCAACCAGACATAAAGTATCTAGAAAATGGATTTGAACTCGTGATTTTCAAGTTGGTGCATGTACATAATAAGAGTAAGACAGTTTGCATCAATGTTTTCAGAACCTAACTGGTTTCGTCTACCTACCAGTTTTTAGAAACCGGATGATGTAACGTATATTTTTATATATAATCATTAAAATATATCAACATGCTACAAAATTTGTGAACGAAATAGAACTTATTTCGGAACTTTGTCTGTAAATATTTGTAAATGTGTAGTGCGACCCAAAGGCCCATAAATAAAACGAATAATACTGTTTAGTGTTTTTTAAGGTTACTATCACTTTTATCTCCTTTTCTCGCACCCACCTTTTATTTTTTTATTTTCTATTTTCACGACCTCTTTTATATCCTCTTTCTCACCCAGCTGATTTGACAAAGATCAAACACCGCTACAAAGACAACGACGAGATTGACAAGCTCTTTAACCAAAGTAAAAACAGGAAATAAAATAATTCCGTTCGGTCAGGTTCACCGGTTTTAGCCGGTTTTTAACGGTCCTCTCCGGTTCGAACTTAGAACGGTATTTAGTGGTTAGTCGGAGTGTTAGTGACTCTGGTTCTCAGTTGAACCGGCTGATCCGGTCCGGTTTTTAAAACCATTGTTTGCACAATGATTTGTTTCACTTTTTTTCTTTTCAATTTTTTGTCGGTTACTTTTTCTTCGTAAACGTTGCATTTGAAGTGACCATTTTAATTAGTTAGAAATGGTATAATACTGTGTTACAAAAGTTACTTAAACACAAAATGTTATTTGATAATTTAGTAATTTGTTTCACGTATCATATATATTTTGGTATTTGAGTTTGTTTATAACTGGAAAACTATTTTAAGTTTTTTTTTTTTTTTTTGTCAATAGCATTAGCAAATAATAATACAGAGCCAATTCCATTATTTCCCTAAAAATAAAACAATAATTAAAGGTTTGCCTTAAAAAAGTTGATTTTCACATTTGGCTTACCCAAAATTATGCGACTTGTGCGACTCCATAAAAAATTGACACGTGTGCCAATTAAAGTACACATTTTCAATATTAATTAGTAATTTTTTTGTTTGACTTTTTCAAAGAAGTAAAAGTCGCACAACTTTTTGGTTGAGTGACACAAGTCCCACAATTTTCGGTAAGACGATTATGTAAGTCACTTTTTTTTGGCAAACCTTCAACCGCGATTTCATTTTTGTGGCAAAAATGGAATTATATTGTACTTTGGAATTAGATTTTGTATTTTCTACTAGTTGGTACTTGGTACATTAGAATTTGGTTTCGTATCTTGATCTGATAACTATGTATAAAGCATCGCTTTTGTTTATCGATTTTATATACTTGTTTCGTCTTTTGATTATCAAAACATGGTATGAGAGCTATGAGCCTATAAGAAGAAGAAGAAAGAACTTGATTGTTTTTGTTTTTGGAATCTTTGATAGATTAAACTTGAGACTCTGTTAAGTAGAATTAGTCTTGGTATAGGTTGTTTAGTATTTTTTTTTTTTGGTACTAGGCCATTGGTTTTGGGTTGTATGGTATTCTAGGTGGATTCAACTAAAATACTTCGTTTGTCTTCTGATTTTTTATTTGTTTTGAGCTCTAGTTTGACTTTTTTTTCCCTAACATAAAATTGGGCTATTATTATAAACTAATCATTTCAGGATTGTTTTTTATATTAGCGTATTATATTGAAATTCGGATTTTGATTAAGTTTTTTGTTGTTTTTGGTTGTTCAAGAGGGGTGAGGATCCTCTCTTGTTACTTGACTCAAGTTGGATTTGTTAACCAATGGCTCAAATCAAAATAACTTCTTTTAATTTGAGTCATTAAATCAAATCCAATGGCTCACTCTTCTCCAACTTGAGTCGAGTTGTTTTCCAACTTGAGACAACCCCCATCCGTTCAAGAGATACATCTTGAAATCTTTTAGATTTGATAAGATTTGATATATGTAGGTCGTTTTGTTTGAATTTGAGTCGTAACTTGTATCATATACATGGGTTATATGATATGAGGCGTTTTAGTTATAAGAGACCATTCATCAGTTGAAGTTGTTTGATACTTAGATAATAAGTTTAAAGTTGGACCATAATACTTTTTAAATAAGCGGGTTATTAGAATTAGAATTTAATATTTGAAATTTGTAGACTGATTTTGTGTTTGAAGATTTGATTATTATGAGGTCGTTTGGAATTTGTTCGATCATTGAAAATTTTCAGTTTGTAAAATTTGGATCTTTTATTTTCGGATTTTGAAGTTGGTTGCCTGAATTTAATTATCATTGTTAAAGAACGTTTAAGCCGTTTGATTTTGTTTGGTTGACCGTTTTGAATTTGTCAGCTAATATTTGATTGTGCATTTTGAATTCATCAAAGTTTGTTTTGGGTCGATATTTTTTTTACCGTTTTTTGGAATTGGTCGCTTGTTTAATTAGGCTAGTACTTCTAGCGTTTGAAATTTTGAATTTTATTAGGAACAAGTAGAGGAGTACAAGTCACGGTGGAGCTTTTCGAGGTTAAACTTAGTATTCATACTAGCTGTTATTCTTTAACCTTGCTACAAACCTTGTCAAGTTTCTTTTTAACCAACTTTACCGAAAAGTTTCATAAGTAGTGTGCTAAACCCGCTTTCTTGGGATAAATGATCTACTTACCTTTAGAGAACCCTAAAGATTAAATTTTTTTACCTCAAGTCTACAACCTTGATATATTTTGTACTCCAAGTAATCACTTTTCTTGTATCCTGATACGTGGGAATTGCACCAGGCTTTACCTCTCAAGGAATCTTGAGAAGCTTACAACCCCCACCAGGCAGTGTACCTGATCGTTGTAGTATAGTATAGTGACAAGTACCGGGGGATTGATCGTTCAGCTAGGAATAGTGTCGTTAGGATTGAATTTAATCTAACTAGGTCTAAAGGTGAAGGATGATTCTTTTTATGCTTTTATATTTTATGAAAACCAAGTAAAAATCTCGGGTATTGGGAGAGTGGGTGGAATTAGTTGCTAATCAACTAACCCAAAAGCTACTAATTAAACTAATAAACAAGAAAATAAACTAAGGTTATACAAGATAAGTGAAGCATGTCGACCTATGATATGTTACTCCTTGCTAGCTATCCAATTCTACCTATTGAATTGTAAAACCTTGTTTTAATTGACGGGTTGTATTCCTTAATACCATTCATGGGGTGGCGCACTTAACTCCCCAATCCTATGAGTGCCTACTTCACTCCTATGTCGAGCCGGCTAAGAAGCTCCTAACATGGGATCATTAGAATTTACTCATGCATTAAATACAACCAATAAAACCTAGTGCACATCGGTTCATGTTTCCTAAGACGTTCAAGCATGTTACAATTTGGAGATCTGCCAGTTTTCTTAAGCCTAACATTGAATTCATTCAATCAAAACAAGAATCAATAGGAAACAAGAATTATAAACTAAACCAACTAGATCTATTGAAGTTGTCACGCCTTAATTGATGGAGATAGACATACACATCAACAAGCCCCTCATTGATGGAGATAGACACAACATCAACAAGAAATCAATGAGATCTAATCAATTATATACAAGTTTCACATAATTACAAGTAGACACAAGGTGAATTAGCAAATCATCATCAAAGAAGAGCAAACAACAATGATAATGGAAAACATAATTAAGATAGAATCATCAAACCAATACATGATGTTTATGGAGTGATTGAAACCCTCTAAGTTTCTGGAAAAACACCTACCTAAACCCAGGAATCGACCTTAGGGTTTAGGGCTTACAAAAGTGAAGTTATGATGTTATATTTATAGGCATGTTTTCTGTCGGCAAGGCTTGATGGCGTCAGCCCGTTACTCTTGACGCCTTCATGACCATTTTTTCACCAAATTGTAGATCTCTTCGTCCTCTTCGCGTGGGCTTTTGAATCACCTAAATCCGAGTTCGTATGCAAAAGTTATGACCAAAACAATATCAGCTACTCCGCAAGCAAGTTTTGACAAGTTAACACGTGACGGCCTTGGGTGACGCCTTCACGTTTTTTCTGGGCCGTCACCACTTTTACTCTTGACGCTGTCAAGATTTTCTTCTTGACTCCGTCATCCACTGTTCCCAGCAAGGAAAATTAAGTCTTTGCCGTTTTCTTCACTTTTATGCTCCAAAAGCGTCCAAAATGCCTTCTTTTCCAGAATTCACTCCCAAAGTACCTAAAATCACAAAAGGAACGATTTAGGGCAATATTTGATCAAATAAATTCAATTCCGGGCTTAAATGACCCCCTAAAAACGGTTCATTTTTCGCCTCATCATATACCCTTACACTTGAGATTTGCTTGTCCTCAAGCAAATGCGCTTTTATTCTACTCAAAATACAAGTTAGGGGTCATTTAACACTAATATAAAAGTAATTACAATAAATAATCGTTCCACTAAAGACCAATAGACAAGCACGGAGGTCATATACTAGCACCTCACAAATAGTGTTTAGATACTCACATCTCTCAGGTGTAATAAAGTATAAATTACAATATGGAAACGGAAGATATCTCTCACTACCTGTCATAGCAAAATAGATTACCATAGGCATGGGAAAGGATCAAACCTCCACCACATGACGTAAGCACCTAGGATAAACTATCAAAGAGGTCTTTTAAAGGGTTGTAATGTTAGGTGTAGGGATATGAAATACACGGTTTTGTTGGATAAAGGAAGTTTTACTGGTGGCGAGTTAACAATCTTGGTTAATTACATGTACAATATGGCGTTGCTAAGCCAAGACTAGACTCGACTTAAGCTAATAAATGAAAAATAACAAAAACATAAAATAAACATAGAATGAAAAGGGATGGTAGTCCGTATGTTTTTTCCTTTTTTTCTTTTTCTATTTTTATTTTCTTTTCTTTTCATTGATTTTTTCGATTTTTTTTTTTTTTTTTTTTTTTTTTTTTTTTTTTTTATTTTTTTGCATACACTCTTACCCTACCATCCAAAATAATACATCATAGGGAATGAACATTCCCCTTACACTTGAATTTTTACATACTTTACAATAGGCTAATCTAATGACTCGAATTAAGAAAATCAAAACACTTGGAGCACTTTTAAGACTAACGCACATATGGGGGTAATATATGATGTTCTTCCTCATTACTCCATAAAATAAGTATTTACCTATGAGTCCCGATTGTCCCAAAACAATATGTACAAGGATATGACTCGACTTAGCAACCATGTAATCAATTAGATAGTTAACTTGGGGTTTAACAAATAATAATAATGCACTAAAGATGAGTGCATACACGAAAGGCTAAGGCGATTTGGGTGTACATTTAAGTGGGGTGTAACAAATTCTTCCTTTAAGTAAAATGCTTAAAGTTAGAAACGAAAGATAGGCTCGGAGGGGTGTACTAGGGGTTTCGTGTACAAAAAATGAGTACAACGCTAATGGTGTGGGAAAAATTAGTTGACTTAACTAGCCAAGTAATATGACTTAAACGGTCAAGTAATTATGATACGGGTTTAACACAAGGGTGATCCTAATGCCTCTTATCATGTAGTAAATCCTACCACACGAATGTAGTCTCACTAGCGGTCTCGGGATGCATCACTAACGCAAGTTCTAGAATCTAAATACTACCGGTACACTCATAAGCACTAATAGTAAATGCTTTTCCTATCAAATCTAAAGGCGAACCTCACATATTTGGGTGGAAAATTTTTCTGAAAGTACGGTTATGTGCTAGTCATACAATCTCCTATCCATGAGACGCTTGCTATGGCTAAAGTTTCACTCCTAAATGTTGTAAAAAATTTTAAATTTGGCGCTAAAATTGCACTAACAAGTATTTCTCATAGTTTTATTACACATCTACCATTAAACAAACAAACTCAAGCGAAAGTGTATTTGTAAGGTATCATCATTTTACCCTCCCCTTACACTTAGGATGAACATTGTCCTCAATGTTCAAGTAAAGAATGTAAAAGTGAAATAAGTAAAACGAATGAAATCAAATACTCCCCTGATTCGCTCGGTATGGATAATGAGGTGGCCAGGTTAAATCTTCCTCCAAGAAAATGAACAATCAAAGCTTCCCTTCCAGAATATAAATCATCTTCTTGTCATACATAACCTGTAAAACCTGATAAAATAAACAAGACAACCTCGCGTAAAATCGGCGGCATCCTATATAAGTTACTAAATCCTAGAAAACAAGATAAGATATAATGCTTGTGGAATGAAGTTTGCAGATCTCCTAGAGATTATAAAACTTAATAATTCACAAAAACCATAAAACTCCGTTAGAAAAACAAAACTGGTAAAATTTCCAGATTTTTACACTTGACACCGTCAAGAGTAAACTTTTGACGCCGTCAGAAGTGACCTGCAGAAATTCTTATGTTAAGTTTCCGGAAAATTTCTGTAAAAACTTGGTCCTACTTCCTGGAAAATCCTGCAAAACTTCCTTATGACTCAATACAAGCATTTGACTCTAACAAATACGAATATACATGTTCATTTAATATTGTGGAGAATCATGATCGGTTTGTTTCTTGAAAACATATTTGGGGTTTCCCCTTACACTTATCTTTTGCAAAAATACCTTTAGGTGGAGTTAAGACTAGGCCAAAACAACAAAGTAAAGTATTTCCACTATTTAGTTTAGAAACATGATCTACCAACAATAAAAATTAAGCATGCATACGGAAGCAAATAACAAACAAACAAATAAACAAACAAAGCATGGGTTGCCTCCCAAGAAGCGCTTTTCTTTATTTACGAGTCTTGTAGCTAGACTCAAGGTCATGGGTTACGTTTTCCTTTCCCACTTTTGTGCTAACTCAAAACACCTAACCCAATTTTTATCATGCTTGTAATTCGGGCCTAGACTCATGCAACACGAATAGTAAGTTCTCATCCTCTTATAATAGGCTGCATTAGTAATCCCATCTTCCTTAACCTCATAGGGTCGAATCTCATCAATTTGTAGATTCTTGATGTCCTTTAATTCTTCCTTCATGTGAGGCATCATAAAAGTGACCTTCTCTATCCCATCAGTAAACTGAGCTATCCCCTTCTCATGGTCATAATACATCTTAGTCTTCTCAACAAAAGGTTGTCCTAAGACTACTTCTCCAAGGTGTGGATCAATAATGCCCCTAACATCTTCTAGGATTACAAAGTCGCATTGATAAGTAAAATTTCCTATAAAGATGTGTATCCCTTTAACTCTCCTGACAAAGTTACATAGCCTATTAGAATTGTAAGGGTCTTTTCTAGTGCTTAACCTTTCGTTCATTATCCAATTGTAATAGAGCCTAGACATGATATTCATGGGTGCTTTTAAGTCTATGTATGTATGCTCTCTAGACATGTACCCAATCATGCAGGGAATTTTTATGTTCCTGAAGTTATTCCTCCTAATCCATGGTGTCTTTTATATTTTGAGGGGCAAGGATGTTGTAAGAGGAACCTGTGGTAACTCAATTCATCCGGGGTTGGAGCGAAGTTTGTAAACTCAATTTCCATTTGGAGAGGCTTAATGAATTTCTTAAATGTGTTAGCTTCTCTCTTTCTTCTTTTATGCGCAATAAGCCTCTTGCTAATTTCTAAACGGCGACCCTCTGATTCCATAAAGATCACACTAGTACAAACAAAAACACGAAGAAATATGATAGACAAAAGAGAACCTAAAAATAAAAATAAAATCTTACTAGAAAGGAATCTAGCAAGTAGACCTAATAAAAAGAAATTCTAACCTAGACAATAACTATTCCCCGGGCTGCGGCGCCAAAAACTTGATACGTGGGAATCGCACCAGGCTTTACCTCTCAAGGAATCTTGAGAAGCTTACAACCCCCACCAGGCAGTGTACCTGATCGTTGTAGTATAGTATAGTGACAAGTACCGGGGGATTGATCGTTCAGCTAGGAATAGTGTCGTTAGGATTGAAATTAATCTAACTAGGTCTAAAGGTGAAGGATGATTCTTTTTATGCTTTTATATTTTATGAAAACCAAGTAAAAATCTCGGGTATTGGGAGAGTGGGCGGAATTAGTTGCTAATCAACTAACCCAAAAGCTACTAATTAAACTAATAAACAAGAAAATAAACTAAGGTTATACAAGATAAGTGAAGCATGTCGACCTATGATATGTTACTCCTTGCTAGCTATCCAATTCTACCTATTGAATTGTAAAACCTTGTTTTAATTGACGGGTTGTATTCCTTAATACCATTCATGGGGTGGCGCACTTAACTCCCCAATCCTATGAGTGCCTACTTCACTCCTATGTCGAGCCGGCTAAGAAGCTCCTAACATGGGATCATTAGAATTTACTCATGCATTAAATACAACCAATAAAACCTAGTGCACATCGGTTCATGTTTCCTAAGACGTTCAAGCATGTTACAATTTGGAGATCTGCCAGTTTTCTTAAGCCTAACATTGAATTCATTCAATCAAAACAAGAATCAATAGGAAACAAGAATTATAAACTAAACCAACTAGATCTATTGAAGTTGTCACGCCTTAATTGATGGAGATAGACATACACATCAACAAGCCCCTCATTGATGGAGATAGACATAACATCAACAAGAAATCAATGAGATCTAATCAATTATATACAAGTTTCACATAATCACAAGTAGACACAAGGTGAATTAGCAAATCATCATCAAAGAAGAGCAAACAACAATGATAATGGAAAACATAATTAAGATAGAATCATCAAACCAATACATGATGTTTATGGAGTGATTGAAACCTTCTAAGTTTCTGGAAAAACACCTACCTAAACCCAGGAATCGACCTTAGGGTTTAGGGCTTACAAAAAGTGAAGTTATGATGTTATATTTATAGGCATGTTTTCTGTCGGCAAGGCTTGATGGCGTCAGCCCGTTACTCTTGACGCCTTCATGACCATTTTTTCACCAAATTGTAGATCTCTTCGTCCTCTTCGCGTGGGCTTTTGAATCACCTAAATCCGAGTTCGTATGCAAAAGTTATGACCAAAACAATATCAGCTACTCCGCGCGCAAGTTTTGACAAGTTAACACGTGACAGCCTTGGGTGACGCCTTCACGTTTCTTCTGGGCCGTCACCACTTTTACTCTTGACGCCGCCAAGATTTTCTTCTTGACTCCGTCATCCACTGTTCCCAGCAAGGAAAATTAAGTCTTTGCCGTTTTCTTCACTTTTATGCTCCAAAAGCGTCCAAAATGCCTTCTTTTCCAGAATTCACTCCCAAAGTACCTAAAATCACAAAAGGAACGATTTAGGGCAATATTTGATCAAATAAATTCAATTCCGGGCTTAAATGACCCCCTAAAAACGGTTCATTTTTCGCCTCATCATATCCTAATACAAAGCTAAACCTTACCTGTCCTTCAAAAACCACTAGGACTAGAATTCCAAGAAACTCACAAACACCTTCAAACTTCAATAATTCAAGATACCAGATAATCAAATAAACCTTGAAGCCTTTTACCCTTCAAACTTGATCACCTCTAGAAACTTAAAAAGAATCCCTTAAAGCTTAAAATTTCAAAGCCGTACAAATGTACCCTTCAAACATGGAACCAGAATTTTGTATTTTCAACTAGTTAGTGCATTTGAATTTGGTTTTGTACATAGCTTGATGATTTTGAGTAAAGCTTCCGCTTCGTTTATCAATTTTGTTTACTTGTTTTGTCATTTGATTATCAATACGTACTCTATAATTAGAAGTGTTTATGTTAGTATTTTATAAAAATAAGGACTTAGAATGCCAAATAGTTAACAAAAGAACTAATGGTTCAAAAGATTTAACAGCATAAACTAACGACCGTTAGAAAGGTAAAATTACCATTTGACTCTTAAGAATTATTCACCATAAAACCCAGGAATTAGTAACAAAAATACACGTATGTGTGTGTTTCATTTGGAACGTGGCATGCTAGGAACAAAATGAGGGAAACTATAGTTTAGTTAATCATATTATCAAGAAATTATAACAACTGGTTAAGGAATCAAGTGCAATGGTTTGACATAATCAAGTGTAGCTTCTCAAGTCTTAGAGTGTTAGAAAGAAATCCTCATCAAAGGTTGGTGTGAATTCTAACCTAAATTCATGTTTACGTTATGTTAATTTGGAGTTTATGCTAATTTGGGGTTAAGATTAACCCTAGTCATGAATTATGATGAAACTTAGTTTAGATAATCTTGTTATGTTAGAATCATGTTAGGAGCTTTGTTATGATAGAATCAAGTCAAGTATTAAGTAGGTAAAATTATGGTTAATTGTGTAGAAGAATTCATGTTAGTGATGTTGATCATGATTAAGTATGTTAAGTTAAGGACTGTTTGGTACTGGCTTATGAGGTGCTTAAACTAGAAAGATAGCTTATGAGCCTGATAAAAATGATCTTAACATGAGTTTTAGGTCATTTTAGACACATTTAAGAAGTAGATCAACATGCTGAATTGAATATTGTGCAGACTTTAAAGAGCCTTAGAAAATATACTGTCTATTGTATTGACATGAGGTAAAAGCACGCTAACTCTGAGTATGCTTTCCAACCCAAGTAGTCTCAAGGTCTAATTCTAAGTTTCAGTAGGTTAAAAGTGCAAATTACAGCTCACACCGAGAAATTTTGCACAAAAGGTCTTTTTTTTATTATTTATTATTTATTATTTATTATTATTTTTTAAGTGTGTTATATGATGATTTAGCACATATGTGGTAATTTTTAAGTTGTTAAACCCAATATATGTTAGATAAATGAACTAGTAAGTTCTAATTGCATTAGAATGGTTATCATGTGTCTAGGTGCTCTTGGAAAGCTTACAGAACACTAAACAAAACTTAGAGGTGAGTAACGAATTATTATCTTCATGTTTATAGATTTAACATGATATTTGAAGATATGCAAGGTTTCGGATATATCCAAACAAACCATGTCGAGGATGCTCACAAGAAGCATTGTTGCCTAGTTTAGGGTGCCCAAGAAACACACCACAAAGTCATGAAGCGTGCCTAAGAAATGCACGGTGTGGAATTCCTATAGAAACATCTTGGTGGATGACCTGAGTGTAAATAAGCAATTCATATTCAAAATCATGTTCATGTCATATACAAGTACTAAGACAACCATAAGTCGTATCATTTATGTCATGTACAAGCAGTGGCGGAGCTAGAAAATATTTCGTGGGAGGGCCGAAACAAAATTTTTTCAAAAAAACATTAGATGGGAGGGCCAAGATCAAATTTTGTTTTTTTTTAACACATGAAATCGCGAAAAAATACACTAACCGGCTTAGGCCTAGGGGGCCGGGACCCTTCCCGGTCTTCATGTAGCTCCGCCTTTGTGTACAAGTATCAAGACGACTATAAGTCGTACTATTCTTGTCATGTTGTTTACTTTTATGTTCAATTTATAATTACAAGTATTACTATGTATATGTTTCGTTTACTCACTAAGTCACAAGGACTTACTATTCTTAGTTCATGTTTTATGTAGTTAAAGAAGAGAAACATTAAAGGGCTTGTAGATTGTAGCTAGAAGTGCATTTTGGTAGACTACGGCTACGCTTGTGTATAGGTTACGAGCGACTCTTACTCGCACTTTGATATTGCTTGTAACGCTCCTTATATTTTCTGAAGTCTATGTAGTGTCAAAACATGTTCATGTTCAGTTTCGAGTTATTTAACAAGTCAATGAACAAGTTATGTAGTTATGGGTCGAATGAGGGAATGTTTAGCATACTCCCTAATTTTACAAGTAACATGCTTCTGTTGCCATAGTTATGTACAAAAAAGTTTCAAGTTATATTTTATGTATATGTGTTTGGTTACATATTCGGGTTGTTATGAGTTTTGCAAAAATGGGTCAAAATATATTCTGCTGAAAATGTACATGTTTGATGTAAAGCCAATACGGCGTATTCCTAGGAAAGGATACGGCGTATCAGCAGTATTCTGTCCAGGTTGGGTTTTGTCATTGATACGACGTATCCCCATAAAGCTCATGATAAGCTAACACCCATAAACTCTGCACAAAAAGTTTTTGTTTTTTTTCGGTGTGTGTAAAAGTGTGTTCTATGATGATTTAGCACCATATGTGATCATGTTTAAGTTGTTTATACCCAATACATGTTAAATAAATGAATCAGTAAATTTTAATGGCATTAGAATGGTTATCATGTGTTTAGGTGCTCTTATAAAGCTTACGGAACGCTAAATAAGATTTAGAGGTGAGTAACGGATTATTAGCTTCATGTTAATAGATTTAACATGATGTTTGAAGATATGCAAGGTTTGAGATATAGCTGAAATAAACCATATTTAGGATGCTCACAAGAAGCACTGTGGGCCTGTTTCCAAGTTTAGGGTGCCAAAGAAATGCACCACAAGTCATGAAGCATGCGTAAGAAATGCATAGTTTGAAATTACTATAGAAACATCCTTCGTGGATGAACCGAGTATAAATAAGTATGGGCCCAAATATTATGTTGAGATCATGAAATTCAGAACCAAAATTATGTTCATGTCATGTACAAGTACTAAGACGACTATAAGTCTTACTATTTATGTCATATACAAATATCAAGATGACTATAAGTCTTACCATTCATGTCATGTTGTTTACTTTTATGTTCAAGTTATAATTACAATTATTACTATGTATGCATTCCATTACTCACTAAGTCGCGAAGACTTACCGTTCTCAGTTCATGTCTTATGTAGATAAAAGAAGATAAGCATTGAGGGGCTTGTAGATTGTAGCTAGAAGTGCATTTTGGGAGACTACGGTTGCACTCGTGTATAGGTTACGAGCGACTCTTACTCACACTTTGATATTTCTTGTAACACCCCATATATTTTCAAAAGTCTATGTAGCGCCAAAACATGTTCATGTTCAGTTTTGAGTCATTTAACAAGTCTATGAAAAGGTTATGTAGTTATGGGTTGTATGAGGGAGTGTTTGACATACTCTATAATTTTACAAGTAACATGCTTCCGTTGCCATGGTTATGTACAAAAAAGTTTCAAGTTATATTTTATGTCTGTGTTTGGTTACAGATTTGGTTGTTATGAGTTTTGCGAAAATAGGTCAAAATGTATTCCGCAGAAAAATGTCTGATGTAAAGCCGATACGGCGTATCCCCAGGAAAGGATATGACGTAGCAGCAGTATTTTATCAAGGTTGGGTTTTGTCATTGATATAGCGTATCCTCATAAGAGGATACAACGTATCAAAGTCTTGTGTGCACACAGGGTTTCCTCATTTGGGAAATACTGCGTATCAGGGATACGACATATCCCCAAGAAAGGATACGGCGTATCGCTCATTAAAAAAAAATTGGTTTCACGTCGGGCATTTCACTCTTGAATATGAATGATGTACGTATATGATACATATGACAGTGCATCTTTTTTTGTTTGCTTTTTAGCTTTTATTTGGTCTTTGGCTTAGCCTTATGACTTATAAGTTTCTCGTTTTGAAGAGCACTCTACTTGCAAAATGTAACAGAAATGCTACAAAGTACAAACAATAAATTTCCCTTGATTATTATTGGTGAACTAAGGGCTGTCCTAGTTCCTTGACATCTTCCGTTATGTTAGAGGGTCTGTTGGGAATAGACTTTATTAAATCAAGTGTCGGTCATTAAGTTTTGTATTAGGACCAGTATAATGTCAAACACAACTATATATAGTATACCATATAGGCTTAAATCACTATAACCAGAAAACCAAATAATTGCCTTGTACTAATGGCTGCTGCTTCAAAGTTCAGCGTCAAAACCAAAACAAAATCCAATAGCTTGCCTTGCAGATCGCATCCGACAACATTTCAAATTGAAGAACTGCTCAACAGTACTATCGAAACAGCATCAGCAGAAGCAGCATCTGCGGATACAATCTGCAGTAGTTTATCCCAAATGACAACATTGTACAAATGTATGGACAACCTTTTAACTTCATCAACCACCCAAATTTTGATGTCAAGCGAACAGAACAAGAAATGGTTCGATGAGTTAGTAGACGAATCTGTCAAATTCTTGGATATATGTGGCAATGTAAGAGACATGCTGTCAGAAACCAAAGATCATTGTAGAGATCTCTATTCTGCCATAAGAAGGAGAAAGGGAGACTCAAATATCGAAATTAGTATCATGAAATACAATTGTTTCAGAAAGAAAATGAAAAAAGATGTTAAAGGGTTGATTGCAAATTTGAAGCAAGTTGATAACATGGTCACAGGTTTTGGGTCCATGGTAGTTGATTCAGACAACCACCAGCTTGCAGCAGTAATCAGGGCGGTAGTAGGAGTTAGCGAAGTAACTATTATGGTTTTAGAGTCTTTGTTAACCTTTTTTTGTATGCCTGTTTCAAAGCCAAATAGATTGTCAATTGTGGTGTCAAAGTTGACACACAAAGGGAGGGTGGCATGTGAAGAGCAACCGGAACAAGGGGTTGTGAATGAACTTGAGAGTATTGATGCTGCACTAAAAGTTCTAGGTAAATGTGAATCGTCATCTGACATGAGAAATGTGCAGATTGCACAATGTAGATTGGATAGATTGGGAGCTGAGATTGAAAGCATGGAGAGTGGGATGGAGAGTGTGTTTAGGTGTTTGGTCCGAACCAGAGTTTCTCTTCTTAATATCATCTCCCGGTAAAAATCAAGTCACAGAAATTTGTAGTTAGGAATCAAAGTCATGCACACTGCACAGGCATCAAAGTTTTTAGCTCTTTCAAGTACTTATTCAATAGCATATGTACATTGGGAGGAATTTGTAGCTTTACAAGTATATTTGAGCATATGTATATAAATCTGTTTAGTCAATCCTTTGAGTATATATGAAGCTTTCTGAATGTAACGAATCATCTTTTATCTAGAGGTTTTTAGGAGGATGGTGCAATTTCAACCTTTACAAATATGTATTATTAAAATATGATACACAAATGACATCCCGAAACTTATGCAAAATGACAAGAAACAAACTGAGGGACCAACAGTTTCCAAAATTTGTTTACGTAGCGATACTTCACTCATAATTTGAAATTTATAAAAAGGAAGTAGAAACACTTGATAGAATATTTCAAATTTCAAGATGCATCTCTTGAAATCAACTAAAAAGACAAAAACTCAATTAAAACCCGAATTCCAATATGATGCAAATCTCTAACGCAATCCCGAAACAGATTAGTTAACAATAATAGCTCAATTTTATGTTAGGTTTAAAAAAAAGTCAAATTATAGCTCAAAACAAATCAAAAGTCAAAAGTCAAACGACAAAGTATTTTAGTCGAATCCACCAAGAATATCATACGACCCAAAACTAATGGCCTAGTACCAAACAATATACTAAACAACCTATGCCAAAACTAATTCTGCTTCAAACAACCTCAAGTTTATTAATCGAGCAAAGATCTCAAACACAAAGCCAATTTAGTTTTTTATTCTTCTTCATCTTCATAACTCTGATACCACTTTTTGATAATCAAAACACAAAACAAGTAAACAAAATCGAAAAACGAAGCGGTATCTTAGTCAAAGTTATCGGACCAAATACGTGATGGGTTTTCTATTCCCAACTAGATTAATACGCAGCGGAAATAATAATAATCTAGGGCAAGAAGGGAACTAAACCCTAAAGGATCTAAACTTTGGCATGTCCCCTCTATTTATAAGGAAAAGTAGAGGTATGGGTTTACCCTTTGGGGCGATGTGGGACAAACCCCCAAAACCATCCCATGACCTTGTTACCACGTAACACTTAACGTGGTTATGCCGTAACTTATTCTTTGAATCATTTTCTCTTTTATAGTTCACCGAAGGTGACCCAAAAAGGACTCTACTTTTGACGATAGTCTCACCAATTAGTTATGAACTTGGACATTAATTCCAACAGTCTCCCACTTGGACAATTCATCATCTATAATTGGTCAAAGCCTATTCCGATCAACTAAGCAGAGAGTGCCATCCAATGCAACTGCCGAACTCGGAATCATATCTTAGAGTCAGCCCTTAGATAAGCGATCAACTATTCCTTTGTTCTACTGATATCTGATATCATATGAACCTGAGACATGGATTTTAATCAATCTCCAGGTTCAACATTATGTTTCTCGATTTCCGATTATTTGACTATACGAGACTACTGAATTGAACACATCAATTTAGTCCTGGCTAGGCCTAGCACATTTAAGTCAACATTTAATCATCGAGGGGCCCATTGATATCGTTTTCCCTTTTAGGCGAAAGGAACAAATAAACTTTGAATACATAGAACTAGTCAACTTATAATGTCATACCTAGCATTCCCTTTATAACTGGCATTTACGCACAGCGTTTGAATAAGCTAAAGTATAACAGACTTGAAAACTAGATACTCGATGTATCTCCATTTTAAGAATAGAGGATATTATCATCTTAGAATTACTCGTGATCTCAATCCATGAAGTAATCTCTCTAAGTATGGGTTTGTCCTATACTTAATTCCCATTAAGTACTCATGAGTGTTGCAGCATTCTCTATGCTATGTCTAATCTTTATAGACAATCTACTAACACTCCATGACAGTCTTAAATCAAAACTTACTTCCAGTAGTTTGAACGATTAAGGAGGTTTGAGTAAACTAAGTACTCAGGAAGTGGATTCTAAACATGCAAAAATGAAACACAATGATAAACAATAGTAAATGGTAGCACACATGCAAATAAACAAATCTCTATTATTTAATCACCAAATCTATTACGATTTCAATCATTGTTTATAATGTTTCAAACTCAAACTAACAACTAAAAATTTATTTTATCTTTCAATCCTATGCTCCATGCATGTTCATCGTGTTTGGACTTAGCCAATGCCTTTGTGAATGGATCAGCTAGATTATCCTCTGATCGTATGTCTTTCACAATCACGTGTCCTTCTTCTACCTTTCTTCGAACAAAATGGTATTTTCTTTCAATGTGTTTTGACTTTCCGTGATCCTTGGGTTCTTTAGTCAAGGCGACTGCACTCTCATTATCACATAATATTTCAATAGGGTCTTATACAGTTGGAACAACTCCAAGATCTCCAATGAAATTCTTCATCCAAATAGCTTCCTTTGAAGCCTCACAAGCTACAATATACTCAGACTCGCATGTGGAGTCTGCCACTGTATCTTGCTTTGAACTTTTCCACGTCACTGCTCCCCCATTTACCAAAAATACCCAACCAGACTGTGAACGACTATCATCTTTATCTGTTTGGAAACTTGCATCACTATAACCAGTCACTCTGAGTTCTTCTTCTCCACCATAAACTAAGAACCTGTCTTTAGAATTTCTTAAATACTTAAGAATGTTCTTTACTGCTGTCTAATGACCTTCACCAGGATTCTGCTGATGTCGACTCACCATGCTCAAAGCAAAGGAGACATCAGGCCTTGTACACGTCATGGCATACATGATTGATCCTACAACCGAAGCATATGGGACTCGACTCATTCTGTACAGTTCTTCATTAGTTTTCGGACATAGATCCTTACTAATCTTTATGCCATGATGTAAGGGTAGAATCCCTTTCTTAGAATTCTCCATTTTGAATCTTTTCAAAATTTTATCTAAGTACGTGTCATGGCTAAGTCCTATAAGACGCTTTGACCTATCTCTGTAAATCTTTATACCTAGAATATCTGTTGCATCTCCCAAATCTTTCATAGAGAAACATTTCCCCAACCATTCTTTTACACTTTGTAATGTTGGGATATCGTTTCCTATGAGTAGTATATCATCCACATATAATACCAGGAAGACTACAATACTCCCACTGACTTTGATATATATACAGGACTCATCTTCGCTTCTAGAAAATCCAAATTGTGTGACTTTCTCATGGAAGCAGAGATTCCAGCTACGAGATGCCTGTTTAAGTCCATAAATGGCCTTTTGAAGCTTGCACACTCTTTTAGGATACTTTGCATTTTCAAAACCTTCTGGTTGTGCCAAAAACACATCCTCTATTAGTTTTCCGTTAAGGAAAGCGGTCTTCACATCCATCTGCCATATTTCATAATCATGAAACGCAACTATGGCAAGCATTATCCTAATTGACTTTATTTTAGCTACTAGTGAGAAGGTTTCCTCATAATCAATCCTGTGGGTTTGAGTATAACCCTTCGCTACCAACCTAGCTTTATAAGTGTGTACTTTCCCATCCATGTCCGTCTTCTTCTTGAAGATCCACTTACATCCCACAATCTTAAGACCGAGTGTAGTGTCAACCAAATTCCAAACTTGGTTATCATACATAGACTGAATCTCGCTTTTCATAACTTCCTTCCATTTAGCAGCCTCAGGGCTTGCCATCGCTTCCTTGTAGTTGGCAGGCTCATCCAACTCACTTAGTGTACTATCACTAATCTTGTCCTCTTCAATATGGAAACCATAATAGAATTGAGGATCCTGAGAAGGCTTGCTTACTCTACTAATTGTTCTGCGAATGGGTAAGGATATATCATCAGGTTCAACAGGTGTCACCACCTCTTGTTGAGTGTCAGTGTTTACTATAGGTTCTTCATCGGCAGAATCTTGAATTTCTTCAAGGTCTATTTTACTCCCACTGTCCTCTTTGGATATCATTTCTCTCTCGAGGAATGTTCCTCTTCGAGCTACAAACACCACATTATCCTTGGGTCTGTAAAACAAATATCCAAATGACTCTTTAGGATAACCGACGAAAAGACACTTTTCGGATCTGGCTTCTAGTTTGTCCTGAGCTTCTCGTCTAACTAAAACTTCACAACCCCAGATTTTGATGTGCCCAAGGGAAGGACGTTTTCCCTTCCACATCTCAAAAGGTGTCTTCGAAACCTTCTTAGTGGGTACAAGATTTAAGATATGGGCGGCTGTTTCTAATGCGTAACCCCAGAAGCTTAGTGGAAGTATCGCTCGACACATCATAGATCGAACCATGTCTAACAAGGTTCTATTTCTCCTCTCCACAACTCCATTTAGTTGTGGTGTTCTAGGAGGAGTTAACTGTGAAACAATACCACAGTTTTTAAGATGATCGAAAAATTCGATACTAAGGTATTCTCCTCCCCTATCAGATCGGAGTACCTTTATCTTTCTGCCCAGTTGGTTCTCTATTTCATTTTGAAACCTTTTGAATACTTCAAAAGTATCCGACTTATGTTTAATCAGATAAACATATCCATATCTACTGAAATCATCAGTAAATGTAACGTAGTAGCGGTTTCCATCTTTTGTGGTTGATCGGAATGGTCCACACACATCCGTGTGTACTAAGTCCAATAATCCTTCACCTCTTTCACATGTTCCTGTGAATGGTGATTTAGTCATCTTTCCCAATAAGCAAGACTCGCATACATCATCCGATTTGAAGTCGAATGATTCCAACACTCCATCCTTTTGGAGTTGGGCGATGCGTTTCTTATTTATGTGCCCAAGACGAGAATCCACAATTTTGATTTATCAAGCTCATTAGACGAACCAACATTTAAAATCACATTGCCATTATTACTAATACATTCAACAGTTTCATATATGCCTTTGCAAGGAGAAGCTTTAAATATAAAACAACCATTTGAATAAACCAAAATATCTCCATTCTCATAGTCAAATGAAAATTGATAACCATCCTTAAACAAAACATGAAATGAAATAATGTTTCTTGTCATTTCTGATGAATAACAACAATTATTTAAATTTATCCTAACTCCAGACTTTAGCATGAGCTCGTACTTTCCAATCTTCGTCACAAGTGTGGTTTTCCTGTTCCCCATGACTAAGTTGAGCTCTCCACGCTTCAACTTCTTACTTTCCTTTAGACCCTGCAATACAGTGCAAATGTGAGTACCACACCCTGTATCCAAGACCCACGAATCAGAAGTTGTAGTATTGTGAAGTTCGATCATAAACATACCTGAGTGACTACCCTTTTCGACCTTTCCGTCTTTGAGGTCCTTCAGATATTTTGGGCAGCTACGCTTCCAATGTCCCTTTGTGTTGCAGTAGAAGTACACTGCTTCCTTTGGATCATTTGTCGGTGCAATATAATATTCAGCCTTTCTCTTAGACCCATGATCGGACTTTCCTTTTGTGGCCTTTCCTTTCCAGTTGGAATGAGAAGTCTTTCTTTTCTTTGCATTATGACCAACAGTCAACACAGGAGCCGCTGAAGTACAGGGCATATCAATCTTCTTGATCCCTTGCTCAGCGGTTTGCAACAAGCTATGGAGTTCCATTATTGAGGTCTCTTTCCCGTTCATTTGATACGAGAGCACAAACTGATTGTAATCAGCTGGCAAACCAGATAGGATTATGTTGATAGAAAGCTCAATATCGAATACCATGTTCAAAGATCCCAATCTGTCAAAGTATCCTTTCATCTCTAAGACAAAAGCACAAATAGAGGCTCCAGGTTTTGGTTTGCAAGCCATGAGGGATTTAACAACATCAAGGCGTTCTTTGCTTGCCTTTGCCTGAAACATTTCTTTGAGCTGTTGGTTCATCTCATAAGCCCAAGTGTTCTCAAAAGTCTTTTGCAGTTCAGGGCTCATGGACGATGCCATGATGCATGACACTTTGTTTACATCATCATAGTGCTTTCGGTGAGCTTCAATCTCTTCTTGGGTTGAATCATCATCAATTTTGGGAATTTGCTCATCGAGAACATACTCTTTGTTCTCGTACCTTAGGGTGAACCTAAGGTTTCGCATCCAGTCCATATAGTTAGGACCGGTGAGTCTTTCCCTCCCAAGAACTGAGAGTAATGAGAAGTTTGGGTTATGTGAGGGATTGGGAACGAGAGGATTGACACCATTTTCAATAGACATCTATAAGATAAAACAGTTTTAGTTTAGAATGAATATTCCTTAATCAATTACCCAATTTTATATTAAGGCTAGGATCCATATTTTAGATTCATTTTATGAAGAGGGTTTCCGTAATCACATCACGAAATTAATTTAGGTAGACAATGTCTTTGTCAATTTCATTCTCTATGAAATTCCTGGTTCTTTTGAGATTCATTGATTCAGATCAATGGCATGTTAATCTCGTATATGCTTATCTACAATTCATGACTGGGATGCCGAGGATCATGAATAAGACAGTGAATTTAACCATGCAAAACCCGCGTGGTACCCGGCTTGAGTCAGCCCGAGAATCACGAGACCCACATCACCTTTCACTTATGTCTTATTAATGTGCCGGTAAACCACACACGCTCCATTAATAGCCCATATGATAGATGTTCGGTTTTCATGGGTTAGCATACTATTCACATTTTCTATATATCTAAAACGGGAATTTTGTTTTAGTAGTTTCAAATAATATAACAATTATAATATATATAAGGTTTCTTTTAAACATTTTAAACTTTTGTTCTATTTTAAACATTTTAAAAATATAAGGTTCAAAATGAAACATTTTAAACTTTAGGGTTCTATTTTAAACATTTTAAACTTTAGGGTTCTATTTTAAACATTTTAAAATATAAGGTTCAAAATGTAAATTCATATTAACATTCAATGATCATAAGACAATAATATAATATACAATTATTATTTACACTTATCACATGTTAACAATTTACATTTTAAGTGCTAATAGAATTAGGCTAAAGCTCTGATACCACTGATGGGTTTTCTATTCCTAACTAGATTAATACGCAGCTGTAATAATAATCTAGGGTAAGAAGAGAACTAAACCCTAAAGGATCTAAACTTTGGCATGTCCCCTCTATTTATAAGGAAAAGTAGATGTATGGGTTTACCCTTTGGGGCGATGTGGGACAAACCCCCAAAACCATCCCATGACCTTGTTACCACGTAACACTTAACGTGGTTATGCCGTAACTTATTCTTTGAATCATTTTCTCTTTTATAGTTCACCGAGGGCGACCCAAAAAGGACTCTACTTTTGACGATAGTCTCACCAATTAGTTATGAACTTGGACATTAATTCCAACAGTACGAACCGAATTTAATGGTAGCAATTGGTTGAAAATAAAAAAAAAATCTAATTTGAAGGTACAACATATTCTAATGCTATTGACCCTTATTTATAAGAAATTAAACCTTAAAATAGTTTCTCAATTATAAAAAAACTTAAATACCAGAATGTACACGACACGTCAAACAAATTACTAAAGTTACTAAGTGTTTAAGTCACTTTTCCAGCATAGTATTATCCATTTCTAACTAATTAAAATGATCACTTCAAATGCAATATTTCTAAAGAAAAAGAAACCGAAAAAAAATGAAAAAAAAAGGTGAAACAAATTGTTGTGCAAACCAAGGTTTTGAAAACGGGACCGGACCGTCCGGTTCAACCGAGAACTGGAGTCACCACCTGTCCGACCAACCACTAAAAACCGTTTGAGTTCGAACCGGAGAAGACCGTTTAAAACAGGTCAAAACCGGTGAAACTGACCGAACAGATTTGTTTTATTTCCTATTTTCTCTATTAAAGAGCTCGTCAATCTAGTCATTGTCATTGCAGTGGTGTTTGATCTTTGTCAAATCAGCTGGGTGAGAAAGTTGATAAAATAGAGGTGTAAAAATAAAAGGTAAAAAGATAAAAGGTGGATGTGAGAGAGAAGGGAAAAAAAAAGAAAAGAAAAAAAAAATAATGATGCACTAAAAGTGATAATAACCTTAACAAACACTAACGAAATATGACATTATGTACCTTTGGTTTCAGTACAACACATTTACAAATATTTACAGCCGTAGTTTCGAAATAAGTTCTATTTCTTTTTACAATTTTTGTACTACGTGGTATGTTTGTATATTTTGATAATTATATATGAAAATATATATTACATATGGTTTCTAAAACCAGTCGAACCGGTTAAACTGATAAGTAGACCGGTTGATGTCCGGTTCGGTTCTGAAAACATTGGTGCAAACTGTCTTGCTCTTATTATGTAACAACTTGAAAATCACGAGTTCAAATCCTTTTCTAGATACTTTATGTCGGGTTGGGTACTTGGGTGTGTTCTTAAACAAAGATTTTTCCCTTAGCACTTTTAAAAGTTCTTAAGTTGGGTATGTTCTGCAAGAAATTTTTACTCCTAGATAGTGTCACATTTATTACTTTAACACTTTTGCTTCTTATGTGTTACTAATTAAAAGATCCTAGTTACTTCAGAAGACGTTTTACTTTGATGGACCGAAGCTCATCATTTTCGTCTAAAACTTATTGTGGCTTCTATCGCATAAGTAAACGATAATTCAGTTAACACTAAACCACTAGACCAAGTACATCGCTTATATAATTATTAGTGACAACACTAAGAATCCAACTATCTATTGCATCATATGTTCCTTTAGCTATCATCATGAAGGTCAAATTATTGAAGAATTTACATATAACATGGCTCAAGAAGTACTAGATAAGGTTGGACAAAAGCCCGGCCATATTTGGATCACTCAAATCTTAAAACATCTAAAAAGTACCTTGAACATGAACACAATTATTAGTCACACTCGATCAAGAAATCTTCAAAGATGCTTGCATATAAAAGTAAAAAGATACGAGTATCATTTTATGAAAGAGGCAATCTATTTGTGACACGCATATAAAGGAATGCTAAGTGGCACTTTCTAAGGCGATACACACCACCATCATCCTTATTAAAAAATGAAAGTGCCATATATCATTGAAAGATACAGTTATGTTGGCAAAACTTCCAACACAAAAAACTCCAAAAAAGCCCATGCTGTAACCAAATTAATATTCAATATCTAGCTTGACCAATAATGTCAAACACAACTATATATAGTATACCATATAGGATTAGATTACCATAACCAGAAAACCAAATATTTGCCTTTTACCAATGGCTGCTGCTTCAAAGTTTGGCATCAAATCCCAAACAAAATCCATTAGCTTGCCATGCAGATCACATCCAACCACTTTTCAAATCGAAGAACAGCTCAACAAGATCAAAACAACATCATCAGAAGCAGCATCTGCAGATACAATCTGCAGTAGTTTATCCCAGATGACAACATTGTACAAATGTATGGACAATCTTCTAACTTCATCAACAACCCAAATTTTGATGTCAAGCGAACAAAACAAGAAATGGGTCAATGAGTTAGTAGACGAATCTGCCAATTTCTTGGAAATATGTGGCAATGTAAGAGACATGATGTCAGAAACCAAAGATCATTGTGGAGATCTCTATTCTGCTCTAAGAAGGAGAAAGGGAGACACAAATATCCAAAATAGTATCACCAAATACAATTGTTTCAGAAAGAAAATGAGAAAAGATGTTAAAGGGTTGGTTGCAAATTTGAAGCAAGTTGATAATATGGTCAGAGGTTTTGAGTCCATGGTAGTTGATTCAGACAGCCACCAGCTTGCAGCAGTGATCAGGGCGGTAGTAGGAGTAAATGAAGTAACTATCATGGTTTTAGAGTCTTTATTAACCTTCTTTTGTTTGCCGGTTTCTAAGCCAAATAGATGGTCAGTTGTGGTGTCAAAGTTGACACACAAAGGAAGGGTAGCTTGTGAAGAGCAACCGGAACAAGGGGTTGTAAATGAACTTGAAAGCATTGATGCTGCACTAAAAGTTCTATGTAAATATGAATCGTCATGTGACATGAGAAATGTGCAGATTTCACAATGTAGATTGGATAGATTGGGAGCTGAAATTGAAAGCATGGAGACTGGGCTGGAGTGCGTGTTTAGGTGTTTGGTCCGAACCAGAGTTTCTCTTCTTAATATCATCTCCCAGTAAAAATCAAGTCACTGAAATTTGTAGTTACAAATCAAAGTCATGCATAGGCATCAAATTTTTTTGATGATATGCTTATGCTTACAAGACTTATTCAATAGCACATGTACATTGACAGGAGTTTGTAGCTTTACAAGTATATATATACAAATCTGTTTAGTCAATCCTTTGAGTATGAAGCTTTCTGAAAGTAACGAATCATCTTTTATCTAGAGGTTTTTTACGATGATGGTGTAATTTCAACCTTTACAGATATATGAGAATACTTGTTAAATGCAACCTATTTAAGCGTACACTCACAGATGTCTTGGGTTGTAACATATTATGGAGTATCTCCCAGCGTCTGTTGCAACTGTCAGAATTTTGGTGTGTGAGAGTGGTAATAATCCTCGTATATTCTCTAAATCGTGTTAAGATCACTTTCAAATTGAAGTATTTTGACCCTATATGCCTCAGGTATCACGAAATCTTCAATTGGATAATTCAGAGAATGACACTTTGTTTCTAAGGCACGAGAAATCAAAGTAATACACGAAGTTGTTGTTTTTGTTGTATATTGGAAGAGATCAATTCTGGTGTATAAAACCCAACCGAAAGTTAGTTATATTTGGTTACCCGAATCCCAAAAATTTGGGGCGCTGCCCCAAACCAAGCAAGGGGCTCTACCCCTTGACCCCCGCTCTTTGTTCATGGCGGCATCAAGCTAGCTAGAACGAATGTGTACTCCACACCTCCTAACTCGAATGTAAGATAAACTTGATTAAGCCCTTGATCTCAAGTAAATCATAATTACATTAAATATAAGTGATTCTCAACAGCATCTCTATTATTTACAAGTAGTACTCCAAGTCATATTGTCCCTATAGCCCTTAAACTTATGCAAAATGACAAGAAAAGAATTGAGAGCGACTAACAGTTTTCAATTTTTTTTACCTAGCGATACTTAACTCATAATTGAAGAAACACTACAAAAAATAGCGCTACTCTCCACACTTATTTTGCCACGGTTTAGTCAACCGTGGAGTTTTTTTTATATGAAATCATAATTTTGCTACATTTATAGGTGTTACAAATCTTTTAAAAAATACTCCACCTATATAAGTGTGGACAATAACAATAACGCTACATTTATAATTGAAGCAAACCAAATTCTTAAAAGGCCACACTTATAAGTGTAAGAAAACACTTAAAAAATGCTACACTTATAAATATAAAAATAAATACACAAAAAAAGTCACATTTATAATTGTGGAAACAAAAACTACACTTATAAAAAAGCCACCAAATCAAAATAACTCTAATTCCCTTAAATAAAAAAGCTTCTATCACACTTAAAATAACAATCATAAAATCAAAAAATTCACACTTACTGTTCCATCACTCACTCTATATAAAATCATAAAAATCAAAATAAATTCATAAAATCAAACCCTAACTTTTAATCACCGTGATTTTGTAATCGTGCTTTTGTTAATCGCCGTGTTTCGTAATCGCCGTGGTTTCGTAATCATCGCCGTGGATCTGTAATCACCGTGGTTTCGTAATCGTCGCCGTGGATCTGTAATCGCCGTGGTTACTGTTCCGATCATCATCATCATCAGGTCAATGTTAGTTAATTGTTTATTAATGTGATTCGTGTTGTACAATTCAATAACGATTATTATTATGTGTTTTGTGATGGTTAAGTAGTTTAGAGATATAACGATTCGGTCCGGATTGCGTTGGTAGAGTCTTATTAATGTTTCAAAGATCAGCATTTCTGTAGTTATTGAATAACAATGAATCTGCCATGGAGGTACCCTATCAAAGAATGTGGTATTTAGTGTTTTATTTAGGTATTGGAAGGGCAATATCTTTACGAGTTCTGGGATTTTTGAATTTATAAGAGTCCTGATGTAAGGTTACATTAAAGATGATGATGATGTAAGTGAGTTATGTATTTGATTTATGCATATTTCGTGTTGTAGCTTAACCATTGCTTGTATGTTAGCATTTTATGCTTACTGCATTTCTATTTTTTAGCTCAATTTAGACATGAGAGTTGATACAACTTACTAGTATAGGATTTCGAATGAAAATTTTGATCGTGTTTAGCTCAATGGTGGTACGGACACTTTTAACATGATGATACTGTCGAAACAGTGATTTGGAACTTCATAGCATACTTTGTGCATCGAGGGTTGATGTTGGGATGGGAATTTCGGGTATCTTGTTAGAAAGGAGCGAGAGTGTGTGCTGTATTATTTCCCCCCAAGCTTCACTAAGTTGCCTATCCAACATTTCGAGTGGCAATATGATATAATTATTAGGTTCATTTCAATCTGAACACCCCTGATTTATTCGACGTATGTCACTTTAGGGCTTTGGTTCATCGATCTATAGGTTTTAGAACACCCTTTTGGGTTGGGATCCTGATCTAGCTTATCTGAACACCCCCTTGATGCAAGTGATATATCTGCTCCAAATCTGAACTTTTTTTGCCTTATTTCTACCTATAGTACACTCAATAACAACTGGTTTTATTGGTTTTCCGTTTGTCACAGTCATGACTGCTTGCTCTTAGTCTTATAATCCAGTTGCAACGCATTAGCTCTAACGTACTCATTAGATGATAAATAACCTTAGTTCTTTAGAATCCTGTGGCATTTTCATAAATATGCTTATATCTATTCCATTGACAAAGATTGTAATATAAGATTCCAAATTTATGTCAAGAGGAGCAGCAACAACACCACCACCAAAGACAACAGGAGCCTTTGGGAAAAATGTGGCAAAATTTGTGGTCTGTTTCTAGAGTTCAGAATCACCAGGCTGAACAGTTGTCGTCTCAAGGGTAGAAAAAGTGAAGAAAACCGAAAATGTGTATACTCAATTATTGATTAATAAATAGCATTTGACAATTTGACTAATGAATGTAGACATTGAAATATACAGTCCTTTGCTTCTTTGCTTAATGAATGTAGCATTTGACTATTTTCTATTTTGCATCAGGTTTTCTTATATACATATTTGTATGTAATTTCTTTTTATTTTTTTCTTCTTCCAGAAAATATATCCACACTTTTAGGTGTGAATATTTAACAATGTTTCCACACTTTTAATTGTAAGCATCTTTTTACAATTTTGCCACACTTTTAAGCGTGGACATTCAAAGAGTGTTTGCCACACTTTTAAGTGTGGACATTCAAAGAGTATCTCCACACTTATATGTGTAGCAAAATTTGTTACACCCATTTTTACCACACGTTTGCAAGTGTGGAATTTATAATTTGACACATTTTTAATCGTGACTAATTGGCTTTTAAAATGTGGAAAATTTAACTAGTGTTTTGTAGTGAAAAAGGATGTAGAAACACTAGATAGATATTATATCCTCTGCTAAGAAAATAGTATATCTAGCAAAGCAGAAGAGTAGAAGTCGATACTAAATCTTAGAAGCATATAAATAAAATAAAAGATTTAATAGCTGTCGCAAAAAATAAGTGAAAAGACACATAGATGAGACATCCCATGCATGCACATTTATTAGTATCACATTATTTTGTATGATAATAACATACCATCTATACATTCAATCTTGTCTTTTGCTAAAGATTCATCTCCTGAGACAACTGTTTTCGAGGATCCTTAATGATGATGGCCCTTGATGGAACTTGTTAACTGAATCTGGCCAATAGTCGGTGACGGGTGAAATCTGAACTCGAGGACAAAAATAAACAATTTGTTTTGCAAAATAATTTAAGGGGAGATGATTTGGGCACAAATTGTTTTGCGAAATATTATGAGGGGGAGATGATTTGTGCACCACCGAACTTGTATTTAATGCTCCGCATCAAAACTGGTGGTGTGATGAAACAAATTCTTGGGGTACTAATCACTAATGTACTATCTTAACAGAATCAAAATTTAGATAATTCACAACTGAGACTTTGACTAATTAAAATGGGTTTAAAAGATTATCTTATCGATACATCACATAATCAGCACAAATTAATGGCATTATGAATAAAAGTTTTGACATTTATAAACGGATACAAAATAAATTAGGGATAATTACCAAAACGGATCATTGACTTTTTGATCAGTCATTTTTTAGACTTTGAAATTTCGCTTCTCAAAATTAGATCGGGCAACTAAAAAATTGAGCAACTCAATAAGAGTTTGACACGTGTCCAATATTTAATTATTAAAGTACAAAAATTAGAATGTATTTGTAAGGTATGTGTAAGTGTTGTGTAAGGTATTTTAAGGTTTTTTCATGGGCAACTAGCTATATATTGGGCGACTTGTATTGGGCAACTTTTTTTTTTTGTACTTTTACCACTTTTAACAATCATACGGTACAAAGATTAAGTTGGTCATTTAGCTTTAATGATACTTAACGTTCACAAAACAAATTAATATAGTCCTAAACACTTCAAAGCACACTATATATATATTATATACCCCATCAATCTCATAGCTTCTTCAACCATGACCACCACCACCAGCAAGCATATTTGATTCTCATAGCTTCTTCAACCATCACCACCACCAGCAACAAGCATATTTGAATACCACCTGACCTCTCCACCAACACCACCGTATCTGAGTACCACCTGAGTGCACCACCATCCGCCATTGTCGTCTCTGCTGAATGTTTCTCTCGCCTCCACTCTGTCGCTCTAAGGTTGTTGCTTCCTCCAGTCTTATCTTTAGTGAAACTAGGCTGTTGTAGGATGTAATATGCAAAAGCATACATAAACAATTTGTAATTTTTTAATGTTTATGAACAAAACATTTTTTACAATAATAAACAATGAATGATTATCTAGTTTCAATTCATCAGTGTTGTTTCAATAGGATGCTTTTTTTTAACAAACAGAAGCATGTAATTCGCAGGTTGACTTTCGAAAGTCAAAATGCAATTGGAATAACAAAATTTGACTATTAAAGTCAACACATTTTTCTTTGATTGGCTTTGTCCCACCTAGAAATGTTGTTGATTGAACTTTGAAGTTCATTGTTGCTTACTTTCTAGTTTGACAAATTGAATGAAACAGAACATAAACATTTGAATTCAATTTCGATAAAAAAGAACACAAAAATAAAGATTTCATTGAAAATAAAATAAACATTACATTAAACAATTAACAATGAAACTTTTGACATTTTTCGGGATCAAATGACAAATGTAGGTTGTCATAATCCAAATACTCATCATCTGATGAGTCTTCTTCTTCCTGATCGGGCATGTTTTTGCTTTTTCTGTTTGCCAACATATTCTTCCAAGTGTATTTACACTTGGTTGGTTTTTCTTTTGCAGTTTTTTCTCTTTTTTCAAATTCTTTCAATTTTTTTTCCAGAAATTTAAACTTTTCTTTCATATACCAATCCACCGCTTCTTCAAATGTTCCCTCTTCCTCTATTTCTTCTTCTTCTTCAGCTTCTTCTTTTTCAAGTATGAAAGCTTTATCTTCAAACTCCTCTGTTTTTTATTGTTGCATTGCTCCTACCTTTTCTTGTTTCTCTTGCACATTAATTTTTGAGGTTGATGCCATTTTTTATATTGTATACCTTTAAGTTTTTTTGAATGATTTTGTTGCTTACAAATGTTCCAATTTATAACCATTGCTTTAGGCAACTGAACGGTTTCATTGGGAAAGACACACGTCTTAATACTTTTGCGTTGAACGTTGTATACTACTACATTTTGATAATGCCAATGGAACGTAGGTTACACAGACATTTATTACATGGTATTCCAAAACTTCATTCATCACTTATCACTTATAACTTATTAAACTAACAACTATTTAGTCAACAAAGAAACACACACCCTCATCCTAATTCGTCACAACAATAAACCATTGTTTTCAAGTTAAGTCATTCAATGGCAGCTTCTTGTTCAAAAAATAATGATTTTAGTAAGATGGTGGTTAACGATGCTATGGTTGACTATGTCTTGAGTAAATATGGCACTAAATGGTATGATGACGAGGAAATGGCTGAGGTGATTCTAGAAGACCTGTGCCAAAGGGAGAACAATCGACGTGATGTTGCTAATGGTTAGTGTATACCTTTCTTTCTTTTTATGATTATTTTTAGTTTAATTGTATGTGTTTATTAATTTTCGACACTTCATATTTGTGCACCTGTTGAAGCGCTTGGCAAGAGGGTATCAAAGCTTGAATCACTTGGCAAGGGGGTGTCAAAGGTTGAAGTAATGTATGGTAGTCTGAAGGAGGTGAAGGAGGAAAAACTGGCAATGGATGCAAAGGCTATAGCAAAACTTGATGCTATTTTTGGAAGGCCCAAGGAGGCACAAGAACCACCCAAACAAAATGAGGTAATAGTTATTGATTCGGATTCTGACACCAGCCTTGAGTTTTATGAGGACACACTAAAAAAACTTTCAGCTTCTTTGGTGAACAAAAGACCTCCTAAAACATGGGCAAAGAAAATTCCAATAAGTTCTATTTATAAAAAAAAAAGGTTCCCGTTCTAAAAATATTCCATCAAGTCTTGACTCAATTGATGATTCAAGTTCTTCTGATGAGAGTTATGATGCAAAAGGCCGTGTTCAACTGAACAAGAGACGCATGTCTAAGGTTTCAGGTCCAAGACAACCAAGAATAACGAACTGCGTTCTAGGCCTTCCAGCTGGTCAGAAAAGTTTGGGGACAAAATTTGTTATGTATTTTTAATTGTAGTTGTTGATGTTTTGAGACAATATATTGTGTATCTTTAATTATAATGTCCTATATTTGCAATATTTCTCATTAGTATTGATAATTAGTAATGTCTTATATAATATATATGATCATTGGTAAATGTACAATGTTTGCATACTTTGTTGGGTATATCAGAAATGTGGCCATGATAGTTAACAAAGAACATGTTCAAATACACTTGATTTCCACCTCATTTGAAGAACATGACTTACTTAAATCAGTAGCATGTGTAAAGTTTCATCTTTTGAACATTCTCAAGACCAACAAATGAAACCCATGTATAAAGTTTCATCGTTTGACTATTAAAGTCAAGATAAACGAAAAAAAAATCCTAAACTACCCATGGCCAACTTGTACTTGTGAGTTACTTTTCTATAGTTATGCCAAGTGTTATGCAGTTATTGGGCAAGGGTATGCTTGGGCAACTTTTATAGGTTTTGGGCAACTCTGATCAATTTCAACAATTTTTTTGCATTGGGAACTGTGACTTAACTAAATACTGTTCCAATTTGGTTCCTACACTATTTTTTGGGCAACTTTTTAGTTTATTGCGTATTTAAGAATGTTTGATCTACTTCATTTCCAAAAATATTCTTCTACAACACTCTTCTTGGATACGCAACCACATTTCCAAATACATGGCGTCTATCATACCAATTTACGATCAAATCGCAAATGACATTGGTTGTAGGCGTATTGATATGGTGCTCCATAATATTTTTGCTAGGGAGAGAGACGCCAATAGGGGTGATGAGAAAGATTATGGGAGGATGATTGAGGAAATAGAGGTACGTGTTAAGCACAGGCATGCTATCTTACTGGAGCTTGAAAAGTTTGGGAACTATGCTGTGCTGAAAGAACCCTTGGTCCGTCTTAAGGTATCGCAGCAGGAGGATTTGGAAGAAATTGAGTACTTGATTAAAAGGCGACAGGCAAGTCTTCGCCGTGCTGGTGATAAGTCAAGGATCATGAAGAAGTTAATGCAGTTTAAATATTAACTTTCTTATTGTTTGGCCCAGTTGTGAACAACCATCTTTTTCAAGGTAAAACGTCTTTTGTGGTGGTATTTTGGTTATAAAAGTAATGGAAAGCAAGTTTGGTACTGGGTTATGATGTATTTTGTTTATGGTACGTGTTTAGGTAGTTTTGTTGATGTATGATGGTGTTTAGTCCTTCTATCAGGTCTGAAATGAATGTATTTTCACAACGGTATTAATGCATAATTAGTTATTATGTTATTTGTTTAAATGTTTTTGTTGTTTAGTTTTTACCAGTAATAGTTGAGGTGTGATCCAAATAACAAGGTCCATTAATATGTGTATTAGGCTGTTTTAACCCAAAAACAGAGTTGTTTATGTATTATGCAACAAAGAGTTGACTTTTATTGTCAAATGTTGTTTTAACGAGGACTTACACAAGTAAGCTGCTATACGCATCTCTTAAAACATCTGTAAGTAAGTATATACAAGCTATCTGGATCATAAAATCTTTAAGCATTGTGTGTGATTGTGCTGATAATGTTTATAGTTCATATGGGTTTGACAACCAGTATGATTTGTTAACATGGTTTTGTGTCACACATAAATACCTCAACAAATTAAACAAGAATGTTACATACAAACATAAATACCATTCATTATTTAACTGGGTAATTGCATAGCAGTTCCATTAAACCATCAAACAACATCAAAATAAAAGACCACCAAACCAAACCAAAGTACCTACACGACTGACAAACACAAAATAACCTAAACAACAATTAACCTTTAGTCCTAATCATACTTATTCAAGGTGGCAATGGCATGCTCCTTCTTGGATATAAGAGCACGAACTTCTTTCAGAATGGCCGCAAAGGACTCGAGCAAACGGACCTCCATCACTTAAACCTCACGAAGGGATTCATAGGTATCATCAGCAGCTTCTTCTTCATCGAAGTTAAGGTCAAAAACCTCATTCATTCTCGCTGAACGCTTGTCAATGCTGATATGGAGCTCATCGCGTCGCTCACCAAGCCACATGAGCATCGTTTCATTCATCGGAATTTCTTGAGAGAACAGGAACTTTATACATTTATGTAGTTCATCTGAACCACTCATCTCTTGAAGTTCTTTCAGATTAGGTTTTTCAGCCATTTTTTTTATGATTCTCTGGTTATGGTAAAACAAGCTAGGTTATGTGTTGTGTATAACACCTATAAGAAAGGCATGAAACCATACAATGAGCAAATCCAATTATATAAAATACAAAAAATTACTAGTAGTAAACAAGTGGTAAACGTAATCATTGCAGAAATTAAACCCGCAATAAATTGTTACATAGTGGTTGTCTTCCCAGGCAGACTTTTTTGGTCTAATTCATGTCAATCAAATCAATATTTACTAGTTATAATTAATGTGAAACTGAACCCAATCACTATTATGTTACATTTGTATTTCATAACTTGCAAAACAAATTTTTATAACAATGTGAACCTTACAAAAATTATAAACACTAGTATGTTACATTTGTATTTCTTGGTATTTTCTTTTGTTAATGTTGGTTTGCTTTTATGGGTTTCAGTATGTATAGTTCAATTGAATGATGTTTTACTTGTATATTTAATCTAGTGTTAAGTAACTTTGAGTTTTGTAGTTTGACTTTTAATTTTAGCACTTACTGACAAAATCCCACAGTATTGTTGGGCAACTTGTACTTCTGACCACATTGTGTATACTTATGACGAGTGTCAGGTACAAATTGGCAAAATTTTGATTGGGCAACTTTTATAAACTATGGGCAACTTTTTCAATGTTTATGCAACTTGGCCCAATAGAAACATAAACCCAAAGACCTCTACTTTTCATCAATGAAATTATATGCTTCTTTTTAGATGCTTTATGTTTCTCCATTTACATTAGCATGTATATGTAGTAAAGTTCTATACTGCAGTGTTTGGAAAAACCACTTTTGACTATTAAAGGCAACGTAAACCAAAAACTAAATTACTAACCCTTGTAAACGTTATATGGTAACTTGTAAACGGTTTATACCGTTACTAATAACCCACTTACATACCAGAATACAATATCAAATGTGACTAATACCACTATTAAAGTCATACCTAGTTTGACTATTAAAGTCATGCCGAATATGACTATTCAATTGAAAATATTGTGTGGGTTGGGTTAATTTTCAAAACTCAATCCTTATTGAATATGACTGACTTTGTGGTTTGGGTTTACTTACAACTGTGTGAAATATGCTGCAGTGTTTTCATGTGACTAAGTTTGTGCTTTGGGTTTTTCTATTTAAGAGTGGGCATAGGTTTTCCTTTTTTCCACATCTTCTTCCTGATTGTCACATCTCATTCCTCACCTCATATCTTTTTACTCCCCATTGTAGTAAATTTCTTCAGCATTTTTGCATCACTGCCCGAAGAATATGTCTAGTCGTAAAAGACTTAAGAAGATAAACCCTGACGATAGGGAATGGTCCAACAAGGTACTAAGAGAGGTCATATTTCCTGAGATTTATGAGCGATATGGACCAAATGTTGAACCAAATATGCAATTGCCACCTAAAGATCTAGAAGACCTAAGACGGGAAGTATACGGTGAGGAACAACCACAAGGTGTTAAACCAAGTGGTAGCAATACAATTAAGGTACCACAGTCACAAGTGGAAGGTACTAGCAGAATGCAATTTCTAGCTCCACAAAAGGCAACAATCAACAATACAAGGCAACTTCCGAAGATATATGTGAAACATAACTATTAGATTGTTTTGTGGTGGGTTTCCTTTTTCCATCTTGATAATGTTCAAAAGATGAAACCTTGAAACATGGTTGTAGATTGGTTTACCCTGTTATGTTGTTATTTGATCATCATTTTTTTTCCATCAGGTAAATTTATATTAATCTCCAACTAATTTGTAGAAAGTGTATAAAACAATTTAGGACATGGCCAAAGAAACAGAATGTATAACAAAATAAGACATCCATAATGTGAAAAACACTATACAACTTGTCTGATACAAACTCTCATCCAAATATAACCAATTTGCAAAGATTCAAACTCTCATCCAAATTAAACATTCACAATCAAGCGTAAACAATTAATTAAACATACTAATTTTAATTAATATTGATCAAAAGTAAGAAACATTCCATACAAAACCTATTTATTTCCATACTAAAAGCATTCAAACACCATAAGCATGAGATACTAGAAAAATACAAACATTCAAACACCAAAACTGTTCGAACCAGAGCTATATTCCATGCTTTCATCCCTTTGCCTCCTTTCCTTCCTTTCTTTGAGTTGTTGATAGATAATTTCAAGATCACTAATCCGTTTTTCCAAATTTAAAGGATCCCTCTGCCCGATACCATTACCACTTTCCTCCACATCTTTGTGCTGATCTAAAACCACATTTCGCCGCACCTCCACCACATTGTGGTTATGGTCCACTACTTTTTGCGGCGGCTCCACCACATTTGGTTGCGCCACCACATTGTGGTTATGGTCCACTACTTTTTGAAACGGTGTATTTGCTGCCATTGTTAATTGTGTATCTTGTAAAGGGAATATGTTTGTTTTTGTGTGTTCTTACCCAAACAATCGAGGGTTTAAATAGCTTGGGGAAGTAGTGGTTCAATGGTTCCCAAGAGGATAGGCGGGAAAAAGGGGGACAAGGACCGCCAAAAGCAAATTTTTTGAAAACAGCATAACACAATGGCCTGTGTGCCAACTGCCAACCACCCATTTAGACATCCATTTACTTTTATCCATTCTAATGCACATATTTAAAAATGAATATGATTGAAGTATTCAATATAACCTGTTGTTAAAATATGACTATCATTCAAGTATTCAATATTGAATGAATTTATGTGTAGTGGAGATCCAGTAGAAAAAAGTATATGATATGGTACAAATAGAGAATTAATATGCCATGACAAATCATGTCCATACTAAACAACCACAACAAATGGATGAGAGTCGCATTTGCATCAACAATTGAAAAAGGAAAAACCAAAAACTTAATTTTCATTATAATTCAAAGTCATTACAATTTGAGGCTTACAACCATTTGATAATCAAGCATTGAACATAAAGAAACAAAAACAAGTACGAAAATATAACCCCAAAAGACAACAATCATTCAATACTCTAATCTTCATCAGAGGAGAGTTGTTCGTGAACCTCCATAAGCTTAGCTTGACGCTCCTTCTCATGAATCCCGTCACTTATATCATTGATAAGAGTAGTCAACAAAAGAATCCTTTTACGCTCCCTTTCCTGTGTTTCAACTAGACAACGAAGAATTTGAACTGCTTTTTGGTTGAATGAACGCAGATGATGAGTCTCATTGAGTGTAACCTGACGGTCCTCTACTTTCTTTTCCAGTTGGTTACGCTCATCCAAGTATCTTTTCAAACAAGCCTTCTCTTCAGCAATTTCATTGTTGAAATAGAACTTGAATGTTGTTGCCAAATTATAAGACCCAGATGCTGCTTTGATTTGATTGATGTTGTTGGAAGAAGTAGAAGCCATGGATAATGGATGACGGAGTAGGGTGGCTGATATGATAAGTTAGGTTTGAAATATTATTTAGTAACTAAACCAGGAATATAAATAGGGGATGACATAACTACTGTAGTAATCGACACAGGAAGTTCATCTTCCCCATGCAAAACTATCAATTCACCATTGAAAATAACAAAAGTTTTACATATAACAAAATAAACCCTTGCACATAACATTTTAGTTAAAAAAAAAAGCCCATGACATACACAAGTTCAATGTATAAAATAAAAGACCGTAAATAAGTACCTAATAAACTAATGAATGTCGTATCTTATAATGTATTTTGGGAACTCAGAATTCTTGGGTAAACTCAATCAATATGGGATGATAAGAAGGAAAAAGAGGATATGACAAAAAATTGTATTTGCACCAAAGACACTTCTACGACATCCTCTATTTCCTTCTTATCATTCTATATTAATTGAGTATGGTTAGTGAATGATGGTCTCATTGCTTCAATCCTCAAAACAATGTTAAATGTCTATTGCAGCATAGTTTGTACAAATGTAATAGGCTAAAATGAACAACCCTTATGCGTCCCCCGAACAATTCCTTTTGTTTTTTCAACACTCTTTGACCAAAAGGTTGCGCCAACTAAATTGCTACTACAAATAAAAGTTAAACATAATATATTTGTTTTGGTTACATAATGGTTACACTCTGTATTACAGTTATATTAGTGCAGTTATTTTTAACAGTTAATTGCACCTTTTAACATTAAACTAAATTCAAGTATTTATTACATTGAACTTCCAATAAATAAAGTATAGTTAATTCAAATGGTGCCTCTTGGTTTGCCCTCTTATTCATCTATATAGGCAGGGTTCTATTCACCCAATTTACATCATCCAATCTTAAACACTAGTAAAACCAAATACTGTTTGTGAATCCTAATCTAAAACATAACCAAGAATGTCTTCATCCAAAACAGTTTCATCATCAAAAAAAAAGACCAGCAACTGATGCAAATATTGAGTTGCAGACAGAGAAACCCCCAAAGTATGTAGTTATATTTTTCTTTTTGTTTTAAAAAAGTAATTACTTGTATATTATGTGTCCTAATTTTGTTAATCTTTTGCAGAAAGCAATTGGTTGACGTAAAAAGTGTATCAAATGATGAGAAAAATAAATGTATGTCAGATTTTTTTTTTTTTTTTTTTTAATAATCTAATAGAAACTTATTTATGCTTACTACAAATTAATTTGGTTTATTTATATGTAACAGTTATTGTTGAAGAAAAAAAAAAGAGCCCCAAGTCAGATGACTATGTATGGGATTCTGACGAAACATACATCCAGTGGGAAAACGAGTTTGAGTTAAACATGGGGCGAGAACAAAAGGAAGCAGCAGCAGAGAAACAAAGAAAAAAATGACTCGCAGAAGATCATGCGAACCAACTGGACAATATGCCACGGATGAATTTGTTTGAAGATGCCAAACCAGAGGATGGTGATGAGGAGATTGAACAAGAAGATATTGAAGAATTTGACTACGAGTCGGCCCATTTAGGATTAGACTCATCTCCTGAAAACTAAGATTGTTGTAGTCATTAAGATTTCGAAAAATGTAAACCCTAAGGTTGTTTGAACCTATTGAATTGAATAGTTATGTAATCGCTGTATAACCTAACTTACTTATGATTCAAGCATCTAAGTTATGTAAATATCACAGGTAGTAGATAACCAAAATTGAGGGGGAAAACATAGTTAAACTTTTGCATACCTCTAGAAATGGCACCCATTGTCGTAGTTCCAAAGGATCGTCAAATTCAGGAGGTGTAGGAGGGGATATGGTTTCCGGATTGATTATCAATAAACGGCTTCGCAATCCTCTTGGGGTACTGTCTGGCGGTTTGGTACCACGTACAGACGGCCTCGTCATTTCTTGTTACCAGTTTTATTAACGGTTTCAAAGCCTAGGGAAAGAAGGAAACAACCAAACAAACTTTATGTCAAGAAGGCACTAGAAACAAACACAACACAAGTAATTATGTAGTTTATTAAACTGCATCACGTTATTCATTTCTCAATATTGACACACGCTGTTACATGTCTATTACAGCTTAGTTTGTGCAACTGAAATAGGCTAAAATCAACATAATTAACCCTTCTGAGTGCCCCCACCACTCCCTTTTGCTTTTTTATCACTCTTTGAGCAAAAGCTTGCACCAAGCAAATTGCTAGATTGATGAAATAACAAAAGGAACTGTTGTGGACACTAAGAATGGCTAAATATGTTGTAACATCATTTGTCAATATTAAAAAATGAATAACATGATGGACTTTAAAGTAAACATATTTTAGTTAATAAAGCAACACGCATAACACAACAACGTTGGGCTATTAAGCTAACTAAGATTACATAAAGTATGATACAATTGTAGATTTTAGATAAAAGTGAGTATTAGGACTCGTGTTGAATGGGATAATGAAGGAGTGTGGCATGTCATGAACAATACACACTATATCATTATTGCAATCAACACCCCTCAATGATAAAGATACGTCTTTACAGCGTTGTTGTTGATGTTCAAGAGTTTTTTTCAACACCGTCCATAAAGATACGGCTACAAAAAAGGCACTAACTTGTGATCAACATCAACCACACAAATGTATACTAGGGACGGTGTTCAAATTAACTCTCGAACACCATCAAAAACGCTGGAAAGACGCATCTTTATAATTGAGGTTCTACAGATGAAGTTCAATGTAACAAGCTGTGTATGGCCGAATTACTTGGTAGATGGATGTTTTTAGATGATATGTAAATTCCATATCAAAGCATTGAGCCATCAAGTAATTCGAGGACCTATTACATACCTTGATACATTCAACTTCAAATTCAAACACTTTCATAGAATCCACAAGTACATCAAACTGCAACTTTACCTTCTTAAATATAACCTTTAACAAATATAAACTCAAACTATTGCCACATTGTGTTAAAACCATATGTGTTACCACATATCTCAAATTATATGCAAGTCATATGTAATTTTTGGGTCCATAATTAAAACATATGTCCATATAGGTATTACGTTTCTTTTGGTACTTAATTAACACATATGTCAAACCATATTACTCAATCAAAGGTGTTAATTTACTCATGAAAATGTAATCTTATCTGAAAAAACTTTACTCCGCTTCTGCCGCCACAGCTGTAACCAAGTCCGATTATCCTTCATGGTGGCCGTCTCTTATCTTTAATAAAAAAAAAAAAAAAAAAAAAATCGTAAGCTAATGTGGATCTAAAGAATAACACATCTATCTGAAAACAAAAGAATAAAAATTACTTTATCAACATTCACCGATACAGTACCGACAACGGCAACTTTCCGGAGACAAGCCACTTGCTGCGGAGAGGCGGCTGTAAAAAAAAACACTATTTTCAAATATTGAAATAAAATACAGCTCAGATCTACAATTAATATGTACAAATCTATGAAAAATAACATCTAACACTTGATTAGTAGTAACATGTTAATACTTTTGTTGTTGACTTCTTTAACTGTTTTCCTCAGCTACGGTGGTTGTCAGGTTCGGTGGTGGTTGGAAGTTTTGACAAGAAGAGAGTGTGAGGATTGGTGGTGTAAATAAATGAGGGCTGTGGATTGTGTATGTGTAAATAAGTAAAAGAGTGTGTGTAAATAAATGAGGTGGGTATGTGATTAATGAGGATTAGGTGATAAGATTGTATAAAATTAAATTAAATCACAAAAAGTTGCCCTATACTAGTTGCCCAAAAAGTATGAGTTGCCCTATACATTATACCTTACACATACATGTACTATAATATAAAATAATAGGACACGTGTCACACCCTTGTTGAGTCGCTCAGTCGCCAAGTTGCCCTGATCCGCTAGAGGAAAGTGATTTTAAAACATCTATTCAAGGAAAGTGCTTTGGGCGACTGATCTATTTTGGTAATTATCCCAATAAATTAACTACTGCTATATTCTATATATAAAATTATAGTAATATCTAATATCTTTAATTAACAACTAATACACAAAGTTTATTTAAAAAACCTCTCAAATATACTGGACTAGAGTGTACACTCACATATGTCTTCTACCTAACTGATATAGCCTTCCATAGATCTGATGATCTTTATATGAGAGACAAAATTTAACTTATACAGAGTGGAAATAACAGTTAGGTTCACTATTGCTATATACTACTAATGTTCCAATATAAGGGCAGTCAGATATTAGAGGAGAGGGAGTGATAGCGGGGAAGACTGCGGGGAGGGTGGATCCCCGCACAGGAACACCGCCGCCTCGCGGGGAACCCCGCACGGGGAGAGCTTTTGCGGGAGATTTTCACGCATGCGGGGAAGGAAAGAGTGAGGAAAAAGAGACGTTGGGGAAGGAAAAAGTGAGTGAAGGGTGAGTGAAGGTGCCGCCCCCAAAAATGAAGTGAGTTAAGAGTGAGTGAAGGAAAAAGTGGGAGATGATGTGGCGGAATGGGATTGGTTGTGAGTGAGTGAAGGGAAGGGGATTGAGTGGAGCACTCCCCCCACCCTTACTAAAATCAAATTATGTTGCAGATTGCTGAAAATGGGCAAAAAGTGCATGTGTAGACCAGTTAAGTTTAGTAAAAGTATAAAGTTCCTATAACTATTCTTTGTGACAGCCTAAATATAATACCTGCATAAAGTAAAAAGATATCATTTTATAAAAGAATCAATCCTGAGACGCCACATATGGAAGGGAAGACTAAGTGGCACTATCAAGGCTATGCACCTCACCATGCACCCTTTGCCAATAAAATAAGGAAGTGGCACATATCATTGGGAGGTTACAGGTGTGTTAGCCAAACTCTCAACACAAAAAAGTGAAAAAAAAAAAAAAAAAAAAAAAAAAAGCCCATGCTTTCCATAATGTATTTTTAAATTACCAATAATACAGAATAAGAATACCAAAACCAAAGAGAGTTTATTTTCTTTGTACTCATGGCTGATGCTGCTGCAAAATCTAGCATCAAAAGCCAAACAAAATCTATAAGTTTGCCTTGCAGATCACATCCGACCACTAGCAACATCTGCAGAGACAATATGCAGTTGTCTATCCCAGATGACTACATTCAGATGACTACATTGTACAAATGTATGAACAATCTTCTAAGTACACAAACCACTCAAAACTTGATGAGTTGTGAACAAAACTAGAAATGGGTCGATGACTTAGTAGACGAAACGGCCAAGCTCTTGGATATATGTAGCAATATAAGAGATACGCTGTCAGAAATGAAATATAGGGATAATTCCCTAAATGCCCCAGTTGCCCAATGCTTTTGCTTTTCTGGACGGAATTTTTTTCTTTTGCTTTTCTAGACAGGGCAACTTGCATTAGCCAACCTTGTGAAGCCACTTGGCCAACATGAAGGCCGCCAGTTGCCCAAAAGTACACCAGTTGCCCAAAAACTACAAAAGTTGCCCTATCGTGTAATCCGTAAAGTCACACTTGTCATTTGCAGATTTTACTTGCCCAAAAAGTACATGTTGCCCCGGTCTAAAAAGCAAAACCAAAAGATTCCGTCTAGAAAAGCAAAAGCATTGGGTAACTGGGGCATTTTCAGAATTATCCCTTAAATATAATAGCAGAGATCTTTATTTTTCTCTACTAAGGAGAAAGGGAGACTCAAATGTCGAAAATAGCATCACGAAATACAATTGTTTCAGAAAGAAGATGAAAAAGGATGTTAAAGAGTTGGTTGCAAGTCTTAAACAAGTTGATAATATGGTCACAGGTTTTGGTTCAGTGGTTGTTAATTCAGATAACCACCAGCTTACAGTAGCAATCTGAGCAGTCATAGGAGTTAGCGAAGTAACTATTTTGGCTTTAGAGTCTTTGTTAATGTTCTTTAGTTTTCCTGTTTCGAAGCCAAATAAATGGTCAGTTTTGGTTTCAACACTGACACACAAAGGGAGGGTGGCATGTGAAGATCAACAGGAACAAGGAGTTGTGAATAAACTAGAAAACATTGATGCTTCACTAAAAGTTTTATGTAAATACGAATCGGTGAGTGGCATGAGAAATGTGCAGATTGCACAATGTAGATTGGAGAGATTGGAAGCTGAGATTGAATGCATGGAGAATGCGTTAAGTGTGTGTTTAGGTGTTTGCTTCAAACCAGAGTTTATCTGCTTAATATTATCTCCCAATAAAAATAAAGTCACTGATCTTTGTAATTAGGAATCAAAGTTGTGCATATGCATCCAAATTTTTAGCTGATATGTTTATGCTTTAATTACGTTTTCAATAGCTCATGTACATTGACATGAATTTGTATAGTTTAAGTATATATACACATATAAATCTTATATAATTGCTCTTTTGATTATGTAAACCTTTTTGGACCTATAAGAATCACCTTTTATCAAGTCTACATGACAAGAGTTTTTCGATGATGATGATACTACAGTTTCATGTTTTCCCTATCTATGAGAATTTAGCAGATGTTAACTTCGCTGATGCAAATCGTATCATAAAATCCATTATATCTTTCAATCGTAGATGTATTAGGCTGGGAATCTTAGTATTATAGTCAGATTTTCCCTTTTAAATCAAAGACCAAATGTAGCCCTAGAAACTATGCAGCAGTGTATCCATCATGAGTACTTAAGCATATCGAAGGTGCTTTTAGTTAAAAACCGGCCTTTAAGTCATAACGCCAGTGTCGACCTCAAACTTATGCAACATGTCATGAAAAAAAACTGAGTAAGACTTAAAATTGTATATGTAGTGCTACTTAAACACATAATTGAAATTTAGAGTAGGAAGTAGACGCACTTGATAAATAATACATCCTCTACTCAAATACGGAGTAATAGTATATCCAGAAAAGCGGAGAAATAGAAGTCAATACTAAATGTCAAAAGCACATAAACAAAAAGATCTAATAGCTGTCATAAATAATAAGTGAAGGGAAACATATATGAGACAACCCAAGCATGCACACTTATTGATATCACATAAATTTTTATGATAATAACATACCATCTATACATTCAATCTTGTCTTTTGTTAAATATTCATCTCCTAGGACAACTATTTTCGAGGCAGCAGCCCCATCCTTAATGGTAATGGGACTTGGTGAAACTCATTAACTGAACTTAACAGTCGGTGACCCGTGCATCTGGACACGAGGACAAAAGGAACAAATAGTTTTGAAAAATACCATGAGGGTAACTCATTTGTGCACCACCGACCTAGCAATATGATGTTTTACATTACTATCATTTTGGTGTCATGCTATAGTGGTGGAGAGCATGAAAATACTGGTGGTTTGATAAAACAGATTATTGTGTACTACCTTAACAAGTTAACAGAAACATAATCCATTTTACTTAGATAGTTCACTCCAGAGCTAAAAAATTCTTATTAACATATGACAAAAATAACAGAAAATAATGGCACCTTCAATAAAACTTAATTTAACATTTATAAATACGTAGTCAGGTATTATTAGTAAAATCAAATATCAATAATTCAATATGTTGTGGATTGCTGAAGATGGACAAAGAGTACATATACATGTGGATCAGTTAGATTTAGTAGAAGTGAAAAGTTCTTATAACAAGAACACCATTCTTTGTGACTGTTTACATATGATACCTGCATAAAGTAAAAAGTTATCATTTTATAAGCAATTCAATCCTGAGACGCCACGTATATGTAAGGAAGACTAAGTGGCACTTTCATAGACTATGCACCTCACCACCCTTTGCCAATAATTTAAGGAAATGGGACATATCATTGGGGGAATACAGTTGTGTTGGCCAAGCTACCAACAAAACAATAGAATAAAGCCAATACCATTACAGAAATCAAATTAATTATTTCCAAAGTGCCAAATAATGCCATACACAACTATATATAGCATACCATAGATGCATGATAAAGTTAATTACCATAACACACACAAAAAAATTTAAAAACACTATTTGCCTTGTACTCATGGCTGCTGCTTCAAAATCTATTAGTCTGCCTTGCAGATCGCATCCGACAACGTTTCATATTGAAGAATTGCTCAGAAAAATGAAAATAACATCAGCAGAAGTAACATCTGCAGATGAAATATGCAGTAGTTTATCCCAGATGAAAACATTGTACAAATGTATGGACGGTCTTCTAGCTTCATCAACCAATCAAATTTTGATGTCTCTAGAACAAAACAAGAAATGGGTCGATGAGTTAGTAGACGAATCTGTCAAATTCTTGGATATTTGTGGCAATTTGAGTGATATGTTGTCAGAAACCAAAGATCATAGTAGAGATATTTATTCTTCTCTAAGGAGGAGAAAGGGAGACTTGAACGTTGAAAACAGTATCACGAAATACAGTTGTTTCAGAAAGAAAATGAAAAAAGACGTTAAAGGGTTGGTTGCAAGTTTAAAGCCAGTTGATAACATGATAACAGGTGCTGGATCAGTGGTAGTTGATTCAGATAACTACCAGCTGGTGGCAGTGATCAGGGCATTAATAGGAGTTAATGAAATGACAGTGTTGGTTTTCGAGTCTCTGTTGATGTTCTTATCTGCATCTATTTCAAAGAAAAACACGTGGTCAGTTGTTGTGTCTAAGCTGGTACATAAACGGAGGGTGGCATGTGAAGATCATCAAGAACAAGTGGTTGAGAATGAATTTGAAAGAGTTGATGATCCATTGAGAAAATTATGTAAAGACGGATCACTGAGTGATGCACAAATTGTACAATGTAGATTAGACACATTGGGCGCTCAGATTGAGAGAATGGAGAGTGGGTTGGAGTGCATGTTTAGGTGCTTGGTTCAAACCAGAGTTTCTCTTCTCAATATCATCTCCAAATAAAAATCTAGTCATGTTTATTGAATTATAGTTCGCAGGTCGTGCATAGGCATCAAAATTTTAACTGATATGCTCATGCTTTGAAGTTTTAGGTTCATGTGGATTGACCGGTATATTTAGTTATGCAAGTATAAACATGTAAATGGTATTTTATGCAAAGACATATATGATAGTTGTCTATTAAAAATTTGTATATTGAATGATATTTGTTGGAGCTTAATCTGATTAATTGATCCCTTGATCCAATAAAAGCTTTCTGAAGTTGTATCATCTTTCATCAAGTCTCCATGACTCCATGCATGGTGAAAGTTTTTTGACTCTGTTGATGTGCTGCAAACTATGCAACGTCTAATACGCTTAAATATTATCAGCAACTAACAGTCTGTTTGTATACACCATTTTCAATTTCCAAGCCATTTATAGTATTTTGACATTTGTGGTTGATAGAATAGCGACCAAGACAAATAAAACCCTTGGTAGGTTTATATATGAAATATGCAGCAAACTCCAAACGACTATACTTATGTGCAGACAGAATATACAATGCTTCATTTCCCTTTTGTGTGTTGTATCTAGTGTGCTTTATTTTGTTGTGAGATATGACTTATAAATGTAAAGTTATTCCAATAGCCTTCGTACCTTTACACAAATGTTGAAAATGTAATTAAGGTATGCACGTTCTATCTTGTAATGATCATGCCCATAGTGTAAAAGGGTAAACGAACAAGGTTTTCCATAGTATTTGACTTAGATGTACGTGAACTAACCAGGATATCCCCTATGACCGTTCTCACTCTTTCCCTGACCATCCCCAAGATATGTATCCTGTGACGTTTGAACCCGAGTCCCTTGTGACAACATCAACGTGCATGACCATTAGGATCTTGGTGGTGGTTAACGATGTCTATTAGTGCAAATAAACGAAACTAAAAGTTAATATTAGTACTAAATTATAGATGATGGATAGTCTCATCTTATCTATAAGGTGAACAATGAAATACCTAATACTGAGTAGGTATCAGATTCTATATTTGTTGATTATCGAGTCCTAGACAGGCTACCCATCCTAACAAAATAAACAATCTTATCTTTTTGTTGTGTAGTGAAACTGAGTATATAATTGAGACTAAATATAGGATATACAAACACTTAAGAAATATTAATTCCTTCATAATAACAGAGTAGAATTCACTAATGAATCTGGCAATCATATAAACTAAACGATCTAATAGTTGTCATAAGAAGTGAAGGAAAACATAGGTGAGACAGACCAAGCATGCACACTTATAAAAATAACATAATTTGGTGTGACAATAAGATACCATCTATTCATTCAATCTTGTCTTTTGCTAGATGTTCACCTCCTCACTGATTTTTAGCCCAAATTTCATTCAATGGTGATGGCCTTCCATGATATATGCACCAATAGTCGGTGACATCTGTACATGACCCAAAACACATTTATAAGGCATGATATCTTTTTGAACTCGTTAAATTGTTTCAACTTCCAAACACAATAATGTTCAACGTGTAAACTTCCTTGGAGCTTATACGTTATAAGACTACGTGTAACAGTCAACAAACCAATAATCTTCACGTAAGCGTCATATTATCATTCATCATATCACTAAATTTGTCATTATGCAAATGTGGTGGTGACCACCAAACCTACCAACAAACTCATATCTTTTTTAAAAAAAATCAACAAATACTAAAACTAAACTTTCATTAATAATTGAAAACATTATATTAAAATTTTAAAACATCACACATAAAAAAAATAATAAAAATTAAATTAAAGATGTTAGACCAAATTGACACGAAGGACTTAATGTGTTTGTGAGTTGTGACGATTTATTGTCTTATAACTTGTAACATTTGTTTGTTTTCCCCTTGGATAAAAGTTGAAAGATATTGCACTTCCTTTGTGTTTTCGAATCATAATATGATGCATGTGTACAACATATTTTTTATTTTAGCAAGAGTCATCGATCATGTGGGATTGGCTATTATATCCCATTTAGTCTTTAGCACACAAAACACTCGTTCCACATCTTTCATTACTACTTCATGCGCTTGCTTGAAGAAGATTGATGTATAATGTTAATGTCGTTATTAGACACATAAACACCAAAGAAAACATGTTAAATCAATAAATCTTGTGAGGCAACAACTTCCAGCAAAATGAATGGGTTTGAATCGTGATCATTGACGGAGCTTGAACCAAATTATTGGGGGGGGGGGGGGGCTGAAATATCAATTTCCAATTTCAGGGGGGCCATATTGTTAAAACAATTTTCTTTTAGCAGTAACTCAGTTATCAATTACATTAGGGATAAGAAATTTTGGGGGGGCCAGGGCCCACCCCTGCCCCAATAAAGCTCTGTCCTTGATCATGATCACGTCTACAATATTGACCGGGATATGCATTTGGAAAATTACACCACTCCCAGTCAGTACAATCAAGGCTTCCTAACACTTCTGGAAACTTGTGCTTTTCTTCGTGACACCGATAAAGTTTATACACATCAGTGTAAGTAGGTTTTCACTAAATGTTCATCTAAGACTTCAGGAACGATGTCGTATGCCAATTAACGAATTGTGGAGGTGCACTTCATCAGCGATGAAATGCAAGCCTTCTATTACAATCAATATTTTTATGAAATTATTTACAATGATTAGTTACATCTTCAACTATGCTTGTGAATCGTTCTCGACTCACTCGGAACCTTTTTCGAAATGTATAGTCGTCATACATTAGGTATTCAGAAAAGACACGGCCACTAAACGATAATGAGCACTATAACGATCTTTACTTACGACATCTCTTGTACTTTGCGAATTGAACTTTCACCTTGTCGTTTCTTATACGACAACCCAACGCTTTTTAAAAACTGCAAGTTCATATTATTAACCGATGAGTATGCGAACATGAATGCTTTGAAATTCATTTGAATAATAAGAAATGAGAACTGTTTGTTATTTGAGCTATGTTGATAATGAGAAAATGTGATTTGAAGTTGCGAATGAAAATGAAATCGTATTAGATATTGATAGATAAATATAACAATTTAGTTTTAAGTAACTTTTTTTAATATATTTAACTCAATATACATATTTAGCCGTTGTGGAGCTGGGTCACCGCTATTAGAGCAATGGGTG